>CM056193.1:169391916-172186916 GCA_029692085.1 Gymnothorax javanicus | reverse complement strand
TGTAAGAATTCCAGCTCTTTAATACAGTATTATTACCGCTGAAATGCCTATAGACCTCACAGCACATGCAACCTATGCTAGTGCGGCTATCATATGCAGTAACGTATGCAATAGTCATTACCAATTTACTTAGATCCATAGATAGGTTATAAAAGTCCTGCTTACTGCTATTATGACTGCAGTTACTCCACTCTTATTAAGCAAATTGCATCGCTCCTCTTTTGAAATGAAATTACTTTTGTCAACCCAAGTAATTGATACACCAAGAGCAGAGATGGTTTTATGACATGGATTTACCGTGTGTTTGCTAAAATCAAACTTTATTAAACCCCATTTATTTAGATCTTGGGGTATCTTAAATAGTAACGGATAACCAGTGTGTGCCCCCATCGCTCCCTCTATTCAACCTATTCTTCCTGCTTCTCCACAGTAACTGATTCCATGTGTTTAAATAGTTCAAATATTTCTAACAAATCCCCTCTTTGCCCCTAATTCGGCTGATTTCACGTGTGTCCCGGGAACTCGTAGGTTTTTATGGGGGGGAAAAAATATAATGCATGCATTTGCAACCCAGAATTCAGATCCGCTGGCCTTTCCTGACCGCGGCTTCGGACGGTCTACCCGCTGCGCGACCGTGACCGCCGCCGCTCCACGCCTCGTGGTTTCCAAAAGCTTTAGCAGCAGATCGCAATGAAAAGAGAGGGATAGTGATGAGGAGCTGCTGAAAAAGCCTGTTAGCTAGATACCCAGTTCTGAGTCAGTACGTTGTGTGTCTTGGCTGGTTTGACTTTGACGATGGTTACTTCAGCGGTTACTTCAGCGATTTAGTGTCTTCCATCGGGTCATTGCCCTCTCCCATGGAGGTCTGTTTGCACCAGGGGCCTTCATCTCAATCCCTAATTGAGCAGGCTGTGCTAGCCTATCAGGCCTGACCCATGTTGAAGATCTTTGAACGGGCATTGCATTTAGTGGCCTAGCTACTTTTCTGACTTTAATTTTCTTGAGAAAACTTGGAGAACGCAGAACGTTCGGGGTTACAGACTTACATCATGAACTAGAAGTCGCTTGGAGAGTGCAATACCTTTGTTATGTTGCAATTTGTTGACAGAGGAATTATCAGTGAACGTATGTGTTAAATGAGTCTGGACAGAGCCATCTTGACGCACAGAGAAATTCTTTCGGCCCATGCATCAATAATATGGGTCATATCTTCACCAAAATTTGATCACTTCCTTTAAAGTGCAGTATCTATCACACAAAATTTCAAAGACATCCATCCATTACTTTTTGAGATATCCTGTTAACAAAGAAACTAAAGAATGAACAAACTAATAAACATTGGTAAAAACATATTGCCTCCAGGCAGAGATATAAATATAGCAGCAGATATAGTTGTCAGCTTGTCGTCTGCCGCTGGTTTTTTGTGTGTTTTGTTTCTCACTCTCCTTCCTTATTTTAGGCGAAGGGTGGGGTTTGAAAATCAATTTAATGTTCACTCACAAAAATAGCCAGACATATCGTCGGCTGCTAATCACTCCCTCTCTCGTTGCCCCATTGGCAGAACTCGGCGCGAATCGTGCGGGCGCTGTTCGAGATCGCCCTGCGCAAACGCTGGCCCGCCATGACGTACCGGCTGCTCAACCTGTGCAAGATGATTGACAGGCGGCTGTGGGGCTGGGCCAATCCGCTGCGGCAGTTCTCAGTGCTGCCGGGCTCCGTGCTGGCCAAACTGGAGGAGAAGAGGCTAACCATTGACAAGCTCAAGGACATGAGGAAGGACGAGATCGGTGCGTTACTGAGCGCTTGGGGGGGGATATGCGTGGGGGTGGTGTGAGTTCTCCTACACACTGACTGAGGCCCAGGGACTCCCTGTGGCCTAAAGGAAATTAAACTTCCATATTTAATGGATTACGTATGTTAGACCTCCAAATATATATTGTCAAGATTGCAGACCTTCAGTGACATTGTGATGATTTTAATTTGAATTCCACACTGTATTTGTGTACATATACAGTATTTACAGTGAGCTCCATAGTATCTGGAATAAAGGAATGTCAGTCATTTAATTTGGCCGAATACTCTGAAGTTTTGCATTCATAATCAAACTGTACTGATTGCTGGCTTTTAATCGTGTGTTTTCCGATGCATTTTAGTTTCATCCTGCAGAAATTGCTGCTGTTATTCATAGTCCCCCATTGTGAAAGTATGTAATGACAAATGTATAGATTTTGTATTATCCCGCCATTAATTGGGGCAGAGGATATTGCATTGGAGCACGTTTGTCCATCCTTGTAAAGTCCGGACTAGTTTTATCAGAAACAAGTTGTATCTCCCCGATGACGGTAGTTGGGAGATACTATGGTTTAGATCCGGGGCCGCCGCCACCGCAGAGATTTTCTGTTCCGGGCTCTGGAAGCCGCAATTATAACAGGAATTTCTCCAAATTTCACGCAGGCGAAGATATTGATTGGACAATGCTCAAGACCGATTTCCGCGAATTTTGGACATCCAATATGGCTGCGGGCGGCCATTTTGTCCGAAATTTGGGGATCGGGGAGATACACGACTCAGTCCCTGTGGCGACCGAGTTATCTAGTTTACTTAGATGGATGAAATTTTGAGTGCGTATGTTTCAAGTTATGACCTTGATTGGGTTTGAAAGCAGAATTCCATTGTGGCGGGGGATACTGATGACAATATCTCTTTGTATTAAATGCATGGTATTATCCATCTCCGTTATAGTGATGCGATTGGCACAGCAGTAAACGTTATTTGTTGACGATGCGCGCTCCTTTCACGCAGGTCACATGCTCCATCACGTCAACATCGGGCTGAAGGTGAAGCAGTGCGTCCACCAGATCCCTTCGCTCCAGATGGAGGCCACAATCCAGCCAATCACGCGCACCGTCCTGAGGGTGCGGCTCACCATCATGCCCGACTTCAGGTGGAACGACCAGGTAACCGGACGAGCCCCCGAATGCCACATTTGCGGAAGGGAGTGGAGGGTAGGAGAGGGAGGGGGTGGACCGAGCAGAGACAGATGCAGAAGTCCGTCTCGGGAGTTCTGAATGAGACCCTCCTTTGTGATTCGATGGATAAAAGGGGGTGGGGGGGCGCGGGCGGAGGTTTGGAAGTCTTCAGTGAGATTAGCGGCCCGGGATGGCACGTTCAGAGCTGGACTGATCGGCCGGGCGGCAGATGGATGAGAGCCATTGACCTGCTGCTCTCTGTCCTGATGCGTCCCCGGCTCATGCATACTAACACACGGCACACACCTCTCCTTATGGCCCTCTTGTCTGCGCGCTGCCTCTACACGGTGGTCTTTCAGGATTTGTAAAGGCTTAATCTTCCCGTCCCGCCCCCCTATTTAGGAACACAAAGACACCGTCCCTCCCCCATCCCGCCCCCCTGCTCATCCCATTCTGTCCAACCAGCCGCGGGGGCATTCCTAAGCGTGCGGGACAGGAGGCAGACGAGCTGCTGAGCGTCTGCATGCGGATACGGTTAACGCACACAGAGCTGCCAACAATGGGAAGACCTGTGCATCAAAATACTCTCAACTAACAGGAAGACACGTAGTGCTTTTTGACATTGCCTGCATCTTACAATGATCATGCCTTCTGGGTTTTTCAGAATTCTGTGTCTTTGTTCTTGAACTGGTTTTCCATTCCGTTCTATCACCAGTAATGATTGTGACATCATTTGGAATGTTTGGTAATGAACACCATTCTGTTCTATTACCAGTAATGATTGTGACATCATTTGGAATGTTTGGTAATGAACACCATTCTGTTCTATTACCAGTAATGATTTTGACATCATTTGGAATGTTTGGTAATGAACACCATTCTGTTCTATTACCAGTAATGATTGTGACATCATTTGGAATGTTTGGTAATGAACGTTCCGCTCATGCATTTCTCACACATGAACAAGAGAAAAGTTTGATTTGAATTGAAGAACTAAAAGAGTCTCTCTTGTCCTTAATTTCAGGAGATCAGATTTATTCACCATCCTTTATTGGCTGAAGGGCTGCAAATGGAGTCTCTTCATTTTTTTTTTCCAGCGAGGTTGTTGGGGCATGTGAATATGCAGAGGTGCACTGTGAATATTAAGACATCCAGAATGTCAGCGTATCAAATCTAATTATCAAGTGTAAAAAGGTGGTTAATCAATGATTAATTGAACCACAGAACAGCAAAGCCTGGTTCAATTCAGCGCGTTAGCATGCGTGACGGCACTGTTGCATTATGAACACGGATTTATAATGGCGCTCCAACGCAGATCCTGTTTGTGTTGGCCCTGCCTCGCTGCAGTCTTCGGGTCGATGTTGCCAAGCGCGTAAAAACACACAGACCGAGCAGGAGGGACGGTGCGAATCCCAGAGCGGAAACCATCCGCTGCCTTCAAAAATAAACTTTGAAGGGCCGCATCATAGCCAAGGAAAGAGAGAAGTACTGCGAGATAGGGGGTGAGAGAAAATGATAGCTAAAGAGAGGGAGTGAGAGAGACTTCCTTCCCTCTGTTTTTGCGCCATCTCTCCACCGCGTAGTCCAGACGCTTGCCGCTTCGTCTGTTCGCTGTTCCCACACCGTCGAACCAACTTGAGAAACATGGCTGGCGTTCGTTAAGCTATTAAAGCATCGGCACTGAACATTCACCGGCAGCCGTCCATCCACACAGCGATTAGCTACTGTTGTGACTATTATTACTCAAAAGACTAATAATCTGTCTGTACTGGAAGTGATGGGCTGTCAAGCGGTAATAGTTGTGGAAATGCGGGGATTAAAGGGTCTTCTCGAACAAGAGGTCACCCCCGATATTTTAATGGAAACCGACTCTAAACAGGCGGCCCATTGTTGATGACTCGACCGTTCGCGTTGAACTCGAAGATAAATGTTTATGTCCAATTAGTGATGCGTGATCTGCTCGTGGGAGACATGAAACCCAATGCAATCGACTTAACGGTAATCTTCCCCATGTGGATAAGCGTAGCCTGTGAGGCAGCACATACACACACATACTCGAGCCCACGCGTATGTAAGCGCACACACACACACGGTTTGAGGACTGAGAATTTGTCCAATACAGAAGAGTATCTTCTGTCTCTGTAGGACAAGATCTTTTTTACGTGTTTATACATGTAATGCATTTTTATGGCTTCTCGTTTTGGTCTTCTCCAACAGTCTTTTATCTGAGTGCATACAGCATTGATCAAATGTGCAGCTGAAAGGATATGTTTGACTTTAACTTTAACTTTGATAAATGAATTTAACTTCTTTATGATTTTGATATTTTCTCAGTTCTAGAATGTTCCTACACAGGGTTTTTTGTTATGCTTTTGTTTCGAGAATGCACTAGGCATTGGCCCTGTTTATGAATTTATAGAGGGGAGGGAATGTATTTTAAAGACATTTAAGCAAGTGTTTGTGGAAACTTTAGGTCCCATAAAAAGCCATCTCCCCTGGTTACGCGTTCGGCCCTTATGGGTTTGTGGAGGTTTGTCGCAGATCGGAAACTCATCATGTAACCCCCCCCCCGCCAGAATATAGCAGGCCAAAAACGCCCACGCTTCCTTTTTCTGTGGAGGACTTCCTCAAGCGTGTACCACCTATACTCATGAGTGTAGCACCAAACTCCGAAAACAGCGGCTACCTAGGCCTGGTCATGATTGGGGGAACAGGAGCGGAGGGGCGGGGGGTTTGCGTCAGTAAAAAATGCCTGAGCATTGGCCCCTGGGCCCTCTGAGATGCAGGAGGAATGTGTGGGGATTTATTATCCCTGATCAAACACAAGGTTTGATGGGCACCTGGCCTTTTTGACCGAAGAAGCGACACAATGGCCCTCGCTGCTCTCCGGCCTGGAAATAAAACATATCGATCCCCCACCTCCCGGTCAGGGATGGAATAATCCACACATCCTCTTGCCCAGAGCTTCAAAATACCCTCTGTTTTGTCTGGGCTCACACGTGACCTCTGACCGACCCAGTATCATAAGAGACAAGCGTGTCATCCCAGATACGATGGTCTTGCATGCCTTGTCTGCCTTGTTTGTGATGTAAGCAGTGAATTGATAGAACCTTAACGTGTTGTCCGGGCTAAAATAAATATGTATTGGTTTTTTAAAATGGTTATTGATTTTACTTGAGAAAGCCAGGAAGAGAATTAAAATTTAATATTAGGTGCAAGAAAAGTCAATTTCTTTGTAATTGAGGTATTCATCTACCTTGCTATCAGTCTTTCACCTTCATTGATGGTTTGTTACTTTCGTTATGCGTTTCAGGTCCACGGGTCAGTGGGAGAGCCCTGGTGGCTTTGGGTGGAGGACCCGGTCAACGACCACATCTACCACTCCGAGTACTTCCTGCTGCAGAAGAAACAGGTGCAGCTCCAGAATTTTCTGTGGGGTTTTCGCTGCTGCCAGCAAGGCCCTCCATCGGCTTACCTCTCTCGCTCTCTCTCTCTCCCTCTCTCCCTCTCTTTCTTTCCCTCCCCAGGTGGTGACGGACGAGCCTCAGCAGCTGGTGTTCACCATCCCCATCTTTGAGCCCTTGCCGTCGCAGTACTACATAAGGGCAGTGTCTGACCGCTGGCTGGGCTCCGAGGCCGTCTGCATAATCAACTTCCAGCACCTCATCCTGCCGGAGAGACACCCCCCACACACAGGTACACACAGTTCCACTCAGCACCTGCTTCCTTACCACACACCTACAGCCCACCATGAATACACACTCCTGCAGCCCTGGCCTGGTGACCCAGTTTCTCAGTGTTCCTCATAACCATCAGTGTTCACCAGCTGCACGCCTTGCGCACTGCAGTTTACGGTAACACAAGCCTCTGCTTGCGGACTCATTGCGCATCAGTAGAGCTTCCCTTGCGCCGGTCCCTGTCTCCGCTGCCCTTCCTACCTCCCTGCTGCCTGCCTCCTGTCCAGAAGCGCCAGCATCAAACACAGCAAACAGAGCGGCAGGCGCCCAAACAATCAGATTGCTCGGTGCTAAATCTGCCACGGGGGAGAAATACAGCACTCATTAACTCCTGTTCTCACATTTGCATGGAAACGGCTAGCAGTACATCCTGAACGCTACATTTTCCATTGTGAATTCACAGGGCTGATTGTGTAAACTAGAATCCCTAACTGCCTGCTATTATCATTACATGCGTGTATGGGTGTGTAAAAACCTTCCTGTGACATTCCCTGTCATTTCTGATCAACTGCTCCTCTGAAGTTGCACTGGTGCCATGGCAGCAGGACCAGCACGTTGCTTCCTCTGATGCGAAGTAGGGCTGGGCTTAACTCATACTTCTAACTGGAGTCTACCCACCAAAAAAAATGACTCGTCTCTGGATTTTGTTTTTGAACTTGTCTTGCCTGCTTATGTAATGCCTACTGCCCCATCACAAAATACAGCATTTTATTCTAGTAGGATTTACAAAGAACTAGCCAGCCTTAGTATGTGCGCGTTTCTGCCTGGCTGGCACCACTTTAATGGTCCTTCATCAGTAGATGATAGAAAATACAGCTGTTGACAGCTGCTTTGTTGTTTCTCAGACCTTCCGCTGAAGTTGCCTTAACGTTCCATTGACGTTGCCCAAACTTATTTTCTTCTTGACTGGCTTTGTTTATAAAGTCTGCCCAGGCATTGCTGCGATATTGCTCGGATGTTGTCCTGACGTTGTTGCTATGTTTCCCCCCATCATTCCGGATGTTCTTCTTTTTAACCCCATAGAGCTGCTTGACCTGCAGCCTCTGCCCATCACAGCCCTGGGTAAGCGTGAGTACCAGAGCCTGTACAAGTTCACCCACTTCAACCCCATCCAGACGCAGATCTTCCACACGCTCTACCACACCGACACCAACGTCCTGCTGGGGGCGCCAACGGGCTCAGGAAAAACCATCGCCGCTGAGCTCGCCATGTTCCGCGTCTTCAACCAATACCCTACCTCCAAGGTCTGTGTTCTATGAACGCATATTTCTGCTTAAAAAATCCAGAAATGCTAACTTAGATGACGGGGTTCATTGTGCTGGCTATAGAAATTTGAATTTTAGTTTGAGTGTCCTAAAGGTGCACAACTTTGTTGATCAGTTCTGATTTTTGAAAAAAATTCTGCATATTATACATTGAATTGTAGTTGTATTTGAAACAAATGTTAATTTGGATCCAGTATTTCTAGGTTAAAACTTGTCAGCAGTATGTAAACATCGATATACTGTTTCCAAACATTCATTGTAGCTAAGTGCAAGCATAGCATTGTTTATTGAAACAGTACTTACCTCAGTCATGATTGGGAATTGACTTCCTGCCTTCATTCTGTCTCTTGATGCAGGAGAAAATGTTGTTGAGAATACTGATTAACCACGTCACCTTACAAGCCATCGCCGTGAATGTTTTTAGATTCAGATCCATAAGCCAAAGAAGTCATAATGTCCTTATCGAAAGCAATTTTCTTTAGCTAGCTGTAACGCGGTTTATTCTTCAGCTCCGGCAAATGGTTTCCCATTAGCACAAACAGCCTCTGGTGCCCCATTGTATTTTTAAACTTTTTTGTGCAGAATTAATCAGGACGATTTGTCACATATTCTGGATCGGGGTGTGTGTCACACCCACGCGCAGACACACTCACAAACTGACTGCGTCTCTGTGGCAGGTGGTGTACATTGCTCCTCTCAAGGCACTCGTTCGGGAGAGGATCGAGGACTGGAAAGTCAGGATTGAGGAGAAGCTGGGGAAGAAGTGAGTGAATGTGTGTGTTTGTGTGTGTGTTACAGGTGGGCTCTGAGCGTGAGCGTCTTTGAGGTGTCTTGGAGGTGTGTTGGAGTGTGTTTGCTCATGCAGAGCATGGAGCATATAGGCAGGCTTGCATCTTTTCTGTCTCTTGAAGCGCTACCAAGCATCAGAGGTCATGTGAGATGCTTGCGGGAAAAAAAGGTGCTGTGAAGTCTGCTAATCACCTGCAAGGTTATACAGCTTCTGTCACCTTTGATGCATTATTTCTCTCAACCTGTTCCTTTGTACTTAGCCTGAATAACAAACAAGCTATTTATTTACTGCCTCATCAAAACCAGGAACCGATATATAGCCTAGAATGATTAAGAAGTGATGGCACTTAATTTGATTTTAACCCCATAAAACCGACAAACCCATATATGCATCCGTCAAATGCAGCTGCTGTATCCAACTCTGTGAAACTTCAGGCCTATTATTACACTCTATTGGAGATGATCCCGAGGTTTCTGAAGATCCTAAATATTTCCTGCTTACATGCAGGGAAATGCGTATAAAATTATGTACAAGATCTAGATATTTTCCATTTGATGTATTGCTACGGCTGTAAAAATATGGCCTCCTGGATTTGAATATTTCCCTCAATATAAGTATGATATAGCTAAATTGAAAAACGCTGCAACCAGCAGATACAAAATATGTATGTGACATTGTCCTACAATATGAAAAAAATGCTTTTTCTGATTTTGAGAAAACTTAGGTGAAGGGTTGGGGTTTGAGGGTTAAGCATTTTAAAACATGCTTTTATAGTAAAAAAAAAAATAAATAAATAAAAAGTTCAGGCATACTGAACCATTGTTAAAGGAGATGTATAAATTGTCATATCCGCTCACAATGATCAAAAATACATTTAGCCAAGCAAACACATTTATGCATGTCTGCACTGTTTCATGTGCATTTGATATTCGGAATGCAACAAACCCTGATGCTATCCACAAAATAAATATAAATTGGCCAGTTTACCATTTAGACATGGCGATTAAGCCAATCAATTGTTTGATTGCTAATCAGGAAAGATAAGTGGGAACAGGTCAAGAGTAATAGCTGGTCAAAAGGTGACGATACGGTCCACCCAAATATATTACCTCCAATTGGTTCGTCACTGATAGGTATTGATATGAGTGAAGTTTCTTTCCCAGCGGCTTTTCACTTGAGCTCTGATGTTTGGTTGCTGTTCGCTCCTGAGATTTCTCCCCACTGAGGTGTTTTTTCTCACCACTGTTTGGAGATTTTGCTCCCTACAGGGAGTTGTTGTTGCCTCATTTGCTATTGTGGGGATTAGGCTGCGCACTGCCCCTTTTGGTTGCACTGTAAAGCATCTTTGTGACAGTCTGTCTGTGAAAAGAGCTATACAAATTAAACTGAATTGAATTGAATTTATTAAAGATTGTATCAATAATGGACATTATCTTCAGTTATGTTAGACAAGATCACGTCTAGTTAGCGTTATTCTACCTAAGAAATATCAGGATTCATTATTGCATTTGCCTGTCTTCACACTATTTGCGAGTGCGTTTTCTTATGTGTGAGTGTGCTTGTTTTGGCTCTGAAGTACATCTGGTCACGCGAGTGGAACTGCAGACATGGTGATATATAAGAGTATGAGTACACATGCGTGTGTGTGTGTGTGTGTGTGTGTGTGTGTGCTCGCTCATATATGACTCTGTGTGTAACGCCGCACCCTGTGGTTCTCTCTCAGGGTCGTGGAGCTGACAGGCGATGTGACCCCCGACATGCGGGCCATCGCTCAGGCCGATCTCATCGTCACCACGCCTGAGAAGTGGGACGGAGTCAGCCGCAGCTGGCAGAACCGCAGCTACGTACAGAAAGTGGCCATCCTCATCATCGATGAGATTCACCTGCTGGGTAGGTGTGTGTTTGTGCTTGCTTGTCTGTGTGTTTGTGTGTTTGAGTGTGAGTATATGTGTGTAAGAGTTTGTGAGTGTGCGTGTCTACATATGAGTGAGAAAGAAAACTACTGTGTACCGACGTGAGCACGTTTGTGCATTTGTATCTGTCACCTTGTGAGCGTGTGTATGTGTGTCTGCATGTGTGTGTGTGTGTGTGTGTGTGTTTGTGTCCATGCTTATGTGCATGTGTTCATGTACCTCTATACTTGTGAGATCCAAAAGACTTCAAAACTATGATAAAGCTTGAGAAAAACTGACTTACGAGGACATTTTTCCAGCCCTCACAATGTGAAGATTAATTCTGGTCCAACGGTTAGGATTTAAGTCTAGGATTACAATAGGGTTTATGTTCAGGACTGAGTTTAGTCAGAGGGTTAGATATCAGTACAAGAGGAGCTTGCTTGTGAATGAGCTTGTGTGCCAGTGTGTGCTTACTCACTCCTCACCTGTTCTCTGTGTATCTGCAGGGGAGGACAGGGGTCCAGTCCTGGAGGTCATTGTTTCCAGGACCAACTTCATCTCGTCCCACACCAATAAGAGCGTTCGCGTGGTGGGCCTCTCCACCGCTCTGGCTAATGCCCGTGACCTGGCTGACTGGCTGGGCATCAAGCAGGTGAGCTCACCATGGCAACTTACGAAACACCTGTAAGACCAGGGACCAGGAAATGTGACGTCGTATTTTGTCATATGGCAGAAAGCCCTTGGGTTGTTTTATGTGAAGTTACGTGAGCTCCCCGGGTCATGGTCTCAGAATTGCCTCTTTTTTTTTTTTTCTTTTTTTTTTTTGGACATACATTCCCTAATGAAGCAGACTGTTTATTTCAGCTCTTCATTACCTCTGCCACGGAGGTTATGTTTTTGCCGGCGTTGGTTTGTCTGTCTGTCTGTCTGTGTACAAGATAACTCAAAAAGTAATGAACAGATATCTCTGAAATTTTTGGGTGGGTTGCTATTACATCAGGGATGGACCCTATTGATTTTGACCACGATCGGTCAAACAATATGGTCGCCACGGCTACCATCTTGAAATCCTAAAACACGCGATAGCTGTGCCGCCTTAGTAGGGGTTTGCACTCTCGGAGTGCTTCTAGTTTGTTCAGATTTTATATGGGTTTTAAAAAAGGAGGCATGTCAGCACTAATTGGTTGCATTTGGTGTCGTGCATTTTAAGATGCTGTGAAAGTGGAAACAAATTGCTGCTACAAGCTGATTTTCCAGGGTTGACCTACTTGTCTTTTCTGGTATTCAGCTTCTCTCAAAATTTATTTTGACTTCAACATTCTCTAGTGCTGAAAATAATTCACTCTCATGCTGGCAAAATAAATCTCGTTGTTTCATCTGTTGTCAAGGTAAGTCATTTTTGGAATTCATTTGTTGCCTTCCCACTTCCAACAGAAGAAAAAAATCGGAGAAAAAAGTCTCTAGAAAAAGATTAGATCTTTTATTCATCGTGTGACGCTTACCTTTGATGTAACTGAAGTAGTTTGTATGTACATCTGCTTCTACATTCTTTAACAAGATACCAGTACAGCACTTCGGGTGACACTATGCATTTATTGCGTCCCCGGATGATGAGTTGGGGATACTATGGATCAGGGATCGTTACGTTGCGTCCGATGCCGCGTCTGTACAGATTTCTTGTGAGCGCTCTACAGTTCACAGTTCTCTTTGGCTTTATTTCATATTTGGCATAGACCTTGTGTGTGTGGTAAGGTCACAAAGCACATCAATTTTAGGAGAGATTTCTTTTGGGCGTCTGGGGATGCACATCGACCCACAGGCGACCGACTGTTTGGTTTTTCAACGGTGACAACTCCACTTTTGTGGACATGCACTGTTTCTCCTTTCCACTCTCATGGAGAATACCACCAGCGTCCCATGGTGGAGTTTTCTTCACTCAGCAAGCTCTGTTTTATCACGGCCCCCGAGCGCTTCCTTTAGAGGGGTCAGGGCTGGTCTCTGTTGTTTTCCACCTTCATTTGGAGTCCCTGTCCTACTGCCACAGGCCTGTCCACCTGTGTTCCTCCTGCTGCAGGAGAGGCCCGTACTCTGCAGTGCTGAAGAGCAGAGAAGAACCTGGGTAGTTTTATATTTCATGAATTTTCCTGGAACTTGGGCCCTGCGGACGCCCTGCTTGAGCGCTGCCTGCTTCAGCCACGGGTGATGAACATCGACCTGTGGACTCCCACAGGGGGCGCTCTTGCGCAATGAGGCTAACATAACCCTGCTAGTATCAACCCCACCCCCCCATAAATGATGTGCTCAGTTATGCACCTGGTAGTGTTTTATACCAGCCCTTATCTCATTCAGAAGAGCTTTGCACCGGCAATATAAGGGTTGTGGACTACATATGTGTGCAGGACGAGGAAAAGGGGTCACTTGGGATTTTTTTCCATTCTGAGATTAACGGGGTATCTCAGCGATATCCCAGTGATAGTGATATCCCAGCACTACTGTACTGTCAATTTACAACACTTTGCTGTGCACAAATTCACCCAATTTTTTCTCAAAATGAAAAACTTGGATCACTGTTTGATTTTGTTGGAAAATCTCAATTCTCATAAAATGACCCAAGTGACCCCTTTTCCTAGTCCTGCACACATATGATAAAACACATCAATAATGGAGTCTAAACTGACGGGCCGCCCAGTCAGAAGTACTTTAGGTATCATCTCAATGACTATTTCAGTGGATTTTTGTGATTATGGTTGTTATTCTAAAAAATTATCTTAGCAAGGATTTAATGTAAAGCAAGTTACTATATTAAAAAAATGTTAAGCCTACACAAGGGAAATTCTCTTTTACTTTTCCTGCCGCAATGATCATTTCGCCGCAGTCGTTCATTTACTTGTCAATGGTCCCCGTCACATGCTGGCCCGGGTGCAACTGCACCCTGGGTGTTTCCGCCACTGGTCGTCAAGCGGTTGAATATCAGATAATGTTTTAAATCTGTTCACTTGCCACAGCCCTCACTGACCACTGCAAATCACCTCCATGCACTTTCATTACAGTTTCATTTCTAGTAGAGCTGGCATAATAACCAAAAGAGTGGATATATAACTACGTTCGCTTGCCAGTTCATAATTCTCCCAATTAAACATCTTTACGTGTGTCATGATTTTTTTGAAACGATGTTAGTTAACACGACTGCAGCAAAGATAAGCACTTCAGATTGGACAAAGCTGCAACCCTGGGGGTACTAAAATTATTTCAGACTGGAGCATGTTAGATTTACCATTCCATGTTTCTTTCATTTTCCCCATTCATCTAAAGCTGGTCGAGATATTCTTGCCACGTCTGACCAACCCTACCCAAATCTACGCCTATGCACGAAACGACAGTAGATTTTCACACTCACTAATTAACAGTCCTCGGACCAGAGTTGGGAACCGAAGGTGAGTCGGCCCTGCTAGAGATCATGTGATGGTAGCCAGTCTTTTTGTTCTTTTTTTGCTTTTGTCTTTTCAAGCACAAATCTTAATTGGTTGCTTTGACCTGATGTGCGAATAGTAGACCGTTAAATGAAGTTCACTAAAAAAGGTAGAACGCAGGTTATGTTGCCTTCTTATCCTGGTGTCAGGAAAGAAAATAAGGTAAATTTCGCATGGCACAACTTCTGATGTGCCGATAGCCGTGCATTGGCCCCTGTGCCTGAATTAAATGCATTCATAAATAAAAGTCCGAGCCTTTGGCATGGAAAAAGTTGGCCGGCGGGGAATGATGTCAAGCCCGCACACAGAGTTTGGTTTGGCTGTCGGATCAGACTGGGTCTGACTGGTCTCAGGTTAACGGACTAAGAGGAAATGTATCGCCGTGCCACGGGACATCATGGGTGCATTGTGTGCATCAGACAGAGGAGAGATCTACTGTGTGTATAGAGAGGGGGAAAAAAAGAGATTTTTCACATGAAAAGATGCTGTCTCAGGGCCTTTAGTGTACTAAAACACTATAAAATGTGATTAATGGAAGCAGAGTTATAAACATGAAAATAGGTTGGGGAGCGAAGGGTGAAAAATGGAACTGAAGGTCAGTATATCAATTGAATGGAATGCAGCGTTTCAGTAGTTGCGGCTCGTTGGGAAGAAATAAGCATCTGTCATTGATCTATTCTTCATTCATCTTTTGCTGATACGCTTGTACTGTACGTATGTGTGTTTGTCCCAGTGTGTGAGTGTGTTCTTGTGTACGTGTGTGTTTAGAGCACGTAGCACAGTCTTGTCCGATTCTGCCCGCTGAAGTAAACTTTAAAGGCTAGTGGTGGAGCCAATATTATGTCATTGTGGAGACATTCTCCCTGGTGTAGGTCTGAATCATCCGGTCAGACTTGGTGATTTGGGGGGGGTGCGCAGAGGGTCACTCATTTATGAGCCCTCTCCATAAATCTGAGCTGCTCTGTTCGGACCAGGACGTCTCATTGGCCACGCCTTCCATTAACCAGGCCGTTAAATATGTGTCCACACGCGCGGCTGGACCAACACCGCGCACGCCGGTGAGGGGCAATAACGGCCTGTAATTACCCCCAGATGGGGCCCGCCCTCGCCACCCTAACCCACCCATCCCTCCTCCTCTTTTCCGCCCGCCCGCCCGCCATCTCTGTTAATCCGTCCATCTCCGTACAGCTAGAGTGTGTGTTGCTGTTGAAGGGGTTAGAGGCTTAAGCAGATTTGTACAAAAAAAGGCCTATTAAGCTGAGCTCTTCAATACACAGGGGTGTAGCTACTACGCCTGACCCAACCTGGCAACCTCACCAAGACCCTCCTGAACCACATTTTGCTTAGGCAATGCCAGCAATTGTGATGAGAAACATAAAGTGTTGCAAACTGGATTTCTTACTGAAAATATATTGATTGATGGTACCGGTTTGATTTATGCGTCTGCCGGGTTGGTAATGCGTGTTTGGCCAGTCGCAGCAAAATTCATTAGGTTGTCTAGACTTATAGCACTGACTTCAGGCGCTATCCGTGAGTACAGTGAACTTATTTTAGAGCCTTGCTCTGTGCCTGTTAACACTGGGTATCGCCATTCTCTTCAATGGAAATGCCCCTCGCCTTTGAAGAGTCACTGAACCCCCAAACCACTTTTTTTCTCACTCAAAACCAATGTATGCAGGGATTTAGTAGTATTTTGATCGATTCAGTTCCAACTCTTGACAGTTTAGTGGAAAGTATTTGCATTTTATATTTTTTGTTCTAAATATGCCTAGCACTGGGTTGAGACCCGGCTATTACAAGTGAATTTTGCTGTTGGCTGATCTGCTGCCAGATTACATAGATGGTGCCATCTTTTGTCACCAACCCCTCCCTCTTTTGTCACTTGCCCACTCATTCCTGCCTCACCCACCTCCTCCTCTCCCTGCCCTCAATTTTAATTAATTAATTTTTTTCCTGGTTGCCAGAGGCTTCTGATTGGCTTCAGTAGCGAGTCCATGCACCAGTTTATGTGAATAATCTTAGCTACTGGCTATAGTACACCTGTTTTGCTTAGTATAAATCGTGGAAAAAAAAAAATCATAATCATTTTTTCTTCAAAAAAGTTTGAACCAGCGCCCTGGTGGCTCATCAGTCTAAGTGCGCGTACCATAAAGGCCTTGTCCTTCCCGCAGCAACCTGGGTTCGACTCCGGCTCAGGTCATTTGCTGCATGTCTGCCCCCATTCTTCTCCCCAACTTTCCTGTCTCTCTACACTGTAAAACTGTCAAATAAAGGAAAAATTCCCAAAAAAAATAATCTAAAAAAAAAAAAAGTTTGAGCCAAATCTCAAATTATATTTGGGCATTATGAACAAAACGCATTACTTTCAGATTTATATTTGCGTCCGGTCACTCATCGATTAGGACAGCCATAAGACAGTATCTGGTAAGTAGCCTAAAAGTACTGTATTGTTCAGAATATAAGACAATCCTGGATATAAGACAACCCCCCTTTCTCAAGACAGATTTTTGGAAAAAAGGGGGTTTTGATGACAAAATCACAGACTGTTAAAGTCCCCGAAAATAAGATGACCCCACTTTTTCAAAGGGGATTTCCTGGGAAAAAACATTGTCTTATATTCAGAACAATATGGTATTAGTTTTCAGACAACCCCTTAGTGTATGCATTGAAGATGGTTATATTGATTCTATATTAAGGTCAATGTTTGCTTTATCATTGTCCAGTTGGTTGTATAGCAATGGCAGCAGGATAGCAACTAAATGCAATTTACTCACACTAATGGGTTAGTTTGTTAGCTTGCTATTGTAGACTAGCAGACGTGTTTGTCGATGGGAAAATACTTAGAAATCCTTAAATCAGGTCAGCTATCAGTCAGCTATCACCAATTCATTGTGTATCACTGTACTGATTTTGGACACGTTCAGTTTTAATTTAGCATTTAGCTAGCCAACTTGGCACAAGTTTGATTACTGCAGCTGAACTGGGCAAGAGGACAAAAATTTAGCTAGCTATGTCATTTAGCTGGATAATTATTGGCTAGCGTGTAATCAGACCATTCAGGATGTTATGGCTCAGAGCAGCTGAGGTAAACCATCGAGGGTCAGAAGAAGTCCTCTGCAGAATTTCATTCGTGTCACCAGTCTGTTTATTTTTGTAATGAGAGCAATTGTTGATTTTTACACCAAAATTTATGATGACTTCTTGGCTATTATGGCAGTCGTAGTTTTGATTAATGACTGTTTAAACTGACCTTCGCTCCCCATCTCCCCTCCGTAGCCCCTCCCTCAACTGCTTGCACAATTTTGCATTTTTAGCTCACTTAGTCCCCGGCCCAAAGGGAACTTATGCAATAACGCATCAGCATCTGCATTAACATCTTCTGCCAAACTGCTGAAGTGATCGATGTGAAATTTGGTGGGGAGGTACATATGGATGCACAGATTAAAAATTGTTTGATTGGTGTAAATCTGTCCATAGGTGGTGCTATAGCAAACAAATGGTCATAACTCCGAAATCATTTGACTGATCAAATTGAAATTTTGTATGCCTCATGTTAGTCAGGTTCGCTATGAAAATCTATGAAAACAAAGCAATAAATGAAACAATATGGTATACATCACCCAGTCAAGTTTCAGTAGCCCTTATACTCACTTCAGCGGTCACCTGTCACCAGGACACTTTATATTCTTGTTAAGGACGTGGAAAAGAGCCATTTTTTAAAGATTATTTCGACTGGCCATATGGCGGAGCTAAAGAGTGGTATAGTAAGTCTTGGGCAATCACTTCTAAACCATGGGTTGTAGAAACAAAATTCTTTTTTGTTCAATTCTGTGGGTCTAGATGAATCAGTCCATGTAAGCCGCACCCATTTTTGTTCTTGCAAACTGTCTGCCATTTTGAATTGTTTGTGAAACCTTTAATTTTCATCTCCTCCTAGACTGTGAGATCAATTCTCAAAAAATTGAAGGACGTAGCCTATATTGACATACAGGGCTGTAACTCCATAATGCAATATCCAATCATTACAAAACTTGAGATCACACATCTACAGGCCATGCAACTTCATCACACCGAATTTGGTTTCAATCTGTTCACAGGTGGTGCTATAGCAAACAAATGGTCATAACTCTTACACCAATTGTGCTAGCAAATTTACATTTTGCCTGCTTCTCAATGGTGAAGATGGGTATGAAAACCTATTAGAACAAAGTGATAGTTCAAACAAGATGGCCAACATTAACCATTTAAATTTCATCAGCCCCTATTCTCACTTTAACTGTCATCAATCATGAAACTTTATACTGTTGTTAAGAATGTGTGAAAGGGCAGTCTTAATGCAAATTACTTTGATTGGCCGGATGGCGCTATAGAGCAGTACAACAAATGTGATTCCAATCGGCCAACATGTTGCACTATAGTAAGAAAAACAATGTAAAATGGCATACTTGTTTTCAATCATTTGACTGAATGGTTTTAAGTTTGCATATTGCATGGCTGTATGAGGATCAAATTTTCTTTCTAATGAGCAAAATAAATCTTTATCCGGCTGCTATTTGTCAATCAAGTAACAGCTGCCATTTCAAAGTCATTGCAATGACTAATCAACTTGAAATTTGCAGGGCAAAGAGTACCATGAACAGTTATGTGCCATGTACTGGCAATTGTTTGAAAAACTTACCCAATTTGTGTCCTCGCTGCTTCAAAACTGATGATTACCTCATGTTGCTTGGACCCCGTAATTACTGCTTGTTGTTATATTTGGTTTTTTTTTTTTTACACAAATTACGAAAAGTGTCCTCATTGTCCCAATGTTGGACCCAAGCATTAAAAAAATACTATCACTTGTGAGCTTACGTAACGCTAAGGCCTGAGATAAACCAAGTGAGCTACAGTGCCCATGGCAATATTTTTCAAAATTTTGTTGGGGGTGGAGTTTGACTCCGATTTGGGGGGGTTAGTTACACTTTAATCTGATGAAAAAATGTCCTGTCCTCCCTTCAAAATATTTATAGAGCGGCATACAAGAACCCTGCTTATTAGACAGGGAAATAACTGGCAATACTGAATAATAAATTGAACAGAATGATTAATATATTGATGAATCTTTTTGTCTTCTCTCTCTCTCTCTCTCTCTCTCTCTCTCCCTCCTCTCATAGGTGGGCTTGTTTAATTTCCGCCCATCGGTCCGTCCCGTGCCATTGGAGGTGCACATCCAGGGTTTCCCCGGGCAGCACTACTGCCCCCGCATGGCCAGCATGAACAAGCCCGTCTTTCAGGGTAATCGTCCTCAATTAAAGAACTGCTGAATTATATCCCTTTTTTAAAGAGAACGCACTCACGCCGGAACACAAACAGCAAGGCCTCCATCCCCGAGCAGTCCTATTAGTGTGCCGTTAGCGTTGATTGACTTTGACCGTTTTATTGCCGTGATTTACGGCAGTGGTGTTTAGGGACGCATGGCGGCGGACATCAGCAGAATTGATGGTGTCGTGGCGGTGATATAGAAGGCGGGGGCGTGCCTCTGACCGCATGGCACATGGACAGTCCCAGACAGATGGTAGCATTCTCACTCCGGTCACCGGCAGTTAATCCTGCCACTCGCCCATCGATCGGGCCGCTGACCGCGGTGAATAACGACCGCGGTTCTGCCGTGATCCTCAGAGCGGCTAATGGGCCGTAAATCTGCCGCAGAGGAGAAATCTGCACCGAGACCGCGGCCTGAACAACGGGGTGTTGATGCGCGGTCCTAACAGGTGCACTTGGCGCCTGGAAAGGGACTTGAGGCTCTGGACACATGCATGTACACACTAGCTGTATGGAAGCTAACAGCTCTGAACACAGTGCCCAAATGTATAAGTGAACACAAACACTCGCACTTTTTCCCATAATAAGGTAGTCAGCATAGGTTTAAGGACCCGTGGACGAGAAAACACACACACACACATACACAGCCCCCGGCAATTACACACTCCTTAACTCCCCCGCATGTACACACACACACGGAGAAATGCACAGAGGTTCACAAAAATGCAAACATACACACTCATACAACTTAGTGCTTGTTCTTTCTCCTCTGTTCTGTAGCAATACGCAGTCACTCGCCAGCTAAGCCCGTTCTGATCTTCGTGTCGTCACGGCGACAGACGCGTCTGACTGCGCTAGACCTGATTGCCTTCTTGGCCACTGAAGACGACCCCAAGCAGTGGCTGCACCAGGATGAGAGAGAGGTGAGGAGGCCGTGAGCTCTGAGTTCTGATGCATAGACTTCGCATTAAATGGCTTCATTGTATAAAAATTATTATTAATATTAACCCCTTTGCGGAGAATACAAATAATGCCAATTTTTCCTCTTATGCATGAGCCTATTTAGGCTTTATAACTCAGTATTTGTGTCACAGAGACTCTGGAAAATTATTCCAGTGAAGCAAGACATTTGGAAATTCAATTACAGAATTACAAAAGTAATTAGGAATTAAATTTCGGAATTTACGTATGCCGGCGTCTGTATCTGTGCAAAGGGCTTTAAACATTACATTATTTCTTTAAAGTATGCTTATGACCGTGTCAGTTATTGTGTTCATTATTTTTCCTCAGTTATGTAGTGCAGTAGAGGTTATTACATGTGGGAATAACCACATTTGTCTTGATTAACTTGAGAGTGTTGCGGCTTCAGATCACAGAAGATATCACAAAAGACATCATCTTTTCGGTATTTGTATTTAATTTCATCAGGTATTGCATCTTCATTACTTCAGTCTTAACAAATTTTCTTATCCCCATCTGTCGGGCTGTTGCTTGATGTGCAGTCCGTTACATTACATAAACCAGCTGAAATTCTTACATGGTTTGCGCAGTACATGTGTAAATGCCAACAAAAAAAAGCTGAGTGTGTCTAATGTGCAATTCAGTGTAACGCAATGGAGCCAAAATGGTGATGGGAAACTGTCATCTTATAAATACTTTGAGACTTGGTCTGTCAGTGCTGTTCACGAGGGCCCAGTCTTACTGCTGAGGTATTACGCGGTCACTCTGTGAGAAAACGTGCTGAGAATTTACCCTAACATGTCCACTTGGCCTCCTGGCTAAATGAATTATACTTACGTAAGGATATTTGTAGATTCCTTGATGACACCATAACTTATTTTCATTTTCTATAAAACGATAGCATTGGCTCCATTAGCCTTACAGCATGAATTATGGTTACTATAAATTAACTGTCTAGCTGGTCAGCTAATGTTGCTGATTTGCTTGTACAGAGAAACCAAGCCAAGATGCAGTTTCTCTTAGACTGGTGCAATCAGGGGTCATAAATCTCTCTGTAGAGTGGATGAGTAGGCATGAATTATGGCTTGAAATTGCTTTCAAGCTGGCTGTAAATGCAGCAACATAATGTGATCATGCCCACTTTTTCTAACCAAGTAGCTAAAAATCTGTGCATGATTTCCAGTGATTTATTGTGCGTGAGCTGGCTCATTATGTAAGAATGGGAAAAGTAGAGCGGAGCAGTGGTCAGTAGGGACCAACAGTCAATGTGGCGGTGTGGATCAGTGTTCAGGGTAGTGGCATTGAGCTCTCATCATTTTTAAGCAGTGGTGAATTTGTCTGCATGTGTGAGTACTCATAGTATGGGCATTTACTAGTATACTCATTCTTCAGATTCCCTGGGGAACACTGGCACCATACTTTCCAGCCTGCCTACCTGTGTGCATGAGCTCAGACGAGTTACACCCAGCCAGGTCCACAGGCCCAGAGAGCAGGGGATGACCCTCAGCATATCCATCGTTCCCTTCCTCTTCAAAATCAATCACCCCAACATCCCTCATCTCCCCTAATCGCCTGCCTTTACTGTAATTACTGAGGGAACTCCACAGACCTCTCCAGGAAAAGCCTGTGTCATTTTTCATTATAGTTTTCTGCGTACTTTTGGATTATTTCAAGATGTGTGCAAATCTTTTTTGGCGTAAAAATTCAGAGTGTAATAATATTTTTACAGCTCTGTACAGAGTCACTGAAAAAGGAGAGAATGTCATAATCCTCTCGGTTATCTTTTACGTTCTTTCAACGTTGGAAGATGCATTTTCTACGCGTCTGTATGTGCTGAATTCACTTATATATTGACTTAAGTACCTCTAACGAGCTATATTTTAGTATTGAGGCCAGATGGTCTTTCAAGTGGACGGCAGTCCAATAGAAGTCTTTTAATGGTCCAATGGCTGTCCTTCAGTGGTCCTCATGGTCTTATAGCAGTTCTGTAGCTATCCAAATGGTTGTGCTCATACAATCATCATACAACAGTCCCATTTCTGTCCTGTGGTGTTTAGTCCTATCACGGTCCTGTCGTGGTTGCATAGTGATCATACAGTAGTTTTATTAATTTCATATAGCGGTTGCACAACATTCCTATTACTGTCCTATAGTAGTCATATAATGGTTATACGATTGTCCTACTACTGCTCTATATTGGTTCAATAGTGATCATATAACAGTCCGATGACTTTCCTATAGTGGTGGTGCAGTGGTTATGAAACAGTCCTGTTATTGTCCTAGGATGGTTATATTGTGGTCATACAACAGCCCTATTACTGTCCAATAGTGTTCATATAGTGGTTATACAACAGTCTTATTATTGTCCTGTAGGGGTCGTATGTTGATTTTTCATCAGTCCTATTACTGTCCTATATTGGTCGTGTAGTGGTTATACTGCAGTCCTATTACAGTCCAGTACTGGTTGAATATTGATTGAACAGTAACCCTATTACTGTCCAGTAGTGATCGTATGGTGGTTATGCAACGGCTCTGTTACTGTCCTATAGTGAATAAGCAGCGGTTCTATTATTGTTCTGTGGTGGTTGTATAGTGGTCATACAACAGTTCAATAACTGTTCTATATAGGTTTTACATTGGTTATACAGCATTCCTGTTACTGCTCTATACTGCCCTACAATGGAAGTCTGCAGTATCTGTATATGTTAACCTCTTGCAGATACTGCAGTCTTCCATTGTAGGGCAGTATAGTGATCATATTGCGGTCAGACTGCAGTCTTATCACTGCCGTGTTGTGATTGTATAGCGGTCCAAGAGCAGTTCTTTTGCTTTCCTCTAACGTACACCTATCTAATGGCAGTTGTGAAGAAATTCTATAGAAGAACCACTACTCTGCTTGTGTACAGCGTACAATCATGTACAGGCCTGCAAGTCATTGGTGCGTCTGGTATCAGCCCCACTCAGAGTGTAACCGAGCTTTCTACGTGATACGCAAACATCATCTATAACTCAGTATTATGTATTTTTATCTTGTGCTATTACGTAGGGTGGGCTGTTTTACGATTGAGGCTGGCTACTGTATTGAATCATGTAAAGCGTATCAGTTCTTATTGTCTGCACTTGTTGGCGCATTATCATTGGCTGGTTACGACCCCATGTCCAAAAATGTTGGTACGCTGTGTAAATGTAAATAAAAACAGAATGCAATGATTTGCAAATCATATGAACTTTATATTTAATTGAGAATAGTACAAAGGCAACATATCAGATGTTGAAACTGAGAAATTGTATTGTTTCTTGAAAAATATTAGCTCATTTTTATTTGAAGGCCAGCAACACATTTCAAAAAAGTTGGAACAGGGGAATGTTTACCATCTTGTTGCATCACCTCTTCTTTTAACAACCCTCTGTAAGCGTTTGGAAACTGCAGAGACCAACTTCTATAGCTTTGAAAACAAAATGTTTTCCCATTCTCGCTTGATGTAAGATTTTAGCTGCTCTGCACTTTGGCAACTCCTTTGTCATATTTTTCAGTTCAAAATGTGCCAGATATTTTTAGTGGGTGACAAGTCTGGACTGCAGGCAGGTCAATTCAGCTCCAGGACTTTCTTATTCCAGAGCCATGTTGTTATAATATGTCCCGAATGTGGTGTTTGACATTGTCTTGCTGAAATAAGCAAGGCCTTCCCGAAAAAGATGCCTGGATCGCAGTATATGTTGCACCAAAACCTGTATATATCGTTCATCATTGGTAGTTTCTTCACAGATGTGCAACCCAGGGAATGTGCACTAATGCACCCCCTTGCTCTCATGGATGCTTTTGAACTATGCACTGATAACAAGGCAGATTGTTCCTCTCCTCTTTAGCCTGGAAGATGTGACCTTCATGATTTCCAACATAAATTTTACATTTTGTTTGCTCAGAACACTGGAAGTTCTCTACTTTCCCTCAGTCGATCATGGATGAGCTTTGGTCCAGAGGAGGCAGCAGCGCTTCTGGATCTTCTTTGTAAATGGTCTTATTTTACGTGGTTGAGTTTTAACTTGCATTTGTGGATGCAGAGACGAATTGTGTTCACTGACAGTAGTTTTCAGAAGTCTTCCTGAGCCTATGATGTGATTTCCCTTCCGAATTCTGTCTGTTTTTAATGCAGTGCCGCCTGAGAGCCTGAAAATCATGGCCATTGAATATTGGTTTTCACCCATGTCCCTTGCGTACAGTGCGTTCTTCAGATTCTCTGAATCTTTTAATGATATTATGAACTATAGATGATTAAATCTCCAAATTCTTTGCAATTTTACATTGAGAAACATTATTCTTGAATTGTTGAATTACTTGCCCTCATAGTGTTTCACAGAGTAATGAAGCCCTTGCAATCTGTAATCCTGAAAGACTCAGCCTCTCTGGAATGTGTTTTTTATACCAAACTATGTTACTGACCTGTTGTCAATGAACCAAATTAGCTGTGAGATGTTCCACCAGGTGTATTTTTTTTTTAGCATACAGCTTGGCCCGGTCCCAACTTTTTTGAAATGTGTTGCTGGCATCAAATTCAAAATGAGCAGATATTCTTCAAAAAACAATAAAATATCTCGCTTTCTAAATTTGATATGCTGTCTTTATACAATTTTCAATCAGATATAGGGTTTAGATGATTTGTAAATCATTGCATTCTGTTTGTACTTACATTTTACACAGCGTCCCAACTTCTTTCAGAAATGGGGTCATAGTTGACTGCTGCAAACTCACTTTTTAGGTTGCGTTGGAAACGGAACGTGTTGTGTGTGAGTTGTCTGGTGTGGCTGACAAGCTTATTTTGATTGCAAAAAACCTTCCCCCGCCCCTCCATAACCTCACAAATGACAGTTTGAAGAAATAAGTACCCTTCGAATGGGAGAAATTAGAATTTTGAGTGGGTGCTCATAATAACGGCTGAATGGGCTTTGCTGATTCCAGCAATATTCTTGTACATTTCCCTTTTTTTTACATGGGGGAGTGAGTCACTTTTGATTTCTGAGAATTTTCACTGCATCTGCAAATTCCGTATTCCAAGACCGTCTGTAATAGGAGCGTCATTTGAGGTTTTTTTGTGTCATCTTATAATGAATATGTGATATTCTATCTGAGTAAATTCGGGGGGAAATGACAAACCAACCCCGCTGTGTTTTCAGAATGAGACGCTCTGCCACATATATCACCAGACAGTTTTGCCCTGTCTGTGGCGGAGATGCCTTTACGAGCCATAACTTGTGCCTTTTTGATGTTGCGGTCTATATTTCCTTCATTTCAGAGAGATGGCGCAAAAGGCCGGCTTGCCAGTAAATCACCCGCCTAATCTTCTTTTATAAGGCCATGTCCTGGCGTGGTTTGTAAAAGAACTAATGACGGATTTATGCAGCAGACACAAATCCAGCAATGGATTGGTGACTGCCTTTCAGCTCCATCCACTGAGAGGGGTTTTTTGCCATTCTTCACTTCTTAAATTTCATTGCGGGCCACTGCAATCAGTGTTCGTGTTAGTGTACTAGTGCTTTAACCCACAGAAGCTTCACCCCGGCGGTATGGAAGTGTGATTATTGCTGCCTCTCATCCGATATTTGTCTTTCTGTCTCAGCCATGTCAGAGGTTAGAGAAAGGAAAATAATGTGCATGTTTTTACACATGGCTTGAATTCTACCGATACTTGGGTAATTGCAAGTGGAAATAAGAGTCATAGCCTTTGTGTTTTTAGTAGACATGTCGAGAAGTATTTATGTCAAGTCTGTGTACATTAAGACACTTGGCTGAGTTGATGGTTTGCCTACCATGCTGCATGCATTGGACAGGTTTTCAAGACAATAGCTAGCCATGGTCAAGTATCTGGCAGTAGCATGTGAATACGTAGATGCTCATATGTAGCAAGGCGTTTCATGTATCAAATTTAAATCACTTTGATCAAAGCTGACAACTAGCACTATATTTTTGTATCTGATTGCAGGCTTTCTTGAAATGGAATGGTATGCCTCTGTCTATTTACCTGCCCGTCTTTGGCAGGAATGTTTGGAGAGGTAATAACTGCATTGCCATGAAATTTGCCTCACATATTCACGTTCCCAAGATGAAGAAAGCTTTTGATTTTGGTGATCTATCACCTTTGCTCTCACTCCACTGTCAGGCCAAACATCTCAAAAAGGAAGTATGGGATTGTGGTGATGTTTTTTCTGCATGGTTGAGTGAGGTGAAATAGCTGTGCGTTGTCAGAAACTAAGGGCTCTAGGTATTGATTCTCTTGTTTACCAGATTTATGTTTTTGGCAGATAGTGCTTTGGAAAAGTATCTGCCCCCTTCCCTATTTTTTTCTGTTTTTGAATATTTGTCATGCTTAAATGTTTCAGAGTATCAAAATAGTTTAATATCAGACAAAGATAACCTGAGTAAATATGAAATGCAGTTTAGAAAAAAAACCATGCATGTCCTGTATGGGACAAAGTAATTGCCCCAAGTTACTAAATCCACCAATTAAATAAATTTATTTAATAAATATCACTTGACACACCCAGGCATGATTACTGTTGGTCCTGTTGATTCCAAACATCACTTAACTGCCAGAATTTATAACGGTCAGGCAGATTTCTATTAGGGGTTGATATATGTGTGATAGTAAATGGCCTGAAATTTCTTTTGGTGTAAGATCTATTAGTAAATAGGAAATTTTCAGGTTTTCGGGTTTCAGAAGTCCACGGTTTGGTTTTTATGGTCTCGAGAAGGGTCACCCTCCAGAGGGCCAAAATTGAACTTTTAAGAAAAATAGGTGTTTGAGTTGAAATATCTCAGTGCGCCCTCAATAGCCCAGCTTCATTTTTACTGTTGTCAGTCTACATTAGGAGGAGTTTTGGAAAATTACGAAATTTTGGTGGGCTGTTGAGGGCGCCACCTATAGGGGGCGCTTGAAAACGCAATCTTGGACCAAAGTAGCAGTCACGTTTTAGGCATTCCTTGCTTGCGCCCTCATTAGCCCAAGCTTGTTTGTGCATGATATGATTCTATAACAGTGCCTTGTACTATTCCACTTGAAATTGTAGTGGGACGGTCAGGGCGCGGAACTATAGGTAGCGCTCAAGTTGGTGAAAATGCAAAAATAGGGTATTCCGCGGCTGTAGATCTCCATGCGCCCCCATCAGATTTGAATGAAGCCTGCTTTATTTGATAGCCCTACATGTCCACTATGTGTAGATTGATGATTGATGTGGGGTTCAACTGTTTTAATCCTTTTTGACCATCATTCTGAAAGGTGTGACGTGACCATTCCATACGCTTGTCTATGTAGTACTGTTATGGTACATAAGTCAGCATAGGTGTCAGTTTGAATTCATTGCCAATGGATGATTTTTAGTGGAGCAATCAGCAATTTAAAGCTCTCTTCTGAACCAATGGATAGGGTCCAGCCTTCTGCTGACTTCCTTTGGAATGTTTAGAAGATTGGAGGCGGGGCCGGACGGATTGCACGCTTAACCGCTCATGAATAAATTAAAAAAAAAATTGTTTACTTCTTTTGTCATGCTAATTTCAGGAGAATAAATCACTCATTATCTCCATCATCCCTACTTTGTTAGAGAAAACTCTGTATGGTGAAAGTATGATGTCAGACACTTGGTTTACCCTAGTCTGTTATTTTTCGGAGATGATAACGAAAAACATGAAACGAGCCAAGAGTTAGAAAGTAAAAATTGTGCACATTGTCAGGTGCAACTGAAAGTACACAGTGCAACAGCTTGATGCATATAGATGTGAATGAGAAAATGTGGTGACTCCTTTTTGATGATCTTTTCCACCTTCTGCTCAGCAGAAGGTTCTATCTGATCCCCCGTCCTGGGCCCACCCACATGTGTGCAGTTACATGTATTGCTTTTCCTGTCCCAGTCTCACAGCTGCTCAATTGGATGAACAGATTTTTATTTCAGGCCCTCCAGCTAATGAAATAACCCTTGGCCAAGGGCCAGATGTGTGCACCTTCAGTTGGTTACCTTCCCATCATGCCTTGTTGCCTTCATCCCTTTATCTAATCCACAGACGTCACAAAGTCAATAGCTGTACAAAAGTGCCCTGGAGAGTTTTGTTCAAAAAATGCCCTTGCCCATCCTAATTGTAAAACCTCCCATTTCATCCTCACATTGGGGGAGCTGATGAAAATGGTTTATTTACTTTGCAGTTCCAAGAATGGCAACCTCAGACCCAAGTTCAGAATATGAGAAATGTGTCTACTGGGATGGTCAAAAAGGGGTTAATACAGTTGAACCTCACTTCAATCTTTTTGGTACATATAGTGGACATGTAGGGCTATCAAATAAAAAAGATCTCATTCAAATCTGATGGGGGCGCATGGAGATCTACAGCCGCAGAATACCCCTATTTTTGCATTTTCACCGAATTGAGCGCCACTTATAGTTCCGAGCCCTCACCATCCCACTACAATTTCAAGTGGACTAGCACAAGGCACTGTTATAGAATCATATCATGCATAAACAAGCTTGGGCTAGTGAGGGCGCAAGCAAGGAATGCCTCAAACGAATGTACTACTTGGGCTCAAAGTGGTGTTTTCAAGCGCCCCCTATAGGTGGCGCCCTCAACAGCCCACCAAAATTTCATGATTTTCCAAAACTCCTCCCAATACAGATTGACAGCAGTGAAAATGAAGCTGGGCTATTGAGGGCGCACTGAGGTATTTCAACTCAAAAACCTATTTTTCTTAAAAGTTCAATTTTGGCCCTCTGGAGGGTGACCCTTCTGGAGGCCCTAGCAACCAAACCGTTCACTTTTGGAACCTGAAAAATTTGGGATTTTCCTGTCTACCCAAAGGCTGGGGTATAGAAAGGCATGCGCAGCTGTCGCAAGACTGCTGCACGTCCTTCTTACTACCTCTACGAAGCTCGCACTTGCAAAATCGCAAGAGTGTTGCTGCAAACTTCTTACGTCACCCTCAAGGGCAGCACGGAACGATTACGCCGTTTTACTCCCCCCACGAGTTGACTGCTACTTTTTTTTTTTTACCTCCACGTCCTCTAAGACTCTCACCTACGGCAAAAAACACAGAGAACGCACGATTAAAAAATCCGTGCGTCCGGTTGTGGCTGAGGCATGTGGTATAGAGCTGTAGTAGGTTTGTATTGGGTGTAGAGCTGTAGAGGGTTTGTATCTGGTATAGAGCTGTAGCAGGTTTGTATCTGGTATAGAGCTGTAGCAGGTTTGTATCTGGTATAGAGCTATAGAAGGTTTGTATCTGGTATAGAGCTGTAGCAGGTTTGTATCTGGTATAGAGCTGTAGAAGGTTTGTATCTGGTATAGAGCTGTAGCAGGTTTGTTTGGTATAGAGCTGTAGCATTTGTATCTGGTATAGAGCTGTAGCTGTAGGTTTGTATCTGTTTTGGAGCTGTAGCAGGTTTGTATCTGGTATAGAGCTGTAGCAGGTTTTTCTGGTATAGAGCTGTAGCAGGTTTGTATCTGGTATATCTAGAGCTGTAGCAGGTTTGTATCTGGTATATAGAGCTGGTATAGAGCTGTAGAAGGTTTGTATCTGGTATAGAGAAGGTTTGTATCTGGTATAGAGCTGTAGCAGGTTTGTATCTTGTATCTGGTATAGAGCTGTAGCAGGGTATAGAGCTGTAGCAGGTTTGTATCTGGTATAGAGCTGTAGAAGGTTTGTATCTGGTATTTGTATCTGGTATAGAGCTGTAGCAGGTTTGTATCTGGTATAGAGCTGTAGCAGGTTTGTATCTGGTATAGAGCTGTAGCAGGTTTGTATGGTATAGGTATAGAGCTGTAGCAGGTTTGTATCATAGAGCTGTAGGTATCTGGTATAGAGCTGTAGCAGGTTTGTATCTGGTATAGAGCTGTAGCAGGTTTGTATCTGGTATAGAGCTTAACAGGTTTTGTATCTGGTATAGAGCTGTAGCAGGTTTGTATCTGGTATAGAGCTGTAGCAGGTTTGTATCTGGTATAGAGCTGTAGCAGGTTTGTATCTGGTATAGAGCTGTAGCAGGTTTGTATCTGGTATAGAGCTGTAGCAGGTTTGTATCTGGTATAGAGCTGTAGCAGGTTTGTATCTGGTATAGAGCTGTAGCAGGTTTGTATCTGGTATAGAGCTGTAGCAGGTTTGTATCTGGTATAGAGCTGTAGCAGGTTTGTATCTGGTATAGAGCTGTAGCAGGTTTGTATCTGGTATAGAGCTGTAGCAGGTTTGTATCTGGTATAGAGCTGTAGCAGGTTTGTATCTGGGTTAGAGCTGTAGCAGGTTTGTATCTGGTATAGAGCTGTAGCAGGTTTGTATCTGGTATAGTTTGTAGCAGGTTTGTATCTGGTATAGAGCTGTAGCAGGTTTGTATCTGGTATAGAGCTGTAGCAGGTTTGTAGAGCTGCTGTAGCAGGTTTGTATCTGGTATAGAGCTGTAGCAGGGTTTGTATCTGGTATAGAGCTGTAGCAGGTTTGTATCTGGTATAGAGCTGTAGCAGGTTTGTATCTGGTATAGAGGTATAGAGCTGTGCAGGTTTGTAGCAGGCTGTTTGTATCTGGTAGCAGGTTTGTAGGTATAGAGCTGTAGCAGGGTTTGTATCTGTAGCAGGTTTGTATCTGGTATAGAGCTGTAGCAGGTTTGTATCTGGTATAGAGCTGTAGCAGGTTTGTATCTGGTATAGAGCTGTAGCAGGTTTGTATCTGGTATAGAGCTAGAGCTGGTATAGAGTGTAGCAGGTTTGTAGGTTTGTATCTGGTATAGAGCTGTAGCAGGTTTGTATAGAGGCTGTAGCAGGTTTGTATCTGGTATAGAGCTGTAGCAGGGTATTTGTATAGAGCTGTAGCAGGTTTGTATCTGGTATAGAGAGGTTTGTATCTGGTATAGAGCTGTAGCAGGTTTGTATCTAGTAGGTGTAGCAGGTTTGTATCTGGTATAGAGCTGTAGCAGGTTTGTATCTGGTATAGAGGTTTGTATCTGGTATAGAGGTGTAGAGTATCTGTATAGAGCTGTAGCAGGTTTGTATCTGGTATATAGAGCTGTAGCAGGTTTGGTATATCAGGTTTGTATAGAGCTGTAGCAGGTTTGTATCTGGTATAGAGCTGTAGCAGGTTTGTATCTGGTATAGAGCTGTAGCAGGTTTGTATCTGGGTTAGAGCTGTAGCAGGTTTATTTCTGATATAGATCTTCGGCAGGACTGTTTGGTAGTATGAGCAGAGCTGGCTGTGTACATTTGTATGTATGTCGCTCTGTATGGTACTGTGTGCATGGGTTTGCAGGTCCGTTTGCGTTTTGAATGGTATGGCTGTACTTGCTCTTCGGTGTGTGTGTGTGTGTGTGTGTGTGTGTGTGTGTTTGTGTGTGCGCATCTGGTGGGGGGCTATGCAGCGCAGGCTGTGCTGTGTGTGTTCCAGTGATTTATGCGCTTTCTCTGCAGTGAGCTGTGCTCGGGCCGGGGTCCCTGCTGTTAAGAGTGACAGTCGGCTAGCGTGAGCTGTCTGTCTCCCGGCAGGGGTCCCGCTCGCCTCCCGGCTCCTCTCTCTCTCTCACTCTCTCTCTCTCCACCCTCTGTCTCTTCTCTGCCTTCTCTCTCCACCTGCATCCGCCTGCTCCTCTCTCTCTCTCTCTCTCTCTCTCTCTCCACCGCCTCAGTCCTCACTTTCAGCTCTTATTTATTTTTTTTTACACTAACATCGCCTCTCTCGATTTGTCTTTCTACCTGCTCTCTGTCTTCCCTCTCTCAGCCTTCTCTGCAATGTTGAATCGATCTGTCACACCAATTCAGTATGGTCCATATACCTGACAAGGAACCTGTGTTACTGAAGCCATACAGTAAAAGTACTGCATATAGTATTAGCAAAAACAACAGAATAACTCCCATGCACACTCATTCACCTAACTTTATCACTAAGTAGTCAGGAAAAATGAGACTCCATTGTACTATTAGTTGAGTGTGTGTCTGTCTTTCTCTTTCAGCCAAAGTATGTGTCTTTATTTCCTCTCAAGTTCACTATCAAATATGTTTCGTTTTAAATTTTGCTTGCCAGACCGGCTGCTGGTCACTTAACAATTGGGGGAGAAATCGTGGAGCAACCATTTAGTTTAAATCACACACTTTCATAAATCTATCGTGAGACTTGGCGTGAAAAATCAAGAAATTCTCCAATTATTTAAGAGTATCTCTCAGCTGAAGACAGGTTTTGTCGAAGAGTCTGATGTTCATCTCGTAGCCTGTCAGGTGTCTCGCTTGAAGGGGGTCAGAGGTGCTGGAGCTTCATAAAGGCATTGGCAGCAAGATGGCCGCTGTCTCCCTCTCGCAGTTCTGCTTCTCGCCGTGCTCCTTCTCGACTCGCGGCCACGCTTTAACGGCACCTGCCTTTGTTTCCAGTCAAGCGTCATCGGCAGCTTTTGTCTCGGGCAATACTGACAGCCAGATTAGCGAATTTCCAAAGCTGAGCCTACCTGTTGAGAGGGAGGTTTTCCTTGGGAATTACACACGAGCGGGAATAGCCGTTCACTGGGGTGTAAAGGCTATGAATTTATATTGTTTCTTTTCGTTTCCGTCAGGGCTTTGTTTATCCTATTCCCTAAGCACTGATGTATTCTGCGGCAAAGCTTTGCTTCTATCGTATTTGACATGTTTTAATCATCATTTCCTGAAGAGCCATTCTTATCTATGGAGACTCATCTCATGTTCCCCATTTTACACGGCAATTTCTTCGAAATATTTCGATGAGTTAGCTCTCGATAAGCACTCAATGCAGCAGCGTAAGGTTGTGAGAGTAGTGCGCCTCCTGCTGGTGTACATGTGTACGTGTATTGAGAGTTGGCGGATATTGCTCTATCTCTTCAGACTTCCGGGCATGGCCTGGAGATGTGTTCAGGCACGGCCCGATTTTGGTTTTGCATTTTCTTGTTGTGACTATTATTTTCCTCCTCCACCTAATCATCTCCCATGATCCTTCATTTCTGGTGATGTTATTTTAGCACTTACATGATAACTTATTAATTTCTTGTTTCATAGGGGTTTATTTCTTAATTGCACTCACTCACTTGTTTCTTTATTTGTTAATTTTAACACTGCTCCGGTTGGCTTGCTTTAGTCCGTATTTCACAGTATTTAACTGACATTACTTATGCATTATCAGAATTGTACCTCATCTCATCTATATCGTGTAACTGCACCAATGACCTTTCGTGTGCACTTATTATATAATTCTTTGGATGAAGGCATCTTTTGAGAAATATAATGTAATGTTTTCATGCTCCTGCTGACTTTAAACGTGCCGGCCCGTGTGAGTGTTGTCTGATTTCTTTTGGGTTACTGGGTGTTCTGTAGGTGCACTGACCACTGTATCCCCATGCAGATGACCGACATCATCGCCACGGTGCGGGAGTCCAACCTTAAGCTCACGCTAGCCTTTGGGATCGGCATGCATCACGCGGGCCTACATGAGAGGGACAGGAAGACCGTGGAGGAGCTGTTCGTCAACTGCAAAATCCAGGTACGACATGCAATGGGTTGTCTACTCCAGCACAGTGCCTCCTGTGATAGGCCTCTGCTGTTCAGGTGTCATCAAGAATGACAAGTATAGACTGGGAGACAAGTCATCTGTACTTGAGGCAGATGAGGTCATGAGGACTAAGGCCCTGTCTACAGTTATGCAGATTTTTTAACAGTTATTTTCTCCCTTTGTTTTATAAAGAAATTCTGTCCACACGACCTCAGTTTACTAAATATCTCCATACACACAGGGGCTCAAAAACGAGTGCAAATGCTTAAGTCAAGTATGGCGGGCCAGTAGGCAGCGATAACTTCATGAAGCAGCGACATACTCTCAAAGAACATTGCTCAGGGCAATCGTGGGCTCACGCAACTTGATTTGTGGGGTCATCGTTTCCCAAAACACTCCGTTTTGCGTGTCCACATGGATGCACAGAAACCGGGATTTTAAAAAATCTTCTCCTCAGAAGACATTTCAAAAAAAAATTTTCTGGTCATTTAAACTGCTGTGTGCATTTGGACAAGAGGCGAAAACGCATCAAAAAGCTACTTTTTCAAACAGACCCGGGTATGCGCAGACAGAGCCTACGGCACGTGACAGATGATTGGCACGTGAGATAGGTGACACCCTCAGGACTGGGGAAACTTGCAGGCCATCAGCAGTGAGAACCGTTAATGAGCTGTAAGGCAGGTTCAGTTTAATAAATGTTGTGACTGGTATAAAAATGATCAGGTTGAGGGGCGGTCAGTGTTGTGACTGGGGAAAAATTACATAGCTGACATGTGATCACAAGACTAGTGACAAGTATTCAACACTGAGACAGATACCGTCCACTCTGTTCAACCAGTCCCCTCTACTGCAGCCGGTCGAATACATCTTCTCTTCTTTCCTATTTTTTATTGGCGGTCGCTTATCCCCACAGTAGACCTTTGCCCCCATTTCTCCCCCAGTGGTGGAACGACCTGCCCAGTCCCAGGAGATCCCCCCCACAAAATCGATTGACTGTTCCTGTATCGTAGCGCTTGCAATAATGTTTTTCTTGCTTTGTAGTGAATGTTTGCTTTGTATTGATTGGTCTTTAATTTTATTCCCTAGTCTTCTTGCTTACCTGTCTTTGTATTTTTCCACTTCTGACATGCACCTCCCGCCTAGTTTACGCGCATGTTCATGACTGCGCTGATTGATGCTCAGAATGAATTGCACCTTGTCTGATCCTGTTGTGTATTTGTTTCAATGTTCTTATTCTAAGCACTCACTTAGCATCGCTTTGGGTAAAAGCCTCTGCCAGTGACATATTATGTTATGTAATCCGACGCATCTCTCTAGGTAAATGATGATCCAGCATATACGCCGTTGAAAGTTTCCCCATACTTTTCCAGGTGCCTTTTTACAGTGATGTTCTATGGCTGTTTTAGATGAGCTCTATGGGGAAACTATTGACTTCAAAGATGCACATTGATAGAATGCACCTCAAGCCCTAGCCTGTATTTTGTCTCCTCAGGTGCTAATAGCAACCAGTACACTAGCCTGGGGTGTGAATTTCCCTGCTCACCTGGTGGTTGTGAAGGGGACCGAGTACTACGACGGGAAGACGCGGCGCTACATGGACTACCCCATCACCGGTGCGTCCCTCAGTACCGCCGACTGTCACTGATTTAGGGGCACATGCCTCATTAGACTGCCGGACTTGCTCAGTCATTTAAACTAAACTGCTCACTACCTGAGTCTACTGTGTCTGGGCCCTGTCTGCCTTCATTAGGCACTCGCTGGCACATCATTGAGAAATGCAGGGTCTAAGGAACTGGGCTATAGCCTAATTGTGAAGTTTTTTTTTTTTAGAGATTAGATTTGTTGTCTTCTTGGGTGTTGCTGGCTATGCTTGAGAAAAAAGGCGCGGAATAGCGCTAGATGTTCAGTTTTTGTCCCTCGAGTGGTCCACTTATAATTGAATCCCTTTGTGATACTTTTAATTTGTTACTCTGCCCAGCCAGAAGTAGAAAGGTGAAGTATTCGTTGGTATTTGTTTGTGTCTGTCTGTTTGACCACCAGCAGTTTTCTGCAAAAATGGTTTGATCCAATTACGCAGAATTTTCAGGAAATGCTCCTGATCACCTGATTAAAATTTGGACCTAATTAGGTTAAGATCAAGGTCCTAGTCGCCAAAAAGCCGAAAATGTTTTTTTCCTAATAAACTTCTTTAAATATGCTCAGATCAGTTTCTAACTGTATTCGCAGCGTGCAGTTTTCAATTCTGCTTCCAACCACACTAGTATAGTGCTGCAGTATTTGGTATGTTAGCAGTAGGGGTCAAATGTTTGGGGGGTCCCAGGTTATTCAACGCCCACAGCATTAAAATGTCCCCCACAAAAAGCATGCTATGCCTGGCACCCCTTGTCGGTACTTTTTCTGCTTTTGCAAGGTGGTTATTAGTATGGGTGCCAACGAGTACTCGGGTAAGCAAGTACTTGCCAAACAAATCATAACTGCTCCCAAAAAATGGTAATTGATAATTGTTTTGAATTCCTTTTAACATTTTATCGTACAAAGTTTCCTCTGTTGTGTAGGCCACGTGCTATTGAAAAAGACTTTCATGCTTGTTGCTTTATGCGATGCAAAACCTCTTCAACCCCAACCTTCAGTAATGCCGGTGTTAAAAGATTCTCAGTTGCATGCCGTCAGAAGTATAGAAGCCTTTTATGCATTGATCTCAAGCTGTTCCTGTTTTAGATCGCCTGATTAACAATCGAAGACCTATAGTAATTATGAAATTATGAAATGACCAAAACACAAACGATAGGCTACATTAAAAACATACGTGTTTTACAAAGGATGGCCAATATATGAGTAATTAATTAATCCAAAACTCCATTATCCATTGCAGCATTTTTTTTCAGAGGTTTAATTTAAGATGCAGCTGGAAGAACATTTCCATGATTAAGAAGGATACATTAAAAATATTGGAAATTTCGTCTTCTGCATATTGAGCCCTGGCGCAGACTGGCATCACTTATAAGCGAAGCTGTCAAATATGTGCCGCTTTATGGGCTACAAGTATTCAGAATCTTTAAAACAGATATTGATGGAAACGTCATTAATGTGGATAGGAAAATACATGATATTTTTCAATGCTGTGAACACAGATGTCAGCTAAAAACAAATTGGCCAGTCATACTACTGATCTGTCTTCGCAGCTGACGGAGGCGACTGTTCGGTTGCTGATTTGGAAAAGTAAATAGGAACCTGTTTCGAGTAGTTATGCATTATTATAAGGGGTAACCGAAGTGCTTTTATGCCTCTGACAGCACCTAACCAATAATCTGGGTATGAAGAAGGTAAAAATTACCCCCGTGGTAAAGCGGGTAATTCGACGTCAGTGTCATGAGAACCACATGCAACTGTTAGTACCTAAAGCTAATCCTGTGAAGACTTAGCCAGAGGCTACTCTTGAAACTATGGCTGATGGCAGCAAAAAAAGCTTTGACCTGAATGGAGAAAGAGATAAAGTTTCATGCAAATTATGTGAGGCGGAATTTTGATTCATAAAATGTACATTGTTGATGTCGAACCATCTGAAGTAGAGGCAACATATCAAAATGAACAACGCGGAACCTAACGTCACTTCAGGCTTACGGCTGGAAACATGCAAAAAAAATAAAATCTGCAGCATTCCAGTGTTGATTCAATATTCGATTGTCAAAATTATGAAGGAAATTCCAGACTATTAAATTCAACCTCAATTTCAGAATGGATTTAAGAATAGTGTAAAAAACAGCCTAATGCTGCCTGCATTGATTCTAGTGCACAAATTTCATGGACTGGATTAGATGGGGGAAAAAAAACTGCAAAGCGGTTATTTGAATACACTTTTAAGCAATGGGACGAGTGTTCAGTCAGAAAAAATGTTGAATTTCTGCACCCCTACCTGCTCAAAGATCATTATGAGTACATTTGAATAGCGTATACCTTACAGAACTATTATTTGCCTCCACTGTAACTTAATTTCTGATAGTTGTGTTTTTCGGCTTTATTTTTTGAAGACGTCCTTCAGATGATGGGCCGTGCTGGCAGGCCGCAGTTCGACGACCAGGGCAAAGCGGTGATCCTTGTGCACGACATCAAGAAAGATTTCTACAAGAAGTTTTTGTATGAACCCTTCCCAGTGGAGTCCAGGTCAGTATCAACAGTAACGTAGGAAAGCGTAAGGTATCGTGGGTATGCGCGGCTGCACGGGTTAGCATTTCCTATTGTAACTTTTTACTGTATTGATGTCCCTCAGTCTGTTGGGTGTGCTGGCAGACCACTTGAACGCAGAGATTGCCGCGGGAACCATTGCCTCAAAGCAGGATGCCATGGACTATATCACCTGGACGTACTTTTTCCGCCGGCTGGTCATGAACCCCAGGTATGGCACCCCCAGGTCACGTGATACAAATGCTGGAATTAGGGAATACAGGATCTGGCAATATTTATTTCTGTCTTCTCTCTCCACGTGTTTATCAATGTGTTCTAAAACTTCTGTCTTAGCCAGTTGTCAGTAGCTGTGTTTCCATCCACCTATTTTAATGCGCATTTTCATTTTGCGCTTAAAAAAACCTGAGTGGAAACGGCCAAAATGCGATCAACTTGAAATGTCGATCAATTTTTTTTTTTGCGCAAGGAGGGGTGGAAAATTTTCCGAATCAATAAAGAAAAATGCGCTTTTAGTGCAGTGGAAACGGGTTAGCGAACAAGTTATAATAAACGATGACGTTTAGTATCTACGCTATTTTTGCTTGTTTACGTTGGCAAGCTAGCTAGCTAGTTTGCTACCTCGCAACATTGGTTTGCTAGCTATAACGTTAGAGTTCGTTATCACTTTAGCTAGCTAGCTAGTGGTTAATACAGTAGAAGCGAAATGTAACCTTACACTACTGTGCTAGCTGTAACATTAAAGACTTCGTAACCGCTACCTTAAGTGATTACTTTCATTCGTTTTCACCGCCAGCTTTCCCGTTTGTTTTCCTTTTCATTCGTCGCACTTATTGACGTCATAGCGCGCGCCGTCTTCTTCTGCAGAAGCAATGCCAATTAATCAAGAATTAACGCCACCTAACGGCACTTTCGGCTTATCACGTGAAACAAAAGCGCATAACTGAAGTGGATGGAAAAGCACACAAATGCGCTTTTCCTTTTGTCGCATTAACGAAAATTCGCTTAAGATTTGCAATACAAGTTGGATGGAAACACAGCTACTGAATCAGGTAAAAAAGGGATTTGTTTTTTTTTTTAAAGCTCGGCCTTTTTGTTTTTGCATGCATCCGTACATGTGTTTACGTGTCTGTCTGTCTATGCGGGTTTGTCAGTATGTCTGTGGTGGTTTGTGAATAAGTGGCAGTCTTTGGAATTTTTTAATAATTGCCCTGACAGTGCTCAGCGGCATATTCAATTGTTTGTGAATCTTCTTGTAGCCATTACCAGATTTATGAAGGTCTATGACCATCTGCCTCTTTTCAACTGACAGTTGTTTTATTTTCTTCATGATGTTGGATGACAAAGGGATATTGCGTGTGTGTACCCTAGTGGAACAGGAAGTGATATAACGGCTCAATATAGGTCCTTAACACTTAGATAAAACTTAAGTAAGTGGAATTTAATCCCTGGTTTAGTTTTGGTAGATGTTATTTACAATAATCTTTAAGGGTGCTATCAATTGTGAAACCTTGATTTGGAGGAAATTGATTTTTAATTAGTAAATGATTTTGGTTGGTTCTATTAGAACATTATTATCGTACAGTATTTCTCACATGATGTTATTTGTAGTTTCTCTATAAATATATATATTTTTTCAATTTTTAAAGTATTATCTGTGGATTGCCAGTCAGGGGTGCCAGTAATTTTGGAGTCCACTGTAAGTATTATGAGGTAAAGTTCCAGGTGTTCTGGGGATATTCCAGCAGTTGTGAGTAACTGACTTCTGTAGTTCTTCATCTGTTTGTGCAGCCTCTATAGAATTTTACTCAGTGCAGACACGCAGTCAGACAGCCGAAGAGACAAGGTGCAGGAAGACTGACGTTTGATTGTGCAGGTTACTCCAATTGCAAAAGGTTGACGCCCTAACGGACAGACTGACTGACAGTACAGACAGGTGCTGTCTGGTCAGACAGAGTAGCTAATCCTGGTCACACCTGCTGACAGTGAGGACGCAAGCAGAGATCAGAGTGGCTTGCCTTCCAAAGCTCCCTAAGAATAGCTACAACAACAGCAGTGTAAAAATAAGAGCCGTGGTAAGTGGATATTTGTTGTGGTTGACTGTAATGTGATGCAACTTCCACGAGCTAATTAAAAGCATATTGTTCCTGCACTCTTTTACGCAGTGGTTAGGATGAATCTAACTCCCTGTTTATAGTCTGATTTATTCTGTGGTTATTGTCTGCTTTCCACAGACTCCCAAGTGTTTTTTTTCTTTTACGTGCTTAACTATCTTAATCTTTATTGGACGCATGCAAAGCCTGAGACCGCAGTTAAACATTTCATTGGATATTGACGATTTCCTTTTATTTTGGTAGAAAGGCTAACACTTTAATGCAGTGTATATTTATGGAGTATTCGTGGAAGGTCTTCTGATTTACATTTGCAGTTTAGGTAGATATTTTTGGCTCATGGACATTTCCTCTTCCTCAGCTATTGAACTCTGTAGCTCTTTCAAAGTCTCTGTTGACTTCCCTTGAGGTTTTCGAGCAGGTTTGTCCTTGTTGGGCTTTGCCTGGTTTTGGCAGGGTACATCTAAAATGGCACACCTTCTGTATCCACGTCCCGATGATTCGGTTGACTGTGCACTGGCATATTTATGAAACTAAATCTTGAAATCCTGCTTCGGTTTTTTTCACTTATATGAATTTAAATGCTTAAAATGCACTGACTGACTGGGGAGGCCGTACAAAAATGGATTCATTCATTCCTATATAAAGTTTCAAGCCTTATTGCAAACGGATCGAGAGCATTTAGTTGTGTGAGTGTGCCCTGTAGTGGGGCGACATTGCTTAAGAAGTGCAGTAATTGTTTTTTTTTCTGTTTTTGATGAAACAAAATATATTAAGATGCTCAGAGAAAAATCTGTGAATTTTCTCTTTGTGTATTGCTTGAATACAAACATAAAATAGTGGGGTACTGTCTAATTAAGATAAAAATATTTTTGTCCCAGACATTATGGAGCAATGTATGTATTACATGTATGTGCACTCCATTGCCAGCTGGTAAACTGACTTCAGGCCGGCCTGTTTGCCCAACTTCACTGCCCAGCCTTACAATTGCTTTTTTGGCTGTAGTGTAAGCAGATTTTTCCTGTATGGGTCTAGCACCTTGGACATACAGTAGCTTTCCAGAGTGTAGACTGTTTTCCCTGCAAAGAAGGTCCAAACCATATTAATGGCCTTTTTTAATTGAATGAGATATTTATTCAGGAGATGTTCACAAAGTTTCGGCCATGTAGTTTATGCATGTATGTAAATGCTTGTGCATGCATCCATTTTTTTTTATTCGCTTAGAAGATTATTTCTGAAATGATCATTTCATGGTTATTTTGTAGTTCATTCCTTTTGAAAAAATGATTGATGTCATATCTCAGATGTTAGGATTTAAAGTGATGTAACTCCACCACTAGCCACAGTCCAGATTTTTTACTGGTAAAGGAGACATCTGCTTCGGGTTTGGAACATTCCAGAAGACCTGGCATCTCCACGCTTGTCTCCTCACATTAAAAACACTTTAGCCTTTCCCCCCTCAAGTCTTTTCTATGTGACGAATGTCCAGTGTCTTACACCCCATCCAGCCCACTGTGTAATGTCCCGAGCTTGTCCCCCACGCAACGTCTAAAGGCTCAGGGTATCTGAAAATCGAATGGACATTTATTCGACTGCATTTCCTCCGCCCCATTTGAGCTTTAAAACCACCACACCAGAGCGGTCACCTTGAAACTGGCGGCTAATCGCTCGTCGCGCTCGTTGCTTTGAGCTCCCACAAAAACACTTTCCGCTAGGCAGCAAAGCCCCTCGGGGTGTCATAAGGCGTCAGAGCCAAACATTAGTAACATATGGATTGCAACGTGTTTAATGATAACGCAAAAACTCTCACTCACTCCACCCCCCCTGTGAGTAAACTAGCTCCATTTGCATGAAAAACTCTTAATGCGAACGCATTTCTCTTTTTTTATTATAGCTATTTGTGCTCATGGGTCATTAGAGTGTAGAAAGACCTGTGCTGTTGGACGCGTTGAGTTAAGACAATAGCGCGAATACTGTACTTAATGTAGCATTAAGTGTTTTGTCACACCCTAAATAGCCTTTCAATATTTTTCTCCTTAATCTTGTGTAAACCAGAAAGCAGTGAAATGGGTGGGAGATAATGATGTCTTGTCAGAGAGGGAGCTGTGAAACATTACCCAGCGGGGGCCCATGAGCGCGGGGCCCCAGCGACCCCGTTAATGAATGGTTCCTCCAGGACATTTTGCAGCCTCTCACCCCAGCAGCGGTGCCGGGGACGGCCTCCGACGCTCCCAACCCCGCCCCTTCCTCCCCGGGGACGTGTAATCACCGTGTTCCAGCAGCCTCCGCTCGCTTCGCCCCTCCCTCCCGCTAGCGGCCTCGTCGCGGGACGATTATCGTCATTAAACAACTCGCCACCTGTTAACTGCCTTGTAAATATTCAGGCCTGCATGTGCGGGAGGCCTTGATTTCCCCCCCCCCCATTCCACCCACCCGCCCCTCCTTCAGCCCTACGCCGCCTGCCCAGTAAATTAGCCACGCTGGCAGGTCCATCTGTGGGGAACCAGTGGCTCCACAGCTGTAAACAAGTGCATTGTTGGGAGGTATTGAAAAGCATGAGGGAGTCTCTATTGATAGAACGGGTGGCCGGGGAGAGTTTGGGTGATGGGGGGGGGGAAGGGGGCTGCTAGACAGAGAAAGCAACAGTGAGAGGGATGAGGCAAGTGAGAATGAGGGGTAGGGAAAGACGGGGAGAACTCCAAGGAGAGGAAGAATAAGATGAGGGTGCTGTTGAAGCAAATCAGTGGTAGTGTGTTCTTTGCACCATTATCTTTGCTCACTGCCTTGTAATATCTACGGAGTCCGTTGTCTCCCTACCTAGTAGTATTCTCTGAAAGGGTCTGTATGAAGTTTATAAATAGATGCATCATGCCCTCTCGTTGGTGGACCGTGATCATGTCTTACTATACCTGAAATTGACTGCTTCATGAATTTGTTATTGAGACCAATTTAAGAAGCCATTTAATTTTAGACCAGCCTAAGCATCCTGTGGGGAAAACGCTCCCATTTAAATAGAATTAGAAGAACGTTTTTTTTGCTTCTGGAGTCTACAGTATGCATCATGTAGTATGGGTGCATCTTGTACACTTTGCATTCTGCATGGACTATTTTTAAATGCCGTGCTGCATTATAGTATAGGGAACACTGTGTGCTGAAACTTGTCAAGTTCAGACACTTGACTTATTTTTTTAAATTATACATTTAAATCCAAAAAAGCAGTTTCTGATTATTAGCTCCATCATGCCCAAACAAGAGGATTCTCAAACGTGTTTGGGAAAGTTGAAGAACTCTATGAGAGATATGTTTTATCCATGGATATATTTAGGATAAATTTTATATCTTATTTGCGTATTTGATGTCCTTAGCGTTGCAGTGATGTTCTGCCGTCTTCAGTTCATATGTTGGGTTTTTTGTGTTGGAGTTCAGCTTGGGAGACTGTGGTGGTCATTACAAAACTGATTGGTTTGGCCATTTTGTGTTGACTTGGGGCCTTATTTTTACATCCACTATGACACATCTACCAACTGTCACTTTCCTTGCATGACAAACCAGCTGTTTGGATATAGTGGAAGTCTATGACACGGTTGATCTTAACAACAGCCCCTGGACTGAAAATAGCGTAACTGCTGCAAAGTATCAATGATCCAACAGGATGTGAGATAGATTGAAGACTTTAGCTCATATGCGCCCCTCCGTTTTTGAAAAACATGCCGTCATTGCTCATGGGCAAAAATATTCATTCTGATCTCCTCAATTTTGCAATCTCTCCATTGAATCTTGATCAAATCATTGGTCCAATAACATATGGCTAAGTCAACGTACTTTTGTAATTTGTTAGCTGCTGTGAGTAATTTACAACCCTTTCAAAGAGCCTGTTGGTGTGGAGACAGTGCTTTTTTTTTTTTTGGTCTCCCCTGTGCTGAACCAGCAGTGGGGAAGCTCGTACAGAAAGGGCCGATGCGGCCTTTTTGATGTTTAATAATTTTTATATTTTAATTGGAGCATTAGTGCAAAAATTTGCCCAGAAAGCATGGCTGAACGATGAAGAGGGCCCTCAGCCCTGGGGCAATTTTGTAACTGGATCGGGCCAGTCCATTGATTTGTTCCTTACCTGATCAAGCTGGTATTCTAATTCCTATTGGACTCTTGTACTCCTTTTAAAGCATGCTGTTATGTACAAAGTTTTAAACATCATTACCCTCCAAAATTCAATATATCGATGGCCTCATGCAAGAAGGGTGTTTAAGTGACATTTTACTAATTTTACAGGAGAGCCAAAAACTGCCACAGCACCACCTGTTGGCTATATGCTGAACTATCCATTATAGAAGTGTTGTACTTTGTAACCTATTGGGATGCTACTAGACATTTTCAGAATTTTTCGTAATTTGGGAGATTATTAACAAAATGCACTTAAGCCCATTTAGCATGGGCCAAGATGACCATTTCGATCGCAGCTGCACCAATGTTAAAAAAGGCATTTTAACCCCTTTAGGATCGAAATTGAGACTCCAGACTTGGTCAGGAGATGGGCTAGTCTCAGTTATTCCAAAAGAACCAAATAAGTCATTTTTGACGGAAGTGTCACTTACGCCCTTCTTGCATGAGGCCATTGATATATTGTGATGTAAATTTTTGCTTATATTTGGCCCCATTATGCATGGTTGTGCTGCAGTGGTGAGTGTATGTGTGCATGGATGAGTCGTCGGTGTGTACATTACAGCATTTTACTGTTTTCCAGCCCCTCTGAGTTGGGACTAAATTCTGCTTAAAGACTTCCAGGTGTCTCCATATATCCTGAGGTAAAGCTGTCTTACAGGGGCTGTGTTGTGGAATACACAAGCCAGGAACATTACATTTTGTATCTATTTGTTCTTAAAACTGTTAGCTTAAATTCTGCTGAAGGTCAAAAATTATGAAGTGGCATTGTTATAATGCTCAACCACATTTCCCAGGAGAAATTATGAATTTAAAAGGACTCCTCTCTGTTTGCTGTCTGAATGCTTTTCTCTAAATAGAGAGGGGCAAGGATTTCTAAGCATTGTATGCCCTCATTCACCCATTTTTCTCAAAATTACTAAGTTAGATGAGCACATTGTTATAGCTTAACAAACCGCATGGAGGATATCATCTCCGTAGTTACATACCCATGCAACTCCCCTCCCCCCATGTGGTAGCTGTTACTGTTGTGTATTGCGCATGGAAGTAATTTTTACACTGTTGCTTGTCAGCTCCCTCAATGCCGGCTGAAATCTGGGAGTAATTTTGCGATAACATTTAGTCGCCCGCTGGAGGATGAGGTGCAGTTCGATTGGGGAATCGGGGGGTTCCTGCGCTTTATTTGCAGCTTACGCAACTGTGACCGCAAATGTTCACACAAGCCACATTAAACGCTACGAAGTCCGCCTTCAGCTATTTGGAAAGTGTGTCGGGTCACGTAGTGCAGTTTTGCGGGTTTGTGCTGCACGGTTGAGTAGAGGTGTGACATTGTTAAAACAACTGTGGTCACATCCCTGCTGTGGCCTGCCTGGTTGGTCATTTCCTTTGGCCCATAAAAATCCTCATTCTCATTTGTAGTTATTCAGCTTTTACATCCTACGATGGTATAAGATGTAAAATTGTTTACACATAGCATGTACATTTATTAAAGGGTCATGTTAATTTCAGAGAAGGTGTGAAGCTCGCACCAAAAAACTGTAAACACACTGTCACAGTGAGTACAGTAATTAAAAACCCTGTTGCCTGTGTAAAAACATCTTCAGTGGCTAATTTTGTTCAGGGCTAAGTAAGAACCTTCTCTCCCGATTTTCACGAGTGCTTCTCCTCACATGAACCAGCCCATCCTTCTAAATAGTGGGGTCTCTGAAAGAACGCCTCGGCCGTGTCTGTGCCACTGTATCACAAGCTGTCTAGACGTGGCAGTTACCCAACACCGTTGGGCATGGATGTCTTTACCCCCGGGGAAGTCTCCGTTCAATAGCGCTGTCGTTAGGCTAGGGAATAAAATTAACAGCCCGTGACAGCGGCCCGTTTTACAGGTTATTTGTAAATCAATATCGCGTAAAACCTGTGTATTTCATACCTTCCGAACCTCGCCAACTTTACTGCCGTGAGTTATGGCCACCTGTTTAACGCAGTCTCGTTTTTTTTTTTTTTTTTTTACCCCTTTTGGCAAAGGCCAATGGAAAGTACTTTTTGGAGTGGGGGTACAGGATGTAACTGTATCCCACGTACAAAAGTGAAAGATATCATACACAAAGTTTGCTGTGCTGTTTTAAAATGCTAAATGGTCATTTATTCCTCCCTGGAAACTACATAGCATTGATTCCTGAGGAAGTTTTTTGAATCTTTATTTTGAAATGCTATGGTTTTGCCCCCTTTTATCCAGCTATTACAACTTGGAGGACGTCAGTCATGAGTCCATCAACAAGTTCCTCTCGAACCTGGTGGAGAAAAGTCTGAGGGACCTGGAATGCTCCTACTGCATGGAGATTGGAGAGGTATGTGAGTGAGTCTGATAGTGTATTTATGGTCATGGATAAGGGTGTAAGCCTGTGTGAGGATGTCTGTCTCCTTGCAAATACGAAAGTGTCTTTGCGCATTCAGAACATTACAGAGACATTTTATTGTCTGTAGAACCCTTGGTGGGCTGTCAAGTCATTTTTGGCTTGATTTAACTGAGGCAGGCAGTTCTGATTAGTGGGCACTTGAACTGATCATTCAAGGAAGGAAATGCAACCTGTGCAGGCAAATCAGTGCATTTGTGTGTCTACTTGGTCACACTTTGGTGTTATCTTCCATCTTATTTTTAAGTTTACATCATTTAATTGTCCTTACTTTGTCTGGTTGTCTGTCTTTCTGCTCCGTTATTGCCATTCTTGTGTCGTTTGACATGTATTTCATATCCTGTATTTCACTTGATTTTATGTAGAGCACTTTAAGTTGCATTTTTTGCATGAGCTTTGCTATATAAATAAAGATTGATTGTTTGATTGAAGATCGAAGGAGCTCTCCTAGTTGCTGCCTATGAAAGCGGAGTTTCAAACAAAAAAGAACTTCGGAAGCTGCTGAACAGGCAGAAAAGATTAAGTTTGGGGGAAAAAAAACTCAACAATTGGATCAGTAGATGACAAAAAAGGCCGATGAAGCTAGTCTACCAGAGTTCTCTCTTCATTGTTGCCGATGTTTATGTTTGGCTGGTTCTGATCAATGAGGCTGCTGGCTGTGCTCCTGTGAGGCGTATGTTTCTGAGACTGGTGACTCTATTATACCTCTGTTCTTGAAATCTTGTTTTTTTCCAGTCACATGCATGAAATGGCACAAATTCTCAAAAAAACAAGTGACTGAAGAGCTTCACAGAAGTTCTTTATTTTTAGCCATTTTTAAACTAAAATGGAACTTTATAAATGGAAGAATATGGCAGAAAAATATGTAGCTTCTGTTGTGCCAAACTCAATGGGAGTAATTTCTCTAGTACCAAGTTCGTTTTTTTAGCATTATTACTTAAGCAGGAGATGACAGTCAGTTGTCAGTTTACTGGTGTAATAGCTGTTGGAATGGGGTTTTGCAGTCACATGTCAAAAGTTAATTAAAACCAATTATTTGAAACAATAATAGTTTAAACATTGTCATTATTTTTGCTTTGGTTTTGATCAATGTAATGTTGCTTTTGTAAAATAAAGAATACTGCTCTCAAAAACATAAAAAATTTCAATGTGTCTCAAAACTTTTAAACGGTAATATATGTAGGTTGCATCTGCATTTGTACATTCGTGTTTATTTGTCTTGGGCCGTCCCTCCTGGGCCTTGCGTCGAAAACCAGCTTCATCTGTATCGTATGCTATGTATAGACAAGACCAGGAAATAAGTAACCTTGCACTCACGCTCTTCACTTCCTGCATTATTAAGCTCTGAGCAAAGTCATTTGCAGAAAAAGGTTGCTTTGCAGGGTCCACAATGGCCCTCATGATGTTCGGCGGGGCGGGAGTGGTGTTATTTGTTTGATACGGGGCTCCTGCGATGCGATTACGCTAAAGTAGGCGCGAGTGAGATCAGCTTTATCTGCCTATGGTTCAGAGCGTGTGTGGCTGCCATTATTCCCCACTTGAAGAGCCCTCCAAGAGCAGTGTTATTCATAAGAGCTGCTCTCTTCTGCAAAAGGAGGTTTGCCTTTCACAAATTCAATCTTTAAAGTGTTGTTGAGGGAGAGATTCATGCATTGCTTTGGATTGTTCACGGTTCCCGGCCACATTAAGTTTGTTCCGGGCTTGCCCTTCACCCTATTAAATCTTTAGATTCCGTGAATTGTTAGTGAAATTAATGGTCTGTGGTTTAAAACATTCCGTAATATACCCAGTGCTTGGTCTTGTGTTGTCTTATGTTTATTCTTTAAACAGGTGGAAATCAAATCCCTGAATCGCCAGTCTGGCGCCTTGGACTCAGCAACAGCGCTCTTCTGCTTTGGGTCCAGTTTCATTTGCTCATCAGTCGAACCAAAGCTTGAAATTATTTGTTTGATTGTTGAAGTGTCAATCAGAAATTTTGTGGACATGAGACCATCCTTGTCTTCCTAGGGTGAGAACTAGCTGAAATGGGGAGAGACCTCCATGGTTATCAGAGAGGGCGTTACTGTAGTTCTCCTGGAGAGCATCCAGTGCGTGAACGAGTGGCTGGGCTAAGTAGATGAAGGATCGGATTCTTAGGTAGATGTTAAGGGAGAATCTTCTGAAACAACGTTTAGCAGGAGACTGGAAGGCTGTTGGGTGAGGGAAGCCTTCAGAGGGTTGAATAGTCATCATTTAAAAGAAGGGGGAATAGAGTTTAAGATGAGATGGCAAATTCAAACCCATTCATTTTTTTCATTCAGGCTCAAAAATAGTGATGGTGTCAGGTAAATTAGCTATTTTTGTTATTATTAGCTGTTATTAGCTTTGGTTCACCTTACCTCATAGAGAAATGTACACATCCGTGTTTAAGGTGAGATCTTGTTTCCTCTATGAAGCACGTCGAGTTTCATGATGTGATTGATGCTGCAGAAGTGCAATCCATTTCATTTAATTTCAGTGGAAAGGCGGCTCCGCGAGGCATTCGTTTCCCTCCTTTTATTGCGACAACCAAATAGGCAGCCTCTTGTGCGCAAAGCAATCTGTGGGGATTGTGTGGGATTAGGAGGTCTCATAAATAAGATGGCTCGGGACCACTGAAAGCCTCACAGGTTAAGAGAAGCAATTTGAAATCAACTCGCTTGTTTTATTGGTGGCCAGCGGAGCAATGTTAAAAAATGGCGTAAAGTGGCCATTTATTTTTTTTGTTTATTTCCATTACACAGGATCTCACCAGTGAGCGATTTATATGTTTCACATTGAATTTATTGCAGTGTGGGCAGAATCCTGTTGCATTGGTGGTAATATATGTGTTGTAAGCGTATCAGTCAGATTCATCTTTTTGAATAAGGTTTTGGTTTTTGTTACGCAAAGTGGAAAAACAGGTTGAAGGAAATAATGTTTTAAGTAATTTAAAAGTTAGCATGTTGATACCACACTGCTTGATTGTTTGATGTTTATGTCCTACGTTCAGCATTCTAATCACGGCTGAGTGTTTGGTTTGACATATGAAACTGTGGGGCTCAGAACTGTCAGCTCAGTTTTATATGGCTTCTTGAAAAGAAAATGCATAGTCATCTAAACTTCAGTGTCTTTGGTATTATTTCAGTCATGAGGGTCTGTAGATCATCTGCAGGTATCACTGACACAGTTACGTATCATTTTCAGTGAAATGCAGCCCATCTGGTGAAGATCTTCAAACCACAGTATCCACAGCCAGAGGCATGAGCTCCTACCCCAATCCTAAAACCTAACCATGTGCCACCGTACACAGACTCCAGATGAGCCTTTGCTTCTACGGAACTTTCCTGTACAGCCCTGTTCCCCAAATCACGGTCTTTATGGGCCAAGAACTTCTGGTTTCCCACCCTGCCTTTACCTAAGAACAAGGCATGAAGCCAGTTTGACCAATCAGCAGTGCTAATTCATTAGTTAATTTGTTTACGTTAGCGGTGCTGATAATAGCGCGTGTTGAATGTAAGTTTTTATAGGAGCAGTCATGGGAAGGTGAACGATAATTAACTTGTGTAATGATGAATAAACCCGGTCTAGTGAAGGTGAAACATATCGAGGGCTGACTGCAATAAACAGTCATGTCCAATATATAACATCTGGACATAACTGTTTATTGCAGTCAGCCCTCGATATGGTATTTTATAAAAAAGAGGATTTGATAAACAATAAAGTCAATGTTGATAATGTTCGGAATATTATGAAACCGGCAATATTGGAGCCAAGACGTTATCTCCAGTCGCTACTGCTTTTTTTTGGTTGTTCTTAAAGTATTTTTGGGTATAATCAGGTATCAAAACTCGGCTGTGTTTCGGGTCGAGTCTGTCTCGGGCATGAATTGGGCAGGTTGCATTTGGGTTCAGACTCGAAATACTGTGTAAATTTTGTGTCGGGTCCATTGGGGCTCGGACAGCGCTCTTGTGTTACAGGTTTGGGTCATGCTCAACATTTCAGGCCCAATTTAAGCTCTAAAACCAGTATTGTTCTCAATTATATCGAGATAGTTGGTGATCTTTAGCATTAATGGATTGGTATGGAGAAATGTCTCGCATATGATCCTGTTTTAGGGTGGTTCCTAACTGCTTTCTTGTACCGGGCTTCTCCCGCTAATGTTGGTCTGCCCGCTGACCGGATGACGTCTCTCTCTCCCCTACTCTCTCCAGGACAACCAAAGCATCGAGCCTGTGACATACGGCCGAATCGCCTCATACTATTACCTGAAGCACCAGACGGTGCGCATGTTCCACGAGCGGCTGAAGGCGGAGTGTTCCCTCCAGGACCTGCTCCTCATCCTCACAGTACGTTTCACGCGAAGCGCATCACCGTCTACCATACAAAAAAATTTGACTACATGGTGCATTCATTTTATCAACAGTGCTAGGATGCCTATTGCTTTAGCTGTAGCATGAATCAATCCAAGTGCTATCTTGGTCGATAAGCTGTGGTACACAGAAGAGATACATGGCGAAGATACATGCTCTAAATCGTACACAAAATGCAAATACGAATACTTGCATTTACTCCTACTTTGAGACTATATGCTATATGCATATATAACTATATGCTCAGGCTCTTGTGGGGATAATGACCAGTTTATGGTAAAGTGCTGACGATGAACGAGGTGATGTGATTTTGATCTTTGACTGGCCTCACTGAGTGATCTTAGGAGGTGCACTCACAAAAAGATGACGAATGGCTCTAGTCAAAAGCCCCAACATGCTTTCAGTCCAGAGAGGCCTTTGTTCCTGGCAGCCATTTGACACCAAAACTTATTGGGACGGGGAGGCCTGATCACGCCCTGGTCATCCATCCACACTCCTGCTCAAAAGTGCATTCGCCGTCATTTTCTTGCCACTGGTTTCTGTCTTTTTCAACACTCCGAGAGGGTTTTCTCTTTCCTTTGTTTGCGATGGCACACACCTTGTATAACCCCACTTCAGCATAATTGTCACTGTCCTACTTTTCGGTGCCCTTTCCATCCATACAACAGCCCACTCATTCTGTGTAATTAAAGGTTTACATTGAGGGGTCACTGCATTTTCACCATATAATTACACCTTTAGTCCTCGATGTAAAACATGGATATTATGGCTAATTATTATCCTGTTAAATCTGACACAGGTTATTTAGCAGGGATAAAACATTGTCCTCTGTTATTGAGCATTAGAGAAAAGCGTGTTCTCTCACTATAATGGGAAGCCAATTTGTCACGTATTTTAGACACTATCATACAGGAACAACAGGATTGTAAAAATAGTCTGTTTTTATCTTTTTAATCATAAACTATATCTCAGTTGATGAAATATTTTTTTAATGAGCCATATGCTTGAATTTATGCATCTGTGATAACAATAACCCAGGGTGCTAAATGTATTATGTCTGCAAAACAAATCTAAAAAATCTAATATTCATAATTTTAATATTCCGTAAATACGCCGTGCAAAAATAAATGCATAAAATACATAAATGTTTTTTTTTCCTTTTTTAAACATTAAAATCTGCTCTGTCTATTTCATGGAAACTGTCATACTCTCACTGTTGGTAAATGTATAATGGGTCTTCATTTTTATGCAGCAATATATTTATTGGATGTCTTTGTGAGCCTGCTGGGGTAGACTTACCCATTGCACTTTGATTATATCAGTCCTCGCACTGCATTCAAACAGTTGTTTTTCTTAACTTGACAAGGTCGCTGTCGGTGGTTTTTGTATCGTTGTGAAACACTTAATCCTGTTCTGGCTGATTTGCCTTTTTTCTTGATTCATTTACCCTTCTGAATTATGGACACATTCATGCATGGTGACATTCCTGAATGCCTTAAGCTACCTTCCAGTGTCGTACTTTCCACAATTGCTCTTGTATTTGTTCTGCTAAATTACCTTTGAAAAGGCTATGACAGTGGCTCGCTGCAGCTACATTTCTTGCCTGGTGCGCTTTACGAAATGGCTCCCATTCATTACCTGTGATGAACGGCGTTCAGTGAATGGGGCGGAATCTGCCTCTGGAGAAGTGTTTTAACAGTTATGAATTTTAAGTTGGGAATAATCGCTGACATCAGCCGCAGCGAGACAGCGGCTCGTGCTGCTGCTAGCGCCGCGTTAGAACAGGCCCCTTTTGAGAGCCGCGCGGTGATATAATGGCAGCATGTAAATGACCGCGCATTTCCCCGAGACGGCGAATGTTCATCTTCTAAAACGTGTGAATAACTAATGTTGTGAAGGAGCGAATGCTGCTTAATCCCTGTTTGCCAGGTGAGTGAGTGCACTACTTCCTGATGTAATGATAGCCCTCCTTGAATAGGTAATTATCATAGGCTGATTTTTAAGTTGTGTGTCTGCATGTCCTCAATCAATTAACAGGTCTGATAAGAGAAACATGTAGCCAGTGTGTGGATCACAGTGAAGGGTTTGACACTAATGCCTGTGATTATAATTCACTGGGGATGGGGAAAAGCAATGATCCTTATTCCTCCCCTGGGGACAGGGAGCAGGGGGGCTGCCGTGTGATCTCGAACCATGATGGGGGGGGGTTGCGATTCGATTTCTTTCTTGCCCTCTTTTGTCTCCTAATGAGATGTACTGTGCCTTTGGTGGTTGTCTGTGTTTCGTGTCCAGGGTGCTGTGTAATCTTGATGCTATGTAATATGCTATTCTTGTTTACCTGTGATTCATTTCTTGCTCACCTGCTTCAAAGGACCAAATGAGTTTTTGCCATGGTGCAGCGGTCGTCTTGCATCGTCCATCCGTCTGTCCGTCAGCTTTTTCTTTAAACAATGACTTCTCAAGTTCTGGCTCACAGAGTTGAATCAGACTTGGTATAACTGTTACTCTTGTGGCCCTGACCAAGCATTGTTATTTTTTGGCTCTATTTGGAATGCAATATGACCACGCTGGCCTCTGATTGGCTGACGTACTTTCAACCTCTTCTCCAGTTCCACTGGTCAAATTTGAGTCAGACTTGGTGCACACTTGTCTCATGGCACGCCTTACCAAGTGTTTTTTTTTTTTTTTTTTTTTTGGCTTGATTCAGAATCCAATATGGCCGCCCTGGCCTCTGATTAGCTGATGCGTTATTATTTACTCTCCAGTTCCTCTTAGATTTTGATCAGACATGGTGTATTTATTTGTCTCATGGCCCTGGCCAAGTCTTGTTGTTTTTCAGCTCAATCCACTATGGCCACCTTTTGTCATTTTTTTAAGAGGTCCTTATTTTAGGTACCAGAAGTGTTTGGATGATCGGATGCTCAGCTGTTCTATGGCCAGGTGTGCGGTATTCCCTAATAATTAAATTTAAAAGTGAATTCATAAAATGTCTATAGTTCAAGAGTTACATTTTAATTTGGAATCTGTTGCTGTTAGCTCTCAGTGTGAGATTCAGAGAGCTGTCAGTGCCTGTAAGGCAAGCCATTATTGGATGAAAAATCTTAGCAAACCCACCAGAGAAAAAGAGAAACCATTAGGTGTTGCCAGCTGATCTTTATGGTATAGTTGTAAAAAGAAAGCAAGCAATAGGGAGTACAGGAATTAAAAAAGGCCAGGAAAACCATAGTTAACAACTGCGATGGATGACAGCAGTATTCTTTTCCTGGTTCAGGAAAACCCCTTTAAAATAGTCGGCCAGATCAAGAACATTCTTTAGGATGTTGGCGTATCAGTGCCAAAGTTACCAATCAAAACGGAAAACATTTGACAGTGCAGATGAATGGTGACTTGGGAGCATACTGTAAAAACCCTGATTTTTTTTAAGGCAAAGAAAAGGAATTTTCGACGACAGACAAGTCAACCATGTGAACTAAATCCAACTGAGTGTGCATTTCTCTTGCTGAAGGCAAAACACCCCAATAACAAGGCAAGAACTGAAGACAGCTGTAGGAAAGGCAAGGTAGGCCATCGCCAGGGATGTCATTGAGTACAAAGGTTTGCCACCAAGTATTAAAAATGAAAATTTAATGATTGATTTTGTCACTTTGTCCAATGACTTTAATAGTGCACAAAGCGGGTGCAATTCATAAATATTTCAGACATCAATATTTTTTAAAAAATTCTCGAAGTTGAACATCCACACTTCTAGTAGTCTAGTAGTCTTTATTGTTTTTTTTTTTTTTTTTTTTTTTTTTTCAAATCCATTGTGGTAACTAAAATAATAAAAATTGTGTCTCTGTATGAATATTTATAGATCTAACTGTATATGGGGTCAGTTTGGAATCCAGTAAGGTTGTCCTGGTATCTGACTGGCTGATGCATTTGCAACTTCTTCTCAAGTTGCAGTGGTTAGATTTGGATCAAACGTGCTCATAATCTTGGTCCAGTTAAAATTAAAATGCTGATATTTTTGAGCGCATGCGGTTAAAAATACATTTAAAATGGAAATCCTAGGACGGACTTGCTAACCCACTTTTTCTAATATTACAGTGACTTCACACCGAGTTAGTAGCGTATTTTGTGCTGCAATTAATTATTTACGTTTTAACGTCACTTCGATTCCTGCTGAAGATAATAACATGACTATGTCGGCATGTCATACAGTAGACTGATGTTAACTTTATAGTATTGCATGACTGAAAAGAATTACGATGTCAAACCAGGTGAGCGATACAGGCCCCATGGGCCTGATGTTCCACTTTGTATTTGCAGAGCATTTGTGTATGAATAAAATTTCACTGACCTGTTGCCTATATGAGTCAGAGCATCCATATGTCAATAGTCAAAATTCCGAAATCCAAATTGCAAATGGCCTCCTGAATGTCAGTTTTTTTCATCAGTAAAAGTGCTTGAAGTCATCTGACATATCCCCGACAGTTGGGATGGGGAAAATTATACAAGAAAAGATATAATCATCATTTTATTATCATGTTAAAATGGCTTAAATTGCATTGTGCAAGTGCTGTTTTGTGGCTGTGGTACTCAAGAGTTTCTATTTCTAATGAAGATCACCAACATTTGTCTGCCAATTACTCTCTAGGGCTTATTTTACAAAACCATTGTTTTAAGTGACAGTTCTTCAGCCAAAATTGACTTTGGCAGAAATACTATCAGTGGTTTCATTGACCGCAATTTGGCTTTTGCTGCCAGAATTCCCCATTGTTTATTCATTTATTTATTTATTTTTGACATGTACATTCTTTTTAGTCTCTACCTTCTATTTGCTATCGGCTGAAGATGGCATAACATTTTTCTGGGCTAATCATTTGTTTATCTGTGGTAAACAAGTTCATATGTTTCCATTGGCCAAGCAGCCAATAATAATGAGACCCAGCCACCAACCAAAACAACGTCTGGTTACCAACTGAGTGATGTCCGCATTCCTCACAAGTGCACTGAGGCAGTGGTAATTTCCAAAAACGGATCCACGAAAAAGTTCTCAATTAATCTGTTTTCAAGTAATAACATGAGAGGGCTGTGGAACTTGGCTTCACTTTTGCCTGCGGAGTGGATTGCTAATTTTTAGATTTTTTTTTTTTCCCCACTTTCCGGTGTAACGTGCAGATCAGTGGGAGTGGTGGGAGGTGTGGTAATGCATGATGCGCAAACCCTGCAGCTACATACCCAAAAAAAACATGCACGCCCACGCTCAAGTTATGTTGAATCTCTTCATATTGAGAGAAACATATCTTTAATACATATGATATGAAAAATCCATGCTCTGTAATGTAAATTGGCAGGTAGTGTGAAGATTCCCGTAGGTTTGTGGATTGCAGCCATGAGTGTTATGTGGTAGCTCTGACCTCTGTTTGACCCTACCACCGGTCCTATGGGACCTGGTGCAGTTTCTCTCCCTGGTCATTGGGAAACCATCAACCAACACTATGCGGGACCTTAACTTTTCAATGAGTAACCGGAGTGCCCCTTCCCCTCTGTGCTTCCCACAGGGGATTTACTGTCCTGCCCGTCTTCCCGTCACCCCCGTGTTATTAGTTTACCATGTTGTACTCTGCCATTGGCCCTTATCAGGAGCTACATGCCTTGTGATAGCGGAAAATGCTCTGGAGCTAAATTATGTTAACATATGGAGGACGATTTGAGCAAGAGAAATGGCTCTTCAGTCTTCTAGTGCTGATTGAAGTCACCTTGTAGCGCAGCGCAACTAAATGAACCACAAGATTTTCAGTAGTTTATGTTCCTGGTGGGTATTATTACAGCAATATTAGTCCCTGTTCCCCAATTATGTAGCAGTGCTACTCATTAGGCATGGTCTTTACTCCATAATGCAAATAAATACTGTGTGGTATAGAGTTAGAAAATGATTTAGGAATAACTAATCGAGTCAATTTTAAGGTGCACTACTCGTATATAGTTTGTACAAGAATTGTCCATTTCTCACATACCAGAAGGTGGCAATATGAAAATGTAATTTCTTCGTCACCAATAGAATTGTATAGCTCTGGTATGCATGAAATGATAATACTCATGATCCGAGAATCGTATGGTTCTGATATGCATGAATTGATAATACTCGTGAAGAATAAGCTGTTAGATTCACGGGGTAGATTGAACTGCTCCTTTTGTATTTGCTCGGGGTTAAGGTTGAGGCTAAGGTTAGGGTGAGGGTTATACAAAACGTCTCTCATAAGTGGGAATTGGACTTTTCTGGTACAGGAGAAATTGTCGTTTCTCATATGAAGTTTGAATTTCTTGTATTCTGGAATTGTTCATACGAAACATATCTTGTCAGTGTGAATCGCGCTTTTCTGGTACACATGAAATAGACATTTCTCACATATTCGAGCAGTGCGCCTTCAAATTCGCATGATTCGGAATAACATATCCTATGTAAATGTTATCAAGCTGCACCTCCATCTCATAAACGGTTGAATTTCTCATCATCTCAGTCTCATTCTCTGCCTCTCCATAGCCCTCTCTCCCTCCCGCATGCGGTGTTTATATGGTGCTTGTCACGCCACTTAAACGTGGAAAGTTGCATTAATGTGCTCTTGTGTACAGATAAACCGCTTGTATAAGATGGAAAAATAACAGCATGAACCCTCAAGGTTAGCCTGAGTCACAGCGCTGTCTTGGCAATACCAGCACTGAGTGACATTAATTATGTACAAAGGTCATTTTTCCCTTTGCATTTGAAATGTAGCTTAATTATCCCTTTTTTATCAACACCAAAGTTTGAACTAGTTGGTTATATCGGAGTTTTGTTATTAGTCACATGACCGTAGGAGGGTGGTCTGTTAGTATTGTCCCTCACTCAAAAGAAAGTTTGCATGTGGCGGTCTCAGTTTGTTAACAGCTGCGTAAGCACACACACACACACACACACACACACATACACACAGGCGTGTGCGCACAGCTCCCTCTCGAGTGCTCATTCAGGCGCTGAGAAACAAACAACAGGCTGGCATTTGCGGGGCCACCCCCGTCGACCCTCATCCCTCTTCACCCCCTTTTGACTCGGCACAAAGGACCCGCAGCTACTCAATTTCCCCTAATTACTGTGGTGTGGCTGTTAATGAAGCACACTGCAATCCCCCTTTCTCTCCTCTATCCCTCCCCCTTCACTACTCCTCCTTCCTTCTGTCCTCCCGCCGCCCCATGTCCCCCCTTCCCTGCATGCCTCTGTCCTAGGCCTTTGTAATCTCTCTCGTCTCCATCTAACCAATCTCAAACCTGTCGCTCTCTCCTGCATCTCAGACTTATCTGTTCCCTGCATTTCAAACCTCACTTTCACCTCCATCTCTGTCATTTTTCATGTCAAAATTTAAATCTTGTCTTTATTTAATCAAATGATCCACTTTCTTAATCGCCTCCATCTTAAACCTTTCTCATTTCCGTTGAAGCATCATTACACCTTAAACGTCTTTGTCATCTCTATCTGAAACATCTCTCTCACGTTCATCTGAAATATCTCTTGAACTTCAGTGTCATCTCCATCTAAAATATCTCTCCAACATCTCTCACCTCCATCTGAATATCTCGTGAACATCTCTCTCACCTCCATCTAAACTATCTCTCAAACATCTCTCGCATCAATGTGAAACATCTCTCACATCCAACTGAAATATGCCACAAATATCTGTCTTACCCACAACTCAAACATCTCTCACCTGCATCTTAAAGATCTCCCAAACGTGTCCTCACCTCCATCTGAAATATTTGTCAAACCTCTTTCCTAAATATTAAACCTTTCTCACTCCATCTGACAAATATCCCTCAAACATTTCTCACCTACATCTTAAATACCCTCAAACATCTCTCTCATCTCCATCTCAAATATCCTGCAAACATCTCTCACCTACATCTTAATTCTCTCTCACCTCCATCTGAAATGTTCCTTGAACATCTCTCTCATCTCCATCTCAAATTTCCTGCAAACATCTCTCACCTACATCTTAATTTTCTCTCACCTCCATTTGAAATGTCCCTTAGACATCTCACTCACCCGCAACTCAAACCTCCTTCATCTCCATCTGAAATATTATCTCTCGAACATCTCAATCATCTCACCTCAATCTGAAATATCCCTCAAATGTATATTTAACCTCCATCTTAAACCTCTCTCCCTTCTGTCTGAAATACTCCTCAAACATCTCTCTCACCTGCAGATCAAAACTTCATGTATGAAGGCACTTCAAGGGTTGGGTGAGGCCTCCTAGTTTTGCCGTAGGAATTCAAGGCTTACCATGACATTTCAACTGATTACATGCTTCTAACAGTTTGGGCAACGCTTTTCCCTGTTTCTGCTGGGCAGTGCCACCATGCACAGAGTGAGGTCTATACGTGGTTTGTCAAGATCAGGCTAGAATGACTTGATTCGCCTGCACAGAGCCCGGACCTCAACCCCATAAAGCACAGGTGAGATAAACTGAAGAGCCATCTTTGAGCCAGGCTTATCGCATAATATGACTGACTTGATTTATTCCTTCTTGGTTGGAACAGAAGCGCATTCTTGTTGTGATGTTCTTACCTCCGCTGTTGTGGAAAGTCTCCCCGTAAGTGGCTGCCATTGCTGCCAAAGGTGGGGAGGAACCGACTCATTATCAATGCTTGTAATTGTTGCCCCCGGACGAAGTCAGGCGGCTACTATGGATTCATGCTTTTCGTCTCCGCCACCGCCGCCGATTCCGCGTCCGTAGACACTTTCTTGTGGACGCTGTACAGGCTGTAATTTTTGACCGATTACTTTCGTATTTGGTATGGACTTGTGTTATACTTCACTTACGACACCTATTGATTTTGATTGCCATGGCGACAGTATTGGCCAAATAATCCGCTACAAAGGGGATAAGCGGGCTTTTGGGGGCTGCACTCATGCGGTCGCGGCTGACCGGACCGTCTAGTTTTGGAATGAGAACCAAGTTGAGATTTTAATGAGACGCTTGGCTAGCAAGTGTCCTCATACTTTTGTTCATGTATCGTATTTCTCATACCTCCATGTCGACCCTCTCATCTCCTCTTAATTTCAATTCTATCTCTTCCATCTCCCACCTTCCTGTCGAATATCTGTCTCTTTTTTTTGTCTACCTCTCTTGCAGTGTATGCTGCGCTTGACTTTGCCCACTGTGTTACTCTCTCTCTCACATCTCTCCTTTCTGGCACTGTATATCTGTATTTATCACCTGTTTTTCTTGTTGTTACCTGGCCCACTCAGCTATCTATCCCTCTCCCTCCTGTTCTTTGCTGCTCTCCTCGCTTTTCACTCTCGGCCTCTTTACCTCTCGGCAAAAACTTATTTTTTTAATCCCTTCTGAAAATACTCAATGAGCACGTCTCCGAGCTGCGGTACAGAAGGGTGGCCGTCCCTGCGGATGGTGCCTGTGTCTCGGCTTCCATCTGCTGCCTCTTATTTCGACCACAGTTTATATTTAGTCCCATTGTTTACTGCGTTCTGGTGCAGTATTGTCACTTTGTGTGCCGGGAAGTTAATGGAGGTTATCAGTGAGAACCAAAAAAAAAAAAAAAAATCAAATCACACTTAGTTGAGGCAAAAGTCAGAAAGAAAATTCCTAACCAGAGTGCCTGATCCCCGACTTCTGCCGTTAAAGAGTAACCTCCGAGATGCTTAACTCATGCCAAGTCCTGAAGTTTTTGCCTTGCCTGACCCCTTTGATGTCTTTGCATGTGCATTTGTATGTGCAGAATATGTGCATCTGTGAGCATTTGCGTCCTGAACTTAATGACATTCAGCCCTTCCTGTCAGATTGCCGATATGGAGGGTGTGAGTGCTTCTTGCAGCGATAAGCTTCATTCATGTTCTTTTCTCTCCCTTAATGACTGGTGACTACCTTTATGTGAGTGTGTGCAGTGCGTATTTGTGTGTGTGTGTGTGTGTGTGTGTGTGTGTGTGCGCGCGCACAGGTGTGTGTGTAAGTGTGTGTGTGTTTGTGGACTCCAAGCACAAGGACTGTGTAGTCATTAGGACGCAGACAGCTGGGGATGTCAGAGTCAGTGACCGACAGCGAGCAGTCTGTTCCCAATTGTGTTCATTTCTGTCCAAATCCCATAATCCTGTGCAGAGGAACCATCTTCTTGCAATGGCGTTCCTCCTGAGCAAATGTCACTCAGAGCCGCTGTGCTGGAAGTTTTGTTTTGTGGATTAAGCTTCAACATCAACAGGTTTTTTTTTGTCCTCTCCAAGTCTGCTGACTGAATGACCACTTCAAGCAAACCATTTTCAAACTTCATTTTAAATTATTATAATGCCGTAAGCAGTTGCAGAACGTTCAAGATGTTTTCCTCATTTGGCTTTGCCCTGCTGAATTTTAGATTCGTAATCGTTGCTAGTTTCTGAGAGAGCATGCCTTATTTGAACGAATAATAGATGATGATATTTCACTTACTCAGTCAACAGACTAAACTAAGTCAATTCATTCTCTGTTTCTCAGTGTGCACCCATCATAAATGATGGGCATCTTATGGTATGGCGCTATCCGTCTGTCTCATGACGTTATCTCATTAACGTGACTATAGTTTTTTTTAGCTTACCGGCCCTATGAGCCGATAAGCTATTGTTGTGGTGTGGCATCCGTCGTCCGGTGTCCGTCGCCCGGAACATTTTTAGCTTACCGGCCCTATGGGCCGTTAAGCTATTGTCGTGGTGTGGCGTCTGTCGTCCGTCGTCCGATGTCCGTCGTCCATCATCCGTCGTCTGGAACATTTTTTATCTTTTTTTTGGCCTGATGAATTTTTGTGTAAATTTGCAATAACATACTACTAGACCATATCTTCAGTCGTTTTTCTCGGATTTTTGATGAACCATTTTTGTCCGTTTCATGGGCCCTTGAAATTTTGGCTCCAATGTTAAAGATAGGACTGAGAAATTTTAAAAAATCATTTCTCAAAAACTGCGAGATAAATTTTTTTCTAAATCAGGCAATCAACTTACTTTGGTACCGTCAATGTACAGTGCGAGTGCCATTTTGATTGAATCGACAGAAGTGGGTCTATTGGGGGCGCTGTACTTTATGAATATGCAAGATGGCCTGTGGAGGCCAGATGGTTGCAGATAGAGATTAAGTTTGTATTATCGACATATAGGAAGTCATATATGACCTATATTTTGGCAGTATTAAATCTGACCACAGATGACTTTGAAAGGTCAAACTTGAGGTCAGGGAATATATTGACAATGTTAAAAGATATGACTTGAAATTTCAAAAAATTATTTCCCAAAAACTGTCTGATAACTTTTTTTCTAAATCTGGCAATCAACTCACCTTGATACACTTTATATACAGTGCGAGAGCCATTTTGATTGAATGGAAGTGGGTCTAGTGGGGGCGCTGTACTTTAACATTGGGCCTTACGGAGAATGGGCAAAATGGCCTGTGGAAGCTAAATGGTTGCAGATAGAGATTAAGTTGGTATTACTGACATATAGGAAGTAATATATGACCTATATTTTGGCTGTGTTAAAGTTGACCTCAGATGACCTTGAAAGGTCAAATTTGAGGTCAAAGCAAAATGTTACAATTTTCAAAGGTTTCTAGGCTTGGAAATATTGAAGATTGGGAACATATGTGTATTGAACACTTATAGGAAGTCATGTATGAACTTTCATTTGGTGGCCTTGAACTTGACCTTCCGTGACCTTTGAAGGTCAAACTTCACATAGCAAAATTTCAATTACTTCTATCACCAAAACTATTATAGATAGAGCTTAGGTTTGTATTGTGGGCATATAGGAAGTAATGTATGAAGTTTCATTTGGTAACATTGAACTTGACCTTCAGCGACCTTGAATGCCCAAACTTCACAGTGAAATTTCAATGACTTATATTTATTTATTTTTTAATTTAACCCTTATTTAACCAGGGAAGTCCCGTTGAGATTGAAATCTCTTTTTCAAGGGAGCCCTGGGGGTTGAGGTGGGGAGGGAGAGGGCAATTTGCACAGCCAGTTAGATCAGGGGATGATTAGGTGGTAGGTCGAAAGAGCCAGGTTGGGACTTTAGCCATGACACCGGGGAACCCCCTACTCTTATCAAAAAGTATCATAGGATCTTTAATGACCACTGTGAGTCAGGATCTCGGTTTAACGTCTCATCCGAAAGATGGCGTCTCCTTCAGTACAGTGTCCCCTTCACTGCACTGGGGCATTGGGGATTATTCCACCAGAGGGAAGATCGCAACCAACTGGCCCACCAACACCTCTTCCAGCAGCAACTTGGTTTTCCCAGGTGGTCTCCCATCCAAGTACTAACCAAGCCCACACCTGCTTAGCTTCAGCCACGTGGCTGGAGCAGATCGAATAGTGGTATGGCTGCTGGCAAAATGTCATCAAAATCATTACAGATAGAGTGTAGGTTTGTATTGGAGACATATAGGAAGTCAAATATGAACTTTCATTTGGTGACCTTCATATTGACCTTTGAAGGTCAAACTTGACCGAGTGAAGATTCTATGACTTCTATCACTAAAAAGGTCACTGATAGAGCCTATGTTTGTGTCACAGACTGAAAGGAAGTCACACATGAACTTCCATTTGGTGACATTCAACTTGACTGTTGGTGACCTTTGAAGGTCAAACTTGACATAATACAACTACAATGGCTTGTATTGCCAAAACGGTCACAGATGGAGCCTAGGTTTGTATTAGAGACGTATAGGAAGTCATATATGAGCTTTCATTTGGTGGCCTTCATATAGACCTTCGAAGGTCAAATGTGACCTAGGGAAGATTCAGTGACTTGTATCACTAAAATTGTCACAGATGGAGCCTAGATTTGTGTTACTGACATCTAGGAAGTCACATATGAACTTTAATTTGGTGACATTCAACTTGACTGTCAGTGGCCTTTGAGGGTCAAACTCGACAGTGAAATTACAATGACTTCTATCACGAAAATGGTCACAGATTGAGCCAAGGTTTGTGTAGAGACATTTAGAAAGTCGTGTATGAAGTCCATTTACTGACTTTACCTTCTGTGACCTTTAAAGTTCACAATTGACATATTGAATTATCAATGACTTGTATCACCAAAACTGATTTAGAGCTTAGGATTATATAACAAGAGGTCTTATAAATGTATGTGAACTTTTATTTAGTGACCTTTGCATTGACTTTCAATGATTCGAATGTCAAACTTCACATGAAATTTTCATAACTTGTATCATCACATAAGATTACTTGCCGGTAAGCTACCGGACCCTTGGTCCTATTTTTGTGGATTTTTTCCAAATTTAAATTGCATAATCGTGTTTGGGCGAAGGTGCGTGTGTGTTTTTCTGAGATCTGAGATGTTTATAGGAAGAGTTATTCCCCTTTCCAGTGTCAACCTTCTAAACGCTACTAGTCCTACGCTACTTTGTGGATTCTTTCCAAATTACGGTTACATCACTCCCTATGGGTAAGGACGTTCGTGCGCATTTTTTTTTAGAATTGTGCGATGTTTTTACTAAGAGTTATTCCTGCTTCTTATGACAACTTTTTATACTAAACTAATTGGTTAGTTTTCTATGGACTCTCCAAATTATGTCTGCACCACTACCTATATCAGAAGATGCTCCATTGCATTTTTACATGTTCTGCAATTTTTCAGTAAGAGTTCTCTTCATTCCAAAATTATTTTGTTCAAATAATTGCCTCCTATCGTATTCTCTGTTACATCCGTAATATAGGATATCGCTTTCTACAGGCTTAAACTGTAAAAGATACCACAGTCACTTAATTGTTTTTACTGACAATGTGCCTGATGTTGGGCGTATTTTGAGTTTACTTTAGCTCTTGTCTAATTATATTAATCTGTGTGGGGGGAAAACTTTTCTTGTTAAGAATGCCAAGACAGTATTATCAGCTTTCAGCTCTTCATTTGCGGCGTACCTCCCACTAATCTCGCTATTTTTACTGCTTCTGCCTTGCGTCAAAGCAAAATTATGAATGACTTGCATGTAATTAATTATTATTGTGAGTCATCATATTGTGGGTGAATTGTCGCTTTATCAGTGCACCAATAAATTAGTACAAAATGCAGATTTTTAAATGGCTTGTGCTCCAAAAATGCAGCATTTCATGAGCTACTGACCACTGCAGACGAACAGTTAACTAGTGTACTGGAGGGGCTAGTAGGACTGTAAGTTTCTTGCAGACCCAAGTAAGGGAACTCTTTCCTGAAGGAGTTCTTCGTGAGGCTACCTTTGTGATCCCCCCCCATTTGGCTATGGAAGTCGCCGGAATGGCTGATTATATATTAGTTTGGGAGCCTTATTAATTCTCTATATTTCTCCATAAACTTTTGTATTATATAGCCCAGCTCTTTCATATACTAAGTATGACTTCATGAGCCTTAAAATGGTGACTGTTCAATGCGGGATAGTGCCTTCTGTGATGGGACAGTATCACCCAGAGTATCCACCTAAGACTGATGCTGACCCTTGGTGTTTCTCTGTGGTGGATGAAACTAAATTTTGCCACTGTCGGTTGTGATATATGAAGAAAAACAGACACCAAGCCAAAGCAAGTATGGATGGAAGGGTAGAGTGATTTTTGAGTTCCACCTCACCTCGATCTTCCTTTGACCGAGGGCTACTGCTTTTTGCTGCACTGACCTGGTACTGACTGTAATTTCACAATACTTGGCTGTGTGGAACCACCGACCCAGAGAAGGAACAGAAACTTCATCACTACCTCAGACACTCTCCACTCTTCCTTTATCCCCCTGCAGATGGGCTTGTGGGTCTATTTGGAGTGAAGGTCTCGCGCAGGGGATGTTTATTTGTCGTCTGCCTCATTTCATATCTCTTGATTTCTTTTATCTCTCTCCCTCTCTCTCTCTCTCTCTCTCTCTCTCTCTCTCTCTCTTATGCACATATCAGGATGCAGAAGAGTACACAGAGCTGCCAGTCCGACACAATGAAGACCAGCTGAACAGCGAGTTGGCTCGCCGGCTCCCCCTGGAGGTGAACCCCCATTCCTACGACAGCCCTCACACCAAGACCCACCTGCTGCTGCAGGCGCACTTCAGCCACGCCCCCCTGCCCTGCACCGACTACGGCACCGACACCAAGACCGTGCTGGACAACGCCATTCGCATCTGTCAGGTCAGTCTCCATCCATCTGTGTGTGTGTGTGTGTGAGAGTAAAGTTTAGTCGGAAAGCTCTGGTTGGATTGAGCAGAAGGGGCTTTGGAGCCCCCCCCACCTCAGCTGTGGGTTGTGCTCCTTTAACTGCAACCCCCCCCCGCCCCCGCCTACCCTCCCAACCTCTGCTTACGCAGCCCACTGTCAGGGGCTGTCATTGTGATCCAAGCCAAATCCTTTACTTTCATCCATCATTAAACCTGCTGCAGGCCTGGCCCAGACTACATTTCCATGTGGAGGAGAAGTGGGGGGCTTGGGTGGGGCTCTCAAATGTCTGCTATGGGAAACCCCCCAATAGAAAGGCTGCTTGAAGTGATTATGGGGGTGGCCTAACAGACTTTTGTCAGTATCTGCACATCAAGGCTGAAAACTTCTGAAGACTGCAAACTTGAGAGAGGACGTCTTTGTCGCATGTGTGTATGCACATGTGTGTATATGCAGATTTGCGTTGAATGGACATTTGCGCACATACTGTATGTACAGTCAGGTCTGTCGGTGTTTGGAGTGACGCAATTTTCATCCTGTCTGCTCTGTGCCCCACCACAATGGATCTGAACTGAAATAATCAAGATGTGCTGGAATGGTTGGCTCTCGGGTTTAATTTAAAGGTTTTTCCAAAACTATTTTGTTTAAGGCCTTGGAATTACTTCCATTACATACATCCTACATGCCCCCCCTTATTTTTGAGGCTCTAAAGTATTCGGGCAAACTAACATAACAAATTGAATTTGTATTTTTAATACTTGGAAGCAAATTGTATGCAGTCAATGACTGCCTGAAAACGGGAACCCATAGATATTACCAGTTGCTGGGTTTATTCGCCGAAAATGGCAGCCCTTCACTTTGCCTGCTTGTTCATGATGAATTTTTGCCGTCAGTTTTGCCTTCAGCAAGTAAAAAGTCTGCTCCTTTGGATTCAGGACTAGCAATTGACTTACCCTTAGTCAAATTTGTTGCCTAAAAGCCTTTTTTGGTTGGTTTCTCTCTGTGCTTCCAGTCTTTGTCCATCTGCATTGTGAGGCACAATGGAATTAGGCTTGAAGCGTTTACCTGACTCTAAGCAGTTAATGTTGCTCCACACCGCTCAGAATTCATCCTGCTTCTTTTGTCAGCAGCCGCATCACTCAAAAATACTACAGAACTGGTTATATTGGCAGCCATACATGCCCACGCATAACCACACATCACAGGTGAGATGGTTCGCTTCAAAACAGTTCCTTTCATTCACTTCATTCTTCTCCCATCTCTCTGGTACAATTTGAGCTTTGCCCATAGGATGTTGTTCCAGAACTGTGCAGGCTTTTTCTTTGATGATTTTTTTTTTTTTTTTTAAATTTGAAATGTACTAGTGTGTTGCATCTTGTGGTAAATCCTCTGTATTTACTTTGATGAAGTCTTCTCCTGATTATTGACAGATATATAGATATATAGATATATAGATAATGCATACCTTCTGGTGAGTGTTGTTGATGTGGCCAGCTGTCGTGGGGGGATTTTTCTTCATTCTTGAACGAATTCTTTCATCTACCACAATTATCATCTGTGGTTTTCTGGGCCTTTTGGTGTTCCTGAGCTTAATGGAACGGTCTTTAGCATTAAGAATGAACCTGGCGGTTGATGTGACCACCCCTGAAATTTTTTCTGTTTCTCTGAAGCTTTCATTTTGATTTTTCAGCCTAATGATGGCTTACTTCGCTGGCAAGTGGCAGCTCTTTGGAATTCATAATAAGTCAGCTACAGATGCCAGATTCAAATGCCAAATTTAAATACCTTTATACATTTCATCTGCATACTTGTACATTCAATAATGAGGGAATAACAATTACCTAGCTGCAGAACATCTGCACAGCCACATGCCCGATCACTTTTGGTCCCTTGAAAAAGGGGGGGAGTGGAGGCAAATAAAATGTGCTGTAATCCCTACATCTTTCTCATGTTATGACAGTAAACACCCTCAAATTAAAGCTGAAAATCTGCAAATTGTGCTTATATTCAATATCTAGTTTGACCTCCTGTATGCTGTAAGAATAAGAATAACATTTACAATGTCCAAATATGTAAGGACCTGACTGTATGTGTTCTTATTACAAGCTTACCTGACCTTTCTTTTGCTTTAATGGTAAATTTAGCTGTTAAATTTAGCTATTTAACACCATTTTTTAAGACAGTTTATTTTTGCCCTTCTGATGATTCCTGCTTTTGTTAACATCGATCAGGGAAAGTTGGGTGTAGTGTAGATTCTCATGAGCCATTATGTGTAACCCCGAATCCGCCAGCGACCCACCCACTTGTCTGCAGGTCTTTGAAACTTGCATAACTGTGCATGTGGGCCGCCTACATGACCTCCCCATTTTCTTACACTCCACTGTCATTTGTCAGTTCAGCCGCCAATGCGCAGTGCAACAGCTGTAAACACTGTTGAATGGAGCAAGTTGTTCTTCAGACATTCATAGGAGTGCATGAAACACTGTCGCATGCTCCTTCATTTTGAGTACTGCACCCTTCATCTTTCTCAAAGCAGAAAAAGGTATTCAGTATGTGCGAACACAGAAGCCTATTACTTCATCCAAATAAAGCTTTCATCTCCTTGGAGTTCAGTGAACGACTGACCAATAGGATCTCATCTCAGATGGTCACCTGACCTGGGGTAGGGAATATGTCTGGGATCTGGAGTAGTATCCCTCTGTAGAACCAGATAAGGCCCTGGAGTGTGAAAGCCCCTGGCATGGCAGAAATACTCCTGGTGTGACAGAAGTAGCAACAACAAAAAAAAAAAAAAAAAAAAAAAGAGGAGGAAATGGTTTTGCTATCTCGCGATTCAGCATGCAGTTTGTGAAGTACGCATTTTTTTTCCCAAGTTGACTAATGTTAGTTAATTACTTCAAATGCAAAATGTTCAAATTTAATGAATTTACAAAATGCGTTTGCCCCACATTGAATTAACTTCTTAGTTTTACTTTTAAGTGAAGCTAAATTGCTAGCTAGCTAACAAACACTGTGTGTGTCTTTTCCCATCCTGGCCCTCATTCCTGAAATGAAATGGTTCCGATAGGCCGCCAAAAACTGCAATGGAGTTATGAGGAGGACGACCAGATGGTGACAAAGTTTTCACATACAGTGATGGTCCTGCCAGATCCTTTCTTAAAAATCGGGAAATGTTGATCATATTATGGCTATGAACAAAACAAATGCATTTGTCTGTTTTTTTTATACCCCCGACGACGAAATGAATGAAAAGAATTCCGTCCGTCCATCATTCCGTCCGAAGACATTATTTGTCCGATCGATATCTCGAATATTATTCATTGGATTCTTTTCAAATTTGGCGCACATATTCTCTACCACAGGGAGAGGTGCAGTGCAAAGTGTCAGCCATCTGGGATGATTCTTCACAAAAATATCGCCGTTTTCCTGTTTTTGGACTTAGAAATTTTCAAGTGAATTCAATGTCAATTTGTCTGATTGATATCTCAAATATGATTTCATGGATTCTTTTCAAATTTGCCACTCATAGTTTCTAACATATGGAGAGCGGCAGTGCTAAGTCTCATAGATGTGTTGTTATTTTAGTCAAAATTGATTTTTGGAATGTGATAATTTCTATAATCACCAACAAAAAAAGCATGATTGGGGACGTCGGGGGTATTAGTAAGCTCTGCTTCCTTTTCACGTGTTTATTTCAGTGACAGTTGATTGACGATTATTATTACCTCCGCCCATCGAAGTTGGAGGAGGTTATGTGATCATTACCGTTTGTCTGTTGGTTGGTTTGTTGGTTTGTTTGTAAGCAGGATTACGCAGAAGGTGATGGATGGATTTTCCTCAAATTTGGTGGAATGATTAAGTATTGTTCAAGGAAGAGGTGATTCAATTTTGGGAGGTCAAGGTCAAAGGTCACCGGAAAAGGCATGCAAAAGGTCAAAAACACATTAAAAACATATTTGCGCGAAGACTACAGGACTGCATAAACACAGGAGTTGCTAGCTATAGCTAATACTGGCAAAAATAACATTGAGTACATTGGCGGTGGTACTTGCGCTCACTGAGCGCAGCTCTAGTTTTTATCCCCTGCCACAAAGTGGATCGGGGGATATTGGAATGGCGCTCGTCCATCCGTCCATCTGTACGGGTTCAATGGGGACAAGTTTTTTCGGAAACTATTGCACCTACATGAATGAAATTTTGTATGTGGCCAATACTGATGACCCTACTGAATGAGTTCGACAATTGATTCCGAGAAATTCATTTTTTCAGAGTTATGGCCCTTGACTCTGTTCGTGGACTTAAGTGTATGGGTGTTGCAATGGGGACAAGTTCTCTCGGCAACTATTGCACCTACTTGGATGAAATTCTGTGGGTGACCAGTACTAATGATCCGATTGAATGAGTTCGACAGTTGATTCCGAGAAATTTATTTTTACGGAGTTTTGGTCCTTGTTTCTGTTTGTCGACTTGGTGTATGGGATTTGCAATGGGGACAAGTTTTCTCGGAAACTATTGCACCTACATGAATTAAATTTTGTTTGTGGCCAGTACTGATGACCCTATTGCATGAGTTCCACAATTGATTCCGAGAAATTCATTTTACAGATTTATGGCCCTTGACTCTGTTCGTGGACTTAAGTGTATGGGTGTTGCAATGGGGACAAGTTCTCTCGGCAACTATTGCACATACGTGGATGAAATTCTGTGGGTGACCAGTACTAATGATCCTATTGAATGTGTTCGACAGTTGATTCCGAGAAATTTATTTTAACGGAGTTATGGTCCTTGTTTCTGTTCGTCAACTTGGTGTATGGGATTTGAAATGGGGACAAGTTTCCTCGGAAACTATTGCACCTACATGAATTAAATTTTGTATGTGACCAGTACTGATGACCCTATTGCATGGGTTCGACAATTGATTCCGAGAAATTCATTTTTACGGAGTTATGGCCCTTGACTCTGTTCTTGGACTGAAATGTATGGGTTTTGCAATGGGGACAAGTTTTCTCGGCAACTATTGCACCTACGTGGATGAAATTCTGTGGGTGACCAGTACTAATGATCCTATTGAATGAGTTCGACAGTTGATTCCGAGATATTTATTTTTACGGAGTTATGGTTCTTGTTTCTGTTCGTCGATTTGGTGTATGAGATTTGAAATGGGGACAAGTTTTCTCGGCAACTATTGCACCTTCATGGGTGAAATTTTGTGTGTGGCCAGTACTAATGACCCTATTGAATGAGTTCTACAATTGATTCCAAGAAATTTTTTTTACGGAGTTATGGCCCTTGACTCTGACCTTGGTGTATGGGTGTTTAATGGGGACAAGTTTTCCCCATTCCCCTGTGACCATTCTTACCGTGGCGGGGGATATTGGTGACAATGTTGCCTTGTTGTTATTAGATGGTTGTAATAAGTTGGCAGTACTGTCCACTCCATGTACAAAGAGTCTCAACATTCATTTTTTATATGTAAAACACGTTTATGCCAATTATGTATATCTGAATGTAAATTATATTCCAGTATTATCATGTTCAGCCATATTACCCGGCGCTTTTTTTCAATTACACAACATTTATGCCATTCGTGTATATCAGCTGTATGACCTTCTTTAGCCCGTATTGTTTGTCAGAGACTTTGTCCGAGCTATTATTCATGAAAAGTTGTGGTGGATGAGTGGGCTAAGTAAAAAATTCACATCCTAGGATACCAGGGTTCGTCCTTTGAGGAGACTAGCAGTCAGCATTGATTTTTTTTATTTTGTCTCTGTTGACTTATGATTTTCAATTTTTAGGATGTATAAAGCTGCTGAATGCCCACTGTGTGCATACATTTTAGCAAATTAGCGGGATAAGCATGAAGTACGCCATTTCTGTCACAGCTGAGTTTTGTCACATCAGGGGCTTCTCCGGTTCTGCAGCTGGATACTATGGGTGATCTGACCTCAGCATGTTAATCGGCTGACATTTCTTTTCTCTATCAGAAATTTAAATAAGTCACAAGGCAGTGACATTCCTTCATTAATTACCTTTGTTAAACAACAGGTTTTCATTTGAAAGGACACATATTATACAATTTTTAACAATGCTGGACAATTAGAAAAAATACAAATATTTAGCATATTTTAGCATTTAGCATCTGCAGCCTCTCATCCTGGTCCCTCATTTGATTGGACTGGGCAGTGAATCAGTGAAAATTAGGGTCTTTAATTGGCTGTTTCATCTCGGCATATGTTGAGCAATGGCTGCCGAACGTGAAACATGTCTATACTGGGCCACACTATGCAAATGGCACTGCCCCAGTGATGACAGAAGGGGCTCAGAATCAAAACCGATTGGTCAAGAACATGATTTCTTGTAATCTGGTTTCATATTTTTCAGATGTAATGTATAGGGAGGACCAAATTAAATGGCAAGGAACTATGTCAGTTTGTTTATAGGGGACCTTTAAAAGTTAATACAGAATTAACACACGCTCTGCTGAACAGTGTATTGGTTTGTTTTTGTGTGTATTTTGTCACAGCCTCACAGGTCACTTGCTATGCGTCATCTCCCTTTGTGTAAATCCCTCATACAAAAATAGTCACAATGCGCTATGTGACACAAATTCAGTACGTGTGCTTCTGTGTGAGTGTATTTCTACCTGAGATTCTGCTTTCTGTGTGTGCGCATGCTTGTCTTATGTGTGCATATTTGTGAAATGATGTGAGTGTTTGCGTAGCAATAATCAAGTGCACGTTCAAGGCAGCTACCATCAGTTGTTAACAAGTGATCCCGTCCTCACCCGGTCACATGAAGGAGAGCTGGTGCTTTGGATTTTTAATGCCTGGAGGGCAGAGCAGCGGATCTGTTAGCGATTGGCCATGCCTGAGGGCTCTCTAGCTGTTCTCCATGCCTGCGCATGTTTTACTAGTTCTCCATGCCTGTAGATCTGCAATTATCTGTTAGTGATTGTCCATGCCTGTCCATGTGGCGACTTTAGCAAGCTCTTTCTGGACCAGCCTATGGAAGTCCTTTCGCTCTTCTCTCCCGTGTCCCATAGACGTGCTCGCGCCACATGGCGTGTACACACTCGCATACACGCATACGTGCACGCACATATACACATACATTCTTTTCTCCCACGGACAGAATTGCACTGTATGCTCAGTATACTCCTGTGCCTGCGCGCACACACACACACACACACACACACACACACTTACACATGCGCACTTACACAAACATCCTATTCTTTCATGGACAGAATTGCACCATATGCTCAATACCCTCGTGTGCATGTGCACACATACACATACACACACACACACACACACATACACTGTGCCCATGAGCATGACCATCTTGTCTTCTCTAGCCACAGTGTATTTCTTCTATATTCTCCCATGATTCTCCTGCACGATGGACAGTTTGGGGGCGCCATGCGGTCGCCGTCATGTCCCTCCATCTCCCCAACCCCCCCACCCCCCTCCCCCATCCACCCGCCCTCACCACCACCCTGATGGCAAGGCGGGAGTGCCAGAGGACATGAGTAATGTCGAACCCATTTGTGTGATGAATTTGCTCAAGCAGCTACTGTGAAATGTTAATCACAACTTTAATTTGTACTGCATTAACATTTTGATTAACTTGTGGGCTTGCTGGCGCACTTGAGGCGCTTTTTAGTCATAGTTACAGCCAGGAAATGACTTTTTGATTAATTAAGTTTGTTAGAGCGCAGCTGAGCTCGGCGAGTGCTAACCTTTTGAGGATGAGGGTTCTAGAAGGTTCAGCGGAGGGAGGGTGAGAAGCAGAGGGGGCAGAGAGAGAAAGAGAGAGGGAGAGAGAGAGAGACCAGAGGGACTGAGTGGGAGGATAGGAGAGAGGGAAATGAACAGGAAGAGAAACGAAGCCAAGGAAGTGGAGGGGGACACAGTCAGAGACGAGAGGGGGATTCAGAGATGTTGAGGAAGAGGGCGGGAGATTGAGAGAGCCAGAAAGAGAGGAGCGAGGAGGCAAAGAGGGGAAGAGAAAAAAAGAGGGGGAGAGAGCAAGAGCGAGAGGAAGGCGGCGGGGGGTGGCAGCTGTTCCTGAGGAGACGGGGCAGATGAGGCAAAACCACGAGTAATCAGCATGTCACCACATTACACTGATGTCACCATCCTCTCTGTCTCCCACATTTCATGCGTTTCACTAACATTGCGGTTTCAAGCTTTCTCTCTCCTTTGTGGATACTAATACAGTGGATCATCCAAGTGTGCTTCCTGGTGCATATAAAGATCGGTTGTTATTTTGGAAACCATAACCAGAGAGAGCATGATGGTTGGCAAGAGTTCTGTCAAAAGTGATATATAGCAAAGACATCATCGGCAATTGCTGACTGTGGGTGACTGTGCCTAATCCTCCATCTCGATGTGCTAGACGTATTACTGTTGGTGCGACTCTTACAATATAGTGATGAGCAAAATTAAACCAGTACACAAGGGAAAAATTGTGCGTGCGTGTAGATTAAACCAATAATTTAATGTTGGGGCTGCCACAGTACAATATCACCACACACTCTCATTTCCCTCGACATTAGCTACTGAGTTAAGCAGCCACCAGTTTGATTGTCATGAGCTGGCAAAAGATTGTTGGCCTGCTTGATTTTGAGCACCGTGGAGTTTCGGCTTCTACATCACTGAGGAATTTAAAAATGGTGTGCGCATTTAGCCCTTAAGTTTTCCTTTGAAAAAAAAGGTTTTTTTTTCACATAGTAGGACAATTTCACATACGTATTCTGTATCTGCTGGTTGCAGTGCTTCATGGGAGGAACACCACACTTATACTGAGAGGAATTTTTAAACCTATGCTGCCATGTTTTTTTGGCCACAGCATTACATCAGATTGAAAATATCTAGATCATATACATAATTTTATACACATTTATACCCTGGAGTTCACCAGGACATATTTGATATCGTTGGAAACCTGGGGATCTCCACTAGAAATTAAAATAGGCCTGAAGTCCCTCAGGTTTGAATACAGCAGCTGCATTTTACGGACCCATATATTGGTTCTTAGGTATTATGGGGCTAGCCACACTGGGTCACTGTCCCTCGCCGTTTCGTCTGTGTTTCAGCTTGTATGTAGTAGGACTCGCATAGTAGACTGGGGCTGGTCTCTTGAACTCACAAGCTCTTTTTCTTTGTCTTTCCGAAACATAAATGTCTATCTAATGGCGTGAGGTGATAGTTGAAGCTTGCAGCCTCTTCTGACTTCAGCAAGTGTTGTGGCAGTGACAGGATGGGAACATTGGGACATTTGCCCCCTGTGTAATTGCAGTACAGCAGAAAGCTGGCAGCACAGGACTCTTACAAGGCGGCCATTTTCTCACTAATTGATGGAGAGGGTCTGGGCGACCTTTGCTCTTTTCAGACGGCCCTTGCCAGTGCGCCGATTTCGTCGTCCTTTCAGGACGATGTGGTTGCCGCAGTAACCGGGCTCTGAAGCTCAACATATGTGTGTCTGTGTGTGCGAGAGAGAACATGTGCTTTTTGTGTGTTCAATCGACTGTTTGCGTGCAGTTGTGTGAGTATCGAGGTTGGGGTTTGTGTGCTTATGCACAGCTGTCTCAGTACAGGCTTATGAGTGAATGCGTATGGCAGTATCTGTGTGTGTATGAACACTTATGTGTGTCCGTTTATCTGTGTATGACCGCAAGATTGAGTGTGTATTGTGCCTGTGTTTGTGCCTGTATGCTCACTCTTTATGTGTATGCGTTTGCGCTTAGATACGTTTTCTTGTGTGTACCCCCCGGTGAATTTGTTTGTGTGAGTGTGTATACGCTGTGCGTAATGGTCTTTCCATGCCGATATATGTGTGTGAGACTCTGCATGCTGTGTTCAACGGTGTACACGCTGCGTTTAATAGTGTGCTCGTGCAGGTGTATGCGTGCAACAGTGTTCACGTTGTGTGTAATGGTCTCTCTGTGTACGTGTATGTGCATGACGGTGTACACGCTGCGGTTAATAGTGTCCTCATGCACAATTATGCGTACAACGGTGTACAAGCTGTCTTAAATGGTGTCCTCATGGAGGTGTGTGTGAGAGACAGTGCACACTCTGTTTAATGAGGTAGTCATTCCAGGATATATGTATGACAGTGTACTCACAGTGTTTAGTGGTGTCATCATGCAGGTGTATGTGTGTGACGGTGTACACGTCTTTAATGGTGTCTTCCTTGAGGCGCATGTCGGTGAAAGCGTTACACGCTGCGTGTAAATGCCTCCCCATGCAGGTATATGTGTGTGAGGGAAAATGCACTATATGCTTCTTCATGGAAGTTTATACATGCAAGAATGTAATGCTGTATGTAATGGCCTCTCTATGCAGGTGTAGTTGTGTGAGAGTGTGTATGCTCTGTATATTGGTCTGTCCATACGTGTGTATGTGTGTGAGTCTGTGCTCTGTGTAACAGTCCTCCTTTCTCTGCAGGCCATGCTGGATGTAGCAGCGAGTGAGGGCTGGCTGGTCGCTGTGCTCAGTGTGTGTAACCTAGTGCAGATGATCGTCCAGGGCAGGTGGCTCCACGATTCCTCTCTGCTCACACTGCCTCACATAGAGCAGGAGGATCTCTACTTATTCAGGTACTTGTTCCTGTACATGGGTGGCCGTACACACACACACACACACACACACACGCTTGTGTGTGTGCATCCTCATGCTTGTTCTGCATGTACAAATTAATTAAAAGTGTTTCTGTCTAACCTGTAGTGGAATGAATTATTCTTGCAAAATTTATTTTTATTCTAATTTCACTTTTATGTCAGTAGGGTGTGGCACTGAGACCAGGGGGGTCTCTTTTGATCACCATATAATTTACAATCACGCATTTAAGGGCACAAAGAGAGCATTATAATGAGAATTTTACATTTAGCATTTTTGTTCATTTAAAATATTGAAATTTATTTCTCAATTAAATGCGCAATCATGCTCAATACAATTGATATAGTTAAGTGGAATCAAGTGGTTGTATTTGCTTCAATCATCTAATTAGCCGTTAAGGTCTGAAAGACACCAAAACATCTAATTGAAATGGCCCGTGAAAATGATTTCACAAATGTGGAGCTTGATACCTTTAAAGCAGTCTTCTTTTATTCAGTTCTGAATTTTGGTGTTTCTGGTGTAAGCCAGTCTTAGGACAATGTGTGGTACTTTGAGTTTCTAGTGGTAAGACAAAAAAGTTCATTTGCAGCGATGGCAGTGTATGCACATAGGAAGAGTCGGCCAACATTCTATGCCATGATACTGCAGGGTAGAGAAGGCTGTGATGTGTAAAAAGCCCATCATCTGCAATAAAGCGTAATGGATCTGCATTACAATTTATCATTTTGCAAGCGATTTATTGATTGAAAAAAGCAATGGTTCAATTATGGAGCCTTGTGGCACACCTTTGATTTGCTCCAGAAAATCCAACTGTGTTCCATCCACAAATGCTTGCATTGTGCCAGATGAGCAATTGTGAAATCTGTGTGGGCGGTGTTAATGTGGCATTTATTTACCGAATGACATTTGTTTTATTCGTGGCTGTTTGTGATCCACTCGATCAAATATTTCTGATGGATTTAAAAACAAAGCTTTGCAACTCATGTTTTCATGTTTTGTGTCAAGTGCACTCTTTATTTTATGAGATGTTGCTGTGTCCAGGTCAGAAACCAGACCTACATGGGTTTAGTATATTGCTTGTTATTTAAAGCCACGAGTGTGAATTGGACAGCTGTTCTGAGTGTTTGGAATGACTGGATAAGACTGGGCAGAAGTCCTCTGCCAGCAGGGTCTTGCATCCATGTGTTTATGGATAAGTCCTCAACTTAACTTCATAAGGCATGGCTATAGTCCTACCGGTGCCATTTCACAAAGCTTTTGTAGCAGCTATCCTCCCACCTTGCATCCAGTGCCCTTTAACTGCCTAGCAGTCTCAGAAAAACAAGAATAAACCAAAAACCAACCTCCAAAATGCCAACGCAGTTCAAGCGGTAAATACCCATTCTCCAGTTGCATTCCTTCGCCCTCCCAATCATGAGTATAGCCGCCCCATGTATTCAACCTCTGCTGTTGTCACCCCCACCTCCCCTACCCCATCCGTCTTTACTACATGCTGACATGGCCACGGATGAGAAGTCGGGTATTAATCTGGTTTAATTTGACGGACGCATGTCAAACTCTGCAAACGTGATTTTCATCACTTAGCGAAAGCAGCTGTGTGATGCAGCCTTCAAACAGCCCGCCTTGGCTGCCGAGAAGGAGGGAGTCCGTGTCTTACACAGCGGCTCTTTTCATGCACATAATGCGGTTTCAGGCATGGCTTCCTGGAGTGGCGCCTCATTTGTAAAACACAATAAAAATGGAAAGAGGGGATGAGCGAAGCGCGCAACCCCTGTGGTTGCGGCCTGTGGCCTGCGCCCAGCCCGATGGGCGATGGCGGTTTGAGCTGGATTATGTTATCATGTTATCTTCTCCATCTTACTCCTCTTTTTTTTTTTTTTTACAGGAAGTGGAGCCCTGGGCAGGCAAGGGGCGGGGCCGGAGGATACCGAGGGCCAATCGAGGGGCTGCCTGAGCTGATTGCTGCCTGCGATGGGCGAGAGAGCACCTTTGCCAGCATTGTTGGGGCTGGGCTTCAACAGAACCAGGTTTCCCAGGTAATGCACACTTATGTTTCAGCTAATATGAAGTTGTTAATTTCCTTCAGAGGGAGTATAACGCAAAGTTGCGAGTTTCCCAGAATATATCGAGGGTTTGGAGCACAATGGTGATATGTCCAAATTTTGTGATTTTGAGATTTTTACCTCCTGTCACACATTTCTGTCAGCTAATTCTTGGAGCACAATAATTACATGTCCATGCACCTCAGTTTTAAACCGAATTCACATTTTCATTTTGTGGTATGTCCAACAAAATCTGCTTATATGAATTAAACATTGATATTTTGATGAATAAACATGAATAGTATTACAGAATCATCTGTCTTCCATTGCAAACAAACTTAACTTCAATCTATCACCATTGTGTTATGTCACATCAAGTGCTAGAATTGTTGGAGCACGGAGGTGACATGTCCATTTTGGCAATTTTGGCCATGATGTCGCAGTACCACACTTATGAAAACTTACATGTTCAGTGTACTTCTGAACCATGCAGTAAAAGAGTGACTGACATAAAATGATGTAAATGATGTACCTGATTTAATAGAACATTTGCAAACCTAAAAATCAATTTTTCTCAAAACCTCTAAAATGGACATATAACCATTGTGCTCCAAACCCTCGATATTTTACCTGCTAATGCGTAACATCTTCAGAATACTGCAGGTCGGTGGCGGCAATTTAATAACTTTGAAGGAACAAAGGGTGGACTTCTTGTGCTGGCTAGAATGCAGCCACTGTCTCATCACATGCAGGCACAGCATACTGTATCAAGCTCAGTCCAAGATTGATGAGAGCTCTGCTCTTTATCGAATGTACGACACTAAGTGTTTTTTTTTTAAATCCTTTTTGAAATATCCAGCATTTCTGAATTTAATTTTAAATCATTGCTGTGTACCAGAGTGATGACTCACTCAGGACCACACAAAGCAGACTGAATGTTTCGTTTTAAACTTGAAGAAATGCCTCTATGTTCATTCCTGCTCTGACCACACGGTTTGATGAAATTTGATCTGCTTTTAATGAAAACGTCATCATTGCCCAGTTACCGCTTGCAGTCGACCTTTGTCACTGTAAGTGCAAGAGCGTCAGGTGGGAGACGGGGAGGGGCAGAGTTACAGGTATGTGTCAGGGTGCTGGGATTTTGGCCATTGAGTGTCCCGCAGGCTGTAGTATAATACTTTGCAACTGGGCTGCTAGTATTACAACTGCGCTAATAGTGCTTACTTAATAGCATGGAGACTGTTTGAGGAGCGTTGTCTCCGAATAAAGATGTGATTTATAACCATCTTAGCGTAAAGCCTTAATAATTCTTCTTTATAGCAAAGATTGCTTTAATAACTAACTTAGCATAAGGACTCCATTAATACCTCTCTCCTGAGGTAGACTGCATTGCCAGGACGATTTTGAGTATGATCTCTGGGTGTCTTTATTAATCCTCCATGTCATGTTACTTATGGTACTGAGGCCCAGTTAGTGCAGTAGCTGCTTACTTAAAGACTTGAGCAGAAATGGCAGTAAGGGGTCGCTAATTGCATTTGGATACACAAAGGGTCTTTTTTTTTGTCTCTGGGTTATGTTTTGTTCTGATGTGCGACTGTATTTCACTTTGTGTGCATCTGTGGCGATATATGAACAGTTTGTTTCCAAAATGCAATATATCCATTTTCCTCATTTTGAATAAATCAGCTTTTTTCAATGTTGGCGCCTATTGCATTTTATAGAAAAACACAAACATTGACCATGAAAAAATACACCTTATAAAACAAATTATGGATTTTAGCACCATGTGCAAGAAGCACAGGGCTATCGCTCCATGGTGTTGTTTCAATTTTTGTCATTTTGGCACTGAGTGCGTTTTGGAAACAAACTCTTCATATTTTTTTCTCCTTGTCTAAAAGTACCTTGTTGGACGTTTAAGACGCGCATGGAAAAGCACTCACACACACACACACACCCTCACACATGGAAAAGAACGCACACATGCACATACACACACATTAAACATCCCCTTCTATTTCTTTGTTTGAGTTTTGCAGTGAGTTTATTCTCTCCACCCACCAACCCCTCTCCCCCTCCACCCAACCCAACAGCCTCCATTTCAGCCGCAATCTGTCACTGCGCTGCGGCGAGGGGGCTCTCAGGTAACTCCAGGATCCCCAATTACCGCTCAAATCAGAGGGTTTACTGCACCAATCTAAGTGCTAATTGCAGCGGTAATGAGCTCTGCCGGGCGCCGCGGCGCTCACCCGCATCAGTATTCAGGCCGCGCCCCCTCCCCGCCCACTCCCCGCCAGAGCCGCGGCCCTGCTAATTAAATAAGCGCATGCACCGGGACGTTCTCATCTGATTCACTCCGGGCGCACTAATCCTCACATAAATATGTTTGGCTGCGTGATGCTGAGGGGTTTTTAATACTGACACACGGGCCCCGCAGCCTCCGCCACCGCCAAATGCACTGGTCTGACTTCCCCTTCCTCTCCTGCGCTCTGCCTCTACTTGTTTTTCACTTTAGCTGTGTTCTTTTGACTTTACGGCTCTTGTTTTTTTACTGTGTTTTTCAGTCGTTGTCTTCTTTGAAATCACTACCTGTTCAGTTACAGAGTTTTGGCAAAGTGTGTGTGGGGAGTGTGGCAGACAGCAAGGGGAAAGGTTGAAAAATGTGTGGATATACAGGCAGGCTGATAAATATTTGGGCTGTGGAAGCGTTGTTGTTATTTAAGCTGTCTACTACGGCATATTTGAGTTGAAATTAGATAATGATTATGAGCTCAATCAGCAGATTTTAAGCTTTAATGTTCAGGTAATTATGTCGAAATTGGGTTAATGGTGCAGGAATTGCAGCACTTCTGATATGTGGTCCCCCCTTTTTGAGTGACTGAAGGTGATTGGACAGTTGGCTGCTCAGCTATTCCATAGCTTGGTGTGTGTTATTCCCTCATTATTTAATTTCTGAGTAAGCAGTAGGTCTAAAGATTTTAAGTGTGGCATTGCATTTGAAATTTGTTGCTGTTAGTTCTCATTTTGAAATTCTGAAAAGACCTTTTATACTAGTAAAGGAGCTCGTCATTGGGCTGAAGAATCAAAACAGAGAATTGAGGAAAAACGCTAACTGTGGCCAAATTAACTAGTTTGGTACATTCTTAATTAGGAAGAGCTCAGGAACTCTAAAAGGCCTGGAAGATCAATGATAACAATTGTGGAGGATGTCTGAAGAATTATTTCTCTGAAGAATAACCCCTTCACAACAGTTTGTGAGATCAAGAACACCCTTTTATAGTTTGGTTTATCTGGTTTTAATTGTACAGTTAACCCTTTAAGGCCTAATGCAAAAATCCCAGCAGAGAGTCATGCTGCCATGTTTACCATAGTAACCTGTATTTGGGCTGAAGCACAGCTTCTCAGCTTTCGGGAACAGTTGGAATTTTTTTTTTTCTATTGCGCAAAACTTACAGTAATTACGGTACTTTCAAAATTACGCGCATATCTGTGTCGGCAACGACACGTTCTTAAAATGCGCGCATGCTGTCCCGGTTTAAATGGGTTAAGAGAGAACTTCATTAGAGTAAATGAGTTAAAAGATGCATACCACTGGCTAGCTTCAAGAACAGCAAGACCAGGTTAAAATTGCCATAAAAGCATCTGAAAAAGCCTATACATTTGGACAAAGACTATGGAGAAGGGGGAAAAAACAGCTTATGATCAGGCACATACCACCTCAGCTGTGAAGCTGTTGGAGGTAGTGTTACGAGATGGGTATGTATGACTGCCAATGGAAGTATTTCCCTTATATTTATTGGTTGTGTGACTGATGGCAAAAGCAGCAAGATTAATTCTGAATTGTGAGGGGCTACTTTATCTACTCAGATTTAGCCAAATCAGAACTCACTGGACAGGGCATCACAGTTAGGCAATGACATGAAGCATTCTGCAAAAGCAACTCTGGATTTGTTTTCAGTGGTGTGGCCTAGTCAATCACCTGAAGTGAAACCAACTGAGCATGAATTTCACTTGCTGAAGGAAAAACGGCCTAAGAACAAATTGGAACTGGCAACTGCTGAAGTGAAGGCTCGGCAGGGTGTCACCGCGGAAGAATTATAGCAGCTGGTGCTGTTTGTGGGTTTCAGGGTCTCAGACTTCAAGCAGTCATTGGCGTCGAAATATTTGCCACCCACTATTAAAAATTGCAATTTAATTTACAATTACGTTAGTTTGGTCAAGTTTTATGCCCCTAAAATTTTGGGGGACTATTAAAAAATTGTTGTAATTCCTACTTGATTTGTGTAATATTTTTGACAAAATCCTTAAGTTAAAGCTCAAAATCTACAATTCCAGCTCATTTTTTATTGATCCGACTGCAAGCAGCAGATCATAAATGCTGGAAGCTCTGTGAGCTGTGAACACGTAAAGTGAACTCCAAATGCATTTGGACGGTGGCACAAATTAAGAGGGATGTAATTTGTAAAGGGTGCACTCGACATGCAAGGAAAAATCCTGAAATGTTCTAACTGCCAACATTCAAATGTAGTGTATGCTGGACAGATGACAGCCCTTTGAAATAATGTCCCCGTCCAAATGCATTTGGATGTCTCTGTACATGTTCACAGCTCACAGACCTTAGAGCGTCTCCGAGCTGCTGCTTTACATACGCAGACCGGCTCATTCTCCAGTGTCTCCACCGCCCACCCAAACTGCTCTGGTTTGCTGGTTTCTTCTCTGTATCTTTATCCACAGCTCAGACTCTTTCCATAACCCCCCCATTGTGATACCTCTGCGGTGTGCAGCAGGTGAAATTGAGCAGTTGGAAATGGCTGCAGTCACATCTCCCCCGCGGGGAGGGGGAGGGGGGTGGTGGAGCAGAGTCGGTGGGGGTGTGGGGGTTACCGGCTGGCACAGCAGGGTGGCACTGCTCGGGCAGCGGGCTGGAAAGAGGCTCCTGAATCCCCAACCCCTCGACTCACCAGCGGAGAGAGAGAGAGCGAGAGGGTAGGCTGTCTGTGGAGGGGTCAGATAGACGTGGCCTTCCGCAGCCTATGTGGTTTTGTGGGGGGGGGGGTTAATTTTCATGGGGGGACAGTACTTTTTATATATATTTCTCCTCCCCTTGTGAACTTGTATAATCGGAAAACTGCTACTTTCTTAGCACATATAAAAAAGCTGCACTTACATGGCTCAAGACTTGCTGAAATGACTGACCCCCCCCATGATGCTTGTAAATCAGATAGTATTTCCAGAATGAATGCTCTTAAATCTGAGATTCCTTTGTGAAATAATGCCACTGCCAGTGGTGGCGCTTGGTAAATATTATCATGGAAGCCAGTCAGCTTGGTATGGAGATCATATCGCCATATGATGGTGATCTTGTTGTTATTAAATCTCCATATGATCACATGGAGATATCTTATTTACTTGTTTTTGCAAACCAGAATGATCCAGTGCCACTGGGGTAGCAAGGCTCATTTGCGTTTATATCCCTTTTATTGTAAACAATAGCATTCACAAATCTTTCCTGAACTACGCAACAGTACATGGTGCGATTTATTTTCGCTCTCCATACTGTACAGCTAAACTTTATCACTGCCATATGCACCGGTTATTAGTGACAGAGGAATAACGTGCATACCTCTGGGAGGGGACATTTCCAAAATATAGCCGCAATTATGTGCATAGCCCTTTGAGGGGATACGTATCTCTCACAATATAACTGAAATCAGCAAGGAACGACAATGTTGTTCGCCCTAAAGATGTGCGGACAGTCACAAGTTGTATCAACATGCGGCAACATGATGCTGCCTCTCAGATTCTTCTCATCTGAAGAATGAAGACATAGGTGAAAGTTTTCAGGTACACCTAATTGCATATAAGTATCACAATGAATTGGATATTAACGCAGGACTTCTGCGCTATGTTGTTGAAATGATTACATGGCTGCATGTGGTCTCTCTACGGCCCATGAAAGCTTTGTCAGATCTATGAACCCTGCTTTGCTCCATGTTTTGTTCACGGAGCCACTTAACCAGTCAAAAAGGGGTTAAGGCGAGCACAAAAACCTGTTTAACTTTGAGCCTCGCGTTAGCCATTCCATTCTAATGTAGTTTCCATCAGAAAAACACCTAGCTTTTTCTGTACCCCTTTGCTGATTCAGGTCCATCTTCGGGAACGGCTTGCAGTTCTGTTTGATCTTCAGTTGCAGCTCAAAAGCAAGGGTAGTGAAGTCACCTTTTTTCTAGAAATTCAGGGCCAGTATCTCCGTCCATTCTACTAACTTGCTAACTAGTCTAGCTGGCTGGAGACTCAGTGCTAGCAGTTTTTATGATGTCGACTGTTATTGCAAGTAAAGAAACCAGGTTCAACCTGGCCTCCCTTGATCCCTTGATTTTTAATGATGAATTTTCTTTTTTTCTGCAAGGGAAGTCAGGCAAGACTCAACTGAGCAATGATAGCATTTCCCTGACCATTAGACGGTGCTGAGAGCATCAACTGCGCATTGTAACGCATGCAGAGGGCCATTGTTCCGCTCGCTACACCAGCTGAAGAAAAACAATGTGATAAAACATGTAATGTTTAGATGATGAGGGAAATTGCAAAACTCTGTAAAAGACAGCTGTGGGAAGAATAAATTTTGTTAGAACATATTTATTGGGAGGTCTCTGAGAGAAACCGCCATTGACTCCTGCCCCTGTTAGGGCACAGTTCCTGCAGGACAGTCCTGCTTGGTGTTAATGGATATCGCTTCACCAATTCCCACCTCTGCCCCCCCTGTCTTGTAGGCATGGGCCTTCCTCAGCCACTTGCCAGTGGTGGAGGTGGAGATGCGCGTGAAGGGCTGGTGGGAGGACAGCCAGGAGCAGAGCGAACGGCGACTGCCCACCGCCGTGTCCAACATCCGTGACCAGCGGAACTGGTTAGATATCCATGCCGACCAGGAGTACGTGCTACAGGTCCATCTGCGCCGCATCAACATGGGCGGTCAGAAGGTAGGCACACCCCCGCTCACCCTGCAACCTTCAACCTCTTCATACGTGGGTTCATAAGTATCTGTGCCCCTGCCTATACACTTTAGGTGCCATTTTTCAGTTATTTATATGGCAACATTTAACTTTTAGAACAATGCTAGCACAGAATGATTTGCCGGAGGGATATGTCACAGTACTTTTGTTAAGTTTACCTAATTTTGTAATATACAAATAGTTGCAGTATCAACTCTCTTTTACCAATCTAGTGACTTTCATCAGTTGTGTGTTTATTTTAAACTGTTGTTTTTGTCTTAAAAATGGAATCAGAGTGAATTGTGGGCCAGACAAATGGGAGGAAAACTGTTTTCTTTAATGGTCAGCAAGGACCACTTGTTGCAAGTTTTTAGTTTATGCGAACACAATGGGGTCAACCCCTTAACAAAACTGTCATGCCGATGTAAAAGGTTCCTTGAGGAAGATGGTGTGAAAATGATGGTGTGAATTGCTCATAATGTGTTTCACCCAGAGAGAATATGAACAAGTCCTCCTTGTTTGAGGAAATAAGACACAAAAAATTTAACGATTATGTAGTTCAATTGTTAGATTGTCGTAGGACCACTACCGTCGGCAAAATAATTGTTTGCACCCCTGAATGGAATTGCACTAAAAATTCTATAAAAACAAAAAATAAATAAATATAAACACTGTAATAATGTTCCAACCAAAATTGAATGGAATCAACCAAAATCATACATTTTATTTCATTAATAAACAAATTCACCAAAATGAAGATTTCAGAATTATTGGCAGTACTTATTTAGTTCTTGGTGCAACCACATCTGGCAAGGATAACAGCGTGGAGTCTTTTCCTGTGTCCAAGGTTAAGGCACAAATTTTTCCATTCTTCAATGCAGATCCTTTCAAGATGGGTTGTGTTCTTGGGTTTGCATTTATCAACTGCTTTCGTCAGTTCTGCCCACAAGTTTTCCATTGAATCAAGATCTGCTGACTAAGATGTCAATGGTGGATTATTGATTTTGTTGTTCTGGAACCATTTCTGTGTCGATCTTGAGGTGTGTTTTTGGGTCATTGTCTTACTGTAAAGTACATCCATGGCTTAGTTTCAGCTTCTGCCAGACAGATTTAAATTGTCAGCCTGTCAATTGGAGGAATCTATTAAGCCATTGATCTTAACCATCGACCTTAGAAATCTGAAATTGAAATGGCCCAAAAAGGTCAGTGGTACACCATGATACAGTGCTGTGAAAACGTATTTGCCCATTTCCTTATTTCTTGTTTTTCTGCGTATTTGTCACACTTAAATGTTTCAGATCATCAAACAAATTTTAATATTAGACAAAGATAACCCGATTGCAAAATGCAGTTTATAAATGATGATTTAATTTATTAAGGGAAAAAAAGCTATCCAAACCTACCTGGCCCCATGTGAAAAAGCAATTAACCACTTTTTTTTTTTAAATTCAATTTCACTAGCTACACCCAGGCCTGATTACTGCCAGACCTGTTGAATCAAGAAATCACTTAAATAGAACCTGTCTGACAAAGTGATGTATGCTAAAAGATCTCAAAAAGCAACACATCATGCCTTGATCTAAAGAAATTCAAAAAAGTCATTGACATCTATCAGTCTGGAAAGGTTACAAAGCCATTTCTAAAGCTTTGGGACTCCAGCAAATCACGGTGAGAGCCATTGTCCACAAATGGAGAAGACTTGGAACAGTGGTGAACCTTCCCAGGAGTGGCCGGCCTACCAAAATTACTCCAAGAGCGCATCAACTACTCATCCAGGAGGTCACAAAAGAACCCAGAGTAATATCTAAAGAACTGCAGGCCTCACTTGCCTCAGTTAAAGTCGGTGTTCATGATTGAACAATAAGACAGAGACTGGGCAAAAATGGCACCCATGGGAGAGTTCCAAGGCGAAAACCACTACTGACCAAAAAGAACACAAAGGCTTGTCTCACATTTGCCAAAAACATCTTGATGATCCCCAAGACTTTTGGGAAAATATTCTGTGGACTGAAGAGACAAAAGTTGAACTTTTTGGAAGGTGTGTGTCCCGTTACATCTGGCGTAAAACTGACACAGCATTTCATAAAAAGAACATCATACCAACAGTCTAACACTGTGGTGGTAGTGTGATGGTCTGGGGTGCTTTGCTGCTTCTGGACCTGGACAACTTGCCGTAATTGATGGAACCATGAATTCTGCTCCCTACTAGAAAATCCGGCAGGAGAATGTCCGACCATCAGTTTGTGACTTCAAGCTCAAGCGCTCTTGGGTTGTGCAGCAGGACAATGATCCTAAACACACCAGCAAGTCCACCTCTGAATGGCTTAAAAAAAAACAAAATGAAGGTTTTGGAGTGGCCTAGTCAAAGTCCGGACATAAATCCGATTGAGATGCTGTGGCATGACCTTAAACAGGCCGTTCATGCTCGAAAACCCTCCAATGTGGCTGAATTAAAACAATTCTGCAAAGAGAGTGGGCCACAATTCCTCCACAGCGATGTTAAAGACTCATTGCCAGTTATCGCAAACGCTTGATTGCAGTTGTTGTCACCGAGGTTGGCACAACCAGTTGTTAGGTTCAGGGGGCAATTACTTTTTCACATAGGGCCAGGAAGGTTTGGATAGCTTTTTCCCTCGATAAATTAAATCATTTAAAAACTGCATTTTGTATTTACTCGGGTTATCTTTGTCTAATATTAAATTTGTTTCATGATCTGAAACATTTCAGTGTGACACATATGCAGCAGAAAAAAGAAATCAGGAAGGGGGCAAATACTTTTTCAGAGCACTGTATTCATCATGGATATGAGTTGTCTTTCTTGTATTGACCTCCATTTCAACTTTGAACATGTCAATGCTGTATTGACCAGAATTACCTAGTGGTTATGAGCATGTGGTTATGAAAGAGGCATCTGATGGTGCTTTCTGAATCCTCCGCATGCCAGCAAGGCCTGCAGGTCTATCACAATTTTAACATGTTCTGTACTCGAAAATGTAAAAGTATAGAACAGTAGTATACCATTCACGCAGAGAACGCAAATGCATTTTGCCCCCCAGGACAGGAAGGACAATGGTGAGAGAATCCCAGATTAACATTGTGGTAGACCTGCAGGCCTTGCTGGCATGAAGGGATTCAGAAAGCACCATCAGATGCCTCTCAGTGTTCAGTGTTATATTTCAACTTTTATGGATCTTTTTGTTGCCATTACCAGATTTGTGAAGGTCTACGACCATCTGTCTCTTTTGAGCTGCCACTTCTTTTATTTTCTTCATAGTGCTGGATGTTTGCTACTTACTTTTTAAACTCTCGTGAAACAGGAAGTGATAGAAAACATAATATGTAACGCCAATTCCGACATAATTGGGACAAAGTGTAAATTGTGAATAAAATCAAAATGCAATGACTTTTAGATCACATGAGCCAATATGTTATTTACAATAGAACATACATAACATTTCAATTGTTGAAACTGAGACATTTTACATCTTCATCCACAAAATGAGCTTATTTCAAATTTTCTGGCTGCAATAGGTCTCAAAAAAAGTTGGGACACAGGCAAAAAAAAGGCTGAAAAAAGCAATTAATATATAAGAGAATCAGCTGAAAGAACATTTAGCAAGTACTTAAGTTAACTGGCATCAGGTGTGTAACATGATTGGCTATAAAAGGGATGTCTTAGAGAGGCTGAGTCTCTCAGAAGTAAAGATGGCCAGAGGCTCTCCAACCTGTGAAGGCTTGCGTAAAAAAATTGTTGAATACTTTAAAAACAATGTTCCTCAATGTCAAATTGCAAAGGCTTTGAAGGTCTCATCATTGACAGTGCATAACATCATCAAAAGATTCAGAGAAACTGGAAAAATCTCTGTGCGTAAGGGACAAGGCCAAAGACCTTAACTGGATGCCCGTGATCTTCACGCCCTCAGACGCCACTGCATCACTCACCGGCATGATTCTGTCATTGACATTACTAAATGGACCCAGGAATACTTCAAGAAACCTCTGTCAGTAAACACAGTCCTCCGTGCCATCCACAGATGCCACCTAAAACTCTATCATGCAAAAAGGAAGCCATTGTTGAGCATGATCCAGAAGCGCCACCATGTTCTGTGGGCCAAGGCTCATTTAAAATGGACTGCAGCAAAGTGGTAAAGTGTCCTGTGGTGAGAAGAGTCCAAATTTGACATTCTTGTTGGAAATCATGGGCGTCGTGTCCTCCGGGCTAAAGAGGAGAAAGACCACCCCTCCTGTTATCAGCGTTCAGTTCAAAAGCCAGCATCTCTGATGGTATGGGGATGCATTAGTGCATATGGTGTGGGACACTTGCATGTTTTAAAAAGCACCATGAATGCTGAAAGGTATAAGGTTTTAGAGCAACATATGCTCCCCTCCAGATGACATCTATTCCAGGGAAGGCCTTGCGTATTTCAGCAGGACAATGCAAAACCACATACTGCAGCTCTTACGACAGCATGGCTTCGTAGTACAAGAGTCCGTGTGCTGAACTGGCCTACCTGCAGTCCTGATCTTTCACCGATTGAGAACATTTGGAGCATAATTAAATGAAAAGTCCGTCAAAGGAGACCCAATACTCTCCAGCAGCTGGAAGCCTGTATTAAAGAAGAGTGGGATCAAATTCCAATGGCTAAACTCAAGAAACTTGTCTCCTCAATGCCCAGACGCCTCCACTCTGTGTTAAAAAGAAGAGGGGATGCTACACCATGGTAAACAGGCCCCTGTCCCAACTTTTTTGACACCTGTAGAAGCCATCAAATTTGAAATGAGCTCATTTTGTGGACAAAATTCTAAAATTTCTCAGTTTCAACATTTGCCATGTTATCTCTGTTCTATTATGATTAAAATACTGGCTGGTGTGATTTGAAAGTCATTGCATTTCTAATTTTATTCACAATTTACACTTTGTCCCAACTTTTTTTGGAATTGGGGTTGTAATACCATAAAGATGAACTCCAAAAAGTTGAATTAAATTCCTTGTTTTAACTTGGTGGATTGTTATGGTCAGATTTAGAGGTGCCACAAATTGTGAAATCTGTATTTGGAGGAAATGCATTTTTAATAGAATGAATAAGTGTGGTCGGTTCCATTGAAACATTAATAATTTTTACAAAATATTTACAGCTTTAATCACTTGGCATTTAGCTTTTACACACTGGTGTTTAGATTATAAACATGTCACATGTTCCACAGTTTTACAGTGTACCTAGAGTGGTGCATCTAATGCGTCAATTCACTGCCCTGCTCCGTAACACACAACCATACTCTGTCTGTGCACATCTTATGTGGAGTTTCTCTCCCCCTGCTTCTCTGAACCATCTTTTTCTCTGTCCTTTTTTTCCATGTGACCCCCTACCAGTCTCCCCCTCTCCGATTGCATCTTTCCCTCTCAGTAAATCAGCTGAGTCTCCCTGGCTGTGCTTTGTTTTTAATGTCCTAGTATGCTACTGTAAGAACACTGTATTCCCGAAGCGTTCATTTTAAAATGTCCTCATGTCACGGAACTGAGTTTTTATCCTGCCCTTAGTCCTTCATTATTCAGCTTTTTTCTGCCTTTGTTTACACACGTATAGCTCTTTGTTTAGTGACTCACATTTCAGCCATAAGTATAATGTGTTAAAGTGTATGAAACTGATTAATTGATGGACTCATTGGCTGAGATAGTGACTCCTACCCCCTCTGAATTCAGAGGAGACAAGACTCCAAGGCGATGGCCCCGCGCTTCCCCAAGCTGAAGGATGAAGGTTGGTTCCTGGTGCTGGGAGAGGTGGAGAAGAAGGAGCTGCTGGCCCTGAAGAGGGTGGGCTATGTGCGAAACCAGAGCACTGCCTCCATCGCCTTCTACACCCCAGAGAAGACAGGCAGGTGAGGTATTAGGAAAATGCTTAACGGTTGAGATGGCTTGGTTTTTCTGGACCAGGTCTGAATGAGTCATGAGTAATAAGTGAGTGTTTGTGTTGCCAGACATTCGCCTCCAGGCTTGAATAGGAAGTTGTGATCAATCAGATATTTCTTAAGTAGCACATACTCAGTAGCCTGCGACAGTGGTGACGTCTTTTGTTGGCCAAACTGAAAGTTTGTTTGCAAATGGGTTCCCTCAGCCAATTTGCAGTGCTTTATTTCCAGTTTCTTCTGAGAATAAGGCCTGCGATTAGCATTAGCTTACGCTGTAAAAAGTTTCCAGACTTTCATACTCGAAGTCTGTTAACCCCATGAAAATCCCATCAAAAGCAGCTGCTGTATTCAAAGCTATTTTAAATTCAAGTGGAGATCCTAAGGCTTCCAACGATCTCAAATATATCCTGCTGAATTGCTTGGAAATGTGTGTGAAATGATGCACAAGATATAGATATTTTCCATTCGATGAAATACTGCGACCGAGAAAACATTGTGTCCTGAGTTTGAATATTTGAGTATTTATTTTAATATAAATGTGATGTAGCTTCAGTCTAGCACTGCAACCAGTAGATACAGAATATGTATATGACATTGTCCTAGATTAAAAAAAAATATTTGACTTTGAACCTACTTAAGGGAAAACTTTAGTTAAGAGTTAGAGTTTAAGGGGTTAAATTCTGAGATAGGAAATTATTAACAGCTGAAATGTAAATGTTTGTATATACGTATTGTTACCTTATTTCTATGTATATTCTGTAACAGTTTATGCTTCTAAAAAAAATATACCACCAACTGTATATGCCTGAACTGAATTTACAAACCATTGGTAGTTCAAACACAAATGTCAGTGACTCAGTGAGTGATTATGGCTATGTCCACACTAATACGTTTTCATTTCAAAACGGTGTTTTAAAACGAAACTGATCTTCGTCCACACCAAAGCGCAGTCCTGGAGTTTTCAATCTATAACGGGATCAGCAACTTTTTCAAAAGGCTCCTTTTTAGGGGTTCAAAAACCTGGAGAAGTGTGGACACTAGGTGAAAACGCCGCAAAAGTTATGCCTTTTAAAATTAAAATGTATTAGTATGGACGTAGCCTGAGTTAGCAGAGTAAAAGAGTTAGCTTACTGTTAACATATAATGGGCGCTAACTGATATCACATTTGTTTTCTATTAAATTGTGCATTTCAGTTACGCGATAAACAGAATCTAATACTCTTGGTTGTGTCATAAGGTGTCATAAGAAAGTAATGAAACTTTTGTTGCTCACTAAAGCTCGCAATAAATGCTAAATTTACTCAACTCGTTACATAACTTTCATATGACATGCCCACTTGTGTAATATCCTCTGTTTATCACATAACTCTAGTACTTTTCCCATTGCCCAGCTTATGACATATTTTTGATATTACCCTGGGTACATATCACATTTGCAGAAATTTCATTAGCTGAGAGCGTGGGGGGGAAAAAATCTCTCTGCGTTACGTTACGCTGTTAATGTTTAGCCAAACTGAACACCAATAGTAACGTTGGTTAAAATGATATGACTCAGTGCTGTCGCTAGTTAGGTAAGTGCCACTCACATAACTAGGTTAATGTTACATAGCTAGATAGCTAGCGTGCATGTAGTTCTTTTACATAACCTTTATGTAACAATAGTTTGGTAGCTAGGAAGCTAAGGTTAGCTAGCTACTCAGTTGACTGAATTTGCAAACTGCTGCTAGTTCAAACACAAATGCCTGTGACTCCATGACTGTTAGCTGAGCGATAGAGTTAGTTAAACGCTAACCTAATGGGTGCTAACAGAAATTACATTTGTTTTCTATTAAATTACTGAATTCAGTTATGTGATGAACACAGTCTTATACTCTTGGTCGCGTCGTAAGAAAGTTGTGAAACTCATTGAGTAATTTCGGGGGTTTTTGCTGGCTAAACCTCACAACAAAGCGCAAAATTTACTCATCTCGTTTCATAACTTTCGTATGGCATGCTCACTCATGTAAGATCCTCTATATACCACACTGCTAGTATTTTACACAAAAATGCTTAAGAAAAACTCGATTGGGTAATAGTTTCACAGGTTCTATGACATGTAATGTGATCATAACTTGCGTAAGTATGAATTTTGAAGCTGCTACAAGCTTAAGAGAAGTATGTTACAATATTGAATTTGCAACAGTCATTAGTCTGTGCAAGTCATTTGGGGAGAACTTCTGGAGGTAGTCTTTGCATTAATGTGTCTATCGAGGGAACCCATTCTTCATAAATGTTAATTACTTCCAGGTTTTAGAACTATAAACTGGAAGACTGTAAACCCTCATGAATAAGTCTCCACTAATGGATGTGCATATATTCCTTTTTCACACAGCTGACAAACTGGGGTACTCTGTAATTTGTACTAGAACACTTTACTTTCTTGCCACATTTTGTGTACAGTACATATTGTGTTTTCAGTATTTTTTTTCTGCAAATGAAGAATAAATAGCTTTGTTTGATAGCTTGAGTACAGAACATTGTTGATTATTTGTATCCGCACACTGTCCCCAGTGCAGAAATAAATATGAAATGAACCTCCCATCCAGGTGTATCTACACTCTGTACCTGATGAGTGACAGCTATCTGGGCCTGGATCAGCAGTACGACATTCACCTGAATGTCACCCCAGCCAGCATCTCAGCTCAGGTGAACAGCGAGGTGTCGGACAGTCTGGACGACCTGGCCATTGAGAAGAGCTCTTAGCCGATGGTCTCGCACACACAGAAGGGTCCAATCAGGATGCAATAATGGTGATGATGTCACATTGCTGATGTCATAATGGGACAGCACGGTCTGCTTACAATGACTTATTTGCCTTAGTAGAGATCCTACCTGACCTCAGAGTTTTTGGAAGATTTAGTGTGTGTAGGGTTGGGATCCACTTGGGCAGGCAGGAGATTTGTAGCATGATAAACATATGTATTCTATGTCCCAAAAACTCTAGCAATGCCAGTCATACTTCAAACATCAACTCAACTGTGTAGGCACAGTTATTTCAGTCCTTTTGCTTGATTGGGTCTTGGGTGCCAGTACAGTAGTGGCCAAAACAAATAAAAGTTTACTTGAAATAATCAGGTTTAAAGTGCATTGTGAGATGTTTGAGTTTCAGTTCTTCAATAATGATTGACCACAAGGATTTAAGGATAATTCATGTGAGGATTTACTGTAAATTTTGCATTGTTTCAAATTAAAATAGTACTTTTTCCTTTTTATTGGTCTTGGCACCGTTGTCCCATCTGTACACGTTAAGTTTTGCACGCCTGATTCCATTCAATCATTTAATATTCACATAAAAGCATTCATCCTAAAAAATTTAAGTGCTGTGCAACTTTTTTATTTATGATTTTGTTTCTCTCTGAATATAGGTGCATTTTGAAGTATAAAGTGTCTTTTTGACAGGCCATAAAAATAAACTATAAAACTTGGATTTGTTTCTGTTAAATCTAATCTGTCGTTTGGCGAGAAACATGATTGTAAAATATTTTGGTTCGAGTTGAAATATCTCTAAGCTGTGGTTTAAAGATCGTAACTCTGGTGCACACAGGATTGGACTCACAGGCTCGAGTCAGGGGTTGTGGGGGGAAATTTATAGCGTTGCTTCAACGAACATGAGAAACCTGGATGCAGTTATTTAACACAAGGTTAAGGAATGCGCTGCAGGTGTGGGTCATGCTTTGCTCCATGTGCCAAACAATGACATCTGCTTGGAAAATTATTCGCTGGTTTTGTGGAGTCCATATTGCCATTGACCCATGGTCTCTCCGTGTGGCGGCTGCCTTCTTTTAGGATAATTTGTGAAATGGCACCCAGTGCTGTTGCACAAACAGTTATAATTATATGACACCTAAATGGTGAATATGTAAAATTTCACACTGTGTGCCATCTGGTTAAAAAAAAGTGCATACAAACCACATGCACTCCGCATACACACATTTTTGAGTGAAGCTCTCAATATTTAAAATTTAATGTGAGGAGGTAGTGCATATGCGTTTTGCACTGATTCCCTATGTTGCATTATTAAAGATGATTATTGCAATAAAATTTACTTTGAAAGCAGTGCTTTGTTTGTGATTTCTTAGGTCCAACTGTCTGAAAATTTAGAATATAAAAATTGGATCTCTGTAGCAGCTTGTATTTTTTCATTAAAATGTAATGTTACTGTTTTAAAACGGAGGTATAGATTAGTTTTAAGTGCGTTCAGTCTGGTTTGTTCATGACTTCCGTGTCAAAAAAAAAAAATGTTTCTGAACTAAGTGTTCTCTGAATCAGTCTCGGATGTGGATTGCTATTTCAGGTCTGGTTAATCTAAACTGACTTTAGTTACCATGCAGCAAGAAGAAGTTTGAATCCTCAGATTGTCTCCTCGCATTTATATCTACTGAGCTAAGAAAAATTTTACAATCATGTTGGGTTATAACCTGTTTTCATTGCTCTACTTAAAACGGTTTTACCTGTTCTAATTGCTCTACTTAAAGCGGTTTTACAATAGTATTTTGACTTAAATTCAAAAAACATTATAGTGGTCTTTCTTCCAGCAGTATGAAAACCTTTTAGATTTTAAAAACTATTTCGTTAAGTTCAATCTTACTGTGTCACGAAAGTGATTCATTCAGCCATAATACAGAAACATGAAAATGTCCTTTTTAAGTTTTTATTTGGGGGGATTTCTCTCCCTTTTACAAAAAGTATCAGAAATGTCATGAGGCTTTTGCTGTGGTACTTTTTCCCTCATTTCATTGTTACCTTTTAGTATTCATATGTCTGTTCATTGCGATAGTCAACGTTTTTGATTTACAGTCATTTTCCTCTGTATTGCATAAACTCTGAAATGTAAATGTTCAAAATTAAATTTTTGTTGAGAATAGAGGGGAGAGTGAAGTGAACTGCGTGACCTTAGTTGTGGTCCTGTAAATAGTTAACCTTGCAATGTAGCCAATGTTTGCATAGTTATAATTCTAGAAGCTTTCTCTCTTAAACTGACACAAAGAGCTTGCCCAAAAATCATTGTGGTTTGTGTCAGCTACTGGTCTTCTAATAATAGTATCAAATGCTTTTGTGAGTATATAATTATGTTTACTTATTGTTACGACATTATATCCCTGGACTACTTAAGACAAGCTTTTCAGCAGAGTCTGAAAAATTTGCTAAGTATATAATTACATTCACAATATTGTATGAGACAGTGAATCTTCTCTCGTGCACACAGACGCATACACACAACTTAATACAGTGTAGTAAATGTCATATGTTATGCATTTCTTTGTGGAGACAATGGTAGTTGAGAGGACTGTAGACAGAATTATGTTAACTTGGAATAAATATCCATTTTGATGGGAAGTTGTTTTAATGGGAGGGAAAGAAGATGGTTAATAATTATAAATGATGAAGAATGACTGCACGTCAGCTAATACATAGTTATAAGAAGTGAATTTGGGAAAAGTATTCTCAATGCCTTGGTTGTGTTTGTGGAAAAAATCAAGTGGGACAACTGACCCCACTTTACTGATGGGGAAAGTTGTGGCGAGTGCGCTCCCTCCATTTAAGTTATGCAGAAAATAACTCCAAACAGAAACTATGTGAAGGTGCAATAAATACGCGATATATGGTTGATTTTTCATTATTTCATTTGGAATGAATATAACGTAGCCTATTGCACCCAAGATATGAATGAAAGTGAGAATGTGTCAACTTGCCCAACTTTATGGACTCCATTGTTTTGCTGAGCAGGTATAAAAGCTATTTTTCTTTCAAATATATGACCTATAAATCCATTTTGTACAATAATACCGTATTAACTACTAAGTTATTTTGGAATGTAAATCCCTAATCCAAAATTATTTAAATATTGTGAATATAGTATTTGTTTTGTGATAATTATTTGTACTCCTTTGTTCAATAGTGTGAAAAAATGTACTTTGGCAGTGTTTGCTCAATAATAACTCCGTTGCTGCCTGTGTAGTATATGTACCATGTTCCTCACCGTTTGATGAAAGGACGGTGCACGTTTTTCGAGGTTTGTACGCTCGTTATTTTTCCAGAAGCTGCCAGCAACATGTGGGACTGTAACACTCTCGCCCAAAAGGTTGTTTTTTTTTTTTTTGTTTTTTTTTTTACGGCAGTTTTCCACCTTACGCATAAATGAACTTCGCATGTAATCTCGTGCTCGTTGGGGGTGATATCATATTGTTTCCTGACGATGAAGGGATCCTTGCGTCCTTGGTTGTCCTTGTTGTTGGATGCGTGTACATTTTCTATAGCCGGTGAGTGACATTGCTGTGTGATACCCGATGGGATGAATGACGGTAGTTCTTCAGGCTGGCCCTAATCTGTACAATAGCACAATAATGTTTCTCTGTGCGGAACTGTAGGCCTACTCCTGGAAGGCCTGCTGTATTGTGCGTAAACTCAACAAGACGATGGTGGTGAGAGAAGAGAAGCACTTCTATATTCGCCTCTTTCACTGAGAGGGTTGGCCTATAACCTGGATCCACCAAACAGGACATATTCTCTGGCCGTCGTTGCCTGAGCTGTCTTTAATGATGGTGTGATGGGTGTGCGAACACGAGCTGAGATCTGAGATGGCATGATTGCGTCATACGTTTATACTATTTTATGTACATATTAGGTAATCATATTGAATATTCTCAGAATTATTTTAAAATATGTAACATTTTCTTTTAAATGTCTGTCAACATCTGTCATGTAAAGACATTGTCAAATGTTTTACTTTTCACAGATATCCGCATCATTTTATAATTTGTTAAATTAATCTAAATGATCAAATGACAATAGCAACGTTGTAAGATGGTGTTAAGGTCGCTTTCAACCGTGAACATGCTTTGCAACTCACATTCACGAGCTTTTCACGGTTTTGCGTTTGAGGGGAGTCTATAATGTAGTCATTTTATTTCCTGAAGTGAAATGACGAATGTTCCCATCGTTTTGGCTGTGTTGTGATGGGTTTTTTTAATTATTATTTATTTATTTATTTTTTTATTCGCAAGTCAAGTCAAAAGCCGCGTTTTCTCGTTGTGACAGCTGGAAGAGAATCCGGCAAATTAACTGAAGAATGGTCCAACACCATGCTCTGAAAAGCTCTAGTAAAAGTCTATTTCAAGATAATGCTGAGAAATGTCAGGTAATGGTTGCGCATAACCTATACTAATTGCCATCTTAATCATTGAAACGTAGGCGTAAGTGTGTTTCCTGATCAAATGGTAATGCGGGTTTTTTTTTTCCGTTTATGAGAAATAACATATTTTCGTTTGCCACAATAGGCTACGAACAGTAGCCTTTTCTTATTTATTGTTTCAACGGACGCAAGCGTGAAACAATTTACATTTCTGGACTCTTTAACGCACGTTGTAACCGACCTACATGCTGAGAATTCATGCATTGCCAAAATGTAACGCAGCGAGGTTTCGTATATTTGTTGTGATTCAAAGCGCTGATGGCAACTGTTTTCGCATGCCGTTAATTGTGTGTCTTCAGTAATGGAAATAACGTTTTATCATAAGTCCTTCCTGGCGACTTCATGATCTGGAGTATTTTCAATTGTCCCCTTTTTTAGCAGACGCTGTTTAATTAGCAGCAAATTCGAGCTTTACAAAAAGGTTAAACCGGCGTCAACCGTTCCGTGCACGTTCTGCAGACGGGCTTATTTTGCGCTTTCAGGCTCGCTGCAGGTGGATTTCGTATTAACGGGGCGGGGGCCGCTACGTCTAAAGCTTGACAGAAACCGATAAGGCTGAGGAAGAGAGAGGAAACTGCGCTCTGTTTTACAACAGACAAGTGAATTAGGCCGCGTTTGTATGCGCCTGTTCCTGGATGTTTGTTTTCACCCTAAACTGAAATAGCCATAGGCGTGTAAATAAAAAAAAAATTATAATTAATATTCTATTTTATTCATTTAATTATATCTGTTTATTTATTTGTATGTACTTTAACTGGCTTGCATTACTGCTGAACGTTTTGAGTCCCCTTTTTTGTGACGCTGTGGAAGCTATTCCTTTGCTCCTTTGCAATTTAGCCACTCGCATCGTCGACACACATCAGACAATTTCAAACCCTACAGTAATTTTTGTTCAGGTGTTAGTCTACTTATTTCTACTGTCCACCAAATTCAAATTTGTGAATGAAGACTGAAATTCCAAACGCAAAAAGACAATTTGTTGCCTATTTTATTGTGTAATGCTACACTTGTAAAATTGCTCCTGCTAATGGCTATATTACTGTGGAAAAATGGACGTTATTAAAGTCCTATATTAATCAATACTTTATGAATGTCTTTTGCTATTTCTCTGACATTGCACCCATGTACGCGCGCTTTTCTACCTCATCTTTGCTATAATAAAAATCCACAAAAAAGAAAGAAAACATTGTATCTCTACATTTTAAATTTATTCAGGAACATATCAATATCAAATAACCTACATTTATTAAATGAGGTGGAAATACAAATGGGCCTAGCACTAACAGCATAATAGTGGCTCGAAAATACATTTAAGACAGTAATCTCCTCGTTGTAGGCTATTGAGTGTAATCTAAAACTGTATTTGTAAACTCTCGAATCTTGTTATTTCGACGACACCAGTGAATTACGTAAAATGGACTAAAGTTCTTCTAACATGGCTTTGTTAAAGTACAGGTTGAAATTATGGTTGCCAAATAAAGGTGGATTTTCGATCCATGATTTATATAGGCGTATTTTTCTCCTCTTTTATTTATTATTTTTTATTTTATTTTATTTATTTTATTTTTGTACAGGTAGAGTTTTCTCGCTGTCAGAGTTTGCATCTCAAACAAATCCTGGTTTTGCTAAAAGCGCCGATGCGTTTATATTAAGAATGCCCAATAGGGATATCGACCCCAGCCCTCATGGGCCAATAAGAGCTAGCGCGACGGGAAAAATAATGGTGGTGGGCTGTACTTGGAAAGAACGAGAGATTGAGAGTTTGTGGGAGAGGAGGGGTGAAAAGTAGCTTAGAACCTTGCATCCCTAAATTAGAAATGTGCTTTCAATAACGATTCTTCTAGCCTTTTCTTGCTGAATCGCAAAGAGCTAGGGAGACATACGACCAGTAAGCGGAGCGATTTCGGTCAAAAAGGGTTAAATCTCCACGGACCGCGAGAAAATGAAAGTTGGATTCTCTTGGCGATCTGAGGTGAGTTTACTGAAGAGCGTGTGTTCACTTATATCTGAATGCAACTCAGGATACTTTTATGTTGCATTTCATAAACAGTTGCATGAAACAAAAGCAGTGACAATTTTATAGTCTCTGGGTGTTTTCTATTTTATCGGAAATGGATTTTCCAACCATTTATACTTTGGCATTGTTCGAAATACATTAAGCGATCCTGAATGTCATAGCCTACTGTATGCTTTGAATTATTATTAAAGCAAGTCATCCGTTCCTCAAATGTTTCCATTTGGCTAACCTGATGGCACTGAAGTAATGGTTTAGCTTTAAACAGTGTTTTGTATCATGCAGTGGTTATTTTGTTTTGTTACAGCGATGTGTTATTCTTCAAATGATTCAAGAGATAAATACACTTGTACGCGCTATCATTTTTCCTCAGTTGTACCTGATATTGGTGGATCCCAATACTACTACCGAGGATTGCAGCGCTGGCCTGTGAACTTTAAAGATGTCGGCCTTACTCGCGGTCGAAAATAAAAACAGGAATATGGCCTCACCGTGTCCACAGTTCCTTTGAAAATTAGCGCGGGACATGAAATTCCATCATTATCATCTCCGGTCTGGAAGTGACATCGGACCTATTTTGAACCTTGCTGGATTTAGTTTAAAAAGTTAAACCAGAACGACGGCGACTTCACCTCGACTTGAGCCACAGGTCCAGCTGAGAAGCCCGTATTTTCTGGGCGCATCTTTCCACGCATCTGGCATAGCCTAATAGGATGCGCATGCATTGTCAAAATGAGCTAATACAGAAATCACGTTCAACTTTGATGCTGGACCTCTGAGTGAATTTTGACAGAGGAAGGAATACATAAGTCCCTGAAAAAAATAAATACAACAATGAAAGAAAAATCTAAGAATGCTGCCCGGACTAGACGGGAAAAGGAAAACAGTGAATTTTACGAACTGGCAAAATTGTTGCCCTTACCCTCAGCCATCACATCCCAGCTCGATAAAGCTTCCATCATACGACTGACGACCAGCTACTTGAAAATGAGAATTGTATTTCCAGAAGGTAAGACTGTTTATACATTGCAGCATTACACATATTGCCAGCTTCAATGGTCAAAACTAAATATTGGGATTTTACCATAATGGCCGCAACATAATAATAATAATAATAATAATAATAATAATAATAGGCCTAATAATGTTGTTGTTGTTGTTATTATTATTATTATAGTAGTAGTAGTAGTAGTAGTAGTGGTAGTATTGTTGTCGTTGTTATTAATATGTCAGCAAATAGGGCAATAATATCGAAGTTTCGTTATAAATTCGTTATTATGATTATTATAACTAGTAGTAGTAGTAGTAGCAGTAGTAGCTAGGTGATGTCATTATTGTTGTTGCAGCAGCTGCTGTAGGAGGAATTTTATTTATCGGCATTTTGCACGGTTGGATCACAGAATTGTGTATGAGCTCTCCCACATAGGCTATAATAGGCCCTGGCTGCATGTTGATCCACTATTTTTCATTTGGGAATAGTTTTACGAACTGCGGCATTTCTGCTGTTCAGAGATAGTTACATCTGATATAACCTGGATGCTCGGCTATAGTAAATTCGCTGGAAATGTCTTAAGTTTTTATGAACAGCAATTTAGCTTAATGTACGCCTTCGTTAGATATATTGACAACAGAGAACTGTATACATTTAGGAGAGATAAAGAATAAAGCGTAATTTACGTATTGCGTCTGTACGAATAGTTTGAAAACCTTGCGCTTATTGAGCTGCCGTTTTCTTATTGCTTTGTTTATGTGGGCTATGCCAAACGATTCATCCGTGACTCATTTGCAAATATAAAATTATATTTGTGAAGGAGCCCCTTAAATCCTTTTTGAAGCATGTGGGCTACATAAGGGAAAGGATTTACACACAAACGCGCTTTTGTTTGTGAATACACCGAAAGGAATGAAGCTTTCTATGCATTTAGTGCCTTTTCAGAGCCCGTCCAACCGTGATGCTCCGGGAAGAATATTAGCCGTCATTTGCCACCTTCTCTGCAGTCTCAATGGGCTACTTTTCTGCGTGACTGCAAGGGAGCCTTGCCAATTAGCGTGGCCCGCGTGCCACGCTGTCCGATCACTCGGAGCATATGGAGCCCCCTTGTAAAGCACAGAGAAGACTTGATGGTGGAAGAATAGATTCACGAAGTAGGCGGTGAACGAAGAAAGACGGAGAGAGAGGGCGAGAAAAATCAAATACACTGGGGGTAACATGACAATTACTGGGAATGATTATTTGCACAGTCAGCCAAGCATTCTTGTTGCTTTACGTATACAGACGCGCGCGCGCGCGCACACACACACACACACACACACACACACACACACACACACTCGTACACACATACACATGCGCGCGCCCGCATAAAATTTAATGAGAAGTTACTCAAAACAACTGTGCAGAACCAACTGACAAACCGTTCAAGAAAATCTTGTTTTTCATTTTTTTAATGCAGTTAACCGTCCTGAAATGCGATGAGTAGAATTAAAATTTATTATTATATAATACAATTGTGTTTAAAAAACGTGCATCTCAAGCGTGCTGGTCTAATGGTTGTCTAATACAAAGTCTTCGCGTTTTCCCGTTTGCGCCTACGCTGTTTTCTTTGCAAGTGGTAGCCGACGTAAGGGTGATCGAGTGTTAAATTCCATTGTTTATTTTCACTCGCAGTGACAAAGTTGTTCTTCATTTTTGCTCTTCATCTCGCTCGCTGCTACGTCTTTGAGAGTCTGTGTTGTCGGCCTGGACTTACACGACATAAAGAAAAATGAGGAAAAAACATGCCGACATAACTGACATATCTCGCGCACATTTCGTATTTTTCAATCTTGCTGTTGTTTCCCAAAGTAAGTGGGCTGTGGGAAAAAATCTGAAATGGGACTTATGCAACATTATTTACAAATAGAAATAAAGGGTCTTGAAATAATAAAGTTGGGTTTGATCCCGGAAATCAATTCAAGTGAAAGAGACGCACTGCTGCTATAGGCCTACATGCAGCACCTACTCTGGCACAGCGTAGGCTACAGAACCTCTGTATCTGTACAGTGGATAAAATACTCTCACAGTCATTCCTCCGCCCAATACACTACAATAATGTGACCTAAATATTGCCTTGTTTTCTGTTAAAATCGATACATTAATTCACACTTCAATTAAAAATTGAAAATGCTGTCATGTTTTGGGCGAAGCCGCTATTTCCGATTTCGCGCAGCTGGAAGCTTGAAGGAGCGCTGTTGTATTAGGCTTGCAATTGCGAACCGTGGTGCGTCTTCATTAAATGATTATTGTTGTTTTATACTCTGTCCTTAGCATGTCTGACACGCTGAGCTTCTGAAACAGTGTTTATCATCTTTGACACTTTCATGCCACAGACAATACTATTTTCCCACAAAGTAGGAAGATTTGATTTGCAAAATGTATTTTCAAAAAAAAAAAAAAAAAGAAAGCGATATGCCAAGTATTTCGAAAAAAATCGTCCTAAATTACAAAACGTAAAATTTTTTAGCCTATATTCCAAGGCCTACATGAATTCTAGCTTACTTCTTTGCTTTTTTGTACAAAAAATCAAACTATCGCTGTCCGTATCTTGGAGATATATGTTGACTAGACATTGGTTCAATGAGTATGTTGAGGATAAAAAAAGATTTATTATTTTGCCACAGCCATATGTACATCGACCACGCGTGGGCCTTCGCATTTCAGAAACAATTGCCAAGTATTCCTATTCAATGATGACCATAACGTATCCTGTTGCATTTTTCACCCAATCCTTCCATTTTAAACCTGTACTCACTGCATGGTTTGTGTGAACGTGTTAACAATTTGGGATAATTGGTTGATCTTAAATAACTGTGAACCTTTCCTGGGTTTATTTTATAAGTTGTCCGTCATTCTCCTATCCTGGAAGCAATTGAAAGATTCGTTGAGGGTATTATAGGAATCGAGTAACAGTTTTTCTTTGTTCAACAACCTCTTTTGTTTGAAATCCCACCTCGTTCCTTTTAGAAATTCGGGCTCGTGGTGGTCTATTGATAGTATTCCTAATCTTATAATCTTCAAGGCAGTACTAATTTTGTGATTATTTAAGAGGACTGATGTCGGGGCGTCCATTTCCCCCTGCAGTATAGGTCAAGTGTAAAAACTCTGAACTCGGAACTCTGAATCACTGAACAGACAGGCAGACCTGCCGCTACGCGACGAAGTCTGTTCAAATTTAGGCCTAATTGTATGCGATTAAACCTATATGGAAAGCAGAATGCTTTTAGGATGCAGTTGGAATTATAAATACACTTGATTTTCTACTCTGATCTTAAAAAGACGCAGGAAAGTTTTCGTCGGATAAATGTTATTCTAAATGTTATCGCACCTGAGTTGCCGATAGACCAGTCGTTGTCGAATCTGGTGACTTTTTATTTTTAGCAACAGAAACACTAAATAATGACGTTGTTTCCTTATGGATACAGGCCAGAGAAAACGCATTTACTGTATTCTTTGTAAATTAGGCTACAGTGCTGCGTCCTTTTAACAGGACCCGCGTGATGAGAGCTTGCGTGATCTTCTTCCGAGGGCTGTTTATTAGCCTACTCTTTACCATGGCTGCAACTACTCCTGCTCTGAGAAGGATACCTATTTGAGTTCTGGTTAAGGAATAATTTGGTTGTGTCTGTTATGTAAACGTAAAGTGCATATTTGGTTAATATTAAAATGGGGAATTGGGTTGACTCTGATCTTTGCTCAGTGTATGTTTGTTTTCGTACGATTTGCATTTCAATTGGGATTGAACAGGCTTCCTTAGGAAAGCAACTTTTATTTGCTTTATCGAGTTTTGTTAGTTCCATCGGGATTGTAATAACGATTTAAATCTTGCAACGACTTGCAAATTGATTTTTCAATGTCTAACAAACTATATATATATATTATACCTTATCTCAGTGAATTTATTATTATGAATATTATTATGGTGATGATGATTATGATGATTATTATCATATAAACTTCTATAATGAACAACTATCTTGGACAATAAGTAGTATGCATAGCCTATTAGCTACTTACCATGGGACCTATCTAAATACCTGTTTTAGTGTAGGATAATTCAAAAAAAAAAATCACTTATTGTCTTTCTCCAGGTCTTGGAGAATCTTGGGGTCACGTGAGCAGGACCAGCTCGCTGGATAACGTGGGTCGTGAGCTGGGTTCCCACCTGCTGCAGGTGAGAGCGAAAAGAGCGAAGGCCTGCTCTTTTTGAGCATAAAAAAAATAATATAAAAAATAAAAAATTATTATTATTAGTAGTAGTAGTAGTAGCAGTAGTAGTCGTAGTATATCAGTGGTAGTAATACTGGTAGTATTGATGTTGTTGAAAAAATAAATAATTGCTATGTATCCGTTTGGACTAGAGAGAAACATTATCATGGTTTTAATGCAGCGGCACGTTACTTTCAGTCGGTGAACGGGCTAAAATGAAGTCTTGGGTTTTTACGTGATTGTTAGGCCTGATGTGTATTTTCCCGTTTGAAAAAAAAAATGTTTACTTCTTTTAGAAATAAACCAAACTCTTTCATAAAACTATTTTATCTTTCAAGAAACTGTATCGCCTTCTTTTTGATACTGGCCTATATATTGCATTTATTGTCGATGCCCTATCGTTGTGCGTATTGCGGAAAGCATTTAGTCTTTATAAATTGGGGCAAATTTTCGTTTTCGACTCACAGATTGATGAGTTGGCTATGATTATTCCTCAATTTTTAAGTCGAATGGGCTTCGCGTTTAATGTTGATTTGAGAAAATTGTACTCGCAAGAGAGAAGATTATGGGCCCTCGCGCATGATTTCTATCATTGAGACGTTTCATGCAGTAGCATACAGAAAAGGATGTAATGATAAGCGTAATTATTTTCAGAAACTCTTCCTTATTTGAATAAAGTCTGACACGGTGGATTACTACGAGTGCGAGGGCAACTGAATGGCAGCTCCGAGTACACACCGAAACTTTTATGCGCCCTGTACGCAATGGACCCATTCGTTATTCTTTGCATGTGTAACTATGCGTAAAATTCGAGGTAGGCTGCGCCACGTAAACCGGATGTGCAGGATCGATTAATCCCCCTGGATCAAAGCGCTATACCTGTGGTGTAGCCTTGAATGAGCCAGGCCACATTTTGCGCTTCCTGAATTGGGGTCATTGTCATACCCCTGGCCTTCTGAATAAAACTCGAAATTACATGTAGAATATGTTGGCGAAATAATAGCCTACAATGTAAATTGTCAAAATATGGATAGCCTATTTGTTTAGTATACAATTAAATTAAATTTTCGTTTGCGTTGCATTAAAAACGGATGTTCGATAAAATAGTTTAATGTCGACCATCGCAAAGTATTTTCATGTTCTTATGATATGTCCACACATTTTCTGATGGTTTATGTACTTTAAAAACTTCATTTTATGTCACAACAGCTAAATATTTGTGGTGAGCTGCCACGGTCCGACACAATTTCTTCTTTCGAATGAATTCCCCCTATATATTTTGTTTGTTTTTCAGACATTAGACGGGTTCATTTTTGTGGTGGCTCCTGATGGAAAAATTATGTACATCTCAGAGACTGCATCGGTACATTTGGGCCTCTCACAGGTACAGTGGGGCACGCGCCTTCTTAAGCTTTTCAATTCGACCACCGATCATCTACGCGTTTTGTGCATTTAGCAAATTGTGGGTGCGTGTGTGTGCGTTTAGCACAACGTATTATCTGAGCCTTTTTTCTTGTTTTTTCTTTCTTTTTTTTTTTTTTTTTTTACAGGTTGAGCTTACTGGAAATAGCATTTATGAATACATTCATCCCGCCGACCACGACGAAATGACGGCGGTGCTAACAGCGCACCAGCCGTATCATTCTCACTTTGTGCAAGGTATAGTCGCATGTAACAGCATCACAATTGCAAACATACCGACAATAATAATAATAATAATAATAATAATAATAATACCGAAACATTCTAAATTGTTTCGCATTATTCCCCTCGTTTTAGAATACGAAATGGAAAGGTCTTTTTTCTTGAGAATGAAATGTGTTCTGGCGAAAAGAAATGCTGGCTTGACCTGCGGTGGATACAAGGTAAATTAACCAACTGAGATAGCTCTCGTATACTTTATTCAATTGACATTCTCGTTGAAAGGCCTATATTACGGGTCAACTGTTTATCTTGCAAAAATCGGAAATCGAAACTATACGTGCTGCATTTTATGTCTAACAACGACCTGGCCATATAATTTATTTTCATAACAAAATATAAATCTATATTTCTTATAATACGTGGATATTTTCAGTATTTTACCAGATATTAACCTTTTAGGAGTGAATCGTTGGCACATTGTGCCGCTCAGATTGCTTATAGAACTTGCCTGTGGATTCATTTACGTATGAGGTACACTTCTGACTTGAACTCCCCGCCACTCCGACCACGTCATCCAGGTGATCCACTGCAGCGGCTACCTGAAGATCCGTCAGTACAGCTTAGATATGTCTCCCTTTGACGGGTGTTATCAGAACGTGGGACTGGTGGCTGTGGGTCACTCTCTACCCCCAAGCGCGGTCACGGAGATCAAACTGCACAGTAACATGTTCATGTTCCGAGCCAGTCTGGATATGAAGCTCATCTTCTTAGATTCCAGGTATGGATGATGATGATGATTGATGATGTTGATGATGATTATTGTTGTTGTTGTTGTTGTTGTTACATCAATCATGCATTAAAACTTAATATGAAATGAAGAAATTGAGGGTCCACGAGGAAGAGAAGTCATTGGTAACAATAATATGTATTGAAAATTGGACCATGCTTTATAAATGTATTTATGATCTTATTCGTGGAAATTAACCACGTTTTTTATGTATGCGCAAATCTCATAAGTTTGCATTGCATAAATTTCACGGATGAGGACACTGTGGATTATGGATTTATTAATATGCAAACAATCTGAGCAAAACAATGCAGCATATCTGTTGGCTTATGAATGTCATGTTGTTTAAAGTATGACAGTAAAATGTTGAGACAACTTTTAAACTGACAAATCAAAACATTAACCAGGATGGAGTTAAGCTAACAGAAAAGGTCATAACTCATGAACTGTAATGTGGGTTATAACCAGAAAATGTATGGGTGTGATGGGTCAGTTTGGCTATCTTGCCTGTTTTAGTTTCACTCTATCTAATTTCTTCTGAAATCATTCATTCATTCATTCATTCATGTGGTAACTAAAAAACAGATGAGCAGAAGTTTCATGTTATATTTTCCAAATTGTTTTGAAGGAAATGACATTGGCATAATTACCAGTTGTCTGGGACTAGTAAGCACAGCCTATCTCTATGGAGGCCTTTTTCATGACTATTTGACAAAAACTTTTTTTTTTTTTTTTTAATTTGAAATGTTTACAAAATCCGTGTTTCAATATTTGAAAATCTTGCAACGTTTTAAGCTAATATGGTAGATACCAATTCCATGGCATTTGTATGGCAGCAATTAGATACTTCATAACAACCTTGGTAGACCTAAAGACCTAAAAATGCATACATTTTGCATACATAAATGATCATTATATGAATTTTCCCCAAGGTGGCATAGGTAATCCAGAGTGGCAAAAATATTTCTTTGTGAAAAATGAAAAAGTGATCAATATATAAAGTGTCTGACCTTTATAGAGGGTAAAAGTAATTAAAAAATAATTAAAAAGTCATTTTAGCCCCAGTGTGCCAGAATCCAGTTGGCACATGCTCTCTACCATTTTTTCATTTTTTTTCATATTGATTTCCAAAATATTTCTCCTAAGTGGGAGAATAAAAGGAAAATAGTTCTGGAAACAAACAAGGTAGCAATGCTTTAGAGCATTATTATATTCTATTAGATCACATGTTATTACACTAGTACTGAAGTGAGCTGGGCTATCATGCACATTACATTTGTCTTCATTTTGTTTTTGTAAAACTGAGGCCTTTGTTAAGGGCAGCTTATGCAGCATTGCATTCTGTGCAGTACATTTATATACAGTAACTGCATTTCACTGTTTTAGTCCTGGCTATTTTGGCATATTTTACATATGAGCACAGCAGCAGTGATTATTGTGGAATTTGCACCTGAATCTTTGCAATTTTCCACCCCTCTCTTCGCTTTGTTCCTCTCAGGGTGGCTGAGCTGACAGGATACGAGCCCCAGGACCTAATTGAGAAGACCCTCTACCACCACGTTCACAGCTGTGATACCTTCCACCTACGATGCGCACACCATTTGTGTGAGTTAGGTTTGTCCTGCCCTCCTTTCCCCATTTTAAGATTCCAGTCAGGCACTTAAATGAGACCCCCCATGTCATGGTATGTCTTGGGGATTCTGGCATACAAGTACTTCCGTTGATGTTCTTTGTCATGTAGGCAAAATAGTTTGCTCATTTTTTTTTTTTTTTTGCCCTATAATAGAGTTCCTTAAAGAACAAAAAAAATGTGTTTTCTCTTCATAAAATTCAAAACTTTTTTTTTCCGCAGGTTGTAACTGAATCAATAAACCAAGAGATTTGGCAAAATACAGTAATTAACTGTTGATCAACAAAAACTTAATAAAATGTATTATGAAATGTTTTATTGGATCAAATAGTGGTGATTCAGCTTGGATCAGAAGCATAAAATATACAAATGAAGAAATAAACCTTTGTTTATAATATTTTTTCCTTTCCTCATGATTGTATTGCACTGTACAGTATGATGTGTTGTATGAAACCGTACAGGAACCACTAAAATATCCCTATATTCTATTGATTTAGAATTTGTAGTATACAGAGTTTAAGATACAGTATGTAAATGTAATATAAAGATTGAAAAATATCATTATTTTTTTATTTCATGGCACATTCAGTGTCTAATTGTCCCATAATTTAATTTGAAAATTCTGCTTATAATTTTAGGATTAAGGTTATTTAATTTCTCTAAGGAAAATAAGATGGGTAGCACATTTTTTGGATGAAATGTGGCAACCATTTTGTTTTAGAATGCTCGCCACATCAGCAGTGTGTTGAAAGATTAATCCTTCAGCATGTAATTTATTAAGTACTTCAATGTGTTTTCAGTTTAACAAAAAACTTTTTCATCAAAGCGATAGTTTTTTACTTTGTTTTACCCCAGGAGGAGAAAAAAATAATAATTTTTGCAGTTAACCGTGAGATAATGGGAAAGTATTAAATACAATTATCAGTATTGCACAACATAAATTAGTTTAATCTCAGCAGAGACATACTTTTATGAAGTCTAAGTAATTTTTGTGAGGGCTGACTAATGTAATATGATTTTTTTTTTTGCGATGAAAATAAATCACTCGTATTCAGATATGATTGACGATTAACAATTTGTCTTGCATTGTGCGTTAAAAGTACAAATGAGAGCATAATTCAGCTAGCTAAATTAATAGAAAAAGAAAAGGCCTCTTTAATCATCTCTCTTGAACAGTTGTAATCAGGTTGTTGGGATTTTTAGGTGAGAAATGTGGGTTTTTTTTCCCTTTATTAGAATGTCATTGCAGAAATCATTGTTCAAATAAAACCTTCCAAAACCTGACAACCATTCACATGCAATGGCTATCCTTGAAACTCTTCTTTCAGCCACAAATATGTACACAAGAACACTTGCGCATGTGCACACACACACACACACACACACACACACACACACACACAAACTAACAAAACATGTCCTCAAAACTTGTGAAAATATTATCCACAACTACTTTTATCCATCCATACATCTTATGTGGGAAAAAAAAGTTGTGGCAGATAGATTTCAACAACTGTGTGTATTGTCTTCCTGATGCCCGTCAACATTGAAACCAAAACAAAACAAATGGCAGCAATAGCACATCTGTGTAAGTTTAAGTACATTTAGAAATGATTCACCCTGAGAAAAATGACTCTTTTAGAAATGATTATGAAGGTAACCACAGTTCAGAGAATCCAGCGGTCTTCTATTCTGGACGGAAAAATCCTTTCCTCCCCTCCCTCTTTTCCTTTCCCCATGTCAATCTCTCCTTTTCACTCCTTCCTTCATTTCTTGCATTTCAAGGTGCTCTATTTGCTGTTCAACAAAAGCAAATGAGATCAACAGTGTTAAAAAAACAAAATGAATAATCTGTCTCTCCATCTCTCTCTCTTTCTGCAGTGTTAGTAAAGGGCCAAGTCACCACCAAATACTACAGGTTCCTGGCAAAGCAGGGCGGCTGGGTGTGGGTGCAGAGCTATGCCACCATCGTGCACAACAGCAGGTCCTCTCGACCGCACTGCATTGTCAGCGTGAACTACGTCCTGACGTGAGTACCGCTCAGCCGCAATGTGAATGTCCTATCTAGAGAAATGCCTCTTCCGCCCAGCACTTTTTCCCAGTGAATAAAACACTATGTGTGTCTCAGTGCTCACACATCTTCTTACTTTAGAGAACATGCTGAGAACCCAATAAATAGGCTCTTGCAGTGAAAGGAATGTAGGTATTCAACAGACTCAGTCACTGAGTACAGTACTGTGCAAAAGTCATTAGCACATTTAAAAAACAATTCCACAGCCCTGTGGCTTTATAGACTTATAACATAAATTTAGTTATTTGGTTGTTCAGAGCATATTTGGAGAATCTGGAGATTGGAAGGCAGCATAGGTATTCTTTAAAACCCCTTTGCGCAGATATAGACAGCGGCAATTGTAAATTCCGAAATTTAATTCTTAAATAATTCTGTAATTGAACTTCCAAATGTCTTGCTTCACTGGAATAATTTTCCATAGTCTCTGTGACACAAATACTGAGTTATAAAGCCTAAATAGGCTCATGCATAACAGGAAAAAATTGGCATTATTTGTATTCTGCGCAAAGGGGTTAACATAATTTTGTCTGGGTTCATTGCTACCAGTGGGATTTTGGGCTTTCACAAAAGATCTCGCATTGGACCCGGCCACCCCAGGTCAATCCATCCCTGCACCAATACAGCACAGTTTGTGTTGGGTGCCTGTGTGTCAGGGCCCTTGGAAGCCCTCAAACCCCCCCATATGGAGCCAGTGATGATGAGAGCAGCTGTGCCTGGGTCTGGGGTCTGATTGAGTATGGAGTCAGACTCAGGGGCAGACAGAGTGGTCACATCTGCGTACCTCTCTGCACATCCTCACATCCTCTGTAGCTAAGCCAGGCCATTCTACACCATGAATAACCCCTCCACGGGCAAAAAATGCGCACTCCCTTCGTTCTGTATCTGTCTTTGCGGCCTACTGCTGCCGTCTGGGCTTAGTGTTCGCTCTTCGGGTGCAATTATAAATATGTTTGTGTGCACATGCTGTCGCTTGCTTTGTAATGAAGTCATTAAGAAAGGTTAATTGAGGTTGTGCAGTTGTTTTTTTTTTTTTAATGTGCATTTATTTTTGTAATGCAGTTCAAATACCTTTTTTGTTTTCAAATATACCATAAGCTAATGTTTTTTCAGAGTGTGTAAAATGCCCCATAGTACAGAAAAACCCTCAGTAGACCGAAGCATACTTCTTCAGATTTTTTAAACAGTGTTAATTTTTTATTTCAATTGGCTCATATTATTAATATGGAGAGTTCATTAGTTTTAATAAAGCAATTTTAATTTGACAGTATTAACTTCTTTTGAAAACCAGAACATAATTTAAGGGTGATCATTTGAGTGTGTCTGTTGGCATTTCACTGTGAGGTGGTAATGTGCATTTATTTTGACATTATAAAATAGTAAGTTGCAAAGCAATTTATTATTATTATGTTACTAATAACCAAAAGAGTGAGAACCACAATATGTGGGAATCCAGAATAATAGATGCATTTTTTTAAATTAAAAGTTTTGAGGTTCTGTCACTTGTTTTTGTGATAGTCACGTCAGTTTAGGGCCACATTAATGTCCCTCAGAAGAAATACACCAACAAAAGACACTGTTGTGTATTAATTCCTGCAGCCATTAAGAAATTAATTTTGCAACATTTTGCATGTTTATCCAGAAATCCTGGTCAGTCCAGGTTGGACCAAAAATTTTATCAGCCTCCAATGGCTTATCTTACCCCCTGCCTTCCAAAGTCAGCAATGATTTTGAAAAGAAAAGTTTATATTACACCATTTATAAGAAGTCTATCTTACTGTAGGTACCTCTTGTTTGCCCATCTTTTACTTTCTGAGACTGAAGTGTGATTTAGCAAAATTCGCACTTACTTTCTTGTTGCTCGGTTGCTGTACACAAATATTTAATACACCGCAAATATATGGCCAAAAATCAATACTTCCTGATGAATAACCCATATTCAGACTACTTCTAGAAAAAATTGCAAATTAAATCGCATTTATCTCTATGCTATCATTATAAGATGATGTATGACCCAGGAAAGACTGTGAAACAGGTTTTCATAGTGAAATTATCCCAAAACCATTCACAGCACACAGACAAGAAACCATGCATCACATGATGTCCTACCATCCCTCCAGCGCCTTCTCATCCCCCTCGTAGAATGTGTTTATGACATTTAATTGAGTAATAAAGATAATGATTCACATTTTTATGCCTGCTAGCTATTATGTGAATATTGTATTATTCCCTTGTTCAATAGCTTGTTGAGTTTTTTTATGACCTGGGGTGTAATTCATTTCATTGTCTGAGAAGTATTTGCATCTGTTATTTCAATGAGGAAGACATGCGGATTCATGGTAAGTTCAGGTTTTCTCATAATTTTATCGCAATGGGTAAGACTACGGCTGCTAAAAGAAAGTTGCTTTTCTAGAATACCATGTGATATGTTTTTTTTTTATTATCCGTAATTGCCCATTTGTTGACCTTGTCAGGTTTCAACTATATGAAATTAGCATTGTGGTGTCATTTGTGATTTGTAAACAACTTTGCTATTATTTAGTCTCATTGCAATTAAAGCTCTTTGAAAGTTGACGATTGCAAGAGAGAGAGAAAAAAAGAAAGAGAGAAAAGAATGAAAGATCTGTCTGTCTAAAATGGATGACAGCTGGATTCTTCGAACTGTGGATACCTTCATAATCATTTATAAAAGAGGGCCATTTTAAGGGCAAATCATCTATAAAATTACTTTTTAAGATGTGTCTTTGTGACCATTTGTGTGAAACTTATATTTTTCCATACATGTTGTAACTGTTGAGACCCACTGCAGCAAATGTGCTTCTGTCTATAGTGCAGACTGGATGAAGGTGTCTTGGGTGAGGCCATTTTTTATCGGTGAACTTGAAATATTTGAGACCTTCCTGCTAGTATATGGGAGCTGAATGAGAGTCAAAGGGTTCACTCCTTTACACTGGGGGTCTTGAGGTTTTCATTATTTATGGTATTTCACCTCAAATGCCCCTATAAAATTCAACTGAATGTGTCTTCAATTGTCATATCAGTCGAAGTGAGAGTAGCTTTGCTGGGGAATGAGAATTTCAGTTTCGTGCTGTAGTTCAAAATAGAAACAGTATTTGTGCTTTGCTACGTATTGTGATATGGAGGGTTTTTTTTTCTTGATTTCTGTTATATTCTTTATTCTACTTACATTCCAAGTGTTGCACTGTAGTTTTGAAGTTTCCCTTCGAACTATCCGTTTATTCAAAATCTAACCGCCAACTGATAGCAAAGCTATTAAAAGTTGATTTTTAAATGGGCTATTTAAAAAATATTTTTCGGAATGTATGAAAGTAGACACGGCATCCCTGTCTATAAATGTTGCCCAATTTCATCTCATATAAACAGGGCGAAGAGTTGATTGCTATTGCTTGCTGGTGTTATTTTGGCTGTTATCAACATGGTTTCACAGAGCAGAAGTTCAAGTCTGTGTACTGAGCTATTGTAGGACAGATATCTGACCAAACTATAGCACCAAACTCTTTATTTTGTGTCTTATCTCTTCGATGCTTATCTGAGTCAACAACTTTGTGTTTAAACAGAGAATAAAAACACTTTCATGCATAAAGGTCCTTTATGTGCTCTAAGTTTTTGTTTTTATGTGTGCTCTAGGTGACTGATATGTCTGGATTTTTGGGGGGGGGTGGAAAGCAGGGGGCACAGCTCATAACATCTGTGTTTGGCAAAGAATGGCCTTATCAGGGGCTCTTTATTTCCGAGTTGATTCATCGAGGGGAAAAAATCTATACTGCACTTTACTGGAAATCAATTCCTATCAGCCAGTTATGCTGCATTTGGGATTGCTTTGTGGGGTTTGACTTAGCCAGACATAGCCCTTAATCTCAGTGTGTATTTGAACTGACGGCTTCCCCTCTGGTGTGTATTTATAAAAGCCTTTCTTCAATCCTCCACCAGTAACAAACATTTCCAAACCAAACTCCTCGACAAGCAAAGCGGCTCGTTTGCTATTTACCGGACTCATTGGCTCCAAATTAGAAATTGCGTCTTAATTGTTATGCAAATGTTTATAGCTACATTATTTACACAGTAAAAACAAAGATATGCGCAAGATCCATGACAAATTTGTGCAAAAGTAATCTGAGTAATTAGAATAATAAACTTGGCCTGAATGTTGTAGTAAAATGAAAAGAAAAGATGAAGTGTGATCCTAGCATGATCATCTGGTGTGCATGCCTAATTGGTGTGTTTTATTAATTTTTTATCTTTTGTTATAGGCCCCCTAAAGAATTATGAGGGGTCTGCCTGCTTGCTTACTTGCTTAATTAATTGGTTGATTGATGGACTGATTGATTTTTACGCAAGCTTAATTGATTTAAGATGAAACTTTAAAGACAATAATGTTTTTGGGAAAGCCATTATCTTGGGACAGTTTTGTTCTTATATTTACTAGTTATACTATTTTTTATATGCATGTACGGCGAATCACTTTCTGTGTTTTTCTGAACATCCAGGCTGCTCATAGAATTTTAAGTTTTAGTTTTATTTCTAATTTTATGGTTGTTTTTTTTTTTTTTTACAGTAATTTCCTATGATACAGTATATGCCGATACACAGTACAACATTTAAATGCTAAATACTAAGCTTTAGAGATTCATACATACTTGAAATTGTTTAACTGACTGTAATTTTACAATAGCTGTGCTATAGTAAACTCACAATGTGTAAATGGAAGTGCCGTTGTAAAGTTATTTCATGGCATGTTGGTAAACCAATACATTTCATGAAACTGACTGCTTATACTCCTGGTCGAAATAGATCCAAAGTAGAGTGTTTTTTTTTTCCTTTCTTCTAAATGAATGCTGAGACGGAATGATCCAGCAGTTTGCCCTTCAATCTATCGTTCCCCTCATATTGATGTTGCCTGACCTCACCTTTGACATCGTGCGGGTGATACATCAGTAAAGCCATTACCAAATATGCCCCAACAATCACCCCTTTCACTAACAACGCCTCCTTCAGCCACAACAATCCTAATTATGGGCACCCAGGCCAGTATAAAAATGTATCCATGACCCGCCGCATAGCAGAATGTCATTATTTTGTTTGGCTACACTTTTGTAGTGTCTGCTTTTCACAAACTTGTCCCTCACTGCCCCAATCTTTTTTTTTTCTTTTTTCCTTTTGTGAACAGCAAATGTTATATTTGACACTACTATTTAGAAAACACTTACTAATGGTCCATAGTAGAATGCTGGATAATTGCGTTTATGGTTGTTTTAGCAGTAATTTAAAAGTTATTTGTAATTCAGCCAAATGTTGGTCATTTTAGGTAGCCTGTAATTTGAATTTTGGGAACTGCTGCTTTGCAAATTTTTTTTTTTTTTTTTTAAATGTGGTTTGTGAATGTCTATGTGTCTGTGTGTGTGTGTGTGTGTGTGTATGCATGCATATGTGGCTATATACATGTTTGAATGTGTCAGTGAGTGTGTTCTGAGAACAGAGAGCAGTATGTCAGTAGCACTGTTTGCAGTCCTGGGTTGGATTATAAGTGCTTGTGTGTGTGTGTGTGTGTGTGTGTGTGTGTGTGCGCGCGCGTGTATGCCTCTGTACATGTTTATATGCCTCAGTGTGTGAATGTTTACAGAGAAAGGACTGCTGTTAGTTGCATTGTTTGCAGTCCAGGGGTTGGTTTATGTCATGAGTGTTTTTTGCATGCGTGTGTGATGCGTGTGTGTGCGCGCGTGCCTGTCCATGCACATGTTTGTATGTGTCAGTGTGTGAGTGTGTACAGAGAAAGCAGCCCTGTCAGTAGCACTGTTAGCAGCGCTGGGTGAAAGAGCTGGAGTAGACTTAGGTGACTGTGTGATATGGTTGACCTGCTAGAGGCCTCAGTTGCAGTGTGATGATGTTTGTACAGTAACTGAGATTTTTGTGAATGATTAACTCCCCTGTGAGACAGTTCATACCCCCCCCCCCACCTTTTTTTCTCTCCCTCACTCCCTTACTCTCACACATTCTTGAGAACACAGGGAAAGTCTTGAACTCACTCTGTTTTTATTATGAATTTTTACGCATTCATCTTTAGAGTACTTTCTTTTGCTAGTCATTCTGAACAAGATCTTTTAGTAAAACAAGCATAAACATCCTGAAGCAAATGCAATATTTCTGTATCTCCTCCAGAGTGGACTGTCCTTCCATACAAAGAGGAAAACTAAGAATGTACTAGCAACAGCCAGCTATCCTTTCAATGCTAGACTTAGGTGTAAGTTTCATGAAGCTCATTGCCTTGTCCTCCATACGCATTACTTTCAGGGTGACTTGATAGTATGTAAGGTTATCTTTTCTCCCTTTCTCTCATCCCATTGGCTGAGCTCTGTTCTTTGTAAGGATAGCTGGGTGGGTTTGTGGCAGTTTGGCTTGCTTTATGAGCAGTGAGCACAGGAATTCTGGGGTCTAGGGAGAACCTTATGTCCATTTATCTGTCCGTTATTGTTCTGCAATCATGAATATGCATCAACACCTTCGGAGTGGACTCCAGTAATTGAGTACATCTGCAGTTCTTTGAATGCTTCTATATGGTGTGCTTTGTTTGGGCAGTGATATATTTCATACTTACTATATCTCACTGTTCTTCATGCAAAGACCCAACAGTTTCAAGTGTACATTTAACATTATAATGATTACTAATGTGGCAGGCCGAAGGAGGGCCCGGGCGGGGAATTGAACCCCAGACTCTTGGGTAAGAGTCAAACGCACTGACCAATTGCCAAAGAGTCAGGCTCGTTAGCAAGGTAGTCAGGGTGCATACTTACTGGGAGGCACTTCTAGTGGCAGGACCGTTCAACTGTCACATCAACATAACAGTATTTTACCGCTTTTTCTGTGTTTTTTGTTTTTGTGTATGCCTCTCTCACTGTTTACATATGTGTGCATGTCTTTCTCTCTCTTTCTCTCTCCTCTTTCTCTCTCCCCCTCTCTGATAACTTGCATGTGTTTGTGTGTGTGCAGGGACACTGAATATAAGGGGCTGCAGTTATCCCTAGATCAGGTGACCTCCAGCAAGCCAGCATTCCCCTACAGCAGCACTGCTAGCACCCTCACTGACAGCAGGAAGGGGAGTAAAAACCGAATAGCGCGCTCCAAGGCCAAGGCCCGCCTGTCCCCTTACCCTCAGGTCAGCCTCCGCTACGGGCCGTACACCGACATTCAGCTTTATGGGCCACTAACTTTGTATTTCGTCCCAGCATTGGGAAGCCTGTTGGTCTTCTCCTCCACCACACCATAATTTTGTTTAGAGGGATGATGTTTGATATTTAAGATGCTGGTCCTGGTATGCTCTACAAAGCCCTGCGGGCTCTTGTCTCCTAACATCAGAAGCTCACTTGATGAGCTGGAAGGCTGTGCAGGTACTTACTGAAGCTCTGGCGCAGCGCAGAGACACTCTCAACCATCTGCTGTTGACTTCCAACCATGGTGATGACTACACTGCAAAAAGTGATTTTCAAGAAAGGGAAATTTACTTATTTTAAGACTTAAAACACTTATTTCTATCACCATTTTCTTAGTGAGACAAAAAATTTATCTTTGATTTGAGGTAATTTTGACTATCTTGCCAATGGGGTAAGTAATTTTTAACATGTCAAGCAATATTTGCTTGACAAGTGAAAATGTACTTACCCCATTGGCAAGATAATCAAAATTACCTCAAATCAAGGACAAATTTTTTTTTGTCTTACTAAAAAAATGGTGATAGAAATAAGTGTTTTAAGTCTTAAAATAAGTAAATTTCCCTATCTTGAAAATCACTTTTTGCAGTGTATGGCTGGCAGCCCGTTAGTTTTGAGCATGATATGGCCATAGTCTCACCCAGACAAGTCAGCCGGACTGACCAAATCTCATTTCTCACCTATTATTACTGTGGTGAACTGAACCTCAACAACAAGCGCAATTTTGCGCTCTAGTTTTGGAGGGCAATTGGAGAGAAAAAAAATAATTTGTCATGGTGCTCTAAGCCTGGGGTGCAGAACTCCTGTCCAGGAGGGCCGATGGATGTTCTGGTTTTTATTCCAGCAAAATGGCTCAATACTCCGGTGCTGGTTCATACCTGAATCAGAATCATTATCATCAAGGATACATTTGAATCTGCCACTGCGTGTCATGATTTTATGAACCCCATAAGATCAAACACAGCTGCCATATTCAAACCTGTTGAACTTCAGGCCTATTTTAAATTCTATTGAAAATCCCATGGTTTCCAACAATCGCAAATATGTCCCCCTGAATTACAAGAACGTGTTTAAAATGCTGTACAATATCTTGATATTTTCAATTTGATGTAACGCTGTGGCCATAAAAACATGGCGTCTTGGTTTTAAATATTTCTCAGTATAAGTCTGATATGGCTTCAGGGAAGCGTTGCAACCAGCAGATACATAATATGTACGTGACACTGTCCTACAATATGAAAAGAAAATGCTTTTTCTGACTTTTAACCTACTTGAGGGAAAACTTAGGAGAAAAATAAAGAGTTTAAGCAGTTCGAAAATGAGAAAACAAGATAAGTTATTTTAGGTAAAAGGTGGTGTGAAATTGATCAGCCCTCATTCCGCACCCATTTCTAAGGAAAGGTATGCAATTCACTAACACCACCATGGCAGCCATTTTATTTTGCCTCCTGCCCATCAGGACGTGAAATTATATCCTTGTATGTGTTCCTGCAGTACCCTGGCTTCCACGCTGAGCGCTCAGAGTCAGACCAGGACAGCCCCTGGGGCGGGAGCCCACTGACAGACTCCGCCTCTCCACAGCTGTTGGACCATAGAGAGGCTGGGGACGCGTCCTGTGCGTACCGGCAGTACGCCGACCCCACCTCCCTGTGCTATGGCCTGCCTCTTTCGGAGGACCGGCATGCGCACTCGCAGGCCTGTGATCGGGGTCGCTGCGATGCTGGGAGATACTTCATAGGCACGCCCCAGCCAGGGCGGGACGGCTGGTGGGGGTCGGCCCGAGCCGTGCTGCCCTTGACCAAATCATCGCCGGAGAATGGCGAGGCGTATGACACTGGAATGCCTCACATTGCCTCAATTCACAGTTTGCACGGTAAGTCCCATACACTTTTTAGGCCTACACTTATCCCTGCAAAACACTACATGAGCCCTGCACTTCATCCTTTAAACTCTGGCAGCACCTGACACCCCTGCTCTGCTCACTCTTTCACCATTAGACATGTATAATGAGTAACTTGATTGGACTATGTACAGGAGTTGACGTAAGTGGTACCAAAGTATGCCCGTACAGACAAAACTTTGAAATGTTGAACATATTTTTGATGCATATCTAGTTTTGCTTCAGTTTTCATTCCAGCATACGATTGTCATTTGTCCTTGATTACATCGTCATGTGTAAAGCACGCTTTCTTAAGAAAATATTTTCTCAACGTTGACTATAGGCTATATATGCAGTTACCAATGTGTTCAAAACATTTTGCAATTGACTCACCAAGATTATATGTCTCTGTAATGAAAAGGATGTTTGAAATTTACCTTTCCATTCACTTGCATTGAAATCGCTGTGGACTAACATAAATATAAATAATGCGTTTTAAATTCAAAGTCTCCTACAAACCATGATATTTATACTCTCAATAATAAGAGGGTGTGTTTCTGTTAATCATTTGGTTTTTATGTAATTATATTTTTTAAACCATTTTAAACTCAAGTAGATCCAGTCTCTTGGACAGGAAATCCTTTGACCGTTATTGTGATCTCAATAGAGTACTGAGGTGACTACCTCACAGCTACTTAGCTGTTAGTGTCGGAAGTGAAATCCCTATGGAAATTTATAATTTGATGCGGACACTTTCTGGCATTACTCAAACTAGGATTAATTTTATGAGCAGGTTTGTTCCAAGATTAGTCTACGGATGTATGGATATATCACAAAAAATTTGTAGTTTATTGTTGAAAATGTTATGTCTTTGCATTTTTAGTCCAGGTTGTCGTCCACTTTTGTGAACTGCATATCTACTTCCCAAACATACGAGTAGCCCATGATTTGTTCCTGGCCAGTGCGGTACCTCTAGTTCAGCAAACACTCACCAAGTAAGGTGACGGAAGCCAATCTGATATAAATTGCTGTTGGCTATCTCTGGGAAACCGATAAACCTGCAACCAACCAAAGTTATTAAACAGCTTGGCTAGTATTAGCTAGCTTGCATGTTATGCGTGGAAATCAATGGATGATAGTGAATGATGATTATTTTGCTATTAATTTGCACAAAATATGACTAGCTAAGCCAGTGATCTAGCTGGCTAGCTAACCACTTTGCTGGCTTACCTAGTTATATTTAGTGTGTTCAAATCGATAGAAAACAGTACATAGTTTGATGTTGTTTTAGTGTAATTTAGTTAGCTTGCTAGCTTTAATATGCACCAAATATAACTAGCTGAGCCAGCGAATTAGCTCGCTGGCTCAGTTGGCTATATTTGGTGCATATAAGTCAATAGAAAATAGTGAATATCCATAATTTTGCTACTTAGCTAGTGTTGAACCCAGAGTTGTGATTATTTAGCAAGCTAGCATTTCTATGCACCAAATTTGGCCAATGACCTAAGCCAAGCTTAGCTAGCTAGCCAGCTAGTTATTTCTCTGGCTCAGCTAGCTATATTTTGTGGATATAAATCAATAAAAACAGTGAAAAGCAATTATTTTGCTATTAACTAGTGTTAGATTAACAAGTTGTGATTATTTAGCAATGCAGCTAGGTCAGTTCTGCATTGACGAGACTGATTAGTTTATTCACTAGCTACCAAGTTTTAACGCTAACAAACATTGGCCAAAGTTGCTTGTCTATTAATGTAAATTGGCGCACGTTATATAACTTAATATCTAGCAAGGTTAGCACAACTAAGTACACCTTAGAGTAGCTAACTAAGTCTCACCTGGCTAAGCAATCAAGTATGGCAAGGTGCTGGATAATTTCTATCGCATATCTGGTGTGTGTTTTTGTAACCAGACCCAGAAACATGTTAGTGGTTTGGTAAGTGGTCGAGCATTTTTGCAACTTCAGTCCTGCTTGAATCATGTCATTGTTTCAACCAAACAAGGACCAAAGGTTGAGGTGAGTTCAGCACCAAGTCAAAATGGCGGAAAGGATATAAACTCACATTTCAACACTTAAAATTGCTCTGCGCCATGTTTGTTCACAACACAACTAAGTCCACAAACTGTTTTCAGTCCGGCGTTTTCATGCGCATGTGTAAACATGTTTTTGGTCATCCATTTGACGTCACAAACATGTTTCTGATTCTGGTCTCTAAAACACACCCCTGAGCTCATTCTTTTCAGGAATCAGGAGGATAAAGGGATGTATAGGTTTTTTTGACGATGAAGAAGATTAGCATGTTGGTAAAAAATTAAAATGATTTTTGAATTATAGTTGACTACGGTCTGGAAAATCAACATTTGTAGTTACTCTGAAATATCTCGCAAAATTTTGAAATTGATGAAGGATTGACAACAACGGAGAGTCCTTCTAAAGTAAATGTTTAAAAAAGTCTATGGGTAAAACGAATGGGAACTTTTACTTCCGATGCCAGGGGTTACATAGTCGCCTCAGTAGTCTATGCACCACTAGACGTTCTCCCATTGGTCTGACCACTTAGCAGGGGCAAGTCTGTTCCAGAGTAAACAAACTCAGCAGTTCTGGAGTGAGATTACAGTTTTTTAGCGCAACTCTGAGCTGCACGGCGAGACAAAAATTGGACCAAACTAGTGAAACACTTTTCAGAAAAAGATTTAGGAGACCATTTCTAGGAAAGAAGTCTAATAACAAACATCCAGTATAGGACAGGTTCTTAGAGGAAAACAAATAGCATATTCTGCAATATTCATTGGTGCAATGCAAATGAACAAGGAGATAAATTTCAAATTCCACTTTGTCACAGAGGCATGGAATCTTGTTGAGTCAATTGCAAAATTATTGTACACATTGGTAACTGCATTTTAAGCTCTATATTCCAAGTTGTGAAAATATATTTTTAAATACAATGTTTTTGATCGTGTGCTTTGAACACCGGTAATTTTTCATTATTTTAACGTGGTAATTTACAATCAGTAATCAAAAGAAAATGCGTTGAGGTTTCCAACTTAATAATGGGCTCAATAACCAGTGGGAGTGTCTGGTTCTCCTGTGACCTCTGACCTTTCACCCCCATCGCCCCAACAGTGAGAGGCCACTGGGACGAGGACAGTGTGGTGAGCTCGCCTGACGGCGGGTCGGCCAGTGACTCAGGCGACCGCTATCGGGGTGAACACTTCCGAGGGAGCCCCCAGGAGCCCAGCAAGATCGAGACGCTGATTCGCGCGACACAGCAGATGATCAAAGAGGAGGAGAGCCTTCTACAACTGCGCAAGGGCCCCACCGAGCCGCTGGGACCCGCTAACGGCCTCTCTAAGGGCCTCAGTCCCTGCTTCGCCGCCGCTGCCGACTACCCCCAGGCGGCGCTGCAGGGCGTGGTGTGCCGCGGGCCTGGGGTTGCTCTCGCCTGTGAGCACCTCCAGAGTCGCGACAACGGCAAGATGATCAGCCCCCACACCAACGAGCACGAGGGAAGCCCAGGCCCCCTGTCGCGAATCAGTAGCCCCATATCCGACCGGCTTATCAAGGCCAAAGACTACCTACAGGGGGAGCTCTCCCCCCATCAGCCCCGGGGCAACCACTGCGCTCCATCCCCCACCTTCTACTCCCCCCACCCTCGGCAGTACCTGGACAAGCATGCCGCGTACTCGCTCACAGGTTACGCTCTGGAGCACCTGTATGACACCGAGAGCCTGAGAGGCTATCCGCTTGGCTGCCCCGCCACGCACTATGACGTCACCTCGCACCTCCGAATGCAGCCGGACCCGACCGCGAGCCACAAGGGGACGTCCGTTATCATCACCAATGGAAGCTGACGCTTGTGAGGCTAAAGAAGGAAAAAAAACAAATACGCCCTCGCTCCATCCCTGCCAAAATAAGAGGCAAGAAAACACAAATACTATCTTCAAGTTTGTTCCCTTTCTCGATGGCCTCTTGGCATTATGGGTAATCAGGTGTTTAGGTCCTGGCCTTGAATGATTCGCGAGAGCAGAAATCGGATAGACGTGTTTCTTTGTCGTTAGACAGAGAGAGTGAGAGAGGGGAGGGATATGTTTTAAAATGCACTTTCGCAGCGTTCTGGATGCCTTTCAGAGTGTCTCGTTAACCTTTAGCAATCTTTTTTTAAAAGCTCAGCTGAGTTATACATAAACCCTTGGTCTGGCTATTTTCTGCATCGCTGCATGCGCACGCAGCGAGAGGAGCGAACTCATTCAGACCAGCGTCAAGATCTGTTCCAACTGAGGTACAACAGCAGGAGATAAAAGAGACTTGATTCATCTGTTTTTTTTTTTTTTTTTTTTTTAAAGCTGTCTTTACACAGGGCAATAGTGAATATGCAATTTTATCGTAATTACAGTTTTAGACCTTTTACAAGGACATGGCAGGACAGATACAAGCAAACATCATTAAAAGGTAAAGAGAACAGGACTCAAACACTAACCTGCTTTCTTGAGATTGGACTGCCCCAATATGGCCATGTCGCTTTGCGAACAAGGCAGCGTCTCTTTCTGACGTGGCCCCGTTTTTTTTTTAGTGCAGTACGTCGGTACACCAGGCTGACATCTGCGCGTGAGAAATACTCATGGTCTCCAATTTGTTTCATGCAGTCAGTCGTAAGCCTTAAGGGATGCAAGAATGCAGATACCATTTTTACTTTTTAATCCCCTGGCCTCTCGCTCTCGCATTAAAATGTAGGAGACTATGTGGTTTGACTGAACTGCGGTTCCCTTTATTGTATAAAGTGGCGATTCTTTAGATTTATTTATGATGTAAATATGCCTGGGGAAAAAAATAAATTTTGAGGTACAGGTGCAAAAATGTATTTATTATGTGAATGATAATGTTTTCTTTGGGTTTTAAAATATAGTTGCAATCAAACAAAGCCTCCTGTCAGAATTGTGTGATTTTTTTAATTTAAAAAAAAGCAACCACCAAAAAGGCAAGAGAAAATATTTGACTAGTCTTTTAATCTTTCATATATTGATTTTTTTGGAAAGGTTACATTTCATCTAAAATGCACTCAAATTCTTGAATAATAATATTTTTGACTTACTTTCGGTACAAAGACTAACAAATTATACATTTCAAAAATTTTATATACATTTTTACATTTTTATTAAAAAAAAAACCCAGAGAGTTTTTTGATTTACTGTGTTTTCAATGTTGATTCAAACTCTCATGCATTGCAGAGTATCGGTGTATTTCAAGCACATCCACGCGTACACACTCTTTCGCAGTATATTTAATATGGCCTCTCATCAAATAGAGAAACTAGTGAAAATCGATTGAAAAAGGGATCTCCAATTAAATGAGATGATTCCTAGAAGAAGGTCAATGAACAGGGGTGATTGTCACTGCTTTTCTCCACCGGCTGAAAGATGTTTACCGTTTGCTTAAGTGATTTTATTGGTCTGACGGCATGAATTTCCTGATTCCTCCAATACGACTATTACAAGAACATTAATAACACTTTGATCTTTGCACTTATTTTTGAACCAGTTTCTTGGTAGATAGGGGATCCTGGCACATAAAAAAAAATAAATTTCAGCATGAACACATTACATTTTTTCCTTTTCTTTTATAAACTTAAAAAGGGTTGGTTATACAAAAGCAATGCTTTTCTTAATTTAACAATTGTATTCTAAAAATGATAAAAGTACTTTAATTGCATAATAATGAATATGTTCCCATTTACTGATCAACCATTTTTTTAATCAGTCGTTAAGCACATACAAAGCTGCCGAAAGATTTAATGTCAAAATATCCTGCTTGCATCTGAAAGAGAACTGGCCCTTGCAAGGCAACAGTAACAACAACAATGACAAAAATAGGAGTAGTAGTAGTAGTAGTAGTAGTAATAATAATAATAATAATAATTTATGAATAATGTTGATAATAAACCTGAATATAATAATGTTAATAATTATATTAAAAATTAAAATGAAATGTTGGTCAAAATGACAGTTTATTGGGTCAGTGGTCTCTTGGTTACCAAAGCACTGATTTATTCATTTTCTTTTGGCAACAACTGGTGATTAAATTGCTTTTAAAAACTTTAATAAAATGGTCTTGAAATGCTATGCAAACCACACATCAAAAACTCTATCTGCATATTTATATTTTACATTTCCATTCTGCTGTAGTTGACAGTATGTACTGTTCTTAATACAAATAAAACAACAACTAAAAACATCAACATCAGAACTGCTGTCAGGAATTGAATTAAAAATGATGCAACAATAACAACCTAATTCTCCATGTTCACAACATTTCTATTCCCCAGCGATGTACTTAGTAAGTTGTGTGGTGGACTAATACCTCAATATAAGGCTTACCTCACGTTTGGTGGAAACAGGGAATTGTGAATTACCAGTAAAATACTATAACTTGTGATCTGTCATGTTCATGAGATGAGGTAATATCATTTGTAACTCACTGTGTACAGGAAATACATAAATAGAAAAAACTGCAGTACGTCATACAATATTTATAGGGAGAGTAAAGGAAATGCTATTGACATCACTGTGGAACAGAATGATATATTGTAATTTGCGGGCAGGCAAATACAGAATGAGTGCCTTAGTTTCACAGCAGTTATGTACCTGTAGATTGTGATGTGCTACTGTGTGTACCTGTGATCTGCAGGTGTAGTACTGTGTATCTGTAACCTCTAAGTAGTTATGAACATGTGTCCTGTAGATGTAGCAGTGGTTATTAACCTATACCCTACTGGTGTAGCAGTATTAATGGACCTGTAACCAATAGTTTTTGCAGTGGTCATGGACCTGTGCCCTGTAGTTGTAGTACTGGTCATTGACCTGTGACCTGTTGGTGTAGCTGTAGTTATGTTCTTGTAACACGTACAACAGTAGTTATGTTTCCGTGATCCGTCGGTGTAAGCAGTGATCATGGACCTGTGAACTGTAGGTGTAGCAGATTTATCAGAGGTTATGTACCTGTGGTTTTGCCAGGGTTATGTACACCTGTAACCTTTGAATTTGACAGTTATGCACTCATACATCCAGCAGTGGTTATACACTGTATCCATGGGCATATTTGCAGTTTAGTTTAAGTTTAGCAGTGGCTGTGTGCCCTTCTCATAATCTGTACTTGTCATAAATATCTCAGCCTGGCTCCTTACAGCTTTGTGAATTCCCTGTCAGAGCATGGCTACAATGTGTTGACAGCTTTATTGGCCAAACCCTGCAGGGGTCCTTCCCTGACAGTGTGGAATCCACCCTTTTGGCCATGAGATGTGACCCAGTGAGGCAAGAAGCATAGAGCAGCACTGGAGGCACAGCCTGCTATTTCATACAATACTGTGGTATCTTTCAGATCTTTCAGATATCATGCACTGCTTTATTATTATATTCATGTCAAGATCTGTTGATTTTTTATGTGGATGCAATACATACAAGACAGTAATGGCAAATGCAGCCAAAACCAGATATAATGAAATGAGTAATTAAAAAATTAAAATTTAGGGGCAAATGTTGATAGGATTAGAAGAATGGATCCACAAGCACTTGGTCTTATTTCTAACTGTAATTTATTGATATTGATTAACTTTAAAGTAACAGTCTCGAAAATCTCTGATTTATTCTCTCCAGTGGCAGGAATGATGAAAGGGGGTAATTGCAGATGTGTTTTTGGGCCTCATTACTCTGAGATCTAAACAGTGTCACCTCTGTGACCTCAGTCAATTGGCACCAGGTCTATGCCTCCATTACAATTTGAGCTAATACACACAGGAAAGCAAAGAGGAAATTATGGCCACTGAGACGGCAACTATAACACGATTTAGTAAATATAAAATGGTTGTTATGAAAGTAACGTACATATGCATTCAATTGTCTAATATTAGGGCGACATATTCCGATCATTCTAATATATTCATGAACTTGATGGAAATGTAAATGACATTGTTGCACTACAAGTAGCATTCCTGTAACGAGCAGTGAATTTGTGAGACAGTTTGCGAGATTGGTGGCATTATAAATTGTTTTTCTGGCAGCTAACCACTAGCTGACATTAGAGCATGTTAGTTAGCTATACTGGCTGGGTTGCAAATGTTACATTTCTCGACACGAGAGAGGGCAACTGTGAGCAACCTCGGCTGTGTCTCAAAATGTTGTATGCTGCTTTGCTGTCCACTGACTATAAAGGCAGCTATCTTCTTGGGCCATGGATGCGTCAAAGTGCCCATGCACAGATTAGCCTGCATTAGTAAAAAAAAAAAAAATAGACATAAATGCTGCCAATTCTGAGGAAAGGTTGTGTCTTCAAATTTTCGTGGTGTTGGGGAGGTTTATGCTACGCCATGGGTAAACCGGATCAGGAGATGGGTGAAACAACGGCTGTATAGTACGTTGTACTTCGGAGTTTGCGCATACACTGCTACATTGACAGTTGAGTTGTAGGTGTCAAAGCAAATTCTGTACATACATATATTGTATGGGTATTCAGACGCACACCAAGTTTTAACCAAAATGGAACTTTATAAGACTGGGTTAGTGAGATGCTCCTTGTTAGCTACGTAGCAACTGCGTTTGGAATTCTTCCTGCCCCCTATGCCACGTGAGTTTATTCAACCTGACAGGAACACTGTAGTGCAAAAACTTCTTCCTCTAAGCGAACATGGCAGAATTTTTGTCCCATGGAAACAGACTTTCTCTCTGCTTACGAGCCTTTATAAAGTCTACCGATGTAGCCTTAGCTCCTGATTTGTGGAAACAAGCCCTCAGTGCAAATACAACTAAATAGGGACACAGCTCGCTGTTGTAGATAAACAATAATTCCAAGAGATAACCTTGATGCCCAAGTTTAACATTATACAGTATGGTCGAAGTAGTTCAACTAGGAGCCACCTAGCTAGCGCTGGGTTAACTAGCTATGTTAGATTAAAAGTTACAGTGACAGTTACAGCTATTTTAAACAATAGTTTATGTCGATGGGACAAGCTCGCATGCTAATCTATGACCATTGTTGATGTATGAAAACTGTAACATGGCCATCAACGTACCAAAATAAATTAGATTTTTGTTGTTTAAAATAATGTTGCCTTTCTTAGCAAGGTCAGTAGCTTGCGTTAGCTGTACAAATATTGAAGAATGCATAAATAATGCAAATTGTTTTCTTTGGAGTATCCAAATGATGAAATTCCCCCATCAATTCCCCCCAGCCGAGCCAGGCAACCAGGTGGCCAACTAGTCTCAAATACGGTCTAACTTCAGCTTTTAACTATATTTTCTGAGGTAATTTGATCATAGCTTGGTAGCATGACATAGCTTGGCTATCAATCTTATATTCATAGTCACAATAGCTGGCCACTTGAAAGAAAATTCTATGTCAATAGAGCTATATAGCTGGTATGGAAATCTCTGAATAATATTGATGTATTAAAACTCTTACACAGCAACCAACATAATTAAAATAAATGATGTTTTGTTGTCTAAACTAATGTTGCCACTTTTGACATGCTCCGTAGCAAGCGTCAACTCTGCAAATATTGTAATGTTAATTGTCATCTTTCGGAAAATTTTGATTATGAAATGTCCCCATCAAACATCTGAGGAAGCATAGCCGGGGGATTAGGATTACCAGATGGCCAAATAGTCCACCAGGCTCTAACTTCAAATTCTAGCTAACTATAACTATTTTCTGTGGCAATTTGATGATGGCTCGCTGAAAGAGAAAATGGCTTAGTTCCAATACGGTCCCATTTGTTGTTTTCAAACCTAATGACAAATAGGCAAGCTGCTACTCCACCTGGGGACTACCATAAAACAATGGTCCACAATTTAGGTGGAGTAGACTTTTTATTCATAAATGTAAGCAGTACCTATCAGTCCCAGAGAAAGTGAGCAAAATCTGTAGCTGCCCTTTGGCATTTTGCTCCTTTAATACCGTCCACGAGGTAACACCAATGGTAATTTCCTCACTGATGATTGCTATCTTTTTTTTTTTTTTTTTTTTACTTTGCCTTCTTTTGAACTGCAAATGTGTTTCTTTTTCTTTGGATTTGCACTTTTTTGCAGTTTCCTCATTTGTAGTCATTGATCTTTTCTTTGTTCAGCTATAGTTTACTCACAGCGCTTAAGGAGACCTAAAAAAAAAAAAACCATCGGAGGAGCGAGTTTTTTGCATTAGCTCTGTCTATTTTCTCAGGCAGACTAACCACTGCTAGGTGATAAGAAAGGAACTGAGGGCTGCTTGTGATTTTTCCCATGAATTTCACCACAGACACCCAGTTGTTTACAGTGGTAATTTATGCAAATGCGATGGCTTTCATCAAAGGGCGATTGGCTGAGTTATCATTGTATTACCTGACTCAGTGATCGAAGGTGACTTAACAGACATTTGTTTAAATGAAAATTTTTATGATTCTTCCTTGAATATAATCAAAATCAGGCCAATTTTACATATTACCATTACAAATTTGGTATCTTCATGTGAAATTGATATTGACATTAATTGTGATAAAATACATTTGATTACATTTTATTTATGTAAATTAATATTAAACACTTCAACAAAATATTTTTATAAATAACTGAGACATAACATACTTTACTATTGTCTGCAAAGGAGCTAATTCAATTTGGTACACAAATATGCTTGGACAGCCAAATAACTCTTTATGGTTCCAAGTGGACATAATGCAAAAATAAGGCTTTTGGGGGAAAAATGGAAAAAAAAAAAAGATTCCAGATGGCTTAAGAGAAATTAGAAAATAAATAAAAACTTCTGCAAACATTCAATGAAATTGATAATACGTTTTCATTATATTTTCTAATTGGGAAAAATATATTGAAAATGTCAATTATTTTCATAGTAATCAGTACACATTTTTTTTTTTTATTGTTACATCACCATAATTATTACAATGCGATGAAATTGCTGGATTTATTTTTAGATACTTTACGGGAATTATTCTCTGATGCTGGCAGAGAGAGACCCAGGTCAGAACCGGAAACTTGGAAGCAGACACAGCCATCTCAGACATCGGAAATCAGAGTATGGTTCCACCCTGACATGTCTGGGTAGTGACTTGATTGATTTCAGGGCTGAAGACGGATGCATTGCATATTCATAGTTCAATTAAATGGCTACCTAGGGACACCGGGCTTTCTGTAATTTTACTTGGCATATGCTGCAGTTGCAAGTACCTGCATGTATGAGTATGTAAATTCACACATGCACAAATATACGCACGAGCACAGATACATTACATCACCATTACTGGAAGTGCTCTCTTTCTCACTCACACTCTCAGCATCTCTCCTTCCCTCCCTCCCTCCCCTCCCTCTCTCTCTCTCTCTCTCTCTCACACACACACACACAAGCACACACCGCACAAACACACACACAAACATGTTTGCACACACATCATGCATTAATCCCTCAAACTCAAATTTTTTTTGCTTGAATTTCCCCTTTAGTAGGTTGAAAGTTAGAAAAAGTTTGTTTTTCTATTTTGTCAGACAATGTTACATACGTATTTTGTATTTGCTGATTGCAGTGCTTGACCGAAGCTACATCAAACTTTTATTGAATGAAATACTCAATACTTAATTTTTTATGGCTGTAGCATTACATGAAAGAGAAAATACCCAAATTTTGTGCATCATTTTGTACACCTGTAATTCAGCAGGACATATTTGGGATCTTAGGATTTCCACAAGAACTTAAAATATAAGTTCTGCAGGTTTGAATAAAGTCGCTGCATTTGACGAACTCTTTTATGGGTCCACAGGTTTTTTTTTTTTATTATTAAAGGAATCAGTAATTTAGTTGTTTACATTAGTTGGCCAAATATGAAGTTTCATTTATTGTTATTTTCAGTGAAAAAAGACATTTTTCCTCTGACCCTTACCTGTTTCACACAGTAACAGTAGAGAACCTGATTGAAAAACAAATTATTTGAAAACTTTGCGTTAAGTACCTGTCAATAATTTGATAACTGATCACAAAAGTAAAGAGAAAAAATGATTTTACAAATATATTTATTTATTTATTTTCTTCGGTGAGTTGATCTTAAGCTATAGCTGGCCACAGCACTGTGCATGCAGTTTAGCTGCTGCTTGTTAAGGAGGTCTGATTGACTCATTTTTATGCTGAATTCCAGAACACCGGAGTCCTGCGGGTGCAGTTCTATCCAATTTTTCCCACCCACACAGACCCTTTGGCAGATTTTTCTGCTATTGAAAGGGAAATTCATTTCAAGAGCTTTTTTTAGCTTTTTGCCTTTTTTATTTGCAATTTTGAAGGTGTTTTGATGTGGCTAACTTTTCAAACTTCTTTCGTGCCCACGACTGTGAGCGGCAGCATTAATCAATTCTTGTAGGATTCTAATATAAAATGAAGTAACTTGCGTTTGACAGTGGATAACCAAGTGTCTATGTAAGATTTAGATTCCTTCTCCTCTTACTGTATGTGCTCAAAAAGGGTTATTTAGCTTGTCTCAATAGAGGAGAAACATTTGTTGTTCTTTAATGAACACTGTAGGTTGTGTGCAGGCACCCAGAATGAACCAAATATGCCTGACAAAGAAATCTTAAACTAGAGAGGGTTTCGCAAAGAATCACTGGATTCCCTTTGTTGCCATATTTTTCCGAGAGAGTAGGAATGCTACAAGAGAAGACGGGCTTCCCATGCTGTCCATAGCCACCCATTTGGATGTTCTGATTGGATTAACCCGGAGATTCAGGTCAGGGCTATTAAGAACAGCCTGTAACCAAAGAGGAAATGAAGTTTTTGTGAGGAAAGGTCTTTCTATGTCACCTCAACAGCAATACTAATTGTTCTCACAAAGCAGCAACCTGATATACCACAATCCCAATCCCGTTACTCACCCCTTCCCCTTTACCTCTTAGTGCACTTTATTTACTTCCTTGATCAGTCCATTATGTTTAAACATCTCACAGGAGCATTTTTACCGCATTGGTGTCTCACCTCTGAGTGCCTTTCTGGGGTAATCATTAACAACTTAGGTTTTTAAGTATGTGGGAATCCATTCCTGGTGTTTCCAAAGCCTCTCTGCCTAATAGTGCTTTGACTTTTTCCAGATCACACCAGCAGCACTCTATGATTTAGCTCTGTTAACTTGTAATCAAGTAATGTTCTCCATCCACCAAAAAAATAATTCTTGAAATCTATGAGATTTTATTGATAGATTTCAAAATGGTACCAAGTTAATGCAAAATTTTCATAAATCTTTAAAGGAAAAAATTGTTGATATCCAAAAACAGTCATGCTAGTTTCCAAATGCTGTTCGGCAAGGCCCTACATGTTGCATTTGATAATTTTGTCCATTTTATCATGTGTCTTCCAATTTCGAGAGGATTTTTTGGAGGTAAAAAAGAACACTTGCCCTATCTTACATTCATGTCAATTACACCTATCAATAAAACATTACATTAATAGTCCAACAGGACGCAAACAGAACAGCAATGGCACCTTGTGCTGCTAAGCTCTTGAAGGACAGGCCAATTATATTAAAATAATACCAGTAATTTAGGTTAGTTGTCATTCGCTAATAAAATATATGGCCATACGAAGTAGGATTTTTTGCCTTGGCACTTTTTTAGTATTCAAATGAAGCTTTCCACCAGAGTTAATAAAGAGAACACTGACAACTAGTATATCTTTGAACATGTGCTTTGTCTGATTGAAATACCACTTGCATATCCTTTATTTAACCAAATGCGCATTGCAAATACTGTAGTTATTTTATAAATAACTAACACATTGCAGTTGGCTGAAATGTCTTGGCTTTGGTCGAACTAGATATTGGCCATAATTGATGCTGAATTTCAATTAATGATAGTGGAGTTAGAGCTAACACATTGCAGTTGGCTGAAATGTCTTGGCTTTGGTCGAACTAGATATTGGCCATAATTGATGCTGAATTTCATTTAATGATAGTGGAGTTAGAGCTAACACATTGCAGTTGGCTGAAATGTCTTGGCTTTGGTAGAACTAGATACTGGCCATAATTGATGCTGAATTTCAATTAATGATAGTGGTGTTGGAGACAGGAAAAGTATTGGGGCAAAGAGAAGAAAAAATACAAAATAACCTAAATATGGGGCTTTATAGAGTGCTTGTCTTAAAATTTGAATCCCTTCAGAACAGTTCGTTATGTTGGGCAATCATAGTGCAATTACCCAAAAGAACCATCTGAATAAAAAGTCAGAAAAAACAAATATGACCTGATAGTTAATTTGACCATGGTTAATAAAGCAGCATTAAAAACAATGTGGTGTATGAACTTGTTTGTGGCCACGATTATTGTTTTAGCTTCAAGAGAAAGACACCATGCCAAAATACTAAGCATCCAAAATGTTGCAACAGAAGGAGAATGTATCCATCATTAAAGGTTAGTGCTCACAATGCTTGGCTTTATGACAGAGATGACATACAACTTACCCCTGTAATTTGTTTACCACTATAATTTAAGCAAGCTACTACTTCTTGCAGAAACAAATATTTAGACTCCAATAGCCATGTCACATCAATAAATATTATTCTTTTGAAATGGTCCAATTTTATGAATTGAGATTGTTGTTCCAAGACATTTGGAATGGGTTCATTTTCTTGTCATTCAACCAATTCCATCTGTGGTGCCTTTTTAGTCATTATTTGGCCATTTCTGCTCCATTGTTTGTGTTCCAAATGCCAAATAAAATAAGGTCCATCGTAAAATAACAATCCAGTTTCCAATTACTGGTGAGTCAGGCTTTCAAAACACAAAATACACATAGATGAGTACAAAACCACTTTTATATTACTGGAACCTTCAGCAATAATGTATGTGATACCAAGCACTATTAAAGTGAAAACAAATAAATGTGCTCAGACAGATGGAATGATCAACAGCCTCAAATGTAAATTAATGCAGTAAATAATGTCATAAAAACCTGACTGTTGTATTGGCGAACTCCCCTCACACAGGAAGCAAAGTGCTCCTATGCTGAGAAAATCCACAACCACTTCATGGACTCCTGGAACATACTGGACATTAGCTGGGAATTCAATCTATCACAGACGACAAACCCATGCCTTAGGTTTGTAGCAGTGATGCCTCCTTGCCAGAGGCCCTGAATGACTTCTACACATGGTCTGAGGAACATACTAAGGAACCAGCAAGTACCAGACCACACCCCCTCCCAAAGACCAGGCCTTTTGTCTGTGTACAGTTGGCATGAGCAAGACACTATGCAGAGTGAACTCACACAAGGCTGCCAAACTGGACAACACACTTGGTCACATGCTCATATAATGTGCCGATCAGCCAAAAGATGTCCTTGCTGACATCTTCAACACATCTCTGAGCACGGCAGTTGCCCCTGTCTGCTTCAAGACAACCAGAATCATCCTGATGCCAAAGAAGCTGAGCTTGTCCTTCCTCAATGACCAGCGGCTTGTAGCACTCATCTATCATGACAAAATGCTTTGAGAGGCTCATGCTGAGGCACATGAAAGCCCCTCTCCCAGATTACCTGGACCGACTCCAGTTCATTTGGCCGTGACTGTGCTGAACAGTATAACTTCAAAGGCATCATCAAGTACACATATGGCACAGTAGTGGTGGGATCAGCAACGAGGCTAAGTGGAGGTCAAACCACTGGTGGACTAATGTTGTGACAAAAACCTGTCTCTGAATGTGGACAGAACAAAGGAGCTGTGTGTTGACTTCTGGAGGAGTCCTCTTTGTTACCCTCCATTGAGTATCACTGTCAGCAGAGTGGATTCCCTTGGAGTGTCCGTGACAGACCGCCTCTCCTTGTCACTCCACATCACCAGAAGATCCTTCCTGTGGAGAATGAAGAAAGCCAACCTCTGCCCTCCCATCCTCACTACCCTCTACTAGGGCACCACTGAGAGCATCTTCTGCAGATGCATCACCGTCTGATCAGTCACTGCTACGCCATCTACCGCAAGTCCCTCCAAAGAATTGTGAAGACAGCTGAGAGGATCATTTAGGTCCCCATCCCATGTATTGATGAACTGTATAACAAACACTGCATTTGCTTGGCAACAAGCATTGTTACAGACCCCTCCCACCCCTCGCATGGTCTGTTTATCCCCTCGCCCCTCCCCCCACACACACATATGTTGACTGAACTCTTGTATGCACAAAAACATTTAACTTATATGCATCAGTCACTTTACTTCACTCGACACTGCGTGAAAATATATGCGTACTACTATGTGTACAACAGTACACAAACCAGCTGCTACTGGTTTACAGTTTTACCAGCAATTTGTGCATGTTGTTGTTATTGTTATTATTGTTATGGTAATGATTGTGTTTATTGGCTATTTACACTTTTGTGTGTCTGCTGTTTTTGGCGCTCTGTTGTTTCCTTCTACACTTATAAGTTGTCTCCGTTGACTAAATGAAGCACCATGGGCCCCAGAGAAACACTATTTCAACCCTGTTATTGCGCTTATGTGTGGAGAGACTAACAGAAAAATCTCTTGAGTCTTGAGTCTGAATTATGTTTGGCTGCAGTTGTGAAGTAGATATGCATTTTCACTTCAGTAAATCTGTCATTAATTTGGCACAAACTCATGATTGGCAATGTGAGTCTTCTAAGAGATCAATTTCTTTTGAATTCACTGACCTAACAGATGAACTATTTTTGCATATATTTTTTTACAGTTCCTCTAAGGATTCAGGGCTTGAAAAGAGATTCACTTAAATTGCATATAAATATAAACTATTTTCATGCACCCAGTCTATGTAATTTTCAATATAATGTAATAGAAATGGCAAAACATTATGCTGAAAGGCTGGGGGAAGGCTATGATACACAAATCCTACCAAGGTCTGCCTGGTTCCCCTAAGGTTCATTAACCTAATCAAGTACCTGATCAAACACCAAGTAACTTTTTCTGTGCATTATCTGGTAACAAATGGGTTTTCTGTGGGGGTTGTGTGCATATGTGTTGCTCAAGTGGACGGCGTCGAACGGTACTTGCTCTCACCCTCGGACCTCTCGGACCCCACGTTTCCTGACCAGTTTGGGTTGCTGTCGGGAATCTGACACGTACAGGCTGTAACCAGACGTGCTCCTCTTAAGCTACCGTAGTCTCTTGTGGCTGTCCTAAGCGGGGTCGGTCAGGGACAGTGCCAGTTTTCCATTCTTGGACAGACAGCCAACTTGATTGTTGACCGATGACAGTGCAGATGACGCGCCACCTCTCGGCAGCTGGGACTTGCCCGTAACATGCCAATGGCTCTTTTTCTCTCTCCAGTGTCATAAGCCGTTCTATTGTCTTGATGCCCTAGCATTTTTCTTTTTTTTTTAGATTGGCTTTATGCAGGCTATTGACCACACCCAAAAGAAAAAGTACATTGTACACATCACAAACAACTCAATGTTCAGTATTACTGAAGTGCTCGTCGCATCTGCAGGTTTGTGTCAGGATTACAACCATGCGCTTTTCTTTATTTCCACTCGTTTCTCACTGGAAAAGCAATAAATACCGATTGATTCTTCAATTTGCGCCAAATACAGTACATACTACAATGGTGCGTTTTTAATGGTGCCAAGGTCAGAATTTATTTGCAAATATAAAAATCATCACCTACTTGAAATAGAGGTAAAATCAGTCATAAAAGTATATTTATAACTGTGGGGGAAAAAAAATTAAATTCATTTTCATCAAATATAATGTGAAGCTTCTAGATAGTCACATGAGTACGTTCACTGACCACTTCATTAGGAACACCTGTTCATTACCAAGGATGTCCTCCTTTTTGCCTCCACAACAGCCAGAATGGATTCTTTACAATGACATTCAAGAAGGTGCTAGAGATGTCTTCAAGGGATTTTGGTCCATACTGACTCAATCGCATCATGTCCCATGCGCATATTTGTTAGCCACGCAGTCTGTCTGGAAACTTATTCTATTTCCATTGAGATCTCGGTCTGTGCGGGCCATCCGAGCCCATGACGTATTTGTGGAACCAGTGCAGCTGACGTGAAGCATACTTTGTGAAATGATGATCTAACACAAACATTTAATAAAGGTTTGACTATGGTCATACAGGGATTGGATGCATACGATCTGCTACAATGCTTAGGTATTACTTAATATTCAAATGATATTCAGCTCTTAATATCGAGTCAAAATGCGTGCCAGGATCGCAGCCCCCATATCACTACGCCCTTATACCATTACTGTGGAGAATTGGCAGGACCCCATCAAGACCTTTCTGCCCAGACAACTTTTGTCCAGTCTTCAATTGTGTAGTTTTAACATGCCTGCTCCAGCCTCATCTTCCTGTTCTTAGCTGACAGGAGTAGATGCTGGTGTGGTGTTCTGTTTTAGTCTATCTACAGCATTTACAGTTTCAACATGTTATATGATGAGAAATGCCGTCCTACCCAGCACTGATGAACACAAGTATTAATTCAGCATTTGTAACCTTTCTGGACGTTTATAGGATTCACCCTGTTCTCCTCTGACCTGCCAGTACCTCATGAGCAGAGTTTTTTTGTTTATCACACCATTCTCAATCAACTCTAATGCATGAAAATCCCAGGAGGGCACCTGTTTCCCAGCTTCTGGCAACAAAAATCATACTATGATCTTGTATTTCACTTATATCACGCATCTTTTCCATTGTTATATTAACCCCTTTGTGTAGAATACAAATAACGCCAAATTTTTCCTGTTACGCATGAGCCTATTTAGGCTTTATGACTCATTATTTGTGTCACAGAGACTGTGGAAAAATATTCCAGTGAAGCAAGACATTTGGAAAGTCAATTACAGAATTATTTTGGAATTAAATTTCAGAATTTTCGAACACCGGCGTCTAAGCATATCTGCGCAAAGGGGTTAGGACAGTCCAAAAATTAAACCACTTCAGCATGTCTGTATGCTTTCAACAACCAATTGAGGCTTCAGTGTCTGCAGTACCAGGCTATTGCTGATAAAGTGCAGATGTGCCAAATAAATTGGTCAGTGAGTGTGTATCTCATAGCACATCCATCCTCTAAAAGCACCTGTTTTGTGTCTTCAGATTTCACAGAAAAACCCACTTGTCAAATGTTCTCCTTAACTTTTACTCATGCAGTCTGAGGATCATAGCCCAGAGGTACCAGATAAATGGCTCTTCTGTTAAGGTGAATCAGCTCCCGTCATTAGTTTAAAGGACCCGTTTCAAAAGAACTATTGGCCTCTGAAGAACCCATCATGAGCAGATAGTATTTGCAGCTGTTACACGATAATCAACATGTGCTACACTTGTTTCTTTCCTCATAGCGGATTGAACTCTCAGTGTTTACGTAGATATGGCCAAGTGGTATAGGAATGAATACTTCCGAGACATGTCAGCTATTGTGAGAAGCCCTGAACAGTGCCAAACTTTGCCCGATGTAGTGTTAGTGCAATACATTTGCCAACAAGACACACTTTCATAGGCTGGATTCCAGGCCGTCTCAAGCAGCAGGCACTTTTTCAACATGCGCCGCTGACTGCCATTAGTCCGCAGTTGTTTGGACCGTTTCCTTCCTAATTTACACATTGGATGAGATTCAGATAGCAGGTTTTTATTAAGTTACCACCATTATGAAGGAGCCATATTTATGACTTTTCAGAGTAGAAATTTAGCAGAAGCTGACTCCAAATCAGAATAAAAGTCCCCCATTAAATTAACAAATTAAAAGAAAACTTTAAACTGAGTCAATGAAATTGTTCTACTCAGTGTAAGAGTCTGCGTACATCCTCTTTAATTGAAACATTCCAAAGAAAACTCGAAAATCTGAGGCAGATCGACTCTTGTTAAATTATTACTTAATTAGCGATGGTAATGCTTTTTAAATCTCCTTTTTTGTATGCAAATATCCCTCTTTTATTCACACCAACACTAATTAGTGCAGAGCATGTCTCCTGAAAACTTAAATAGCCACATTCAGAAGCATCCCTTTGGTTCTTGTCAATGAGAGAACAATAATTCAAATTCAACGGATTAACACAACGATGAAATGATCACAATTTCTCAATAATAAACAGGGATTTAGTGGGTGGAATGTCAAAAAATTGACTGCCAGACTTGCATTTAATTCTCTCACTTCTGAATCTGCATTTGCTTGAAAGGAAGGCTCCTGTTGGCCTTATTTGACATATTAAACCTGTGACTATATATTTCCTATATTTTTCCAAGCAAAGCTCCTGTCAGACAGTGATAAAGAACTGGTATACTGAAGCTCTTATTTTCTTTCCTTCTGATGCTTTCTGTTGTTAAAGATATTTTCTTCAACTTTTCTTTGAATTTTACTCACAATAAGTTATAACACAATGAATACAAATATTCATAATCCTCTTCACAAACATCAAAAATATAGCTTGGCAAGTTTTAGACAAAAAATAGGTAGAATTGGTCTGTTATTGAGAGTGCAAATTTGAGTGCAAATATTGATAGAAATCTTTAGCAGCTTCAAATGCTGGCAAAGTCTCTCATCTAAGTATATTTATCAAGACTGTGGAAAAATATTGATTTTAAAATAAAAACCTCTGGTAAGTTTTTGTTTGGAAACAGAGCCTGGGTTAACTCTTGTCACTCCAATGCAGAGCAGGCAGTATGCAAAACCAAAATTGTTCTTTAAAGGACATTTTTCTCTCTCATAAAAATAAAGCTTCAAATTTGCTTGAAGTATTTTGCTTCCAAAATCAACCTCCTTGACCATTGATTCAGGCCCTGAAACAAACAAACAAACTATTACATAAATTTCCATATATAGCTAAGTCTACTGATGGATGAATTTATTTATTTATGACAGCCTCTATGCACACTAATGTCCACTTGGCTACTTAATGTCTATTTTCTATTTTTCGTCTTTCTGTCTGCATGTACTCTGAAAATTGTTAATGCGAGATATGAAATGCTCTGCATACCTCTTGCACATACATGGACATGCACACACACTTACACACACATATGCACATGCTTTGTTAATCCCCCATTCCCCACAAGGCAACTGTAAATGCACATTGTGGCTATTCCACTGTTGTTTATGACCAGCATTAAAATGTGACAAGTGCAGAAACCTGAGACTTCAATTGTATTTGAAACAGAGCTGGCCAGACAGGTGAATAGTGGGAGAGTGTGGGCCTGCTGTCATCCAGAGGAATGTGGCTATAGATGGAACAGCTTAGTTTGGGGGTGTTTAGGAGCCATTAACTTATATTCTGCCTTGCGCATTAGCACGTGCCCCAGAGACTTCCTGTTTTAGCATTCTCCTGAAGCTACCCTCATCCAGCTCTTAACAGTCATAATGTCCCGGAGTGAAAGGAAAAAGGAATGCAGCATACTGCAGAACTGAGGTGTAGCCCACTGCTCAGAACCTCAAGAATTTAACATGCCCCTGAACATCCTCTGTATTTGAAATGAACACCATGATTCTTTGGACAGCAAAGCATTTTTTTTTATTTTGGTTTTGAACTTCAGCACATAGAGTGTGAAAGGATACAATGGCAATAAGATTGAAGGGCAGACTGTCAACTTCAGTTTGAGGATGTTTTTATCCATATCGGATTAATTGTTTAGAACTCAGAGCACCTTTGGTACACAATCTCTCCCATTTTTGGGTGCATAAAAATATATTGGACAGTTTAATTTAATTAGAATAAAGTAATCTTTTTAATCACTTTTAGACGCATATCCTGCGCATATATAACTGCTTAAAGTCTGTGACGCAATGACATCACCAAAAACTGGGTTCTTTCCTGGCAATGCTCTGCCAGGCCTGTACTGCAGCCATCCTCAGTCTCTGCTTGTTTCTGGGACTCTTTATCTTCAGGCTGCTGTTCAGCTTATAAAATGTATGTTCAGTTGGATTGAGATCAGGTGACTCAGCCAACAGAAACAAAATTGCAAAAATGTGTCACATTTCAATGAATTACAGCGCTCAATGAATTATCAAAAGATGGAGTTGAGATCCCGCACTGACCCATCTCCACAACACATTTAGTGAAAACAACTAAATTTCTCAGTACAACTTTTATTGAACTCTCTTTGTGTTCACAGACCCACATATCAACTGATTTTGATGAGGCCATATTTAAACATAACAAAGGGCCCCAATTCCTTGCTATCACGAATAAATAAATAAATAAATAAATACATTTTAAAAAATGGGCCAAGCCAAACATGGCAAATTATGAGGCTTTTAATGTTCTTAACAAGAAATAATTTTTCAGGAAATCAGCCAGAATTAAACAAATTGCTTCAGTATGGGATGGCTTTTCGCTTTGATTTCTTTAAATATTTGAGCCTTGTGGATAAACTTTGCTGACACCTTTTTACGGAGAGAAGAACTGAAATTAACACCTGATCGATCTTCTTTAGAAAACAACTTCTCAATCGTGGGAAGCAAGCCTTGACTTCTCATGTGAAGCAGCTCAGGTTCACAGTGAAACAGTTCCCAGCTTTTTCCCCTCAACAGTTCACTGCAGCAGACGTTAACAAGCAAATGGTAACCCTAACCATAACCAAATCATGCCTAATCCCATCCTTAACCTAATCTCAATTCTCAACTGACCACTCACCTTGACCAGGATCTAAGAGATGGCGTTCGCCTCATTAGGACCGGGCTTTGGTCCCAATGAGGACTACTAGACCTGACAAGGTCAGCGTCTAGTCTAGAAAAAGGTCACCAATAGGAAACAGAAAAAGAGGGAAAAAAATGCACACACACACACACACACACACACACACACACAAAGGCACACTTTTTCTTATGAAAATAAGGAAAAAAGTTCAAAACACAAGGAATTTCCTTGCAGAATTTAATGACATGATTTGATTTGGGCCAACAGGGATTTCCAGCTGCTTTAAACCACAAACATTCTCAGAATTGGGGGACAAACTAAATTCATTCAATCAAGGCAGTGATCAGATGAATCAGATTCTGCAGGGTCTGGCTGAGCAAAAGCTTGCAGATGCTACCTCAGTTAGAACCAATGCTGAGTGGCACTGCTTCATTTGATAAGCAAATACATGTACCCTAAAACAGTGTTTCCCAAAGCTGCTCCTGGAGTTCCTCTGCCCTGCACATTTGAGCTACCTCTGCTTCTAATGATTAGCTCATTAGTGGAGTACTTCATGAGCTGAACTGGGTTGTCAGATCAGGGAGACGTCTAACATGTGCAGGGCAGGGTACTTCAGGAGCAGGGTTGGGAAACTGTGCCCTCGAGGACTTCACAAAATGACAAAACAATTTTTTTAGCCTTAAGTCGTTTTGATGGTTTGATGATGCACAATTAATTTAAAAACGTATCTCTCTAAATCCCAGAACCACATTTTTTTGTACCTATAATAAAATATATTTTCTCCATATTCTTATCAATCTTTTCTTCACATATGTGAGATTGAAAAATATTTACCTTACAGGGTGTGCAAATTCAAAATAATTTGCTGGTGCATAGAACAATAGGTCCATCTCTCGGCTATCAAAGCAGAAAACATTTCACGTGCTTTTGTGTTTGTTGACAGTATTTATTTATTTATTGAAAACTTTGCAAGCATCATCTTACTCTTTGTAATCTCTGGTGTCTCCTGCAGTTAAAACACAAGTTGAAAACTTTAACTTCAATTCTCAGCTAGCTCTGATGATGAAAATATATACGCTGTATATTCCACAGTATTGATCACCTAATTGCTTTTGGTGATGATTGTGATTGTGTTCCATGTGTACTATTGAACCTTTGTTTCATTACTCTTTTCCTTTTTTTCCTATTGAGGGTGGTGGATGGGATTAGTTACTTTTGCAAATTCTATGCAGCAAAGCGTTAATACTACCCGAAAGGTGTACTTATACATCCTTGTCAGAAAATCTCACAGCCAAAACTGTTATGTTAAAAAGGAAAAATCATTTATTAAACAAAAAATGACATTCACAAACACACTGACCTGTAAGAATGTCACAAGCCTTGTGTGAATTTCTTTTGTACTTCCTCCCATCCGGCAGCTTGCATGTCTATTAGATGTATTGCCTTTTTTGATTGGTTTTAGTGCCGCATGCTATACTCACCAGCTGCATTGCATTCATGTTCCCCTTTCCTCACGTGTGTTTGCGTATTTATACCCCCTACTCTGAGTGTGCAAGTTGCTGGATTGTCACTTGCTATTTACCCTTTAGCGACCAGGCAATATTTCTTCATAAAAGCCATCATTTTCGGAAATTATTTGTATTCTTTGATGATAATTAAATCCGGAAGTTCTCCTCCTAATTCAATTAATAGGAAAAAGCTCCCAAGTCTTACTCTCAGTCTCCAGGATTGGGTCTGTGATCATATTAATCAAATCCCAGTGTGGTCCTGTACACAGTTTATTAGGCACAACCTCCCTTCTGCAGTCATCAGAATTGGGACCACATTCCTGTTACAAAGTGATTAAATGTTACAGGTGTAATGTTATCCCATGCTTACCACAAACAAGTCTCAAGGTGGGCAACAGCATGTTGTCGCATTTTGCATTCCAATATGCGCCACACGTTCTCTATTGGGGAGAAAGCTGGACTGCAGGCGGGCCAGTCCAGCATCTGAACCCTTTTGTTACATAGTGACAGTGCCTTTGTAATGAAGATTGTGGTTATTTGTTGTCTTGTTGAAATGTGCAAGGCCGTTATTGGAAAAGATTTTGTCTTTAAGGTAGCATATGTGCTGCTAAAGTCTACGGCGCTTCTGGAACAGTAAAATTTCAGCTGGCAAATGTGGATGTAGCAACTATGCATTGCAGTACTTAGCATTAGTTTACCAAAATATCCTGAGCCCATGTAACAGTAGTTAGAGTATATCACTTACGGATACATGATGTTTCTTGATGCAGTGCTGAGTGATCAGGGTTATTAAGCTTTGGCTTGTGCCCTTGCCCTTCATGCACAGAAAATCATCCAGATTACTTGAATCTTTTGATTATATTTTGCCTTTTAGAGGGTGAAATATCTAAATCCCTTCTTTAGAGGAACTTTGTTTTCAAACCTTTCTGTGATTTTCTCATGCATTTGTGGGCAAATTGATAATCCAGGGCCATTCTTTAATCCTGAAAGATGAGGCCTTTCCTGGATGCTGCTTTTGTACTCCTGTAAATCATGATTACCATCACCTGCTGACATCAGCTGTATCAAATCGTTATTTAATTTTTTTTTTTTTGCCTCATTACTGGTCTTAGAGTTCCTCCATCCCAACTTTTTTGGGAATGCATTATTAACCTGAATAGCAGGAATGGATGTATATTTATAAATAAAAGAGAGTTGACCAGACAAACCGTGAAATATCTTGTCTTCACACTGTCTGCAAGGAAATGCAAGTCAAAAGTAAATTTAGAAATCTCTGCTTTCTGTTTTTATGCACATTTTCCTGATTGTTCCAACTTTTTCCAAGCTGGGGTTGTAGCATGATATTAGGTGAAGCACAAAAAAAAAACCTTATGATGACCGAAGGCACTAGTGGCAGTCCATTTAAGGAAAGTATATTTAGACCCAACAGGTGGGAAAGCCATTACTTTGGCAACCTCTAATGTTTTGTTACAATGTCACAGAAAATCAATTAAAAAATAAAGAAATCCATTTTCTTCTTTGCCAAAATTTATCGGTCTTAGATGTGAAAGACATTAAATATCGAATTTCAAATGTTATTAAGCTGAAACTGAACTAAATTTGAGGGTTGAAAAATCAAAGTTCAAAGGACTATGAAGAAACAAGATGGATATGCATACACCACCAGTACTCACAACTATGTCCAGATAGGAAATGGAACATGTATTCATTGAGGTTAAAGGTCATTTTCCAGTCTGTGAAAACCGCTGGAGCAGCTCTGATGTAGTAATGAATCATTGGACTGAAATTCAGCTGCTGTTGCTGCTAACCTCAGTCAAACTGCTGTCACCTCCCTGACAGATCTTGAAAAAAAAAAAATGTTTTGGTTTTTTGACTTTTCATTTCATTATTTCTTATTTAATCAAGCCTTAATGTGAAAAAGGAGACCATTTGTGTGTTCTGCCTTGGTGCAAAGCTTTCTTTGAGGTATTTCTAAAGCTCCAAAAGGACTTTTCAGTTGTCGAATCTATCCAGCAACCCATGGTCATGAATATATTTTCAATGAATGCTCTTTATCATGCTCAAGTTTCCTCGCTGAAGTCTGAGAACCCGTCGAATGTTTATGGGGTCACGCTCGATGAGTAAGCCTGGTGCTCCCCTGCCCTCCCGACACCGGCGATGACCGCCTTCCCTGGCCACTTGTGCGAGCCACGGTCGCTGCTCACGCATATCTCTGCATCCTGGATACGAGTTCTAAAGCTCCTTTACAGTCTCATTAATCCCTCTGTTCCCAATTTCACGCGCGGTTTATAAAACAGCTTGAGCCCGGGGTGTTATTTTCACGAACCTTTCTTCGCTAATGCCTGATCTTGTAACCAAATCCCTCCCTCCCCCAGGAAGGGATTTTCATCAATTCTTTTTAAAGGTAATCATCATCTCTGAGACCTTTATTTAAACTTTATCACTACATTATATGGAACAACCTGGTTATATGGCAATGAGGTTGAAATGGGTTGGCATGTTTACAATTGTGCAGATATGCAGAATGGAATTGTGTGCATGTACACAGTTGTCAGTGACAAGTGATCTCAAGATACCATTGGACCACCCTCATACTAACAAATATGTATGCTGGAGTAATGGAAAATCCAACGTATCACTGGCACCTAAATTACTCTCTTAGAAAAAAAGTGTTATTTGGCGTGCCTCGAGAAAGGAACACATTTTTAATGGAAAGCCTATCATTGGTGTAAAGTGTAAGAGCTGCAAGATTGAACCATTTTGCCTGACAAAGGACCCTTGAACTAGATAGGGCTCCACTATGTAATCACAGGGACCCTCTTGGAGTAGTTTTTCCTGAGAGTTTATGAACCAGCTTTTCTCTTTTGAATGCCTCATGTATGTTGATTTTTATACATGCAGATGAAAGTTAAAATAATGTTTGACCCACACTAATGAGAAATGCATTGTCCTGATTTCTCCAGTAGCATCAAACAGACATTCAGTTGTTTTCATTATTTACATTAAAAGGCATGAATGCATCACTTAAAAACTCTGAAGGAGCAAGAAAGCCCAGCTTCAAGTACAGCTCATATGTACCTGGTAATAGATAAATTAATGTAAGCACAGGCAGGCTGTCAGTCAAATGGTTCAGCAGGTAAAATGTTATGTGACGCAATGGGCATCCCACACAAACAATAATTGAATGTATTTAAAATCATTTATACTGTGATAGCACATTAGTTATTGTCGCCTTTGAACACAGACCTCTATGTACTGCGTGTACCAGTCCAGGTTGAGGTGCACTTGTTACAAATGAAATTGCGCAATTGTGTGGTCACAGCTCGTAATGAATGCTTTGGATATTGCTCAGTCAAAACTAGTTTTAAATTAATTGCGTGCAAATAAGTAAAAACAACACAATGCAGGAATCCTTTCACAAGCAGCAGAGAACAAAATACCTCACAATCATCTTTGACATAACCACTATCAAAATGCAATGACAAAAACCACAAATTAGATGCTTTGAATGGACGAGATTGAAAAAGATACATCAAGACAAACCATCTTAAAGCTAATTAACTTAATACAACTGGGGGTTTCTTGCAGATAGCCTCTCGCCTATGGCACTGGTTGTGTGTTATGAAGCAGTCCTCAGCTTTGTTTAATTGTGGTGAAATACTTTCTCACAACACCATAATTAGAGATAAGAGTGTCGGTATATTACAGCAGTTGCACAATTACCAGGATAATATATTTCCCATATCTCATTATAGCAGGAAAATCAAAGGAATTATTGCCTGTAATAAATGATTTACATTTGAATGTGAAAGAGGGCCTGACTTCTGAACTCAAAATCTCCATAAATACATTCTGAGTAGGGATATGACCATTACATTGTTATTGTTTGCATTTTTCCACAGATAAAATTATTCTACAGTCAGGTCTATAAAGTTTTTATTTATTTATTTATTTTACAGCCAGGCTAATCACCTGACCTGAATCCAAATGAGAATGCATTTCAATAGCTAAAAAAAGGCAAAATGGCCCAAGAGCATAAAGCCAGCATTGACTGCAAAAAACTGCAACCACATATTAAAAATAAAAATTGAATTGATGTTTATGTTAATCCACCTAATTACATTGGAGCCCCCAAAAGTAGCATTTGTAATTCCTGCACAGTTCATACAATATTTTTAAACCCTTATTTTCAAGTTGAATGTCTACATTTCAAGCTCATACTGATAATTTCATTTTAAATCCATTGTGATGGTGCACACATGATGCCTTACTGTTCAAATACTTATGGACCTGACAGTATTTCCACTGATAATCCAGTCAAACAAAATACTTTCTTGGCAACCTGGGCTGGTGACAGATTAAAGGGCAGTTCTCATGGAAACAGCTGTTCACTTGTGTGCACGCCTCTGTATGTGCGAGCAAGTTTTGAGTGTGTATATGTGTACCCCGGTGTTTTGTGCGACCCTACGATCTTTCCTGTAGCGCCACCACCAGGCTTAACATGCCAAATGCAAAAACCCATCTCCATCTTTGATGGAAATCATCTCATACTTCTTGTGATCATTACTGGTGCATAAAGAAGGGCTAAATTAATGTTGTTTCTCCATGTTCCTTTCTCTGGCGCCACCACCAGACCAAACTTTAATTTATTCTTTTTAAATTGCAATAACTCAAATAGCTTTAATGGGAATCATATCAAATCAGCTGTCAACATTTTTGATGGATACAGGAGAAACCCTATTGTTTTGTGTGTACTATGAGCTTACCTATAGTGCAATCATCAGGTCAAACTTTACATTTACAAATACAATGACTCAATTAGTTTTGATGGGAATCATGTCAAACTCCTTATGATCATTTCTGTTGCATAGAGCAGGGCTATTATTGATCTTTGTCACTCTATGACCTTTGAGATAGCACCACCACCAGGCCAAACTTTTAATTTTCTTTTTAATTGCAACTCAAATAGCTTTAATGGGAATCATGATAAATGTGCTTTTAACAGTCCTGTTGCATAGAGAAGGAAGTTATTGATTATGGTGGTTCTGCAACGTTTCTTGTTGAGTCACCACCAGGTCAAACTACATTTCCAAAGCAATAACTAAAACAGTTTTGATCTGAATCATGTCACACTCCTTGTGATCGCCTCTGGTGCATAGAAAAGGGCTGTAATTAATGCTGCTCACCCTGTGACCTTTGCTGTAGCACCACCCACAGATTAAACTTTTATTTACTTTATTTATTTCAATAACTCAGGCAGTTTGAAAGGGAATCATGGCAATTCTGCTGTCAACATTCCAGGAACATATAAGGGGAATTGATTGATTGTGTGGGCTTTGTAATGATTCCTGTAGTGCCACCACTTATCCAAATTTAACAGTTCCAAAGAAAATTACTCAAACAGTTTTGATGGCAATCATGCAGTATTCCCAGTGGTCATTTCTGGTACCAAAAGACAGGTTGTTATTAATATTGGTCACCCTATGAATTTTTGCTGTAGCACCACCAGGCCGAACTTTTCATTTTTAAAAATGCAATAAATCAAACTGTTTTGATGGATATCCTGTCAAATCTGCTGTCAACATTCCTGGTGCATAAAAGAAACCCTTTTCATTTTTAACTGATGTATTACTTTTACTATAATGCCACAACTACAGTTCCAAATGTAATAAGTAAAGTGTTTTAATGGGAAATCAGATCTACAGACAGTGACGATCTGACTGTATAAAGGACAAATCCTATTGTTCTGATGACACTATGGCCATTCCTCAAGCACCACCTTTCGACATACTTTTTTTTTTAAAAATCAATGATTCAAACAGTTCTAATGAGACTTGGGTAAAATTTGTTGTGAGCATTCCTGCAGCATAGAGTACTTCCCCCCATTGATGATCTGTAGCGCCGCCACGAGGCCAGCCTATTGAGAGAATATGATAGTTCTGGGAATATACCCTGGCCTCGTCCACTGAAGGCATTTGTATAGTTGTGCATTGCATGCGTGTATCAACTCATACTGACTAATTAATTCCAAATTCGAACTTCTAAATTTCTGTTTTCTATGTAAGTCAATGAGGTTTCTGTAAAGTGTCCTAGCCCTTTTGGCTTTAAAGTGTATGTGCATACTGTATATATATTTGTCCACACTCTAAATTTGAATCGATGACTCCTTTTAGTTCATTTTTTTTTTTTTTAATTTAGAAATTTCTCGTTTTATTGTCTGCAGGATGTTCACCACACGAAATTGTTTTGATTGTGTCTTAGACTTTTGCACAGTATTGAACGAGTAGCCTAGCCTTTAATAAACTATTAAAACATTTGCTTTGTGTCTGGTATGTTATGTCCCTGAAAACAGTTTCAAAATTGTAGCATTTCAAGATGTGGTCCAAACACTAAACTACAAACATCTGCTTCAAAAAATAAATAAATAATTTTCAGAGTGCATTTTTATCTCCTTCAAGCGTGTAATTCTTTTCAAGTTTTGCTGTGCCTGAGTAGTACAAGCAAGAGCAGTCTGATGTTTGAAAAAAAAAAAAAAAAAAGCCAAATGGGGGACTGCAAGTCAATTAAGGGTCTTAGCTGAGGTATTCCAGATGTGTAACCATCTGTTTTTTCATCATGACGCAGTGTAAGAACTGGGGGAGTGTGGAGGTGATAAAGGGGAGGGGCTTTAGGAATGGGGTGGGGCTAGAGCAGGATATGTTCGTCATTAGGGAGCGTATCAAATTAGCATAGTCACACATAAAAAGTAAGTCTTTCTGTACACCGGCAAATAAAAATGAGCTCCTGAGAACAAAAGTGGTCTAACTCCAGATTTGTCTTTTTATAAGTCCTAATCTTAAAATGATTCCTTAGTGGTCTATCTGTTAAATACAATAATGGATTAACTTGGTGTAGTTGCAGTACTTTATAATAGGCTGGTTAATATGTTCCATACTTCAAGAACGCATAAAATGCTTAGTGCAATTGTTATCCTAAATGAAAAATGAAAAAACATTAGTTGGGCCAATCTTGTTCTAAGGGGCTCAAATGGCCTCAAAGAGTGGCAGAGAGGTCCTCTCTGTATGTTGTCCACACTTACATACAGACAATTAGATACGTGCTCATCCGCAAACAAATGTGTTGTAAATTTATGAGTGAGCTGAAAGCAAGAGTCCCCACCTGCACAAACAGTGTTGCCCCATGCTGATTTTCATGGTAATAAGACAGACTGGGAAGAACTGGGTCCAGGGCAAGCAATGCTTGGATTGCTTTAAGTGAGCCTTGGGTGCTTCCAGCTGAAGGGGTCTTTCAAAAACCTGGCTCTCTCCTCCTGGATTCAGTTTCCGTGTGAAGACCTGCTCAACTAGGCTATTCAGTTACCCTTCTGACCTCCAGACAGAGACTCAAAAACACCTCTATCTGTATTACCTTTGCTCATATTAAAAGAATGGATAGGGACATGGGCTGACTTGAATGGCACAGCATTATGCCAGTATGTTTTTATTTGCAAAATGATCATGTTTACATTAATCTGGAAATAGTCATCCCCACAAACACTGGATTGGTGGAATTATGTCCAACAAATGGGTGTGGATGTTTTTTGGAGTTTGGTTATAATGTACTGCAGACTGCCTGCGGTTTCACAAAACACAGAACTGATGGCAAGTACACCCAACAAAAACTCACTCTAAAACCACAGAATTCACCCTCTCATTTGGAACATTTCCAAGGTGTTGTTCAGACCATGCAATGGACAGCAATACTTCTCTATTGTCTCTTATTGTTGAGAAACACAGCCAAATGTCTCCTTTAAGGATTACATTTGAAAGTCAATTACCTAGCAGCTGTTTTAATTTGTAACTGAGTCTAAGTCCCTCTTGCCTTTTTTAAAGATTCAATTTAACCATCTGTCAGCTGTTAGAACATCTGATCCAATTTTTGTCAGGATACATACATTTTAAAAATACGACAATACCTGAAATTCTTCAATTTCATGTTCTGCGAAAAGATTTAAGAAACTTTTTTTGAATGCATATTGCCGTATATTGGTTGAAGCAAAAGGTTACAAGCATAGTACACTGCCACTTGGGAGCATTTCACATGCTTTAAAATAATTCTTCTCCATCCCCCTTCTTTTCTTTTTTGCAAATGTATATAGACAATACATTACCCTTGCTCAAAATGACTAAAACATCTGAACAGTGCAAGGTCAATGTCTGAGGTGCATGCATGTACAGCGTGCATCGTCAAAGATGAATTTCATAGAGAGGGCTAACATTAGCCTCTTAAATCCCGGTGGGGTGAGGAGCGAGCCCTCTGCTCCGACAGGAGTCACTGTGTGAACGGAAATGTGAAGGAATTTGCAGTGGAATTCTTCAGACAGTCTAGATTGCTGTCTGGGCCTCTGTGGGTTTCAGATGTGACTCGTGGAGTGACAGGGTTTTGGTGTCCCGAGAGGTGTTAAAAATCAGACCTCCCTGGTCCTCCTTGCTCCTTGGTCCAGACAGGAGGTCTGCATAACTGCAAGTGCTACTGGCCGAGTGTCAACCCCTAACATGTGCTCTATATATCTCTCTCTTACCCTTGCTCTCTATTTTAGTTTCCACCCATAATGTTTCACTACAAAGGTCTTTTTCAAGACACATTCAGTGGAATTAAACAGTGGATACTCTCATGGAGCAATACTACATAGTTAAAAGAATGCCATAGAGCTGCTTTTTTTTTTTTTTTTTTTGGGGGGGGGGGCATTATGGACTGGAGGCATACTACTAAGGGCCCCACTGCGTCAACATTAGTTTGAAAAATCCATCACCAATTGCTGCATCTGCTCTTTATGAATACTCCGATGTTGCTACCCTAGCCAAGCATTCGAACATTTTGGGATATGTCAGATTTTACCAAAATATAAATAATTGCGTACACACTGTAGGTGTCCAGGCCAACAGAATTTAATCAGTCTTTAGTTATGACAGGAGGAAGAAGCTGCCCCCTGGAGCTCATTAGAGAGAAAGCAGCTGGAGTCAGTCGAGGTGTCTCCAGGAGATCCTGTGCAGGAGGGTGGAGACTACAGGGAGTGAAATAACATCATACAACCATTTATCCTCAAACACTGGCATAGACTCTTCTCAGCTATACTGAATGTTAAGAGTAGGCAAACATATCAACAATTTGAAGACCACAATGGAAAAATGATCAGTTACATTTTAACGCTGTGGAGAAATGATGAATTAAAAATTCAAAAACAATCTTAGAAACAAAGCACTGAAAAAAATATGCAAAAAATAGAAAATATAATAATATTATTATTATTATTATTATTATGAATATTATAATAATATATAATATACAGTACTTGTCAAAAGTTTGGACACACCCACATTTTTTTTAAATACATGTTAAATAAAGAAAGAAGCACCCTTTATTTTTCAAAAAAAAACCTGATTCTTAAATCCATCAAACTAACCAGCCTTTGTAGTCATATTTGCTGAGCATACTCGCAATTTTTTTCCCCCCACAAGCACAGTCATATGACTACAATGAGTTTGCAGCTGCATGGCTGTCTAACTTCCCAAAGATGTGCTGCAGTCGTGGTTTGCTTTTCATTGACCTTTTTGCCCAATAAGTCCCAAAACAGCTTGACTTTAATTCGGCTGTTGGAAAATGGAAGGAGCGTATTTGCCTGTTTACTTTGCAGAATATGGCTTCCTTGAGGATTCCAAAATTTTGTACGCTATTCAAACAAATAAATTATTCTCTTCTAACTCCTGACTGTTAACCTCTCACAAGATTCCATTTGAGATTATGTACAGAAGCTAAGCCATTTAAATTTCTCTAAAAACAGAGTGCTGTGACATTAGCAAAGTGTGTCCAAACTTTTGACAGGTACTGTATAAAATACATAAAAATGCAAAATTTGGACTCTGATCATTTTTCCTTTGTGGTCTTCATTTATTAGCAGGTGTGAGAATTGTTATATCAATCAGGTTTTAAAATCAGTCCATATGCTGAGCTTTAATCCAGCATAATTAATATACATGAAAAGTTTCATCACAGAACGCAAATTGTTTCCCACGACTTTTTGCGATCTTCTTTTTCTACTTTGTTTACTCCATTATATGATATTTCATTTGTGATTAAGAGCACATTCTCGCTGAAATAGTAATTGGAAGTAGTGTATTCATATCATAAAACAGTTAATGGAGATTTTTAGAGAATTAAACTAGAGCAGAGTGTTTTCAATGCTGTAGATTTCACAGTTCGACAAAACAGAAAATTTGTATGTACATCCGCATATGTAGATCGTCTATTTAATTTTTTTTACTGTTATAAAGATAAAGCCATCTATATGGGGTTGTGATCGAAACGAAGTGTCCCTTTACTGCACAAATAGTCTTGGCTCACCAGTCGTGGTTCAAAGGTGACAGTCTTGACAGCTCCTCAGACATCCTGATTGAGTCATCATGCTGATCTGTCAACATGCTCGGACCCCCAGCTGCTCTGTCACTCCTGCAGGGATACTAGAGTGACCATTCCCCTAGTTAGCACACCCACTGTACACTGTGTCTACACTGAACGACTTGTTGTTTATGATTTCACAACTTCCGTGTTTGCATACAAATTCATGCACAGAGAATGACAGAAAAAGCATGAGACAAGTGAGCTTTTGTTTGGTTGTGTGTGTGTGTGTGTGAGTGTGCTGTGTGAGACTGGCTGTTCGTATATATAACAGGATAGTGTCCTCAGGTGTGAAGACAGATCACCAGATTGCGTGCAGTGTTTGCTCAGAGAATCAGTCTGAACCCCCCCCCCCCCCACTGTCCTGCTGCCCCATGCTTTGGACAACCCCCTTCCCCGCTCCTCCCCAGCCTCCTATTAGAGCCTTTATTACACACCATTGATCGGCAGACACTGCCAACATAATGGTCTGTCCTTTCTCTTCCCTTCTCAGACTTCAGCTCTGGTCGGATTTTCTCTTTTTGTAGTGAGGGATTTGAACGATTTTTCTGTTGGCTCCATTCCGAGACAGCACACTCAGCCCTTCATATATACCATTCAGTGGCTGCTGGGGGCTTAAAACTTGGCCTAGGCCGCAATTTGTCTGGTGCTTATAATGGAAGCACGCACTCATGAAACTGATCATTACCTTCCTGTTACCATAGGTCATTAAAGACATTTAACACTGTTTTGCTAAATGCTGGCTTAATGCAACTCTACTATTATATTGTAACAAGCCTTTTTTGCACTTGCCGTGAGCTTTCCAGTAGCGTGCGCACGTTCTTTGTTAGTTGGCACAGATAGAAGTACTCTTGAGCCCATGGATGAGAATGAAAAGTTCTTTATTGTAGAATGGAATGTGGACCATCGGTGACCTAAAGCAAATCTTGACTAGGCGCATTTAAACGATATGCAAAATAGACGCGAATAAAAACACAGACATTAGCCAAGTTAGCTAACGAGAATACACAGCCGCTTGCCGGGCCAAGACACCTTACTTTCAATAAAATCCACAGCAAATTCCTGCTGTTTAAATAAGCCCCATCTTCTTTGCTGACCAACTTGCATACAGATGTAACAACAACGACTTTTCCGCGACCAGGGCATTTATACCCAAACGTATCCAATTAAAGTGTTCTCTTTTAGGTCCGCTACAGGCCGTCAACGAGCTGTGTTGTCTTGCCCTTATTTTTACATACAAAATCACAAATAACATCACACATACCATACATATACCCTCACAAACTAGTTAGTTAAATAACATCACACATACAATACATATACCCTCACAAACTTGTTAGTTACAAACTAATGTAAAATCCTCAACACTGTATACTGCAAAGAAAATCCAACGAAGTGTCACAGTGGAGCAATATGCATTTAAATCTACAAAACTGCATGTTTTCCATGGGGAGACAGAACTTGTGACAGTGCGTTTGCTAGCGCCCCCAGATGGATCACCCCAAAGAAACAGGCATGACCATGAACAGCACTGTCCCAATGTGGATATGCTTCCCTTATATGGGAGAATTACATGTCAACTGGAGTCTTTTCATTCATCACAGCTTGGTAATGGCTGGACAGTTGGTTTTCTATGGGAAATAGTTAATGATGGAATCACTGTACATTTCATTGTGGTTCAGTTGGTGAAAGTGTTTGCAACAAGTGCATTCTGGAGCTAAGTTACAAGTCTAGGTTTTGCTTTTCAGCTTTATCTTCAGTAATTCATCAGCTATCGATAAGTGCCAATGTGCTTAGACTACCAGTGAAAAATAATCCTTGCCTCTAATGTTAGATGGAGAGTGAAGTATAGTCACTAGTTGACTTACCGTCTTGTTCTTTCCCCATAATGTCATGAGTTCACATACTATTAAGAGCGCCATGCAAACACTTTTGCACAAAGCCAAGATTGAGATCTTTTTGTTCCACTTTATGCTTCAAACTTTATGGAAACATTCTAGTTTATGCATGGAGCAAGACGTATCACTTCACAGACTCTTGTAACGGCTCAAGAAAACACAAGCAAACAAATACAATATGAGGTATGTACTTGTAACTGTAAAAATAATGTCACTGAGACGAGAATAAAACTGCTACATCATCTGCTTTTTCAAGTTTTGGTTTCACATTAAAATTGTATTTCACATTTGGAAAACGAGAATTACGAGTGAACATGTGGAAATGATGGTTTCTTGTCACGTGTTACGGCTGATGGTTTTATTCACATGTGAACCGCGTAATTTTTGTTTAATGGATAAATTGTGTTTCTTCTGAAGCCAGATGCTCTTACAGCAGTGTCTGTTTGCTCAATTCCAACGCCTATTACATTTTCATTGCGTATTGGTAGCTATGTCATGCTCGCATGAACTCCTTTAAACTGCAGATTTGTCTTATTTTAGCACAAAGAGTATAGAGACAAAATATTTTCTCAGTGTAACTCATAATGATGTTTGCTTTGGTCAAATGGATCAAGTATTTGAAAGACAGAGGCTAAAAATATAGGCCATGTATCTTGAATTTAATCATCAGTTTCATTAATGCCTGTTATTTATGTTTCTCTCCTCCCTCGGGGTAATAAATATCAAATGACCATGTGATGTGACTGTTGTTAATTGTTGCGAAAATAACAGCTGTGTGCTTCCCTCTGCCTTCTCCCTCGCAACACAGCGTGTCTGAAGTCAACAGACTGACTCCCCTGAATGAAAATAAAACTGTCACTGCGTCTTACCGTCGGCAGCTGAATCGACTTCAGCTTGTCTCAAATTCGGTACACAGTCAGGCTCATCGGGGCCTTGTCTCACTCAAATCCAGCCCTCTCTCTCACAAGTTCAAGTTCACTTCAACTTAAAGCTCCCTTTGAAATGTGAGCAAGTAAAAATTGTTTAACATTTTCATTGCAAAACCCGCTAAACTTCAAATGCTTTTATCTGCAAAACAACACGGGGTATCACACAAGAATTTACGTCATCAATATCTCGCGACAAACAGGAGAAAAAAAGAAATCCAACAAATGCTCCCGTGCAGCTTTCGGGAGTTGGCATGGAATGGCCCACAATCATATTAGTAATGGCTTGCTGTATAACAATATTGTAAATAGGTAGAGCACACAGTTTCTTCCCTTTTCGGTGAGGATTGGACGTTTCATTATAGGTGAGAACATCTTCACAAGCTAATTTTACAATGGATGAATCATAATTTCTCTCTGTCTTGCTCTTGTTGCCAGGAAAGGATATTATGTATCTCATAAAAACAGAAAACCTCACCCAATCTAATCAGATAATCTCCGTGAAATCTTGTCGCCTGATCTGGTGGTCCTATATGTTGCTTTGAACTGCAGCAGAGAAAAAATAGAAAAAAATGGATCCGACAAATGCACATGTAACATTGTGACCTACTGTCTTCTGCCAGGAGCAACATAAAGATCTGGGTGGCGAGGGGGAATTAGAGCCTGCTGTGGTGAATATTGGTCACTCTTGCCATCGGCATGGGTGGCAGGACCTCACCCAGCTAATTCTGATAAGCTCTTTGTGCTCTCAGCTCCTTTATTCATTATCAAAGACATGTCTGCATGCAGAAATCCACCTCTGCTTTGCAGTGCCAGGTTTAACCTTTGATTTCAGAGACATTACTCTTGTCTCATCAGCTGCAAACCAGCCCTTGACTCTCTAAGCATGTGTTGGAAGCCTTTCCATTTTCCACCCATCATGCCTCTGTGCATTCTCAGAGCTCCTTCTAACAGTCATGTGGACCAGTGGTTGAGTAGTGGAGTTTTAATGGAAAAAAGTATGATCATAAAAGTCCTAAACAGCCTAACCGCAAATTAGAAAATATCAGGTGATAAAAGGGCCCAGTCTCTTCCCGACACGTCATATAGTGAGGTTACCTAGCCAGGCGTTGATATACGACGCAAAAGGAAGCTTTTGACATCCTTATTCAATGCCGGTTTAAAACAAAGCCCACTCCCTGACCCCTACCCCTAAACCCGAACCCTAACCTAAAGCATCAAATTACAATGCCAAAAGTCTCTTTTTTGCACCGTATACTGACACTTGGTCAGTTAGCGTCACTACATGACTGTGATGCCGGGCCCGCAACATTCCTCATCACTGGAGTTCTAATCACCGACCTACCTCAGCCCCTGCATTCCTTATTACCATCACTCGTTCATTATTATCTTATTAGCCCAGTTTACATATATACTTGTCTCTCTCTCAGTCCTGTGCCAAGTCTCATTTGCAACTCACCTGTTCTAACAGTTGAGTAGTAATATTCCCCTTTGTAGAATTTACCTTTTGTTATCTGTTTGTTTACCCCTATTTGTCCAGAGTCTATGTTTACTCTGGCATTAAATAAAGGAGTAATCTAAAGAAATCCTACCTTTGCATTTGAATCCTGTTCTCCATTCCTGTTGTGCACATTCCATGTGCCCACCATTCGTTACAATGATGAGTCGGGATGAGAATGTGTTGGATAAAAAAATATAAATGCATAAAGTGGCATTTTAAAATCTCAATTATCCGCACCAAATATTTTGAACATTTTTAGCTTACTGAAAGCAGAATGGTGGGGTATACTCTGTGATATTCAAAGTACATAGTGTTGGTGATGGTAACAGCTCAAATTATTGGGCAATTTTATCACTAAAATATTAGGACAGACTTCAAAAAGCACTTTCTTTGTATTCATCATTTCAACTTCATTTTCCACTTCCCCGAAGACATACACAAACAGGTTTGTATAGCCGTATTTATGTGGGCATTATATTGACTTGCAATCATTCTGTGCAGCCTTTCCCCACGTCAAAATGTAACCAAATTATGCTGAAACCTTATCCTAACTTCAACCAAAGCCGAAATTTATCCAAATTTAGCAAAATTTAGTGCAACGTATTTGGTTTCTCAAGAGTTGGTTCTTGCAAGTATAGCGATACAAGCCCATAGACACACAAACACACACACAACAAGACGCCTACAGTTCAGGGCATTATCCGTAGATGGATAAAACACAGCCAAGCTGAACAGCGCCATGAGCTGTAGCAGGCTCCCTGCATCTCTGTTCCAGGCTGGCTGGGTCGTATCTGGGAGCTGTATTTACTCCATGATCCCCGAGATGACCCTCTGTACCAGCAGCAGCAAACACAAAGATGGGGTCAGACAGACAGGGCCATCAGAGACAATAAGGTTGGTCAAACACTAACTGTCCCTCTGACCCACAACCCCCGACCCTCAGCCGGCCTGGAGACTGACCAAACCCAGCAACACGACACGTCATCTGACCAACAGCACAGGCACGGAAATAACCTCAAAAACAGAGCTGGAGAGGGATTGTGAAAAGGAGCAGCTCAGGTTTTACATTCCTATTCTCAATTAATACAAATTTGCAGATGAACACGTCACATTTGCAGAATTTAGAGTGGACCTAGTGACCATAGTGTACCAAGTGCGGCCCCGATGCCATTTGCTCAAAATCTTTGAGAAAACAAAAGATTTTTTATGCTCTCTACCTGTTTTGTTCTCACTGCATCATTCAGCACCTTCACTCTGCCTATTTACAAATGTCCAGATAACTTTTTTCCATGTAAATGAACAATATGTAGTGAGAGACGGAAGTAGGATGTTTTAATAATGTATAAATTAATTATTAATATCTATAAATAACATGCATGTAAACATAAATATCCAGCTAGTGCAGATTGTTTTGGCGACTCATCGCGCTGAAGCTTGATGGTCCACTGTTTCATACTGCCCCAGGCTCTCCCATAACAACTTTTGAAGAATGATGACACCAGCAGTGGCATTAGGAAATCATCATTGTAGCACCTGAAGGCAAACTTTTGCTCTTCACTTTACAGTTGGTTCACAGATGAATAGAAAGCCCCTTTTGCAAGATGAAACAGGTGCTAATAACAATTTTTGCCAAATATGTGAGTGTGTGTGTGTGTGTGTGTGGGGGGGGGGGGGGGGGGGGAGAGAGAGAGAGAGAGAGAGAGATCATGTTTCTGAGTGTATTCACACTATATCAACATGATACATTTGAGATGTGTGTACTTTCAGGTTGCTATGGGCACTGTTGAGATGGGAAGGCACATGGCACCACAAAAATACATATTTTTACAAGTCGTAAAGGAACATATTCATATAATTTAGCACCTTTCTATCTGGAATCCCTTGTGCTCATGAGTACCATATTAACTAATATTTATTAATTAGACCACATATCAGCACTGAGTTATGCGAGTGTAATTCAATTAGCAATGCTATACTATACATTCATATAGCATATTCATATTATATTTATGATGCTTTGCCAAGTAGAAAATATAAAAATGTAGTTCCAATTTGTTGCGCCAAAAACACAGATGGAGACCGAAAATTGCTCAGACATTATCAAGTGACTCCCACATTTGACTGGGTTATTGAGAATGCATTAAATTTCACCGGTTCCTTAAACTGAATTCTCAGTTTCTGGGTGCACACTGTACACCTGCTGTATATTTGTCTCCAGGATAGGAGTGCCCACATATGCTTCTCAGGTAAACAACTTCCTGTTTGTCCCCAGAATCGGCCACTTTTGTCATTGTTCGGTTACAGGCAGTGTAACCTGAAGAGTGACTGTGGGCTGGGGGTCAGTGAGGGGGGCGGGAAAGCATAGGTGTGGCCCAGCGTTAGGAGAGCAAGTCAGCGTAGAAGAACGCTGTATACAGATTAACAAAGGAAGAAAGAGGGATAAAAAGCCGTGCGGCGAATGAGCTTACCAAGCGCAGTGCTGCAGTGGCGGAGCGGGCTAAGGCTGAGGCGGGGGTGAGGACTCCCGTGCGGATAGCGGGCAGCCGCGTTCGATGGATTTGAGCCGGAGCTGTGTGACAGGTGAGGTCCTGGCTGAGAACGCGTTGCTGGGGCATGTTTTACATCATTAGAGACACTCTGTCTCTGGCTCCGATTTCGTTCCTGGGGAGAGGGGTGACCCCCGCCAGTATGCGGGGGCAGCGGGAACAGCGGGGGATATGGGATACTGGAGAAGGGGGGGGCAGATGGGGTGGTCGTACTGCTGCGCTGTTACAAGCCGTGAATAATGGACCCAAGCGTGGACCACACAAACCTGTCCACTTTCCGGCCATATTACCTGTGAGAGTATTGAAGAGTTAAGGGAGGGAATGATGGTCACCCTTTGTTTAATGAGTGATTGTAAGGTTTAATAGGATGATGTGGGAGGGTGGGGATGCTGGATGGCGATGCGGTTTCGCTTGACCCCCCTGGTCCGCTATGTCTTTATTACATGGCTGACAGAGCGCATGCCAACGTGTGGCCCGACATTCCTTGCTCCGAGTGATTTATGACCTACAGCTGCTCAACCCAGGTCTCCCTCTCTCTCCAGCTGGACCTCAGACGTGGCCTCCCGAATATCCAACTCCAAGCCGCAAGAAAGAGAGAGAGAGAAAGAGAGAGAGAGAGAGAGAGAAGAAGTGAAAAAGAACACTTGTCAAGGCAGTCATCTGAATTCAGCACCCTGGCTCTCCATTGATCCGGGTGCGGCGACTGAAAGCAAAATGTTTGGATTATTTCATAAGCCAATTAGCTGTGAGAGAGCCTATTCTGCTGCAGCTATTGACCCAGCCTCACAGAAAGTGCTTATTGTCGCGATGCTCAATAAAGGATCAATAGGAGGCGAGTGATTGGATTAGCCAAGCAATCAATGCATTGTGCTAATATATTAACAAGATAATTAGCGTGTTCTATCAGCAGGAAGCCAAGCACCCCTCATTACGTAAGCGTGCGTTCACAATCCCTCAAGTTGAGAAAATGGGTGTTTCAGGTATTTTATCATTATGTAAAATGTAGTTTTATTTATGTCATATGTCATTTGAGTCAGAATCTTTGCATCAGCAGGATCAAGGGTGTAAAATAATACTGTGAAGTTTGGCATTCTCATGAATAATTTGGAATTTGAGCCAGAGATTTCCTGGCCTGGTCAAATTCATTTACTGCCAGCCCATGTCAATCTAGTAGCATAAAACTTTGGATGTGACAATGTCTTTGATAAGTTTTTATTATTTATTTTCCAGCATGTGATGACAAACTGTAGGCAAAAGTAAGAATAAATGGAGCAGAAGTCAAAAATAGCCTTGCCAATGACAACAAACCCATGCACTCAAGCCTGAACACAAACAAAAGATTCAGCATTATATGAAAGTTATCTCTGTCTAAAACAATAGAGAAATGCTTTGTTGTTTAAGCTGAGTTTGCATATGAAATAAATAATTTTGCAGCATGAGCTGAATTGTATTTAAAGGGTTTGTACCTCAGAACAGACAGATTAAGCAACTGCTGAAAGCTAGACAAATATCCGCAGCCTTATGTTTGAGAATAAAACTGCATCACAGACAACATACATAGATGAATATATTTTGAGGTCAATTTTTGCTATTTTCCACCACGCTGATTTTGAAAGCATGGTAAAATTAGGAAGATCCGACCATGTAAAGCTAAGTATTCTCAAACACTGTCACGTTTTGGGCTTTTTACGCTCTTGTTAGCAGTTAAAGGGACATTATTCCTTTGAAGAGCATCAGCCTTTGTGTGCGAGAGAAGACTGGCTTAGCTACGCTGCTTGGTATTCAGCCGGGCTTTGTGGAGTTGGCTGCCATATGTGAGAGAGAAACAGCAATGTAAGTACTTAAGTAAAGTTTATATTTGCTCAGGAATTTTGTGAGCTTTGCTTTACTTAGTGGAAAAACAATAACTAGGCAGACGGGGATGCTACCATTTTAAGCACTTATGCAAAGTTCATATTAGCAATGGAAATTCTAACCTTGGCTTGAATGTTTGAGCAGCCACACCGAAATTCACTGCTCAGAGACCTTTTTTTCCCCTTTTTTTAACGCCTGAAAGAGAGATCTGTGTTTGGACATTTTGAAACGTATTTACCACAAAACAGAGAGAAATTATCCAAAACATAACGATCCAGGGCCGTGGGAAGATGTTTTCAGTTGGGGGTGCTGTGTTTGAAGGTGCATTTACATATATGATTGCTTAGAGCTGTCAATTGTTTCTCATATTATTTACACATATTCAACATATATTCAGAGTATTCGTGGGCTATTTCACAACATTAAATCTTAAATTCAGTGATCTCACTAAAGTCTGAAATTTCACTTAACTGGGTCTGAAATATTTTTTGGGACTGTCAGGAGGAGAGCACAATGTCTGCAGCCAGTGGGATGAACTGTACTTTTTGAAACATTGTCATCTAATCGATTCAAAGGGAATGGCTTCCATTACAGCACATTTTGGTTTCAGATCTATTTTGCCAGAATTTTAATGTTAGCGACTCATGTCAACAGTGACAAGTTCTGTGATTATGACAAATTGTAGAGAGCAAAATGTGACAGCCACTGTCTGTGTGGAACTCTGACACTGGTATAAGTAACCACAGCTTTTGTATGGCGACAAAACTAAACAGAACTAACAAACACTCTCTAGCACACTGCAATGGAAGTTTTGGTTGTATCAAAGCAACATAAGTCAGTGATGGGAGAAGAAAATAGCCTGCAAATAAATGCAATTTTTGGATAAAAACACAAAAATTATGTCCTTAAGCATAAGTTTGTGGTCACCTTTGCATAAAAGCAATTTACACACAAAAGTGGCTAACAGCATTCCACTTCACGTAGGTCCTGACTACATCACTTACATGTGCAAGTATTTGGATAATGACTGGCATGTCTTTGTAGGCTATATTACTTACAGTATGTAACATGTTCAAAACATGAAAAGAGAATGCACAGTATAATTTAGATTACAATGGACAAAAATTCATGACATTGTAATAAAAATATTACAATGACCAATGGACCATTTCTATGCGTATCAGATTATGCTTGCCACTCTGTTACAGTGGGTCCCAAAACACTGCATAAAATAACTAGATTTATGTATGCACAATATTTATTTTGCTGGATAAGGTAATAACTGTAGGTCATGCAATCGGTTATGACTGTGATCACGATCAACAGAAGCTCATAGTAAATGAAATTATTTACCTTGGGCTACTGGGCTCCGCAGCTGTTAATATGAGCCAAACGCGGCCCTTCGCTGGGGATTTTGTTAATAACTATCCTAAAAAACTGTTAAAAAACATTTTCAATTTCTGTTTGCCAGCGTACCCTCAGCACCCCAACCTCCCATGGCCTTGTAACTGTCGATTTTTGTTAAGGCCTTTTATCTGTTTGATCCCTCAATTTCAAGAGTAAAAAGGTCTCTTCTTTGAGCTGGTTCAAAAAGTTTTTTGAATAACAAATGTGATGCATGTGAACAATATGCCTACAGTAGAACATTGCACAGGAAATCTTACAACGGTATATATCTTATGAATTATTCTATATGTGCAAGATTAATCTTGAGTATGTGTGTGTGTTTGTATGAGCAGTACTAGAAGACCCCTCAATGATCATAAAGAAAGAAACAGCACCGTGTGAAAAAAACTACGCTGTGGTGTGAGTGTGTGTGCGCGCATGTTTGTGTGTGGGTCGGCGTTAGATAATCCTGTGTTCCCGGAGGGCAGGGATAAATGTCGTTTTGTTCTAGCATTTGATTGTCCTAGGCTTCTGCTGAATATAAAAAATTTAAATAGGAACCAACATTAAAACCTCTTTTTACTTTCTGAGTCTGACATTCCCTATCATATGCAAAACATGTAAGGACCATTGCAATCTCATACACGTTCTAGGTGCAGTTTTTCTGAGTATATTAACAATTAACATGCACTATTGCATGCATTATGTGATAGCTACAAGTTGACCTGATATAGAGAGAGGTGACAGATCCAAAGAGGCTGGCTTTGTCACGTCCTGAGTCTTCCTTAATTGTTTTCCCCCAGAATCTGGCTGTCCTTGTCAGTTTCTCCTTCAGGTTCCCTAATTGGTTCATTTTTTAACTATTATCCAGTTCTTAGCCCCTCTTCTCGTGCTCCCGCTCTTACCGTTTCCATATTGTTAATGGACCTATGGCTAAGCAATGAGCCAATCACAGTGCGTATTCTCTCCTCATATACTCGGACATTCTGTATGGAGGGTGATTTGTGCCATAATTCAATACAATACACTTATTGAAATACAATACACATCTCGAAAATACAATGCATGTGTAGCAATAAATACAATGTAAAAATGCTTAAATACAATACACAAATTGAAAATACAATACACATCTTGAAAATACAATACATGCCTCGAAATACAATACACATCTCAAAAATACAATTCATGTGTAACAATAAATTCAATACTAAAATGATTTCTTTTTCAATGTCGATCAGGAATATTTGTGCCAAAATGAATACATATCACACCTCGAAATGCAATACATACCTTGAAAATACAATACACGTTACACTACAATACAAAAATGCTTTGTTTTTCAATGTTGGTCGGGAATATTTGTGCCAAAATTAAAACAATACAACCGTATTGTTTTTCAAGTTGTGTATTGTATTTTGATGTGTATGTTGTATTTCAATGCGTGCATTGTATATATCGAGGTGTGCATTATATTTCGATGTTGGGTTTTGGCACTATGTAAATTTTAGTCTATGAGCTCCGACCAATTAATATGATTGGACGAGGCATTCCATAGAGTGCCTAAGTCACGCCCGGTTGGTACTCTGACGTATACCGTGGTCTGGGTGAATACTGATTGGCTGACAGGTGTTGATTAAAACCGTGAAACCGCACAGATAGTTCGGCTACGGTAGTTTCACCGTTCGAAGTTCGAAATTCATCCGCTAGCCAACCTATAACCATAGCAACGTTAGACCACTGGCATTTGGCTGGGTATAACAGAAACCAAGATACTCATTTATCTCCAGGGGGCTGTTTCAATAAACTTTACTTGTCCCCGAGTCAGACCATCTGTTCAGTGAAAAGTCGGACCTTTGGCAGACCATGACCGTCAGGTGTTTCAATAAAACAAAAGTAGGATGTCCGACAATGGTCCGACGTGGATGGTTCGTCACTGTTCATTTGAAGTTGCGCGAGAATTTACACCTCAGCGATGCACTGCTTCGCTATTTGACGTTCAAATATTCGAAATAAGTTAACGTTAAATGAAAAAAAAAAAAAAAAAACAATTTTGATTTGGTAGATCATTAACTACTATTCAGACATAAATTAACAGCGCACATCGCTGTAAGATGTCACATAACTAACGTTCATTTTCAGTAGGCTATTATCTGAATACAGTCTAGCTAATTAAAAGCAGTCTTTGCTCACTGTGCACTCTGTGCTAGAACTATGATTGGCAACAAAACAAAGCTATTCAACACACAAAAGACATTAAAACTTTCGTATCGTCCGATCCAGTCGGGGGTAGTCCGTCGCTGGGTTGGACGGTCTGTTGTTTTTATTGAAAATTGTTTAATGAAATTTTGCAGCGTTAAGTTACGTCCTGTGGGGCGGTTAACAATAGGTGCTCCAGCGATAATGACCGTAAATATTAAAGCAGCAAAGTAATCGCGCTTTATTCATTAAACGATAGTAACTCTGTACAGTTACGAAGGAAGCTAACATGTCCACTTCATGTATCAGCAACTGCTGACAGTTCGCTGGCTAAGTGCTGTGACAACAGGGGGGTATACTACGAAGCTGGCTTTGTGACTAAGCCTGACTTTAAGCTAAAGTAAAACCCGGAGCAGCTCCTTTTACTTTAGTCCATGTTCCAGATTTGAAGAGGTTCCTGGTTTTACTAAGAGCTGAAGTCAGGCTTAATCACAAAGCCAGCTTTGTAGTATACCCCCCAGACAGATTTCAGCTTGCTGGCTCTACGGAAACCATCATTTATTTTTGTAGGTTTGTAGGTCCAACTAAATCCGCCGCCAGTGTGGGCGCCTGGCCAATCCTGGCCACGCGGGGCGTATCTAGCCAAGAACCAGCCTATAACATGACTATAATTTACATCGTGCCAAAAAGTAAACTCGCCACAGAATACAATGCACCGTCTCGTGGTTACTTGCGCCAGAACTGCATATTGAAATACAATACACAGTGTATTGTATATTTCAATGCAAGGTTTTTGGCACAGAGCTCGAAATACAATACACACCTTGAAAATACAATACATGTGTAACAATAAATACAATACAAACATACTTTGTTTTTCAATGTCGGTCAGGATTATTCATGACAAAATTAAATACAATACACATTGAAAATACAATACACATCTTGAAATACAATACACATCTCAAAAATACAATACGGTTGTATTGTTTTAATTTTGGCACAAATATTCCTGACTCACATTGAACAACAAAGCATTTTTGTATTGTATTTACTGTTACACATGTATTGTATTTTTAATATAGGTATTGCATTTAAGCATTATTGTATTGTATTTATTGTTACACATGTATTGTATTTCAATAAGTGTATTGTATTTCAATGTGTGAATTGTATTGAATTTTGGCACAAATCACCCTCCATAATTCTGAGCCTGAACTTCTATTGAAATGCATTATGGAAACTCCGAATCGTTCACTTTTATGGGGTTTTAAAATGTTTCTAAGTTTAAAAAAATGGTCTAACGCTGTGCTTGGGGTAAATGTAACTCCGATACGAGGTATCCTGAGAGGCTGGGTGATGGGGTGTATTGTATACCCTTCGCAAAGCCACATCATAACCGAGAGAAGTGTCTCCTCTGGATAAAGCTTTGTGGAAGACCCCACTATCAGCTTAACGTAGCTAACAAAGGTCAACAAGGAAGTCTACATTTGTTCCAAGCTAAGTCAACATCGTTAAGGCGACATCTTGTCACTTCACTGGAGATTAATGTAAAGTTATCTTTTACATCGCTAAGTTAGCTAACATTAGCTAAAGTTAGTAAACTCTACGGCTAACTTCAGTGATGACAGACGTTAGGTTAACGTGAGCTCCTGGCTGCATTGTTCACCATTCCTCAACTAAGTTGTAAACGCACACCTTATGAGGTGCTTTCTGATTATGTGAATTCAAATCAAAAAGAAGGTGTTGTGGCACACTCAGAACTTAATATGCACAAAGTTTTTATTTTATAATTTCACCAATGTTTCAGCGATAAAGCCTTCGTCAGGGTTCATTCATAAAACCAGAGTTCATTCATTCACGCCATTTTATGTTAAGATTCTCACGATTGGGCCAATGTTAATTGTGGGCGTATCCAGTCCACTCCCAATTCCATCATAATTCCATATGGCAATCAGGGGAATTCCCTGGTTCATGCCTCTGCAAAACACAGGACTGTTTCACTAGAGGTCCTTATAGCAATTCTTTTGTGAATGATAAGAAATAAATACATCAATATACAAAAGTTATGAAGGAATTGGGAGTGGACTGGATACGCCCACAATTAACATTGGCCCAATCATGAGAATCTTAACATAAAATGGCGTGAATGAATGAACACTGACGAAGGCTTTATCGCCGAAACATTGGTGAAATTATACAATTAAAACTTTGTGCATATTAAGTTCTGAGTGTGCCTCGACACCTTCTTTTTGATTTGCATTGTTCACCATGTCACTTTGTTTACTTAGAAGGAGTTCAGTCATGTCAGGTTAGATTTCTTAAATTCAGTAGCAATAATAATACGTAAATTAAATTTATTACCCTGCAGTGCACGAACAATGCTTGATCCTCTATCTTGTTGTGTGAGAGGGTGAGGGAAACTAGATGCGGTTGCTCGCGTTTGCACCGAGACCTGAAAATTTTAGCTTCTAATTTAAACTTTTTGTTGACCTTCTCTGCTCTAAATTCATTAATGTATCCCTCCAATGCATAATGTTACCCTTTTTGCTGACTTCTTGATGAAATTTGAGCCTTCTATCGCCAAAAATCATCAACAGCATCCTGAAAAATATCTCCGACTGTGATACCCGCCATTAGCGCCTGTTCTAAAATGTTGATTGTTTGTCCGAGTCAGTGGAGGGGGCGGGGCATAGCCATAGGTCAATTGCTGTTGTGTATATTTAAGTTCCTGGTCCACATTTTCCCTTTGCTGGATTGATCTCTTTCACACTCGGTGTTCAGATTCAGATTCAGATTTACTTTATTGTCATTGTTACAGAATAACAACGAGATTTACGTTTGGAGAGAAAGTGCTCCGGGCCGCAGCAACGTGCGTCGCGCCGCCAACTCCACTTTTCTTCGAAAATTAAGGTTGCAGTTACATTTATAACACATATTGATGACATCAGACATAATACACATCAGGTTTATAACACAACACGCTGGAAACGCGTAGGAATTTTTTAATAGGAATGGAGGGGGGGTGGGAGGTGGGGAAGAAGTGGTTAATGAAAAATGAAAACTGCGGAGGCAGCCTGTGGCGGGGGGTGGTGGAATGCAGAGTCCAGAAGTTCACATCTAAAATCACTAAGTTGCTATTTAATGGGAATCACTTCCCAGTTTGTGGTCCAAACAAGTGTCTTTTTTTCCAGTCTCTCCTACACCCTACTTTTATGGTGTGCACCTGCTTGCATGCCGTAGTTCATTTGACTTGCCATCCTCATTACTGATCTTGGACCAGTCCCTTCATCTAAGCCTTGCCTGAACCCCCTGAAACCCAGTTCACCCCTACCTGACTCGGACCATCTCCAGACCAAGCTTTACCAAGTGCCTTTGAGTTTAACTAGTCTTTAGAAAATAAAAAAAAAAACATATTTTGCTTTATCTGTGATCTGTGTCTGGCTCTTGTTCTGAAAACACATGGCAAGCTTGACTTCAGTACCAGTACTGCCATCCAATGTCAGTACTCTGGTGTACGCTAAAGACGAAGGAACACAAATAATTTACTTTGGTTACCGTGCTTATTTTTCTTTGTATTAGTCAAATTGAGTAAAAAATTGGCATATAAGGCCAAGGGAATAATTATTGTGACTGCAACAGGGAGGGTATTTGGATCACTTGGATGACAGATGTCCTCAAGCTTCAGTGAAACATTTCTCCAACCCTCTTTGTCAGTTAACTTGAAAACTCTGACTGTAAATGTGTCTCTGCCTGTCAATGGTCCCAAACGCAGGCTACAGTACACATCCCACGCACCAAAAATTCATGTTCTCAACTGAAAGGGCAGAATCAAATAAACATAATGTTTGAGGCACACTTTATGTCATAAATGACATGTTCTGAATATGGTTGAAGTTGGCTGTGAGGAATAGCATAAAGGCTCCTCAGTTTAGTTACATTATTATCAAAGCCAAATGTGTGCCTGCAAGCAATCAAAATTGATGATACAATGATACACAATACAATCATGATACATTAGCCTGTTCACATTATTACCATTAAATATAGACATACCGAATTACTGTGCCAGCACCTTTTGGTGAAATTAGAAATAGGTTGCACTTCAGTTTAGACATGGTTCTAGCAAGTCATATGCGGACTACTTTGTGACTCAGAAAGATAGCAAAAGTCGCCTTGCATGACCTAATCCAAGTGACACTACCACTGGTGACTTCTAATGTACATGTAAAACACTCCTGAAATTTAATTACGCCCTTGATATTCATCTCTTCGCTCAGTTACATGTATCCTAGGCAGAAAAATACCAGTTAATCCTTGCAGCTGGAAACTAGGAATAGATGTAACAATTTATCTGCGTGTATATCGCCAGACAGCGCATGCAGAATAATGGGGTCCGTGATGTCCTTTATGCAACCTATGGATAAGTTGCTGAAATACATGTAGGTGCTACCTACACAGAAGTACTCTGATTCAATAATGAAAAAAGAATTTAAAGAAAACATCTGCTATAAAATATCTTATAAAGGATAATGAAGTGACTGTGAATGAAAAGGCTGTACCCGTGAAAATTTACTATGCAGGTGTAAACTAAAATTGCTATCTACAACTGTACTTTTTAATGTATAAATCAATGCAGACATACTTTCCCTCCATTTTAACATAGTAGGCAGGGATGACTAAGTGTGTGGTGCATTATTAGTTGCTGTTGTTAAAATGTACAGAAATATCTTAACAAGGGCTTAATAGCATTGTTAACAATGGCACTTCTCTGTTGTATAATTGCACATATACTCTTGTTTCTCCAGTCTCTTCACCCTCAACATCCCCCCACATTGCCAACATGACAGACAGTTGACAGAAAGACAGAGAAATGATAAGTGAATGATAATGATAATGATAAGCCAGTGGTCAAAGACAAAGGCCAATGGACAGACTCATGGGCCAATGGACTGAAACATGGGCCAATCAACTGAAACCCAGGCCAGTGGACAGACACGTGGGCCAACTGACAGAGAGCACGTTTGGCTGATGTTGTCAACTTCAGACGGCTTAGTATTATGTCTCCCTCCCAGAGGGCTTGTTTTAGGCTCGGTTCCCGTTCGCGCTTGCGTTCACGTTCCCGTTCCCGTTCGCATCGGCGTTCCCACTTCGTTTCCGGAGAGTAACTCCAAAACCGTTTGCATGATCCTAACAAAACTTTGCATTCTTATTACTCAGGTCATGAAGTGGTGCTTTCTTGTATGTGCCTGTCTGTCCGTCTGTTTGTCTGTTCATCCGGATGTGATCAATTTCTGTTCGGAACATAACTCCTAAACCGTTTGCATGACCTTAACGAAACTTTGCATACTTACTTCTCAGGTCCTGCAGTGGTGCATTTTGGTATGTGCCTGTCTGTCCGCTGGGTTAGGCAGGGAAGGGGTCCGGGAAGGGGGGGTGCGTTTTTATGAGTAAAAACACATTCTAGTTTTGTTTGGGTTGCAGGTAAATAGCAGTGCATGACAAGAAATGGCCATAAGTAAAATAAATGTACCAACTGGTTCAGATGTCCGGCCACATGATGTTTATGCTACGATAACATGCACCTCTGAACTCTCTCAACATCAAGCCGGGTACGCAGTCGAGTGCAGCTCCACATTGACATCTGCAGTAGTGTGGCTGACCATGTGGGCTCACTATTATTAGTTGAGCGCTTGAACCCTGTAAACCTAATTTAGTAAAAATAGCTTCTCAATCTCCCAAAGACATTCAACATCCTTTCATGCTCATAGTTATATACTCAAATTTTAAGTGTATGTTTCATGCACCTTTTACATGAGGCATTCCGTTGTATACTTGTAGCAGTATGTGAATCACAACAAAGACAACAAATCCTGTGTGACTTGGTTAATGTCACTTGACTATCGAGAATGTGTCAATTTCTATGACTGATGGTTGGAATCCACCCAAGATGCACCCATCAAGTCTCGTACAGACATCTGTATGTCCAGACAATACAGAAAACACACCTAAAGAAACAGGCCACTGGACAAACCCACAGGTCATTGGACAAACACTTGGGCCAAGTGACAGTGACACAGGACAATGGACGGACTCACAGGCTAATGAACAGACACACAGGCCAATAGACAGACAGATGGACCAATGGACTGGCAAGCAGGGCAACTGACAGACACGTGGGTTAATGGACGGTGGCACAGGAAAATGGACAGACTCATTAGCTAATGGACAGACACACAGGCCAATTGAAAGAGGTATGGGCCAATGGACATACACATGGGCCAGTGGACAAAGACACAGGACAGATACTCGGGCTTAAAATTTGACAGGCAGATGAAGAGGCAGTGTGCATTGCAGCTGTAGACATCAACAAACGATGGAAAAGCATTAGCTGCTTCATATGCTTGAATCAAGCACATGCCTGATCTTTATTGATAGTCACAAAGTAGACATTTTTTGTCTGTTGTCGTAAAACATCGCATAGTCAATTCACACATCTTTCTTCTTGTTATTGCATCATTATGTGCAATGATTTGTTTCAAACGATGATGCAAAATGCATCATAAATCAATGCAAATGAAGCTCTGCAAAACAATTTAGTGGAAAACCTAATGTGACAGGAGCTAGAAATGATGTGCTAATCATTTGGCACCACAGTTAACCATTGCATGGTGCTTGAAGAGGCTGAACCAAGATGTATCCACTGTTTGTTTATTTGAAGATGAGCGGCGCAGATCTGTGAAACAGCATATGAAAAAAAGCCTTCCGCATGGCTCATCCAAAAGCCCCATCTGCAGCATCCACTAGGGCCCAGTGAATGCTATGAACATTTGCCAAACAACAAGTGACAATCAGAAATTTTATTGAAGTTGTGTTCAGTGCTTACAGGGGAAATAAATAGCAGCTACCCTGAATGTTTTTTTGAATAAAAATAGATGGAAAATTGAAAATATATTAACTCCCAGGAAAAAAAAGAGCCAAGCCCAAAATAGCAAAATATGAGGCTTTTAATGGTCTTAACAACAAATCATTCATCAGGAAATTAGCAAGAATAAAACTTATAGATAAAGTAACTTAGTGTGGGATAGTTTTTCTCTGATTTCTTTGAATACTTAGGCATTTAAGCCTGTAAACTTATTCAGAAAGAAGAGTCAATGTTGTTCCACTCAATGTTGATGGCATCACACAGCTGGACTCTGTTCAAATGGAGCGACCCGATATCCAATATGGCGCATCCTAAGGCAGCTATGATTGCCGATAATGGTTCAAAGTTCAAAATGTAGACGAGTGAACTTCCGCCCATAATTGCGCGAGGTCGAACGCTAGCTAATATAATTGCGATTTACAGCGTTTAATTCCAAGACGTGGACTCCGGCTTTGACTTGAATTTGACTTGAATTTGTATTTCATATTCATATCTGTGTATCCATGATTGTTTTCTACTGTGAAGCTGCGCATTGTTCATCGCATTCCGACATGCATGCATTGGCTTGGCGAAGCTGGCCTTATTACCGGAAGTGCGGACGTCTACAAGAAATCTCGTTCATTCATCTCGACTCCCGATTTACGACAGTTTCCCACTATATCAGGTCGCTCAAATTCTGGACTCTGAAAACTCTTCCTCCATGCATGCCCATGGGCTCTTTTCTGCCCTGGAGTGTACATATAGAATCAATGCATTACCTGGAGAACTACATATTTTATCAATTTTATGATAAGTTATACTTCTGGATGTATCAGGATGAAAGGGTGTTGTTCAAACGTTGGATGCTCCATTGAATTAATATTCCTGAAGGATAGGGGCTGCGCGTGGAACTGTGTTATTCAGCCACCAAAGTTATTATTCCATTACATTGAAAAAGTATTTAGGTGTTACACTTCTGTGTGCGCATGCCCTCATCTTAAGCTGCTCTTTAAGCGTATTCATTTATTTTTAGTGTTTTGTTCAGCGCAACTGCCTTTCTATCAATGAGCAATTTCACACTGCTGTGCTTACGAAGTCCAGGCAAACTTCTGTATGCCTCTCTGTATCTCTGTGTGGATTTACCTTGGATGAAGATTTTAAATTGTGGATTTTAAAACCGATCCCTGAAGACGCTCTTACGGTGAGAAGCTCCGTGAATCGGTAATTACCATCATGCGTGGCTGCTGGGGGTGAGGTGGGGGGGGGGGGGGGGATGTCTTCTGAGTCAGATTGTTCAAATTCTCAGAGACGTATTCCTTTCACAGCGATATTTTCTAATTCCCTTCTATTATGTTCCCCCAACATTAATGAGATAAAAAGATCACATTGGCAGCCATTGATGTTCCTCCCAAATGAATGCATGTTTCTATGTACTGAGCCATCTGCTGATCTGAGAGACACAGCGTTTAATACAGAATCATGACCACGGCTGCCCCCTCAGATGGGATCTATCTATTCATTGGATTTAACCAGGCGTGAGATGGGCCTGGAATACCAAACATGGACACTCCGGCCCCTCCCCCCGTCCCAGTCCCCCCATTGCCCCCTCGCGCGATGGTCCCGTCTCCCCACCCTGCCTGGAGGGAGCTCCGCGACTTCATGTTGCCAGGGGCGACGCGGCCCAAGGTCACGGGGCCGAGTGGGAGGTGAGGCGGAGACAAAGGGACATCTGAGGGGACATCTGGAAGAGTGACCCCACATAATTAGTTATTAATCCTCCTCTGGGGGGGGGGGCAGAATACGTTTAGACTCTTACTGCTGTGCTTGAAGGAGAAGAGAGGGAGAGGGTGAGATCTTACCGGGAAGGAGAAAGCAAGAGAGAGGGAGGGAGAGAGAGAGAAAGAGAGTGAGAGAGCAATTTGTGGAGAAGTGGAGTTTCTCGGACTTCTGCTAAAACAAATTGAGGGGAGAGAGAGAAAAAACGAGGGACGGAAGGCTTATTTTCATGTGTCTTAAACATCAAATCATTGGCAATTGAACTACAACTGCATCATATGTATTTAATATGAACTGGAGAGGCTGTCTTTGTTAATGCAGTGCACATAATAAAGACTCCCATCCTTCTTGCATTTTTACTTATATTCAAATCAAGCCATGAATATTGAGCGAGGGAAGAGTGAGCAGAGGACAGGGGGGAGAAAGAGAGAGAGAGCGAGATAGACAAGTCAGGCCTCCTGGAGACTAAGCTGATTAGCTTGGCATGTGTTTGCTGTTGAGCTGTGAAGGTGGAGGTGACAGTGGTGGGTGGTGGTGGTTGGGGGGAGTGCAGTGGGGTTTTAAGAATGGGGGTGAAGCCACTGTACATGCGGCCCTCGCTCATTTGGGCTCAGCTGTTGCAGTTGTGGGGTCTGATCCTAACAGTTTTTGAGCACAGGGAATAGGGGGAAAGGGGGCGCGTGTTCGAGTTTTTTTTTTTTTGAACATCAGGAGTGGGCCGGCGTGCGGAGGGAATTGATGACTCTCCCCAGCAGAAATCCCTCGGGCGACAGATGGGGGCGTCGGCGAGCCACATGCTCCGTGCCAGCTCAGTGTACAGGTGTCAATATTTACAATGCACGCTTGGTGAGTGTGGGTGTATGTCTCTATGGGGGTAAGGGGGGGTGTACAGGGACATCCTGGCAGGCCGGGTTCTACTATTAGGTGTGAGCATCGGGAATGGATGAGCAGAGATCATTGAGGAACAGAGCGAAACCATACTGGACCTTCCTCCCTCTTGTGCCCATCACCAACAGCTGGATCAGCTCTTCCTCAGCAAATCCTAAATCTTCTGCTTGGGAGTCAGGGGGTGGGCTGGAGAGGATCAGTCTGCCGCTGATTTTTGACGCTACTTTCAGTAACATCTTGTGTCAATCAAAAATAATTTTTTTTGCCTGTTTTCAAATTATGCTCAAACAAAAGACGAACTAGCGACTGGATTGCAACCCAAGCCTCCGACTGACCAACCATTAGTGTTCATAAGGAAGAATTCCATATGTTTTGGTTTATAGTATATACTGTAGTATATTCGATTTAAGAAAAAAAAACTGCATCAAGTATTGTGTTTTTAAAACCATTTTTTGCATCTCTGTTGCAGCAAAAATAATTACAAAATGTAACAATTTGTTATATTTTCACTAAATTAGGACATGAGGGACTCCCACACCCTTTATCTCTGAGAAAGACATTCTGTACATCATTCTGTTAGCACATACTACCGCTTCTGTTTAGATGGATGTTTTCAGGCAAACAAATCCTCAGTAATAAAGAAGCTGCAGTGTATTTTCTGCGAGAGAAAGAGAGTGAGAGAAAATGTGAGAGAATGAGGGAACAAGCTCCAGCCCATACTCCTGAAGTTCCATGTTTACTAAAATAGGGTCTAATTACCATGAAGAAAACAGCCATAGGCGATAGTGAACAATGCAGGAACTGTGAGAGAGGGAGAGAGGGTAGAATTAAGCACTTTCAGCTGTGCTCACAGTGTTAGCATGTTTACTCTGTCGCTTTACACCCTGTTCCAGGATGGTGTTTTCTGCTACCCCGTTTGTTCTTCACCCGAGTACTATCTGTCAGAGGTCAGATGTTTACCTTGAAGATAGGTGTGAAATTTCAGCCCAACTTGTGAGTAAACACTGCTCTTGTACTTATCAGAGTGGGAGAATTTACAACAAGGTTAACTAATGGACTGCTGTTTTCTTTAAATCAGTGTGTGTTCGTGCGTGTGTGTGTGTGAGAAAGAGAGAGCGAGAGAGAGAGACAGAGAGAGAGTGTCTGTGCGTGTGTGTATGTGTGTGTGAGTGTTTGGGAGAGAGAGCAATAGAGAGAGAATACAAGTATCTTGAACACCTGACCTATCATTACTATTTGTTGAAAATGTTCTCATGATTACAAAACACAACTTCTCAGAAGACACTGTAAAACCAGATAGTGTGGCAAACTCAAATGTTTTGTGGAAACCAATTACCTCAAAAAATTATGTAAGCCGACTTAATTGCATTGTGAGGACGGTACTTAAGGAATATAAGGTAAAAGTTATTCTTACCATGTTTTCAAGTGCTGTGAACACAAGATCACTAAGTTGGCTTACACAGGTTTTTTGAGGTCATCAGTTTCCACAAAACAATTGAGTGCGCCACACTATCTGGGCTCACAGTGAACAGTAAGACACTAAAGCATGAATTGATCAATACAGCTGATATTATTAATGTAATAATAATAATAATAATAATAATCATGATCATCATCATCATCAGACAATGTCATCAATATTGCCCTGCCAATATGGATCCCTTTTCTGAGCCCAATAAAGGTCATGACCAGTAACACACACACACACACACACACACACACACACACACACACGCGCACACACACACAAAATTTCATGAATCTAGGAAAGGTAATTTCTGAGAAAACTTGTCACTACATATCTGGATGGATGGTTGTATAGATGTAGTGATAAAGGGCAATATTCCCCGCTCCACTTTGTGGTGGGGGGAATAATAATCACGAGAAAAGTGCAGTTTGTGAGGAAACTGCGTGGGTTTTTTGAAAGGCCAGATTTGACCCTCCAAAATCGCAGCTTAAAATTTTATGTGTTGATTTTTTTCAGGGAAAGACTGAATGAAATCATTGATAATGAATGATACGGAAGACGAGCAGACATCGAAGCCCTCTAGGACAGAATGTATCTGTTTCTCAGGACATCTCATATTTTACATATGAGCCATTTACACTGCTTATGAAGAACCGTCCTCAAATATCAAATCTAATCTTATTTGTATACATATTTCTCAAACATTTTTAACAATGTGTTTTAATGTTAGTAGAGGGCAGTGGGTAGCAGCGGTGACAGAGATTAGGTGTTCTGCAAACTGCTGACTCTGTCAAGAGCTTTTCTATGGCTGCATAGACATGGATAGAGCATCAATGCAGTCATGAAAGAGATTAGAAATCTACGCACTTCTCGAGAGCCAACTCCAAACGAGTCAGAGCCGTTGAGAAGTAACAGTAAGGAAAGGTTTCCACCCCAGAACACTATGACTACTGCCACCCTTCAACCCTGTCTTCAGAATATAACTGAGTATAAGCTTGATCAAAAAGGTGCACTTTCTGTCTTTTCTTAAATACTGCAACCGTGTTTGACTCCTTGGAAATTTTACTAGAATGTTTTACATAAATGGGGCTCTGTATGACGAGGATCTATCTCCATTTAAATACTTAACTATTCCTGGAATTACCAGATAGCCTGCATCTTAAGAACAAAGCGTTCTCGTGGGCTGATAGGATAAAAGTGAATTAGTTAAATACTCAAGTGCCATTCTATGTAAAGCGTGAGGAATAAAAAATCAGCTCTCTACTCGATAGGTAGCCAGTGGAGTGATGCTAATGCTGGGGTGATTTGTTGAAACTTTATAGATCAAATCTAGGTATGAGCAGCAGCATTCTTAACAAGCTGGAGATTTTTTAACAAGGAATTTGCACAAGCAGATAATAGAGCATTGCAATAGTCAAGTCTAGATGTGACGAAAGCATGAATCAATTTATTTGCATCCCCTAATGATGGAAATTGACCAATTTTTGCTATGTTTTATAAGTGAAAGAAGGCCACTTTGGAAACATTTTTCATATGGACATCAAAAATTAAATACTGGTCAAGAGTAATGCCAAGGTATTTCTCAGTCACATTTTCTGCGACTATGCAACAACCAAAATTTAGAGAGAGAAGACAATTTCTTCCTTAATTTTTTAGAGCTAAAAATCAATATTTTGGTCTTATCTGAATTTAGTTGCAGGAAATTAGAAATCGTCCAAGCCTTTTTGGCTACAATACAAGTCTGTTGTTGAGCAAGTCGTAGCGCATCATCAGGTTTCGTAAAAATATTAGATGGTCGCTACCCCCCTACTCTGCAGTGATGGTATTTAGTTTTTTCCTGTTTGTTTTTTTGTGGTCTGTTTTGTTTTAATGTTTTTCTTCATTTAAATGTATATCTTAGTTCCATTTTACCCGCTCTGTAACATCAACCTGCCAAGGGACAACAGATGGAAATTAGCCTGTGGCTATATTCTGGCATATTTACATGTGAATGTTCATTAATATGCACAAACTGGTCCTTGTCATGCATGTAAAATCTAAACCAGGAGAGCGCTTGTCCATGAAGTCCAAAACAGTGCTTATGTCTGTCAAATAAAATCTCATGGGCCACAGTATCAAAAGCTGCATTTAGGTCAAGAAGAACAAGAGCAGACACAGATACATGGTCTGATAACAGAAGCAGATCATCGACAACCTTAACAAGTGCAATTTCAATGCTACAACAGGGCCTGAAGCCAGAATTTTTGATAGAAAGGGGGGATTAGCGATGGGTCCATAATTCTGCAGATTATCAGGATCAAGATTAGGTTTCTTCAATAAAGGGTTAATGGTAGCCATTTTCAGTGAATCAGGTATGTACGTATACAGTTACTAAGATAAGATAAGACAAGATACTCTGACTCCACATTTGGTTCCAGCTCTGGATCATTACATTTAAGTTCATTAATATTTCTCTTAAAACCAAACTCAAATTCAACCAGAGTTGATGCATTATAATTGGCATTGTCTTTGAATTCTGAATTGCCACAAACACAGTAAGTTTTAGAGACCACGTGTTCACAATTTCAATGGTTAGAAGTCAAATGACTTCATTTTCTATCGTCACAATTTTCTCCCGTTTTGTCCTATCAAAAGTCATTTGCAGTAAAGTACAATTTGAATATGAAGTTCTTCGGGGCACTCATTGCTATTTCTCATAAAAATGTGTCTTAAAAGGCTGAATAATCCCTATAATTATGAGTCATAAGAAAAATTTGCAGCACATTAAAAGTCCAGGATTGCAGTTGTGGTTGGAGCAAAAACTAGCTGACACAGTGTGCCCACGGCGCCAAGTTTGTGAACCATTGGTTCAGTGGAAACACGTTTCCATCAAATTATACATAATTTTCACGAAAGTTGTGCAGTGGTGCAGGGATCACCTGATTCAATTCTGGACGTAAGTGAGCCATCGTCAAGCTTGAAGTCACTGAAAAATTCTGTCTTATGAATAACTTCCTTATCTCTGGTCCAAAAAAAATTCTATGTGGATTCAAAATGTGCATTTTTTCAATTCTGCATCCAATCATATACTACGCTATGGTGTAACATCATTAGGTTCATTAGCATTATGGGTTGAATTTCAAGGGGGTCCCAGGTTGTTCAAAATTCATCCAACTTCATCCTGCTGCTGCCACAATAGTCACATATTCAATAACGAAAAAAAGCTAGTTCCAAAGGATACCATACATGTCCAAGCCATAGACTGTATAAAAAGATGGACAAAGCAACCATGAGGTAACCCATTAGTTTCAGCATACCATTTAGGAAGCCTCGATTTTGGCAATTTGAACATGGCCATTTTGTCATTTTGAAACCGGATGTGATTCCTATTGGACGAGAGCATGAATTGAAGACCCAGGGAGGAGCGAGGGGTAGATCTATGGGTGAATCTGACCGTATCTGACGAGGACCAGAGGATAGCCACGCCCCCAAAAGCATATCTGGCTTTGTCCTTTATTTTAGTCTATTTGGGACCATAATTTACAAAAATGAACATCATGATATATCGATTGGGACGTAAAACTTGCAATAGATACCATAAAATAATGCAGAAAATCATTATTGAAATGATAAATCATGTGGGATAGTAGGGTCATCTCCTCATAGATTTCCAGAGCATTGAACTTCTTTCTACAACCATTTACGTCGCCATCTGCTAGCCATTAAATAGAATGCAATTTTAAGAGATTTCTGCATTGGCCTCACTTTTCAGATCCGGGTGCTGCGTCCATCTTTTTATGGAGTCTATGGTCCAAGCTTTAAGACCACCATTGGCATGTTTTCGCTCAGAACTTCCAAAGTTAACCTGGTTACCTCCCACAGTCCAAAGACATGCATGCTAGGCTAACTGGAGACCTTAAATTGCCCACTGGTATGAGTGTGAGAGTAAATGGTATGTGATCCCAGCAGTGCATTGGCAGTGCGTGCAGACTGTGCTCCAGTCTCTGAATGCTGTATGCTATGATAGGCACCAGTCTCCCTACAGCCCTGCTGTGGAGGAAGTGGGTTAGATAATGAATGGATGAATGTATACTGCTGCATTCATTTTGACCTTTTTCAGGATTTGAGCTCGCTTGGTATAATTTCGGCAGAATCTGTTTATCCACAACATTTTCCTCATCATTTTAATTAAGACGCCCCACACAAAAACAAACACAACATTTCATGGCACCATCTGGCGAGTAACACGAACTGAGTGGAACATTCACATATGTAAGTTCACGATTGTAGCAAGAAATAATCATAATAATAAAAATTCTGGCCAGATTTAGCCCTCACACACTTGTTTTAATCTCCCCCATTTTGGCACTCTCAGCCATTAATGTAACTATTTATTCTTATTTGTTTTTCTCATGATGAGGGCAAAAAAGAACAAGGAAAGCTTTATATCATGAAAGTAAAATATGCAACAGTTGGTTGTACATATGTATCAATTGGTGGATGAAGACTGCTCACCTGACATAACTGTAGACACGTTCCAGAAGACAGGAAATAGAAATAGATTTCAAAATACAATAGAAGTTTAATTGGCATATCCAATGAGAACACAATTGCTCCATTCATTTCAGACATAACAAGACGTGTTGTTACATGATAAAAAGTAGACTTGATCTTTTTCCCTTCTGATGATGATTTGATAGCTTGCCACAGCAGCTGAAAGTGAAAATAATCATAATTAATTTTAAAGGCGAGAATCCTGATTGCAGCTGTCAGTGTGCATTCACGATCTCTTCAGCAGCAATGCATGTTCCACACTCAGCTAATTGGTGCTACATTTTAATATTAAAGGGAGATAACTACAGGTCATTATTCCTGACAGAAGATGATAGCACATTGTAACACAGTGTCAACACAATTTTGAATATAGTTTATAATGTATCAAATGACTCTGAAAACTATATACAGGTGATGGGAATGAACATAGTGAACATGGCAAACTGCACTTTGGTAATGCACACATTCAGTATACCCTCCTGTATAGTTTAATAATGAGAATAAATAAGACAGATGTAAAACCCTTCAGTAATTTATTTTGAAAGGCGGGTAATAGATTCCTCAATATCTTTCCTGTAAATTACCGTAGAGTAGGAGTTTGTGGGTGTGTGAGTGTGTGTCCTCCAGTTCGCAACATATGCAGAAACTTGGTAAGAACATAAAGTTACAAAATTGTGATACCATATAGCAAGACTGCCTAAATCTGGCTCTCAAATCCAAATCCATATCCATCCCTGGTTATCCCTCCTCTCAAACAAATAAGTGAACAACTAATGCACCTGATTGGACAGACTGACTCCCAGGTAAAGGGTGGGAGGAAGTCAGCAGTTCTGGAGGATCGTGATTTGGGGATCCCTGCCATATAGCAAGAAATTTAGGGCTTGAGGCTTTAAGCACTACTAAAATATTCTGATTGGTACATGCTCATATTTAATAATGGACAATACCTTAGTATACTTCAAAATACCTCAAAAAAATTTCACTGTATGTAATATGTTACACTATTAGAAATAGGCTTGGAGCCTCTCCCCAGAATACACTGCCCATCCAAAAACATATTGCTGATGCGAGATCAGGAAGGCACCAGACGCAAGATGCAGAGAACGGGGGTTTTTATTAAACAAAAAGAAAACAGGCACGAGGGCCAACGAAAAACTTGGCCCAAAGGGTTGCAAAAATCCAACTAAGAAAAGGCTACACAGAGCTAAGTAACAAAAGATCCAAACGACAAAAACAAAAAACCACTGGAAACTCCAGGGAGAGAAATACAAACAAAAGAATAATAAGGAATATATATAAACAACAAGAACTAGACTTGGCTAAGAAAAACACAAAAACTGCACTGAAACTCAAGGGCACAAAACTAAACACGGTGAGAACTAGGCATGGAAACTTGACAATGAAAACTTGGTGATAAACTTGGCTTGGAGACTCTGTCTGCCAGCCAACTTCCACCGCCTCCAGATAAAGGGCAGAAAATCAGAGCACATGAGGGGCAACACCTGGAGAGGAAACAAGAGGCAAGGCAAGATCAAGAGACAAAGACAATGATAGGTGGACATGACTTGCTCATTAAGAAAATGAGCGTGCTCAGCTCAAGTACCAATGAAGCATGCAGATTGGAAGGAAGCATAAATGTTAATAGAAAAGCACAGCAAGATCATGAAATAGCAAAGCAGGAATCATGATAATAAACTCCCTACCTAAATTAGTAGTATTAGTAATGTGCCTGTCTAAGAATTACACCTTCCCGTGACTGTTAGTAAATGTTAGTACTAAAAAACAGTTAATTGCCAATTAAGCTTAGACAGCCCTGAATCCAGCACAGCACAGAAGGAAGGGGGAAATACCAAAAGCCAACCAGAGCTCTGAAGTGTGCAAACACGAAGATACGGGCGGAACGAGACAAGCGGTGGAGTGACTGGGCAGACCTGGCAAAACAGAAAACCTGGAAAATAAAAAACATGAATGAACATGAACTATGAAATGGGAAATCCTGAGACAAGAAACTGTTAAAACCATAAATATGTCCTGGCCAAAGGCCCAGGACCCTGGAACACAACAATTGCAATCTTAATATTTTGTTGTGCCACCTTCAGCTGTGATCTTGGTGCATATTTGTTGTGGTATTGTTTCAACAATCTTATACAATGTTACAACATTTATTTCTGGCCAGATTTGCATTCATTTTTTGCTGATATATTGCATTGACCATGGGTGAGTCCAACCACTCTGTTAAGCCTTCTCCAGAACATCCCAAAGACTTTCAATTGGTTAAGATCCAGACTCTGAGATTTTCAATTATGAAAATGATTCTTCATGCTTGATGAACCACTCTTTTGCAATATCAGCCCAGTGAACCTTGGCATTGTCATACTGGAATATGCCTGTGCCACCAGGGATTACAAAGTCCATTGATGGATTACTGGTCATTCAGTAAATTCAGGTATACTGCTAAATTCTTTTAATACCTGCAGAACATCCAGATAGCAAAAAGTGATTGAATCAACATTGTGATATTGTCAGGCTGAAGACTGCAATCAACATTGATGTCAGGTATTGAAAAAAACATTGAAAGTGCTCGCAATGATCAACTTGGAAATAACGTTGAATTTCCAATCAATTCTGACAATGAATCAACCTTGATTCAACTATGATATGATCAACATTGAAAGAATGTAGAATTGCATCAACATTGATTCAACTATATATATATATATATATATATATATATATATATATATATATATGCATCGCATTATACATTGAAACAATATTATTATTAAAGGGCCATTTCAACACTTTTCAACCCTACTCCAGTGTTTCCCACAAAATTTTTGGAGAATATGGGGGCTCAGTGTTTTCCACAGACCAGGAAGCAATGTGTGGTAGCAGACTGATGTCTTGGGGGGTTACTCTCGTTTTGTTGAGCTGGGGGGAATTGCGCAAATTCCGCGTCTTCCAGTACATTTCCTACTTTTCCGGTTTTTTTTTTTTTTTTTTTTTAAACGTGCGCATGTTTGATAAACACACGGCAATTGCGCATATTGAGACTATGGCGGGGTAAATTACACTATGGCGGGCCGCCATAGTCTCGTCAATTTATGGGAAACACTGCTCCTCTGTATGTTTTTAATATGCCTCATTAAAAATAATCACTTTATTACTATATTTATGGGATAGCTCAACAATGAGCATGCCAAAGTAGTCTACTAGTCAGTGATATCACTGCCATATGCCTGAATGGCAGTGATGTGTCATGGATTTACTACCCGCCGGATGCCAAATGGCAATCCGGCGGGAGCTAGGACCAAGGGCCTAAATAAACAAAAGGCTCAAATGCCAGGCTGGTTAGAAAAAACTGGAGGTTTAATTTATAAAAACAAAACAGAGCTAAATACGGAGTAGCACAGGTCGCAAACGCCAGAAAAGAATAAGATGCAAGGCATACTCTGCCCTCACCTCCACCCTAACGGGCCACACCTGTTGCTAGTCAAGGTGGAGGTGAAGGAATGCAGCTGGGGAGGGACAGCAAGGCCAAACCCTTTCATGATGTCACTAATCGACAAGTTTAGAGCAACCCCCGCAGAACTTTAAAACACCAAATAGAGTAAAATGATTATTTTTTGAATAAGGCATATTAAAAACATACAGACAAAGGTTAAAATGCTGAAATGGTCCATTAAGTATGCTATACTGCAGTGGTTCTCAACCTTTTTATACAAAGACCCCACTTTACAGGGACATGTTTTGGGGGACCCAATACTTGATTATAATTATTTCATAGGTGAAAATTCGAAAATGTGTTGTAAACTCCTAGATTGGCTATTTCCATTTTTTTAAGAAGCCAAGGTTGAGAACAGCTGCTTTACTGCATGCTCTATTAACAAAAAAAACAATAAAACAGGCCATTATTCATTTAGTTATTTATTAAAGATTCAAAAGAAATTAAACTTTTGTACTTCTTTTGTACAGTTTAGCACACACCTTTTCTTTTGATCTTTTAAGGTTTCCTGCCTGGCTTAGGTGGAGGAAGCACATTTGAGCCCCCCCCCATCAGCACCATTGAAACGATGTCAATTCATTGTAGGGCATTTCAACATTGAAAAATCATCATCTATACTACATTGATTCAACAACTGTTTTTCAAACGTTGAAATGGTAACTGTAGTAAAACATTGAATCAACACAGAATTTTCAACCTCAACCAAAAGTAACCAATCTGACCAAAATCCAACATTGAATTAATGTCTTTTGCTATCTGGGCAGTGCTGAGCCAACACCTGACCAATTGAAGCAACCCCAGATCATAACACTGCCTTCAGAGGCCTGTTCAGTGCACTATGCATGACGGGTGCATCACTTCATGGGCTTCCTTTCTTACCTAGATGTGCCCATCACTCTGGAATAGGGTAAATCTGCAGTCATTAGGCCACATGACCTTTTTCCATTGCTCTTTAGTCCAAACTTTATGCTCCCGTGCAAACTGAAGTCGGTTTTTCCCAATAAGCCACACTAACAAGCGGCTGTCTTGGGGCCACACAGCTGTTTAGTCCCAATCCTCCAAATTCTTGTTGCACGCGTATGGAAAGGCTTTTTAGCTTCTTAATTAACATAGCCATGATATCTACTGTTGATTTTTTTTTATGATGTGATTTCACAAAGCACTTTGGTGATCTCTGGTCAGAATCAGTCATGATTTTTCTCCTACCCGTTTCTTCTGCAAAGTTGACAGTTCACCACTATCCTTCCAGGTTTTAATAAATTGTCAGACAGTTCCTGATGCAATACCGGTGATTTCAGCAATCTCCTTGGCTGGTTTCTTTGCTTGTTGCTGGCCGATAATTTGCTCCCATAGAAACACAGTAACATCTTTTCAACGACCATGAGATACGTCTTCAGACATGGTCTTAAGTATGAGAAGACGTTACGCACTGAATCAGTCAGGACTAAAAGAATTATTGCCAGTTAAAACATATTCATTGCTGTAATCATGATTCAATAATAAGCTCTAGAGCATTTTCTTATTTAAATCCAAACGGCGACTTTGTTTTTGGATGGGCAGTGTAGAAAAATAAAAAACAGATTCAATTGATGGCAGTGGTGTTATTTGGTACCTTGAAAGTAGCACTACCAGTTGGAGCCCCCCTGAAAAGCATCACATGGTCAGGAATCATCTCCTGACAGTGTTGCCGCTGTCTGCTGCCAAGAGACTCAGTGATGCCAATTCATTTTGATTTTTTTGTGTTAAGGGCACACAGCATTCTGGGACAGTGGAGGACTCATATTCATGATCAAGAGGGAGTTGTCATTACACACAGCTGTTGTCTGGATCCTTCAATTCCCAGACTAAATCCCCCCTCCCACCAGCACCAGACTGTCTCTGAATACCAAATCTGTCATTTTTCTCCTTATGAGCTTTTAATGGAACTACTCTCAGATAAAATGCCTGTGTTTTAAATAGCAGCCAATCATCATTGATTTTCAATTCTCCGCCATGAAGAAAAGGGGAAAAAATAAATCTATGAGTTCAGGCAGAGCTTTTATCTGAATATGTTGATTCAAAATTTATTTTCCGAAACCCCAGCAACCTGATTAGTATCCTACAGGACAGGAACTGCATGTGGGCAAGATTCTAATGAAATAATGACATGCATGAAAAGCACTGTGCCCACTCAAACCGCACAGACATTTATGAACGCGCGCTCCCACATACACACACACACACGGACACGCACAACACACACATAAATACAGACACTTACACAACCTTTCTCTCCAACACACTGACACACTCCCTCTATTTCGCACACAGATAAACACCCCCTCTCTTTGTCCCATCACACACACAATCATATACTCACACACAATATCTCTCTTAAACATGCTCACTCATACTAAGGACTTTATCCCACTTTCTCCCACACACACACACACACACACACACACACACGCAAGCAAACACAAAGCCTTTCTCTTTTGCTGACCTTCATACACACACACACACACACACACACGTAGTCTGATCACTAATTATTGACAGGCTTCATAAAAAAAGAAAAAAAGGCAACATGTAATAACTACAGCGTTAATAACTCACATTTTACATTCAAATACATGTGAAAATGGGATTATTTGATTTCAATGCATTTTATCTCATCTTACATTGTTTTTCATGAAAGGAGACCTATTAAGCATTTCCATATTTTGTGTTATAAATTGTGTTCTGATAACAGTTGTTCATATTAAATGTGGCCAAAGTTTCAAATAATGAGGTAAACATTAAAATATCACCAAGAATCAGAAACTGCTTGCAAGGAAGACACTAGTAAACTGGCTTGATAAACTCGCAACAGAATGAATAGAAATGGGGGAATATAAAGGGAAGCTAAGGGCCTAATTACATTGGGTTCAGGTGTGTGGAGCTGAGGAATGTGCAGGGAGGTATGGTTACAAACGAGGAAACAATCAAAAAATTATACAATGAACAAAGGGTGGTGCAGATGCAGGAGTGAAAACAGAAAACACCTGGCTAATGACAGATGACTGGGAATTCCAGATTAATACAATAAACTGCTAAAATAAACGGGAACATGAAAAATAGTAAATGCAAATACAAAACACATATAACACTAACTAGAAAGATTCAGATTCTGGCAACCTTTCCATACACGGTGCGTAGTTTACTATCTAGCAACTAAATCAGTCGTATATTTAGAGACTGATGCCAGCAAGTAGCCGCGGGATTTTGACATGGTCACTCTTTGTTGAGTGCATGGGGCGGCTGTTTTTGCTGGCCAATCAGAGCTCATTTCATAGCGGTGATGCCCACTCAGAACATCCTGTTTTTCAGAGGGTTAGAAATGACAGGAATCAAATGGCCTGGAAATTAAGGATTTTTACTTTTTTTTTTTTTTTTGCTATAACATTTATTAACCTATTAACCTCCCTTTTGAACATAAGAGATTATTACGACTTGAAAAAAAGACTGCATATTAGGTTCCCTTTCAGTTTTAGATTTTGTGTGTGTGTGTGTGTGTGTGTGTGTATGTGTGTGAAAAATATTGGAACACTTGGTTTAGTACTATTAGGTAAACACAGCTGTGAGTCTTTTTCATCCATTTGTGATAATGTTAGAGAACACACTTTGGAATGATTTTTAACAGTTCCTCCCAACAGAGATTTTCAAGATCATTGCTATCCTTTGGTGTGCATTTCTGGACAGAACTCTCCTGTTCAAACCATATGATTTCAAAGAGATTTAAGTCCAGGTACTGGAATGTATGATGTATGAATGTATGAATGTGTGAACGTTTTGACAACCAACTCTAAAACTCCAGGCAGAGCAAACCAGCTTTTCTACCTTAATTTTCCCATAATTGGAGACCTTCATTTTGTTGCTTATATCAACTAGTGCCCCAGCAAAGCATGTCCCAAATACCAATCACCTACCTTCATATTTGATTGTAGGTATGAAATTCTTCTTTGTATGCAGTCTTCCTTTGCCGCCAGTCATGTCAATGATGTGTATGGCCAATTACGACTGTCTTGGGCTCACCTGACCACAGCACTCTCTTCAACATGTCTTTGTACCAAGGATATTTGGCAAACTCAGAAAGCTAGGTAGTTTCTTCTTCTCAGTATTGGCTTTCTGTTATGATCCAGGTCAGGAATCAAATGCGAAGGCAGAGTACAATCCAACAGTTGGATTTCTTGATAGTCATATGGTAAACAGTGGAATGGACCCCAGAGGATAATGGCACAGTTCAGTTCAGATGTTACAGGCGAGGTTGTGAGAGCGTAGCCTGTGCCTGGCCAATGGTTTTCCAGGACGACTGCCAGATGGAGTGCACACTTCACCAAAGCCAAGCTGTCAGATGGCAGAACAGAGAAGTTTAGTAGGAATGCTGTTCATAATCCTGATGACCATAGAAAGCTTGGAAGCTTGTTCCTAACTTCAAAAAGATGAAGAGCTTTGTAAGCAAATACTGACTAGTGCTAAGGTGCAAATAGCAAATGACAATCCAGCATCTAGCATACTCAAAGTTGGGGGTATAAATACGTCAACACACACGTGAGGAGGGGTAACCAAGAATGGGACACAGCCAGGGAAATGGAAGCACACAAGACACAAATAGGCACCTTTTTTCTTTCATTTTATGCAATTTCCCAATAACACGCACATGAAGAGGGGTACCAAGAATGGGACACAGCCAATGAAAAGGAAGCACACAAGACGCAAATAGACAGTCTTTTTTCTTGAATTTTATGCGATTTCCTAATAACACACACGTGAGGAGGGGTAACCAAGAATAGGACACAGCCGGTGAAAGGGAAGCACGCAAGACGCAAAGTGGCAGCTTTTGTTCTTTAATTTTATGCGATTTCCCAATAATGCTGGAGCTGCCTGTACACAGGTGGTTGCACTGGAGGAGAAACGAGCAGCATTAGAGTAGAGATGGACAGGTGGAGGGAGGGGTGAGAGATTACAGCAGTGAGCTGACTGGGACAGCCCTCATCTCAGTTCGCCCGCGCGCTGGCAGGAGGAGCTTTGGTGGGATTACGGAAAAAATAACTGTTTATTCAACACGCCAGCAGGCGCATCACACAGGCTTGGAGTGATGTGCGTATATGTCGGCATGCTTATGCGTGATGGTTTACGTGTACAAATTAATGAGCGTGAGCATACGTGAGCATTCGTACCAACATGCATGAATTTATACCTTTAATAGAAATGTTATTGAAAAATCTGTGAAATTTGGTTGCTTTGTTCTTCTTTACTCATGTTGTGTGTATAAATACTGTTCTAACTCATATAGTGTTTGAGCAGTTAAAAGTAATTTGCACCCTATTATGTGTATACTCAAATGACAATGTGTATGAGTAGATGTTTTTCTCACAACTTGTGTTGTCTGATCATACATATTGTGTTAATTGTTCGTATTTTGGGGTGCAAAGTCTAACTCCATGTCCCCGTCATGCACCCTGGGCAACGTCCAAAGAACTGTTAAAAAAAAAAAAAAACTATAGAAACTTAGTGTCCGGGCTGCCTCAGGATTTTTATTTCACTGAATTTAAAACGATAAATTCAGAATCACCTCAACTTAAACTCAACTTTAAAATTTTAAGGCAGCTAGACGCAGTCTTCTTGAAGTTAAAATAACTTTTTTTTCTTTCTTTTTTTTGTTTTACAGTGAGTTGGTCCTGCAGTTCTATTGTTCAATAAGCAGATTCTTTTTTGCTTACGCCAGGGATATTGGAGAACTTGCCACAGTTCTTCTGCAGGCTAACATTCTGAATTGATTCTGACTCCTCAGGTAATCCCAGGCAGCCATGCTGGTGTTGAGATCAGGGCCCTGTCAAGGCTATATCATCCATATCAACTGTCTTTATTGAAATGCAAACATTAATTCGTAAAATTATTTTTTAAATTAACACTTGATATCTTAAATGACCTTTTTATCTTGTGCAACACTTCACACTTCTTTTTCCACATGCTCTGGCATAGCACTACAGATTCACATTATTTTCATAATGTTTTCTTATTCCAAATAACCAGATCTATATAAACTGTTTATCTTGTGAGCTGGTTATTTATATACATCAAACTTTTTCTATTTACATAGATTTAATGTTTTTAGTATTTATTTGATTAAAGAGTTTATATTGGAGATACAGATACTTTTTTTTAATATATATACTGCCATTGGACATGGAACCTTATAATTCTAAACATAGAGGAATACCTCAGAATTGTGAGGTCCCATCTGTTTTTAGTTCATCCTAAAAAAAAAGGTGATTTTAAACTGTCAGAGGAAGTTGACAAACTAGTGGTCAAAGGTATCATCATGCAATGACTTTGTTAAGATATTACAGTGACGTACTCCATATAAGACTGTTAATATGCAACGGTGGTGAAATCTTTGTCATTGAATATCCCAAAACTACACTGTGCACACTTGCAAACTTAAGATTCTAATGAAATGCAATGCTATGGTTCTGCCAAAACATAGTTCCTGCGTGAGGTATGAAACCCATTATAGCAGCAAAGCCTCGCTCAGGAAAGTACAGATCTGCCCCTCCAGCTATCCTGGGTGAAGACTGTGTTCAATGGGCCCAGATCTTGATCTTAAGGGACATTTTTATGGCGCATCTGGAGCCCCAGAGGAGTCGGTCCTCACACCCTATATGTCTGTTTTATTACTTTAGCAAACCCTGAGTGACAGTGGAGGACCTCTCCACCGAGGGGGTGGTAAACCCTTAGAGGTGGGGGGTTCACCTCTGTTGGTTTAGTCTGACCGGGTGACTTCCCTGGGGGACTCACTGGCCCCAAAAACACACACAAATACACACGTACACCTGTGTGCACAGACCCACTCAAACATACTTACATTCGCTGAACACGAACCCTCTCGCACTTTAGCACCGTGAATCCTGAAGGTGAAGATTCTTCTTTGACTTGAGTGCCCAACAATTCGGTCAGGGTGTTTGACGCAAACTTACTGACTGGTGGGGGCACAGCAACACCCCACATCCGAAACGCATTCTTCACTTTGTTACGCCTAGTCTGATGAATGAGCCTGCCACTCGTCCCGCCGCCATGATTCTGTCTGCATCAAACACACAGAAGAGGAAACATAAACTAGATGCAGAAGCTTTACAAGCTGATCGATTGAGTCACTGGCCAAAGGGTGGCACCCTTTTGATTTATGTGGTTACTGCGGAATAGCATGGCAGTGCAGTTTGCTGCTTTTGGGCTGACGCCCTAGTAATTTTGAGATAAGATCTCTCTCAAATAGGCAAAGGTGAGAAGAATGTTTCCTGAATAATATCACTTTACTATAACATCACTGTACAATGACTACTTCTGTGTAATTTGGCCCTCAAAAATGCAAAGATGCATGTAAAAAAGCTTTAAATATACAGTATCATACAGTTGATGCAATCCTACTGGCTTACAGTGAACAAAAATTCCACTGGAATAAGTAGGCTAAAGTACCAAAACTAATGGAGCACGGTCTACAGGAAGGCGCTGTTAATTGAGTACCCCTCCACTTACCAATGTTGCTGTATTTCAAAAACAGTTCAAGTGAAAAATTAATGCAGACTGTTTCCATTATGCAGCACCAATGTGTTTGCGAAAATGTTTCATTTACAGTGGGCCTCCCCCATTCTCAGCCAGGTGCCTTGTAGTATATGGCCATGCAATTCAGTGTCCCGGTTACATTAAAATACCTGCTATGTTATTGTCGGAGGCAGCAGTGCACATTCCGGGTTAAAAAAGTAAAAGTCCTTTATTAGGACAAAAGCATTCAAGGTGTGCAGGCACTTATCGGTATTGTTAGTTCTTATTACTTTTGCTCTTCTGCCATGTAAGTTAATGACATCCCCTAGAACTACACAGTTAAAAAGTTATGAAATTTGCCAGACCGATGGAACATAGTGCCATTAATCATGGGGAAATTTAAGACTTCTAACACCACAATTTTGTTAAAGTTCAAGGTACATTTATACTTATAACTTTTGAACGATTTGGTTTTAAGCTATGTTCATTTTCTTCCCTATGAATCCTTGAGTTCATAGCACCCGATAATGTTATTTACACTATATTACATTTTGCCATTTCAAATTTTACGGCAAATTGTTTATTTGCAACTCCTCCAACAAAGTTTTTTAGTTTTGGTGAAACTTGTTTCATCCCATCATTAAACTACGATTTGGAAATTCAAATGTATTCACCCATAATAAACAAACAAAATTGTCAATAAGAATGCCGAACAAGAAGTGAGGTAGTCTCAGAAACGCTTTGCATGTTGACATGAAAATTCATATACTTTATTACCTTTGAACCTGACCTTGAGTGTAACCGACAAGTATAATGACAGCTCCACCAAGTAGTTTGGCATCCAGGAGGTGAAATCATGCCTCACCAATCCGGGATAGTATTGTTACCAATATTGGTAAAGTAGTTCATTGTCGTGGCAATGCTCAAGAACTTTCACACAAGAGTGTCATGCGAAATTGACACAAACAGCAAAGGCAGCAAAAAGGAGATGATGCTGTACGTCAGAACATCAATACCATATTTTGTATGTAACTTTAAAGCCATGCCTTAAGGTCATCCTAAAAAAAGTTCAGACTTCTGATGAGTAAACATATCTGACTGTGAAGTGGCCAAATGGAGAATGTGACTTGGCAATGCAATTGTGTATTTATCCTCAAATTGGTAAATAACATTGGGCTCATGCCATGAGAGTGCTCAATGAGTTTATGGTGAGCACCAGATGGCGAGGATGCCAAACAGGAAGTGAAGCAGTAATTTGGCAATGCAACCCTATATTGACTCACAACTTGGTAAATGACTTAGGGGCCATGCCATGGGTTTACTCAATGAGTTTACCATCAAAGCCAGAAGATGAAGATACCAAACAAGAAGTGAAGCCATATCTTGGCAAAACTTTGGCTGATTAACACAAAACTTACATATGTTTGCACATATATTCAGCAGCAAGTCCTGAGGGAATATGACATAATTTCACTTCAAGGTGGTGCTATAATGGCAAAAAAAAAAAACCAAAGAAATGTCTATTTTGAACCCTTGGCCCTTTAAACGTTACTTACAGCTAAATTTTCAGCTTATTTTTTTCACAGTTGAAAAATGGCAGGTCTCAACGCAAATATATGAAATAATACATTAAATATATCCATCCATTATCTGACCCTCTTCTATTAGGGTCATGGTGCAGGTGGAGCCTATGCTAGTTACTGTGGGTGAAAGGCAGGGACACACCCTGGCAGCTCACCAATCCATCGTAGGGTGCTCACACCATTTACTCATACACACATACCTATGGGCAACTTAGAGTCACTAAATAGCCTGACATGCATGTTTACGGACTGTGGGACAAAACAGGAAACCCACATGAATGCGAGAATAACATGCAAAGGCCCCAGGCTGGACTTAAACCCTTGACCATCTTTCTTTGGTGAGGTGACAGTGCTACTGACTTACTTCAGAAGTATTATTTATTTCGTGGGCAATACAGTGGCGCAGTAATTTTAGCAATGGTTTGCGAACTGGCAACAGGGGAGGCTCAAACAATCCCTTAAAAAGAATGATTGGTCACAACTTGTTTTCAATCATTCATTTAAATTACCATTACAGAAACTCCGAAAACTCTCAACATTATCAGGTGTGCCCAGTTTTCATTTATAATGCATACCTGTCAACTCTCACGCATTCGGTGTGAGTTTAAAGCAGCACTATGTAGTTTTCGCCGGATTCGCTCGCGGTGTCCCCCTGCAGTTGATAAACGGTATTGGCTGTAACGACTGTCGTAAAATCTGTCTACACGTGCATTTGTTGACAAGCCAACGACACAAGCAAACTTTCTGAAGCAGGACATGTAATGTGCGATCTGATCAACCATGTCTTCAGACCAGCTAAGGGAGACTTAAAAATCGGTCGAACTCATGTAGATGGCGAAGTCCACACTACAACTATAACGACAATGATAGTGACAAACGACATAGTTGCGGTCACTTTCAGAGCGATTTTTATGCATGTAAGAAAAACTGACCGCAAATCAAAATCAGTCGGAATTCACAGGGCTTTGCGTTCATTCAACATGGCAGATAACATCGCAGAGAAAAAAGGGCTCTGACACAGCTGGAACGCACAACATCAATGTTTACACAACGATATCGTTCATCAGTGTTGATGCTCAAATCGTTATGGTTATGGTTATCATCATAGTTATCTTTCTCAGTGTGGACGGCTCTTTATAGCATTTTATGCGTGCACTTTGAATGTCAGGAACAAAACCTAACACGGAAGTTGGCGTCGTTTACATGCACAGCTGATACTAATCCTAGCCCTAACCGGCATCAATTCATTTTTGCTCTGCTAAGAAGTGAGTGCACGACGCTTACATGCACAGTCGCTGTTCAAATAGCCAGTCCCTTTGTAGAATCTGACCACAAAGTCGTCATGCACAGAACCGATTAGTTTGTGCAATAAAACAAGACGGCGGCAGGGAGTTGACAGAAAATCCCTGAAACGACATGAGTACATGCCAACTCAGATCATTACCTTATCCTTCTGAAATAAAACACGACAAATCTTCTACCTTTAGTACTCTATACGGGACTGAAGTACACGTTGTGACGAATCCGTCTGTCGCTGAGGGGGGTGCGTCCGGGTTCAATGACCGGGAAGGGCTCGCTCCTGCTCCGCCAGGTTGGATCGTCCAAGTGGTGAGAGGAGAAGAATGCAGGGTAGGCAACCTGATCCATATACATAAAGGAGACGGACTTGAACTTGTGGGCGGCTAGACAGTAACTTTATTAAGGCACTCGATAGGCATGCGTAACCCCCAACGAGTGGTCCACCATTTTCCTACTCTCATTCTCACTCTCACAAGTAATCTGCACAGCACCAGATCCTTATGTATCATCACGTCGCATGCAAATACACGTCATTATGTTGATTCCAGGGAACTTTTATCATTCAGTCACGCGCATTCCGGTCAATCATAATCGTTACAACGTTTATGATCACACATTTTGACTGGCAACTAGTTTAGCAATGTTTGCCAGCTAGCGATAGCATGACAATTAGCTAGCATGTTAGATACCAGCTAGCTAGATAAATCACTGGAAACGATTATTTGACTGAGCATAAACAGGGTACTAGATGATTTCAATGACGCAGCCTGACACAAAGCAAGTTCAAACGCACTGGAACCAGATCTAGAATGAAGGACTAAGCTAACAATTTGTACTTACTTGTCCAAAACGCCAGGTCGCCATCGGTCGGACATCCCTCATCCTCTAGTCTTTCAGCTCTTGCCAGTGAGTGAAAGCCAGTCCAATGTTGACCCTAGTCCTGGATCTAATTTTATCGCTTTCTCTTTTTCTCTTTAATGTATCCTCGGACTACACCTTTGCCTTCTTCGGTTTCCTCGCCGCTTCAGCCATTACAACCACTTCCGACTCTGCTTCATTCTACATTCACTCGCTGGTCTTGAGAGATGTGGGGGAAGGGGATTGTGTGATGTATGCCGTAAAGCAGTAAGTAAGATTGTAGTTCTTTTTGGGCCTGGGTGGCCTGGGTTCCTACCCGAAACCCGAAGTTACATAGTGCCAGTGAAGGTGACGCAGCCGCAATTGAGCCATGACAAAGGTGTCATTCAACCTATTGTGAGTTGATGTATTGCCAGAATGATCTTGGAAATATATATTTGAGAGTGGAAAAAACTACATAGTGCTGCTTTAAGTGGCATATTTATGTTCCTCTGCTGTAGTCAGCAATTATTCAATCAACGCGTATGTAAGAGATTCTCATGCAGAATTGAAGTCCTTGTGCATGGAGGGGTTGGAAGCAATGGAATTGCACAAAGATGTTTCAAATGATCTTATTTCATTTAAACAATCGCGAAGTACATGCATTGCTTCCAACCGCTGAGTAAAGAAAACCGTGAGAAGTCCGCAGTCGTAATCGGTACACGTTATAAATGAAAACTGGGCACACCTGATAATGTTGAGAGTTTTCTGAGTTTCTGTAATGGTAATTTAAATGAATGATTGAAAACAGGTAGTGACGAATCATTCTTTTTAAGGGATTGTTTGAGCCTCCCCTGTTGCCAGTTCACGAGCCGCCACTGATATAAGTTGTGTGTGTATATGTATATATATATATATATATATATATATAATACATACAGAATGCTGAAAATTCTGTTACAGACCAAATACTTATGGACCTGACAGTACTCTATGAACATTCTAGAATAGAATTTGTTTGCAAAATGTCCGCCTCAGGAGAAGCCTGGCAATCGAACGCCTTTCCTTTGCACTGGTTTTCCCATTAGCCTTGGTATTGGTATACTGAGTGCAACTAAAGCAACAATTGACTCTTTGTGTTTACATGTGAAAGCTCTGCTTTTTCCACCAGTTTTGTAAATGGAAGAAGGGCCTCAATGCCATCACTTATCTGATGTTCTGACAAATCCACTCATGGACTCTTTTACATTTTTCTGCCACAGCAATATGTGTAAAGGTGTGTCAGCAGATCCAAATTGATTTTCCATCGCCGGCTTTTCAGAGTTACTCAGGGAGACCAGAGAATTGAGTGTCTGTTTGTTTAAGTAAAACACACATAAAAATACGTGTGACACGAGCTCTGACCAGACTTACTGAATAATTGTATAAACTGAATAAATTAGAGAGGGCTTGGTCACAATTTAACTGCACACAGTTATGCTTATTGGGAAACTGTTTTGGTCAATGCATTTAAAAAAAAAGAATATTTTTTCCTTTTAATAGTGAGAATATTTTTTTCAGTTATCAGTATAGTTGCGCATGCATCTGATGAGGTATCGTGTGTGGTGGCGCAGCCCCTGAGGACCAGGGAGTTGAAATGTTTCTGATGCCCCTATAATACTCACTGGTGGCCCCTTGTTCCATTAAATGGGCCACTGGGAATTTAAATCCTCCTCATTGATTGGACATAACAGATGACAACCCGAGTGGCCAGAGAAGATATGATTCTCCAAAGCCACATTGCTCATATAAATTAAAACGCTGCATATTTCCATAGTTATTTCCGCATGTTGTTTTGTCATAAATCTGTGTGCTGTTGGAATGAATATCCTTCTTTTTTGACTGAACTGAAATATTTTGTGGTTAAAAATGGCAAACTGAAAGAAAGACAGTAGTATGTTCAAGGCAATAATGCAGTCAGACAGTTTCTTCTGTATGAATTGCTTTCGCTTTTCTAATACATATCTGGTTGTCCTTGATTAAATCACCATTGATTCACTGAAAGTAGAGATTGATATACAAAAGGAAGAGATATTACCCTAATCCATAAAGGCAGGGGACCTTACTGACAAACAGGGAAGAAGAGAAAAATGCCAAGAAAGGCAAAGAGTCAATGTGAAGTTCAGGCAGGCAGACAGACAGACAGACGTCTGCCTGTCTGTCTGTCTGCATCCAAGCGATTGATCAAACAGCCTTCTTGGGCACGCCATTCAGATGATACTGAGCCAGAATGAAGAAAGCAAATGTTTGACAAGTATACAATTATCGGCTGTCTGTATTTTATTCTGTGCTGTAGTCGTAATACAAACAAGTATGTTGTAATATTAAGGCAAGGTTTTGTCAAGGAACCCCATTTTAATTCAAGGAAAGAACCCTTTCTCATATTGATGCACTCTCTCCCCCATTTCTTTCTCCCTCTCTCTCTCTCTCTCTCTCTCTCTCTCTCCCTCTCTCTTTCTGGTTCTCAGCTGGTGTTTCAAGCTTAGCCTCTTGGCCCCCTTTTGGCCCACTGGATGACGGACGCCAGAACGTAAAAAATACCCAGTTCTGTCCAACACCATGTTAAATCAGACGCGTGACTTATTAGATGAAATAGGGGATTAGCTGGTAATGATCTGGCAAATGGTTTTGAAATTGTAATTATCTGCTCAGCACTCAGATCTGGTTGAACAGAGACAGGGATGGAGAGAGAGAGATGGAGGGGGGGATGGGTATAGACAAGGGGAGATTATAGTAAAAACAAAGTGGAAATGTTCTTTTCTTCAGTCCATAGATTTTTGGCAGGGAAACTGGGGGGTGGGGTGATATTTACATGCAGCTTATGTAGTACAATTTGGTGTCTTGATACCATGGAATGGTTGTATTGTAAAATTTCAGAGATGGATGAAATGACAGGCTCAGCTCTCTGTAGACGGAGGTGGGCTAAATTGACAACGGTGCTCTGATTCTCAGGCCTGCAGAAAATACCTTACTTTTCCTTATTAACCAACAATTTCAATCTCCCTACTCCCGACAGTGAGTATTACGCAAAATATATACCTGGCTGTTCTCATTAATGTTCATTCTTTTGATGGACCTCCATAAACAGAGGGTGCCTACAGCCTTATCTGAAATTGAATGAATGGGGGGAAAAAAATAAAAGCAGTTTACATTTGTCAGGCTTTTTCCAAAATTCCTACATATTGGACAGCATCGGTGTTTGTTATTTTTGGGAATGAAGGAGTCTTTTACTCTTACGGGAGGGTGCCCAGCTGGCAAAACCTTTGTTGAGTGGGTAGGGCATAGGATTATGCAGGTGCACTTCCAGCTGACAGAGCTGTTTCTTTTTCAGTGCACAGCGGTGCTGGTTTTGGTCATTTTGATGAAGACCGCATGGCCGCCGGTAAACAAACAGCCATTAGCACACAGCTCCACTCTCTCCCGCCACAGCACTCCTCACAACCCCTGGCCCCCGAGTCTGTCTTCCATTTCTGTGTTCTCCTCCCGACGAGTCTCTTCTACAAAACAACCGTCTCAATCTCTGTCACCTCTGGTCTCTCACACTCGATTCTTTCTTGGTTTTATCTTCTTTCCCTCATGCATATTGTCCAAAAAGGAAAACGTTTTTCAAAATCAGCTGGCCGTATTGAATCTATTTCACAAGCACGCTATTACTGATCCAGTGAGACCAGCAAAATTGCAGTCAATGATTCCTATCTGCCTGGCGTTCAGACGTTATCTGTAAATCAAAAAAATAAATAAATAAATTGAATTTGATTTGTTGCGTGATAAACATACACTGTATACAGAGTCTTTAGATTTGTTGAAAAAGTTTCAAGTGTAAATTCGGCAGATTCTGAAAATTTAGCTTCACTTTTGGCTTGCGGAAGTACGTCCCCCATTTATGCAATTTAATTTCAGACCCATGCAAATTCATAGTTGAATATATACTGCCATCTTGAGGCAAACGTGTTCCACATTATATTATTTATTTATTTGATGCAATAACAGAATCGTATCAACAGCAAAATTACTATGTCGTCGGAGACTTTAATCTACAAATCTACTCATGTCTACTTCTGAAATGTAATGAAAATCAGATCTATCGACAGAACATTCACAACTCCCGCACGTTATATGAAAAGGGCCGTTATGGCTTAATGTTTTTTTTCCCGACAACTGTGTTTCCTTCTAGAAGCTGGAGTTTAATTAAATGCATTACAGAACCTTAAATTAATTTAGTAATTGCGGAAATGCGCGCATTGTTTCGCGTTCATTTTTCCAGTCAAATATTATTCTATATACTTTTATATACTGTTACAGTAAGTGCAATCTCTTGGCTCCACCTGGTGTTGTGATGGAGGGACTGCTCTTCTAAAACCTTGGACAGACTGACGAACCCATATGATAGAACCTTTGTCCTGAGAAATCAGAGGAATGAGCATCAGTGCTAAAAAGCATCTATGTAACAAAGTCCACATTTAAATTAAATCACTGTAGAATTATTACCAATTTATGAATTGCATGAAGGCAGTGCTGCAGTAGTTGAATGTGCTTGACTTGGGATCAAAAGGTCCTGAGTTCAATTCCTTGCCGTGGCTTTCGTGGTGTGTTCTTGGGCAAAAACACTTTACTCCCACAGTGCCCCACTCCACCCAGGAGTGCAATTGGGTACCAGCAAATGGTTGGGGAAACCTGACAAAGAGCTGGGGGCTAGCCTGTGATGGACTAGCATCCCATCCAGGGGGAGTAACAATACTCCTTGTCACATCATGCTACCGAAACCGCAGTTAAACACTGGCCTGATAAGCTACCTGGCCTGAGACAGACTTTGCCTGCCATGAAGGCAGTAAACCCACATGTAATCAGTCTGCGTTGCCCCATTAAAAGCAACTTCCACAAAGTAGTCATTCTCGCAAAATTTATATCTCTGCAGTGTTTCCGCTTGGGAACTTACACTGGCTTGTACAGGCCAACCCAGCTACCGAGTCTGATCATCTATTCCCATCCAACTTCACAGCTGTGTAGCTAGGCTGCGAGCCAAAGGTTCTCAACAATGGTCCTGCCCTGCAGGCCCACGGTGAATGCTGTTTTTGGTTCCATACGCAGTTGCAATCATATGACTTTAAAATCTATTACTGTGCCCAAATTAGGAGCATCTCATGTTGAGAGAAATGACTTAAACCACACTTTGACAGAAATATCCATGTATGTCATTAAGAATAAAAATTCCATATCCTCATAGTAATAAATTGAAAATGACTGAATAAAGAGAGGGGAAAATTTAATCAGTCAAATTAAAAATTAAGTAATTTCCTAACTGGTGAAATCTAATTAACACATGGTCGTGCAAACTAACCATTTATGTTGCAAGCAAATGGGAAAGAGTCAAGTTTTGTGTTATATTTATATCATTAAATTCATCCAAAGTATTTTGAAAGGACCAAAAACACCTGCGTTCAGCAGCCAAACTTGGTGTTTACTGATTTTTTTAGCATCCAATTTGATCTGTTTAAAAATTGTCATTATGTGACATTATTGCAATATTTAAAAAAAAAAAAAAAACGTTCAAAAGGTCTTTTATTTTTCACAGCATGCGTCAATATCTCAGTCAAAATGTTGCTTAACCTCTTGGCTTCCAGAGCTTTCGATACGCTGTGTACCAGAGCCTTTTCTTGAGATTCTGTAGCTTTCACAGATAAATTTGTAATGATTTTATTTATATAAACTATGCATTGTTGGAAAGGGTATTGTCTGGGCTATTGATTGGTATTGGTTTCAAGTGTATATCTGTATATTGATGATCAATAACCAACATTGATTGATTCATTTTGTGATTTTTTGCAATTTTCACCCTGTAATCCGACAAATAAAGATATTATTTGTCAAGTACTACTTTTATTTGTTTATTATTTCATATTCCTGACTGTCATTCAGAATCTGTGCAACCCCAGAGAATGATACTCCTGCCGCCTTGTTTGACCGTTGGGACCGTGTTTTTCGGGTTGAGCGCTTCACCTTTCTTACGCCAAACAAAAGCCCTATCGCTGTGCCTAAACAGCTCCATCTTTGTTTCATCGTCCATAACATTGACAGCCAGAAGCTTGTATCTTCATCCAGGTGAGCTTTTGCGAAGGCTAGACTAGTTCTTGTGTGTCTGGGTTGGAGAAGTGTAAGAGGCATAAGAAAGGTGAAGTCTTCAACCCGAGAAAAACTGTCCCAACGGTCAAACAAGGTGGCGGGAGTATCATGCTCTGGGGTTGCTTAGCAGCGAATGGGCCCGGAAACCTTGTTAAAGTAAACGGTATCATGAAACAGGACCAGTATATCCAGATCCTCAGTGAAAACCTTAAGCAATCCGCCGAAAAACTTGGTCTTGGGCAGGAATGGATCTTCCAACAGGATAATGATCCTAAACACACGGCCAAATCTGTCAAGAAATGGTAAGTGGACAACAAAGTGAACGTTTTGGAGTGGCCAAGCCAGAGCTCCGACCTCACTCCTATAAAAAATCTGTGGAGGGAACTGAAGACCAAGGTCATGACAAGGAAACCTTAAACCTTAAGGATCTGGAGAAGTTTGCCAAAGAGGAGTGGGCCAAAATCCCTGTGGAAGCATGTAGAAACCTTGTGATCAACCACAGGAAGCGTTTGGAGCCTGTAATCGTGAATAAAGGCTGCCATCAATTACTGAGAAAAGGGTATGAATAATTCTGGACATGGCATTTTTTGTAAATCTATCAAATAAAATACCAAAAAGTATTGTATTTCTTGAAAAATTGTTTACTGTACTTCTTACAGCCTTATGTCAACTTACTGTGTCATTTGTGCAAGAATAAATTTTATTTGTCAAAAAATATCTCGAAAAAAACAAAAATTGGTAGGGGTATGAATAATTTTGGGCGCGACTGTATATATATATATATGTGTGTATATATATATATATATATATATATATATATATAATTTTTACCAATATTTTATTGAATTTGAAATAAACATAAAAAATGACAACAACAACAAAAAATAAAACAAACAAAGCAGTGAAACAAAGAAAAGTAGAAAAAAAATGGAAAATGGAAACTAATATACGTTGCAACCGATTTTTCTGCCCTAGGGTATATAGGTGGTTTTTTTTCCGACCAAATTTGACGGTTGGCGGTAGGCAAGAGGTTAAGAGACTGCTCTGAACATGAAATGCTAGTAAGAGTTTGTTAAAATCCTATGATTGCAGTTGTGCGACAGCAAAAATCTGCATACATCACAGACCCCCAGGAACGATGTAGAGAGCTACTGCTGCAAGCTATTAACTGGCAATGAGTCATAACTTATTGTGAGGTGATACAACTGGAAGCTTTTCTATACAAACAATATTTTGGTCCACTCTAAACTTTTTTTTTAACCAGTCAAAATACCAACAAACAATCGATTGAGGAACCTTGGGGTGACGGTCCATTACTCATTATATCACATTGTCACCAATTAGCAATGCCAAGACATTTGCACATGCAGGTCCCGAAAAGTAAGTCGGCTCAGGAATGCTCCACAGGGCCATACCCCTATCAGTCCAACAGGAACTAGTGTTTGTGCCCCCTGCGCCAGAGATCCAGGATGCAACGCACAGGTTTAATATGGGAGACATGAGACACAGGGCGAATGCGATAAAGGGGAGGGGGGAGGACAAGCCTGACCGCCAAAGGCAATAAGACCTGTGAGATAGAGAGGGGCTCAAAGAAATGAGGGGCAAGCTTCATGGAAGTTTTCCTCGGGGTAATGTTCTGGGTCACAAGCCACACTTGCGGACCCAGCCGGAGGGGAAGTGAGGACTGCATAGAAGGCTTTCCTGAAGCGGCTGGCGAACTGTGGCCTGTGACCGGAGCCCTCCCCCTGAAGGATGCCTTAGGGCCTCATGTGCTGTAAAGGGAGTTCCACTGTCTCTTTGGCTGTGAGCAGCCTTGCCATAGTGACAAACTGGGTTGCCATCAAAAAATGGTCCATGATGGTTCACACCACGGTGAAACCATCTGACTTGGGCAGCCCAGCGACAAAGTCCAGGGTGACACATGCTCACGGCCAATGGGGAACCTCCAGGGGCTGGAGTTAGACTGCTGGGATATTTATTTATTAATTTATTTGCACAATGGTGCATCAAAATCATAATGAAACAGCGCAACAGAGATATTTGTAGGTCCTCTTCTGAAAAGAAACATTGATAAGTGACACATACGAATTTGAAAAATTTTTACACAAATTAACAAATTTTGACTCAAAGCAAGACAAGTAACAAGTAGAATGCGCAAATGTGTGAGTGGGACCGTGTGAGTACCAGTGTGTATGGGAGAGCGAGAGAGTGTGAACGTGTGATTGGGTAGGTGTGAAGGAGTTTGAAAGTGTGAGCGTGTGTTTCAATGGGGTGTGTGTGTGTGTGTGTGTGTGTGTGTGTGTGAGTGAGTGTAAGTGTGTGTGAATGCATGTGTGGGAGTGGGGCAACATTATGGAGGAGGCATGAGGGTGGCTTGATTAATCCTACTGGCCCTCAGTCTTTGTTTTTCAATTTCTCAGAGAAGATGATGAGTTGGCAATATGTACAGTATGTGTGTATTCAAAAGTAAGGAACCTCTGTGTTTAATGGAGAACTGACGATGAGAGGTTTGGCTGAGGGGATTATTATTGGATTGTTTAGTAATATATGTGTGTGGATTTCGGTGTTAGTTTCAAAGTATATGTTGAAAGATGTGGGTAGCTTATTGGGAAAGTACGTAAATTAGTGAATGGAAGAGCAGGACTACATTTATATTGTAAATAGAGAGTTGAGTTTTTTAAACAAAGAAGCAGATGGAGACAAGTGGTTAGATGAGATGGCTAACCTTACAAATTTCTTCCGGGCAATTAATAATTTATGTAAGGTAGATGGGGCAGTACTTTCCCTGAAAATATTGCAGTGAATGTGGTATGGGTTAATTAAACTGTAGCATATGCTTGAGAGGCAAGCCTGACAAACCATGCCACTGATCCTACCGATGATACCAAGTGATTTTGTAACTTTGTTCATGACTGAAATGTACGTTTACTTCCCAGGGTAGTGTTTCATCATCTAGAACTCCAAGGAATTTAGTGGATGAAACTTCTGAGATTTCTGTCCCTCCAATATTAATCTTGGCTCTAGAACATCATTATGTTTTAATTTTACATGTGAATATAATAAAGATGGATTTTTTACAATTGGTGATTATTAGCATGAACCCATTCATATAACATAGCTAAAGTGGAATTACCTTCATTGATAAGTGCTTCGAAGTTTTTGTGAATTACGATCAAGTTAGTATCATCAGCAGAGAATTGGCGTAATGGTAGAAGATACAATGGCCATGTCATTGACATTAATAACACCACAAGTTACCTTCACCTTGGCCAATAGACTACCTTTAGCATACACATATTGTTTACAATTATAGAGATAACTAGACAGCCATTTAAAAGCTACATCATGATCTACAGTGTTGAAAGCTTTAAATAGGTCTAAAACTATTCTTAGCAAAAATTCAAAATTTTTCAATTCAATTTTTCAAAATTCAATTATTAATGGCTGAATAAATTTTATCCACCACCTGTAAGAGGGCGACATCTGTGAAGTGATTTTTCCTTAAACCATATTGATGCTCTCATAAAATGCTGAGCTCATTTTAGTGGTGTAAAAATTGTTTTATACACTAGATTTTTCCTAGTATTTTAGAAAAACAAGGAAACACTAAGACTGGACAAAAATTGTCAAAAAAAACTTGTGTCCCCTGTTTTATGCAGGGGAATGACTTAATCAATTTTAAGTCAGTCAAAAAAAAAAACCCAGTTTGCAAGGAGAAATTGAATATGTAAGGGTTTAACAAAAGAGTAAAACACAGACTTTATCAAAGAGGCTCCAATTTCATCATGACCTACTGCTGATATCCTCAAGTTACCAATGGATTTAGTCACTTCCATTTCATCAGTAAGTTCAAACTGGGAAAGAGAGGAAAAAATGCCCTTAATGTAATCTAACAGATTACTATTGGGTTTTCCTATATCTTCTGTCAGAGGTGAACCAACATCAGCAAAAAGCTGATTGAATTCACACAATATAATGAAAGGATCATTATACAGTATGTCATATTCCCATTCTTGAACTGGGAAGGGAGTGAAGCAGTGGTTAAGAAGTTCATTGATAATTTTCCAAGCAGACCTAATGTTCGAAGATTCTTTGCATTTATTGGAGAATTGGATTTTCTGTGAAGTCCTCCAAAGATGCTTAAATTAATTTTTAAAATTTTTGGAAATGGCAAAATTTGTGGAGTTGGATTTGTAAGAAACTTTTTATAGAATTTGTTTTATATGACAGAGGTTTTGTAAAAGCCAGACGTAAACCAGGGTTTCCCGAGCCCTTCTGCAGTTTTCTTCCTAAGTTTAACTGAAGGAAAGCAGTGATTAAATGCAATGTTGAATAAAGATATGAAGGTCTGATATGCAGAATCAACATCAGTATGTTCATAATCACTGTTCCATGAAATTTCACCGAGGAACATCTTACGGATATATTTGCATCAGGAGGCCGGTAGACACATCCTACTTTCATGTTCCTATCACCAAAAGATGAACAGGAAAAAATCTCAATGAAGAAGGGTTCAACGTCAATTTAACATAGCTCCAGTGCAAGATCCTCCCTGGTTAGTTACTGGACTTGGCCTGGGCACAAGTATGGCAGGTGGTGACGTAGTCCATGGCGTCCTGCTGGGCGGTGGGCCCTCAGAAGCACTGGCAGTCCAGGTACAGTGAGGTGGCACACCAAGGGAGAGAGGTGGGCCCAGGGGAGGACTGCAACCCTCACTTCGTCTGGAACAAAGAGATAGTTGGTGGGGCATCCCTGGGGAATGGGGCAGAACCAGAGGGCATCCTCCATGATGTGCACAACTTCTAACTTTGTGGCTGCCTGCATGTAATGAACTGGTGCCACAAAGGGCGGGGCTATCTGAAGGCTAAAAGTCAAGAGTAAACTGACCACGCTATTCAGGTCATGAATATTCATTTTTCTCCAAAGCAGGGCTTGAGACGCGCAACTGGATTGCCAGCTTTGATTACATGTGTTTGCCAGTGGCGTACCAAGAGGGTGGGCAAATACACGTCGCTTTATGACAATAATTAGTGCTGGCTAGTTCTCAATTATTTTCCTTTATTGACGCGTTTTCCAATTATCGTAATTTGCAACTGAAGACACGGTTTCTCTCCATATGCGATCTAACAGCGATTATAATCATGGGCAAAATTCAGTACAGTTGCGGAACAAGAACAGAGAATTGGGTTGCACAAAACATCTTTTTAAAACAATTATTAGTCCTGACCCGTTCTCAGTCATTTTCATAACAGAAGATTCACTCCAAGAGCATGCCACACTTAACAGGTGCTGCTTGTTCTCCTCGATTAGGTAAGACGTCAATCATTCATCTGGACGCGAATTTGCTGTATTTAAATCAAAGTTATTCAAAATTGCATATACCAGTCGACTCTCACGCAAATAGCTGGAGCCGCACGCTTTTTATAGCCTATTGAACTGCCGATTGCCACTTCTTTTTATCAACCCACTCAATACCGAGAGTGAAAGTCCGCGTTGCATTGGAACACGGACCAGTTCAATCAACGTGAAGCATTGGCCTATTAATAAGTAAATTATTTTGCTGTACTGAATTTAGCCCATGATTTCATCATTGTTAGATCGCATATGGAGAGAAACCGTGTCTTCAGTTGCCAATTACGATAATTGGAAAACGCGTCAATAAAGGAAAGTGATTGAGAACTAGCCAGGACTAATTGCTGTCATAAAGGGACGTGTCTTAGCCCACCCTCAGGCTACGCCACTGGTGTTTGCAATATGGCTTACCCGTAGAAGAGAACCATAATTTGGCATTTATTCCAGATTTTTCTTAATCGCGTAACTATAGCACTTTTCCCATGGCCCAACTCATGACATACATTGATTTTACCTTAGGTACGTATCACTTTGTGGAAATTTCATTGTCTGAGAGCGTGAGGAAAAAAAGTTGCTCCATTTTAAGCCATGCTGCTAATATTTCGCCAAACTGAATGCCAAGTGTAATGTTGGTTGAATAAGTGAACTAACTAGTCAGAAACAGATAGTTACTTAAAGTCAAAACTTGCTAGCTAGCTTAAATTAGTTTTTACTGGAAAATAATGTCAACGAATGTTACTTACACATGTTCGCTAGTTTCAACTAGCGAACTAAACCTGGTTTCTGTCACATGTTCGGGTAATCGGGTTTCTAGCAGTAGTAGCTAAATATAAGCCAAGTGGATATGTGAAATTATGAGGTGAATTTCAGTGGAGAAATCCTGCGAAGGTGCCATTATTAATTAATTATTTTATATGCAGGAACCTCAGAAGCAAGCTAGAGAACCAGAGCAAGCTGTTGGGGATACAGGTGTATCAGGGCTTCAGGTGAGGTCATAATTATGACTTGTTGTGTGGAATTATAGGGAAAGCATTAGTCTCATGATGTTCAGCAAATATAACCTTTGAAAGTCAAAATGTCCCAACCAACTTTGGCTCAGCGGGGGAAATGAAAGAAACACGTAATTGTAAATCTAACATGATTCAGTCCGATTAACGCTCAGTTTGCGGCTTGTCCAATTCATAGTCAGTGGTCCATTTTGAGGTGTTTATCGCGGCTGCAATTGCGTTATCGCATATTAACATGCTTAATAGAGAGGATTGCTAGCTGGCTTGCTAACGTAGTTATATATCCACTCACTTGGTATCAATGTCCAGGTTACTAGATCTGAGCGGGTTTCATGAGCGCGCTGAGATGGTTTGCAGCTGTCAGTTAAAGTTGAGGCAAGTTTATATATGTGGCATCTTTGTATGAAAATTTTGGAGGCACCTTGCGCAGCCTAATTAAAAAAATGGAGAAACACTCATTTGGATAATCTCTGTATACAGTAAAGGGAGTATCTGCACTCAGATTTACAAAAATTTTCCAGCTCGCATCACATACGTATCCCTACCAATTCTCACATTAAACCTAGGCCCTCGTTGGAGGTGGGACAAGGCATCGGGCTTCGGATTCTCAGAAACTGGATGGTCACTGAGGGTAAAGCTGAAGCGGATGAAGAAGAGTGCCCACAGGATCTGCCAGTCATTAAATGTTTAGGCCGATTTGTGATACTCAAGGTTGCGGTACTCCATCCACACAATGAAATGGATGCTGGCTCCCTCTACCCAGTGCCTGGACTCTTCAAACATACACTTATGATCCCTGATGCTGAAATTTCTCTCTGCAGGGGACAAGAAATAGGGGAAGACTTCGCCATCAGCTGCCCGCTGTGAGAGGACTCCTCCAGCACCAAAATCAGAGGCATCCACCTCAGTGATGAACCCGGACCTAGGGGTCAGCTTGAGGCAGGACAGGGGTGTTGGTGAACCCTTCTTTGAGCTGGTGGGAGGCAGAGGCAGCCTGAGCAGCCCAGCAGAAGGCTACTCTGTTGAAGGTGAGGGCTGTGAGAGGAGCAGCAACTGTGGAGTAGTCTGAGATGAAGTGCCAGAAAAAGTTGGCAAAGCCAAGCAACCTCTCCAGTTTCTTCTGATGCTCTGGGTATGACCAACTTGCACCTGCCAGTCCATCTTTATTTCACCTTAGAAGACAGGGAAACCTAGGAACTGAAAGGATGTATGGTGGAATGCACTCTTCTATACTTTCAGTTTCAGCTGATTTTTAAGCAGGTGCTGAATCAAGTGGCATACATAACAGGTGTGTTCCTCCAGAGTGTGGCAGAACACTGGATGTTATCAAGGTAGACAAACATGCAGTGAGAGATTATGTTGATATTATTACATTGTTCATAAGGCTCTGGAATATTGCAAGGGCATTAGTGAGCCCAAATGGCATCACCAAGTACTCATTGTAGCTGTCGGGGTGTTGAATACCATCTTCCATTCATCGCCCTCCTTAATGTGGACCAGGTGCCTGATTTTGTTGCAGGTCTGAAGTTGTCACACCCTTTGGGGTTGGTGAAGGCAGAGTCCATCAGTTGCAGAGGGTAGTGATTTTTAACCTTGATTGAGTTCAGGCCCTGTAGCCACTGCTTGAGCACAAGGATTCATCCTTTTTAGATACAAAGAAGAAGCCAGCTCCAGCTGGAGAGGAAACATATTAGATTATGCCAAGGCTAAGGATTCAGAGATGTACTCTTCCATAGCCTTGGATTCAGGGCCTGACAGTGAATACAGCTCACCCCTAGGTGGCAGTGTTCCTTGGAGGAGTGCAATGGCACATTCGTATGGGTGGTATGGCGGAAGTGACGTGGCTCAGGACTTGGAGAGGGCCTGACAAAGATCATGGTAAAAAGGTGGCTGAAGTTATAAAAATAAAGCAACTAGGTAGAAAGCATTTTTGAGTTTGCTTAAATTCAAATCCCAGGCTCAGTTCTGAAAGAACTTGGAACTTGAAGTTGAGCAAACTGAAAAATCCTTTGTTGCGGGTTGCCTTACTTTATTAAGGTTAATCAACTTTTTATTTTTACAGTGTATAACAAGGGGGAGAAGAGGAGGCTTTAATATTTATTTTCTCGCAGCTTAGCAAATATTAAAAAAAAAACATTTCAGTCAGGACAACTCACGTATTCAAATGAAAACCATTTATTGAGTATGGTATAGAATTTAGCAGAGTTTGGAGCGTGAATAGATCTGTTTTGGGTACTCGGTGCACAATATGTGCACTAACCGGCATAGAGGAGAATTTATATCTACCTATGAACAAGATACCGAATCCTGAGTACACAAGCAGATCTAAACAGACAGGTGGAAGCTGGGGTGGTAGTGGTGGGTGAGCAGAAACAAAATAGCAGCTTAATAACCAACAGTAACAGCAATGAGGTGCAAATGCAAGCTGCGCAGCGGGTGACTGTTGCTAACAAAGCGCCAGTATGAATAGCAGCAAAGCATTAGCTTCATTAGCCATTTTTGAAGAGAGCACTGCATTACTGAAGTGATGTGTGCAGACATGATTGGGTAGTGAGAGGAAATGTGATGTCCAGATTCTGCGATGCTGCAGCGGCAATGAGTTCCCTGACTGAACTACAGCCGCATTTCACGCTAACTGTTCATTCTAAAAAGGCAGAAAATAACTGTGGGAATGAGAAAAATGGGACCAGCTGGGAGCTATTTGGAAGTGTAGAAGTTTTGCACCCAGCTACTCCCCAGCTCGCACCAGAGGGGTTCACACCTGAAAATCACACCTTATCCTGGGAACAGTCAGGTCAGGAGAGGGTTACTACCATGAATATTAACTTCACTTCATGAACTGTACCAAATCACCGTAGAGACTTTCAGTGTGTGTGGATCATTTCAAATCACTTGCTGGTTGTTGGCTATCATTGTATAATATTTTGGAATAAAATTGCACATGTGGCTGAACCACAGTGATACAGATATGCTGTAAATGCAAGTGTATGGTTAAAATATGAAAAACATAGCAAAAATGGTAAGCTTTTTGAATTTTATTATTTTCCTTCACTTAATGGTGATCCTATTATTTATGGCGATCCGCATTCCCTAGCTCAGTGGTTCCCAACCCAGTCCTCAAGGACCCCCTGCCCTGCAGGTTTTTGCTCTCTTTCTACTCTTTCACACCTGATTCATTAGAGTGCTTCATGCTGATTGGTTGAAAAAGTTCTACCTGAACAGGGTGTGCATGAAGGTGCATTGGGCCTTAAATGGATAAGGTGTGCAAAAGTAAAGCTGCAACAAAAAGCTGTCGGACAGGGGGTCCTTGAGGACTGGGTTGGGAACCACTGCCCTAGCTTACTGCTGATGCCAAAAGGACCTCAGACATTCCTTATGAAATTCTGGGTAGCCTATACAAGACACCATTGCAAATGAAATTGAATTGTCCCACCGTATATGTGAGCTCTATTTCAGTGATCCCCAAAACCCTCCCTGGGAACTACATGCTGGATCTTCAGTAGAAGATGTGACACACCCCTAGAAAACCTGGTGGAGCAAATCAAGAGCTTGCTTATGTGTCATGCAGGTATGATGTAGGTCATAGCAAATACACAGAGTGTGGTTGAAGGTGCCTGAGGAGAAAATCACTGCCCTTACAGCATCTGGAGTCTTTATGAGTGAATGAAAGGATGAAAAAAGAGTCCCATTTGAAGGTTATGTTTGGTAATTTAAGTTTCATGCACCTTATACAAAAACAAATCTCCACTCACAATAAAAAAAATGAAATGTTATAATTACTTAGAAATGTAATATAAAGTGGTTCTGTGTAATTGTTTTAAGTAACTTATTGAATTTTAAGATATAGGCTATTTTAATTAATTAATTGGAATGTACTTATCTCAGTTCTGTAGAACCAGCTGACATAACATCATTAAGTAAATGTAACACTTCTTTTTTTTTTTTTTTTTTTTTTTTTTTTTTGAATGTGGGGTACAACATCAACAAAATAAAGAATCAGTCTGTGTGGCAGATGAAATAAAATCTGGTCAATACTCACTGAATGCTCACAACCCCACCTTTGCCCTTGAATCCCACATGAGTCATGACAATTATTATCACACTCACATGTAAACCAAGATACAGAACATTCCTCAAATGTTTTGTGGAAACCTATTACATATAAAAAATGTGTAAGCCAACTTAAATGTATGGTAGCCTACGTAAAGAAAATAAGGTAAAATTTTTGAAAAGTTATTTTCACTAAGTTTTTAAGTGCTGTGAGTATAAACTCATAAAGGAGGTTTTGCAGGGTATAGGCAAATTTGCCCACAGCCCAATTTGAACCATCCTCTGGCTATATGTACCTACTTGTGGGACTGTCCAGAAAATAGATTTGAAATGTGATATTTGCATACAGGAAGTGAACTGTGACCTATTTAGTGATTTCAAGATTTTTGTGGGGCAAGGCCTCGAGAAGTCCATATTTAAACCCATAAATGATCTGAAAAACCAGATGATTTTTAATGGCTACACAACAACATGACGGACATTTTGATACCAAACATAAGTATATATGTGAAAAACTGAAGAAGTTTCAAGACATTTTTCCATTGGAAATGCATCTGTCTTGATGCAAAACGTAAAGTTCATCTTGAAAAACAACCAGGTTCCTATGAAAACACACCTAAGATATTTTCACAAAATTTGCCTAGTATAGTTGGCTAAATAATGTGCGAGTGTCATTAAATTGCGAGACCGGTAACATGGTGTATTCAAGCCATTTTTATTATATACTACATATTTCCCAGAAAAGCCATTTAGATGTTTTCATAAACTGTTGTACATTGTATAGGTTGTATACAGGCCTTGTGGATTTTAAGATGTAATTATAGACTCTGAGAATTTTCGAGAAGCCACTGCTATTGTTAAGCATTGGTCATCGTATTGTTCACAAATGGAACACCTTCGATGTGATGATGTTCTATACATTAAATCAACAGTTGGACAGGATACATTGAGAGGATCTCCTTGGTTAAGGTCTTCCTTATCTGCCAAGATTTCCTGAAGAAACACAGTCTCTGTTTCATCAGAGTCATTGTTTGATGTAGTAACATCATTTGTTGTGTCATTGTCATTGTCTGTGTCTGGTTTTGGTCGTTTTTTGACAAATTTGAAATAATATTTGCTGCATATCTTGTCACCATCTTGTATTGTCATCCCCTCATTCACCAACAATGAGTATAGCCATTGATTTTGTTGTCAATTTGGGTTATGAGCACCCTTACTACACTTTGCACTATCTTTGAACTTCGTAGTGCAATTGTTTATCGCACATTTCTTTGGCATAATAGTGTTTTTGCAATCCGAATGCGCTGTAAATATGATTTATAAAATGCGTCACATGAAACATGGGCAGTATGTAAAGCATGGGGTACAACAGGGGTTGGGAACCTTCTCCAGAAAGAGCCACTGTGGGTGCAGGCCTTCATACCAACCAAGCTGCTACACACCTGATTCTACCGATCAACGTCTGGAATGTTTGTTAAGGGCCTTGATGAGTAGAATCAGGTGTGTAGCAGCTTGGTTGGTATGAAAGCCTGCACCCACAGTGGCTCTTTCTGGAGAAGGTGTTGAGGTGCGTTCCAGAACCACACGCGAGTACCAGGAAGTGCAGCAAAATTGGTTTTATTGAACTTAGGGGTGGAAACCCCAGCAGGGCTGAAGGCAACAGTACAAAGTCCAGAATTCAAAAACACAATCCAGAGGGCTAGAAACGGTTCGTTACCAGGGCAGCAATCACAATTCTCAAGGTCAGGAAAAGCAGGTTCGGTACACAGGCAAGGTATAATCACAGGCAGACGTAGAATCAAAATCCAGGACGTTCCAGTCAGAAGTATAACACTATGAATACAGGACATGAACAGAGTAGCACGAGCAGACAAGAGAGAACGTTCTGACAACAGCTGGCTGTGATCTGACTGCTTAATACGGGAAGTCACATGCTATAATAGGGAACAGGTGAGCTGGATCAGACTAATTGACAAAGGAATGAACAAGAGGAAGTTCCTAACCACATGGAATTGGCAAAAGCCAAAACACGGACAGGGATTACACAGACAGCCTATGACAAACTAACGGCTCCGGTTAGGGAGTTCTAAAGTGCACAGAGAGTGAGAGGTAGAACAGTGTTAACCAGGTGCGGAGAATCCGCCGAATTGCAGCAAAGTAAAGTGAGTGAAGGCAAGGGGCGGAGATAAGAGCAGAGCGAGTGCTGAGAGCTCGTTAATCAATTAGTAATGTGCAGCTATACAATCCCTAGTGCTCGTTAGTAAGTTAGTACTATAAACAATGTTATTTAATGTTAGTAATTTATCCAAAATAACAAACTGTTAGTATTTGTTAGTAAAGGCAGAACAGCAAAGCGAAGGAAGCAAACGAGATTGGAAGGAATAATTGGAAACCCAGAAACCATGAAATCACCTGAAAACGTGGCACGCAAAACTGGGGAATAAAACTGTCTAACACATATGACCAGACAAGGGAGACAATGTGCAATGCATAGCATGGAGAAATACATAAACCAGAAAGATAATCTAAACAGTGAATATGAGTAATGGTAGGAAAAAGACATGGCAAGGCAAGACAGGCAAAATACAAAACATGACATGGACTAAATCAAAACATGGCTTGGTAAAAGAAGAATCATGACAAAAACATGGCCTGGCAACAACAGAATCATAACAGAAGGTTCCCTACCCCTGGCATACAACAATGTTGAATGTTTGTGGTTCACAAAATCATTATAGTGTGACCACAAGCGCAGACTATGCTTTGCTCAGTGGAGTAAAAACAAGGCCTGGGAGATATAGAACCTATACAATGTACAACAGTTCATGAAAACATCTAAATGGCTTTTCTGAGAAATATGTAGTATATAATAAAAATGGCTTGAATACACCATGTTACCTGTCTCGCAATTTAACCCTCCTTTTGTGTTCGGTCAAATCTGACCAATTTACAAGTTTTCTCTCCAAAAAAATGAAATAAGGTTCCATGACTTTGTTCACACATGGCATCTGAACACATAAAATAAATTTGGAGAATTTTTATTAAATTTTGTGTGTTTTATTGAACTTGTATACACCTGTGGTGTTCCCGGTCAAAAATGACCGGTCATTAGAAATGAATGGGTAAGACCACAATTAGTCTATAAAATAGAGTTCAAGCACATTCCCACACTCCAACATGCAGGTGTCTTTGAGCAGACACACACACACACACACACACACACACACACACACAGCTTCCATGGCAACCCCCACGGGAACCTATCTCCGATAGAATTTTTATGGCCATGGTGGAACCCCTCGTGCAAAGGCGGCAGCACCTTCCCCAAACACCATCCTCTGCTGCATTGGTGAAAGACATGCAAGCATCAGCACCAACATCTACACCAACCAGAGGAGGAGGACACAAAAGGAAGAGGTGTCAACTGTGTGCACCACGAGATAGAAAAACAAGCTTGGTGTGCCACAAATGCAGTGTATAAATTTGCCAGGAACATGCAACAGCCACAATCCATTGCCCAACATGTTCATGAGAAGAAAAATGTAAGTGATGTAAGTGATTGACCAGTGATTGACATTTTGTGAAGATTTTGTTTTTGTTGTTATGATTGACAGATTGTGAAGATTTTGTTTTTGGTTTCAGTAGTGTTATTGTTGATCTTCAAAAAGAATGAAAACAGTTGTAGAGCTAAGGAGGTGAAGAGCAAAGATGAATTATGATGCAACACTGAGGAACACTGGAATAACACTTTGGTGCTACCTGTTGTTTGTTTTAAGGGATGCATGGGAAAGTAGTTGTTAATGTGTACATTCAGTCTAAGGTTCAGACATTACTTTTAAAACATGGTTAGGTTTTCCTGTGTAGATTTGGGCTTTTTTTTTTTTTTACTAAATAAATCATACCGGTCAGTTTTGACCGGGAACACAAAAGATGTTATTTTTTGCCACTATTTAGAAAATTGAAATGGCTTCAAAACAGTGTCCTTGGTAAACATTGAAATGTAGTACTCTGTGATAAATACTACAATATGTTTCATCTAAGTATTTGGTATAGTCAAAATAATATCTATATAATGTTTTTTTCCCTAAAAGACGAGTTGTATGACCTCAGGTAAATTAGGCCTACAGCACATACATAGCAAATAGAAGTTCAAAACTTGTAATGTTCAGAAGAGCTGAAGTTGATAAAAAGATCTAGCACAACATTAGGTGATAATATACGTATCATTGTGGATTTTTAATCAAATACAATGTTCACATGTGACCGGAAACATTATGAGTGTTAGCCTAAATGAACAGAACAGGAGGGTTAATAACACTCGCACATTATTTAGCCAACTATATGAACAACAATGTTGAATGTTTGTGGTTCACAAAATCATTGAAGTGTGACCACAAGCGCAGACTACGCTTTGCTCAGTCGAGTAAAAACAAGGCCTGGGAGATATAGAACCTATACAATGTACAACAGTTCATGAAAACATCTAAATGGCTTTTCTGAGAAATCTGTGGTATATTATAAAAATGGCTTGAATACACCATGTTACCGGTCTTGCAATTTAATAACACTTGCACATTATTTAGCCAACTATATGAGGCAACTTTTGTGAAAATATCTTAGGTGTGATTTCATAGGAACCTGGTTGTTTTTCAAGATGAACTTTACATTTTGCATCAAGACAGATGCATTTTTCAATGGAAAATTGTCTGAAACTTCTTCAGTTTTTCACATATATACTTATGTTTGGTATCAAAATGTCCGTCATGTTGTTGTGTAGCCAATAAGAATCATCTGGTTTTTCAGAACAATCATTTATGGGTTTAAATATGGACTTTTCAAGGCCTTGCCCCACAGAAATCTTGAAATCGCTAAATAGGTCACAGTTCACTTCCTATAAGCAAAATTCACATTTCAAATCTATTTTCTGGACAGTCCCACAAGTAGGTACATTTAACCAGAAGATGGTTCAAATTGGGCTGTGGGCAAATTTGCCTATACCCTGCAAAACCTCCTTTGGCTTACATAATTTTTTTTTTTTTTTTTTGAGTTAACCAGTTTCCACAAAACATTGAGTACGCCACAGTATCTTGGTTTAAAGTGTACTCATTCATCCATCCATCCATCCATCCATCATTTTACTGTTACAGTCATGTTCTTTCACTTGTTATGACTGGGCGGGAGGGGCACCTTAAACATTATCAGAGCACCAGACCTGCGACAGAATATGACTACTGCTGACGGATTGTGCGGAGATGTATTGTGTGTAGTATATTTTCCAAATTACATGTAACCTACTGCATAGTTAAAGTTAATAAACAAAAGGACGAGGACTCGTTCACTTGACTACAATGAAATTATTGTTGCTTGATTATGATCACTCAATTACAGATTTTTGTTTTGGTATAGTTATGTGATGATCATGGTTATATTCAACTGGTCATATACTGTATATTCATAATCGAAAATGATCCATTCACTGTAACATAAAAGCCACTTAAATTTTTCAAAGTAAGTGACCCAGCTGCCTCAAATTATAGGCCAGTGCTGACTTATTCACGTTTCAAAAACTTTAATAAATAGGTTAACTTACTATTTTTACTGAGAATATTTAAATTGTACGTACTTCAACTCAAGGGTTAGCCATTGCTGTCCACCTCAAAAAGTATTTAGGTGTTTTAACATCAGCGTGGATGTCTGCAACTTAAATCAAAATTGTAATTCAAGTCCATAGTCTTAACATGGCTCAGTTTTACTTCCAGCTCATGCTTTTCTCAGAAAAGAAAGAAAAGCCGACAAACTCCGTAAAATTAAGCTGCAGAGTTTTGTTGCATAAACTAAGATATTGAGTGAATAAAACCCAAATCATGTAGTCCTTACGACTCAAGAAGTACAGTCATCCAGTTGTCCCTGAAAAACTGTTGAACCTAAATTAAGATCTAATCAAAGTGATGCTATATGCTTAACTCCTGGATAAGCTGTTTGTGAATTAGGGACCGGTCATCCATGCCAAGATCATATTTATCTTACTGCCCGTGGTTGTGCTAGCGGCAAATTGATTGCTTCATTCATTCATTCATTCATTTTGATAAGTGAGTGACGCTTGAATCTCATCACAACACTCCTCCCTAAGCTTGGCTTATCCAGGAGTAAAAATGACTGCTGTGCCTCTAAGATGTTGTGTCTGCAAAACATTAGATGTTCATAACTTAAATTTATACACTGATATAACTAAAAAGCAGTGTTTTTTCTTGCAGTGTTTGACTTATAGCCTTCTCATTACCATTCAACATGACCATAAAAACGAAATTTGTACCGACTCCTGACGTAGAGCCTTCAGTCACATGCATAATATGTTAATTCCTTAACGCAACAGCTACAGTATATTCTGCTGACAGATTTTAAATTCAGTCATTACCTGTGCTGTCCGATTTGCATAAAAATTAAAATAAGCACTATTTTCCCCTAAAACAACAACAACAACAGTAGAAATAACCACTACAAGGACAATGATAATTCAATTAATACTCCATATCATTATAGAACACTGATAATGATAAAATACTTACACTGAAAAACATTTCCAGTTCAAACGACTCATTATGAAAAGTTGAATTTGGCCAATGGAAATATGGAAAGGCTGGTAAAAAAAAAAAAAAAAAAAAAAAATCCCGCTGACAATTCTGCTCACGCGAGATACAGAATTTCGGCTAATATTAGCATTTGGAATTTAGTGATATTCATGCACTTAGCCTACATGAGCGTAGCTTCTTCTGAACACATTGATGACCCATATGGTCAGGTGTAGGCTCGTTCCGCGTGAAGAGACTCATGGAGCGGGCGAGTGCAATGTCGCACCCCAGTGGATTATTTTCACCTCTTCACACCGCAAGTAACCACTGCATGGCCTTGCTTACGTCCCTGAGTGTCGCACTAGTCCCACATAATCCTGAGACCTGCGGTGTCAGAAAAGGGTCAACACTGAGCACTTTGTTTTTCCTACAGGTTCAACAAATTGCCAAGGTTCGATTCGGGTTTGTAGGCTAGATTTCTATTTGCGGTAACCATTTTAGTAAGGAAGTAAGTCCGTGAGTTAGTAAATAAACGGACAGACAGACAAATAGCCTAAATAAATGAATAAATGTCTTAGATTATTCATATATTTGTAGTATTATTCTTAGGGCGTGAAATATTAAAATAACGACAGATTAATTCGTTAAGAACGGATGACATCATGATCATGGTTTGATTTTGAAAACCCGTTTTCACTAACAGCTCGGATTTCTGTGTTACGTAAACTGTTAAGCAGCTTTTAGGAGACTATGGGCTCGGATCTGTGAGGAAACCCTGCTAGCAGAGCAGAATATTTACATATGCTTACTTTAAGAATTTGTTTCGACATGGAGTCTCCAACTGAATAGATTGCACCGTTCGAAATAGCCAACAAACTTCCCTCAAGATGATATTAAAGCACAAAACTCTATGGATTGCCTTCCTCTCAGATTTCCGTCCTTTCGAATTAAACCCAATATTGACTTTTTAAGGCACCGAAATGCTGAAAGAAGAAAAGGAAAGGGATGACGACGACGACGACGATGATGATGATGATGATGATGATGACAGAGCAGGAGAGCGACCATCCTTTGTGAAAATTTTGTCTAATTTTGTAACAGGTAGGCGTATGTAGGCTATTTATTTTCTCTTTGTCTCCTTATTTTGGGCGTTTACAGCGTTATCGAGAAGATTTCAAAAATCTTAGGCTAATTTTATTGTATTTACTAGGCTACCCATATCACGTTGTTTACCTATTTGGTACAAAACAGACTGGTTTGCGATAGTCAGATTATTGGAATTGCAGTCTCCCGTACTTAGCGCTTCGGGCCAAGTAGGCTAAGAACTGCGGCTATAGAACCCTTAGCAATCACATGGGAAGAAGCGCTTGCTGAAACATCTCACAGTGCTTTTGCTGAAGTTGCCCGGTGGGTGCTACTGACGGTCTCTCTCTGAAGACAAAAAAAGTAATGATGAGACATTGTCATTAATATTTACCGCCACCACGGAAACCCGTTTTCGAACCCAAGGTCATAATCATTCACATGAGCCTACAAAATTTCATCCTTCTTGGTTGAGTATTTTCCGCAAAAACTTGTCCCCGCATATGCTGATGGACGGACCAATATCCCCGCTCTACTTCGTGGCGGGCCAAGCGGGGGCTAATAATATGACAAATATGCAAAATTATTTCAGTTGGCATGGTATTTAAATGGCCCAACAACTTCAATAATTAAACGTAGGCATATTTCTTTGCTGGCCATTTGGGATGTTTCAAAATCGTAGCATATCCTTATTGATTAACCTTTCAAAATGTACACAGGATTATATCGAGGGACTGCCACGGAGTGGTATAAAATAAAGATCGCAACATGTAGCCAGAAATTACTACACGAATGGTTTCACAATAAATTATTTATTTTAGCTCCAGCTGAATTTACACGTGCATAAGGTAGCCTATGGCCTATCATTTTTGTCAAAATACATCTTGTTAACGTTTCTTAAAAAGTGATACAGTAGGCTATTTACAAAATAAATAAGCAGCAAATATATTAGGTCCAAATATTCCTATTATTTTACATTATATTACAATTTACTCAAACGAGGATTTATTTCCTTTTTTTTTAATTCAGGTCCTTCTCTTCCTCAGAATCGCTGTCGTTGTCAGAGGAATCTTCATAGAAGCAGATAGCGGCCTGGACCGGGTAATTCCGCAGAAGGGTTTCCGCGTCTTGGTAAAGATAGTCGTAGCATTTAGATTTCGGCCAGAACAACCTGAAAACAGTGGTAAATCACACGTTAGGCCACAAATACGCAATAAGATCAACAAATAAATAATTTAAAATGGAAATAGTGTTGTGGTGGCGTGGGCTATAGTAAGTTTGAGGCCTACACTAAGGTAGGCCTACCTGTATTGGGCTTAGGCAACATGTTTACTTACTTCACGGGATGGGAGGTTCGGTCACATTTCGAGTGTTTATCAGTCTTCAAGTCGGGCTAAAATGACAAAAAAGGTTTTTCATCATCAAAAAACGCAAGCCAAACTGCATCACAAGAAAACACGTACAGTTCAATATCTGGCCCATTCTATGCTGTGAACCGAATTGCCTCTTTATTGGAAGTACTTACTAAAGCCTACTTCATTTAGGCCTATTTATTTATTCATATTTGTTTGTTTGTTAAATTTTTTGATGACTAGAACATCTACCGCAAATGTCAACAAAACTAGCCTACTTGGAGTAAAAGATGTATAGCCTACTTCAGCCCAGAAAAAAACACGTTTCAAAAGTTCAAGAAGAGTCCATTTTTCCTTTTATTTTATTTAGCTAGACCTGCCTCTTATAGGCTAATAAATCATCATAAACACACATGATTTCCTTTTACCTTATTTGACATGGTCCTGTCGCTTTTCCGGGCTGTATGCGTCCAGGGTCGCCAAAAGTGGAGAGATCTATTCGGAGAAGACAGATGCGCCAAATTCAGTGCGGAAAGTTTTCAGCCTGGTTTAATTGTACTTTTGCCTTATAGACGCAAACATAGCTACTCAGAATAGCATAGCAAGATAAGTTCCGAGAGTATTAATAAACTGATTAATTATTGGCGCATGCATAGGCCTACCTTCTACTTTTCTCGCTTCGTCCGGTTATGTATCCCATGGTATTTCCACTTGTGAATGCAGTCTGAACAATAAACGCGTCCATGGTGTAAGAAAAAGCGATTTGCAGTGAAGCGAAAACCGGATTATCGGGTATTCCAGTCACAAGTGGAGAGACTTCAGCTCTTCGCGTCCATATATAGGCCAGAGGGCACGTGAAGAAGTGTCCGCGTGTGAACAATTTGTCACGTCCACGCGCCACAAATTGGCGACGTGTTGGTGAAGTCACACTTCCCAGTCTCGAGCAAATGGTGGCACATGCCTAAATTTCAGTCATGCGCGCAGAATATTCTGTGAGGCCGTAGTGGTCCTGCATCACCTATACTGGTTAAGGATCAGACTTATTACCAGTCCAGGGCAGAAAAAAAGAAAAGAGAGCTGTTATAGCAACTTTTTAAAACTCTCGCAGTTCTTCAGGAATTCATCAGATTACAGCAGCAGCTGTCCTTTAATTATGCAATAGGCAGTTTGGCATCTTTTGAAAGGAACAATTTATCACGGGACAATAATGCTACCGTCCAAAGGAAATACCTAGTTAGTCACATTTTGGCCGAAAATGAGTTAAAGTCAATATTGAACTTACTGGGTCTATTCGCATCATAATAAAGTGTTTTCATTGGCAAAATGTCCACCAGTACATCAAAACCACAGAGGTAAAACATAGCAAGTAGCCTGCACAACTTAGTCAAGAATCCCAAGGTAAAACCCAGTAAGATTTGCTATGATGATGAGATGAGACCACTGAATACATCTACGATCAAAGCTTGGAATAGCTTTGTCTCGGAAATGAAATTTATATGTTTAGTTTTTTACTGCTTGGAACAACTGGATCAGTCTTGGCACTGACTGGATATTTCCATCTGATGAAATGATGATAGTTCTATTTCATCAATGTTTCAATTTGAGCATTAATAAATTTCTATGAATTGTTCTTTATTAATTATTCTTCATTCAGTTCCTCCAAAAACAAAATGGACAACATCATTGCTGGTGAAATCGACAGATGTAACTGCTCAGAACTGTGACTTACTCGGTTTTATCGTTGCATTCTTACAGAAATTCTGACAGTAAAATATAATAAGTCACATTAAATCCTGTTATTTAACATATTTTTGGATAACTCTCAAAAGTATTTCAGAGCAGTTGATTAAAGTGTTTTCCATCACCAAACTTCTCAAAGGTATCATTCCCAATCTTAATGCAGGGGCTGGAAATTGTACCCCATTTTTCTCCAAACTATCAAAATGTGACTTACTAGGTATTTCCTTTGGATGCTAGAATGTGCTGGTAGTTGTCTGAAAATGGGTTTGACAAATCAAAGTTTTGGGTTAATTTTGAATGCTTATTTTATAGCTGTTTCTTGTTCTTATATTATGCGTCTTTGAGGGGAACCACTCAGCATTAAAAATTAGCCTATACTTGTTGAAATAAAAACATCAGTGCTGAACACTGAAATGAAATCTAAGTCTGAAATAGACCCAGCACACATTGGCATTACCGATGACCAAGGAAGAAAATGCAGTGTAACCATTTTGTGACCGAACAATTCAAAAGTTTCATTTAAAAAGCCATTTAAGTCATTATTACTCAATTAAAATGAATGGTTGTTCTTTTTGGGATGCCTGTTAAGAAATATCCACATGCAAAAATGAACAATAGCTGAAGAACTGAAATCATAATATCCACCAAAAGTGCTTGTGATTTTTGTGTTTTTATTTCTGGTTAACATAAGGTAAATACCTTTGAGTAATGAAACTGATTAAGTTGCCCAACTGAGAAGTTTAAAGACAAAGGGTTTGTTGAAACTATGTGATTTAATGCAGACGTGTTTCAGATGCTGGAGTATGGTGTCTCATGAGGTACTTTTCATGAACTATTCAGATTCTGGAATAACTTTCATGATTATCAGTAAATGACATGCAGTATTTTGTTCTGTAATTCCATATAGAATTTAAGGCTGAATGGCTTGGTTATGCCATGACTATCGTCAGACAGACTCCATTTCAATCTGCCCTTCAATGAGTTTGCATCAACACAGAAGGCTCAGTTTTCCCTAAAGTGTGTATAAACCTTTTTTTTTTTTTTTTTTACAAAGGTGTGAGCTCTCAGGCTGCCACAGGACCATTTGTCTGTTCTGAGATATCACTTGCCACATTTCACACCCTATCTGAAAGGGGAATAAGCAGTTTGACACATATATTATCAGTTTATCTCACTGCAAATGTGAAGGTTATATTACCAATGGAGACCAAATATGTAGTGTGTACGAAATATTACATGATCTTGTTTTGTACTTACCTTTTTGTCATGTACTCTAAAATCATTAGATTCTGCATTTTAGGTTTTAAGGTTGAGAGAGAATATTGGGAAACATTTCATGGCACAACATACTGTATACATAAGCATTTGTGGGACAGCTATAATTTTATTCATAGTGCAACTTCAAAAAATTAATTATATATTGAGCTTAAAGACTGCAAAAACTGAAAAAGAAAATGTTCTGTGTTCCAGTTATAGTTACTACAAATCTGCACCAGGCTGATTTTTATTTTTTTTTTTTGGCTTGCAGAAAGTAGCAAAGTTTATGAGGCTAAAAAATCTTGCTACTTTTCAGTGTGATAGCCAATGCCACTATATGGCTAATAAATCATGTCACTGTAAGTCGAGGGGCCCATTAATTCTTTCAACTGAGGGAGGGTTTTTTCAGGCAGTATAGACCCAACATTCCACGGGAAATTTATCATTTAAGATACACATACTAATTGGAAAATCTAACATAATATTTATTTTTTAATGTTACATTTAATGTACTATACCTCCTGGCTGAAAAAGGGTAAACCAGACCCATCACAATAAGCTTAAGAGATCTCAGCTGTGCTAGCTTACAGCAAATGTCAGCAGTGTTTAACCCTAACCAAAGCACACTTTTACAAAATAAAGAATAATTTCATGATAGAAGGCCATAAAACACAAAAATAGATTCAGTTGATAGTCAGTCCTCAGATGCATCAACCCTTTGCTTTGGATCGTTTGTGATTGCAGGTCTGCTTGGTTATTATTTAGGAACACGAGGAAAGAGCTTACTGATATCAATACTATGATGCTGGTTCCAAAACGTGGTCTTGGGGTACCCCATGTATGCTGGTCTTTTTATATATATATGGGACAGGCTCACGAAATGGGAACCAGTCACCCAAATTTATGTCTTTTGTCCAGGAGATTTTTAAATTATATTTTAGAGCTTCAAGCACTGAATAAATGGATAGAGCTCATCGAGAGCAACTCGGAACACTATACTTTTGTATATGTCAAATGAATATTTCCTGGTCAAATTCACCGGTGAAGTTGGCCAAATGGCAGGAAATGGCCATTTCTCCCATGTCCATTTTAAAAGTACAAATAAAAGTGAATGCATTTAATTTATTTAGAACATTCTATTACCAAAAATGTGCTTTTGTTGTGATTATATATAGGTGCAGGGTGTCCAAAAAGGGTAATTTATTAGATCTTTGGCCTTTTTGTATATTCCAGGTGACCAAAAATAAAATGTCCACAGAAAATATGTTTTTTGAGTTATCCGCATATGCTGTACTCCAAGGATGGGGAAATTTACATTTGATCATAAATTGTCTCTGCACACAGCAAAAAAAGTTTATTGAGTTATTTCATAGTAGATTTTACCTCAGAAGTACATGGGAACCACTCACAGGCCTAAGATCTCGTCTAGGTCGGTAGACAGCATTAAGCATGTTTTTTGAGTTATCCGGGTTTGTCAAAAACTGCTGAAATTTAAACAAAATAACTTTTACACTTTATAATATACCTAATTTTGACAAAATATGAATCATCAGATCATTCCTAAAGTGTATGGTGTTGTCATTGTACAGCAAAAACCTCTGTGCACGTTTTTTGAGTTATCTGGTTTTTTGAGTTATCCGCAGGAAAATACGCTTTTTAGCTCTCTCCAAGTTTATGCCGGTGCGTGTTTCATCCACAGAAAGGTTAGAAATCAACTTCTGCCCAACCAGAGAGCTAGACACACGTGAACGAGAGTGGAAGATCGACTTTTTCTTTGATTTTGACCGAACCCAGGTTTCTTGCATCATTCCGTCTGAAATCTTGTAAAATATAATCCAGAGAACCTTGTAATCAAGAAATTATGGGTGATTTTGGTGAAAATACATGTATAATGTCGATTGAAACCGAGGAAGGTTTTTGGTGCAGTTCAAAAATGGCGCCGGTGCTCCGAAAGGTGGATCAGCTGATACGATAATGCAAAAAACTATTGGATCGTTCAAAAAACTGCAAAATGCTTCGTCATCCATGCTGCGTTGTGTTAGATCCCTATCCTATGTCTTAAATGACAGCTAAGGGCATGTCCTATCAAGTCATAACAGTGTTATTCATTAATATTGATATGTGTGATGTCTGGGCGGCTGAATCTGGATAACTCAAAAAAACCTGTATTTTCACCATGTCACATAGCATTGCTTATTTTGTCGTCATGGCTTGGGGTTGGATCTTGGGGCTCATTATGCACTTAGACAACATATTTGCATACATTTTAGTATTGTTTTTGGCCTCATTTATCCAGTTTCATAGTGTGATTTGCTCTCTTCAGTGTCTCTGAAGTGTTGGATTACTCAAAAAACATTTTGAGCTACAATGTAATAGCTTGTTCATTTTCAATGGAATTAAGCATACTCCGCCTAACACTTTATTATTCATGAAAAGCATCATTATTCTTGGACTTTTTTGGTATGTTTGAAATATTTGTATGCCTGTTAACCTATTTTATATCTACAATAGGATACAAACAGTAGTGTCAGGACTTAGGCTCAGTACAGTGAAAGACTCATATCAGGACTAAACACTCACAATCTACCATCTTCAGAGACTGGTATGTCAAATTTCGGCTGAAATTTTTAAGTCCAGAAACTATCTCAAACAGGATTACATAGAAAGAGTGGACCGAACTGTCTAAAATCAGTTATAATTACATCAATACAGGTGGTCATCAATGAAAACCTGAGGTAAACATCCTAAATTATGCAAAAAGGGACTTTAACCCCTTGTAAACCATAACACGACCATGACCTAATGTAGTGGGAAACCAGGTTACAACATCCTGTCAACAATTAGTCAAGACATGATTTCAGCACATATAAAACATAATTTATTGGGACACATGGAAGAATTCTATTGTTACCTGGAAAAAGGAATGCCATTTATTCAGAATCCTTCAGGTCTTTTGTCCTACAAATTGAGGAAGAAGCAACATGATTTTTTGATGGTCATATTCCACAAGTTTATACTGGCGTGCACTGCGTCCATGAATTTCAGGTGCCTCTATACAGCGAATAATATGCTGGAATGGCACCCAGCATAAAACCTGTTCCTGGTCAGATGACCAAGAGGGAATATTGTATGCATGTTTCATGAATTTCACATAGACGGCACCATGTTGCTTCTTCCTCACGTGTATTGCGTCACTTGGAATCCTTGCAAATTTATTCTGATTGGGTTGCAGCGAATTGACAATTTGCTTAAGCATACAGTACTTGGGCCCTTATTTTAACCCTTAGCTATATCTCTTTTGGTAGGAATCATAAACAACGTAATTTATTGGGATACATGGTAGTATAACATGGGATGCCTGATCTTGCATGGAGTGATCAACCTTGACCATGTTGACAGCATGTTGTAACCTGGTTTCCCACTACATTCAATCTTAGTTGTATTATGGTGTACATGGGGTTAAAGTCCCTTTTGCATAATTTTGGATGCTTACCTTAGATCTTCATTGATGAACACCTGTATTAATGTTATTATAACTGATTTTAGACAGTGTGGTCAACTCTTTCTATGTAATCCTGTTTCCGGACTTAGAAATTTCTGCCGAAAAAGGGTCTCAAAATGCCTTTTTTCATAAAATATGTTCATATAGAAGGAGGTTGATAATCAATGTTTTTTATTTCATTAAATGAATGTTTAAATATGTATATTTGTCTAGTATAAATGCCATTACCATCACCCAGTGCCCACGGGGTCATCTGGGGGTTTGAAGTCCAGGGTCTGAAAGGCTCATTTTGGCCCAAAGTGGTTTCTGACTCCCACATGTCCCCCAACAATGGTATTATTATCCTAATAATTAGTTTGGTGGTGGGAAAGTTCCCAAATATGAGGGAGAACCACATTTCAAACAGTAACATTCACTGAACTGAATCCAAGGGACCCCCAAAAAGTGAAAAATCACTTGCCGCCTTAAAAATTTAGATTTTGGGGGCCCTCCTCTCACCCCTCTGATGTCTCATGGTGATTCTGGCTGCAGAATCTTGATATATGGGCCAGAATGCGCCAGCACATGAAATGTCAGCTTCCTTTCTCTAATATGTGAGAAGTTATGGTCCTTCCAAAATGCTACAAAATGAAATGACCAATTCACATAAGTCAAAAAGGAGTGTGATACCCAAATTTCAAGAAATTTTCACACGAAAACTGTCAGAGATATTGACACAAAACTTGGGATTCTTTTGTTTGGTACCATAAAGTATTTTTGGACAAAGTTTGAGCAAAATCCGAGTGGTGTCATGTGTACAAGGCACCTCAATATTGGCTGTTTTGACGTGGAATGACTCAACAGTGTTGACCATATTTAAATATTAGGGCATGATTGACTATCAAAAGTCACTGATAACTCAAAAAACCGAACGGTTTTTGGAGAACTGAGAGACCCAACTTTGATCAGCTGTGGCACGAAAGCTTTACATAATCTTATGACACGGTTTTCCGCACATGATAATATAACCTCTCAACATTAGGAAACAAGCTTAAATTAAGGCCTTACTCTACTTTTACAATTTTTCAATCTGAACCCCCCACTGGTTCCTATTTCATGTGCCTGACCCATATATATATATATACACTGAACAAAAATATAAACGCCCCATGTCAAATATTGATGCCACATGGAGTTAACAACTCTAAGTGAGCATATGCTGACTTTTACTAGTACAATAGGGATATTTCTCTTGATTTGTGTACCATTTTTTAATCCATCTCTCTGTCAGTGAGCATTTGCTCAGTGATGCAGTGATTTCACTCAGTACATGGGTGTGGCATTTCCAGACGGTGATCAGACAGAATGAGCAGTACCCAGACACTCCTTATACTGGGGACAATAAAAGGCCACCCCAAAATGTCAAATTTTGTCAAAAGTCATCATGCCTCAGATATCTCAGGTCATGCGGGAATGTGCCATTGGCATGCTGGATGCAGGGATGTCCACCAGAGCGGTCTGCATGCAGTTCCTTGAAGCAGAGCACATTCCAGTTCTGGACTGGCCTGCGTATTCGCCGGACATGTCGCCCATAGAGCATCTTTGGGATGTTCTGGATCGACTTGTCCGCGACCGTGTTCCAGTTCCGGATAATGTGCGGCAGCTCCGTGTGGCCCTCCGGGAAGAATGGAATAACATTCCACAGGCCACGATAGACAACCTGATCAACTCCATGCGAAGGAGATGTGTTGCTCTGAGAGACGCAAATGGTGGACACACAAGATATTGAACATTCAATTTCTTGACCCCCAACGTGTTCAAAGGATTGTCACTGTTTTGCAGATGCCAATATGAAAAAATGTAACAAAAATGAAGGACGGTGATCAAAAAATTTGAAGATTTTATTTTTTGTTCATTAATATAAAATGAAGTTTGATTCACTATCATATATTGCATAACCCTAATGTTAATAAAAACTCAAAAATTTGACATGGGGCATTTATATTTTTGTTCAGTGTATATAGATATATAAAACGTATTTACCCCCTGCCTGTTTTTATCTATTTTTGCATATTTTCACGCTTAATTGATTCAGATCATCAAAATAATTTTTGTATTAGACAAAGAATATGTCAAATTTGAACATTGTACTCACAGTCAAACACAGTGGTGGCTGTGCGATTGTCTTGGCTGTTTTGCTGCTTCAGGACCTGGGCGACTCGTCATAATTGATGAAACCATGAATTCTGCTCTGTACCAGAAAATTCTGAAGGAGAATGTCCAGCCATTAGATTGTGACTGAAAGCTCAAGCGCAGTTGTGCTATGCAGCAGGATAATGATTCAAAGCACACAAGCAACTCCACTGCTGAATGGCTCAAAAGAGTTGAGAATATTAAAAGTATATTATTGAGTGTATCATGTTTCATAATATAATATAAGCACTGTAAGTCCAGAGACATTATTGTATAACCCCAATTCCAAAATAGTTGGGACAAAGTGTAAGTTGTGGATAAAATCAAAACGCAATGACTTTCAAATCACACCAGCCAGTATTTTATTCACAATAGAACAGAGATAACAAAGCAAATGTTGAAACTGAGAAATTTAAAAATTTTATCTACAAAATGAGCTCATTTCAAATTTGATGGCTGCTACAGGTTTCAAAAAAGTTGAGACAGGGGCCTGTTTACCATGGTGTAGCATCCCCTCTTCTTTTTAACACAGAATGGAGGCGTCCGGGCATTGAGGAGACAAGTTTCTTGAGTTTAGCCATTGGAATTTGATCCCACTCTTGTATAATACAGGCTTCCAGCTGCTGGAGAGTTTTGGGTCTCCTTTGATGGACTTTTCATTTAATTATGTGCCAAATGTTCTCGATCGGTGAAAGATCAGGACTGCAGGCGGGCCAGTTCAGCACACGGAGTCTTCTATTACGAAGCCATGCTGTTGTAATAGCTGCAGTATGTGGTTTTGCATTGTCCTGCTGAAAAACACAAGGCCTTCCTTGGAATAGATGTCATCTGGAGGGGAGCATATGTTGCTCTAAAACCTTTATATACCTTTCAGCATTCATGGTGCTTTTTAAAACATGCAAGTGTCCCACATCATATGCACTAATGCATCCCCATACCATCAGAGATACTGGCTTTTGAACTGAACACTGATAACAGGAGGGGTGGTCTTTCTCCTCTTTAGCCCGGAGGACACAACGCCCATGATTTCCCACAAGTATATCAAATTTGGACTCGTCTGACCACAGGACACTTTGCCACTTTGCTACAGCGCATTTTAAATGAGCCTTGGCCCACAGAACACGGCGGTCCTTCTGGATCATGCTCAACAATGGCTTCCTTTTGGCATGATAGAGTTTTAGGTGGCATCTGTGGATGGCACAGCAGACTGTGTTTACAGACAGTGGTTTCTTTTAGTATTCCTGTGCCCATTTAGTAATGTCAATGACAGAATTATGCCGGTGAGTGATGCAGTGGCGTCTGAGGGCCCGAAAGATCACGGGCATCCAATAAAGGTCTTCGGCCTTGTCCCCTACGCACAGAGATTTTTCCAGTTTCTCTGAATCTTTTGATGATGTTATGCACTGTCGATGATGAGACCTTCAAAACCTTTGTAATTTGACGTTGAGGAACATTGTTTTTAAAGTATTCCACAATTTTTTTACGCAAGCCTTCACAGGTTGGAGAGCCTCTGGCCATCTTTACTTCTGAGAGACTCAGCCTCTCTAAGACGTTCCTTTTATAGCCAATCATGTTACACACCTGATGCCAGTTAACTTAATTACTTGCTAAATGTTCTTTCAGCTGATTCTCTTATACATGAATTGCTTTTTCATCCCTTTTTTGCCTGTGTCCCAACTTTTCTTAGACCTGTTGCAGCCAGAAAATTTGAAATAAGCTCATTTTGTGGATAAAAATGTAAAATGTCTCAGTTTCAACATTTGAAATGTTATCTATGTTCTATTGTAAATAACATATTGGCTCATGTGATCTGAAAGTCATTGCATTTTGATTTTATTCACAATTTACACTTCGTCCCAACTATTTCGGAATTGGGGTTGTACATGTCATATGTTGCTATTTCTGACCTATCATGATTCATCCCACATGAACAGCGCCATGTTAAGAAAAATGAATGGCTTATAATTTGATAGCCATTGTGGTTGGAAACAAAACTAGCAGACACAAGGGTACTGGGACCGAGTCTGGGAACCACTGCACTTTGAGAATTAATCAAGTGTTTTTCAAATTTTATTTTTATATTTTATTTTTGTTTTTTTAACAGCGAGGTTTTTTGTTTGTTTATTTTGTTTTGTTGAGCATATAAAAATGCATCCCTCCTGTGATCTGGACAAACCTATTACGTATGTCACTTTTGGGAGAAACTGAGTTTGACCCTCATTTGCAGTAATTAAGAGTGGCGAAAATCTTAAAACACTAGCTATTAGTGTTATTTGAACTATCTACATCAAGTTTCTATTATTTTTTTCGATCAGGAGAAACCCAGAGTCCAAAGGTTTTTGTTCAGTTGCGAGAATCTTTGCCACTGATAATTCACGAGGTTTTTCCAGATCACAGGAGATCCGGCTATGCACATTTTCGATAGAGGTCGCTATTTGCAAGATATTGCTTGTCCGAAACCATTGGTGTCGTCATACATGTGCGACGAGAAACGCGCACAAAATCGCGTCGTATTAAAAACAAGGAAGTTATCCGAAAGAGAGAAGTGATACAAGCGCTTACAGTGCCGCAATAGCATATTTTATGCTTTGTTTTTATATTATTAAAAACGATATTTTCCACGACCTGACTCTCCTAATAATGGAGCATGCATTTTGTGAAATTGGTTAGCTAGCAACGTAGTAGACAGCAAGCTCGTTGGCTGGACAACTAGCTCGCAACCATCCACACATTCTGGTAATTTTTGTAAACCGTTTTATAATTCGCTTGAAAGCGTTATTTCTAGCAACAAGCGGTATTTCGTGAGGACGTTGCATTTCCTCTAAGGATTAACAGTTAATACCGTTCATTATCTGATTTCGTGCCATCTTCTGTCAGAGTTTGTCAGAATTTCTTAACTAATTCAAGGATTATTTTAGGATTTCTCAGAAATTGGTGGTGTGTCAGAAAAGTCAAGATGCTGAACGTCCCTTCGCAGTCGTTTCCTGCCCCCAGCTCGCAGCAGCGAGTGGCTCCCACAGGGAGAAGCAAAGTAAGTGTTCAATGTTGAGTGTATCAGATAGACTTAAGAGAATAATAAATGTGTGAATTTGTTACCTGCTGACAAGTTATTTTCCTAAATTGACAACTGACTTAACTTGCATGTTACATTGAGTGTTGAAAGTTTTTATTTGCCAGTTGTAGATACTGTTTAATATGTAGAAGAATTTGCTCATGTTGTCATTGAACACCTCTGTCAGACAGGTTACATTCAGGTTGCTACTTGACAATAACAATTTTTTTCTTACCCTCCTGACATGTTCTGACGGAATGATTAGGCGATTCTTAGCTAGGATTGGTGAATTTTACTGATGAATAGCCGTAGACAAAACTAGAAAAAGTGCATGTTCGGAAAACTTCAAGGAGTTCTCTCACCACGTGGGTAGGCTGATGATCAAATCAAGTTAGGACATGAAAGATCTCATTTTGATCTACAATTTGATACTGTCATCTTTTAGCCATGATTCCTTCTGTGTAAGATATTATCACATTTCGAGTGTGAAAATTTTTTGGCACAGAAGGAAGTTTTCTCTGGTGAATTACAAGAAAACACATGACACACCCATGGTCCAAATACTTGTTTTTACTACACTGTGTCATAGTTATTAAATTTGTGCAGTGTTGCTGTTGAAACTTTCAACAGTTCCCATGATGTTGAAGCTTAAAGTTGGCTATAGAACAAATCTCGTTGAAGAAAATCCACATTTTGGCTTAAGATTGTGACACCTAGAATGGGTATACGGTTGATTTAATTGCAGTTTTTAACAGTGCTCCAATATGTCTTTCAGCTCTGAAAATTTCAGCTAGCTATCTCTAATTCACATGAAGTTATGAGGGCTCAAAAAGGATTGAAAAAAATGACGCGAGTTAGAAAGCACAAAATTTTGACATACCCCTTTATACTTTCGGAGCAGTGCTTCTCAAACCTCTCCTGGAGGATCACTTGTCCTGCATGTTTTAGAGCTCTCTCTGCTCTAGTGCAGGTGATTCAAATGAGCAGGTCTTTATCAACCCCTGAAGCTGCTTGATAAGGAGCCGATCATTTGAATCACCTGTGCTGGAGCAGGGAGAGATCTAAAACATGCAGGACAAGTGGTCCTCCAGGAGAGGTTGGAGCAGCACTGTTTGTGAGACTGTAACTCAAAAGATATTCCCAGGTCCATGAAGGTCATTAATGTGGTTTTACGACCTGTGTTATGCTCTCTGTTGGTGCAGGTGTTACTGAAGCCTGGTCGCAGTCTGATGGACTGGATCCGCTTCAGTAAGAGTGGGAGGGACCTGACTGGGCTCAGAGGCCGGCTGATCGAGGTCACAGAGGAGGAGCTTAAAAAGCACAACACGCGTGAGGACTGCTGGACCTGTATACGAGGTGAGGGAAGCTCACTCAGTAAACTCTAGACCAAGTCACTGGGGCCTTATCCACTGGCTTTCCTCAGGTTTGGTTGGAAGCATTTCGCGTACAGAAGTGCAGTGTTTCAGCAAGGTGTCGGACAATTTTGGTCCAGAGTCTGTGCAGTGCAGCCTTTTCATTCACTGAGTGCATTAGATGCAGCGACAAAATATTTCTCTTGTGCTGATAGCGGATTTGCTGAACAAATTATGCATGTATGTTTTACATACTGTCAGACCAGTTTATACTTCGTCACTTGCTCTCCCACGTGCACATAAGAGATGTTACCAAATTGCAATCAATTAGTTAAAAGGTGACATGGATTATACAGCTAAGAGCTGGAAGGCACACTGTTGGTAGATTTGGCTTTGTTGGCACATTTAAGTCGCTGTAAATGGTTCTCATTGGCTTGGCTGAAGCAGTCTGTAGAACTTAACTCCTTCAACCCCACAGCCCTTTACAGAGGGCTGACCAACATATTCCCTTCAACCCCAAATTCCTGTAGGGAAAATTCAAACAATCTGACTAATTGATTGGAACATATCAGGTTACATTTAATGGGATTCCAGAGATAACAGTAAGATACAATGTCCAGATAATGACCAGCCCTCTACAGAGGGCTGTGGGGTTGAAGGGTATAGTGATGCTAGAATATCTGGGGTTGAAAGAGTTAAATGCCACTCTTGGAAGAGCATTGTTATGACCAAAGTCGGCCCAAAGTAATAAGGGGTGCGGGAGTCTAAATGGAAGCGCTACCATAAAATTTATTAACTCACAAGGGTATTTTACAGACAAAAAGCAAACGGACTGCACTACACAAAATGTCACGGGGACGGCTGACCAAAGCAGGGTCAGCAAGTCCCAGCAACTAGACCTACTCTCTTATAAAAGATCTTGCCTGACTGCCGAGTCAAAAGAAGAGCAGGTGAGTCATCCGGGCATTATGCTTACTTACGCTGCTCCAGGCTAAACTTACAGTGCAGCAAATGAAAATAATCCCCTCTGGTCTGAACAAAAAAATCCACATCTAAAATGGGAACAAAAAAAAAAAAACACCGGCCAGTAAGTAATAAACACAAAGGGAGAGGCTAGGCAGCAGGGCTGGCAGGGTGCTTTACTCTGGGGGAGACAGGAAACTCCGCCAATAACCTTTTCCTTCACATCCACGGCCGATTAAAGGGCCGGGCACGAAATTGCACAGGTGCTACCTTGACAGACGAAAAAAAGAAAGAGCGCACACGCCGATACAGCCGTACCTGGCATATATAAATTACTGGCATGTGTAACGGCTTTATTTGGCTTGTTACGGACAAGAATTGAACCCCTTTTGAATGAGTTCATTAGAAAACTCGGCCGTGCACATTTGCGTAATGGCGACTTTGCTTCATGCTGGAGCTATCTATTTCCAGAAGGGACACAATTTTTACAACGTGTTGTCTTACATGCCACCTTTTTCTCTCAGTCTGTTTTTATGCCCCCGACCTCGAAAGAGTCGGTCGGGGGAATTATGTTTTCACCCATTCCGTCCGGGCGTCCTGTTGTAAACTTTTCCTTTGTCGCGCTCTAACGTGAACACCGCTCGACGGAGGTCTATGATTTTTGGTGGGGTGAATGGTCATACATAGGGGACGATGCCTGTCGATTTTCAGCTCGCTCTGCCTACCAATATGGCCGCCACGGCAGGCATCTTGAAATCCTTTGTCGCGGTCTAACGTGAATACCGCTCGACGGAGCTTTATGATTTTTGTTGGGGTGAATGGTCGTACATAGGGGACGATGCCTCTCGATTTTCAGCTCACTCCGCCGATGAATATGGCTGCGGCAGCCATCTTGAAATCCTTTGTCACACTCGCCGGAGGTTTTGCTTTTTAGTGACCTGAATGGTCATACATAGCACATGATGCCTAACACTCACTTTCTGTACATGTTCTTCAACTGTTTCAGCCGGGGGCATATGCCACGCCTTGCGTTGCTCTTGCTACATATTATTATGTTGCTGTATAAAACCCTTCTTTCAGGTAATAAGTCCCTCAATTTCACTTTGGAAGGACGCGAGGAATGGGGAACATTTTTCCTGTTTGAAGGTAAAACTTTTAAGAAGTCACTCCAGTGGGAGCAATATGAATCAGTTATTTGGATTCATTCAGCCAAGTCAGTAATGGACTGATTACTGTTGTTCTGCCCATTATAGAGTTTAAGAAACCCTGCTTGCCCATCAAGATATTGAGTGCCCCATTTCATTACTTGCCACTTGTCTTTATGTAAAGCAGGGATGGCCAACCCTGGTCCTGGAGAGCGGCAGTGGCTGCTGGTTTTTGGTATTACTCAGCATTTGATTTTTGAATTACAGCAGTTGATTACAAACTTAACGTATCTCACCTGGAGTCTTGGGTTTAAATTGGGTGGAGAAAACCAAAGTCAGCACACCCTGTGGCTGTGTCTCCAGGACCAGGGTTGGCCACTTCTAATGTAAAGCAACTTATATGTTTATGTATTGTTGTAAGTCATTCCACTCTTGTGCTGCTTTGAGTTGAGTCTCTTTTAGATATTGCTTTAATAGAAAGGGGAATATATTTAGGAAACTTTTAGCATTTTAACCCCTCGGAGAACAATATTCCGAAGGGGTATAGTTGTCGTCTTGTCTGTCCATTCATTCACCTTTGTGTGTTTGTGTCTGTAATAAACTTCGAAAACGCATATGCACGTCGCAATATCCGGTTGCACCGCTAGGAGCCGCAATGTCATTACGAACATGCGTAGGGGGGTCTTATGTGTCGAGGCCCGTCTCGTACCTGTTACATGTGAATTACTGTATGGGGTTTTTTATGTTTAAGCATTTTATGTGCAACTAAAGTGCTCTGTAAAAATCTTTGGTAGTGAAAATGTACATTAAGAAATAGTATGTACTTATTAATAATAATAATAATAGTAATAATTAGTAATGGAATGAAAAGATTCTAAAGAGCTGTGAAGAGTTTTAAGGGGCTTCCCAGGTTCAAAATGATTTTTTCTTCTTTTTCTTTTTTTTCACTGTTTCTCCTTTTTCCCTTTAAGGTTCACTAAGATGTATACTTTAAGAAAATCAAAACATTTTGTCATTAATTTCATCAATTTTGTTACAAAATGACTTTTTTTAAGCGCTCCCACCTCAAATAATTTTTAAGACAGCTAAAATCTGGTGACTTTCAACACTTGTGGTGCTGATAACTTTTATTTTTCAACCAAATTGCCTCAAATTTTGACTGTAATTTTGTTGGTTATTTCTGCATGCAATAACATTGGCTTTTTCTGATAGGTGCAAAGGTATCAATTTCATGGGAGCGTATGTGTCCTCCAACTGACCCATTTCAGGAATTTTTTTTAGAAAAACCAAACCACTAGAAAAATTAAATACACAATATACAGGAAAATCCTCTTGTGACTGCATAGATATGACACATGTCTCACTGGGAAAAAATAATTAAGTGATTTGGTTGGGTGGTTAGGGAGTAAGGCTTGCCTTAATATGGACTGTTATTTTGCTTATTAACGTCAATTCCATGGTAACAATGTAAATAAAACCCAATGGAATGAAACTTTTTGTGTTGAGCTGATAAACTGTAGTGTTATTATACCCATATACTGTATGTGCTGGAACAAGGTAAATCAAATGAACCTGGGAAGGCCCCTTAAGGTGCAGTTTTTTTCTTTTCCACTTTTTATATTCATGGATGACCAAAGGGGAAGGATATGTTCTTTAAAACCACTTCAGAACTATATATTGTGCGATCACCTTCCACGGTTAAAACTGCGTCTGTTCTTTCACGTACAGTTTTCTGCGGATTGGCTGTCTTGCTTGCCTCTCTCTCTTCTTTCATGGACAGCCTTGGTGATGCTGAGTTCTGGGCTGTGTGGAGGCCATACCATCTGCTACTTCTTTTAACAATATAGAAAAACTTTCCTGTAACCTTGCATTTTTCACATCCATTAATTATGTTTGGAATTAATTCGATCACATTCTTCAGTAAAACACATAGTCAGAAAAGCAACCAAAACAAACATATTAAAAAAAAAACTAGGGTACCTTAAACTTTTGAGTGGGATTGTACTTGTTAGTCTGTGACATTAGTGTTGCGTAAAGGATTTGTTATGCTTAATTTTGCAGCCAAAGTGTAAGTCACCGCATAGGAGAAAGTGTAGTTTCTGTACCGAGCTGCATTCATTCATCTTGAAGCCCTGTGCTGTGCTACTTCAAGGCCCCTTAACACCATCACCCCTCTCCAGCACATAAAACACTTAACGAAAGGCTACTTATTCACAAACCACTGCAGAGACTCTATGGTAAAATACAAATGGATAACAATGAGTGTCCAAAGTGATATTGCTAATACGCCAGAGCTAGTTCTTCAAAGATCCAAAATAGTCTTTTCCTAGTTTTTTGGTATGGTTTCAGAAGAAAGCAGCTGGGTTGACTGGATTTGTGCTGGTAAGATTAGTGTTACCCTTTGAGGAAGAAGCTCAATAATATGTGATCTTTCATCATGCATTCAATAAGTCTAATTACCTCTAATTGAAGAAATTATTAGTGCTAAAATTTGCTGGGATTTGACTGACTGTTATGGAACAGAATACATTGAATTGGAACTGCAACTAGACACTTCTCAAGGGGTGAAAACATGGCGAGAAAATTCCCCTCCCTGCTGTGGCCCCCTAGTGGTGGAGGCCCAGGGCTGCACTACATGATGCCCTCTGGGTAAACATGGCCCAGCTTCTGTGTTGTTGTAATACATAATGGTTTCTGATTTGAGGTGCATGATTCTGCTTAATTGAGTGATAATTAAGTTCCTTCTTTAAGTGTCACCTGAAATTAATAGTAAGTGCTTCCTTTCCAATAAGAATCAATTGAGTGCACTGTCATTCAGAGTTGATGTTTAATTTATGTCTCTTCCTCCCCCCCCCAAAGGGAGGGGAGGTATATTGTTTTGTCTAGTTTTCCATGCATGTCCGCTTGCGCATCTGTGTAGGCGTTCCCTCCATTTCCTGACCATAACTCAGAAACTGTTTGATATATTTCCATGAAAATTTGTACATATTTTCATCAGGTTGTGCAGATGTGCCTTTTGTTATTTTGAGGTTATTAACTTTTATAGTTTCTTCCTGATTGTTTGTGAATATCAATGAGGGGCGGCTGCATTGCATTGGGGGGACATTGGGCCTTATAGACAAGTTAGACAAGTTTATTTTTTTTGCCTTATAGACTAGTTTGGCTTGATTAAGGGTGGGAAAGAAAAACTATATTCTTTCTTAGAAAGTTCCAGGTTTTCTTGGTAAACCCATGGGTCCCTGATAAATGCTATTTTCTGTTCCCCCATTAAATCCTTTGCTATGGACAGATGTACAGAAGGCCTACATGTGTGAATGTAATTAGCCTATGGGGTCAGAGTGTCTGGAGGTCACAAACTCCTGCCTGCAAACCTTCCCTCCTGTAATTGGATTGCCCACTCTCCAGTGAAATTGCGCTGAAGAATTTTCAACCTGAGTCCCCGCAATGTTAATTCCTACCAGCTGAGGGCGCTTTGCTTACGCAGAAATGCTGCATCAACTCACGGCTCCTGGCAGGCACGGTAGCTTGTCAGTGCCTATTCTTCAGCTTCACTGATAAGTGCTTGGAAAAAACAAATTATCAAGTCTAAACAGAAGCTCATTAATAGCTGGTCTAAACTGAAGCTCATTAATTTTCTGTTTTGCTGAATTCAGATGATTTGTGTTCATAAAGTGCTGTGGTATTGTGTGGCACTATACTTCATTCATCTCTATGCCATGAGTAAGCTTGATGCGCACGATGACTGTGTGCACTGGGTATATCTGTGCTGATATGAATATCAGCGTAGTGTCTTTTGATATGCACATTAGTGCTACGTGTTGATTTTTGTGTTTGTGTTTTTGTGTGTTATGCATATCAATGATGTTGGATGTTGTTTTGTTGGGGGGGTGAGCATGTGTTTTGTGCATATTAAGTGTGTGTATTTGTGATGTATGCAGTACTGCTGCATTTTTGTGTGTTGATGTGAAGTGTAGCCTGCTCGTGTGTGTGTGTGTGTGTGTGTGTTTGTTTGTGTGTGTTTGTGGGGGGGGAGGTGCGTGCTTGCGTGTGTGTGCTCATTAATGTATTTATTCTTGATGTTTGTCTTTTGTGTGTTTGTTTGTGCAGGTGTGTGAGATGATGCTTATCAATGTCAAGTGTTAGTGTGTGTTGATGTTTCTCTGTGTTGTGCACTGATGCGTGCCTGTGTGTGTGTGAGTGTTTGTACAGGTGTGTGGTGATACATATCTGTGGAAAGTGTTAGTGTTTGTTGATGATTTTTGCTGTGTTGTGCACTGATGTGTACCCGTGCATGTGTTAGTTTTTGTACAGGTCTGTGGTGATACATATCTGTGGAAAGTGTTAGTGTTTGTTGATGATTTTTGCTGTGTTGTGCATTGATGTGTGTCTCTGCGTGTGTGAGTGTTTGTGCAGGTGTGTGTGGTGACACATATCTGTGGCAAACTTTGGTGTGTGTTGATGATTTTTGCTGCATTGTACACTGACGCCTGTGACTGTGTGTTCCAGGAATGGTGTATAACGTGAGTCCCTATATGGAGTATCACCCGGGAGGTGAAGCCGAGCTGATGAAGGCAGCTGGTGCAGACGGAACTGAACTGTTCGATCAGGTGAGAGGGATACACACCCACACACCCACTGACACTCTTATGTGTCGGTGTATGTGGGCTTATATACGTAGGTGCCTGTTTTTCCATTTTTCTGATGATCTGTGCCTGCCTGTCATTGTTAATGCTTATGTTACTGTAATTGAGTATTTCTGTGCATAAAAATGCTGAAAATGGAAAGAAATCTTAAGTTTGCTCTAACTGGCAATGAGTGTTCTACATTGCTGTGGAGGAATTTTGGTCTGCTTATCTTTGCTGAGTTGTTTTAATTCAGCCACATTGGAGGGTTTTGGAGGATGAACTGCCTGTTAAAGGTCATGGAACAGCATCTCTGTTGGATTTTAAGTCAGGAATTTGACTATGACACTCCATAACCTTAATTTTTTTTTAGCCATCTACCCTTTTGAGTCATTCAGAGGTGGACTTGCTTGTGTGCTGCTGATCATTGTCCTGCTGCATAATCGAACTGCGCTTGAGCTTTAGGTTACAAACCAATTGTCAGAATTTGACAATTCATGGTTCCATTCATGGTTCCATCAATTATGGAATATTGCCCAGCTCCTGAAGCTCCTCTTTTTACTCATTAGTTTACAGAATATTATCCCAAAGGTCTTAGGGGTCTTCAGTCACTGTCTTTTAAGGCGCGCGCGCACCATCGCGCACCTAAAAAAAATTGGTGAGGCAGTGGCGTAGCCAGCGGGGGTGCTAAGACACGTCCCTTTTTGACTGCAATTAGTAGTTCTCAGTCATTTTCCTTTATTGACGTGTTTTCCAATTTTCGTAATTGGCAACCGAAGACACGGTTTCTCTCCATATGCTATCTAACAGCGATTAAATCATGGGCTAAATTCAGTACAGTTGCGGAACAAGAACAGAGAATTGGGTTGCACAAAACATCCGTTTAAAACAATTATTAGTCCTGACCTGTTCTCAGTCATTTTCATAATTAACAGAAGGTTCACTCCGAGAGCACTCCAAACTTAACAGGTGTTGCTTGTTCTCCCCGATCATTGTCGTCTTACCTAATCAGGGAGAACAAGCAGCACCTGTTAAGTGTGCTATAAACGATGTTATTAACGATGCACGATGGAGGAAATAACTCAACACATTTTCCCTCTACAGCTGTGCAAGGGTCTCCGCAGCGATCACATGCAGATGAAATAGGCAGCGGAGGCTGTGCTGCTGCCTCTTAACAGGTGCTGCTTGTTCTCCCCGATTAGGTAAGATGACAATGATCGGGGAGAACAAGCAGCACCTGTTAAGTTTGGAGTGCTCTCGGAGTGAACCTTCTGTTAATTATGAAAATGACTGAGAACAGGTCAGGACTAATAATTGTTTTAAACGGATGTTTTGTGCAACCCAATTCTCTGTTCTTGTTCTGCAACTGTACTGAATTTAGCTCATGATTTAATTGCTGTTAGATAGCATATGGAGAGAAACCGTGTCTTCGGGTTGCCAATTATGATAGTTGGAAAAACGATCAATAAAGGAAAATGATTGAGAACTACTAATTGCAGTCAAAAGGACATGTCTTAGCACCCCCGCTGGCTACGCCACTGCCTCACCTCAAATTTTTTTAGGTGCGCGATTGTGCGTGCGCACTTTCGCGCGCCTTAAAAGACAGTGAATGGGTCTTCAAGATATTTTTTGGCAAATGTTAGACAAGCCTTGGTGTTCTTTTTGGTTAGCAGTGGTTTTTGCGTTGCAGCTCTGCCATGAATGTCATTTTTTGCCCAGTTTCTTTCTCATTGCGGAATTGTGAACACTGACCTTAAATAAGGCGAGTGAGGCCCGCCTTTCTTTAGTTGCTTGGCTGGGTTCTTTTGTGAACATCCTGAATGAGTGGTTGATGCACTCTTGGAGGATTTTTGGAGAGCCGGCCCATCCTGGGCAAGTTTTTTTCCATTTGTAGATTATGGCTCTGATTGTGGTTTGCATGGGTCCCAGAGCTGGAGATATGGCTTTGTGACCTGTCCAGTCTGATAGAAGTCAATGACTTTGTTTCTCACCTGTTCTTGAATTTCTGTAGATCATGGCATCATGCGCTGCTTTATGCCAACTTCACATTGCCAGACAGGTTTTATTGAAAGGATGATTAGATTCAACAGGGCTGGCAGTAATCATACTTAGGTGGGTTTTGTGGTATTAAACCCACTTATCAGTTAAATTTTTTGAAAGGTTGATTTAGTTAGTAATTGGGGAATTTCTTTTTCACAGTATAGAGCCAGGTAGGGTTGGATCGCTTTTTTTCTTTCAATAAGTGAAATCATCATTTAAGAACAGCATTTTTTGTTTTCCCTTGTCTGAAATTTAAAGTTGTTTGATGATCTGAAACATGTTAGTGTGACAGATATGCAAAAATAGAAATCAAGAATGGAGACGAATTTTTTTTAAAAGTACTCTATTTTGAAAACCGTACCACAGCATATTATTTGATGTTTTAAAATGCAAATTTAATTCCTTTTTGTTGAAAATATTCAGTACTATGGCAGAGTCTAAAGCATCATTGGCTATGCTTGCCATGACCTTGATTTCCCGATGACAAATAAATGGCATACGGGCAGATCATATTCAAAGGCCAATTAAAGTGAAAAGCAAGCTTTTTCTTCTTGTTTTTGTTTCATTTCTATGCCAATTTCAAGACGAAAACAGGAAATACACGTGGAAATGTTTTTTTTCCTATTCAAAAGAAGGAAAAAAACAATGTGTTCTATATTTGTTTATCCTGTCATCAAACAAGTGTTACTTCGCTCTGGGCGATTTCAGCATGATCTGATCTGTTTCCTCTGCAGAGAAGCATTCTTCTCTACTACTTGGCAAATCTGCCAAGGTGCAAGCGCAGCTGTTTTTTATCGGGAATGAGAGGTGACTCTCTGATTGGTTTATTTAATTTTATGCCCAAAACACGCCTACAATTAATGAATGACTAAGTACAACCCCTGAACCATGCAGCTTGCTTTGTGCTCAGGTTATTTGAAATTACACTCGCAAGAGTAGATATGGACATGCCCTAAATACACTTGTGCTGTGCACTTTAGGCCATGCAATTAGATTGCTAAAATATAGCCAGAGAACTTAATCTTTTGAATAGTTCTTTTGAATAATTCTTGTTCTTCTGTTATGTACTTGATTGTAAGTGCCACACCATTTATACGCATGCTTCTAAGGCACTGCTCATCCGTGGCTCTGAAACCTTATGCGTAAACTTTCAAACGGCTTTTCATAGAAAGAGGAGTCATCATTGTTCTGCTTAGTTTTGATGGCTACCATTGATTAGTATGTGAAGTATGTTTCCTGGCTAGTTCATATTTCATATGAGGCCTGAATAGGGTTTAAATTGAGCCATGACATGCAATTGATAAATTTGTTCTCAAGTCACCTTTTTATGGTCTTTGCAGCTTTGCCTGGAGCATGTCTTGGAGAAAAATAATTTTATTTTTTCAAGCTAAAGATTTGGCATTCCCAATCCCATCCAAATCTGGAATGTGTAATATATTAACGATGAACAAGCATGCTAGTGTGTGATTCATGCTATTATCTCAGGAGACCGCAGTTTGCAATTCTTTTCGGATATATGTACATGCCTGTCAGCCGCCATTTTAGCTCACTCATGACTGCAGACCTAGAATACGGGATACGCTAAAGGAGGATGGAGGAAACTCAAGCATAAGCTTCAGCAAGCAACCAAAAGGTGCCCAAATGGCCAGTAGGAGGCGCTAGGGTAACAAGCTATGCTGACCCAAACTGACTTATTCCCTCCCATTTCCCTGAGCAGCATATTTACGCACTGTTCTTGGGAGTCATTTGGACACAGTCCAAACACTGGCACTTATGTATTTGTTCTGCGCCTCTGTTGGTCACTTTATTCATCGCAAGCAGCACCTTTACCGAGTTGGCTAGCCCGGCAGCTGAAAAATCACTTCTGGTCTTTCCTGCACAGAAAACAACTTCCCAGCCGCACAAAGAAAGCATTTCTGCAACATTCTCCCATACTCGACAGCATTAATCAACTCGCTACAGTGACCCCACTCCATAGCATCTCTTCCTTTTTGCTTGATTGTGGTTGAGATCAATTTGCTATTATATTTTTCTTCAAATACAGTGTTTCTCACAGACCAGCAAGTAATGTGTGGTGGCAGACCAATTTTTAGCTCCGCCAAGGAGATTATAAAATCACCTGCGTTTATTTGTCTGTATGTATGTGTCTGTTTGTCTGTTAGCAGGATTACTCAAAAACTACTGAGCGGATCATAATAAAAATTGGCACACAGGTATATCTTGATCTAAGGAAGAACCCATTAAATTTTGGTGGCGATCCGGATCAAATTCTGGATCTAGGATCCGGAATGCCAACCCTTGGCGGAGGTCATAAATCTCTGATAGCTCTTGTTTTTTAATGTGTGGTGGCAGTTGATTTTCATTTTGTTGAGGGGGGGGAGATTACTCTAATTCTGTTGAGCGGGGGGAGGGGGGTTGCGCAAATTACGCATCTCCCAGTACCTTTTAAAGTTTCCCGGTTTTCTTTCCTTTTGCGAACTTGCGCATGCATTATCAACATGCGGCAGTTCCGCATTTACTTTGAATTAACGAAATCAACTTGTGGCGCTCCACATTCAAGCTGTGGCACCCCGCCACAGAATGGTCTATGTGTGGGAAACCCTGAAATATATCTTTTAAGAGAACTATCTGGACCATCACTGTTCAATGTAAGGCTGGGCAATAAATGTACCGTGATAATTTAAGCGCAATAAAAATAACTGCCTCTATGGGGCAGACAGACCAGCTTGATTATTACCTTTTCTATGCCACATACCTTTAATTTAGTGTTGAACTAACATCAGAGGCCATTTGAAATTCTTCTGGGAGGAAAAGTGCGATTTGAAGTCTGCTAATTACCAGCAAGGCTGAACAGCCTCCATCGCCTTGGCATAATTAGCTTACCTTAAATCAATTCCCGTGTACTTTGCCTAACTTGCAATCATGAAATTTATTCAGCCAACTGACCAATCAAAACCTAAACCTGGCCAATAATGATTAAGAAGAGATAATGAGAAGCAGACCGACCTAACCAGGCTACCGTGTTAGACCCCGTTTACACGTAGGAAAAACGCACATGTTTTCATGCGGTTTGGCCTCTATTTTACATGCAAACGGAGTTTTTTTTCACGGAAAACGATCTTTGTAAAAACCCCGGCCAAAGTGGAGATTTCTGATAACGCCGTTTATGTGTTGCCGTGTAAACTGGGTGAAACGGGGTTTTAGGTTCTGAAACGTCACAGCATGCGCCAGAAAATGTTTAACTTCATGTGAGTGACCCATCAGTCCACACAAACCAACAAAAATGAACCTCGCGCCACATTTATTGGGTGCATCTCAAAGCCTATGCTGCATCCTACGGAGGCTGCGTTTTTAGGGGTCGTCGCGTAATTCCATCTGCTGAACTGACGTAACGTCATTTCATCTCCGTTAAACGGCCTTGGTTTCAGTGAGTTGTCGCTGGTTTTCCTAACCTTAACCTTAACTCTAATCCTTAACCCAAAACCGAACCCTAAATTTAACCTTATCCCTTAGCCTAAATGTCAGTTTAGTGGATAGAAGTAAGTGATGACCCCTAAAAATGCAGCCTTCAAAGGATGCAGCCTATGCTTTGAGATGCACCCAAAGTTTTGAAAGGAACAGGAAGTCGCGCTTCTTATTCGTTGTTGTTGTCAATTCTGAGGATTCTGATTGGCTGGCATGGCTTTATCCTTCTCTCTACACTGCCGCCCATAGGTTTGGCATAGTTATGATGGCACTCGACGGCGTATTTATCCGGGTTCATGTAAATGACAACATTTTTGAAAACAATGTTGTGTGCTCGATGTTATAAATGAAAACTGGGGGGGGGGGGATATTTGTTTCTGTAAATACTTTTTGAGCGTCTAAATAGCCTACAGTGAAGGTGGAAAACATTTTGTTTAAGCGTATCGAACGTGACATGTAAATTGTTATCGCATTCGCACACGACAGCCAAATGTAGTAATCCAGCTAACACATTCAGGCAAATTGCTCACTGAACCAAGCAACGTTAAGGTCTTCAAAATCATCATCCTCTACTCGACAATTGCTTTCACCTCATTCCCATTTACTTTGCTCAATTTGCAATCAAACAGTTGATTCGCTCAATGAACAATTCAAATTGGTTGGCAGTCTGATTTATTTCGATATCATTTTTGTTTGTCACATTTTGAAATTTAAATGGCCATGAAGCATGACCGAGTTGTCTGAATGCATTAGGTACATTATTTCTAGTTTCACATTTAGTCTCTGTGTGCAAATGCGTTAACAATTTACATGTCACGTTCGATACGCTTAAACAAAATGTTTTCCACCTTCACTGTAGACTATTTAGACGCTCAAAAGTGACCAAAATCAAGAGCTATGAATTTCTTTATTTCAAATTAGTCCTGTTCAATTATTCATTCGGTGCATTTGTCTATTGTGAGCAATGGGAAAATATACTATTCAAAAAAAGTAGGGGATATTTTATTTTGAGATCAAAATTTTCACATATACAAAGGGATACGAAACCATGTTGTATAGTTCCTTACTGAGGAAGCATTTCCAAAGAAATTCATCACCCAAACACATCAATGACACTCTCACGATCTGCACGGGATGCTATTGATGATCAAGGGGGTTGTGCCACAAATTTGCATGACTCTGAATTGGAAGGTTAGAGCCACTGTAAAGGAAGATTTTGAAGAGAAAGCATCAGATTATCAGTGGTTGAAGTCGTTAATTAAACAGAGACCATGCGCCGCCTAACACAGGAGGAGAGGTTACGTGCCCTTGGCATGCTACAGGTTGCCACAAGACAGGTCGTTGTGGCAAGGGCAATGAATGTTTCCCAGTCTGTCATCAGCAGATTATGGTCCAGACATCGTGCTACAGGGTCTGTTCAGGATAGACCACGATCTGGTCGACCAAGGGCAACAACTCAGGCTCAGGACAGATTCATCCGCACTATTGTCTTGAGAAATCGTATGGTAACAGCAAATCACATAAGGTCTCAACTTCAAAGGGATACTGGCTTGGTAGTGAGTGGCCAGACCATCAGGAATCGTCTGCACAGATTTCACTTACACGCCCGGCGCCCTCGTGTCATTCCCTGTTTGAGGATCATCACATTAGGGCCCGACTCCAATGGTGTCGTCATCATCAACGCTGGGATAATCGCCGATGGAACAACGTAATGTTCTCAGATGAGTCGAGGTTCACTGTGGACTTCCTTGACAGGCGCAGGAGGGTTTGGTGCCGACATAGCGAACGTTTCCATGACGTTAACGTCATTAGACATGATCCGTATGGAGGTGGATCTGTAATGGTGTGGGGAGGCATCACTGCTGCCGGCAGAACAGACTTGCATGTTGTTGCTGGACGTGTCACAGGGCAGTACTACCGGGACAACATCTTGGCACCCCATGTTGTGCCGTTTGCACGCCGTTATGGCCGCCGTTTCATTTTCCAAGATGACAATGCCAGATGTCATAGGGCCAGGATCGTTACAGATTACCTCCAGCAGCAGAATATCACCACATTACCATGGCCAGCACTCAGTCCGGACCTTTTTCCCCATCGAGCATGTCTGGGACATGCTTGGACAGCGGCTACGCCTAACGCCAACAACCTCCTGCCAATGTCCAAGAACTTGCTGCAGCATTGCAACAGGAATGGAATAACGTTCCCCAAAATGACCTGGGACGTCTCGTTAGGAGTATGCCCACGGTCGAGCTTGTCTAGCCAACCGAGGGGTTTTACCCGCTACTGACTCTGTTTCACAATGGTGGTAAGTTTGCTGTGTGACCCTGTGTTTGTGTCGACCCTTATTCTGGAGAATCTGTCCTTTACTGACAGTACACAGGGTTTCGAATAAATTGACAAATGTTTCCTTAATGTTTTTATGTCATTTGTTTCCTTCCTGACCTCATGATCTGCATTTCATGGTACTTGTAAATCCAATATCCCCTACTTTTTTTGAATAGTATAATTTCTCACATTCACGTTTGATATGCTTCACAAAATGTTTTCCACTTTGCGTATATTTTTGAATGCTTTAAAACCATCTTAAAATGATTTTATTTTTCAGAAATCTTTATAATAATACGTAAAAATGCAACGATGAGAGGTGAATTCAGAGGTCTGCTATTTATTCAGATTATTGACATTCTTTCAGTCTAACACCATAGCCTGGTTAGGTCTGTCTGCTTCTCATTATCTTGTCTAAATCATTATAGGCCACATCTTGGTTTTGATTAATCAGCTGGCTGAATAAATGGCTTGATTGCTGGTTGGGCAAAGTACACGGGAATTGATTTAAGGTAAGCTAATTACGCCAAGGTGAAGGAAGCTCTCCAACCTCGCTGGTAATTAGCAGACTTCAAATCGCACTTTTCTTCCCGGAAACATTTCAAATGACCTCTGATGTTTGCTTCACGCGGCATTAGGTATGGAAAAGGTAATAAGCAGCCTAGCCTGTCTGCCTCATAATGGCAGTTACTTTTATTACGCTTAAAATTATCGCGTTACATTTATCGCCCAGCCCTAGTTCAATGCAAACCAAAACTCCTCTTTTCTGTGCTGAACCGCATTGCAGTAAATGTTCTGTATTCTGCCAAAACTTTTTTTCTGTCCTCAGTGTGTTTCTCAGACAGCAGTGGCCACATCTTGTTGACACAATGCCAGCGAGAAATGATTTTCTCGTGATTGTCCTCCTTGAAAGAGTCTCGTTATCTGAGGTTATGAATTCCTCTGACTGTTTTTCAGGCCTATTTCTGTATCTCAGGAACATTCATTTCAGAAGATGTAATCCTGGCATGACGTGGCTTTCAGCTGCCCCCATCCTGTGTTTTACAGCCGATGGGGAACTGGGTTTTTCTGCCTCCTATGTCTTGCAAATTTTGGAATTGCTATAGTTAAACTGAAATATACCAGCTATTTGGTGTAGTATTTTACCCTCTTTTTACCTCACCCAGAACGGAGTCTGGAGGGCGAGGTTTCTTTCTTTCTTTCTTTGCAACATCATGGCAAAACGGCTCGACCAATCTTCATGAAACTTTCAGGATAGGTAGGTATTAGTCCAGAATAGACCCCTATAAATTTGAGGTCATTGGGTCAAGGTCACCAGAAAGGTCAAAATCATTTTTCTTCAATAACTTTGGTAAAAATGATCGTAATAACTTCAAACTAAATCCAAGTGTGTTCATCTTTCAATTCTGCTTCCACTGATTTGCTACATGATAGGCTCTGATCTCTCAATTTTTTTATCGATTGGGGGCTAAATGCGAGGGGGTTCAAGGTCATTGCTCAAATTTGCTTATTTTTCATTAAAACTCAAAAACAATTAGAAATAGAGAGGTGTTTGTTATTATCAGCATGTAGGAAGTCACATATGGGCTTTCATTTGGCACTATAACCATTGACCTTGAGTGAAGGTCACGAATTTTCAGAGTTTATAACTCAAAAACAGTCGCAGATAGAAAGATATTTACTATTATCGACATATAGGAAGTCACATTTGGCACCATGACCTTTGACGTTGAGTGACCTTGAAAGTTCAAACTCAAGTTTGCGGATTTTCAGAGGACTATCGAATCAGAAGTTAAAGCACTAAAATAAGTGCAACCGGGCGAGGTTTGCTTAGCCTGGGAACACGTTTTTTTTTTGCCCCTCAGTCTGTTTACTTGGGACTCTCTACTAGGCATGACCTTTCCCTGCTCTGTCACATAACTCCATTCATAAGCTTCTTGTATCAGGTGTGGCAGATCGCTAAATTTAAACTTTTCTTTTAGATGTCTAACAGCGTCTCTCCGTTATTGTGTGTGTGTGTAAAATTACCTGTACGTGTGTGTGTCTTTGCCTTTCTGTCATTGCTTGCGTGCTTGTGCCTGTAATAGCGTGTGCTTCTTTAAATGTGTGTGTGCGTGCGTGTACGTCTGCTTGTGTATTGCTGTATGAATGTGAGAAAGTTGCCCTGCGTGTTCATTTAGTGCGAGTCTCTCATTATGGACGCCTGCGAGGTTCTTCAGCTCCAGTGCTCATATGAGCGGCTGAAGAGCACTGCTGAGAGGCCGGTATTATGACATTACACCCACTCCACAGGCACTCTCACCCTCAGCTGCACATGAGAGCGGACGGTGAAAAGATGGTTACTCTCTGGCATATGGATGTGTGATGCCAACAAGCTGAGACTAGATGGATAATTCAGTGTGCCCTCGTACAATGACTCCTATTACTTCTTACAAAAAAAATTATGCACAATTTTCTGTGCGTAATTCTACCGATTTTCAGCAGCACGTGGTCTCTCCAGGACAGTCACGTGGCTTTTACTAGCATTTCCTCTGTATTACCATAACTATCAGCAGCACTGCGCCTTCCAATTGGGGCCTTAATAGTTGAACCACTAAGTCTGAAGCACAGCCCAGTCACACATTTGCTAGCCTGACAGCAGAGAGTCCATTCAGAGTGCTCGCTACAAAAAAGGCTGGGCTTAGTGGGTTTAGTAATTATTAGATGTCACTTGGGTGTAACACGCGATAAACTAATCAGAATGCCATCTTCCATTCCTTTAAAAAGCCACCTGCGTTTGTCCCTTGGCAGGTTGTTGATATGACAGAACAGACATTGAGCAGACAGATGCACTTCTGATGGAAAAGACCTGCTATCTGAATTGCATGATTTGGTCCACATTTGTTTTTGGTTTCTGTTTTCTGATTTTTATAAAGGTTCAATTTTCACATTTTTTGACAAATTAGACGTTTATTTCTCTTCAGAGAGATGTTTCGTCAGGTGCAGAGTTTTAAAAGTTTAATGTGAGGTAACGTGATCACTGTAACGTGAGAAACTATTAATGGGATTAAACTGTTAAACTCCGCAATCCCATGTGCGGGTTTGTAGAATGCTTTTGCTTTATTCAAACCTGTCTAACTACCAACCTGTAAAATCCAGGCATCCTAGGTTTGAAAATTTCACTCAGTATAAGCGTGATGTAGCTGTATTATATGCACGGGTCTCGCTGACAGTGCCAGTAGCTGCAGGGTGAAGTTGCCTTCAGACGTCGGCTTCCAGGCTGTTCAGCCTGTCAGGCTGCGTAAACACCGCCCCCAAGTACAGCCAATCAGATCGCGAACGAGAGTACAACCAATCCGCTCACGAGGCAGCCAATTCAATTCGGAAGCCTTTACTCGGGAAGTGAGCTTAAGAACAACAATATTGTTAAAAACGAATGCGTTCAATCCTCTTTTCTCATTAAAGAAACTGATTAGTGAGGTAACGTTAGATATTTCAGCTATTTTGATTATGTTAACCAATGCAAACAAGTGCTTTTTTTTGTCTTACAGTTAACTTATAGACTGAACCTTAGCTAAACAAGTCATACTTGTTAACTGAAACACTTCTACAATATAACTTCAAGTATAACTCTGTTTGAAACATAAAATGGCCTACTTGTGAGATATTTTGTACAATAAGCTGTTTAGCTGAGCTTCTTAAAAACTTCAACTGCCAGTTGCTGTAACGTTAGCTGCCTTCAAGGCTGACCGTAGAGACTAGTGCCTTGCAGGCTGGTGAGAAGGCCAATGTTGATTTCATATTGCATAATCTTTGATAATATTCAGTCAGATGCCTTCAAGGCTGATTGTAGAGACTAGTGCCTTCCACATCCGTGCCATAATTTTCGCTGTGCCATACGGGGCTGAAATGATCGGAATTACTTTCAAGTCGGACGTTTCCGTGGCACCTCGGGCGGTTTCGAGGCTGAGAGTACCTTTAAAAAAAATAGTATAATTGTGTAAAAAACTTTATTCCTGTAAAAAAATTAATAAACAACCTAGATGGCGGCTTCTGTCAACAGTGCTGAGGCACTACAGTCTTTCGTTAAGAGCAAAGAAAACAGAAATACAGCCATCATAACCGATAGGAGCATTTACAAATTCCAGAAATGGCTGGAAATTCAAGGTGAGATCATTAAAAATATATTTAACCTGGAAAAAAAAAAATCAAACAATGAATACCAACAGTAAGGTAGCGATTGTTGTCACTTACTGTTGTCCGTGTGTAGCTTTCAGTTCATTTAGTCTCGTTAAACCATCTAACGTTAGCTGTCACGCATTATTTATATATGAAATGTTGAATTAGAACTTATTTTGCCTCACAAATGAATACAAAAAATGGCGCATATAATACATAGTTTACCGTGCTCGTGTTTGTAGCGTCTGGGGAATTTCAGAACTCGTTGGGCCGCGGAGGGATGTTTAAGGTCTCGTGCGGTAAAAATCCCTCCGTGGCCCAACTGTTTCCGAAATTCCAATCCGCTACAAACACTCGTACGGTAACCTATATTTATTGAAGGGCTACAACAAGCAGATATGGAATATGTACGTGATACTGTCCTACAATGTGGACATAAATGCTTTTTTCTAACTTTAAACCTGTTTATGGGGAAATTCAAGCAAAAATGTATGTGCAAGGGCTTGAAATGTGCATTTAACTTATTGAAATGGGAATGAAGGGAATGAATCAAAGATGAAAAACCTGTCATGCACAGTGAATACCTCAGTCCATTGCGTAAAAGCATCGGTTGCGTAAGCTTTGAACTTCAGTAAACAACGTGGTTTGCATGATTTATCTGGTGAAGAGATGAAACTCTTGCCTCTTTTGCCAGTACTTTGATTCAGCAATTGACAGGTAGTTCCCCATCACTGAAGTCCCGTAATTTATGGTTGTCATGGTCGTTGGACACATTCATGATGTTTGTCAGTGCTTTGTAACACACCGCTAGCCAAACAGAATATCCAGGTCATTAGAGGGCTGCTTTTTAATCATCCACTGGACTTTTTGCTATGAAAACACTTTTCCCAAATTGGCAATGTGCCATTTTTTTCTTTATCAACGCAGTAGTTTAATCCAGGTCAATCTATTGGCCTTTCTTTATGATATGTTATTTATTTTTATTTTATATTTTATTTTATAAATTCACATCATGATCTTGATAGCATGTTTATTTGCATTAACGAGCGCTTAACACACAAGAGGATTTGCGCATTTTGCGCTATCACCCATGAAGGTGCGTTACTAATATTAAACCATTTAAATAGCAGTTAATTGATGAAATAGTTTCCTAAAGACCTGATTTCAGCTGTCCAGAACACAATTGCATTTCAATGGTCAAAATGGAAATGTGCTGAGAATTGCTTGACTGCATCTCATTTTTGACCAACCCACGAAAATATACCCTTGAACATTTGTTATTTTAGCATTGAAGGTACTGGACGTAAAAGGGACATCTGTGTCCGATTGAAATTGGAAATTTGTGTTTTGCCTTAGCATCTGGATGCATTAAGTGCAAAAAGGGCTCTAATAATTGTTACCCGCCCGAGATGCTATGTCTTCAAATGATGACATCACATTTAAGCTTTGCACAAAAAAATTAAAGTTTAGTCTCGAAAGCTTGGGAAAAATTCAGTCTTCAGTCTTGGTCAGTATCTGTTGAAGGCCAGTTTTGTTTGTCCAGGCATTGGGCTGTATATGAGGTTACTGGAATGCTGTTGAATTCTCCAGAAACTTGGCTCTCGGATTTTGTGACCATCACTGGATCTCGCAGAAATTACTGCATCATCGTTGTGGACACATCGCTGCCCACCATCAGCAGCCCAGGGAAAAAAGTGCCGTTGCTGAATGAAACCACACTGCTGAGAATATTAGTTCTGTGGATTTTCTCCCCTTTAAAGTGGGTCTCTGTAACAGCAGGAAGTCTTATCTCCAACAGCAGCACTTTACGCCCTGCACCAGGCAGCCAAGTGCCGCGATGCGGAGCTGTGGATGTAGGCGGGTACAGCAGGGAGAAACGATAATGAATCGCGCGCGTCCCTGTTTGTCGGTCTGCCCTTTAGACGCTGCAGTCATCCACAGAGCAGAATGTTTGTAAATGCCAATGTATTCTGTTGTAATTTTCATATTTGGTTTTTTAATGTAGCAAAATGGAGGTCACAAGGACTTTTGGCTGCATATTTCAAACCCATTTACTCGTGCTGGTCTTTTGAAATGCCAGCTCTAACTAAATCCTTCATGTTCTGCTTCTGGTTTAATTAAAAGCAAATAGCTTTCCGATTTCAGAACCTAAGGCCGAATAAAATGATGATGTACACTGATTTGAAAAATAGGTAGGGTAGGTAGGCATCCTTTTTTTTTCTGCGGAAAGTTTTTTTTTGTAAAATTTTTACGGCAGATAGGTGATCTGTTTTTTTTTTTTTTCTCCGTCACAGCAATATGTAAGGCATATGCCAAAACTGAGACAGACATGCTACCAGTAAATGACTTTGGCATATGCTACGTTCAACATATTAGTATGCAACAACTGACAACTTCAGTAAACTGAAAGAACAAGAGAAGTCATAAAAAGTTTTCAAGGTACTTCACAAGCACTGTACATTTGAACGGCACTGAGCTTGACTGAGACAACTATGTTTTAAAGAATACTGTAATTTTTGTCTGCGATAAAGTTCGCTTCACTAAGTGGAGGGCTACAGGAATCTGTAACCACTAGGAGCTCTAAATTCGTTGACCAGGTGCAGGCGCGGCGAATGGGGGGAGCGCCGCGCCAACGGGGTGTATCCAGGCGTATTTTGCAATTTCGTGCCCCGCGCAGCCCGGCGCAAGTACTCCTCTGTCCCGCCTCTGTCCCTCCTGCCGGCGCAAGTGGCAAAGAGGGAGGGGAGAAGGCATGAGTGGGTTTAACACAGCCGAGTCAAATCTTCACCAATCAAATGAGCTCCTCTCCTCACCTTTAAAATGTTGGAACAAAGGAGCCTCTGTCCTATATCTGTATGATGCGTTAATGTTGCATTTTACTTTGCTGCTTCAGGCATGTTTTCTGCACCGCTTACGTCTATATTAAGCATTACGAATATGAGTTAGCTGGATAGCTAGGGCATTTGCAAATTATTACCATTAGCAAACTTGAATGGAATTTCAAAACAAAACTACGTCAGATCATTCAAACTCATGAAGTTGGAATGAAATACGACGGTTGCTCATTTATTTCTTCTGCCTGCATCACTGGGAAGAGAAACGATGGATAGCGTGTTCCTATTATTACACTCTGTTGCTGCTTAAAATTTTGGGATTAACATGCGTGGACAACAATGCAAGATACGTCACACATTTATTTATAATATGTGATCTTAACTCAGTACGAGATCATAGCAATCAGGCTGTATTCCTTTCCCCCACTAAAAACGATAAAACCTAAGTGACAATAATAGTAGTATTAAGCCGCTTGCACACTGGACGCGAAACAAATTTTTCGCACGACAGATTACATTCAAAGTCAATGCAAAGACGCGAATACACCTAATATTGTAATATTCTCTTCATAGATGGAAAGCTCTGAAGGTGCTTTATCAAAATTGTGAACTTCATGACCCTCGAGCTCCATGTTTGCCCCTGGGGAGGGGGTGAAATTTACTATAGTTACTACAGGAAAATGATACTTTTGGGTATATTTTGTTCATTTTGTACTGGAAATCATTCAAACTTGATTGGCATTATAACCATGAGATGACAGTTTCATACTATGACATTTTTGGCCCTGTCTCTTCCCCAGGGGCTGAGGGGTGGGGCCCAAATGGGGTCATATTGCCAAAAATTTCAACAGTCTTCTTCTCCAGACCGAGATAGGCTGGAAACCAATACTCTTCGTAGATGGAAGGGTCTTGAGGTGCTTTATCAAATTTGTTTACTTCATGGCCCCCAGGCTCCATGTTTGCCCCTGGGGAGGGGGTGAAGTTTACTATACTTTATATAGGAAAATGATCCTTTGGGTATATTTGGTTCATTCACATCAATAACATCAGTTTTTATACAACTCAGGTGACCATTAAGGCCCATGGGCCTCTTGTTCAAAATAAACACAAATTTCAAGGTATATTTTGTTACATATTTGTAAAGGGACTGAAGACATCAAGTGGTGAAGTGTTTCAGGACTCATTTTGTTCCATTCCTCCTTAAAACAAGTCTTAAGGTGTGCAACGGTACGGAATGTTAGTTTGAAAATGCACCACACGTTCTCCATTAGGGACAAGACGGGACTATTAGTAGGCCAGTCCAGCACCTGCACTCTCTGCTTATGCAGCAATACCTTTGTAATACATGCAGATTGCCGTTTTTGCGTCTCTTATTGAAATATTCATTATTGTCTCTGGCAAAGATGTCGTCTTGGGGGCAGCATATTGCTCCGAAGTCGCGGTGCAATTTTCAGTATTAATGGTGCCTTCACGGAAGTTACCCTTGTCCAGGGCTGTGGTACAACCCCATACCATGACAGAGCATGGCTTTTGAACTTGTTACTAGCAAAAGTTTGGATGGTCCTTTTCTTTTTGGCACAGAGCACATGGCATTCATTTGTTTAAAAAGGAATCTTGAGCCCTTGTGGTACCTTCAGACAGTATCAGCATCCTTAGTGAAAATGACCAAAATTATTCACAAAAATATTCCATTTCATTGTAGTAAAATTATTGAAAAAGAATGTTAAGAGCCAGTTTTTCTAATATTAAGGCAGGCTGTGATATGCCACACCTTAGATTTTGTCCAAACTTTTTTTTCCAGGGTAGGTGAATGGTTGCAAGTGGGAAAAATCACAATTTTAGATCTTTTTAGATCAATTTTAGAACCTGTATTTTTTTTTTTTTTGGGGGGGGGGTTCAACCATTATTTATTTTTTTTTTTTTAGTGCACCCTGAGTGATGAATTTTACGAGGGTTACTCAGGTTGCACATATAGGGGGCGCTGCAAATCAGTACACGTGATTCCTTCAACTACCGTAGCTTCTTTACATGATGCAGTCGCAATACCAACTGCACATTGGAGGATCACGTAGTCAGCGTACAAATTTGCTTGTACAGCTACATGCCCCTGGCCGACCAAAAGTGGTCGCTAGAGAGCAACGAACTAGCAAATTTTAAGCGGCGTAACCCCTATTATTCCTGGCGAGGCTTGGCCAGCTGTTGCCTCGCCCATGCGGTCCTCCAGCTACTGCCGGTAATGGCGTGGCTGGGATTCGAACACCCGAGCACATGGCTCAAAGAGCAGAGGCCTAGCGCTGAGCCAGCCAGAGGCGCATATGTCCTGGGTTTTTTAAACCTTTCAAAGATTTTCTCACACATTGTCTGGCCAAAATGGCTACACTCAGCCCATCTTTTCTCTTGATACAGTATACTAGGCCTTTCTTGGATGCTGCTTTTGCTCCAAGTCAGTTACAATCACCTTCTGACATTTGCTGTTTCTAATAACACCATTATTCAATCACATCCTGTTTGATGTATCATGCTCTGCTTCATTCTGCCTGTGTGTGTGTGTGGACAGTTTGCAGAATGATAATGAATGCTGTTCTTCTTAATGGTCTTACAGGTCCACCGCTGGGTGAACTATGAGTCAATGCTCAAGGAGTGTCTAGTTGGCAGAATGGCAGCCAAGGCCAGCGCTTCTGTTAAAGGTAGAGTGTCTGTGTGTGCGTGCGTGTGTGTATGTCAGCGAATGCTTGTATGCGCTTGTGATTCAACAAATGAACGAGGATTTTATTATCAGTGGTAGCGCTGTGCACTTATGCTCGAGAGCAGTTGAGAATTGGAGGATCCAAGGAGCATGTTAAGATAAGTATTTTCATCACCACTACAAGTGTGCTTACCAGCTAAGTGGCAAAGGCTGACTGAAAATCAGGCTCATGCATTCCCTGGGAAGGGCTGCTTTGTGGAAGTGTGACATGGGCTAATTTGCCATTTCGTGCTGTCGCCCCCTCACACGGTTCTGCAGACGTGGAATCCTGGAAAGCCCTCCGTGGCCCTTGCCTTATTAAACAAAATAACAAGGCAACAATGCAGCTTTTGCGTGTGCAGTTTGTCTTTTATTGCAAAAGGGCAGTTTCACAGTCTTGAAAATATTTCATATTTACTTGCGTTCTGTTGGTTTGTTAAATTGTGGTGCGCTTCATGTGAATATATGCATTCCTATAGCATGATGTATTCTTGGACGAGAAAAAAATCCATAAACTGCTTGAAAATACACTGCCCGGCCAAAAAAAAAGTCACCGTTTGGAAATTAATGAACAAATTCTATAATTGGATCATTATTGCGGTTATTAATATGTTTCAGCTGGCAATAATCATTTTAACCCTGACTGATGAAGCGCGTTGCTACTCATTTCTTAAAAAAAATAATGTCGGAAGACACATCCCCTGATGGTGGAAAAGATGTTACAGTATTTCAGAACGGGCAAGTTATTGGCCTGTATTTAGCAAAGAAAACCATGAATGACAAAAACAAGTATGAGGAATCATTTTCACAAACAAATTTGCCACCACAAAGTCCTGACCTTAAACACATTAAAAGTTATTGGGATGTGCTCAAGAAAGACCACCGAGTGGTTCAACCATTATGTCGAGAGGACAAGATCTCAGCCAAAAATTATGGCATTTCTGATTGAAAATAAATGTTCTGGCATTGCATATAGTTGTCAAAACAATGACGAGATGAATATGCACTGTAATCAAAGCTACAGGGGTTCCAACTAAATATTTGAGTACGCAACTTTTTTTTTGGCCGGGCAGTGCATTTTCTCCAAGCACGGAATAATGCAATTTTCCTAATTTTAATTTAAAGCTCTAGGTACGTCCATGGATTTAATGAAACGAATAAAAAAACATACATTTTTAACAGCAGGGACATGTTCTGTAACGATTGAGAGGCTTGATGGAATGGCGTTGCGGTTATAGAGCTAAAATGTGCGCCATAAGACAGTTTGAATTTTCAATGAAAATGTCCTTTCCGGCACAAAATTTTACTCCCCGAATACCTACGCCATTGAATAGCATGGATCTAAATACCACTAACTCTTCCATTTGAGTTGTTGGCATTAATATATAACTTATCAAAACAAACCTATCCTATAAAATAACTGACCAGGGGTGCGTTTCCCGAAAGCACAAATACTTACTTACATAGTTGGAACTACTGACTTTGAATGGATTAACACTTTTGGGAAACGCACCTCAGTGCAACATCCTAATTTCCATTTTCTGTTAAATATGGTCCTTTCCAAAGCATCAGCATATTTTGCGATAAAAAAGAATGACATTAATGGCATTAATTGATTCATATCGCAATATTACCTTATGGGTAACATATCTCATGTCCCCTCTTTTTTTTCCTGGGCCTGTATAGTGCTTTTCATTCTTGAAAACAAACAGTCTAAAAGTACTTTCAATTTTGTGTGAGTGTGAGATAAATACAGCATCAGGACTGTGAAACTACCCAAAATAGAATACGTTGAATAAAAGTAAATGACACGAGTCCAGCCCCGTCATGCCTCCTCAGTGCCTCCCTGCTGATATAATACGTCACACAGGTTCTGCGTCACTGGAACCTCATGCGCTCTCAGGCCAGCAGGTTGGCGCTAGCAGTCGCGTCTTCAGTACTGCTTCTCAGCCTGCCAGAAGCCGTGATTTTTTTATGGCTCTAAAAGGTGACTTTGTTTTTCTATATGACAGGCAAGACACTGCTGTTTACCAGCCACCTGAGTGGTGTGAAGCATTTACTTCATCGACACAGGGAATAAAAGCACAGAACTAATGGAGATGAAGGAGCAGGAGAGAATAGATTTGAGCTGGATGCCGAGCGAGCAGATGCTTTTCAGAGCAAATGTCTTGTCATTGTCTTTTGTCTTCATTGGAGGCTGATGAGTCACGGGTAATGTTTCATTAAGGTTTCACAGCCGTTCCTCCTTCTGTCCTTGCAGCACAGCTGAATTCGGACAAGCAGAGCAGTACGTTAAACGGTGAGGATTTGTGAAATATAGTACTTCCATAAAACAGTACACACATGCGTTATCTCTCACAGACACATACACGCGCGCGCGAGCACACACACACACACACACACATATAATATACACTTGAGCATCCAAGTACACAAACAAATGCACGCAACCAACCCAACAGAACCGATGTAAGCATATGCATATATGAACTGACCTGTGGACTGGCACAGAGACACAAAGATGCATGAACATGCAAATCTGCACATTAACAAACCAGAACCATTATGAATATCACTTACAGCTCTGTTATGTTGTGAGCTGTGGAAGCTTTGTCAGATATTAACCCCCTGCTGTCTGGTTTTCACTCAGGTTTACCCCCTGCCTCTCCCTCTCTAGTCCTGGAGCCGCCCACACTGATAGCCCCGCCTAAGATTCCACCCCCACTCAAAGACCACAGGCCCAGGTGAATTTTTCCTGCCAACATGACTCCTCCCACTCATCCTCACTTTTTTTTGCAGTTTTACCACCATTGTGCACACACTCAGACACATTTGCTGGAATGACCGGTCTATTTCTGTTCAACATGCAGGTTTTTGCAGTGATATTTTTACTGTATTTTAGGACATGAATTTATGTTTCAGCCTTATTTTCATTTAACAAATAAATCCATAGTATTGACTGAATTACACCACCAGGTCCAACTTTGAGCAATATATGCTTGCATATTCCCATACAGTCATGCGTAATTACACTCAGGGACACTTGCATCTGTATCCTAAAATAACTGCTCCAATGCAAAATATATCTACGTTCAGACAAATGCAACCAAACTCTAATTCTGTCAGTTAAACAAGTCTTTTTGTTGCTATGGTTACTCATCCTCCCAGAAGTGTCATATCTGAATTCAAATCACACATTTACTAGGTAAATGGTAAGGTCTCTCCATTGAAGGAAGATTATGAATGTGATGTCATGAAGACATTCATATTTGGCATCTGAGGAGGACTTTTAATTCTGAACACCCTTTGAAAAATTGTAGGTCACACTTGGAGAGGTGTAAGAGCTGGTCTCACAGCTTAAGTTGGCCTAAGTGGTAGCTTCTGTGTACCTCTGCGGTACCTCATAGCTTAAGTGTTAAGAAGGGCACCAGAGTCACTGCCACCAAACATGCATTTTTTATATGAAAAATAAATAGAACTGCTTGGCCAACTGAACAGACAGTAGCATGCAAATTTCCTGACACAGAATGAAGGAATGATAAAAAAGTTAGAGGGCGCAGCTGACCTCAGCAGCATTAGCAATTCTCTGTGGAGACTAGACCTACCCCCCTTTGAAAGATCTTCCCGCACTTCAGAGCCAAAATGAAAGTAGGTGACTCTTCTGGGAAAGTTGAATACTTATGTTGGCCTGGACTTATAAACTTAAAGAGCAGAAGAGAAAATAAGTACCTGACGTCTCTACCAAAATCCACAGTAATGTTTCTCAAATCGTAGTCTGCATTCTTCAAAGGCTACATTTTTAGGGGTCGTCACTTACTTCCATCCCCTGAACTACCATGTAGGGATAGGGATAATGTTAAATTTAGGGTTAGGTTTTGGGCTAGGATTAGGGTTAGGAGTTACAGTAAAGGTTAGGGTTAGGGAAACCAGTGAGGACTTGGTTAAACCAAACTGTTTAACAGAGATGAAATGACATCATGTCAGTTTGGCGGATGGAATTAAGTGACGACCCCCAAAAATGCAGCCTTCGAAGGATGCAGCGTACACTTTGAGAAATGGCCTAACAATAGAAACAAGAACGCTAGCCAGTAAGTGATGCACACTTAAAGGAAAGGTATGCAGCAGGGCTGGAAGTTTGCTTCTGGCTGGGGAGACAAGAAAGATGACTAATAGCCAGCACCTTATCATTTTCACATCCAGCTTTGTAAAGGGCCGGGCCCAGGAATCAGGAAAGGCAATTAATTCATCACAGGTGCAACCTGTAATCAGTCGGCTGCTGGACAGAAAAACAGAAAGAGTTTGCATTCAAACCCAGCCGGGCGTACGTTTACTGCCGGGAAGTACAAGAATGAATTACGACGTGTCATTTTGTCAAACTCGGAGTGAAAAAACATTTATAGATCAAACTTTGTCTGAAAAACCTGCTTTAGTGGTCTTACAAATGCGTTATCTGCTCATTTCTTAGTTTTTAAAATTCTGTTTATAAGACTGCTTGGGAAAATGGAACGTGGGTGTCGAAGCTGAGAACTTAGTCGGGTTTGTGCCTCAAAGATCTGTCCAAATGAAGGATTCCTCGAGCAGCAGCAGCAGGATCAGGGAAGCGGTGTTCGTTTCTAAAGATACCTTCCTCCTTATCCTGTTTTGCCGCAGTTTTCAAAGGCAGCACAAATTTAAATTAAAATGCCTTAACTTTAGTGCAGGCGATTCAGTAATTTCATCAGCCCATAATGCTCAGTACCTGTCATCGTGACCTTGCCATTTGTCGATGTGAATGAGTCTTTGGTGAATCACTGAGTCAACAGTCCCTGAGTGTGAGTCATAAAGAGAGACGTGATGTGAGGTGTGCAAACCTGGACACACTGCTGGCAAAATAGGGTCCTGCGGTGAGTTGGATGTGGTCATACTCTGCAAAAAATGAAAGATGAAAATACTAGGTAGGATGAATTTGCTTGTTTTAAGACTTAAAGCACTTATTTCTATCACCATTTTTCTTAATAAGATCTGTCCTTGATTTGAGGTCATTTTGACTAGCTTGCCAATGGGATAAGAAAATGTTCACTTGTCAAGCAAGTAGTAAATTAAAATAATAAAAAAATTTAACTTGTCAAGCAAATAATAAATTAAAATAAGAAACTATTTTCACTTGTCAAGCAAATAGTAACTTAAAATAAGTTAATATTTGCTTGAAAAGTGAAAATTGACTTACTCCATTGGCAAGCTAGTCAAAATTACCTCAAATCAAGGTCAAATTTTTTTGTCTTGCTAAGAAAAATCATGACAGAAATAGGTGTTTTAAGTCTTAAAATAAGTAAATTCATCTTACTTAGTATTTTCATCTTTCATTTTTTTTGCAGTGTAGTGCAGCTGCATCCTCAGCAGTCTGAATGCAAGAACATGTTTGTTAACTCACTCCTTTTCTTGTATGCAGGTTTGACTGGTTCCAAACCGAGGTGATGGTCAATATTGTGGTGTATACCAAACGAAAGGTAAATGCCTGTACTTTAGATGGTTGTATTTTTTTTAAGCGTGAATAATGTCAGTCATACTGTGTGACAGGATAAGTGTAAGTTTGGGGCTTATTATCCCATTTCTGGGCCACCGGGCTCAGGAGAACTCAGTGATGTGTGGTCTCATCTATTTACTCTCGCTCTGTCGGTTTCTCTTACTTGCATTTCCTCTCTCTCTCTCTCTCTCTCTCTCTCTCTCTCTCTCCCTCTCTCACTTTCTATCAATCCTCAGATCCATAATTCATGCTGTGCAGTAGTTGACCTGCAGGGCGGTGCTCTACGAGTGGAGGTGCTCCTGGGAAAGCTTTCATACCTCCTCCATCTCCGTAAGTGGTGTCCATCATTCTCTCGCTCCTAACTCTACAGTTGGTCACTCTCTCTTTGGGAGACATTGTCTGAGATTTGTGTACTTGGTGAGATGTAGCATAATCAGAGGCGGATCTACCATGGTTGCACGTGGGTGTGCCGGTGTTCTTCAGAATTTTAGTTGTCACAGCCCATTACGAAATGAAAAGGTCATACACACCTTCCTTACAAGCAGAAAGAGTTCATTAAGCCAACTGGAACAAATAGACATAAATATACTGTATGCAATTTAAGCTAAGTAATTGGTTCCACTTTTCTAAATAGTGGAAAGTGGTGGGTGGCTTCCTTCATTTATGTTGTTGCTTTTGGTTGGCCCCCCCAATTTAACTGTTGTTCCCCCCTGTGCCCCCCATCTGAATTTACTCTGGATCTGCCCTGCATAATCAATTGATATATTCTATTTTTTACTTGTAGGACTGTCCCAGGAAGTGGAAGACAGTGTTACGAGTAAGTAAGATCCTTAAAACCTAATAATTTTCATCAATTATGAAATCATTAATTATTTCACACTGCTTGCATATCTGTAATCTTTCCGTAAAATGTACGGGATTGGTGTTTTAAATTGGACGCATGGATATAAGAGAATATGAGCACATGAACAGTTATTTTGTATACCATTTTCTTGAGTAAATTACATTGCTTCAGTTTTCGTATTATTCATTAATTCCACTGGTTATTGACCAGTTGAGTTATTAAAGGTGACATAGAATGGTTGAACGGGGTATTTATCCTTGTTCTGTGATGTGACATATAGACAACAACATTTTGGTTGGGTCTGTAATGCCTCAGAAGCTTCCTAAAAACCTCTCTCAAAAAGCTATGTTAGGGTGGGGGATTTTGAACGCGTTGTTTTGCACCTATTTGGCGACCTTTCGGGCTTAACTGGCAACCTCATTATGAAATGCAAGCACTTGACGCTGATTGGCTGGCTTTTGCTGCCACTCAAAAGAATGAAACTTCCCCAGAGCGGTAGGGAAAAGGGAAAACACTCTCCGGCTTCAGGACACGGACAGACCAACTTTATGCAGCTATGGCATATTCAGAGATTCGGCCTCATATGTTTGAGCCCGAATTGGATGAGGACACTGAATTGGAGGAAGAACCAGTCCAGCAAAGGCTGGATTTAAACGTTTCTGAATGTTAAGTATTTTTTAATGTTTTTTTAAATTTTTTTTTTCAAGCTGCTAAGGCTTACGTATTCAGAGCGAGTCTCTTGCATTGACGTTCCTGTGCCATAGTCAGCAAGTTTTCAATGAAAGTGCACTGAAGAAATTCATTTGCGGAATTTAAGTCTTTGTGCAATAAGTTAATCCGTTTCACATGCATTACGGTGGATTTCCCCACTAGTGACACGGAAATCGATTATGACTCTGGAATTCTCATGCTTGTCTTTACTGAGGGATTGGAAGCAATGGAATTGCATAAAAACATGAATGCAAATTATTTTGAAGGGGAGGAAACGGAATGAGAGTGGGGGGGCAGTGAGATACATGTGACATCATATGTATCCGTTGTTCAGATTGGCCCGTTTTCTGGCGGTCATTTTTAAAAGAGGAATTCATATTAAACGGAGATGTTCAGAATGTCTAGCTCTTTTCGTATGTTCTTGAATGTGGGTAGACTATCGTTATTCAACATAGAAAAAGTAAAAACCGGTTTTTGATTCTATGTCACCTTTAAGATGGTGTAATGTAATCAGTGACACAAACACTAATCAAATTTTACAAAACTTGGTATGCAAAATTTTCAGCACATGAACTACTTTGGGATTGCATTTCAACCCTGCACCCCCAAAAGTGAGTGCGTGCGGTTGTCACATTGCAGAACTGAAGTTGTTCATTTTAGACTTTTCTTATATAGATTATGACTTGAAATTTGGTATGTACTGTATGGCATATCTCAACATAAAAATGATGGGTTTTCACAATTTTATTTACAAACTGGCTGTTTAATAGCCTTTTAATATAGAAATAATGCCTGCACACTTGCTCCATGCCACAGAGGTATAAAGGCAGCTTGGTCGATGACTGAAGTAGATCAAAATGTCATCTTTATTATCCCCCGCAACCACATTGTTGCGGGGGGTATCAAAACTAGCTCCGTCCGTGCGTCTGACAGGGTTATGACTCAAGAACCAGTTGTCGGATTGCAACGAAACTTCACAGGCTGATACATGATGACATCACAATGTACCGTGCTGAAAAGTACGTCACTTGGTCAAATGTCCGTCTGTCTGTTGTCATTTGTCGAAATTTCTAGTGGTATTCTCTCATTTGTTCCTGTCTGGGCTGTAACTCTCATTATTTGGCTGATCCTTTTCTAACTTGACAGGTGAACACATCATGACCTAAAGGTGTGTAATGAACCAAAACTAGGTCACTAGGTCAAATGTCCGTTTGTCCGTCGGCACTTGTTGTATTTAGCTGTGTTGCTATGCAGTGTATTCCTGTCCGGGCTGTAACGCTCTTATTATTTGGCTGATGTGCATATAATATCTATAGAACTTAAACTGCTTTTAATTTCATTTGAGTCTTGTACGTCACTCCCAAATGGGCGTGGAAGGGTGGCAGACCAGTCGAGTTTCAGGTTCACCTGAACCGCTGTTTTGTGTTCATGGAGTGAAGAAATTCTAGTTAAGCCTGTAAAAGGTTGGCAGCGCCATGTAATGAAATTGAACCAGCTGCCCTCAATTTGCAAGCTCATGTTCTTACTGTAACACTGCAACCAGTTCCTGTTGTATCCTCCTGTGAACATCGAAGGTCCAAAAAGCTGCCAGTTCACCGCATTAACTGGTAGTTTTTGTCGCTGTCAGTTTCACCAACGTGGGGGCTGGGATTGGGAAATTGGGAAACAGTTTTTTCGATTTTTTGATTTGACTTGAAACACTATTGTGCACTCTATGCGGACATTAAATAGCATTACCACGTTACATCACGATATAGTGCAAATACTGTATGAAATAACAATTTTCACGATATTGGAGTCTTATTCTGTCTCAAACCAGTTATACATTCTCAGAATAAGAGGAAAATTGTTTAAAACTGCCTTATAGGTCCAGGATTCAGTATTATTTTTGATTGGCACAAATCCTTATTGCAGGATCACTGTAACGAATAGTTATATTGTAGTTATATAATAAAACTAAAACATGGCTTTATGTTTTACATTTTTACTGTATTTTGATTTATTTAATTTCCCAGATTCAGTGTGGTAATATTGTTCCATGTAAAAGATTGTTTTAATCATTATTGATTGTATTTTTTTTGTCTGCATCGTCTTCAAGATGAAAGGCAATTAAAGGCTACAACCTCAGCCAGTCAGTGGCATTCACTGCTCATTGTGCATATGAATACAGCAGAGAGGGACTTCTGCCTTTGTGCTCCACTCTAATCCGGCCTCGTTCAGCCCACAGGTTATACAAAACGGCCAGTGTTTATCTTTTTAACCTTTGCTCCTGTGCTCTGATAATGAGATACGGAATGGAAAATACGGTCACTTACAGGAACCCGCATTTTGCCATTATGAAAGGGAGTGGGCGTAAAGCCTTGATGACGTGGCCTCTGTTAGCCCATCTCTCATCCTGGAGAAAGATATAGAATGGTTTTTGCCATTAACCTGCTCAAGGCTGTCCATCTTGGAAAGTGTCAAGTGTTGCTGTCACAAGCTTCATTTGTTCAGTTCATGTCTTTCTTGTTTTTGAATTTGCAGTCAGTCTGCGCTCAGCCGACTTGTCTCCATCAAGTAGTTCCCTTCTCTGATACGGGCATATTGTGCACTGATCTTTTTGAACCATCGCAGGGATTTGCGCATTCTTACATTTGAACTCAATCCATTTAATTCAAGTTAAATTTAGCCATAGCTCAGAAATGGCTTGTTCTTTAGCCTCTGTAGTCAAGTCAGACCATTCCAAGGTAAAATTGAATCAATGCACATTCTTCTATGAACTTGCAGTTTGCTAACGTGACAGCTGCTACTCTTATCTACAGCTGAGGCATTGCTGGAGGGTAAAATGGGCCGTAAGGCTGGACCAGGCTGTTTTTTGGGGAGGCTTTGATGAAGACCCTATGGGGGTGGATGGAGTCGTTTAAGGACAGTACTCTGGTCTTAACCAATGTAACACTTGTGATGCTTTTCTCTCCCGGCAGTTAAGATGTTGAATACAGTGGGCAAGGTACAGGTGACCCTACAGAAGGCCGTCAGGGCCAAATGGGACCGGCTGGGTGAGCCTTTACAATCGCATGATTCCTTTCTGCGGAGAAAAGATCGGGGTGAGTCATCTCTACTCCTCTACCCACAATTGGAAGTGCCTTTACCGGGCTTTATCCCTTTATCATGCTCTTGCATTCTATCACAAGTTCTGTTTCATTCTCTCTCTGTCCTTCGCTCTGAAAAACTAGAAAAAAGCACACAGAAAACTAAGCTGTCAGTTGTATTTTTATGATCAAAATGTGGAGTCTTATTGAATGATTCTTATGAAAAAACAAATCTCTTAAATTGGTATTATACAAATATCAATAAATTGCTTTTATTGAATGTCCCTAGGATTCACTCTAACATTGGCAAATGTTCTTTCTCTTTTAATGCCCCACACTCCTGGAATTCTCTTCAGGACTCGCTTAAACTAGTTTCATTGCCAACTTTCTCGGAATTCAAATCTATGATAATGCACCATTGTACATCTGTTTGCAACTGTTTTTGTTAATCTATTAGTCCAGTTCTTATCTTCTATGCTCTGTCAATTTTTGTCTGCTGATTGTTTGTTTCTTTTTATTTCGTACTGTATTTCTGCTTGCCTGTAAACTCGTCATTACTGCAAATGAGGGAAACCTCAGTTTTCAAACGAGTCGAAATAAAGGTTATGATGATGATGATGATGATCAAAAACAGTATGATGCATGTACATACCTCAGTTTCCAGTAATTTGTTCACCCTTTTGCTTGACTGTGATTGGCGAACGTATAAAGGGGATGGGGTGTTTTTGAACCTTCTTCTTGTAGGATAATCCAGATTTTTCAGGATCTTACTGTACGTGCTTATGTATTGATGCACATAGGTAATTGTATCTCCCCGACGATGATAGTCGGGAGATACTATGGTTTAGTTCCGGGGCCGCCACCGCCGCCGTTGCAGAGATTTTCTGTTCCAGGCTCTGGAGGCTTCAAAGTTTATAGGATTTTTCTCTAAATTTGCATAGTCAAAGATGTTTATTTGGCAATCCTCAAGATCAATTCTCAGCAATTTCTGACATCCAATATGGCCGCTGGCGGCCATTTTGTCGAAAAATTTTTTTTGCAGATTTTGTGTTTTCTGCTCATTTTTAGCCATATTTACATATATATATATATATATAAGTGATCTTTCATGGGGATCGGGGAGATACACGACTCGGTCCCTGTGGTGACAGAGTTATCTAGTTCTGTGGTTGTACTCCTAATTTATTTGTCAGCCAGAGGTGTGTTTGGGATAAATGGATTGCTATCGTTAATGGTTTTTGCAGTGCTTTTTGGGCCAGCAGAGTCTGCCAAACCTTGTGTCCTGCCTCAGGCCAGTCTGCTGAAAAGCCGTATTTTCATTCTGAGTGGTGAAAATGGCACCGATGAAATCCAAGGAAATAATATTTTTTGTGGAGTTGAAGAAGAAGTGGTTTGCGGAGAGGGCTGATTAAAGTCTGTCTTCGCACTGAATACATTCCTGAAATGGCCCAGCTAAGTAGGCTAAGGCTTTTACATATGTCATGAGAGTCCCTGCTTGGGAGTCTGCTATGGCTTGACAACGTTTAATACAGTGAGCTGGATTGGTTTATTTCATTCAAGGTTTACTCAGGGGTTACATAATCTAGGTGTTCGGGGTTAAATTATCCAGTTGGCATATTTTTTTCTGGGGTTAAATTATGTAGATGGTGTAACCCAGTCTGACCTATTGAGGTACCCTTACCTCTAGAAGGACGCACCCCCCTCTGACTTAAGTTTGATCTGTTTCAGGGGAAGCCCAAAGAAGATCACAGAAAATAAAAAGATTTTCCTGCATTTATACTAATTGAATTCACTTCTTGCAAAATTTCATGGTGATTCAAGCATGTATAAGCATACAAGGAAAAATTTAGTAAACTGTCTCTGTCCAATTTTGTTATCCTTGCCAAATTCACGCTGGGCCACAAAATGGCCAAAGTGCGTCTGTTTGTTCTTCACCTCCCACATCAGTTTTTGTTGGCTTTGTCTGCCAATGAGGTTCCTATTTTACTGAGATGAAGTTGGGAGCAAGAACTATGTGATGTCATTTGCCTAAGTAAAGTGTTAAGGCCCGGAATACCTTCATTAACCCCAAAGAGTTCATTGTAATGTAGACGTCAAAAAGTCTTTTTCAAAGACTAATGAGGATGGTCTGGAACTGCTTACTAAAACTCTGACCAGATGCAATAACTACACAGTACATTATGCCAGTGAATAATTTAATTTTCAGGCATTCTGTGCAAATATTTTCTGTTGACACTGCAGTATTTTTTTTCCAGTTTTCAGCTACTGAAAGTGCATGTCCTTGAAAACATCAAACACTGTTCAGCTTCCTTTTTCCGTTTGAAGATCCTTGATAAAAGCAGAAGACTTTGTCCACAATTTGGTAGTGATTAGTCCAAAATCAGCTGTAACATCCCTCTTGCGGTGTTTTTGAGTTGGATCACAAAATTTCCTTCTTTTTGGTTTTTAAACATAGGTTTTTGATGTCGGACGTATTGCTTTAGAATGTGTGTCTGTTGGTAAGTTAGAAAAGTAACTAGGCTAACTAGTGACGGTTGTCTGGAATTGCTTGGGGATTTAAAAAAAAAAAAAAAAAAACTTGGTTAGTTGATCTTGATGTTCATTATTTATGCAGTCAGCCTAGAGCAACAAGAGAATTTATTGCTATGCTAACAGCGTCAGTGTTCTTCTATGGGTAAACTAGTGCTAATTGGATCAGCAGGTTTCATTTTCCAGGTTCCAAGATTTTTCAGGGGGCTTTACTGCCCATGCACCATGCTGCGTGACCTGTGGTGCAGAAAATCATATGTCTGTATATCGTCAGGAAGTGGGGAAGAGGAATAAACAAGACTAGGTGCAACCTAGTATATAGCTGGGCTGCCGAGTGCTGTATGAGAATGTGCGCCCAAGAAAAGGGTGCTAAATGAGGCAAAGCTCATTCTGTTATATGAAGTGCAAGTTTCGTAATGAGCTGGAGTTGATAAATTATTTACAAAGTGGGTGAGGAGAGTGGGAGAGTGAGAGTGTGAAAGTGTGTTTACATAAAGCGTTATTCGATATTGGTGATGGTTGAATATGGTTAACTGTGACAAAAAAATTGAAATGCAATTAATTTTAATTAATTGATTACCTACTGAAAGCTCTCGAAAAGGCCTTGTAGTTGACAGCAAGATCATGAGAATTGGCCGAGAAATAAGAAAGTTTTGAAATTTTATAGTGCCCCCAAATAGCTTAATTGTTTGGTATTTATTTCAGTCGCTCTTGGATAAAGAAAAAAAAAAAAAGTGTGTTCTTGAAGTGAGCAATTTAGGTCAATTTTACCTCAAATATGGTAGACAGTCAAAGAAATGATATAAGCAATGTTAAAAAAAAAAATGCAGTAAAACACAAGAATTCAGGAAAGAAAGCATGAACGATTTTCATAAGCGACAGTTACAACCTGACCAAGTATTGCACTTTGTCACATAGCTAATATGATAACAAAGGTGTATAAAGTACTGGGAAAAAAAGTTACAAAAGAGTAAAAGTACCATTACTGAAAGTTACTTTGGTAAGAGTTGAAGTCACCCATAAGAAAATGATTTCAGTAAAAGTCTTAAAGTAGCTCACATTAAATGTACTTAAGTAGTATCTTGTGAAAAAATATAATTAAGTATCAAAAGTGCAACTACAAAGTATTTTTCGTAGCACACATAGAAAGAAGCAAAGCAACCACGCATTGTTCTCTCCTTGTGCTCTTTAATTAATTTTCAGGTGAATGAAAGATACAGTATTTAAAAAACAAACTGGCAGTCTCTCCTTTATACATTTCTTCTTCTTTGAGTTTACTGGCGGATTAAAAAACCAAAATAATTGACTGTAATTAATAGAATTACATGGTATCCATACCATGTTGAATTTTTGCTTCAGAAAACTGCTTATTCTGAACTTCTAATTGGGATACTATATATATAATTTTTATTATGATTTTTTTTTAACTGCTATGGGCAAGTATATTGCGCAGTTTGCACATCAGGCTTAGCTGAGGAGTTAAATTAAGGCAAGTCCTGAAAAACAGGTATTGGAGTGAACTCGTCCATATTCTAAGAGCTCGGCTTGCTTGTGAATATTCAATAACTGATCCGGGTGTGCCATCTAGTGATATAATAGTGTAACTGCATGCATAAATTTGCAGCGCCATGTCCGTTGGCAAACACATCTGCACAAAGCGGCTAAGATACCCTGCCGAGCACCGTTGTTCTTCTCGAACACACCAAATCCAGATAATCCTTAAATGATGAATTACATTCATATTTTAATGTGTAACGAGAAACGAAGTGGCCAGTGTCAAAGTAACGAAGTGAAAGTATACTTTTTAATCTTTTAAATGTGGTAGAGTAAAAGTCCCAGTTGAAAAAAACTCAAGTAAAGTACAAATAGGCCTACTCAAAAAAAAAAAAAAAAAAAGAAAAAAAAAGAAAAAATACTTCAGTATTGTAACGAAGTACATGTACACCTCTGTATGATAATGTATCGCAAATCCCTTCATTGTACCCGTTTTCTCTCGTATCGGTTGCGAGATTCAATAGAAAGATTAAAGAAATGATTCTGGTACCGGCTGCGAAATTCAATAGGGAGATAGAGGAATGTAACACATCGTACCAATCTAACGTAATAGAATCTTAACAGTGGTCGGAATGTGTTTTTAATTTCCCTATTCAACCTCGCAACCGATACTGTCCTCCATGCTTGTTAACTGTCGTATCGGTTGCGAGATTGAATAGGGAAATTAAAAACACATTCCGACCACTGTTATCATTCTTTTACGCTAGATTGGTACGATTTGTTACATACCTCTATCTCTATGGAATCTCACAGCCGGTGCCAAAGAAAATAAGCATGGAGAACTGAAACAAACCGAACCAATCTAGAGTGAAAGAAGATTAGCCTAATAATGGTCGGATTGTGCTCATAATCAAAAATCGAATGGAAATTTTTAAAAGACCGGGATGCTAGCTAGGGCGAGCGCAGCATATGCATCCGCTATATTAAGATTTCTATTGAAACCATCAGACTCTCGGACACGAAGTTATATTAAAACCATGTCCGACTTTCGGACACGTAGACACTGCTTCGAGGTGTCTCCGTGTCCGACAGTCGGATGGTTTTCAATAATTCATAATTCACTTTTTAACTTTTTTTTCTGGCCATGAACCTCATGCAAGAGAATAAAACTGGGTAGCTAACTTAATTTGAGCAACAACGATTTCGGACACGTAGACACTGCGAACAAACAAACGCCGTAGCCTACTGTAACTTAAGTCATGATGAAATGCCCATGTAAGAGAATAAAACTGGGTAGCTAACTTAATTTGAGCAACACCGGTTTCGGACACATACTGTAACTTAACTCATGATGAAATGCCCATGCAAGAGAGTAAAACTGGGTAGCTAACTTAATTTGAGCAACACCGGTGTCGGACACATACTGTAACTTAACTCATGATGAAATGCCCATGCAAGAGAATCAAACTGGGTGCTTAACTTAATTTTCGAGCAACATCGCGGACCCGCAAAAGCCCTAAACAAACAATACTGTGACTTAGCTAACTGAATTTTCGAGCAATATCAATATATTGATCACTCACTCACTCACTCAGTCAGTCACTCAGGTACTCAGCGACATTCGCGTTTGTAGGGGCCTGGCCGCTGCTCGGCCCAGCCTAAAAATAAAAAAAAATAAAAAAAAAAACACACACAATTCAGCCAGGAGATAAAAAGCAGCCTGTTAGTCATCGCCACTCATACCTGGCTATATCGGGTTTAATAGTATCTTTGATTCTTCTAAAATATTTTTTTCTGTGCTGACTGATGTGCCTGGTCTGCTGCCAATTGCAGGGACATTTTTCAGAGACTGCACACTGGTGTCTAAGACGGACGTCACTCACGACACTCGGCTGTTGGGTTTGCAGCTTCCGCTGGGGACACATATGCAGGTGCCGGTTGGAAGGCACATCTACCTCAGAGCTCCCGTCCAAGGTATGCCCCTCCCCCCCCATGGCATCCCCTCCCGGTCATCAGTTACTTTGTCCATTAGACACAGTTGTGGAGTATGGGGTTGGGTGCGCACAACTGTGAGAAAGGGCACTGCCCTGCTTGGTTAATGGTATAAGACAGGAGAAGCCAACCTTGTTCCTCGACGACTGTTATGTCTGCTTTTTTTTTTTGTTGTTACTTGGGATTTAATTGACAAACCGAAGCAGATGATTTCAAAGCCCACCTTACCTGGTTAATTGCGTCTAAATTGATCAGTGAAAACGAAAACCTGCCGACACTGCAGCCCTCCAGGAGCATGGCTGGCCACCCCTGCTTTAAGACCATTTCTCAGTATTGGTGACCAATATTACTGCTCAATATTGTGTGCAATTTTCACTGTTCATTATGTAATTACAGTTCCACCAGTCATTATTGTGGAATAAGGTTTGATTGATCGTGAAGAAATTTCAGTATTCTTCCCCTATAAAGAGTCTTGATAATTGTTCCTCATGGACAAAGAAGTTCACTCATCAATATGGAATAAGAATGCAGCTGATCATTAGAAGAAAAATATGACTGCTCTAGATGTAATAACTTTCACTTCAGTAGAGTAACAGCAGCGCTGCTCAGAGTGAGAGAGTGTTGTGTCTACCCTGGTCCAATGGCAGTATTGTGAATCATCAGTCTGGTGGCACACAGATATCGTGGTGGTAACCTGCATACTCAGCTGTGTGTGAAGAGAGAGCGGAAGGTGACACAGTATACTATGGTGTGTGCCCTGTGCAGGAAGCGAGGTCGTGAAGCCCTATACCCCGGTGGACAGGACGCTGACACCCCACTCTCAGTCCTCCTCGGAGAGAGAACAATCCACCATCTTCCTCATGATAAAGATCTACCCTGACGGAGCACTTACTCCTTTTCTCGACTCGCTGAACATCGGTGAGTCAGAGGCCCTCTCTTTCTGCATGTGTATTGATGGCTGCTGCTCAGAGAGCAAAAAGAAAAGAGAGGGCAGAGATAAAAATGTCAGTGCTGAGCTGTATCACTAATGACCACCAAAAGCCGGTGCACAGCCATCAGTGTTGTTTTTTTTTAGCGCTTTCATTAGAAGTAAGAGGAATTTTGTACATTAGCTTACAGTGTACCTTTGAGGGCTGCTGGCTTCATAGCTTCTGACTAGTTCACAAGCAGCATTCTGTGCCAATGGTCATTTGTTCAGAACATAGAGACAGAAAAGGGAACACGTACCTACCTTTTTTTTACAGTCAGTCTTTATCTCTTTGAATTGGCTTCAGTATTTTCTGGGCTGGGAAATGCCAGTCAAAAATGTGTTGTGAAATGCCAAGAAAGTTAAAGGTTGTATCAGCGATTCTGAGCCAAAACATAATTTGTCACGTACAGGAGATCTTTTCTCACTAACTGTTAGCAGCTCGTCTCATGAATGAGCGGTGAAAAAATCCGGTCTCTAGAGTCCACCTACAGGCAAGTAGACACTGAGAAAGATACACAAACTCGAGGTGACCTACCCGCCTCCAAAAACATCAACAAAAGTGTTCCAACGAATCGGAGGGCAGGGGTGAGTCTTCTGCGCCAGTTCCGTGCTCATGCACGACAAGTGAGTGGGACTGAGCAATGAAACGAACTAGCAGTGGCACTACCATGCGCAGAGTGAACCATGGCGGAAGCTAAACCGAAAAAGAGACGCTCGAACGAGGGCATGTCGAGGAAAAAGGAACGCGATCGCAGCTATGCGAAGTCCCGAATAAACATAGGGAAAGCATACCAACGTTGGAGAAAATTCCAGGAGTTGAATGGTTTTAATTCTGACGCCCAGGTCGCATTGTTTCTACTGGACAGGTGAGCAGAGCTGGTGCTAACTCGGTTGGATGTGAATTGTAAATTGTCATCCCGAGCAAAATTGAGGGAAGCCCGTGTATTGTTTTTGTAAGGCTATCTTGCATAGATCATGCTGGTCAGAATGAATCAAACAGCAGAGAGATTGATATTTCCTCTTTGGAGCGAGTTAGCAACCTTTGCTAACTCTCAGTTGGCAAGCTAGTGAGTTTGCTAATTCTGTCTGGTCAAACCAGAGTTTGTGTTCGTGTAATAACATTTTTTCTCTGGTTAGTACTCAGAGTTGAAATTCGTCGATTAATGTATAACCGCGTGATAAGTTTAGCTAAAAGTGGTGATCTATGTGACGTTGGTAATGCTCGTTTTTTACTGCGGAGCTAATCAACTTGTCAGATACCTTGTTGTAGCTAGCTAGCTATATGTATAGTCTGGCAATGGTTGTCATTCTTGCTACCAGGTTTTTATCACAACGAGCTGTACATGGCCATTTACCCAGCTGGGTGAGCCATACGTTTCACTTTAAGAAAAGCGCGTTCATGTTCGAAGCTCCTGAAGGGGAGGAATGAGCGGCTCTGTTGTGTTTTGAGAGCATTTCAACTGTCAACAATGGTGACGTGATATCGCTGATACAGCCTTTAAAGTTCATTCACTGCTCATGCATTTTTTTTCTTTTACTGCAAATCTACATGCTCCAGTTCACTTGACTTGACCAAATCTATTGGGCTCTCACAGAGATGTTTGTCCTTGGATATTTGTTTTTTATAACTGCTGTGTTGTACATGATGTGTCAAATTACGGATGTTGAATTCCTTAAGAACAGAGGCTGCTCGGGCAGATTCAGAGTGTACGTCAGGTCAGAAAATCAGGAGGAAGGAGCAGAATGTAATGAAGGCCATTAGGGACATGGCACACTCTCCAAACCTGAGTGGCTGGGGGAAGTCAAACTTGCTGGTCTTGGTTTGAGATTAACATAAACCGTTTTCTTGTTGACCCTAAAATGGAGGAACATTCGTAATGCGGTTCAGCTGTTTTGTGGCATTCTGCTGCATCATTTCAATTCAATGAACAACTTTTGAATGTGTTTCTGCGGACAGAGCTCAGGTCAGGCTGTCAGTGTCCTTCAACCCCTGGTTAGCACGGTGTTAGGCTATCAGGGATTGTCCAGCCTGGTCAGGTGTGTTGTTTTAGAATCAATCATCAAAAAACAAACAAACCATGATCAGTCAAATAGAGGTGTTTACTTTCAAATCGACTTATAGACGATATAGCTGGACCGAAGGAACAGAAAGCCTCGGTTGATGGACAAGGGCAAAATGAGGTATCACTGAGTTTAATCTATTTTGGGAAAAAATTTGAGAATTCATTCACTAGATAAGTTTCTGAGCTGCAGAGAGAGTACTGCTCTTTAAAACACTATGACAATCCTCTGCTCAGATGCTTGGGACATGCGTGTTCAAGTTTGCTAAATTTAATTTTGTAAAGTACTTGTATGTCTTATGGCCTCGAGTTATAATCAGCAGGACAATATAAGGATAAAGTCTAAGCAGAAAAAATAGGCAGGAATATATGCATCACTTGGGGAAGTATGGCAAAATGTAGCTGCATATTATGTTTAGATCCTCCAGTTAGTACTTTAGTCTTTTAAATAGACTTAAACACGTTAAATTTGCTGGTAAACAGAGGAAATATAGGAAAATTTGAAAATCTTCAGTCCCTGCTTATGCCAGTGCTTGATGACCATATGCAGTTTTAGATTGATTGGATAAACGACTTAGGAGAAAAAAGTATGCTGTCATAAACAAGCAGCATTTTCTTCATATTATAGTAGAATGTACATTGCTGGGTCTACCATATGTCACTGCTGTCTGGCAGCAAGGTTGGGTGCTTATATAGATTACTGCCTTTTATTAAAAATGGTTATGGCTCAACTCGGTTACAAAAATAGAAATCTGCAGGAAGCTTTTTTGTTCTGCTGGATTTATCCGACTGATGTGTTGCTGTTGAGGCACACTTCATTTGTGTGGTGCAGTGCTCTGAAAAAAGTATTTCCACCGACCTTATTTTTATTAGCTTACCGGCCTTATGGGCCGATAAGCTATTGTCGTGCTGTGGCGTCCGTTGTCTGTTGTCCAGAACATATTTTACCTTTTTTTTTGGCCTGATGAATTTTTTTGTAAATTTGCAATAACATACAACTAGACCATATCTCCAGAGGTTTTTTTTTTTTTTCCAGATTTTTGATTGAATCATTTTTTGTCCATTTTATGGGCCCTTGAAATTTTGGCCCCAATATTAAAGATATGACTGAGAAATTGAAAAAAAATTATTTCCCAAAAACTGCTTGATAAATTTTTTTCTAAATCAGGCAAGCAATTTACCTTAGTTCCGTCAATGTACAGTGTGAGTGCCATTTTGATTGAATCGATGGAAGTGGGTCTAGTGGGGGCGCTGTACTTTATGAATATGCAAGATGGCCTGTGGAGGCCAAATGGTTGCAGATAGAGATTAAGTTTGTATTATCGACATATAGGAAGTCATATATGACCTATATTTTGGCAATATTAAATTTGACCACAGATGACTTTCAAAGGTTAAATTCAAGGTCAGGGAAAATATTAACAATGTTAAGAGCCAGTTTCTGTAACTATGAACCAGGGGGTGATATGGCATGCTCCTGGAAATCACTGATTTTTTTTGTGGGGGTAGATATATTGTCAAAACTGACAAAAATAATGTTTTTTATCCGAACATCCTTCGGGCAGGAATTTCGGCCCTTTTTAGGGTCAAGGTGAAAAAGGGCTAAAATAGAGAAATAGTCAAAATCTGGACTTTGGACTTGAATATCTTGGTGCGCCTTCATTAAGCCTCCTTGATTCTTTGGTATATGAATATATGGGTAGATTACTTTCACTTTGTGTTATAATTTTCAAGGCTTACTGAGGGCGCCGCCTATAGGTGGCGCTCCAAATCATGACTTTTTTGCATTCTGGGCTATGTTTGAGGCCATCCCAGAGTCTGCGCCCTCACAAAGCCTTGCTTATTTTTGCATATTTGGATACATGGGGACTTGTTCTTTCCAAATTTGCATCAATGCCGGTGGCTTAGTGAGGGCGCTTTGGTATAGGTGGCGCTTTTTAAGCTGAAAATGCAATTTTAGGTGATTTCATTTGACCATATCTCGGTGCGCCCCCGAAGGATTTCAGGAAAACTTGTTTTATTGTGTTCCTCTCTATCTCTGCTATTCATGATAAAAATATCAGGGTGGCTTTTTGCCTCATTTTAACCCCACACATGCCAGAAATGGACATATTTCACATATTTCGCAATCAAGCAAAACCACCAAAAAAGACCAACAGTCCCCACCGACCAACAGTCCCCACCAACCACTGGGGATGTGTTGTCAGGACATTGAGGCAAGACATTTTTTTCAAATTAGAAACAATTATGAAAACATTCAAAAGAACTTAAAAGTCAGAAAAATAACAATTTAGGCATCTCGAAGGTGCTGAAGAGGACGGGAGGCTAGATGGCATATTTCATTTTCGGCCACCAGCACTGAATAATGATTGAATCCTTACATGTATATTGTTCAGAGCAGGATAAAAACTGCCACCTGCTGCCTGAGCCCCCTATTAACGCACTGGAAAACTAACCTTTTGTCTTTCTTGATTAAAGGTGGAGTGTTGTCTAGTGTAAACGTTTTGGCATACAGAGGGTTAACAAGGCAAAAAGCCACCCTGATATTTTTATCATGAATAGCAGAGATGTAGTGGAACACAATAAAACAATCTTTACCGAAATCCTTCGAGGGCGCACTGAGATATGGTCAAATGAAAATCACCTAAAATTGCATTTTCAGCTTAAAAAAGCGCCACCTATACCAAAGCCCTCACTAAGCCACCGGCATTGATGCAAATTTGGAAAGAACTAGTCCCCATGTATCCAAATATGCAAAAATAAGCAAGGCTTTGTGAGGGCAGTCTCTGGGATGGCCTCAAACATAGCCCAGAATGCAAAAAAGTCATGATTTGGAGCGCCACCTATAGGCGGCGCCCTCAGTAAGCCTTGAAAATTATAACGGTAGATGAAAGTACTCTACCCATATATTCATATACCAAAAAATCAAGGAGGCTTACTGAGGGCGCACCAAGATATTCATTGCCAAAATCCAGATTTGGACTATTTCACTATTTTTGCCCTTTTCACCCTTACCCTAAAAAGGGCCGTGAATTCCTACCCGAAGAGATCTTCGGATAAAAAACGTTATTTTTGTCAGTTTTGACAATATATCTACCCCCACAAAAAAAATCAGTGGTTTCCTGGAGCATGCTATGTCACCCCCTGGTTCAAACTGGTCCAAAGTTACAGAAACTGGCTCTTAAAAGACATGACTTGAAATTTCTAAAAATTATTTCTCAAACTGTCTGATAACTTTTTTAAATCTGGCAATCAACTCATCTTGATACACTTTATGTGCAGTGCGAGAGAATGGGCAAAATCGCCTGTGGAAGCTAAATGGTTGCAGATCGAGATTAAGTTTGTAGTACTGACATACAGGAAGTTATATATGAGCTATATTTTGGCTCTGTTAAAGTTGACCTCAGATGACCTTGAAAGGTCAAACTTGAGGTCAAGCAAAATACTACAATTTTCAAAGGCTTTTAGGCTTGAAAATATTGAAGATTGGGAATGTATGTGTATTGAACACCTATAGGAAGTCATGTATGAACTTTCATTTGGTGGTCTTGAACTTGACCTTCGGTGACCTTGAATGACCAAACTTCACAGTGAAATTTCAATGACTTGTATCAGCAAAATCGTTACAGATAAAGTGTTGGTTTCTATTGGAGATGTATAGGAAGTCATACATAAACTTCCATTTGGTGGCCTTGAACTTGACCTTCGGTGACCTTCGAAGGTCAAACTTCACATAGTAAAATTTCAATTACTTCCATCACCAAAACTGTTGCAGATAGAGGTTAGGTTTGTAGTGTGGGCATATAGGTAGTCGTGTATGAAGTTTCATTTGGTGGCCTTGAACTTGACCTTCGGTGACCTTCGAAGGTCAAACTTCACATAGTAAAATTTCAATTACTTCCATCACCAAAACTGTTGCAGATAGAGGTTAGGTTTGTAGTGTGGGCATATAGGTAGTCGTGTATGAAGTTTCATTGGGTGACCTTGAACTTGACCTTCAGTGACCTTCAACGGCCAAACTATACAGTGAAAATTTCAATGTATCATCAAAATCATTACAGATTGAGTGTAGGTTTGTATTGGAGACGTATAGTAAGTCACGTATTAACTTTCGTTTGGTGACATTCAACTTGACTGTCAGTGATCTTTGAGGGTCAAACTTGACAGTGAAATTACAGTGACTTGTATCACCAAAATGGTCACAGATTGAGCCTAAGTTCGTATAGAGACATTTAGAAAGTCATATATGAAGTCTATTTGCTGACCACAACTTGACATTCTGTGACCTTTAATTTCACAATTGACATATTGAATTTTCAATTACTTGTATCACCAAAACTGCTTCAGAGCTTAAGATTGTGTTTGTATTACAGGAGGTTCTATAAATGTATGGGAACTTTTATTTAGTGGCCTTGACATTGATTTTCATTGATTCAAATGTCAAACTTCACATGAAATTTTCATAACTTGTATCATTACTGTAAGACTGCTTGCCGGTAAGCTACCGGACCCTTGGTCCTATTTTTTCTATTTCTGTATATTTGACACACTTAAATGTTTTATATTGTCAAACTGATTTTAATATTAAACCAATGTAACCTGACTAAACACACAATGCTGTTTTTGAATGATGATTCCATTTTTTGATGGGGAAAAAACCTATCCAACCCTACCGAATTCTACATGAGAAAGTAATTTCCCCGTGAGTTACCAAATCAACCAATTAAACAAATTTAATTGATAAATGGGTTCAATTTCACTAGACACCCAGGCATGGGTACTACCTGCCCTGATGTATCTAAACATCACTTAAATAGAACGTGTTTGGCGATGGGTCATTCCTTTAAATGAGGTCATTTCCAGTGGGAGTTAATAAAAGCCTTTGAAATTCTGACAAACTGTGACCTTTAATCTGAAAGATAAATTCTGTGCAATTTTACACCCTGCTAGTAGATCATAAAATAATGGGCACTGCCTTAGCCTGTAAATTTTACATGAAAATAGAACCTTCCAGTTACACACAAAAACACCTCAATATTGTGACATTTTGTGTGAGGTAAATTCAAACTCTGTTTATATAAAGGAAACTACTTTTAATTCAAAAATTGTTTGTTGTTATTCAGGCTCTATCATAGCCATTTAATGAATTTCAGTTTATAAATGTATGCTGTAACCTTCACTGAGAAATCCATCCTTGAAAAGTGGTTGTTAACGTAACCTTGCATGTCCACTATTATTGCATTCATAACTGTATGGATGAAACTCTTAAAGAGCAAACAAAAATATCTGCCTATTGCTTTTTTACAGCATGGATTTCCACTCCAAAATCTGCCAAGAAGAACTTTGATTCTGGAAATTAAACAAATAAAAAGTACTGTTTTAAATAAAAGCTCATTCTGAGTACTTTTCTCAAAGTTACTTTTGAATCTTAGCGTTTGTGTTATTTTATATACTACATGTCCTATACACACATTAATGTCTTAATGACTATGAAATAAACTGTTTTTCAAGGTACTTTTTCCATTTACTTCAGTGTTTCCAGAAAAAAACAGACAGACAGAAGGCTGCACATGATGCCGCAACCTAAAGAAATTCAAGAACAGGGGCCATATTTGGAAAGAATCTTTTTAAAAAAATTTTTTTAAATAAATTTGGCATCTGCAATCGCACCTAAATCTGGAATGCCCAATCCGAGAACTACGCACAAGGCTTGCTCGCATGCAACCCCCTATTGCCAGCTCAGGAGAGAGAGACAGTTCGCAGCTCTCCTCCGAAGCACGCGCCTGTCAGCCCCTGCATCTTTACACTCATTGGTCGAAACTATCGCAAGTTCAGAACGAGGGCGGAGGATTCCTGAACATGAGTGTAAGGGACCAAGCAATCAGGCAAAGGACAAAGGTGTGGAAAAGATCTTGTTCCTTAAATTAAACTTGAAAAATAATAAATCAAAAACAAAATATTCAACTTAATTTAGTAGAAAATAAGCAAAACCACTAAAAGAGGTCAACTCAGCAAAAAGAACTAAAGCTACAACTTAACAAACATAATCAAACAGACCTCACCTGAGTGAGACATGCTAGGGGTTTAAATAGACCAAGGACTAGTCCAACATAAGTACCAGGGGGAAACTAAGGTGACTTCAAACTAAACATCTAACAATTCAGAAAAAACACCCTCAAATTATCAAAACAGACTATTTACAGAAAAAAACTAAATTGTCTTTACTGACTGAAAAGAACACAGACAAAAGTTTAATGCTGAATTAGAAGTCCAAGCTTCTCCTTCCTTCCCCCTGGATGGTCTCTCCCACTTCCTGTGGGTAGGGCTTAAAAGGCCATCTTAGAGCAGCAGACAGCCTTTTGCCAGGAAAGCTCAGACAAACAAAAAGACAAAGGGTAAGCATGACTTTGAAATTAAAGCATAAATGCAAATTAAATCATGATGGAGAATTAAGCCATGTGACAGCTTGTTAACTAAATTGTGTGCACCCAAATTAGAAAACAACTGCCATAAACGCAATAAAAGTGATTTCATTTCAACAAAAAATGTGGAATGTGATTTTTCTAACTGAAAACAAAATTGGTATTAAAACCTAAGACAAAGAAATACAAAACACATGGTAGTGGCAGTTTAGGCCACCACAATGAGCAAGCTTTGAATCTCACTGACGAGCGCCTGGCTGGCCAACAGGAGGCGCTTGAGCAACGAACAAGGCAATCATTTTTAATTTCCCTTCCCAGCAGTCCATTCCCAATTTGCATCCCTACAGCGCTTTAGCCAATTGTGCGCTGTTCTGAAAAAGGTGCCGACCACTGCTGGTTATATTTGGAAAGAATCTTAACCCTAAAAGCAACAGGCAGATTTATGAGTAAGTCCGATAAAAAGGGCGTGTTCAGTACTCCAAATTTTTTTTTCCCCCTGAAGAAAATTCACAAAGACTTTTGGGGCTGAAAGTAGCTCCGAAGTTTCCGAGTCGCTAAGTGCAGTCAAGAGGACTCCTAAGTCGTTAAGAGAAATTTATAAGAACTCCTAATGGCTCCCTCCAAATACCAGCTTCGTCTTGGGGTAAATATTTATGAAAAATATAATGGTACTAAGCTATTAATGTGGTATCCCCTCGAGTGCACAGGTGTAATGATTGCAGTGGACGAAGTTCAGAATTTATTCACTTAAACTACAAACACGATCAATGTTTAAACTCTGTAACTCATAGTTCGGACCACTTCGCCATTTGGCCTCAGGCAAAATCCAACAATCTGGCGCCGACAAACTGGGCACATATCTCGCATTTGTGAGTAAGACTGTTCACCAAACAGTCAATGCACTCTCTAAACCCCACATTATTAGGCAGTTTGTCAAATTTTGTTTTGAAAATTAATAACTTAATCAAAACAAAGTTGATTTCATGGCCATTGCTGGACCACCAGGTATAGAAGAATATTGTTCATTAAGGCGGCCATTGGCTTTTGGTGCTGAGCGTCTCCTGGAGAAATCAATTTGTTTAAACTATAAAAATAAATAAGTATATTATACCGGACATGTAGCCTGCATTTGTCTTTGAGTTCATGTTTAATATGCTTCACTAAATAATTTTCATATTTATGGCCTTGTCAGGGAAGTCATGAAACCTAGCAACCAGAGTCAAATTTTGCCTCTTATGTTCTGCAGTCTCTGCCCTTGCCTTCGAGTGCATTCATTGCTGAATCAAATAAGCCGTGGAAAGGGAGCATGTATGCGGACACACGTCATCCCACGCATCTCTTTTAGCCGGCGATGTAATGCCTGATCCAAATCTCCCTTTTATTATTATTTTCCTCTCACTGACGAGTTACGCCATGCTGTAAGTCGATCCTGCGTTCATCTGAGTTTTGAAAAACAATTATCTTAGTTGTTTGAAAGAAGCCAAACGTTTTATTGAAATTATTATTATCATGAGACTTTATTCTCATGCACACTACTGTGGAAATTTCCTCATGACGAATGAATGGGTTTGACAGGCGGTTGTCAGCCACAAATTCAGGTTGCCCCCCCCATCCACCAGTCACTGCAGATATATTTGACAGGCATGCACATGAAACAACCACGTCCTTGGCAATGAGGTCAAATGCACCCCCTACTCTTAATGTAGGAGTCCCCCCAAGTTTGTAGTAAGAGGTGCTATTAGCACCTTTGTGAATCAGTTTTAAGAGGTAACTCTTTGTTGGGAATTTTTTGCCTTGTTAGGAGTATCCCCAGCGCTAAGATTAGATTCTTTGTGAGTACTGCCCCAGATGAGACACAAAATCATTGACATCTATCAATCTGAAAAGGGTTACAGAGCCATTTTTTACCCCTCAGCCAAGTTTTGGTCAGAGGTGTATTGTCGTCACCTGTCTGTCTGTCGTCTGTCCATGACTTTGTCCGGGTCAGTACTCAGCAACTAATGATCGCAGCTTCACCAGATTTGGTATGGTAACTCACTATGACCCATAAATGTGCAATGTCAGGTTTTTTGCTGGATTTGACCTTTGACCTTAGCACTGTGACCTTCATCGCGGAAATCTTGTCCGGCCAAGTACAAAGTAACTATTGGTCGTAGCTCCGTCAAATTTGGTATGGTAACTCGCTGTGACCCATAGATGTGCACAGGCCGAGGGGTATCCAGCAACCTGTTATGTTTAAGGCTTAAAGACTCCAGCGCACCATAGAGAGAGCCATTATCTACAAACGTAGAAAACTTGTAACTGTGGTGAACCTTTCCTGGAGTGGCCAGCCTACCAAAATTCATTGATGATAAAAAGTTTTGAATATCGCTTTACCATCAATAAATGAAATGATAATTTAAAAAGTGAATTTTGTGTTAACTCATGTTATCATTGTCTTGCATTAAAACTAGTTTGATAATCTGAAACATTTGATTATGACAAAGAGGAAAAATATAAGAAATTGCAAAGGGGTAAAATGCTTTTTTCCAGCACTGTATTCACAATAGACTTGGGGCTTGGGTTTGCAAGCGATCAAAAATCGTTTCCTCAAAGTTGCGGGAACTGTATAAAATTTTTTATTGGCATTGATAATAGACGGTGCACATTTCATCCTTGACTTGTAACCTTTTTTGTGGTTTCATTAGTTAGTACCCCTGTCACTTTCAGTCGGCAGTGCCAGTTTTATTTTTTTCTGAAGAGCTTTTGTGGATAAATCTGCTGCCACTTGACCTGTATGATTGAGTGCACAATGGCACAGTGGATAGACTGTGAGTTTAAATCCATTCTGAGGTCTTTTCGTGCTTTAAGTGCTGCTAATAATGTCGTCAGTCAGCGTGGTATGATACCCAGTGCAGCAGAGGGACAATTCAGTCCTTTTGTGAGTGGGTCCATGATCCCTGCGGAGGAGGAAGTCTGCAGTTTTTCCTGCAGGATCTCTTTATAAGTAGGGTGGTGAGATGGTGCTACTTGACATCCAGCCTGTGTGTTTCTGTTTGGGGGGGAGAGGGAAGACATAGAAATTTGTTACAATTATGCTTTAATTTCCCCCGTTTAATCAATATTCATCTGTCAGAGGGCTCCGACATGACCGCTGTAATAAGTTTTTTGTATTTCTCCACATAGGGTTTTTCTGCTTTCTGAGTGCACAGAATAGCTTCCTCTGTAAAAATTCCTCTCTGCTCTGCCTTACCCTGCTGACTGTAATTCTAATTGAAGTGGCAGAGCATCTGGATAGAAGTGGTCAAATTTGTACTTGGTAATTTCTAAATGGTAATGTAATTCTGCTTCATGAATTTGACTGCTTCAGAGTTCCTGAGGCATCAACAGAAAATAATACAAAGGGATTCAAAATGAACAGAATGTTACTCATTTTACCGTTTAAAATGGAACAGCCATGTTGGCTAAAGCAGTGTGGTTAAAATGCCGCTCAGTAATCGTGATGTTCCAGAAGTAATGGTGTGTTGTGACAGTCCTCACATACTCCCAGAGTTCGGACAGGTGATTAATCGGTTACTATTTAATCAAGGGTACTCCCACACGTGATAGAAATTGGCTGTTGTATTGCTGACAATTTGCAAAATGGATCACAATGCGGAAATTCGAGAGAATTCAATGATTCAGGAACAATGCCAGATAAGGGAGGAGGTAAAGTGATTGGTCGAGAAATTGCCGCAGACCAGGCCAGTTTATTCCAGTTATATCTCTCTCCCTTCTCTCCCCTTTCCTGCCTCCTGCCCTGTCTCTACCCCTCTCTCCCTCTCTCATCCTGTCCCTCCCTCTCTCCAGGAGACTATGTGTCCATCAGTGGTCCAGAGGGGTCCTTCAGCGATAGGCTCCTGAGTGAGGTGACTCACCTCTTCCTGCTTGCTGCTGGCACTGGCCTCACCCCCATGGCCAGACTCATTCCTCTGGCCTTGCGAGACATGGCTGCTCTCAGGTCAGTTACTGCTTAGTCACATGGAAACTAGGAGTGGGCCACTAGCTGATTCGTCCGTGCGATTTAATTTTAAAATAATTTCCATCTGCTGAAAGGACGGCTAGCCTAGTCTGTGGCGGACTGCATCTGCGATGCTTTTTGAACATTGATTATGCACAAGGTTAAAGTTTCTCGGTATTAATTTTTCAGCCGGGTTTTTGCCAAGGCAAGTCGAAGAGGCAATGTATATTGGGAAAACATCAAATATCTGCAGTAGAACAGTAGGCACTTGGAGCACATGTGCATCCCTGATGTAATGCTCACTATCAAGTTAATGTTAACACTGTGGTTATTCGATGGCTCAAACGAATGTCTTTCTGCAAAAAATCGCCTTTGCATATTTTAGCTAAAAAGCTAACATCCGAAAGCTTCACAGGTTTTAGTCCTTTTCTATTTACAAAATCGATGACCTGTTGGTCTCATTGATTCTAAACAGAGAGGAAGTGTTTTCTGGAATGTTGTACCATTTATGGCCATGAAGTTGTACCCCACAGTTTCTGAAAGAGACTGTTCTCTGTATATCCAGTATCCAGGGTTCAGCTCTGCTCAGCCTGCTTAGCCTTGTTCTGTGCTTTCCCATCTTCTTTCTTATAATTCCAGTAGTTTTCAGGCTTCAGTCGACTGATAGACCACAGTAGTAGTTCTAAAAGTGGGGTCTGTCTATTTGTCATTAATCTCTTGACATCACTCAGGGAGCAAGGAACCGTACCTGCTGCTGCACAGCTCTGTTTATTATCCAGCGAGCTAGATGACAAGCATGAACAAATGTTTGAGTTAATTAACATCGTCAAGTGACGCTAAGCCCAAACTAGCTAAATTGAGAAAATTTGACGACAGTTAATCGAATTTGATTTTATTGAGAACTGGACTGCAGACCGAAATGCGTCACGCGTCTTCAGGTGCTGGCAAACCAAGCCAGGAAGCCAGCCCATCTAAACTGGCGTCTGATTACAAGGCACCTGGAGATGAAAGAAAAGCAAATTAATTTTTCTGTTGAAAGCGTGACGAATACAACTAGCAGAAAACAGAGGTGGAAACAGATGGAAAACCTGGCCCAACTTCAGAAAAAGCGCAGAAGGCTTCTTATTTTCTGGCTGAACAGGTTGCTAGAGGTAAGATGTGCACATACAAATGCACAAGAACTCAGACTTCTAGCTGTGGTGGAAATGTGTGAGGTTATGGTTGGAGTGAGGCAGGTAATAATCTGAGAGCTGTACCTCTCTCAAATAACACTGCGAGGAAAAGAATTGAAGTACTTCTGGCTGACTATCAGTCACAGCTACCGGATAGACAGTGTTCCTGTGTGCAATTTTTCATTCATTTGGACAAATCAAGAGACTCGCCAGCGCAGCTCAGTGGATTGTTTTGGTTCACTATGCATGGGAAGGAAACATTTTGGAGGACTGTCCGTCCTGCGAGGAGGTGTGTGAGAGGACAGTGGGTGAGGAAATATTTGAATTTCTGGATTCCCTCGTCACTGAAGCGAGACTGAGCTGAGAAAATGTCTGGCCATTGGGACGGATGATGTGGCGGCCATGATGGGCCGAAATAGTGGCGTTATTGCATGGATAATGGTTGTCAACCCAAAGGTTATGGTGGAGCATTTTACAGTATGCTGGCTCAGGAGGCGCTAAAATCAAAAGGCATGAAACCAGACCTTCAGTCTATTTGAACATAGTTGTGACTGTATTTTATTTTGTGAAGTCTAGGCCCCGCTGTCACATCTGGGAGATAGATGCTTGGCATGACTCACTACTGTAAAAACTGTGTGTAAAAGTGTGATGACTTTCTCGCAGTAATGTTTTGCATTGGGTATTTGAGCTATACACTGAGATGTCAGAGTTTATGATAGTAGTAGTACAATAGTAGTACAATCCTGACATTGCATAGTTTTTTTCCGACCTGGACAGAGTAGTCTAGTTGGCATATTTCGCCGATGTATTCAAGTGGCTCAATAGCCTCAACCTGCTTATTCAATGAGACTATGTGTTTATCCTGGAAGTTGGTGACAAAATCACTGCCTTCCTGAAGAAAACTGCTATGGAGAAGTGGGATACAAGATGGAGTAAAGTACATGTTCCCCCATCTCACTGAGTTTCTCCACACAAACAACTGCACAAATGGTGAGAGAGGTATCTACATCTCCCCTCGATGCACAGAGTGAGCACTTCAGCTCATAGTACTTATTTATTTATTTAGAAAAAAAGGGACAGTGCATATTAATGAACATTCACATGTAAATATGCCAGATTATAGCTGCAGGCTAATTTCCATCTGTAGTCCCTTGGCAGGTTACAGAGCAGGTAAAATAGAATAAAGATATACCTGTACATTTAAACAAAGACAACATGAAAACAAAACAGACCACAAAAAACAACAGAAAAAAACAAAATGCCAACACTGGAGAGCAGGGGAGTAGCGACCACCAGAGATCAAATAAATTGATCATTGATTTTATTTATATATTGCACGAGATCTCAGAATATAAAGTGTGTCAAATATGTATATTGCACAGGTCCCAAAAATATATAAAATGCATAGATTAAGGGCTCTAATTTTTTGGGGCAGCGCAGGGTGGCGCAGCGTCGCGCAGCCCACGCAGTAGTAATTTCATCCGGTGCAGCCCGCGCAGTGGTAATTTCGTGCGGTGCAAAACCGTGCGCAGCCACTTTGGCAATTTGGTAGACGGACGTGCGCCGAGATGGATGTGGCGGCGTAGTAGGAGGAGGTGTCACATATTCATCATGACGCAGTGACAATTTCGTGAAAAAAGGTTCCGCCGAAGGTGCGCAGAGAGCTCGCCAGCTCCAACCTGGTTTACTTTCTGTGCAGTGGTAATTTGGCTGACGACAGCACAAGACACGCGTCACGAAAACCTCACAGGCAGGTTTCCAGAATGTCAGGCACATTTCAATGCAATAAATAATTACAGCAACCACTATTTAATGTAACTATCTGAATCAGTACATAAATTATAGTATCTATATATATCCTGATGTCAGATCAAAAAGAGAGAGAGATGTGTGCATGTGGGCGCTTGAGTGCATGTGTAGGCTATGTGGGTATGTGTCCTTCAGCTGCTTTCACACCGGACGCAAAACGAATTTTTCGCAGGAGTGATTACATTCAAAGTCAATGCAAAGACTGCATTGACTTTGAATGTAATCTGTCGTGCGAAAAATTTGTTTCGCGTCCTGTGTGCAAGCGGCTTAATACTGTTATTGTCACTTAGTTTTTATCATTTTTAGTGGGGGAAAGGAATACAGCCTGATTGCTATGATCTCATACTGAGGTAAGATCACATATTGAAAATAAATGTGTAACGTATCTTGCATTGTTGTCCATGCATGTTAATCCCAAAATTTTAAGCAGTAACAGGGTGCAATAATGGGAACGCGCTATCCATTGTTTCTCTTCCCAATGATTCAGGCAGAAGAAATAAATAAGCAATTAACCGTCATCCATTCCAACTTCATAGTTTGAATGATCTGACGTAGTTTCGTTTTGAAATTCCATTCAAGTTCGCTAATGGTAATAATTCGCGAATGCCCTAGCTAGCCAGCTAACTCATATTCGTAATGCTTAATATATACGTAAGCGGTGCAGAAAACATGCCTCAAGCAGCAAAGTAAAATGCAACATTAACGCATCATGCAGATATAGGACAGAGGCTTCTTTATTCCAACATATTAAAGGTGAGGAGAGGAGCTCATTTGATTGGTGAAGATTTGACTCGGCTTTGTTAAACCCGCTCAGGCCTTCTCTCCTCCCTCTTTGCCACTTGCGCCGGCAGGAGGGACAGAGGCAGGACAGAGGAGTACTTGCGCCGGGCACGAAATTGCAAAATACGCCTGGATACACCCCGTTAGCGCTGTGCTCCCCCCATTTGCCATGCCTGCGCCTGGTCAACGAATTTAGAGCCCTAAGTGTATTATTGCACAAGGCCGCCCAAAAAATTTACATTGATTATGTATATTGCACAAGCTCCCAAATATAAAGTGCATTGATTATGTATATTACACAGATTCCAAGATATAAAATGCATAGATTATGTATATTGCACAAGGTCCCAAAATATGAAGTGCATTGGTTATGTATATTACACAAGATGCCATTATAAAAATAGAGAGCACACAGCAGAATTGCACAGCTGCTCAATTGCACAGAGCAATACTACTACTATTACTACGAGTACTAATACTACTCTGTACTACTCTGTTGTGAACATTGATGCCTGGGACTGGGTGTCAGATCCCTAGCTGCAACAACAGTTGGCCTGACTGATTAGACTGGAAAGAAGCTGTTGGACGTATCCTGTGATAGTACATTGATGGCCCGATTTCTCGTGCAGTCTTTTGGACCTCCTCATGTGAGAATGTTTAACTCCCTGCAGAGGCCATGCGAAAATTGCTACCATTTTCTACCATTTACTCTATCCTGTGAGTCATCATTCTTCACTTTGACTGCATTGACGACCACACACAGGGCTTGTTTGCATGCAGAGAATGATTTTAGAGTCTGCCTATCCATCTCTCAAAGAATGGAGAAACTGCGTAGTGAGTGGCTGGCTCAACCATCTCATTAATTTAGGTGAGCCCATCAAGATACCAGTAAACATTATCTGAAGTAATAGGCTTAATTAAAATGATGTGTTCTGTTTCACTGTCATCGCTTCTGTTATGATTAGTTCAGCGCTCTCTGCTAATGATTTGAATAAGGACTAATAAGTGCCTTAAATTTCTAAGTTTAACCACTCACAGAAAAACAGCATTGGACTGGTTATTATATGGTTTGGTTTATTAGGACTATGCCAATATAGCTACTGTTAATTTTCCGAAGGCTTTTAAGATCAATAAAGTGAAAAGTGTTAATGCCATCAAGTTGAGTCCAAGTGCAATTTGAATAAAATGACTCTCTCTTTACAAGTGTTTATGGGGTATTAACATAATTCAGATTGAAAAATGTCTGTCTGTATCACTATGAAATCAAAGGGTCTGAAGCATTTTGGTTGAAACGTTTTGGAATATAGATATGGTTCCAATGGCATCTTGCAGTACAAATGGAAGTAAGCACATGCATAATCAGTGTTACGATTATGGGGGAGTCCTTTGAAAATTTTCTCCCCTATAAAAGGTCCCTGGCCCCAAAAAGTTTTACAACACCTGGCTGTCAGAGATGATTTGTTTTACAACCCAAACTCAGAAAAAGTTGGTACGGTATGGAAAATGCATATAAAAACAGAAAGCAGTGATTTCTAAATTTCTGTCAACTTAATCTGTAGTTTTTCACAGCAGAAAATATGAAGACAAGATATTTAATTTAATTTAGGTGAATTTAATGCTTTACCTGGTCAATGTTTCTGTCCTGCTTTTCAGGCCTGCAATGCCTTCCAAAAAAAGTTGGGATAGAGACTATTTAAGAGTAACTAGTAACAAGGTAAAAAAAAAAAAAAAGCATAATGATGTGATGTGATACAGCTGAATTGGCACTAAAGCAGCTTGCTAAAAAGGTCTATTCCTTTGGAAGTGACGATGGGACTAGGATTGCCAGGGACAATATTGAAGTGTTTTGGTAATTACATTTCCTCTATACCTGCTGTTGCTCATAAAAAAAAAAAAAAAGAAATTCAAAAATTTGAATTTGAATTTCAGTCTTTGATTTTTTTGACAGTCTCTTTTCATAAGTGGATCAAATTAAGTATTAGAAATTGAACTAAAGAGGAAAATGACTGTTTGTTCATACAAGTGGAGCTCTCCAGTTTAAAAAAAGGCTTTGAACCATGTGTCTGGGATTTATACTTTTTTAGATAAAGAGCTTTTTGTAATAGTTGTCAAAACGGGTAGAATTTCACCCATTTTTCTATTCACCGAGTCCACTTTTACAGCTCAGATCCTGCAAAAAATAAATGATCAGCCACCCATCTCAAAAGGCACATAATTGAACAAAGTTCATAATCACAAACATTCACTGTCCATAGCGAAAGCGTGTGCCATCTTTTAGCCACATTATGGCTGTGTATATCATGGAAAATACAGCCCATGTTATGATTGATTGAAAATGTTGACTGATGGTGAAATGAGCGAGCGTCCAATTTCTGAAACTACAACTGTGAGTTTAAGGGGACCTATAGCTAAACAAAATGCCAATTTTGGTTAAAAATTTTTGTTTTGAGGTAAGAACATGAAGTGGTCCTTCAAATAGTCCGTAATATGGAGCCGTGTTCTGAAGGAAACATTCGTCACGAACACTGTCTTCAAGGCTGGAACAGCTATGAGTGTGGTGACTTTCAATGATGGCCAACGAGGAATTGCCTCCATTCTCATGAAACTTGGCATAAAGGCAGGGGCACAGTCAATGAAAGGCTGTCTCGAAATGGACAGAAAACGTGTGAAACAGAGTGAAAAACGCACACTAGTACTTGAAAAAAAGAAACAAATAGACACTCAACAAGCACATAAAACTAGGGAAGAAACACAGATTGAAGAAGGGGGAGTTACTTATGAGGCTGGTGCCTTTTAAGGAGGTAAAAAAAAATCCTAAAAACCACTAAAAACAAATTACTAAATGTATTCCTCCTGAGATCATTACTGTCAAACTTCAAACAAATTATTACTGCCGAACTAAAATCACATTTTTTAAAAAAAAAAAAAAAACAGATTTTCAACAAGAATATACAGATTTCTCAGCAACTGTACATCCAATTAACTTCATATTTGGCAGTTTTCTTCATTTTGCGATGATCTATGTCTCTACAGAGTACTTTTTGAAATATCTACCTCTGAATATGAGTAAATCAAAATATGCATATTTAATTAGCGGTTTCCCGCCGAAATTGATTAAGTGGGGTCAAAATCAATACTAGAACATAGAAACCTGGAACAAAAGCTCTGTAGTGACATTAGGAATGTTTTTTCCTTCACATTACAGCTGAAATTATAACCAAACACTGTTTAGTTATCTCAATAACTGTGTTTCTCTAAGTATCTATATATTCATTAAAACAGCCGATGCCATTGGCAACCACTGAGGTGATGCTACAGAAACTCAGTGTTTTAAGTTGCAATTTCCAATAGAATTATTTTGATAATAATTCTTAGTTAAAAAAGTGAGTATCTTGGAAAAATGTTTGCTTAACTGTAAGTCCCCTTAAGGAAAGGAATTGTTAAACAGCTGCAATGTTCCTAAGCAACTGACTCGTAGCCTTTATTGACTGGCTGCATATAAATTTGTGTAAATGGGGTTCCTTCAGGGCAGAGTTCACAGAACCATTGTGCTCACTGTGGCCGTGTGTGAATGCAGTGTCTCTAGGCCAAAATACTGTTACTATTAAACAGATACTCGCGCTTCAGAAAACTGTAAATGAATACTAACATGGACTGACTGCTCTGCCTCAGCACTCCGACTGTTCAGTCCCATCAAGTCTATTAGCAGGAAGCCTGATCATTGTGAAAATTAACTCGAAGCTTTTTGTTCTCTCTAATAGTTCAGTTTCTGCTGCGTGTTAGTACGAGATTGCTGGCTGATCTCTTCACTGTATCTTTCATGCATCTGTTTCCCTCTCCTCTCGACATTTGTCCTCTCATCTTTTTTTCCCCCATTTATGTCTCTGCCCTGTCTCTCATTCTCCAGAAAAGCCAAGTTCTTATTTTTCAACCGAAAAGAGCGGGATATCTTATGGAGGTCTGAGCTGGACGCTCTGGCTGGTGAAGAGGAGAGGTGAGTTGAAATTCCTTTCTCATTTACTGCATACTTGCTTGCTTGTTTATTTATTTGTTGATTTATTTGTAAGCAGGGTTTGAATTTTTCTGCGGCTTTCAGAGTGCCCCGTTTTTCCACTGCGCTACTGCACGTCTCATGCAAGCGCATACATGCACATGTGCCTTTTTTTTTTTTTTTTTTTTTTTTTACTGTGAAGAACGTTCTTGTTACTGCAAACAGGTAATACAATAACATTTCACTTTGTTTACAGAATCTTGCCAGGTTCCAAAAAGAAACAGAAAACACTTCAATCTGCAATGTTTTTATACAACCCCAATTCCGAAATAGTTGGGACAAAGTGTAAATTGTGAATAAAATCAAAATGCAATGACTTTCAAATCACACCAGCCAGTATTTTATTCACAATAGAATAGAGATAACATAGCAAATGTTGAAACTGAGAAATCTTACAATTTTATCCACAAAGTGAGCTCATTTCAAACTTGATGGCTGCTACAGGTCTCAAAAAAGTTGGGACAGGGGCCTGTTTACCATGGTGTAGCATCCCCTCTTCTTTTTAACACAGAGTAGAGGCGTCTGGGCATTGAGGAGACAAGTTTCTTGAGTTTAGCCATTGGAATTTGATCCCGCTCTTGTTTAATACAGGCTTCCAGCTGCTGGAGAGTTTTGGGTCTCCTTTGACGGACTTTTCCTTTAATTATGCGCCAAATGTTCTCAATCGGTGAAAGATCAGGACTGCAAGCAGGCCAGTACAGCACACAGACTCTTCTACTACAAAGCCATGCTGTTGTAATAGTTGCAGTATGTGGTTTTGCATTGTCCTGCTGAAATACACAAGGCCTTCCCTGGAATAGATGTCATCTGGAGGGGAGCATATGTTGCTCTAAAACCTTTATATACCTTTCAGCATTCATGGTGCCTTTTAAAACATGCAAGTGTCCCACACCATATGCACTAATGCATCCCCATACCATCAGAGATGCTAGTTTTTGAACTGAACGCTGATAACAGGACGGGTGGTCTTTCTCCTCTTTAGCCCAGAGTACATGATGCCCATGATTTCCAACAAGAATGTCAAATTTGGACTGGTCTGACCTCAGGACACTTTGCCACTTTGCTACAGTCCATTTTAAATGAGCCTTGGCCCACAAAACTCAGCGGCGCTTCTGGATCACGCTCAACAATGGCTTCCTTTTTGCATGATAGAGTTTTAGGTGGCATCTGTGGATGGCACGGCGGACTGTGTTTACAGACAGTGGTTTCTTGAAGTATTCCTGGGCCCATTTAGTAATGCCAATGACAGAATCATGCTGATGAGTGATGCAGTGGCGTCTGAGGGCCCAAAGATCACGGGCATCCAGAAAAGGTCTTCGGCCCTGTCCCTTACGCACGGAGATTTTTCCAGTTTCTCTGAATCTTTTGATGATGTTATGCACTGTCGATGATGAGACCTTCAAAGCCTTTGCAATTTGACATTGAGTAAAATTGTTTTTAAAGTATTCCACAATTTTTTTACACAAGCCTTCACAGGTTGGAGAGCCTCTGGCCATCTTTACTTGTGAGAGACTCAGCCTCTCTAAGACATCCCTTTTATAGCCACTCATGTTACACACCTGATGCCAGTTAACTTAATTACTTGCTAAATGTCCTTGCAGCTGATTCTCTTATATATTAATTGCTTTTTCAGCCCTTTTTGCCTGTGTCCCAACTTTTTGGAGACCTGTTGCTGCCAGAAAATTTGAAATAAGCTCATTTTGTGGATAAAAACGTAAAATGTCTCAGTTTCAACGTTTGAAATGTTATCTATGTTCTATTGTAAATAACATATTGGCTTATGTGATCTGAAAGTCATTGCATTTTGATTTTATTCACGATGTACACTTTGTCCCAACTATTTCGGAATTGGGGTTGTACCTTCACTGCCAAGCTACAACAAAATGAAGCAGTCGCATCAAATGAGAGCTTGTTAAAATTTTGAACCAGTATTTTTGTTGAACGTTGAATGCCTTTAACAAAAATCAGTTGGTTTCTATTCATGATCAAGGCCTACTTGTGCGTGTAGTTCAGTGAGGATTGCTATTAAACTGAATGCTCTGGAATGTGTACAAGCAAACAAGCCAATTATGCCAACTATCCAACTTGCCAGTATACTTGCCACAATAGAAAATTCTGGTAAGCCAAAATACCTTCATGCATTGTAGGGGGTTTGCATTACGTTTATAAACAGACCAGGCTTAGGTTACATCACATGACAGCATTCGAACATGCCCACATCCTTGGCTGTTGGTCTTTCAAAAAACATACACCCTCTCCAACAGTCACTCTAAAGGCACGCAAATGCCAACTGCCCAGTGAAACATTCCAGAAGTCACGTCAGTGTCCTTTTATTATGTAGGTGAATCCAAAGTGTCCAAGGTTTGGTTGTTTTCGTTTCAACATTCTGACCATTTGTGCATAGGCCTTACAAAAACACCAAAAATGGCTGTTTTGTAATGAATGAGCTCTTACATACTGCTGTAACTTTCTACTCCGTGAAGAGCAAGCAGTCAAGTATCGTTGTGTAAATATAGGGAATTGAGTGTGCCACCATACACGTATGACCACAACAGGTGAAGACACAGCATTCCACTTATAGTGGAGATTCAGTGTTTAAAAATTAGAAAGTTATCAGCAAATAAATGGAACATTGACATATTTTTAATATTATTCTTATTTATTAATGGTTGCTTGCAATATGACAGGTATGTGTGCCCACAGGAGGTCATTTCTGTGTGTTCGAATACAAAGTCTGTATGTGCATTAATATGCCGGTGTATACGCATGAATGTTATATAAATTATTTGGTCCATCACTGAATGCATAATCTGAGACAAAATCAGGGTATGACTCGGCCGCAGGTTACCCTGACTTGACTTGACACCTTCTTTTCATGCTTTCGAGCCCACGTGACCTGCAAGAGGGACTTATTTCACTGGACTATGATGTCTTCTCCCTCTGTTCTGCGGAGATATTTTTAAATTTCATGCATTTATTGGAATCATTGCCAGGCAATGCCAGCACACAGTGTTATTTCTCCAACTTATTGTACCCTCTCTCATTTTCTCCTTCCCCCTCTCTCTTCTAGTCCCCCTCTCCCTCTCTCTTCTTCATTTATGATGATTGAAGGCTTTTTCAGTGCCTGAGTGCTGATCTTGTGCAGCCTATTGCTTATAACTGCATCTTACAATTCAGAATTATCTGAGAATATGACATGGATGCTTCAACCTGCTCCCTCACCACCACCCCTCCCTTACCTTCCGAAACCCTGAAGGAAAGGGGCATTACGTTTAGTGTAGTGGCTGAATTTCATCTGATTAATCTCATTAAGGCGGTGGGCATAGACCGTAATGAATAAATGATGACTGGATCTTCGATCAGTTGCTGCTATACAAAGGATTATTTTTTCTGTTCTCTTTCCAATGTGGTTCATGAATCCTCTCATTACACGGCTTCCCCAAGGGTGCCTTTGACGTCTTGCTTCCATCACAAGACTTCCGTAATTTTGTATAACCAATGCTTCTGAATTGGTTTGGTTTGTGTGGTTTTTGCTGGGCTTTGGCCCCATCAATGTAAGGTGACGAAACAAAATGAACTTCTTGAAGATTTTTTTGTTAAAGTATTGCAACTGACTGGTGAAATTGAGTGTTATGAGTTTAAATTTGGTCTCGCAAGCTGGTTGGTGCATGATTTTTTTTGGGGGGGGACTGGCCATAGTTACCATTCAGCAACCACATAGTTGGCTAGTGATAGTGATTGCAGAAATGTGCAGCAAGGTGGTTAAGTGTGAGCATGATGCTTTCCCTGCTCAGCTGGTTGACTTGTAACTGAATTAACTGACCATAGTGCTCAGTATTTTTCATATGTGGGTATTTGTTGAGAAAGCTAAGGAGGATAGTTTATATTCTGACATGGGTTGGACTGCCTTATTTGATAAGAAGTTGAAAGCCGGAGCTAGATACGCATGTTTTTTTTTTGTTTTTGTTTTTGTTAGTAGCTTGCCAGCAGTGTATTTTTGCAGCATCTTTTCAGTTTCCTGAAAAATGGTAGTTTCTGGGGGGTTCAAAGTGTCTAGCTTTGATAAAAAGTCATTTGTGTGATCTCTATTTAGTATTATTTTTCTGCCAGTACCTTCCTCACAGTGAGGAAAAATGGCAAAATGACAGGAGTTGACATGTTGTGCATCAGAAGAGAAATTCCAAATGCATCTTAACAAGAGTGATGTCGGAAGTATCTAAGCAGGATTCCTTTTCTGCTACATTTGGCACCAATGAGAAGTTGAGTAAATCCCAAAATCAGGAGCATTGTTTCTTTTGAATGGGAGTGTACACTCCTCTCCTTGAAACTACGCTTGGCAAGCTGACATTCAGACCTGAAGCACTGCGTAATAATTCATAACTTCAGAATTAGGTCAGTTTATGATAATATGAATATTTCATGCATATGTCAGCTGGTTTTACGCAGGATTTTTAAGCTCACTGCAATGATTAGGTAAACTGAAATGGTCACTCATGACTACCTGCTCCTCTGGGGTATGAGGTACCATATAGAATGATTTCTCTTTTTTAGCTTACCGGCCCTATGAGCCGATAAGCTATTGTCGTGGTGTGGCGTCTGTCGTCCGGAACATTTTTAATCTTTTCTTTGGCCAGATGAATTTTTGTGTAAATTTGCCATAACATACTACTAGACCATATCTCCAGTCTTTTTTTTCGGATTTTTGATTGAATAATTTTTGTCCGTTTTATAGGCCCTTGAAATTTTGGCCCCGATGTTAAAGATAGGACTGAGAAATTTTAAAAAATAATTTCTCAAAAACCGCGTGTTAAATTTTTTTTCTAAATCTGGAAATCAACTTCCCTTGGTACCGTCAATGTACAGTGCGAGCGTCATTTTGATTGAATCGACGGAAGTGGGACTAATGGGGGCGCTGTACTTTATGAATATGCAAGATGGCCTGTGGAGGCCAAATGGTTGCAGATAGAGATTAAGTTTGTATTATCGACATATAGGAAGTCATATATGACCTATACATTGGCTATGTTAAAGTTGACCTCAGATGACTTTGAAAGGTCAAACTTGAGGTCGAGGAAAAATATTAACAATGTTAAAAGATAGGACTTGAAATTTCAAAAAATTATTTCTCAAAAACTGATAACTTTTTTCCAAACCTAGCAATCAACTCATCTTGATACACTTTATGCACAGTGCGAGTGCCATTTTGACTGAATGGAAGTGGGTCTAGTGGGGGCGCTGTACTTTTACATAGGGTCTCAGGGAGAATGGGAAAAATGGCCTGTGGAAGCAAAATGGTTGCAGGCAGAGATTAAGTTTTTATTATCAACATATATGAAGTCATACATGACCTTTTTCTTGGTTGTGTTAAAGTTGACCTCAGATGACCGTGAAAGATCAAACTTGAGGTCAAAGCAAAATGTTACAATTTTCAAAGGCTTCTAGGCTTGAAAATATTGAAGATTGGGAACATATGTGTATTGAACACTTATAGGAAGTCATATATGAAATTTCTTTTGATGGCCTTGAACTTGACCTTGGGTGACCTTTGAAGGTCAAACTTCACATTGCAAAATTTCAGTGACTTCTATCACCAAAACTATTATAGATAGAGCTTAGGTTTGTATTGTGGGCATATAGGAAGTCATGTATGAAGTTTCATTTGGTGACCTTGAACTTGACCTTCAGCGACCTTCAATGGCCGAACTTTACAGTGAAATTTCAATGACTTATATCAGCAAAATCATTACAGATAGAGTGTAGGTTTGTATTGGAAACATATAGGAAGTCAAATATTAACTTTCATGTGGTGACCTTCATGTTGACCTTTGAAGGTCAAACTTGACCGAGTGAAAATTCTGAGACTTCTATCACTAAAAATGTCACCGATAGAGCCTAAGTTTGTGTCATAGACTTAAAGGAAGTCACACTTTCATTTGGTGACATTCAACTGGACTGTTGGTGACCTTTGAAGTTCAAACTTGACATAATACAACTACAATGACTTGTATTGCCAAAACGGTTACAAATGGAGCCTAGGTTTGTATTAGAGAAGTATATATGAGTTTTCATTTGGTGACCTTCATATTGACCTTCGAAGGTCAAATGTAACCTAGGGAAGATTCAGTGACTTGTATCACTAAAGTGGTCACAGATGGAGCCTAGGTTTGTGTTACTGACATCTCGGAAGTCACATATGAACTTTCATTTGGTGACATTCAACTTGACTGTCAGTGACCTTTGAGGGTCAAACTCGACAGTGAAATTACAATGACTTCTATCACGAAAATGGTCTCTGATTGAGCCAAGGTTTGTGTGGAGACATTTAGAAAGTCATATATGAAGTCCATTTACTGACTTTACCTTCTGTGACCTTTAAAGTTTACAATTGACATATTGAATTTTCAATGACTTGTATCACCAAAACTGATTCAGAGTTTAGGATTATATAACAGGTTGTCTTATAAATGCATGTGAACTTTTATTTAGTGACCTTGGCATTGACTTTCAATGATTTCGAATGTCAAACTTCATATGAAATTTTAAGAACTTGTATCATCACTATGAGATTACTTGCCGGTAAGCTACAGGACCCTTGGTCCAATTTTCATCCATTACCATGGTTAAGATAATGCAATACAGCAAAGATATGTGACAGAAAATCACGATCTTCATAAATGTGAAAATCGCTATAAGAACACAGCTGACAAATTGAAAATGTAAGTTTCGCCGTCAGGGCAGTAATTAAGAAGATTAACATAAACGGCAATGTTAAAAATCTGCCTGGAAGAGGATGTGTGCCTATTTTGAATCCATACACCATGAGAGGGATTGTTCAAGTGGTAAAGGAATCTTCAAGGATCACAGTTGAAGAATCGCAGACAGTAATTACGCTGTGGGGCCAAAGTGTGCAAAAATACCATCATACACTTTCATCACGAGTACAAGGTGTTTGGAACCTGGTTCTGTGTTCAGATGACACCAAGGTATGGCTATTTGGCTATGAACCAGAGGTCGGTTTGACGTCAAAATAAAGATGGCCATTTTGTAAATAACTCTGTCCACACTCTGAAGTATGGTAGTGGATTGTTGATGTTTCAGTCCTGTTTTTCTTCAGAAGGTCCTGGACAACTTTTTAGGATTAATGGCATCATGGATCATCCATCAAGTATTGGCAGATATTAAATGATACCTGAGCTGTGGTTGGATCTTTGAACAGAACGTGTGCGTCAAAATCAACGCAACAAGACAAAGTTTTGCCTTGGCCATCCAGGTTTCCAGACTTAAACCTAGTTGAAAACCTGGGGGAGTGGCTGAAGAGGAGAGTCCATAAACATGGACCCAGTATCTGGAGGGAGTCTGCTTGATTCTTGCCTGCCCAAATCTGTGTTGTGGCTTATCCATATTGATTTTAGAAAGTCTGGACTGAAAAAAAAAAAAGTAAAACATGAAATCGAATCCAAGCCACATTTAGAAGTGGCTTGAAATGTGAATCCAGTCAGATTTCCATGGATGCAGGTCAGTTCAGATGTTCTGGCCACTCAAATCATATTTCAAACTGTCTTTTCTGTCACTTCCAACACAAAACACAAATAAAGTCAAATCCAGAGTGTGGGAACAACAAGGATGGTAAGCAAATGATGGAGGAGGATATCAGTGCATGAAAATGCTGGCATTTGCGGCTTGTTTTGGTCCTATGCTTTTACGTTGAGATGGCGTGTCACCAGTGGACGTGTTCATGCTTACGTTGCTACCATAGCAACCCGACGCAAATAGGTTGACGATTTCTGTACGCACGAATACAATCTAGCCACTTGATATTAACAGTGTGGGCAGTCGGTCTTTAAATCTGATTTACCTGCAATCTGAACAAAACCATGGAGGAATGGCTTTTTCCATGTCTTTTTCAACCTCATTATGCTCTTGGAGAAGACTCAGCGCTGTTATTATGACAATGGGAGGCTGCACTACATATTTAATGGAGGGATACAATTATTATATTTCAATTAAAGTTTATTTTTCTGTAAATATTTTGAAATAATTATCCAGCTAAAGGCTTTTTTTCATACTTACTTAGGGTGCCAGTATGCATGGTGTGGTTTATAAAGTACCTTTTAGTTGTTACCACTGTCTGAAGACAATCATTTTCATTTTGTCCCATGCTTCTGGTCCTAGAATAATGTCCTCTCTGTTCTGTTCTGTTCTGTTTACTTAGCTTAAGACTAGTGTTGACCCTGGACTGGTCTTCAATTGTCTGGTTAGACTAGAATGTCTGTTGCTCAAATATCAGGACTGACTTAAATTGAGGCAGGTAAGATTGCCACCTCTCCTCCTGGTGAAGCCCGAGGTGAGAGCTTTGTTGCTATGGCAACAGTATTAGAACATCAGTTGGAAGACTCAGAGACACAGGTACACAATGCTTGGCCAAAAAAAGAAGTTGCTGTTTGGATTTAAATAAGCAAATACCTAAGAGCATGTGATTGAATCATTGCAGTGATTAATGTTTCAGCTGGCAGCAATTTAACCGTGTTTGATGCAGTGTGTAGCCTCTCATGTCATAAACAACTATGTCGGAAGACGTATCCCATGGTCGTCGAGAAAGATGTCACGGTGTTCCAAGAGGGGCCAAGTATTAGCGTGCATTAAGCAAAGAAAACAATGAAGTAGATTGCTGAAATCACAAAGGTTGGGTTAAGAACTGCCCAACGCATTATTAAAACCTGGAAGGAGAGTGGTGAGCTGTCAAATTCGTGGGAGCATTGCGTGAGATCTTGATCAGAGATCTTCAAAACACTAGGTGAATTCTTTTTTTTTTTGCGATTAGATGTTTTTATTTAGTACCATAGGATCAAACAGAATACAATGCCATCATATTGCATTCTTGGAATTACACACAACATGCCCAAGACAAAGGAACGTGTCATAGGATATAGAAAGAGAGGGAAGTGGGAAGGGAAGAAAAAGTAAAAAAACAAAAAAAAAACAAAAACACACATACGCGGGCTGGCTTGCTGACCCGCATACCGGGACCCGCAAATGTGCAGAGTGCTCTGTTGACCACCATGGCCTGATTTGAGGATGCGGGCGCCCTGCTGTGGCCGGGATTGTTTGCTGGCTCTTGTGACAAGGAAGTATTTCATGCACATTCTTCGCCGATTTCTTTGCCTGTTTGAAGTGATGATTGTCAGGAAAAGTATTTTATCCACAATTTTTGGATGATTGTACAACTTGACAGTAGAAACTGAATTTTTATGCTTCATTTTTCACTCTGTATAAATGAATATAGAAAAATCGAAAAATATGCAAAATCACTCAGTCACATTCCAGTGCACCCGTTTTGTGTGGTACAGCTTGTTACACAGTTCGCTGCACAAACTAACTTCGCAAGTGTCACATCTGAACCGGGACTCACAGCGAACTTTGTTCTTGGAACAGACGACGTGCTGTTTCCGCGGTTTTTGGGTCTTTGCCGTGGGTGGATGGCTCTCCAAGAATTGTCGTCCAAGAAGTCTGTTTGGAGCTGGCGACTCTGCCCATTCTCTTTGCTAAACTCTCATATTCAGCTCAGGATAGACACCCAATGAGCGATCAGGTACTTAATTAGTCTGACCCAATATTGGTACAAAATCATTCATGACAATCTCCTCACAGCAGTTGCATATTGACCACACTATCCAGCATAGCCATCCGCGAATACATGGTGCCCGGCCACGGGAACAGATCGCGTGCACGCACATATGCAGGTCCCGCCGGACTGGCTTGTATGTATCGCATAATCACCGGTCACTTGAGCATTCAGTCGAATACAAAACGGTACACAAGGGGTTAAAGATAAACGGTTGCTTCGCTACCTTAGCTTTTTATCACTGTATTTTTGCTACTGCTCACTGTACTTTCTATATTATGTCCAAGTCCATTTGCTGCTATAATCAATGAAAGATCAGATCAAAGATTGCTGAGTATTTCTTTGAAGTAAATTGAATGTTACACATCAGCATATTAAAAGTAATAAAGCTATGGGAGAGCTTCTAAGTAAACTCCTACCAGGATTCGTAATGAGCACAAGCAAAGCTACAGTGTCGTGAAAAAGTATTTGCCCCCTTCCTGATTTCTTATGTTTTTGCATATTTGTCACACTTAAATGTTTCAAGATCATCAAACAAATTTTAATATTAGACAAAGATAACCGAGTAAATAGAAAATGCAGTTTTTAAATGATGATTTCATTTATTTAGGGAAAAAGCTATCCAAACCTACCTGGACCTCTGTGAAAAAGTAATTGCCCCCTAAACCTAATAATTGGTTGTGCATTCCTGGGCGACAGCAACATTTGCCATAACTGGCAATCAGTCTTTCACATCGGTGCGGAGGAATTTTGGCCCACTCTTCCTTGCAGAATTGTTTTAATTCAGCCATATTGAACGGTTTTCTATCATGAACGGCCTGTTTAAGGTCATGCCACAGTATCTCAATCGGATTTAAGTCCGGACATTGACTAGGCCACTCCAAAACCTTAATTTTTTTTTTTTAAATCAGAGGTGGACCTGCTGGTGTGTTTTGGATCATTGTCCTGCTACATAACCCAAGCGTGCTTGGGCTTGAGGTCACAAACTGATGCTTGGACATTCTCCTTCAGGATTTTCTGGTAGAGCGCAGAATTCATGGTTCCATCAATTACGGCAAGTCAGCCAGGTCCTGAAGCAACAAAGCAGCCCCAGACCATCACACTACCACCATCATGTTAGACTGTTGGTATGATGTTCTTTTTATGAAATGCTGTGTTAGTTTTACCCCAGATGTACCGGGACGCACACCTTCCAAAAAGTTAAACTTCTGTCTTGTCAGTCCACAGAATATTTTCCCGAAACTCTTGGGGATCATCAAGATGTTTTTTGGAAAATGTGAGACGAGCCTTTGTGTTCTTTTTGGTCAGCAGTGGTTTTCGCCTTGGAGCTCTCCCATGGATGCCTTTTTTCCCAGTCTCTTTCTTATTGTTGAATCATGAACACTGACTTTAACTGAGGCAAGTGAGGCCTGCAGTTCTTTAGATGTTGTTCTGGGGTCTTTTGTGACCTCCTGGACGAGTCGTCGATGTGCTCTTGGAGTAACTTTTGGTAGGCCAACCACTCCTGGGAAAGTTCACCGCTGTTCCAAGTTTTCTCCATCTGTGGATAATGGCTCTCACCGTGGTTTGCTGGAGTCCCAAAGCCTTAGAAATGGCTTTTTAACCCTTTCCAGACTGATCGATGTCAATGATTTTGTTTTTCATCTGTTTTTGAATTTCTTTCGATTGCGGCATGATGTGTTGTCCTTTGAGAGCTTTTAGCCTACTTCACTTTGTCAGACAGGTTCTATTTAAGTGATTTCTTGATTCAACAGGTCTCGTAGGAATCAGGCCTGGGTGTGGATAGTGAAATTGAACTCAACAAATGTGGTTTATCACAGTTAATTGATGATTTAATAAGGGGGGCAATTACTTTCTCACATAGGGCCAGGTAGGTTAGAATAGCTTTTTTCCCTCAGTATTCAATTCAATTCAATTCAGTTCAGTTTATTATACAGACTCATGTCCAAATCATACAGAACAAAACAGATAAAAAAGGACTATAAAAACACCACAATTATATCACATACAAACATACAGACATTTCAGCCAGTGCACCCTCAGTCTGGATGTGTACCGGGAGCAGCTCACTAGAGGATTTGATAGTGCACCCATGATGCTGTTGGTGGATTCATCCAGACGACGCATAAACTTAATCATCAAGTGTCTTAACAGCGCCTTAAGCTTGTTCACTCCAGCTGAAACAAACATCTGGCTAGCACTCCCTCCTCTGGGAGTCTTGAGAAGAATTCTCATTGCATCATTGTAAGCAACTTGTAACCTCTGCATGCTGGATTTTCTATAAACTGACCACAGATGGGCAGTGTATAGTGGTGTACAATATGCTTTGAACAGAGCAACTTTGACTTGAGTAGAACAGCAGCTAAACTTCCGTGCAATGGTGTTTGCCTGAGCATATAACTTACAACACTGCCTGTACATATCATCATCATCATTCATATCATCTGTGACAATATGACCAAGGTATTTAATCTTTTTACATACCTCAAGGCTATTATTGAACAGTTTGAACGCAGGAAAATTAAACTTTTTGTCCTGTTTGGTTCTGTTTTGGTTCTATTAAAACAGCACTTTTGCTGGAATTATATTTTATATCATATTCCACACCATATTCTGTACATACATTTAGCAGCTGCTGTAGCCCAGCACTACTTGGACTGAAGGTAACAAGATCATCTGCATACATAAGGTGGTTCACCAGCATGCCACCAATCATACAACCAGTGTTACAATTGCTCAGCCGCCTGGATAATTCATCAACATATAAATTAAATAAAACAGGAGACAGAATCCCTCCCTGCCTGACACCATTAGATACTCTAAAGGAGGCAGATTTGCTACCCCCCCATTTAATGTGTATTTTCTGGTGGGCATACCAATAAGCAAGTACCCTCACAATATACCCAGGCACTCCCCCTTCCTTTAATTTAATAAAAAGCTGTTTATGATAATAAACAATAAATGAAATCATCATTTAGAAACTGCATTTTCTATTTACTTGGGTTATCTTTGTCTTATGTTAAAATTTGTTTGATGATTCAATTCAATTCAATTTATTTGTATAGCGCTTTTCACAGATAGACTGTCACAAAGACGCTTTACAGTGAGAGATTAAATAAATGAAAGGGCAGTGCCCAGCCTATTCCCCACTAGAGCAAATGAGGCAAAAAACTCCCAGTAGGGAGAAAAATCCTCAAACAGTGGTGAGAAAAAACTCCCCAGTGGGAAGAAATCTCAGGAGGAACCCGGCTATAGTGGGGAAGCCCATCCTCCGCGGGCTAGCTAATTAATAACAAAATTAAGTCAAATAGAGTAAAATGGCAAGAGAGTTCCATTTAAGTCCATCTGAACAGTGGCGTCTGTAGCACCAGGAAGTGGCGCGTCGAGAATGGTGCAGAACTGGATCAGGACCGGATCAGGACAGCAGGACAGCAGTAGCCAGCGCTCATGGTGAGGGACAGGGCTTGGACGGTCCAGGACTCAGGATAGTGGACGGAAAGATCCTCGGAAAGAGACACAGAAAAAAGGGGGGTGAGGCACTGGATAAAACTACTGCATGTTAATAAAAAAACCGTCCTGTGTCATGTGCCAAGTGAAAATTTAGGAGCAGACTGGTCAGGAAACAGTCAACACCCCTCCATCCACTTCCTGCAGCACAGAGGCCCTACACTTACACCAGGCTGCAAGATCACTTTTGATTTTCTAAACACTAGTACCATATGGACCTCCCCGGTGACTAAGGCTGTAGCAAGCCCCACTGGCACCGTTAATGCATGCTGAGAGCCACCGGTTCCACATGGATTTACTTAACTCTGTCTTCCAATATCTTGTGAACCCATCATAAAACTAGGCTGTAATCAGTCCCGCCAGAGCCAAATAAATGTTTATACATAACTAATCATGAACTAATCATAGGCTTGACTAAAAAGGTAAGTTTTTAGCCTACTCTTGAAGACAGAGAGTGTGTCTGAGGCCCGAATGTTTGTTGGGAGATTGTTCCACAAGATTGGGGCTTTGTAAGAGAATGCTCTGCCTCCAGATGTAACTCTGGATATATTTGGAATTTTCAAATACCCAGCACCTTGTGAACGAAGTAATCTTTGAGGGGAGTAAGGAACGAGAAGTGCACTAAGATATTCTGGGGCCAAATCTTTTAAGGCTTTGTAGGTAAGCAGTAGAATTTTATATTCACTTCTAAATTTGACAGGCAGCCAGTGAGGATTTTTGAGTACTGGGCTAATGTGGTCATATTTCTTCGTCCTGGTCAGAACCCTAGCAGCAGCATTCTGCACTATTTGAAGGCGATTCAGGGTAGAACTGGTGCAGCCTGACAGTAAAACGTTACAGTAATCCAACTGAGAGGACACAAATGCATGAACCATTTTTTTGGCGTCCTGAAGAGACAACATTTTTAGATTTTTCAGTTTAGATATGTTTCTAAGATGGAAGAAAGCCACTTTTATAATGTTATTAATATGACAGTGGAGAGAGAGTTCTGAATCGAGGGTGACACCAAGGTTTTTGATAACTGCTTTGGCAGAAACTGGGAGTCCATCAACGTCGAGTGAAAACTTGAGGAATGTGGCTCTGAGCGATTTGGGACCAATTACCAATATTTCAGTCTTATCTGGATTTAAAGAGAGAAAATTCTGTGTCATCCATGCTTTAACAGCTTTAAGACACATCTCTAATCTAGTTAGTGGATCAATTTCACCTGGCTTAAAAGATATATAAAGCTGTGTGTCATCTGCATAACAGTGGTACTTCACATCATATGTACTTAGGATGTTTCCAAGGGGAAGCATGTGTAAGGAAAACAGCAGAGGGCCCAAAACAGATCCTTGAGGTATTCCAAAATTTACCTTGGAATACTCAGAGGAATTACCATTTACTCTAACAAACTGACATCTGTCAGAAAGATAAGACTTAAACCATGAAAGGGCGAGTCCAGAAATACCAACCAGTGAGGGCTGTTTCAGTGCTATGATGTTTTCTAAAGCCAGACTGAAACCTCTCATGTACCTTATTCATTTGCAGGAAGAAAGTAAGCTGTTGGGCAACACATTTCTCAAGGATCTTGGATATAAATGGAAGGTTTGAGATCGGCCTATAATTAGCCAAAAATGTTGGATCTAAATTTGGTTTTTTGAGTAGAGGCTTAATTTCAGCCATCTTAAATGAAGTCGGAACTGAACCTGAAATCAGGGAAGAATTGATTATGTGCAGAATTGGACTGCCAAGAATGGGCAGGAGTTCCTTCAATAACTTACTTGGGATGGGATCTAAGAGACAAGTTGTTGATTTTGAAGTAGTGACTAACTTGGCAAGCTCGCTCAGGGATATGGGAGAGAATGAATCAAATTGATTTATATGCGTAGCATGAGGTTTTATGTTAAGGCCTTCACCAACTCCTAGGGAAGCAATGATATTTTCTCTAATTCCAATTATTTTGCCACTAAAGAATTTCAAAAAATCATCACTGCTGCAGGAGGCTGGAATTTGAGGGGTACTTGCAGCATGGTTGTTCGTTAATTTGGCCACTGTTTTGAACAAGAATCAAGGGTTATTTATATTTTTCCTGTATAAGATTTGCAAAATAAGAAGACTTGGCACCGGGCAGAGCGTGCTTATACGCAACAAGGCTCTCTTTCCAAGCACAATGGAATACCTGGAGTTTAGTGGAGCGCCATTTGCGTTCTAGTTGACGGGATTTTTGCTTTAGAATCCGTGTCTGGTCAGTGTACCATGGGGCTGGTCTCTTCTTCTGAGTAGCCTTTTTAAATTTCAGTGGAGCAACTACATTGAGGGTACTACGGAGAGCATTAGCAAACTTATCTGCCATTTCGTCAACACAGAGGGGGCTGACTGGATAATCAAGATAAGTTGGTAGTGCTTCAATGAATTGTGAAGACGTTGTGGCAGTAAGAGTAGGACTAGTGCACATCCTAGTTTCTGATAATACAGGGAGGGCCAATTGTAGATAGGATGTTATAAGAAAATGGTCCGATAAGCTGGGATTGTGTGAATGGATGTCAACATTGGCAATCTCAACGCCAAAGCTTAAAATCAGGTCTAAAGTATGACCATGAATATGTGTTGGGCCAATGACACTGAGTGAAGCCAACCGACACCACAAGATTAGTGAAGATGGATGTTGAAGAATCATCTACCCTCTCGAAATGCAGGATCTGAAACATTTAAGTGTGACAAATATGCAAAAACATGAGAAATCAGGAAGGGGGCAAATATTGTCTCACGGCACTGTAGATGTTGGATAAGCGAAGGGACTCGGGTGCTCAAGTATTTGTTGCCGCTTCAAACTTTGTTTGATTGTCCGTATTGAGTCTGAACCCGAAAAATATTTACAGCTGTAATGAGAATGGTTTCTATAAAGTTTAACTATTGACTCTTAAGTAATATTTATGCTCTTAACTTACATTTGTCTAAAGTAGCGAACAGACGTGGACATATTAGCAAAAGTACAGTGTGCAGTAGCTAAAGTACAGTAGCGAGTAGCCAAAGTAGCGAAACCACAGTGAACCTGATTAAAACTACTAAATAGCACACTTTCAGCGTGTATTACTCCGGTAGACATAGGTTTTCAGTTTGCATAGGATGTGTTGATCTTCTGCCGCGAAGTATTGCGGTTGAATCCATCATTTTTATATGCCCACTGCACCCTATGGGCGTATGTTGCGAACACCTTGTCCTTCTGTCATTCCGTCCACAATTTATTGTTCTCTCTGCAAACTACAATTTTCAATGGATTCTTTGCATTTTTTGTGGGTCTGTGGTGATATGAAGAGGATCCCTATTGATTTTGGTGATGATTGGAAATAATTAAATAAATTGTCATCGACAAAACCACCATGCAGGCGTATTACCACACTTTGCGTGGCTCTCTTTTTATATTCTGTGAAGTGTGTTACTTCACCCACAAGGCATTGTGTGAAACGTGATAAAGTAAGTCTTAGATTAGTCGCTCATAGGTAGGTTTCAGGTAAATTCAAGTGTTGATAGCTCGTCCGACTTAGTTATCATGAAGTCAAAAGATAGGTCAATTTTTATGCAACTGGCCCCAAGTCTGAGTTTATAGACCTTTGCTTTTTTACAGTCCTGAGGATCTAGAAGCATGTCTTTGGTGTTTCTGTATTGAGATTCCAGAATTGTGTTGTTTTTTCAGTTTTGTGGTTCTCGAATCATGTGTCGTTTTCAGTTTTGAGAATTAAGAATCTATCCTTTGAGCTCCAGTTCTAAGATTCCCAAATCATGTCTCCTGTGTTGCAGGTTTGAGGTGGAATACGTCCTGTCTGAACCGTCTGACGGATGGAGCGGGCAGCGAGGTCGGGTTGAGGCGACGATGTTGTCAGACTTCCTGAGCTGCCCTGAGGAACACAAGCGTCTGGTGTGCATTTGTGGACCTGCCGCCTTCACAGAGCTGGCTCAAGGGTGAGCTGCAGCTACTCCTGACTCATTCATGTCAAATGGGAGCATTACCTCGAGTGTAAACGCTCTGTTTCTTTTAGATAACGTTTGAAGGGCATGTGTTTTGTAACAGCTCTTCAGAGAATCTTGTTCTGATTTCATGCCTTGGGTTCACAGGATGGTGCGAGAGCTCGGATTCAGCGAAGAGGAGATTCATGCTTTTCAAGGATGAGCCACAATATCCGACACCTCGGATCCCTTGCATTCAAAGGGCCTCATTGTGCTGATTAGCGTCTGTGTGTGTGTGTGTGTGTGTGTGTGTGTGTGTGTGTGTGTTTGTATGTGTGTCTGAGCGTGCATGCGTGTGTTAGCGAGTAAGGTGTGTGTGTGTGTGTGTGTGTGTGTGTGTCTGAGCGCTCACGCATGCGTATGAGCGAGTGCATACACACATGTGTGTGCATGCATGTGTGTATAAATATGTGCGCATGCTTGTGAGTATGTTTTGTACATGTATGCTTGTGGAATGATGTGTGTGCTGAGTGAGCATGCATGTGAACCCTCTCACTATGCACTGTGAACTTTTCTGGACTTTTGCAGAAAGTCTAATTTGGGGGCATGTCTTGCCAAGAGAAGACGAGAGAGACGAGGAGTGAAAACGTTTGTGTAACTAAGTATGCACTCAGGAAAATTCATGAAGGTTGGATTCGCTAGTCGCTACATCATCCATCAGTTGAGAGTGCTATTCTACTGCCTCTAACAAAGTGCAGGGACTGTACACAGTATGTTTCATCAGTGTTTGAACTAAGACTTTATTTATTCAGTTATTCTGCAAATCTGTACTGTCGTGCATTGTGCACTGAGGTCACTGGTTGGCAGTATGCTTGTCAGCTTGATTTCATTTATGTATTTGCACCAGCAAAGGGTTCAAAAATGATGGTACAATTTAATTATATATTTAGCGCCATCAAAAACACACGTGTGAGGTATCTTGGTGCCGTTAAAAACACGCACAAGGTACCTTAGCACCATTAAAAACGCATGCATGAGGTATTTTATTCGTGGCTGCCCTGGGCGGGGTCGGTCAGCGACAGTGCTTGTTTCCCGTTCATTGACACACGGCTGGCTGATGGCTGACCAGTGACAGTGCAGCCGATGCACCACCTTTTGGCGGCTGAGACCTCCCCGAAAAATGCCGATGACTCTTTCTCTGTGTTGTAAGCCGTGCCATTTTCTTGAAGCCATAGCATTTTTCTTTTCTCTTTGTAGGCTTTATATAGGATATTGTCCACACCCAAAAGAACCAGTCAAGCATCATTGTACACATCACAAACAATTCAATGTTCACTATTACAGAAGTGCTCGGCTCGTCCACTTTGCATGCATCAGGATTACAGTACTAAGGGCCTTTCTTTTTTTCGCTTCTACCTCACTGGAAAAAAAATAAAAACTGATTTGATTCTTCAATTTGCAACAAATTCAGTATATGGGCATTTCTACAGAAAAGGGCATGATTACAGTAAAGACATGTCCACCAAAAATTTTCTCTGGGATTCCACTTTTTTTTTTATTCTTCAAATAGGCCTTCCAAAGTACCAGTCAGTATTAAAATGGCAAAGCTGGGTTATGGCTGGTTTCATTTTTTTCAACAAACTTTAAGATGGTCAGATGTCTTTACCTTAATCAACAATTTTGGTAAAGATGAAGTGGCATACCTCTTTACCGTAATCAGTGTTTTTGGCAAATTGCACTGAAGAAAGGAATATCATACTTCCTGCATGAATCTTTTGGTCATTCAAACATTTAAAAGGCATTGAAAGGTTCATTGATAACTCTAGTCTGAGTGTGAGAAGGCATGTCTCCACCTTTGCAGTCCGAACATGCACTAGCTGTAAAGGGTGAGGAATTTTTGCAGACTATTTTATTTTGGGGGTAGGGCCCAAATGCCAAATTAAGTATATTCCAGCATGCCCCTGCATAATTTTCTATACTGTAAAGTACCAGTAATTTATATGTTCCAAAATGGTCTGCTTTGCCAGAGCCTCAAATATTTCACCCTTCACAATCAATGCATGCGTCAAGACAGTGAATATACAAGTGAATCAATATTCTGCATAAAAAGTTTATTTTGAATAAATGCAAACTCGAAACACAAAAATTTTTAACATGGAAAACAGCAGTATCATCAGGACTACAGTCATATGTATGTAACTGCAGTATGTATTGTAAGTAGATTTTTTAGTTTTAGAAGCCGAGTTCATATTTGAAAACCTTTTTGTCACAAGAATATCATGTTGGACTCTGATAGAAAGAAATTTCCACATTCCAGGATTTTTTTCTACTGATATACACAACACCGGATACCTTGGCAGAGCAGTTGATTATGGTAAAGACGCCGGTAAAGACATATAATGCAGCCCCATGGAAATTTGCAACCAATGTGAGGGCTGAAGTTTCCCTTATTTCCCACCTCTCTGAAAAGGTTTCTAATCAAGCATAACCTCACAAAGAAGCACTAGCTACAAAAACATATTTTCATTATTACGGCAGACTTTTAATTTGTGTGACAAGTAAAAATTCGAATACTACCTGAGCCTTGGCACTCAGCCACCACACCCAAAAGGTTTCAAAATGGCCTCTTTTTGTGTTGTTGTTGTTGTTGTTTTTGTTTTAGGGCAGGATTGACATCAGGTGGAGAGCTGTAGAACTAAATAGCTGACTGACTATGGTAAAGACAGGGAAAACCAAACTTAAAGGACATCTGCTTTTGGTTGAGGGGAAAGGGTTAATCCCTTTTATCCTGAACCAAAAGCTTTTCTAATGTAACTTGAAATACTAAAGAAGACTTGTTCCTGGTGGCAAGTCTGAGTCATCAGTGAAAGCGGTTTGATTTTCAACTTAATTTTCTGTTGGCTCAATTTTGAATGATTACAGTATGGACATCTGCGTCATACTCTGACCTTGGATGTCAAGGTCATTGGAATGAGTGTCCCTTTAAAATTTGCCCCTAATTGCAAATATCATGCCCAATATTTCTAGCCCCCAAATGAATAGGAAAGCTAAGTTCCATTGTCAAAAAAATGGGTGGACCGTCTTAACCGTAATTGTGCCCTTTTCTGTAGAAACACCTTTATACCTCTCGCGTGTGTTTTTAATGGCGCTAAGTATAAAAATGCACTGTTCACTCGCAGTCCCGTTTAATCAGGTTTTTTGCTTTGTTGGCAGTATGTGGAAGCCTGTGTGCTGCGTGAGGTTAAGCAGCGGATATTATATTTCCCTTGTGTTCTGAACTGTTTTTCCTGTTCTTAATGACGAGGAGAAAACACTGGGCACTAATAGGCCTGGGCAGAGCGGCCTTTAGAGGGCTAAGTCTGCATAACAGGGCTGTCCTCAGAGACCCATCATATGTAAGCAGATTCGAAGCACTCGCCTATTTCCATGTCCTTCACAAGGCTGATTAGGTAAGGGCCTGAAATCTGCTTCTCAGAACTCTAAAATCACCGAAGCACTCCCCTGCAGTATGCTCGGCATTTTAGATCAAGCTTGAGAGTTTCTGAGAACTCAAATCTCAATATTCCAGCCACTGACCCAAAAAAGTCCTATTTTTGATCATGACACAGCTTGCCATTAGCACAGTAAATGTGTTTATGCATGCCTGGACTGGTTAAAAAAATATCAGAAATAAAAATTTTGACCAGTTTCAGTCCCACTTTGCAGATTTATCCAAGATAGGGAAGGCTTCATATATGTAGTTTATCATTGGAACTTGTGTAGCACTTGTGTTCATATATTATAGTGTTTTATCACATGTCTGAAGGAGATGTCTCACATGTAGTCCCTTTGTGTTGCTGCTAGCCATGAGCACTATGCATATCTGTTAATGGGCCTCTTTATTTATGGCAGATCACTTTGGAGAATATTGTGAAAATGTATTGAAAGATGTCAGTTAGTTATTGCTCTCTTTTGTGTCTTTTTACCAAGACCTAAGATGTTTGCATTGGACTGGGGGACTTTGACTGTATTTTTCCTGTTGCCAAACGGCTGTGAATATTGATAGGAGATACGGGCCTCTACAACACTCCATTACTGCAGCCCTGGGAATTTGATATGCATGACATTGTTTGTCATCTTAGGTTTCGTAGGGGCCAAAGACAATTACACAGCAGTTCCCAAAATCAGTCATTGATACCCCCTGTGTATTCTGGCTTTCGTTCCAAAGAAAACTGCAACCCCAGAATTTTAATAAGGTGTTAATTTTACTTTAGTGCGCGGTTCATGTTTAGAAGGATTATTTACCCTTTTAGCCGCATTAACTCAAAAATGGCTATGCCTTTCCAGTAGAGTTCCACATTTACGCTATATTAAATTCCAAATTTTTATTGCATTAAAGAGGAGGAAATTGTAACTGATGAAATTAAAGAATCAGTTGGAATTTGATTCTTGAAAGTGTGAACACATTGTCTCTGAAAACAGACATTTGCTATTTAATGACAGTAGGTAAATGATAACAAGCCAAACCTGCATTGTCTAAAAGGGGGGAAAATGTCACATAATCGGCTAAGCACACTGCCTGGCCAAAAAAAAGTTGCACACTCTAAGGGTTTGTTGGACAACCTTTAGCTTTGATCGTGGCACATTCCTCGTGGCAGCATTTCAACAATCTTATTCAATGTTACATTTATTTCAGGCCAGAGTGGCCTTAATTTTTGGCCGAGATCTTGTCTCGACTGTGGGAGATTCTAACCACCCCATAAAGCCTTCTCCAGCACATCTTACAGACTTTCAGTTGGTGAAGCTTAGGACTCTGTCGTGGCCAATTCATGTGTGAAAATGATTTCTCATGCTCACTGAACCACTCTTTCACACTTTGAGTCTGATGAATCTTGGCATTGTCATTCTGGAATATGCCTATGCTGTCAGGGTTTAAAGAAATCCATTGGTGGGATAATCTAGTCATTGAGTACATTCTGGTAGTCTGGTGACTTCATTTTATTGTTCCATAATGTTTCTGAGCTCAGACCTGACCTATTTCAGACAATGTAGCTCAAGATGGTAAATAATCTCATTAATCACGAAAAGGACCTAATTAAGAAAGAAAATAGCTATTTAAAATGGTTTTTGCAGTTGTGGGTTGGAACAAAAAATGCATACAAGGGGGTATCCAGGAACCTCTGCTATAACATGACAGAAATAGAATGAAATAAGCGGTTCATTTCCCTGCCTTTGCGTAACAGATGCACTTGTCTCTAGTTTACAGAAACAGATTAGTAATATTGAACATCCATTGCTATTGTGTGTTGAGTGCTCAATCAAAATGAAACAAAAATTGATTGCCTTAGGTCCACAAATTGGAAAATATGCACAGCTATGCATGTAAAAATACAACTGTTGACAATTCAGTAATTCACATCTGCGAACTACTGCCATTTTTAAACCTGGTGCTTGGTTTTGAATACAGAACTGAATGCATGTCTGTACGCAGCATTTTGCAGGTCTGTAAGTGGAATGGATGGGTAAATCCAGAGAACCGGATTTGCTGCTAATCTTTGAAGTTGCTTCAGTACATGTGCTGTGGTGAAAAAAAAATTGGGTTGTGTGAAATGTATGCAATGTTAACTAGCCTTGTATAAGGGTATGTCTGCAGAGCAAAATAAATACTGAAGTAAAATGTTGTTATTTTACCTTTATATTTTGTGTTTAGTCTGCAAAGTTTGGTCTGCTGTGTAATCATTCTTCGATCTTAGGATGTATAGTACTCTTTCTTCATAAACTGAATTCTTGTTTCACAGTGCATGTTTAGCCAAAACCTAACCTATGAAGTCTGAGGAGAACTCTGTGTAGACTTTGGTGATCCAGACATGTTGAGATATACTGTATGTCTGGTGAAGGGTAGAAAAGCCATTGGTAAAGCTTTGAATGTTTGCAGAAGTGCAGTGGGCTCCAAAATGGAAGAAATGTAAGGGGAGCTGCCGGATAGCTCACTCGGTTAAAGCATCGTATTGCAAAGCAGAAGTGACTATCACGGCGCGGGTTCGAGCCCCGATCGTACCATCCGGCAGTGGTCGGCAGCTTTTTCAGAAGTAGCGCGCAATTGGCCAATGCGCTACAGGGGTGCAAATTAGGAAGGGTCTGCCATGAAGGGTAATGTAAGTTCCTTTGTTCGTTCCTTAGGTGCCTGCTGTTGGCCAGACGGGCGCTCGTCAGGAAGATTCTAAGCTTGTTCATGTTCGGGTATCCTCCGCCTTCGTTCTGAACTTGCGTCAATTCAACCAATGAGTGTATAAGAAGCGGTGGCTGATAGGCACGTGTTTCGGAGGAGAGCCGCGGGCTGTCTTCACTCTCCTGAGTTGGCAACAGGGGGTCGCATATGCGAAAGCCTTGTACATAGTTCTCCAATTGGACATTCCAGATTCGGGTGGGATTGGAGATGCCAAATTAAAAAAAAAAAAAAAAATGTAAGAAGTTTGGAATGACCAGGACTCTTCTAAACTCTGTAATCAGACTTGAAGGACTTCAGAAGTCGTCCTCATGGATGGAGAGTTTGTCCTGCTTGAAGGACAAACTTCTGACACACACCATCAATCAGACCTTCGTATTAGAGGGGCGAGACCGAAGCCACTTCTCAGTAAATGGTGTATGGCATATGGCAGCCTGGCTGGAAAATGCCAGATTGCATTTTAAAGGACTCTTACAACACGAGAACAGATTTTCTGGTCCAATGTGACAGAAAAAAAGGGGCATTCTTGGCAGAACACGCGGTGCTGGGTCTGGCTATTTCGACTACCTTTTTCCATCAACTGGTTCATAGCATCCCTATGGTGAAGCGCAATGGCAGCCTCATACTATGAGGGTGCTTCTCTGTGGCAGAGGATCGTCCAGTTTATCTGCGAAGAACCAGAGAAACTGCTTGAATCCAAGAGTGCAAAGCATTTAGGGTCATGTCAAATAATACTTGAACTGGAATTTCCATGGGTGCCATTTCAAAGTATTGAATAATGGGGCTGAATGCTTATTTAATGAGCGATTTCCATTTCTGATAAGTAGAAATTAAGTAAATTTTTAATAAGTTAATCCTTTGGATTTTGTAGGTGTTTCCCTTTGCTAAGGTTTTGCTCTCTCAAAGAAGGGCAGTGAATATTTAGCGGTGCTTCAAAATTTTCTGAAACAGGTGACCTTTTTCCTTTCTTGGCCACTTTTCCATGACCTTGATAGACAATGTTATGCGAGTTAAGAAATATTTGTAGCGGGATTTTGAAGGTATCTTGGGACCTTCCTTTTCTTCAATAGGCTTTGAGCTTTATGGCAATTGATAATGACGTTACTGTTCTAACAGGAGGCTGCGACAAATACTGTATTCAATTGCTGCAGCTGCAAAGAATAGTGGCCCATATTACCACCCTGCATTTTGAAAAAAAAAGATTTCTGCTGATTTCCCAAAAAGGCCACATATTACCATATTTGAGGATGCTGGGTTAAAAAAAAAAAAAATCATGGCCAGTTTTTTTTTTTTTTTTTTTTTTTACAAAAAAAGAATGAAGAGTTTACTTGTTATATCTTATATATTGGCTTTTATGCATTGATAAAATAAAAAGGAATGTTGTTTGGGCGTAGTGAAGCACCCACAGATGTAGCAGAAAACATCTGGATTGTGTTTGCATTTTCTTCTGTCAGTAGCCCTATTATTAAGCCTGAAATCAGGATTAGGCATATAATAATATATTTAGAATCATTCATACATGTCAAAATCAGCTGAGAATTAAACAAATAGTTCTGACCTGGCCCAGAGGAAAGTGGAAATCATGTCTGTGGCAATTTTTCTGGTGATTAAGGGATGATACAACCAAGACTTCTTAGCCTTACAAGTGGTTGTCGAAAGTGGCAATGCTCTGTAATGCACATGATACATTGTGAGAAAATGTGCAGTACTAGAGCAAAATGGACTCTTTTTTTTTTTTGGATTCAGCACCCAAAAATTTGTGCGAAAGAAGTGTTGGATTATATTCAGCAAAAATGATGCAGGGTGGCGATCGATCGTTCCTTTCTTAATGAAGCAACAAAGGAACTAATTGCGTTCCTCATCTAATAGACAATTAAGTTGCTCCTCGTCACGGCTGCATGGCTAACTATATTTCTGGGTCTTCCTCATTGCCAAGGAAGGTAGTGCTGTTTAGGGAATTGGGATGCACCGCAGCCTTCTTTTTCGTCTTTGTTTTGCGGAATTTGTTCAACAGAGAGGAGGCCGCGTCAAATCTGGGTTTGGAGCTGTACCAGTGGGCAAAGTATACTCTGCAGGGTAAGCATGTCATCTGAGGAGCTGGTGACTATATGTATCTGTAAATTGAAAATGGCTTGTATAGTTCTGTTTCTGAAGTTAATATTGAACTGGTAGCTTGAGTTGTACTAACCGTGCCCTTTAATTTGTACTTCACAGTGCCATGAGCAAACTGCCTGTTGGAGTAGTGTACATTGTGCTAATGATAAGCAATGTGATGGATCGCCTTCGGCGAAGGACATTTTCTCAAAAATGTTGAAAAATTCTTGATTTGTCCCCCTAAATATTTAGCCCATCCCTGAGCCTCATTTGCTTTGAGGACTAATACAAAGCTCTGTTAGTTGGCATCACACAATCTAACTTCATTAGTACAAATATTTTCAGATGAATCAGAGGGTGACACTGATCCAATGCCATTTTTTCAGCATAGTTGTTTCTTTGATTTTAATATGGTGCAGTGGGATCCCTTGATGTCACAATAACGGGATTTTTTTCTCTCAAATAGAATGGTCTTGTGAGGTAAAATTTATATGACGAATGTTAAACCACTGTTCTGTATGTTAGCTGTACATCTTACAGTTAAAAAGCAGTCATTTGAAATTTTTATAGCTCATTAGTGGACATAATCCATTTACACCAACAATCAAGTGAAGGATATCACAACAAGGGGGTGGGGGGTGAGGTAAAGGTTTAATACAGTACATATTGCATAACCATCACCAAACATCCTCTAAAGGGCAAAGAATGAATTTATGATTGGCCTGACAACGTCCAATTTTAAACGATCTTAAGATTCAGTGGAAGATTTTGTTATGCTTGCTTTGCAGGCAACAGTTATAAAGCAGTCCTTTAATGCTTTAATTAGTGGGTTAGGGCCTATTTACACAAGCAGTTTGTTGCACAGAAAATTGAACCCGTAGTTGCACTTAGCTGCTTTAAAATGAAGTGAGCACCTATTGTCACGTATTATACTTACCAGAAGGTCAAGTGGCACTTCCAGTAACATCACTGCCACTTTCAGAGGGAATGCAACACTGTACATTGGATGACAAATTTGGTCGTCAAAAGCTCGGGTTATTGCAGGTCAGGAACACCTCCAATTTCTGCAGTTTCAATTACTGTAAAAACCACTAAAGAAGCATAAGGGTCACTTTTTATTGCTTTTCAGGAGGGGAAACATCACTCAGAACAAAAACAATGTGGACAGATAAGAATAACAATAAAGCTGTTCAATCACAGAAAAATATTAAAAATATGCACAGGGTAAACACTGCTATTACTTGAATCACATTTGTGCCACTGTAAAACAATGATATACATGGTAAGTATAAATATCACTCCTATATCAAAATGATTGTCACGACCCAGGCAAGTTACCATTTCAATAAAAATAAGCATGACCATCCCTCATATACAGAGCTGTGAAAAAGTATTTTCCCCCTTCCCAATTTCTTGTCACACAAATGTTTCAGATCATGAAGCTCATTTTCATTGTAGACAAAGATAATCTGTGTAAACACAAAAGGAGGTTTTTAAATGATCATTTCATTAATTGAAGGAAAAAAGCTACCCAACACTACTTCACCCGATGTGAATGAGTAATTGCCCCCTTAGTTACTAAATCAACCAATTAAATTTAATTGATAATTGTGTTCAATTTTGCTGGACACAAGCCAAGCATGATTACTGCCAGCTTTGTTGAATGTAAACATCACTTAAGGGGAGGAGAAACCTTTTGGAAAAAAAATTGTCATTTTTGGATAGAAATCATTCATACTTGGTGTATTGACAGTATATGACCTGAAATACACAAAATATGAATTTGAATATGCATAATTAGGTCATGTGATTTAAGATGGCCGCCACCCCGATTTCACCATTATTTCTTTGCCTTATATCTCAGGACTGAAGCAAGATATTTGAATCAGGTTTTTTTTTTTATTAGAGTTAGTTATGTTTAAACCTTCTTCTGAACTAGAATAAAGCATTTACACATAATACTAGAGATTTAGTGGGGTAAAAGAGGATTTTGCCATTTTTCACCCCCTCGATATGAAATATAAATCACCATAACTCACAGACCCAAAGTGCTAAACCAAAACTTTTAGTTCAGTAGACTTCCTGATATGTACACAGACTTCTTTCAAAATTTCATGAGAAAAGCTTTACAAATAAGTGAGATATAGTGCCTTAAATGATAGCAATCGGGGCAAAAATCAGGTTTTGAGAAATCATTGTAACAGTCAACTTAGAACATTAAAATGCCCCTGAAGCATAAACTTCTCCCTCTGGTTGATTGTCCTGTTCTTGAGCAGATTGAAGTGATTTTTGGGTTTCTCCTCCCCTTAAATATAATCTGTGTGGCAATGTGAATTTAAAGAAAAAGCACATGATACTGTGATCAAGATGAGAAACAGACTTGAGATCTGCTGGTCTGGGTTTGGGTTATGCAGCCATTTCTTAGGCTCTGGAACTCCAGAGAACCATGGCGGGACCCGTCATCTACAAAACTTGGAACAGCGAGGAACCTTCCCAAGAGTAGCTGGAGGAGGTCACAAAATAACCTAGACCAGGGGTCACCAACTCTGTTCCTGGAGGGCTACCATCCTGTAGGTTTCTACTCCAACCCTAACTCAACACACCTGATTCTGCTCATTAGCTACTTAACAAGATCACGAGCTGGGCAATTAAGTAGCTAATTACTTCAGGTGTGTTGAGTTAGGGTTGGAGTAGAAACCTACAGGATGGTAGCCCTCCAGGAACAGAGTTGGTGACCCCTGAGCTAGACTAACATATAAAGAACTGCAGTCCTTACTTGCCTCAGTTAAGGTTCGTGTTCACGACTCCACTATAAGAAAGACACTGGGCAAAATTGCATTAAAGGAGGATTATCACACTTACCTGTTTCGACTTACATTAACTGCACTGAAGTTCAATAGCACCCGCTTCAAGTATTTCCACAAGATAATTTGTCCTTTCCACGTAATTGGCGATAATTGCCCGTAATTTCCATGATAAAATCCAAAACGGAGGCCGCCATTGTTTTGAACTCAAGCTTCGCGAGACAGAGTTTAGCCCGTGAAAGCCATAATCGTGACATGAATGCGGCGGCTGAGCGTGTAAACAAAGCATCCCTGAACAGTGATATGCATTGTTCCATTGTGTGAGTTTATAACCCAACGGCGAATTAAATCCCTGTCCTTTGGGAACGTGTGCATTGTCACACTGGCCATCTTTTGTTCAGTGTCGTTGACACAATCGTATGCCTGACAATGCAGCATTTTCAAAGCGATTTCGGATCTGTTCACTGACGAGAAAATCTCATTAAATTGAATGCGTGGCCATGATGCCTGGAAACACCAGACCTCCGCGCTGATGTCATGATCTCGCGCCCCAGAATCAAATGCGACAGGTGCCACGGAAAATAATGGCGCTGCCCAATGGGCTCAATTAAATTAGATTTTTTCGTCAATTAGCCAACTGAGCTATATGAATGCAGTTTAACTAGCAGGAGATTAACAAATTGAAATAACAGGAGGGCAGAAATTTTTTGATGATAGTCCTCCTTTAATTTGAGAGCTGAAAAGAAAAAACTACTGCTGATAAAAAAGAACATAAAGGCTCACCTCACATTTGCCTAAAACATTTTGATGATCCCCAAGACTCTGAGGATAATATTCAGTGAATTGAGTCAAAAGTTGAACATTTTGGAAGACATCCTCCATGTACATTAATTATAAAATATTGAGCTCCCGATGAAGACATTCTGACTCAAAGTATGGTAGACCCTCCTGCTAATAGCAGGACGCCTTATATCTGAGTGCACTGCAATGTGCGGCGCTACCCTGCTGAATCTAATGATGACAACCCCATGATATGCCATGCAGACCATCTCACATGCGACAGCTTTTTCTAATGCACTGTTGCCATAACCACGCCCCCTTGTTTTTCACATTGTTGGCAATTAAGCAGTTTGGTTCAGGATTGGTTAAGATCAGGGTTAGGGTAAGTGTTGTGGTTCAGGGGTTTCATGGAGTCTCTATCAATGGCTCTGGTAGCAACCAACAAATTTGATACAGAGCAATTGTCATAATTGTGAGGCGTGGTTATGACACGTGTGCTTGCAAGAACATAGCTCTAGGCATCTTACAAAAAACACGACAATAACGTCTTATATATAAGAACTTTGCTAGTCAGCTTCTCCCTAGTTAGCGATTCAATATTGTATTCACGTAGATGCCGGTCACTCTCAAAAAATACCTCCTGTCTGTCGATCAGTTTAAAAATGGTCTGTTCATAATTGGCTATTTTGTTTATTTTACCCAACCATTGAATAAAAGGCATGATTCAATTGTCCACAGGAAAAGGGTGTATAAGGGATATTTTGGTCAAATTGAGTTAAGTGCATCTGATGATCCCTTGCCATGTACTAAACATAGAAAAACAGTTTTTCTCTAAAACGTAAAAAATCCCTTATACACCCTTTTACTGTGGACGATCACATATACATATTTCAGCAAATTAAGATATACTGTACTCGAAGAACCGTGAAAAGAATAATGAAGAAAACACAGAAGTGTCGCTGTGGTGATAAATGCAAGTGGAGTGCTGGTCACGAGAGGGGAAAGGGGTGCGTATTTTAAAAATGTCCAATAATTTGTTAATGTGCTCCGAAACCAGCCATATAGTCCACATCTCCTAGCAGATTAACGCCTGCCAATCTGTCATCAGCCTGCCCCTCCTTCTCCTGGTCACGTAAGGGGTCTCTCGCCCGGAAAGCGATGTTACGCAGCATTGGCACAGTGATGACTGCACAGCAATTTGATGGGGAGAAGTGTGGGCAACTGCTGAACTTCGGCACGTACCTGCAGTGCAACTTCCATTTCCCCTACTCACGGGTAGTTGTGGGATTTTCCACCGGTGTAAAGAGAGAGCCTACGACAGTTGTTGTGCCAAGGTAGTTATCCCCGATAGAAAGTGTTTCCCCTGTCCGCGGGAGCGCGCACGTCTTGCTATTGAATGAAAAATACGAATGAAAACATTTATTCTGTGTACATTTCTGATCAAGCCTGAAAATATTGGAGAGTTTGTACAGGTTAGCTCACTTCTATCCTATGTTACAGGGGGATACAAATTATTTCAGACCATATTTTTGAGCCTGATATAAAGTGTATTCCCCCTCCAGAATGCTATAATCATGAGCTACCCTCATAACATTTATTTTGTCCTCATTTCTGACCAAAGCTGATAGGGGAAACACTTTCTATCGGTGATAACTACCTTGGCTCAACACCTGTATGGGTCCCCAAGGAAACGCCAGCGAACATGGCTTCTCGCTGTCTCTTGATCATCACGTTTCACACCCCTTGTTGCGGTCATTTTCTTTGAATTGTCTTCCCAAAAGATGGCTTTATTTTCATTAGTAAGGCTACCTTTCAATCTGATGAATAAAGTGACTTTGTTTGCCTTCACTTCATCCATTATGCCTATTTTGTCCAGACAAAGAGCCGACTGTCGTTTTCTATTCGAAGTTAGAATGTTTTCTCGGTTTCGCCGAATTACTGATTCTCAGTGGATACCTGTATATACTAAGTGTGATAATTTGATTACCGAGTGACAATACCTGAATGTGTCGCAAATGCTTCAAGACATATGAGAAGAACCATGCAAGATTTGGTTCTCATTTTCTATTTAAGGGCTACGGAGAAATCAAAGCACACTGGCGATCGGTCAGCTGAGGAGATTAAGAAAACATACCTCTACATAAATGACTGGTTTTGACGTGTTAACAATCATTCATTTAACTTGAAATTATATGAACTAGGAAAACATAATTCAACATCATCAGCAGTGGCCGTTATCCTCTTAAAGGTAAGACGAAAAATAAATTAGATCGAGGCAAAGTTGCGTTTCAATCGACGTTATCGAAATGTGGATTCTTGTACAGTTTCATTTATTCTTTAGCCTACTATTTTATGTATGTTTAATTTCATTTTGACTTCATGACATAGCTTACACAGGCCTACATTTAAACTGGTGACTGTGGCCTATAATAAATTAAACATCTCAGCACCATTGAAGTGGACAGCAGCGCAAAGCGAAGTTAAGAAGTAGGGCTAATTAACTTTCGTGCATGCGCTCCCGCGTAAGAGCTTCTTCGGAAAACGCACGTTAAAAACGAGGGACTCTCATAAGATCGCTCGTAGCAAACCCTCTTAGAGCTCTGCGATCGATCGTTATTGGGAAACGAGGCCCTGCAGTTTGAAATCTCTGCCATAGAGTTTGCTGAGCCAATAATCATGTCCTTTCTGTAATTATACAACCTTTAACACTTTTCAAAATATTGACAAATAAATGTCTTCTTGACTGCAGAGTCATAATATTCGCAAGGTTCAAACATCACATTGCTTTGCTGTTCAATTTCACTAATTTCTACTGGAGACATTTAGAGCTCTACTGACAATTTATGCATCAGTAAAGATTTTGACAGTTGGCTCGTCACTGGCCTACAATCAGTTAGCCCAGTTGCAATATATATTATCATTTCAAAGGCTTCTCAGTCCTGTCAATCTCTGGTCTATCTTTAACCACGCAAAGGCTCTTTTCTGAGGTCCCCTGCCGAAACCTATTGCACAAGAACAACTGGGACAGTCCTACAGGCTGCCAGCCCTGAAAGGTAGAAAAAATTCTTTGATTGCCAAACAACCAGTCTGTATACGAAATGAAGGTACATGGAAAAACAAATGAAAATATATTTGGTCATATTACGGACAGTAGAAATTGTCCATGATTTCAATTTGCAGAGGAAATGGGTATTTGTCTCTTAACACCTACTCACAAACTGAGATTGATTTTATCTTCCCTCTCTCCCTCCAGACATCCATAATGGGTGCTCATTATGGCTTTCTTGAAAAACCACCCACAACGCAATTATAATCTAGCGCCAACTGCATTTTTGTGTGAAAATCAGGCAGGGCTACCTTGTTGCCAAAACCAGAATGTACTGAACACTGGGGATAAAACTGATGCTAAGATCCTCTGCTAACTCCACAGTGTAGGGCGTCACACTGCAGTGCACACTAATGGAATATGTCTTGCTGTTAGCAGCAGGGTCTACCATTGTTTATTAGAGTCAGGATGTCTTCATCGGGAGATTAATGTTTTACTTAATATATTTTGATGACTAAATCACCAATTTTGTAATATTAATACTGTCCAAAATTTACATAAACTGGTAACAGTGTGAACCTGAAGTCTCCCTCAGTTCTTTTTACTGTACTGAATAGACTATGTATACCCTAGAACTGTTGAAGGGTTACTGCCCATTAGAATTTAAAAAGTAAGTATAGAACTTAAATGACTAGATGTATGGTGTTCCACAGAAGATGGATCCTCAGCTAACCAGCTACCACTAGATCTTTGGTGTGTTGGAACACTGAGCTGGGAGCTTCAGCTTGAAAATAAATCCTTGAGGGAAAATTCAGAAAGTCTTCTACATAGCAGGCAGGTGGATTGACTATATCTGTCTTTGAGGTAGAAATGACCTTTGCAATCTATAATCCATTTTTATGTAACATAACCTCTGTAGGGTACTTGCTTATAACCTCGCAACAACAGCTTTAACAATCAGGACAGAATTGAAGCAATCCACACCTGACCCCATGTCAACAAAAAAAGAACGTCGTCAGCTTCTCAAAACTGGTGGCCATAGCAGCATTTCTCATGATTTGCCATGTCTTTGGATTGTTAGTAGAAACCCCACGTGAACACATATCATGCTTTGAGCAAATGCCACGCGAGGAGGATCTAAGCCAGAATGTGAACCCAGAGCCTGCATTTGGTAAGGTAGCGGATATTACCACTCATACATCCTTGCGGCGCATAAGGTTTCCCCTTTAGCCGCTCAAACGTGGGAAAAGCCACTTTACAGTTGCTGCTGTGCTTCAACCTTAGTTTGATAGATTCAATATGGTTGGAGAGATATGGAAAATACTTCCACCATACATTGAATGAATCGGAGGCAAATTTCACTATTTAAAAAACACAGAGCAAAATTGAGCCCCTGAGGACAAGAGTGGTCGAACTCCGTTTTTCATAGTTTTGAGATAATCTATGCCAAAGTTCAAGCCCTGGATAAAATTCAGGACACATGCAGGGTATGCCATCTGTTGTTAACCTGAGAGTTTATGACCCATGTTTTTCAAGATAACACAACTTTTTTCCGCAAAAGTAATATTTCAGAGGTTACTGTCTCTAAATTTTCTGAAAAAGGCCCATTTTATAAGTTAGACCACTCTTGCACTGGCTGTCTTAACAAATGTAACTGACTTAAGACAAGTAAATTAATAACTCAATTTTAATAACTCAATAATAGTTTTAATTTCTGGCATCCTTGGAATTCGAAACACAAAATAACAAGAGAATACAGATCAAAAGTGAAACTTTGTATTGCAAACTGCTGGCCACTGAGAAAGTCATCCATCAGCTAATCTTGTTCCTCACAGCTTTCTTCACTGTCATCATCTGGATAAAAGTTTGGGCCATCTTCATCTTCGATAAGACCCAGATAAAATGAGTGGTGGACAGGCGGTACAAGGTTGAGATCATCTTTCAAATACTTGACTTTTGAAGGGTTCAAAGAGTTAGATCACTGTTGCACTCATGCTTTTTGTCTTAATGGAAGTGAGGATAACTCAAAATCTCTGTATAGTAAGATGCATCACTGTGAAATCTAGACCACTTATGCCCTGAATAGATTTTACCTTTAACTTGCGAAATATGGGTCTAACTCAAAAATGGGAAAATTAGAGTTAGACCACTATTACACTCAGTGACTCAATTGTAAGGCTCCAATGAAGAGAAGCCTCACACTAAAAATAACATTGTTATTTTGTGTCCAAAACCAATATTTAGTGATATGAACAAACTACTTCCCCATGTCATTTTTAACATAATAGTTACCATGAGCCAGAGCCGGTAAGAATCGGTTTTGGGAAAGTGTAGCAAGAAACTGAAGCCTCTACAATCTCCATTACGCAAGAAGTAGACTCAAGAGACTGCGGAACGGCTTGAGAAAAATGTCGAGGTGATCATAGATTGCATTAGACATTTCAGCCCACTGGGAGAAAGAGGAGTTGAAGGTAACACACAAGAATCGCCTGTATACAATCAGAGTCGTTATAGTAATGGCTTTTGCAGTGGAAGACCAAAGAAACTGAGTTTAGCCGGGATGTGAAAACAGGCATCTCTCCACCAACTCCTGCCTGAGTTTGTTCGCCAGCCCGTCTAACCCTCCTATGATGTGTTCTCTCTTCCTCCCTCCTCTGTTTCTGTCCCTAGCTTGGAGGGTCATATTGCGCTCATTTTCTTAGACACACTTATGCATGTCTTCTATTGTTATTTAGGCCTTAGAAGCAAGGAATGGAAAAAATGTCAATATGTTTATTAATTTGGAAATCCAAACCACCAACCTTTAAAGCGCACATACTCACAAGCAGCCCAAAGGTCACCGAACACGCCTGAACAAAAATATTGCAAGGCTTCTCCTCTGAGCTGCAAAACTGGATGGTGGAGAGTACTCTGGGCCCTTTTATTGCAAACCTCGAGCACAGATGAAATGTAACGTTCAGCTTGTTAGCTCCCACTGAATCATACTTAAGGAAAGCAAGCTCCCAACAACTAATGTTAATACAAAAAGCAGCATGAATTGTGGCCAGCTGCTTTGTTTGTACTGGGCTGGTACTGTTATTCCGTCAAATCAACAGTACAAATGAGTCCCAACCAGTCATTTAGGGTGGACCAGTTGATCAAAAAGGGCCCACTCACAACATCATGCCTGCTTGCAGGCAAGTGTGGCAGGCCAAAGGAGGGCTTGGGCAGGGGATTGAACTCCTAAAGAGCCTGGCTCTTTGGCGATGTGGTCAGCGCGTTTGACTCTTACTCGGGAGTCTGGGTTTCAATACCTGCCTGGGCCCTCCTTTGGCCTGCCACAGAAGCTGCCAAAACTACCAGTAGACTTCTAAGCTATGTACTTTGTTCAAACATCTTATTCAGATGGCTGCTAGTCTAATATAATGCATAAACCTTTGGCATGGCACGATTTAGCAGTCAACACTTTAGCTTTAATAGCAAAAGGAGCATTACGCAGTAACTCTGTGATCATTAATTGGGAATAAAACTACATATTAATGATAACTTGTTCCCTGCATAACTGGTTAAGTTGTTCTTGAACTCATCGCTGTTACAGACCAGTCAGATTTAGACCAGTTTAGACCAGATCAATTGAGATCAGTGCGATGGTTAGCGAGTAAGTTATTTAATTGTAGTCTAACTAATTTGGCTAGGCAGGCAGTCGATGTGACTGAGCTGAATGCTCTTTTGCAAAGCTTCAAAAATAGTTGTTGGCTGTAGTTATTTCCTCTTAATGTGGCTAAGTGTTATCCTGACTAAGCCAAGGTTATTACTGTAGTCAGACTGTTGCACTAATGTTTTGAGTTGAGCTATTTATGACAATGGGCTGAATAGAAAAATCAAGTACTTCAGTAATATCAAACTCATTTTTATTGAATGAAATTCTTTTGACAAATCAAAGTTTTTGATTCATGCCACTGTGATTCAGATGTCCAACCACAAAAAAATGGTACTTTTATGTTTGTGTTCAAGGAGCTGTGTCACAATCACTGCACATGCTCAGAACTTTGTATGAAGTAAATCTGCTGGACTGCAAGTAAAACAATCTAGACAATTTTTTTTTCCCTTTATAATTATTGGCGATAGCAACCAGCTTACATGCTTTATATCCCTTAGCTAAAGCTTAAAACAGCGTTTTGAATCCTCAAATTTCCATAGAAAGCTCCTTGATATAAAAACATAGTGCTGGAGTAACTAAAATATATAAATACAATGCAAAACAAAGATGGATTGGCAGGGATGGAATAAGATTATGTCTTGCAGTCAGGCAGATTCACTTTCTTGGGATGTAAGTTCTGAGTATGCGCAGTAATACTCAAACACAGTCACAACTCCTTTCAGACTCAATCATTCAGATGGTCACATTTACCGTCAGGGGAAAATCCTATTCATGTCAGTTGTCTTAGATTTTTTTTTTTTTTTTAATTTTAGTGTGCCTGGCAATGGTCATAATTACAAATGATGACTACCATTGACGCAAGTTCTTTTTTTTTTTTGTTAAAATAGCCACCATCACAGGAACTACACTGAAATAGTACAGTCTGTTGTCAGCTGGTTTATTAGTACGTCTGTAGTCCGCCCATCAAAATTTTCCATAAAAGATTTCTTCTCAAGTTCTGCCTGGCAGATTTGGATCAGACAAATGTTCCCTTAATGGTCCTGACTAAGTGTTGTCATTTTTTTTTTTTTTTTTTGCCAAATTTGGAGGCCAGTTTGGCAACCCTGGCCTCTGATTGGCTGAAGCATTTTCAAATTCTTCTCAGGTTCTTCTAGGCAGATTTGGATCAGACTTTGCACAGATGTTATTTTATGGCTATGACCAAGTGTAATTTTTTGGCTTGATTCAAAATCCAGTGATTGGGTGAGGCCAGATTATGAGCTGATTTGGTGCTAAAGTAGGTCTCATGGCCCTGAGTGTTGTTATTTTCAGGTCAATACAGGATCCAGTGTGCCTACCTTAACCTGTGATTGGCTGACGCATTTTCGACCTCTTGACACTTGGTGCATTTGAATCAAACTTGTCCACCTCTAAGCCCTGACCGAGTTTTCATATATATTGAATCAATCTAGAATCCAGAATAGTTGTCCTTGTATCTAACTGGCTGACACAATTTCAACTTCTTCTCAAATTATAGAGGGTAGATTTGGATCAAACTGCCAATAGTGTTCAACGTCTTGATCCGATACAGTTGAAATGTTGACATTTTTTCAGTGCATGGATTACAAATTCATTGAGTATGGAACTCTCAAGACTGATTTACTTACCCAAATTTTTTTTTGTATTACAGTGGCTCACACCCACTTCCTAGTGCATTTTGTGCCACAACTGACATTTTTACGATTTATCCTCACTTCAGTACTCACCGTAGATGATAAAACAACTTCTGTATGTTGGCATGTGGCAGAGTAGACTGAGATTTGCTTTGGAGTACTGCATAACTGAAAATAATTGCCACAATGTCAAACCAGGTGAGCAATATAGGCCCCTGGGCTTCTTGTTACTGAAAAAATGATTTTTTAAACACTGATCCTGGGAAAAAAAAAAAAAAATCTCAATGGCTTTCATCCTTCTAAGGTGTTTTGCTTCTAGTCTGTCCCACTCAACACTCACCCACCTGCCACCAGTATTTATTTACTGTCTATGGTGTTCATGTTCATTGTAAGGGTTGTTTAACCCTTTACCTCTCAAGAGCACTCTCCCACAACACCTTTGTATTCATAGGAGTGTCATATGGCACTCTCGTAGTTGCTATGTTTAGACCAATCAAACCATTTGTTTTATGTTTTAATTGTGTGTTATCCTGACTTAACCAGTCAGAACAAGCCTTGTAGATAACTTTTGCATAATCATATGCCATAGCTACCCCCGAAACTTTCAAGATTTCTGCCTACAATTTTTAGTAAACATAATGGCGGAAAATGTTATTGACAACAATTCAGACACATTGGACATTAAAGGATTCCTGCCAGAGGAATTACAGTCTAAAAGAGAAGAAAAGACTCTGATAGCAACATCAGTATTTCTTCCATTAATACAGATGATTTCTCTGACTTGTCTTCAAGTGTGGGTGAGTCTAAACATAAAGACAGTTGGTGGTGATGACCTAGTCAAATCAGAGTTCTACAGAGTAATTTTTTTGTTACATAATGTTGTTTACCTTGTAGTTTTCACTGGACAGAACTTCATATGAGGGTACCATAAAAGTAGCAAACTAGCTGAAACTGCCTCAGGGAGGAGCGGCCTGGTATGTATTTCACTCCTGGGAGGTAAAGCGTTAATAAAACTGTTTTATTTATGAGAGATATGTTGCCTTTACTTTATTCATGAACCAGATTACCCTCATTTTACATCGAGTGCAAGCAGTCCCTCACCACACACGCGCACAGGCAAATTCTGCATGGAAGGTAGCTGATCAAAGTCCACTGTGAAGTCTGGTAGCCACAGTGGCTAATCCAATTTCCAACCCAGTACTTGCCTAAATTCCTTTAATAACCTTTAACACAGTGAGTGCTCTCCCACAGTGGATTTTGGGCACTGTAATATAATTTGGCCCCTAACTCCATGAGTGCAGTGATGACATTCACAGCAAACTGTTTCACTCAATTTCTGGCAATCAGAATGCTGCCTGCAGAATAATATAGGCTACTTAAACAGTTGGCAAAGTCTTTGGGGGTTGCCCGGGCTTTGCAAAGATTATGGCATCAGCTCCATGTGCGAGGGTGCAGCTCTTCTGTCAAGATCATGGTCTGAATGAGGCAAATTTCTGATTGTACAGAGCCAGAGATTAGACAACAGACTGTCACATATAATTCTACCTGCCCCACAGAATCTAAAGCCAAGCTGTATCCCATTGAGATCTTGTCTGTTTCTCACCCTATTACTTCAAAACTTTCCTTAAGAGGAATTGGAGATGAAAATCTATTGAAGACAAAACCTAGTTATCTCTTTGCTATCACCTTAACAAATTGGAAAAAACTAACTTGGTCTTGTCAATAGGAGTGTCTCAACATGAAGCCTAGAGGTTAGTTCATACGATTTTAGCCTCTAGCGTGGATTACTGCAAATGCACTTCTACCTGGATCCACAGACAAGTTGTTAAAAAGCTTTCAGTTGACATAGTCACCAGCACTAGATGTTTTGAACATATTATTCCAGTGCTGACCTCCCTGAACTTTCTGCCGGTGAAATGCAGAGTTCATTTCAAAATACTGCTCTTAATTCATGAGGCACTTTGCAATAGCACGGACAAATCTAAAACATCCTGTCCATTTATCATTAAAAACTTGAAGAGAATATTCTGTGCTGCATAAGTCAAACTATCCTGAATTTCCTCCCCAAAAAATGTTGCCTTGTTAATTGAAATCGCCGGGATAAACAACACGCCTTTGGTCCTCATTGGTTTGCCAGGATCTGTAAATATGCTCTTTTAATGGTAACCAACCACATTCTACATTTTAGCCACGCAGAATCTTTAATGACCCAATTGCTCCCTGTAATAGTCATCAAAGAATTTTTCATTCACAAAGTGCAGCCCATCTTATTATTTCATGGACAGGTAAGTTAACAGTGGGTGGTAGAGTCTTTGCCATTCCCCTCTATGACTCAGTTGTGGTTTTGTTGGGTTTTTTCAGTCTGACCTCATTATGGTACTGGCTCACTGTATTCAGTGCCTTTATTATGCTGCCTTAAGCCCAGTCTGTCGGAGGTGTTTTTAATGACACGCCCCACAGCTTTTTCACAAACACTGCTCATTTTCTCCTTACCTTCCACTCACCCCCTCTACCCCTCACTCTGTTGGAGCACTATACTATGAAACTACGCCATACTGCTTACGTGGATGGAGCATCAAACTCGCTTCAAACATGGCCGTATGCAGACTTTTAGACATAACAAAGTGTACATCTTGAACCGGCTTGGGGGTTCCGAGGCATGCTCCATTTGGAAAAATATATATCCACGATGTATTTAAATATGTGCATTTAAAGAATTTTGAATGGCAATTGCTTGAGGCAATCTGGGTGGGCAGTAACTTTGATATAACAAGCAGTAATGCACGGAAATTAAGTTAAGTCTTGATATGAGATACTCTTACAGTAGATTCAGGAAATTTAGGAACGGCTAAAATGATCATGATCATAATTAACAATATTGAATAAATCTTTTTTCACGAAAGTATACACTCCAGATTTTTTTTTGTAGATTTTTATAAAACAAAATGGCCCGGTTTGGAGCAAGAAATAATACTCCAATTCTGTCTCATTAAATCATTTTTTGTTTGTAGTATATATCCCAGACACAGTGGACAGTATGTTTTCCTGCACTTTCTCCCTCATCATCTCCGTTTCCTCTCTTTTGCTTGCACTGAAAGCGGAGTTAAATCTGTTTTTACCACCTCATTTTAGTCTGGACAGTGAATTGACACAGTTGCAGGCAGTGGTGAAAAGGCACAAACAATTTATTAAGCCAAAATCCGGGGGAAACGGTGCAAGAAGAGAACCAGTGTAGGGATTGCAATACAAAATTATAAAGCATAAGCGAAGTCAAAAACAGAAAAAAATCTAAGAACCAGATGAGCTGAGTTCAGTACAAAAACACAGTTTAAAATCCAGAAACTAGATTTTTGACCCATTTTTTGTTGCTTGCCCAGAAACCGGTAACAAATGGGTTTTCTGTAGGGGATGTGTGGATGCATGTGTTGCTCACATAGACGGAGTAGAACGGTACTTGCACTCACCTTCAGACATCTCAGACCCCTCGTCTCCTGACCAGTTAGGGTTGCTGGCCAGAATCTGACACTTACAGGCTGTAGCCGGACGTGCTGCTCTTGAGCTGCCGTAGTCACTCGTGGCTGCCCTAAGCGGGGTCGCTCAGTGACAGTGCCTGTGTTCCATTCTCGGACAGACAGCCGACTGATTGTTGACCGGTGACAGTGCAGATGACGCGCCTCCTCTCGGCGGCTGAGATCTGCCCATAACATGCCAATGGTTTCTTTTCCTTTCCTGTGTCGTAAGCTACTCCATTTTCTTGATGCAGTAGCCTTTTTTTTTTTTTTTTTTGTGTAGGCTATTGACCACACCCAAAAGAACAAGTCAAGTGTCACTGTACACATCACAAACAGCTCAATGTTTGTTATTACAGAAGTGCTTGGCGCGTCTATGTGGCACACGTCAGGATTACAATACCACGCGCTTTTCTTTATTTCCACTCGTATCTCACAGGGAAAGCAATAAAAATCAATTGATTCTTCAATTTGCAGCAAATACAGTACATACCTCACTGGTGCATTTTTAATGGCGCTAAGTATATTTTGGTGCAGTTCCAGTGTTTTATTTATTTATTAATTTATTTTTGCCTTGATTCCATTTTTTCTTTTGGTTTATTTTGAGAGCAGCTCATTTGGCACAAGGTTGTTTATTCCGTAAATAAGTTGTTTAATGAAATTTTTCCTAAGTGTGAGTGGGATTAGTCCCCTTTATCTCGTGCTTTTATATATTTTTTTCCCTGGCACCTGCCCTTCAGATCACAAGCTTCCCATGTGGATTTGCTGTGTCATCGGTGAGTATGCACTCATAGTATCATCCTGCCACAATAACCCTCACTCTACTGCTGACAGAATTTTTTTTTATTGCCATCACCTGTTGCTTTGCTGATTGTTCATATTGTCGATAAGATTTTGCCGCAACTATAGCTATTTCCCCACTAGTCTTTTTTTACTCTGTTTTACAAAAAACATTTTATATTTTAACTTGAACATCTCTTTCTTTTACTTTCTTAACAGAATGCTGCTATGAGGACCCTTCCTCCATCTTACTAATTAACTGGTGGTGTCATTAGGTTAAAAAAATAATTTCCTGGGGCATTGTTGAATTACTGAGCTGCTTCCCACGTTTCCCCTGGTTGCCACACGAGTAGACATGTAAACCCCTAGTTTTATGCAGGGAGAATATTAAATGTGACCCCAATAAGGCATATGGTGGACCCTCATCTTATTAAAAACAGAATTTAACATAAGCTTGCAGAATGACAGCCCAACTACAGATAGCGACATTTGAGATTACCAGGCATTGCACTGACCATAAAATTGGGAACTGGGAGTTTTAGTTAACTCATTAATTACTTCAAGATGGTCAATGAAGATAAATGTGGGGGACATGTATATTAAAAAATGGATACCATCACTCGAAGGTTAATAAAATTGAATTTGGTATGGATGCTTAAAGGAGGAGACTGCACCTCGGCAAAGTATATTTCAGCAGAGAGTTGAATTCTTGAAGTGTCTAAAACATATAGTTTTATAGATTTTAATTTGGTAATGATCCAGTGCGACGCATTTTAAAACCGGCGAGTCTTCAAATCGGCATCAACATCAGGGGGCAGACATTTTTACTTGGGGAATCAAAGGCTGGGCTTGGAATGCACACTTGTCCACTCGCACACTCACTGTCTTTATATTGTTTTCAATGAAGAACATTCACTACATAGTGCCCTATATAGTGGGTGAGTGTACATTTCGATCACAGTCAAAAAACTTTATTCAATCAAACGTCAGTGCCACTGTGCTTGTGGCGTCAGTTATTCTCTTTTGTGACGTCAATTGTTCTCATTCCTTTGATTTTCATGAGTTGTACAGAGGGTCTTCAGTAAGCTTACCCCTTACGGCTTGACTGCCCGCAAGCTGTTTTTATTTAAGCTGGCCTGATTAACAATCAAACAATTTATCGACTGAGTGACCAAGACTAATACATGACCAAAATTAGTAATGGTAATGAAAAAGTGAATGCCTATTGCCTACATTTATATGATTGATATGGCATTCTAAGGATGGCAGTATAAGTGCAAAAAACCAAAACTTCCGCTGACTTTGCAGCATTTATTTTCGCCGTCCATACGATTGTCACTCAGCTGTGCAACGTGCCTTCAACGCCCTTTAGCTGTGAATACATTCAGAATATAGAATGGATTCTCGTGGCGTATTGCTTAATGAGCCACGCAAACTAATTTACGCAAATCTTTGCTGCTACACGAGCGCAGAAATCATAAAGACATATTGATATTTTGCATTTATGAGCAGAAGAACACACCTCATAATCTTGTGGTGCAATGCATTACAATGCCAACAAAAATAAATTAGACGGTGGTCAGTTTTTACCAATTAGTCTGAGCAACTGTGGCTATCGGGAGATGTAAACTGCGAGAGGTTTAGGTTATTAAGCATTTAAAGGTGAGGTGTCCGAAGATCAAATTCAAAATCAGAAGATTCCCCAAGTAAAAATGTCTGCCCACTGATATTGAAGCCAATCTGAAGACTCGATGGTTTAAAAATCCATCACACTGGATTATTATCAAATTAAAATATGCGTAGTAGACACTTCAAAAATTCTACTTTCCGCGGAAACATACTTTGCTGAAGTGCGGTCTCCTCCTTTAAAGCAATATGCAAGGGACTGAGAAAAGTTAATTATGGAACTGTCATTTTGATACAAAAACTTACTGTATGTTTGCATTGATGTGCAACTTTATATCTGTTGGAGGGCGATGTCTTGCATCTTTTCTCAGCAAAATTTTAGACTTGGTCTTCATTCATTGGTGGTAGTGTGAGAAAATGGAAGAGTTTGAAAACAGCATGCATTATTTACCACCAAGAGGGTTTCCTGTTTGTTTGTTAGTTGGTTAATTAGCTGGACTACACAAAAAACAAATGGACGGATTTGAATGAAAATTTTACCAGCGTTAGATCTTGGCCCGACTGAGAGGTGATTAGATTTTGAGAGTGATTCAGATCGGCGGGAGGCATTATCTCAGTGATGGCCTTGGCAGAGGTTTGCAGGCTTGGACTGCTCTTGTTAATATATTTGATCAATGCACTATTATGGAATTTCAGCGAAATGCTTCAGTTTGCCAGGGAGGCAAGCACTCCTCTCCAGGCCTTCGGATGCATGCCCTGATCGTTGAGTGGCCTTAGGCAAGTGGTGTCCTGCTCTCCCACCAAACTGCTCCTAATTGCTGTCAACTCGCCCAAATTTTCACTTTCCCCTGCCACCCTGACCACACACACACACACACACACACACACATGCACACACACATTCAATGTTCATGTTCTCATGAGCTGGTATTCACAAGTATAGCTATACAAGGATATACACACTCACACAGACACACAGACAAACAGACACACACACACAGACACACACTTTATGTGTAATAATAGAGGTTGTACACTTGCTGTGCTTTCATCTGTAGGTACAGTCAAACATTTATGTGGATTGTTGTATGAATATTGTGTTGCTTAGACAAGACGAACGACCAGCAGTTAAAACACAACAACAGACAAAAATAAAGCATGTGCTCTACCACTATTATTATGCCTAATACAGGACTGGTCATAATACGTGAACACGAAAAATAGTGAGTACAAGAATGGCACATTCATATAACACTGCTATATTGAACTGCACTTGAATACTGTAAATATATACATTGTTATTCAATTCTATCACATGCATTTTGGAATAAAAGTAATAAAAAAGTAGTCAACCATGTCCAGTTGAGAAAGGGTGAAAAAATAAATAAAATATCCTCTATGGCAGACGTTAAAGTTGTGTTTCATTTTAAACTAGACAGGTCAGGCGCCCGCGACCAATGAGTGTAGCCCCTGATCGCCCACATTTATCATTTTGGCTTATTTTTGACCCAAAATTTTCTATTATTTTGTGAATTATGTTATCATGGCAACCAAAATCAATAGGCACCATGTCCTAACCACTGCTCATATACATACCAAATTTAAAAGAAATAGCTTCAGATTTGTGGCTTGTAGCAGGGTTGGGTTCAATTACTTTTTTCAATTACAATTATTTTCTGGATAGAATGTTCAATTACAATTACAATTACATTTCGATTAAAGAAATTCAATTAAAATGAAATTACAATTACAAAAGTAATTTATTACAAATACTGTCATTGTAATTGAAAAAAGTAGTTGAACCCAACCCTGGCCTGTCGAGTGTCTACAAGGAAAACTGTACGGTGGCGGCGGCAGCGGTGGATACACGACGAGGCCAAATCCATAGTAGCCCAGACTTCTTCGGGGGGCTACAAATATGCATGCAATAATAAGGCATGAATTACCATAAACAGGCAATTTCACAGACTTCACTGAACTTACCTTTTGCAGGCAGTGATACAGGGCTAGCAGATTTAGGATCTGCTGTTACCCGACTCCCTAGCTGGGACCCCTGATTGTGGGCTGCCCAAGACATTTCATAAGCGCACCTGAAGTTTGTAATACAGATGCATTTAGGTCTCAAACTGCTACAAGCACCTTTCCCATAGCGCCCTACTCAGATGAGTCCCGCTGACTACCTCTCTTTGTGTTCTATCCCATAACTAGTTTCTATTCACTCCGAAATACCTCCTTTAGTTCCTACCACCCTCATTTTACTAAATGCGACTCATTTTTGTTGTAATTCATGCAAGGTCCAGGATGTATTTCATCGAGCAGGATTCATGGTCAGTTAAACCTCTGCCCCAGATTTGGGAGGGCTCTGGATTTCACTTTTGGGCAGTTTTTCACCTCAGAATTCCTGCTTTGTGATGTACACTAAATGGTCCGGACTCCTGACATCCAACATCTCATCAAAAATTATGGGCATTTATGTGGAATTGGTCCATCCTGAGTTGTTATGGTACAGTCTTTATCCTCTACCCTTCTGGGAAGTATTTGTATTAAATGTCGAAGCATTGCTGCAAGTATTTGCTTTCTTTCAAACATAGGTTGGGAACTGATGGTGAGCATAAGGCCTGTCTCGCATTTGGCAGTGATCCCAGTGATTCTGGACGTGGCTCTCTCCAGACCATTCAGGTGCTTCCACATTGTTATGGACAGCACTATTTCTGTAAGGGTCTCATTGTGTGCCTGGGGCATTGTCATGGTGAAACAGGCATGGGCCTTCTCCAAACTAGGGCAAGCTCTGATTCGTTTTGAAAATGATGGTACACTGCAGCATCATGATTTCCCTTCACTGTGACTAAGGGGAATAGCCTAAACTATAAAAAACAGCCACAAACCAAGGAGTGCGCTGACGCTTTTGGTTATATAGTGTACCTTCTATACTCCTGTTCTTGCAGCATAAACCTGGCAGACAAATACTCATTCTTTGCTGCACACGACACCAAAATCATTTGTCAAGCTCGCATTAGCCCATGTTTGAAAATGGGAAATACAATGCAAACATGCTGCTCCCTTACAAATATGGATAGCTCACAGATTTTTGTCTTTATTTATTTTTGAGCAGAGCACAAAAACCAACTTCATTTCACCAATTACTTCGCCCTTTATACTGATAAATCCTTTTCACTAAAGCAATGATCATAAAAAAAGCAATGATTCAGGCAGGACTGACGTCAGATTTAACCATTTATTGCAGAACGACATGCATTTGTGTTTGGCGGTGACTCTGCTCAAGTGATCCTCTGAAACGATCTGAGCGAGCCTGACTCAAACAGGGCTTGAGATCACAAACCGGCCAGCACAGCCCGAGATTCAGGCCATTTAATTAATGAGTTCAATATGAATAGATACAGCTTACAATAAATTTTTTGATGGAGGTGGGATAGGTGAGACAATGATGTCATAATAGCGATGCAAAAAAAAAAGTCACGCGCTTGCATTGCACTGGAAAATTGGAGTCAATGATCCCTTTCATGAAAATTTTCAGGGTAAAAGCGTCAATCAGGGATGAGCTTTGTAATTTCCTCTCATTGTGGAGGCGGTGTGGAGATGGACTGGGACAGCTTGTCTGACATCACTGTTCCGGCTTTTCAGCGTCGTGAATATGGGCCAAAATGTCCCTTAATACTAATGTGGGGGCTCTGGCATCTGCTATTTTGAACTGGATTTGAAACCTCTGCAGTAGTGGTAGCATTTTTCATAATTAATGCAAGGCCTCAAAGCAAAAAATAAGAATATTTCACTGAGTGTTTCATCAAACACCTGCGGTTATATGAGTGAGAATAATGTTGGCACAGCTTTGTTCTAAATAAACTGCTTTTTTCTGAAAACAAACTTCATTTCTTCAGGTTCACGTCTGTTGCAGGCGCCCCACCATGGGCTGCACGAACTTCAGTTTTATAAGGGCATTAAAATACCTCAGGTGGGACCCAAATTTTGAGTTTTCAGATCAAACCATGTTCCTGACATTTCAAGGTGATTTATGGGACTGCTTGGAGGCGATTAATTTAGCTGTAAAAAAGATTTTGACTTAGATTCATGTGCGTCTGTCATTATGACTCATTATATTCACTCTAACCTTATATACAGTAGAGTACACCCCGACGAAATGGCCCTGAAAGGCTCTTTTGTGTCCCAATTGATTGACCTTATCCATTGTTCATAATTTAGGCACCTACCATTGTCAGTTCCTGAAAGAACTGAACTTCTCTTGAGACAAGCCAAATAACTCCTTTTCATTGACTGACCAGACTATTTCAATAGCCATTGAAACCTGTTTGTTATCATTTCCTGCCAGTAGGGCTCTGATTCACATGAATATCCACCACAACACTGGAGTGTTCAGTAGGCTAGTTGAGAACCCTGGGATACTTGTTTTGGATTCTGATGTTCAAAACTGATGAAAGGGCAAAGATGAGTCTTCATCACAATTTTGCATCAAAGGTGCCATGAAACATGAATCACAATTTTAATTAACATTTTCCTTAAGTGTTTTCCTCAAACTGTTGAGCTGCAGGTGCCTTTGATTACAGTTTTGATTGGTGGAAAAGAAGGAGAAGTTAGAAAAGAAAAAGAAGAAGGAGAAGTTGTAAGAGATGAAAGTGTTGTAAAAATTCAAACATTTGTTGCAGCCTAATGGAGGATTAAGTGCAGCACCAAGTAAATCTTGTTCTGCTCACTAATGTTAAAGGAATTGAAAGCACTGGAGGGCGTTTAAATTAAAGAGTTGTTAAACTTAAAAGCTTTTGCGATGTTTAAAGAGGTGCAAAGAGCTTGAAAATATGTAGGCTGCGAGAATCTAAGAGCATTTCCATAGTGTGCAAATGTGTATTACTCATAATGAAAAGCCAATAAAATGAAATTGTTTTTCTGCCTTGTTTTTGCTTTGACAAACGCAACATAGCCGCCTGTGTAAAATTGTAAATGTATTGTAGCGAGAGAAATGCTATGAAATAACACAGGAAAAAAACACTAAATTGTCCTCAAGGCAAGTCTTTTTCAAGCCGTTTAGAGAGCAGAAAATAACCTCAAGGAGCTAAGATGTACTTTGCAATTTATTCTATATCCTGCTGTCATTTTGGTGAACTTCTGTTCACTTTTATAGAACTGTGCAGAAATTGTACAACCACTGCATGCAATGTTTGGACATGGACTCCCCGTTGGTGAAAGAATTATACTAATTTCCCTTTAAATTGTTGGTTTATATTGAGATCCCCTTATTGACTTTGGATGCTGGTTTTATATTCAACAGTTCATATTGATGATTTTTTATTCAAATCACAGTTTGAGTGACAGACATTTTCATTTGAGGGGGATGGATAGAATTGTAACTCTGATAGTTATATAATTCTGCAAATTGGCTGATTGAAGTCTAATCTTTTAATTTTTTGCTGCAATACAGGCAAATTATGAGACAAAACTTTAAAATGTTAATCCCTTGAGTGCTTCTTATTTATGAGGAAAAACTTGTAGATTACCAAAGTCACCTAGTATTGACAAATACTTTGTTATACATTTTTCTAAGGTGCCAAAAGTGAGAGTCTGATGCCATAGGAGTATTGGTCTATATTAATGCAGAATAACAAGACAAAATAAGAAAATTACTAGACTTTATATTTTTCAAAAATAGGAAATGAAATGCATTTCACAGTTTAATACACAATTTACAACCCTTGCTACGATCAACTCAAAAGCTACGCTAAATGAATTATAAAACAATGTAATCCTTATTACTAATGAAACTGTGTCATCATTCCAAAATACAACAACAACACCAGTTTCCATTAGCTGACTGAAACAGAAAAGCCCTTTGAAGAAATGTCACAAAATGGCACTAATAAGATGCTACAAAACTAGATATCAATAATATTTCCTTGATGAATCTTCAGTCATCCTCACAACTTAAGTGAGTTTGACCACTCTTGCATTGCCAAGCTCTGGTTCTCTGAAAGCGTTGGTACCTTGTGACCTATTTTACACACACATTTGGCTTGATCTGAATTAGTTCTGTATTGCACAATACAGACCTGAACCTTATCTCCCATTCCCTGTGTCAAACTTCATAAACATGTAAAGTGTAGTTAGACCATGGGTGCAGATCCCAGGGGGCACAAGGGGGACATGTCCCCCCAATTTCTGAAAAACATGAATTGTCCCCCCCAATAAAAAATACCCTAAATGATCAAAATTGAACAAATGTATTTTTGGACTTCACATTCTTCACATTTTAGATTCACATCTAAAAAGAAATGATTGAAATGGTGGAACAAATAATGTTTCTGACTCCACGTTCCATCTCTGGCCTCCTCCACTGCAATGCTCCTGAATGGGTAGTTTCTTACACAGACGCTGATGAAGTCAACAGGCTTTAAAAAAAAAGACGACCTCCTCACTCTTTCTCCCAGCTCTGGAAAGTGGCTGTCGGCTGGTGATCTGGTAATTTGGTGCAGAAGCAGATGCCTTTCCTTGAGTAATTTTGATCGAAAGTAGAACACTTCAAGAAAAGTAGTGTGCCCATAAATAATTTATTAAATAAATGACTGGTTGTACATCCAAATCTGCACCCAGTGCCAGCGGCTTAGCAGAACATTTTAAAAAGAGCAAAACAGTCTTGGGTCTTACACTCGCTTCTGCTGTGGTAGGAGAGCTTGAACGCCTGAACAAATCCCTGCAGAGGAGAACTCAGACTGTCTCTGGTATGCTGGTAGTGGTCGACTGTGTCCGCTCCTCTTTCCAGGACAAACGAAATGACCAACACTGTGTGACCCTTGTTGAAATGGCAAATGCAATGGTTGAGTCTGCACAGATACGACCCATTAAGGTGCCAAACGCCAGACGCCTGGTGAAGCAGTTGACTACTACCTTGTGGAGTTGTTCAAGGTCTTAGATAATGCGGATTCTCAATTTGCTGAATGCTTTGATCAGGAGAGTTTTAAGGATCTGCAGAAACCGGAGAATATGCTCCTCACTGGGCAGGTGGATGATGTGGTAGACCAGTACCCTGAGCTGAAAAGAGGTGCTCTTGCTGTTGAGTTGCCTTTATTCAAGAGTAAATATGAGTTCAGCTGCAGTAAGGAAGCAGCAGATGTACTCAGGGAACTGCCTGTAGAGGTGCGGGGACTGTTCGAACAAGTGGAGGCTCTGGTTAGACTTTTGTTGATAGTGCCAGCATCTTCCTGTGAAGCAGAGAGGAGTTTTAGCTTCCTGAGAAGGCTTTAAACTTGGCTTAGAGCCACCATGTCTCAGGAACCACTGAACAGTGTAATTGTGTGTCATGTACACAGAGAAAAGGTTGATGAGCTGGATTGACCAAATCGAAACTCACAAACACACCTCTGGCTCATTTGCCTAGTATAGTTTATAGTTATTATAGTTTGTGAGTGTAGTGATCAGACTCACATGCTCATATATATATAGTGGTCAATACTCACATGATTGTATAAATGAATGGATATGAATTCATGATGTTGTTGAGTCTGCTTGTTGATGATTTTCATGATTTTGTTGAGTCTACTGGTCAGAAATATGATTTAAAAAAAGGACAACATAAGTACATTTTGTTATAAGGACATTTTCTTTACTATAAAACATGACTTTATAAATGAATGGATACAAATTAATTGTCAAGTTGTAAAATGGCCGATGAAAACAAACAAGGAATGATTTTATATAAATTTATGTAAATAAATCAGATTTGTTTGATCAGTTAGTTTAAACAAGCTTGGTTAGGGCTTCATATTTTGATATTGATCCATATCAATTAATCATGCATATACAGTAGTCCCATACACTGGGAGAAAAGGAAGATGGTGAGAAGAATTGGGGATCTAAGAGGGAGGCAAAAGATGAGAACGTGAGTGGACATTACATGCCTGAGACCCTTAAACTTAAAGTATCATTTACTAACAGTTAAGTAAGCAGTGATACGTCCTGTTGGCTGTTAGGACAAATAAACAAGAAAGGTAAGCACTATTAATGATTCCCTGTGCAGTACGTTTTGAATGATATGGTGATGAGCCTCTACGAAGTTGTGAAATATGGAGGCATGGTATGATTTGCATACGTGCAAAAAAAAAAATCACTTTTGTGTCCCCCCCAATCTTGATATCGGATCTGCACCCCTGAGTTAGAATAAGTGAGGGGCTCACTTATTCCCATATTTTTTTTTTAATCAGTTGAAAAGTGTGAAAGATAAAAAAAAACAGCCAAGACTTACAAAATATAGCAACCTGTAAGAAGAATTTACGCATGTATTATGGACACAGTAATAAAATGGAATAAGGCAGAGAGGTCTAAATGGGTGCAACCTATTTAATAGTGAAGGGCACAGTCTCACCAGAGAAACAATTTGTACCTAATTTCCCCTTCAGGATTAAGACAGCAATGAAGTCAATCTAATCTCAGTCTATTCCCTAGAATGTTCAGTTAAGGTCATTGTAATCACGTTTGCGATGTTACAGCCGAAGTTAAATCCTTGTGGGTCACATGGCAGAAGCTTCCTGGTGGCCCAAATCATTGCTGAAAAAATATGCAGCTCGTCCAAAAAAACAAAAAAGTTGCAGTCTGGATTTAAATAAGTCAATACTCAAAAGCCTCTGACTGAATCATTATTGCTGTGACGAATATGTGTCAGATGGCAATAATTATTCTAATCCTGACTGATTCGGTATGTAACTTCTCAATTCTTAAAAAACCATGTCGGAAGACATGTCTCATGATTGTTGAAAAGATATTACTGTTTCAAGAAGGGCAAAATATTGGCTAGCATCAAGCAAAGAAAAATTCCAAGGACATTGCTGAAATCACTGGAATTGGGTCAGGAACTGTCCAAAATTTATTAAAACCTGGAGGGATAGTGGTGAAATGTCAACTTTGCGTAAGAAAAGGGTTGGAGAAAAATCATGACTGATCTTGATCAGAGATCACAAATATGCACAGTGAAGTCTTATCTTTAAAAAAAATCAACAGTAAAACTAATGGCTATGTTTAATTACGAAAGTAAGAGCATTTGCACACGCATGATACAAAAGAACTTGGACGATTAGACCAAAAAGCTGCGTGGCAACAAGAAAGCCGCTTGTCTGTGAGGCTTGTTGAAAAAAAAAAACCTTAAAGGAGGAGACAGCACCTCAGCAAAGTATATTTCAGCGGAAAGTAGAATTCTTGAAGTGTCTAAAACGCATAGTTTGATAAATTTTAATTTGGTAATAATCCAGTGTGACGCATTTTTAAACCAGCGAGTCTTCAAATTGGCTTCAATACCAGGGGGCAGACATTTTTACTTGGGGAATCTTCTGATTTTGAATTTGATCTTCGGAAACCTCACCTTTAAAAATGCTTAATAACCTTATCCTCTCACAGTTCACATCTCCCGATTAGCCACAGTTGCTCAGACTAATTGGTAAAAACTGACGACAGTCTAATTTACTTTTGATAGCATTGTTATGCATTGCACCACAAAATTATGAGGCGTCTTCTGTGCATAAATGACAACGTAAAATATCAATGTCTTCATTATTTCAGCGCTCGTTAAGCAGCACAGATTTACGTAAATTAGTTTGCAAGGCTGCGGGAATCCGTTCTTTATTTTGAATGTTGTCATGGCTAAAGGGCACTGTAAGGTTGCACAGCAGTGTAACAATCCCAAGGACGGCAAAAATAAATGCTGCAAAGTCAGCGAAAGTTTTGGATTTACAATGCCATATCAATTATATAAGTGTAGGCAATGGGAATTCACCTTTCATTACCATTTCAAATTAACGGTCTTGTATTGGTCTTGGTCACTCAGTCGATAAATTGTTTGCTTGTTAATCAGGCGAGCTTAAATAAAAAAAACTTACAGACAGCCAAGTCATAAAGGGAGAGCTCACTGAAGGCCCTTTGAACTACTCCATGGCCCGGATGTAAGGTTAGAGAACAACTGACGTCACGTAAGAGAATAACTGACGCACAAGCACCGCGGCACTGGCATTTGATTGGATAATGCGTTCGAAATGTACACTCACCCACTATGTAGGGCACTGTGTAGTGAATGTTCTACATTGAAAGTAATATAGAGAGTGAACGAGTGGACAAGTGTGCATTCCGAACGCAGCCTTAGATTCCCCAAGTAAAAATGTCTACCCCCTGGTATTGACGCTGATTTGAAGACTTTCCGGTTTAAAAATGCGTCGCACTGGATCATTACCAAATTAAAATGTATTTTAGACACTTCAAGAATTCTACTTTCCGCTGAAATATACTTTGCCGAGGTGCTGTCTCCTCCTTTAAAGATTGGACTGAGGAGCAATGGAAAAAGGTCATGTGGTCTCATGACTCCAGATTTACCCCATTCCTGAGTGATGGGCACATCTAGGTAAGAAAAGAAGCCCACGAAGTGATGCACCCGTCATGCATAGTGCCCACTGTATAGACCTCTGGAGGCAGTGTTGTGATCTGGGGTTGCTTCAATTGATCAAGTCAAGGCTCAGCACTGTTTTGCAGCAATAAAATGAATTCAGCATGCTTCTTGAATATACTGAATGATCAGTAACCCATCAAGGGACTTTGTAATCCCTTATGGCACCAGCATATTCCAGTATGACAATGCCAAGGTTCATCGGGCCCAAACTGTTAAAGAGTGGTTCATTGAGCATGAGGAATTATTTTTACACATTAAATACCCATCTCAGAGTCTGGACCTTAACCAATTTAAAGTCCTTGGGATGTGCTGGAGAAGGCTTAGCGGAGTGGTTTGACTCACCCATCATCAACACAATATCTGGGCCAAAAATGAATTCAAATCTACAAATAAGAGTTGTAACATTGTATAAGATTGTCAAAACAATACCTCAATGAATGTGCACCGTGATCAAAGCTAAAGGTGACTCAACAACGTGTGACTTTTTTTTGGATGGGCAGTTTACATACGCTGTTTATAACTTCGGTTTTCATAGGAGGGAATCGAAAATTATCTTTTTAAAAGGAATTCTTACTTTCAATGACATTTAACCATGAATGAGTGAGTAATATGAGTTCAATATGCCTAACAGGAGAATAATCCAGGTTTTTTTTTTTTTTTTTGTCCTAAACCATCTTTTTCCTGCACGAGGCCTGTCCACAAAGGTAAACTCCACACTGGGTAAACAAAGGGTAAATTTAATTACCAAAGGTGGTGTTGCGTCATTACAAAGCTTTTGATTCCTTACCATTTTGACTGTGTGGAGAGATGTATGTGGGCCTAGAAAATGCATTTGTTTTTTGTATCATGTGCTAGGACAGATGTGGGCCAAATTTAGATGAGCACCCCCCTAAAACCAACATATGGGGATAAATCAATGAATAACTCACAATTATCACAGTGCTAGTTCTAACATTTATAACTGTTATTGTTGCTGCCATCCCAAGGAACAATTTGACTCCAAACATGACTTAATTGCTTTGAAAGTATGAGACCCAGGAGGAACTGAAGCCGTAAAAAGCATAATTTGGCTACATTTTTCATCACAAATTGAAAGTTTAACATTAAAATTAATATAGCTCCCAAAGTGATCCACCCTAAATATTTAGTAAAACGTAGGTGCAGTATGCCAAGTTCGTTTGCACAAAGTTTCAAGAAATTATTTCACCAGTAACAACGTAGTAGGACGGCTGCATGTACACCATCCTTGGAAAATAGAAGAAAACCTAAAAAGCCATTTTGAGGCAAAGGTAAACTAGATCATGAAAACATTAAATAAATTGGTCACAGTGGATCCAGTATTCATCATTTAGGGCCTCTACCATCATAGGAATAATTTTAAAAAGCAGAGATTATATCTGGATCTCTTCTGGATCAGATCTCCCTTGAAAAGATCCAGCATGTATCATGTGTATTGTGTATTAGAAAGATGAATGATTTACGGTCAGCAATATGTTGTGGTTCAATTAGTTGAATATCTAATCTTAAGTTGACATCTAGGCCACTAATCATATGTTTCTTTTCATTTGTTGAGAGCTTGTCGAAATGTATATGTGTAAGGCTGAATGTCTTTGGTTTGAGACCTGAAATAACCCAGGTAGTATAATACACTTGCAACATGCGCACACATGCCATTTGTTCTTTTCCCTGCAGGGAATGTGCAATAATAGTCTGTAATAGGGTCATTAACTACAGTAACATCCAACTCAATCCATATGCTGTACTTAGTTTGACTCCTGAGACGTGAATGTATCTGACAACGTATAAGGTTATCAAGGTGTTTGTACACCCAAACTTCATAGTCTCCCTCATCATTACAGTGTTCAGCTATGTATCCTGGTGCCTGTTTGATCTGATAACATCCACATGCCAAAGTTTGTAAGTATTCCAGAGAAAGTTCAGGAAACTCGATATTAGCACTTTCCGAGGATGGTGTACATACAGCTGTCCTACTACATTGTTACCGGTGAAAGAATTTCTTGAAACTTTGTGCAAACAAACTTGGCATACTGTACCTACTTTTTACCAAATATTTCGGGTGGATCACTTTGGGACCTAGCCTATATTAAGTTTAATGTTAAACTTTCAATTTGTGATGAAAATTTGTAGCCAAATTATGCTTTTTACAGCTTCAATTCCTCCTGGGTCTCATATTTTCAAAGCAATTAAGCCATGTTTGGTGTCAAATTGTTCCTTGGGATGGCAGCAACAATAAAAGTTATAAATGTTAGAACTAACATTGCGATAATTGGGAGTTATTCATTGATTTATCCCCATATGTTGGTTTTAGGGGGATGCTCATCTAAATTTGGCCCACATCTGTCCTAGCACATGTATGATACAAAAAACAAATGCATTTCCTAGGCCCACATACATCTCTCCACACAGTCAATATGGTAAGGAATCAAAAGCTTTCATGGGCAATTTTCTCATACTGACGCAACACCACCTTTAGGATTAATGTATTTATCATGTAATTTTTTGTGGTGACGTTTTCTGAGTTACCGCCTCTATGTTAGAGGATCATGTCCAAGCCCAAAAGGTGGATTTAAGCTTTTTTTTTTTTTTTTTTTTACAAATTTTATCATTGCAATATATTTGTTTTACAGTGCACCTCCGAACCACCGTGGAAAAACACCTGTTTTGATTATAAAACTGGTAATACCCTCGGTCAGTCTGATTTAGCGCCTGTTTATAGCATAAACTGAAATAATTTTAATGCAATTCTGGAGCAGTGTCCATTCTGTCTGCAAAACTATTACGATGAACCACGAGGAGAGACTCCTTTCATCTTGGGCGTTCGATAGCCTACGCCCTCATTATTATGATTTTTTTCTTCTTGCATTTTTTTTCGGCGAGCATGTCCAGCTGAGCGCGATATTTTGGACGTCATGGGATTAAAAGGGAATAAAAACAAAACGGGCATACTGCGAAGAATGCCTGCAACTGCCTTTGATTAGGCTACTGCAGCGTTTAAGAGTTAAGTCTACAGGAGTCGAGTTCATTTCAGATCCGCTATTTTGAGAAAATAACTACTGGAAGTTGAATCGACATAATAAATACTTCAATAATAAAATGCTCTACATTTTACAGTGCATGCATACGAAGTGTAATAGTGGCATATGGGCAAATAAAATCTTTCATGCAAACTTTTAAGTTGCTCTAAGAGCGTTTTCTCCGTTTGAATAATCGAGGAATCCACTCTGACTTTTTTGCTGTTTTTCCAAGTTGTGTGTCTCTCGAACCGTCATTAGGTCCGCATTTTCGAACCGTGTGCGTCACAAACCCAAGCTTCAAGTTAGATGCTGCGACTATTTAGAGGGAAATTCATACTACCCCACCCCACCCTGCATTTCTTGTCACGCTGACGAGACAATGCCAAGCGTGGCAGGTTCTTGAGTTTTGAGGACTAATTTTGTCCGTCCCTTAGAGCAGCGAATTGTAATGGTTATTACTCAAAGGCTCGCGGGAAAGGGAGGACCTGAATGGTCCTCGCCTTCGATCTGTGAATGGGGGCTGTTTCCTTCGCAATCTGTAACCTCAATCTGTCATTCATAATGTTTTGGAGTGAACAACGAGGATGAATCAGATGTCTGTGAGTATGAAATCATTAGTAGTTCTTATTGCTGGAGGCAATATAGCTACTAAAGTGCCTTATTGCCCCCAGCAATACCCTACAGATATCTTACGCGAATGTTGTGTTGCGCAAATGTTGTTTTTAAATATTTTTTAATCATGCATACTTTCCCCTTTCCAGTTAACTTGAATCAGAGCTGCCATTTGAAAATGTCGGAGTTCCTACATCCCAATAAAACTCGACCTAGTGCGCGTGGTCCTGCTTACATATGGGAATATGAGTACTATGATGATGATGAACCGGTGTCTTTCGAAGGACTCAAGGCGCACAGATGTGAGTTGCAATTTTATTTTCTGGTTTCAGCTCGTTCAGAGGAATAGATCGCACTGTAGATGGTGTTGCATGTTAGTTGGTCAAACCGTCTTTGTACCTCTGACTGATGTCGTGAGGCTGTTACAGACTTCGTAAGCAGATTAGTTTTCCTTGTCATCATTTACTACATACCACCGATGCGTCGATAGTTGTGCTTGCGTTCAGCGTGTCAAAATAAGAAAAGAGGAAGAAAAAATACAGTGGAATGCTTTCTCCCATCGGTTTGTAAGAAATGTGTGCGCAGTCGACCCTTAGCTATAAATGTGATGTTTTCATTCACAATGTCATTGAATCAAAACGGAAATGACCAGAATTGAATCATATTCAGAAGAAACCAAACCCTCAATGCTATTTTTTTATTTATTCATTAACAATATAATTTATTACCTCACTTACTTCCTGTGTCGATTTGGTTAGTTGCGTTTCATGCGGGGGAAAAAAAAATTAAACAAAACGATTAAGTTCCTTGCCTGCTGAGGTGTATGATGACTGGCCGTATCGTCACTTCGCCGCTCGCTTCAGTTCCTCCTCGTCTTCTTCGCTACACGCTCTTTCTAATGGTCACCTGTGGACAATGGTCAATCTAGAATCCTGCCGTTGGACAGCATTGGAAGATTTAGTGATTCAGTCGAAGGTTTTCAGGTTTGTTGTGTGTTTAGATGCTGTTTCATCTGGAGTTGGTAAGTCTGTCAACTTTGCTGTTAATGACAGAATAGTTTATCAGTTATTATAAATCCCATTCTAGTCATGTTTTTCTTTGTTTTATGGATGCCAGGAAGGCTTTTGATATGATTAACCATTGGACTCTGTTTAGTAAACTTATAGATAAAGGTGTTCCTCTGATAATTGTAAGACTTTTATGTATCTGGTGTACTGCACAAGAAGCTCAAGTAAGGTGGGGTTCATCCGTTTCAGTTCCATTCCCAGTTAGGAACGGTGTTAGGCAGGGAGGTATCCTGTCACCTAAATTGTTTAATTTTTATATCAACGATCTTAGTATTGCTCTTAACTCTGTGTCTGCTGTTTGTTCTGTTGGTAGGGGAAACTGGGGCAAAATGGGGTACTTAAGAAAGATCTCTCTCCACATCCATATAATTCATTCAAGGGGCTCAAACTTGTAAAAACATTAAAGGTTTGCACATGTAGAACAATATGACAAACCAAGAAATGCATAAATTTCAAGTTCAGGTTTTTATTCAAGATTGAAAAAAAAAAAAAGGCTCGCAACCCCGTTTTACCTCATGCAAGGGGCAAAACAGGATGGCTCCTGGGGAAAATTGGGGAACCAGCAAACTATTGTGGCAAGTCCAAAAAATGATCACAAAACAACGTCTGATTCCATTTTCAGTCTTCACACAGTTCACACATGAATACTGGGTTTCTGTTGCTTTCATCCAGTCCAGCACATAAGAAGTGCGCCCATCTGCTGCATTTGCTGCAGGCAACCCAACTTTCATGACTGACCGAATAAAAATCTTCATAATAGAGACATTCAGTATCCTTCTGTGCATCTGAACTTTTCTTTCCTTTCTCTTTTTTGCAACCTTTTACTTTTGGAGCACTTTTCTTTCATTTCCAGCAGTTCCTTCTTATAAGGTGAACATGTGCGTACAGCTGTTTTCCCCCTCTGTCTTGACACTCGTTTGACACTAAAGTATCTGTGACATTACAAAATAATACACTTGGAGCATAACGGGGAAGTACCCCATTATGCCCCACAATGCCTACCCCATTTTACCCCACATCACACACAGTACACAATACAGTCCTTTAAGAAAAGCAAGGCGAACTTAGGTCAAGATCAACAAGGCGTTCCCGTAAGCTGTAGCATACTACTCCAACAGAACCTCACCTTTATATCAGTGTCTATTCTACAAAAAACTGTCCCACAAAAAATACAAGTGAAAAATAGTATGAAAATGGACGTATTTTGATATTTACCTCTCCCAGGCGAGTTCAACAGTCAACATGTGCACTGGGAAGAAATGCAGTGCTGTCATCAAGTGATCTCTCAAAGCCAATGAAGGCTGAGGTCACTCGAAGGCTTTAAAGGAGGCATTCTGACAAAACCCATTTTGCCCTGATACCCCATTTTGCCCCAGGTTACCCTAATACTCTTGTTAATCATCTTGCCTATGCAGATGATCTGGTGCTATTGTGCCCTTCTGTGAAAGGGTTACGGAAACTTATTAATGTATGTCAGTCATATGGTGATTTGAATAATATTACTTATAATTGTGATAAGACTGTGTATATGTCAGTTTTGTCAAGAAGCACAAACTGTTCAACATTCCTGAGTTCAAGTTATACGGAAAAAAGTTGAAAATGGTGGATCAATATAAATATCTTGGTGTTTATCTTAATTGTGATTTTTGTGATAATGCTGATATCAATCGACAAATGCATTCATGTATATCCGGAGTAACTACCTTGTTCGCAGTTTTAGTATATGCAGTGTAGAAGTTAAATCACATTTATTTTCTGCCTACTGTAGCAGTCTGTATTGTGCCCCATTGTGGTGTCATTTCTCAAAAAGTTCCCAGTGAAAATTAACTGTTGCTTACAATAATATGTTTAAGAGACTTATGTCTCTCCCTTGGCGCTGCAGCGCAAGTGCTATGTTTGTCTGTAATTCTGTCAAGTCTTTTGGATAATTCTTACATGGTCTGTCTTACTCTATGAAAAACCGTATTCTGTACCAATTCCATCATTCGAGCCGTCTATGACTGTACCATGTTAACATCTCCCATTGCTTTACAGTGGGAGAAAGTTTTACATTGCTGAGAATATTTTATTTTCATAATTTTATTGTTTTTATTGTGTACAAGTCTGTATACCATTGTGTAATGGACTCAAGTCTGAAATAAAGATTACCTATCTATCTATCTATCTATCTAGTAGTACTACGCATTAATGATTTACTAGTTTTCCTTTTGCGTGTTAACCTCTCACTGCCAGAGCACACGTACTTATTAATGTCTGAATAATAACTTGTAATAGAGCAGCTTGTAGCCACAGATACTCATTTAGATGGGGATTCAGGGGTATGCATTTCACCACAGATGTGTGGGAACTGCTTTTTTTTGGATATTTAAAACAATTTTAATGGTTTTGGCCATTTAGCCTTTTTAAATCCTCCTGGCAAATAATCAAACAAATGTAGCCCTATTAACTTTTGTTACAGAAAAGACATCTTTGGGAAAAGGAAATGTTACTGTTCCCACTGTTACATCCTCTCCCTCGCCCAAAAGCTCAGACCCGGGGGACAGAATTTACGGCTAGTGCAACAATTTTTGTCAATACTTTTAGAATTTGACTGTGGTCCACTTTATACTGTGTTGGACAGTATTATTATTTATATTTTGGCTCTTTCTGAAGTTTGATTGTTCATTGTAAGAAAATCAAAATCTAGGATCATAAGGCTATTTAATTTGTTAGTGTAATATGCTTCTTGGTTTACAGTATTCAGAAAGTGAATATTTGATACGTTAATGGTCACATAGCAGTCAAATTAAACGCATTGATCAACAGGTTTCATGAAAATTTGGGAATTGAAATCAAACTTTAAATGTGGTGCTCTCTGCTCCTGCAGAAGGCATGCAAAGGGAGTTGTTTGCAACAGTTCTCTCTGTTTGAATAATGAATATACAAGGTTTTTGTCAAAAACGATTATGCTGGATTTCATAAGGGCACTGTGAAGAAAATAATAAGGATCTTGTTGTACTGCTCGAAACACAATTTTGTGGTGCAGCTTCATGAGCATTTCTAAATGCACTTGAGTTGAGCCTGATATGATGTTTCTGAATTGTTAGTGTGCTCTAACATTGAGTTAACTGAGGAAAGATGCCTTCTTTTGTTCTGCTTAGTGTTTGTGGCAAAGATAGAGAGGTCGACGCAGAGGTAGAAAGTATGTGGGATTGTCCGAAGCAGGAAGCTGCTGCAGTCAGTACCCTTGGGAATACTTTCAGGCATATTTCTTGGCATTTTATTTTAATCAGACAATCAAAAACAGATACAGTTTTACTAACCCAGGGTGAGTTTTGGAAAAATTACCCCAGAAAACTGAAACTACACAAAATATTAAGATTATGAGTATCACTCCCATTTGACTCGCAGGGTTTGAGTCAATTTTTCTCAACATCGCTGAGGCACATTTGGATTCTGTCATCTATGACTGAAGGCTGGACATGAAGGAAGTGAGTCACTGTTGAATTGAAGGGCAGGTAACCCACTGAGACCCGGTGCCCTCTGGTGACTGTACAACTAACCGCCCAGTTGAAAATGCTTTTTTGGTTCTTGTAAGCAATCTGAAAATTTGTGGCACCTTGCAAATGAAGGCAGAAAGTACAAACCCCAATTCCAATGAAGTTGGGACGTTGTATAAAACGTTAATAAAAACAGAATACAATGATTTGAAAATCCTTTTTGACCTATATTCAATTGAGTACGGTGCAAAGACAAGTATTTTATGTTCAAACTGATTTATCGTTTTTTTGGAAATATTCACTCATTTTGAATTGGATGCCTGTAACAAGTTCCAAAAATGCTGGGACAGGGGCATGTTTACCACTGTTACATCACCTTTCCTTTTCACAACACTCAATAAGCGTTTGGGAACTAAGGACACTAACTGTAGAAGCTTTGTAGATGGAATTCTTTCCCATTCTTGCTTGATGTAAGACTTTAGTTGCTCAACAGTCCGGAGTCTCTTGTCGTATTTTGCGCTTCATAATGCGCCACACATTTTCAATGGGGGACAGGTCTGGACTGCAGGCAGGCTAGTCTATTACCCGCACTCTTTTACTACGAAGCCACGCTGTTGTAACACGTGCAGAATGTGGCTTGGCATCGTCTTGCTGAATTGAGCAGGGACGTCCCTGAAAAAGACGTCGATTGGATGGCAGCATATGTTGCTCCAAAACCTGTATGTACCTTTCAGCATTAATGGTGCCTTTACAGAGGTGCAGGTTACCCATGCCATAGGCAACAACAGATCCCCATACCATCTCAGATGCTGGTTTTTGAACTTTGTGCTGATAACAATCTGGATGGTCCTTTTCCTCTTTAGCCCAGAGGACACGACATCCATGATTTCCAAAAGCAATTTGAAATGTGGACCCGTCAGACAACAGCACACTTTTCCACTTTGCGTCAGTCCATCTCAGATGAGCTCGGGCCCAGAGAAGCCGGTGGCGTTTCTGGGTGTTGTTGATATATGGCTTTCGCTTTGCATGGTAGAGTTTTAAATTGCACTTGTAGATGTAGTGACGAACTGTGTTAACTGGCACTGGTTTTCTGAAGTGTTTCTGAGCCCATATGGTAATATCCTTTACAGAATGATGCCGGTTTTTAATGCAGTGCCACCTGAGGGACCGATGGTCACAGGCATTCAGTGTTGGTTTTCGGCCTTGCTGCTTACTTGTAGAGATTTCTCCAAATTCTTTGAATCTTTTGATGATATTATGAAATGTAGATGATGAAATCCCTGAATTCCTTGTAATTGCAAGTTGAGAAATGTTGTTCTTAAACTGTTGGACTATTTGCTCATGCAGTTGTTCACAAAATGGTGAACTTTGCCCCATCCTTGTTTGTGAATGACTGAGCCTTTCGGGGATGCTCCTTTCATACCCAGTTATTACACTCACCTGTTTCCTGTTCACCTGTGGAATACTCCAAGCAGGTGTTTTTTGAGCATTCCTCAACTTTCCCAGTCTTTTGTTGCCCCTGTCCCAGCTTTTTTGGACCTTGTTGCAGGTGTCAAATTCAAAATTAGTTAATATTTCCAAAAAAAACAATAAAGTTTATTAGTTTGAAATTTGAACATTAAATATCTTGTCTTTGTAATGCACTCAATTGAGTATAGGTCAAAAAGGATTTGCAAATCATTATATTCAGTTTTTATTCACGTTTACACAACGTCCCAACTTCATTGGAATTGGGGTTTGTATAATGAATGAGAAGATTATGATGGGTCTTACTGTGCTAGCTTCATTTCTTCTTAGCATATTTGAAGGATATGCACAGAAGTCATGATAGTTTTCTGTGATGCTCGTAATGCAGGTCAGGCCAGGCTGAGAATCAGAATTTACACAGACTTTCGATTTGTTAAATTTTTTGTTTTGCTGTAAAAGACTGGAATAAACAGATTTTTTACTTTGTAGTAAATGTGAGCATCTAACATGGATAAAATACACTCTAATACAGTGCCCTGCACTAATATTGGTGCCTTTGGTAAGGATGAACAGAAGTGGAATGCCTTTGTTGTTTATTGTATTTATTCAACTCAAAATATTAACACAATTATGATCTTTAAATACAATGATTGATAGAAAAAATAACATTATCACAAAACAAATACTTCTCTCAAAACCATATGTGCCAAAATTATTGGATCCCTTTCAAATAGTGCTTTTAACAGCCTCTTGAGGTTGGAGAAGACATGGCAAGCGATTTGAGACCGTTCTTCCGTTCAGAATCTCTACTGATACATCAAATACCTGGGTCTTCTATGGCTTGTCCCACAGGTTTTCTATTGGGTTTAGGTCAGGAGACTGGGATGGCCTTGGCAAAACCTTGAATCTGTGGTTGTTCCATCATTTTTATGTTGATTTCGATTCATGCTTTGGATCATTATCCAATTGGATGATCCAACAATTGCTCAGTTTAAGCTTTCTGCCTGAGGTAGTCAGGTTTTCATTATTTGCCGGCAAGTGTCTGTATTCTTGATACCATGAATTCTAACATGTTTTCTACATCAAGGGTCCACTGCCATTGTTCACAATGGCAATTTGGGTCGTAACAGAATGACTGTTTTTGTTTTTACACCGAACCCACCTCCGTGGTTTATTGTCGACGAGCTCTATTTTAGTCTCGTCTATCCATAGACTGTAGTCCCAGTGGAAGTTCCAGTTCCATTTGGCAAACTGCAGTTTTTTTTTTTTGTTTTTTTTTTTAATGACAAAAGAGGCTTTTTTCTGGCTCCCCTCCAAATCATTATGCTATTGTGTAGATGCCATATTATATCAATTTTGAAGACATTATGACCCCAGTAATTATGTGTTTCCCAATTTTTGAAGCTCAGCCACTTTTTGTCACGCATCAATGTTTTCCTTATTGTGGTGAATTCAAGAATTATTATTTTTTCTTATTAATGTTTCTGTTGGTGACAGTGATTCTGTTTTGGGGAAACATGTTTATAAATTATTTTTGCATAAGAATAAGTTTTTCTTCAATTGTTTTTGTTAATTCCAGACTTGTATCAATTTATGAATGAAAGATTGGGAGGATTAACAACAACCACATTTTTTTCATAGCCTTTTCAGCTGATATTTTACCTAGAGTGCCAATATTAGTGGAGGGCTCTCCACTTGAGGTCAGAATGCCTAATTGTGGATGCAGTGGTCAGCATTAGTACTGTATATTCCTGTCGAGGACACAGCCAGTGTAATTTACTAAAGACTCCAGTTCAAAGTTTGTAGCACAGCTGTACATCATACATTATTAACTATTGCATGGTAAATATGAAACATCACGTCTTCACACATTATTCCTGCAATTTTTGTGGTGCTTAATTGGATAAAGTCACTGTCAATATTCGTTCTCAATTGATGTTGTTTGTGTGGTGCTTCAAATGTTGTCATGTTGCTGAGCTGAAGTGTCACTAATAAACAGATTGAAACCATGTTCAGAATACAAACATTTCTATGCATTCTTGTGTTTGGCTGTGGTTTGATTTCAGTTGAGTTGAAGTCAAGTATACTGGCTTAAGGGCTTGAGTGATTGACTGCAGAGGTCAGCCCAGCTGCTGGGGGGGTGGGGATGAGGGGAGGTTTGCAGGTGACACTGTGGTCCCTGTACACCCCGCTCCTTCCATGTTGCTCTTACTTGGTCATCCTTCTAAAGACGAGGTCTACATTTATTTCTTTTCACTTACTGGCAGGGAATGCATAAGACAGAGAGAAAGAGGGGAGGAGGGGATACTGATATCTTGTTGGCAGGTCTGTCTTGCTGCTTTTAAAAGCCTAGCACTGCAGTGAGGGGCTCATCACAAAACACTTCCTTTCAAAACTGTGCTGTAGCTCTTCCCAAAGAGAGAAGCACAGAGACTCATCACTTTCTCCTGTGTTTTTATTTCAGATTCGATTGTGATTGGGTTCTGGGTTGGCCTGACCGTGTTTGTAATCTTCATGTTCTTTGTTCTCACCCTGCTTACAAAGACTGGAGCTCCACATCAAGAGTGAGTTGCCATGCAAATAATACTGTCTTTGCTTGTTGTGTGTCAAATGCCTCTCCCTCTGAAGAATAATTCAGTGGAAACCAAGGGTTTCGCCAGAACTCCACACCCTTGTGCCAATTCATTGAAATCCTGGCTCAGTTTAGCATTTTTCTTCTTTTGATGAGTTTCTGTGCCCACTGCTGGTTTACACATTTTTTTTTTTTTTTTTTGGAAACTACTTGCATCTTTCTGAAATTTTTGGAAACTACTTACATCTTTCTGAAAAAGTCCCTCAGGCTAGTTGTCATTGTTCAAGCATTCATTTCTGGACATATATTTGAAATTGGATTGGGTTATGCTACAACCCAAACTCGGAGAAGGTTGGAACAGCACTGAGAATGAACATAGAAACAGAAAGCATTTACAAATTTAGTTCTTCTTGTATATCACTGCAGACAGTTTGTAGACAAGATATTTAATTTTTGTATGGTCAACCATGTTATTTATAGGTATACATCCATTCCTGACATTCCCTGCAAGTTGGATTGGGTGCATTTTGGTGATGATATAATTCAAAACAGCATGTTTGCAGATCATCATATTCATGAGTTGGTACAAAAGCAGCATCCAGGAAAGGCGCAGTCCTTTGGGATTAAAGATCACCTGAGTATTGCCAATTTGCCCACAAATACGTGAGAAAATCATGGAAAGGTTTAAAAACAATGTTGCTCAAAGAAAGATAGGAAGGGATTTGGATAATCTTCAGTCACTCAGATGCATCTAGCGCTTTCATTTATCTATAGCCACATGAGCTGAACATTACTTGCGCAAACTGTTGTCAAGTAGTGTAACACATAGTTGTAGCCCCTGGACGAAGTCGGGCGGCTACTATGGATTCATGCTTGTCGTCTCCGCCACTGCCGCGTCCGTAGACACTTCCTTGTGGACGCTGTACAGGCTGTAATTTTTGGCCGATTACTTTCATATTTGGTATGAACATTTGTTCTACTGAAGTAATGACACCTATTGATTTTGGTTGCTATGGCGACAGTATTGACCAAAGAATGTGCAAATTTATTTTATTTAACCCTTATTTAACCAGGGAAGTCCCGTTGAGATTGAAATCTCTTTTTCAAGGGAGCCCTGGGGGTTGAGATGGGGAGGGAGTGGGCAATTGCGCAGCCAATTGGATCAGGGGATGATTAGGTGGCAGGTCGAAAGAGCCAGGTTGGGACTTTAGCCATGACACCGGGGAACCCCCTACCCCTAATTTGTGCTAAAACATTGACATTTCCTTGTGACGCAGTACAGGCTGCAGAAGCGGGCTTTCGGGGGCTATGTCCACGCGATCGCATGCGATCAGACTGTCTCCTTATATACAGAAATGCCAGTTAAAGCTTCACTGTGCAAAAAGGAAGCCTAAGTTTAAGTGCTCAGAAGAGCCATTGACTTCACTGTGAGCTCAGTGGCATCTTGGATGGACCACAACACAGTGGAAATGTTTTTTGTGGTCAGATGAATCAATATTTCAGGTCTTTTGTGGAAGAAATGCACACTATGGGTTCTGGACCAGTGAAGAAAAGGAACATCCTGACCGCTAGTAGCAATGAGTCCAAAAGCTGTGCATTGTCTTGGTATGGGGCTGTGTCAATGCCCATGGCAAGGGTTACTAAGACTTTGTGAGGGCACCATTAATGCTGAAAGGTACACTGACATTTTGGAACAATAATGCTGCCTTCAAGACGACATCTTTTCTAGGGACAATGAAGAATATTTCAACAAGACAGCGCTAAACTGTATAATGCATGGATTGCAAAAGCACGGCTGGATCCAAACCTGTCCCTAATGGAGAACATGTGGTGTCACAAAACTCATTGGAATGCCTTCTGTCTCCTCCCGATTTGGCAACGTGCATGTCCATTAGAAATAATGTCTCCTTCAATTGGTTTGCGTGTACCTTAATTCATGGCTGTGTTTTGCTTCATAGTTACCCCACCTCTTATTTGAGTGACGTATTTATACCCTGTCTTTTGAGTCAGAAGTTGCTGGATTGTAATTAGCTATGTGTGCTTTGAAACAGTATTTATCAGAAAAACTCTTTGTCTTTGGAAAGTAAAACATAATCTTTAATGATAGTATCTAGTTCAGTTAATAGGAACAAGCTCCCAAGCCTTTCTCATGGTCTCCAGGATTGAGACAGCATTCCTGTTAACCCTCTCCCAATCTGTTCCTCAGTCTAGTTTATTAGGAACAAGCTCCCAGTCCTTCAATGGCCATCAGGATTGGAACTGTATTCCTCCTAAACTACCCCATCTTGCCTTCGGAATGTTCAGCTCTGGTGAAATGTGCACGCCACCTGGCAGTCATCCCGGAAAGCCACTGGCCGGAGATTGGCAATGCCTGCGCTTCTTCGTCTGTAATATCTGAAATGAATTGTGCTATTCATCCCTGGGCTCCATCCCACTGTTACCGTATTGCTATCAACTAGCCGATACCCGTGCTACGCACAGGCTATATGCGCGGGCATTGTTTTTTGATGCAATGTAGGCAGCTTGGGTTTTTTTAACACAATAACAGCTGACTGAATTAGCCGGTTTTACTTGCAAAAACGGCTTCAAAATGCAGTTTTCACTTCATAACTAAGTTCTAAACCTGGCGCATCGTCTTTGTCATACAGTAAAACCGTTGTATGCAGAAAACAGACTCATTATTCATGGTTGTTTCGGAGGAGATGTGTGAAATTTCTCAAATCGCCAACTCAGTAATAATATATAGATAAACCCTACTATTGGATTGGACTCTGCGCACTTGATTCCTGGTTTGGATCAAAACATTGTGGCGCATTTTGAAGTGCAAAAAGAAATGATGAAGACACCATATTGTGGCACACCTTTAAATTTGCCTGCATGAAGAAAGGGCCGAAATTGAAACGCTTTATCACTTTGTGCCGTCTGTCATGAAACATTTATTAAGGATTAATTTACTGAATTTAAATGAAATTCGGATTTAATTAGACTAGACACACCCAGGCTTGCTTTCTGTGTGCTCTGTTGAGTCTTAACATCACTTGAATAGAACCCTCCGAGCATTGTAAAGAAGGCTGAATGGAAAATTTGGCTGCGATGCAAAGAAATTTAAGTAGAGATGAGAAAGTTACTGAAACTATCGGTAGACATACATTGTTTGAAGCCATGGAGGGTGCTCTTTGGTTGAACAAGAAAACCCAGAGTTTCCAATAACGTCAAGAATTCAGGGTTTCCAAAATCTATCCTATGTATATCATGTCCCACCCTGAACAGAATCATGTTTTATCAGTTTTTCCTTCCTGTGCCCTTTTTAAAGCATATTTCTATGACATTTTTAAAAGCATATTACATATTTCTATTTTCTATGAGAATTATATTAAGTTTCACACAGTTTCACACTGTGGTAGCCTATTCAAGGTGTGAATTGTTAAAAAAAAAAAAAAAAGAGGGGCAAGCATTTTCTCAGAATTTTAATGTAGGCTCAAGGCCTAATTCGCATCGTGGAAAGTGTGGGAAACAATATTAATGGTAATGACTGATTGAACAGTGATGACCAATTCAGCGATCGAGCATTTCAAGCATTTCTGCTGATGTAGTCCTCTGAAAGAACAGAAGTGAATTAACTTCTTGAACGTCATCTAACATTGTCCCACCAAATTATGTTAATATTAAATGTGGAACATTGCAAGCAGATGTGGATCTGCCTTTGTCCATTGCTCGCACACTGCTTTTACCATGCAGTGGACTTAAAAGCTGAAAAAAACAATCGGGAATACGTGAAAAATAAAATTGGTGTTTGAATGACAAAAGTGAATCAGGGTTGAACAAAACCTTGCATTGCATTAATCTGAGCATTTACTGAAAAGGGGAATTATGTGGCAAAGGCTCCACATTTGCATTAACAACCAGTCATTCATGCCCCATGTTCCATTTAGAAAAACAATCAAGGAGCAGAGCAGTCTCCCTTCAGGATGGGGCAGGAAGATTCTTCAGAATTCTGACATCTGCTTGCCTCTGTCAGAGTATTGGAGCAGATTGATCGGGCAATGCAATGTGATTCCCGCCACACTCATTTATTAGCTTTTCGGTATATTTTTCAATGCCACACATGAAGAAATACAACTTTGTTTCCCCCTTTTCATTTTAACCTCTTTGCGCTGAAGCCAAAAATGGCTATTTATGCATTACCCTACCTAAGGCTTTATAATTCAAGAATTTAGTTTCAGAGAGAGGGGGAACGTACCATAAATTAAACAAGTCACTCGTAGCATTTAAAGTACCATATTATTTCAGTTTATTTTCTTAATTTCAGTACAGAATAAGGACTGGAAACACAAAAAAATCTTCTTGAAAACTCATTTCTGGGATCATAAACTCCTCGCCCACAAGTGCGCTACATCTTAGTGTGATGTACAAAATTACCAACTATCCAAGTGGCTCCCCAAATGGCTTTCCAAGTAGCTCAGCAAATTGTGCAGTCAAATCATAAAATAATCATATTTTTCCACAAATCAACTGTTTTTACTCATAAAGTTCAATATGAATGAATGATTTTATAGGGCGATTTAGCATGAGTTCATTGATATAGGCGAGAATGGACATCAAATGTCTCCAAAAAGCTCCCTAAACCCCAAAAATGCTTTTTTTCAATTACAAAGCATTAAAATTTGTCCTTTTTTCACCAGAGCACCATTAGCCAATACACACTTATAAAAATAGTTTATTTTACTGATGGAATGTTTACCTTGCAAGGAAACAGTGTGCTGTTACCACCTTCCATGTCGTAGATGGGAGATTTGACTATAGGAAGCATGCAAAATGAAGAAAAAAAATTGAAAACTATTTACGTGGAACACCAGGCTGCATACTGTGCGCACGGTCAAATGTGTAAATATAAACAAATGGCATGCAGGTGCAGTGACATACACAATAAGCAATCATATTCCCCTGTATTTGAACTCATTTCTTGATATTCTACAGTATGCATCTTTTGTTGCACTTGCCCTGGAATCTTAGTAACGGGCAAACTACCTTCTTGCTACCTTCCACAGATGGTCAGACCCATGCAGCTGACCTGCGAGTGTTCACCTCGCACATAAGTGCACAGTAGTTTTGTATAAACACATTTTATGCTCTTTGAGGAGGAGGTATAACTCACTGACAGTAATATGCCAAATATACCTATACAAAAAAGATATTCCACCATCAGGAAAAAAGCAGGTAATATGCTTCCCTAGATTGAGCATATATTGGTGGATCGTAATAGAAAGTGTACTGAAGTCCTTGAGCTGTCCGCGTAATAACGTAGCAGAAACCGAGACATTCTACTTTTTTGAATGCCGTATAAATTCTCGAAAAGATCCCCATATTGAAAAATGCTACCATATCCAGTATTATTAGCGAGGCAAACGATTAGTGATAATAACAAAGTAGCTGCAACAGAATTAAAATTATGGCAACGGTGGTAAATGGGAAATCTAATGATAGCTAGCTTGCTAGCAAAGAACTGAAATATTCCACCCAAACAAAAGGACCACTTACACATCGAGGAAAAAGATTCCTCATGACAGAATTCCTAATCCAGAAAATAAATGCTGTCAGGCTCAGAGAACCTCCCAGTCCTGTCTCATTCAGACTCACTCCAGTGTCCACATCTGTATTGTCTTTTCATCTTGTAAAACGAATGTGAACACCCCTGGGTAGCGTATGGTATTGGTTTTTCTTCAGTACAAAGTTGCCATACCTTTGGGCTACAGTGGATTTAGCTTGCTGCTACGACAGAAACTGAATTTGATTTTGTGGTGAGAGATCATTTCTATCAACTGCTGGATCGGAGCTATTTGCAAATATCTTTGGCTGTTTGCAGATTGGGCTTGGTTGAGGAGCTTCATTCATGCGATTCTTGGGCAACAGAGGTGGGACTCATTGCTTCCAGGTTCTAAATGGTTTATGGGCACTGCTTCCTTGAGAATATTTTATATAAATTTAGGGTCTTCCCGATATTTGCCCAGTGTTATTAGGATAGCGCAACTGAGTGCATCAGTTTAGCAGTTCCAAAGACAGTAGCGTATACATCTGCGCAAAGGTATCAAGGCGAGAGCTAGCAAGAGTAAATGCTGTCTGCTAACTGTATGCCAACGTTTTTGTGGAAAACAGTTGACAGTCATAGTGAACAATCTTCAAAGTGGATAATCTCAGCCTTTCGCTCGAAGTGTGAGTCACTGTGATCGAGTCATCATTGAGGCTTTAGTCAGAAGCAAAGTTGAAACATAACCCTGCTGCTAATCGCTGTGATGGCGAGGTCTGTTTTAATTCAGTTACTTTACAGATTTGGTGCTGCTAAAACACATAAAAAAAACCCTTCAAAATCCAGATGCTGCACAAGGAGGTATGGGGTCAGATTGGTAGTTGTTTATGTTATTTTTGAACAGTGGCCTAAAACTTTAGGGTTTGCATGTTTGTTGGAAGGTTGGTGGAGTTACTGGAAACACAAGATTTTTTTTGTTATGCCTTATCTCCAAATGGAGAAAACGGAACTGTGGTAAATCGTCTCAGGAGTGGCTAGTCGGCTGGCAATCCTCCAAGAGTGCATTGCCGGCTCATCCAGGAAGTCACGAAAGAATACAGACTAACATCTAAGTAGTAACTGACCTCACTTGCCTCATGTGTGGTAAGTGTTATGATTGGGCAAAACGGTATCCATGGGAAAGTAGCAAGGTGAAAATGACCCCCTAGCATATTGGGATAATGTTCAGTGGATTAAGGGGTCAAAAATGGAACTGTTTGGAGGTTTTAGGTTCTAATTCATCTGGCGTAAAGCTAACCATGAAATTCCTCAATAAGAACATGATTCCAACAGTCAACCATGGTGATGGTAGTATGGTGTTGTAAGGCTGGTTTGCTGGTTCTGGTCTTGGGTGACTTGCCAAAGTTGATGGAACAATAAATTTTGCTCACGAGCAGAAAATCCTGAAGAAGCATGTCCAATCATCAGCCCGCTGTCTGATGGTCAAGTTGAATTGATTTATTCAGTAAGGTAATGACCGAAAGCGCAAAAGCGAGTTCAAGTCTGAATGGCTCAAAGAGGCAAAATTAAATTTTTGGAGTGGTTGACTTGAACCCTATTGAAATGTTGTGGCAGTTCACACCTAATGAATCCCAGGCCACACCTAAATAGTAGTTATTGATATTTATTGAATCGAATAAGCATGGGAATTTGTACTGGTGAAGGACGAAATAGACTTGAGTAGGAGAACAGAGCAAGACAACGATAAGCCCTAGGCAACAAGACTCAGGGTGGGGTTCATGTCTTGTCTCAGAGTCATTAAGTCCCCCAGGGTTCCAATAGAGTGATAGGGTGCGAGAAGAGGAGAAGGGAATGGGAGGGAGTGACGTCAAACGAGACAGACAAGGATTGTATAATGAAGGCGTCATAAATAGGCTGGTTGGTTAGGATGTGGATAAATGGAGTGAGGTATTTAGGCGTGGTCTGGTTCACTAACCTGCATTTAGAACTACATTGGAAAACCCTCCAGTGTGGCTGAATTGAAGCAATTCTGAAAGGCAGAATGGGCCAAAATTCCCCCACAGTGACATAAAGGACAGCTCTGTTATCGGAAGTATTTGTATTTGGTTGCAGTTTTTGCTGCTAAAGGTGGCACAACCAGTTCTCACATTTGGGGGGGTTTACTTTTTCACATGGGTGATATAGCAGTGAGAACCATGTTCACTGGAAAGGGCACTTTTTTGTTATTTTGGTTCTGTTTTGTTTGAATTTGAAAGGATACAATACCAATGAGGTTGAATTGCAGTCGGTCAACTTTAATTTGTGGGTGTTCTAATCTATACTGAATTAATTGTTTAGAAATTACTGAAGCTTTTGTGCATAGTCCCCCGCCCCCTCCCCCTAATTTTTGGGGATCTAAAATCTTGGAAAACTTGACATAATGCAGAATAATATCATAATCTTTCAAATTTGGTTGCACATAATTAGCATACAATGACTTCTTCAAGTCTGTGATGTATAGACCTCACCATACGTTGGGTTCTTCCCTGATGATGCTCTGCCAGGCCTGTACTGCAGCCATCTTCAGTTCCTGCCTGTTGTGGGGATTTTTTGCCTTAACCCTCGTCCAACCAAATTGTTTATTCATCCTTTGCGCTCATTTTCATGAAAAACGACGAGGGTACCTCACCCCCGGGGGTAAGGTAGGCCGTCAAAGTCGAAGGGTGGTTGCCACCAGCGTCAATTTTTGCCTGTTTTTGATACAAAATATGCTTACAAATTAGTTGCAAATAGTATGCTATTATTATGTTTCATGCTCAATGAACTTTGTAGACCACACTGATAGTCATCCTTATTGATTTATCGATGTAGCTTGTCCTTGTATTAGTAAATCTTGGAATTACAATGACCAGCAGTGACCAGTAACCTTGAAGTGATCTTCACCTAATAATATTAGAAGTGCATGACTGACATACTTTTACTTGTGTGTTTGACTGGTTACTGTACTGTATACTACTTTTATACTGTGCTATAGACCTACTATTATACAAGTTCATAGAATTGTTCATAAAGTTGTTCTCATAATTCATAGATAAACCTTTTATGCAAGTGTGTAACAATTTGAAGATATTTGTACATCTGTCCGGTGAACTTGAATCATCATTTTGCAAGGTAAGTTGATTTTTATTGTTCATATTCTTATACATGAAAGTAAAATTACTTGCATTATGGGTGTAGTGTTTTGGGTCGGTTGGATGGATAAATGTGGGATTATGTGGGTGTATATGTGAAGTTTGTTGTCTTAGTGGTTCTAGAGGTTACAGAAAGTTACTTATTTACAGCTAAAACTAATAAAAATATTTTTAAAAACATGGATTTTTGTCATTTTGATGTTTTTCCTAATATTGTGTTAGTTATGACGTCATGTTAAAATGTGTTTTATTTGTACTTGATTTGAAGAGAAGACATCTGTGGCTGTACACTGATACCAAACAAGATGATGTTTATCGCTTAATTTCGAAATAATTGGGGGGGGATAACCCCCCTTGGTCAGGGTTGTAGTGGAAAAACCCTTGGTTGGACGAAGGTTAATTTCCAGCATGTAAATTGGATGTTAAGTCGGAGTCAGATATGGTGATTGACTAGGCCAGTGAAGGTTTTTTCAACTTTTTTGCTGTTCCGCTGGCGACTACACAATCCCAAGCCATAACGCTCTTCTGCAATATTTCACAGATGAGGTGGCATGCTTTGGATCAATAACCTTTCTTTGTTTTTTTTTGCACTGAAACCTTTGCAGCACTCTGGTACTGTTGAGGATTATATTTCAATATTTCTCATCATATTCATCAGTAGATCAATTGCTATGTTGAATAACCATAATCAATAATCACATTAAATAACCATATTATTTAAGCAGCAGTAACACACACACACACACACACACACATACACACATAACATAACACACACACACAGGGGCGTAGCTAGGGATTTTGAGCCCCCAGAAAGAAAATTACACAGGGCCCCCCCCAGCTGGCCAGCCAAACAAGAAAAGTATTTTTTTTTTTTTTTTTTACAAATATCTATGCATTTTTATGTATTTTTTGAACTCTTAATTTCCTTGTATTAAAAGCAATAGTTTGTTTCCTTCACATTACTTCGTGTTTATTAGCATATTCCCAAAGTAGGATATAATATCTACCATTTAAGCATCTAACCCCCACATTCGGACAATTCTTATAACACTGCATATATATTTCTTGATTTTACTCCTAGTGGTTCTTTATGTGCCTTACACGGTTGCACTTTATAAAATCACAACACACCAGGTTCTTTCAAGTTTGAACAAGATTCCAACTGCTGGGTTTTATTCATAGGTGAAAAAAGTACACAACTATTGTACTCAAGTAGAAGTACAGTAACTCTGGTTAAAATTAACTTAAGCAAAACTAAAAGTACTGGTTTATAAATCTATTCAAGTGAATGTAAAAAGTATTCAACACACACGCACACACTTAACAATTTTTGATAATCCGGCGAAATGCTATTCGTAAAGCAACACTGACATAGGAGGTTGCATTGGCTAAAGCTGTTTGGATGCACGTTGTTATAATAACAAGGAGAGGCAAAGTTGTGCACTGCAATGCAGACGCAACAATAACTGGCACCAATCTGGCGCACTTACATGAGCCATCACCTGAATAAATGCCAGGTATAGCCTATCGGACGGAGACTGGCACGCAATCAGTGCACTTGCAAATGAGAGCCTGCAGTATCACCGATCGTGTGGCATTATTTAACCATCCATCTACAACAAATATGATCAGACAGATACATCATTGAACACATACACAAAGCACATTCGCCAAACTGTGCAAACAGGCAATCTCTCAAATTGGAAAAAAGCACCACGGCGGATGCTGACAAGACAGCTTACTAACAACAAGCCAAACATCACCACAGCGGGTGCACTCTCGCTCTCTCACGCACAGATACACACACGCACGCAATCACCCCAACTTCTCCAACTCCAAGGCTAGGCTGCCTCACTGAGACCACAACCAATCACAAGGCCTACATAACCATGCAGTATGCCGAAGCCGAAAAGGACACACACACAGTCGCACACGCTCATCTATTCGTCCAGTCGCCCACTTGCTTCACTGTCCCACCAGCCGTCAAGTCGCTTGTGCTAGCAGCTGTAGCAATTAACGATACCTCAGCACCTACTGCTTCAGAGGAGCACTCGGCTTCAGGGTCACTGGGTGGGAAAGGAATCAGAGGATCCTCCGTTTTTGGTAGCGAGTGGGCCCACTGTGCTAGCTGCCCCAGCATCGTCTTTTCGGTGCCTCTTCATCTCCGAGTGCCACACTTTTGAATGGACTGAACCCAAAGCGTCTGAGTGATACACTCTGGTTTAGTTTTTTCGCCGCTTCGCCATTTTTAGTACAACTTCCCAACGTTGTCTTTCTTCTGTTTGGCGCGCGCATGGCTAATTTGCATACGTGCACAGGACTGGCTGGCTCCGCTTGGCAAAAAATAGAACATGTGTGTGAATAAATGTTTTGAATTCTTTATACTGGACATGGTGAGCTTAAAAACATTTTGGTGACCATTAGTGACAATAAAATATTTTTTTTTATTTCTGAAGACAAAATTTGAGACCCCTTCAAATTTTGCTTTTGAGGCTTTCAGAGGGTCTCATGGGTTAATCCCCCCGTATTTCGCGTACTGCTCCAGCCAACGAGCAATATAAACTGAGGCGCTATGTTACGATATCAATGTGCAAGTTTGGCGGCATCTTGTGACGGGCGTCCATCTGAAAAGGTGCAGCTAAGTGGATTCATGCCTTCCAGAAATTTTGATTTCCACTGAGTGCCATACAGGCCTAACAAGCGAAAAAAATACCGCAGTACTTTGAATCACTCCCGACTTAAGGCACGTCCGAAAAACCGTTGAAATCAGCAGCCGCTGTCAGTAGATCTTGAATAGATGTTTACTTGTTCCTCATTCATCGTAATGTCAGTGTCGGGTCTGCACCATGCAGCTTCTATCAAAAAAAATAGTCATAGATACGTGTCTGATGCAATTACAAACCAATTATTGTTTTTTTTTTTTTAATAGATAGGCCTACGTGTCAGATTCAATTACAAACCAGCGTTTTTTTTCTCTCTAAACTAATAAACTAGTTTCACGACTTGGCTGCGGTCACAATAAGACACTTGTTATCAAGGTTCCCGGCATTTGCGATGCTAATTTATCTTACTAGTTGACAAGTGTCCGTCCTTGATCGTACTGCTAGAGAAATAGACCCAGCCCGACAGAAGCGAGATCAGTCATAATATTACCGTGTCGACTACCGAAGGGGGTTTTAAGATGGCCTGGGTGTTTACCACTGTATTTTCAAACATTCCCAATGGAAAAATATCAATCGCAGGGGTCCGTTTCCCGAAATCACAGATGCTCACTTACGTCGTAGGAACCATTGACAATGAATGGACCTACTATGTCAGCTGCTAACTTAGCAACAACGCTTTTGGTAAACGCAATGGGCGATAATAGACCGAAATGGCGCTTCAAGCTAACTCTTCTCTAGTTATCGGTCAGAAAAAGGCCGGAAATCAAAACGCTGCTGAATGATTATTATTGATATTTACCGAAATATTAACCAGAGCGTGTTTGTTTACATGGGTTCAAGCGGCAGGCACGCCCGTCATAAGGTGGCGGCCAGCTCTGCACACATTGGAACGACCAACGTAGCGCCTTTAGTTTAAATATCTCGTTGGCTCCAGCGACCTCCAGGCTTGAAGAGGTTGGAAGCCATAACCTTTTAGGCGGCATCACACTTCCTGTTTAGTCACCTTTCTCCTCTCCTCTAGGCTTGCTCTCCCGCCAAGAGCTAAGGGGTGGACTATACCATTTGTATATTTTAGAAGGAGGAGCAGAGGCCCCTAGTATTTGATTTTACTCTATTTGAGACCAACTTTAATCTTTTGACCAATCCATTTAGTTGCTTTTGATTCAATAATGACATTAATTACTAAGAAAAAAATAAATTAATAAAAAAAATTACACTTTTCATTCCAGGCTTCTCAAGGGCCCCCCTCCCATTGTGGGCCCGGGTAATCAGTACCCTTTTTCCCCCCCCGTGCTACGCCCCTGCACACACATACAAGTAGTTCACATACGCGTAGGGAGGGGATGAGCAATGCAAACACACACACACACACACACACACGCGCGCGCACAGGCACACGCAGACATACACATGCACATACACACACAGACACATACACATAAAACACACACACACACATACAAGCAGTTCACACACACGAGCAGTGCACACAGATACATGCACACACACATACACAAGCAGCACACGTACACATGCACACACACACATACAAGCAGTTCACACACGTGCAAGCAATTCAATTCAAACATGCATAAGCAGCGGGCTTCTGTAGCTTCGATTAGTAAGCAGGCTTCTGTTTAGTTGATTCGAAAACATAATCAGGTGATGTATTTGATTTCTGTAGCTTTGATCAATATTTGTTCCGTAAAATCATAAGTTGTTACTGAAAACATAATCAATTGAATTATTTATGTATCTACTTGTATCCTATTCATCTGTGTTTTTCCACTCTTAAACTGTAATTTTCCTCACCTTTTAAGTGTATATTCTTTCATTTTTTTATGAAACAAATGCTTCTGTGCGCCACCAATATTTCTCAGAGAATCCAAGGGAAATAAAAAAACTTGAGAGATAACCAAAGAATTGTGATTAGAGCAAAGTTGGTTCAAAAAACTTTAGAGATAAGGGTGGGTACAACCCATGTATTTTGATTGGAGCAAAGTTGGTTGAATTTTTCCCATAAATATTGCTCTGTAAAGAGCGCCGAGTTAGCAATTCTTGGCCAGGGACTGCTCTCTGGGTTTGGCTTATTGCTTGATTCAAGGCTGGAAAAAAGATGGCTTCTGAAGATTTTGTTTCTCTCTCCCAATTATTCACGAACAAGGGGACCTCAAAAATATGCAAACATCTAACCGGCAAGACACAACAGTACGTTGAACATTGTCTCATCTGAGACAAGAATCTGCTCCGGAACTTTTGGAACTCTTTTCGGTGCTTTAGAAAACTGTAATCTTACCTTTATATTCTTCTGTCTTATCAGTGTTTTGCAGCCTGTAGTGTAGTAGTCCTGTAGTCATGCCGGTGTTGTTTTCTCTGAATGGTAGAGTTTGACCCATCTACTCCTGCATCTAGGAGGGTGTTTTTGACCCGTTGTCGGGGAGTTCTCTACATCATAGAGGGTATTTTTTTAGTCACCCATTACAGTGGTCTTATGAACCAACTGTTTTTTGCAGTTTTACGTAATGATCGATTTTTTCTTTGTAGAGCTGTAGTTGCATCGGCGGTACTGTTTTGAACATGTTGTCACACGCCAACAAAATTTTCAAAGGCAATGGAGTGCTGTAGTCTAGAATCAATACTAGACATCAACTGCTTTTGTCTGCATTCACTAATGACAAAAATGAATACACTTGCCAAATGAAACATATCTTTGAAGCTAATTCAATAAATACTTGAACTGAATTAACATGGGGGGGACCATGAATAAAAGCTGTTTTAGTTTCATCCAGTATGGATAAAAACACCATCAAATTAGAGCAACAACACTTTGCACTTTTGCACCTCCTTGGCATTGTATCCTCTCAAACTCAAACAAAACAGAACCAAAATAAAAGAGTCATTTTCCTATGAAATATGGTTCTCACTGTAGGAGTTGGATTGCATTTTTCCCCTCAATAAATGTAATGATCATTAAAAACCAATTTATGTGTTGCCTTGTCTCATATTGCATTTTGTATGAAGATCTGACACAATCTATCGTGATAAATATGCAAAAATAGAGGAAATTAGGAGGGTGTCAAATGCTTTTTTGGGGCACTGTTTACCATACGTACAAATGAAGTCTGTTGATATATGATTTATCAGTGTTTTCTTTCAGTTTATTTAGTATTCATGGATGCAATTCCACCCATTGGTGGGATCATTATGTAGATTTATGCACACCATATCCGCACATTGTCCTCACTGAAACAAGCACAAGCAAATAAATGCCAGATGCTTTCATGCAATGCGCTCAATCAATGGCTAGCAAAACACATTTGGCACAAACAGTACTGTGACACAAAATTTTTTAATTGCAAGCCTTTGTTTATGATTTCAGAATGAATAACAGGATTTAGTGATTTTAGAAATTTCATACATAATTTGTGGACCAATTTGTTTTCAGTTTTTTTTTTTTACTGAAATGGTGAGCAATTTATAAAGACTTTGTGACAAATGTGTAGCTGCATGGAGAGTGCTTTCTGCAGAAATGACCAGCATGACGACAGGTAAAAGTTCATACTGTTCAGTAGTATGCAGCGTGATAGAGAACCATGCAGAAATTGTTATTGCTGAAGAAATTTCTTGTAGAAAAATATTGCACTTTGCATAAACTGCGTAGACTGTGACAGCTGCATGTAATCGAGTTGAGCGTACTCTGTGTTATTAATGAGCAAACCTATAGAAAATGGAAGCTCTTGAAACCTACTCATGAAGGAATTTGTCATGACCGAAGAAATGATCTTTAAAAATTATTGCATTAAGTATCCCTTTCACAGCTTTCTCCATTTTTTGCCATCTTATGTATCATATTTTAAGGCTTTTCTCAATCTGCCTTTGCCACTTTTTTTTTTCTTTTTTAACAAAAGAGAGCCACCATAATTTAAAATTAAATTGATTCTGTCGAGTCCCTCTAGAAAGCAGTTTAGCAACTCTTGTCATGATCTTTATGAAAAGTGTTTGCCATGGGTGCAGAAATCAATGCTGTAATACAGGGCAGTCCTGAAGCTGTTAGGATTTAGTACCTCTGTGTTAGGTAGTTTAGAAACAAGTCTTTGGAGTTAATGAAATTCCAAACTTGTGCTGTAAAGCTCCCTTTTTCTTCTTATTTAATCCCCCCTTTAGCTGTGTTCTACAACATTGCACAGTCCAATTGGTTTGTGGTGAAACCAACTGGCCATTTCCATGTTAATGAACCTGGCTGTGTGCAAGCACAGTGATATAGAAAGTATTGGATTCGCCATACACGTTTCATAGTTTCTATTTATTCCCACAGCCTGCGAGCAGATATTTAGAAATGTTTCTGCCCTCATAGTAATGAGGGCTGAGGTCTCTAATTGGTTTCAAATGGCCATTAAAATGGGGAAGATGGGCTCTTGGTCTTTGGCTGTACTGTTCCTCTCTGTTAGGGGTGGAGCAGAGGACGTGCGTATGAGAGAGAGAGAGAGAGAGAGAGAGAGAGAGAGAGAGAGAGAGAGAGAATTTGATCCATGGTGTGTGAGATGAGTAAATGAGATGGTCTCTTTGAATACTTGAATTAACAATGTGTTAATTGATATTCTGCTGCACTTAGACATTAATTTGGGCGTCAACAATAATTCAATACCTCAGCACACTTCCGACAATAGCATTGCCAACTCAGCCTGACAAGGCAATTCTCATGCATAAAGCCTTTCCTTAAAAAAAAAAAAAACCTAAATCATTTATTAGCTGTCCCTAACATTGAGATAATGCTATTCCACAGATTCTACTTGATCATTCTGTTCATTATTACATCCTGTCACATTAATTCCATATTATTGGTTACACAGGTTTTCCCACTTTGATGTCATCAGCATTTTACCCTGCTGGCGGAGTGATATGCTTTTGCATCCAAATTTTTCATTTGTCCTTTGTGAAAGCAACCTTTTTGCTGAATGAGTGCAAAGCCCCAAGGATTTAAGGGCTGTCTTGTTTCAGAACATGGTGCTGATACAGGCGCACTGCAGCTAGCATGAAGATGGGTTCATTAGGACTCCAAAGTGACAGACCGTAATGCGGGAGATAAACAGTGCTGTTCAAATGCTTGAGTGCGGTTTACTGTTTTAGCAGCATTTATGCTGTATAACAATGACGGTGCTAAAATATTGTACTATTGAGAGACTTTCACGCATACTTTTCATGAAAGAAATCCACCTGTGTTTCAGTCAATCCCTCCGCAGTGAGAAGACGATGGCATTGGTCTGAAAGGGTGTCCGGCAGTCACAAACATCGCACAGGTTCATGGAATGGTTTATGTACCAATGAGTATAAATTTGAGATTTTCTGGAAATATTTTTACAAAAAGAATGTATGTATGCCATTAAAGCAATGGAAGAGGCTCGCAAAGTTGTCTAAACTGAGGATCAGACTATGTTACGGGAGGCATAACATCTTGAGTTAGTGATTTTGTTTTGATCGATGGCTACTGCTACTGATGAGTACTAACAGATCTTTACACTGTAATATCTACATCGCAGCATTTAATTGAGAGTAAATTCATTCAATAGAAAGATCCAAAGCGTGTCAATAGTCAAGCAACTGAGGTTCTCAGAACAATAAACATTGAGAAGTAGTGGTGGCTTACATCCTCAATAAATGTTTCTAGGATTTCTTGGATTAACAAAAGCAAAAAATGAAGACTACTTCTGAGATGAAACTTTGGTTGCGTTATTAAGGGGCTTGGGATATTATCCATAAAGATTTCTCATGAAAACACATTGCAGATCACCGTAGAATGAAAACTATTGATAAGTGAACGCCCTGAATATTAAGATTTGACATTTTAATAATAAGTTCCCCTATTTCCTCACCTTCTGTCCATTTTGACTGGAAAGTAAAGAATAGTTTTTGATTTCTGCAATTGCTGTTATGGATGAAATGTTATTTTTTCAATACCGCAAACCCTTTTTCTTTGATCAACTTCCGTTAACAGGCAGCTTCTAAACACTAAATGACTACTAATGTCCATGGATTTAGAGTGTAATTTCATTCTTTATCTTTAATACGGAAGCATTTTCTTGATCTTCTACATAGAAGCAATACTGGCCACAAAAATGGGTTTGAGGTTTTACTGAAATTTGATGAACTGTCACACTTGCACCAATGAGCCAGAACATTTAACCTCTCAATGATGAAGTAAATGACATTACCTCATAATGACTTTAAACAGTTAACGTGCAGTCGGCTCTCTTAGTTTAAGTCTCCTGTGATCTGGAAAAACCAAGTAAGTTTATCAGTGGCAAAGATCTCACAATTGAACAAAAACTTTTAGGTTCTGGACTCTTCCTAACAGAAAAAAAATGATAGAAACTTGATTTTGAAAGTTCAAATGACACAAATAGCTAGTGTTTCAAGATTTTCACCACTCTTAATTCCTGCAAATGAAAGTTAAACTCAGTTTCTACCAAAAGTGACACACGTACTAGGTTTTTCCAGATCACAGGAGAAGTGTCGGACGTGGGAAAAAATGGGATCTGAACAACTTTGACAACAGCCAAATCGTTTTGGGCAGACCAGTGGGTCACAGCATCTCTGATGTGGCAAGGCTTCTGGGGTATGCCCAACTGGCAGTCTTGAATGCCTAATGACAGTGGTCCAAGGAGGGACAAACCACATACTGCCGAGAGGGTGTTGGCCGCCTAAAGCTTATAAATGTAGCAACGGTTATCCCGTCTGGTCTGAATGGACAGAGAGAATTAAAATGATACTTGCGTGACAATGCATTACTACACACAGTGCAGCGCACCCTGCTGTGTATAGTGTTTCATAGCTGCAGACTAGTTGGAGTGCCAGTTCTAACCCTTGGCACCCACAGTGGGCACGTATCAGAGCTGAACCTTGGATTAACTGCAGAGGGTTGCCTGTTCTAGCGAGTTCCATTCTCTTTCACATTGTGTGTATCGGCTGGGTACATGATCACCATTTACCTGGGGAAGAGATGGCAGCAGGATGCAATATGGGAAGAAAACAAGCTGGTGGGGGGAGAGTGATGCTCTTGAAAATGGTCTGATGTGGATCTGGGAATTCGAGCGGCAGTCAGTTTGACAGAGCTTTCTGCCTGTACAATGGGACCCACACAATATCGGGCCAGCCGTTTAAATGTTGCGCCAGATTTGTGTATATTATCACAAGAAATAGGTCAATAGCTTGAAAAACCTCTCGGCTGCCAATTTGGCAGTTATTTAGAGTGAAACTGAGACTGGAAATCGCTGGTAGGAATAACCATCCCTTCAACACTGCCCTGGTGGTCAGAGCAGATCCTTGAATCTCCGAATGTTTCAGTCACACTCAAGCCAGTGGGCCTTAGGCAAAAAATGAGCATTAAAAAAGAAACTTTTTGTGTCAATTCAAGGGCATGCACTATAAACACAGAAGTACAGCTGGAGATTTTACTGTCACCTAGTATAAATGTCATGCGGGAGGTGAATTCTTTTATATGTGGCACCATTAAAATTCAGCAAGACCTTGACTTCTCACCGGGAGGTGGAATCACACAATCAAAGGAGCAAGATAGAACCTTAATGGTTCATAAAATTAATAGTGACCATTGAAAAGTAGAGAGATAACAGCAGTTGCTAGCTGTAGTCACGCTTCCAGAGAAGATATTGATAAGTCTGTAGCTGCCATTGATCCTTTTACTGACCTTTACAGCTCTCATCTGTATTCATCTTACAGTGGGCTCCAGAATTGTTTGAGCTGGGAGGGGACATTCCCCAAAAAAAATACTGTGAAAATAAATTACATTAAAGGGAAAAACTCAAAATGCCAAACATGTGGGAAATACTGTACTTTATTAATGTTTCAGTGGAACCAAAGACAATTACTTATCTGCCAAAAAAACACTCCTCCAATCTACCAAATTTAGATCAGGAAAGAAATTAATCTTTTTTTAAAATTCAGTTTTAATGAATCACTGTATTTCATTACATTTGTTCCTGTCGTACTGGGGTATACAGATGACTTGAAGTCTCGGCTGCATTTCAATGGTCTTTTTTTGCCTAGGAAAATTCTTAACTCCTTTGGATATGACCCAGAAATTTTTACGTGGCAGCCATGGTTAGTGCTGTTCAATTTTTTTAAATGCTAAAGAAAGGTGTTTCAGTGCTTCCTTACTTTAGCAGAGGCAGCGGCAGCTGCTGAACAGAAAACCGAGGGGGGGGGGGGGGCATCCCTTGAGACGGATTATTATTGACCTACTTTCAGTCATTGTTCTTGATTAAAACGTTTTCCAACAATATGAATAATCCATTAGCACTTAAGCACACGGCTTTCTTTTTAATGATATGTATGGCGAGTACAGTAAATAAATTCAAGTGTTTTATTCACTCGCCGAATGGGCTATGCTTCATGACAAAAAACTACCCTGGATTTTCTGCGTTTTTGTCAGGCCATCAAACCTATGCTTCATGATTGCTAAAATGAAAACAAAGAGAAAAGAAGATTGAAATCTGCTCAACTTTGACAAAAGGAAGCAAGTTACATAGACATGCATGTCACTTCCTTTTGTCAAAGTTAGGCAGAAATGTGCACATTTCTGTTTTATTTCTTGTCTTAACAAAAAGAACTGGCGACACCTGACAGAGACGAGTTTAAGTATCTTTAATCAAGGAAGATTTAAAAGCATGTTTTACGCACTCCCTGCTTTCTGTCCTTCGGCCGCCACTGAGCAGAAGGTACACTGGACCATTCTTTGCCAAAAAAAAAAAAAAAAGAGAGAGATAACACCATCCCACAATTTCTTCTGGAAGCCATATTTAAAGTGACAGATTTACCATCTGGCAAGAAAAGAAACGAACAGGACGAGCAAGGGACGCATGATGTTGCCCATTGTTGGCACAGTCCACTTCTCTTCGCACCATGGTTGTCCTGTCCTAATATCAGTTATCCTTTCCATCTTTCCTTAACCTCATGATGAATTCCATCAGGGTTAAGGAAAAGTGTTAGGGAATTAGACAACAGGATGTAATTATCGGACTATTCAAATACAGCCTTGATGTGAATGCGCCTGGACTCTGTTAGGATGTTAGCCCTGAGCAGCTGTGGAGTGCAGCCACTGGTGGTGGTGACTGAGGACTTCAGATGAGACTGGTGATGTTGAGGAGGACGGCTAGAAATGCAAAAATCCTTCCAAATATGTACCTTAACCTTGTCAAACAATACAGGAAAACACTCCATGCATCTATCCTCGCCAGAGGTCGCACAAAGTAATGAAGAAATAATAGCTATGAAAAAAAAAAGTAAAATAATTTATTTAAAGGTGTATAACTTTGTTTGGCAATATTCATAAACAAATAAACTGCATTATTCTTTTCATACTGGGATTTTTTTTGCAATGAACTTATTTTCTTGTTACATTTTTGGGCAATTCAAATTAAGTGCCTAGAATTCTCGAGCTCACTGTAAGTTAAATCCTAACCACAGTTCCTGTTGTGAAGAATTTCATGTCATTCAGAGGACTGAATGTAGTTTTCATCTGTAAGGCAAAATCCCTACTTGAATTTTTTTTATTTTCCATGCATGTAGAACCCTAACTTACTGGTCTATGTCCTTTTTCTCCCCCAACTTAATGCAGGAACCCCGAGCAGTGCGAGAAGCGAACTCGTCTGACCAGCTGCGTGGTGGACATCGGCCAGTCACAGAACGCAGGTGACAAGGCGTGTTCTCGCCCCCTGCTGGACGAATCCCGTTCCCTTTTCCACTGTTTCATTCACGAGGAAGAGCAAGGTCGGGCCGCAATGCGGTGTAAGGGCGGTGGCAGGGTCACTCAGGCCCCTAGCCTTGATCTCCAAGGAGCGCCATCGAGCCACAGGACAGAACGGGAACCTAATTTACTGGCTCACTTCAACATCCCCAATTTCGTGAACTCTGAGCCGAGCTCCACGCTTGGAGATGACGACCTGCTGCTGTGCGAGCCTCCAATCATTCTGGACAGCTTGTCCTGCCCTGAACGCGCGCATCACAACAGCTGAGATTATCCCGCTGGAGTGCGTTTTGTTGAGGCTGTTATTGGGAGACTGGAGTACTATCTGCTGTGCTAATGAATGCTTGTCCGCACAACCAACCTAATGTCATCACCTACAGTTCCGAAACTGTATGTTATACTGTGCAACGTGTACTGTTCATGAAACCACTGTGATTAAATGGTACTTGTAAATAGAAAAGGCCTCATTGCAGTCCATCATCCGCAGGCCTGTAAGTGCAGTGGGAAAAGATTCAGTCCAGATGACCTTTTCTGCATCAGCATCATCTAACATATTCAGGTAATGCATTGGTAAGCCCAGTGTGACTATTGTAATTGTCATCATACATGCAAATTACATGGTATGTGCGATAATGTTATGTCTACCCTGGAGCATAATCATGGCCCAAATTACAGGGCTCTTGACCTTTACAATAAGGAAAACAGGTGTATTTATTTTAAAAAAAAACAAACAAATAAATAAAGAAAATAAAAATATAAGAAAGCCTCACAAAAATTACTGACGGCCCTGTTCTTAAGACATTGCACCCTCTTCCTTCAGTGGTAAAACACAAATAGTGTTATTCTATTCTTTGATAGTTGTGCTCTTTTGCAATTCATTAAATTAGTTAACGTAGTTAATGGATGCTTGTCTTTCAGGGACCTCCATTACTCCATCCATCCGTAATTTGAATCGCTTTTCCTCATCCGTGTTGCAGGGAATCTGGAGCCAATCCCAGTCACAACAGCACATCCCGTACAGCTCGACTTCCAAGATTTTATATAGTTAATGTATTTAAGAAAAAAAAAATTGGTGCCAGAGCTCCACATTTGCCATACGTTCAAATATTTTTCAATTGTGTAACTAATTGCTCGTAACTGCAGATTCTGTGACAGTATTTTCATATTTAGCCATCTGGCACATCCATCGTAAACATGGAGTAGTAGCTAATGCTTTTCATGCTGTAATCTGTCAATTGATATGTTTATGCATGATGGCCCAGAAAGTCCACAGTGTACCAGGAGTGTTGAAGTACGCATTTCTTGCCATTGCTGTTCTCATCCATGAAGCTTTTATTTTTCTAATAAAATCATTCATTTTCTATGCTTGCTCTGCAACTTTGTTGGAGTCCACAGGAAAATGAAGTTTCATGTGTACAACACTGACAGAGAATGTACTGCAGGCCTATATGTTGTCTTAACTACAATTCATGTATCATTTCATTTTTCAGTGTGGCCACCTTTTCCCTGTTTATTTTCTCTAATGCCCCTTTTGTTAAAATATAATTTATTGAAAAGTGTAACTAATCATGGTCAATGCAGTTAATGACTAGTGCTCTTTTAGATATAGATTTATTCTTTCCTGCCCCCCCAAGCATGACTCTTTGAAGCAACCAACTACTGGATAATAGTAGTAACAGCAGGCCAGTAGGAGTACCCATTCTAACCCCAGCCCACAGCTGAAAGCACTTACAGCGGGTACGTCAACATTGCAACTGGACCTCGGAGCAATAAAAAAAGGTCTTCAGGTCCCGCAAGTTGGGCACATGTGCACCATTTACCGGGGTAATAGATTGCACCAGGATGCTCTGTGGGAAGACGACAAGCAGGTGGAGGGAGTGTGATGCTCTGGGAAATGTTCTGCCAGGAAACCCTGGGTCAAGTCGATGTCAGTTTGATGGAGCCGTTTTTGCAGCACGGGGGGGATATTGGGCATTTTAATGTGGCTAATTAATGCGTATACAACATTAAATACTCCCTCCCCCATCCCCCTAAATCTATACCTTGACAGCCCGGTTGCCTGCAACCACATGGGTGTAGCCACTGAGCACCTGCTTATGATCCTTTGAAAACTCCTCTGAAGTGTCCACAAGCCGTACACTGAAACGGGCACATTCTCAGCATGAAATAATGTTTTATTCAGCCAATTCTGCTGCCATGGCAACCAAAATTTATAGATGTCGTGACCTACCCAGAATCGAAGCCCACACCAAACATCAAAGGAGCCGGTTGAAATTCAAGGCCTGTGGAGCGTCCACGAGAAAATCTCTCCAGACGTGACGCCGGAGACAACAACCATGAATTCATAGTAGCTGCCCAACTTTGTCTGGGGGCTATAAGAAAAATTTGTACAGACACACTCCCTGTAGAAGACGGAAGGAGAAAGGGTATGGATAACTCCTTATAACAGACCATGTTTGCTTAGTGTTTCCCAGTCCTTGCTTAAGATCTGCATGGACAATGCTTATGTCTGCATTAGGAACAATTTTTTTTCCTTTACAAATATACATGTAGCCTATGCTAAGGCTCCTTTAGATGCCTGAGTAAGAGGTAGTTATAGCATGCATGTTGCACTGGCTTCCATCCAAGACATATTCCTATTAATTAAAATTTTTTCTATTTCCCAAACCCAATACAATGTGCAGATCTTTTTACCTAGGTTACGAAGTGGCCGGGTTCAGTAGGCAAGCAGAAGGTCATTATCCTATGTTACTCTGGCAGAGTTTCTCTTCGGAAAGTATCAACCATTTCATCCAGCACAGAGAAAAATACTTCTCACATAATATGCTAGCTAGCCTCCAAATCGGCATCTGACTGCATACAAGTTTTTCTAAAATAAATCTCGGTCTCAGGCTACTTCTCTGTACTAGACCATGTCAACACCCCAATGACATCGACTGGTGTTACGGTAATTCATACCTGAGAATTCCAGAATGCACCTTTAAGGAAAACTGAATATGCTTCAGGAGCACATTATTCATTCCTCTGTGACACTGCAGGCTCCGCTGGCACATTGTTGTAAAAAGCCAATTAATTTTTTTTCCCCAGTTACAATTCATCTCAAGCAAGTAATCAAATGTAAAACTGTAATAACTAGAGTTTGACCTTGCTATAGTATGACATCATTCATAAGAATCACAATATTTTCCCCTGATATTATGGATAAACAGAGCCCATCTCCCATGTCGACCCAGTGACCGATGTTCTTGGTAGACATAAATGTGTTCTTAGAAGCCAATAAAAATACAATTCTGATTAATAAATTATGGGTGTTCATCACCAAAATGAACAGTTTCAGTATGAATTTAATTACATGTGTAATAAATAAAACTGACAAAAACAGAAAACTAGACAAACCTTAAATTAATTTCCAAAACTAAGCACACAGGATGGTAAGAGATGTCAGCAAATAATGTATTTACCAAACTCCTCAGTAAAAAATTACAAAATAATATGTTTATACTGCAAGTGTGCCAAACTAAGAAAATACCTGAGAAGAAAGTGCAATTGTAGTTCCAGCCGACAAGTGGGGGTTGATTTCACGACATGAACACAAGACACCCAAAAAAGGACTGCCAAACAACAACTAAATTACAACCAAAAATTCAAAGCATGCCAGAGCACAGGGAATACATCAGCATTAAGCAGCAGAAGTGCAGATATAGTCACATTGTATCCCTCTGGACCACTTGAGCAACTCAGTGTGATTATTTCCAGCTAGACATCCAGCAGTTTAAGGGAAGTACAACATTATTTCCCCACTGACCTGCATCTCTGCCTCTGAGCTTCACACCCACCTGCTCTTCGAAGAGCACTTACAGTAATTTCTTACTGCATCAGCTCTAATGGATTGTAGATTGCAAAAATAAAGCACCTCATAGGTCTGTCTGTGGTTGGCGCACCAATAGTCTGAAGACCAGCGCCAGGAAGACCTGAATGTGACCAGCTACAATGCAGCAGTGACACACTCTGGGCTGCTGGGTCAGTCAGCCAGTACCATTTGTGTAGGTTCTGCTGCAAACCCGACTGGGTCGACTTCTCCAGGTGAATTGGGTGGGCTTCTCCAGGTGAACTGGGTCTAGTATTGAGATCCAAAAGCGTCTGGAACAGGGATGACCACACCTTGTCTCTGCAGCTCCCTAAGGACATCTAAAATGGAGTCCAGCTCCACCCGGAAGGTCTCCAGTTCCTGGCCTTTGGCGAGAGCCTGTTTCCGCCAGCGCTCCACCTCCCTGTGCTGCTCCGCCTCCACCACCAGCCTGGTCTCAGCAATCACCTGTGAGCCCCATGGAGGAAGCATTCGTTTTAACTAGAGTTCCTACACAGTTGTGGCATGAAGGTTCCTAGAAAACCTGGTCATGGAGCCATTTTTTCCCCCCATAACGTTTTTGAGCGCCGTCTGAAAGAGAGAGCGTTTTTTCCCGTTTTCTCTATTCTCATGACCGAATATTCCCCCCCACCCAGTACTTGTCGGAACCATTGCAAGCTGGAAGCTGGTTCATTGTTCGGTCCCTGAAATTAATAAGTTTCCCTTCCAAGACAAGAATGAAAAAAACTAACGATTTATATTTTGTGAAACGGCTCAGTTTCACACTACGAATACAAAATGGCTCCTATTCTTGGGTTGTCATAACTCAATCTAGGGACTCAAAAAAAGAAAAAAAAAGAACACGTTAACTCTTGGTTTAGCCAGACTTTGTAGGTCCGCTTACATGAGCTAAAATGTGAAAATTGTATGCTATGAGAATTATAATGTCCATATGCAAATTTTTGGGTCTTCACAAAGGCAAAGGGGTCTGACAGATGGCGAAGTTCATGAATCGTAGCCTCTGGCCAAAACTGAGCAGTGTGCTAGTGTAAGGAAGTGAGTGTATGAGTGTAAGGAACAACTAAAGGTGGACAATCCTCGATCAGAAATTAAAACTCCTCCGCAGTTTCTAGATCCAACAACCTGGATTTGCCAAATAAAACAACATTTCAGCCAATGATTGAACCAATTAGTCTAATCAGCTGACTAAGTTCATGGGTATAAGTAAAATATGACAGGATACACCAACTAATGAATTCCCTCACTCAACGCTTTAGGAATATACTGAAAAATAAAAATACCAAGTGAGAAGTCAAAGCCAGTACTGATGCCAAGAGGTCATTTCGAGGAACCATCGCTATAACAATGGACCTCCATGGCTATGGAGATGTAATATTTGCAACAGTCTGCAAAGTCATTACCTCAGCCAGTTCTCGCCTAAGTGGGCAACACTTCGCAAAAATTTCCTTTCACCAGTAAATCTAAGCAGAATCACATTAAGACAGCTTTGCTAAGCCATATTCCAGAGAATGAAGTTGCATGGACAATGGGCATTGCATGTTGCTAAGAAACACTAGATACATGTGATTTCGTGACAGGAGTGCAATTTTACTAAGCAGCAAAGGATTTTAAATGGTTCTGTGTACTCTGCACATATACAGCCTATTTTATATGCAGCCTTGGTAAGGTGCGAGTGCAATAGGCTATCCAGCTGCTTTTCATCCTGTTTGTAAAAGTTAGCATTTAGACACGTCATGACTAATTTCAGAGCGTGACTGTATTTGAAATAACCTTGTGGAATACATGACACAATATTCATTTATTTCATGAAAATTGCCATTTTTGAGTCAATCTAAAGTATATATTTTTCTCCAATATACACACCAACAGCAAGGTACATAAGAGCAAAATCTTTTTTTTTTTTTAATTTCTACACCAATATTAATACCTTCCAGAAAAGTTAGCTGACAAAAAAATCGTAGTGGAAACGATGGTATGTGAACATGCCTGAGTGCGTATAATTGAATCGGTCAATTCAATAAGGGCGCAACTCCACACATTTTCAACATGGAGTTGGGCCCTTAGTGAATTCAGCAATTCAATCGTGAATGGCCTTGCATAGCTATACTTGTGAGAGCCGATTGTTGAGAAACCTTAACTGTTGAGAATACAGTTGGGGTTAGTGAGGACATTTTGGGAGTCCTCACAGATAGTAACAAAAGATTACAGCTAATTGGTTTTGGTTAGGGTCACACAGTTACAGTCAGGGTAAGGTAAAAGTTTGGGATAAAGTTAGGCATAATTCTGCTATGGTTCAGAAAAGGCTGTAAAGTAAAAAAAAAAAAAAACATCCTCAGAAACATTGCTATTCTAAGACGTAACTGAGCACGTGCGTGTGCATGCGCACAGAGTACCTGCTGCAGCTCTCTCTCCCTCTGAGTATATCGGAGCTCCATGTTCTCGATCTTTCGCTCCAGGGCACTGAAGTGCCTGAACTCTGGGGTGTGAGCTTGCTTTGCCTCTTTGAGGTCCTCGAGAAGCTTGGCCATCTACAGCAACAGACGCACATGCCCGCACACACACGCGCACGCGCACACATATATAGGCAAACGACCAAAAACATAAACACACACACACACATGCACACATATGCTTTAAAGACGCAATTGAAAATCATTTACTGAAATGAAAAGCATTTAAGTGTTGAGTGCAGAAAGTTCTTCCTGCAATCAGTTTTTTTCCTGAAAGAGAGATCATTGATCATTTTCTGAGCTGCCTCAACAATAATGTTTACATATGTGACTTTTTAGCAATATCAAAGCCCATTTCAAAATGGATGATCATGATTTCAACATGTGAAATGCCCCTACTCTGCACCTAAAGGTTACGACTCGATGAAAAATCCTGAAACTGAGTGAGTGTTACACACGTGTGGGCATACCTGTGTCTGCAGTGTTTCTTCTCGCACTCGTGACAGAGTCAGAGCCTCCTTACAGCCCTGCAGATCCTTCAGCTGCTCTCGCAGGTGACTGATCATGATCTACGGTTATGAGGGGAGAACTAGGTTAGAACACTTTACACATGGTCTCTCTTTGCATGGCCTGCTGCACTGCTATGTCTCAGTGGTTCCTATCACCAGAGACTTTCTAAATATGAGGAGACAGTGCACTGGGCATGCGTGCAATTGAAATACTACCTGGCGGATAATTTAAACTCTAGATTCATGAACATTGAACCCAACCAGCAGCATCTACTTTGGTCATTGCCCTTCTGCCATAACTAAGATGCCATAAAAATAATGACTATGCTCAAAATCAAATTAATAATGTTTATAATATATACCTTGTGACTGAACTCTTTTCCTTTGACAGTCACTGTGCAATGAACAAATCTGCCGTGAAACTGAGCAACAGTCTTTCTCAAACAGGCCATTAATTAAAAATCTATCCAAGGGCAAACTTTACATGGTGATACAGTGAAGATCGCTGAAGAGGATCTTCTTCTTTTTGAAATTACTGTAAACTCATTTCACCACTGTGTTTATCAAGGGACGCTGAATGGCTTGCTCTCCAGCGTGGCGTATCCAACCATGTGATCACTACCTGCAAAGAGCGCATTCTCCTATTATGCCTCTCATTAAAGGGCATCTAAAGTTGATTCTCAGACGGGACGTTGAACGTCCAATGTTTACAAACAAATCCATCAATGTTTACAAACAAATCACTTGCTTTTGTTGACATCTTGCATTGTCACATGACCAATTTCATTCATAAACCAATGTTTTGTGTACATGCGTAGATAATCCTTCTATTTCGATTCGTTTGCGCAGGTGCGGCTCGCCGATTGGCCGATAAACAAAAACAATGGGAATCGACTTTAGATGCCCTTTAAAAGACTGAACATAATTTATATGAGGGTCACAGGAGGATTTTAGTGTGCTTCTAAAAAGCGATAAAAAGCTGTGACCCACCATCTGAGAGAGATGTATTTTTCCTCGACCTCCCCAAGAGAATGGAAAAAAAAGATTAATCCTCACCCACCAAATGTTCCACTATTGTTGCAGGCAAAACAATGTTCAGTGTATAATCAATAAAATAATTTTGTTTTATTTCGTCTCTCGTCTTTCATAGGTTTGATTCATTGTACATATGTTCCATAGTTGCGATTGACTTGAGGGCAGTCCAGCAAATTATATGAATAAACTCACCTTTTTATTGCCTTATTATATCTCAATCATGCAAAACACTATTATTTGAGGCAACTGTTGTGAGGCAGCAGCAACAGTAGGCCTACCCATTTGATTCCTCTCAGTTTCTTGTCTTCCTTTCACTCCAAATTATCTTCAATTTTACAGAGACTATCTTTAGCAGAGAAAGATTGGGGCAAAACATGTACATTTTCATGTAGGTAGCTGATTTTATGAATATTTGCCATTTCTTTACTGTGCGCCGCCAGGTTCGTTCATTCTGCACACCAGAAATCTACTACATTATCACTAGCAGAGCGCCGCGCACTCTGTGTGGGCCCAATGTCTCAATAGCCAAAGCACATAGATTGAGATAGGTCAGCGAAAAAGACAACAGATTGGGTCATTCTGACAGTTTGGCTGAGATGGGGTTCATAAAAAAACTTGGTATATAGTTGCTGAATTCTGGAAAGCAAAAAAAAAAAAAAAAAAATGTATATCAAATTTGTATTACCCTCCTCTGAACTCACAAACTGTGGACCCTCCCTCGGCCTAAAATTTAAAAAGCCATTCCCCGTTTTCCTTCAGTGTAGCCCTCTTGCCTCAGAATTAAGGCCGAATGTTTTTGTGGAATTGCACCATTCTCTGTATACTCAAGAGACTGTAGTGTGCACAAAAAAATTCTATTAAATTGGGGAAGCAGTCATAGTCAGATGCTCGAACCACCATGCCCAGAACCAAAAATCACATTATTAAAGTCTCCTAGACTCATTGAAATTCTAGACAGACAAAAAATTATGACTTCATCATGCCTGCATGCTCGACACACCGAGTTGCAGCTACATGATTTACTGCCGCGAGGAAAGATGATTTGCATTAGCATTCAGGTGTACCTAATAAATTGGGTGATGAGTAGCTCTAAAATGTGCAAAGGCTTTGCAAGTTCCAGTAAACAAGAGCGTCTGCAACACAGCCCAGCAAAAAAAAAAAAAAAAATCGCTGTTTAGATGTGAATAAGCAAAGACTCAGGAGTCTATGAGTGAATCATTCCTCATGTGATTAATGTTTCAGCTAGCAACAACTCTTTTAACCTTGACTGATACAGTGTGGAGCTTTTCACTCTTTAAACAATCTTGCTGGAGGATATGAACCGTGGTTGTGGAAAAGATATAACCGCGTTTCAAGAGGGGCAAATTTGGTGATTCTCATGAAATTGCATTTTGTCATGTCTGTAAGGATTTGATAGACTAAACTACTTAAACAATCATACTTTTGTATTATATATCAAACTGTGGTAAGTACTAATTGTAGGACTGTTGTCTTTGCACTTGATGGATTACCCTATATTTTATGACAACATTTCAACCTAAAAGTTCATTACCGTAACGTGTCCGGGCTTTTATTTTTTACCTTAAACCCAAAATTATCACAATACATCCCCATAATTTAATATACATATAAATACAAAAAATGGTTGGGGTTATACCCTTTAACTAGCAGTGTTACCATTTTGGGCCAACCATTTGTGAATTATTATTTTCTGGGCAAAATATACTGAAGGACTTTGAAAACGCATAGAGGATTTTTAAAAATATTATTGCAAAAATTATATCCAATGAAAATGAGGTGTCCAACGTTTGAATAGATAATGAAAGACGAGTCTTTTTGACTTATTGTCCGAGTTCGAATCCATTCCATGTCCTTGAAAACAGAGAGAGTTGCAAAAACGCAACTCTTGCTCATTACCATGAAAATGCAATGTGATTGTGAAAGATGTTATGCACGTGCTTTGCATGGGGTGTCATGCATTTAAGGCAAGGGATTCAATGGGAGAGCAGTCATTGACGACAATGCCACGGCTGAGTTTACAAGAAAGAGAACGGGCTCTTGGACTCCTTGAAGCAGGGACTTCACAGACAGATGTCGCCAGGCGTCTCCATGTTAACCAGTCCACCATCAGCCGCCTTGTCAGCAGACATCAGCAGACAGGAAGCGTTGCTGACCGACCAAGACCTGGTCAACTTCCGGTAACAACGCCAAGACAAGACCGACAAATGCGACTGGCCCACCTCAGAGACCGCTTCCGGACGGCAGCAACAACAGCAGCGAACACCATAGGCAGACATGGGAGGCAAATCCACCCCATTACAGTTCGACGACGCCTGAGACAAGCAGGGTTAAGGCCCCGACGCCCCTACCGTGGTCCCATCTTACAGCCGCGTCACCGCCAGGCACGACGTCAATTTGCTCATCGGTATGGGCGTCAACCACGTCTTTTCTTCAGGAGAATTGTGTTCTCTGATGAGTCGAGGTACTGTGTGTCCTTTGTTGATGGATGAGAACGTGTTTACCGGCGACATGGTGAACGTTACGCCAATGCATGTGTGCGACAGCGAGATCGATTCGGTGGTGGCAGCGTGATGGTTTGGGGCAATAAACGCACGTTTCAGGAGTGATCTTCATGTCATCCAGGGCAATCTCACTGCACAGCCCTATGTGGATGAAATTCTTAGGCCTGAAGTCGTTCCTTTACTGCGCCGTCACCAACGACCCCGACGTCAGTTGATTTTCCAGCATGACAATGCACGTCCCCATGCTGCAAGAGTCACGCAAGCTTTCATCCAGCAAGCTGGGATCAATGTGATGGACTGGCCCGCATATTCACCCGATTTGAACCCCATCGAACACCTTTGGGACGAACTGGGAAGGCGAGTTCACCGACGTCCGATACCGCCAGCTAACGCCGCAGATTTGACCTTGGCCTTGCAGCAAGAATGGAGAAACATTCCGATGGCGTTTATCACTCGTCTCTGTGACTCTATGCCTCAGCGTATCCATGCTTGTGCCCGGGCTGATGGAGGCTACACAAGATACTGACTGTTAATGTGAGGGTACCTTACTTTGAATGACGTCATGCTTGTCCTGTTGACACCACTGCATTGATTTCTTCTTTGTACTGAATGTTCATTCCATGGGCTTTTGAGAAATAATAACAATTGAGTTCATCTCTGGTCTTATTCATTCTTTTTTTCACATCAAAGTTGGTTATGCGTTTCCAAAGTCTCTCAGTATACATGTGCACGGAGCATGAACAGTTCATTTCCGTAACAGAGATATTTGGCTCCATTAAAATCCCTGTGTTCCAATAAATATAGTTTTTTTGTCCCATGATGCATTGTGTGGAAGAGAAGTTGCAAAATGGCAACCACGTAAGATCATCTTTCAAGTTCTTCCGGTAGATATGTTTAAGATTGTAATTATATACACCCCTTGGCACACTACTACTGTTCATTACCATAACAGGGTATATTTAAAATAGTTTTGAAGATAATTATTTTATGTTCTGTGGAAAAGTAGCTTTTATAGAGCCAAACTGTTAGTGAAAATATTTCTGCCGAGTCATGCTAGCTATGCTAATTATTGCTAGCAACATGGGACTGCCATTCATTACCGTAATGCTCCGCATTCATTACCGTAACATATACAAGGCTGTTACGGTAATTAAATGAAGTTTTATGGTAATTTATTATATATGTATAATCAGGGCTCCAAATTTTGTGGTTGGTTTTCTAGGGGTTATACTGTAGAGGTTGGTTGGTACTAGGTGTTGTTTGGTTTACTAGGGGTTGGTTGGTACTAGGAGTAGTAGTAGACAGAAAAGGAGATTAACTACATTAACTAGAGTAAGCAAAGTTGAATGGATTTAAATCATATCGCCAGTCTTGGTACAAGTATATTTCTAATAATTCCTCATTCCAAATGTATCCCTGTAGCAGCATTCTTTTTATTATTTATTTATTCTTTTTATTTTTTTTTAGCAAATTTTTTTTTTTTTTTAAATTCATAAAAAATTACAGGAATGGGTTACAGACTTACTTTTTTTTCGACATGCTCAGGAAATTATGCTGAACACCACATTAGTGTTCATTCTGCCAAAACGAGAAGTTGAAAAATCACTATTTCTGAGCATGTAAAAAAAAAGTAAGTCTGTAACCCATCCCTGTGATTTTTAAAGAAAAAAACGAAATTTGCTAAAATGGCTACACCTAGCTAGGTAGCAAGTAGATATGAGAATGAATGCTGCTACAGGGATACATTTGGAGTGAGGAATTATTAGAAATATACTTGTATCAAGACCGGTGGCATTCTATAATGATGGATAACCTTTGTAACCTTTGTAATTAAGATCAGGAGATGTGGCAAAACAAAGAGCAGCCAGAGAAGCTACAAAGGCAAGGGTGCAGAAGCATAGACAAAGTGTGGTACTTGATCATCCTGGACTTGATCCCTGAGCCTATGCCAACTACATTGTCGGCGAGGCACTTCAGTGTTGCCACAGAGATCTGGGCAAAACATAAATAAGGGAGGGTTGAAAGGGGGAAGAGGGTTGGAAAGTTACTGATTGTTATTAGTGTGAATGCTGAGTCATGCTATTGTTATCCAAATCTTTATATGTTCTTATTATTCTGAGTTCTTCTGCCGTTTTTTGCAGTCTAACTGGTCCTTCATACTTTGTGCAAGAAAAACCTTTCAAATATCAAAACGTTCAGCTCGTTCAGGACATTAAGGCTTCCATTCAACTTTTTGAAGTTATTTATACTTTTTAAAATATTAAGCTTTTTCTGAAAAATTTTCCTCATTCAAAATGAATGGAGAAAATCTTCAAATCTTTCAAATCTTCAGCCTTTTTAAACTTCAACTACTTCAGCATACTTTCAGCTAGAAACTTCATTCAAACTTTAAAATACTCTCAAGACTTTCAGCTATTCAGCTACCATTCAACTTTTTAATATCTTTTATACTTTTTATGAATAGCTCTTAATTAATTGAAAATGCTATTGTATACAATGTATTGATTGTGGTTGCATTAAACCCTCTGTTATTCTGTTATGAATTGCTCTTGATTCATTTTTTTTTTTGTAAAGTCAAGCTTAATTTGTCATTACCCAAGACAATCTAATCATTCAGCAATTTTAACGTACCCTTACATGATAAACAGTGAAAAAGATTGGACCATATAGCCTAATTTGTGAATACTAAAAACATGGCTTCTATGATGTATGAATGCCATGTGAGGTCATTACCGTAACAAAGCTTTTCATTGCTGTAACACTTGCTGTATATGTAAATATTTGGATGGGAATGAGTGATAACTTCAAATTTTATTTTTGCACAGGAACTATTTGTCAAGTCTTTTCAGATTACTGAATTGGCATTTTTTATTTATTTGTAAAATTTACACTACAGGAAAAATTTGGTATAAAACGTAATTTTGTTACGGTAATGAACATAATAACGTAAGTTATTACATCAATGAACATTTTTCTGAATGTTTACACTATGTGGCTATTCTGAACTATTAATAGAACATGCATGAAAAACATAAAAGGTCTACCTTTCATACATATTCAGTTATCATCAATTGAAAATGTGTGACGGTAATGAACTTATTTGGTCAATGACTCAACATAACATACTGAAAATGTATTAAAAAACATGTATTGATCTCTCACTTTAATTGAGCCAGTTAATTGAGACCCTACTTGCTACTAATGAGAGAAAAAACGAGCAAAATTGACCTAAAATTGTTTTTGCAAAAGTCAGGACAGTTTCGTGAGAATCACCCAATTGGCCTTCATCAAGCAAAGAAAACAATTAATGATATTTCTGAAATCACAGGGAATGGATTAAGAACCATCCAAAGCATTATTAAAACCTGGACGGATAGTAGTGAACCATCAACTTCGCTGAACAAGTGGGTAAAAAAAAATCATTAATCATTTTGAATAGAGATCACAAAAATGCTAAGTGAAGTCACATTAAAAAAAAAAAAAAAAAAATTGACAGAAGAACTCATGGCTACACTAAAATAAGACCATTTCCACATGCACAGTGCAACAAAACTTGTATGATAGGGACTAGACAGTGACGTGGCCGCGAGAAAGCCACTTGTTATTGCAGGGAAGCGGGGGGGCAAACTTCAATTTGCTGGAGAGCATAAAGATTGGACTCTGGGGAAATGGTAAAAGGTCATGTGGTCTGATGAGTCCAGATGTACCATGTTCCACAGCGATGGGCACATCAGAAAGGAAGCCCATTAAGTAATGCTCATGTTACGCATAGTGCCCACTGAACAAGCCTCCAGAGGCAGTGTTATGATCTGGGGCTCCTTCCGCTGGTCAGGTTCAGACTCAGGAACATTATGCAGGAATAAAATGAAGTCAGCTGACAACCTGAATGAACTGAATGACTGGGTTAACCCATCGATGTGTTTTTAATCCCTGATGGCACAGGCATATTCCAGGATGACGATGCCAAGATTCATAGGGTTTATAAATTGTGAAAGAGTGGCTCGGCAAGCAAGAGGAATCATTTTCACACATAAATTGGCCACTTCAGAGTCCTGACCTTGACCAGTTGAAAGTCTTTGGGATGTGTTAGAGAAGGCTTAATAAAGAGGTTTGACTCTGCCATCGTCAATAAAAGATCTCAGCCAAAAACTTGCAAAACTCTGGTCAGAAATAAATGTTGTAACATTGCATAGGATTGTCGAAACAGTGCCTTGACAAATGCGCACCGTGATGAAATAAAATGCAGTCCAAAAAAAATTATAATGTGTGAATTTTGTTTTTTTGGTTCAGCAGTGTAAAAGTGCATAATACTGTTGTACTTTTGACTAAGGCACCAGTCGCTGTCTTAAGGTGCAGAACCATAGCGCGCCTAAAAAAAATTTGAGGCGAGGAAAAAAGTGCGCACCTCACAAAAACAAAGCTAGAAAAAAACGTGTGCCTCGTGGAAACTAGACTGGTTCCGTCGCCGTCGTTACACTCCCCTGGTAGACATTCCGTATGAAACAGAACGGTAGCGCCAACACTGCTTTGTCGAAAAGATGGGAACAAGTCTTCGGGATATTGGGAAACCAAAAGCAAGAGATACCCGTCCTATGATTGGGCAAGCCGTGCCAAGTGACCCTTTCTGAACCAATCGCCTATGTTTCATTTTTGTCTTCGGAGCGGCTGGAGATGCCGTTAGGGAAGAAACTTCAGCAAAATGGGACATTCCGAGGTGAATCCCGGCTTTCGAGAATGCTTGTCTACACCAGATATGTGCATAAATTAACGATTCTCGTTTCCAGAAATTCATTTGCAGTGCACATGCGTTGTGTAACTTGGCTCAAATGTCAGTGGGTACTATGGACGAGGTTTAGACAGTGACGTTTATTTTGGTTTCCAAATTTGGTTCGGTTAAGATACGGAGTCCACGTACATGGTTTGTTAATGTAGCCAAATGGCAACTACCATTTCTGATAGTGATTCTTTTGAGCCATGTCCGGTTAAGCAGCTATTGAGGTAAGCCCCTATAATGCAACTGAGAATTTCATAATTCTGACGATTTGGTTTTCATTGTATTCCTTCTTTAATTTCAGAGAAAAACGTTTTGATAAAAAAGTCTTTTTTTTTTTTGGTAAATCTGCGCTTTGTTTATGTATTCTCAGGATAGACTCCGATTTGGCCCATGCAACTGCATTCAGAGGTTTAAGCTTATATTGGAGAATAGGTTCAGGATGCATCTCAAAATCTCAGCATGTTTTGTGTAAGAGGTAAACGAAGTTAAAACTTGTTATGTATCATAATGGGCCCTGTACATCAGAATGAATCTATCTTGGAGTAACATGCCCATCATAACAAAGAGACATCCACTCTTTTCATTCTTCCAGTTGCCCCAGCCTTGGAACAAGCCGCAAGGGCCGCAACAAAAGCTCGCCTTGAATTCCTAAACAAGCTTTTAGCCACTCGCCCGGAAATTTTAACAAGAGGCCTGTCAGCCTAGAGAGCTCTGCTGAGGATGAGTGAAATGTCCATGTCATAACTTAATTTCAGAAATTCTTGAAAACTATTGCAATATGAACACATATGACACATTTGGTAACCGGAATATACTGTGAACCAGTTTGGTGTCTCAATTTATGTAGTATAACAATAGAACCAAATTGCAATCATTTATTTCAATCATCTTACCACCAAGCAATACTAACAACCAACAAATACCCTTCCTCCCAGAACATCACTAATATAGCAGTCACAATCCTTCTAACACTGTCATAGGACAATATGATGCAGAACAATTAATCCAGAACGATGATCCGGAACAACATGATCCAGAACAATGATCTGGAACAATGAGATCCAGAACAACATGATCCAGAACAATGATGAGGAACAACCTGATGCAGAATAACATGATCCAGAACGATATGATAATTTCAGTCATCCTCAGCGGAGCTCTCTAGGCCAACAGGCCTCTTGTTGAGATATTAATGGAAGACTGAGAAAATGAGCACAAACACTGATTTTCTAAGTCCAAAATGCTGAATTTCTCATAATCCGGGACATAGAATTTTCTAATTTTCGCAGGGGATCATCAGAACATCATAATAAAGGCTCACAACAAATTAGACAAAAAGTTATCCGGCAGTTTTTGAGATATTAATGAAAGACTGAAAAAATGAGCACAAACACTGATTTTCTAAGTCCAAAAGGCTGAATTTCTCAAAAACCAGGACGTAGAATTTTCACAGTGAATATTTAGAATATCATAAGGAAGGCTCGCACCAAATGAGAAAAAAAGTTATCAGACAGTTTGAGATATTCAAATTTGAAGTGAAAAGTTGATGGTGGACGGATAGACAGACAGACGGACGCTGGACGACTCGGCACTAGCATCATAAGGAAGGCTCACAACAAATTAGACAAAAGGTTATCAGACAGTTTTTGAGATATTAATGAAAGACTGAAAAAAATTAGCACAAACACTGATTTTCTAAGTCCAAAATGCTGAATTTCTCAAAATCAGGACGTAGAATTGTCTAAATTTCACAGTGAATATTCAGAATATCATAAGGAATGCTCACACCAAATTAGAAAGGAATTTATTAGACAGTTTTTCTGATATTCAAATTTGAAGTGAAAAGTTGACGCCGGACAGGCAGACAGACAGACGGACGGACGCTGGACGACTCGGCACTAGAAAAGCTCCGCTGACTGCTGACTATCGTCACAGCGGAGCTAAAAAGACAGTGACTGAGGCACTCTTTTCTTTTTTTTGATTAATTTATTTAATTTTTTTACTAAAACTTCAGTAATAACTTCTACTCCACCCTCCTGCCCTAATTTCACTGAATCTGACTACACACCTCCTGTGTTGACACCTGATTGGCTAGTTCAGCCACTTTGGAGGCGGAGTGTTCCAGGGCGTGGCGAGCCCGCAGGCCGTCCATCTCCTTCTGGTGCTGAGCCTGAAGCGCCGACAACTGCTCCTCCGCGCGCTCCCAGGTCCTGTAGGGGGCGACAGAGAGCAGCACTTAGTAAAGATCCCACCTTCTGCATTCACTATATCAGCTGTTTGGAGAGCACATCTTCATCTCTCAGTACGAGAATACGACTCAACAATATATCCAGAGAAACCTCAGGAAAGTAACTTGCTTATAACACTGAGCAGCATTCTCACCCCTTTACTTCAGGACAGTGCTCTAAAAAATAATGGTGTAGGCCGGATAGTTTCACAGCATGAGAGAGTTTGTTTGTGTTTGCGTCATGTATTTTCACTTACATCAACAACCCAGATGGACAAAGCCGATGTGCTTAAAACCCCACAACAGCCAGACACACCACAGAACCAAAGAAAATTCTTTGCACTACATTTCACATTTTGCCATGGAATACATTTCGCATGACGTTTTTGTTGATTTGAAAGAAAAGGAAATGGCCAGAAACTTCTAATTAAATGTACTGTCATCACACTTGAATATACAAACAAAAACTACAGCTGACACATTATGTTATTGAGCCAAAGTCATCAAAAGACAAGGCAGCTACTGCTGATTAAAGCAAGAATATAAAAGATTACAGTAGGGTAGTGGGAAGTTGGTTTAAGCCAATTACATCATGCCTCTTCTGTTCAATCCCGTGGCATAACCCAAAGCTAATTACTATTCATCTGAAAGACGTCTTTCATATAAAAAAAAAACCTTGATCCTGTGCCCATGGCAGCTTTTTATATGCTCCTTTATTAAGCTTACTTGGTGGATGTACCGGTGATAATGAAGATGTAACATATCTCAAAGCCTGCTCTCCATTTGCGCAAAAGACATCCAAAGAAGAAAATTGCCAAAAAATTATATTCATTGGCCATTCACGACTCCAAGTTATGAGCAATATATTTTAGTTTTATAGTCCACAGTTCTATCTGCACAGAAAGGTAAGGTCTGTGAGTACATTAGTGTGCATGTGCTCGTGCATGAGTGCGTGTGTGTATGCACACGCGTGTGTGTTCATGCAAGGGTAAAGTATTCTAGTTCTAAAATGTTGAGCAGATTCAATTTTTGGAGATGAGTGCATCCAGGAGCGCTCGACTGACTTCACCTTCTCAGTTACACCCCAGTGAAGGCCAAACAACTTTCAGACTCAGAGCAGTGGCTCACTCGCCTGCTGGTCGAAGTGTATCCCTGAGCCCCCTGAAGCAATCGCTCCCAAAATAGATAGGCTTCGTGAACGTACCGCACACAAGGCCCACGCAAAAAATAAAATGAATCGGTTGAAATTTGTGGCCTATGCAGCGCTCACAAGCCAATCTCTACAGATGCAGCGTGACGATCACTGATCCATAGTATCCCTGACTCATCATCCGGGGATATAATAACAATATTTCCATCATATTGTTTATTTAGCAGGAACTTCTTTAGTGAGCATATTTGTTTTGCTCCTCTTATTGCTTATGCCTGAGCGGACTGTGAATACCTACAATCCCTGTCTTTTTTTTAATTCTCACATTACTGCTCAGAAAATGGTCCAAAACTATGAGAAAATGCATTGTTTTTAGTCAAATAACATCAAATTTCTTGAGTGAGGATCCTAAAACCTCCAGACCAAATAACCCCCCCCCCAATCCCCAGTCCCACAAAAGCGCCGAATTCAACTGACTGACAGCCTTTGCTAATGATGGGCTGCCCTAATTATGTGCAGGTTTTCTCCAGAGTGACACACCTTCTACCCCTGAACAGCCTTTCTAATGATGCATAACTTTTCTAATGACTTACAGCCATTCTACTAACGGACAAGCTTTCTAATTATTAACATCTTTTCTAGTGATGAGCAGCCATTCTCAGGATGGAAACTCCTTCTACTGATGGATATCCTGTCTAATGCTGACCATCTTTACATAACATAACATAACATAACATGAATGGCGAGAACAGGCCGTTCAGCCCAACTAGGCTCGCCAGTTTCTTTGTACCATCGTGAATATATCACTTCAGATACTCAATGACTCAATGGTATCTAGCTTTAAGTCTGCTCTTGAAAACTCCCAAGGTCTCTGCCTCAACAATATGGTCAGGCAAGCTGTTCCACACTGAAATTACTCTTTGGGTGAAGAAATATTTCCGAATATCAGTGCTAAATTTACCTTTAGTCAGCTTCCATTTGTGACCCGAGTTCTGCTAACAACACTTGGTTGAAGGAATCCTACATAATTCACTTTGTTAATCCCTTTAACATATTTAAAGACCTCAATCAAATCACCCCTTAGTCTCCTTTTCCTAAGACTAAAGAGATTAAGGATCTTCAGCCTTTTCTCATAGCTTTCATCTTTAATACCCGGAATTAGCTTTGTGGCTCTTCTCTGAACTTTTCTCTAAAGCCTCTATGTCTTTCTTAAAGTATGGTCCCCAGAACTGTACACAATACTCTAGATGTGGTCTGACGAATGTGTTGTACAAAAGAAGCATCACCTCCTTGGATTTGAACTCAATACTTTTGGCAATGTATCCCAGCATCCGATTGGCTTTTTAACAGCTATGGCACAATGGTTAGAGCCTGTGAGGGTTTGGTCAACAATCACTCCCAGATCTTTCTCTTGTGGAGCACATTCCAGTTTAAAACCTCCCATGAAGTAATCCCGTCTAATGTTTTTATTACCTACATGTACTACTTTACATTTCGCTACATTAAATTTCATTTGCCACATTTCTGCCCAATTCTGAATTCTATCCAAATCATCCTGAATCACTTTAGTGGACTCTAAACTATTTGCCAAGCCCCCCAATTTAGTATCATCTGCAAATTTCACTAATCTGCTCTCAATATTCCTATCAAGGTCATTAATGTAGATGAGGAACAGCAGGGGTCCCAACACCGATCCCTGGGGGCGCCACTCCCCACCCTACCTAGCTCAGATGATATACCACTGACCACCACTCTTTGTGTTCTGTCCTGCAACCAGTTATGAATCCACTTCAGAATACCACCTGTAACTCCAATGGAGCTCATTTTAAAAATTAGTCTCTTATGCGGTACTGTGTCAAATGCTTTCTGAAAATCCAAATATATGATGTCATAAGCCCTGCTCTGGTCATAAGTCTTGGTGGCCTCTTCAAAAAATTCCAGAAGGTTTGTCAGGCATGACCTTCCTTTTCTGAAAACCATGTTGGCTATCCCTCAAGATATTGTTACGTTCAAGAAATAAGTCCAGCTCGTCTTTTATGATAGATTCCAATATTTTTGCACGCAATGCAAGTTAAACTGACTGGCCTGTAATTACCTGGCTCAATCACGGTCCCCTTTTTTATATATTGGTATTATACTGCCCTGTTTCCAATCATTTGGTATTTCTCCAGTTTCTAAAGACCGTCTAAAGATGGCAGATAGCGCGCTTAAAGATGATCTCACTAACTTCCCTGAGCACTCTAGGATATAAGCCATCAGGACCCGCCGCCTTATCTGCCTTTAGTTGATGCAACTTGTCTAATCTGACGTTATCCCTAACCTCAATTTCCGCTAAATAATCTTGAGCATTGGACAAGCCCTCTGGCGAATAAAGACCCGCTCTAAGGTAAAATTCTCAACAAAGTAACCGTTTAAGGTGTCATAATATCCTTATTATCATATAGCAGCGATCCATTTTTATTCTTTATGCACTTAACCTGCTCTTTGACTTTCCTTTTCTGCTACAGTACTGAAAGAAGCGCTTAGGGTTAGTTTTTGCCCCCTCTGCAATTTGTCTTTCATACAGTCTTCTAGCATTCCTCAGCTCTTTTTTTTGACCACAGCCCGCATTTTACAGAATTCGGCCTTAGTAATCTCATTGTTATCCTCTATGTACATCTTATAAAGATTCCTCTTTTCCCTCAAACTCCTACGAATAGCTGCTGTCATCCACTGAGGATTCTGCTTTTTCAGCTTACTTTTGGACACCTTTGGAATGAATTTACATTGTGAATCAAGTAAAACCCCTTAAATCTTTCCCACATCTCATTTACAGACTCACAGTCCAGGAGTGTCTCCCATTTTGTTTCACTTAGATATGACCGCATTCTGTCAAAGTTTGCTCGCCTAAAATTAAAATTTTTGTTTTTGGAGACATCTTTTTAACTTCCCATGAAACCTCAAAATTAATAGTAGAGTGATCACTTGTCCCAAGTGGCTCCAGTACCTCAACATTGCTAATTCTATCTGGGTCATTACAGAGCAGCAAATCTAAAATTGCCTTCTCTCTTGTAGGTTTATTAACATACTGCACCAAAAAATTATCATTTATGACATCTAGAAATTCTTCCTCCCCCTACCCTGTCCTTTCACAATTTCCCAATCAATACCAGGATAATTTAAGTCTCCCATAATAATAGTCCCTCCTCCTCTACAAGCTTGCGTAATCCTCTTAAGGAGCATTTCATTGACTGTACTGTCCAAAGCTGGTGGTCGATAGCATACACCTATGTTTAAACCAGTCTCGTGTTTGCCAGTGAGCCTGACCCAGATATCTTCACAAGGCACGGAATATTCAATTTCAGGAATTTCCTGCACATTTATGTTTTCGTTCACATAGAGTGCTACACCCCCTCCTCGCCTATTACATCTATCCTTCCTAAAGAGCTTATAACCTTCTACATTATATTCATCTCCATCCTCTTCACTAAGCCATGTCTCTGTAATCCCAACTATGTCATAGCCTTCACTAATCATAACGGCCTCAAGTTCTTGAAATTTATTTTTAATGCTTCTTGCATTTAGATAAAAACATTTCAGGTTATCATGAATGCTCTTCCTTCGATTTCCCATCGCCTGCTGCTCAAAGCCCCTCACCATGCTTTTTTGCTTTTAAAAATATATCATCAATCGTGCATGTAACGCTGTCAGCTTCCATCAGGGCAGTCTGCATTTCCCTCTGTGTAACACTCTCTAACCTCCCTGCCCCCCAAGTCCCTAGTTTAAATAACTCTCTGCTACCCTCAACATACGCTGACCCAGTGCAAAGGTACCCCTCCGGTTCAGGTGTAGCCCATCCGGCTTGAACAGGTCACCCCTGTCCCAGAAGTAGTTCAGTGCCCCATAAACCTATACCCCTCTTTCCTACACCAGGTTCAGTAGCCATGTGTTAAACCTCCAGATAAAATTCTGCTTCCCTCTGCTTGCACGTGGTACCGGTAGAATCCCGGAGAACACTACCGTGGAGGATCTGCTCCTAAGCTTTTCAGCTAATTCAACAAATTTGCTTTGCAGAACCTCAAACCTACCCTTACCTATGTCATTAGTCCCAACATGGACCATGACAACTGGATCCCCTCCCGCTCTGGCCAGGAGCTTGTCCGACGCTCCAGGAGGTCTCCTACCTGGGCACCAGGCAGGCAACACACCGCAGACGAGACTCCTTGTCGCGGCGGACAGACTAAACTGTCTATTCCTCTAAGTATTGAGTCCCCCACTATCAATAACTCTCTTTTCTGAGAGGTAGAGGCCAACAGGGTGCCCTGCTGCTCATCAGTCCCCTCACTCTCAGGGTCAGGGGCCAAGTCGAGTTCCTGCAAGGGCCGGAATCGGTTGGACACCTCAACCACTGGAGGAGCTGTCGCTGTACGGTGTGCACGCCCTTTCCTGCGCTTGACGTCCCACCGTCACCCAACTTTTCTCCCTGCCTGCTCTGGGGTCCCCACACCACCCTGCTTTGGCGTACAGACCATTTCTCTAAACGACATACTACTTAGTTCCTCTAGGAACTCTACTGATTGCGAACCATGTCGTCGCTAACTGGCCCTGAAGAACAAGGATCTTGCTCTCCAGATGCTCAATTAGCTGGCACGGTGACAGACAAACCCACCCTGGAAATCTCTTTCCAAAAGTGCGATCATCCTGCAACCGTCACATAGTTTTGGCCACATTTTGAACCCCCTACCTAATGACCTCGCTCACCCTAGATAACAAAGAAAATTACTAATGCCGAGACAGAAGCTCAGGAACCACAATTTATTAATTAATTAACCTGAGAAGCCCTAAGCAGCAGTCACAATAGAAACCGTGGGGGAAACTATGTGAATGGATAATAAGCCTCTTTTAACAGGGGCTTAGTTTTAGTGAACAGAAATGAAATACCAAATTGAGAAACTCTATCGATAATAAGCACTCCTAATAAGCCAACTTGAATTTATCTAGACCGCTACTATTAATATACTAACCCAAAAAGTCTCACAGGGCTTTGCTGAGAACCCAGATAAAAGACTGGCTATACTACGCCCAGGAGAAACTGGAGGAGGGAGGAGGCGGAGCACTCGGTAAAGCTTTCGTTTTAAATTCAAGGGTAACCTAACAGACGACTAAAGTGACTGCTGTCCTATTGACTAAATACTACATCTCAGATCCCCAGCCAAAAAGCAAACAGTAACTATCTAGCTAGCCAGCCACAAATACAACCAAGAGTAACCGAGATAAGAGTTAAGCCTCGGTTCCCTTTAATTAAAACGGACCGAATAAACAAGTCGTTTTACTTATTGAGCGAACTATACACGGTACCTCCCCAACAAGCTGTCGCTAAGCACTCAAACAAGCAGTTAAACTTTAATCAGCTGATCAAGGCACCGCAACCGGAGGAAAATACAAAGATAACGTAATTTTCAATGTGTTTAATCAGAAGAGCCCTTCGATGATAATAAAATGCGAAAAAGACAAAAACCCCGGTTCGCGTTAATATTCAAGCTTGGAAATGCGGTAATGCGGTCAGGATAGAGAACGAAGGGGACTAAAAAACCCCCGTGAACGTCAATATTTATTGGCTAGAAGACTGTATGAAAGGCAAGCGACCAAGTATGAAACCAAGCCAGATAGTTAGATATCCCGGTAATTTGATATATTCCTGGCGTTGAGAGCTTACAATAGTTCGTTAGCTAAATCAGCTACAGAAAAAGCAGGCGACAGTGTACCTCAGTCCTTGAAAACAACTCTGACTTACTTTGTATATCACACAATTCACTAAATTAGACAATTACTTGGCGTTTAGTTTATTCTTTAAATTTAGCGTTTAAATTTATTTTACTTTACCTTACTTTTGCTCCGGAGACTGAAACCCCTCAAAAAAAACCCCAAAAACCCCCGTCGCCTTTGTTCGACCAGATTAGCGACTTAATTTGGCTGTTTGCTCACCGAGTTGTTAAAGGGGGAAAAAGGGGAAAAAAAAAAGATGATGGAGGAAGATTCTCCCTGCCCCTAATGCGACAAAGGTTATACCTCGGGAGCAAATTGTCTAATCTCTAATACTGTTTGAGCCTGAACACACAAATTAGTTTCAGATAACTCCGTTTAAACAAGAGTAAAACTTCAGATTCGATCCCGCACGTCTTCCTCTGTCTCAACTCAAGCAGAATGAACACCAACGAACAGCGCTACAGCACAGCCAAGAGCTGCTGATGAGAAGCCATTCTAAGGATGGACTTCTGGCTGCTGAACAATGTTCTACAGAGAGACATCCGGGTGGGAAATTCACCTCTCAGAATGTGATCATCTACCACCCACTGACAAATAAATGTTCAGAATCACCAGCTACTGAATATTAAATCTTCTTTTGTGCCTGAAATCTACCTGCCTCATTCATATTTCACCAGCCTTTGCTCAATTTCCACCCTGCTGGAGGCCTATTCTAGTAAGAGACGGCTTTTATACTAAAAGGCAGCCTTTCTACAAATAGAATATAGAATTTCTATCTGGTTCAGCACTAGCACTTCTCCCTCATGCTGTTTTCCATAAGACTGTCTGTCACAGCCTCAAGACAACAGGTAAAAGAGGAGGTTCAGAATGGGAACTGACAAAGAAATCATGACATCCATTCAGCTCAATGAAAGAGCTTTAGGCTTCAGCACACCAGCTCTGCAATTTTAATAATCCTCTTAGATTGTCCTCAGTAGCCTAGTGTTTGTCAGAAAAAACTCTGAGGCGACAGCCTTGATCAGTTTTCAATACCATGCACCACAAACAACACACTTAAAAAAAAAAAAAAAACAGTTCAATTGCACAGTGTAACACTAAGATATTAACATTCACACCGATCAGCCACAACATTAAATATTGTTGACTAACATCCTGTCTAATATTGTGTAGGTTCCTCTCATGCTACCAAACAAGTCCTCTATCGAGTGATGTCCACTGGAATTCCAGGACCCCACATTTCCCAGAGTATCACACTCCCTCCACTAGCTTGTCATCTTCCAAATCTACATCCTGGTGCCATATCTACCTAAGTAAATGGTGCACACATACCAGAACAATGAGCATGATGTCGAAGAAAATGAGACTGACAGGACCAGGTGACCCTTATCAGCCGCTCCAAGGTCAATTTCTGACACTCACATGCTTATTGTAGGCACCATTTTAATCCTGTGTTTATACTTAAAACTCTTTTTTCTATTACCTTCGTTCTTAGAAAAAAAATTATCGGCTTCCATTTCCGGTGAGCGTATGGCATAGATGCTTGCCAACACAGCTCCGCATTTTCGCCCGAAAGTTTTACTAAATTCATTAAAAATAACGTCAGCCAGGCTATTTAAGACACTTCTGTCTGATTTGGGCTTATTAATCTACTGCCATTATGACGAGAAAAAATAAAAACAAAGCATGCGGCCGACAACGACGATGAGCCTGCGGCTTCCACCACCGAACAAACACCTGTTGATGATCAAGTGCCTAGCACAGTGGAACCGTCAGCTACCGATATCATGGCTGCCATCAATTGTCTCAGCGAAAAAATGGACTCGAAGTTTGAAATGATGAACAATGCCATTTTAAATTTGCAGAAATCATTGAAAGATGTTTCCGACAGAGTAGCTCCTAATGAACAACGCTTAAGCGACCAAGAGCTGCGAGTTACCGAGCTGGAGAAGCAATTTGCTAAATGGGCTGTAAGGACAAAACAGCTCACGGATCAAGTTAACGACCTTATATCACGCTCCAAACGACGAAACATACGGATCGTCGGAATAAAGGAGAATGATGAAGGGAATAATACATCAGACTTTGTCTCCAAATTTCTAACAAAATTGCTTGGCGCTGAGCATTTTAGCAAGCCAATTAAAATAGACTGCGCTTATAGAGTTTTGTGTCCTCGCCCAGATGAAGGCCGGCCATCACGTTCAATTATCGTTCAGCTCCACCATGACTCAGTCAAGGAACGAATACTTAGGCTTGCTATCAGAAATTTCCACTTTTCACAACGGTTTGTTACGACCCGATCTAGGTAGTGCGGCCACTGGTAGCTAGATGAGGGAAGCACGGGAAGGGAAAACTGTGGCAAACCCAAAAGAACCTGAACGCTGAACAGAACTCCGGTCCCTATACTGCCTAACCAGAGCTAACTAAGACCTACCGCTAGTCTTCGAAGGCTTACCAGGCACGGGGCGGCTTTTAAACACGTAACTCCAGAACACTCAGTCCAAAAGCGTGGACTGAGCGAGCGAATCGTGTACCCCTTCGAAACAAGTTTCCACCCTGAGTCACCTCAAAAAAATAACAAAGGGAAAATAACAAAGCAAAACAAGAAAGAGGTACCCGATGAAAGGATCGTAGAAAATCCAGCTGGGAATACCCCAACTAACCAGAGTAACCGAACAGCGTACAGAAAGGGCGAGACGAGCGAGGTAGTCAACAAGTTTAATCAAAGTCAAAAACCGGGCATCTATTACCGAACAACCAGATAGAAGGGCAAAGGCAAAAATCAAAGTCACAGTGCGACAAGCCAAGGGTCAACCACAGGAATCCAAACAAACCAAAAGTAAGGCAAGGCAAGAATCGTAGGTCAAAACAAACCGGTCCAACACAGAAGGCAATCGAGATACTCACAGTACAGGAATGCTAATTACAAAAGGTCGAAGAGCTAGTCTCTCACAGGAGCGCACGTGGCGCCCTTATAAAAGCACCGCCCCACCCCTGGAAGTGGAACATTCAATTCAGGCCCAAGCAGAACTAATACTAGGGCAGAGGTCATAACAGGTTCAAAAAATTTTTTTTTTCCTGACTTAAGTCCTGCAATCATGGAGCAGCAACGGCGTTTTGAACAGGTCAAGGCAAGATGCAAGGCAGCTGGGGTGAGGTATGGTTTCCGATACCCGGCACGTCTCCTCATAACGGTAGGAGAGGACAAACGCACTTTTAATAATCCGAAAGACGCTGAGAAATTCTTGGACGATATGCATGTTAAACATTAAACTGACTGACTTCCCACTGCTTACCCAGTGAGGAAGGCAGATGTGATTGATAATGGTTTGATTTTGGTAGATGGCAGACGTTATAATTACTTGCTTTTGGCGGAAGCGGACCTTAACATTTACTGTTGATTATTGATTGTATGTTGGAAGTAAGGAAGATCAGTTGTAGTTGGGTTGGTTTCTCGGAAGGGAAAGGAGGACAGTTGAACCCCGGAGGACGGTATGAACTGTGTTGTTTTGAGGGTAAGGGAGGGTGGGTTGGGTGTAATTTCTATGTACATTTGTTTGTTTATTGTGGTAATAATAATATAACAATATATAATATAACAATAGCCTCCCGGAATTGCCGGGGATTGAATCACCCTGTTAAGCGAGGTAAAGTTGTTGCTCACTTGAAATGCTTGAAAGCTGATATTGTATTCTTACAGGAGACGCATATTAAATGCGCTGTTAAAGATAAATTCTGCTTTGGATGGGCATCACGTGTTCCAGTCTAATTTTACTAGTAGGGCCAGGGGAGTTGCAATTTTGATTAAGAAGAGTGTATTATTCGAACATGTTTGCACAGTCTCAGATCCCAATGGAAGATTTATTATTGTTTCAGGAGTACTAAATTGTGTCCCCGTTAAGTTTGTAAATATATATGGGCCAAACTTTGATGATCCGGATTTTTTTTACATTAGTTTTCAATAAAATACCGAATATAGATAATTCAAATATAATAATGGGTGAGGATTTCAATTGTACCCTTGACCCGAGATTAGATAAACAGTCAATTTGAGTTTCTGAGAGAAGTAAATCTAGAGATGTGCTTAAGGATGCAATGCATAATTTTGGCTTAGTTGATATCTGGAGGTTGTTGAATCCAACTACTCGAGATTATTCATATTTCTCGCCCATCCATAAATCTCACTCAAGAATTGATTTAATTTTATTGGATTCAAAACTCATTTCAAATGTTGCTACAGCTCAGTATCATAGTATTTTAATCACTGATCATGCTCCTGTGTCGCTTGCTCTCAAACTTAGTTACAAAAAAGATTGGAATTGGCGTTTTGATAATATGCTTTTGAAAGATAAATCTTTTCTGAAATACATGTCAGATCAGTTGTTCAAAATAATTAAAACAAACGACACAGTAGACGTGAATGATTCGGTATTATGGGAAGCAATTAAGGTGGTCATGAGGGGTAGTATACTGTCATATGAAGCCAACAAGAGGAAACAGTTTAGGACTAGACTTAAAGAAATTGAGGAATTGATTGCCAAGTTTGAAAAATCATTTTGAGATACAGAAAATCTCAATCTGCTTCATAATATTGTTGCACTGAAATATGAGTATAACACAATTCTTTCCAATGAAGATTAAACAAAAACAATTTGAAATTGGAGATAAACCTCAGAGGTTAATGGCCCGTCAGCTGAGGAAAGAACAGGCCTCCCGAGCTATTTTAAAAATTAAATCAAATGAAGGTAATATCTTGACTGACCCAGTTAAGATAAATGAACTTTTTGTGGAGTATTATTCAAAATTATATGCATCACAGTGTAAAGATAATTCCAGTTTAATTCGGTCATTTCTTTCTGGGCTTAACCTCCCACAGCTCAATAAGGAAGCAGTGAAGGAGCTAGATAAGGATATTTCAAAGGAAGAGATTCTGGACTGTATTCAAGATTCTCCTAACAATAAGGCCCCGGGTCCAGACGGATTTACTGTAGAGTTTTATAAATGCTTTTCTAATGAATTGGTTCCACTGTTATTACGTATGTTCAATCACTCTTAATCTTCTGGTTTATTACCTGATACTCCATATAAAGCAAATATATCTTTAATTTTAAAAAAAGACCGTGATAAATTGAAGGCTTCTTTGTATCGCCCTATTTCACTGCTTCCTAATGAGACAAAGCTGCTCAGCAAAATTTTGTCTAAAAGACCTATATTCACTCTATTGTACATGCGGATCAAACAGGATTTATTCCTGGTAGGCATAAGTGTTTTAATTTGCACCAATTATTTAATATATTATATTCAAAACATGATAAAGAAACTGGTGATTTCATCAGATGCACATAAAGCCTTCGACCAGATCGAATGGCCTTATACAGTGCCTGACAAAAGTCTTGTCACTTATCCAAGTTGTAGGAACAACAAATAATAACCTGACTTGTAGTTGATCAATTGGAATCAAAAATGGCTTATATGAAAGGCAAAGCCCTCTAGATTATGCGAAATATACCAAAATAGAGTTTTGTGTCATTGATAGAGTTTTATAATTTAATTTGTACACAAAGGTCAGATTTTGCTTGGACAGAAGTCTTGTCGCATTGAAAAAAAATGTGGAAATTATACATACACTTTATTTTGAATACACAAATATGCCACTATAATATCAGAACATAAAGCCATGGTGCCTTGGAAAAAAGAATTAATATTGCGTATGACTCCCATGAGCTTGGAGGACTGCATCCATACGTCTTGGCAATGACTGAGATAACTTGATGCTGAAATCATCTGGAATGGCATAGAAAGCAGTCTTGCAGGACTCCCAGAGTTCATCAAGATTCTATGGTTTCATCTTCCAAGCCTCCTCCTTCATCTTACCCCTGAAATGCTCAATAATGTTCATGTCAGGTGACTGGGGTGGCCAATCCTGGAGTACCTTCACCTTCTTCGCTTTCAGGAACTGTGACATGGAGGCAGAAGAATGAGAAGGAGCAGCAGTATAAGTGGGGCAGCAAGAACTTCTTGATATTTCAGGCTGTTGATGTTGCCATCCACTCTGCAGATCTTTCTCACACCCCCATGCTGGATGTAACAACAAACCATGATTTTTCCTCCACCAAACATGATTGTTTTTCTGGGAGAATCTTGGGTCCATGAGGGTTCCAACAGGTCTTGTACGGCGACTGGCATGCAGTTCAATGGATGATTCACCAGAAAAATTAACTTTCAGCCACTTCTCCAGTATCAATCCTTTCTACGAGCTGTGGGCCTTGGCAAATGCAATGCAGGTTTTTTGTTTTCTGTTTAATGCAGACTTCTGTGTACTAATTTGGCTATGAAAACCACTTTGAGTGAGAATTTGACAAACTCTTCTTGTAGATACCGGGATTTTTGGTGACATTTCCTCATGTAGCTTTCGCTGTAGCTGAAGAAGGGCTAGTTTTGTACAGTTGAAGCAACAAACGGTCCTTTCAAACAGTTGTCATACCGGGGTCTGTCTGACCTGCGCTTGCCATGAACGTCACCAGTTTCTTCAAATCTTTTTCTCATCCCCTCCACTTGACATTTGGATACATTAAAGATATCTGCCTCTTCAGCAGCAGACTCAGTCTTCAGGCTCTTGATGATCAGCACTTTGGTCTGTGGTTGAATCTTTGGTATGTTGTCAGAGGTCTAGTCGCACCTCATATGAAAGTCTGGTGTGCTGGGGTTATTTCTATACACATCTGGGAATGTGTTAATTACAGTATTTGTCACAGGTTAAACTCTAATCTGCGATTTGTTGTATCATCTGAAGAGACGACAAGACTTTTGTCCCAGCAAAAACAGATGTTATGGGCTTAGCCAAGCTGTGAACATCAGAACTCTTTTTGACGGTTTCATTTTGCACCAAATTATTAATGTGAAAGCCCTTGACATTAAAATGGACCATTTATTGTAACAATTGATTGGTTATAAATAAAGTTATCTGCTATTTTTAGCTACTATGTCCTTATGCGACAAGACTTTTGTCAGGCACTGTATGTATGAGACCCTTAAGAGTTTTGGTTTTGGCGTGGTATTTATTAATTGAATTAAGATACTTTATGCCCACCCCACAGCAACTGTTATTACAAATCAGAACATCTCCCCTACGTTCCCCATATACAGGGGTACCAGACAGGGGGACCCGCTTTCAGCATATTTGTTTAATTATTGGACCTTTAGCTATTAGTATTCCATCACATCCTAGAATATTTCTTATTACAATGAAAGAACAAGAGCATCACATTTCTTTATATGCAGATTATTTACTCATTCTTATAACACAGCCACATATTTCTATACCTGCCCTTCTTGAGTTGATTTTTTTTTGGCACTTTTTTTGGGTATCAAATAAATTGATAAAAAGTGAACTTATGTCTGTCAAGCTGAATCTTACCAATGTCACATTAGATTCAGTTCCATTCAAAATAGTAAAAGATAAATTTACTTGTCTGGGGGTTACTGTAACTAGGAATCCTGAATTACTTCTGCAAGTGAAATGGCAAAGGAAAATTGATCAACTGAAAGAGAAAGTTTTTGGAATACTCTTCTTCTTTCCATGATAGGGAGAATAAACGCAATTAAAATGGTGGTTCTTCCACAGTTGCTTTATTTATTTCAAATGATTCCAATGTTTATATCAGAAATATTTCAAACTGTTAGATTCCATTATTTTTCCTTTCATTTGGCAGAATAAAGCAGCTCATATAAGTAAAAAGCATCTTTGTAAAAATAAGATTCAAGGTGGTTTTAGTCTCCCCAATTTTAAGTCTCCCCAATTGTTGGCTCTCCCCAATATTTGGCTGTCAACTTAAATATCTTGCTGTATTGGAGGAACACTTACACCAAAGGAAGTGTACCACCTGATAAACAGGGTATCTGCAGGTTTCAGCAAGTCAAATTTAAGACTTTTTAAGGATGCGCGGACACCCTGATAAATGCCCATCTTGGCTCTCTATTGAACAGAGGTTTTGCAGAGGAACCTCTCTTCCAGCTCTTTCAAATAGCCCTACGAAGATAGATAAATTGTTATATGGAGGTAATATCATTATGAAGGCGTATTTACGCATTCCCAACATGTATATTGACAGCCCAATTTGTGATAATCATGTCTTTGAACCTGGGAGAGTCGATGTCACCTTTAGAGATTGGAAAGGAAGGGGAATTATTGCCTTAAGAGATTTGTATGTAGATGATCATTTCATGTCATTTTCATAGCTTTAAAGTAAGTGTGATTTGCCAAATTTCATTTTTTTCGGTATCTTCAAGTAAACAGTTTTTTAAGGACCTATATCCCATCATTCAATATTAGAGGAAATAAACAAGAAAGTACCTGGATCAAGGGGGAATATTTCAGCCTTTAATAAAATATTCTTGGGTCAAGTAGATAACAATACGGACAAAGTCCGACATTGATGGCAGACTGAGCTGGGTTTTGATTTATCTCAAGCTCTTTGGAAAACATGTCTCACGAATATACATCGGTGTTCAATAAATACAAATTTTGGTGCAATTTAAAGTGGCACATAGATTACACTACTCTGGTGTTAAGATGAATAAATTATTTCCGAGTGTATCCGCTTTATGCAATAAATGTAAAATTACTGAGGCTTCCCTTATACATCAGCTATGGGCATGTGTTAAAGTACGTATATTCTGGTCCTCCATTTTTGATTTTTTTTCTAATGTCTTTGGAAAGAACTTGGAGCCTAACCCCCTTGTGGCAATACTCGGAGTAACTGAAGGCACTTATTGGAACCATGGAAAATTTAAGTGGGTACTGATGCTGGGTTTTGTCATCGCTAAGAAACTGATATTACAAAAATGGAAATCAGATAGTGCCCCTATTTTTGAAATGTGGCCTAGAGAATTGGGTGACATTCTCCATTTGGAAAAACTTAGATTTGAAATATCTGATAGGTTGGTGACATTTGAAAGTATATGGGGTCCAGTTTTAGCCTATCTACAGGATTCGAGAGGTGTAAATGGTGACTGAATAGGTTATACTTTGTATTGTAACTATATTATGGCTGGTTTTGTTTCTTTTTTTTTTTAAGATGTCTGCCTTCTTGTCCTTTTTTGCATGAATGTTGGTTTTGTTTTGTTATCTGTACTGATTGTTTTGAGGATTAGCGGATGGGATGGGTTGGTGTGAGGGTTGGTGAGGTGCCTCTTTTTTTTTGGTTTATGTGGGTGGGTTGCCTTTGTAGCGGGATTTTTACTTGCAACAAAAATATTTGAAACATAAAAACATTTCTGCCACAATGTGAGATTCTTTTGACTGATTTCTATATTTGTTCACAGGATAAGATAATTTCACGTGCCTCACAGAAAATCTAGAAATGAGTCAAAATTTTCACATCAGTGGCAGAATTTTTTTTCTTCTGAAAAAGGTAATAGAAGTATGTTTTTTAAGTCTAAATACAGGATTGAAATGCCCACTAAGATTTTGTTTTTGAAATGTGCCTCACCGCTGTATGTACTTAGGCAATTTCTCATCAAGCTACACCCTGAGAAATTGAATCACTGCTTTCTAAATTTCAGTCATTTGGGATATAGATTTTAATGAGTTATTACAGCAAATGGATTTCCAAGAGAACTTCAATATTTCCTTACGGTGTGTTTTTGAAGATGGGCACACTTCACAGACTTTATGATCCAGGTAATCCCACAGCAGCACTAGAGAGTTTAACCCTTTCAGCGCCGTGGGCAACTATGATGTAAGATATGAAAGTCAGATGCTGTTGAAAACCTAACATGCGGCAACTTGTTTAGAAGAGCTCCCCAGTGGGAGCTCTTTTAAACAAGATGCCACATGATAGGTTTTCAACAGCTCAGGATAACTACATTTTTTATTCCTTGAAAATGTATTCGGTGCTCAAAGGGTTAAATCAGGTGATTGAGCTGGTTACACCAGAAAGTCCCTGCAGTGTTTGAATTTATGCTTGGGGTCATTGTCTTGCGGAAACGCAGAGCTTCTTCCATTTCATCAAGTCCATGGATGCCATCAACTTTTTTTGTCTCTGAATGGGTAAATACCATATTAACAAAGCCAGTACATGGAACTGAGATGGTTGTTGAATCTATGAGAGTAAACCACTCTCATAAGAGCTAGAGAAGCCCCACTCACTCAGCTGGTGATTTTCCTCTCTTCCGTTCATTATCATTCACAAAAAGGTGAAAAGACCTTAGTGTTTTTGGTAGTTTTTCTACATCCCTTCACTGCACAAATATGACCCATGGAAAATTGCGTAAAAACACAAAGTAATGTCGAGAACCGTGACCAAGTGCCTCATTGAAGCTCTTAGTTAATACACCAAGAGTTTCTGTTTATGCCACTAGCATGGCTGACTTCCAGCTTAAGACATCATATGTAATAAGCTGTGACAGTCACGTGAAAGTGACCAATACAGAAATCTGTACGGATACAGAAGATTTCCCACGCATGTGACCTGAGGGACCTACGAGCAGAACCCTGTATGAGGAAGCCACAAATGTACAGAGGTGCAAGACAGTTAAGTGCCTTCAAAGCAAAGTAACACTTTAAAATCAATTCAGAATTCAACTTGCAGCCAGTGGAGTGTAGCCAAAACAGGAGTCGTGAGTTCCTCTCTCTTCGTACCAGTTAAAAACCTTGCTGTCCCATTTTGCACAACTGGAATCGAGATAGAATGGAGTGCCACTGCCATATATAGGGAAACAGCAGTAATACAAGCAAAAAGTAGTTAGTGGATGGATTAATGACTTCAAGTCCTTGGGTGGTAAAGCTTGGCAATAATACAAAGCTGAAAGAAACTTCCTGTCATAGCAGAGCCAGTTTGTTTGTGAAATTTCAACGAGGACTCAAAAATTACAAGGTTTTTTTTTTACCTGGTCACACAAGTTGGCGGAAAGAGAGCTTATCTGATTACAAACCTATCATTCTTCCTTAAGCTGAAGGAAGTCATTTGCTAACCAACACTTAATGTTGTCAATGCAACCAAAATGTGTCATCAATGAACTCCCGCTACTGGGCCTGACTATTCGATAAAGCTGCACATTAACAGCAAAGCAATGAAGAACTGTGTTTTTAAAAAAATAGAGCTGAGAGGGAGCACTTACAGAGAAAATAAAAGGGGATTCAATACAGAATACATGAGATGGGAGCCCGTGAAGAAGAGGTACTACCAATTTTGACAGAGAATGTTCTGTCCCTAAAGTAAGAGGCAAACCACTTTAAAGCAACACCTCAAATGCCTACTTCACTGCTAACATGGTTTAACAGAATCGCGGTCGACTATACTGAATGCAGCACTGAGCTCAAGCAAAACCAGGACAGCATAAAACCCAGAGTCCACAGCCAACAGGTCGTCTTTCATAACTTTAAGAATAAAGTCCATGCTGCGAAGTGCTAAAAAAACCTGACAGGAATTTTTTCATATTATTGTTGCTGTTCAAACAAAATCTAAGTTGAGAGAAAACAACCTTATCAAGGATCTCAGGCAAAAATGACAGGTTTGAAATGGTCATACAATTTTAATGGACCATTGGTTCATGGTTTGGCTTATTCAACAAAGGCTGCACCACAGCATGTTTAAAACTCGACGGTGCACAGCCGTTGTCAAGACAGCCATTAATTAAGCCCGTGACCATAGGGCTGAGAGTGAGAAAAATTTCCTTTATAGTTTGTAAATGTGGAATGACCAAAGGGCAGGCATTCGGCTCCATGAGAGACCAACTCCGACATCTGTGGTATAGGCACAGGCTGAAAACGATTAAAACAGATTGGTAGTGGCACCGAGGGATCATGTGCTGGAGGCGGATTGGAGACCTTATGTGCTGAATTTTACTGATAAAAATTTTTCAAAGTGTTCACAGGTTTCAATGGAAGCAACGGGGAAGGTAGGCCTATTGGCCCTGGGATTGAATGGTGTTCACGGCATGCAAAGGACTGTAGGCCTGTTCTCATTTTTGGCAAAAATATCAAAAAAAATTTAACTGGCAGCTTTGAAAGGGAGCTGATATTTTGACAAACAGTCTCTGAGAATTTCATGACACCTGGAGTTTATCTTTTTTCCATCATTGCTCTGATTACCTTCACTACTGCTTCACAGAGCGTGTAGTCTCATTATGTTAGGGCTGAGCATTATCGCATCGCCAGAGCTTAAAAGGGAAACAGAATGTCAGTATATCTGGTGTAAAAAGTGTAGTCAGGTCCTCTAGTATCAGGGCCGTGTAAGAGGGCATCATTAATAAAGGACTGATGAAAGGATTGAAAGGCATTGCAGAAATGCAGGGAAGCATTTTTAACGTGAGAAAAACGAGGGGGTGGGGCGGGTTGGTTAAGTCGAGGTGGGGAACAGAATGGCGAGGATTCAAAAACAACTGGAATGTAATCAGAATGACTAGCATCAATAATGTATTGTAGCTATTTTTACTCCCCTAGGTGCACTAGTTGTGGCAGTGGTTTAGCCGCTATATTTCGTAATCGTTTTAAAATTAAACTGCTATTTGTTGATGCGTTTCCCTGTTTTGAGGTGCAGTTACTTGAGGTTGATCATACCAGTCCAGTGCTTTGTGCTTTGGTTTACTGATGTCCGAAATTCAATTAGGATTTAATCTAATATTTCTGAGTTTTTATCCAGTATTGTACCCAGTTCTGATAAGCTTATAATACAAGGCAATGTAAACATTCATGTATGTTGTCCATCTGGGTGAGAGAATTCATGTGTCTTGCAGAATCCTGCACAATCTGTGACAGGCCCCTGTTATCATACGCACCACTCTTTGGATCTTCCTTTGACTCCAGGTCTCCCTGTAATTAATGTTGATTATCATAATTACTTCTGCAGTCCAGATGAGCAATTTTAAAAAGTCACAGAGATAAGCAGACCAAATGGCTGAAATTTATTCATCGAGAGGCATGTCAGCAGACAAAGACCAACATGGTCTGAATTGAGATCCACGGTGTATATACTGAGGGTGACGTGCAATTCCCAGATCGGAACAACAAATTCAACTGTAGCAGCTCAGGAGAAGATTCGGCGTAAACCATTGCGAATCATACAGAATCCCACACCACCATACAAACAGCACACCACCGATTACCATCTAAGTATCCACTATAATTGGCAATGATTAGCTGTCTGTCAAACAAAAAAGCATGAAAGGAGACATATTCTGAAAGACTCGCTTTTTCAGTTCTTGTGCACATGCATTTCAGTATCTGGAGTACGTACCAACCCACTAAAAGTGAAGTAAATCAACCCAGTCATGTTTACATGGGCTGCCTTTGTCATTAAACATGGCATTCAGTATGGTATTCAGACCTTGCTCTCCTTCGTATGTCATGTGCTGCCTCGTGAGAACTGCTCCGCCCCTCACCTGCATATCTCCACCCATGGCTCATTTTTTATGGCAACATTACACCTTCTATCAGCAAAAACCAATAACTAGCTATGTGTGCGCCATCCACCTTTTGTCCGTCTGCTTTAAACGACTGAATTGGATCTGTACAATGCAGGACTGGCAACAAAATTTTTATTAAAGAGGGACCCATTTTGCTTTTCAGAAGATAAAATGAAGTGGCGGTTTCCATTTATTTTCAAGATGACTCTGTCGTTAGCTAGTTTAGAAAGTGCTTCCAATTTCTATTAACATCTAATCTGAATGCCGAAAATAACCTTAGTTAATCGTGTATGGCTTGGTTGTTACTGTAACTAGCTAGCTAGTAAGCCAAATGCTACTCTCCAAACTAGCTTACTCAGCTAACATGCACAAATTACTTTTCTATTATCTCTGTGTGGTTTATTAACAGGCTAGCAAGATAGCTACTAAACTGGCTGTGAATTTAGAAACCATTGCTCATTCAGCTAGGAGCAAGGCACGAGACATGTCAAAACACACAATTAGAATGGGTGACCATTTTTAATTGTAGTCAGTCTGTTTGTAATAGAGTAGCTAGCCCAATAAATGGAATGTTCGCTGACAGTTGCCACTATACAGATGCTGGCTACGTTTACTTGCTTTTTCCACACTGTCCCACCTTTATCAGAAATGTGGTTGCTTGTGTGTATTTGCGTGTGTGTGTTTGTGTGTCAAGCAATACCCTTTTGTATACATGATCATCTGTGAGTGATAGAGCGAGCGAGAGAGAGAGAGAGAGAGAGAGAGAGAGAGAGAGAGAGAGAGAGAGAGACTGACTGAGAAGGCATGAGTTCGACGTTACCTCCGTAACTCAGCCTCGGTGTGAGCAGCTGCCGCCTGCAGTGACACTCGCTCCTGCTCAGCCTCAAGTTCGAGCTGCTCCAGTCTGGCCCGGAGCCTCTGGCTCTCCTGCAGCACCTCTGAAATGTGGGAACCAGAGAAGGCTGTGGGCTGATAGTCCTTCTCATCGAGGGTTGGGGGGAAGGTGTGCGACTCGGCCTTGGTACTACTGCCCCTACCCTGGCCGCTGGGTCGCTTCACCTCCCTGGCCTGCTCTGAGGTGCCGGAGCCCGGGGCAGACAGCAGCGTCCGACGCTCCTTCTGTAGCCGCTCTACAGTGCGGCTCAGCTCCTGGATGCTCCTGTTCTTGCTGGCCAGCTCCTTGGTGAGCTGCTCAATGCGGGCCTGGGCCGGCCGGTCCCGCCTCTCTTCGGGCCGGGGCAGGGTCTTCTGCTCCCGCAGTGAGGCCAGCTCGGCCTGCAGGGCATGCTCTCGAGCCTGGCCCGCTTCCCTTTCGCTCGCCAGTTCCGCCTGCAGCTGCAGTAGCTGTGACCGGTGGTCCTGCGGGGATTCGGCCCCATTACCCTCGCTCACCAGAGCCCTCCGAGCCAACTGCTGCTCAAGCTCCGAAATACGCTCCTCATACTGCATCTGTAAACACAGGAAACACCTCAACACCATACACTCCTCATACTGCATCTGTTTACACAGGAAACACCTCAAAACCAAATGGTCCTCATCTGTGAACCCTTCGGAAAAAATCATCAATAAGAAAAAAGAGCCATGTCCGAACATGGTCTCTCTCTGCACATCTTGTCCTGCAAAATCTTCGTCACGGCTCTGGTAAGCGCTATAGCTGTTCAGTCCGGTAGGGGACAACGTTCGCTTTTAAATACTGTATTGCTTTAATTATAATGTCATTCTTGAGGGGTGGAAACGACCACATATAGAGACCTTACTTTTTGCGTTTTATTTCAACTGATTAGTGCGTGCAGGATAATAGTTTTCAAAAGACAGCGCTGAAGCAAAATAACATTATCCCTTCGTTGATTCCCCACTATGGAAGCCCAAAGTGGACAATATTCAAATGAAAATGTAATCCCACTATTGCATTATAATTTTCCACTTATGAATGAGTTATTTGAGACAATATTAAATTGAAAATGCATTAATCCAATTATCACTTTCATTTTCACATACACATATGGGAAATCTATGACTATATTCAAATGATAATGAAAAGCTGTTTGACATTTCATTTTCAAAGTCATGCTCCGCAATACAGTGGACAATATTCAAATGCAATAGGCAAAACAGCACCCCCAGCCTATTGCATTTACATTTACATGTCATCACGCTCTTTTAGGGTCTACATGATAATGAAAATGCTGTTTTCTAATCACTTGGAAATAATAATGACATAATAATGATGATGACATTTGACATTTCATTTTCAAAGGCTTATCCTGCAATACATGGGACAATATTCAAACGCAGTAAGGGAAACAGCGCCTCCCAGTCCATTGCATTTTCAAATACTTGTCACCACGCTGTTTTTGGGACACAGTGAAAATTAAAATGCAATCTGTCAGCGTCTCATCAAGGCGGGTTTTCCGCTAGGACGTCACTCATTAGGGGCGCGAACGGAAATCATGTTCCTTATTTGCATACCAACCAATCAGCTTCTGGGTAGCGCTTGTACGCACGGAGGCTTACTGATTATGTCATGATGGCGAGGCTATGTATTGTGTGCCATCGCGCAGTCGGCTACGTTGCACCTTGGATGTAGCCATCTCGGCAGCTAGTATGCTAGCTAACATTAACTAAGGAAAATATTTGTAAATGATCATCACATTAAAGCGATATGATTTGATTTTTGCCCCAACTCTATTAACTGAGCTAGCTGTAATATGCATTAACTTATCCGAGGCTTCGCGGCAGTGTTGTGCAACTGCAACCCAAGTGTGCTTGCAGATTTCAGAGACGTTCGCTAGCTTGCTAGTGAGTCTGAAAGCAATTGCTTAGGTACAGCTAGCTAGCTATGATGCCTACTGGAGAAGCTCTTCTAGCCCTGATTTGTCACTTTCAACGCCATCTCGCACACACGACCTCTTTCACCATTGATTAGCAGCTTCTTTTCCCGAAAGAACAAACTGACAGTTCAGCCTGAGACATGTTATTTCATAACTAGTTAAAGCAGCATTATCCTTCCATACGTGCTATAGCGTATTACATTACTCCAGATAAAACCCTATCCGTCTTCCTATCCTGCTGACGCTAGTTAGGGGAAATGTTTGTCATCATTTTTATACTTAATCGCCGTGATTCGGTTTTTGCCCTAGCTTCACAAGCTAGCTAGCTGACAGCGATTGCTCTTGTGCTTGCCGATTGTTCTTGAGCTAGCCAGATAATGAGATATCCATTTAAATCTCCCAGAAATCTGATAGTACTGTTGGGACGTACAAAAGTGCTGCCAAACATATCAAAGAAGTTCATATTTCAGCAGGTTAAGTTAGCAAGTGAGGAACATCGTTTTCAGTGAGTCAGAGTCATCAAAACTTCTCCCATTGCTACATGGCTTGGGAATCGCGATTAAACTAGGAACAGCGGCAGCCTGACTGCTGGCCGTTTATCGGACCGTTCTGCATGATGCATACATTGTGCATATTTCAGGAGTGGCGAACTTGCAACTCGGCAAGCACAAGAGCAATCGCTGTCAGCTAGCTAGCTTGTGAAGCTAGGGCAAAAACTGAATCACAGCAATTAAGTATAAAAATTATGACAAACATTTCGCCTAACTAGCGTCAGCAGGGTGGGGAGACGGATAGCGTTTTATCTGGAGTAATGTAATACGCTATAGCACGCATGGAAGGATAATGCTGCTTTAACTAGCTATGAAATAACATGTCTCAGGCTGAACTGTCAGTTTGTTCTGTAGGTAAAAGAAGCTGCTAATCAATGGTGAAAGAGGTCGTGCGTGCGAGATGGCGTTGAAAGTGACAAATCGGCTGTAAGAGCTTCTCCAGTAGGCATCATAGCTAGCTAGCTGTACCTAAGCGATTGCTTTTAGACTCACTAGCAAGCTAGCGAACGTCTCTGAAATCTGCAAGCATACTTGGGTTGCAGTTGCACAACACTGCCGTGAAGCCTCGGATAAGTTCATGCATATTACAGCTAGCTCAGTTAATAGAGTTGGGGCAAAAATCAAATCATATTGCTTTAATGTGATGATCATTTACACATATTTTCCTTAGTTAACGTTAGCTAGCATACTAGCTGCCGAGGTGGCTACATCCAAAGCGCAACGTAGTCTACTGCGCGATGGCACGCAATACATAGCAGCCTCGCCATCATGACATAATCAGTAAGCCTCCGTGCGTACAAGCGCTACCCAGAAGCTGATTGGTTGGTATGCAAATAAGGAACATGGTTTCCGCTCGCGCCCCTAATGAGTGACGTCCTAGCGGAAGACCCGCCTTGATGAGACGCTGACAGATTGCATTTTAATTTTCATTGTGTCCCAAAAAGAGCGTGGTGACATGTATTTGAAAATGCAATGGACTGGGAGGCACTGTTTCCCTTACTGCGTTTGAATATTGTCCCATGTGTTGCAGGATAAGTCTTTGAAAATGAAATGTCAAATGTCGTCATCATTATTATGTCATTATTATTTCCAAGTGATTAGAAAACAGCATTTTCATTATCATGTTGACCCTAAAAGAGCGTGCTGAAATGTAAATGTAAATGCAATAGGCTGGGGGTGCTGTTTTGCTTATTGCATTTGAATATTGTCCACTGTATTGCGGAGCATGACTTTGAAAATGAAATGTCAAACAGCTTTTCATTATCATTTGAATATAGTCATAGATTTCCCATATGTGTATGTGAAAATGAAAGTGATAATTGGATTAATGCATTTTCAATTAAATATTGTCTCAAATAACTCATTCATAGGTGGAAAATTATAATGCAATAGTGGGATTACATTTTCATTTGAATATTGTCCACTTTGGGCTTCCATACCCCACTAACCAAACGAGTTGAAAGTTAAATTTCCCACTGTCATTGAATATTAACTCTTACATCACAAGCAATCATAAAGCCTGAACAAGATGCCTAAGACTGGGAAAAATAGTATGTTATTCTGCTTACTAGATTTAAATCATTTCCGTAATGTCGTATTTTCCAAATTTGTGCGTTGGCTACGATTTTTAAAAGACAACTCGTGACTTTTGCTTGAACAATCCATTTTCCCCGATATCCAACGTGACCACTGGACACAGACATTACCATTACCATAACAATTAGTGCGAACACGTGTAATGTCCAAAATTAGAGTTAATTTGCCTGTGGATTGACTGGAAATGGTGACATTAATAAAACTTCATGCCATTACGGTGGAATAATCAGGGTTCTAGCCAGCCGCGGCGCTCGCGGGGTTCCATCGCGCTGAGATTTCATCCCGCCGCGCTGAGAAAACTCAAAAATAGGGTCCAGGTGTTTGCTTTCTAGGATCAGTAACTTGCTATGATGGTTACCATTAATATAAACGAACTTATTTGGCCGAAACACGCTGCCTTTCTCGAACGACCACACAGCATGGAAGCTGCCTTATTGTAGCTATGTGAAAATCTGCATGGTCCGCATCAGTTATTTTCTTCCCAAATGCGGTTTCTGCCCTTTTGTTGGGGCATTCCCCGGAACTACTTGAATGGAGTAGCTGCCTTTTTAGCTTAATCTTTGAATTTTAAAGATCTGCGCACATTATCCGTTTCGATGAACAGTTGGAAGCATACGTTCGTTTTCGAAGTGTATAATTTACGCCGAATAAGCTACTGATCAGACACTATTAAAAACAAAATAGACGTGATCTTTAATATTTCAGTTTAAAATCAGTGAAATTTCATCGCATTTTATCAGAAACTTTTTTCACCGACTCTGTTCCGGAGGCTACCAAACTTTGACCTCATCCCGAAACCATTATTTTCGTGGGTAATTAAATGCGGCAAAAATTGCACGAGCTAGCTAGACGATACTTTGAAAAAGACACCTAGGATTTACGATGTCATACAAGACATGAAAGCTCACCGTTGACCTCTATTAAATATTCAAAATCCCCGGGATGCTACATGTGAATTGCTTACTCTTTGGCTTATAAGCAAGTGTTGCCCCGTTTCAACGATGGCACCGATGCGTTCATATCCCTTTCAGAAGCTTCGTAATCCAACCTTAAACCCAGGTGTCTTAATGGAAATTTCCCATAATAAATCCGCAATGCAATATCTAACATCGTTAGTTACGTATTACAGTATATCTAATTTCCCACGCTGAAAAAAAAGCTATTTTCGTCCAATAATAATCCACTGTCCGTAGACTGACGGCTGTGTGTTCTTTACTTTAGAGCAATTAGAGGCCGTTTTTGACTGGCAACCTTGTTTAAATCACTGATTTGTAGCGAATTGCGCGATGGAATTGCACTAGACTATTCTATCCCCACTACTTACAGATCTACCCCATAGTGGGCAAGTGCTCAAAATAATTAGCCATTTATAAGGAAATAAGACATTTTCCACGGAGAAGTTCAATTTTGGTCTCAAAATCAAAAATCATTCCCATTCAAAAAATATATTCTAATTACCAATCATAAAATGTGTGAGCTTTTCTGTTTGTAGCAGAATACTACAAAGAATGTAAGACACTCGTGTCCAGCGGAGACTTTTTATTCAACTGAGTATTTGAATGCCGGTCAGTGCGCCAACCAACGAGAAATACAAGCTAGAGGCGCTACGTTGTTCGTTCCAGATCAGCCAATGTGTGCAGAGCTGGCCGCCACCTTAGGATGAGCGTGCCTGCCGCTGGAACCCATGTAAACAAGTACGCTCTGGGTAATATTTCGGTAAATATCAATAATAATCATTCAGCAGCGTTTTGATTTCCGGCCTTTTTTCTGACCGAGAACTACAGAAGCGTTAGGTTGAAGCGCCATTTCGGTCTATTACCATTGCATTTACCAAAAGCGTAGTTGCTCTTTAAGTTAGCAGCTTACATAGTAGGTCCATTCATTGTCAATGGTTCCTACGACGCAAGTTAGCAACTGTGATTTCGGGAAACGGACCCCTGAGCGATTGATATTTTTCCATTGGGAATTTTTGAAAATACGGCGGTATACATCCAGGTCATCTTAAAACCCCTTCGGTACGGTAATATTATGACTGATCTCGTTCTGTCAGGCCGGGTCTATTTCTCTAGCAGTACGATCAATGACGGGGCTCTTGTTAACTAGTAAGATAAATTATCATTGCAAATACCGAGAACCTTGATAACAGGTCTCTTATTGTGACCGCAGCAAAGTCGTGAAACTAGTTTATTAGTTTAGGAAAAAAAAAAAAAAAAAAAACCAAAACACTGGTTTGGAATTGAATCTGACACGTAGGCCCATCTATTAAAAAAGAAAAAAAATTGGTTTGTAATTGCGTATCTATGACTGTTTTTTTTTTTTTTTTTGATAGAAGCTGCATGGTGCGGACCCGGACACTGACATTACGATGGACGAGGAACAACTAAACCCATTTGCGTCTACTGACAGCGGCTGCTGATTTCAACGGGTTTTCGGACATGCCTAACTCTTAAGTCGGGAGTGATTCAGAGTACTGCGGTATTTTCACTTGTTAGGACTGCATGGCACTCAGTGGAAAACAAAATTTCTGGAAGGCATGAATCCACTTTCCTGCACCTTTCTGTGATGGACGCCCATCACAAGATGCCGGCCAGACTTGCACATTGAAATCGTAACATAGCCCCTCTAGTTTATATAGCTCATTGGCGCCAACATCAGGGGTAATGTCCATGCTCCAGTCTGACTAGCCGATAACGAATATCATCAATCTAACTATAACCGGTAACATTTTCTTTATACTCAACCAATATGAATGGTTATAGTGTCATTTTAAAGTATTTTTAAAGCACTTATCAGTGGTGCCAGTTGCACTGGTATTGGCGGAGTTTGAATTTTTTGTTCATGTAATCTACATATTGTTTATGCTTGATGCGCGCCAAGAATGGACATTTGGCTCAAGAATGGACATTGGACTCCTGCAGCATTCATGGGTCAGCGATTCTTGCCGGATAGTCCCGCTCTGACGTCGAGAAAGTTAAAGTACGTTGAATATTTATAACGTAAAAGTTTGTACCAGTGTAAAAACACTGAGTTGGAAGAAAAAGACTGCACTATTTATAATTCGCAGCAAAGCAAAACTATCTCTCTTATTAGCTGTTTTGAGAGTTTGGGGGCAGCTTGTATTTTGCTTCACAGATTATTATTTACACTGAGTAGCACTGTCAGATCGAGCTCACTTCTGCTAAATGATCCAGGAAATGTATTGTTTTACTGCTGAGCTATTTTCTGTTTTGTTTTTTTTTTTGTTTTGTTTTTCAGAATCTTCAGTGTGGAATTTTCATGAAGTTTCCCAGTGTTTGTGGTACTTTTTGTCCCAAAATAAAAAAAAAATAAAATAAAATAAATGGAAATAAGATTCATGTCTGAATGACCCAAGTGTCTTACTTCATTAAAATTTTTCCGGCCCCTGCAATGCTCAAATCCTGAATTATAAAGCCTTAAACAGGGGTCATGCACGATTGGCAAGGATTGGCTCGATCTGGCAACAGCCGTAAAGGGGTTAATGCAGGTCTTTACCTTGATCCTTTGGAACTGCTGTTCCATGGCCCTCAGGCTGCGTTTGGCCTCCTCGTCGCGGCCCTCCAGCTCCGCCTCAAGCCGCCGAATGCGTCGTTCCAGCAGGGCCACCGTCTGCGGGGACTCGGGCGTCCCCGCCCCGCCGGCCGAGGCCGCGGCGAAAATGAGCGCCGGGAGCGAGTTCGGGTTCCTGCGCCTCAGGATCTTCTCCATCTCCTTCACCTGCCAAGACACAGAGGGGGAGTGGGGGCGTGAGGATTGTGGGCGGAGGGTAGACAGTGAAGCCAAGGAGAGCAGGAAAGATTCAAAGGCAAGGCGAGTGCGCCTGCAGATCAAGCTTGAATACAGAGCAGCACACACACTAATGTCAAAAAAACTTGGAACTCATTGATAGAATATCACCATGATGAAGAACATCAAAGACTGTGATTTGTGCTTTCTGCATAATGAGTTTTATTCAGCGGAGAGTCCCTGCTGTCTGTGCAGGACTTTTCGAGTGCCTCCAAAGCAGAGCCTGACACCAGGAGCGGTATGCCAGAAGACCAAAGACAGCAGATCAGACCTGCTGCCTCTCCCCTCCCCCGTCCTCACATTTCTCCGTGAACTTGGCACCGTCAGGAGGAGGCTGAGCATCACCCAAAAACACATTAGTCTCCTTGATAAAGCACAAGGAAGCGTCTGACTGATTTCTGCAAACAGGGAAATCATTCGCATTTTGTGGTCGTGCTCCATTTTATCCCCCGCAATATCTCACCGGGCATGAAAGGCGACATTTTTCAGGGAGGAAAACCAAGATAAAACAAACGCAAGAAAAGCGATCGCAGAGATAAGTCTGAGTGAGCGATGACGTCTGCTTTTCCCTCCACGACCGATGCATCTCCTCAGGAAATTGATATTCTGGATTAATATCGGACTCAATAAAAGTATGGCTTGATCCACTGAGCTGATAGGACCAGAGTTAATTTCAGTTCCCCCAAAGTTATTTTCAAGCAGTTGACGCACCAGTTATTACCAGGATGATTTATGCATCCAAAATATTCCAGTAAAAGTAATTAACTAGAATTTTGCAGCTCAGCAGCCTCACCTCTGACAACTCCAGACACCTTCCTATCCAAAAACAGCTTCCAGAGTATATACACAATGAAATTAAGCAAACACACCTCAAAAGACATTAAACCCCAGATAAACAAACTAAATTTAGTAAAACTAAAAAATATCAGAATGAGATCTCAGTAATATATTTGGTCGTACTCTTGAGCATGCATACTGTATGTGATCTGAGGCTGTCATCCCCTTCCAGGTGAGAGGCTTTCAAACACACCTGTCTTTCCAGGTCCTGTATTCTCTTGGCATCGCCCACCTTCCCATTCTTCTGCTGCATTCCATCTTTTCGCCCCACCTCCAACTTCAGCCTCTCCACCTGAGATTAAGTGACTCAGTCAAAACATTTAATACCTCGCAAAATTAGCATTGGAGCATTGCCACTAAGTTTGATGGCTGTACATTTGATAGCTGCCCAGAGGAGAAAGGTTTCAAGAGTGAAAACTAGGCTTGCGTGGACAGCGACAAGCATGATAGGGTTTTGTATGCACTGTGCTGGTGTGATAACTGGCTTCGCAGGCACTGGTACGCTAACTGTGCAAGTTTGTTTGTAGGGTCTGGGTACGGGTGGTAATGTGTATGCAAGGACTGCTTAAGGTGATATCGGGTTGTCTGGACAGCTATTGTTGCAACTAGGTGAGCTGGGATTTTATATGCAAGTGAACTGGCTCTGTATGGACTGTGTAAGGATAGTGTTATGTTTGCACGGACTATGCAAGGGTAGTAACGTGTTAGCAGGTACTGTGTATATGTAGTAACTGTGTAGTGGTTCACTGATTTTGAGGGTCAAAATGGATAAAGGTCTACAGGGACTGTGTATGGATCTGGTACCTGTTCCTTGAGTTTTTGGGTCTCGGCTGTAGCCGCCCTCAGTCGAGCAGCATCCTTGTCCAGGAGTTCCTGGTTCTCGGCGTACCACTGCAGCCTCTTCTTCAGCGAAGACACCTCGGCCCTGTGCTCCTCCAGCTGAACTCTCATCTCAAAGTTCAAATCACCTACCAATCACATCCAAGCATCCACCTCAGATGTCACACCTGTGCCCATTTCTCTGATCCAGTAATCCTGACCCACTGTGCTTGCTGTACTTATACTTTAAGAAGACTGTCTCCATGATTGTGTGTGGTGACAAGTTTTACTTTGTTGTACATGTACCAGTGCTCCCAAAAAAATGCACAATAGCATAAGACATCCTCATATGGAAGAGACTCCATTTCTCTACATGTGAAACCATAAATTCAGATAAATAACATCGCTTTGGATTGGACGCTGATAACAGCTTGGGTTCTCCTTGTCATCTTCTGTTAACAACTTTAATGTGATTACCATGAAAACTATTACAGTTAAGGTGCCAACACAGAGGATGTTTGACACCCATAATATCACTGAAAACTTTGTTTGGGGATATAATTGAGATAACACAATCAACACAATACTTCGTAAAAATGTATTTCAAAAGCCAGAGTGAATTAATTAAACACTGCAAAATTTGGCAAAGACACCAGACATCTGCATCACAGAACGTCCCTGCTGACTAAAAAACTCTCAACGACAAAAATATCTAAAGTTGTTATGATCAAAGTCAGTGTACACATTACTGCGATGTTTCTCCCTCCCATGAGGCAAGAAAAAATTCATGAACAGCTTTTCTGAAAATGGAGTGTGAGGAGTTTTCTATGACATCAATGAGTAACCCACATAAGTGAACAGAAGGCACACAGGCACAGAGGCACCTCTGTCACCATCTCTGACCTGAAGTGTAGGTGACCTGTGCTCTGGCCTGGTCTCTTTCCTTCTTCATCATCTCGAGGTCAACCTCCAAGGCCTGCTTTTCCTGCCTCAGCAAACGGGCCTCCTCCATCAGCCGGGCTTCTGCCCTCTATGGACCAGGAAAAACGGGTTTAAACTCGAATCGTACGACGCTGATCCACCCCAAGTAATGAGTGGGGGATTTGGGTACAAGGATTTACTTCAAGATGTTATCAGGACAGGTCACAAAACTGAGGACCAAAAGGGGTAACAAAGCTAGCTGTGGCTGGTGCCACCTGGCCACTCGACCAGACATATCTTGCCAGAGGGACACAGTAAAGCTGCTTTCACAACGGACGCGAAACAAATTTTTGCACGACAGATTACATTCAAAGTCAATGCAAAGACGCGAATGAAACGCGTGTATTCGCGTCTTAGCATTGACTTTGAATGTAATCTTTCCTGCGAAAAATTCATTTCGCGTCCGGTGTGAAAGCGGCTTAATGGTGAACACTACACATACAGGCATTATTCCTTTAAGCGTACAACACTGCAACAAAGATACGCTGCAGGCCAACTTATTACAAACACCCTGCATTTTTCAGAATTTGGCTGGTTTTTGTCATCTTGAAGTTAATTCTGAGCAGGAAAGACACACAAAATGCCAAAGGGACTCTTGTATTGAATGAAAATGTTGCTGCTAACAACTGTACATCTGGAAATTCAACTTGAGTTGCTGTGGGATGAACTTGACCAGGCAGTCAGAGTAGTGCGGCTGTGAAGTTCAAAAGAGCTCATGAAGGAACACCTGAAAGCCCGTAATGAGTTACCAGGAAGTCCTCTCCTTAAACTGCTGGAATGAATGCCTACGATATGTCAGGCTGTAATCAAGGTTAAGGGAGGGTACTTCGTAGAAAGTCGAATTTGAATATGTATATATCTCTTCACTATAAATGTGCAAAATTATTTGCTAAGAAATGCGTTCCTGTGTTATTGTTTTTTGTTGTTGCTGAAAATATACCTTAAGAAAAAGTAATATATCATAATATTTTGGGCTGTTGAGTTCTAGCGCACATAGAATGGCCCTCGCTAAGAGAAGCCGAAGGGGCGAGACCCTTGCAAGCACTTACCTGCACAGACTTCAGCTGAGCCAGCAGATCGGTCTCATTGTAGCTGGAAACCATCTCAGTGTCCCTCCCAACTATCCTCTGCACACTGTACTTGTTGATCTGTTCTCTGTGACAAAACAAAACATGCAAAAAAAAAAATCAAAAACAAAAATCAAGATTACGGAGTAAAGCAAGACACGCGTTGTATTAGCAACAGAGATGATAAGCGCCCCTAATTCTGTCAGAGGACAACACCTGACCTGCAGTAAGAAGTCTAAAGGTAGGAATTGACCACTAGGAGTACTTGCACACATCTGTTTCACTACAAGTTGGGCAAATCCAGTGCACCCAAAGTCCTTCCCCATGGCCTTATTTGCAAGTCAAAGACTACAAAGCAGCTGCCATGATTCAACTCAAGGACTGAGTCAGAGTGAAGCAGGTGCATTTTTAGCAGCGAAATGTGGGTCACGTTTTGTCTCCGCGTATCCGTCTCTAATCTCAGAAACGCAATTAGTCCGGCAGTGTGCGTGTGTGTGATCACACTTTGTTTATCTTACCGGGGTTCATAGAGGTAATTGTGTTCTGGGACACAGATATAATCTACCTGCTGTAAAGGCGCCAGCAGTGAGTAAGTGCTGCTTCCTCATGACTCAGTCTGGACATGAGCGTGTTTCTGAACACTTCTACTGCAGAGGAAGGAAAAATGCTGTTCTTACACGAATCTAACCCTCCCCCAGCCTCTACTCCCAACTCCAAGGTTTCTCAACCCAGAAAAACCAATTTCGCCTTTTGAATTCCATTCACTGGCCACTGCCTGCATAGTTTTGCCAATGAATAAGTTTATTCCAAAAAAAAATAGCAGGAAGGAACAACCAATTTTGACAGACACACACCCAAGAATTGGAATGATGTGGGAGGATTACTCAAAGTCTATACTTTCTCTCATTCTAAGCACTACAGTGCCTGTATGCAGCCTGGAATTCATTCCAGCCGTGAAAACAATTCTTAAAACACACTACATGGCCAAAAGTATGAGGACATTCATCAGTCCGGGGTGGTTCTTCATGGTTTGGATGAATCCTCTCGGCTCCGCAGCTGGCAAGACCTAACATGTGGCATACGTTGAAAATCCAGTTGATTTTCTGCATCCACCAGTCTGAAGAAGGCCATTGCCATTTCAGCATTAAAAAGTCCCTGTGCATGCTGCAAAGTCCAAACATGGTTTGTCCAGACTGGGGTAATAGAACTTAACAGATCCCTGGCAAAAAAAAAAAAAAAAAAAACCTAGAACGCAATGCTAAAGTAACCTCGGCCGTATGGGCATAAGACAAGGAATTACAACTTATAAAGGGTTCTTTAATGTATGCCTTTGCAACACAATGTGTTTAATACTTTCGGGCTTGAGAGAAGTTTCAAAAGGAAGGACAGAGGTAATTGTCCAATTTCAACTAGGACCTGGCAGGTTATATGGAAAGTGTGGAACAGGACAGCTGGGACTTTACATCGTTTGGCATTCAAATATGAAGTCTGACATGATGCGCAGTCATCGAAATTCCATGTTATGTTGAAGGTGACAGAACAGTTTGGTTGATAATGTTGCTACATCAAATTGTTATTAGAAGGTATTTAAAGTAGGTGAAGGCCATGTAGCTTCCATGTCCTCCAACTTGATTATCCAGTGAGTACACCTTATGAATTTGACATAGCTACACCAAAAAATGTCATGGTAGTGCAAAGGCGTAATGAAAGTAACACTGTTCAGAAACAATGTGACCTTTTGACCCCATTAACCAGGTCAAGGTCATCCACCTTTAATGTTCTGCAAGCTGATTATCCAGAACATACACGCTGTAAATTTTACGCGGCTACGACAAAAATAGTGGATGTAATCAAGGAAACAGTGTTTACAAAGAATGTGACCTTTTGACCCCTTAAAGTAGGTCAAGGTTACCCATCTTCGAACTTGTCCAAGCTATATGTCCCAAGAACAGTCCCTGTGAATTTCATTACCCTGACATTAATAGGAAAGGAGTTATTGTGTACACAAACGGACAGACAGACAGACGCAAGGTCTTCGCAATACCCGATGGCCATATTTTGGGCTCGGGTAAAAATGCAAGGTCTGTCCGGAGCCCATGTGACTCATCAGACCGGTGATTAACCCTGGTTTCTATAGCATGAAGTGCCTAGGAGTATTGCTACTCCTCCTGGATGGGATGCTAGTCCATCACAGGTTAGCCCCCAGCTCTTAGTCAGGTTTCCCTCACAGTTTGCTGGTACCAAATTGCACATCTGGGCGGAGTGGGGCACTGTGGAAGTGAAGTGTTTTAGCCCAAGAACACACCACGAAAGCCGTGGCAAGGACTTGAACTCAGGACCTTTCGATCCCAAGTTTGTTTGCCCACTCAATGCTGTTAAGGAGAATATTTCTCAGACGAGAAATGAGAACATCACTGTACACTGGACCTCAGCAGAAATAATGACTGCTCGTGGCTCAAGCCACATCTCATCGTGTACACCGCTGGTCGAAAGGTAATTGGGGTATTCTACAGGTGTCTCAGTGCGTGCACTCACTTGGCAGCAGACAGTTCAGACAGCAGTCTCTGATTCTCCAGGAACATGGCCTCTTCATTCTGCTTGCTCTGGGCTTGCAGGGTCTTCACTTGCTGGTATAGCTTCTCATTCTCCTTCAGTGAGTAGCACACAGCAGAAAAAAAACAAACAAAAAAAAAAAAAAACACATTCAGCAGGGATGATGGCACCGTTATCCCACAAATCCAACCACAAGGCTTAACAGCAACAGTGAAGTCTGTAAGTATTTCAACACAGGAAAACCTTTTTTTTCAGCTCCGTGCACCAGCACACTGGATTTGAACACAGTGAATTCTGTCAGCTTTCATCACGCGAACCACGGTGAGATTTTCTACTTTTTACACAATGACACTGTCTAAACATGAACAGCACATTTTAGATGATTTATATCAGTACTTGATTTAACTCAACTGCCATTGCATACTATTGCAGGAGAAGAGTAGCATTATTTCTACAGGAATGAGTTAGTGTTGCACAAGGGCCTTAGTCTAACAACTGCAAGGAATATGAATGCTTACAGATAAAGGATTACATTTCATTTGCCGGATTACCCTATTTACACTGAGAACCATAATTAATTGGACAGAGGCACATTTTTTTGGCAGTTTGTTTCTGCACACCAGTACTCTGAATTGGAAAGGATACAATGAAAATGAGCATGACTGTCATCTTTAATTTGAGGGTGAACTTTAAACATCAAATGAACAGTTTAGAAATTATAGAACCTTTTGAACAGTTCCGCCATACTGGACAAAACATACTGGACATTTTAGCATAATGCAATATAAAGTAGACATTTTTAATATTAGCTTGCATATCCTCAAGCACGCTGCTTAATGCCTGTGATGCAGAGACATCACCAGACACTGGGTCTGTAAAGCATTAACTTCACCAGACACTAGGCATCTCCCTTGGCGATGCTCTGCCAGGCCTGTGCTGCAGCCATCTTTAGTTCCTGCTTGTTTCTGACTTTCTTTGCCTCCAGTGAGTCAAGTCAAGATATATACATTTATGTGGAACAAGTTTCATTATCATGGGTAACTGCCCACATGGTGAACTTGCCAATCCAAAATTGGCAAAAAAGTGACTTTTTCAGCTATCCTAACTACACTATTATGCCTTGGATGCAGTCAGTCTTCCTTGTACAGACAGACCTGACCTCAAATAGAAGGAATACAGCACAATTTCGCCTCTGCAAGGGATCCTGGCCTCACAGGGGGCCCTTGAAAACTGAATTTTTGATTTCCACCAATAAAAATATTTCATATTTGAGAGGCCAATATCTTGAAAATGAAAAGAGATAGATAGATTCTGAAAGCCTGCACCTAAATTACCCTGGACAGCAATTTTCAGCCCATACCTATGATTTGTTGAAGATATTGGCCTCCAAAATCCCTATAAATGATCGTTCACCATTCTCTTGGGGCATGGCCCCCCGATTTTGGGGGGGCCATATTTCGGAAACCCTTTGGAGTAGCAGCGAAAAATTTTGCATGTGTTCATTATGAATATAGAGGTACTCCCAAAATAAATTTGAGCCAAATCTGAGTGGGTGACCATGGAAGATTCCTGTACTTTGGTTGAGTTCATATGGAATGACCGGCATCTAAAATGCAAGATCATTTGGATTCACATTCAGTGACTGACTCGGCCAGTCAAGAATTTTGCACTTTTTTTTTTTTTTTTTTTTTTTTTTCAATCAAAACCCGCTTTGTTGCTCTAGCAACATGTTTCAAGTGACCATTCCGTTGCATAATAAAGTGCAGTTCAGTAAGTTTGATTCCTTTTTGTGCTACCAGGCAGATACAATATGTCCATAGACTTCAGAATTCATTGTTCTACTTCTGTCTGCAGTAACAGCAACTAAGACAAGTGAGCCAGTTCCATTGGGAGCCACACAGGCCCAGGCCAATACAGATCCATCCACCATGTTTCACAGATGAGTTGGTGTGCTTTGGATTCAGAGAAAATTCATTTTTATCTGCCGATTTTCCCATTTCCGTCACTCTGGTACATGTTAATCTTCGTATAAACTGTCCAGAACACTTAGTTCCGAACTCCTTGACCTCTTTCAGGTGCAAATCATCATTTTGCCACCGTCCAAAACCACCATCACGTCTCATCTGCAAGTCAATCGGACTACTTGCTTCATTCACTCAATGTGGCCATCATCATGAAAGTGAGCGCATCCAATACCATCCCCAATTTGGGAAGTCAACCATCTGAAACAACAGCTGCGCTAATGTGCAAACCCCACTTCCAATTTAGTATCGCATACACGTCCATGGCTCTCCTCCCTACCAGGATTCTGTACTCTTTCAGAGTACAGCTAAAATCACCAAGAGTAGAACCATAGTAAAATCTTCCCTTTGCACGAATGCACCAGCCTGGATCGATGCAATACCTCATCGAGATTATGACGTGTTAAATAGATGAACGCTGCTTACATGAACACATACAAAAACATGCCTAATTAAATAGAGCGCAAACTGATTGAGCCGCACTGAAACAGCAATGCTGAGATCTTTATACTATTTCAGACTGCGGCATTTCGTATTAGCCAATAATTCATCCAGGCCTGATGCAATTTTCAGCAATTGACAGTTAATCTTGCTAATCTGGTCTTTAGCAAACACATTATCACACATATTTTATTTTTAAAAAGTGAGGGTACATCTCTGACACCAATTATTACCATTTCTCACCTTCATGGGGAAAATTTAGACAAAATCACACGGCTATTTGATATAAATAGAAAATTACCCTCATTATTTCATGGCAGAACAGCAGAAAAGTCCATTACCTTAATATAAGCACTGGCCTAAAAGAAAAACAACTAACTGAAATGAAACAGACCCATGACGTTGACTTCTGATAACAAACAGCTTGTTATAATGAAAATGCAAAAAACAAAAATTCTGAATGAATTACAATCATCTCTAAGTCACTTGAGAAAGGAAGTCATTTACGTAGATAAAGCTAGTAAGCAGGGCAGAATTGGAGTTAATGCCAGATAATAATATCACGTATTAGCTATGGTTATGAATCCTTCAGGAAGACAATCAGCTGCATGTAGAGAGGAGTCAAAGGACCAGATACAGGGAAATTTCAGAGCCGGGCCATGAACAGACAACCAGGAAGTGAAAGGATAGGTCCACATATAAACAAGTAGGAAGAGAGGGGGCACGGCCAGGGATGGACAACCAGGAAGTGAGGAGCAGGGCTACGTAATGACAGGCAGGAAGTGAGGAGCAGGGCTACGTACTGACAGGCAGGAAGCGAGGAGCAGGGCTACGTACTGACAGGCAGGAAGTGAGGGGCAGGGCTATGTACTGACAGACAGGTAGTGAGAAATCATGGCCATGTACCTATAGGCAGAATGTTTTTACCTGGTGGTAGCCCTGGATCAGGGTCTCCTGCTCTTTTACCTCCTTCTCAATCAATTTAAGTTTCTCCTCAGTGACGGGGTCAGGGACCTCACCGAAACTCCACTTCCCCTTCCTGCAGGCCTCCTCCATGCTCCGTAGCTGTGAAGCAGACGGTTAATCAACTCTTGGACCGGGGGGGGGTTCGAACAATGCCATAAACATGCTAGCTCATTCTATACATTCCAATCAATGAACAAGGTAAATACTTTGAATACATCTCAGAGATACCCATCTACACTAAATACACTTAATAGTGAGCAGGATAATGCTAAGAACCAAAGAGTGCAATACTATGGACTATTGATTCTTACAAAGGTAAACTGGACTCCGTCAAACAAGAGAACGAAATGAAAAATTAGGTGATGAAGTATTCGCGACAACTAGCTTTTAACAACACCCAATGCTGCAATCAGCTTTGAAGCAAACTAGGTCTAGAGTAAACAACAATACGCAAACACTACTCAACCGTAGTGGGACAAAAACTAGCCCAACGTTTTGAGAGGCTTCCATCACCGTTACGAGTGCTTCCATTTTCTGGTTCATTAAATTGAAAAATTCAGATTCCTAAAATGCTGCTCCACCACACTGTCCATGCAGCACAGTACATACAGGCTGGACTCAACACCCTCCCCTGAATACGCAAACCACAGACCTGCCATATGTCAAATGCCACCTCAGGTAACCAGAAGTCCAAACAGCTCACTCTCCATATCGATACACGCCATCAAACGGAGCTTAAAGGGCATCTAAATTCGATTCTCAGACGGGACGTCGAACGTCCAATGTTTACAAGCAAATCACTTGCTTTTGTTGACATCTTGCATAGTCACATGACCAATTTCATTCATCAACCAATGCTTTGTGTACACGCGTAGATAATCCTTCTGTTTCGGTTCGTTTGCGCAGGTGCGGCTCGCTGATTGGCCTATAAACAAAAACAATGGGAATCGACTTTAGATGCCCTTTAATTCTATCTACTCTCAACACACTCGTGAGGCTTCAAGTTCACGCTGTTCTCCCACACTGTAAACCCAAGGACAGAAAACCAGCCAGCAGATATGGATGTTCCTTGAAATCAAAGAGATAAGACCTCTGAATCAGAGGATGCAGGGGCGGGGGTGGGGGCGGGGGGTAATAGCTGAGCTTCTAAAAACTAGACCCATTAATCAGTGTCCAGCATTCTGCATTGATTTCCCACCAGGAAGCTTGCTCCCACCATTTTCTTGAAAGAACTGCGTGTTCTTGGATTGAACAGTCGGCAGCGATAGCCAAGCGCAGTCACCCAGGTTCATGAACAAGCGGCATTGTGATTAGCTCGTTAGCATCAGAGGATCATTACCATCCGGTGAGGTCTGAGGGCAGGAAGTGTATTAATTCCCATCTGCTCCTGCTCTACGTTCTAAAGCAACATTCATATTTCCCTGGCAGGGAGACGACAAAGGCCCGCGGGACCTTGACTGGTGAGACGGCTTACGTATGTGCAGGATAGCTCAATGGGCAATCAACACCCTGCCCTTCCCCATAGCGAGAAATTGACCCTAATAAATTGGACAGTTTATTCATTCAAGATTTTCCCCCATGCCATATCAGATGGAGATGTTCCCAGTTTGTTCTGCCGGTGTGGAATCCAGCAGCAGGGGCATCTGGTAAAATCCAGAAGGAATGCTCAAATCACTACGCATTTTTAGTGCTATATACACTTGTGCCATGAAAGAAGTTATTTCAGCTGCTTGATACGCTGATGATCAAGGGTAAGCAGACTGTATTTCATCTTTAGGCAGCCTGCCTACTCGGTGAGCGCAGTGCTTTTTACATTAGAGTTCTCAAAGAGAGCTTGCTGCAAGCAATTTGTCCATCTACAATCATAAAATGAGGCAGCTGCTTTGATGGCACAAACGCTGAAGAACAGAGCTCATTTTTGACGCATCTCACTGAGAGCGAACTGTCTGAAGCCTCTGGTTATATCCCGTAGTTAACCCCATAAAACTACAGGTCTGTTAAATTCTGAAAATGCAGCTGCTGTATTCAAACCTGTGGAACTTTAGGCCTATTTTAAATGCTAGTGCAAATCTCAAGGATTCCAACGACCGCAAAATAGGTCCAGCTACATTACAGTGAAACACGTGTAAAATGATGTCCAAGATCTAGATATTGCCATTACAAGTAATGCCTTGGCGATAAAATCATGGCATCCTGGGTTTGAATATTTCTCTCAGTATAAATGTCATGTGAAGCACTGCAATTAGCAGATACAGAATATGTATATCTGGCAATATAGGAAAAAAATGCTTGTTTTCTGACTTTGAACCTATTTCAGGGAAACTTAAGCGAAAATTAGAATTTAAGGGGTTAATCACCCCTTGGGATGTAGGCTCACTGTATAAACTTAACGCAGCATCCCAAAATCAGCTAAATAAACCATATTCTCGAGATACAAGAAGCCAACAACAGAAACTGTTCAATAGGGAACCGATGTGGAACGGAATGAAGAAGCCGATAGTCTTTAATCAAATTTATTATGCTCATCATATTGTGAGGAAAAAATTGAATAACCGATACAAACAAAAACCACTGCTGATGTATGGACCCCTGGTACCAGAAAAGAGACCTTTAGCATGGGCAACTGTAAATTTATACTTGAACAAAGTGGGCTGTACTTTACAGTGGAGAGTCCTTAGTGATTGGGCAGGAAAAATAAATGAAGGGGAAAACCAATGAACGACCAGCAGCAAGTTTTGGAGGGAAATTCGAATGATAACAATGAGAGGGGACTGCCAGGAACAGATACAGAATGATGGGGGAGGTGGGACGGGTGGAACGCTTCCTTCCTCGACGGAAGCAACCCTTAGGCATCCCCGAGTTAGCTACTTTGTCCCCCATTTGCATAGCAACTCTTTGACAGGTAGCAGCAAAGTTGTCCGGCTTTTATTTTCACCTTAAATACATCAATTCCTAGGCGACAGACCACAAAAACCAAAGTAATTTATTTAACAAGGGCAACGCAAAGCGTAGCATCCCCTCGCCGGGTACAAATGTTGTACATGTACATGTGTATATACGTCTGTATATACGTCAGAAGAAGTTACTTTCATTTGACTATACTATATTACTAGGCAAGGAAGTTATTAATACCCGGGGATTCGATGCACAGAAAGTTTACTACTTTATGGAATGGCCCATGAGAAGATCTGAAAATAAACTTTATGTTAATTGGTATGAAGATTTAATAAAAGAGTATGAATAAAATCAGGGATTTACAGAAGAATAAAGCATATATGAGAAGGTGACAAATTGAAAGAAGAGTGAAAAGTGAAAACATAATATGAACATATCCTTGAACTTTCAAAGGTTAGTACTGTATAATATTTGAAACAGTGTAATGGCATGAAAGAAATCTTGGATGTGATTAAGAAGCAGCATTCATGACAACAAAATGATAAGGTCCAATGGGACAGTCATCACGTTATACTGTTAAATCTTATGGAAACCATTTTCGCATATTAAATGAGCTATGACCTTTAAACTACATACTCCAAAATCAAACTTGGGCTGTATTTTGATACCTTGTACCTTCCTATCAAATTTCATTAAAATCCGTCAAACATTACTCAAGTTATCGAACAGAAACCATTTTCGCATATTTCATGAGCTATGACCTTTGACCTACATACTCCGAAATTGAACTTAGGCTCTATTTTCATACCATGTACCTTCATATCAAATGTCATTAAAATCCGTCAAACATTACTCAAGTTATCGAACGGAAACCATTTTGGCAAATTTAATGAGCTATGACCTTTGACCTACATACTCCGAAATCGAACTTAGGCTGTATTTTCATCCCATGTACCTTCATATCAAATTTCATTACAATCCGTCAGACATGACTCAAGTTATCGAACGGAAACCATTTTGGCATATTTAATGAGCTATGACCTTCTGACCCTTGACCTACATACTCCGACATCGAACTTAGCCTGTATTTTGAAACCAAGAACCCTCACATCAAATTTCATTAAATTCCGGCAAACATTACCAAAGTTATTGAACGGAAAACTTATTTGTTACAGACGGACGGACGGCGGCGTTTCTATATCCCCCTCCGACTACTTCGTCCGCGAGGGGATAATGAGGGTTCAGCATGTATTCAGCTGCTTACATTGATCAAAAATTTCAGAATAACGGCAGAGACCAGCAGAACTTTATGCTCTCGGGGACCAGAATTTGCCACCCCCGCTGTATGACTAAATCCAGAACACTGATGAGCAGTGGAATACTTTGGAATCGATGGTGTTGAAGAGAATTAAAAAAATCCAATTTCAAGACAAACTCAAAAAAGTTTGAACTCATTTTCTTCTCATCAAGGTCAACACAGCCCTTCAGTGGCACAGGTGTCCCTGAAGTGTTAAAAAACTTTCACTCATCAACTGTGCTGCTGAAATCTCAAGACCTGTCACTTCGGGGGGGAAAAGCAGCTTAATTATAATTTGCCTCCTCAGCAGGCCATGCAATCCCAAAGCTTGTTAAATCCCAGCCCTAATCAGACAAATACACCAATTAACCAATTTGCTCCGAATGGCAAAACATGTTATTAGTATTATAGAATAATGGGAACAAAGTGTTGCAAGACCACAGCAGCAGCTGCCAACACAAGCCTGTCAGCACTGCTGCTGACTTTAATGAGGGACAATTTTAGAGCCAAAATCCGCCCCTACGCTCTCAATTATTTTTTTCCTGTAGACTTCCTCTTTTCTGGGTGATTTATATTGCAGGCATGCCACAAGAACTGATGCTGCAGTTAGAAGGCAATACCAAATTTTTTTAATATGTAATGTACAATTATTGCAGCCAAATCCAAATTCTGGCACCTCTCTAGACAGATGACACGAAGCAGAGCAAAGATAGTCACTATTTTTGAGAGACTTTTAAACTAGCATTTAAATTCAAAGATTTAAATCAACAAAAAGAGAAGGGTCTGGACAGCATCAAAAACTGGCAGAGTTCACTGAGCTAAATTTCACTGTTTGAATTTACTGTGTTAAAAGTCCATGAATTTTTGAAACAAAATGATATACATAACAACTTCAGATTGCTTGGTCTCTTGCACTGCTGTTAAATTTTTGTTTTCGCTTTCGTCTACTTGAACGAAGGTTGGCAATCATGGTTTAATGAATATCGCCTACTCTTATGGACACATCTTCTGTTACTTGCTTAGTACTTGAGGGCTATAGATCATGGATATATTATTATTAAATACTTGTTTAAATAGTGGAGGCCAATCCATACTTTGACTGAATTTTCATATTACTACACTACCCATAATTCTGCAGTGCAGTGCTGCTTGAGAAAAACTCAGAGACATCACACATACCAGTGACTGTGCATATTAAAATTCCCCGTAATTTCAAAGGTTTTCCTGGGGAACAATTCCCATAGAGAATGAATGGTGGTGTGTTACAAGTGGGACGTCCTGAGTCGTTCTGAATGGTTTTCCCCTAATATCAGTGTTCTTGTCAGTTTCTCCTTTAGTATCCCTCATTTGTACTCATCATTTAAACTATTGTCTTGTGCTTGGCCCTTCTCTTTATACTCCCAAACTCACATGTTCCCTAATGTTAATTATTAAGTATTTAAGTTCCTGGTCTACATCTTCCCTTTGCCGGATTGTTCGCATTCGTCCTAAAATTTCTAAGCTGTAACTAAGCTGAAACTCTTCCCATTTTGCGGTCCTGGTAAGTGGCTACTTCCAATCTCCCCTACACCCCAGTCTGAGGGTGTGCACCCCCCCAGTGTGCTCTGGTCCATTCGGCTTGCCATCCCAGATGCTGACCTCGGACCAGTTCCTGCTCCAACGCCTGCCTGTACCCGCAGAAATCCACTTCGCCCCTGCCTGACGTCAGACCTCCTCTTGACCAGGTCTTGCTACAGTGCCTTTGAGTTGAACTCGCCTCCAGTAAATAAAGAAGCCTCGGCTTTTTCTGTGATCTGCATCTGGCTCATGTTCCGAAATTATGTGACAACAAGCCTTGTGGTCCCTAAGTTACAATGTGTACTAGAAGCCTCTCCAGCACCACCAGCTACTCATTAACTAAAAGTATAACTAAGGCGGATGTTCATCAGTCGCTGCTTAAAAGCGGTTCCTTTCAGGGACATACAGCTGAACATTATCAACAACATTGTAGCTTACTTCAGACAAAAATTTGGCTTAGCTACTAGTTAGTAAGTTCTATATTCTCACCTTGCTCTGCAGGATGTAGTTTTCCTGTTTGAGGTCGGTAACCTCTTTGGTGTGCATCACCATAAGCTCCTCCTCCCGGGCCTGAAGCTCCACCCTCTTCTGCTCCAGCTGCTGGTTCATCAGGTCCTCCAGATGGCGCTCCAGGCTCCGGCGCTCTTGCAGATCATCACTGCGCCGCACTGGCGAGGTCGCCCTCTCTCGTTGTGGGCTGCCGGGGGTTTGGATTTCTCCTGCCTCGTGCCTCACAGAGCCCGTCCTAACCTCTTTCTGTAGAGGAATGGAGCCTTACTTTACCAGTCCTATACAAATTAACCAATGACCTCAATCAAAGGAATATAAGAATTTGGCTTTCAATCGTCCCATTTTGCTCATTTGCAAAAAACACATTTTTTATGGTAAATTGTTGAAGAAGTAAAACAACCAATTTTTTTTTAAAAAATACTGCCTTGGTGCCAATAAAATTATAGGTCTGATAAATGGCTTCAATAGTTTTATTTTTATGTTGTGCATCCATGTTTCACTTTTTCTACCAAATTCTTGCTCGACTACATGCATTGTTTATGAACACCTCCTCAGACACCTTGATAGCAGAAAATAGACACATCAGTTTCATTTCTCAAGTCACATGGTCAGAGATCCAACAGCGCTGACACATTTAGGCGCAGAATTATTGGCGCCCAGGATAAAAATGGAGAAAAAAGCAGAATATAACAGGTTGCAAATCGCCGTAAAACGTAGATTGCTGTGGCTCAACTTGCCATATCATCATACACTCGAAAAGTTGATCTTTGGCCCCCCACATACAATGAACCTTATTTGACCTTGACTAAGGATCCAATGGCCTCCAAAAACTATTCAGTTCAGTTACCTTCTGAAGGGAGTCACTATGTCTGATTTGGCGAAAATGCCTCCACTCCTTCAGCAGATATTGAGCAGAGAGGATTTTTGTGACAAACTTACTCATGGACGGACAACTGAGAAACGGTATGCCTCCTGCCCACTGTTTGTGGTGGAGGCATAATAAACAACATATTTTACAATCTATGTTTAGTTGAAACATATGGGAGAACTATATACTTTCATTTCAATGCATTTATTCTCATGTTCTGGTGCTTTTAAATATGTAATCTCTTAAAAAAAAAAACATAAGAGTAAAAAGCATAGACACCGACGACAATTTTTGTACGTTGATTCGGCAATATTCAACTACACTATTAAGTACAACTCAGAGAAAAGGAATGAAATCGTGCTATTCCATCAGTCCTTGTTTCACCAGGACTTCTACTTGAGGCAAACTGCGTATAGAATTCCTTCTTCATTCGTGACCATGGGGAAAAAAAGAACTGGTGATTCATAAGAGGCAGATGGCAATGAGAATAAAAACTATGCAGTCCCTCACCCGGAGGTTGATGTGTCTCCCCAGACACCCTAAAGCAATCACTCCCAAAATCGATCGGCTTTGTGATTTCGCCACACGCAAAGTCCATGCCAAATATTAAATGAATCCATGAAGAACTGTGACCAGTAGAGTGCTCAAAAGAAATCACTATGGACACTGCGTAATGATCGTTGACCCATAGTATCCCCAACTCATCATCCGGGGATACAATTTTACATTAATGGTCAAACATACCATTATGACAAAAATGCAAAGAATGCTTATAGAGGGATATAGAACACTAGGAAACATGTCAGAAAGAGGGCGCAAGTGTATGTTGTCTCAGTGGATGGTGAGAAAAAAAGTAAGCAAGGCATTCAAAACCCCAAGGGTAATTTTTAGCTCACTTAGTCCAATGGACCAAAGAGAGCTTACGGCATCATGCGGCAGCGACGGCATATGGGTTGACATCTGCCTTAATTTTGATCTCTGCCAAACCACTGAAATTTGATGGGAAGGAACATTTGGATGTGCATTAAAATTTGTTCAAGGCGTCCAAACTCGACATCGAAGATGGCCGCCAGTCGGCCATATTTAAAATGGTGCAATTTCATGCTGGAGGGTGCTTTGAAGCAGCGAGAATGCTGAAACTTCGTACACACATACTTTTGAATACATAAAAATAAAAAGCTCATTTGCTGCAGCACTACTCTCTTGAGCAACACAGTTAAGCCCAATAGCCAACTGGTTAACTCTTCAGTATATAATGCTGGGTACAATGATCTGGCGTCTGGGGCTTGATATTTCAGTGGAGCTGCACTGCAAAAAGAGAACTGAGCTGCAAGGAAATGACATGATGAAACATGAAACCACGATGCTGAATTTTGCTTGAAATTCTCTTTTTCCCAACACAAATAACAAAAGGCGTCTTCATTTAACCAAAGTCAGACCCAAGCATAAGAAAATACTGCCGCTGGTGAGCTTACATAACACTAAACCCTGAAATAAACCAAGTGAGCTACAGTGCCCATGGCACTATTTTTTAAAGAATTTCAATGAGTGTTTGCATTTCGGGGCAACATAGACTCAAAAACAACAAAAACATATCACCTCCATAACAACAAACTATTTCGGAGGGTTACAAGAATAAAGTTCTCCCTGAGCACAACAAAAGAAAACCAGGACTTTATCAAACATAAACAGAACTGTGACAGGTGCAGACTGCTTTAGTCAAATGAGAAATGAATATGCAGAAGCTGTTAATGCTGACAGTGGAACATGAAGGAGCATCACTGATGATGTGGGTACGCCTTCCTGTCGGTGATCCAGGGGCAGTAGTTAAGATCAACAGAATCAAATATTCCACCACACACAAGAAACTCAGGGAGAAAATCTGTGCGCCTCAGCTGGGAAACCGAGACTCAGTTGTAGGTGGATTTCTAGGGAAGACACTGATGATAACAAACATTAAAATGCACCTAGAAATGGTCAAGTAAAACAGCATCCATGTTCTGCAATGGCCATCTCAGCCTCTGGATAAAATCCTATCCAGCTCTGGCCTGAAATGAAGAAGGCAGTTCGGAAGTGTAAACACGAGGATAACAATAATTTTGAAAAGCTCTGCAAGGAGGGATGGTAAAAATCACAAGTACGCATAAGAAATCTGAAGATAAGAGTCTCGACAGTCATCTTCGCCAGGGGTGCTGCACAAAGTACTAAAGTAAGAGTGCCTGTCATTTTGATGCTTGCAGTTTTCATAACAAAATACTAAATGAAAAGCATTGAATCAGGTGGGACAAATCAATTGAAATAAAAGGACATTGTTTAATTGTTTACAGTTTGAACTTAAAGATCCTATACAATGCCATTTTCCTCCAAGATATTAGAATTTGGTGGGAGCTTTACAAATGGTTTTTTTTTTTTTTTTTTGCAAAAACCCATAAAATCCCTATTTTCTAGGCCATTTGCCGTCTGCCATTCTCTTCCCTGTGAAAAACAGGTTTCCTTGAGTGGTTGTTCCGGCTATAATAATGCGCTTCGCTCCAACTGGCAGACGAATACCACTAAAAGCAAATAAAGTAGTTAGTGTCACCAGGGAGAGAGGGGCAGGGAGGTCGAGCAAGGCTGTGGGAGGGAACAGGGCACATATACAGAGCCAGTAGGACTGAATTACCATTTTTGTTTTTTGACAAATAGCAGGAATTTCTGACTACGTGCTCCAAATGCTGAAGTAGAAATGCAATTCTTACAGCTCAACTGGGGGGGGGCCTCAAGCTGAACCCTCTCTGGGCTGTTCAATACTGTGGATACCTCTGTACAACCAAAATGAACTGAGAGAAAGAATATTTCCATAATGTGGGTCCTTTCAGATACAGATTATTAACTGCGTTATACTGTATACCGAATTCAGCACCTTTTTAATCATTTTTCTTTATTAATCCAAAACTATGGATTAGCAAAGCTGGTAAATACTGGCATGATATCGAGAAATGAAATAACAGGTAAACAAGGCTTTCATGCAAGCTGAAGCAGCACTACCCTCCCCAACTGGAGGGAGAGCCGAATAACCTGAATCCTTTTCGTCTTTTCCGCAAACAGAGGATTCTGGACAACCATGACAAACAAAGATGTCTACACGTGTCTTTTGAGTGCGAGTAAATCGATTTATCTGGTTATTCTGGACCTGATTGTATAAATTAAATATGTTGGGGAGGTGAGTGTAATCATAAAAAAAATCTGATATGTGACTGGGTATCCTTAAATGAAATTCACTGCAAAAAAGTTTCATTTATGAAATTCCATATAAAACACAGCTTGTGCTTAAAGTAGGAGAAAATAAAAACATGCAACATAATGAGCGATACCAATCTATGACATGCCATCCCCCACATTGCTGGATTAGACCAAACCATGATTGAAGACGCATACTTGTGATTCACAAGCGAACAGAAACTGTGATGAAAGCACCAGAGTGAGCCATTAGAGGCTGCCCTGAATGCCCTTTATCCGCAGCTAATGATGTTTCCTTCACAGACCTTTTACAAGTCAGCAGCTAGTAGCTTCAGTTTTGTCCAGTAAACAATAACACACGACAGCAAGCCTGGGCTCTTAAGAACTCATGTAGGCATAGCGTCCATTGTACCACTGCTAACATTTGCTGTATTACATACAGTAGTGATTACACATCACCACTTTCATCTAAAAGGGGTCCTGATATACAGTATTACTTCCCGATATTTTTTTTTGGTGAAAATGTATAAAAAAATACTATTGTAGGCATTGAGAACAAAAAAAAAATAATTCCACAAGTATATTGAGGTAAACATATGGGTAATTAACAAAAACACTGAAAACATCAAATTTTTGTAACAATTGAAAGGCGTCGCAAATTTTACTCTTTTGACTCTTGCATTGCATGAATGCATGTCTGAGGGCTAATTCGATGATTATTGACGCTAAAACAATTGTTTGAACTGGTCTGAGGCAACAATATTTTGAAAAATCACCTCTGATGGTCAGTAGTTCCAGTATTTAATGTGACATAAACTTTGAGCAGTGTCACAGGGCTTTAAATTCGTAGACCAGGCGCAGGCGCGGCGAATGGGGGGTGCGCCGCGCCAACGGGGTGTGTCCAGGCGTATGTTGCAATTTCGTGCCCGGTGTAGCCTGGCGCAAGTACTCCTCTGTCCCGCCTCGGTCCCTCCTGCCGGCGCAAGTGGCAAAGAAGGCGTGTTTGGCTATAACACAGCCGAGTCAAATCTTCACCAATCAAATGAGCTCCTCTCCTCACCTTTAAATGTTGGAATAAAGAAGCCTCTGTCCTATATCTGCATGAAGCGTTAATGTTGCATTTTACTTTGCTGCTTCAGGCATGTTTTCTGCACCGCTTACGTCTATATTAAGCATTACGAATATGAGTTAGCTGGCTAGCTAGGGCATTCGCTAATTATTACCATTAGCTTAACTTGAATGGAATTTCAAAAACTAAACTACGCCAGATCATTCAAACTTATGAAGTTGGAATGAAATACGACGTGTTGCTCATTTATTTCTTCTGCCTGCATCATTGGGAAGAGAAACGATGGATGGCGTGTTCCTATTTTTACACCCTGTTGCTGCTTAAAATTTTGGGATTAACATGCATGGACAACAATGCAAGATACGTTACACATTTATTTTCAATATGTGATCTTAACTCAGTACGAGATCATAGCAATCAGGCTGTATTCCTTTCCCCACTAAAAACGATAAAACCTAAGTGACAATAAATAGTAGCCTAGTATTAAGCCGCTTGCACACTGGACTTGAAACAAATTTTTTCAAGACGACAGATTTGCGTTGAACGCAGTGTCTACGTGTCCGAAGGTCTGACAGGGTTTTAATATATCTCCGTGTCCGACAGTCGATTATTGTTTTTAATTTCTTCAAATCTACTGAATGTTTTAGATATTAAAAGTGAATGTTTTGATAAGAGGGCTCAGTTCTTCAAGATGAGTACCGAGAATTTCAATCAATGTTTCTGTTTAAGCTCTGCTCAATAAAGTGAGTCGACATTGGCGCGGGACAATGTACAATGCCTGTCGGACATCAAATGCAAAATACTCCGTGTCTGACAGCCAAAAAAAAAAAAAAAAAAAGAGAACGATTAGAACAGATTGATAACGAAATAAAGAATAAAAAGAAACATTTTAACAACAAATAGAACATCCAATGAACACTGCGATTTATTTATTTTGCGGGCCATCTTTTTGGATGCTCTGTTTGTTGGTGATATATTTTTATTCTTTATTTCGTTACAAATCTGTTCTCATACTAATATTTTTTTACTTTTTTTTCTGGCTGCCGTACATGGAGTATTTTGCATTTCGCCTCGGACAGTCTTGATCGTGCATCCGATAATTTATTCACACTGTCAATGGTCATGGAATTGATTTGCTCACTGACTACAAGCACTATTTTATCTCCGGTGTGGAAATAAAGCGTGAATCTGTTCGATCCATCTGACTCATTTTCAAAAGAGAGACCGAATAAAGACTGTTGTATATCTTCAACGGAAAAAAACACACGAATAAAAAGACCAAGAAAAGTCAATAGCTAGCTATCAATTTGCATTTTGTGAAGGTCGAACACAAATATGGCCAAGTTTGCACGTCTAATAATTCCTGGAATACTCGAAAAATTAGAACTTTTATGACTTTCGGACACGAAGATATATTAAAACCCTGTCCGACTTTCGCGTCTTTGCATTGACTTTGACTGTAATCAGTCGTGGGAAAAATTGTTTCAAGGCCCAGTGTGCAGGCGGCTTTACTGAGCATAGAACACAAGCATTATATATAGGCAGTTTGTGGTTGGCTGAGAAAGATGTGAAGTCGTTAGTTTGCATCACAGATTCAGCTGCGTTGATTAAGCCAGGTGGAGTTTCCATTACGCGTGCCAACCGCCTTTAATCTGACATCAGGACAATCGATATAGATACTATAATTTCTGTCCTGATTCAGATAGTTACATTAAATAGTGGTTGCTGTAATTATTTATTGCATCGAAATGTGCCTGACATTCTGGAAACCTGCCTGTGAGGTTTCGGTGACGTGTGCGCACTGTCAGCCAAATTACCACTGCACAGAAAGTAAACCAGGTTGGAGCTGGCGAGCTTTCTGCGCAACTTCAGCGAAGACTTTTTCTACGAAATTGTCACTGCGTCTTGATGAATATGTGACACCTCCCCTACTACGCCGCCACACCCATCTCGGCGCACGTCCGTCTACCAAATTGCCAAAAGTGGCTGCGCACGGTGTTGCAACAAGACGAAATTATAGGCTGCGCGGGCTGCACTGGACGAAATTACCACTGCGTGGGCTGCGCCACGCTACGCCACGCTGCGCCACCCTGCGCCAAGAAATTAGAGCCCACAGTGTTAAACATGATGGCACAATGGAAGGAGCTCTCTGAGATTGTTCGTAGCCACACTGTGGCCTTACATGGTAATGAAGATGTTAAATGCTGCCATGGCACTGTAAGAAACACCATCAAGTGTCTCAAAGAGACCGGTTTGCTGAAAACTAGTGGTAATAGAGGGGCAACAGGGAAGGTAAGTGCCTCTGATGTTTGCTATCCATGTATAACAAGTTGGGGAGAAGGGGGGGGGAAGGGCACTTAACAACACGACAACTCCATGATATTAACAGTGCCAAAAGTGAAGACATCAAAGCATCAAGATCTACTACTGTATTTCCAGACACCAGTGTGAAAACGGTCTGATTGCTTGTGTTGCTGCCAAGGGCTGGCAACATCAGAAAAAGACCTGAGTTTGCCACGACACTCAAGAATTGGACACCAACGAAATGGGAACAAGTTTGATTCTTTGAATAAAAATTCAAAATTTTCTCATCCAAATGCAGAACTTGTGTGTACTGCAGATTTGGAGAACGTTTTGAAAATGACTGTTTAACCCCTTCAGTAAAACATGGATGTGGTAATATTATGTTTTGGGGTTCAGTCTGCTCGAAAGGAGCAGGTGATCTCATAAACACTGACGGAATCATGAATCAAAAGCAGTATCACAGCATCTTTGTGAGGCACATATCACCATCTGGAAAGAGACCAATTGGACGGGGATTTTATTTTCAACAAGATAATGACCATAAACACACTTCTTAGTTCTGCAAGGATAATCTCAGCCAGAAAGAAATTTTTTTGTGTCACCAAATGTTGTGACATGGCCAGCTCTTGACCTTAAGACTTGACCTTAATCTGATCGAGCAAATCTGTTGTAACATCGAAAGAATTGCTTTGGAATGAACTTCAAACCATATGGAGTGGTCTAGCGAGTGAGGAAATAAAAAATTATGCGAACACTATGCATGAAAGATTGAATGCTGTAATCAAAGCAAAGTGGCTACAATAGATATTGACATTTTTTCTCAAAAAGACATTTTTATTTTTGTTTTGAATATTTATGGTTATCCGTTTACTTATTTTCATCTACATGATCCAATATTACATGAAATACTTGAATAGTACTTGGTTTCTGATTTATCTTAATTTTGTTATGTGTATAATCATCACTGCACACTACTGCATCTTGCGACTGCTCTGCGTTCTGTGCTAGTGGCTTACTCTTTATACTTCTTATTCCAGCATGCCACATAGCCCCAGTTGCCCTCCTGGCCTGTTTTCAAAAGGTTTGTTGATTATGTTTCCCCCACTGCACATTTCAAGGGTGTTATGAAGCCTTCTTGCTGAGGTGATACCTTTTTCCCAGCTGTTTCTGCAGCGAAACCTCAAGACCCCATCCAGTGTCTTCACTTCACTGACTAGCAATAAGAGTGAAGGGCACCTGACCTCTGAACCTCCGGTGCAATATCGACTTTATTTCCACAGAAACCGCAGAGTGGCATCCAACAGGCCGCAGTGCAGATGCGCCCCAGTGCACGGGTCACAACTTTTTTCTGCATGTATCCCTCAGCTCGCAATTACAGCCTGGGCCCAATGGAATTCTACCTTGAACCTGAAATTTTACGGAAAAACTCTACCCTTTTAATCCCGAACGCCTGCAGGTATGGGACGAGTGAAACCATTACACACATACAGGAGCGAGCTTCAGGGTGTTCACCTTCCTGACCGACTGAGTCTTGCCGCTGTCGTCCTGGCAACCGCTCCGCTCCATTTGGTGCTGGAGGTAGTCGGCGAAAGACTGCAAGGAGGCGATGAGTTCACTGCTCACCTTCACCCCAGCGTCGGTCTGGGAACCTGCGCAAATTGAAGCGTCGCAGAGCAAGAACTTCAAACAACACTGCTCAGCTATTAAATAAAATGAGCCCTCACACAAAGGTTGCCAAAAGTGATTCTTTTCATAAAACTGGTAATGATATGATAAGACTGTAATCGGATAAAAATTAACAAATGCTTTTGGTTTGGTGCTTAAAATGACCTGCTCATCCAAAACTGCCGTGTTTTAGGCATAAAAAAACGGCAGTTTATATGTTCAGCTATTGTGGAAGAGGGACCTTCAGCCAAGACCCTGAAATTTGCAAGCAATGATTGAACACACAAACGCTCAAAGGGCCACAATTTCACCGTCAAGAATAGCAATGCCTGTTGTCATTACAGCAATTATTTCAGCCCCACGAGAAAAATACTTGGAAGATTTTGGAATCAAATGTTGCTAAAAAAAAAAAAACTATTTTTCCCAATTAAGGATTTGTGCGAATCAAGCCAATTATTTCAAAACTACAGCGGCTCACCGTTAGTAGTACGGGATCAAAATGTATCACAGAATATGGCACTTGTTAAGGCATACACAGAGAGTAAAGCATGGAAAAAATGAGAAGGTTAAAAATAGTCAGGGGAAAATAAATTCCAAAGTACACTATTTGTCTAAATCTAATTTCTTCAGTCATACATTCAACATGGCTCTCCCAAGCTCTGCCCCCTAATGGTTGTTGTTACCTGGGCAACTCGATCCTTATTTTGAAATATTTTGTATCACTATGCATAAAAAAAAAAAAACAATACAACATGAAATTCCACACTAGTTTCCTTCCTACATAATAATGTTTTTACAGATAAGTTGACGTGCTCTCTTAATCTTTGCCTGCATCTCCATGTCAGACATGAGGCAAGTTACCAACCTGCACCTCCTGACTTCAATGACCCTGATTTTGGACTCTTCTTCTGGCTCTGGGTTACAGGTTTCTTAGGTGGCGGAGGTGAGGGTTTAGCAACTGGACTGGGACTGGTCCTGATTGGCCGGGAGGTCTTAGTGGGCACGGAAGATGGCTTGCCGGTTACTTTGTTGCCCTTTGCGGGAGGGAGGCTACCCTTCTTCCAGGAGGAGCCCGGGGACCACAAGGCCTGTGTGAACAACACACTTCATCGCAGTCTTCATCACAGTCACCATCATATCATTATCATCACCACAACTAAAATCACGTGTTCGTTGCCTGACACGCAAAGCAGTGTACAAGTCCTCAGAGAGTAAAATCATTTTGAGGGGTTCTGATTCCTAAGCAATTTGCATCATAACAATGCAAATGCAGCCAAATTAATGCGACAAAGGACTTGCAGGTCAATGTTTCATTGATTGATTTGTTTGTTGGCGAGGTTGATGCATATTAACAAGCATTGCTGTAAATGAGGCAGAGATAATCAAGGGGCCAATTTTCAAATGTGAACTTACCGGGTCTTGATTTTTCAAATTAAAATGTGTACATGACCAAATATGTACACTGGACTGTGCTCTAGCTCTTCACTGGGTCATTCTATATAAAATCAGCAAGCGCCTCCCACCTGACCCCCTAAAATTAGCTGATTTTTCTTGTACAATAACATCAGTATATTTAATTAATCATTGCCAAATTTTACTTTGATCTTGTGAATATTTTTTTGAGTTACAGGCTCTGAAAGTGCAGGAAGGTAGGTCAAAATTTCGTGCTTTAAACTGGTGTAATTTTTTTCTGGAATTTTTGAGCTCTACATTGACGAGTGTGAAAAGTATTTGACACGGAAGGTATCACGGCTAGAACCTGGTATCAAAATGTAGATCAAAATGAGAGCTTTCATATGCCATGACTTCACTTGATCATCAGCCTATCCCACATGGTGATAAGACCCCTTGAAGTTTTACTAACACAGTTTTTCCCAGTTTTATGTGGTGAATTAGAGAATTAGAAAACACACAAAAAAAAATTTTAAATTAGAAAACACATGATACATCCATGGTTCCAATACTTGTTTTTACTACACTGTATCATAGTTATTAAAGTGGCGCAGTGTTGCTATTGAAACTTCCATAGTGCCCATGATATTCAAGCTTGAAGTTGCTTACAGAACAAATCTCACTGAAGAAAATCCAGATTTTGTCTTAAAATTATGACACCTAGAATGGGCATACAATTGATTTAATTGCAGTTTTTAATAGTGTGCCAATATGTCTTTCAGCTTTGAAAATTTCATTAAGATATCTCTGATAAACATGAAGTTATGAGGGCTCAAAAATGCTGGAAAAAAATGACGAGTTTGAAAGCATGAAATTTCGACCTACCCCAGTGTAATTTTAGAGCCTGTAACTCAAAAAATATGCACAAGATCAAAGTAAAATTCGGCAAAGATTCATTAAATACACTGAAGTTACTGTAATCGAAAAACCATCTGATTCTGAGGGGTTCAAGGTGGGAACTTCTTTCAGATTTGGTTTATTTTATATGGAATGACCCCAGTTTTAGCTCAAATTTCCCTGTCTCTCAGTGTTTCCCAAGGTGTGGGAGGAAATGCTACGAAGTCAGAGCCCCTATGTGCCCATATTCCCATAGCAGGCCATGGGGCATGCAGTGAAAACTCGCTTAAAATTTCATTTTCGTGCAACAACACTGGGGGCATCTTCATTTTTATTCAGTAATTATAACAAACATATAATAATCCCGAAAATGAATATCCCCAATCCCAGAACCTGCTCAGAAAAACATAATTAGCGAATAAGTTCGGTAATTTTATGGAATTTTAAGTCGTAGTTCACGTGATCAAATAAACCAATTAGACATACTGTCTGTAAGGCCGACAGCGCATCACCAAGATTTGACCAATCACGGTCGCCGTACGATACACTACAGATCATTTCATTCAGGCATTTGAAGCGTTCCATTCATATGTTCCTGCCAACTTTTACCTGGAGAGGGAATCACTGAGCTTTTCCGTATGCATATGAGTATATCAATGAGATATATAAACTAGAGGCGCTACGTTGTTCGTTCCAGATCAGCCAATTTGTGCAGAGCTGACCGCCATCTTATTACGGGCGTACCTCCCGCTGGAACTAAAGTAAATGAATACGTTCTGGATAATATTTCGGTAAATATCAGTAATAATTGTATATATCCAGTCTATCTTAAAACGTCTTCGGTACCGTAATATTATGACCGATCTCGTTCTGTCAGTTTGGGTTTATTTTCTCTAGCAGTACGATCTAGGACGGGGCACTTGTAATTTATCATCACAGTGCCGGAAACCTTGATAACAAGTATCTTATTGTGACCGCTGCCAAGTGGGGAAACTCCTTTACAAGGAAACTCTTGCTGAAAAAATGCCTATTTTTATTTATTTTTATTATTTTTTTGAGAAGAATAAAAACACATTGGTTTGTGATTGGATAAGACACATATCGATTACTATTTTTTGTTTGATAGAAATACCGCTGCATTGTGCAGACCCAGTCACTGATATTACGAAGGACGAACAACTAAACCTATTCGCGTCCACTGACAGTGAAGCAGCTGCTGATTTCAACGGGTTTTCGGACGTGCCTGACGCCGAAGTCAGGAGAGATTCAAACTACTGCGGTATTTTCGCTCATTAGGACTGCAAGTATAGCACTCAGTGGAAATCAATAAAACCGAATGTTTATGTAGTCACGCACAAATAAGATGTCTGTTTCCCATCCAAATAACCTGGCAGATCCGGTTCTACAAGCCACGACGTTAACCCCGAGGTAACCAGGTGATCTGGTAGTGGGAAAGGGCTAGTCAAGACTAGTTTTACACCGTATAGCTAAGTTTGATGATTTAAAACCAATAATCTCCGTTGTTCAAGTCAAAAATAATTTACATATGAAAGGTTAAGTCGATAACTTTCCCCCTCCTGTGGCTGCAATTTATGGCGACACAGTGGTTAGGCATACAAATCAAAATTTCTGGAAAGAAGCATCCACTTTGCTGCATGTTGCTGAATTGGACGCCCGTCACAAGATGACGACCAGACCTGCATATTGAAACCGTAACATAGCGCCTTCTAGAATATATAGCTCGTTTACACATGTGCGTACGGAAAAGCTCAGTGATTCCCTCTCCAAGTAAAAGTTGGCAGGAACATATGAATGGAACGCTTTAAATGCCCGAATGAAATGATCTGTAGTGTATCGTACGGCAACCGTGACTGGTCAAATCTTGGTGTTACGCTGTCGGTCTTACAGACAGTATTGTCTGATAGGTTTATTTGATCACGTGAACAACGACTTAAAATGCCAAAAAATTACCGAACTATTTCGCTTATTATGTTTTTCTGAGCAGGTTCTGGGATTGGGGATATTCATTTTCGGGATTATTATATTTTTGTTGCAATTACTGAATAAAAATGAAGTTGCCCCAGTGTTGTTGCGCGAAACAAAAGGTTAGAGACGGACACCCCATAGCCTAATAGGTGATGAGTAAATCAATCCCCCATTTCTCCCTTTCATTATTAGAAAATTTTACAGAATGCAGACACTTCTTGTTTCAGCTTCCAACAAAAACAATTTTATCACTAAGCCATACTTAACTTCAACTTTGGAGACAAAACAAATCTCCTCAGTGACACAGTTAAGTAAAATTGAGCAAACACAAATTTCAGTACCAAATTCCAGCCGATGCCATTATATTATACGTCTCCTGTCCGCTCGGTCTCCTTTTCACTCATTCACCTGCTGTTTTCTGTTTTTACGGGGAGCAGGAGAGGAGGGACGATTGGAGTCCTCCTCATACTGCATCAGCCGTTGCACCTCCTCAAGCACCCACCGGGGCCCCCTGCTCGTCTCGTCCGCGGTTTCTGTGGGCGCAGGGTCACGCTGCTCCCCGCAGGAAGTCCAGCTCTCCAGCTGTAGCTCTGGCCTCCTGCAGAAACAGGTCAGAAAAAGCCATATTGAGCTCGGCTGTTTTATTAAGTACAAAAAGCCCACGCTTCCTTAGACACAGGGGGTATTAGACAGTACATCTCCAGCAGGATGATAAGTTTAAATGCGGTAGGATGGCACGAAAGCAAAGAGATGTGCCAAAAAAGAACAAACATCCCCTTAATGAGGCAATTTAGAATACTTTACCCAAGCTTATTCTGCTGTTCCTTGCTTTTGAAATCACTTTATTTCCAAGCGCGTTTTTCACAGTTTCCAGCTGGTAGTTTGAGTGTTGATGCACTTACGGAACTCTCACTTTGTTTCATTTTGATTTCACTTTTACCTAGAGCGACCCCGCAGCAATTTCTCAGCGATTTAAACAATCTTCCACTACTGCCACTTTCTTCCAAGTGTGGACATTTGAGATTTAATGGCAGATACAAACAGAAAGTCAGAAGACAGGGGGTTTAGAGAGTAAACGTGAAACGTTTGTAATAAAAGAGAGTTTGTGTTGTGTGACGGTGCATGTGTGTGTGCGCACGCTTGAGTGTGTGTGCATACGCACGTCAGTGCGTCGTGTATGTGCGCGCATCTATCGTAGGGCACCAGGAGAAGAGCAGAAATAGGGTTTTCAGTTCGCTTCACATCATTCGAGAAACAGACACTGTTGGCTAGCATTTAGCATCCCATGTCAAGTAAGGACACTGTGATGTTAAACAGGCCAACAACAACAAGCCAAATGTTAAAGCAGAACAAGACGGGGTGCAATAAAATAGGAGGTCAAAGATATCATTCAACCCAACAGAAAGTAATGCAGTGTTTCCCAGTGGAAAGCAGCTTGTGAAGGCGCTTGGGGTAGCAGCAAAAGTGTAAGGTAGTGTTACTCCATCACCATTTGTAAAGCAGTATGTTGGCGGCAGGCCAGTAACCAATTTGACCTAGCAACATAAAGCTAAATTAGGGTGCATACACATGTATGGTGAGAAAAAGAGAAAAAAATGACTCTGCATGGTAAATAAAAATTCCAGAATTTTTCTAGAACGAGCTGGAAACACAAGATGAATTTTCTACTGTTTATTGCCCTGATATAAAAGCTGCTCCACAAATATTCTTAGATTTTTTTTCTGGTGTGTCCACATGACCAAATCATGCTTTGAATTTAGGCATATTTGCACATTTTTTATCATAAGCATTTTCAGAAGTTACTCCTAAACTAGAGACAGGAGATTGGATTGGGCTTAAGAGGCCAGTGTGCTGTAGCTGCTGAGGATAAGGCTCCAATATGAACCCCTGATTATGCATATTTCGGTCAAGGGGACCAGCTAAAAATCAAATAAATATTTTGGTTCTGTAAAAATTGTCATTTTCAACAGCCAATTACAGGAAAATCAAATGAGATATGCCAAATCTGATAGCAGATTCATAAGTTTCATGTAATTTTACCTGCATGCACCTACTGACATTAATTTAGGAGCATTGGAAACTGTATGTGTATCCCTTCAAAAATGCTTAGAAGTCATTGCTACATTTGCGAGTGACTAGACACCCCCTCCTTAAATTGGCAATTACTCCATGAAAAATTAGAGTTAGTACTTAAGATCTGGGATTTGTCTATTTGAAACTAGATAACTCGGTCGCCATGGGGACTGAGTCGTGTATCTCCCCAATCCCCAAATTTCGGACAAAATGGCCGCCGACAGCCATATTGGATGTCCGAAATTTGCGAAAATTGATCTTGAGCATTGTCCAATCAATATCTTCGCCTGTGTGATATTTGGAGAATTTCCTGCAATAATTGTGGCTTTCAGAGCCCGGAACAGAAAACCTCTGCGGTGGCGGCCCCGAAACTAAACCATAGTATCTCCCGACTATCATTGTCGGGGAGACACAATTATGGCAAACGCCCATGATTTTTTAAAACTTTTTCTGAGACGGTGTGGTGCAGACCCTGGTCCACTTGGCACGGAATGACCCTAGAGACATTCGCCAAAATCAAGTTGTCTGCATCCTTGTTAAAACAGGCCTGATAAACAAGCAAATCACAGTAACTTTTTTCCTTGAGACCTGCAAGGTTTGGGTTGTGTTACATATGCTGCAGATGTGTGGCAGTAACAGCTCAGAATTTTGCGAAATGGGTGACTTGAGTGAGTGACGAACACTGTGGTATTTGGGCTCACATTCCAAAAAGGCACATTCAACTCCAAATGTTAGAAGTCATTCGGTGCGAGTTTAGAAAGTAGTCACTGAATCATAAAAGAAACCGCACTCTCATTTGTATACACTTACTTTATTGGACCATGTCCATTAAGCACAAACGCGTTTCGGCGTTAAGCCATCGTTTTTGGGCTCACCTCACAGGCTGGAGAGAGAAACCTCGCATACTGTCAGGCCCAATACGCTGCATCAGCTCCTCAGCTGTAGGGTGATCTACAAAACATGCACGGAGACATAAAATGTAGCCTTTTACATATAGTACAATATATTTGCCCCATCCTGACTTATTCTACTTCAGTAGATTTGTCACACATTCACATTGGTTACAGATCTTCATACAATATTCAATGTAGGGCAAGGGCAGTCTGAGTGGGTGCAAATAGTTACTTGAATTAGCCAGTTAACTAAATTGATAATTGGATTAAATTAACTAGCCATACCTAGGCTTAAAACACCACCTAAATAAAACTTTTCCAGTAATGCAAAGTATGTTGAAAGGTGTCAACAAGCAGTACAGTCTGCCGTGATCGAAAATAATTCCAGAGGAAATGAGAAAGTTTGAAGACTATTAGTCCGGAAACGGTTACAAAGCCATTTCTAAGGCTCAGAAACTCCAGCAAACCACAGTGAGAAGCGTTATCTCTAAATGAAGAAAACAGTCAAAGAGAAGTGGCCACCAAATTCTTCCAAGAGCGTGCTCTGGCAGATCATTCAAGAAGACATAAAAGAACCCAGACAAACATCCAAGGTTCTGCAGGCCTTGCTCACTTCAGATTAACCGGGTTCACTATTTGAAAGAGACAAACAATGTTTTCATGGGATAGCTGCAAGGCAAATACCACAGTATACTAAGAGGAAAATAAAGGCTCATCTCTCATTTACCAAAATACACCCTGTATCCCCCAAGTCTTTTGGAATAATGTTTTGTGAACTGAATCATCAAAAGTGGAACTTCTTTGAGGACTTGGTCCCATTATATTGAATGTAAAGATAACATAGCATTCAAAAATAAGAATATTATACCAACGTCAAACATGATGGTGGTAGAGTGAGGTTGTGCATAGCCGTTTCAGGGAAAGGCAGCTTGCCATAATTGAGGGAACAATGAATTCTGCAGTCCCCAGGAAAATCCTGAGAGAAAATATCCCATCATCAGTCAGTGATCTGAAGCTCAAGCGCGACTGGGTTAAGCAGCACGATAACAATTCAAAGCACAAGAGCATCTTCACCACTAAATTACTCAAAATAAACAAAATTGAAGAAGTCAAAAATCTGACTTCAAACTCATTGTTTCAGGAATATTATCAGAAGTGCCAGGTAGCAGATGTTACTGCTAAAGATGGCATAACCAGTTATGAAGTTAAGGGGGCCATTACTTTTCACATGGGTGAATCAGATGCTGTATAACCGTTTTCCTTTAGTAAGTGAAACAATAATTTAAAAACTATTTTGTGTCTCCTCTTTTTCCCCTTTTGTCATATAACATTTAGTATGAATTAGAGGAGTGCCAATACTGAATCAATTTTGAATTTTTTAACAGCGTAAACAGACCAACAGTTGCAATTGGGCGCGTAGGGATTCCTGTAATGCTTTCACATAACGGCACCTGATCTCATTACCCTTCGAGGTAAAAAGAAATAAAATAAAAATCAGGATCCAAAATTAATTCAACATTGGCGCACTCCTCTGAATAAACATCTGAAATCATTTAGTGTGACAAATACGTAAAAATAGAGCAAATCGGGGGGGAGAATACTTTTTACTTTTTCAGGGAAATGTAATAAGAGTCAATGTTTGATAACCCTTCCTTTAAAAAAAAGAAAGAAAAGAAAACAGTTCAAAAGCCCTCATTGCAATCGACCACATTTGGAATTCTTTGAAATTGTATCAGCAAGACTTTTTAAATCTTTCAAATCTTTCAGAACTACTATATGAAGAGATTCATGACACAACAAACAAATTTGAGAATGCTTAATGATACAAGTATATGAATTTGTAAGTGCACCCATGCCTATAGGAGATCCATGTTTGTTCTCAGGTCATGCAGTCGTATTCTGACATGAGAAAATCCAGAAATCCTATCACAAAACTTACACGCCTTGGAATGGAAATTCACTGGGTCTAATTGGAGCGACCTGATATAGTGCGAAACTGTCGTAAATCGGGAGATGAGATGAATGAAGCGGATTTCTTGTAGACGTCCGCACTTCCGGTAATAAGGCCAGCTTTACCGAGCCAATGCATGCAGCCGCAGACTAGGATACAAAGCCCCAGCCGCTGCTGCACATAAGTGATGACGTGAATGTCGAAGATTTAATTTATTATTTGAATTATTGTCTTAATTCTGATCTTTTTAAACAGTATAAAACTAAAAATAGTGCCATGGCACTGTAACTCACCTGGACATTCACTCAACCAAAGTTTTTCAGTCCTTTTGTTCAAGTCAACCATTGAATGGTATTATTTCAGTCGCCAGTTAAACACAAACATGGTTTAACACGGTAATGAAAATATTTTTGAAATAAAAACTTACAGCGTACATTATAAGCTGGGCACAATTTTTAATTGATAAAAATGTTTGGGAAACAAAAAAAAAAAATCAATCAGAATTATTTTGCAAATATTTTATGTTCCCAGATCCATATATCTAAATTAAAAAGAGTAAGTGATCATGTTTGTAGATCTATTTAAAATAACCTTCAATGCACTGGGAAAAAATAAACAATGTGACATGTTTGGAAAAGTGTATTTATTAGATTCATACACTCTCCAGGATCGAAAGAGGACAGATGGGATGTTCTGTGGTAATCATTTCCAACAGGCATCCAACAGTTTACTTACCAATTAATGCTGCACTGTACCACACCATATTCTTTCCTGAGGCTTCCCACAACAGCTGGGTTCATAGTGAATTTTTGTCTAGATAGCTCTATATTTTCCTGTAGCAATAATATACTTTTCATACAGTTGAACACTATCAGCATGATCAGTGAAAAAGTGCTTTTATTGGTATTTTCCATAAAAAGGTGTGGCCCAATGGTGAAATGAAGAGGTGAAATGAAGGTAAAAATGCATTGCACAGCAAACCCTGTAACATGTGTTCAGCCTTGCTGCTTAGCATCTACAAAGGAAATTTCAATATGGCTGCCGCTGTTGCCATATTTGAAATCGAATCAGAACACCTCGAACAAACTTTAATCTCCCAAGCTACAGGAAGGTGTATACAAAGGTTCGGCTCGATCAGTCACGCAGTTTCAGAGAAGAAGATTTGTAAAGATATTTCTGAAATTAAGGGGCGTGGCCCCATGACAGAGGTCAAATGAAGGTCAAAATGCCATGTACAGTGAAACCAGAGTTATATATGTTGAGTCTTGTTATTTGGCACATACACAGCAAATTTCAGCTGAATCGCTCCAATAATGAGTGACTAATGAGCCAAAATAGCATTTTCAATATGGCTGCCAAAGCCGCCATAAAATGTGATGCACAGCTAAACCCGTAATACATATATGTTCAGTCTTGCTATTTGGCACATACACAGCAAATTTCAGATGAATCGCTCCAGAAATGAGCGACTAATGAGCCAAAATAGCATTTTCAATATGGCTGCCAAAGTCGCCATAAAATGCGATGCAACAGCTAAACCCATAATATATATGTTCAGTCTTGCTATTTGGCACATACAAAGCAAATTCCAGCTGAATCGCTCCAGAAATGAGCGATTAATGAGCCAAAGTAGCATTTTCAATATGGCTGCCAAAGCTGCCACAAAATGCGATGCACAGCTAAACTCGTAATATACATGTTCAGTCTTGCGGTTTGGCACATACACAGCAAATTTCAGCTGAATCGCTCCAGAAATGAGTGACTAATGAGCCAAAATAGCATTTTCAATATGCCTGCCAAAGCCGCCATAAAATGCGATGCACAGCTAAACCTGTAATATGTATGTTCAGTTTTGTTATTTGGCACATACACAGCAAATTTCAGCCGAATTGCTCCAGAAATGAGCGACTAATGAGCCAAAATAGCATTTTCAATATGCCTGCCAAAGCCGCCATAAAATGCGGTGTACAGCTAAACCCATTATATATATGTTCAGTCTTGCCATTTGGCACGTACACAGTAAATTCCAGCTGAATCGCTCCAGAAATGAGCGACTAATGAGCCAAAGTAGCATTTTCAATATGGCTGCTAAAGCCGCCATAAAATGTGATGCACAGCTAAACCCGTAATATATATGTTCAGTCTTGCTGGACTTCATCAAGGTGAGCTAAAAATTAAATAAACAACAAATATTTACAAAATGACTCGGCGAGGTGGTGTTTGCACTGTACTGTATACTGTGGTGTTCTCGCTCGATCTAGCTCTGCCACTGTGCTATCGTAATCAAACTCGACTGTGATTTGATTTAGTTTTCGCACTATGCGATGAGCATTGTGAAACTTCGGAAAAGAAAACCATCATAGATATGAACTTTAAAAATACCGCTAAATTTTCATCTAAGCCTGTGTCCACATCTCGGAAGTAAACGCTATAAATTGCGGTTATATAAGTGTTTGATCGTGCGAGAATATGGGCGGAAGTTCAGTTGTCTACATTTTGACCGTCGATCCATCATTATTGACTATCATATCTGCCTTGTAATGTGTCGTATTGTATATCAGGTCGCTCTAATTGGCCATAACCAGGTGGCAGGTGAGATGACAACTTAAACAGATGACAACTCAAACAGAAGCCATGATGAAAGTCCCACAATCTTGGATTACTGCAGCTCACCTGATCCCATTGTAATGGAGTTTTTTTCTGTCCCTGCCGAGCGCTCCGGGGTCAGAGTGCGGTGGTTCGGGATCCTCACACTCTGGTCTGGCGTGAGGCTGCGCTGCTCCCCCTCCACCACATCAACAGAGCCACTAATCTCCCGATAGGCCTCCTGTAGGGCCGCTATCTCACTCGCACCGCTCTGCCCGTACGATTGAGCTGAGGAAGAGGATCAATAAGTAAATTAACTACCATAATTACATCGACTGGGGCCACGACATGTATTTGTTTCTGGATATCAAAGAACTGGACATTGTTTCAACCTGATGTCCCCACTTTTTCAGCAGCAAAAAGGGTCAGCTTGCCAGAGACTTCTGTTTTGTTGCTTTTTTGCCTATAACACTCCCAACCTTGAGACATTAAAGCACTGACATCATTCCTGTATAGCATGAAATAGTAGATGGTTAATAAGAAAACCATTTTATGGCACTCAGGCGAATTAGCTCTCAGCCCTCGCAACAGAAGAAAATAGCCTAACAGAGAATGCATCTTACAACTTTCCATGCCAAAATTAGATCAAACTCAAAATAACTATCTGGATAGTGAAATGTGTTGAGTGTGAGAAGACAGATTACTATGGCGTAAAGGCCTCTGGAAATACAACACCACCACAACCTGGTCAAACTTGTAGGCTCTGACCAATGCATGCAGAGCTTCCAGATGGAGTGAGTGATATTATGTCGCCATCGGACTAAAAAATGTCAGCAACTTTTGAAAGTTCCACTGTTAAAGGGAATAGGAGAGGCGTACTAATGTTATTCAGCACGGTATCAGGGAAGTCAGGCTGCTGTTGTAAATTACCTGACAGCACGTGACTCAGTTCAGAGCAGTTCAGTGGCAGGAAACAAAAACAGGCCGAGTCGTCAATTTTTCCAAGGCTAGTTTGGTTGGTTCAGCTCCCATTTTTAAAAACAAAACATTAAGGGGAGTACAGCGTGGGGAGGAAGAGGTGGTCTCAACATTTAGCTTTCCGTCAATTTTCCAAAGGAAGCCAGTGGCAAACAATGTTTTTGTATTCACCTGAACCGGCTTTATGTCAAACCCGAAATGAAGTAATAAAATTGAAGTGGGTAAATTGGTAGGGTCTGCATAAGACCATTAGTTGGAATGAATGGGAAAAGGCTTTAAATTTGTAATTTTTAAAAAAGTACAGCTTTGAAAGCTGAAAAATACTGTACATAGAAATCTTCAGACGGGAATCATCTTTAAGCCGTTCTCTTGTTAAACTTCCAAAGGATGATGAAGTGAAGAAGCTGTGGTTAAATTTAATTTTTACCTCTATTCTTCAGCAACACAACGCCAACCTTTTCCGTTCATTTCATGGAGCACTGTTTCCAGAATCAAGGTTGGCCAATCAGAAGAGAGTGAGGTTTAAAGGATGCGGCATTAAAGAGACAGTTGCCGAAATGCTGCACACATGGCCTGCACAACTGTAACTAGGTGCTTTTTGACTATAAAAATCATGCCACTGTTTGTAAACAAACCACAGAAATGAAAATATTAAACTGGGAGATTGGCATTACATGACCCCTTTGATACTTATGTAGGCATTTAACTCATTCCCGACGGAATACTTTTATATAAAATTGTCGCGTTTGTACGGAATACTTTTCCCGAAAATTATGTAAGTATTGAAGTACAGGTGGCCCATCACCGCAATAATCAACTGATTTTGTGTTTTCATCAGACTGCAAATGGTCATCCATGCCGCTGGCACCGGCTTACCATAGGGAATGGTAGAATTCTCCGCGCCGTTGGCGGCGGCTTGCTGTAGGGAATGAGTTAAGGGACTTGTCGCTGGGTAGTTCAACTGTGAATGAGCAAGTGTGGGAAGAAGGTGCCGTAGGGCTGCCAGCCTGCATTATACGGAGGCAGAAAGACAGGGACTTGGATCCTCCAGGACAAGCAGAAGGGGACAGAAAAGCTCTCACCTGTCCCTGGTGGCTCAGTCTCCCCGGGCTCCTCCAAGGCCTCACGCCCAGCCTCCTCATTCCCCTCCGGATGCTGAGCTCCGGGCACAGAGTCCAGAGAATCGTGAAGGGACACTGAGCACACAAATACAGGCACACGCTCAGGGGCCGTAGCATGAGAGGACTTTATATGGGCGAGTGCACACAGGAAGACATTTTGCGGACACTGGCATGGGCACGGACGCACAAGCCGCATCAGTGAAAGGAGGCTCTGACATCAAACTAGCATGGCATTACACGGCAAACTACCGGGTATATGGAGAATAGGGCAAGTTCATAAACAGAGGTTGTTTTATACTGAATTGACGGAGTACGAAAAACTGCTCACCTTTAGCTAGCATGGTTGGCATACCGGGTTTCTGAAACAGAGTAAGGGGGAATATTTAAAGAGCCGACACAAACCTCCCTCACAGTCATATTTATTATCAGTAAGGAAAGAATAACTGCACAATGGAAAAAGATAAAAACGTCTTGGTTTTACAAAGGAAAATAGCCTGGAGTCAATTCTGCTTTTCCTCTCTCTTCAAAAGTGTTCTACGCCTGTGTGGTTCCCAAACTCAGTCCTGGGGAACCACTGTGTATTCTGGCTTTTGCTCCAACCAGGTACAATCCCAGAATTTTAACAAGCTGTTAATTTTTTCTTAATTAGCTGCTTTTTGGGTTCGAGGGATATTTCACCGTCTTGAACCACGCTACAAAAGAAATTGTTATGCTTTCCATGACGTTTAAAAGCTCAACGTTTATCCTGTGTTTATTTTGCTGTATTTCAAAGCCACGGCAAGGTGTCATTATGTTTTCATTGATCAAGGTCAAGACTGTTGTTAATCAACAAGCTGCTAATTAGGTTTCTGAACACATGTATTTAAGTCCTTATTAAGTGTTTCTCCTAAAAAATAAATGAATAAAAAATAATGACGGTAAACAGGTTTGACGCATTATAATTTGAATTCTTAACTATCCGATAAACAGTCGGTTTTATTGACCAAGTGTCCTGGGTTTCATCAATTAAAAGTTTATTCATCGTTTTATTCCATCAGTCACTAATTTTTTTTTAGACAACAATAGTCATCTCAAAGAGAGCATGCCCTGAATATTGAACTTTTGTTTGAGGCCTAGAAGAGGAAATAATCCTAACAAACATAAATAGTGAAATTAAGAGCAATTAACAACTCCTTAAATTTTGATGACTACAATTGTGGTTGGGATGGAAACCACAAAGAGTAAGGGAACCACTGTTATATGCAACAAGAGGAACATCTAAACATATTCTGTAAAAGATATCCCAGTTTTAACAGAATCTCAATTCCCATTGTAAGCAAAACAAATGGTGCACAGACTCCCCCATCTATACAGCAAAAGAGCAATTTTAATTAATAGGAGCATATCCTCCAGCTCGACTTAGCAGATCTATATTTAAATCTGTCATTTTTTTAAATAAAAATTGGCCTGATTATTTCATATATAACATATAAGAAATTCCCTTACCTCATTCTGAACCTCCTTGGGGCACGTTTCATCCTCAAAATCCTCGCTGTAATTTGGAGAGGCTATATCAAAGCAGAAGCAGGGAAATCCGTAAGCCAACACAGGCCTAAACGCCATATAGATGGTTAAATGTCACGCTGGTGAGATGCAGGAAAGGGGGGAACTGGCTAAATGGACACAGGTGCTGTAAGTGAGACTGGAGGATGCAGAGATTCTTGCCCTCACCTGGGGAACCCCTGGAGTCCCTGCCCTTCCTCTGTTCCTCTTCACTTCCCACATCCTCAGCCTTCCTGAATACAACAATATACAACAAAATCTACCACAAAAACACTGCAAAATCTGAAGTAAATCAGTCTTAACGAGTAGTTTACTCTCATATTTAGAGGTTAATTTTCATTTCTGCTACATTTTACCTTGCGTGAGAGAAATTTTACAGGTCATGGATGAGTACAGGGCTAATATTTTCCAGTTAAGAGGGAAATAATGCAGACACAAGTCACGTTACAAGACTAAAATACATGTGAGGCGCAAATTTTGTGGAATTAAAATCACAACTAGGATGGAGAAGAACAGAGAGACTACCACATGGAGGGCAGTCCTGGGGGTGTGACAGAAACAAACTGAAGAGGGAGAGGAAGAGATGGCCAGACAGATGGACAGGGCTTGAGGGCATCACACAACTGAAATTAGAGGGCACTCAGTGAGCGCATATCTCTGCCAGCAGGTCTTGATCCATTAGCACTTACAATCAGCTGCAAAATCTGGATCTGTAACCAGATTGCACCAAAAATGCATTCACCTCTTCGCATTCATACAGTCCAACCACCCAAAAAATTTTGTGGTAATCTGTTAAATAGTTTTTGAGTAATCCTGCTCACACACACACACACACACACACACACACACACACATACACTCTACTTTGATTCACAAAGGGAGAGAGAAAGAGACGGACAGATAGATGGACAGTACTTGAGGGTGTGAGCTGGAGTGGACAGGGTGGAGTCCAGCTCCCTGTTCAGTTTGGAGTAGTCAATGGTGGACGAGGCTCCCTTCTCCAGGTCTAGGAAAAAGCGAGCCTTCTCCTCTTCCTCATCCAGAGTGTCCAGGCCCTTCCCGAAGCCTTCCACGCCTGGGCCGCCAGCCATAACAGACTCTGAGTCCAGGGAGAGCAGAAGAAAGACAGAGGAAAATACACCGAGAGACAAGTTTGGTAAAATGGATAAAATTAATCAAAATTTACAGGGGGTGTGATTTCAAAACTATTTGAGATACAGAGCTAATATTTTGGGTTCCTGCATAAACATGGTAGAGGAGCATTTGTGAATTTTTTCAGAAGAATCTGAGAGGGTGACCTGGGAAATTTCTGGAGTTGATCTGAGCTGGAATGACCCTGCTGCAAGAAAACGTGATGCAAGACAGTGGTAAACACACCTCCGCCTCAACTTTTCAAGGAACATGTTTCAAACACAAAATTCAGAATAAGTGTTTATTTAAAAAAAAATTAAATTTAAAAAAGGAGAAATATACTTTGTCATTGCACCGTTTTCAATTTAATGCAGGTCTGAGATGATTGACAAATCAATTTTTTCCCCATTTAATTTGCATTTTTCATATCAAATATGAGGTTGAATTTTAGCACTTATCCACACATTGTTAAACCAATCATGAAACAAATGAAATATTTGAATTAAAATAAATCAAATATATGGTTTAATATGCATTTACCTATGTGTGCAATACATTTAGCGATTTACTCACCCAGTTTCCATGCCTCTGTGATCAAAAGGCAGTGTTTGCAATTTACATCCCCACTCACTTGCATTCTGCCAACAAATATTGCAGAATATACGATTTGTACAATGCGAAGAACCTATCCAATACTTGGTATTAGTCATATAATTTTATTTCCTAAAACTAATTTGTTCAATATTTACTGAAAATGCTTTTGCTAGTTTGATCCTGTTTTTATTTTGCTGTGTTGAGCAAAGTAGAATCAAAATTGTAGCTGCATAATCTCCCTCCAGAACTGCAGAGTTTGTTTACTCCAAAACAGACCTGACCCAGCTAAGAGGTCGGACCAATGGGAGGCCGTCTAGTGGCATGCTGAGGTCAAAGGACTTCCTGTCCGAAAGACTGGATCTACCCATGTTGAAAACAGATTAAAATTGGTAATTACACAAAAACCACTTGTGTTACTCGTCTCCGTGCAGCATGTCACCGAAAAATACTGATGTCAGTCAAGTTTTTTTCTGGAAGCATTTCCCATGCCCTCTGATGTTTGGCAGTTTCGCTCAACCTGCGCTGGGTTTAATGAAGGAAAAGGGAAAGCTCGGATGTTTGCCCCATGGCAGCAGGTGGTGGTACTACGCCTTAAAAAAAAATCGCGGTTCATAATCGTTACAGCCCTAACCAAGCATGGAAATGACCAACAGAAACAGACCCTTTTATTATTGAGTGTATAAATATCATAGTATGCTGGAAACTTTGAATTTGAAATGAGTTACAATTTGTATTAATGCAAGTCTGCAGCTTTTTTCAATGCAAGTGAATGGAGAGGTAAATTTTAGACACCTACGCTTCATCAGAGGCATGTAACCTTTGCGAGTCAATTGCAAAATGTATTGTAAACATTGGTAAAAGCATATTATGCCATATATTCAAATTTGTGGAAACACTGCTTTAAAAACAAAGCGGGGGCTGCTGGGCTGGCTCAATCAGTAAAGGTGCCGCTCATGTTGCAGAGTTACCACCACAGCAGCAGACCGAATCCAGCCGTGCTCGTGTCATCTGCGGCTGGTAGCCTCGTGAGATCAGCGCATAATTGGCTTTGTGCTGCTCGGAGAAATGGGAGGGATACAGACAGCTTGGGTGAGCATAGTTAGCTTTTCATGCGTCTCCAACTGGCCATTCATCCAGGCGCTTGTCTGTAGAATTCTGAGCAAGCATACTTCCAGGCTTCCTCCGCCCTCGTTCTGTGTAAGCCAGGTTTGAAACTCTGAGTGAAATGAGGCGGCGGCTGACAGGCGCGTGTTCTGGAGAGCCGCAAACCAACTGCTCTCTCCCGAGATGGTAGCATGAGTCGCGGATACGCATGCTTGTGTATAATTTGCTGATTGGACACTCCAGATCTTGGTGGGATTGGAGATGCCAAATTTTTAAAATGAAATAAATAAATTAACTGCGCACGGCGAGCACTGCTGAAGAGGACCAGGGACGAGAGGTAGCTTATGTACTTTTAAAGCAAAAAGCAGCTCGATCATAAGAGGACAAAGAGGGGTGAATGACCCCCCTGAAAGAGGAGCCTCCCTCATTCTAACAGTGAAAACTTTGATAATGTTCAATACTCACCCTCCGGCTCAAGGCTGTCTCTGCTGAAGAGGCCCTGCTCCACACTTTCCCGCTCTCCCTCCCCCTGATGCACGGCTGGCAACTGCTCCTCATCCTCCTCCTCAATGGGCTGAGCTTTTCTCAGAGATTTCCGGAAAGTTTTTCCAGAAGCCAGCAGGCCTGAAAAGCAGCAAGGAAAAATGGTCACGGAAGGAGAGCGGAGTAATGTGCAGTAGTAGGATAATTGAATTGGCTGCCTTTAGTCCTTAAAAGCCAGGCTTGGGGGGGGGGTTAAATAAAATAAACAAACGGCCCAGGAAGTAAATGACTAGAGCTAATTTTTCTGTTATATTTCCAATGTATATTTTTTTTCTGAAAATTGCATTATGTAAAGGAACACAACAAAGTAGCCATTATTGATTTTCACCATGTGCCTAATGGCCTTCTGTAGACTTGCTCTTCACCAGCATGTAATGGAAGTGGAGTGCTTTCAATGTGGCACAACGGCCTTAACAGTCAGCCTCAACAGGCAGACATCAACCATAAAAAACAGGCATAGTAACAAGGAGGGTTTGGTAATAGAAAAATAGCGCGCTGTCGTGAGCGGGACCCCTCAGCCTTACGCTTGCCCTGCCGTGGCGGCCATATTGATTATCTCAGCGGGACAGAAATCGATAGGGAGCTTCCTCTAATCACCCCCAGCATACCACCAGGGCTCAAATTAGGATTTTTTGACTGGATGCACATGGTGCAGCCAGATTTTGAAAATGGGTGCACTCGTGCGTGTTTAGGTGCACAGTCTAAAACTTGCTTAATTCGATAAAAAAGCTGCTTTGCAGCAGTACAAAATGAAAAAAACAAATATTCTTCAACTCATATTCTTTGACATTCCATAGGACTACTGTAAATCTGCAATGGTGCAACAGGTTAGGGTTATTGGTGGGATAAGATTTTATTAAAATCATGCTGTATATAAGAAAAATAATGGAAAAAAAATTTAAAAAAAAAAGAAGAAGTCGGTAAAACTGAGTATACTATTGGTATTTATCACAGTCAGATAATATTAAATCTATAATTCAATTTCACTTTATTTGATTTGGCCAAGAAACTAAAGTAATTTTCCAGTACTCCATCATAGGACCTCTGGCCTCAGTAGCAGCAACAGTGCTGCTTTTTGCTGTTTTTATATTATTACATTCTTCATAGCTCCATAATTAAGACCCTCTCCTCCTAGATTATATTCAATCTAGAAGAATTTTTTTTTGTAAGATTTTATTAATCACCCAGCAGCCACTTAAATTACATCCACCGAATATGTGCATGCATCAACCAACATGAATAGATCTACCAACATGAATCTCAATTACAATTTCCCAAGTGTCTATCCGAGTATGGGCGTCCATAATTTCAAGTGTCCACCCAATCAGTGTTAAACGTCATTTATTTATTTCTCCCACTGGCCGCAGTCCCATTGGTGCGGGTCGTGGTCTGTGCTGGCGGCGCCCCCTCGTGCCGCGGGGAGCAGATGTCCCACAAACTCCCTGACCCTGGATCAGGGAAAGCCTTTGTATGCGATATACAGTATGCGATCGGTCAATTGTTGAGAGGAAATGGAATCAATTGACGCGTTAAACGCCTCTTCATGGGAGCGCGCACAGAAGCCAAACCACAAAGCCGAGTTTATCAAAGAAAAATTATAACCACCATTGTGGTACTTATTATCTGATTGTGAGTTCAGGGTTTGTTGAACCGGCTCACTCAATTCAAGCCTGTCTGATGAACTTGCTTCATATAATACCCCCCAGAGCTTTGCGGATTCCGAACACCTGCACCCCTGTCAGTTCAAATCGACGAATTTTAAATCTTGAGCGTAATTTTAAATACAATCTTACATGCTGTCTGTGTTTGTCTATTCTGTTTATTCGTCAGAAAATACTTGGTTTTTAAAATTAAGAAAGTATTTGGCGAAACTTCATAAACAAGCATATAATCAAACTCGGTTTTAACGTGTGAATTAACTAGAACTGCCTGTGACTTGGCTGAGGAAAGTTCTCAGTGAAAGACCAATCAGACACCATATAATAGTCAGGTGGCCGTGCTCAGCCAATGATAACACATACACGGCCTCAGACCAAACGTGTTCCACAGTCTTGTAGTCCCATTGATTTTGTCATTAATTCTCGTCCCTTACCGATAAAATTTAGCATTTCAGGTAAGGATGATCGCATTTGTAGAAAGAGGATTTATTTTGGGGGGCAGATTTTTACCAGGTGCACACGGTGCATCCGACTTTAAATTTTGGGTGCACCTGCCGAAAACCGGGTGCATACCTGCACCTATGCACCCACTATTTCAAGCCCTGGACCACCAGAAAATGAGAGCAATTGGCCAAGGCGTTTTTCAGCAATCGTCCAGAAACAACAAGTTAACGGACGGACAGACGGACAGACAGACAGACGCCGCTCGCCACGACAATACCCCTCCACGACTTTCATCGGCTGAGGGGTAAAAATCTATCAAAAAAACAGCACAAATTGAGCTTGTGAAGGAAAAGACAAACGAGAATGCTCAATTTCCTCTGACATTCAAGAAGTAAAGAGCATCCCAATCATAACAAGAGGACATTTAGAGAGTGCTTTACCACTGTTGTTTTGAAATTCGTTGAAGACAAATCATCACTGAACTTGAGGGTTAAATGAGTCTCTAGAGTGTCGTCTTTACACGCATGGAAATTCTTTTGGATCCTGGATCAAGAATATGAGTCGGATCTCCACTGAAATTTAATCACTTCTTCCTTAGCACAGTATTGATCAACACAGTTTCATTTACATCCTTCTGCAACTTTTTGAGATATTCGTTAACTGAGGAATAAATAAACCAACAAACTAACAAACAAACCCCAGTCAAAACGTTACCTCCTGGCAGAGGTATAATGACCCAACAAAATGTTCTATATTAAATGACAGGACACAACCACCACCTCAACTGAGTCCACCTCTAATATTTTACTTGTAGAATATGGAGCATATCTGAGGTTTCTACAGTTCTAATAACCCTTTTCCTCCAGAGACCAATTTTAGAGGGTCCAAAATGCACTTTTTTTTGATGACAGGACATTGTTACCACGGTTACAGACAGGTTGGGCAAGTGACCGATATTTTGAAATCTTAACCATCCAGGATCTCATATATAGTAAGGTTCAAATGTTTGGAATCACAGTAGAAACTCCTTGTTTTCAGAGAAAATCACAATTCTTTTCAATTAAAACAGCATTGCCTTATAGATAAATACAGTCAAGACATTGTGAATGTTATGGAAATGGCACGTTTTAAAAGGGAATATCTACAATGGAGAAAAAAAAAAATTTCTCCAACCATCACTCCAGAGTTCCAGTGGCACCTTCAGTCAGCTAATCCCAAGATATCATGTTAAAACGCTAATTCATCATTAGAAAACCCTTTTGCAATTACGCAAGTACTAATTAAAAAGTAGGGCCCGTATTCACAAAGCATCTTAGCGCTAAAAGTAGGCCCTAACTGCCAGATTTAGGAGAAACTCCAAAAAAAAAAAAAAATGGGCGTGTCAGTCATAAATTTAGGACTCCTAATTATTTTTACTAAGCGTTATTCACGAAGCATTTTAGGCCTAAAAGTAGCTCCTAAGTCTGGGACAGCTTAATAGTAGTCAAGAGGACTCCTAACTCGCTAAAACCTATTCACAAAGAATCAGAAAATGGCAGCTGCTGTTGAAAGACGGAATGACTTGGAAATTCTGAATGATGCGCAGTTGTTGAAAAGATATCGGACTGACCGTGAAGGGATTTTATTTGTTGTTGACTTGGTGAGGGAGAGAATTACCTCTCCAACCATGAGAAACAACCCAATAAGCCCCGAAATAAAATTTTTGACAACACTTCGTTACTTGGCCACCGAAAAATGCAACTCCAATGCGGACAATTTAGGTATTTCACAATCATCTGTAGGTCACTCAATTCAACAAACAATCATTGCGCTCTGTGAACCCCATATCATCCGACAGTTTATCAGATTTCCAATGGACGTTCGCCAACAACACAGAATCAAACTTGAATTCATGCACATCTCAGGTAGGCCTGTGCCCGCTATCATCGATGCTATTGACGGGACCCATATTTGAATTATTTCTCAGACCCAAGATGAAGAGGTATTTGTAAACAGAAAAAAAGTTAATTCCATCAACACTCAGATAGTATTTGATGCCGAATACAATATTTTGGACATTGTTGCGAAATGGCCAGGATCCACGCACGACTCTCGCATTTTAATGGACAACGGCTTATGCCAATTATTTGACAGGCATTAGGCCTATGCGTCTGCGGGATACCACTTGCTAGGGGACAGTCGCTACCCCTGCAAACGTTGGCTCTTGATCCCTTACCTGAATCCACAACCGGGACCACAACAAAATTATAACAGGTAGGTCATTGTTGCAATAGCCTACATTGGCATAGCCTATTATATGTGAAGATGGCATAATACTGTAAATTACAAATATACTGAACAACAAAAGAAACGCAAGTTAATTAAAGACAGACCGGAAAATCAGTAGACGCGCAATTATTATAGAAACTCAAATTTATTACCAGCGTGCGCACATTTACACTTATTTCATCAAACTTTTCTTTGTTTTGTGGTCACTTTGACTGAGTAACCATAAGAGTACATTAACTAACTAGCAAACTTGCGTTTCTTTTGTTGCTCATTATATTTAGTCTGCGGTTTTCTTTTTCATGGTGCAAGTTAGAGCGCACAAGACGACACGCAGTGTGGAGGAGCATGCGTGGTATTGGGCAGCTGAAGCGCCGTTTTCATGTGCTGTATGGGGAGGTGCGTCTCAGCCCAGAGAGAGCCAGCAAAGTAATTACAACATGTGCCATCCTTCACAATTTATGCCAACAAAGAAACATACCTCAACCGGATGATGATGGTCCTGCCGACTGCGGTGATGATGATGTCGAGGAGGATGACGATATTTGCAATGTTACTGAACAAAGTGGACTGGCATACAGAGACCACTATGTCAATTCGCACTGGTTAAAAAAATAAAAAACACCCAGCCAATTGATAGCATCGTGGCTCCAGTTGGGCTTTCGCGTCCTTTTTAAACTTTCATCCATGACAGTTTAGGGCAAACAAACATGAACGGCCCGACATTTAAATAATCGCAACATATTCCCATTGGGTAATAAGTTGCCAACTGGGGCAAATGATGCGTTTCATCATTGCCTCGTTTTATGCTATTGGCGTTTATAAAACTATCTCTTTCCTATGTATGTTTATTTGCCTAGAGCATGATATGTGGGGACTGCACATAGTGCATTTTCAGGAGTGCTCAACGTGTTATTATTTCATAGGGCAGACCAGCCGCTCGGACTATTTCCTCATTTTTTTCCTCCATGGGTTGTATGTGGGATATTTTTTTCAATGGGCCGCCCTGTCACCAAACAACCAATCACCGTGCTCATTGTCCCAAGGCTCGTGCATGAGAATTGATGCCATCGATAGCAACGGAGATTTACTCCCGCCTATCTCAGAGCTACTCCTAGTCTAGGAGTTACCAGTTTTCTTAACTAAAAGTTGCTCTCAGCGGCTTTGTGAATAACTTTTAAGATTTTCTCCTACATAAAATGTTTTAGCGTGACTTAGGAGTACTTCTAGCGGTAAGATAAGATGCTTTGTTAATACGAGCTCTGGTCTTATTTGGGCTATTTGGGCATCAGTATTTGTGGGTTATAATAATGGTCTCAAACTTGCCAGAAAGAAAGAGCATTCTTCCAAAAGTGTTTAGTTTTAATTGTTTTGAGGAATGAAGGCTACTCCATTCCAGAGACAGCCAAGGAACTGAAGCCATCGTAAAAAGAAGTGGACCACTCCCCTTCACAGAGCATCAACAACTGGCTCTAAATGGGATATAAAGAGAAGTGAAAAGCCCCACAGCACAACTGTAATGGAGAAACATACACTATCCAGTTTGAGACAGACGTCTCACCAGTCCTCAGATGGCAGCTTTATTAAATGGTGTTAAAAAAAATAGTCATCCTCAGCAGTGAAGAGGACACTCCAGTATGCTGACCTTCTAGGCAGTTTCAAAGATACAGCCATAACTGAAAAGATCAAAATAAGAATAAAAACACAAACACTGGATGATGGAAGGCTGTAAAAAAGGGTCAGGGACTGACAAATCTTTGCTTGAGAGGACTGGATCGCAAAGAAGAACATTTTTGAAGCACAGAAATGTGATGGTCAGGGGGTGCGTTGGTGCTGGAAAATTGGGAAGATTTTCCAGGGTAAACAAAACCTAGATCACTTCATTTTTGCCATACCAAGCAGACAGTGCAGAGCAGCCAGCGCAATCATCAAATCTCAGCTCTCACGCGCTGCTGTGGGGGCAGCTTGACTGTATGGTTAAAATAAAAAAGTTCCCATCAAGCCAATCGAATTGTGTAAAGTGCTTCCGGAAGCACAGAAGAGTGAAATTTCCGCAAATTACCTGAAATTGACAGCTAGAATGCCAGTGGTCTGCAGGGCTGTAATTTCTGCAAATGGAGCATTCTCTGACAAAAGCAAAGTTTGAAGGACACAATTATTTAAAGCTAAAGTCACTCTACAACCTTGTTTTGACTATATTTCCAATTCATTTAGCAACGTATTAGACGAATGAATTTTCAGTAAAAAAAAAAAAAAAGAAAAAAAAGTTTTGCATTAAACACTACTATAATCAAACTATACAGAGGAATACGTTCACTAATGCCACTGACTATTCAACTGATGATGTAATTTAAGTTACAGTAAGTGCTACCTCTAACTGAAAAGTGCAAAGCAATAACCAATCCCTAAACATCGGGGGAAAAAAGCAACACCTGGAAAGGAAAGAACAGCATCACATATCCTTTATTCAGTCTCTTTTGCTTGCGGCATTCTCCCTGTTAGCATTAACAAAAGACTAGTAGCTACAGACCCAACTTTCTCTAAAACCATTCCTTTGTGTCCAAGCCAGTGATCACCATTCTTGCACTGGACTCGCGGGTTTTAAAGGAAGAAATGGACATTGTACTTGCAAGGACCCGATTCTCAAATTGGAGGCTGCACTAACCAAAGCGGCTTATTCAACGTTACAGTGCAAGGGACGACCAGCTCTCCCGTTTCCCGTCCACGAAATCTACTTCCATGGATAAACGAGAAACGCAAATACAGGACAGAGGATCCCTGGACTCGTTATATTTCCTTGGAGCAGCACGCAAAATCAAGGAACTGAAATTTACCTCCGACGACAGTGGTCAAATGTGAAACTGCTGGATTTAATATTGGCAATATTTAACACTACAGAAAGGCGATGCGTCTGGGCAATTATTTGTTAGTGCTATAAAGACATAGATGAGTCTGTAAATTGAGTGAGTTTGTTTCAGTAGCTTCATCTGTGTGGCTTGACCAGCTGAAGATAAGCCAGTGTCTTTTACAGCACAAATTCATTTTCCACTAACTACTAGTACTAAACTGCTCACCCTGTAGGTTAACCTAGAGAAAGAATATGGCTTTCCCGGCCAAAAACATCAATAAGGTAGCTTAACCTCCCATTCAACGGACTATTCCCAAGCTAGGTCGCACACACATTTCCAAACCTTAGGCACCCAAGTCAGGCGATATTAGCAGTCCTCCATCTCGGCCAAAGTCTTGTTCCCTCCGAATCCCCCCGTCTTTTCCTGCTGCCATTGCACAAGCACTCCCCCTTCTTCTTGTGTTCCCCCCTCCACATGCACTCATCCATCTTTCTCACCTCTCCCCCTCTCATACTCAACGTAATAGTCTTTTTCAATTGTTACATACTTTTGCATAGTCAATAGAGTATGCTTCAGTCAACCTGTGGTTTGCCTCAGTGTTATTCTGGTTCAGAATTAAGCCAAATATCCTTTTAACAAACTCAAAATCAATATAGATTGTAATGCAATACACTATTGCTAATCGTGAATATGAATTAAAGATTAACCCCATAAAATCTACAGACTCGTATAAGGGTCTGTCAAATACAGCTGCTGTATTCAAACCTGTGGAACTTCAGGCCTATTTTACATTTTAGAGGTGATCCTAAGGTCTCCAACAATCTCAAACATGTCCTGCTGAATTAAAAGGAAGTGCGTATAAAATGATGTGCAAGATCAAGATATTTTCCATTTAATGTAATGCTGTGGCCATAAAAAACATGGTGTCCTGGGTTTGAATATTCCTCTCAGTGTAAGTGTGATGAGATCGTCCAAAAATGTGCATAATATGCTTTTTCTGACTTTGAACCTACTTAAAGGAATAGTTCACCCAAAAATGAAAATTCACTTATCATCTACTCATCCCAAGGCTAATCAAAGGGTCCGTGAATTTTTTTCGTCCTTAAAACGCTTTTGGAGTTACAAAGAAAAACAGCATTGAAGACAAATCCAAATCAATTGAAGTCGTTGGTGAGAATTCTTTCAAGTGTAAAAAACAATATTAAAAAAAACACACAAAATGCCTCCATACTGCTTGTGCGGCGTAATCAAAGTGTCCCTTAGCCCCGATATTCAAATTTGACATGAAAAGATGTCTTTTCACCATGTTTTTAGCCTAAATGTCCAATGTAGCCACTTGGCTAGGAGCCTTGTTAATCTTCAAGGAAGAAGTTTAACCCTATAATGCCCCCTGTATCATATATGATACACCAAATTTGAAGGACCATGCCCCCCTGGTAAGATGCAACACAACCGCGACTGCTCACTGTGTCATATCTGATACATAGTGTTGCCACCTGGAAGGAAGAAGTGAGATTACAGGAGTAGTCTCTCCCCTAGTCACTCACTTCAAGGTAGTAGCTCCCAGGTAAATGGGAATTCGTGAATTTCCTTGGACTTTGGCAGTGAAGTTCGGCATTCCAAGGTAAATATTACACAAAAACTTATTCTTATACATGTCAAGGGATAGCTATAGATAGTAGAGAGCATATATATAATTTGAAATTTCAAGTGTTGAGTTCTGGAGGGGTGCTGATTTTTGGCTGTATCAGATATGATACTCCTGGAATTAGAAGAATTCTGTTCAGCAATGTATATTTAGCTGTCACAAAACCTTATGAAGAACAGTGGATCTGAATACTACCCTTCAATACTTCAAAAATATTACTGGGTTATATTTTTCCTATAATGATGTCTGTGTCTGGGCATTACAGGGTTAAAATTCATGATTTACCTATGATGGCTAACGAGGGCAAATAATTCTGCAACGGCCCTAAACATCTCCAATTGGAGAAACGCACTGCAGTTTTGAATTTTAGTATTCACTGACTGAACAGCTCATTTTTATGGTCGGCAAGTGGAGCGAGGTCAACTTCTTCCTCTAAGATAAACAGGGCTCCTAGCTATGTGGCTACATTGGACATTTAGGATAAAAACACAGTGAAAATACGTCTTTACGAGTCAAAATTGAATGTTGGGGCTTACGGACACTTTGATTACGCCGCACATGCAGTATGGAGGCATTTTGTGTTTTTTTAATGTTGTTTTTTACGCTTGAAAGAACGGTCACCAATGACTTCAATTGATTTGGATTCATCTTCAATGCCCTTTTTCCTTTGTCACTTCAAAAGTGTTTTGAGGACAAAAGAAATTCACGCACCTTCGATTAGCCTTGCGGTAAGTAGATGATGAGTAGATGATTTTAATTTTTGGGTGAACTATTCCTTTAAGGGAAAACATAAGAGTAAAGTTATACTGTAGTTTAAGGGGCTAAAACTAATGATTCATTAAATCAGTATTACTGAATTCAAAATAATTGCAAGTGTAAACTAACAATTAAATGAGACTGATTAATGTTATAAGAGCTAGACTCCTTTAAAACCCTACACGACATTTTCACAGTGATTCCAGACTTTTGAAAGGTAATATATGCTTATAACTACTTTAAACTTAACCCTGAAGTGTTCCGCTCACTTGCTTACAACTGGAAAAAATTAGAAAAGGGTTAAAGCAAAACTACCATGCCTACTGCCCTCTGCTTCATCAATGTCGGGCTTCTCCGCTGCATCATAGGACTCTTCCTCTTGATTCTCCAGCCCCAGTGCATCATGGGAGGTTTCCGAATCAGGATTGAGCCTTCCTAGCACATCACATGACTCTTCCTGCTCAGAACTCGTTTGCATGAGCGCACTGTGCTCAGCCTGTTTGTCCGGGCCTTCCTGTCTGCAGTTGTCCTCTCCCAGAGCATCATGGGGAGCCTGTCTGTCTTTGTGGAGCTTCTCCAGCTGGCTGTGCTTGTCCAGAGCCTTGCTGCGGGGTTTGGGAGTTGGGGCTGAGGTGTACAGACAAGAAGGGGCAGACACATGGGACCAGGAAGGGGCCAAGAAATAGGATCATCCTCGTAAGAGACATGAGAGTTTGACGAAGAACAGGACAAAAAAAGAAACACTGAATGCGATGAATGCACTAGGCTCTACATCTCTACCTACAGTCACTAATGGGAATGGCTAAACGGCCTATAGAGAAGAGCCAGGTCTATTCCATCGGCCTCTACAGGGGGGCAGAAATAGAGGCAAATGGATCTGTCAAGATTAGTGGGTGGGTTAGTTCAGGTATCTGGGGCTTTAGGCCGTACCCTGGTGCAGACTCCCTCTGGGCCTGCCGTTATCCTCCAGCCCCTCGGGGTCACTCGGTGACGCCCCATCCTTGCACTTTTTCACTTTAAGGTAGCTGTGCTTCCTTGTTCCCTCTGCGAAGTGAAAGTGGGCAAGGTGAGGGAGAAAGTCACCGGCATGGAACACTGCACAGAGACAGAGGGGGTCGGATGAGGGTCAGTAGACAAATGAACAGAAAATGAAGAACTTTAGAAAGAAAGAAGAGTTTTAAGTTCCATGTCTCACATGAAGCACTTGAAGGCGTGCAATGAAGATACTGAAAAAAGGTGAGCAGAAACACGCCGGCAATGAACAGAGAGATGAAACGCAGCTTCAGGTTGCTACAGGCTAGGTGCTCTCAATCTACTGATTCAGAATTGTACGTTTTCCTCTCATTTAGAATTCAATTAACTGATCTGATATGAATTTTTCCCTTGCCATTCAAGGAGCAGCAGCTTGCCCTGAAAATAGCTCAGTCTCCAAGCAGCTCTGAAATGGTCTTCTGACGAAAGCTCTCCAGAGACTACCACAGCCCACGATTCAATGAAGGAAACTATTCACTTAATTAAAATTATAAAAATGTCTGAATACAACCATATATAGGACTATAGGACAAAAGACCACCGTACTGACACTATCTGTCATGAGTTGAAACATAACTGAAAGCACCTAAGCCAAACGAAATCACTGTCTTGAGAATCTTGATTTTCTGTCTTTGCGTTTCTCCACCATCCCGAGTAGATGACAACAGATGTTTTAATCATGTAAATTACTTCCCTTCTTCTCTCCACAACCCCTTATTTATTTCAGAAATGGTGTCAATGTAGACTAGGGCTGTGACTCCGAACTTCGGTATTCAAATATAATTTGAATATAAATAAAAATAATGATATTCTAATGAATATTATGCAGCCCTTAATATTCAAACCTGTTATGTGCATTATTTTTTGTAAGTGTGTTGGGTTGCAAACTTTGTTTTCAATTCAGATTCAGAGGCTTTTTCACTCCTGCAAGGCTATTATTGGTCATCTGGGCTCCTGTCGTAAGGTCGGTGACGTAAGCACCTAGGTACCAAAACAATGGCCGTGCCAACGCCTACAGCATCCATGCCGGAGGAGTTAAAAATCTACACTCCAGACAATTTAAACAGCAACGAGTGGCGCTACTTTGGGTTCCTCAAGAAACAGGGAAAAACAACTAGCAAGGAAAAAGCAATATGCAAAATATGTAAGACCGAATTCAAATATCATGCGACGACCAGCAACCTGAGGGCCCACCTGTTAACACTACGTCCCGGCAAGTTAGAAGAGGAGGAGGGGGAGGGATCGGGAGCGAAGCAGCCCAGAATCGACACCATGCTACCACGCTCTAATTCACGAGGCCTCCCCTTTGCTCGTCAAAAAATAGCGACAGATATGCTGGCACGGGCCATTTGCAAAGATATGAGGCCTATTAGCCTGGTAGAGGGGGAAGGATTTTCAGCTTTCATCCACGAGCAAGAGCCAAGATACAAGATCCCCTGCCGCAAGACCCTGTCCGAGAAAAAAATGAAGCTGTACAACACAACTAAAGATGGAATAAGGTAAAGGATGCGTGGAGAAAAAATTGCACTGACAACTGATGGGTGGACGTCTTTGGCTACGGAGTGCTATGTCACGGTCACAGCCCATTTCATTGATGAGAATTGGGAAATGAGGAATGTCGTCTTGGACACGTCTGAGCTTCAAACAGCTCACACAGCACAGAATGTCTCCACTTGCATCGACAGTATTCTACGAGACTACAATGTGGAGCGGGAGTCTGCGCTTGCCATCACAACAGACAATGCGACCAACTATGTTAATGCTGTAGAGAGGCATCTGGAGATCACGGATATCCCGTGCATGGCCCACACAATCAACCTGGCAGTGAGGAAAGGGCTTGCAGAGCGTTCCATTGCAACACCAGTCAGTCGCCTGAAGGCTGCCGCTCAGCATTTCAAGCACTCTCCTCCAGACAGCTACCTCCTGGAGTCCAAGCAGAAGCTCCTTGGTCTCAAACCAGTCCAGCTCATCAACGACTGCCCCACCCGCTGGAACAGTACCTATGATATGATCTATCGGGCTGTAGATCAACAAGCCCCCGTTGCAGCGGTGATAATGGAGAAAAAACTCAGCCGTCTGGGGCTCAGCAGTGTTGAGTGGAGCCTGATGGAGAAGGTCAGTAATGTTAGCTAATTATGTTGGGTCTACCAAAATTATGTGCCTAATGTTAACGTTACTGTTTACAAACGTAGTGAGCATAGTCAACGTTAGCTAAGTTTGTGTTTTGTATAACGTTACGTGGCTGACATAACTGCGCTTACAAGCAGCATAGCATGCTAGCTAGGATTCGCAAGTTATTAGTTGTATGTTTGTCCCGCAGTTGAAAGACGTGCTGAAGCCGTTCAAAGTAGCCACCCAGGCATTGTCTACAGAAAACTACCCAACAGAATCAGCGGTCCTCCCACTGCAGTATGTGCTTCGGTCACAACTTAAGCCCACCGCCGATGACCCGGCAGGGCTGAGAGAAATGAAAAAAATAATGTCAACTGATCTTAAGGCGAGATACGGTCCCGACAAAGATGCATTCTTGCTACTGAACACAGCCAGCTACCTCGACCCGCGTTTTCCCCGGCTTGTTCATTTGAAACAAGAGCAGGAGCAGGCAGTGCGAGAGAAGGTTTAAAAGGAGCAGTCAGAGCTCAACAAGGAGACAGACGAAGAGGAAGGCCACGAAAACGCCACGACTATGGAGTCACAGCAGCGCCAGGGAAAGAATGCTCTTAGCACGATGGGGGACCTCTTTGGCGATGTGAATTGCCAAAAGTCACCAGAAGGTAATAATGACCAAGACCTTTAAATCAAATTTTATCAAGTGCCTTTCATAACAACTCAAACTCGCTATATAGCCATACATTGGACATTTAAAAAGTGCATTACGAAACTTGGTCTTAACAACACATCAACAATAGGTCTATATTTTTTTTAACAGTTAAGCCAAATGAAGATGTGCTCCAAAGAGAGATGATGGTGTATGAAAGTGAGCCCCCGCCCCCGTCTGACAGCAAGCTGCTGTCCTGGTGGAAGGAGAGAAGTCCCAAGTACCCCCACCTCGCTCAGCTGGCACGCTGCTACCTGGCAATATGCGGGACATCCGTGAGGGCGGAAGGAGTGTTTTCCACCGCAGGGAATATAGTAACAAAGCAGCAATCTTCTCTAGATCCAGATAGCGTGAATCACCTTGTATTTTTGGCCAACAACCTTTAGATGGTTGAGTCTTAGCATACTGCAGCCAGATAGCCCAGAATGGCAAGTTCTAATTAGCCTAGGCTGTTTGACTGATGGGTTATAGCCCTACATCTTGAGTGTTCTACATGTTTGATAGGGATATGCAACCTAAGTGTTCAATTTACATCTCAAAGTGCCTTGTTCTTGGTAATTGTAATGTGGGCCGAGTGCCTTGTTCTTGGTAATTGCTGTCAGATCGCTAAACAATGTGTTAATAGTCAGTAATGGCTGGCTGGTAGAATATGTGAGCCAAACAATCTGTTAACTATGTAATGGCTGGTAGAATATGTGCTTTAATACCTTAATTTATTGCCTTTACATTGTCTTTTCAGTACTTAGCCTGACTGGCTTATTTTCATTTATTTTTGATAAGAACAGTGAAGAAAACCTGTTGGAAACCTGGGTGTGACTTTTAATGGGGACCCGCCCGGATGACATCACGAAAAACGTGAATAATCGTCACGTGATGCAGATGTCAGGCAAGCTTTGGGCATCTGCCATAGAGAACCACTGAAAACGAGACGCACGAAACTGCTTGTTATTAGTTTTTTTCTCCATCGAATGAAGCAGAAATGTGTGCTCAAAGGTAGTTTAAAAATAGAATTATTCCTCCCGAGGCATATATTGATGAATATTAACTGATTACACTAAATGAATGGGCGAATGACCAGCGGTGAATTTAATCACACTCCTCCCTTTCTCCCCTGTCCCGGGCTGCGACTTAAGCCCAGGTAACCTGGTTAACCTGCTGCCTTCTGATACGTGTGTAGACCCACCAGCAGCGATAGGTGTACAGAACTCCTTTAGTAGTCTTCACAAGCTTTGTTCCCTTACCTAGCATAATTATTGAACATCAACATATTTTACATACACTGCGAGGTTTGAAATAAGCGGTATCGCATCACATTAGCGATCTAAAAATGCCTACTTTCCAATCAAAATGAACAATACCGGACATATGAATCGCAGCCGCTGCAAAAGAAAATCCTAACAACATAGGTGGAATAACTTCAAATTCTAGCATAGAATCATACAACTAGTGTATTATCAAGTAGGTTAACGAACTGTTACCAAGCTAGCTTGCCATTACAAACCTGTCACGGGGTCACAAATTAAAGTATGAATACGGAGTCTCTGCCCCGTTATCCTGCCGCGATTCGAGCATTGAACACGTTGCTTTTGCATTTCTGTAGATGGCTAAGCGCAAACGAAACAAGACTAGGTGCAACCTAGTATACGGCTGGGCCGCCAAATGTTGTATGAGAATGTGGGCCCAAGAAAAGGGTGGAAAATGAAGCAAAGCTCATGCAATTATATGAAGTGCAAGTTTAGTAATGAGCTGGAGCTCATAAATTATTTACAAAGTAGGTGGGGAGAGTGTGAGAGTGGGAGAGTGAGAAAGAATGAGTGTGAGTGAGAGTATGTGAGTGAGGTAGTGGGGGTCAGTGAGTGAGGGAGTGGGAGGTAGGGGGAGTCCTGAGTAAGGAAAACATATCAAAAGCAAGTTATACATTTGAATAGACAAAGAACTAGAGTAAGGGTAGCAGTTATTGATTTTGTGAATGTCAATTTGAGAGAGACAGCAACTCATTTATTCAGGCAACTCCTGAAAAACATGGATTGAAGTGAACTTGTTCATTTTCTAAACCGTGTTCGAACTCAGCTTGCTTGTGAATATTCAATAACTGATCCGAGAGAGCCATCTAGTGGTAGAATATTGTAACTGCGCGCATGAATCTGCAGCTCCATGTCCGCTGGCGGACACATCTGCACATAGATACCCCGCCGAGCACCGTTGTTCTTCTCAAACACGCCAAATCCAGATAATCCTTAAATGATGAATTACATTCACATTTTAATTTGTAACGAGTAAAAAAGTGGACAGTGTCAAAGTAGCGAAGTGAAAGTATACTTTTTATCTTTTTTTGTAGTACGGTAAACGTCCAGGTTTAAAGAAAAAACTCAAGTATAAATCCTCAAACTATTTAAGTACTGTAACAAAGTGCATGTACTTCGTTACTATACACCTCTGATGATAGTGTATCCCATTGTACCTGTCTTCTCTCGTATCGGTTGTGAGATTCAATAGGAAGATTACGGAAATGATTCGGGTACCGGCTATGAAATTCAAAAGGGAGATGGAGGAATGTAACACATTGTTAAGATTCTATCACGATAGATTGGTACAATGTTCGGAATGTGTTTTTAATTCCCCTATTCAACCTCGCAACCGATACTGTCCTCCATGCTTGTTAACTGTCGTACCGGTTGCGAGATTGAATAGGGAAATTAAAAACACATTCTGACCATTGTTATGATTCTTTAACGATAGATTGGTACGATGTGTTACATTCCTCCATCTCTATGGAATCTCGCAACCGGTACCAGAGAAAACAAGCATGGAGGACTGAAACAAACCGAACCAATCTAGCGTGAAAGAAGATTAGCCTAATAATGGTCGGATTGTGCTCGTAATGCAACAAAATCTAATGGAACTTTTTAAAAGACCGGGAATCTAGCTAGGGCAAGCACATCATATGCATCCGCTATATGAATATTTAATCAGCCTTTTGCTGTCCATTAGAAGAAAATACGCATTAATTTTCGTGAAATGGCGACCAATATCGCCAAGAAACATTCATTGGCATCAAAAATTGCGCATTTGAACATTCAATATGTACAAAATGTGTTTTAATTTAACAGTACATTTACCTGATTATTGCAGTCCATTGCTAGACTGGATTCAAGCAGAACCATTCTGGATTCAAGTACTAGTCGTGTTACGTTGGCGTAGTGGGTAGTAGTGGAGAAGTAGCTATTTCAATGACGGGGTGTCCAATCCAGCTTGGCGCGATCTTTTAAAACTTAATATTTTCTTAAATTTATTGTTGTCATTGGCGTCGGTTACAGTCGCTCTCATAGACAGCCTACAATGAAAGCGGCCACCACAACTGCTTCTGTTCAAGCGAACCAACTCATGAATTCCTCCGGTATTCTTGAAAGTACTGGAACATAATAGTACCGGCGCCACTTCCACCTTGTACGTAAATAGTCCTTCACACGCATAAATGAGTGTGGCGCGTTCAAATTCCACTTTTTAATTTTGGTTCTGCGGCAAACTCTCAAATCCAAGATTCAACAACAGCAAAGTATTCCGTTTCTGTTGCAATGTCTCAAAGCCGAAATTCCGAGACCCATGTATTTCTAATGCAAATACACAGACCAGTAAATACCAGTGAAGTCGACGCCCGGCCAGCCAGCCAGCCAGTCGTCGGTCAACCAATCGTTGAATTTCTTCTCCACCGGCCAACCAATCACTGAACAGCCAGCCAGCCAATCGCGGGCAAACCAATCGTTGAAGTGCTTCCCATCCGGCCGACCAATCGCTGAATTTCTTCCCCACCGGCCAGCCAATCGTTAAACTTGATCTCTCAGGCAGTCAGTCAGTCAGTCAGTCAGTCAGTCACTCACTCAGCGACATTCGCGTTTATAGGGGCCTGGCCGCTGCTCGGCCCAGCCCAAAAAGGGTTATTGTCGCGGTTTGTGTTATCTGGACTGCCCCTTATCTGAGTTTCCCCGTTAGCTGTCGATGGTGAAGTGAATTTTTTCAGAACCATTGTTGCTATTGCTTGGTCTGCTCTGCCGAGCCAGGAATGCGTTTCTCGAAAGAACAGGTGCGAACTTACATAGTAGGAGCCATTGGCAGTGAATGGACGAACTATGTAAGTTGCTAGCGTAGTTAAAAAAAAACTATGCTTTTGGGAAACGCACCCCAGGTCCCCACTGTCAATACAAGTTAGATCTCAAATGAAAGTTGATAAAATTGCCTAAAAACTTATTTTTTCTAACTCGGCTCGGCACATTGCCTCCCATTGTTCGCTTGCCCGACTTCCGGGTTAGGAGAATGACGTTCACCTTACGTACAGGCTATTTTTAGATATCGGGCGGGTCTCCATTAAAAGGACAGTTGTTGACAGACACCGTGTGTTTTTTTCTTCTGAAAACGTCATTGCCTGCCTATCGACACTGCATGATACATCGCCCTCCCATGGACAACTTTATTTTGATACCTAGGTAGGTCTTACTGTAAGCATTTAATGGTCAAAATATTATAATAATTATTCGAATATATTCGAATATTAATATTAATATTAATTCAGAAACGAATTTCCAATATGATTTTTGGGCAAAAGTCCCAGCCCTAATGTAGACTGTACAAAAGAGGGGTTGAGGCCCTGCAGATGCTCATCTCCACAACCTTCAAGAGCTACCTTTTCCTTGGCAAAAGAGCTATACTGTTCAGACTACAACATAACCATATCTGATAATAATAAAACATAATATCTGTCAATTTGATTAATGTCAACAAAGCTCAAATCAAAGTGCAGTTTGTTCTTATTTATTATTTTTTTTTTTTTTTCAGAACATCCTGCACCTGACCCACATAATGCCGCTTCTCCCACTGTCCTTGGCTGTGTAAGAGATTATGTTCTCAAAAATATAGGGCACTGGAGGCCTCAGAAGCTCCACACCCAGGCCTGATTACTGTCAGACCTGTTGAAACAAGAAATCACTTAAATAGAAACTGTCTGACAAAGTGAAGGAGGCTAAAAGATCTCAAAAAGCAACACATCATGCCGCTATTTAAAGAAATTCAAGAACAGATGAGGAACAAAGTCATTGACATCCATCGGTCATGAAAGGGTTACAAAGTAGGGCTGAGCGATAAATGTATCGCAATAATTTTAAGCGCAATAAAAGTAACTGCCACCATGGGACAGACAGGCGAGCCTGCTTGTTACCTTTTCTATACCTAATGCCGCGTGAAGCAAACATCAGAGGTCATTTGAAATGTTTCCGGGAAGAAAAGTGGGATTTGAAGTCTGCTATTTACTAGCGAGGTTGGACAGCTTCCTTCACCTTGGCATAATTAGCTTACCTTAAACCAATTCCCATGTACTTTGCCTAACTTGCAATCAAGTCATTTATTCAGCCAGCTGACTAATCAAAACCAAGATGTGGCCTATAATGATTTAGCCCCCGTTTACACTTACATGGTTATTTTGACAAACGGAGACATGTCCCTGCATTTGTGCCCTTCGTTTTCACGCAAACGGAGAATTCGCCTCTGAAAACGATTCCTTCTAAAAACTCCGGCCGTGAAAATGAACAAGGCTCCCAGCAAAGTGGCTACAATGGACATTAAGGCTAAAAATATAGTGAAAAGACGTCTGTATGAGTCAAATTTGAATGTTAGGGCTTACGGACACTTGGATTACGCCGCACGAGCAGTATGGAGGCATTTAGTGGTTTTTTTAATGTTTTTTTACGCTCGAAAAAGTGGTCTCCAATGACTTCAATTGATTTGGATTTGTCTTCAATGCTGTTTTTCTTTGTAACTCCAAAAGTGTTTTGAGGAATAAAGAAATTCATGGACCCTTCGATAAGCCTTGGGATGAGTAGATGATGAGTGAATTTTTATTTTTGGGTGAACTTTTCCTTTAACGTTGCTTGGTCCAGCACGCAATTTGCCTGAATATGTTTGCTGGATTACTACATTTGGCCGGTGTGTGCGAAATCGATAACAATTTACATGTCACGTTCGATACGCTTGAACAAAATGTTTTCCACCTTCATTGTAGGCTATTTAGACGCTCAAAAGTAACTAAAATCAGGAGCTATGAAATACTTCACTTCAAATTAATCTTGTTCAATTATTAAATAAAAAATGCTAAAAAAAATTTGCAGCACAGATTTTCCTGAACGTGCTTGCAAAGTCTTCGGTGCATTTGTCCATTGCTTGCAACGCGAAAATAATTTCTCTCTCACATTCACGTTCGATGTGCTTCACACAATGTTTTCCACTTCGCGTATATTTCTAAATGTTTAAAAACCAGGGCCATCTTAACATTAGTTTATTTTTAAGAAATCCTTTTGAATAATACGTTAAAGTTTCACAGTGAGAGGCGGAATTCAGAGGTCAGCTATTTATTCAGATTACTGACATTCTTTCAATCTAACATGGCAGCCTGGTTAGGTCTGTCTGCTTCTCATCATCTCTTCTTAATCATTACTGGCCAGATTTTGGTTTTGATTAGTCAGCTCAGCTGTCTGAATAAATGGCTTGATTGCAAGTTAGGCGAAGTACACAGGAATTGATTTAAGGCAAGCTAATTAACATAACATAACATAACATGAATGGCGAGAACAGGCCGTTTAGCCCAACTAGGCTCGCCAGTTCCTTGATAGTATTGTTAATATATCACTTCAGATACTCAATGACTCAATGGTATCTAGCTTTAAGTCAAGCCTGCTCTTGAAAACTCCGAAGGTCTCTGCCTCAACAATTTGGTGAGGCAAGCTATTCCACATCGAAATTACTCTTTCCGTAAAGAAGTATTTCCGAATATCAGTGCTAAATTTACCCTTGGTCAACTTCCATTTGTGACCCCGAGTTCTACTAACAACACTTGGTCGAAGGAATCCTACATAATTCACTTTGTTAATCCCTTTAACATATTTAAAGACCTCAATCAGATCACCCCTAAGTCTCCTTTTCCTAAGACGAAAGAGATTAAGGATCTTCAGCCTCTTCTCATAGCTTTCATCTTTTATACCCCGAATTAGCTTAGTGGCTCTTCTCTGAACTTTTTCTAGAGCCTCTATATCTTTCTTAAAGTATGGTCCCCAGAACTGTACACAATACTCCAGATGTGGTCTGACGAGTGTGTTGTACAAAAGAAGCATCACCTCCTTAGATTTGTACTCAATACTTCTGGCAATGTATCCCAGCATCCGATTGACTTTTTTAACTGCTCCGGCACAATGGCTAGAACCCATGAGGGTTTGGTTAACAATCATTCCCAGGTCTTTTTCGTGTGGAGCACATTCCAGTTTTAAACCTCCCAAGAAGTAATCCTGTCTAATGTTTTTATTAGCATGTACAACTTTTCGCTACATTAAATTTAATTTGCCACATTTCTGCCCAATTCTGGATTCTATCCAAATCATCTTGAATCACTTTAGTGGACTCTAAACTATTTGCCAAACTTCCCAATTTAGTATCATCTGCAAATTTAACTAATTTGCTCCCAATGTTCCTATCAAGGTCATTAATGTAGATGAGGAACAGCAGGGATCCCAACACCGATCCCTGGGGGACGCCACTCCCCACCATACCTAGCTCAGATGAGATACCACTGACCACCACTCTTTGTGTTCTGTCCTGTAACCAGTTTTGAATCCACTCCAGAATATCTCCTGTAACTCCAACACAGCTCATTTTAAAAATTAGTCTCTTATGTGGTACTGTATCAAATGCTTTCTGAAAATCCAAGTAGATGATGTCATAAGCCCTGCTCTGGTCATAAGTCTTGGTGCCCTCTTCAAAAATTCCAGAAGGTTTGTCAGGCATGACCTCCCCTTACGGAAACCATGTTGGCTATCCCTTAAGATATTACGTTCAAGAAATGAGTCCAGCTCATCTTTTATGATAGATTCCAGTATTTTGCATGCAATGCAAGTTAAACTGACTGGCCTGTAATTTCCTGGCTCAGTACGGTCCCCTTTCTTATATATTGGAATTATACTGCCCTGCTTCCAATCATTTGGTATTTCTCCAGTTTCTAAAGACCGTCTGAAGATGGCGGATAGCAGCTTAAAGATGATCTTACTAACTTCCCTGAGCACTCTAGGATATAAGTTATCAGGACCCGCCGCCTTATCTGCCTTTAGTTTATGCAACTTGTCTAATACTTCGTTATCCCTAACCTCAATTTCCGCTAAATAATCTTCAGCATTGGACATGCCCTCTGGCCGAATAAAAACCCACTCCGAGGTACAATTCTCTGCCCAAGAGTAAATCTTCAGCTTCAATCCCTGAAAACGTCTCTCTCTCTGTCTCAACCCAAGCAGTATGATAATTATGCCAATGCGATGGAGGCTGTCCAACCTCGCTGGTAATTAGCAGACTTCAAATCGCACTTTTCTTCCCGGAAGAATTTCAAATGGCCTCTGATGTTAGTTCAACACTAAATTAAAGGTATGTGGCATAGAAAAGGTAATAATCAAGCTCGTCTGTCTGCCCCATAGAGGCAGTTACTTTCATTGCTCTTAAAAATTATCCCGATACATTTATCGCCCAGCCCTATTACAATGGCTTTAGGACTCCAGCGAACCACGGTGAGAACCATTATCCACAAATGAAGAAAACTTGGTGGAACAGTGGTGAACCTTCGCAGGAGTGGCCGGCCTCCCAAAATTACTCCAAGAGTGCACTGGCGACACATCCAGGAGGTCACAAAAGACCCCAGAACATCTAAAGATCTGCAGGCCTCACTTGCCTCAGTTAAAGTCACTGTTCATGATTCAACAATAAGAGAGAGACTGGGCAAACATGGCATCCATGGGAGAGTTCCAAGGCAAAAACCACCGCTGACCAAAAAGAACACAAAGCCTCGTCTCACGTTTGCCAAAAAACATCTTGATGATCCCCCAGACTTTTGAGGAAATATTCTGTGGACTGACGAGACAAAAGTTGAGCTTTTTGGAAGGTGTGCGTCCCATTACATCTGGCAAAAAACTAACACAGCATTTCATAAAAAGAGCATCACACCAGTCAAACATGATGGTGGTAGTGTGATGGTCTGGGGCTGCTTTGTTGCTTCAGGACCTGGTCGACTTGCCGTAATAGATAGAGAGCAGAATTCATGGTTCCACCAGAAAATCCTGAAGGAGAATGTCCAAGCATCTGTTTGTGACCTCAAGCCCAAGCACACTTGGGTTATGCAGCAGGACAATGATCCGAAACACACCAGCAAGTCCACCTCTGAATGGCTTCAAAAAAAAAAAAAACCCCAAAACGAAGGTTTTGGAGTGGCTTAGTCAAAGTCCGGACTTAAATCCGATTGAGATGCTGTGGCATAACCTTAAACAGGCCGTTCATGCTCATAAACCCTCTAATGTGGCTGAATTAAAACAATTCTGCAAATAAGAGTGGGCCAAAATTCCTCAACAGCGATGTGAAAGACTCATTGCCAGTTATTGCAAACGTTTGATTGCAGTTGTTTTCACCGAGGGTGGCAAAACCAGTTATTAGGTTTAGGGGGCAATTACTTTTTCACAAAGGGCCAGGTAGGTTTGGATAGGTTTTTCCCCTACAAAATGAAACCATCATTTAAAAACTGCATTTTATTTTATATTTACTCAGGATATCTTTGTCTAATATTAACATTTGTTTGATGATCTGAAACATTTAAGTGTGACAAATATGCAAAAAAAAAAAAGAAACCAGGAAGGGGGCAAATACTTTTTCACAGCACTGTAGCCACTGCATATATACAGACGGGTGAAAAACTTAAGGAATGCTAGATGCTAGTGTTCATTTTCCTGGCATGCTTTGGGTCCACTTGTCACCTGGAAGGCGAATGAGTCACGGCTAATCAATGCCACATTGTTGTGGGTAATCACTTTTATATTCTATGGTAAAGCATTCGCACCATGATAGGAGTGGTCTCTTCCAGGATGACAATGCCCCAAGCCCCATTGAATGGTGAATTAGAAAATTTATGAATTAGAAAATAATCCTGAGCATATGCGACTGCCTTCACAATCACGCCATTTCAAATTTAGTGAATTGATGGGCAATTCTGGAACAATATATTTGATAGCGCTCTCTCTCATCTCACCATCATCAAAACACCAAAAGAGGGAATATCTCTTGGGAGCATGGCACACTACAGCCGCCCCAGTCAGTGTTACATGAGTAGGCTTGGCGAAGCTGTTCAGGTAGCTTGTGGGGGCCCAATAGCTCACCAGAACTGTATGTTGATTTGCCAATTAATATGTTAAATTTTCCCATTAATAAGCAAATATTCTGCATCTATACTATATACACAGTTGCTGGCCACAAACAGCCCCTACACATCTGCATTCAATCCAAGACCGTGTTAGTCACCCCTGCAAGCAAGTGGTGCCTTTATGGTAGGAACGCATAATAGCAGTGTGGCTCAAAACAAATTCTTTATCGCCAATAGTTGCGAACAATGTACAGTCTCAGAGCACACAAAGCTGATGACATACCACTCGGAAATGCATTTGAATAAAACTAAAAAAATTAACTTTAGAGTTTGTCCGTGAGAAACTCTTGGTGGGTAACAGCAAGGCGGATAATAGCCCTCCAGACACCTGGGAATAATAATAGTAGATATTAATATTGCTCACAGCAGTCAGACAGAATAAATGAATCTCGTTAAACTTGCCAGAATGTATCAGCATGCTGCAAAATGACCGTTTCCATTACCGTTGTACATATCAAAGACCACACTCATATCATTCTGACAGCACACAAACTGCGCAATAACGCTCTACCCAATTATTAAACCGAGGTTTATATACTTGATTTTGTTCTGTGACCTTTCTCGAGTCTAACATCCCTTTAAATAATGGATTTCTGCTAGAGAACAACAAAGCAGTGATGAAAATCAACCTTTAAGGGTAAAAAAAGATCAGATTGTTTCTGGAAATCGCTCAGCAACTTGACCAGCTTCTGTAGAAATGACTCTGTAAACACATACCAAACAAATCACAGAGAAAGGCTTGAAGACATTTTCAATGTATTTTATCATCTGGGCAAATTCATGTAAAAAAAAAAAAAAAAAAAACCCAACTCAAACAATTAAACAATTGTTACGCACTTTAATGAAGGACACATGACTTTTCTCTTAGACCTTGGCACAGTTAATGGCTTCAACACTACCTACCTACTGCTTCAACACAGACACGACATTTGGTAAGCCAAATGAACTACCTCCCAAATGTTTATAGTGCTAAACATATCAGATACTGCGACAGATAATAATATTTGTGAATGATCCCAGTGTGGCTCTATCAGCCGAAGCTCAGACAGTTATAGTATCACTCTGATATTACGCCACTTGGCAGATTATCCAGGGAATAATAAATGACTCTTCCCACCCCCATGTCTCTCCAGAAGCTGCCACCAGTGAGACGCTCATTAATGCACCCCCTGTTCGCACTGCGGAGATGCATTTTTGTGTGTGGTCACCAAAATGCTCACGTACCCAGGCTCATATACACAAAATCCAGCCCTAGCCATCGTAGCACTACTCAGCCTCTACAATGCCTCCTGTAGAGAACTGTACTGGATCTCATGATTTCTATATTCAAATCGGAGGCTTAAGAAGTATAATTAATGGAATATGCTTACTCCCATACTAGGTGCCATAATTAAGAAGATCTTTAGCCTATAATACTGGCGGTTTCAGTCGATAACAACCTGATTAAATGGATAATGTGTTAAATGTAGGCTGAGAAAGCTGACCCAGAAAATTAGACCTATCAAACTAATGAACAGAATTATACTGCAGTAATTTAGAATCTATCAGCTATGCCAGTGAGGGGACAATCCAACAGTATGCGGCAACTTAGATAGAGGCAATATCTGCATGTGTACTTCTGAAATGTTATGAATTCAATTTTGCACAAAACTGTCCCAAATACATAATTTGAAACCATGAAACCGAAGAGTGCTGCAAATGAAAAATGGCAATACTGGTATCAGCAATTCAGGGCAAACAAATTCACATCAGTCACATATTGTCCATCTTGATTAATTTCAAAAAATGGCACAGAAAAATACTTCAGCAATATTGCTTTTTCTGATTCAGATTTCTGACGGAACCAACTCGATTAACATTGGTTGGTGATTGATTTGATCGCTCATTTGCAGAAAGGACTTAAATTACCCATTGATACATAGTGCCATCTAGTGGTACATCTCCTGACCTACACATTACTGACAACACGGAAAATACATAACAGCAAATAATCCACCATTCAGGCACTCAATAAAGTTATGAAGCATTTTAGGACGCATTAGCACTCAGCCTGACTCTTCAACACACACAGCTGGAAACTTCTGGCAAAAAAGACAAGTTATGCTTGGTCGTGTCCTATAACACCATAAAAGAATACAAAACACTATTAGCAGCACAGAATTGTTTGAAATCTGATCGTTTTGAAAAGGCAAGTTTTTGTGAAATGTTTGATTTTTAACTCATGAGCTAATGCTAAGCAAACTAAGTCAACACTGGGCTGACCATCCCACATGCATCACAGCCAGACACTGCAGAACTTTCAGTCCTTAAAAAAAATTCAACCATACCTCTCCCATTAGAGTCCACAATGTCCTCATCCTCCTGCCACCATGGGCGTGAGACACTCTTCTTTTCCACTGAAGCTGGCTTTGTTTTTCCCAAACTGTCCAACACACTGGATCCTTTATTACTGCTACCTAGATCCACCGAGTCATCAGAAATGGACTGCAGAGAAGACAGAAATGCATTCCTGAGCATGATTCTATTTCACTAATATCCTAAGACTGATAACCATTTTCATTAGGAATTACCATTACTGACAAACAGGTGGTTTGCAAAGCAAAAATTGTTTATCAATAAACGAGTATACAGATGTGCATCCTAATCATTATATAATGGATCATAATCAACGATAAGGGATTAGTCTTGTAAAAGGGGCAATAATAATGTATCTCAACAGTAAGATAAGTGATTTACGTTTTGATATAATTAAATAGCATGATCTCAGTATGCTGTCGACTTTTTTTTGTAAAGACATGATCTCATGTCAACCTGTGCTATGTCAGGTGGAGGTAAATGAATGTGACAGTGATGGAGAGCTCAGAAGCATATTTTCATTTCACGGACATCACTAATCTCTCTTGAATAGCGTGTAATAAAAACGGTGACTACGCACAGGTATGCATTTGATTTTTTATTAGTTTCGGGGCTGTTACGTAAATGACCCACCTCTTTCAAAAACTGTTCGAACTGTTCATCCAACTCCTCTTGAGTAAGTCGACGGGACATGATTCACATTATCATTACTCCTCGTCGAACTGAGTTCAATACAGGAAATGTATGCAGACAGGTTGTTAGCTATAGTTCCTACCCAAGTGGACACTGCACCCTGAACTCCACGCTAATGGCTAATGTACCGTCAACAACAGGCTGTATCTTGGTTGAACTTACGCTGATGTTATGTAGCTACCACAAAAGCTGCTGCTTCATAATCACGAATTTCAATAGTGAATCCGAGGACGGAAAGGCAAGCCCTAAACAAAGTGACAGACAGTTACTATAGCAACACCATATTTACCAGTCTCATTAGCTAACGTTGGGTACACATTATAGATAACTGCACCACAGCTATACTGGGGTGCGTTTCCAAAAAGCATAGTACGTCCATTTACAATCAATGGTTCCAACTATGTGAATTAGTATCTGTACTTTCGGGAAACGCACCCCTGGTTAGGTAAAGTAGCAAGTAAGATGAGCAGTATCATTCACTATCGAAGGGGGTCCATTCCTCCACCTAGCCAACTTTAGCAAGCTAGCGAGTTAAATGCTCACATCTGACAATGGATGGTATACCATTCGCAAGGCTTAGCGGCTAGCCGTTTTTCCTCTTTTCGTGATATTATTTGATACTTCACTCGCTAGCTATCTGGCTAACCACCCCACGCTGTTTGTTTACCGCAGCTCGCTAGCAGCTAACGCTAGCTAATCGCTGCGCCAAACTGGTACGCTAATAACCGTAGCGAACTATTCGCTATGTTCCCTTCAAAACTGCTCCACGAATAGCCAAATACGATTCCGATATCGTCCGGAAAAGTTGTGTTAATCAAACCATCCACTGATTTTACTTACACTCAGCAAACCTACTGCAACGTTTGCTAACTTATTACACAAGCCAGCTATGCAATTGTCTAGCAGCCCAGCTATTCATCTTAGCAACTTAATCTAAAGTTGACTTAGTAATGACTACCGTCTTTTACAGTTTTCATCTGTGCGAAGAGCTATCAAACTAACTGCTGACATTTGACTACTTTGCCGAGATTTAGCTAGTTCACTTTAAAATGAATCGATTCTGATATTACTCCTCAAAACATGTAGCTGACAATACAAACACATCAAGAAGTGATCGGCTCAAAACACAACCACATACCAGCTACGTTAATTTCATAGCGTAGTCCCGTTCCCGCGATTCTGACCGGCTTCTACCTTGAAGCAGATTGGCTAACTCTGTCTGACGCGTTACAGAATCCCCGTTTCATTCATGAATTTGTAGGCCTGTTTCTAGCATGTTTCAATCAAGCTTCAACAGGGTCCGAGTTATCGTATAGAACTGGAAGCAACTTCCGTTCATCGGTTCCATAGATTCATATGGGAGCAGCGTCCTAGCAAATGACGCCAAACCATGAAGGCTGCCATTTTGAAGACGAATGGTGCATGCGCATTGGTAGCCTTTTTTTGACATTGTCAGTGGTTTACATCCGTACTAAAACGATCAAAAACGAATGGGTATAAACATCTAATTCTTTTGTACAACTCTGAATAAAATAGCAGCAGCTGCAGTATAGGCCTGAAGAATATCACCACAAAGGATGGTTAGCACCTGGTGAGTGGGTCACAAACTTAAACAAGTAATTACATGCTAAAAATACAGTATATGTGGAAAAGTACTAAATTTGACTACTATCACTTCACACTGTATACAGGGAATGAGAAGCAGTTTTCATTTAAAGGGCACTGTCACGGCTGAGTCTGTGTAGAAAGCATGAAAAAAGAATGGGCGAATTTTTCAAGTCCGTCACTAGTGGAAATTTCTGTTCTTTCTGAAAACTAACTTTTTACTTAGAGCTGGACTCATACTATGTTTTAGTTTAGTTTTTTTTTTTTACATCCTCTTAGCTTGTGCAAACTTCCAGACGTTTGTTTGTGTGCTGCCATGTGTACTCAAGGAAATAAGATATTCGAAATAAACTTATCCTCATGGAATCTCTACTGACTTCACTGTCGATTATATTGGATGACACACAGTATGTTACATAATAAACTAAAAGGAAGACAAAATGCAAAAAAAAAAAAAAAAAAATCGGGGTATTCTGAGGAGTTACATTCTTAGATGTATTACAAGAAATCAAAGTAACACACTAAAACCAAGATCCTTACGCATGCTCAGCTGTGGCAGTGCCCGTTAGAATCTAGTAATAGAGATAAACATATTGCCAATAATTGTGTGCTCGCTTCCGAAAAGCAGCACACTTTACTCTTTTCCATGCTTCTTTATTATTATTGCATGTTTGCTTGACCAAAGAAGCACACTTTTCATTATTATTATTATTATTGTTGTGTGCTTGCTTCAGTGAAGCAGCCCACTTTATGCTCTTACATACATCTTTATTATTATTATTAATATTTTGCTCTTCCTTTTTGCCTTCTGCCTAAATTTCGCCTAAAACTCCTTCCATTTAAGCCAGACAACGTTCAAAATGTAAAATGTTCGGCATGTTCCGGATGAAGTTGCTTTTGAACAGATTTTTGTTGTATTCATCTTTTTTTTAATTCATTTTCAAAAGCATTTTTTTTTTTGCCCGATTAAATCCAGTCATTGTCAGTGAATTTCCGCTGATTCAGCAAATTTTTCAGCTTCTTTCATATTTTCTTATAGAAGTTCCATAACTCCATTCAACTTTTCAAACATATAGCTTATTTTTATTTTCAACTTTTTTCACTTTTAAAAATATTTAGCTTTTAAATCTTTTGTTTTAGCAATGTTGTTCAGTGAGAAGAATGCAGGAGCGCGGGCCTTTTTTGAGTCTGCCTTCATACTTTCAGCTAGAAACTTGAATTAAACTTTAAGGAGATATCGCCTTTTCTGTTTTTTTCACCGAAAATAAGCCTGTGCACCGCCATTGGCATTCTGACTAAGAATTCCCCAGTGAACCACATCACTGGTTGGAAGGTTTTGGGAAGCCCTGTTGCGTGAATGAAAATAGCCTACAATAGTAGTAATAACGCTCGATGTACTCTGAAGAAAAGCTTCACAGGTGTGTATTGCATTACACCCTGTTAGATTATATAAACTATTACATCCTGCTTCTTTTGTTAATTATTTCCCTTGCAATCCAGAAGTCTGTGTCTGTTTCAGTCTCTTTTCATTAATTGTTTCTTGTAACGCCATGCCTCCAGTGGCCTCAATCATCGGCCTGTTAAAGCTGCAGTTGGTAACTTTGAGGAGAGAGACGACTTGGCATAAAAATTTGAAAAAATGCAACTTTCAGATCCCTCCCCCTCCCTGTCCACTGCACTCCGAAGACCCTCCCCCAGAAGGCTGCCGTGCACGCGAAGGCACGCAAGCTGTTATGCATGCGACTGTGGAGAGATTTTGCACGTTCACATTATGAAAACGGCCAAGTTGCCAAGGCTAGACGTTACTGTTGTGAACAGTCAACACTGCTGGCCAACAAAGAGGCGCATCATTAGACCTGAAAATTCCGGGGCTAATATCCCTCCCTTTATTGAAAATAATTAGTCCTGGCTAATTCTAGATGATTTTCCTTTATTAACACGTTTTCCAATTCAAGAATAATCAAGTGGCAATTGAAGACACGGCTTCTCTCCCCCATGCGATCTAAAAGCGACAAAACAATGGGCTACATTCAGTACAGAAAAATAATTTGATTATAATTAGGTCTATGCACCGTCACTCGGCGGCATTTCAGAACTCTTCATTGAATGAAGGTAATTTCGGCGACAAGTACGTACACCTGTTTTTGCAGCACGGTCACTCAACTTGCTGTAAAAAAATAGACAGCTGTCCGATTGGAAAATGTAAACGGACGAAACCACATACTAGTCACCAAAATTACCTTCACGCCGTGTCTGCGACGTGTCACGATGTGTCTGCCAACAAACGAGCAGAAATAAAACATGTCGACATGAAAAGTAATCTACAGCAGTATGTATTCAGTAAAAACCCAGCACACGCTTATTTCAGTAAGTTACCCGTTTTTTTGAGTATAGAAACTGTCGTGAATCCTGCTGAATGGCCAGTAAACCATGTATGACAGCATTTAGCTGTGAGAGCACAGAAACGTTACACATATTTATAAGGACAACAACACAACTGATAAGACTGCCAGGTCACTTCATAAAGATATTTTCTGCTACTTTCTAATGAAACGACGCCAGTAACGTTAACCCTAGCATCGGAAACAAGCTAACGTTAGCTCGACAGTAACATCACATGCACTACGGAGTACTGAGCTTTGACTGAGCACTGGCGTGAACTGAGGAGGAAGGGGGAGGAGGCTGTCTGCAGCGCGTGCATGTGCACTGTTTGACAGCTGTCAGACACCATCCTGGCTCTAATTGGTTCTTTTTGGTCGGTCCAAACGATTCTGCTAAATTGCAGTAGGAGCAGTAGGTGGGTTTTAAAGGAGCCTTTTTTTAATTACAGAGTACTAGTTTTATGTAATACTGTCTGTACACAGTGACAGTTTTAGCAAAAATGACAAAAAGTTACTTTTATAAGACTTACCAACTGCAGCTTTAAGGCCTGGCCCGCATTCCACGCTCCACCGCATCTGTTCCTTATGGTGTCTCATTGCCAATAAGCCTTTACTTGATCCATATAAGTGAGAGCTCCGCACTTAGTCAGTGCGAAGTCACGAAAGCCTGTTGTAAAACTTTAGTCTCGTGTAGACATTATTACCATGTATTTGCGTAACTGTAAAGCTCTATTTAAATGCGCTGTTATCTTTGTTATTCATTAGCACATTATTACAATCATAGTTGGAACATCATTTCCTGTTTGTTTTGGCATTTTGTCTTATTGCCTATGCCTTGCTGCAGGAAAGGCATAATAAAATCCTACTTCACCTTTGCATCTGAATCCAGTCCCATATTTGCCATTTTCAGTGCATTCTGCTCGGTGCACAGAAAAGACCATTACGTTTCTCATTATCTTATTATTGTCTCATGAAGCTCCCTTCTAGTCCCTGCTCCATTCCCTTGCCTCCAAACCTCTTCTTCCCCTTTATAAATTGTTATACCTCTGTCAGGAGGTAATATGTTTGCACTCGCATTTTTTGAGTGTTTTTTCATTTGTTTTTCGTTCTTCAGTTGATGGGATATATCAAAAAGTAATGAATGAATCTTGTTTATTGATAGATGTGGTGATAAGGAGGAAGGAATTAAATTTTGGTGAAGATCAGACTCATATTCTTGATCCACGAGCCTAATGAATTTCTTTGCGCTCTAAGACAGCACTGTCGACACTCGTTTAACACTCATGTTCAATGATAATTCCTCCGTCTTCAACTTCCAATATGGACGAGCCAAAAGAACTTCTACGGCTGTTAAGATGGCTCTTTCCAGACTAATTTAACACTCACATTCAATGATAATTCCTCCATCAAATAACTGCAACACGGCAGAGGTGATGCAATCTCTGAGTGCCTTCTAATGTATTTAAATTGAAGAGTCTAGTACTAAAAGTACTTAAGTCACATTTTCACAAACCTTGAAGTGAGGATGGGAAGACGTCTTCTTTAGATATGCAGGTCGATTTTCTCAAAATGGTCATTTTGTGACTTTCGTATTTTTAGTACTGAGGTCTTCAATGAGCAGATTTTATGATCTATTATATATTCAGACCCTTTCTACTTAAAATAAACATTTCTTGACTTAAGTACTTACAGCACCAAGGTCTTCAATTCCTTGTCTTCCTCTCCTCTTTGCTGGATTATTTTCTGTTGGTCGTGGTTTGAAATTTGAAAGTTGTAAGTTATTCCTCTTTGGTTGAAATGCCTATTGCACCCATCAGTTTTCCTTAAAAGGGCATATTGTGGCCAAATCAGAGATCTGTCCCTAGTTCCTTCACTGAAGTTTGTATGATAGCCATTATTATTAAGACAATGTCATACACTGTCATGGCCTGCCCAGTGACAACAAAAGACAACTAATGAGGCTTCAAGTAAGGAAGCGAGCGTGCACGTGTTTGGAGCAGGCCTATACACTTCATGGACAAGTATGTGAACCAAGCGCAATTTATCAAAGCGCACAACGTTTCAGCAACCAATCACCCCGATGTATCATCCAGTACCTTTCAAAATAAAATAAATAAAGAAAGAAATAATAATAATTACATATACTTATATATATATATATATACACTACACTAGGCCTAAAGTATGATCTAATGGGGAATCTAATGTTAGTCTTAACAGACTATGATATTCTATTAGTCTGTCTTGCTTGGGTTCTGTATCCTGCTCAGCATCCAGGTCTCATTAGTTCTGAAGTACGTTGTAAATACAGAGGCATGTGGCTGCCATTGCCCTTGATTGTTGGTTCAGTCAGGTAAGGGACTGGAAAGTCTTTAGCAGGAACACCTGAACATATATTTCTCCCATCAACTCCCCTGGCGTCATTTGATTTATCCAAATCAACATCTGATAAATCGTGACTGTTCGCACCATCTACATTGCTCCACTCCATATTTTTTGCAATCTTGTTTACTGTATATGAGTACAATGCATCGCAGGGCATACGGGTAATTTGGTGTTACCAACCAGTGACGTCACACTGCTGTCTGCCCAAAATGGTTACATAACGCAAAGTTCCAATGCAATCAGTGCCAAAGTTAATTGGCTATATCTTTGTATTAGTGGAATAACAAAAAAGATAGGGTGTTTAACTATGACAACTGTGGTCATAATAACAAATGTTCTTGACCTACTCCAATTCCTCCTTAAAAATTCTGGTGCCCTGAAAGAGGAAGACTATTCAAAAAATGTGGTAACTTCGACATGGTTGAACTAAAATCTATCAACGCACCCTGTAATTAAAGTTGTGCGGTTGTCCACCAGCATCTTAGGCACATTTCATGTTTGATCACAAATTAAAAGTTTTGTTGGAGAAAAGCGAAGAGTGTGAGGTGTGTTCGTGTGTGTATGTGTGTGTAATGTGGGTTTGTCTGTGTGTATAATGTTTGTTAGTGTGTGTGTGTGTGTGTGTGTGTGTGTGTGTATGCGCATTTGCATGTGTGCACATGCGAGTGTGTGTGGTGAATGCCAGCTCATTCCTTCTTAACTGTTGTCAGAAAGACATAATTTTGCATTCTGAGCACAGGCTTTATTAATCCAATCAAATGAATAAATTTTGTCGGTCTCTGGGTTGCTCCACACAGTAGTATCCCTGCATTATCAGGAATATACAGCTTTTGGTGGAGAGAATCCAGTGGCACGCCGTCAGACGTTCAGAGAGCCTTCAGCAACCTCACACTTTACCGCATGGTTGCTTTCAAGCTGGTCCTGTTCAAGTTTGCCTGATTAACAATCAAAATGTTTATTGACTGAACAACCAAGACCAATACATGAGCTGTAATGATTAAGAAATGAAAATGACTAAGTTATTGCCAATTGGCCACATTTATATAATTGATGTGACATTGTAAGGATGGCAATCATTTGAATTATTGTAAAAAATAAATCCAAAACTTTTTCTGACTTCCATCTCTCTCAGATTTTTTGCATTTTTTTAAAGGAAACCTCCGCTCTTGCAGTAAAAATCGCTTAAAATTCTCTTAATTTACTGAAAAGAAGATATTTTACGCAAAAAAGTACTCTTCTCACCCAAATATATTTTTTTTTCGGCCTCCAAAAAAGGCCCTTGCGCTGGTTTGAACTTCCCGTGGGCCGCCATCTTGATAGGCGTGCGTAGCAGTCTGAGCTTGTGACGGAACTTGGTTGCTCGGCTCTCTGGATATAAGCCATATCACAGCAAAATGCCTCACTGCGTTGCCTTCGAGTGCAATAATCAGACCAAAAACAAACCAAACGATCCCAAAATTCGGTTCCATGTTTTCCCAGGAGATGAAGAACTATGCCAGGCGTGGATTCATGCCATCGGGAGGACATCTCTACCGGTTGTTACGCATGATAAATACAGCAAGTTTCCTAATCGCAACATTGTCATGCGGCATATCCACTTTACGCAAAGAAACTCTGCAAAAAGCATAGTATCAATTGTAAGTTTCAAGTCTCCTCTGATATATCAAGATGTTCATTTTTGTAAATTATAGTCCTAAATAGACTAGAATAAAGGATAAAGCCAGTACATGCTTTAGGGGCGCGGCTATCCTCTGGTCCTTGTCTGATACGGTAAGATCCACCCGTAAATCCAGCCCTCGCTTCTCCCCGGATATTCAGTTCACGCTCTCGTCCAGTAGGACTCACATCCGGTTTCAAAATGACAAAATGGCGCAATTCAAATTGCCAAAATCGAGGCTTCCTCAATGGTATGCTGAAACCAATGGGTGACGTCACGTTTCGCTTCGTCCATCTTTTTATACAGTCTATAGCATAGATATATACACCTAGATGCCGTGTTCGCTGCTTCTGTCCATTGGAACGATGGGTCTCGCGGGCGCCATCTTGTGTCGGTGGAAGCCGTGCGCACTTACGGCATGAATCAGTGGGGGGCAGAGGTTAATCAATGATTTTTATCATCACAACTCAACAAATTTTCAAACAAATGTAAGCTGTATTATTTGTTACATATGGCAGCCACGTATTTATGATACAGGATACTTGCTTAATTTAAAAATGCAGGTTTTCATGCAAAAAATGTTTCATTACGGTAAATAGTAGTTCTATAACGACCTAAGATAACTGAGTAAAATTTTGTTCTGTTCAAAATTTAAATATTAATAACTTATCAGTTAGCACAGACACCTCCCTTTAAAACAATTATTATTCCTGACGTGGGCTCAATCGTTTTCTAAATTAACAATATATTCTCTCCGAAAACACTCCACACTATCAGGCATCGCTAGCTCCCCCCCGTAAAGTAAGGCGACTATCATTCATTTGGACGCGCAGTTCGGTGCATTTAAAACTGCGTTATTACAAATTGCACAAAGGCGTTTCAAATGCTTTTATTTCAACGATTTTAACAATCATGAAGCGCAGGTTAGATCACCTGATGTGCCGATAAAGTAGCGCAGAAGTTCCAGAACAGTTTGTCTCTCATAAAGCATAGACCTGTTTATAAATTATTTTCCTCTCCTGAATTCAGCCCATTTTTTCGTCGTTGTTAGATCGCACGGAGAAAGACGCCGAGTATTCAATTAAAAAATGGATCATTACTATAATTGGAAAATGTGTCAATAAGGAAAACGCTTGACTACTAGTCAGGACTAGTTAATTATTGCTTAAAAAAGGGATGTGTCTGTGCCCCCCCCCAATTTCCAGTTCTGGGGCCGACCCTGGTGACATTGCCGGGACATGTTAACAGGAAAAAAGACAACGTAGGTATTAGTATTTTGCTAAACCCCCAAAAAAATGAATATGATGTAGTAATACTGTATTTTAATTTCAAAAATTGCATCAATAAAAAAAAAAAAAAACACATTTCTGCCCAATTTCATGCCTTTAGCAGTCACTGCTATAAAAAAGGCGATATTAGTAATTCATAAAATAGTATTAATCTGTAACACAATATTATACATTTAAAAAATAAACCTTGAAAGTTAGGCAACTTAATTTATATAGCTCATTTCATGTATATAGACAATTCAAAGAGCTTTTTACATAGTAAAAGAATTTGCAAGAATGCACACCAGAAATAAATTATACGATCAGACATAAATGAAATGATATGAATAAAATTACAAGAAGGTAAAATAGTAATGGAACAGAAAACAATGAACAGGAATAAAAATGTATATAGGCAAATAAAACCGTGGATTAAAAAGAACAAGCTCAGAGAGAAATAAAATGCAGCATTGGGTGAGATGAGACAATGCATCTGTAAAAGTTTGGTCTTGAGACTAGTTTTATAACAGTCTGAGCATTATTTATTTCATTCATTCAAAGTCGTCTGGCTTGAAGTGGTCACTGTAGAGCAAGGACATCTCAGTGGTCACAAAACCATCCCGTCTCACAGCAAGTTCCCACCGTCTCCTCAATTCACCGTCTTTGGGAAACCTTGAAAATATGACAAAAAAGAGGCAAGAGATGAAAAGAATTCTCTGCACTATAGCAAAAAAGAGACAAGATTTTTTTCCCCTTCAGATAAAGGTTAAATTCAATAACACAACTCAATTACCAATTTTAAGTATTTATTCTTGACCAAAATAATTTAAAGTTTATTCAGCTTTTTTGACAAGCTTTATAACAGCAAGACAACAATGTATTACACATTAGTATTCTGTTGTCTTACTGTCATAATGTTGCAACATATTGAAATATGTATAAAATACATATGGGAAATATCTATGAACTGCAACACATTTCTTCAAGTCTTTTTAATATTATTTAAAAATGATAGTAGATTCAGGCCTTTTTAATATTACAAAAATTATAGAGAAATTGTGAATAGAAAGAGCATTTCTTTGTATCCAACCGGTATAAAATACCTGGGTCAACAACAATCTTGTAACTTAATACTAACGTTAGGATCTGACCTGGCGGCCTTAGTAACCAGCTTTGAAATACAATCACATCCTCTTTGTTAGTCGTTCAGAAGAAAAGATAGGATTGTAATAAAATTGGGCGGTGTGGATAAATACCCGGATAACTATACATTATAATTATGATTTATTTGTTATAAAGTCTCAGCTTCCATGACTAGGGCTAGTCTAGCCTAGCTACGTTAGCATTTCGCTGGTGGACAAATAGTTACAGTAGCTCTCAACATACTGTTATAATACACAAATACATCCAAAATCTATTGTTAAATCTTACCAGTGAAAGGTAATTCCACGGGATCTGGTATGGATATCTCGTTCAGCATCCATATGCTGCACAAAAATCTGGCATCTTCGGTGTAGATTTAAGTTTAAGCGCTCCACTGCCGTGAATACAAAGTTTGGTAGTAAAACCGGCATTTTAGAGTATCAAGGCATCCTGGATCATAGCTAAATGTGTTATGTTTATAACAAATCAAACCGCTAGGAAATCGGTTGAAAATTCAGCGAATAATGATTTGTAGAAATTGTTTGATACTTCTTACCCCAATAGACGTACATACACTGAGGCTTCCGCTAACCCTGTACTAACATGGCCGCCCTGTGGGGACGCCTCTCCCCCAGTCATGCGGCATCTAGGTGTATATATCTATGCAGTCTATGGCAAAAAGCATATGTTGACCATTTTACCTCAACCGAACACAATTCAAGCACCAAGCAAGTAAATAAGCATGTAGCAAAACATTGGCTAAAATCATATCAGCGCTGACTCACTAGAATTTCTCCTGAATTTGTGCTATGCATAGGCCTATTTTTTTTTTTTTTTTTTTAGACGAGAGAAGCAAGGCACACCAGTGTTGGAGAGTGGCTGACCACAGTAAAATTACAAATGTGAAAAAAGGCAGTCGCACACTCATGGCCACGGTGCAATAATAACTGATTTACCAAATTATTCAATTATCAATGCTTTGACGTGACAAGCGTCAGTAATTTAATAAATTAATTATCAGTATTATCATAAAGGCAACAAGTGTGCAACGGCGCTTCCTCATAAATCTAACCTGTAATTTTGAACACTGAAAACGTTTTGATGGAGCGCAATCTTAAAATAAATTTGGTTGCACTACAGAAAAAAATGATGAAACAGGAGAAGGAATTGAGAGGAAGTGTTGGATTAATTCATTAATTCTTTCTATCATTCCTTCAATATCACTGTTCAGTGCGTTGCCAGTGTTTCCCATCCGTAATCTCTGTGATTTCTTAATAATTTCTTAATCATTACAAGCTTGTATATTGTTCTTGATCATTCAATAAATAAATTATTTGATTATTAATCAAGTGATCTTAAACAGGAACGACTTGAAGGCAATTACGCGTTTATGGGTCAGATGCTGACAGCACACCACTGCAAATCCTATAGCGCTGGCACTATCGCTAAGGGGGATGTTGGGGTTCGAGACTCGCAAATTAATTTACACTCGACAGTGTGATTTCATGAGTCACATGAGTTTAGAATTTACGTTGTATAAAGACATATTGACGTTTTACAATGTCATTTCATGTTGTCATTGACGACCATTTTGTATTAATTAGCCTTCGCTATGGTTGCTAATCAGGCAAAGTAAACGTTGCGAGAGTTAGGTAAATAAGCTTTGAAAGGTAATGTTACCAAAGGCCTTTATAACCACAGACAGACTGCTACCAGGAGAATCTCATTTATGGTTGAGCCCTGCCTCTATTTCCTAGCTAAAGGATGGCAATGAGTGTGGTCTGCCAATGTAAGCTGGAGCAGAACTGACGCAATATGCCACTAGGATGTATCAGCCTAGGTGTGAAATAATAGAGCTCATATTCTCAAGAGGAAACTTCAGAAACATTGAAATGACAGAAATTCTGGCTATAAACTAAAGTTCTATAATTCATAAATAGCTTTCAGAAAACTATATATCCAAGCAGTGTCTCTCATTTCTATCAACATTATTGCATTGTCACGCAAAACATCTCTCATTAGAAATATTCTCAGCACCAAAACAAGGTGCCATTCAAACTAGTGTATCCCTTCCTATTCGAAAAGCTTATGCTTTCATTGCTAATACTGCTGTCCATTTTTACATTTTAAAAATGTTTTCACCCCTTCATTTGGTGAGGCTCCACATCTTACTCAAACAAGGCTCAACAAACATGTATTAAAAAGTTCTCAGAGCTTTTGTATTCTGTGCTGAAATATATATCAGCAGACAATGCGAATAATGTTTAAGTGTCCTCACAATAACTCATTAAAGTCAGTCAGATGGACATGTAGGATGGGATATTAGCCAAATGAGATGCATTAAAAATACTGACACTGCGTCATACAGGTTATGTAATTAATAAGAATGAATTTACTAAAAATAAATTCAAAGTGCTAACAGCGTGTTGGGTCATACCATGCACTGAAAATAAATGAAGAGTTGGAATGCTAAACCCACAAAGTCCACTCAACCTCTTTTGTTTTAAATTGAATTTTTTTTTACTCAGCATAACATGCCGAGTAAAAAAAAAACTCAATTTAAAACAAAAGAGGTTGAGTGGACTTTGTGGGTTTTGCATTCCAACCCTTCAAATGCAGAATTGTTATGTTGGTAATACTACGATGAGAGAACAGTGTGGGTGGTTTAGGAGAAAGGAAACAACACGAAGCTTTGAGTACAGTACATTGTCATATTACTTTGGTGTAACTTTGTGTGAGGCCTATTATATGTGAGATGCGGTTCTGTGACAAATATTTGCTGAGGCCTCCAATCATACCGAGATGCGCAGTTTCGGAGGAGGGTCGCGTTCAAGTCGTGATGCTTGGCAGATGGTAGAGGGGGAGACGTTTGAGTGTCAAACTGTCTTGATCGGCACTGCTTCAGCTCTGACAGGCAACCGCAGGGAGAACTATTATTTCCCTCAGCTTCAGAGAGAATTCTGTCAGTGGAAATAAATGGTAAGTGTCATTCTATCACAAGCCAACTGACATGTTACATACTTTCATCTCCGTGAAGAGTATAACACCGATGCTTCTGTCAAGATCCAGTTTTTTTTTTTTAAAAAAGCATCATATCAGCATTTCTCTTGGAATATACAAGTTTTTTATTATGTTTATAAATGATAAGGTGTTAATACACAGACTGGCGGAACATTTTGTGCCAGTCTAAGATACTTCAGGGGGCAGTATTGCTCTGCGTTTGTTTCCTCAATTTTTTTTTTTCTCGACTGGTGTGTGTGCTCGCGTGTGTGAGTGAGTGAGAGAGCGAAAAAAGAGAGCAAGAGACGGAGAATGACTACTTCAGTGTTCTCAGGTCATCACAGTGGGGAGATCAGTGGTAATCTAATAAACTTCTTGCTGTGTCCTGCCTGTCTTTTCTCAGAGGTTGAAACGCATCCATTTAAAGCATTCGCTCCCTCCCACCTCGCAGTCTCCTTCACTGTGCCCCGGCTAAAGAACAACACCTTTTGCCTTGGCAACAACAGTGAAGTGACATATTTCTCACAAAGATTCAAATATAATACTAATAATTATAATAATAATAATAATAATTCAATTTACACTTCCAGTATGCAGCACTCTATAAATTGCGATGATAATCAGGTTCCATTCTGTTCAATTAGATGCCCGGAACATCATGGGCATAGTTCTAAGCTTTAAATCCAAAGTGTTTTGCATTCAGCTGTTCAAAAAGATGTACTGTTGCAGTGTATCCAGATTACTGCATTGTTACAAGATAATGGCACTGTTCTGTGTTTCTACCAGGAATATGGACACAGACGCACACACGTTCACAGAGGAATCACCATGCATAAAGACTGCAGACTGCCCATTTGTGGTGTACTGCACGTACTCCGTAATGTACACTCAGTGGAGATGTTCTTATGGGCCTGTTTGACAATGACACAATTTAAAAAATGAAAAATAAAACACAATTATGTAGGACAGGCCGGAGGGATTGTAAACTTTTAATTAAAAGTCTGCAATATGTTCTTTTAAAAAACCATAGCCTTTCAGAAGTAAGCTGGCTGTGTCTGTGCATACTAATGAAACAGTACAATTTTAATCTGAGCAGACTCAGGCAGGGGTTGTGTACCTCTCAGCTCACCAACACATGCTACTTGATGGTCTTTCTGGTCTGTTAGACTTATATGCGGTTTATTTCACGTGTATGTCATTGTTTTTACTTGTTGTGATTGGTTATTTTTTAACAAATTGTTTTTGTCTCAATTTGCATTTTAATCCCTGAATGTGAAGAACAATCATTTAATTGTTGCATGAATGCTTTAAAAGAGTTATATCTTTAGAACTGTGGTGCATTCAGAGATGAACAGCATACCAGTCAGCCAAGGAGGACAACTAATATTCATGACAAAACAACCTTAAGAGCTGCGATCCTAAAAACATGAGTCAGTGACCCCTAGCAGTCTCCTGGTGGTATGGGCTAACATATAAGAGACTGAGTTTAGAAAACTTTGAGAGCAGCACAGTATACAAACTTAAAATAAGCTGCATGAATCAACAACCCAGACTAGGATTCACTAGGAAAATAAACACAGATGAGACAGAAGAGTTTAATTTGCAAATGAGACCAAAATAGACATTCAGCGAGAGACCATATGGGATCACACCAGCTGCGACAGCAATGCTGCGATTGTTTTCAGTATAGCAGTCCTCATTATAACATGTTCCGTGAGAGCTCAGTCCACACCCTGTTCAGTGAGGGCGTATTCAGACCAGACCCATCTTCAAACTGCTGTCCTTTTTATCCCATCTACTCACCTGAAAAGTTTTGTGACTGCATCAAATAAAGGTTGCAGAACTATGGTGTTGTCAAGTATTGTCCACAAACAGAAACACGGACAGATATTCATATAAACAACTGCAAAAATACTGAAAAAAAAATCTTTCATAGCAGTTGTTTAGTGGTTTCAGACTAGTCTTGTTGAAGGTTGCCCTGATGACACACACAGAACAACTGAAAACAAAACTAGCATCGCTATCGCGGCTGGTAGCAAAGCAATAGAAAGCCAAAGATGTAGAAAGAAGAACAAACAGCTAATCATCCGAGGCAGCACTTGCCGTATCTATGAGATATGGAGGAGGTAGTGTCATGGCTTAGGCAAATATATCAGCCTCTGGAACTGGCTCATTTATATTTATTGATGATGTAATGGAGGATAGCAGCCGTTGGGTAAATCTAGAAGTTTACAGACAGATTTCATCAGGCTACGTATAAAGTCTTTTTTTTCAACCTCATCGCTAGGCCATTCATCCTGCAGCTAAACATTGACACAGCCAAGGCATTCATCATGGTGAAAAAGTGGGAAGTGGAAACTAGCAATGGCAGTCGCTGACTTAAATCCAATCATGCATGCATTTCACTTGTGATAAAGGTGACTGAACACTGAAGAAATCCCAGGGGGAAAGTTCATATAAAAGCAGCGACAGTGGAGGCATTGAAAAACATTTCCAAAGGAGATACCAAATATTTGGTCATGTCAGTGGGTTACAGACTTAATAGTGACAAAGGGATATAAAATATTAGACTATTGGTTTAATTCTTTTTCTTGTTAATTTGGTAAAGTTTGCGCAAATGAATATGAGACTCCACACAAAACGTGCACTGTTTTTGTAAAAGTGTGAAAGATAAAATGCATGTAAAAACCATAAAAGTTAGTTGCCGTACAATTTCCCTCACTATTCCCAGGTTTCAACATACTTCATTAAACTATCAGATACTACTATTACAATCATTTTGTGACAAAATTATTGGCACTCCTAGTTTACTATTTTTTGCAGACACCCCTGACAAAGCTGACAGCTTTCAGTGTTTTCCATGACTAGATAGATTAGAGAGCATGTTAAGGGGGTATTTGTTGACTATATTTCAGCAATTTTCTAGATCGTTGTTATCCTTGGGTTTGCCCAGCAGAAAAATACAACTCTGTTACCAATCTTAGCCTCCTTGCGGAGAAAAAAGATTTTTCCGTCAAAACGCTATCTGGCTTTGCCATCAAAATTTTTGATGACCAGCATTGCCAAAAAATTCAAGTTTGGCCTTATTGCACAGTCTTGTTTAAATGATGTTTACCAATCTTCGGATGCAAACTCCAGATGCTACCAGCCCTCAAGGTGTTACTGATCTTACAGTTCTTGAACCATGATTCTTGGGTTTTTTACTGTCTCTCTTGCCATTTTCCTAATTACCAGTGGACAGCATGCATTTACATTATTTTCATCCTTTTGGCCAGTGTTCATCTGTTCTGAACATTTTCTATTTTTATTATTGCCCTGTTTTCATATTTAGCCTTTATTCTTTTTCAATCTAATCAAGGGAGCCAGTAATTCTGTTCATAAAGTAACATAATGACTAATTGGGGATTTGTTGGAATCAAATATCTGGGACCATTATATGAAAAGCAACTTTCTTCATTCTAAAGCAAACTCTGAAGGTCCCCTGCTTTAAGCAACATTTATCAGACTTAAGAGGCTTGTCTATGAGAGGTTAACACAAGAGGAAAATGGAAATAGCAGTGCTTTTCAAGATAAGCCTTAAAAGATAAGCAATGATGTGCAAAATTCTTTGACTGACACAAGACAAGTAGATTCACGAGGATGAAAGGTTTTTCAATTGTAAATTGTCATGCATGACTGGATATGGTCTCAGCATCACACAGCGAATGAAAAAATTGATGAATAGGATTATTGTCTTACAGCGTTCTGCTAGGCCTGGGCTGTTGGCACTGAAATAGCACTTCATCAAACAACAAAAGGAGCCAAAAACGACAACCTCGCAACTTGCAGTTAAAAAAGTTGAGAAACAAATTCACCATTCTCACTCCTACTATCAACTGCATCTTTGCGAATCCTATACCTGTTTAGTGCTAACTATGCCACTCAGTTATGACAATAGTTCAGGATTGATTTTATTGGTCACCAGAGACCACTTGATCCTTAACCGTTTCTGAACCGTCACATGACTAAGAAGCGTGGTAAGCACTCAACTGGTTTGGGAATCATGAAAAAGTCCATCAACTATTGCTAGAGGTTCAAGAGACATAACTGTTGCCATACTTGTTGTCTGTACTGCCAGTTCTACTCCCTAGTGGATGATTATCTGACTCCTTACCTCGATGGTTCCCAAACTTCGTCCTGGGGGCCCACTGTGTATGCCGTTTTTTTTTGTTTTTTTTTCCAACCAAAATTGAAATTTTAACATGCAGTCAATTTGCTTTAAATTAGATGCATTTATCTTCAGACCTACTTCTATCCACACATGACATGAAGAATAAAAATTCGATATCCATGTTGTTATTTATCAGAAACAACTGCATGAAAACAAGGAAAAAATACCAATCAAAGTTAAAAATAAATAGGCAGGCTCCTAAATGGTGAAACCGCGGACACATTATCAAGAAAAATAACAAGTCAAGCAAATGATAGAGTCAAACTCGTCTTGTGGTATGGCTATGTTTTTAAGTTCAAACAAATTATTTTGAAATAACCCCACACAACCCTGCTTAGCTACCTGGTTTGGAGCTTTCTGTGTTTAAAAAATGTTGAAACCAAAAATTCCTTGTAATATAAAAAGTGAAAACAATATGTTCAGGGATCTTTTTATTTTTCATGGCACGCAGATATTTTTTGACAAAATATGGCTAGATATGGCAAATAATTCCTTTAAACATGAAATCTACCCTATTAAAACAAATTAAAAGCTTACTAAAATCCTACAATGGAAATTGCAGTTAGAACAAAGACCAGGATACACACTGGGGCCCTCTGTGGGAACCACTGTCTTACCTGGTATGACAAAAAGAGGTTTTGTGGGCTATTTTTCAAAATAATACACAGGTGAGTACTAATTGGCTGTGTCAATATTTTATCTAGATATATCAAAATGTTATATTATAAATTAATAGTTGTCTGTTTTGATTGCTGTTTATTATTATTATTATTATTTTATTTTATTTTTTAAATTTGTATTATTCAAGACATTCTTCCAAAATGCTGACCAATGAGTGAAACAAATAGCCATTTCCTTCTCAAGTGGTTCAATGGAAGTGATGAGAAATGGCAGCAGGGCCTCTTTAGTCGTCACCACAGGTGCCATTTTGGCCTTGACACATTTGATATGGAGGTAGAAATAAATTGTTCAGGGGCGGTACGACATCAGAAATATTTTGGTCCTCCATACTTTCCTTTATTAATTCCTTATATGCTCCTAAATTTAAAATTTAATAATTTTCTGCAGCATGCCCTCAGAGTGATAAGAGTGACCTCCTCCGAGGGGACAGTTCGAGAGGCAGGCTCCTGGACTATGGGCATGGGCTTGGGTTAATGCTTCTTACCTCTCTCCCTTCAGCCCACAATGGAAATTCCTTCCATCAATGACGACACTGTCCTCTCCTGTCTATTTGACATTGGACATGTAGTGTCGTCTGCCTCCACAGTGATCGGCAAAAAGCCTTTCTCCACCCCCCACTGCCACCCATAATTCCAATACATATTTATTCAAAGCCCCCCGGTTAATACATTTTTAGGGGGGGTAAGGAATAGTGGAGGATGCATCTCCATGAAGGATAATAATATTGACCTTCCCTCGCCCTTAAATGGAAAGGTTTGTACTGAAATTCTGTTTTGACTTTCAGAATTAGAGTTCGCATTGAATACATTATGTTTTACTTAGCACGACAGTTTTGGCGATTATCTGGCTTTAAATAATCCGCTGTGCATTGTATAATTGGATGACTCCAGTTTTTTTTTTCTTTCCAGATTGAAAAATGCACTTATGACAAAAACTAAGGCCACTTCACTTAGGTCAAAAGATGACCTCTCACCTTTAAAAAAAAAAAAATCTGCTGAAGGGACAAGATTAGTAAGGGAATAGGGTTCAAAAGAGGGATGAACAGTCACCTTATGCAAAAGCCTGACAGGTCTGAGGGTAAGGATGGAACAGCAAATCCTAGCAATATGATATTCTGTCCTTTTCTTGTCATTTCCTCCATTTTCTGGAGACTATAGATGTGACCATCACCTCCTTGTATGAAATGAAAGGTGACAGCACATGATAAAGGAAGCGGTCTGCCAGGTTTATCTACAGTCTTGCTGATAAAGTAACTGGGAAACACTGACAGGTGCGTCTGTGTGTGTGTGTGTGCGTGTGTGTGTGCGCACTTTAGTGTGATCGTGGTGGAATTTGTACGTACAGTATGTGAGTGTGTGTGTGTGTGTGTGTGTGTGTGTGTGTGTTTCCGTGTCTGTGTGCATGTGTGGATGCGCATGTGAATACACATTAAACTCAGACACGCAAAACATGTGGAAAAAACGTAATGACAACAGAAAAGCCAGTACAGCCTGGGAGCGAACAGCCCAATGAGCCGAAACGATATTTATGCTGCACCAGCTGGAGGGGCTGGCACTCGAATGGTATCGAAGCCAGTCCAGTGAAACGTGAATTGCGCTGTTTAAAACCGCTCCCAGGCCTATGCGAACATAGAGGCAGAAAAGGCAGAAAATGATAAGGCACATCCATGACTAGATATGGACCTCATTCTCCTTGCAGGATATGGAAAAAGCAGAAAATGTCCTTGAAGCATACGCTTAAGATGGCACTTGCGTACCCACCCGACTAGCAAACCACTTATAGCATGCCAGCTGTGATAACATCCCACCATTATGACAACACTTATGACATTTATATAAGGGTGGAGAAAGACTGGAGTCTTTCAAGACAAACATCACTGGACGCATGACCTACAGCGTAAAACTTATCTTACTACATGATGTCGAAATTCCAACCTGAGCCCAAAGCAAGCACAGAAACTAGTCTGCATGCTTGGCAGCAGTCTTACCATATTAAACGAAAGCAACGGCATTATTCATTGAACTATCCAGTACTGCACGTCTAGTCTTGGAGTTACATTTAAACAACGAAATAGGACAAGCACCTTTTATCACCATTTTGCCACCTAGTGGACCATTTAAGACACTGTCACTGTTTACATGAGTACTCTGCCGACATGGAAGAATTCAACAGCCATAACAGTCCAGACTCCAGACATATGGTGTACTTCTATTGGAGTATCACACACTGCACAGACTGTGCCGAGGGCAAAATTGCTGAACATAAAACCAACAAAGTCATTACTTTAGCATATTCACGGCCAGCTGTACAATACAATATACTGCATGACTATAAAACCTTAAATTCAGTCCACAGACCAAGGGAGGGGACAAATGGGGTTCACCATTGGTGTAGGTGGAGATAATGTATTGGAAAGCAAATCATATGGCTGCGCATAAGTGTCATTTATAACCAAAATTCTGTGTAGGTTTATACATTATTGAAAATCCAAAAATAAATAAATAAATTTTTAAAAAAGCAAGGAAAAAAAGACAAGGACTGCTTTTAAGTCCATTCATCCTCTACTACATTAAAAACTGAACAAAACATATCATTTGATGTTCAAAAATGTGAACTTAACTGCTTATTAAAAATATACAATGTAATGACTGCAATAGAGATAATCAAGCACAGTTGACCGTTTACCACAGTGTAACATCAGAATGCCGTTCAATCACACTTATTACGCATTTCAGCACTGAAGATATTACGAGTTGATCAAGTCTAATACTCCGACTTTTACCCTATTTTTCCATTATACAGATTTTAAGTGGCTAAGTTGTGCAGGGCCTTTGCAGCTGTATATTTTGCATGATGTGTCATGCATTCTCAGTTGGGGAAAGATCAGCACTGCAGGTAGGCCCATCTAGCACCCCCACTTTCTGCTTTGGCTGCCATTCACTTACAGTATACTGCACATGCAGAATGTGGTTTTGCATTGTCTTGATGGAAAATTCAGGGACATCATCGGAACAGAGAACGCCAGGATGGCATATGTTGCTCCAACATTTGAGCGTATCTTTGTTCATTAATGGTTCCCTTGCAAATGTGAAAGTTACCCATGCTATGTGCACCCCCATACCATAATAGACGCTGGCTTTCAGACCTGATGCTGATAACAGCTTGGTTTGAACTTGTTATCCTTGGTCCAGAGAACATAACAGCATTTTTTTTTTGCTCAAAACATGCTACCTGCGTCAGAGTCCGATATCAGTTTCCAGAGCCATTCTCCTTAATTGTTCCATAATTTTCTTGTTTCTTCCCCGTCCACCATGTGTTTTCACGTACTTGCATGCTTCCCCCTCTCATTTTTGATTGGTGTGGTGTGTATTTAAGTTCTTGCATCTGTGTCTCGCCTTTGCTGGATTGTCTCGTCTCTTCATTGTGCTTCCAGCCTGTTCAAGTTACGAGCCTTGCTCTCTCATAGCTTCAGTAAATTGTACTGACCTAAGCAGCAAGTGAAAATTTACTGGGGACATCCTCTTTCTGTAGTCAAATGGTTCCCAGAGTGACAAATTCTCCCGGTTTCCAGAGGCTACAATGTTCATGAGTGTGCACAGTCCAGCGTGCCATACAGTCTTGAATTGCTTTTTAGGATTCAACCTCAAACTGACAGACAAAGGCGAGCCTGACCATCCTGATCCTGTAAGCCCCCCACCTGACCCCTACCGCTCCGGTCCTGTCTAAGCCAGCGCTCTTTTGAGTTTCCATATTTCTGTTTGTGACTTCAGCGGCTAAATTTTCCTTATTAAAAGTGCCGTATGGTTTTTTTGGACCTGCCTCTGGTTCCTACTCTGAAATGTGTAATAGTTTTGTACTTGTCAGTGTACTTTCAGTATAAGCCAAGTATAGAGTTGAGTAATTTTGTTCAGTTTATCTCCAATAAGTGCATAAAAAGTAAACTAAAAGCACACTCTTGTTTTCTTTAGTTTTATGGAAGTATTCTGGTGGCTAGCTTGAATAAATTCTTTTTTGTAAGGGGAAGCATCAAATTATGCAATGTTGTAGTTTTTCAATATAGCAGAGGGGAATGGACTATTCAAATAAATCCTTTTTGTTTGTATTTGCATTTTACATAATGCGCAAACTTTGACAAATCTTAAAAAAGGTGTAAGCTCTGTGGTAGGAGCGCTCTTCTCCTCCCCCTTAGCCATCATTCTGTCTGTACCTGGCTATTCAACCAATCTGCTCCCATTGTTATCTTTTGAATGTCCCTCCAACCCCCCTCTGTTGATCATTCATTGGTTTTCTCTGCCATTTGTCCTTTTGTATCCAATCAGTTCAATCTTTACTGTAAAGAACAGCCCACCTTGTTTCATTTTATGTCTCTGGGCCTCCATCTTTAGGGCCTCTTGCTATGCTGGTACCAGACAGAGCCACAGATTTCAGCAGTTGGGTTTCATTTGTACGTATTATTCAACCACTTGTTCAAAATTAATCGGTACAATAAATTTGATGAAAGACTTTCGGCTTCAATTACTCGGCTTCTATGACAGCTCCCAGACTTCTGCATGAAGAGGCAAATGTGGATGGGTTTGATGCTTAAAGCACACCTTTTTCTGTAGAAGACCTGTAGACATATAATGTTTTATACTCTGGCAGGTTTTTCAAAATGTTTAACATGAAAGTTTTCAAATGTAACATTAGTAAGAGGGTTACAGGTTTTCAAAAGATTGCATGCCAAAAAATGATGCTTTATCTCTTTATCAGAATGTCATTAAATTTGGTCTCTTCACAGTTCAGAAACAGTTGGGCTGCAAGCAATCATTGTAATAACCTTTCAGACATTTTTCATTTCCCCTCAAAAGCAACTTTTCTTTTGTATTTTGATGGTAATAAATAAAATGAAACCCAGAGTGCACAAAGGCTGGGGAACTATATTTCAATGCAATCAAGTCAGAAAGTGTGTGGGCTGCTAGTAGGTGATATTATTAAAACTGGCACACTTGTTAATCATACAAAACAATCAGGAACAGGCTTGCAATGACTAAAAATGGTAGTCAATAATGTTTCCTGTTTATAGCACAAAGACTGCCACTGTCAGAAACAACTCATAGCAAACAGTCTCAGGTAAAGAGGTAAGTCTCAATGGCACTGTTGCCAAAATGGGTATCGGCTGCCAAAATGGTGTTCATTTTGATCCTAATTTTGCACATGCACTGTAGTTGCACTAATCACCTGCTCCACACAATGTCAAACTTTTGATCAAAGAATATTTCATTAGCGTTGGAGGAAACTCCAACTCCTGGAATTTACAGTCCCCTCCACAATTATTTGCATCCCTGATATAGATGAGTTAAAAAAAAAAGGCTTTGAGAAATTCAGTTATGGGTAAAATAACTAAAGCTCGTACTGAAAAAAATCCAATGTTTCTTTGAAGCAAATTTATTCCATGAAAAAAATTGCTCATTAAAAAAATAATTTAATGAACCAAACCACAAGCCACAAGTATGGGTGCCTTAAAAATTATTTTGAAAAAAATGTCACTGTAGCATTTCTCCGATTTAGATCTTACTTTTTTAAGTTGATTGGAGTATTTGGAAACTTTTAAGCAGAGGTCTATGTCTCCCTGCTTCTCTGGAGCATAAATACGAGGTAGGCAGCATGGTAGTGCATTGGATTGATGCACCTGAGTTTTGCACCAAGAAGTTTGCCAGTTCAAATCCCTGCGTTAGCGTGGGTTTCCCCTGTGTACTCCAGTTTCCTCCCAAAAACCTGCATGTCGGGCAAATTGGAGACTCTAAATTGTCCATAGGTATGAGTGTGGGTGTGTGCACCCTGTGATGAATTGTTCTCTTTTGCCCTCAGTCAGCTGGGATAGGCTCCAGCTCCCCCGCAAGCCTAGCTCAGAAGAAGTGGTATAGATAATGGACAGATAAATCTGAGGCCAAATTCTCTCATTCATTCAGTAGAATGGAAAAGATAAGAGAACACACAAATCAAATAAAAGTGCGTCGAGCTGCATAAGTCAAAGAATATCTATAAAAAAAAAAAGCAGCTCCGCCGAAGATGACTGTATCCACCATTAAGGAAATAAGTTCAAAGTTCATATAAAATGGGAAGAGGAGTGAATTGCCTGAAAGTGGACCCAAGTTTATTTCTCCCCATGCACAGTGAAGAAGCTGGTAAGAGAGGCAAACCCTCCAAGGATCACAGTTGTAAAGTTACAGACAGAGTAGCATCATCACCAAGCCTCTGAAACTACCATCAGACACCACCTCCATGCCAACAGATTATTTTGAAGGCATGGTCACACTTTAGATGAAGTGTTGCTCATAAAGGCTTTATACGGCATTTATAATGCCTTCATAAATGAGACATAATGTCTTCATAAATCATACATAAACAAATTTCATGCTTTGTAAAGGGTGAAATAACACATCTTTATTCAGCATGTGATGCCAGATGTGACAATGACAATGTCACTTAGCTGACAATGTCACCCTTTTATTGCATTTAGTCACTAGTTAAGTGACATTGACAGTTCTACCACATCTGGCATCACATGCTGAATAAGGATATGTTATTTCACCTGATACAAAGCATGATATTTGCTTAGGTATGATTTATGAAGACATTATGTATCATTTATGAAGGCATTATGCATGCTGTATAAAACCTTTATAAGCAACACTTCATCTAAAGTGTGACCGAAGGCATGCAAAAAAAAAAAAAAAGCCTTTAATGTCTCCCAACCACAACCACAAATACCAGGAGTTAGCTTATGCCACTAAGATTTTGACTTAAACCATGTTTTACAGTCAGGTGAAATGAAGACTGAGCTTTATGGCTACAGCCACTCAAGATCTGTTGGAAAATGGTCATCATGAGCTTTTCGTTGAGTTTCTTCCCATTAAGTGGATCTGCTGCATGAGAGGGCGATGTTGCGATTTAGTAACATGGTTTAAAATGCCTCTGCTGCGTTAACTTGTGACCATCACTAGCTTTGTTGCTCTCGGTATGGCGTCATCAGCATCTCAGTGGCCTAGGAAAAAGCTATAGCCCAAAAACAAGCAATAAACATTTGTTCCAAGGTTAAACTGGCTGCACTTTTATTGAGTAATTAGGCTGTAGACATGATTAAACTAATACTTAGTGGACATGTCTCTTCATCTTTAAAGTAATTCTGGAAAAAGATTTTTACTACTGTTTTTGCTCAGCTTTACCAGGGGTGCCAATAATTGTATAAGGGCTAGTAGATCTCTGGGAAAATTGGTGGGCTGCCCAGCTTAATGACCACCATTAACCTTTTCCACCTGGGACTTGCCATTGGGGAGATTATTGCTCTGCTCTCAGCTCGCCTTAAAGCGCATTGCTTCTCCATACCTGTTCCCAGTTACATTTCCTAATTAGCAACTAAGTGTTAATTTGTTGAGTTGTGAGGATCAAGTGGTGGAATGACTGACTAGTTCCCCTCAGCTTGCAATATTGTCAATTGCAATAATTATCAAGCATTTTCCTGTCCACATTAATGGTGACATAAAATGTCAATGTCTTTCGAAGCTTCTGAATTTCTGCGGCTTACAAAACGGAATGTTTTTTTTTCTGCATCAGCGTCCAAGGCTTGATACGCCTAATAAAAAGTTTTCAAAAAAGGCAGTTTTGCAGACCCACGTCCATGTGTTAAGTTTGCTTATGTGAAAAAAACTACGTTTACGACCAGTGACATTACCATAATGCAGGTTAACTCTCAACCTGTTTCCGATTAAGAATCGGACACTTAGTTGAATTAATTTGTTGAGCAAATAGACCATCCAGAAGCTGGTTTGCAATTCAAGATTAACATATAGCTTTGCGTCAAAGAGGAAGCCTACAATATGAGATTGCATGAACGGCAATTAAGTGAAATTGTTGAAATTCCATCTTATAGTTGGATGTTATGTCATAAATGCTGCTGAGGATATTTGGTATTTGGATAAGGTTTAGATTTTGTTTCTAATTAATTAATTAGATGACTGCCACTCATACAATCTCATATTGTAGCCTTCCTACCACTTACCTGGAGGCTGGACAATAAAGACCTCACTCATGATTTTGTTACCATGTCATGCATCAAACTTTCACGATGCAATAATAACCAATTTACTAAATTATACAATTCCGAAATAGTTGGGACGAAGTGTAAATTGTGAATAAAATCAAAATGCAATGACTTTCAGATCACATGAGCCAATATGTTATTTACAATACAACATAGATAACATTTTAAAAGTTGAAATTGAGACATGTTACATTTTTACCCATAAAATGAGCTCATTTCAAATTTTCTGGCTGCAACAGGTCTCAAAAAAGTTGGGACACAGGCAAAAAAGGGCTGAAAAAGCCATTAATATATAAGAGAATCAGCTGAAAGAACATTTAGCAAGTAATTAAGTTAGCTGGCATCAGGTGTGTAACATGATTGGCTGTAAAAGGGATGTCTTAGAGAGGCTGAGTCTCTCAGAAGTAAAGATGGCCAGAGGCTCGCCAACCTGTGAAGGCTTGCGTAAAAAAATTGTGGAATATTTTAAAAACAATGTTCCTCAATGTCATATTGCAAAGACTTTGAAGGTCTCATAATAGACAGTGCATTACATCATCTAAAGATTCAGAGAAACTGGAAAAATCTCAGGGCGTAAGGGACAAGGCCGAAGACCTTTACTGGATGCCCGTGATCTTCGGGCCCTCAGACGCCACTGCCTCACTCACCGGCATGATTCTGTCATTGGCATTATTAAATGGGCCCAGGAATACTTCAAGAAACCACTGTCTAAACACAGTCCGCCATGCCATCCACAGATGCCACCTAAAACTCTATCATGCAAAAAGGAAGCCATTGTTGAGCATGATCCAGAAGTGCCTCCATTTTCTGTGGGCCAAGACTCATTTAAAATGGACTGTAGCAAAGTGGCAAAGTGTCCTGTGGTCAGACGAGTCCAAATTTGACATTCTTGTTGGAAATCATGGGCGTTGTGTCCTCCGGGCTAAAGAGGAGAAAGACCACCCCTCCTGTTATCAGCGTTCAGTTCAAAAGCCAGCATCTCTGATGGTATGGGGATGCATTAGTGCATCTGGTGTGGGACATTTGCATGTTTTAAAAAGCACCATGAATGCTGAAAGGTATATAAAGGTTTTAGAGCAACATATGCTCCCCTCCAGACGACATCTATTCCAGGGAAGACCTTGTGTATTTCAGCAGGACAATGCAAAACCACATACTGCAGCTATTACAACAGCATGGCTTTGTAGGAGAAGAGTCCGTGTGCTGAACTGGCCTGCCTGCAGTCCTGATCTTTCACCGATTGAGAACATTTGGCGCATAATTAAACGAAAAGTCTGTCAAAGGAGACCCAAAACTCTCCAGCAGCTGGAAGCCTGTATTAAACAAGAGTGGGATCAAATTCCAATGGCTAAACTCAAGAAACTTGTCTCAATGCCCAGATGCCTCCAATCTGTGTTAAAAAGAAGAGGGGATGCTACACCATGGTAAACAGGCCCCTGTCCCAACTCTTTGAGACCTGTAGCAGCCATCAAATTTGAAATGAGCTCATTTTGTGGATAAAATTGTAAAATTTTTCAGTTTCAACATTTGCTATGTTATCTCTGTTCTATTGTGAATAAAATACTGGCTGGTGTGATTTGAAAGTCATTGCGTTTTCATTTTATTCACAATTTACACTTTGTCCCAACTATTTCGAAATTGGGGTTGTAATTTAATAAATGAATTTTTGTCGCATCGTAGCAACCAGTGTGCAGCTGCGCTTCCTGCAAATGTAGCCTGCTCTTTGGAATGCTGAAAGCATTTTGATTAAGTGCAATTTTGAACTAACTTATTTTGCACCACTGGAAAAAAATCTAAAACAGGAGAAGGAATTCAGAGAAAGTACTTAATTAATGAATTATTTGTTCTTCTTTTTTCGATTCCTACAATATCGCTATAAAGTACATTGTCAATGTAGCCCATCAGTAATCTCTGTCATTTCTTAATTACAAGTTTATATATTGGTATTGATTATTCCGTTAGTAAATTGTGTGATTATTAATCAAACGATCTTAAAAAGGAAGAACTTGAAAGCAATTATGCTTCTAAGGGTCAGAGGCTCACGGCACACCATTGAAAACCCCATAACACCAGCGTTACCACCAGGGGAACGTTGGGCTTTAGGAAGTTAAAGTAACCCTTGCTGTGTCACAGTCATACTCAACATTACTGTAAAAATAAAAAAAGTTGACTTAACCTTAAAAAAGTAAGCTTTACAGCAACAAAGCATTTTGAGTTGCACAAGTTCAAGGCCCGGTAGTTGCACAAACGCATTTTTGAAAGAGCTGGACATTGGAGTTGAGCAAAAAGAAATGTTGCATCTGGTTACCTTACTTTTTAAAGGCCACTGCCAACATGAAATAAATTTTCAAAATTTCCCCCTTCATCAAATATCTGCCACTTACTAAACCATAATCAATGTGCCACTTGCGCTGCCCCCTTTAAGGGAGCTGCATGAATACTGACTGTGCTGCGCTGTTTGTCCATGTAGACTTACCATAGTCTACCGTTACCATTCCTTGAGAGAGAAGAGGTTTGCTAGCAGAGCTCTTGTTTATTCCATTTTCATTCATTTTTCTCTGCTGAACCCTTAAGACACACATTTCCACAGTGCTTCTGAGTAAACATCAAAAACTTACCAGCGGTCTCCTGGGTATTTATTAAGGAACCTGTCTAGCTATCTGCCAAGCTAGAAATCACCTCTACATCCTAGTGAGAGCAGAATATCACTGATAATGCTCAAAAAATTAAGGGAATCATCATAGTACAACACCAAGTCAGTTAAACATCAGGGATATCAATCAGGGATGTCAAAGCAAGCCATTGCAAGGTGGTTTATATTTTTTACTCTGAAATAAGTGTATCTCTCTTCTGAGAAAAGAATGAAAACCATTGTATGAAACCGCTCAGTTTTGCAAGGTAGAAACAAAATGGCTCCTTTTGATGAGTTATAGCCACTCTATAGTATTTAAAGGGTGGCAATGTAAGCAGGGAAGAGGGAGTGGAAATCCAATTCCTCGTTCTGACAGGTATAAGGAATTACCTGAAGTCACGTTTCTGACTTACCCCCACATAATTGAAACCGAAAACCAAAAAAAGAGAAAACACGGAAATCTCTTCACGACCGAGATCAATGCCGGAATTACTCAGCAACATTACCACTAGTTTACCTCAGAAGGTATAGCAATGAATGAAATGCTAATTGTGAAAATAAGTCGGCAGTGGCTTTAAGTTGAGTCAACTTTTTTCGCTTGTTACAGTGAATGATGTCAATTATGCCAGAAGGGTACCCCAAAATAATCACCCATAATCTCCTCACAACTTCTGGATTCTGTCCCCAAGCAGAAGGTGAAAGCTGAACCCCAAATATAAAGCTAAACAAAAATGCAATCACCTTAATGTTGATATGCAATTACACAGTCGGTGACATCACCATGTGACCTGAAATATTCCACAAACAAAATTGCTGAGTTTTAGAAATAATATGCGAATGGTGGCTGATTTAGATAAGAACGTCATAATAATCTACCCTGTCCATATGTGTCATTCCAAATAAGCTAGCTGACAATGCTGGCTGCCCAAAAGTAATTGCTGGGCCAGCGAGAGGCATGCTGAGCGTACAGAATCTGCCATATGAGGACATTCTGAATGGACACTGCACAACCACAGGGTTTAGTCCAAGCAAAAATACCAACCTGGCCACGAATAGATACAGAAGTGGACACTGAGGCAGGATTATTATGTTCAGATCACTCTGATTAAAAAAAAAAAAAAACAAACAAACAAAAAAAACCTGTAATTAAGCCACCAAAAACACATAGGGCTGTACCCAATATGGAACAAAAATTATGTGACTAGATGGTCATGGTTTGTGCACTCTTAGAAAAATTTTTTTTTTAAAAGTAAAAATGGTTCTGTATGATTCCCAGAGGAATGAATTAATTGAGGAATGTTATCTGGTTCAATGGTTCTTTTATGGGTAAACTGGTTCAATCTGGGAGCGTTCACACTTTACAAAACCAGATAGAGCATTCCAGTGTAGAGGGCTTAATTTACTTTGGCTTTTTGCAAAAACAAAAACACTGACTGGTGAAAAAACAGGTACCACGTCCAACCTCTGGTCATAAAAATAGTTATGAATGTGCCGAAAGAATTTTCCTCATGCTACAGCCTTTGCAAATCAAGCTGTAGAAGTATTCTTCTATAGATAAAAGCCCCCCAAAAATCTTTTTTTTTTTTCAGATATTTTACACAGAGCACTGGGAAGGGCAGTTTAACCTTATTTTCCATAGATATTTTACAGCTATGTTCCAAGCTTTCTTCAGTGTGATTTATACCAATGTTATTACGAGGAAATGAAAAACTCAGCCTTTATATGGTATAGAAAGAAACCTTGTTTTTCCCCCCTTTTGTGAACATCATGACCATTCATTCTGCTGGCTCTGACAGCTGCATCACATTATTTTTCGCGCTAGGTGGGTCCACAGATTACAAAAGTCACAGGACACACAATCATTGACACCTTCTTTTGGAGGTTCATGGTGGCAAAACCTTAAATGCAGTCTCTATACTCTATACAGTCTCTATATATAAGCTTTCTTTTTGGCTTCAGACATAATAGCAAAAAGAAAGCTTAGGAACATTACTTCAGTCATTTATCTGATGAATATGGAAGCTAAGTGTCCGTTCTCAGTCTTTGAACTGCCTAAATCATTCAACGAACACCACCGAAGCTAATTGATGTGATACTGCAAAGCATACTCATTCGATTGCTCCTGACCCTTCCCTGCCCAGCAGTTGAAGCATAGTTGGGTAGACTGTCAAAACATACCATAAATAAGCAATCAGAAGAAAGCAGACATGTCGTAGGGAATTTTATTACAAAAAAAAGAGACATTTACTTACAAACATTACTCATTAGATTTGACAAACTTGATGTATCCAGTATTTAATTTGCTACAAAGGGTCAGCTGTACGGAACAGTAGAATTGAGCTCAGTAAGTCTACATTACATCATCAGTAATACAGGTTAGGAATTCAGGTTGATATTTTCTATGCCGTTTCATTGTACAGACCCTCCACTGCAATGGTATTATACTGTGGCATGGCTCCATGAATATTCTTTGGCAAAAACGCACTTGAGTCACAGCTTCAATTGTAAAGAGAAAACGTTCAGAGACAAGAAAATCGTGCATTCACCAAGTCGATGTGATCTTCTTGTGACCTAAAACAATATTAGAACCTTCATTAGAGCAGTTGTGATTATTGAACTAACAACTGGACCAGTGGTTTTTAACCACTAATCCAGAAATCTGGGGATAAACACTGTGGCTCAGAAGTTTACACTATATAGGAATATATTTTCAACAGAGTTCTATGAAGATTGTGGACTGTAGGGAAGTGGGGAGCTTTGAATTCTGATCATGATTGCAGAGAGGGGTTGGCTTCATAACGAAAGCATGTGTGTGCGTGCGTCTTGTGGCGTCTTGTGTGTGTGTGTGTGTGTGTGGGGGGGTGGGGGCTGGTCAGCATGAATTGTTTCATTACCATAGATTCCACTCAATTTTGAATTTAAATATGAAGTTTCCTAAAGCAAACGCTGCTGTTATGATCCAAACCAAGAACCACATGCAGAGATAGAGAGCAATCCAATAGCACGGTTTATTGATAGTAATACGGTAAGACAGAGGGATGGATTCCCGGGCGGAATGACGTAGCTCAGGTCAGATGTAACAGGCAAGGCTGTATGGGCATATCGCTGCCTGGCCAGTGGCTATCGAGGACAGCTGCCAGATAGAGCGTACACTTCGCCAGGCCGAACTGTCAGATGGGAGGACAGTGGAGTCTAGCAGGAAGGCGGTCCCAATCTTGATGACTGTTGTAGGCTTGAGAGATTGTTCCTATTAACTGAACTAGGAAGAAAACTTCCATATATTACTATAATTAAAGGTTATGATTAATTTCCAAAGACGAATAACTTTACCAGCAAGTATCGACTGGTTGCTAAAGGACATTTAGCAAGTGACAATCCAGCAACTTGCAAACTCAAAGTAAGGGGTATAAATACATCAACACACATGTGGGGGACGGGAAACATATATAGAATTGAGCTGGTGTGGAAAGCATGCAGGACGTAAACCAATCAAAAGAGACAATACTTCTAAGAGATAAGCAAGCCACTGGTTGGGAGGAGACACAAAAAATTCACACACAGGTTGTGACACACTGCATCACTGCATAGTAATATAATGACATAAATGTGATTGGTGGCAGATGCATCTCCGGTCTGATAGGCCAAGAAGTATTCAAAAATGAATGGGCATTTGTGAATCAATAGTTGTCAGTGAAGTCTTAAAATTCCAGAAACAGATGCAGTGTGTTCTGTAAAAGTATCGTGATCAACAAATGGACATCAATAATCTGTAAATAAAAGCAACTGTTCTTTCATACAGTTCAATATATATATATATATATATATATCAGTGGCGGCTGGTGAGCTGGCGATAGGGGAGGCTCAAACCCATCCCTGGAAAATGATGATTGGTCATGACCTGTTTTCAATCATTCATTTAAATCACCATTACAAAAGCTCCGAAAACTCTTAACATTATCAGGTGTGGTCAGTTTTCATTAATAACGCATACCTTTAAACTCTCACGCATTTCTTAGTAAAGAAAAGCGTGAGAAGTCCAGAGTCATAACGCAGGTGAAACTGATAAACCTCCATGCACAAAGACTTCAGTTCCGTGCGAGAATCTCTTAGACATGCGTTGATTGAATAGTTGCTGACTACAGCAGGGGAACGTAAATATACCACTAAAACTCACGCGGAATGCATGAGAGTTGACAGGTATGGGTTATAAATGAAAACTGGCCACAACTGATAATGTTGAGAGAGTTTTCGGAGTTTCTGTAATGGTACTTTAAATGACTGATTGAAAACAGGTCATGACCAATCATTATTTTTAAGGGATGGTTTGAACCTCCCCTACCGCCAGTTCACCAGCCGCCACTGATACATATATACGCATATATACGCATTTATATATATTTTGTATTTACTTTTGGATTTTTTTTAGCATTTATCTTGCAAAGAAAAATATTTGTTTCTGCAAGAGAAAAAAAAAATTTTTGAACACATTTCAGTTTTTATGAGTCATGTTTGTACAGGTAGGGAATCTTGTTTCCCTTATTTCTGGTTAATGAACTCTGGACCACTCCCAAAGTGGAGGAGAGTATTGAGTGGAACTGCGGATGGGAGATTGGGGCGAGTGTGATGTTGGACTTGGTCAGTGATTGTGCGGACGTTGGGTGTCCCCTCAGGTGGCGAGACTCAGGGCGGGGCTCGTGTCTCTTGTCGGAGTCGGTGTAGCTAGTAAGCCCCCAGAAGTGTTAATGGGTCAGCGAGAGATGGGCTCTTCGTACGTCGTCAACGTTATTGCGAATATAGCTCACATACGCGTTCGATGTCCGGCAGCTGAGGATTTTAATCAGGTGGTCCGGCACTCCTCGCTTGGATGCTGTGGTGGCGGCGCTGATGCGGAAACAGTGCCCGGAGAAGTATTTGGGTGGAATGTTGGATCTAATTAGAACATGGCGGAAATGGTAGAGGAACCAGTGGCGAGTGGCTACGGCTCCCGTGTTGGTCATGAATAATGGGTCTTGGGGAGAAGCGTGATTATTGTGTGTTGAGGTGACGTGGTTTGATACTGGCTCGAACGGACTGAGGGCAGAGTCTAGACAAAACAGGAATATGGGCCGAGAAATGCCAAACTGATCCGTTCTACTACTCTTTATCTTGAACATGAGGCAGTCGGTGGAGTAGAATGAGCTGTTGTATAGGCTGGCATAACGAGAAGAGTTATAATTAGTGGAGAGCGGAGCGAACTCGGCACATCTCAAAAACCCAAAGAAGGCCAATAGAACATAGCTTCTAGGGTGGAATCCGTGGAAGGAGAATGGCACCCCGAACGCAGCGTCTGGATGCAGCGAGAGAGGAGGTCTGCCGTCAGGGGTAAACGTTTGGTCGGAGCAGGAGATTCTTAATTAGCGTAAACCTTCGGTAGTGATCGCGCGCGAGAGTGGAAAATAGACGAGCACGGATAACCAGTGGCTAATTTGACGAAGAAGTTGATGCCGCTTAGGCAGAATTGTATTGAGGTTGGTCGAACGAGGTGTATGAAGTGAATGTACGAAATGAAGCTCGTAATGGAAACAACGTCGAGTGCCGGGAATACCAGTTGGAGGGCTGAATGGAATTTCTTGAATTGCTTCCATCCTGCGAGGTATAAGGAATGGGAGCGTGGAGCGAACCCGTTTAGAATGGCATCTCAAGATAAAGCGGCGAGTGGCTCGAGTTGTGGAGTCAGGGGTAGACGGACGCAGAAAACGGAGGAACCGGAGTAGGGAGAATGTCCGTGTTGGGAGCCAGGCATCTGAATCTCTCCCAAGAGAAACGAGATGGGGCGTCAGCGATGGTATTTTATAGCTGGGAATATGTGCGACCTTTGGCATGAACTGGCGTTTTGCGGAAATTAAGGTTAGTTTCCTGAGGAATGGCATTAACGAGAGGGAGCGGGAACAACCCTTGTTCATGATGTCTACTGTGGTCGAGTTATCGAAGTGTTCGGTTATACATGTGGCGGCCCATTTGTGACCCCGAATGAGGGAGGAACGATGATAGGATACGATGAGGCGAAGGGCGAAGTAATAGCGCCCTTTCCAGGAAACGCCAAAGGAACCCCCAAGAAAACATGGGTCGAGTGGGACGACCCTAAGCATTTGTGATAACGGCTTTAGTCAATCAGGCGCCCCGACCGGCGAGGCAGATGAGAGTGGTGAGATGAAGGACAGTCGGTAAAGGGTTAGCCACTTTTGAAACTTTTCGCAAACTGCGCTAGTGTCGCCCAGTTCGAAATGTTTTCTGCTTGCTTCTGCTTCTATGACTTCCCATAGTTTTTTTGCGGCGAATACTGCAACGGAGATTGCGCCAAGTATAAATGCCTCCACACTCTGTTGAGGTGCGCGCACAAACCGCTAACGGAGCCAGGCGAAGGTATAACTGAGACTTAAGGTGGACACGCGTACAGTATCCGTGAATGTTTGTCGACGAGGCAAAATGCACCCATAGCCTAAGCGCTAGCTAAGCGCTAGAGAGCTGCGCCACTGCGAGTGGCTGTGAGGTGGATACGTGAAGTATCCGTGAATGTTTGCCGACGAGGGAAAGTGTACCAATAACTGAAGCGCTAGCGAGGCGCTAGTGAGCTGCGCCACTGCGAGTGGCTGTGAGGTGGATACACGTAGTGTCCGTGAATGTTTGCCAATGAGGCAAAGTGTACCAATAACTGAAGCACTAGCAAGGCGCAAGTGAGCTGCACCACTGCGAGTGGCGTGGGGTGGATACGCGTAGTATCTGTGAATGTTTGCCGGCGAGGCAAAGAACGTCAGCACTTGTAATGGTTTGACAATTTTTGAATAAACATGGCAATCATTCAATGCGCCATAAATGTATGAGATTTAATTTGCGAAGAACACGACGTGCATATATAGCAAGAGTTATTTGGACTAACTGGTAGAACCACCGAAAGTCTGCTTTATTTTGAAAGCCTTGTTAAACGTTGCACTACTAAGGAATTATACGGCGTTTTCTTCCGCACAATGCTGACCACGAAGTTATCAATATGTTTTTATGATTTCTGTGCTCATATAACTCAAGGGACAACGCAGATTTCCGAGTGGCCGTGAGGTGGATACGCGTGCAGTATCCATGAATGTTTGCCGGCGAGGCAAAGAACGTTAGCATTTGTAATGCTTTTGTATATTTGGGATATACATTGCAATCGGTTGACAGCAGCATAAATATATGGCATTTAATTTGCGAAGAACACAACATGCATGTATAGCGAGAGTTGCTCAGACTAATTGGTAGAACCGACGAAAGTCTAATTTTTTTTTTTTTGGAGGCTTGTTATACATTGCAATACGAGATTATATGGCGTTTTCTTTGCTACGAGAAATATGAATAAGTCTTTATAATTTCTGTGCTCATGTAACTCGTGAAACAACGCAGATTTGCGTGGATTAGCTTGTGAGGCTCATACAGCAACAAGCCACGAGAATCCGCTCTACAGTCCGAATGAAGCGACAGCTACATGGCGTTGCTACGATGCACAGCTGAGTGATGGCCAATATAATTGCTGCGAAGTCAGCGAAGGTTTCGGATTAGCAGATTGTCATCCTTGCGGAGTCACGTCAAATATATGGACATAGCCAACCCGCAATCGCTTACTGTACGGCCGAAGCATACAGCGAGATTGAGAACGAGTGTAAGGTAATTGTCTAGTTCTTGCCTCCGATGAGGAAAGGACTGGGAAATTCTGTTTTGTAAAGTGGGACGGCGAATGGCGAACTCTGTTCATGTGAGCTCCCTGGAACGAGCGGGGGTCGGGCGTTTGGGCTGTGCGGGGTCGATGATTGTTTGATTTTTTATTTTTTTTTACTAAAATGTGTCTGTGGAAGTTGGGGAGTAAAGTGCGTGGAATAGTATAAGACCGTACTGTTGTAGTGTACAGCAAGATAGAGCACGAATGTGTGGTAATCGTCTAGTTCTCTCCTCCGATAAGGAAAGTACTAGTGAATTGAATTTCTATAGAGTGGGATGGGTAAAATCGACCTCGGTTCGCAAAAGCATCTCGGAATGAGCGGGAGTCGGGTGTTTAAGCTGTATGAGGTCGATGACGGTTTGGATTTTTTTTTTCCACAACTAAAATATGGATGCGGAAATAGGATGGTTGAATGAGCTGGGCCAGGTCGCCGAGCATACCCAATAAAATCTATTGTCTAAGTGTGGGGGATAATGGCGAAGGGTTTGTAATGGGCTACGAGGGGCGTATGGGAAGTAGGGCGGTGGCTAGTGTGTGCTGAAACTGAGGTGAGGGGAAAACTGCGAGTGGCCGAAGTAGTTGATGGGAGGGGAAGACCTGTAGGAGGAAGCACAGAATAGGGGAACTGCAAAGCAGCCATATTGGATTTTTATGCGCACAATGCATTATAGGAACTGTATGTCAGCGAGTGACTGACAGATACGCTTCAATACGAAAGAAAGCCTCGGTCATTACTTGTTGCGAGCTTGGATGCTACAACCATCAGGTCAGGGATCGACATTTCAGGTTCTACGTTTTTCCCCAAAGACGCTAAGCTTAGAAATAAGTGGATAAACAATTCCGGTCGGGCTAGAAATAACAGAGAATTCGGCAAGTTCAAGCCCACTTCAGCACTCCGAGACTTCAGCACTCCGAGTCTGCAGCAGCCGTTTTGAGGCTGGAGGAAAACGTATGGTAAACACATCGACGATTTTTCCAGTCAAACCCAGTTCTTCAAAACTACCAAGGCGAAAAATCCTTAGAGAAGAATGCCCAACAACAGCCTCATATGACGCCGATTCACACAGTCAGTAAAAGCGTTGTTTTACAATGTCAGTGCTGCTATCCATGCGAACACAATGAGTTGACAGTAGCGGTGCAGGGCAATCGCTGACAGTGCATATACGACTTTTGGCGTTTCAATTTTATGAAATTATGTACGTTGCGGTGAAACTACCTATAGAAAGCATTTTTCGAGGATATAACTTCATGAATGGATAATCGACAGCCGCTCTTGAGTTTTTTTTTTCACCCACCGTCATCGCAAGGGCTTTTCAAAACTTCATCGTATAAGAAAACTCTGACTGGGTAAACCATACATCGTTTTACAAAGAATGAAATACCCTTTTAAATCCGCCTGAATATGTGTTGTCTGATCGGGAATATCAACCGTGACAATGACTGGGGAGGGAAAGGGAAAATGTGCTGATTTAATCGATAAATAACTCAATAGATCCAAATTATGTCAAATGATAATGTTCGGAGTTATATCCCCAAGGATCTGAGCAAAAGAGCTCCATATCCAACCTCTACGTGTCTCGGCTTTTTATTTGCCATAACAATTTTAATAGTGTACACAAATGTATTTTGGGGGGGATGTTCAATATCGCAAATGCATATGCAGAGCATGTCCTAGCAACCCGGTGTGTCATCAATAACAAGGCTGCCTCCGTTACTTGTTATTACCACGTAGCTACCTTACCTCTGTACCAGGTCCTCCTTCTTGCCACTTAAATTTGCGTTTCGACATTACAGTAATCTCTTCAATTCTGTGACAATGGCTGCTTCGAAGGGCGAGCGAAAACCGCGCCAGGTACATCTTCTGGGTTCAAAATAAGCCGAGAATCATCGGGTTCCGCAATGGTTGTATTTACCGAAGCCATGATAGAGACATACAACTCTTTCCATTATGCACTGCACGTACTTCACTTCCGTGTGTGCGCAGTGAGACTTGCAGTTCCCCTATTAGTGACTTGGGAAACGGGGAAGGGGAGGGGGGCGGGGAAAAGTGCGGTAGGGAAGAGAAAAGCAGATGAGTCAACAGCGGATGCTTCTTCGGGTGTAGGTGGGTTAACACCGGAACTGCTGGAGCCTTCGTCCTGTGGAAGTGGTGGGGGGCTGGGTGGGGAACGGGACGCATGTGTACGGGGAAAAAGTGCAGCCTGCGAACACAGGGACGAAAAGTTGACCGGAAAGGTCATAAACAGAGGGAGCAGGCGGGGGGGGGGGACTGGCTGGTTTGCGGAAGGAGTGACTTCCGCCGAATCTGGAGCGGGATGTCATCGCGGAGTGTGATGATGTGGCGCTGGGGACGTTGATGGCGGAACCCAGTAGTGCTGTGTGGTCTGCATACATCTGGTCTGCTCGTGGGGAGGATCAGCTGCATTGCCGAGGGAGTCGGTGAATAATTTTGGTAGTCTGGCCTTGTTGTCGGAGCGGTGGAAGGGGATTTTCTTCTGCTTGAACTCCCGATTGGAGTCTGGCGAGGGTCGAACGTGGAGCATGGGATGAGCTTTAAGTGGGAGCCGTGGTAAGCCTTGCTGGGGAGCCGCGGGCTCTCGCTTCTGAGCGCCGCTGTTGATGAGAGGCGTAGCTACTGCGAGACAGTGGTCTGGTATTCCTACGGCACGGAGCCCTCGGTCGTCATTGCGGGGGGAGCGTGGTTCGGAATGTGAGCACCCTGGTTGGGGCAAGCGGGTTACGCTTCGTGGTGGACATACGTAGATGGCAGAGCACGGGCCGGTGCGTGGAGGAGTAGCGGGAGTTGCAGGACGGATTGAGAAGATTCCTCTGGAGCCTTGGAATTATTCTGCGTAGGAGGGACTCTGCAGGATTTCGCCTTTCGTGCTTCAGGTAAGCGAACTCTTGCTGTGCGCTGGCTGTCTGATTTGCGAGTAAACGACGTAGGAACGAGACGAGCGGGGGTTGTGGGAACGTAGGAGGTATATATAGGTGTGAGGACGAATAGGAAGCTGCATTGGGAGTGGCCCTGTTCATTAACCTACGTTATCGGGAACTCCCTTTATTGATACAAATCTGACCACATAAATGCAAGCCTCAACAGATTCTTTGCATTGATGCAGGACACAGAGCACAGCAACTGCTGTCTGTATGGGAGGAGCATTACAGTGCTGATTTAGGGGAATAGAAAAACAGTGACAGGCTTTTTTTTTTTTTTGAAGATTGCCTTGAGAGGGATACATTGCACTGCAGAACTGCCAATAATGGATCATGTCACCAAGATTCAGTTTCACTGGCTTGGCAGCAGTGAGAAGCAACTTCATCACCCTCATCTTAAGCGCCAGATGTGATCCGTCCTTGGTCTCGTGGCCTAAGCGGACAAAGACATCTACACTCCCTCATCAATCTCATCCCATTTACAAAGCATTTCATTGCCTGGTAATTCAATTGATGAAATTAATTAGAACTTTTCCCAGAGAAGCCATTAAATGCATAGAGAATTAATTTGCGTGAGCAAATTGTTCAGCTGAACATAACAAGTTCACATCAAGGAAATGGTCCCTTGCAGGGATGATTTATAAATGCACCGCATGGCCAACCAAAAAGCTTCCCAGGGTTTAATTTGCTCATAGAGCCATGCAAGATTTTTTGAAAGAAGAGAGCGATAAACTGTCTAAATTTTATATGCCCCATGTTCAGATTGGAAAACAGTGCTTCCAACTATGTTGATTCAGTCTTAATTACCGGTAGTAAAATTAATTGGACCCTCACAATGAATTCGTAATTTAGCGTTCAATTCGACATCATCAAAAGAATTTAACATTAAGTAAATAGGTGTCTCTCTGCTCTCTAGTGTCATTGTAGTAAATTGTCTGATTGGACTCTTGGGTAGATTCTGTGAGAGAGTAGGCTAATTTTGCAGCTTTTGTCAGTTTTTTACTTTGCTTTGCCTTGCCTGGCTTTGCTGAGATAATTTCATTGTACAGTCACTTTGTCACAACAAAAGGGATATGCCTTGTAGTTGCATATTAAGTATTAAAATAGACCTGAAGCAAATTTGAATCTTGAAAGCAGAAACACAAACACTCTCACAGGCACACACACATCCATGCTTGCCTGAACACACATACGCAGACAAAAACATGCACAAACAGACGGATAGTCCATCACAGACAACTCTTCTCCCATGCGTGCACACAAATACAATGAGTAAAAAACTTGTAGAAATAGATGACTTCCAAACAGGTCTCGATTATAGTGTACAGAGTTTGTAGTAGCACTTCTACAATAGTAAACATACGCCCATCCATCCATTATCAAAACCGCAATATTCTCACTCGTATTTGAACAAAAACATCACTTACATTATTGTGGCACAGGCTGTTAGGTCTAAGCAAGTAAGAAGTCAAACTGCTATGAAAAAATATTGCAGAAGAGCTGACAAAGACAATTATTGGAATGTATCAGTTGGTAAATGGGTTGCAGAGCCATTTCTTAGATTCTGGGTCTCAAGTGCATTGATGGCTCATCTGAGAAGTCACAACAGAACACAGAACAAAATCTAAACAGCTGTAGTCCTCGTACACTTGCAATAAAGGATCCATTACCTGGAAAACACATTTTTCCCAGTTTTGCATTAGTCATCCCTCACTCTGACAAAATGTTTTGGAGTCAAAGCAGCTTCCCTTTTTTCCTCACGCGGAGGCTTTCAACTCCGGAGGCATGAAAATTGGAGATTTCAGTTTGGGCATCCTGATGACGTATGCCTGGCTTGGGAGTAGCAAACCGCACCCATTGTTTTCCGCAAACACGCTCAAGACAAATATCGGAGACGAGAGCTAAAGGTTCTGGTGCACGCAAAGGCTCTGCAGTTGCTGCCAGAATCCACATAAAGACGTTTTTAACATTCCATCAAGCGATGAATCGCAGAGGAACAAGTGGATTGCATTTATTTTTGCTGACAATGTTCCTGCGGCCCCTGCCACAAACCTATTCCTGCGTGCTCATTTCACGCCGGACTCTTTCTCCAGCTTAGGCCAGTACAAAGCTGGCTTAGCTAAAAACCTGAGCCTCCAGAAAGGTATTGTTCCAACACCACGGAACCTGCCATTTTAATACTGTCTGTAAATGTCAACTTTCGCATTAGCTGACAACTTTGTTCCCCCAACTTCAATGTTATCATTACATTACAGTAAGCTATTGGATGGAGTGTGGTGCAGTTCAAAAGAAACTTGGCAGTGTACCCAATACGGTAACGTTATCCTCACAGCCCCAGGGCTCGCCTGACATGTCGTATTTCCATAGCTGTAGCGGGCTGACTTTCAGCTACAGAGACGGTACACACACCATATGAAATAGACAACCTAAGGAATCTATAGATGTCAAAAACGCTATGGTATGATGTCGGTTAGCAGGCGAAGTAACACTCCAAACATATGCTAAATTTCTGCTAGCAAAAAGCTAACGTTAGCTAGCTAAGTTACTTTAGGCCAGCCAGTGCACATTCTGTTAATTTGTTGATGGGTTGCTGTAGCTAAATTGTTGTCTTTTCATGCTGTCCAAACGCAGTGTGTTACTCTTGATTATATGATCATGGAACTTGGATGTACTAACATTAGGTTGCACCCAATACGTAAACGTTTCCCTCACAGCCTGAGGGCTCGCCTGACATGCCGTATTTCCATAGCTATAGTGGGCTGACTTTCAGCTACAGTGAAGATCCACACATCATATGAAACGAGACAACCTAAGGAATCTATAAATCCCAAAAAATGCTATGCTATGATTTTGTTAAGCAGGCAAAATAACGCTTCAAACATATGCTAAATTTCCGCAAGCAAAAAGCTAATGTTAGCTAGCTCAGTTAATTTAGCAGCATTAACCTTGCACGTTCTGTTAATTTGTTGATGGATGGCTGTATATTATTGTCTTTTGTCCAAAACGCTGCATGTTACTCTTGATTATATGATCATGGAACTTAAATGTACTAATGTTAGCTTGCATGTAACCTTTATATTCCCCCTGTTTTTAGGCTATATCACTAGTACATCTCACGCAGGGTCCAGTGCATCGCACTCAGACGGCAGGATCAAAGCCACCCAGAATGGTTGATGGATTCAGCCATGATAAGGTCACACATTGTGTTACTATGGCTGTGCTTTCAAGCCACTCCTCCCTTATCCCACCCTCTTCCCTCGCACCACCCCCTCTGCCCAGCCATGCATGGACCTATAAGGAGAACTGGACAAACAATGAAGGCTGGCACGCACGCCGATATGGCCTTGGCGGTCAAGCTGATATTGCAAGTCACGTGATGCCATGGGGGCCAAAAAGAAATTTCTCCATAGGGAATAGTTGAAAAAGACACGCTGATAAATCCATGAATAAATTTTTTTGACAGTCACAAATTATCAATACAAAATTATGTTTCTCTTTTAAATCATTCATGCCTCGTTCTTCGGCAACGACAAAAGTTTTTATTTATATTCAGGCTATGTGAACACCAACGGGTCCTCATATGTAAGCGCGTTCTCGTCTCCTCCGAATTTAGTACTGCAGCGGATGTGAGTGGGTGGAGCGATGGGCATTCCTTGCCGCCCGTCTGTGATCAACATCATAAATGTAGCCAAGTGCAAATGTTTTAGCCATTTGATTTTAATTGATGAATGGCCGTAATATGTAGCAACTCGATATCCACACTTCATTATGTAGTGAGGCAAAATGTACAGTAAGCTAAGGCCGCTGTTGTGACATCCTAGAACCGTGTACGCAGCCAACACTTACCTTACTTTTTTCAAATTAATGATAGATATATCCGTAAAAGGAATTGTATATTTCCATTACTTTGAATTGCACCAATTCATATTACTGTATTTTGATGCATTATGCATAATGTGTCAGCTGAGTAGCATCTAACGTTCTGTCCATATGCGTGCATTTATAGCACTACAGTTCGAATACTGCTTAGCAGACCATTTATTAACCATTCTTCATTCTTGGATTAATGTTTAGCCTTGCAGAGCCGGTCATTATCATCAAACTGAGTACCACCACTACAATTGATGTTAACTCGCACTTAGAAATGTAATGAGACAGTATTCAAATTATAATCAAGACAGACTTTATTGGAAAGGGAATTGTGGGGGGCAAAAATAGAAAGGCACGGCCTCCGGTTCGCTGACATGCAGAACTTCATGGATGAATTGTTCAATGCACTCCAAGAGGCTAGGATATCTCTCTGGAATGACAAAAAAAAAGCATTAAAACAAACATAAAAAATAACGCTGTACGATGTGCGTAACATTTCAGGGTAGACCCACATTTTACTATATTTCACGGAATGGTTATGAGTCTAGCGCGAGGATAAGTTACGTTAGCTAAAAGTAAATTCACTTGCCAGAATTGGCATAAGTTTAAGGCTCTTGACATTAAAACATATCAGTTTATATGGCACGTGCAGTGCATTGTGTGTTTGGTTTATCGTCTTGAATCCGGAAAAGATAATGGAGTTCGCATGCAGACAAGCAAGAATCGCCTGACTCTAAAAATGCAGTTATTCATCGTTGAACTAAGGAGGACATGAGCCTGAACAACAGACCCGGCGCTAGAACTGGGAATTGGGGGGGCACAGACACGTCCCTTTATGATAATTAGTCTTGGCAAGTTCTCAATCATTTTCCTTTATTGATGCATTTTCCAATTATCGTAATTGGCAACTGAAGGCACAGTTTCTCTCCATATGCGATCTAACAGCAATGAAATCATGGGCTAAATTCAGTACAGAAAAATGATTTACTCATTAATAGGCCAATGCTTTGCGTTGATTGAACTGGTCCGCATTCCAATGAAATATCGCCTTTCACTCGCGGTATTGCGTGGGTTGATTAAAAAAAAAGTGGCACTCGGCAGTTAAATAGGCAATAAAAAGCATGCGGTTCAAGCCATTTGCGCAGGTGTGCAATTTTGAATACCATTGATTTAAATACAGCAAATATGCGTCCAGATGAATGATTGTCGTCTTACCTAATCGGGGAGAACAAGCAGCACCTGCTAAGTGTGGAGTGCTCTCGGAGTGAACCTTTTGTTAATCATGAAAATGACTGAGAACAGGTCAGGACTAATAATTGTTTTAAACAGATGTTTTGTGCACCCCAGTTCTCAGTTCTGGTTCCGCTACTGTACTGAATTTAGCCCATGATTTCATCACTGTTACATCGCATATGGAGAGAAACCGTGCCTTCAGTTGCCAATTACAATAATTGGAAAACGTGTCAATAAAGGAAAATGATTGAGAACTTGCCAGGACTAATTCTTGTCATAAAGGGATGTGTCTGTGACCCCCAATTCCCAGTTCTAGCGACGAGCCTGCTGAACAATGTCATGTTACACAACAGCAAGTCAACTATTGTGCCGACATTTTTGCGTTGAAATCGATAGTATTACTTCCCTGTTAAATAAAATCGTTTTAAACATTTGATATTGCATTTGGTTTTTAAAATTGTATTTCAAACTATGAATAAGCCTTTACCGGCGGCTATGTTTTTTTCAGTTCCGCTCATAGTTACATCAGGGGTTTCCTACACAAAGTTCTGCAGTCTGCGGTTGTCAGAGTTCCATTTCCGGAGAAAAGCGATCGTGAACACGCACCCTGAGTAGGAGTTCCACGAGCGCGGCCGTTGTCATGGACACTTCGGATAGCAGCGCGTTCATGAGCCCCACACTACGCATGTGTGAGCAAAAGTCACACAGCACATGTCCGCATGGCTCCGGAAATAAGGCCCCCATGTCGGCGTGCTGCGCCATTGAGCAATTTCCATGGAAATGAATGGGCGGCCATTTTCCAATTGTATATTCATTGAAATATAAAACATCCTTGCAGCTATGCCTCTATCTTCCTGCTGAGTCAAAATCTCAAATTTTTTTCGCGAGAGCAAGATTGGCTTGATAAAAAGGGCAAAATAAATATAAATGTTGCATAATTTTTGCAAATTCCCACAAAACATTATGTTTTAGACCCAAATCACTTATTTTTAACATGCATAAATACCAGGTAATGGATCCTTTAAGGTAAGTAATCATGATTCCACCATTGGAAAGAGACTGGGCAACAAGGATATCATTTGGAAACCTGCAAGGCAAAAACCACCGCTAAGTAGAGATACATAAAGGCTTGAGTCACATTTGCTCAAAATATAAATAAATAAATACACACCTTGGTGACTCCTAAAGTTTTTAGGATAACAAACTCTGGACTGAAGAGTCGAAAGTGGAACTTTTTGAAAGGCGTGGGTCTGTTGCATTGTGGATAAAGCAAGCACAACATTCCACAGTGAGAAAATCATACCAACAGTCAAACATGGCTGTGGTTGTGAGATGGTCTAAAGATACTTTGTTGCTTCAGGACCAATGAGACTTGCCATAATTAATTCGAGCAATCGCCAATACAAAAAAATAAAACACCCTGATGTTGGTCACACCCCATTTCCGATGCTTTATAGGACAGTTCGGTGACTGAGTCACTTCCGGTCTCAAAGAGCTGCGGAAGGTTACTTTTGCGTGCGTGGTTACGGATACTTGGCTGTACAGTACTGAGCGTAGAAACCGTATTAATTCTTTGTACATCCATTACTTATTCTTGGCTTGATTTTAGTGTTTAGAGAAGGGCCTTCCATGGCGATATTCAGGTGATTGACATAATTTCTAGTATAATTTTTGGCGTTGCTGTAAACAATCACAGATGATGTAGATCAGTGATCCTCAAACCTCTCCTGGAGTACCACCTCTCCCGCATGTTTTAGATCTCTCCCTGCTAGCGCGGACGATTCCAGTGATTCGCTCATTATCAAGCATCTTCACAGGTAACGAGCTGATCATTTGACTCACCTGTGCTGGAGCAGGCAGAGCTGTAAAACATGCAGAAGTGTTACTCCAAGAAACATTTTAAAAGCGCTGATGTAGATAAGATTGCTATCGTTCAATGTTATTATGTGCATGCAATAGACCTAAGCACTTGCAAGCTGCTCACCAGAAGTGCGGTAGTCTCGGAAGTGTAAGAAATTGTGGCAAAAAAGCTAGTTCTGACTATTTTTTTATATATTTGACAATTGCTTGAGTTGAACCCTGAATTCAGCTCTCAGTCACAAAATCCTGGAGTAGAATGTCTGATCATTGTCCGTGATCTGAAGCCTGAATGCAACTAAGTTATTCAGCAAAACAACAAACTGAAGCACGAGAGCACGTCCGCTTCTGACTAAGTGAAAACAAGCTTAATATTTGGGAGAGGACTAGTCGATGTCCTGACTTGAACCCCATTGAGATTCTGTGACAGGATCTTACATGGGCAGTTCATACTCAAAAATGCTCCAATGAGGCTAAATGAAAACAATTCTGCAAAGAAGAGTGGATCACATTTCCTTGAGAGTGGAAAAGTGTGGTGAAGTACCTGATCTCCATTGCTGCTGTACATTGTCTTTCCTCATGTTGTGTTGTCTCATATTACAATTTGTGTGTAGATCTGAAACTATTCATTGCAACAAATATGCAAAAACAGAGAATACTATTTCATCGCTCTGGGAAAGGTACATTTTAAAAAAAAAAAAAGAAATAAAAAACAAAAAGCTTTCACTTAAACCTTTAATTCATTTGTTGTTTTCATAGAATATGGCATTCCATGCATAAGATTACAAATATTACATCGTCATCATATGAAGATGTTTACAAATGACCTGAATGATGAGCACAAAGTAGGTCTATCATGAAATAAAGAAAAGTGGACGGGCCAGATGTACAAGAGCCCTAAAGAAGACTACATCAGTTTCTCTAGGTTGAGAAACAGATGCCCTGAGGGTCCATCGCCGGAGGATTAGTTGTATAGTGCCCACCAAAAATTAACAAGCGACTATAGTGCTGATATGGCAAATATCAGTCAATTTCTCAATAATTCCCAACTTTTGCACTGTACTTTTGACATGCTCACACATCATGTACTCTAAAGTGGCTTTCACATATGTAGTATAATTTTTTTTATGTCGAACAAAATTAGTGGGTTCACGACAGAAGGCACTGATGCACGGTTAAGAGAGGAGGATTTGAAGGTTGTGCAGTAGCGGTCATATAACACTGTTGTATACCTGTCATACAATGTATGTGAAAGCCCTTTAACAAAGACATACAAAAACCCACCCAGACATGGATCATGAATTCGCTCACTTTGGAGTTTAGCAAGGCGTCCTTATCTAACATGGACACTTCCTTATGTGCATGATGAGAGGCTTGAGGCCCAGCTTTGGGAAGGTGAGTTCAGACAGTCTACATGCAATGACAGAAGACATCATGCAACCCACATTTTTCATTAACTGTCACCAAGAGCCGAAGCGGCTTCTCAAATTGGATTTCTGTCCTGTGGGCAGCAGCACAACACTTCAAAACAGTGATGACATGGCATCTGCATTAGCTCGCTCCCAGCACTTTGCCAGGGATAGGCTGGCTGTTTCTGCAAGCTTTTTGATGTTTCCTTACAGGTCCAGAAATGACAACAGACTGTTTATGTTCACTGTGTCTCTGCAGCTCTGTGCTGAGGCAAGGCATATAGGACATAAGGTAATAAAAGGCTCGGAAATATTATATGTCCATATGTGGGTACCTATGCGCCTGTGTCACTGCGTCATAATGAATTAGTAGTTGACTGCAACCTTGCCGAAAGTGCTCAAGACTGACTTTTAACAAAGGTACTCCCCACTTAAGACTGTATTTATATTAAATATTAAATCCAATTTAAATACAAAATTGCTACATCAAATATTTAGGAGGGAGTAAATATTTAATGCGAGCCCTTTAGCAGGGATTAGTATTCATTACCTTACAGGGCAGCGTATCGGCGGCCTTTGCCCTGAGGGGTGGGGGGGGGGTGATTGGTGGAAGAGGTGAATAAGTTGGTATGTGGAATACCACCCTCTCTATCGTGCTTTGCCTGATGGGAGAGCGGAAGGTGTCGCAGCAGGGACTGTGCTACAGGGGGCGCTGCAACACCTAAGGAGATAATCTGGTGATTATGCACAGCATCGATCCGGGAAAGCAGTTTTCTGTGATGCTGAAAACTGACAGTAACTAAACTTTCCATTAACTATACTGTGGTGCTCCTGCATCAGCATTTTGGAGCTGTGATCTGTTGAGCAGTGTGTATCAGTGGTCAGAGCAGCAGTGTGGGTCAGTGGTTAGAGCAGCAGTGCAGATCAGTGGTCAGAGAAGCAGTGTGGGTCAGTGGTCAGAGCAGCAGAGTGGGTCAGTGGTTAGAGCAGCAGTGCAGATCAGTGGTCAGAGAAGCAGTGAGGGTCAGTGGTCAGAGCAGCAGTGTGGGTCAGTGGTCAGAGCAGCAGTGTGTATCAGTGGTCAGAGCAGCAGTGTGGGTCAGTGGTCAGAGCAGCAGTGCAGATCAGTGGTCAGAGAAGCAGTGTGGGTCAGTGGTCAGAGCAGCAGTGTGGGTCAGTGGTCAGAGCAGCAGTGTGGATCAGTGGTCAGAGCAGCAGTGTGGAGCAGTGGTCAGAGCAGCAGTGTGGGTCAGTGGTCAGAGCAGCAATGTGGATCAGTGGTCAGAGCAGCAGTGCGGATCAGTGGTCAGAGCAGCAATGTGGATCAGTGGTCAGAGCAGCAGTGCAGATCAGTGGTCAGAGAAGCGGTGTGGGTCAGTGGTCAGAGCAGCAGTGTGGATCAGTGGTCAATGCAGCAGTGTGGGTCAGTGGTTAGAGCAGCAGTGCGGATCAGTGGTCAGAGAAGCAGTGTCGGTCAGTAGTCAGAGCAGCAGTGTGGATCAGTGGTCAGTGCAGCAATGTGGGTCAGTGGTCAGAGCAGCAGTGTGGGTCAGTGGTCAGAGCAGCAGTGTGGATCAGTGGTCAGAGCAGCAGTGCGGATCAGTGGTCAGAGCAGCAGTGTGGGTCAGTGGTCAGAGCAGCAGTGTGGATCAGTGGTCAGAGCAGCAGTGTGGGTCAGTGGTCAGAGCAGCAGTGTAGACCAGTGGTCAGAGCAGCAGTGTGGATCAGTGGTCAGAGCAGCAGTGTGGGTCAGTGGTCAGAGCAGCAGTGTGGATCAGTGGTCAGAGCAGCAGTGTGGATCAGTGGTCAGAGCAGCGGTGTGGGTCAGTGGTTAGAGCAGCAGTGTGGGTCAGTGGTCAGAGCAGCGGTGTGGATCAGTGGTCAGAGCAGCAGTGTGGATCAGTGGTCAGAGCAGCGGTGTAGACCAGTGGTCAGAGCAGCAGTGTGGATCAGTGGTCAGAGCAACAGTGCGGATCAGTGGTCAGAGCAGCAGTGTGGATCAGTGGTCAGAGCAGCAGTGTGGATCAGTGGTCAGAGCAGCAGTGTGGGTCAGTGGTTAGAGCAGCAGTGTGGGTCAGTGGTCAGAGCAGCGGTGTGGATCAGTGGTCAGAGCAGCAGTGTGGGTCAGTGGTCAGAGTAGCGGTGTAGACCAGTGGTCAGAGCAGCAGTGTAGATCAGTGGTGAGGGCAGAAGTGTGGATCAGTGGTCAGAGCAGCAGTATGGAGCAGTGGTCAGACCAGTTCTGTAACAGGATTGCATTATAAAGCACCTTGTTCATCATCAGACTGAGAACATATCTTGGCTAAGCTCATCAGTAAAGAATACCACGCATGGCCAAAAAAATTGTCCTTTGTTAGTCCCCCGCCATCGGAAGGTTAAGTCTGAGGACTATTGATTTAGGCCATGTCCATTGATGCATTCATCCGTGTATACATTTGTACCTTTGGATCCATTACTCTGGAACTATATGCAGCAGTCTAACCACTTTACACTGTCTGTATGACCTTGACCAAAGCTTCACATCTATTTTTTACCTTTTTTGTGATGTCTAACTTTTGACTATTCAGTGATGACCTCCATCACTGTTTTTTGTTTCCAAAATTGTTCTTCGACATTGAGGATAGTGGCCTTTAAAAACTGCTTGTGTGGATTGGCTGCATCCTGTAGTTGTGCTTTTAGAGTATTTCATTGACCCATGACTTTTGACCTCTATTCCTATGACCTTGACCTTTTTGTGCAATTTTCAGCTTCCTGAAAAATCACCCGATCTTTTAAAACCCCTTTGCGCAGATATGGACCACGGCGTCCATAAATTCCTAAATTTAATTCCTAAATAATTCTGTAATTGAATTTCCAAATGTCTAGCTTCACTGGAATAATTTTCCAGAGTCTCTGTGACACAAATACTGAGTTATAAAGCTTAAATAGGCTCATGCACAAGAGGAAAAATTGGCATAATTTTGTATTCTGTGCAAAGGGGTTAATGTAGCTAATCAAAATCTACTGAGTTTAGGTCAAGGAAACCAGTGCAAGTATTAAAATTTACATAGGACCTCTTCAGGACATTTTATGCAACCATTGATGCGTCATGTGACCCTGACCTGAATTCCATTTGTGGACAATATCTCCCATACGACTCACAGTGGCCTTTCAAATTTTCTTTTTAGAGTCCCCCCCAACTTGAAGCGTAGGTCGGCGGATGTTTGATTTAGGTTGTGTCTGACCAGCCGTCCATATGTCCACCAGTTTGTCCATCCATCTGTGCGTCCGGAAGCGTGTGCGTTCTCAGGCAGGGGACTTTTGTGGCCTCTGATCGGCTAGTGGGTTTTGTGATCAGGCTGAGAGGCTGGGTAGTGGCATGCAGTACTTGCTGGACAGGCCTTAGTCCTGCAGCTTCCTCACCCATATTGTGCAGTACCATACCTCTGCAGTGGATTTCCACACCACCCCACCACAGTCCTGGCACCGAACGTCCTCTCAGCGCTTTTCACTTGTTAGTATTCCTGTCTGGGCATGACGGTGGCGTCAGTGTGACCGCACTGCTGATAGAGTGGTCTGACCAGGTACAACCAGGACTCTGTCCCACCAAAACACTGCGCCCGTCAATCACTCGCCCGCCATCTGGTGATTCTGGGAATGATCGATTACGCCCTTTTATGTCGGCTCTCCATCCATGTCTTCTCTGACCCCGCCTTCTTTCTTTTCAGTATGGCCCCCCAACCCTCCTCCCGGACATGGGAGAAAGGGAAAGAGAAAACGAGGGATAAATCAACAGGAGAATGGAGGGCTGGAGTGTGGGGGTGTGGATTAAACAGCTAGAGCTCATAACCCTGGCTGTGCCACAGAGCTGGCAATCAATAGACCCACTAAGGCAGTAATTGGGGATCGTAATTTGCCCTGGATGATAATAACGCCATACATCAAAGTGTAGTGGAGGCCGGCAGGGAGTGAGGGAGAGAGTGAGATTTAGAGAGGAAGGTAGAGAAAGTGGGGGTTGAAGAAAGACAATCTAAAAGTGTGTAGTTTTTGATGCACTCAACTAGTCCAGGAGGTGAATGAGGGCTTAACTTTTTACTTTGAATTTGGTAGGGGTAGGGGGTGTTTCTGGGGTGGGGGGGAGGGCAGTGGCAGCTGTCCTCCATGACCATTGAGTCAAACTCTCTCGTGCTATCCTGCAAGTGCCCAAAATGATTTTAAGAGGCATAGAGTTAAATAATGTGGCTCCACTAATGACAGTCTGCGGTCCTCCACCCCCTCATTCACTGCCATTATAGCATTAACCATGTAAATAGCTGCTATTTGTAATCAACCCTGAGATTATGGAATTATCACCTGATTATATATACCATGAGTACCATAATTCATTCAACAGTGACACATTTTTTTCTTTTAATTTGGGTTCTGTACTCTAGCACTTAAGAGTGTGAAAGCAAACAATGGCAATGATGTTGAGTTGCAGATGGTTATCTTTAATTTGAGGGTGTTTTCCTCCATAGTGGATAAACTCTACACTGTAAAATCAAATGTTAAAGTTCTGAACATATGCTAAACACTTTTGTGTACACTTTTTAAACACGTCACAGTGTTTAGATTCAGTTGGTTTATTCAACAAATCTGAAAAACCTCGATCGCAACATCCAATAAACATCAGACTTCTGAATGAGAACGCCTATTTACAAAAATAATCACCAGGCATTTAGCTGTTACACAGGGGTGTTTAAATTATAAACATGTCACATGTTCCACAGTTTTACAATGTACGTTGTAGAAATGACAGCACTATTTGCACATAGCACCCCCCCCTCCCATTTTCAAGTGCATCAAAAACACATTGGACAGTCTACCACCGTGTAAAGTAATCCCTTTTAATACTTGGTCACATAGACATCACCAAATGCTGCATATCTTTCCTGGTGTGGCATTGCCAGGCCTAAACTACAGCCATCTTCAGGTCCTGCTTGTTCTGCAGACATTTTGCCTTCAGTTTTCTCCTTAGCATTCAAAATGCATGCTCACCTGGATTCAAATCCTGTGACTGACTCTGCAAACAGAGCCAAAATACCAAAATATGTGTCTCTATCCAAAGAATTATGTTGCTCGCTGTACAAAACAAACAGAAAAATACGTAAACTGTTCATCTTTTTTTCACTTTCTCAAAAAGCCCTTCATACTGCTGCTTAAGGCTCTCCTTCGCTCTTAGGTTATTCGCAAGCTAGCAAAGGTTAGTTTCATTTCGCTTGACTACTGGGGCGCCCCATTATTAACTATAGCCATTACTGTTCTCCCCACACACATAATTAACCGCTAACTCACAGGCTCCCAAGAGCAAGGTGAGTGCACCACTTTCATATATATATATATATATATATATATATATATATATATATATATATATATACCCGCTGTATATTTGTTTTGCTTTCCAATTAAGCCACACAGGTAAGGTGGGGGGGGGGAGGCTCTGTTGTCGATAAATAGCTCACTGTGAAATTACGGCAAGTCGTTTTTCTAATCTGTTTCCTCACTCCTGTTTATACACACATTTATACACACATGCACGTTCATACACACACATACAGTCCAATTCCCCGCAAAACTACTGAAAATGCATGCCCGTCACTGACATGCCCTTTGTATCAACCCATCTAATTGTGTAACCAGACATGAGAAGAAGCTGAGAACAGATGTAATTACACATATGACAATAAAAACATGTATATTTTAATTAAATGATGCACAAACAGTTGGTTTATTTTAGAACTCAGTGTCAAATCAAAATGTATTAAATCTTTCAGGTAAATTAAAATTTTGCTATCCAGCCACCTAATTTGTCAGTCCAGACTCCTAAGTAAAGAAAAAAATAACTCACTCAACTTCTGACATTTTGAATTCGCCACATTTCTTTTAGACTAGCCACCTGAAGTTTTGTGAAAATTTAAGAATGGATTTATACCTAGAATGATGGGGCTGTTCTGACTCCTGTCTGCACATTGATGACTTAAGCATATACCTTAGAGCAGTGGTAGCCAACCCAGGTCCTGGAGAGCCGCAGTGTCTGCTGGTTTTTGACGTTACTCAGCACATAATTGATGAATGAAAGCAGATGATTACATGCTTAACTCATCTCACCTGGTGTCTTAGGTTTAAATAGGGTGGAGAAAACCAAACTCAGCACACCCTGTGGCTCTCCAGGACCAGGGCTTGCTACCCCTGCCCTATAAACTTTTATCTTTACTTTGTACTTCTTTGTCCGCATTACAACTATGCTAAATGTCCAACTACATTGACAAATCTTGGTTTCCACGCAGACTGCTGTCACAACCTGCATGTCTGTTTAATTTGCTGTAGGAGTCTTGTGGGTAGTTCCTGGTAATTGATTGATTGGCTTATTATTCCCTTAGTGCAGGAGTATAGCGAACAGCACAGGGTGTGCCGAGTTTGGTTTTCTCCACTCTATTTAAACCTAAGACAGCAGGTGAGATGAGTTAAGCGTGTAATCAACTGCTTTCATTCATCAATTAAGTGCTGAGTAACATCAAAAACCAGCAGACACTGCGGCTCTCCAGGAACAGGGTTGACTATCACTGCCTTAGAGTTTGTGTCAACTGCGGAAATGGAGAGAGTGAGTATTTACTAGAGCCTCAGTTTACGGAAATACCCTTACTTGGTGTCACAGGTACACATGTTAGATACGATAAAGCCAGTGGAAAGTCCCTAAAATGTCTAACACTCATGCGCACTTCCTGAAAATACCCCTTCATTTCAAAAGAAATGAGAGGAAACCCTCCTCATGTGAACAAGCGCCTTGATTCTAGAAATGGGGAGGCTTCAGGTTCAATCTCATCCCAAGATGCCAAAGTTGTTCTCAAAGAGCAGGAAAATCATCCCCAGAATCTAAACAGACATTGAAATTCTGTCAATAAACCCATCCTTGCTGAAAACAAGACAGCAGCCAGTAGCAGGGTGTCCTGGAGATCTCAAGGAAGTGAAAAAGGAACTTGATTACTGTAAGGCCAGAGATGTTGGTGATCATTTTGCAGGGAGTACATTGCAGCAACAAAGGAAAACACACGACAGCTCAATAACCTAATCAGTACGACCAAATTGCCATCTTGGATACCCAGTGGCCTGCTGGCAGACATCAGCTGACAAGAATGAATTTGATAGTGACGGAATTCAAAAAGTATGTGATAGTCCAAAAACAGCACCTGAGCAGGATGATTAATACCTTTGCGTAATTAGAACGGCAAAGACATAATTGAAGTAGTTTTGAAATCTGAAATGAATGAACAGTTCTTTCTGGTGATATAACTAACCTTGTTATTTGCAAGAAATTAACATTCATTGTGAGACTAAGAGGCAGTCTATCCCATTACAATGTGTACAGCATGCATACAAATGCACTCAGTTGTACCCACGCATACACACGCGCACACAAAATGCAGACACAGAGGGAGAGAAGGAGATGATGATGAAAATAAGGATTGCATTAATCCTGAGTCCTCAATGAGTCAGAGGAATTTTTATTGTGAAGTACCCATTCAGACCAGTAGGGGGCAGTGTTGCACCATGTGAGAGAATGCGCAACTTGCAAATCCATAAATCACCTCGGTAAGAGAAAAACACTTTTTTTTGGGAGAGATGACACATCCGTTCTGTAGGACCTTTCTTCTGTTCTGTGCGATATTGCACATAATACCCAAAACACCCCCACACCCACAGCACTTATTGCTCTATCCATGGTACTGAGCTGCACATGTGCATCCCCACCCATACCTTCAAAAAAAAGCAATCAATACTGTTTTCCTGAGGGTGAGTCCTTGCGAGGCCAGCTGAGTCTATATGTGACCCCGGCAACTTCTGCGCAATTAGACACTCTGTGTTTTACGTGCCCTCTCTCCCCTTAAAAATGTTAGGCCTAGAGTCTCACTTACTCGAGTGTTCTCAACGCTACATAGCAAAAAAAGAAAACACTTCACTGAATCCCAAAAAGTCTGGTCAGGATACAGGGTTGCGAGGACACTGTACATAAGGGAAATACAATAAAAAGAACAAGTGCTTCGGTTCAGAGATCTTCAGAAAGGCGCTCTGATTGCAGCCATGAAAGGTGATATACATCACAGAGCAGAACAGAAAAATGGCAAACCAGCTTTGCTCTTTCCCTGACTCACTTTATACAAGACACTGAATAAATTTTGGCTATTAAATACTGCTGGATATGAGGCATTTTATGGTCCCCTCTGGACTATAGGAGTGTTAAATTAAAATGTGCTCAATGAAGTTCTTGGACATTGACGAATCAGACGGGAGGGAAGCTGTTCAGACCCTTGCAGGACTTAAATGGTAAATTTAAGGAAATAAAGGAGAGCATGTGTTAAATACTGCATAGTATGTATATGAAATGCCGTGAAAAAATACTTGCCCCAGTCCTGATACTATATCTCCCTTTTTTTTTTTTTTTTTTTTTACCTTTGCCACACTTACAATTGTTTCAGATCTTCAAAGAAAATTTAGCATGTGACTAAGACAACCTGAGCAAACACAAAACAATTTTTAAATGATTATTTAATTTATTGTAGAAAGAAGCTATCAACGCCACCTGGCCCGACCTGAAAAAGCAATTGTCCCCAAAATTACTCAGTCAGATGATTTACTAAATTTAATTCATAATTGGGCTAAATGAGAGGAGACACACAGATTTGTTTACTGCCAACCCTGATGAATCCATACATCACTTAAATGGAACCTCTCTAGTAATGTGAATTTAGCTGAAAGGTCTCAATTAGCAGCTAATTATGTGGCAATTAGAAGAAGTTTAGGAAGAGATGATAAAGATGTGAAATATATCAATGTGGAAAGGGTGGCAGAACCATAAGGAAATATCGGAACAGCGGAGAATCTTCCATGGAGCGGCCAGCCCACCAAAATTCCTCAAAAAGGAGGAATCCACAGGTCATCTTGGATGTCACAGAAGAACTCTGTCAACCACGTAGAGAAATGCAGGTCGACATTCAAGCGACAGGGTATTCTTCTGGGAATCCAGAATTGGTATCCATGGGTGAGTTGCAGAACAAAAACCACTGCTAACCAAGAGAAGCGTAGAGCCATGCCTCAAATTAGCTGAAAACAGTTTGATGATCCCTAAACCTTTTTTGGATAGTATTATGTGGACTGATGAGTTGAATATGGAACTTTTTGGAGGACATGGGTCCTGTCTTGGCATAAAGCAAACACAAGATTCTACACTGAGAACATTATATCACCAGTAAAACTTGGATGGTGTTGGGATGATTGGCTGCTTTAATTAAACAAAGTCTGCTGTCTGCAAGAAACCCCTGGCAGCGAGTGTACAGCTATCAGTCGCTAATCTGAAGTTCAAGCACAGTTGGGTAATGTCACCTCTGAATGGCTCAAAAGAGCCAAAACTAAGATTTAGGAGAGGTCCACTCAAAGTCGTGACATGAACCTTGTTTTTATATATATATATATATATATATATATATAACCTTGATATACAGTACTGTGGCAGGATGTTAGATGAGCAATTCAATGACCACGTGCACGTGTAAGGGACCACACACACAAGCACTTATATGAGCTAGTGTGTGTGTGTACATACAGTATGTAGATGCATGATATCATGTTTTGACCAAAAAAAAAGTTTTAATGACGAAACTTCAACTTCAAGGTTCAAGGTTTGATGACAGTCAACATTTAAACGACCATATCTCCTAAAATATTTTTAGTAGGGAGCTAATATCGGTATCAGTATAAGCTGATTTTCACAGACACTTTGAATATCCAACTGTTTTTAGGTCATAGTGACAAAAAATAAATGAATTTTAAAAAATGATGGAGCAGGTCAAAGATGGTGTCTGTATCTATTTTAGCCTTCACTTCCAATTTTATAACTTTTGACTCACTGTCAGTTAACGTTAGCCTGTAAGTAAACCTTTGAGAATTAATACAAATTGTCAAAAGGTACTACATCATAGGTGTGCAGGTAAGAGGAAATAGGGCACACTAATCACAACCAGGCCTGGCGCTAGAACAGGGAATTGGAGGGGCACAGATACCTCCCTTTAGTCCTGGCACGTTCTCAATCATTTTCCTTTATTGACGCGTTTTCCAATTATCGTAATTGGCAACTGAAGACACGGTTTCTCTCCATATGCGATCTAACAGCGATGAAATCATGGGCTAAATTCAGTAGGCTACAGTGGCGGAACCAGAACTAAGAATTGGGGTCCACAAAACATCTGTTTAAAACAATTATTATTCCTGACCTGTTCTCAGTCATTTTCATAATTATCAAAAGGTTCAGTCCGAGAGCACTCCACACTTAACAGGTGCTGCTTGTTCTCCCCGATTAGGTAAGACGACAATCATTCATTTGGACGCGTATTTGCTGTATTTAAATCAATGTTATTCAAAATTGCATACCTGCGCAAATAGCTTGAGCCGCCTGCTTTTTATAGCCTATTTAACTGCCGAGTGCCACTTTTTTTTTTCAACCCACGCAATACCGAGAGTGAAAGGTGATATTTCATTGGAATGCCGACCAGTTCCATCAACGCAAAGCATTGGCCTATTAATAAGTAAATTATTTTTCTGTACTGAATTTAGCCCATGATTTCATCGCTGTTAGATCGCATATGGAGAGAAACCGTGTCTTCAGTTGCCAATTACGATAATTGGAAAACGTGTCAATAAAGGAAAATGATTGAGAACTTGCCAGGACTAAAGGGACGTGTCTATGCCCCCCCAATTCCCTGTTCTAGCGCCGGTCCTGATCACAACTGAGTATTCAAGAGACCTGTGATGTGCGTAAGTATATTCATAGTTGGGTCCCCTTTGCACTGAGAACAGCGTCAATTCTTTGATTCTTTGTTGAATGGGTTTCTCTGGATGTTGGATTCTGGATCATATGCACATAATTTGAGCAGTTTGTCAGGCACAGTACAGCAGCAATCCCTTTCTACCACATCCCAAAGGTGCTCCATCGGATTTGGATCTTGTGACTTGGGATGCCATTCATTTACACTGAATTCATTGCTATGTTCACAAAACCTATTTGACTTTTGCTTTGATGGCATAGTGCATTATTGAGCTGGAAGTGACCATTAGAAGATTGGTACTAATCGGTACATTTTGGCCATAAACAAATAAACATTTTCTGCAACAATTTGTCTACAGGCTGTAAAATTCAGACAATGATTTGGGCCCTAAGTATGATAAAACATCATTGTCAACACAGTCACATCAACACCACCTGCCCAAACTCTTGACATAGGACCATTTGGTTCTACAGTCGCATGCTGTTTCATGGCCAAACTGTGCCCCCACTATCTGCAGATATAGCAGAAATCAAAATTCATCAGACCGGGCTATTTGCACATCCCTCAAGTGAATGCCCTCTGTGTCTTCTCCCATTCAGCAACTTGCCTCTTTATTATAAGTAATGTCTTCATTGGTTTGCTTCTTGTGAGCTCCCTTTATCCCCGGCTGTGTCTTGCTTCATTGATGCCCCACCTCTGTGAGTGACATATTTATACCCCTTCCTTTAAGTTGGAAGTTGCTGGATTGTAATTTGTTACAATCACTTAGAACCAGCCAGTACTACTTGCAAAGCTCTTCATCTTTTGAAAGTAAGATGTAATCTTCCATTGGAGTAATTTATGGTAATTTCCTCCCAAGTTTAGTTAATGCGAACAAGCTCCCAAACGTCTCTCACAGTCTTCAGGATTGAGACAGCGTTCCTGTTAATCCTTTATAAAGCTGTTCCTCTGTCCAGTTTGTTAGGAACAAGATCCCAATCTTTCTACAGTCATCAGGATTGGAGCCACGTTTCTCCTGTGCAACTCCATCCTGCTTTCCAACAATTCGGCCCTGGCGAAGTGTGCACTCCACCTGGCAGTTGTCCTGGAAAACCACTCACTGGAGATTGGTAATGCCTACGCTTTTTTTGCCCTCAACATCTGAACTGAACTGCGCTATTCTCATCCCACTGTTACCATATTACTATCATTAAAACCTACCATTGGATTGTACTCTGCCTCCGCACGTGATTGCTGGCATGGATCATAACAGCTATGTTTTTGGATTGTACTCTGCCTCCGTACGTGATTCCTGGCTTGGATCATAACATCTATGTTTTTGGATTGTACTCTGCCTCCGTACATGATTCCTGGCTTGGATCATAACAGCTAGCCTATGTTTTTTCAGCCTTGAACTGTCCAGTTTTGGTCAGCCTGAGCCCGATGCAGTCTCAGATTTCCAACCTGTCCTCCAACCATACGCTCAAATAGGTCGATTATTCTCAATTACGCTGATTTACGACCCATAGGAGCATTTCCTAAAATCACGCCCCTACTGGCAGTAGGAAGGTACTGTTAGAGTTACAGTTTGAGTTCCAGATACAGTTTCAGTCATAATTACACTTAAAATAATGGTTTAGGTAAGGATTAGGGTTAGGGTTAGGGTTAGAATTAGGATTAGGGTTAGGATTAGGTTTAGGTTAGAGGTTTACTGACGGCGATGCTGACGATGGAAAGCAGATTGTAGTTATTTGAATGACCGCTAGAGGTCGCTTAACTCCTAAACGTAACTTTAGGTTGTAATAAGCTGCTTGACAAACAATCTTTCCGGGCGTATTTTGTTGAAGGACAGGCTCCAGATTTCTGTTACTGGCTGGCAAGGGTGCGACATGACATGCTCCTCAGCAATTGAGGTCAATCCACCTCATGGTTCAGTGTGTTGTACCATTCTGTAACAGCTCAGTTGAAAGATTGTGCTACTGCAATAATCTGTATTACCGAAGCCTTTCTGTCAGCTCGCTCCAGTAGCCGTTCTCCTCCAACATCTCTCATCGACAAGGCATTCCTGCTGCAGAACTGCCACTCAACCAACAGACATTGTCATGGGCTACGTGCAATCTAATTTTAATACATAATAATTGGCAATGTGCAAGTATTTGTAATTGACAATGTGCAATCATTTGCACTAAGCACTTTCCATTTTTGTAAACAGGATTTTGAACATGCAGTATAGCACATAGTACCTTAAATATGCACTCTGCACCTTATTTCTTTATGCTTCATCTTCGGCTGGCATTTAACTGCCCGTGCATTGCTGCACTTGAATCATCATGGTTTTTACTTGTATTGACTTGTCTCCGCTCTTTTTTTTTACTTTGCCTCTTTTTTGTTTTTGTTTTTTGTTTTTCTTACTTGTGTAGTATATGTCTTGTATTGTGTGTTTTGCTGTTATTAAGCTGTTGTTTATATCAATCTGCCAAGGGACCACGGTTGGAAATTAGCCTATGGCTACAAACCGGCATATTTACATGTCTAATGTTTATTAATATGCACTGTCCCTTTTAAATAAATAAATAGATAATGGAATTATCACTGGATTATAAAAATAAAAAACAAAAACTGCAATTATGTGTTATCTCTGGAGAATGTTGTACCAAAAACATCCCACAAGTGGGGACAGACAGTCTGAAAGTTATGACTAAAACCGAGGGATACAGTAACACTGAGGATATGCCTTGATGGCGGACCAATGCATACTGTATGGCCACTATGAAAGATTTATAGAATGTTGCAGATTATTTCCGAGGTTTATCCAGTGCTGGCACAGAAAAGCACATTTATCATCAACTGACATCTGCTCATTCTGCTGTTTTACAATTCTGTCAAAGAAACTGGTACTTTCCCCTGCCTTTGGGCCTAACCCAACCGCACCTCACCCCACTGCCTCTTGCATCACCCAGTACTTCCAGGTGAGTGATGGATTTCAAACCATACATTAACAATCACAAATACACCGATTATTAAGGGAGAGGAAGGAAAAAATTATGACAGGGAAGGAAATGTTCATGGACAGTACTGTATATATACAGGAGAATTGTAAATTACCAAGCAAAAAGGTCCGGCACACAGTCAGACAGAGACATGCAGCTACTGCAGAGACACAACAGTGGAATCTTAAGAAGTCCTGCCAATGTAAACAGAACAGATCATAGAGCTAATTTCAGTCGCTGGTCATGGAAGAACAGGAAAACCAATGGTGCAAGCCTGACAGAGAGCGCAGACGTAAAGCGCAGCCATGTGTGAGAGTCCATGTTCAGGGAAAAGACAGCTTCTCATCGGAACAGAAGACACACACACACATCCACACACACAGGTACACACACACACACACGCATGCATGCAAACACACACACTGAATGTAAAGGGCTTTAAGATGAATATGAATATAAACCTAAGCAGCAAATCTTTCAGTCAGCTCTTTAACTTCAACCTTATACTAAAATGTTTTTATTTTTTCTTTGAACTTCATGATTTTATGATGTCCTCTCTATTTTGCTGTCTTGCGAAGAACTTTGTATCTTTGGTTTTATTATTATTATTATTTTCAAATCGAATGTCCTGGGATACAGAGACAAAACAACTAACATTCTGCCCCCCTCCAGATACTCACTGGGAGTCAAGTCCATAAGTATGATTGAGTGCATCTGGAGTGTAACCTATAAGGGAAAGCAAAGAGTCAGAATAATATTGTGTGGCTTCTGTCATTAACAGAATATCTGAGACTCGAACAGTGGCAATTTTTTTTAATCATTGGGCTCTAAACACTGCACCACTTTAGATTATTTATATGACAATGTTCAGGTGAAAATTCTTAGCCTTTATAATTGGTATTTTTTACATTTTGGTTTTGCCATGTAGAAAGGACAGGACTTTTTGCACATAGCTTCCTCATTACAGGGACCACATTGATCAGGACGAGTGGCTTCTCGGGTATTTCTGATTGATCTGGTGAATTCAGCCGCTTGTTCAATGCAGGTTAGGCCAGTCCTTCACCTTCATAAAATCAACGTTTTGGAATATAATTACGGACAACTGGTGAGTTCTGTAAAAGCAAAGGGCCTGGCAGGCCAAGGAAGACCTCTACAGCCAATGACAAGGATTTATTACTGATTTATTACCATACCAGAAAAAAAAATCCCCAAACACCCATACCGCTGAAACCGTCTATGGATGAGTCAATAACTTCTGTCTACAGAAGAAGTCATAAACAGAAACACAGAGACCATGTTGCAAGATGCAAATAAGCTCTAAAAGGTAAGCTTCAAAAACTGTTCCAGCTTCCAAAAGTGCCTTAAAGAGCTTACAGTGCTCTGTACAAAAGTATTTTTCAGATGAGACCAGTATCTGCCCACCATATATTTTCTAGAAGTCTTTTAGGTAATTGTTAGCAAGCTGTAACCTGGCCTACAGTACCAGTCTAAAGTTTGGACACACTTTGCTAATGCTTTGCTCAGTTTTTCGAGAAATTTAAACAGCTTAACTGCTCTATATATTCTGAAATGCAATCTTGTACGAGTTAAACAGTCAGAAGTTAAAAAAGAACAATTTACTTGTTTGAACAGTGTCCAAAATTTTGGAATTCTAAATTGAGCCATATTTTGCAAAGTAAACAGACAAACAAGCTCCCTCCGTTTTCCAATGGCTGAATTAAAGTCATGCTGTTTTGGGACTTATTAAGCAAAAAGGTTGATGAAAAGCAAGCCAGAAGTGCAGCACATCTTCAGGAACTTAAACAACTGCACAGCTGCAAACTCATTATAGCCTTATAACTGCCCAAGTAAAAAAAAAGGAGAATACTCAGCAAATATAACAACAAATGCTGGTTAGTTCGATGGATTTAAGAATTAGATCCAGATTATTTATTCTGTAAAATAAAGGGTGTGTAGGTTTTGCAAGAACGAAGGTATTGCAACAACTCAATTTGGGCATGCAGAACGACGTGTCCATTTATTGCATACTCTGCACTCGTACTCACAACACAACAATCACAACTTCCTTCTTTCATCTACCCAAAAAGACCCGCCCCAATCCCCTTAAAGAGCCCATGGTGAATTATGCCCCAAAAGAGTCACTACACAGGCCCCCCCAGTATTCACCATGACAGAAAATGAAGTCATCGTAGATTAACGGGGGGGCGAATGGTTCGACCGCCTCGGCTCTGCCGGACAGGTGCAGGAAGAGCCGAAGGGGGAGTGCGGAGTCTGGGAGGGGGACTGGGAGGCTGTAGCCGGCTTGTCGTGGGGCGGGGGTGGGGTGGGAGGGTGTCCTCGCTGCGGGGCCTTTGCCAGTCCAACAGGCCAGTCCAAATCCAGGTGGGCCGGCTTAAGACGATCGGCTGAAATGTGCTCCGACTTGCCGCCGACATCCATGACCAAGCCCTTGTCCCCGACCTCCAGGACTTGGAAAGGGCCATCATAAGGAGGCCTCAGGGGTCCACGGTGAGCTTCATGGTGGATGAAAACATACTCCGCTGACCATAGAGATGCAGGAACATGAGATTGAGGTAGGCCATGGTGTGCAGTGGAGACAGGTGCAAAGGTCGCGGCCTGATCTAAGAGCAAGGATCGCTGATGGGAAGCCGACCAGGGAGCCGTGGCAGTGGGGACGAAATCCCCAGGGACCTGCAGTGGCTGGTCATAAACTAGCTCGGCAGACGAGGACTGGAGATCTTCCTTAGGAGCGGCCCTGATGCCCAACATGACCCATGGGAGCTTGTCAACTCAGGCACTGTTCATAAGGCTGGCCTGCAGAGCAGCTTCCATAGCGCAATGAAAACGTTCACACATCCCGTTGCCCTGTGGGTGGTATGCGATGGTGCGGTGTAGCTTCATGCCCAGGCCCTCAGCAACAGCCTTCCACAGCTCAGACGTAAACTGTGGGCCGCGGTCGGAGGAAGGTCAGATGGGGTGCCAAAACGAGCGACCCAGGTCCCGATGAACGCGCGGGCAACCTCAGCGGTTTTCGTCGTAGACAGTGGAATGACCTCCGGCCAGCGAGTTGTTCTGTCCACCATGGTGAGGATGTGGGTGAAGCCGTAGGAAGAAGGCAGGGGACCCACCAGGTCCACATTGACGTGGTCAAACCGCCGCTCCGGTACCAGGAATGGCGCCAGGGGTCCCTTGGTGTGGCAGTGCACCTTGGAGCGTTGGAACACCACGTAGGTGTTCACCCAGTCTCTCATATCCTTTTTGAGACCATGCCAGACACACTTGGCTGCCACCAACTTCTGAGACGGCTTCCTGCAAGGGTGGGAGAGGCCATGGATAGTGTCGAAAACATGCCAGCGCCACCCACTGGGAACGACAGGCCTGGGCTGACCCATGGAAACATCGCACAGGAGTGTGGCGTCGGCATCGTTGAAGGCCACATCCTGCAACTGAAGCCCTGTGATTGCTGTCCTGTAAGCCTGCACATCCGGGTCAGAGGCCTGGTCCGCCGCCATCTGGGCATAGTCGAGTCCTAGATGAACGGCCCCAGTGATGGCTCGGGACAGGCAGTCAGCAATGAGGTTAGTCTTGCCAGCCACATGACGTATGTCGGTGGTGAACTCAGAGATGTAGGAGAGGTGACGCTGTTGGCGGGCAGACCACGGTTCAGCCACCTTAGCCATGGCAAAAGTCAGCACACTGTGGTCTACAAATGCCATGAATGGGCGCGCCTCCAGCAGGAAACGAAAGCGCCGGACGGCCAGGTAGAGGCCCAGGAGCTCCCGATCGAAGGTGCTGTACTTGCGCTCGCTGGGACGCAGCTGTTGGCTTAAGAAAGTAAGCGGCTGCCAGGCGCCACCCACCCACTGCTCGTGCACCGCACCGACAGCATAGTCCGAAGCGTCAGTGGTGATGGCTTTTGGAGCCCCAGGCAACGGATGCGCCAGCATCGTCAAGTCAGCCAGAGCAGTCTTGGCAGCCCTGAATGCGCTCTCCCTCTCCGAGGACCAGTGCACAGTGTGCTTCTGGGCTTTGCCTTTAAGGGCCTCATACAGGGGCCGCAAGAGGTGGGCAGCTCGGGGAAGAAAATGGTGGTAAAACGTTACCAAGCCGATGAACTCCTGCAGGGACTTGCCTGTGAGCAGCCTAGGGAAGGCTGTGACGGCATCTACCTTCGATGGGAGGGGAACCGCCCCCTCTCTGGTGACTCGAGGAAATCAATGGTCGTCAGCCCGAACTAGCACTTAGTGGGATTGACAGTCAGGCCGTGCATGCTGAGCCGCTCGAACAGGGTCCGAAGGTGAGACAGGTGTTCGGCCCTGGAGGTGCTGGCGATGAGGATGTCATCCAGGTAGACATAAAGAAAAGAGAGGTCCCGCAGCACCGAGTCCATGAGGCATTGGAATGTCTGTGCGGCGTTCTTAAGGCTGAATGGCATCCATAGAAACTCGAAAAAAGAGTGATCACAGCCGTTTTGGGAACGTCCAGCGGGTGGACAGGCACCTGGTGGTACCCACGCACGAGATCCACTTGGGAAAAAATGACCTACCCGGCCAGGCGGGCGGAAAAATCCTGGATGTGCGGGACTGGATAACGGTCCGATGTCGTTGCTACATTAAGACGACAGTAATCGCCACACGGGCGCCACCCCCCGCCAGACTTCGAAATCATATGGAGAGGGGAAGCCCACAGGCTGTTGAAGCGGCGAATGATGCTAAGGCGCTCCATTGACTCAAACTCCGCTTTGGCAATGGTAAGCTTGGCCAAGTCGAGACGTCGAGCCCGGGCATGGACCGGAGGACCCGTAGTGGCTATGTGGTGTTCTACACCATACTTGGTGGTGGACGATGAGAAGGTGGGTTGCATGAGGGCTGGGAACTCTGCGAGGAGCCGGAGAAACTCATCCTTGGTGGATAGCATGCTGGACAGTCTGACAGAGTTCGCCTCCCCGAGCATGCATTCATAAGAACAGTAGGTGGCCGCACGACCAAACGGCAGATTTTCACGTTCACCAGTAGTCCATATGTGCACAGGAAATCTGCACTGATGAGGGGAAAGGACACATTCGCTAACACAAAGTCCCAGCTGAACTGCTGCCCGCTGAAACTCAAAGACACGTGCCTGGTGCCGTAGGTGTGGATCGGGGTGCCATTAGCAGCTTCCATGGGGGGTGTCTGTTGGCTCAGATGTCTGCCACTGACGCAGGCAGGATGCTGCTCCGTGCACCTGAGTCACAGAGAAACCGACGTCCGGAGGTTGCATCCTGAATGAAAAGCAGCCTGCCAGTACAACCGGCACACAGGGCCACTACTGTGTGCCGGCACTGGCGTTTCCCGAGGAGGCAAAAGAACATGGGGGTCAGCACCGCTTGGCATTGGGTCCAAACCGGGTGTGGTAATAACAAAGGCCAGTGTCCCGGCCCTGGCGTGGGGCTGTTGCTGCAGCAGCGACCGTTGTGTAGTGGGGCAGTGGTGAAACGGGCTGGGCAGGTAACAGAGCAGCTGCACATTGTTGTTGACTAGCCAGAAAAAAATTAGTCAGCCTCTGCGGCCACTGCACGGCAGTCTGTGATTTTAGTGTTGGCCAGGGCAGCCCGTACCTGTGAAGGCAGCTGTTGCAGGAACAGCTGGATGAAGAGGAAATCTGGCTTGTGCGGTCCCATAAGATTCAGCATCTTATCCATCAGCTCAGATGGTGTATTATCGCCCAGACCTTGCAGGGAGAAGAGATGGTCAGCCCACTCGGCATCAGAAGGCTGGAACATCTTCAGCAAGTGAGGTTTGAGCGCATCGTATTTGTTAACCCGAGGGGGGGGGACGATCAAACTCTCCACTCTGAGTGCTGTTGAACTACCGACGGCTGACACCACGTGGTAATATTTAGTAGCGTCGTCTGTAATGTCCCGCAACGCGAACTGGGCTTCCATCTGTGCAAACCAGGTCGCGGGAGAAGCTTTCCAAAACTCAGGTCACTTGATATTAGCGTTTGTTGCCATGATCACGCGCTGTCACTGGAAATGTCCAGCAGACGAATGTCGGGGTCACCAATGTAGGTATTGCAAGAACAAAGGTATTGCAACAACTCAATTTGGGCACGCAGAACGACTTGTCCATTTATTGCACACTCTGCACGCGTACTCACAACATAACAATCACAACTTCCTTCTTTCGTCTACCCAAAAAGACCCGCCCCAATCCCCTTAAAGAGCCCATGGTGAATTATGCCCCAATAGAGTCACTACAGGTGCTTATTTCTTTATTTCACATGTAAGACAAATGTGGGTATGTCCAAACTTTTGACTGGTACTGTACATGCCATTTACTTTTGCCTGTTATTGCAGCTCTTACACTGTCAATCTTGGAATTTTTTTTTTTTTTCATTTTAAATTCTCAGCTTAGTCCACCTTCACTTCTGTCATCACAACAGTGGCTTGCATAATGGTGATTGGATTGGTGGAATATCCGCTGTGTATTCTGGCTCCAAATTCCTGCACCCATCCCTGCCAGTCCTAAAGCTCCACACTGCCTCCCACCATTTTGTATAATGTATGGATGGAAATAAGGCAAAATGGGTAGTTTTTTTTAATTTGTGAACAAAACCTACAGCTGCCATAGTCTGTTGCTTTTGTGTCTGACTCAACTAATTTTACCACCCGGGATCTTTAGTGAATTGCCCCCACAGGTATGAAAACCCTTCAGTAACCTCACCTTAAAACACATGATAACTCCAAACCGGTCCCAATTTATTTTTCCCAATTATCAGCCAAGATAGGAAAGAGTAGGAATGTGCACCAGCATTGGAGAGGTGGTGACCACAATGAAAATACAAAAGTGAAGAAGGGCAATCGCACACTTGTAGCCATGATGCAATATTCATTAATGTATTTTACAGCATTAATGGTTTTAAATCATTAATAAATGGTTTTGACCTTTGCCTTCTTCGGGGAATAGCATCATCCTTCAATGTTCTGAAGAAAACTTAAGTCAAAGCGTTGGTACTTTTATAAATTAATTATAATTGCATCATGCTTGTAAGTATGTGCCTGCCCTAATCAGCGACCAAAAATTAATTCACTCATTTGCAAAGACTAATCAGTGGGATTACCAGTGCAACTTGTTTTCAGCTGGCACTATTGTTCATTGCATCACAAAGTCATCTGCCATTCTCCTATCCACATTAATGATGAGATAAAATATCAATGTCTTTTGAAGAATCTGAATTCCTGCAGCTCGTAGCAAGGCTTATAAGTGATGCCCTTTGGTGCCAAAGTGTTAGAGGGTCCAATACATTTAAGAAGATGTTTCCCATTTTAAAAGTATTCTTTTTAATAGTGAAAACAAATTAAATAAGTTAAGTGCTATCTTAAAATAAATTACACTGCAGGAAAAAAATGCTAAAATAGAAGATGGAATATAGAGACCGTTTAGGATTAATTACTTTTTAATATCATTGCCATCCTTAAAATATCTCTATGTCTATTGTTGATCTCTATGTCATTTCTGAATTAATAATTTCTCAATAAATAATTCCTTAATCATTATGGGTCTACGCTTCAGTCTTGATTATTCAGTAAATAAATTGTTTGATAGTTAATCAAGTGATTTCAAATGGGAACATGTTGAGAGCAGTTATGCGTTAAAAGGCGAGAGGCTTCTAGACTTCAAATGGAACTCTTACGCCCGCATTACCCCTAGGGAGCATTAGGGTTGAAAAGATTAATATGTTCTGCTGGATTTCTATGTCCACAGACACTATTGAAATCAATAGTTTTTGAACATCAATGACATCACATCTCTTCAAACATATTTGTTGACCTAAGGCCTTTCTAAAATCATAAAATACCACTTACTGATTTGTTTTGAAGTTGTCACATTTCAATATACTTGTATATATATTGATAATTGCGTAAATACTGTAGGCCAGTTATGCATGAACAATATTTAATATTTTCATGTGTTCACACACAGTCATCAAGCCACTGTAAACCAAACTGGTGCAATAGTTCCTCCTGGCTAAGGCAATTCACAGTGTATTAATGACTAAATATTTTGTAATATCATTGCCTGAAAAAAAAAATTTCTTTTTTGCTTTACTATTTACAATTAATTCCCATATTAAAAGGTTTTTGCATTTGAATAATGACGGAGCAGCTCTTCTTTCCCCACAGAACCTCATCACCTCAACAGCGTGCTATCACTCGATGGCACTACAGTGGCTGCCACTTGCAGTGCGAAGAATCTGGGGATGGTCTTAGACAATCAACTTGACTTCAAGGAGCAAGCTGCAGCCACAGCACAGTCCCGCAGATTCCTTCTGAACGACATCAGAAGGATTTGAGCATACCTGATAACCTACTTAAGACAGCTTCTAATCCAAGCCACAGTGGTCTCCTGCCAAGGCTACTGTAACTCCTTGCTTGCAGGTCTACCATTCTCTGCCATCAAATCCTTGTAGCCCATCCAGAACGCATTTTGTTTTATCAGTTTTGTGTGGAAAGATATGCAGGATGCTGATGTTGGAGAATTATGCAGATCCACAGCATTCAGTCAGGTGCCCCGCATTTGCTTCTCTGTAACTACTGATGCATGTGTCATAAAATAATTTTTTTATGTTTGCCACGGACATTCTTATGGGCAAGCACAATTTTGTTAAATGTTGGTCCATCTAGATTGCACTTGGGAGTTGAAGAGGATGCGATCAAAAGATATGATCCACAGGCACATAGCATTCATCGACATGCGTTGGCTATGAGAGGCTTTTTGTGACGAAAGCAAATTTTGGAAGGGTCAACACCCAAACCAGGCTGAATACCAATCCTATGCATCAGAAAAATATTTTTGTCTAGAGAAAGCACATCCAGAGATATAAATCCCTATTTTGTGGTGTAAAATGTGCTGTGACATGAAGAGAAATTTTCTCCCGGATACTGGCTTATATGACATGGTGTTAAACTAGTGGAACCAGAAACCATTGCCACTGCGTGGAACAACGAACAACTGATCAAGTGAAACAAAATAATCAGAAGTGAGTGCTATAAGGCATGCTGATGTCAGCCCTTATGTTCCAGTCACCGAGAAGAACAGACGTCAGCACCTGGAATATTGTGATAGGAAGCGGGAGGGGGGCTAATGCTTGGGCCTATATTAAAATACATCTCCACTGCACAATAAAATATTAGGATTTACCAATAGGAATAGGAATAAAGGATCATAATTTGAATAATTCTTGAAACTAAAGGAAGAATGGTGACCAAACGGTTGAACATTAGCATATTTTCATTCATACAGTATATTGTAATCATACCCCAACTACGATAAAATTAATTAAATTAATCATTGAAATTACAGAAAATAGTGCGCTGTCGTGAGCGGGACTCCTCAGCCTTGCGCTTGCCCTGCCGTGGCGGCCATACTGATTATCGCAGCAGGACAGAAATCGATAGGTTGCTTCCTCTAACCACCCCCAACATACCACCAGAAAATGAGAGCATTTGGCCAAGGCGTTTTTCAGCTATCGTCCGGAAACGAGAAGTTAATGGACAGACAGACAGACGCCGCTCGCCACGACAATACCCCTCCACGACTTTCGTCGGCTGAGGGGTAAAAATTTTAGGCAATGGTTCTTGTGGAGGAAAAAAAATCAAAAACAATTAGCCATTTCAGTGCATTTAATTAAATAAGCTCCATATGTAAATATGTGTTTAATGTATATATTTTTTTTCATTAACATTACGAACAATTATTGCTAACAAGCCCAACAAACTTTTGTGAAAAGCTTGTTTGGCACAGTGGACTTGCCAACTGGTGACACCATTTCGTATACTTTCAAATAATGGTCCAGATCCCACGTGGAGGTGAGTTTTTTTTTTTAATGGCAACAAATGCTCTCAGTGATTAACAACTTCATTCATTAAATTATTTTAACGATTTATATACCATGTTGTCTCTTTTGGTATGTTACACCAAGCACAGATTAACCACTGGGCCGATTGGGCCGGTGCCCAGGGGCCTCCGACCTCTAGGGGGCCTCCAAGCACCCAATGTTTTATTTATTTATTCTTTTTTTATATTAAATCAAATAAATTAATTGATTAAGTGCATGTATGTATCCGTTGAAATACGAAACAATCAACGTAAAGTTACGTTAACAAGAAAAAATTATGTTTGGTTTGCTGGCTGTGTCTGATGAGGATGAATCAGGTGGTCAGGTGGTGTCGTGATCTGGTGGTGACCTATTTTGTTTTTTTTTCGTCTTGCAACATGTTCAGTAAATGGTAGAGCTGCAAAAAGAAAAAGAAAACTGAGACAGAGATGAGAAAAAACATCGGCTATCCATAGATGGTTTGTGAATAAAGACGATGCTGGTCAAGAAGAGGATGGTAACGCCCCAGCAGCCGCCACTGCCCCAGCCTCTTCTCCTACTGAGCATGTCTACCCGACACCGATTCGGTCGAAGGAGACTCAGTGGCAGGTAGTTTACCAGTTTACAAACCCCATAACTTATCTATTACTTCTACCCACTTCTGCCATAATATTAGCTGTTTCAACCACTCAGGCCAGGCGCCAGGATGAAGTGACTGAGCAGGCTGTTAAAAATTTCAAGCAGGCTTTTTTTTTCATTAAAATAAAATTAATTGATTAAACCGCAGGGCTGAATAACATCAACATTAAGGGCTTGTAATTTCGCATTTTTCTATGGCAGAAAAGCGATGGCAGAGCGCTGGGGAAGACTGGGATGAAGCAGTGAGCCTTTCTTTTCCTCTCACCGGACAAGCTCTTCAACTTCATCCCAGTGCCAAGGGCTTGTCTCCCGTCTATGAATGGTACACAGACAGAACACTACCCCTAAGGCTACTGTTAAAAATAAATACATTTTTTAAATCAGACTACTCGCATTATAAGGTCCGCCTATGTTAATATCCCATTGAAGCTTAGCTCAGTAAATCCATGGTCATGGGTAGGCTACTATGGTGTGTAGCTAGAGGATCTCCAGCGAGTGAGCCAGAGATATAAAATTTATGAAACGAAAATGACCGCTAGAGTCTCATAAATTTGATATCTCAGGCTCACAAATTTGAGATCCTATTTGTTCCATGAATGTCAGCATCGTATTATTTGGAAAATTAATGAAAACCGTTAGCTTCTATTCTATTCTATAATTAGCTAGCTAGCATGCTAACACTTTTCACTATTAAATTAATAAATTAAAGTTTGTACAACAACAGTTACTCATAGAACTTATTACTTTAATGACCAAAAGCGCTAGCATGCTAGCTAGTTCATTATTTATCCCATTGACCTGAATAAACTGCAAACTAGAAACTAATGCTAGCGATGGTTACCGGTTACCAGCAGGAGGATTGGTAACATTACAGCGTTTGCCAGTGAACAGAATCTGATCAATCGCGATGCGAGAAAGTTGTATTAAACGTGTGTGATACCAAACATGGGTTGCATTTATGGGATAAAATTTTTTAAGAACTTGGTATGTTTTTCTATAGTTCCGTCCTTAAGCTCAGTATTGCATTGCTTGTTTGTTAGTGTACACTGTCATTTTACTTATCCATGATTGCATCTTTTAACATTTTATCAAGATCAACATAATGATCGTTGTATTTTATTTATGTCCACTGTTTAGTGCTAGTCTGTATGTCTGCATGTATCAACAGATGGTTCTGGTCAGTACTGATGGCTCAGCCTGGCTGTTTTGTTTTGTGTTGCATGCATTGCTATATAAATGATGTTTGACGTTGCTGTATTACTGTCCTCATGCGTTCCTGTCTCCTGTTGTTCCATTACTTTTTTCAGTCTTGAGAGTGCACCCAAGAAAATAAAAATGGTAAAAATGTAGCCCTAATAAAATAGATTTTAAAGCTATAATAACAGTAATAGTAGTCAAATACAGTCAACCAAAGACTAGATTAAGAACTATATAAAATATATAAAAAACAAGACAAAAATCTATCTCTCATATAATACACACTTTATGGATTATCCTGATTTGAGATATATGTTCTTCTCTCCAAGGTGTTGCAATTATACTATGAGAAGCAGTTGATATTGGTTATTTTTAGAACACATTGGGCTATTGCATCATTGTTTTTCTATACGAGGATGAGTGATGTCGTGGAAATCCTGTATGTTACAGGTTACAAATATTATTATTAGTCGTAGGTCTTCCTATGCAGAGCAGTATGCATCAATTTTCCGTTGTGTTTTCTTCTGTGCATGTGGCTGCGTGACAGTTTGTGTATGATTGAATCTGAATCATACACTGTATTGGTGGGGGTAGAGCAGTATGTGCTTGCCTATGCCATTTAGCTCCACACTCTAGACTAATGCTTTGATATTATTGTGCTGGCCCAGGAAGGTATTGCCGCAGTCATGTGGTCTAAATCCTGTATGTTTGAAGGTATCTACAGGTGATGTCGATATTGTCCTTTAGGTTGTGGTCACAGGTTGTCGCCTGTCAGTGTAAATCCTGTATATGCTTCAGGTGTTTCAAACAGATACTAACCCAGGCTTAAAACTTATTTATCAAAACTATGCACGCACACTCAAGTGCATGTGTTTAGTCGAGGAGGGGGCCTCCAAGATTTTGTACCCAGGGGCCTTTGCATTCTTAATCCATGCCTGTGTTACACCCGTCTTCTTCATAGGCATAGAAATACCCACATAGACAAAAAAGGAAAATTAAAAGTTTTCATTTTTATTTCTCTTTCCAAACATAAAAAAAGTTCACTTATTCAAAGAACAAAAAAAAAAAAAAAAAAAAAAGGCAGAAAATCACGGAAAATAAATTCTGTGGACCGTGGATGGGAACACACTGCAGAGGATGTGAGGGGGAAATGGAGGGACTATGCTGGCATCACAAAGCGAAAGGCTGCGGCACTAAGAAGTAAGCTGCAGAGGTGGTAGGAGCTCCAGTCCACGTCCTCTTAAGTCTGGGGAGAGTTTTGTCCCTTCGAAGCCCAGAAGTGCTGGAAAAAGTCCAAGGGGCAAAGATGTCCGTCGTATGCACAGTTCCCTAACATGGATGTCTTCCACCCTCTGCCCACTGTCTCTTGGCCCCTTGAGACCTTGCCCCAAACACTTTGATCCTTTGAAAAGGATGCTGAAGATCAACATGCATTCTGCAGGCCAAGAAGAATGATAAACTTTATGAAAAAATATCTGTGGCCTCCATCTCCCCCTCCCCCTCTCCTTTTACCAACACTTTTCCCTTCAGTATTATACATGAATAGATATAATGATTACTACCATATGCACAGTCTCAAATGAGCAAACATCTTCTCCCATTGACACATTAACCCCTTTGCGCAGAATACAAAATTATGCCAATTTTTCCTGTTTTGCATGAGCCTATTTAAGTTTTATAACTCAGTATCTGAGTCACAGAGACTTTGTGAAGCAAGACCTTTGGAAATTCAATTACAGAATTATTGAGGAATTAAATTTCAGAATTTACGGATGCCGGCATCTATATCTGCGCAAAGGGGTTTAAAATAAATTAAGGTTAACAGCAAGATCACATTTTCTACCTATTACTAGATACAGAAAGTTGCAAAGTCAACCGATTTACTCTACAATCATCCCCCCATCTTGAACCATGAACCCTCTAGATGTAATGTACTTCACCACCTCCCGCTCTAACAAGTGTGGAACAAAAAGACTTCGGAGTGAAATTGTGTTGAATTAGAAGAGGGTGGTTTAACGTTATTGAACATTAATCTTACTTAGCTAAGACACACAAAGGCTACAAGTGATGCAGTTCCATTGATGCAACCATAGGCCAACACATGAACAAAGAAGTACAATAAAAGATGCTTTTCTAACTAGCAACATTTTCAAAGCACTGCTTTCTTACTACAGCAAGATTATCAAACATTTCCAGCTACTTACCTTATGTTTATCCTTCGTGGACCTCATTTTGTGCTATTGATGATTCAATCACTAGGAACTAAGCTTCTAACTACAGCTTGAGAACTGTAGTTGTAACTACAAAACTTGTACACCTGCATCGCTTAATGATGATTCATACTGTATAAGTTACTGCGACAGTTTGAACAATGGTTTTGGGAAACACATGCATTGCAATTGCACAGTTCAAACTACAGTGCTGTGAAAAACTATTTGCCCCCTTCCTGATTTCTTAATCTTTTGCATATTTTTCACACTTAAATGTTTCAGATCATCAAACAAATCTTAACATTATACAAAGATAACCCAAGGAAATGCAAAATGCAGTTCTTAAATTATGATTTCATTTACTGAGGGAAAAAAGCTATCCAAACCTACCCGGGCCCATGTGAAAAAGTAATTGCCCCCCCTTGTTAAATCATGAATTAACTGTGATTAACCACATTTTTTAGTTCAATTTCACTAACCACACTCAGGCCTGATTACTGCCAGACCTGTTGAATCAAGAAATCACCTAAATAGAACCTGTCTGACAAAGTGAAAAGAAATTCAGGAACAGATGAGAAACAAAGTCATTGACATCTATCAGTCTGGAAAGGGTTACAAAGCCATTTCTAAGGCTTTGGGACTCCAGTGAACCATGGTGAGGGCCATTATTAACAAATGAAGAAAACTTAGAACAGTGGTGAACCTTCCCAGGAGTGGTCAGCCAACCAAAATTACTCCAAGAGCGCATCGACGACTCATCCAGGAGGTCATAAAAGAACGCAGAACAACATCTAAAGAACAGCAGGCATCACTTGCCTCAGTTAAAGTCAGTGTTCATGATTCAATAATAATAAAGAGACTGGGAAAAAATGGCATCCATGGGAGAGTTCCAAGGAGAAAACCACCGCTGACCAAAAAGAACACAAAGGCTCGTCTCACATTTGCCAAAAAACATCTTGATGATCCCCAAGACTTTTGGGAAAATATTCTGTGGACTGATGGGAAAAAGTAGAACTTTTTGGAAGGTATGCGTCCTGATACATCTGGCGTAAAACTAACGCAGCATCTCATGAAAAGAACATCATACCAACATTCAAACATGGTGGTGGTAGTGTGATGGTCTGGGCCTGCTTTGCTGCTTCAGAACCTGGACAACTTGCCGTAATTGATGGAACCATGAATTCTGCTCTCTCGCAGAAAATCCTGAAGGAGAATGTCCGACTATCAGTTTGTGACCTCAAGCTCAAGCGCACTTGGGTGATGCAGCAGGACAATAATTCGAAACACACCAGCAAGTCCACCTCTGAATGGCTTAAAAAAAAACAAAATGAAGGCTTTGGAGTGGCTAGTCAAAGTACGGACTTAAATCTAATTGAGATGCTGTGGCATGACCTTAAACAGACCGTTCATGCTCGAAAAACCTCCAATGTGGCTAAATTAAACAATTCTGCAAAGAAGAGTGGGCCAAAATTCCTCTACAGCAAGGCAAAAGACTCATTGCCAGTTATTGCAAACGCTTGATTCCAGTTGTTGTCGCCGAGGGTAGGTTTAGGTTCAGGGGGCAATTACTTTTTCACATAGGGCCAGGTAGGTTTGGATAGCTTTTTTCCCTTAACTAATGAAATCATCATTTAAAAACTGCATTTTGTATTTACTCAGGTTATCTCTGTCAAATATAAAAGTTGTTTGATGATCTGAAACATTTAAGTGTGAGAAATATGCAAAAAAAAAAGAAATCAGGAAGAGGGCAAACACTTTTTCACAGCACTGTATGTAAATTGCTACCATAGTTAGCAACCATGCTTTTGGGAAATGCACCCCAGGATTTTTTCCCACTCTGGACCATGTTGTTTGAGAGCGAGCACAGTTTTTAAGCAGATCGAGCAATGCACCACTTGCTTTAAAAATGTGCCCCCATCGCTAACTGTTAAGCATCAGTTCATGATTTCATATCACTTGAGATAATCTACTTTTGAAAAAAAAAAAAACCTGCTCTAGAGATCACAAATGCCTCAACAGTTCTTGTGGATGTTTTTAAATAAGAAATAGCTCAGGCTGTTGGACAGAACTATTCGGTTACAACTGAAGTGGACCTGACTAAGTGTGTGTAAAGCAATGGTGTTAATTTCAGAAATGGAATGAACGTCGCTCCTGGGTCTTCAAGTTGACTGCCTGATTTTGGACAGATCCTTCAGATTTGGGTTTTAGAGAAAAGACTGTGTTTCATGGTGAGAAGTCTTTATGGGTGGTAGAGGGAACATTTCAAGGCCTTTGAGCTGAGTTCATGTCCAGCCAGGGAAATTGTTTTGATTGAGCTTAGTGAACTGGTTGATGACAGCCCTTTGGCAAACTACTTTGCTGGACCTCTCAGAATGATAACATTAAAATGACACATAGACATATAAAGGGTGGTTACCTTCAGATTAAATTTCGAATGACTTTGAATGGTTCCTTTGTCCTCACAATGCTCTTTTCAAATTCTGAATCTGCCCTTGTTAAAACATTTCATCTCTGTCCCCAGTCACTGGCTGTCATGAAATGAAGCTTAGAATCATTCTCGAAGAAAACAATTCCCAGAGATTGATCCTTCCAGACGGGATTCCAAAGTCTGTCAGTCAACTCGAGCTACAAATCAAGGGGCCATGCAGAGTAGAAGGAGACTTTAGGCTTCAATTCATGGATGCTGGGTTTGGGAATGAATTCACCAACTTTGTCTCCATATCAGACTTCAAGGACAAAAGTATCATGAAGGCCGTCTTTAATTCAGTTGCACTTGTCCTGCCTGGTGGCCCCCTGCCCCCTCCCTACACAGCCGCAAAAACCCCCCCACCCCCAGCCGCTGCCACCTTCCGCTTTCTCAATGAATTATCATCCCTTTCTTCTGGCAGCTGATATGATACAGATATATTGTCTTTTCCCAGGACCGCCTCTTCAAGATGCCCAGGATAAATGGTAAAATGGTAAATGGACTGCATTTATATAGCACTTTCTAGTCACATGACATGACCCCAAAGCACTTTACATTTATGCCTCACATTCACCCTGATGGCGGAGGCTGCCACGCAAGGCGCCACCCTGCACATCAGGAGCAGCATGGGGTTCAGTGTCTTGCTCAAGGACGCTTCGACATATTCTCTGGAGGGGCTGGGGATCGAACGAGGAACCCTCTGGTTCCTAGCCCGCCCGCTCTACCTCCTGAGCCATGCCGCCCCATTAGGCTATTAGGATAGCCCAATGTCTTCCTCCTGCTCCAGCTTTCATATGATACTGAGCTACGACTGGACAGGGCTAATGTTGCTTTCAAAGAAACAGAAACTTTGTTGAATCGTGATACTAAACATAAGTCGCTGATTCTTAATGGCTTAGCTCTAAAGATCATTCCATACAAAGTGTACCTCCCTGACAAGGAGTTTGAGGATGTAGCGGAAGCTGTCGTAATAACACACCCATGTTTGAATAGGCCAAGTTCAGTCACTGGATTCAGTGAATGGAAGACAAGCTTGAAGTATAAACTTGCTTACTACTGTACCAAGCTCAGGCAACATGGATGCCCAGGAGTTGTAGTGAATGTTCTAATCCACAAACCTGATGGCAAATACAGTCCTGTCTTTGGTGTGAAGAAGCCAAAAAAAAAAGTCCATCCATCTGGTGAAACTGCGGAGACACTGGCAAAGATAAGAGAGGTCCTCCTCAAAAAGGTGATGAAAAGAAACAATAAGTAGAAGGCAGCTAAGATGATCGACCTTTGCACACAATGCAGGAGGTAGTTCAAGAGGCACCCACGAAAGCCAATTTCAAAAAGTGTGGCCAGCTCTCTTCTATGTGCGTTTGGTAAGAGAATGAATGTGGGAAGGAATGACCTCTTTTTATTTTGAATGGAATATGCATAATATACAGTGGCTACATATGGATCTCTCTGTAGGCTATGTGCTATAGAAAAGACGTTTTGTAGTGTGAGAAATGACTCATAAATTGATTAGGACTTGCTGAAGGCCAGAAACAGCAGCCTTCATTGGCACTCCGCAAAGCAGTGACATTTGTATGGAGGAAACTAATATATACAATAGATTAATTTATGTATTATACATTTGCTTGTCTTGAATGAACTGAACTGCCACGGTTTTGTGAACCTTTTTTGTATTAATAAGTGAATTCAGAATTCAATAAAATTATAACAATCTATTTGCTGTCAAAGTTCTGCTCCAAGCTTGAAGTTCATTCCACAGACCAGATCAGAGCCTGTGACAAGAAAAGCGGAGCTCAAGGGAGAAAGCTCAAGAGCATCATAGTACGTATTACCTAGGTATGATAAAAATGGAGCGACACGGAAGCTGTTCATCTTGTACAGGTGTCATATCTTTCAACTTAACTGAAAACCTGGCCATTGTGAAGATGGCTGATGTTCCGGAGATAAAAGATATTCTCAAATCAATTCCCATTCACCTTTATAGATTCAGCTGAGGAAATTTAGATAAGGTGTTCTTGCTTCATCTTGAAATTGAACATATTCAAGTGGCAGTTCCCCCCTAAAACACAACAAAACCAATGTTTTCTCTTATCCATGTTGTTCATTCATCTGATACAATGAAACTCTAAAGGGGAAATGTTCGAGGCTGACCGATGGAAAATGGTCATGTGGTCTGATTAGTTAAGATTTACCATGTTCCAGAGTGATGGGTGCACCAGGATAAGAGGAGAGGTGAATGAACTGATGTACCCATCGTGCCTGGTGCCTACTGTACAAGCCTGTGGGGGTAGTGTTATGATCTGGGGTTGCTTCAGATGATCAGGTCTTAGTTCAGCAACAATATGTGCCCAAAAAAATGAGGTCAGCTTACCACCTAAATATACTGATTGACCAGGTTTTAACATCAATAGATTTTTCCTTTCCTGTTGGCACGGATATATTCCCAGATGACAATTCCAGGATTCATCTGGCTCAAATTGTGAAACAGAGGCTCAGGGAGCATGACACATCATTTTCACACATGAATTGGCCACTGCAGAGTCTAGACCTTTACCCCACTGAAATCTTTGGGATGTGCCGGAGAAGCCTTTATGCAGCAGTTGACTCTCCCATCATCAATGCAAGATTCTGGTGAAAAATTAGTGCTATTCTGGACAATAATAAATGCCGTGATAATTATACATACAACTTTATTTTCAGTGTCAACATTTTTTTCTTTCAATAATTTTATTTCAGGGAAAATGTGAGATTTATGTGAATAAAATGAGTAAAAAACTAAATATATAGACAGCAAGGCAGTGCTTGACACTCTTTGGGCGACTAGAAATGTATTTTTACTGGCCCAAAATTAAAACTGGTGGCCCAAATTTCCATTAGTATATTAAATGGCTCAAATAATAACATAAAATCAGACAAGATGAAGGTATTACATCATGAACATGATTTTTTTTTTTAAAAAGTAGTACGAAAGTAGCACTGGCAGCTAGTAATCTGAATCAGATAGCAGTCTGCTTTGATTTTGTTTAATCGCCTTGGCAGGTTATTAATGATTGAAACTAGTCAAAAAATCTGATATCTTTTCCAAAGACTGCATTTCCCTGATAATCCCTAATTGGTATACTATACCCCTATAAATTACGGTCGTAAAACGAAAGCACAGAACACATCGACTATCATGAGCACGTGGTACAATCTGATTGTCGTCAATCTAGACCTACTGATAAATTACACTCATAACAACATCCAAACTCTAGCGCATTGTAATTGACACTTGGTGATTTAAATGATAAGAAGCTACTGACTTGGGAGATTTAGCAGGCTTTTTTTCTCAGATGATGTAGAGATTCACTTTAGAGCCTGTGTTCGCAGCATTCTTCAGCTGGAAGCGCCGATAACCTCATTTTCAAAGCGCTCCTGTCCAGCGCTTATGTTTGCTAAGTTACAAAAACTGTTTTCTCAGCACTCCCGCAGTCCATCGTTACTAAAGTCAAGGGTTACGTTACCTCAGAAAGGTTAGCTAATACAGTGAAAAGAAATTGCGTATAACCTTAGCAACTGAGCAAATGAATGCTCATTTTCCAAAAGCGTAACTGGAACCATATAGTTACAGTCATATATTGTTCACACTATGTAGCTAAGTTGCTAGCATAGCTTACAACCATGTTTTCGAAAACATAGCATCGGTTAAAATAAATGGGAAGCTAAGCGATAATAATGTACCTAGCTACAGCTGTTGGGCTGTAGCAGTAAACAGCGTTGTAGTTAACATTAATACTTACTAACTTATCTGCAAACCCAGAGTCCCTAAACAGATAACAGTAAGCAAACCGAAGAAAATGCTCATTGATTTTGAGACACCATCTCTGCCATTGTTGCAATTCCCTCCCAATTCTTGATTTTGATTTGACGGTGAGGGAGAAGTGACATTGACGAGTCTTGCACTGTTCCAAAAAGCACAGTGAACGGAGCGGGAAAGAAGGCTAACTTAATTTGTAAAGAAAAAAGACGCTTCCACCGCAAAAGACAGAAGTATTCGATGAGGTCGAATTCTGAGACTCGTTTTTCACTATCTTAACACCAAACTGAGTTTTTACTTGCCCAGACATTTTATTTTGGGCAAGTAATATTTTCTTTTTGGCATTTTTTTTAAATCGCCCAACGGAGGTTTTGGCTGCCATTGGCACTGCAAGGACATTATGTCATAGCCTGTTTCGCTCATATCATATCGCTCATAAGAGGGCCAATAATTTTTGTGGGCACTCTACATCAAAAAATGGAGATGAAAAGAAAAAACACCACTTTGCTTCCCCAGGTAGGGATGCAGCTGCTCTGCTTGGTCCATTGCTCGAGTGCCTATGTGTGTTTTTACATACTGTGTATTGCATAATGTACGCAATGCGTGGTATTAAGTATTAACTTATAAATCCAGTTGTCCAGTTTTTACTTTATCAATTCTAGTGCAGAGTAGGCTAAAATTATGAAAATGTAATCATGTAGGTTATATACAAGCCTTATACAGTTACGAACAATGTAAAATGTGACTATTACTTGATAAAGGGAATATAATCATAGAAACATTTTATTTATTTAACCCTTATTTAACCAGGGAAGTCCCATTGAGATTGAAATCTCTTTTTCAAGGGAGCCCTGGGGGTAGAGGTGGGGAGGGAGAGGGCAATTTGCACAGCCAATTAGATCAGGGGATGATTAGGTGGTAGCTCGAAAGAGCCAGGTTGGGACTTTAGCCATGACACCAGGGAACCCCCTACTCTTATCAAAGAGTGTCATAGGATTTTTAATGACCACAGTGAGTCAAGATCTCGGTTTAACGTCTCATCTGAAAGACGGCGTCTGCTTCAGTACAGTGTCTCCGTCACTGCACTGGGGCATTATTCCATCAGAAGGAAGATTGCAACCAACTGGCCCACCAAAACCTCTTCCAGCAGCAACTTGGTTTTCCCAGGTGGTCTCCCATCCAAGTACTGACCAAGCCTACACCTGCTTAGCTTCAGCCACGCGGCTGGAGCAGATTGAATAGTGGTATGGCTGCTGGCCTACATACAGTGAATAATTAGCTATTAATCTCTTACATATGGTATTTTAGCTTAATACCTTTGTGTTCTTAAAGAAATGGACCTTGCATGTAAAAGGAATATTGCATTTCCCTTCATTACATAACCATGATATTATGATGACATGGTTTACACAAACAGGCTTATTGAAGTGTCTGCCTGACATGTTAAAAATTGTATTGAAGAGTGATGTTCAACGAGAGGATAGTCATATCAGGAGAAAATAAGTCGGAGAACTCCTGCTGCATGGAGTCAACAACAGTCCTGCAGTTACCCAGAGTTCATGCAGCAATTTGGACTTAAAGATTGTCTGGGGACTTTAATAGACAGAGCATAACCTCATTTCCCTCATGCTCTAAACCTGCGGTAATGCTGTTGGCAAACAGACAAGTGTCATTATGATGTTATCTTAATGTATCCAAATGTTTTTAGTAACAGTCCACTAATCTTGGGAAGGTTTCAAATCAGTTGTGCCGTGGAGGTTAAAAAAGGCGAATAAAGCATTCATTTCTTACGGTTTCTGCGCATTCTTAAATTGCGTAGTAAATTCCTTTTCACAGGCTATACAGATTTAATCTGATCAAAAACCAAACAAAGAAATAAAGAATCTCTGGCTGAGATGAAATATTTACTGCTGAAACAAGCATGCTGAAAACTAACCAGTGCAAGAATAGACAATTTCAGTATTGTCACCATGCATAACCATGGTATCCAGTGCAAAGCCTTTTAGAATAGCAGTGTTGTGCATGGGGTTAATAAACTGAGGGGAATAAACGGAAGGTGAAATGGTTGATGCCCTGGTGGGACTCTGCAGAGATACCCTTGAGCAAGGTGCAAGGATGAAATTATAGCAATAAAATATACAGCTTTATGAATAGATAATACCTAAGCTGTGAATGTCACTTTGGATAAAGGCAGCTGCTGAATTAATACACAAGTCCTCCCGGTTGTGAGTAAAACAAGAACCACTTCATTGGCCCCTCAGTTCCTCAATCTGCTTCACAAAGATGGAGGAGGAAACTGATATTCTTAGTACAGCTTTGAGAATAAGTAAAACAGGATTGAAAATTTTGTTAGCAATGGATTAAAGGCATAGTTAAAGGTTTAACTCAAAATGACAGACAAAATGAACATTTTCCATAGACACATGCATACAGTGTTGTGAAAATGTATTAGCCCGCTTCCCGATTTCTTCAATTTTTTGCTTATTTGTCATAATTAAATGTTTCAGATCATTCACCTAATTTTAACACAAGACAAAGACAACATACGTAAACTCAAAATGTAGCTTTTAAATTACTATAAAATCTTCTGAAGGTAAAGAGTTAATCAAAACCTATGTCACCCATGTGAAAAAATTGCCACCTAAAGCTAATTGTGCTAAAGCTAAGATTGTGCCTCCCTTGGCGGCAACAACTGCGATGAAATGTTTGCAATAACAAACATGAGTTTTCACTGTGGAGGAATATTCGCATATGATTTTTTGCAAAATTGTTTTAATACAGCCACATTGGGGGTTTTCCGGAACGAACGCCTTGTAACGTGGAGCACTATTGGCCGCTAAGCCTTGAAGTTTTATCCAACAGAAAACATGCAAATAAAACCCTTGCCAAAGCCAGCAAAGGAACAAGACACTGCACCCCCCTATGCCCCCTGGCCCTGCAGGAGATTAGTGGCAGGTCCTGAGTGTATCGATTTCTATGGGAAAACTGAACATTAGTACTAATTATAACCAATTCTTTTGCCCCATCATCATTAAATAAAAAATAGTGCCACGGCACTGTAGCTCACCTGGACATTCACTCCACCAAAGTTTTTCACTCCTTTTGTTTAAGTCAACCATTGAATGGTATTATTTCGGTTGCCAATTAAACACAAACACTAAAGTTATTTTTTAAAATGGATTTATTAAAAAGATTCAGCTAATTTTCTTAATTTGGAAAATAAATTACTGCTGTTAGGTCACAGTGACACCTACCAAATCTCCATTTGAATATATAAAACTTTATCAGTTTTTCTTACCATTTTTACTCTCATTCCTAAGGTGATAATATCTTCATGTTTTTGTCTGTGATTTGTTTGGAATACGGATATGTATTTAGCCACATATTACGGCCCAGACACGGCATTTATATGTCGATGTATGGTCATTGTTTCTGGGCCGCATTGCAGGGCAGTGAAAGCAATGTCTGGAAATTCCCCCGTGCCTTTTGCATTCAGCCGCAAGGACTGCCCATAGGTTTTCCATTCAAAATTTCCAGACGTCTCTTTCACTGCCCTGCGATGCGGCATGGCCCGGAAACAATAACTACCAACATATAAACGTCGTTTCTGGGCCGTAATATGTGGCTAGATGTGTATTGTGTGCTTATGTTTAACTTACTTTAATGTTACTGTATGATTGGAAGTAAATGATTCACACATGTATGGCATATCTTATCTTCTTGAATAGCCTGTTTGTGACGTCAATAAATGTGTTTCCTTGAAATCTACCAAATCAAACCTACTTAATTTGCACTTTAATGATTCTCGGAGATTTGAGGAAGAAGTGAGATGTACACTTGAATTTCAAAATGCAGTTTTGTGAGTTGAAACACTGTCCAGTTTATTGAATCACACAACAAAAACTTGGGTAATGAAATTTCCGGGTCAGACTCGGGGTGTACCCCAACTAAATAAATATAGATATAAATATTTATTTCAGAATGAAGAAAATATTTCCAGTCCTGAATATTTAAAATATTAATTAATTTTAGTTTCAGCTCGATCAGTCACACAGTTTCAGAGAAGAAGATTTTTCAAGATATTTCTGAAATTAAGGGGCGCGGCCCCATGACAGAGGTCAAATGAATGTCAAAATGCGATGCACAGCTAAACCTGTGATATGTATGTTCAGTCTAGCTATTTGGCACATACACAGCAAATTTCAGCTGAATCGCTCCAGAAGTGAGTGACTAATGAGCCAAAATCGCATTTTCAATATGGCTGCCAAAGCCGCCATATTTGAAGTTGGATCGGAACGCCTCGAATAAACTTTGGTGTCCTCATGGGTAGGAACATGCATGCCAAGTTTCAGCTTCATTGGCCCAGTAGTTTCGGAGAAGAAGATGTTTACAGACGCCGAAGGACGACGCCGACACACGACGACGGACCAGCAGGCCATGACATAAGCTCATCTGGACTTTTTCCAGGTGAGCTAAAAAAAATTGGGCTTACTTTTCACAAGCCACATATCTACCGAACATTCTGATGCTGAAATGACATTTTTAAAGTGCCAGGAGGCCGTAAAACTTTGTTTTGTCCATTCAAACAACTCACTATATGCAATTCATGTTGATGATTGATTAGCTACAAATAACTACCGTTTTGGAGAAATTCGCATTTTATTGTTTGAAAAATCTGCCGACTTGGGATTCCGAATCTACCAAGAAACGTCTTCGGAAATCTACAGAACTCTTAAGGTGATGACGTCTGCGAGGGATAATGGCTGCCATTATTTACTTTGGGCAAGTTGTTGTTAGTTGAGTTTTTGTCAAGCTATAAATCGGAAGGACTTTGTCCTGAATTATCACATTAAAGTCTGCAGTACTCATTTTGTCAGCGGCTGGCCTGACTTCGTCGACCCAAATGATGTTGACTTTGCTCTGTCTGTGTTTCCCTACAAACAAAAAGAGCCAGCACCGACAAAAGCTAAAAGGAAAGCACGATCTGATCGGAGAAATATAGTTAAGGTACTGGTTGATATTAAATTATTCAAGTTGGCCCACTAACTGACTAAGAATTATTTCATCTGTTGCTGTTACAGTGTCCAGTTTTTGTATCCACATTTTGAAAAGGGACTGGCTTTGTTCAATCGTATAGACTATAGACAACGTTAAGTAGATGTTAAACTCTATGCAAACAAATTTCAAGCCAAAGGGCGCATGTCAGTGCCATAAGTTCTATAATGTAAGCCCCTCAGAGCTAAGTGTAGGTGTGGTTTTCATTTCGCTGCTTGCAATAATCATTTGGTTTCCTTGTAATTTCGATTTCATAATTGCTTGCTATACATAGCCAACAAAGTTGAATTTGCTTGCCAGTTAGTTTTGCGGACGCAAAATAATTTCATTAACACCACGATGATTGGGTCCCGCGGCATAAGTCAGCTTATAGCTACAGCGCTCTTGCGATGAACTCGCATTGTTCAAAACAACCGGCAAGCACAAATGATCCTAATCTTCTCTCAACATGGATAAGTGCGCAGGTACACATGTAAAATACAAGGCCATTTTCCAGCTTTTTATTTGCCAAAATGATTTTAAAAGGGGGCGCCAGTATATTTTAAGGGGTTTATATCAGTGAGAAGGGGTTTTAAAATTTAACATTAATATTTAATATCACGAATGCATATGCTGCGCCTGCCCTAGCAACCCAGTGTGTCATCAGTAACATGGCAGCCGCCGTTACGATATGTTACTAACACGAATAGCAGCACTTGAAACTAAACTCTAAATTTCCTTGACTGAACGTACGCTTGACGTGTTTATATATCCTAATGTTTCTCTGGGTACCCAAACATCAATCGATATTGGCGTAGGTTGAATACAGAATTCTTAATCTCGCCATCCGGGCAAAAAATGTATGCTGCACACCTTAGAATGTCCCTGAACAAAAAATATTCCTGTTTATAATCTGAAACCACGCTGCAAGCTGCCTTTTACCATGGAGAAAGCGAAAGAACTTAGAATTCCCCCCCTTTTCAATGCGATTTGTGCATCTTCTGATCCACAATCTGCAAAGAGCATGCACACGACCCAAATCTCGCCTAAAGCAATTCTTACTTTTCTGGCATTTTCACACTTTTCTTTTGTAATCTTAAAATGCTCCTAATAAGCGTATGGCACACTAAAATGTAAAAGAAATCCACCAGGTGTTGAAACTCTTCAATATTCAATTCTTATATATTTCTGATAGAAGTCTGACTAATCATTTTCTTCGGTCCGAATAAAATGATTTGTCGAGTTTCCTGTCTGTCAGCCATCGCAGCGCCCCATCCAGTTGCCTACCGCTGTCACCGCTTGCGAGTCACTCGCCTCTCTGGCAGAAAAAAAAATGACGCATTTGGCTGTAAACAAACGAGTGCTGAAATGCTATAATTACGATAATAACGTTAATGGTAGTTCGTCAGACTACAAAGGTAACTAAATGTTACGAGGGCATTTTATTTTATACCACATATAGAATGGAATATTATGTTATTACTGTTGGTTAGTTTTCACTTACCGGTGCCTCTGAATCTGACTCCATTGACTCGTTTCACTATCCTGCAAAAAGAAAAATTCCGAGCGGCGCGAGGAAGTGAGCAGTGCGAGTGAAACGGGTCAATGGAGTCAGATTCAGAGACACCGGTAAGTCAAAACTAACCAACAGTAATTAAATAATATTCACTTCTACATGTGGTATAAAATAAAATGCCCTCGTAACCTTTAGTTACCCATTAGTTATATTTTTTTTCATAGGAGAAGTCTGGCAATCGGGGGGAAGACGGTGGGACTTTGGAGGGAGGCGGAGATGTTCATGTTCAAATTTTTACTGAGTGCTGTGCGACATGCCAGAAAGGTAAGAATTGCTGCTGAACTGGTCTATACCATGTTTAGGAAGTAAATTAAACTGGTGCTTGCCAATTTTCCAGGACATTTAATTCATCCTCTGAACCATCTTCACCAGCCACGAACAACATATTATCATTATCATCAAATTCGTGGCAGGAAAAAAGCAGAGGAATCAGAATCGTTCTCCATGTTTTCCACTCACAGACTGGCTTTATTTTGATCGCGAGTCCGTTTGAAGACATCATGCTAATTGTAGCGCCAGATCGAGGTTCACTGAATATGGATGCGGAAAATTCTCAGCAGCAGTGAATAAAAACACTTTACCAAATCACCAATAAAACTTATTTTTCGTACAGGATTATTGTTTTTGATGATAAGATACATGTGCCTAACTCATAATTGAGCATTTTCGCAAAGTTATGACCTCCGGGCACTTTAAGACTGACAAATGAGGAGCAAATTTACTTTTTTCAGTCTTTCAGCAGCATTTCTGGAAATACAGAAATAAAAAACAGCGGGGACAATGGGAAACCATGAATTGAAAGTTAAACTAAAACTGTACTTGCGTTTCTTTGCTCAGTGAAACTATTATTGGGCGCGTTTCCCAAAAGCGTAGTTGCTAACTAAGTTAGCAACTTAAATAGTTCTTCCATGCTTTGTCAATGGGCCCAACTATGTAAGTTAGCATCTGTGATTTCGGGAAACACACCCATTGTCATTAAGGTTTAATGTATTTCAGAAAGGAGCAGAAATGTTAGTAGATTGCTGTGACCTTGTACTGGGTTGATATCAGATATTAAACTAGTGGATAAAAACAAGCAGCAAATAATGCTCAAAAATCTTTTGTTGTTGTCCTTTGGTAATGCGTATTAAAAATGCAAAAATTTTGTATAACAATAGGTTGTTATAGAACCAATATGTTATCCATATTTTCTTTCCCTGAGGATGCAGACAAGTAAGACGTATACTTAGCACCATTAAAAAAACAACAGTGAGGTATGTACAACATACTGTATTTGCGGCAAATTGAAGAATCAATCGATTTTTTTCGCTTTGCCGGTGAGATACGAGTGGAAAAGCGCACGGTGTTGTATGCTGATATGCGCCACTTGAATGCGCTGAGCACTTAAGTAATAACAAATATTGAGCTGTTTGTGATGTGCACAGTGACGCTTGACTTGTTTTGTTGGGTGCAGACAAAAGCCTACATAAAGCCAACAAAAACTAGAGAGTGTTTTTAAGGTAAAAAAACAACAAAAAATGTCTCCCCCCCACTCCAAGGCAGCAACCCCTCATTGATGTTCGCAGACATTTAGGAAGAAACTGGAAAAGTTAATAATCTCAAAATAGCAAAGGGCTCATCTGCGCAACCTGATGCAAATGTGTGCAAATTTTCATGGAAAAATATTGAACGATTTCTGAGTTATGGTCCAGTTTTGGTGGGAATGCCGACGCAGACGCGCACACATATGGGGTGGAGACATAAAAATGAAAAATGATGCGTCATCAAGAAAAAGGAACCGCTTACAACACAGGAGAGGAAAAAGAGTCATTGGCATGTTACGGGCAGGTCTCAGCCGCCGAGCATTGGCATGTCATCTGCACTATCACCAGTCAACAGTCAGTCGGCTGTCGGTCCAAGAATGGAAAACAGGCACTGTCACTGACTGACCCCGCTTAGGGCAGCCACGAGTGACGATGGCAGCTCAAGAGCGCCACATCTGGTTACAGCCTGTACATGACAGATTCCAGACAGCAACCAAAACTGATCATGAGACGAGGCGTCTGAGACTTCTGAGGGTGAGCGCAAGTACCGTTCTACGCCATCTGTGTGAGCGACATATACACACACACGGCCTCTGCAGAAAACTCATGTTTTGCTCATGCGTAGCTGCATAGGCTTGAATGAACTAGCTGTTGTCGTTTTTGCAATGCCCTTCAAGCTAGCTAATGCTACTTAAAGTTATATACAAGATGGTGTTTTGAGTACTGTTATTTCACTCCGCCTTTATTATACCAGGAAGTCCAACGAAAATGGAAAAATTTTCCAGACCTGGCCAAATTATGGCGGACGTTACACAACAAACAAGTAAAACTATCAAGTAAGTAGAAATACAATAGTAAATATATTGCTTACAATTAAAAAGGTTACATGCTGTAATCTGGATCAGGAACAGGTGCACATATCTCACATGAGACTGAAATATAAATGCACTGACTTTAACCAACAAGTGGTCATGCTGGACCTGACTGAAGACTGTTGCAGGACTGTGGCGAAAAGTTAAAAAAAATGCAATGAAACAGCTATGATTCTGGGTACAATAACAGAGCAAGAATATGATTTTTAGTGTCAGGCATGGCTGGATATTTGGAATGGTCAAGTAGGGGGGCAGCTTATTCGGTGTCTTAAGAATATTTCCAATGAAAGTGCACTTATTTAAGTTTCAAACATGTAAAGCATTTCTCATCCTTCATGATAAAAAATACTGTACACTCACACACAGGTGATGAGCAGTGCAAGACCAGATGGGCTCTATTTTAACGATCTAAGCGCACAGTCTGAAACGCGTAGCACAAGTGCATTTATAGTAGGGCAGTGGCGGCTGGTGAACTGGCGATAGGGGAGGCTCAAACTCATCCCGTAGAAATAATGATTGGTCATGACCTGATTCAATCATTCATTTAAATTACCATTACAGAAACTCCGAAAACTCTCAACATTATCAGGTGTGGTCAGTTTTCATTAATAACGCATACCTGTCAACGTGATTTAGTGGCATATTTACGTTCCCCTGCTGTAGTCAGTAATTATTCGATTAACGCATATGTAAGAGATTCTCATGCGGAATTGAAGTCCTTGTGCATGGAGGTTTATCTGTTTCACGTGCATTACGGTGGATTTCACCACTAGTAATTGGAAACCAATTTTGACTCCGGACTTATCACGCTTTTCTTTACTCAGGGGTTGGAAGCAATGCATGTGTTTTAGTATTGTTTAAATTGTTTAAATGAAGTAAGATCATTTGAAATATCTTTATGAAATTCCATTGCTTCCAATGATCTTATTTCATTTAAACTGTCATTGAAGCCAATGCTGAAGATGCCTTGTCCACTGCTGACTTTCCTGACGATGACGGGCATGACTTGTCTTTGGCTCGTAAACAGCGATGGACCATTTCATTACTAATCTGTCATTGGTGGGTGCCAATGGTGCTGCGAGCTGTTCATCTGGCTGTAGCGAATGGGTCTTGGTGGTATTGGTAGTGTTGAATCGCTGCATCAGTCTTTATATGGTGCATGCTGCCATTGAACGCATTGGCTTGAGGATGCCGCCTGGCATTCAAATGTCCTATGGCTTGTTTACGAAGGTTGGCAAAGAGTCATTGCATGGTTGCTGCATACGAATAACAACCGACAGCCTGTGGATTTGGGTCGGCGTACCCAGGACTGCCATGAGTTGGACGAGCGCTTACCACAGCCATCACGAGGCTGCAATTTTCAAAAAATCTCAAGAAACATTAATCTGGGTATTTTGGGGAAAAGTCATATAAGGTGTCGCTGTATGCAGGCTTGACATAAGTATAGCATTGTATACCGGGTCTCTTGCAGTTTAGTAAATGTTTTTTAAAAGTGTGTGATTTGTCCAATTAATCGAATGCCAGTCAGGGCCCTTTCGAGGGCAAGGGCTGGTTCAGTTGAAATGGGTGAAACATACAGTTTCTAAGACTGCTAAATATAAAAGCAACAGGGCGCCTAATCCAACATGATTCATTCAAGCTCTGTATTAGCCATTTGGAACATCGTGAATAGGAGTTCGGAATCAGATCAAAGTGAGTTATATGGTAGCTATTCCAAACAACGGAAAGTAGTGGAGTTTTTTTCATCATCATTTTCTCCATAACTTTGATTTTTGTACATCAGATTGTAATTCAGGTCAAGGAAAGTGCTCTATTAAAGCAAAGGTACCTCTTCAATTATTTGCAGCTCGTTTTGTTCATATGATGATGTTGAAGCTGGCGCGAGAAATACAGTTATACTACTGAAGGCACACTGACGCCGAGGACACATTCAAATTTTTCCAGTAAATTTATTCTTGTTTTAGTCTGCAACACGTCAACCCTGTTCTCAAGCAATTATGAAGGACTGCAGAGCCCTCTTTAGTTGTCACCGTAGCAACAAACCCTCAAACTTCCTGAATCACTATTTTATGGTATACTTGTTAAATTACCAAGAAAAAAGTGAAAGGGCCATCCAAAACATTCAAAATCTGTGAGTATGGATATTCTTGCCTGATCATTCAGATGGTGGCAATGATGCAACAATTACCACAGGTGAGTAAAAGCAGTTGAGTTCAAAAGCATAGGCTTAGTGTTCTGGAAATAAATTTTTAAAAAAATTCAGCAAAAACTATTTGACTTTTCAAGGGGTCAATGGAGGAATATTCCTCTTATGTCTTCAGTTGTTTATAAATGGTATACTGGCTTAATTGGTCAATTGGAATTAATTGTGTGGCTTATAAAGAATTTGAGAGCCCCAGAGTACTATAGTACATGTAATTTTCTTTGAGTCTTGAATTGATCCAATTATATGACATTCCTCCATATCTCCATGGAGAGAAATAATTTTTATCAGACAGATGGGAACTCCACCCATTTTAAAGCTCAGCAGGCCTGAGGTTTTCAATGCAAATGCACCATTAATCTTATAATCATCGCTGTGCTTATGTAGCAATTTTGGAGTGCTTTTCAGCTTATTTTTACAATTGCGAGCTTGTATCTGAAATAAAATACCATGTATTTTCCCTTCTCTATTATGTTTTATCACTTTTTCTTTTTTGAAGTGGAGTGCGAGTATCCCGAGGGGGCAAAAAAATGTTATCTCCCAAACCAGCACTGCAGCAAACAATTCTCTCGAAGACCAAACCAACTTCTATCTGTAGTTATCAGCTTTATTGCAAGACACAATTATTTAAAACATTCCCCTTGCTCATCTTAAATTAGACTTTTAAATGATCATAGTGGAAACAAAAAGGCAGTGCTTTTTCTTTGCAGGGAAAACGACAGACATTAGCATTTAATTTCCAAGAGTTTGAATCAAATTATGTTCAATTTTCAGCACTTTTCAGTCTTTCTTTCTGTCATTCTTTCTCCTCTAGTTTCTCAGTTCACAAATCTGCTGATCCACTTGCTGAATATCTGCTGCTGTTTACTGAGGCTTTTGATTACTTTAATCCTATTTACTGCTCAAACCTTCCTTTCAAGGTTACACTGCATTTACGTCTCTCTGGACCGATTCAGTCCCTCCTCTGTGGAGAGGCTAGAGGGAGGAAGAGGAGGTTCCTCTGTTCTTCATCTGAGCATATTCCATTTCGTAATAGGGAGCAGAAAAACAAGCAGCTTAAATTATGTTGTCTGCTGAGAGCTGCTGAGCACAGTTAATTAAATGTGAACTTTGTTCTGAATGAGCAATTGTCCATTTAAGTGAGGAATGCATGGGTCTTTTTAACACGATTCGCACTACTGGAAGTATGGTATGTTCAGACAAGTCAAATTATTTTTAAAAAACTCAGGGGCATTTTATAGTCTTTTTGTTGGATGTCAGTACTATGGACTAAAATATGCTAAAACAAACTCTTTTTAAGGTGAGTAAAAACTGAAAAATAGTCTAAAACATACAAGTCCTAACATGCTTGTAAATTGCTGGCACAAATAACATTGTGCTACTTATGTAGGGTAACCTGGGGCAAAATGGGGTATCGGGGCAAAATGGGTTTTATCAGAATGCCTCCTTTAAAGTCTTCGAGTGACCTCAGCCTTCATTGGCTTTGAGAGATCACTTGATGACAGCACTGCATTTCTTCCCAGTGCACATGTTGACTGTTGAACTCGCCTGGGAGAGGTAAATATCAAAACAGGTCCATTTTCATACTATTTTTCACTTGTATTTTTTGTGGGACAGTTTTTTTGTAGAATAGACACTGATATAAAGGTGAGGTTTTGTTGGAGTAGTATGCTACAGGCTACGGGAATGGCTTGTTGATCTTGACCTAAGTTCGCCGTGCTTTTCTTAAAGGACTGTATTGTGTACTGTGTGTGACATGGGGTAAAATGGGGTGGGCATTGTGGGGCATAATGGGGTACTTCCCCATTATGCTCCAAGTGTCTTATTTTGTAATAGCATAGATACTTTTGTGGCAAATGGGTGTCAAGACAGAGAGGGAAAATACCTGTACTTACATGTTCACCTTACAAAAAGGAACTGCTGGAAATGAAAGAAAAGTGCTCCAAAAGTAAAAGGTTGCAAAACAGAAAAAGGAAAGGAAAGTTCAGATGCACAGAAGGATACTGAATGTCTCTATTATGAAGATTTTTATTCGGTCAGTCATGAAAGTTGGGTTGCCTGCAGCAAATGCAGCAGATGGGCGCACTACTTATGTGCTGGACTAGATGAATGCAACAGAAACCCAGTATTCATGTGTGAACTGTGTGAAGACTGAAAATGGAATTAGATGTTGTTTTGTGATCATTTTTTGGACTTGCCACTTTGCTGGTTCCCCAATTTGCCCCAGGAGCCACCCCGTTTTGCCCCTTGCATGAGGTAAAATGGGGTTGCGAGCCATTTTTTTTTTTCAATCTTGAATAAAAACCTGAACTTGAAATTTATGCATTTCTTACTTTGTCATATTGTTTTTTATTTGCAAACCATTATTGTTTATATAAGTTTGAGTCCCTTGAATGAATTATGCGGATGTGGGGAGAGATCTTTCTTAAGTACCCCATTTTTCCCCAGTTTCCCGTACAACATTATTTCTGTCAGTCAACAAACCATCACTAGCAGCAGTAACAAATAGAAACAACAGTAGTTTGGCTTCTTTAGTGGTCTTTGACCCTGGGTGCATCTTAAAGGAATAGTTCACCCAAAAATGAAATTCAGTCATTACTGACTTACTCTCATGCTGATGAGAAATCCGGTGTAGTTTTTTATTCCTCAGAGTGCAGCCGGAGTCTCGTTGGGTTTTCCTCCTGTACTGCAAATCCATATAACGAGCGTCTATGGTTACCGAAAAGAAAAGGTCTATAAAACGACACAAAAACTTCTTAATATTCCTCCATACTGCTCGTCCGCTGCAATCCAAGTGTCCTGAAGGGGTAACATCCAGAGTTTACCCGAAACGACGTCATTTAGTACAGTTTTATAGCCTATTATTCACTCTAGTACGTTTGCCTGGAGGCGCGCTCGCGCGTTCACGCGGTTCTCCCAAGCAGCGGCGTTCACTACGGTAGCCGCACCAGACAACATTCAACGAGAATCGCGGAAGACAAAACTCTGTGTTTGCATCCTGCTGAGAGCGACACGAGAACAAATAAAGCAGAGCGAAGTCAACGAGAGCAAAGTTAGCTGCTCCCCGAGTTGGAAGTAAAAAGACATTTTTGGTTTTTGTCACTCAGAAATTTTCTTTTTTTTCAACTGCACCGGTAAATTAATATGAAAAGATGGTTGTAGTGTGTTCCTTTCCTGGATGCTTCAACCAAATGAAGCGTGCGTTCAGGAGATCCGTGACTTCCCACAAACTACCTGTGCGGGACCCTGAAAGACTGCAGCTATGGCTGATAGCTCTTCGTTGCGATATCAAGACCGTCAACGTCCATAGTCTCCGGGTCTGTAGGGACCACTTTTCACCGGAGGATTTTAAAGTTTCTAAACGAAGACCTTTGTTGAAGACTACAGCTGTGCCGACCGTGTTACAACTAAGGACAGAGGTATGTACTTTACAGACCTTTTATATAACTTATATGTTTGTATATTTATATACCCTTTTCACAAACGTGGTAATGTTACAGGATGTTTGATGTTACTTGACCAAAAACTATGCATTTCCACATCATTTTGGACTATTATGGAGTTTTGTCCTTGTTTCTGACACAGTGAATATATGCATTTTCACATAATTTTGGACTATTATCACGAGTCTTTTAGTTCTATTCATTTTGCTTAGGGACTGTGAAATAACACCTGGGAGTTGCATATAAGTGTTATAATGATTGGGGAAAGATAACATCACTAGCTATGTTTCCATCCACTTGTCAATCAAACTATCTGAAGTTTGCCAAAAATATTCATGCGAAAAAAAGCAGGTGAAAATGCGTTTCCATCTAACGGCATTAAAGCGAATAAAAAGTATTGCGTAGAGACGTCACATGCTGTCATGCGATCAAATTGGTGTATCGAATAGATTTCTGACATTTTCAGCTGTTTCCATTCATTTTCGCACTGAATCGCAGAACCTTAACCGACTAATTTAGCTAGTCAGCCAAAATGGATCGGGTCTACCAACAAATGATGATAATTGCACAAGTTGTACGTGCTTATGTGCCAGCTATTAGCAACATAGCAAACCATTATCAGAAGGCAATGACGGCATCAAAACACCGTAACGATACAGTTGCAGATTTATTCGGAAAATAACGTTTCCATCTACATTTTTTTTTTTTTGCCCCTCTTTACAAACCTAGTAGGCTTTAGTTAATTGCTCAGTCATATATTGATTCATGTCCTCTTACTGACTTCTGATGGCAAAAACAACACATTACGTGTAACCTTTGATGAGACGCACACCTGTTTTATGTGAGCCTAAACAAATCAGGCCCGCTGCACTAAGACTTCAGTCTGCATGATTAATATAGTAATTTGTGGTCTAAATTTGAGTATTACACAATTGAAGAGACATTAACCACAAAAGTAATTTAACATTGTTTTTTCCAAATTACAAGTGCATGGTTTATAATTATGTGGATATAATTTCTTTGTTCCTTCCTTGCAACGTAAAATTGGTAAATATTTTGAATGGTCGATATTATATATATGTTGCATCATTAACGTTTTCTATGTGTCCAATTTTTTTATTTTCTTTTTCAGGAAAACTGCAATTTGATGTGGTTTACCCAAAACAAACCAAAGAGTGGGTCGCCGAAAAGATCTGTGTACCAACTACACAAACATTCCGGCAAAATATGGTGGTGCAAGTTCTGCAGAGACGCCTGGACCCCCAAGATCAAGTTGAAAGACCCACAGTTACATGTTTCTATTCCCCCACTACCAACAAACATAGCTCAAAAACCAAAACCTGCAAAAGAGGAAGCCATACTAAAACATGCTTCACGGTTTAACAGTTAGTATGAGGGATGCACAATTGGTTTCTGCATCAACATGTGAAATGTCAAGTCAGACAAACACAAACATGCCATGCTTATTTTTGCCTTTTTTATTTTTGCAATTATCTTGTTTTTGTTTTCCAAATGAGGTGACGTTTGTTTAAATTTCTATTAAAAAATAAAGTTTGTGTGAAAAAAACTGCAAAGGTCCTCATTGTCCATTACTGAGCCACCAGAAAAGTCCTGCTTATGGCATATATGCTTATGGACCCTACTAGTCAGCTACCGTTCGAAAATGAGGCCCTTATATCTGTACATAAATAAAACACTGCATTTATATGTGGGTGGCATGTCTTTATTGCAGTTAGTGCCCAGGTCTAAGATAAATCTCCAGTGAAAGGAGCAGCCTTGAAAGTCATATGCAAAATGTGTGCTTGTGATTCTGAGCCAAATATTTACTTATTTATAGTACTTATTTTAGTATTTATCCAATTTTGTAACACCTGCAATATGGTATCCCTTGGTGTGAGTAGTGAATGGAACTTAGTTTTGTGGTTGGTTACTGTTGTTTTATTGTACAAACCACACAATACTAACAAACGTTAACAATTACAATAAACATTGTAAAATATCTTCCATTTTACACATTTTCTTTATTCTTCAGCGATATCGTTTCTAATAAAAATATAGATGTGCAGCAGCATAGTTTCCATGCCTGTTATTATTCATAATGTGGCAGTACTTTTTTGTGATGTATTGTAAAAAGTCCCAGATGAAATACTATGAGGTAATATAAAAATGAGTCAGTGAGAATGTCTTTAGATTGATTGTCTTCAGATCTGTTCAAAAGCCTCTTCTGCCTCGCTGAATCCAGTATACAATCCATCTGGAGAATGGTAGCAGTCACGGATGCTTGTAACAACGCAGGCTGGTAAAACTTTTCTATTGTCCTTGCCGAGTCTCTTGCCTTTCAGGACCCACTCCAATACCACCCGGTATGCCACCAACCTGCACTGACTGTGGAAAAAGTAAATAAAGAAATAGTTTAGCACTGGGCACAGCACAAAATACAAAAATATTGTAAATCGGGTAGCATCAAAACAAAAGACGTTGAACGCATACTGTACAATGGAACTTACTCTACAGAGAGCGTGCCGTTTGGTCCTGCGGGTCTTGGCCTCTTTTTCCAGTTGATTTTAGTTACATGGAAAAACATCTCGAGAACCCCACGGGTCAGTAATGGTGGCTAATCTGGGTTTTCGGTAATACATTGACTTTGGGCAGTCCTCTCAGTCTCATCAATGGAGATATTGAGATCCTCCAGCAGTGGCATCAACAAATTCCAATCTAAACAGCAAAGGCTCTCCTCTTCGGTTGGCATAGCTTTACATTTTCGACATTTTCACCACCATGTTTCCGATGCCCTAGGTCTGTAGTCCGCCGCTGGTTGTGGCTCTGGTCGAGCTGCGGCTGCTTCATCCATCTTTCTGAGTTCCTCGTCCATGTACTCCAGCTCTAAGAGAAAAGGCTCAGGAAAGAACTCGTGCTCTTCCTCAACATTGAAGTCCTCGGACATTTTTCTTTTTTCCTTTCAAAGTTTCAAATCACATGCAGGCAGATCCCTCTTGTGTTTGTGTGCTGCTCGTGTCGCTCTCAGCAGGATATAAACACAGGGCTGTGTCTTCCGCGATTCTCGTTGAACGTTGTCTGGCGCGGCTACCTAAGTGAACGCCGCTGCTCAGGAGAACCGCGTGAACGCGTGAGCGCGCCTCCAGGCAAACATACTAGGGTGAATAATAGGCGATAAAACTACTAAATGACGTCGTTTCGGGTAAACTCTGGATGTTACCCCTTCAGGACACTTGGACTGCAGCGGACGAGCAGTATGGAGGAATATCAAAAAGTTTTTGTGTAGTTTTATGGACCTTTTCTTTTCGGTAACCATAGACGCTCGTTATATGGATTTGCGGTGCAGGAGGAAAACCCCCCGAGACTCCGGCTGCACTTTGAGGAATAAAAAACTACACCGGACTTCTCATCAGCATGAGGGTAAGTCAATAATAACTGAATTTCATTTTTGGGTGAACTATTCCTTTAATTCTCTTATTTGGTGTTTCCTAGTTCCTCAAACCTCGCTTGAACCGGAAGTTGTTCTGGATCTATCATCTTGCTGGTAGTCTCAAAGCTCTTATTTCTACTGTAAGGAGTGAGGAGCAAGGAGGGAGCTCCGAGGAGCTATGAGCAAGGTTACACAAGAGCGGCCTTGCTGGAACACTTTCAGCTTCAAGCCACGACGTCAATTGGTAATAGCAGACACTGGCAGTAGCGGAGCAATGGATGATAAAACTCAAGCCTTGGATCATATCTCTTGAGCAGGGCTGGATCAAGATCCTTTGAGGCTCTGGGGCACATGTCTATTGGAGGCCCCCCACTCTGGCCTCACGGCTCCACAACCACCAGCGGCCCACCCTACCCCCTAACACACAAACATACTTTCTTATCATGAGGGCTAGACTGAGACAAAAAAAAATAAAAAATTACCCCAGGCATTGTGGGCCAAGCAGCCCACCACTAGCTTTCACTGCTTGCACCCCTAATTACATTAAAATCTATCAGCCCTCCAGGCGGTATGCCAGATGACCAGTCCAGCCCTGCCTATAATGGCACCTTTCTTACCTCCCTCCTTGCAAAATCATCAATTATATCATCACAATCTAGCTGTCTGACAAGGTCTGACTCTATTGACAGAAGTGACAAAGAGCTGAGGCATGTTTGGCACATACTGTTCTCCAACTCTGCTCACCCCGGCAGTTTGTCGTTGGCAAAGTTAAAAAAATCCAAAGGTCTCCCATTATTTTACTGGAAAAAAGACTGGTACCATATGCCAGTTAAATTAACTGTAATTTTATGGTCAGTTGGTAACAGTGGGAGCTGACCCACTCAGACAGACAACACCAACCAGAAAAATTGGATAAGAGGGTTCGGTCAAGGGAGTGTTAATTTTGGGTGAATCTGTTATCTAGGAGTTTTTGGTGATAATGTGTGTCAAATAATTTTTTTGCAAATGTTCATTTCAAAATATGTATTAGTCCCCTTTAAAACATATCTTTTGATGCATACTTGAAGTTATGGGCAAATAAGTAGTGGCTCTCTGCATCCGTAACCCTTTTACCGAGCCCGAGCCAAACCATGGCACAGCCACAAATACCCACTAACTGGTTTATCCTGTTAAATAGAATACCACGATCAATAGTATCAAAAGCAGTGCTAAGGTCAAGTCACAACAATATGAGCGTTTTCTTCATCTGAAGCCATCATGATGTCGTTGATTACCATCAGTGAAAATCAGTGAAAACCTGACTGCCTCTACTGTAAGGCTTAGGCCTCGTCCATACGGAGACGGAGATTCGAAATACGAAAACGGTCTTTTTTTTTGGTCGTTTCTAAAAAAATCTCCCGTCCACACAGCATCATTTCTAAAAACATCTTCGTCCACACGGAGATGCCAAAAATGACCCAAAATGCTGCAGTAAATATTCCAGGCCTGTGTATGGCGCTGTAGCATTTCTACGGTAATAGAACAAAAAACAGAGAAGAAGGCGGCGAGCATGTATATAAAGCTTGCGCGCTGTGTTCAGACTTGAGGGGGTGGGGGCTATCACATCAACGTTTTCAAAAAAACCTGTTTTGTTTGTCCACACGAAAACGCTAGGGTGGCGTTTTCAGATTTTCCCACTCTGGAGCCCATTTTAAAAAAATACCATTTTCGGGCTGCGTTTTCGTCGTCTCCATGTGGACGCAAGATTGGAATGATGAAATATTTATGCGTTTTCAAAAAAAATCGTTTTCATGTGGACGGGCCCTTAGACTTGGCGGGGGTTGAATCTTTCGACAGGAAAATGATACAAGGCCTGTATCAAAAAATTTTTCACTGTCTATGGAATCAAAGTTTTACCAAAGCCATCACGGTCCCCAGACCTCATCCTTCATATAAAACCTGGGGGACAAGCTGTAGAGTCCATAGTCTTGGACCTTGGAATTTTAAGGATCTGGAGAGACTCAGCTTAGAGGACTGTCTCAGATCCCACACCATGCTCTCTCCAACCCTATTATCACTATCATGGTAAAGGGAAGCTGCAAAAAAATTATATGAATGAGATCCAGTACTTACGGCACACAGGTTTTGAGAAAAAAATATATATACACTACCGCTCAAAAGTTTGGGATCACTTGCAAATTTCTTTGTTTTCCAAAGAAAAATACATTTTCATGCATTTCACAAACATTTTTTCCATTTCACAAACATTTTTATCCAACATTTTATTTCACAAACGATTAAAATTAATCAGATGATTTTCAAAGAATGATCTACATTTTTGCATAGTGGCCTATTACCAGCAACTGTCAGTCCTCTGCATCAATCTTCTGGTATGGCTGCTAATCCAAGTTAAGCATTTTATAAGCCTAATTGATTATTAGAAAACCCTTCTGCAAATGTGTTGCACAGCTGAAAACCGTTGAACTAATAAGGGAGCGCAAAAAGGAGCATGGCATTCTTGAGGTTGGTTTAGTATCTGAAGCATCAGCAGTTGTTTGTTTGTTTACAGGCTCAAAATGGCCAGAAAGAAAGAACTTCCTTTAGAGACCCGTCAGTGTATTGTTGTGCTTAGAAAAGAAGGCTATTCAATGCGAGAAACTGAAAACTTTAAATCTCTTACCATGCTGTCAACTACTCCCTTCAGAGAGCAGCACATACTGGCACTAACAAGGACAGAAAAAAGGAGTGGGAGGCCCCGATGCACAACTGTGCAAGAAGACAAATATCTGAGAGTGTGTACTTTAAGACAAAGACGCCTCACAAGTTGTCAACTAGCAGCTGCGCTAAATAGTTCCCGTCAAACACCAGTTTCAGTATCAACAGTGAAAGTGTTTTTTTTTTGATGAAGGCAAAGTTTGAAGTACATATTCATCATTTTCCATTAAAATCATTATTTCTAACTCAGACAATGTCAGCATGTTCTGTTCATTTGCTATATTTCCTATTTAGACTAATTTCATGTGTGTTTCCATGGAAAACAAGAAAATTTCCAAGTGATCCCAAACTTATGAGCGGTATTGTACGTATATTTGTTATATATTAATGTAACTTGTTTTCTTTTTAAAAATTGTATTAATATTAAAGTTTTTTGTTAATCAACTAATCAATCAAATTTTATTTGGATAAAATAATGTGTTGAATTAGATATCAGGGGGATAAATAATAAGGGCATTCATTCAAAGCTACTTTTGTTCATATTTATCAGGGTATTAATACTAATGGTTGGCACTGTAATTAATTTAATCGAGGATTGTAGGCCTACATTATGTTTTTCAGAAGTACCAGGTGTGAAATAGGGAGAGGTCATCTACCCATCTGATATTAGGAAACATACTTTTATGGAGATATATTCAATTTGGCTGATATTTTATGATAATTTAGCAGGATTTGGGGAAGCAGAGACACTAATGCATCATACTCTGGACAGAAGTCAAAATTGAAAGTGTAGATGGGCACATCATTCTGCTCCAAATAATACATGATTAAATTAACAGGGCAGTGTTTTTTTTTGGATATTGTTCTATTTCTCTCTCTCTCTCTCTCTCTCTCACTCACTCTCTCTCTCTCACACACACACACACATGTGTGCGCACACAGACTCACATTTTGATAACATTTGTTCATTTGTTGTCAGATTGAAAATAGGGGACATCCTTCCCATATTTCTCTTTATCTTGGATTATTTCAATGGTAATGTCTCACTGCAATGGCAATTTTTTAGCCCACTGCAGAAATGTGGAAAGCAGTGAAGTAGCACAAATCTAAAGTGATTTGCTTTAGAGGTGAAAACTGCCTCCTCACATTGGAGCCTCCTGGAGGGAAATGTGTTGGAAAGTTTGTGGGCTTATTAATTTAGCATGAGACAAAGACATTCTTTGTCTATTTCCTTGGAAAACCCTGCAAGATGAGAAAATTAAGCGTACTTTGAGGAGCAAATGGACATTTTTGCACTGTGTGCAAGACACCAGTAATGGATCAACTGGATGGATTTTAATATCATTACTGAAATTATAACTGCATGAGTTTGAACCCATCATTGCCACATTATTGTTAGTAGGAAAGTGTTATTGGCTCTTTTAAGTGATTGGTAACCATGAATATCTCAACCGATATGGGTTCATTTGGGTTCAGTCACCAAACTATATTTGTGTGCTTTTCTTTTATACTTTGTAGTTTTTACTCTTGATATGTTGCCTTGCAGCACTATTCAGGTTAGCCATAGCTGTTGACATGACCAGTGTCAAAAGAATTTTGTCATTTCTCTAATGCAGTATTGTGGTGCAGTCGTAAGATTTGCCAAGAAGAATAGAGGCAGAGGCAAAGAATTCAATAAATTGAATAGAATTTGCAAATTGATCACAATTTACAATAATTTAGGCAGTTGGTGGATGCTATTATCCAAGGCAACTTGCAAAAGGCTGTTCCATGGGTCATCTGGTGACTTTGAAAACTAGAACTACGAAATAATAAAAGCTGCAAATAAATGCGAGCCATTTTGATGTGTGCTGCAAGACCTGCAAAATGAACCGAAGGCAGTATATCTTAAAAAAAGATGTTTACAGGCACTGCCACAGATTATTCTTAAAGTGCACCAATTAAGATACTTTTCATTGGTGGTCTTGTATTCTTGAAGCCTACTATAAAAGATTTAAATGCGTCATTGTTAAAAATAATAATAATGAAAAAAAAACATTTGCGTTTTCTCACGCTAGCCATTTCTTCAGTACCTGTGTGTGAAATGCTTTGTTGAGGTCCTGGCCCAGCCCTCCCAAAAACACCAGTGTGTTGTGATTGGTCAACTTGATCACTCGTGTGATTGGTCAACCACTTTGCGCATCGGAAATGTCAGGCCCCTTATTGATTTCTGCTCCAGTGTAAATGAGCTTTAGAAACAAACACCGGTGTAGCCCTGTGGGCGTAACCCCATTGATTCAAGGGCGTGCCAAACTATCTGCTTGGCACGAAAATTCAAATGGTGACATTGCCAATTGATGAAAAATGGCCAGAAGCTATCGGGAGTTTCAGTCAGCTCTGGAGCAGTGTGTTTTGTGGCAGAGAGAACCTCTTCTGGAGGTGACTTCGAGTTCTTTTCCAACACAGACCTTTTACATGAGCATAAAAACGATATGATTCATAGAACGACATTAACCCCTTTGTGCAGATGTGTCCGCCAGAGGACATGGAGCTGCCAATTTATGCATACAGCTCCTCTATTCTATCACTAGATGACACACCTGGATCAGTTATTGAATATTCACAAGCAAACCAAGCTCGAACACGGTTTGGAATATGGACGAGTTCACTCCCGTCTCTGTTTTTCAGGAGTTGCATGAATTTAACTTTTCAGCTAAGCCTGATGTGCAAACTGCTTAATATACTTGCCCATAGTATCTATCCAGCAGTTCAAGAAAATTATCTCTTGTGACAGAAAAAATCATTGTTCTCTGTAGCAACCACTTCAGATACAGTGAGCCAATGGTATCCCAATTTGTAGTTAAGAAAAAATCTGTTTTATATTAGTATTCAGCTATGAATACTTTGTATTAGTATTCATAGTATTCAGCTCTGTCCGTCCGTCCGTACGTCACGTCCCGTTTGTTGTGAACGCGATATCTCAAGAACGGTTTGACCGATTTCATTCATCTTTGGCTTCAATGGGTATTAGTGTGATACGCCGACCCCAGTTGATTTCCGTGACTTGGCGAGGGACATGGCCACGTTTAGTGGCAACACTTGTCTGAAGCAAAAATTCGATGAGGTATAGATACTATGTTATTCTACTATCAGTTATAGTAATCACATATCAAAACCCATAATTCCCTACCGTGGATTTATGCGTAGATTTCTCCTTCGGCGAATTCACGCTCCTTATCCTCCTCAGCACTCATGTTGATAGCCAGTCACTCAATTATTTACTTAGGCACATCTGCATAATGCGCACTTATAGTTCACACCCACATGAAGCTTCCCCGGTAATGATGTATTGATTGACGCGTTTCTTATCCAATTCCAGAGTGTATAAACTTTCCACAGTAACTGAAAGACATTGCTCGGACAATCAGAAATGTATACAAACCTTTGCATAAAACAAGGTAGGTTGTATTCTCTTAAAATAATGAAAAACCATAATAGCTGCACTTTAATGAATAAGACAAATGCTGTCATTGGATGACATTACGATCTATCCCCATAGTCATAGTTTGGCCTAGTGGTAGCGCTGCAGGAAAGAATGTATGGCACAAAAAATCAACAGGAATTCTAGGAGGGTTCTTGGAATGTACAGGGCAAATTTTACCCAATTCTCATCAGAACTGTGGGACTGACTACATTTTTGAAAACGTGAATGTTAGTCTAAAGGTGGTTCTAGGAAGGAAAAGTAATAGGAATAGTCGTAGTGTCACCAGGATTAAAGGATTGCTGCTTTATGCACCAGGACGTTCACAGCAAAGTTGATCTGATTTCCATTAAAACAGTTTCACTTACTGCATTTGGAAATGTTATTTGACCTAATAGTGGTGCGACAGTAAAAGTAATAAAACCATCAAAATCATCGAGGTTCCTTCTCTATGCATCAGGAATGTTGACAGCAGATTTGACAGTATTTCCATTAAAACTGTTTAACTGGTTGTATGTGTAACCCGTTCGCTCTGCCTGCTCTGCCTGAATACGGATTTTTCCATGTTTTTCGATTGCCTCGGGGTCCTCAATCTTACCCAGAAAGGGCTGGTGTGGGCACAGGCTTTCATTCCAGCTCAGCAGATGCATATTGGATCCTACTAATCTAGGTCTTCAGCAAAGAATGTAATTCAAACTGATCATGTTTCCCTGAATATTTGCTCTCAATATGTAAATTCTGCTACATTTTGCTGTAAATAAATCTGTCTTTAATAAGTTCATGCTGCTGTTATGCACGCCCTCCACCTACCAATCACTGCCCAGTCTTAGCAGATTCATCATGCTTATCAGCCTATCAGTCAGCAGAATCATCAGCCCCCACCACCACCATTATCCTGACTCCATGGGCGGATTTATCCGGCTTCGACTCCGGGCAGATGCTTCTCAATCACCAAATCTTCCAGTCAAGTCAAGGCATCAGAGACTTTGTTAAAGCTATGATCACATCCACTAATCTGTTCACATTGTAATCTTTCATAAGTGATAGTTATGTAATTCATTGGTCTCTCCTGATTGAACTCTACTTTGCCCCTAAAAGGAATTTACATCAAACACTGGTTGGCTGTTTGACTCGATTCTCACGAGTGAGTGCTTGTGCGGACTCCCCCATGATATCAGATTCATCTGAATCTCCGCTTTCTCCACCCGAACATTACTAATGTGATAATCTCTTTTCAGAGGTTTGAACAAATAACCAAATATCGTTTGAAAAAGTTTCTCCATCCATACAGCAGACTTGTAATTAAAAAATGCGGATAGTCCTGCATTTAGTCCTTATATAGGTTGTTTAAGTTGGTTTTATCAGTTTCCGCTCTGGGCTCGCAAAGACCTGACGCCACAGTATCAATGACACTCTCAAACTGTCAGCTGAAGCCTCACTAAGCTTGAGAACTTTAAGTGCATAAAGGTCTGTACGACATGGAATTAACAAGTTGGTAATCCATGATTGGTCATCCTTAACACTTTAGACATTGAAAAATGCCTTCGTTCAACAATGACTAAAGGTACCCACGTAACTCCTACTTTTCAGTTAGGTTTATCCATAAGTGGGTTCAAAATCAGAAAAAGCATGTTTTTCATTTCATAGGGCAATGTCACGTACATATTCTGTATCTGCTGGTTTCAGCGTTTCACTGAAACTGCAGAACGCTTATATCAAGAGAAATATTCAAACCCAGGATGTCATGTTTTCATGGCCTGGGCATTACATCCATCCATCCATTCCCTATACCATTTCTTCCTCACTAGGGTCACGAGGGGAGCTTGAGCCTATCACAGCTGAATATGGGCGAAAGGCAAGGACTCACACTGGACAGCTTGCCAATCCATTGCAGGGCGCACACACCATTCAGAAACCATTCACTCTTACATTCATACCTACGTGCAATTTAGTGTCTCCACTTTGGATTGTTGAGGGAAACTGGAGTACCCAGAGGAAACCTCTGTGAATACGGGGAGAACATGCAAACTCCCCACAGAAAGGCCCCAGGCCAGATTCGAACCTACAACCTACTTGCTGCGAGGCAGCAATGCTACCCACTGCGCTATTTCCGTGTAATTCAGCAGGGCATATTGAAAATAGGCCTGAAGTTCCACTGGTTTAAATGCTGCAGCTGCATCTATCAGACCCATAACTGGATCCGTATGTTTTATGGGGTTAATAGCAACAATGAAACAAATGTAAAGCAATGGGTCTGAGGTAGCAAGGGCCCTCTAAAACTATCAAAGTTGCAGATACATGGCTTCTGTGGCAATGGGGTACAACTTCTCGAAGTCCTCCTGAATTCACCATTAATAAAAGTGTTAACATGCTTGCAAATGCTAAGGCTACAGTATCAGTAATCTAAGCTCATCCTCTGTGTACACTTCTCTTGTTTACAATTTTATGTCCATCAAGCTCTTACATGGAATCAAAGTGAGGCTCATCAACAAACAAAAAATATATATATAAACTATGATTTCATTAAATTTCTTTTGTACCACATGAACAGGTGAGGAAAAGGAGCACAAACATGGTTAATCCTTTTTCTTTCGCTATATTCGTCATTACGGCTATGTTTGCTTTTGAGGTGCAATAAAAGCATTTGTTTCATCCTTGATTTTTTTTTTCAGTCCTCCTGACCAAATTGAGAAAATATGGAGAGACATTCACAGAAAATGTGGCAATCAGTGACTAGTCCCTGAAATGATAATAAACTCATTCATTAGGACAGCCTGCTGCCAGAATCCAAAATTTCCCATAATGGATGCAAAAACAAGCTGCAGTCACGTCAACAACTCAGAGAAATCAAATGCACATATGCACTTACATTATGATACAAGACAGACAATCGCAAAATCAGAAAAAACACACATGGTGGTGCATACTGTATGTACATACATAGCACATACTGTAAACAAGTATACTCAGCCATGCGTTTGCAAACATGCGTACCTGCCAGTATGCAAAGGAAAATATGTGCAGTAAAACCACTTGGCAGCACAGTAAAGGTATATAGGTACACTTCACACAGATAAGACAGAGAGCATCTGCAATGCATCAAGGCCAGATCTGAGTATCTGTGGGCTGCCAGAGCTGTAATATGGGCCCATTTTGCAGGGAGAAAACAAGGTGTAAATCGAGTATGCGAGGCGACTGAAAAAAGTGCCGTCCCACACAAATCTGACTCTGCAGTTAAAAGGATGAAATATGAAGACCCTCCAGGGCTTTTGGCACAGACATAGCTGAAGTGTCAGCCTGGCCTCCGAGAGGGAGGAGGAAAGGGGTGGGGGGTGACGAGCACTTACTCCTTTTGCTAAAGAAGTTTCCCATGGGGAACAGTTTTTACAAAATATAAAGCAATGCATCTATCTCATATCTAGCTGTATGGGGTTTGCTTAGAATCACTCACACAAGCAACCACATAAAATAGAACACATTTGAGTGCCCACTTTTTAGGCATATTAGTGCACAAAGACAATGTAATATATAGGTATTATTCTTTCTCTGTGGATATCAGCTACAGTATATGACTGCAATTTATTTTGCATGTACCACTGCAAACTGTTTTTGATTTAAATGTTACACATATACTTTGAATTATTTTATTTAAAACTAGCTCTCAAAAGCAAATCAAATGAAATCAGCATACAACCCTGTCAAAAAAAAAGAAATAATGAAATAAAATCAATAAATAAATATAATCTTACCAAGCATTTTAATCTAGTATTTCAATATTGTATTTAGGCGCAAGCTGTAATGTTAGTGTGTTTTTATGTTTTAGCCCTGTTAAATAAAGGATTTTTAATCATTTAGAACCACATGAGTGCATGAATTAGGCATTTTATGCCAGTTGTTTCTTTATGTTTGCTTTTTTTGCCAATTGACACCAGTGACTCTAGGAATACCAGTGGCATTATTTTTCACAAAATAAGAATAGTTTAACTCATCAACTTTACTGTATTATTATTTTTTTTAATGATAGCTATTTCTCGTTGTGGTGTCTGCAATACATTCCACTGAAATAGGTACAAGTGCATGTTCACCACAGTGTAACATCACTCCTCGTTTTAATTACACTCAGATGTCATTTTGAAATTGAGGACACTAATAGTTGGGGTTTTCAAAAGTGGAATTTGTTCTCATTCTTGCCTGTTATAGGGGCAGGTGGTGAAGAGTCTGGGGTTTCCAGACATAGCGTTGGTTGGTCAACTGTCCGGGGTCTCCATTATCCTATGTTGCACTTCACAATCAACCACATTTTCAGTGGGCGACAGATCCGTGCTGCAGGCAGTACCCACACTCGGTGACAAAAAACCACGCTGTCGTTATAATTGCAGATTGTGGCTTAGTGTTATACTGAGGGAACAAGTAGGGGTGTCCCTGAAAAAGACAACATCTGGAAGGCACATATGTTGTCCCAAAATGTGCATTTGCCCCTCTGTATTTATTTTGACTCCACAGGTGTGCAAGATTCCCGCGCTGCATTTACTATAATGCTGGCCCAGACCGTGACAGATGCCAGGTTTTGAATATTTTGCTGATAATTGTCGGTATGGCCATTCTCCTGTTTGGCCTTGAGAACACAATGTTCATTATTTCCAGAAACATTTTGAAAGATGGACTTTTCAAATCACAGCACTCCTCTCCACTGTCCTGTCAGTCCATTTCAGATGAGCTTGAGCACTGAGAGGTAGGCGATGTTATGGCTTGCTCCTCCCGTACTTTAGTCTTAATTAGCATTTGATGATGGCACAATGAGCTGTCTTCTCTGACAGGTGTTCTGAAATATTTACAAAGTAAAGACTTGTTTACCACAAGATCTAATAAATTGGTGGGCCTTAAAACCAGGAAGTTTTCCAAAAAATGTCTCAAAAAGCCTGTGCAGTTCCAGGACAACATTCTATGGACAGATGAGGCAAAGATCAACTTGTTCAAAAGGTAAGGGAAGACAAGAGCGTTAAGAGGGGAAGGTGTTACCCATGAGCAAAAGCATACCATCTCATCTGTGAAGCATGTCCATGTAGGGGTGTGTAGGGCTGCCAATGGAACTGGATCCTTATTATTTGTTGATGATGTAACTGCTCACAATAGCAGGAGAATGAATTCTGCATTGTATAAGGCTATGTTATTTGCTTGAAACATGGCTCATGCAATATTTTTTGACAAAACCCGGAAGACTGAAAGTCTAAACTTCAAGCAAATCTTGTTTCAATTCATATTTATCGTGGTGGCATACAGAGCCAAAATGATGAAAATTGTGCTATTGTCCAGGCACACGTGGACTTGCCTGTATTCATGCTAATGAGCATGAGAGACTTTGGGTGCACAAACAAAATCGATTATCCATGAATTTAGAGAATGTCTGCTTGATTTTGTGTATATTTTCAGTTAAGCGAGAGATGTAAATCAGGGTGAATATATTCCTTTTGAGAAAGTACGAGTGCTAGTGCATGTGTAATAGAAAGATGGTGACACTGTGTGACCAGGCGCTTGTTCTAGAAGGTGTTAAGTGATTGTGAACTATTGGTTGGGACATTCAGAAGCTTGGCAGATTAGGAGAGGAGGACTCCTGAACAAATTACTGTGATTACAGCCCTTTTTATCAGGCAAACAGAGGCTCTGCTGGGCATGTGAACCTCAAATGTACATTCTTGGAATGACAATGAGGTCTGTAGCAGAGAAAAAAAAAAATGCCACTGTTTGATTTCATTTGGGAATAAATGTCATCACTTGCCAATAATCAGCCAAAGATTGTGTTGTACAGAGGCTTTGTTTTGTGAACCACTCTGTACAAGGAATAAAATTGTTGAGAAGTTGGAACTATTCTCTTCTCAGTTTTAACTGTTCGGCTTGTCTGTACATCTGTAATGCACAATTTGATTGGTACGGGAGTATTCTTCTCATGCCATCCTACCATTGATTTCCGAGCCTACGTTGAGGATCACGGACATGTGCGAAGATGTTCCAATTTCCGTCATACTGTAATTGTTAACTTAAAGGCCTTGAAAGCTGTTATAATGTTTACTGTTCTCAGTCCGCTACCTGTCCTCACATGCATTTTTATATAAACTTTATTTAGCGGATGAAAGAGCGCATATAGAAAAAACTGTGCAAATGCACAGATGCACTGCAAACTTTACTTCCTAACCAAATTGCTCTCACTGACATTAAAAAAACAGTGAAGTGCAATGATGTTCAGTCAGAACAAGCTAATTTTGGAATGTTTGTTTAGCTTTCTATGTATAATTTGCACTCACTATCTTTAAGAACCAGTTCATTGCAAAAAGATGATTGTGGAATCCTAATGTTTTTTTTTTTCAGGTTCAGAGGTGTATAATTTCAAACTGTTTTAGTGCACCCTAATGTAAACAAGTTAATTGTACAGAATCAGTGTACTGGGAAGTAAAATAGGAATTTACCACAAATTTGGATCTGGCTTTGCATTCTCCTGAATGTTTATTTCTTAAGTGCCCTAAACCGATGACCCCCTTACATTACCTTTGTAGCAGGAAGATTACATTAATTCTTGGGTGAGTTCTTCCCTATATCCTCATGCTGAACTCAAGAAAATAGCAACGGTTATGTGTGGAGTGGTGCTGAATCTCATAGTTTTACATTGGCAATTTTCATGTCGTGGAAGTGGCAACCCAAAAATTTTGCATTGAGCAACCTAAAACCCTCTGGAGTTTTCATGCCTGAATTAAAGAACCATCTGCAAATATGAAAAGTTAAAGGATCTGCATGCGGTAAAATGAAAACACCATCTGCATATGAGGGGCCCGGCACATCACTAAATGGGATTTACCAGGAATGGCAGATTTTTCAAAGCTTAAAGCCGTTATAACCATTGGTTGTTGGTTGTCCATCTGTTTGCTGTGCAAATAAAACACCAAATCCAAATCATTTGCCTCAATGAAAAATCCGCACAGCATCCGTTTCTTCTGGATATTGAGCAAGATCTGTTAATTGAGTAGTAGGTCAACAACAGCACTCAATGGTGTTAGCCATGAAAACATTTCTCAGTTGAGTATAATTTGACTTGCATTAAGTGTGATACCATTCCCTCTGAGTATAGAATCTACTGTGTTATTCAAAGGTTTGGATACATCTGAATCTTAAATCCACCTAACCAGCATTTTCAATAGCAATTACTTTGTATACTCAGGGGCAGTCACATGATTGTGATAGTTTACACTAGGGGTCACCAACTCTGTTCCTGGAGGGCTACCATCCTGTAGGTTTCTGATCTATCTCCAATTCAGCACACCTGATTCAACTAATTAGTCACTCAATTGCCCAGCTCGTGATCTTGTTAAGTAGCTAATTAGTTGAATCAGGTGTGCTGAATAGGAGCAAGAGCAAAAACCTACAGGATGGTAGCTCTCCAGGAACGGAGTTGGTGACCCCTGGTTTACACAATAGTCCTTGTATATATGTATGAAGTGAATAGAGGAGACACAAGACAGGCTTTTTTGCAGAGCTCAACAAAATTTACTGAGCAGGTGTTCACGTCGTGTGTGTGTGTGTGTGTGTGTGTGTGTGAGTGTGTACATCTATGTTATTGTATGATTCAATAAATCTACTCTCATACACATGCACAAAGATGAACTCGTTAATGAACGTAGGAATGAAATGCACTGTGGCAGCACATATGGTACAGAGGGCAGTGGGCACAAGCATCTGAATACGTAACTGAAATGAGAAATTATGCTTTTATGGTCAAAATGAAGGAATATGATTACTGTGAAATTATGAAAGAAAGATGACAACTAAGAACGCACCACCTGATATAGGACTCGATTTTTCCTATCATATTGTATATAATTTTAAACATTCATTCCTAACAATGTCAAATTTTTTCTTTTTTAAGTAAAAAAAAATATATATATATATTATGCATTAAGTTCCGCGTACTGTGTATTCCTATTGCTTAGATCAATCCTTCATAGTGGACATAAGTTGTATTCCTTTTGAGTTAGACCGAGACATTTTAGAACAATAAGTGAGCCAAGAGAATTTGTATGTAACAATGACATTTCGGGCAATGTTTAGCAGTACTGTACTCAGTATTATGGAGGGAAATGGTGAATTTTTTTCTGTTTCTAGACAATTTGAGGATGCTCCTAAAGACACACTGTTAGAGCTCGCAATTCGCGGCATAAGCAGCAAATAGGCAGGTGTAGTATGAACCAAAATGGTGCTGCCCAGTAGAGCCATATGTTCTGTAGATTTAGTTAAATACATAAGAGATATTGAATATTCTAATTAGTTATAATGATGTTTGCCATGTTCATCGCCAGACGTGGGTAAGAGTATTAGGGAATAAAGCATATCCTGTTTGTATTAATAATTTTAGTTGTACAGTATGTGGAAATAATGCACAGAATGCTATTGTATTCAGTAGAGTAAGGCTGCCATGTGGTATGTAATAGTTCACATATAATCAATATTCTTTTATTTCCTTTGTTCCTATATGGTTACAGAATGGCACAAATGAAAAACATACACTGGCCATCCAAAAAAAGTTGCCATTTGGATTTCAATATCGAATACTCAAGAGCTTATGATTGAATCATTACTGCAGTGATGAATGTTATTCATGGCAGCTCATGGCAGTTAAAAAGATGTTACTGTGTTTCAAGAGGGCACATTATCGGCCAGCATCAAGCAAAGAAAATAGCTAAGGAGATTCCTGCAGTCACTAGAATTGGGTCATGAACTGTCCAACAATTTATGAAAACCTGGAAGGATAGTGGTGAACTATCAACTTCATGAAAGAAATGGGTTAGAGACTGATCCTGATCAATAAAAACAAGAGATCAATAAAATGCTTAGTGAAGTCTCATAATAAAAAAAATAACAACAGTAGAACCCACAGCTATGTTAAATCATGAAGGTAAGAGCGTTTCCACATGCATGATGCTACAAGAACTTGGGCTCAAATTATGAAAGAGTGGTTCATCAAGCATGAGGAATTGTTTTCCACGTGAACTGGCTATCTCAGAGTCCGGACCTAAACCAACTGTAAGTCTTTGGGATGTGCTGGAGAAGGCTTAACAGAGTAGTATGACTCACCCATTGTCAGTACAATCTCTCATTCAAAAATGAATGCAAATCTGATCGAATATAAATGCCGTAACAATATATAAAATTTTCGAAACAATACCACAACGAATGTGCACAGTGATCAAAGTGGCCCAAAAAACATAGCGTGCAATTATTATTTTTTGGACGGGCAATATATTTCCTGTCTTGAAGTACTAATGTTGCATCATGCTTGAAGATGGAGATAAAGTTCACTGAAGACAAGTCTCAAGAGCATTTTTATCAATGTCGCACCGTGACTGCACAAACAGACCAGTGAAAATACAACCCCAATTCCGAAATAGGTGAGACGAAGTGTAAATTGTGAATAAAATCAAAATGCAGTGACTTTCAGATCACATGAGCCAATATGTTATTTACAATAGAACATAGATAACATTTCAAATGTTGAAACTGAGACATTTTACATTTTTATCCACGAAATGAGCTTATTTCAAATTTTCTGGCTGCAACAAGTCTCAAAAAAGTTGGGACACAGGCAAAAAAGGGCTGAAAAAGCTATTAATATATAATAGAATCAGCTGAAAGAACATTTAGCAAGTAATTAAGTTAACTGGCATCAGGTGTGTAACATGATTGGCTATAAAAATGATGTCTTAGAGAGGCTGAGTCTCTCAGAAGTAAAGATGGTCAGAGGCTCTCCAACCTGTGAAGACTTGCGTAAAAAAATTGTGGAATACTTTAAAAACAATGTTCCTCAACGTCAAATTGCAAAGGTTTTGAAGGTCTCATCACCGACAGTGCATAACATCATCAAAAGATTCAGAGAAACTGGAAAAATCTGTGCGTAAGGGAAAAGGCAGAAGACCTTTACTGGATGCCCATGATCTTCGGGCCCTCAGACGCCATTGCATCACTCTCCAGCATAATTCTGTCATTGACATTACTAAATGGGCCCAGGAATACTTCAAGAAACCACTGTCTGTAAACACATTCCACCATGCCATCCACAGATGCCACCTAAAACTCTTATCATGCAAAAAGGAAGCCATTGTTGAGCATGAGTGGGATCAAATTCCAATGGCTAAACTCAAGAAACTTGTCTCCTCAATGCCCAGACGCCTCCACTCTGTGTTAAAAAGAAGAAGGGATGCTACACCATGGTAAACAGGCCCCTGTCCCAACTTTTTTGAGACCTGTAGCAGCCATCAAATTTGAAATGAGCTAATTTTGTGGATAAAATTGTATAATTTCTCAGTTTCAACATTTGCTTTGTTATCTCTGTTCTATTGTGAATAAAATACTGGCTGGTGTGATTTGAAAGTCATTGCATTTAGATTTTATTCACAATTTACACTTTGTCCCAACTATTTCGAAATTGGGGTTGTAGTTTGAGGTAATCAAGCACCCATCACCTGGTCTGAGCTAACAGTGAATACTTACCCATCAGACAAGATACCTTGCTCTCTCCTATATTACTGGTTCTCTGTCTATCTATTTACAGTGCACTGCTTTAATTGATAATTTGAGTTCAAACTGAGGTAAACTGACATCCTGTGCAGTCCGTTCTAAGTAAAGCAAGAAAATCATAGAGTATTCCATTAGGAGAATTTTTTACCCATTGCTGGTTTAAAGAAATTAACTGTAGTGAGTGAGAGAGGGCAAGAGACTGTGCATGAGAGAGAAAGGGGCATTGGGGGGGGTCTGCCTCCTGCCCTCATTTTCTCCTGTGTATGCCCTGCTTTCAGCATAGCAGTATATTAGATATATTGCTAGCTGTTTAGAAATAAAAACAAGAAATAAAAACAACCAGTTTGAGCAATTCAGATTTATGAGTTGCTTTAGTGGTAAACAAAATGTTGTTTTCTTTTGAATACATTTTACTGCTAGCCTCTCAAGTATTCTTATTACAACATCCTTTAAACACATTCTAAAAATTTAAAAAGTAACTCAACGAATGAATTCATACCACTTTTGAGGCTGTCAGCATCGTAAACGTGTTGCTTGCCACTTTATAAAAAGTACTAAAACCTGCTTGCATTACTTAAGTATATCTATTAATACAATTGCGAATTGTGCTAGTTATTTGAAATTCTTACGTAAACAGTCACTTTGCAAAATGCATGCAGGTGTATGATTAGGCCAACATTTTGAGTATATAATTGCTGTTTGTGTCCATGGTTTTTGACCCGCCTCACGGCTTGGTCCTTGCTGACTGGCGCTGACTGTTATGCTGTGCCAAGGCAGGCGAGCAGGGTAATTGATGTGGTTTGAAGAGGCGGAGGAGACCTGGAAGCCTGCCAGCCTGTCGATTCTGTAGATAAAAGTGATGAGGGTAAAATGAGTGTGGAGGATCATTGGGGCAAGTGAGACGGTGCTGTAAAGAGATAAATGAAAACTAATGAGGATATGATCGGCTGGAGAGATGGGATACAAATGAAAGGCTATTAGGAAGGCGTGGGGCATGGGACAGTGAGTGATGATCCTCCTGTCCCCCACAATCATGGCCTCACCAGAGCACAGGGCTTGCTGTCCCCTCTCCTGGTTGGCTGGCTGGCCGGCCAGGCGAATAGCTGCTTTTAAGCGAATGGCGCTCTGGAAAAATCTCAAGATACCTTAAGCAAAGGGAGGGCTATGCACACAGCATGAGTATATAGCTAGACTCCGGCATGCAACTTATATTATTAGGCATTCAAACAAATATAAAAATTTCACAGACAGCAGATGAATACTTGAAGTATGCAGCAGATTGACCATCAGAGGGCATTATAATGCCCAAAACTAATTTGTTAGTTTTACAAGCCCAGCCCACTCAGAGTTTGGTACACAAGTCCCTCTCCTCATGTGGAACAAACAGAACCACGGCTGTAGTAAACATACAATACTTCCTTTTGAGACTACAAAAGGTGTTGTTGACTGAATTTCACATTAATGGATTTTTTTCTTTTTTTTTTTACTGTTTCACATGAAATTTAGTATACAGTCTTCCACCTGTGGCCCTCTGCAGGAATTGCTTTTATAGTTTTTATAAAAATGTCTGAATAATAAGATAATGAACATGCATTGAGTATGCCTCTGGAGTTTGTGAGAAAGTTTATCTTTGGAATAACATCAGTAGCTGCCTCAAGTTCAAAGCTCGCAAGGAATGAACAAAATACATGACAGTTTATTTAAGATACGAAAAAAAAAAATCAAAATTACTGTTCTACAAGTCTGCAGTCAGTTTTACTCTACTTGCTAGATCTCTATGAAACTTGGTACTTTGTGACGCAGAATAATGTTTGGTGAAATTCGGTGCCTTAGCAACTGAAATTGAGAGAATTGTCTATATCAAAGCACTTGCCTTGTTTAATCTTAAAAAAAGTAACATAAAACAATAAAATGAAAAAAGTAATATATGCTTCTGTCAATGGAAAAAAGTAAATGAATCATAAATTGATTACCATGTTACCCCTTCCCCTGATAACATTCAGACTAGAAGGACAGAGGTACAGAAAGACAGAAACTGGCTGGACAAAGCATGGACTGGATAGGAGAGGGCAGGACATTTTATATCAGCATACATTGCAATGCATGACTTAAGACTAAAGATCTCTCATCTCATAGTTCATGTAGGTCACAAATAAACAAAAATAAACAAACAAATAGAAAACAATGAAATGCTACGCAATACAATTCAATGCCACATAGTAGCATCATCTATATCTTCCCCTTGCACTTTAATTTTAAATGTAAATTAACACTCCATATTTTAATCGATATACATGATTGGAGCATATTACATTGATTACAACTATTTATAAATTTGATTTGCAAAATGACTGATGTGCCCTATTTGCTATTAAATTATTGGGTCAGGATTCTGAAATAAAGCCAAAACTCATCTTTTATTTCACATTTTTAGAAAGGATAAATTACCCTTCCCAACTGTTTAGCTATTCTCATGAATCAACATTTCTGAAGGTGGATTTTAGGATTGTAAATCTCTGTAACCCTGTAATAGCTTTGATTACTCATTCGACTAGTGCTTCTGTATTTATGGTCTGGACTTCTGGAAGCTTTTCAACACTTCATCACTTTGAATGGTTTGGAAAAATCCATTCTTGAATGGGATCATAATTTTCCTCCGAGGGTGTTGGGGGGTGGCCGGAGGGGGGGGGGAGTTCTTTTAAAATTGAGAACATTCTATAAAACAAGATGTTTTGCATTAATTTGGGGGGGGATGGGGGAGGGCTGTGGGGGGATGATATGGCTTTTCGCCACATGCATGTGCTGGCCTGGCTTTACTTGTTGTGGCGGCATGTCAGCCCAGCGCAATTGGGATTTGCTTTCCATTCCAACACTGTTACCCACTCGGAGGCGTGTCTTTGAGTAATTATGTACTTGTCCTGAGTCAGTGACTGTCACGACCAGACTAACAGACAGAGGCAACTGCATAACCAGGAGTGAGGAAATAATGTCTGTCACTGGCAGAAAGGGCCATGCAGGAGAAGTAAGACAAAGTTTAGTTGATCAGGCAGCAGCAGACAGATTCGACAGAGCCAGGTAGATTGTGGTCAGAAGTCTGGTCCAGGGTCAGAGCCAAGATGTCAGGTTTGGTGGGAACAGGAGCGCAATGAACAGGAGCATTTTTGGGCTAGGGCAGGCAAAGACACAAAACAAGAACAACCGTGAAACAGTGGCAGGAACCATAGAAGGAATCGGAAAGAATTCTGGAGTGAAGAAAAATACTGGAAAGCACATCTACCAATCTGGCGGTGGGTCAGACAAAGACAGGAACTTAAATACACAGAGACAAGTGACACCTGGAAACAGATTAGAGTGTAGCATGAAAAATGCACACGGGCAGTAGGGGACGTAACAAGACAATATTTGAATGATTGAAAACAATGAACAAAGTGAAACCGAAACTAATACAGACTGCGAGATTGCGAGGAAACTACAACTCCAATTCTGAATTAGTTGGGACGGAGTGTAAATTGTGAATAAAATCAAAATGCAATGACTTTTATATCACATGAGCCACTATGTTATTTACAATAGAACATAGATAATATTTCAAATGTTGAAACTGAGACATTCTACATTTTTATCCACAAAATGAGCTCATTTCAAATTTTCTGGCTGCAACAGGTCTCAAAAAAGTTGGGACACTGGCAAAAAAGGGCTGAAAAAGCAATTAATATATAAGAGAATCAGCTGAAAGAACATTTGGCAAGTAATTAAGTTAACTGGCATCAGGTTTGTAACATGATTGGCTATAAAAGGGATGTCTTAGAGAGGCTGAGTCTCTCAGAAGTAAAGATGGCCAGAGGCTCTCCAACCTGTAAAGGTGCGCGTAAAAAAATTGTGGAATACTTTAAAAACAATGTTCCTTAACGTCAAATTGCAAAGCCTTTGAAGGTCTCATCATCGACAGGGCGTAACATCATCAAAAGATTTAGAGAAACTGGAAAAATCTCTGTGCGTAAGGGACAAGGCCGAACACCTTTACTGGATGGCCGTGATCTTCGGGCCCTCAGACACCACTGCATCACTCACCGGCATGATTCTGTCATTGACATTACTAAATGGGCCCAGGAATACTTCAAGAAACCACTGTCTGTAAACACAGTCCGCCATGCCATCCACAGATGCTACCTAAAACTCTATCATGCAAAAAGGAAGCCATTGTTGAGCATGATCCAAAAGTGCTGCCGTGTTCTGTGGGCCAAGGCTCATTTAAAATGGACTGCAGCAAAGTGGCAAAGTGTCCTGTGGTCAGACAAGTCCAAATTGGACATGCTTGTTGGAAATAATGGGCGTTGTGTCCTCTGGGCTAAAGAGGAGAAAGACCACCCCTCATGTTATCAGCGTTCAGTTCAAAAGCCAGCATCTCTGATGGTATGGGGATGCATCAGTGCATATGGTGTGGGACACTTGCATGTTTTAAAAAGCACCATGAATGCTGAAAGGTATATAAAGGTTTTAGAGCAACATATGCTCCCCTCCAGACAACATCTATTCCAGGGAAGGCCTTGTGTATTTCAGCAGGACAATGCAAAACCACATACTGCAGCTTTTACACCAGCATGGCTTCGTAGTAGAAGAGTCCGTGTACTGAACTGGCCTGCCTACAGTCCTGATCTTTCACCAATTGAGATCATTTGGCGCATAATTAAACTAAAAGTCCGTCAAAGGAGACCCAAAACTCTCCAGCAGTTGGAAGCCTGTATTAAACAAGAGTGGGGTCAAATTCTAATGGCTAAACTCATGAAACTTGTCTCCTCAATGCCCAGACGCCTCTGCTCTGTGTTAAAAAGAAGAGGGGATACTACACCATGTTAAACAGGCCCCTGTCCCAACTTTTTTGAGACCTGTAGCAGCCATCAAATTTGAAATGAGCTCATTTTGTGGATAAAATTGTAAAATTTCAACATTTGCTATGTTATCTTTGTTCTATTGTGAATAAAATACTGGCTGGTGTGATTTTAAAGTCATTGCGTTTTGATTTTATTCACAATTTACACTTTGTCCCAACTATTTAGGAATTGGGGTTGTAAATTATGGGGACAAGGGACACAACAGAACCTCCCCTGGAACCACTTAATCAGGGAGAGGGCCAGGTTATGGCGCTCAGGTACCCAAGAATGTTCCAGAGGCTAAGGCCTTTGCACCGGACATCCAAGACATGATGCACAGAGTTAGTGGAACCACCATCAATGCCAGTGGGGTGAGGCGAGACAAGGGCAGGAGGGCTGAAAGGAGAGTAGACAATAGAGTTGAAATGAGACGCATTAAACATAAGATGGATGCAACATAGGGGAGAGGTTGGAGAAGACAAACAACTGAAGGACCAATGACAGACAGCCTCTTGCTGAAAGCATGCAGGAGGATGTCCTCTGTGGACAGCCAGACTCTAGTTAATATTGTGCTGACCCAAAGGATCTGTGGCAGCCAAGGTGTATCCATAATATCCCTTTAAACTCAGTTTTGCGGATAAAATAAAGTAGGACAAACTACTTCTCAGGATATAGACTAGATAAATGGAAAGCAGTATGTTTTCCAGGAAATACTTTAGTTATAGCCCATTGAAAATTGACCAAATTAGTCTTAGATTAAAACAAAGTTTGCATACAATTTACATTTATGCGTGGTGTGCTACTTATATTTCATGCAATGGTAATCTATCACCTGTGGCACATCTCATTATCTCTGTAGTTTTCACAAACAACCATGAACAGTTCTTGCTGGAGCTTGTCTCCATCTCCACACCATTGAAAGGACATGTCATTGTTGCGAGAAAAATAATGGCTGTTTTAGCAGTCTCCAGTGGTTGTAAATTAACTGTAATTTGCAAGCATACCACTGCTCTGCAATGCGTTTTGAAGATTTTCTGGTCCGCTTGTGACACCCATCTTGATTTTTGAGGCTCCAGATTTTACACATTGCAGTTATCAGGCTAACCCCGTAATCCTGCTTTATGAGACAGTAGATTTACTATTCGCATGTAATTAACATGTGATAACAATGCTAGACCAAATAGGTGAAAATAACAGCTGGGTTCTCATTCTCAATTCTCACTCACTGAATGCCACAAGAATAACTCTGCATGGTATTTTTTTCTTGTGTTATCAGAACTTTCAGTAACCATAGAGGAAAGCAAAATGAGCGCGCTAAAGCCTTATTGATCAGCAGTCTGTGAATCGGTCCCGCCACCCCCACACAAAGTGGTTATTGAAGCCACTGATGCAGTCCGAATCCTTGTGGAATAGTGGCTTTATTGAATCCTTGAATTCTGGTGGGTTATTAGACAAGAAAATAGGAAAAACATCTATATAAACAGAATGAAAATGACAGAGCAATAAAGGCATTGTCAATTCAAGCCCCCCTGTAGAGAAACACCCAAAGATTGGAAGCTACATAACAGGATAATGCGCACAAAAAAAGCCAGAGATAATGTGAACTGTTTAGCAGCCAAGCAAACTAATTATGTTCTTGCTAGAGCCAGGCTAAACGAAGGGCAGCAGCGTGAAAACACTCCTCATTGAAGAATGTCTATTTATAAGTTGTCCAAATTGCACTGGATATTAGGGAAAAAAGAATGCTACAAGCACTGCTTTATATACTTTATGAAAAGTTAGGCAATGCCTATGCAATCAAATTGTACTCATGGACAACCCCAATTCTGACAAGCTGGCTCATAATGGACAATGCTAATAAAATCAAAAAGGAGAGATATGAAAAATCCAATCACCCACAACTATTGAAAACACTGCAACAGTATTGATACTTTAACATGGAAATTCCATTTTTTTATTGAAAGTATATGCTTCTATCAAATCAGATGACTGCAACAGACTCCAAAAAAGTTGGGGAAATTCAGGACAAATGATGGTATGATGATTTGCAAAAATAAGGTGAGGTGAAACAGGTTATTTGACATGGGAGAGCAACTTATGTTACACTAAGACTGTGGAACATGTGACATGTTTACAATCTAAACACCAGTGTGTAAAAGCTCAATGCCTGCTGATTATTTTTATAAATAGGTGTTCTCATTCAAAACATGGATGTTTATCGGATGTTGCGATCGAGGTTTTTCAGATTTGATGAATACACTTTAAAACTGAATATAAACACTGTGACATGTTTAAAAAGTGTGACAAAAAAGAGTTTAGCATATGTTCAGAACTTGAACACTTGGTTTTACAGTGTATGGTGCAAAAGCAGCCTCCAAAAAAGGCCCTGTCCCTGAAGGGTAAAGATCAGTCGGAGCTCACCAATTTACCAACAGATGTGTAGGCTTATAATCCAACACTCCATAAAGACAAATTGAATTTTGATATTGTAGGAAAGCAGGTCAAATTTCAAATCTATGTATTCAAATCTCTGCATTCTAAATGAAATCATTCCAGCTTAACTGTGTTAAGAATCTTCATGTGACTGCAACTGATATCACTCCATGGGCTCCAAAATACTTGGGTAAATCCTTGCCATTCAACATCATTCACAGCTTTATCCAGAGATGCAACCCAAAAGCCAACATCAGGCATGGTACAAGGGCGTGTCAGTGCACATAGCGTGGGTGACTTGCACATTTTAGAGGGCACCATTAATGCAGAAATGTATGCATGCATTTTAGAGCAGCATATGCTGCCATTCAGATATCAATTGTTCCAGGGCTTCCCTGAATTTTCCAGCAAGACAACACCAAACCACATTCTGCATAGATTATAAGTGCATGGCTGTATAAGCAGAGTGTGGGTGCTAGGTTGGCTTGCCTGCAGTTCAGATCTCTCTCCAGGTGAGAATGTAGGGTGCATTCTGAAGCATAATACACGGCAACAAAGGTCCTGTACAACTGCTCTGCTGAAGACCTGCATAATGGAGGAATGGGGGTACAATTTGCTAGCTAGAGTTGAACAACTCATTTCTTCAGTACCCAAATGCTTAATGAGTGTGATTAAAAGACATTACAATGTCACACAGTGGTAAACAATCGACTGTATCAACTTTTTTGGACTCTGTAATGGTCATTAATTTTCAATAAGCAATTAAATTCACGTGAGGACGTATAATAATGTGATGTTGAAGTGATTTCCGATGGACTTTTCAAATCAGTTGTTTTTGATTTTATAAGCATTTTCCAGGATTTGCCAACTTTTTCAAAATTGAGTTTTTAGTCTAATGTTGTTTTCCTGCAATGCACATGAACCAATTATTCAACAGCATCAAATCTGTTTGCTACACATATGTTCTGTTTAGGGTTGCCAAATTGCCTAGGCTGAAATCAGACATGTTTGTGTGACGGCGGGAGGATGTGAGATACAGTATCATCAACGTCAGTGACATTCTGATAAAGTTGTTTACCAAAATGCTGCTATAGCCTACATAATCTGTTTCATCAGGCGACAGGTGGCTGTTTGCGCAGTGAGGCTATGTGAATATGTTCACATGAATGCCCTGCTAGGCTGGGTCGTGGTTCAAAGATTAATCACCGAATTCAAACACTTTCCTGAGCTGAAACTGTCAAGAATGATGTAAGAGCCGAAGTTCTCCAGATTACTGCAGTTAATGTTAGCCTGTACGTGCTTGCATCACTTCCTCTGTTTTTTGATTCCAGTTTGCAGTCACTACGCAAGTCTCCTATTGCATCACCAAGAAGTTCTTGAACTAAAAAAACCTTCTTGCTATTAAAGTAAACAACTTTGCTTTTCATTTCACATTTAACACCTGCCCTCGTGGTCATAGCAGTCTCCCTTGACAGGCTGATATGTGAGACAAGGTTGTTTTTTCAAGGTTCAAGGTTCAAAGAGCTTTATTATCCCCGAAGGACAATTTGTTGCACGGCCAGCAGTAAAAAAAAAAAAAAAAAAAAAAAGGACAACAGAAAAAATAAATAAGACAACAATGGACAACAGTAGACATCAAATTAAGGCAAACACCACTTACACAAAGTTATTTGACAGGCCGATTGCAGCAGGGACAAATGAACTCTTGCATCTCTTGGTCCTGCATCTTGGCAGATTACATCTGCTGCCAGAGGGGAGCAACATGAACTCCTTGGCCAGGGGGTGACTAGGATCAGCCAGGACTGAGCGGCCTTTCTTCAGGGTCCTGACTTTGTGCAGGCTGGGCAGGTCCATCAGTGTTATGCCTGTGACCTTGCCACATATTTTAACGATGGGCTGCAGTTTTTTTTTGCCGATCAATGCAGTTCTCCAGGGGCTGGAGGGGTGTATGTTTAGAAGCTGGCAGTAATGCTGATGAATTTACACAAACAGATGCAGCATTTTAGGTTTAATGACTTGACTAGACCTAAAATCATATGATTGATCCCTCTGACTGGACCCAGACTAAGCATCTGAAACCCTGACTGTCACCACAGGCTGCCAACTGTTGTGTCACCACTAGTATTTGTGGATTGAAATGTCACGGCAGTGTGAACCAAAAGCAACAAACCACAAGCATTAGCCACTGCAAAGAGTGTAAAATTTAATGTGTAGGTGGGCAATTTTTACAATTGCAGCTATTTCAAAAACTTGTGCTGTTAAGTCCATGTAGTCCATGTCTTCTACAGGAATTCCCAACACTATAATTACTGCTGCAGTAACAAGTGCAACATGCTGGAATATTCATGGCCTATCAGCGGCAGCAGCTCACAATTTTGGTCTTCCCAGGAGGGGATTCTCGAAAAAGCTGGCAATCAGGGGGGATAATCAATAACAATTTGTGTCTAGCTTACAAATCCAATTATTTTCTGTTGTCTTGTCGGTCTGCCAGATGTATCCCCCTCAGTCTGATTCCAAGGGGGAGGGACAGGAGAGAACTGAACACTCAGTGAGATGTTTACTCAAAGGCACGTGAGCCAAATGTACACGCTCTACCCTCCCCACCGCATACACATGCACACACACACACACACGCACACACACACACACTAGCGTGTGCGCGCACACACACTCACGCACACACTCACACGCTTATACACGCACACACACGCAGGCGTGCACATGCACACACACACACACACACACACACACACACACAGAAACCCTAGTGAGGAACATATGGGGACAAAACTTCATGTGTGGCTGCTTTGATGTTGTTGTGACAGCCTTACTTTCTCGCTAAATGGGGTCCCATATTCCCTGAGCCAAAATTCTGCATTACAGCGATAGCTGCTGGGCAAAAGAAATCCCTTAAAACTTGTTTTCCCATTTATTTGAATATGTTTTCCAATTATTTCGATAGCCCATTGACACGTGATACAGGTGAACACACGTTATTTTAGAATCCTATTTTAAGATGAATAATTATAAATTCAATTCAGAAATATAATTTTGTTCGCAAATAATATTCAAGGAATAATATTTATTTCTATGTAAGCTTTGGGTCTCTGGTAGCAATCTGCACTAAAGAGCTCACGTCCAAATAAAGGGTTTTAATTTTCATCTTGCCCAGTTGAAAAGAACTGCCAGGAATATGTATACTGTCTAGTGTATTCAGAGTTAAAGTATAGTTGATCAAAAAAATGATCGAAAACACCTCACATATCATAAGTCATCATGAGTTTAATGGGATTATTTGTACTCTATTTTCAGTTTAGCAGCTGTCACTGCTGCACTGATTACAATATGAGAATTTCTCATGATGAATACTAAAAGCTCTGCCAAACACTCAAAATTTTCAATTGTTTGATCTGCCATGAATTAGACCACAGTGGCTACGAATTCTGAGATGTCAAGTATGCTGTCTGACATTTTATAGTTTCGATTTTTTTTATGTTTTTTATGGAGTTAGATTTTTTTTTTTCTGATTTTTTTCTAGTTTCCAGCTTTCAAGTTCTGGCTATTGTTAAACTTCATTGCCACATGACAAGGGAACCTATGCTGTGAGGGTGAGCATTCCAATGATATTATTCAGAAATTGCGGCAAAGGACATTAGTTTGTATACCAAGTCCATTCTTAATACCCATCTCTGTTACTAATGGCACTGTAACTGTGCCCAGTCATCCACAACCCTCTGAGTGCATTGGTGTGGAAAATAAGGAATTTACTTCTTAAAGGTGCACTATGCAAGTTCGTTTACTTTCACTTCTGTTGACATTCGAACTCAAACAAAACAGAGGTAGCCCGCCCCTCCCTCCCATAGTTCCCTCCTTCCCATGCCTCTGTTACTGTCAACTCTTGTCGGTGATTGGCCGGGACGGTTTGTTATGTTATGGGGCACAGCCTGTGCCCCTTGTGTTTATTTGCAGTTTGTAGACGCCCAGCGGTCTCCAGAGCCGGGGTTTTTTTTTACAGTGAATTTAGGGGCAGGCAGCTAGCGGATCATGGAGAGATGTCGGCGAATTGAGATAAAAATATAATCGCGCAGAAAGTAAACAAACTTGCATAGTGCACCTTTAACACTGATTTCATAACATTTTCATACTCTACTGCTCTCTATATGCATGCTTAAGAATGAACACACATATGCGCATGCTTACACACACACACACGCACACACACCCGCACACGTACGCACACCACACACATACATGCATACACACACACACACACACACACTTGCAAACACACATAAGTATATCTATATTTGTGAGGACCTAAAAAAGTATTTTTTTGTTAAAATACTATTCACCTACCCCCAAACCCTAAGCTCAAGCCTTTAACCTTAACCCTAATCTTAACCATAACCTACAACTCCCCAGTTTTAACCTTCATTTACCATGTAACCTTAAACTACAGCCAAATTCTGATACATACAGTGGGGTGAAAAAATATGGGCACCCCTGGTTTAAATGTCTGTTACAATTAATCTCCAGGTGATTGTTGCATTTAGTGTTCAGGTTTGCTTTCAAAGTTAAACATGACACATTTCATTACATTTTAAAGCAAGAATAATTTTTATTTTTTACTTTTTACAGTTTCAAAATAATAAAACAAGGAAAAAGGCCTTGAGCGAAAGTCTGGGAACCCTGTCAGCTAGTACTTTGTAACTCCTCCTCCGGCATTGATAACAGCTTGCAAACACTTCCTGTAGCCAGCTAAGAGTCTTTCAGTTCTTGTCTTCGGAATTTTCCCCCATTCTCCCTGACAGAACACCTCTAGCTCAGAAATATTCTTCGGTCTTCTTGCGTGCACGGCATATTTGAGGTCTCTCCACAGATTTTCAATAATATTCAAGTCTGGGGACTGTGATGGCCATTCCAAAACCTTCATCAGTCTTTCCTGGAGATACTTTATGGTGGATTTTGAGGTATGCTTTGGGTCATTGTCCTTCTGGAATACCCAATGTCTCTTCAACTTCAATTTCTGGACTGAGCTTTGAACATTAGCCTCTATAATGTCTTGATATTTGGTGGAATCCATTCTTGTCTCCACCCGCACAATATTGCCTGTGCCCCCAACTGCTAACCCCAAAGCATAACCCCAAAGCATAATGTATCCACCTTCAAGCTTAACAGTTGGCAGCGTGTTCTTCTCTACAAATGCTTCATCCTTTTTTCTCCAAACATACCTTCTTTAGCTGTGGCCAAAAAGTTCAATTTTGATTTCGTCAGTCCAAAGCACACTGTTCCAATAGGCTTGGGGTTACTCAAGGTTTTCTTTTGCATACTTCAGACGCTTAATTCTGTGTTGAGGTCGTAGGAAAGGCTTCTTTCTTGCAACTCTGCCGTGTAGGTCTTTGTTGTTTAAGGCACGTTGTATTGTTGTCCCGTGAAAAACTAGATCTGTGTCGGCTACTCTGTTTTGCAGCTCTTTTGCAGTGATGTGTGGGTTCTTCTGAACATTTCTCACCAGATCTTGGGCCATTCTATCTGAAATTTGTCTTGGTCTTCCAGATCTTGCCTTGACTTCAATTGTTCCATTTATTTTCCATTTTCTTACGATGTTTCTGACAGTAGAAATGGGTAGTTTGAAATGTTGCAAGAGTTTTTTGTAGCCCTCTCCTTGTTGGTGGAAGTGAATTATCTTGATTTTGACATCCTTCGACAATTGTTTAGAGGAACACATGGTTTTTAACACCAGACACAACAGCCACCACTGTTGGATACTTTAGAAGGCATGGAGTTACTTCAGAATATATAGTTCAACCCTGGAATTATACGTATTCACCTGACTCATTGAAGCCCTAACGAGTAGATCACCTGGGTCTGGGCCTTAGTAATCATCTTCTTTTAAGGTAACAAAGAATAATCCAAAAGGGTTCCCAAAGTTTTGCACAGGGCCTTTTTTTTCTTTCTTATCATTTAAAACTCAGAAAAATTAAAATAAAAAGAAACCTTGCTTTTAAATTTGCAGAAAGGTGTCATGTCTAACTTTATAGCATTTAGTATTCGGGTTTGCTTTCAATCACTTGGAGATTATTTGGAACATACATTTAAACCAGGGGTACCCAAATTTTTGCACCCCACTGTAACCTTAAAACTAGACTTTGTCCTGAACATAAGCCCTATTGTAACCCTGGACCTAAACCTTAATCATTGGACCAGAATGAACCTTTACATTGTGAGGACCAGGAAATTTCCTCATGAGTCAGTTTTTCTCAGACTTTATTAAAACTGTGAGGTCTTTTGGTTCTCTAAGTATAGAAATGCAAGCACACACAGACAAAAACATGCACACACACACACACACACACACACACACACACACACACACACACACAGAGTTTTCACCCTCTCTGAAATAAATGTGGTGTTATTAATGCATTCCATTGTCTCACATCCGTAGCAAATATTAAATAGCAAGAGGGGCGCAGATGAAAGAATACAATCCCAGCCCATCTCACTCAATCAAATGCAGAGAGTTTAATGATCTAAGAATGCCATTAAGACCGCAGGTTAACCCACCGTGAGCTCTTTCAACGTAGCCCTGGAATTTTGTACTTTATATGAAATGATTGCTTCATGAAGTGAGGCTGAATTTACTGCTTAAAATGTAAAATGGATTCATTTGATCTTCCTAGTTCCTCTGCCTTTCCACAGAAACTGTGGAGTTATACATTATATGTTTGCAGTTATTTATTTTATTTAACTAAATCTGACTGCATAAGATGCAGGAAGTTAAAATGACACTGATAGAGAGCTAAAATCCCTGCAAGAGCCCATCTTCCCCGACTTCAAGGTTATAGAAAGATAAGATAGCAGTCGAGTCATGAATTGTGCGCTGCCAGTGGTTGGCCTCTGTGTGTATATCTGCATGCATCTCTGAAATGTTGTTGCCTAAAATTTGGATTGGGATATCACCATCTACTTTCTGATTGGCTGGTTACTTTCAAAGGCACACTTAAATTGAGTTGAGTCTGAGGCGACCTTGTGTTGTACAAGTGGAGAATCAGAACTAAAAAAAAAAAAAGAAAGAAACTGAAAAAGCAACACTGGTGACTGGCGTAAGCTTTGATAAAAATGCAGCCCTCTGCAGCACATTTTGCTGATAAGTCAGTTTCTTCAGCTTGTTGACATAAACATATTTCTGAGCTCTCAAGAAATGCTGTTGTACATTTGTTCTGCTCTTGAAACTAGTCAACTTTTGTAGGAGTGTAATGGCTGTAGGCTTAGCCAAAGGCAATTTTTCTGGACGCATCAACATTCTAATATGACGGCAAGGGCCTTTCCAAGCTGTTGTTGAGATATACAGTGTGGCCAGTACGAGCCATTCACATCTCTGTGTGGGCATTTTGTTTTCTAGGCTAGCATTTTTTTCCTCTCCTGTAAGGCCATGTCGGGCCCTATTGCTCATGCCCCAGTGAAATATTTCCGTGCACTGCAACAATAATTGTAAAAGTAATGGTTTGTCTTGAGATTGACCATGGGAAGCCTCCCACATAAACACTGGCATTCACCAATTTATTTGCATTGTTTGTGAAATGGAGCCATAGAGTAATTAAAAAAAGCTATATGGCACAGTTAGTCTCATCCCGACGCGTCATATAGTGACACTACCTGACCAAGTATCGATATACGATGCAAAAGGAGGCTTTTAGTGTCCTTATTTGACACCAGTTTAAAACAAACCCTACCCCCTTACCCTAACCCTTAAGCCAAACCCTAACCATAATCATCAAATAAGGATTCTAAAAGCCTCCTTTTTCCTCATATATCGACGCTTGGTCAGGTAGCGTCACTATATAACGAGTTGAAGTGAGAATGTGTTGACAGTTATGAGACAGCGAACCTTTCACTGTTATTTTCCCCTAAATATATGGTTGATCAGTCTCCTCTAAACCATGAAAAAACATTTGAAGATAACACATTTGAGACATTGTTTTTGAGAAAATTCTTGCATTTTGACTTTCTAAAAATGTAGTCTGAATTTTATCCAAAATTCACAAGACTTGTACTGTAATATTTCATGAATCAAATTCTCTTTTTTTCTCATAGCATTAGAGTTGTGATCCTTACACATGAAACAAAGGCAGAATAATTACAGTTGTACCTCCAAGTGTCAATATGATCTCTTCATCCACACTGACATTGTTTATGTAGTAATGCAATATACTCATATTGACAGAATCTGCAATCTGTCACCATTATACCTTACTCGTGTTAAAGAAACAGCCTTCAGTCACGGTAAATGATGTAACCTTACCAACAATATGGTCATGAGTGTTTCATTTGTAAAATAATGAACGATTGCCGGCCTCTTTATGAAAATGGAATTTGCATCGCCATGATTCGTGGGATCAAATGCTTCCAGTCAGTGAGAGACATCCAAGGGAGAGACATAAGGGCTATTCATGATTTATGGTCAATTTTGTGCATGTACAATGCAGGCGATAAGCGCCAGGCTGTCTTCTTCAAAAGAATTTCACAGAGAGAATTTCACTGTACTACAAGTAGAGGTTCTGTAACTCATGATATCTCAGGGTAATGTTGAGGTAGAGTAAGCGGTCATTCTATGGTCTAATAAAACTTAATTTTTGGGAGTAAAAACAGAAGTTCATATTATTATTATTAAATCTGAGCCTATACAACAGGAATTCATATGGAGACTAGCTTCTGTACTTGGGCTATTTAGTACAAAGCTGAATCCATCAATATGCCTTATATTTTTTAATGTGTATTAAGTTATAGATTCATATTATGAACAGCATATTAATACAGAATTACTCCACGCTCCGATAATATGGCTGAGCACCTCATTATAACGTCAAGGGACAGAGCTCATCCAGAAAAAGTGTAATTTCAGTTGTTCTGGCCCACAAGGCAACAGACTGCAGTCTGATACTGATGACAGACAACATGGACCATGAAAAGAACATTTGGAGGTCGACCGACTAGCCCTGGAGTGTAATTCCAACTGAACGCTCGATGAAGAATCCAGAATGTAGCTGTTGACCTGGAGTGCCTGCTGAGAGCCCATTAATCGCCTCAAGTAGTATACCTTGGAGAGGTGCAGGTTTCTCACTGCAAATTTACGAGGTGCAGAAACTCCACAAAACAAAATCAGAAATACTTTTCATTCCTTATGGCAGATTTGGCTGAATTTTCTACCCTGCGCAAAAATCAATCTATTCCTTGTTCCAGCTGAACAAAAGTCGAAAAGAAGAAATGCTTTGACCCAGTTGATGAATGTCTCCTATGAGCTAAATATTGAAAGGTCCTTGTTTATTGGGGCCGCATAATGTACAATGGATTTGATGCCTACGGTCTCTTTCAGGATAATGTCTTATCCAATCCGCCAGTGCTTTCAGTGCTGATTAAAGGCATCGCCAATGCCCAACTTGCCCTCCATAAAACACTGCTTTCTTTCTGTCTTAAAAAGACCAAACAAATAGCACTCCACCACGGCGAAGTGTCGCTCGAGCAAGATTTATTCTTAATTGTTTCCATTTGCTCGGTTGAATGATTAGACATTACTTCCTGACTGAACAGGTACAACAGTTTTATTGCTCAAGCATTCCATTTCAAAAGAAAACTGTAACAGAATCTTCAAAGTAGAGTCTTCTTCCATGTACTGTCTGCAATGTCCGATGATTGGACAATGAAATATTTTATAAATGTTTCATAATATTTGGAATACACCTGTATTATTTTGCATGTTCACAATCATTATTTTCGCATGTATTATGTTATTAGCATCAATCTGCAGTTTGTATCATATCTATCTCCGAAGGCAAACTACAGAATTTCCCCATGAAGGAAAGCAAAATCAGGCCTACTTGGCAGTGCGTAATTAATCGGATCCTTGAGTGACTGAGTGAAGGACAGCATCATTCCTAACATTAATTACAGTGGAACTAAAAATACTATGCTGAAAGTGCATTATTTGTTTTGCCACAGTTACCTGTATAAAGATGTAATCGTGACTTGGTACCCAGCTTTGAAATTTCTAAAAAGTATAAGGAATATAAGCTGTAATAATCATTATTTGCCATATAATCTGAACAAACAGCACCACACCTACTGGCATCAATGTCTCTGTATATTGTTTGACACAAGGGGGGAATAATGATCATATTGTAGTCTCTGTGCTTAGCCCCTTAAACGCTGACTTTTCACATAAGCCTTTCCTTAAGTCCCTTCAACGTCAGTAAAAGCATTTTTTTCATGTTGTTGGACAGTGTCACAAACATATTCTGTATCTGCTGGTTGCAGCGCTTCATTGACAACTTGCTATTTTTGGCTTCTGTACAAAGGGGTCGGGATCTTATCACAAAACTGTAATACTTATCCCATAGCCCAGCTCATTTTTGATATTAGCCAAGGTACATATCACTTTTGTGAAAATTTCATTGGCTGAGAGTGTGGGGAAAAGAAAAAAATCACTCTGTGTTGCGTCACGCTGTTAATATCTAGCCTAACCGACATGGGCGTAGTTTTGATTTCAAAAGTGGGGGGGACACATTTCTGGCGCAAATTCTCAAAAGGGCCTTAGTTCTGAAGTAGAACAAAATAACCATGTTTTTTGATCGTTAAATAAAATAAATTTAACGCAAAATACATCAGAAAGTAATGAAATTGATCAAAATATTGGCGTACCCCATAAGGTGGAAAAGAGCGCAGTAAAACCACCCTGGAAATGAGGTGGGTGGGGGTTATGGGGGTGACCACTTAATCTCATGTAATTTTTCACCCATTGCAATAACAGTATTCTGATAGCTGCCATCAAAGCAATATGAATATAAAATATGTATTTACCTTAGAACCTGAGCCCAGCAGGTTTTAAAGCTACATTATGTGGGAATTGGAATTTTTTCAAAACTGCGCCCCCTCAGGTTCTGCGTGCAAGACCACTGTTGTCAATACAAGTCACACGCTTCACCTCCAAACTCCCTAGGAAAACAGTAAACAGCAGAGTAATCACTGTTGAAGCTTGCAAGTGAAGTTAGGGCAAAAACCACATCGCATCGCTTAAATATGACGATTATTTTCAAAGATTTTTCTTAACTAACGTTAGCTAGCGAGCTAGATGGCTATATAATCTCAACAATAATGTAATTTGCAATTGTATATGGAACAACATAAGGCAGCTAATGATAATGTCTCCAGCCAAAGTGCATGCTTGCTGTGTTCAGCTAACAAGAAGCTGTTAGAGGCTGTGTGGGCGTGATAGCGTTGAAAGCAACCAATCATAAGAGGGCTAGTGCCTCGCCCTAGCAGTGTTTTCAGCCAATCAGAGTTGTCAGAACTTCTCCCCTACCTATCTCGTTTGGGAATCACACATTCGAGCTTCGGTGCAGGTTAAACGTTCAGCGATCAGTGGTTCTCAAACTCGGTCCTGGCGCCCCTCTGTGTATGCTGGTTTTTGTTCCAACCATAATTGCAATTTTAGGATTTTAAAAAGCTGTTGATTTGTCTTAATTAGGTGCAGTTATCTTTAGAGCAGTTATTCATCCACTTCAGCCACATTTGACAAATCTATACATGAAGAATAAAAATTCCATATCCAAGTTAAGATATATTAAAAACTAGTACAAATAACTGCTGAGGGAAACAATTTAACCAAACATTTAATCAATGTAAACAACTGGTTAAACAACAAACAATTGGTTTCTCATCGGTGAAGCTGTTGACACATGGTTGCAAACATAAATTATTTATTGGCAAACAATAGAGTCTCGCCAGTTTTGCGTCATGTTTACTAAGTTCAGGCAAATTATTTTGAGAGAACTCAAAACAAGCGCTGTCAGCAACCTAATTTGGTTACCACCTTCTGCACAACAGAGTGGGTATCCTTCATGGAAATAAACGATTCCCCGGAGACCTCACCGTCACTACTTTGGGAAACCGCCAAGGCTGTACTTCGAGGGAAAATAATATCATATTCATCACATAAGAAGAAAAAAGAACTTGAATTAGAAAGGAATCTTGAACAAAAAATAAAAAACCATAATGACCAGTATTCTAACACCCCCACAGAACGAATTCTAAATGAAATAGCAGCAATCATTTCTCAGCTTAACGACATCATAAACAAAAAAACTCAGTTTCTCATACATAGACTTCGACATGACAACTTCAAGCACAATAACAAATCTGGTAAATATCTGGCTAACCAACCCAAACGAAACCAAGACAAAGCAATTTTTGCAGCCATTAAAAACTCAGCAGGGGAGACAATGCAGATACTTAAAGAAATAAATGGCACATTCCAGGAATTTTACTCAAAACTATACACCTCAAACTGTGAACCGCAGCAATCCCATATTCACTCTTTTCTTGACCGTACAGACATCCCTCAACTTAACCAAGAAGTCTCAAACAAACTAGATGCACCCGTAACACTGGGTGAACTCTATAATGCACTAGAGCTAATGCCAAATAATAAAGCTCCTGGATCTGATGGCTTCCCTGCTGAGTTCTATAAACACTTCTGGAATACAATCTCACCACTCTTTCTTAGATTGATAACAGACATCAAGCAAAATTCAAAAATCCCTCCATACATGAACACCGCTCTCCTATCAGTAATACTGAAGCCCGACAAAGATCCAACACTATGCTCCAGCGACCGTCCAATATCACTTATTAACACAGATCTCAAAATTATCAGTAAAACACTCGCCATTCGAATTGAAAAAGTAACCCCATCCTTAATCCACACTGATCAAACCAGTTTCATTAAAGGAAGAGACTCATCCAGCAACATGCGCAGACAATTTAATTTCAATATCAGAACTAAACCAAACCCAATCAACAATCGCTTCATTAGATGCAGAGAAGGCTTTTGACAGGGTAAATTGGAAATTCTTGATTGAAGTACTCCGCAGATTTGGCTTCGGGGAATCATTTATTCACTGGATAAAAATATTATATAATTCACCAATGGCCACAGTCTTCACTAACGGACTAACGTCACAGAGTTTCACATTGCACAGAGGGACATGGCAAGGATGCCCACTCTCACCGTCACTGTTTGCCCCATTTATCGAGCCCCTAGCTGCTGCAATACGTCAGAATAACAACATAACAGGTTTTCAAACCCCCTCCATTCACCACAAAATCAGACTTTATGCAGATGATATATTGCTTTATCTACAAAACCCATCAAAATCCCTCCCAGAGGCTAAAAAGCTCATCAACTCATTTTCTGAAATATCTGCATATGCCATAAACTGGACAAAATCAAAAATCTTAGTATTAAACGGGGATGACTGGGACTCTGCAGCTCATAATTCACCTCTCATCTCAACTGGCACCATTAGATATCTGGGCATAAATATCTCCACCAAGCTGTCAGGGTTGTTCCACCTGAACTTCACTCCCTTAACAAAAACAATCAAAGATGACTTAAACCGCTGGACAAACTTACCACTTTCCCTAATTGGCATAATTGCAACAGTAAAAATGCCCATACTACCTAAAATCAATTATTTGTTTAAAATGATTCCAACATACCCTCCTTTTAAATGGTTTAACTCTCTAAATTCTATCATCAATAAATTTTACTGGAAAAACAAAACCCCACGGATTAAACTTTCAACATTTTAGAAATGTAAAACTCAAGGTGGACTAGAAGCACCCAACTTTCATTATTACTATTTGGCTAACGAACTACAGTACATCACAAACTGGATTCACCCCAACCAATTAAACAACTCATGGATAGAAATAGAACACTTAGTGTGCAAAGAAATTTTAATATCCGACCTACCATTTCTCTCAACCTCTATAAAATATCGCAGCTGTTTTAAAAACAAAGTAATCTCTACAACCCTGACAGCTTGGTGGAAACTTAATAAAATCTTCAATTTCACTGTGACACCATGCAAAAACACTCCAATATGGCACAACCCTCATTTCTGTCTCAACAAAAAAACCCTCTCCTTTAGTCTCTGGAAAGACAGTGGTATAACTCATCTGCAACATCTTCCAAAGTGACTCATTCATTACATTTCAGGATCTGACCCAAAAGTATAACATTGGGAACAATCAGTATCTTCAATATCTCCAGTTAAAATCTATCCTTAAATCAAAAATGAAACTGAAAGATAACAAATAACTACCTCCTCCAATAACAGAAAAAAATTTAAAAAACGACTAACCCCCAAAAAAGGCTATCTAAATTATACAAACTGATATTTTACTCAAATTCATCAATATCCCTTCCCATCCAAGCCTGGGAAAAAGACTGATCTCTCTCCCCCAACTTAAACCTCTGGGCCCAGATATGTAAGAACACTTTCACAATGACCAAAAATACTAACTTACAATTAATACAATATAAAGTAATTCACAGAACACACATCACTCAGCAAAAGATGTTTAAAATGGGATTTGTAGAGTCAGACACATGCTCACAATGCACAACGAACACCCCAGATGATTATTTCCACTCCACTTGGCACTGCCCACCAACTTGTAACTTCTGGAAGCAAGTCACTGACAGAATATCACTTATTATGGCTGTAGTTTCCCACTCTCCCCATCGGTTTGTCTGCTCGGATACCTCCAAGAAATCAACCCACCAGTTCAAAATACAAAACCCATACTCATTGCTCTAGCTGTCGCCAAGAAGACTCTTCTTCAAAACTGGAAAACAAGGAAAAAAATAAACATAACACAATGGTTAAATCTTCTCAAAGAGCACATTTCCATGGAAATTACATCTCATGAGCAGCAATCTTCATCCCTTGAAAAAATGTGGGCACCTTTTATAAAATCTTTAAACCTGCCTGTGAACTAATCCCATTTCCTCATCTTAATGTACATATACCCCATCCCCTGAAATATTCAAATTCAGTTTTATCCTGTATAAATAGCTGTACATTGTCATTCTTTGCTTTCTGTTATGTTTTCAAATTTTTTTGTGTGGTACTGCACAGTACAGCGCCCTCCATAATTATTGGCACCCCTGGTTAAGATGTGTTAAAAGCCTTAAAATAAATTCAATTTTTATTGCAGAAGCGTACTCTCACACTGAAAATTGTAGAAAAATGTAACCTTCAACTCAAGTGAATTTTAAGGGAAAAAAAAAACCCTGACTAAGAAATAATTATTTTTCATAAAATCACCTGTTCCACAATTATTGGCACCCCTAACAATTCCTAGGAAATAAATGTAATTGAAGTATTTCTGTCATTTCTACAGTAGTTTACAAAGTTGATCAGAGTATCTAGGAACATTTAATTAGTAATTCATCACTTCCTGTTTCCCTGGGGTATAAATATGACGTGACACAGAGGCCATTTCTCTTATCCACTCTTCATCATGGGAAAGACAAAGAAACACACCATTCAAGTAAGGCAGATGTGTGTCGACCTTCACAAGTCAGGCAATGGCTACAAGAAAATAGCCACTCGCCTGCACCTGCCCATATCTACTGTCAGTGGAATCATTAAGAAGTTTAAAGCAACTGGAACAGTGGTAAACAAGCCTGGACGAGGACGCAAGATTATTTTGCCACCACGCACAGTGAGGAGGATGGTAAGAGAAATAAAAAGTTCTCCAAAGCTCACTGTTAAAGAATTGCAACAAATGGTAGCATCTTGGGGTCACAAAGTCTCCAAAACAACCATCAGGCGCTATCTACATGCCAACAAGCTGTTTGGGAGGCATGTACGGAAAAAACCTTTTCTCACTCATAATCATAAACGCAAACGTCTGGAGTTCGCTAAGCGGTACTGGGACTTCAACTGGGACCGTGTGCTTTGGTCAGATGAGATGAAGATAGAGCTTTTTGGCAACAAACACTCTAAGTGGGTCTGGCAGAACACAAAAGATGATTATGCAGAAAAGCACCTCGTGCCCACTGTGAAGTATGGGGGAGGATCGGTGATGCTGTGGGCCTGTTACTCTTCCAGAGGCCCTGGGAACCTTGTTAGGGTGCATGGCATCATGAACGCTTTGAAATACCAGGACATTTTAAACCAAACTCTGGTGGCCTCTGCCCGAAAGCTGAAGATGGGTCGTCACTGGGTCTTTCAGCAAGATAATGACCCTAAACATGTGGCCAAATCTACACAGAAATGGTTCACCAGACACAGAATCAAGCTCCTCCCATGGCCATCTCAGTCCCCAGACCTCAACCCCATTGAAAACCTGTGGAGTGAGCTGAAGAGGAGAGTGCAGAGGAGAGGACTCAGGTCGCTGGATGATTTAGAGAGATTGTGCAAAGAGGAATGGTCGAAGATCCCTCTTTCTGTATTCTCCCATCTTGTGAAACATTTTAGGAGAAGGTTAGGTGCTGTTTTGTGGGCAAAAGGGGCTTGTACAAAGTATTAACATCAGGGGTACTAATAATTATGGCACACATGATTTGATGTAAAAGAATTATTTCTTAATGTGGGATTTTTTTTCCACTGAATAAATGCACTTGAATTAATTGTTGGATTTTCCTCTTTTTTTCATTGTGGTCCTATACTATTTAGAAAAAAACTGAATTTATTAGAAGCTAAAGAACACATCTTAACCAGGGGTGCCAATAATTATGGAGGGTGCTGTATATTGTTACTATTGTTATTATGATTGTTTTTACTGGCATCTTTCAGACCATATTGTTTCCCATTGGTACCTGTCTCACTTCCATTGACTGGTTTTTTCTTTCTCTTTTCTGCTGTATTGTTCTCTTTTCCTCTTTTTCTCGTAGTACTTATACTTGCATGTCCCCCTGTCTGTCTGATAGTCTGTCCCCTGTTTATGCACGGGGGCAGGAAAGGAAAAGAAAAAGCAACCTAATTTGGAGCTTACTGATTTTGTCAGTCTAATTTGATCTGTTTAATAATGTTTTCACCTGAAAATCCTCACAATATAGAAAATAAGCACAATATGTTCAAGGGTTTTTATTCTTCATGGCACAATGGATATGTCCATCAAAACATGGGTTAAGATGGTAAATAACTGCTCTTAACATGGAATGCAGCTAATTAAGATAAATAAACATAGTTAAAATCCTACGATTGCAATTGTGGTTGGAAAAAAAACCAGCATACACAGTGGGGCGCCAGGACCGAGTTTGAGAACCACTGGCATAGGTCAACATGCTGATTTACCCCGGTAACAAATGTAACACTTAATGGTCCTGAAACCAGATTAAACTTCAAGTTACCTCGAAAATATCAAATCCTGCTGTAGTCCAGTCCCAGCTCAGATCTGAACAGAGACGTGCGCTCAAGGGAGGCAATTACTTCTTCTTTTTATCGCTAGATTTTGTCAATCTGTTTCCACGTACTATGCCTGATTGACAACCAATCAATTTTAACTTTCAGTTAAATCAGTTTTTTTTTACCAAACAATTAAGACCTAGCCAAGGCTATGTGTAGCCTGTAATGATTAAGAGGTGATAGCGAAAAAAAGATTCATTTACATTTACGCTTTGATTCGAGACTGCAAGTATGTAAATCTTAATAATTAATTAGAAAAAAACTCAACTCCCTCAGTAATTTTGTGTATCGTTTTGACCTTTTGTTTATCGGTTTATGAAAGAAGACTGGAAATAAACTCCCTATTTTTTTGTATGGCATTAAAAAGTACGTATGTAAGGGGGAAAACATTATCGTAAACATATTGACCACACATTGAACATGGCATAAGAAAGGTTTTAATATTTGTAAATGGCATTGCGTTAGCTTCCTGTAAGTGAATATGAACATATTTGCCGTCTTGTGAGCATTTTAAGTTTGATGCACTGAGCAATAATGTCGTGGAAACTAAAACTGGCACGTCATTCTGCTGTTTAGTCTTGTAAATTAGTTAATCAATCCTCTGATTCCTAATCAAGCAAAGTAATAGTGAGTTATCGTTTGTTTAGCGGTGAGGATTCTGCCTCCCCTCACTGACCTCCGACAGCACCTCACTGAATCTGAATTGTCATGACCAGGGATGAAACAATATTGACTGATTTAATCGGCATTTGTTTGCTAAGTAGCTCACTTTAACAATCAATCGCCGAACTCAACTACGTCATTTAATGAAGTTCCTAATACTGTTTATCTACGTAGCTAGCTATATAAGAGGAAAGCAAGCAGTTCCCCGCAAACTATATGTTCGTAAATTGGGTTTCATGTGACTCGCACAGTTTTTCCTTTATATGAAATCTTATTTAATCCGTCTTCAGTGGTTAGAGGGTATAGACATCGCGATTCACCAGCGTTTTTTCTTAGATGCTGGCAAAGTCTACTATGTGTTTGAATGAAAGGCGGGACTTAGAGAGAAGAACGGAGGGGAAGTTGAAAAGGATTGGCCACTGGCAACTTGAACGGGTATTATTTCCTCGAGGTCTTAGTGCGTGCAGTGTTTTTTTTTTTTTAACATTAGTTTTAGGACAGCAAAAAGTGGGGGGGTCCAATGCTGCCTTTTCAAAAAGTTCAGGGGACATGTCTCCCGTGTTCCCCCCGTAAATTACGCCCCTGCCAACCGAATAGCTAGTATAACGTTGGTTAAATTGATATTGCTCAGTGCTGTAGCAAGCTAGCTAGCTGAGTGCCACTCACATAAGTAAGTTAATATTACTTAGCTAGCTAGCGCCCATGCAGTTCTTTGTCATAACTTTTATTTAACAGCAGTTTGTTAGCTAGCAAGCTTATGTCAGCTAGCTACTCAATTAACTGAATTTACAAACTGCTGTCAGTTCAAATGTAAATGTGTGTGACTCAGTTACTAAGATGGCAGAGTGATAGAGTTCGCACAATGCTAATATAATGGGCGCTAATAGAAATTACATGTTTTCTATTAAATTACAGAATTCAGTTATGTGATAAACTGAATTTTATACTCTTGGTCATGTCATAAGAAAGTTATGAAACGAGTAAATTTTGCGTTTGTTTCGTGCAACCAATGGGTCATTCCATGCCAAGTGATCACATTTTCTGAAAACTTCCCAGGTGACCATCTCAGATTTTGCTTAAAGTCTGTCAAAATGAACCTTAGGGTGTAAAATGAACACCTGAAAATTTGCAGAGTCCAACTCCCACCGGTTTGGATTTTATGGCCTTTCAAATTTTGGGTGCCGCACCTACTTTTTAAAACGTGAATGCCCAAAGTGGTTTTAGGAGGTTAATATCTCCACAAAGGAGAGTCCCAGAAGGCTGAAAATTGGTTGTCTAACCAATTCTGGCCCAGTCTTTCAGAATCTGTGTTTAGTTTTACATTACCTTGCACCATTTAGCAGTTGTGGGTTCCCAAAGAGGGAACTTTCGCAAGATGGACCTTAGGGCCCTGGGGGTTTGGAGGGACCCTGAGACCACATATTGCAATACAGCATCCATTTCAGCCTTCTGGGACTCTCCATTGTAGAAATATTGACCTCCTAAAACCACGTCAGGTAGTCGAATTCTAAAAAGTGGGCGTGGCACTCAAAATTTGAAGGGCCATAAAATCCAAACCGGTGGGAGTTGGACCCTGAAATAGCTGCCTTCATGGCATGTCCCTGTAATAATTTGATTTGTTAACAAGAGAAAGTTGTTTTATCCAGAGCAAAAAACTCAAAGTGAATGCATTTATCCTGTGACCTTTCACCTATGACCCAGGGGAACCTAACATGGTGGATGCTCACAGTGTGAAGCCTTCATAAATACCTGCCTGATAAAACAGCCGAAAACATCTCAACGATGTGACATCATATTAAGCGACACGGTTTGCCAAAAATGGGGAAAAATGACACTGTCCATCCTCTCCACCCCTGACTACTTCAATGTTTTTTTACTGACAAAATATGCATACATTTAGGTCAATAAAATAGGAAAAGTATTTTATAGGGAGTTTAATCAAAATGAAATAGATACTGGACCAGGACAGTTACCCTGTACACTGCTAACTAAAGATTAATCTCAGCAATCATCAAAAACAAATCAGAATCCCTGCTTTTGATGTGTGGTGGGCTAGCAGCTGAATTAGCTACAACGAAAAAATATGTTTTGTATTAGTATTGTTACGCATTATGCCTCCTTTCATTGGTCTTTGGAGACCATAGAGCCAATGAAAGCTTGATTGATTAAAAGCAAAGAAGTCACAAAAGCTCCAGAAAAGGAAGCAAATCAGTATAGTCTGGGAGAGTAACAACCCTCTAGCACAAGTAGTACAAGTATGGGAAATATGCGATTTATCACATTTTAGCCAGATTTTTTTTTAAGTTGCCACTTCTCAACAAGTCAAAAGACAATAACAGTAAAAAGAATGCTAAATATGAATTGACCTTCACCCACCCCCAACTCCGGTAATTGAAGAAACGGTCAAATGGAGGAGGCGCTCCTATGGATCATATTTGAGAGTGGGAACAAACAGCCTATGAGGTTGTGTGGGTTGGAAGATATGTTGGTCCTGTCCATTCCTCAATTCCATAAAATTACTTCCATGCCTAAGTATCTGAAGATGTGGTTGCTTACAATGCAGCACCATGCAATGCCAATTGTAAGGTAAAATTGCATGAGCAGAAAAAAAGACTAAAAAAATCATGCTCAATTCATTTTTCAACATTGCCAGTGAAGCTAAAGAACTATACCTGGGGACACGTTGGGTGAGAAGACGAATTGTAAGAAAGCAAGAATGTGAAAAACTGTCCATTGTGAGGAAAGATTAGATTACATGAATAAATCTCCCCCTCTCTTTCTCTCACTCTCTCTCTCTCCATTGCAGTTCAATTGGTTCAATTTATAGCCTTCAGCTATACAAAACCGCATTGTTAAACAGAAAATAATAGGGGCACACTACTGGCAAATATTATTGACCTGGCTGCAATAAAGCTGTGAGTGATGCAGTCAAGGGGACTGAATCAGATGTCATTAAAGCTGTAAATAAATATACAATTGATTATAGGATATTGTATACCTAACGATAGTGTGTGTGAGTGTGTGCGTGTGTGTGTGTGTGTGTGTGTGTGTGCGTGCACCAGTGTCTGTTTGTGTACATGTGCACATATACCTGGGCTTAGAGGTCAGAATGGGTGGCCATAGCTTAACAACGCAATATGCTGTAATGGAAAACAAATAGATGTAAATGACCCTAAATTTATTAGATCAGAAATAACAATAATTATCCTCACCTTGGAAACTTGAGAATTAAAAAAAAAAAAACAGAAAAAGCATCAAAAGTTAATCCTACTATGATTAATAAGACACACGGTTACGTTTATCTGAACTGATTCGAAATTTTTAATCTGTGCAACTCTAGTCTGCTTGCAGGCATATCGACATGGGTTTCTCTTTGCCTTGACTGTCTTTATTGTAAGTTTTATGGTTCAATCACGTATTACATTTCATTTAAAATCATCCATTGATCTATTATCTAAACTGCTTATTCTTCATCAAGGTCACAGGGGAGCGGAGGCCTACCCCAGATAACTATGTGTGAAAGGCAGGGACATACCCTGGGTCGGCCGCCAATCCATTGCAGGGCCCACACACTATTCACTCAGACACTTGTACTTCTGAGCACCGTAGAGTCTCCAATTAACCGATAAAATGCATGTTTTTGAGCTGTAGGAGGAAACTCGCACGAAAATGGGGAGAAAATGAGAACTCCACACAGAAAGGCCTCTGGGAACATTCAAACCCACAACCTTCTTGTGAAAGGCAACATCGCTACCCACTGTGCCACCCGTATGCACTCTATTTTCCCTTTGACTGGCCGAGTGATTAGTTAGAACAGCGGACAAAGTAACAGAGCAGGCTAATTTCAACTAGGTCCAGGAGTGGCATCTTGAAGCTTTCGGAGTAGTTTTGACCGGAATAAAATTTTTTACAGCTTCAATTAAAGCTGAAAGTGTACACTCCATGTATATTTTGTTTCATTTCAAATCCATTGTGATGGCATATAGAGCCAAAATCATGAATTTTATTGCTGTCTGAATACATATGGACCTGACATTACAAAGTTGATTGGTATATCGTGCTTATTTTATGGGATTCACATATCAATGGGCAACGGCTTTCATTTTTCATTCTCACGTATAAATGCAAACTGGATCAGTTGCGCCTTCGGGGGTGTCATTGGTCAATAATAAGTTCTATAAAAACACGGATCATCGTTAAGACAATTACTTTATTATCATCCTCAGGGCATATCCATATAGGCCTCCTCTTTACATGCTGAAGAGAAAAACAAAACTTTGTATCTTGCTTAGTATCTATTGTAATATCTACACTAATCTAATTAAGATAGCTTCTTCATTGTGGTGATATCATCAAATGCAGCCAACTGTTAAGTAAGCTTATGCACGGTTGGCTTGTTTGATTTTTCACCAGCAACAATCATTGACTCAAAACTATTTTCAGATGGGATCTGCAAAATTTAAGGGAGTGATGAAATAGTAGTCCACTTTACTTGATCCTGAGATAATTTTGTTCTTGTCTGAGCACAATAAAGACAGGCAAAACTGCTAGTTTGCCAAACGTAAACTGGCTTAGCTGCAAGGAGGACTGTGGGGGTGTATATAGTGTAGTTCTGTCTGTTTGAGGGAGGCAGGGGGTGTGGCTAATGGAATCTGGGCCAGAGGCAGGTGCATTAGGCACAGGTGTTTCTCATTCTTTAATCATTTGTCTCCCCATAAGCGGTAGTGGCTGCACCTGGAGGGGAGTCTCTGGAGCCACAAGACCTGAGAACACAGACTAGAGAATAGAGATGCTGCTGTGCGGTACCTTTAGCGCATTTAAAGTAGGGTTTCAAAGAAACACCTGAAATATGGCAATTTCGACATCAATGGAAAGCTTAGAACGCAAAGAATGCAATGTAATGTCATTCTGTCACATTATCTATACAAGAAAATGGAAACAAGCACGAAACGACAGTACTTTTTCGAGCGTGAATACTTCCGTGATGCTAGGAAACAGGCACGTTTTGGGTGACATCACGGACGGGTATTGCAAGCTCTGCTCTGTGAATTTGTGGGCAGAGTCAATAGAAGTACTATGTCTCTCTCTAAGCTTTATATTTTGTTATTTAAGGTTCAAACTGAGTCATACTTTACTTGAGATGGATAAGTTATAATGGAGAAAAATTTATCTGTTTTTTTTTTTTTTTTTTTTTACTTTTAACTCATATTTTTCTAATTATTACATTGAAGATTAACATGGACATATAAACGATCTGACGGAAAGCATGCGTAAAAACGGGGCAGGCAGGGTTTCCTCCAGGATTTTTTGAAACTGTGGCGGAGGGCTTCAGTGTCAGGTCAAAACTCAGCATAATCAGGTGTGGCCAGTTTTCATTAATCAGCATGTAGGCGATGTAATAATTGAAGTCTATGTGCATGGAGGTTTATCAGTTTCACATACGTCACGGTGGATTTCACTTATAATATGAAAACCGATTATACCTCTGGACTCCGGAAGTGGAATTAAATAATCATGAAGATACAATTAGGTAGAGCAGGATGTGCTCACAGCAAACACAGAAGAGAAGAGATACAACAACTATAAAAAAACAATTAAGACCTGAAATTGAGCTTGAGTGCATGAGAAGTACAGGCGGACGATTCAGGCTGCTTTTGAGGTATTGGGTGGAGATATTTGAGGGGTACGATTGCGTTCTAAATGGCATCGACTGGTCATGGCATGTCAGTCAATCACTGTTATGAGAGTCCACTTGATCGTGTTCATAAAGTAGTATCTTTTTTGTTACATGGGATTTAAAACCATGAACTACCGGGAGATCTGGAAGAAATCTATTAAGAGTTCTGACTCATCAGGCTTTAAAAACAAAACTGAAAACAATTTTTAGTGTTCACTGTATTATAACTATGGAACATCTGTATACTTTCAGAGTACACAACCCGTGTGTGACGTCTCGGGAAATGAGACTGTCGGCGGACTGGTTACGGTGGAAAAGGACAGGGGTCTGTTTACCACGGTGTAGCATCCCCTCTTCTTTTTAACACAGAGTTGAGGCGTCTGGACATTGAGGAGACAAGTTTCTTGAGTTTAGCCATTGGAATTTGATCCCACTCTTGTTTCATACAGGCTTCCAGCTGCTGGAGAGTTTTGGGTCTCCTTAGATGGACTTTTCGTTTAATTATGCCATCCTGTTGTAATAGCTGCAGTATGTGGTTTTGCATTGTCCTGCTGAAATACGCAAGGCCTTCCCTGGAATAATGTTGTCTGGAGGGGAGCATATGTTGCTCTAAAACCTTTATATACCTTTCGCATTCATGGTGCTTTTTAAAACATGCAAGTGTCCCACACCATATGCACTAATGCATCCCCATACCATCAGAGATGCTGCCTTTTGAACTGAACGCTGCTAACAGGAGGGGTGGTCTTTCTCTTCTTAAGCCCGGAGGACACGACGCCGATGATTTGTAACAAGAATGTAAAATTTGGACTCGTCTGACCACAGGACACTTTGTCACTTTGCTACAGTCTATTTTAAATGAGCCTTGGCCCACAGAACACGGCGGCGCTTCTGGATCGTGCTCAACAATGGCTTCCTTTTTGCATGATAGAGTTTTAGGTGGCATCTGTGGATGGCACGGCGGACTGTGTTTACTGGCAGTGGTTTCTTGAAGTATTCCTGGGCCCATTTAGCAATGTCAATGACAGAGTCATGCCAGTTAGTGATGCAGTGGCATCTGAGGGCCCGAAAATCACGGGCCTCCAGTAAAGGTCTTCGGCCTTGTCCCTTATGCACAGAGATTTTTCCAGGTTCTCTGAATCTTTTGATGATGTTATGTACTGTCGACGATGAGACCTTCAAAGCCTTTGCAATTTGTTGTTGAGGAAAATTGTTTTTAAAGTATTCCACAATTTTTTTACGCTAGCCATCACAGGTTGGAGAGCCTCTGGCCATCTTTACTTCTGAGAGACTCAGCCTCTCTAAGACATCCCTTTTGTAGCCAATCATGTTACACACCTGATGCCAGTTAACTTAATTACTTGCTAAATGTTCTTTCAGCTGATTCTCTTATATATTAATTGCTTTTTAAGCCCTTTTTTGCCTGTGTCCCAGCTTTTTGAGACCTGTTGCAGCCAGAAAATTTGAAATGAGCTCATTTTGTGGATAAAAATGTAAAATGTCTCAATTTCAACATTTGAAATGTTATCTATGTTCTATTGTAAATAACATATCGGCTCATGTGATCTGAAAGTCATTGCATTTTGATTTTATTCACAATTTACACTTCGTCCCAACTATTTCGAAATTGGGGTTGCATATTCAGTGATGAATCATGAATCTGCATTGGCCAAGGCTGGAATTTTTGTCTGGTATCGTTCCAATGAAACATATAAAGATGACTGCTTGAGGAAAACAAGCAAATTTCCTCATTCATTTATAATGAGGGGGATGCATATCAGGTAAAGGATCAGAGGAGATGGCAATCATTATCTACAACAGTCAAGGCACAGGTGTACATTGAAATTTTGGACCTTCTTTTTATTCCATCAATTGGAAATAGGTTTGGTGATAAAGAATCCATTTTTCAGGATGACAATGCATCTTGTCACAGAGCAGAGTGTCAGAGCTTTTCTTCAGGATAGGCAACTCAACTCAATGACATAGTCAGCAAACAGTCCGCATCGTAATTCAATTAAAAATTTATAGTGGAAATTTAAAAAGAGGTCCATGACAAGGCCCCATCCTGCAAATCTCATCTGTCCACTGCTATTCAAGAAAGTTGAAATCAGCTTGATGGAGAATGTTGTTTTTCTTCGCCCATGAAGTCCATGCCTCAAAGAATTCAGGCTGTCATAAGAGCCCAAGAGGACCAACAAAGTAGTAATTCAGACTTTTATTTATTTTTTGTTGATTCCATAATCATAATGATTTCATAAGATTTTTTTTTTTAATGTAGATTATGAGAAAATATGCCTTTAATTAAAATAATTAAATCCAATTAGTTTTAGGCGTGGTTCATGAAGCCTGAATGTTAAGCAAATAAACAAAAATTGTTTTGTGTCATATATACAATTTGTTTATTTGCTGTGAAGTAAAAAAAACTGGTTGAACATCCTCTTAGTGTGATGATTCCATAATTTTTGCCAGAAGTTGTATAAGATACACACTTATGCTTTGCAAGAACAGGTGTTTCCTTCAGGAAATGCAGCTGATTTTTACAATTATTGATTTATTTTTAATTATTGATAGCGATGATATAAACCAAGCATTGAGGAGGCAGTAATTTCAAAAAAAAAAATAATAATGAACAAAAAATTACGATCACATCTTGGACATCATGAAAGATTGACATATACAAAAATTGATCTCGTCTTTGACAAAGGTCTGTGAACCACTACCTTAGTGGGTTGCTGGCCCAGCTTGAGATGAAATTGCGATATTAAGTGCATTTGGGAGAAAATTATGTTTTGTGAAAACATAAACTTTCGAAGCAACCTTTTTAACACTGTATATGGCTAACTTACCAAGATGCTATTCCAGCCTGGGTTGTGGTCCCTGGAGCAAAGAAGGTTACACATGCCCCCCCGGAAACAGGAAGACCAAAAAAAGTTTAATATTTTCTATTTATTAATTTTGTTAAATTTAGCATTTCCTATCCCACTAAAATCAGCAATGTCCAATCAGTGATCTAGGTACTGGCACACTCGAATTTGGCTGCCATCTCAGAGTGCGCGGACACATCATGGTTCTCCTCTGAAACGTGCGACTGTCAGCTGCTGTATGCTAATACTCACAAATTGAAATCTCTCAAACTCAGAATGTGGGCGGAGGAAACCCAAACACGTGCTTTGCTTAGAATTTTACTAACGAGTGCCTGGCTGGCAGCAGGAGGCGCTTGACCAATGAACAATGCTGACCCTAACCAACTGTATCGCTCCCATTCCCTTGGCAGTGTGAAACATTGCTTTTAAAAGGTTGTTGACCACAATTGGCGCTGCCACGGCCCAAAGATTCCAACCTAAGCTGTGGTGGTCAATACTTACCAAGTGAGCCAACTCAGAAGCCTCAAATAAGCTTTTTTGACAAGTGATGTAATTGTCCCACATAAATATATCAGCAAATTAATAGTACTCCACTTTGGTTCATCAGCTGGCATATATTCAGGTCTATATTGTGTCTAGAATAATCAACCTTACTGCATTTTACAACACACTGAACAAAAATGGAGGCAAAAGAAAGTTACTTGGAGAGAACATAAATCACTGTGGAGGCCACTGAGGACTCTTCTACTCTGATGACCTGCTGAATTGACCTGGCAAGATAAGGCAAGGGACTGTTTCCCCTATACAGTAAAATCCACCGGATGAGTCTTTTTATGAGTCAGCTTGAAAATGTAACAAGGGCATGCTAATTGAAAATTATATGCATATCCTACAACTTCATGAATTCTAACTTTTATAGGGTATTTCATAACCATGAGAACTGACACATATTAACTTGTAGGTAATCCTAAATAAAAAAAAAGGACCTCCTCTACTCAGTATGGAAAGTGCACATAAAAACAGAAGAGAGTGATTTATAAATTCACTTTGACTTGTATTTCATTGCAGACAGTGGGAAGACAAGATATTTTATGCTTTGCCTTAAGGGTGTACTACGAAGCGAGATTAGTGGGTTAGCAAGGTTTAAATTGGAGGGTTTAAAAATCAATGCTCATCAAAGAAAGATATTGGGGGTTTTGGATATTTCACCCTAGATAATGCATAACATAATACTATGGTTTTGGAAGAAAGCCACTGCATCCGCTACAGAAATTTTGGCGTCATCGCAGAGGACCAAGAATTAATTAATAGATTCTTATTTGTTTTTTGCACAGGGCTTGATTGGGAATCTAAACCAGAACAAGTTTGATAAACTGGGTGATTTGAGCACTTTGTTGGGCCTATGGATCCTAAATGGGCCCAAAAACACTCAAATATGCATTTCACATTGGAGCCAGCTCTTTTTTGTAGATCCCTCATAATACTTTTTTGTATTATACTTTTGATGCTGCACATCTCAGCTTGAAAACCAGGTTCCTGGTTGTGCTCCTTTGTGTTTGGTGAAGGGGGGTTGCAGGGGGGGGGGGGGGGGTTGCTGAAGGGACGAAGGGTGCGTGTTAGGAGATGCATTTGTGCTCTGACAGAAGAAATGGACATTGTGTAGACCAAAGAAGAACAGGAACATCTAGAGTATTAACCGCAACAAAGTCCAAAAACCATGAACTGTCATGGTATAGGGTTGTGTCAGAGCCATTGGCAAGGGAAACTTGCTCTTTTGTGAAGGCACCATTAACGTTGAAAATTACACATAGATTTTAGAGGAACATATGCTGCCTTCATGATGATGTCATTTCCTTGGCCATGCATATTTCAACAACCCAATGCAAAATCTCATTCTGCTCTCATTATAAAGGCACGGCTAAGTAAGTGCGAGTGTTGTAGTGGCCTGCCTGCAGTCCTGACTGGTCCCAAATAGAAAATGCATGCAAAATGTCACAAAGACCTCGTATTATTACGCACCTCAAGACATTTTTCCAGGCAAATGGAACAAAATTAAACCTGAAACTGTAATGGCTGGTAAAATTGAGAGGCCAAGTGCAGCGGCCAGAGAGAAAAGAGCAGCACGGACACAACACAAACACAGAGAATTATACAGACCATCGGAAGAAAAAATCAGGCCGTTTCCCTTTAAGCTTAGGGCAGTGTGGACGGATATGTCCCGGTTTCTTACAATTATAGCAGATTATACGTCTGCGAACGGGCTTACAAGCCCGGCTCTCATATGAGCCATCAACCTGCATAGGCGCGCCAGGAGTGGAAGTTTCAGTGGGCGGAATTGGAGCTGTATGCAGTTGCATGCTGCGAGGAGCATTAACCCCGTTGTCAGCAAGAGCCAAAGATTATCAATTCGCACCGCAGTACGTACCAACGGATCCAGAGAAACACAAGGCTCCAATGTAGCCAGAGCGTCCTTAACCTCCTCAGCCAAAGCGTGAACAAAAACTGTCAGGAGAGGCGCTTCTGGCCAGCCTGTCTCTGTCGCCAAGGAGCGAAATGAGATTGAAAACTCATTTCAGAGCCCTGCCTCAGATGCATTAAACATGTAGCCGCGTCCTGACCACAAACATCCAGATCAAACACCAATACCATTTCTCTAACGAGAGTCTCCACTGTATTCACGACCGGTGAATTAGATCAAATAAGTGGCCCGACCCAAGTGAGTGCTGTGTCGGTCAACAGGGATAAAGTAAATGAAACCCAAGACTCTTCATTCATGAAACGTGAAGGCTGCGCTTTAAAAAATATTTCACATTGGGCAATGAAATCTTTACATCTTCCTGCCTTGCCAACATATCTTGGGGGTAACTGGAGTTTTGGCTCTCGAGGAAGGTGTACGGAGTGTGCTTGTGCAACATTCTGTGTGATCTGAGTAGGCAAGGCTCTAATACTCTCAGTGAGACTCAACAGAACGTTTTCCTGTCTCTGCATGGCATTCGCCTGAAGAGGGACTCTCTCTGCTAACTCTGCCTGCTGATTGCTCAGGCTAGAAAGACCCTTGCCACACCCAGAGAGAACTGCTTGTTGATTAGCCACAGCTTTCTCTAAAGCAGCCGCTGCTGACGACTCCATGCTGGGCTAAGGTGTTCTGTAATGGCTGGTAAAATTGAGAGGCCAAGTGCAACGGCCAGAGAGAAAAGAGCAGCACGGAGACAATACAAACACAGAGAATTATACAGACCACCAGAAAGTACTCGCGTCTCCAAAGGATGTATAATAGTCCAAAAAATGGAAGCAACGCGAGATTGAAAAAAAGTAGAAAAGGGAAAATCCCTAAAGAAGAAGGAACTCTAATAATAACGAGAAGATATAAAGTCACATAAAACCTGACTTACAGATATCTTCAGCTATAGTGCTTAGCTACAAACAGACAATCTAGCAAAGGAGGCGTGGCGGACTTCCGGCTTATATAGAGTCTGGGGATGCGCCGCCCCAGTTCAATCAGCCTGCTGGGTAAAGAATCCGATTGAAGGGAATTCGATATTGTCCCGGAACGAGAGCCGCAAAGAAAAGTCCAAAGCACGCACACACCTCACAAACCATGACAGAAACACTAAATCACATGTTGTCCTCAGCCCCTAAATGTTAACTGTTATGAAAAGAAGTGGCAACATTACAAAGAGGCGAATAAATGACTGTCCCTAATTTTTTGGTAATAAATTGCAAAAATCAAAACTGAAATGTGTTTATTCTGAAAAATCTATAAAATTCATGTGATGAAACATCAAATAATGTGCTGTTGTATTATTTTCAAACTAATACAGGTCAAAGATAATGTACAAATTACTGCTTTCACTTTTAAATTTAATCCAATACAATGTTCCAACTTCATCTGATTTGGGGTTGTATGTGCCACACAATGCCCAATCACGGCACTAGTGCTACATGTTGAGTAAATATTTTTTACCATTGGACGTGGAATGCGGAAAAGAACAAATGACCACAAGTCAAATAAACAGTCAGAAAACTCCTAAAATCATTGCTGTGCTTTACCTGCAGTTGTTGGGTTTCTCAACCTGTAACCAGTCCGGTTACATATGAACCAGATGAACATAATTATGGAAACAAAATTGAGTAGCCAGGGAACAGAAATATATCCCAAAAGTGGTGCATGCGGTGTACTCCTGTATTTTATTAATGACTGTGAAATTTTGACAACTGGAGATTTTCTGCTTTCCTGTCCGATATGACGAAGGGCAGCCAAGTCTTTGGACTTGGACTGCCAATATGTCAAAGGCTTTCAACTGATGAACAAGTCATATGTCTGTAGCCAAGGCAGTGGACACCGTTTTCCCTACTGGATGTTGGTTTGTTGCAAGAAAATAAAAACAAAATTACAAAAACCCTACTATTCATTAATGTAGTATATCTTAAAATTCTTTGCAAGTCGTCCATTCTATTTCTTTTTTAGCTTTTAACATCTATATGACCCATACAATAATGAAAATTGACCTTGAATAGAAATTTTAATTTGAATGCTCTGAGAAAAAGGAAAGCGAAAGGCAGACCTAACATTGGAACTGACCCCCAGGCCACATTCATTAAAGCTTTTCAGAGGCAGTGCGTTCTTTGTCAGCCAGGCTGCTGTTCTGGCAGGCTTTGATTGATAATCTAGCCGTGAGTGGAGTGGGAAATGTGCAGGAAGTGGACAGTTCCACTGGGTCACTGAGAAAAATTGAGTTTTTGGGCAGAGACTATTAGGCTTCTCTGTAATTGGAGAGTGTCTCCGTATGTCCCGCTCCACTGTTGCAGAATGTCTGCAACTTTTATAGAAATTAAATAAATAAACGAATGCATTACATATAAAATGTCAGCTGCCGTGTTCCCTTATATCTTTAAATGGTTTGGAAATGTCAAATGTATGCTTGTGTTGAGAAAAGCGAACTGATCCGGACCACTCAGGTAAACACTCACTGCAGGTCTTTTATCGATCACTTGTCTCAGATATCTCGTGAAAACTTGATATATTAAATCATAGGATTTTTTTATCATAAAGCAGGAAAACACACACACACACACACACACAAATGCGCATGCACGCATGTACACAGACACACACTCACTCTCATTTGTACATCCAAGCACACTTAAACACCTCACATACACAATCAGACACATCATGGAGTGATTTAATCAAAACGACAACATGGCCGAAAGCATGTGCTCACCCAGCATCTGATTAACATGGTATTCACACAGTCAGCCCCTCTTTGCTGCTGCAACACCCTCAGTTCAATTTTATCCACAATGTCTAACGCTGCAAGGACTTATTTCTATTCCAGTCAGAAAAGTATTAGTAAGTTTTGGCAGTCATATCCGCCAAAAAGGCCTTACTCAATCAGCTTTTCAGTTAATCTTTTACTCTGAGAAACATTGCGTGGACCTTGCTCTGCAAATTCGGGCACTGACACGCTGACAAGCAAAACCTTCCCCAAACTGTTGAAAGCACAGCAACATCTCAAACGTCATTCTATGCCATGGTGTTAATAAATAAACAAATAGGCCAAGCCCAAGCCATGAAACAGTCTGCACAACAAGGAGAGGCTACATACTTTTGTCTCTGTTTTGCAACTAATTCACCCACAAGTAAATTGTCAAGAAGACATATTTCATTGGCATTTATAACGTGTGAGGCAATGCACAGATTTTTCAGATGAAAGACATTCGGATTATTCCCATTGCTTGTTTTTTATATCCTTTCTCCTAGCGCCTAACCGAGAAATCAGCTTATTTGTTGAAATCCGTCATTAAGGACATTCCAGTCCATTAAAACATTAAGAAATTTTTGGAAACTTTTAATGCTAGTTTATCTTGAGCAAGGAAAGATGAAAAGTTCCGTTCCAAAGGTGATATATATTTGTTTATAAAACAGGTGCTTCCCATCCTTAAATGTGATTGGCTGAGCCGCGTTCCATGCCGGTATAAAATCACTGTAACCCACTGCATTTGAGGCAGACCGCAGCACAAAATATCCCTGCGCGCAACCAACTACTCGGCGCTGAACTGACTCGTTAGGTTACGTTTGTTACAAGACTTTTAGCTCGCTATTTCAGTGTTAGCAAAGTTTAGCCTTTTAACCCGCTAACCAGTTGGCTATCTACCTAGCTAGCTATTGCATTATAGAGTTCGATATCATTTTAGCTTGCTAGCTACATTGCTAACTAGCTCGCTATTTCAGTATTAGCGATAAATTGTTGATTTTTTTTGTTGTGTGTTTATTTTATGGGCGATGTGTAGGGTAACCACATCCATTGTAGAGAACGCTAGCTAACCGGCTAGCAAACTAATGCACGATTCAACATATTTTCCCGGACACCGGCAAGTGTTGAGGACAAAAGTCAATCTTGTTCCCTACTCTCACTGCTGGTTGTAATGATATGGCCGATCGGCGCGAGTTGAGAACAAGAAAACTCGAAAACCGAAACGAACGTAAAATTATTTAACGGGGCCTTCGGGAGACCGAAGGAGACATTCCAAATGGCCTGCTTTCATAGTATATCTACATTAGTGAGCCCAAATAGCCTGATGTGACATAATGGCGCTAGATGAAAAAGCAATATAGCGTCTGTGTTGCTTGCCAACCATTCTGTCCACTCTTGCTATCTGGCTTGGTGGAAGAACGAATAGTTCTCAATTTTATTGTTGCATTATTACCAATAAATTGTTGATTATTTTTCTTGTGTGTTTATTTAATGGGTTATATGTAGGGTAACCGTTTTATAAAAGCAATAAGCCCCTTGAAGCAGTGGGTTACAGTGATTTTATAACGGCGGAGGGGCACTAAGGCACTCCTCTGCGCGTCGTGCCTTAGAACGCCCCTCTGCCGCTATAAAATCACTGTAACCCACTGCTTCTCGGGGCTTATTCCTTTAATATTTATTGACCTGTGGATCGTGGGATTGCATTGTATCCTTGGTTCTCTGAGTGAGAAAGTGAGAGAATATCTCTCCAGTCAGATACATATTGCATATGTATGGGACTCCATGACACCATGGGTGGAATGCACATGGACACTTTGTAGGACACACAAGCTCGCTAGCACATGCCTAGACACATCATCCTGAGCTATTAAAGACCGTGGGCTGCACATTAATTCCTCCACTGGGTAAAATGCATCTCTGAGTGACCAGCTGGTGAAGAGAGAGTCTCTTATTCAGAGGACAGAGGTTAAAATGTAAACCAGATTCTCCATCATAGACACCATCTCTCCTCCCAATGAACATATTGCTTATGTATGAGATGATCTGTTAGACATGTCACGAGGAGAACATGACCTATAAACCTGAATGGCATAAGCACGAACACCATGCCAAACAAACTACATACAAATATACGGTCACACTTTAGATGAAGTGTTGCTCATAAAGGCTTAATACAGCATGTATAATGCCTTCATAAATGAGACGCTTAGCTGACAATGTTACCCTTTATAGCATTTAGCCACTAGCTAAGTGACATTGTCAGTTATATCACATCTGGCATCACATGCTGAATAAGGATGCGTTATTTCACCCTTTGCAATGCATGATATTTGCTTATGTATGATTTATGAAGACATTATCTCATTTATGAAGGCATTATACATGCTGTATAAAGCCTTTATGAGCAACACTTCTTCTAAAGTGTGACGAAATATACAAAGCTACAGTGCCTCATTGAACAGAGAGAGCTAGGCCCTGCAATCTGCTTCTTCCCTGACTGTGTGCCAGTCGCAACACAGGTCAATCTGGCCCAGGCAGACACTGACCAACAGAGTAAAAGGGCAGATAGGGTCACTCAAGTTAACTTGCCAGACGGGAGGAAGACTGAAAAGGTTAAGTCATCACCTCTGATTGCCGTTAAGGGAACAATCAGTGAGAGATGACCATGCTCAGTCCACGCACTGATTCACTGAAGGGTGTGCCAGCAGCCCATTCACTCTGTAAAATCAAGAGAAAGTAGATGGAGCTGATCATGTGGCTACTGCATATTTCTGTTAGGATGGGGCGAGATCCCTGTAGAATGCATCCAAGCATTTGAAGGAGCAGGTATGTCTTCCCTATAATAAACTTTATGAATCGTGTCAACAATCTAGTTAGGCAGCCTAGATTGCCCTATAGGGCTTGTTTCAAGCACTCATAGAGTTGATCAGTACACTTACTGTAGTCCATGCATTCCAAGTACATTCTGAGCACCCTGACACAGTGCGAAGGTGGAGAAATTTAGCAAGTTTGCCGGTCCATTTGGACGTCATAAGCTTTTTTGAAATCGGCAAGTCCCATTGCCACGCCCCCTGTTTTGTCGACTGGCATGAACACACACACATTCAGTACCTTCGCTCACACACACACACACAATGTCCCTTGTCAAATTTCAGCCTCTTAAGGTGAAAACTGGCCGCCAAAGGGAGGACATACTGAATGGGGGGGGGGGGGTCCTGGAGCCTATGTCAGCTTACAGTAGGCAAGAGGCTGGAGCACATTGTGGGCAGTTCAAAACTTTTGCTCTAGGTTCTTGCCCCATTGACTCATATCCTCATACCTGTGAGCAATTACAGTCTCCTATTAGCAGGATTCAAATCAACGACCTTTCTGGCTGCAAAATGACTGTGCTATCCTAATCACCACCTTGCCTTCCTGCAATTATTTTCAGTGGAATGCATTTAAGAAATAAAAAAAGGCAGTAAAAAAGAAGTTTGTCATGAACCATGCCAGGTTTGAGAACGGTAGCTTTCACTGAACAATGGAAGGTTCAGGACCTTACTAGCAACTCGCCTCATTAAGCAAGCTAGTGGGAACAAATTGTGAGGTAACAAGCAAGCCATTTTGTACATTTCTCGCAGAGATGGTTGCTACAAACAAGTAAGCACTAAAAAATAGCTAATTTCCGAGGGACATATTTGGTCTATCCAACTGTTTATCAGACTAGCTGCAAGGTTGGTGCCCCAATCACTTGATGCCACCCTCCTGTGATATTTATACAGTTTTACGCAGTATGCCATTTTAGTAGGTTAGGAAGGGAGGAGATTTAAATGTGGTCACTCTAAGACACAAAAATGTTGTCACTCAAGGTCTAATTGAGCTGACTGCATTTTGTTTAAATGCCCCCCTGAGGGGGATTTTAAAAAATTTCAGTACTGTGGGGGCAATAGAAGGCTGTCAACACTCATTGAAACGCAGGGGTGACAATGCCTGCTTAACTACTTAAAAGTTTTGTTCCCAGCTGGATGATGTATGATTTGATATTTTTTTGGGAACAAACACTAAATGTTGAAGTTGTTTTTGGTGTTTGTATGAGAGAAAATGCATCGTCTAGAATTAAAGCATACAGTAAAGCCAAACTTTTCCGCAAAATTAGTTCTAACCTATGCTCCTGTCTGTTTTACAGTTAATGTCAGAGAAGCTGGTTCATGGTTTGGTTAAAAATGTATTTATGACTCGACTTTTCTGTAATAATTCAGCCCATGTGCTCGGATCAAGGAGCAATGGTGCTTTTACTACCTCAAAACAGATTTGTAGCTCAGAACTAGACTTCATTGAAAAGGGTAAAAAAAAAAAAAAAAAAAAGATAAAGTAAACTTACTTCTCTTACATGTAATATGAAAGCCTGACTCCTAAAACATGATGTGTGAAACATGTTTCATAGAAAAGAAATCTAAGCTCAATAGCTCGGCTTCACAACCTTTTGTTTATTTGCTCGTCTGTTGACCAAGTATTGTGCTCTTTTGCAGTAACACTTACATCATATTGATGCCATCACCTAAGCAGTAATCAAACTACCATTCCGAGCAGTGCTGTAAACTACAGTGGCCGAGAGGGGTCACAACACATGTAAACGCCACAACACCTGCAAACTCAGAAAACATCTGCAAATTCAGAAAACACTTTCATCGATTTCACAACACATGAACTGCAAATGCCAAAACACCCGCATATTCAGAAAACACATGCAAACTCACAAAACACATGCAATGTCACAAAACACATGCAAACTCTGTAATGACAATAGAAATGTTTCCCGGGGGGACCATAATCAGTGACGGACCCACATCCGGTTGCCGGTTTAAAACGATCCATGAGAAGAAAATTGTTTCCAAAGAGTTACGTGTTCTTTTAACAGACTTAGCGATGTCTGATACCACAGTGGTTTTGTTTAATTTCAACATATTAAGGCAGTGTCCCCCATAACGTATTAGTCCACTTGGATAACTGTTAAATGTTCTGCAAACTTTGTTAGCTGTCAACTAGCTGGCTAGCGTGCTAGCGTTTCTACATTGATGTCCCAAAACGAGCGCACCGCACCTTCTTCTTGGCCACCACTATTTTTGAAAGTTATCACTGTCACATAGTATGTATGTCAACTCCGATTTCATAGTGCAATTTCGTGCAGATGCGAACACTTTGGCCATTCTTTAGCACTATTCCCTTTCCTGCTACGGACCCTACCACCATTTTTTTTAAATCGCTCATGTATCAGCTTATGCTGTGTTCCATTTGTACTGGGAAGTCGGGATTTCCAAGCTCCCAGTCGGAAATTTCGACTCTAACGCCCCCTTAAGTAGGATTTTCAACTCGGACAGTCAGAGATTCTTCACCTACCCCGAGTTCCGACTTCCGAGTTGAAGATGGCTGCACCATCTAGCAACAGTAAGCGAAACCTGTGATAATAAACTGTATATTTGCAATTCAGTGTCATTTGTGTTTCATTAAATCCGTCGTAGGTAAACGCAGTACTGAAAAAAGTTTATCGGCGGACTTGTTGCTCCGGTGTTTGCACGCAAAAAATACCGAGTAATGCGTTGCTATCAACTAGTATAGCTAGCAATAGCTAATAGAGGCTATCCTTGTCAGAGGAGACACCACTGACCCCAAGTCAGTTTTCCGACTTACTTAATGGAACACAGCCAGCTTGGGTATGACGTTGTTCCCAACCCGACTTCCGATCCAAATCGAACGTAGCATTAGCGCCATCACCACAGGTCTTTCTGCGGTCATGGCGCCAAGCTGATACATGAGTGATAAAAAAAAAAAATGGAGAGTCCATAGCTGGAGAGGGAATAGTGTTAAAGAACGGACAAAGTGTTAGTATCTGCACGAATTTACGCTATGAAATCAGAGTTGACATACATACTATGTGACAGTGATAACTTTCAAAAATAGTGGTGGCCAAGAAGAAGGTGCGCTGCGCTGTGCTCGTCTTGGGACAACAATGTAGAAACGCTAGCACGCTAGCCAGCTAGTTTAAAGCTAACAAAGTTTGCAGAACATTTAACAGTTATCCGAGTGGACTAATACGTTATGGGGGACACTGCCTTAATATGTTGAAATTAAACAAAACTACTGTGGTATCAGACATTGCTAAGTCTGTTAAAAGAACACGTAACTCTTAGGAAACAATTTTCTTCTCATGGATCGTTTTGCTGGACGCTGCAGGGTGAAATTGCCTTCAGACGTCGACTTCCAGGCTGCTCAGCCTGTCAGGCTGCGTAAACACCGCCCCCAAGTACAGCCAATCAGATCGTGAGCTAGAGTACAACCAATCCGCTCACGAGGCAGCCAATTCAATTCGGAAGCCCTTACTCGGAAAGTGGGCTTAAGAACATTAATATTGTTAAAAACGAATGCATTTAATCGTGAGTTTTCTCATTAAAGAAACTGATTCGGGAGGTAACGTTAGATATTTCGGCTATTTTGATTATATTAACCAATGCAAACAAGTGCTATTTTTTTGTCTTAAAGTGAACTTATAGACCTAATCTTAGCTAAACAGGTCATACTTGTTAATTTAAACACTTCTACAATATAACTTTAAGTATAACTCTGTTTGAAACATAAAATTGGCCTACTTGTGAGTTTTTTTTTTTCAATAAGCTGTCTAGTTGAGCTTCTTAAAAACTTCAACTGCAAGTTGCTGTAACGTTAACTGCCTTCAAGGCTGATTGTAGAGACTAGTGCCTTGCAGGCTGGTTAGAAGGCTAATAATCTTCAATAGTATTGCCTCAGATGCCTTCAAGGCTGATTGTAGAGCACTAGTGCCTTCAAGGCTGATTGTAGAGACTAGTGCCTTGCAGGCTGGTTAGAAGGCTAATGTTGATTTCATATTGTATAATCTTTGATAATATTCAGTCAGATGCCTTCAAATATGATTGTACAGACTAGTGCCTTCCAGCCTGACAGTAGAGACTAGCGCCTTGCAGGCTGGTTAGAAGGCTAATGTTGATTTGATATTGTATAATCTTCAATAATATTGCCTCAGATGCCTTCAAGGCTGATTGCAGAGCACTAGTGCCTTGCAGGCTGGTTAGAAGGCTAATGTTGATTTCATATTGTACAATCTTTGATAATATTCAGTCAGATGCCTTCAAGGCTGATTGTAGAGACTAGTGCCTTCCAGCCTGACAGTAGAGACTAGCGCCTTGCAGGCTGGTTGGTACGCTGATGATTTCACATATATATGTGTGTGTGCGTGTTTACAATTCTGATGCCTTCAAGGCTGACAGTAGAGACCCTCATCATTACTGAGGGGGTCTCTACTGGGAGTCTCTACTGAGTTGGAGCCTTCCAAGGCTAATTTAAAATCTTTTATTTTTCAGCCCATAGATTTATTACCGTTCGAAACCAACCACGTTACCTCAGAAAACTGACCGAGGTGTTGTTGCATATTGATGTTGTCTTTACTTTTTACACTCTTTTTAGGAGGTGAAACGATGTCTCGGCGCCATCGTGGAGCCCCATCTACCCGCCCCGCTAGAAAAGTAAAAAAAAAAAAAACAGCCCCCGCACCCACCCCGGGCCCTGATGCTCCTGAAGCAGGTCCCGCCCCAGCACCCACCCCGGGCCCTGATGCCTTGAAGGCATCTGACTGAATACTATGAAAGATCATACAATATGAAATCAACATTAGCCTTCTAACTAGCCTGTAAGGTACTAGTCTCTACAGTCAGCCTGGAAGGCACTAGTCTCTACGGTCAGCCTTGAAGGTATCTGACTGAATACTATGAAAGATAATACAATATGAAATCAACATTGGCCTTCCAACCAGCCTGCAAGGCACTAGTCTCTACGGTCAGCCTGGAAGGCACTAGTCCCTGCAATCAGCCTTGAAGGCATCTGAGGCAATACCATTGAAGATTATACAATATCAAATCAACATTGGCCTTCTAACCAGCCTGCAAGGCACGAGTCTCTACTGTCAGCCATGACGGCACTAGTGCTCTACAATCAGCCTTGAAGGCATCTGACTGAATACTATTAAAGATTATACAAGATGAAATCAACATTAGCCTTCTCACCAGCCTGCAAGGCACTAGTCTCTACAATCAGCCTTGAAGGCACTAGTGCTCTACAATCAGCCTTGAAGGCATCTGACTGAATACTATTAAAGATTATACAAGATGAAATCAACATTAGCCTTCTAACCAGCCTGCAAGGCACTAGTCTCTACAATCAGCCTTGAAGGCAGCTAATGTTACAGCAACTTGCAGTTGAAGTTTTTAAGAAGCTCAACTAAACAGCTTATTGAACAAAATATCACACAAGTAGGCCAATTTTATGTTTCAAACAGAGTTATACTTGAAGTTTTATTGTAGAAGTGTTTAGGTTAACAAGTATGACCTGTTTAGCTTAGTTTAGGTCTATAAGTTAACTGTAAGACAAAAAAAAACACTTGTTTGCATTGGTTAACATAATCAAAATAGCTGAAATATCTAACGTTACCTCCCGAATCAGTTTCTTTAATGAGAAAAGACGATTAAATGCATTCGTTTTTAACAACAATGATGTTCTTAAGCCCGCTCCGCTTTGAGGAGAGGAAATTGAATTGAATTGGGTGCCTCGTGAGCGGATTGGTTGTACTCTAGCTCGCAATCTGATTGGCTGTACTTGGGGGCGGTGTTTACGCAGCCTGAGAGGCTGAGCAGCCTGGAAGTCGACGTCTGAAGGCAACTTCACCCTGCAGCGTTTTGGACCTGCAACCGGATGAGGGTCCGTCACTGATTATGATCCCCCCGGGAAACATATCCGTTGTCATTACAGAGTTTGCATGTGTTTTGTGACATTGCATGTGTTTTGTGAGTTTGCATGTGTTTTCTGAATATGCAGGTGTTTTGGCATTTGCAGTTCATGTGTTGTGAAATCGATGAAAGTGTTTTCTGAATTTGCAGACGTTTTCTGAGTTTGCAGGTGTTGTGGCGTTTGCATGTGTTGTGACCCTTCTCAGCCACCGTAATAAACAACTTTAGCACCCGCTGCATCTCTGTAGCTCCACTCACGTAAAGTGAATCACTATTGAAGGTTCACTCACACCACTTTCAATAATACAAGAGCTAACTTTTTATTATTAAAGAAGCAAGGTGAAAGAAAACAGGGACAGAAGCAACTTTAAGGTAACACAACGCCAGTGGCTATTGAGACAGCTGCTTGATAAATGACAGCTAACATTAGCTGATCTGCAATCATTTACTTTTTGTTCTCAAAATAAGTGTTCCTTGCCAGCTCAAGGCTCCATCAGTTGCCGTCTTTAGGTCCCAATAAACAATAACAGAAAAATATTAAAATTTATTTATGGGCTAACATTCAACAAGTATCCGCCATGCAGCTGGAAATTACATAATTAGGGCTGGGGCGATTCTGAATCAACTCTTTTTTTAAGGCGTAGTGCCACCGCCTGCTGCCATGGGGCGAACATCCGAGCTTTCCATTTTCCTTTATTAAACCCGATGCAGGTTGAACAAAAGTGCCAAACATCAAAGGGCATGTGAAATGCTTCCGGAAAAAAACTTCAGACATCAGACTATTTTTCGGCGACATGCTGCACGGAGCCAAGTAAAGGACTACAGAATCGTCTCCTATTAACCAATTAGGCTACTCTAAGAAAAGTAACCTGTTCCAGTTTACTTTGCTTGATGAGCAATCAAATGGTGGATTCGTTTACTCTTTAAGTTGAATGAGTAGAGCTGTTTATTAAGACAGCATGTTTGATTGCTGCATTTTGACATTTAAATGGCCATAGAACAGCACAACATGAACACGATTGCCATTGCCACGGCATTTCGTGCGACTGTGATAATTTATATCTCACATTCACGTTTCATCCGCTTGTCAGAATGTTTTCCACCTTGTGTATTTTTTATTTTTTAAAAAAAATATCGATTCAGAATCGCCCCAGCTCTATACATAATACTAAAAATACATGTTAGTTTATGCAAGCTATAGCTAATATAGAACATAGAATACATTGTTTTTTTTTCCCTTGAACACGTTATGAGCAATATCAGAGAGACAAATTCTATAAAGTGAATCTTGTAGTGGACTTTAAAGAGATGACTTGTACCGAAATCTTCAATTAGCTCTTTCAGAGTGACATTTTTCATTTAAAAGATTACTTGGAAAAAGCATGAAATGTCATAGGTTGCTGACGGCTCTGTCTGGAACACTGGCCCTCAATTTGTAACTTATTTTATTCTGTAATGGTGTTTTATAATCCCATGTGGGATGGATTGCTCTGTGTATGACACCGTAATAAGATTTAATTCATTCATTTATTCATTCATTGTTAAGTCACCAGCTTATGAATATACAATGTCTGTTGCCGTTGATGAACAGAGAGGCAAAAAAAAAAGAAAGTTCATCATAAAAAATTTAAAAAATCAATGTGTTTCATAAAGTGCACAGGAGTTAAACTGGAAAAGAAAGGCAGCAGCATCTTTTTCCTGAAGAACAAAGATTTTGTCATGTCTCCAGAACAGTTCCTCTGGGTGACAGTGCTGTCTTTACCTCTAATTCAAAGAGTTTTGGGTGATCTTAGCCTGTTTACCATGAAGGGGCCAGTGGAGGGTGCATCTGGCAGGGGCTGAGAGAGTGCTACTTTATAGTAATACTTCCATGAAAATCTCTCAGAGGATATCATCTGTAATATTTGATTGAATTAACCCACGTCTATGGGGTGTACCCGAATAAAGATGGAATGCTTTAAATCTATCTAAAAGCCAGTATCAATATGGATGATTCTAAACAAAAACAAGGAAAATCAGACCTTTGCACCATCATCTGTAATATTTGATTGAATTAACCCACATCTATGGGGTGTACCCGAATAAAGATGGAATGCTTTAAATCTATCTAAAAGCCAGTATCAATACGAATGATTCTGATCAAAAACAAGGAAAATCAGACCTTTGCACCACTGAAAAAAAAAAAAAACATTTTTAAACGAGTCCATGCTGTTACTAAGAACATCTATAAATAAACTTCACAATGCTGAATTGGTGATATTTCTGACAAATATTTACTTTCTCAGATGAAACTAACAACGAGACAAATGCAGCACCCAGAATCCAACACATGAGCACACCAGAGAGGAATAACACGGTTTCATACATAGCCCGAGCTATACTAAAATTAGGCAGATGTTTTTTTGAACTGCACATTTTCTTTCATTCTCCAATCAATAAATAAGTAAATTTAATTGACACGGGATGAATCAGAACTCATGCGCAGATGAAAATCCAATCAATTTATTGATTATCCGAGGTGGTAACAGGCAGTGTGATTTCAATACAATTGGGTGAATCCAGAATCGTAATCACAGTACAGTCGAAAAGTAAAAAAAAAAAAGAAAAGAAAAACTATGAAGTCAGTAAGCCTAGCCAAATCACAAAGAGAGAGTCAAAAACCAAAAAGCCAATAAGAAATCAAGTCAGCAAGTCAAGGTAAGTCAAACATACACAAAAAACAGGATTTAAATTGTAAACCCAGGCACAAACCGAATTGTGACCAGGAAATCTTAGAAATCGTGGAACGCTCCTCGAAAAGACCCGTGAACAGGCTTTACTAACTGGCACTGGAATGATCTGAATGGGAGGAATATATAGGGAAGCTGAGTGGCTGGTGACAGTGGGCTGCAGGTGAGGTGAACTCAGAAGATACAGAGGTGTGGTTACAAATAAGAAAAGTAAGTATCTGTCAACACTCAAAATTTCATTGACACGCTGACGCAAGCATAACATTCCCCAGTGCGACATCAGGCGCGCTGTCGTCTGTGCGCTCTGTGAAGCAGGAAACGTGACTTGTCAGTAAAGGGATCAGTCCTCCACTGTGCTATTAGCCATCGAATATATCTGTTCACCCTTTCGAGCTGATTTCTTCGTCGAGCAGGGGTGAAGTCCAGTCCATGAAGAGGACAATGCATACTGAGATGGACTTCCCAGAGATAATTTCTCATGGTTTGGGCAGAAATGCAGCGATTTTGGAGACCAGCTGTCTCATCTGTAGTGGCAGTTGCTGTTGTCAGAATATGGCAGTCCTAGGCAGGAGTTGTCACACAGAACTGTCGCACATGTAGGCGGTTCGCTTTTGTGCCTAATTCTTCAAAACGGCGTCTTAGGTGACTTATCGCTGGAACATGGAATTTAGAGCCCTCGCGATTGCCCTGAGATGTATTCCTGCTTTGAGCATGCCAACGGCAGACTCCTTGAGCTTTTGAGTCATCTGTGGCATTTTGACAAATGGGACTTTTGGGGTGGGCTTTTATTATTGACAAGAGGACAAGGTTTTCCTGGGATGACCACACCTGATTTCAGTAGCTCTTGATCAGGCCCCACCTGTCTGATGGGCCTTTCTGACTGGAAACAGCTTCTTTGCTGTTAGTAAATTTAGGAAGTAGGCAGGGAAGGCATGCGCACTCCTACTCTACTTGCCTTGATTGGTTGGCAGTCAGAAAGGCGCTTGACGTAGCATAGCACTTTTCAGGACAATTAAATAATATTCGACTGAAGAAGGCTTCAGGCAATGCACTGTTTCAAAAGCAGTCCGCTTTTCAAAGAGACATCTGCTTTTCCCATAAGATTGCATATAAAAAAGATGCAGGTCATTGAAAGAAAAAAAAGAAGCTAAGTGCGAACACGCCCTTGGTATCCATAAAATAAAAGGTAGCGCCTTAATGAAGGTAAACAAACTCAATTACACATGAACTTTCCTTTTGTGCGTGCTCGAGAGCCTTGATATTGGGTGGCAATACCAGTACTGAAGCTGAGCCGGCGTCTTTTGACAGATCACTGCTCTTCATATCATGCCGGTTTGCGGCTATACTCTTACGTGCACAATATTTAAACATACTCAGAAGAACCACTCTTGGTGACACATCACGGATGAGGTTGCACTGGTCCTTACCTGCATCGCACATGATAGCCAAAATCAGTTTTCATCAAGTATATGCTCGAAATCATTCAGTTGCACACTAAATCACTCACACACTCAATAACTGTGCGGCCATACAACTCCTCATAACAACACTGGGTCTGTTTTAGCCCTAGACAGTGGTGAAGCACTCTTAAACAGACTGATTGGGAGCAGACCCTCTAGAGTGCAAAGTGCCTGGACTCTGACGCTCAGGTAGGGCAGTGAGGTGAACAATAAAAGAGTGTTGACCTGACAGTTTTCATGATGAAGCAGGCGGTAATTTGTGAGCAGTGATTCTGTGTGTGCGTGTGCCTGTGATTGTGGGTGTGTGTCCCTTGCCAGCATGTTAATCGTCGGCCATGCGCCTCCGCTTCAGTTTGGTCAGCCAAAAGATTAACAGTGGAATAATAGACCCCCTAACACCCGCCCACCACCCTCATCAGCACTGAGGAAGAGCATGACCATCTGTTTGGAGTAGCCGACTGGGCCTGGTGCCGACCTACAGGCCCGGCTTAGACTCACTAATTTGGTTCCCAGTGGTGCTCTAAAACTCCCTTACTGTAGCTCAGGAACAGACGGATAACAGGCTGGCCGGCACATTTTGCTGGCATATCGGTAATGGGCAAGGTGAATAGCAGGTAGCTATCAGACCTTAAGTGGCATTGTTCTTTTATTCGACAGGTTCCTTTTAAGAAGAGTGGCGAAGCACTCAATTGCAAATAAGTTAGGCAGCAGCCTGCTTTTTTCATGGCATGACATTTAAAGAATATAGTCCTTTGAGTCTCAAGGTCAGGGACAAAATGATTGCGTTTACTGGTTTCAAGTCAGTTAGATCACTCAATGTCATAAGAGCACAGTTTGTGGGTCTTCCACGGTGGTTGGTGATACCTATTTTTTCCTGCTCCAGTGAATGGTGTCATGTTCCTCACTGCAGATTTATAATTCAAAGTAACAAAGTAACAAACAAATTTTTTCTCTGTTTGGAACCCAAAACAGAGAGCACTGGGAAATGCTTCCAAAGGTTTTTTGTGTGTGTACGCAGAACCGTATGATCTTAAGACTTGACACTATACACCGAGTCATCTCCTCTATCTAATCAGGTGTTTTCACTGAGCTCAAGAGCAAAGTTCCAGCAAGGGGGGGGGGACTTTCCAACAAATTTGCTACAACAAATAATGTAATTTTAAGTACAATTAAAAAATAAAAAGACTTCAGACCAGGTTGCTTGTAATGACACAATTAGAGTCCTTCCCAAACTTCCAAAGTGGACTGGCACAAGTTAGAAGCGTCAGTTGTAATGTAGCTACCATTCACTCTATATTGAGAAATTTCATGCATCACCCAAAAAAAGTTCGGACAGTGTGAAAAATCCACATAAAAGCAGACAGAAGTGATTCTGAATTTACTCTGACTCCTACTGTTGTATGAAAAAGTATTTGCCCCCTACCCAATTTCTTCTACAAACCCCAGATCCAATGAAGTTGGGACGTTCTGTAAAATGTGAATAATATTCAAGCAAAAGCCGCGAGTTGTTTATTATAATCATAGCCAACATGCAAATATAAACAATTTAACAAAATGAAAATAATTTAAATCTAACTAGCTGAACAGTATACCATTTGTCTCAGTTGTACACATCTAATCCAATTCTGATTGCTTTGAAATAAGTCTCAATACCTGATAAAAGTGGAGATTCAGCTAAACAATTGAAGAGTTGTAATGCAAAACCAACCAAATCCACTGAACCTCTTTTGTTCTCAATTTAAAACAAAAGAGGTTGAGTGGACTTTGTGGGTTTTGCCGTCCAACTCTTCAATTGTTAACTTAATGGCAATATGGCGAAGAGATAAGGGTATTTTGCGTAAAATCCTCTAAATTCTATTATCTGATTGTCGTAATGGATTGGAGCAAATGCACAGAGAAAGGTCTCTTTATGTGTTAGATGACAACCCCTCAAGAATGAGATTATTATTATTATTATTATTATATGCCATTTGAAAGCAAATGTTGGATTATGCCAGATAAACCGGGCAGGTCGCAAATGAGATTTATTGGAAGACAAGATTACCTATGATCTGGGATCACTCAGATGACACTGCATCAAGACTTTTCATTTGTCTATAAGTGATATAACCCCAGGGGCTAAGAACTATTCCAGCGAACTTTTGTCAAGTACTACAATACGTTGCTACATCCACAAATGCTAGTTTGCCACTTTGGTTACATATGGCTTCCTTGTTGTATCGTAGTGTGCAGAAGCACCATTGTCTTCTCTGAGCTCAAAGGCATCTGTGATGAACCACCTCACAGTGGAAACATATTGTGGTCGGAAAAAAACCCCCCCCAATATTTCAGGTCTTTTTTGGAAGAAATGGACGCAGTGTGCTCCAGAACTTAGAAGAGAAGGACCATCCAGGGGTGCGTTTCCCAAAAGCATAGTTGCTAACTAAATTAGCAACTTATATAATTCGTCCATTCACAGTCAACGGTTCAAACTATGTAAGTTAGCATCTGTGCTTTTGAGAAACGCACCCCAGACTATTATCAGCAACACTTCTTACAGCCATGCTTTGTCGTGGTTTGGGGTTATGTTTGTGCCCTTGACCAGGGTAACTTGCACTTCTGTTGAAGGCACCAGTAATGCTGAAGAGTGAAATTAGATTTCAGAGCCTACACAACAACATCTTTTCCAGGGACGCATATGCATATTTCAAAAAGAAAATGCAAAATATGCATTCTGCATGCACTATAAATGCATGACCTGCCTGCAGTCTCAAGGTGTCCCCAAGAGAGAACTTGTGGTGCATTTTGTATTGCAAAATGCAACAAAAAGGACCCTGGAATGTAATACACCTTAAGACTTGTTTGCAGGAAGACTGTGTCAAAACTACACCTGAAACGCTTCATAAGTTGGTTATTTCGGTGTCTTGACCTTTATTAAGTGCTATGACAAGAAACATCAACATTAAAAAGAGTACTTTACTACCCCAACTTTTTTTGAAACATTTTACAAGAATCAAAGTTGTAATAAGAGTTTATTTTGCAAAATCAATAGAATTTATGTTGTGAAACATTAAACAATGTGCTGTTGTATTGTTTTTGACTTTACACAGGTCAAATACAATATACCAATCTCGGCTTTCAATTTTAATCTTAACTGAACATACTGTCTCAACTTGGGGTTGAAATACAATGCTACATATTTTGCTGAACAAATTCCATTTTCACCTTTATATTAGAATTTATTTTTGATATTTTTTTCCGCTCTCTGTGCCTTTGCATTTTTGAAAATAAAGCCCTGTGCATACAGCCGCTTTGTGATGAGAAGAGGCTTGGGACACCAAGGAGAGCCAGGACATAATGAACATAAAAAACAGATGCCCAGATTTTACCATCACTCTTTATAATCTAGGGATGCTCTGTCATGACAGCTTGTTCCGTAATAAAGAATCAGCAAAGCAGTAATAAATTCAAAATTATATTGCAGCCCATATTGCTGGTATTCCTTTTATTCCCTAGCTACTTTATTGGCTGTATAGACCACAGATTCACATTCCAGGTACGATAGCGCATGGTACTACATTAAAGAGACCGAAGTTAATTCACCCTTAGGAGTAGATTCAGACATTGGGAGGCAGAGAATGATTTAGAGGAATTTGTCCTTTTGCATGGCATGGATCTGTATTTCAAATGAACCTCCTGATGGGAAAGTTGAACGGAGGCTCACAACTTGCTCCAGCACACCGCATCATATGAAAATAAAGTTAATCATTGACACCCAGTTTAATTCTCGCTTCCCGCTTTGAAGAGAGAAATCCAGGAACTGGCCATTAACAGAAAGCTCATGGATTCAGTGAAGTCATGTGCCTTCGTGTAACCGTAGTTCTCACAGTAAATTAAAAAGGGTACAAAGATATGTATGATCTGATGACATTTCTAGGTGCGATGCATGGTGCTTCAAACATGTTAACTTTGTTTCATTACATTGCATTTATTAGGCAGATACTTTTATCCAAAGCCACAAATAGTAAGTGAACACTGATAATATAAACACTGACACTAGGACAGCTGTTTTTTAGATCACTTGAAATGATCTGAAGTTACAGCAAGGATTCACTTTTGGCTCCAATATCCTAGTTTTTATTTTTCTCTTCAAAACAGGAGGCTGTGGTTTGCTCCTAAACTCCTCATCATGGGGAGGAATAAAGAAAGTGTGGTCAAAAATTATTCAGGACATTGGATAAATTAAAATCATAATTTTAAAAGGTTTGGTTTTTTTGGTTTCTGATTTGCCAGAGCAGATCATAATTAGACAAAACTGAGCCACTCAGTGGCTCATAAAAAATAATAGTAAATTATTTATTTATATTTACTAATTTAAAATGAAAATGCCTAATTTATGACATTTATGAATATATATTCTTAAAAATTGGCGTAATACAGGTCATGTCATACAGGTTTGGTATGACATATTTAATTCAGGTTTCTCGCATCGTGATTGGTCAGATTCCGTTCATTGTAAACATAGAAACGATACCAATCCTCCGGCTAACCGTTAACCATCGCTGGCGTTCGTTTCTAGTATGTGGTTTTATCAAGTCAATGGGATGAATAATTTGCTAGCTAGCATTCTAGGGTTTTTTGCCATTAGAGTAGTTGGTCATATGAGTTACTCTTATCATAGAAATTTGAATGTATTAATTTAATGGCAAAAAGCATTAGCATGCTAGCTAGCTAATTATTCATCCTATTCACTGGAATAGACCACCAACAAGAAGCTACCAATTTTTTTTTTTAAGATTTTTTTTGGGAATTTTTTCCTTTATTTGATAGTTGTACAGTGTAGAGAGACAGGAAGGTTGGGGAGAAGAATGGGGGAAGACATGCAGCAAATGACCCGAGCCGGATTCGAACTCAGGTCGCTGCGGGAAGGACACAGCCTTTATGGTACGCGCACTTAGACCGATGAGCCACTGGGGCGCCCCACCAATTTTTTTTTAAAGATTATCTTTTTGGGAATTTTTCCTTTATTCGATAGTTATACATTGTAGAGAGACAGGGAGGTTGGGGAGAGGAATGGGGGAAGACATGCAGCAAATGACCCGAGCCGGATTCAAACCCAGGTCACTGCGGGAAGGACACAGCCTTTATGGTACGCGCACTTAGACCGATGAGCCACCGGGGCGATCTCAAATTTGAGGGCCCGAGATATCAAATATATGAAAGTCAAGTGGTAATTTTCTTTTATTCCGAGCTTTATAAACTAAAATTACTACTCTTGTTCATGTCTTTTGAAAAATGCATGCTCATTTTGAATTTGATGCCAGCAGCAACTTCAAAAGTTGGAACAGAGGCATGTTTACCACTGTGTTGCATCACCACTGTTTTCAACAACATTCTGTAAGCATTTGGAAACTGAAGAGACTACCTGCTGGAGTTTTGAAAGCAAAATGTTTTCCCATTCTTGCTTGATGTAAGATTTCAGCTGCTCAATACTTTGCAGCATCATTTGTCACAGTTTTCATTTATTAATGTGACAAATATTTTCAGTGGGTGACAGGCCTGGACTGCTGGCAGGCCAGTTTAGCACCCAGACTCTTACAACAGAGCCATGTCATTGCAATACGTGCAGAATGTGGTGTTTGGCACTGTCTTGCTGAAATAAGCAAGAACTTCCCTAAAATAGATTTCTGGGTGGCAATATATATTGCTCTAAAACCTGAATATATCATTCAGCATTAATGGTGTCTTCATAGATGTGCAAGTAGCACATGTCATGTGCACTTCTGTACCCCCATACCATCATGGATGCTGGCTTTTGCACTGTGCAATGATAACAAGCCAGATGATCCTTCTGCTCTTTAGTGTGGAGGCTGAAGCGTCCAAAATTATCAAAAAGAATTTCACATTTTCATTGGCAAGACCACAGGATAGTTTTCAACTTTGCCTCAGCCCATCTTAAATGAGCTCCAGCCCAAAGAAGGTGGCAGCGTTTCTGGATCTTGTAAATATAATTTTATCTTTACATGGTAAGAGAAATTAAACGTGTGTTTCAGAGGTCGCGTTAACCGAATATTTTCCGTCATTGATGGATTTTTTTTTTAACAATGATGGAAAATTTTGAAGGCCATCCGTCATTTTGACAGAATGTAATTCACACCCCCGTTCAATTGGTGGTGAGTGTCATATTGTCTCGAGCATTGTCTTTGATCTGTCTGATCCTGTATTCCTCATATTATATCAGAGATGCCAAGTCTCACACATTCGGCGTAAGTCTCTCGCCTCTTAGTGGCATTCAAGTTCCTGTGCCGTAGTCAGCAATTATTCAATCAACGCACACTGAAGAAATTCACTCGCGGAATTTAAGTCATTGTGCATTAAGTTAAGCAGTTTCACATTCATTACGGTGTATTTCCCCACTAGTGACACGGAAATCGATTATGACTCGGGAATTCTTACGCTTGTCTTTGCTAAGGGATTGAAAGCAATGGAATTGCATAAAGACGTTTCAAAGGGTCTTATTTCATTTAGCTGAACAATTTAAACAATCATGAAACACATGCATTGTTTCTAATCCCTGAGTAAAGAGAAGCACGAGAAGTCCGGAGTCATAATCGCTTTCCATGTTACTTTTGGTGAGATCCACCTTTACGCAAGTGAAACTGAAACTTCAACGCTCAAGGATTTTAATTCCGCGTGAGAATCTCGCTAATAAGCGTTCATTGAATAATTGCGGACTACGGTGAATAAGCCTAAGAAATGCGTGAGACCTACGCCGAATGCGTGAGACTTGGCATCTCTGCATATTTTTGTAATATGATCATTTGCTCTTCATTTGTAAAATATGCTGCTCGGCTGCCGGTAGACGATTGGTCATATGCTACAAACGCTGTCTCTGTTATGTGAACACGCAGATATCTAGGTCGGGAAAGCCCCAGTTGACGTAAAGAGTTGATGAAGAGCTTCGTAGGACCGCTTAGCGAGACTGCGGTTGTTAGGCTTAGTGAAGCCCAGCAATAACTGAAAGCATTGTTAATTTGCGCACTGATACTGTGTTGGGGGAGAAATCATTTGTGATGTTTTATAAAGTTCATACAGCAGTAAGTTCGAAAATCCACGCAGTGCTGTATTTAACACAGTGCGCAATGTGTGTCTACATGAATCACTGTCAGCATCAGCTAATGCGTAATCTATAAATTTTTCTGTTTATTTTATTTTAAAAAATAAACGATTATCATTTTAAAAAATAAAATTACAATGACGGATAATAATTGGTTATGACGGAATTTTTATGCCTCTGTCCGTCATGATGACGGACAATCAGAAAGTGTAACGCGACCTCTGGTGTGTTTGTGGATGCAGAAACAAGCTGTGTTCACTGACAGTGGTTTTCAGAGGTATTCCTGAACCCATGCAGTGATTTCCACCACCAAATCCTGTCTGTTTCAATGCAATGCCTGCGGGGCCTGAGGATCACAGCCATCCATTATTGGTTTTTGGCCTTGTCCCGTATGCAAATTTTTCTGGATTCTCTGAATCTTTTAATGCTCCGAAGATGATGAAATCCCCAAATTCTTTGCAATTTTACATTGAGAAATGTTATTTTTAAATTGTTGAATTATTTGCGCTCACAGTCTTTCACAGAGTGGTGAAGCCCTTGCCATCTTTACTTCTGAAAGACTCAGCCACTTTGGGATCCTCTTTATAAACCCAATCATGTTACTGACCAGTAGGCAATTAACCTAATTGTGAGGTGTTCCACCAGGTGTATTTTTTAGCATTATACTACTTTTCCACTCGTTTGTTGCCCCTGTCCCAACTTTTTTGAAACATGTTGCTGGCATCTAATTCAAAATGAGCAGATATTTTTCTAAAAACAAATTTCTCAGTTTCAACATTCAATATGTTGTTCTTGTGCTAATTTAACTTTTTATAAAGGGGAAAGTTACTCGTCAGAAGGACAAGTTGGCTCAATTTTAAATATATATACAGTACTGTGCAAAAGTCTCAGACACCCTGCACTATTTAAAATTGAAGAGCCTAGAGCTAAAATGCTTTCGTCACAAAATGTCAATTTTGAGAAAATCAACTTGAGACTACAAAAGATGTTTTCCCATCCTTACCTTACAATGTGTGAAAATGTGACTTAAGTAATTTGCAATTTGCAACTTAAATCTGGCTTTTGATGTTTAATTTTTGTTTTCTACGTTGGTGTTGCTGATGATTTTTAAAAAAAAGTGTATTTCGAATTCCATATGCTAATTTAAAAAGTCATTTTATCCTGTAAATAAATGTTTGTATTTCATTAACAACAGTTGATACAGATAATATTGTCTTGACTGAGCCCTGATGTCTACATCATCATGGCTGTCTGCAGTTACTTGGTGGGACAGACGCAATTGAGACAGTCTGCAGAAGACCAGTTTCCACTCTGCTTGGAACAAGCAAAAAGCCAATAATCTTATTAAACTATAGCACAACAGGACAGTGTTCAAATTTTTTAAGCAACACCAAATATTGGTTTGATTCAGTTTTTGACAGTTTTCAGCTCTGTATAGTACATTTCTCAGTTATTTGGATACTTTTAATTTCATTGTTTTGCAAGCATGATTTCCCTATGAAATTGCTTAAAATGTGCCTGAGACTTTTGTACTGTACAGTACTATAACTTTCTCCGGGTAGGGTGCATCCTACCCTAATTATGAAGCATAATGTTCTTCATGTCGCTTTCTTTTTGTGCTGTTAAAAAAAGTTACACACTGTCATAACCAGTTTCCCGAACGGCGTGTTTAAATTTAAGCATTTGGCAACACTGTGATATTACAGTATGTCTTTCTCTGTTTTAACTTAAATTTTTTTTTTGAGAGTGAGAGAGAAGGAGGGTATTTTTGAGGGCACCCATTCTCTTTAGTGCCACACAGGGGAAATTTGCTCAGTTTTTGATTAAATTGAGCACTGAAGCTCAAGGTGAGCCGTCATCACCTCCTGGAGCTTTGGCTGGGTCTGTCAGCCTGTAGCTCACGAGAGGTTCAGGCTTTATTTAAAGTCTTATCTGTGCAGGTGCGGGGAGCACGCAACCCATGAAGGATGACGATTTTTCAGAATCTAATGTACTGACACCGCACACAATACACCAGAGAAAAGCTTTGTCGAGCACAAAACACCAGCCATTGTTGCACCAGCTCCTTTATGCAGCATAAAGGGTACCATGTCTAGTTTGAATTGCGTGGGGGAAAATGTTTAAATTATGAAGATCATAATTAATAATAACAAGATGACTATATTAAGTATACAATATTGTAAAATCACTCGCAGTCTTTTATGTGCAAGGCTGTTAATTCATCGCTTCACAATTTCTGCTTCTCTGCGGCAGTTTGGCCCGAATATGGCCATTGGACCAGTACTTCAGCTTAGATCATAACAATGAAAGGACTGTGAATGACCCCATCACTCAGAAGAGGATTCTTCAGAGCATGTGAACAAAGTGAAGGATTTACAAACTAATCCACCCCGCTGCTCTTTGAGGCATCATAGATGGAAGCTCATGTCTTGCTGCACATTTTTATTTTGTTCTCTTTAGACATAATTCCCAATTCAGGTGCTGCGCGTTAACTTTCTTGCTATTTTGCCTTTGACAAAGCGTGAAAGCCAATTTAAAAAGCTGGGTTGTCAGCCATGGTCATAATAAAAAAAAAAAAAAAAGTATATCCAACAATATAATATTCATTCGAAATGCAAGTTATGTACAAATATTAATGTACATTTATCTGCAGTGCCATAAAAAGTATCTGCTTCCTCCTGATTTCTACTATTTTTGTGTATTTGTCACATGAAATGTTTTCAGAGCTTCAAACAAAACATAATTTTTAAATGCTAATTTCATTTATTGAAGAAAAAAGGCTACCCAACTACTGCATTACTCATAATTGCTCTGCAAAACTGAATTACAGGTTTTGCTACCTTTAGCAGCAACAGCTGCAACCAGATGCTTTCAGTGCATGGAAATCAGTCTTTTACATGGCTCTGGAGAACATCAACACCCCATTTAATTCTCCCCCCCCCCTTTTAAAGAGGTACATCCATTGGCCACTAACACAGAGTTTATGGATTCAGGGATATATAGGCCGCGTGCCTTTGAAGAAGACTGGTCTTCACAGCCATTTCAGAGGGGAGCGAAACTGTCGCATAATCCCAGCTGGTTTCTGAGTGAGATACATGGATCTTGAAATATATCAACACTAACACTGATATCCCTGGACAACTTTTTAGCAATCCTTTGAAATTTCATCGTCTAAATAGATACCAAGGATTAAATCCGCACTCCAATTTATCATTTTGTATTCTGTTCATACATAGTAGGTGTTTTTTGATTTCGAAGTTTTGAATCTGCTGATTTTTCATTTTATTTTAAGTGTTCTGTCATCCATTGCCTTTTTTTGTTATTATTTTATTTCCGGCATTTAGTTTCCGTTTGTGTTGGATTGCTTTCACTCTCCACACCAGCTCCCTGTGTTTTTAAATCAGTTTATCCTCCCATTTGTATCTGTGCCCCCAGTCACGCTTCCTTGTTCTTTCCCACCTGACTTTAGTTCCCCCTCTTGATTTGTTAGCTTTATAAGTTCCATGTTCCTTACCTGGTCAACGTACGAGCTCCCTGCATTCTGAAAGTGGTTTCTGGTTCTGATTTCGTTTTATTCATGGTTTTTGAGTTTGCCAAGTCCTCTCTGTTTTGTGATATTCCTGGTTACAATTTTGGCCGGTTTCCCGACATATGATCCTGTCTTCTCCCTAGTTTGGCAATCATACGGTTTGGCTTTCGACCCTCTACCTGTTTACTGACCCTGATCTGGGTATTCGTTTTTGTGCTACCTTACTCCTGATTGCTAATGAACCAGATTGTACGACCTCTCCTATAGCATCAATAAAGCTTGAGAAACTTATTGTCTTTCTGCGCCTGTGTCCTGGGTCCCCCATCAGTCAGTTTGTTTTTGAACACTTGTTTGCAGTAAGGAAGAAAGACAGTGTGGTCAGAAAGTATTCAGGACATCGGATAAAAAAAAATAAAATAAAACAAACTTTGCGGTAGGGCAGTGGTCGCTGGTGAGTTAAAAATAGAATGTGCAGAGTATGTCAGCACTATCAGGTGTGGCCAGTTCTCCTGGTTAAGGAAAGACAAAAAATAAGGTGTCATTTTGGCGCGATATTGCTTTTCTGTCAATGCTATTCAATTGTTGATATTTGTTGCTAATCTTTGTTTTCTTTGTAAATAAAACATTTCTGTGAGCTGCCGGATAGCTCACTTGGTAAAGCATCGCGTTGCGAAGCAGAAGTGACTATCACGGCGTACCAGCCGGCAGTGGTCGGCAGCTCTTCTCAGAGTAGCACGCAATTGGCCAATGAGCTACAGGGATGCAAACTGGGAAGGGTCTGCCGGAATAGGGTATTGTAAATAACTAGTTCTCAGGCGCCTCCTGTTGGCCAGACGGGCACTCGTTAGGAAGATTCTAAGCTCGTTCATGTTCGGGTATCCTCTGCCCTCGTTCTGGGCTTGCGAGGTTTCAACCAATGAGTCTATAAGAAGTGGTGGCGACAGGCGCGCGCTCTGGAGGAGAGCCGCGAGCTGTCTCACTCTCCTGAGTTGGCAATAGAGGACCGCATATGCGAAAAGCCTTGTACATAGTTCCCCAATTGGACATTCCAGATTCGGGTGGGATTTGAGATGCCAAATGAAAAAAAAAAAAAATTTTCTGAATTTCATTTACTATTTAATGGCCAAGGCAATTGTTAAGAAGGCAAATGCGCATTTTTCTGCTGATGTTTTTCGAAACGTTGGAAAAGTTCATATGCAAGTAAAATGACAACTGAAAATTGGTGACCTGTTTTCAATCATTTTACTTGATTACACATTAAGGTGACTTGATTAACATGTCAACATCTGCATTTGCTTTTAGCACATCATGGAATGCAAGCTACTTTTTGAATCACTTCATGACTCTTTAAATTACAGCAAAAAAGAAAAGAAATAACATTAGCCACAAGTTTTAGCAAAATTAGCACAATTGAATAACATTGATTGAAATGCAATTTTGCATAATTCTGTGTTTGCTTCTGCAAAGCGGCATGCTTTACACTCTGATATACTTAACTATTATTGTGTTTGCTTCAATATAGTAGCGCACTTTTCGCTCTTACATACTCCATTATCGTCGCTGCTGCCATTGCTATTTTTCTTCTTCGACCTAAATTTAGCCCTCTAACTCCTTCCGCACTGTTTAAGCTATTGACATTGATTAAACTTTAAAATATGTGAATCGATTGATTTAGTTGCTTCCTATCAGATTTTTGATACTATCCATAGTTTTTTTTTTTTTTTTAAATTAATCAGGACCACACCAAGTTTCCATTGTGAAAAGCTCTCTTATTCCTGGTTGTGACCAACTCATACAAATCCTGGACAGCAATAAAATTTTTTGGTAAATTCCAGTCTGGTGCTCATGTGAGGCACTGTATTGAAACTGCTGTGCTCAGAGTTTCTAATGATATTTTAAGGTGCACTGATGCTGGATAATGCTCTGTCTTGCCACTGCTTGATTGGCACGCATCATTTGACTTTCTGTGTACTAGTTTCTTCTACCTGTGCATGCTCCCCTTAGTCAGTCGATTTAAGGGCATCCTACCACTATAATTGGTGGCGCCTCTGTCTATCAGTTTATCTGTCTGTTTGTCCAAGGTTGTAAGGCAAACTATTGCTTTAATTTCCCCCAAAACATTGTCAAACACTGCTCAGGGGTCTGGCATAAGTTTGGTCAAAAAAAGATTCATGTTTGTCTCCTTCCATCTGTAGGTACCAACAGTCAGCTTACATTCGCCACACAACAGTGGCAGTCACTTTTTAAGAACGTGCAGTACACGTGATGACGTCAGCTGCTGGAACAGTACATTGTTGTCACATAGCAAAGATGTTAAGACTCCTTGCTCCCAATCAGGGTATGATAAATTGAGCACCCACTCGCTCTTTTCTTTCTCTAGGCCCCACTCTTTGCCCACTCCTTCCTCCTCCGTCGACCATGACACACTGAGGTCAAGGATGGCGCTGAGTCTGGAATTCGCAACATTGCAGACCTATATGACCATCTCCTGAGTGCTCACACCTCTGTGGAACTCTGACGTTCAGGACCGCAAGTCTCATTTAACTAGCTAGCTTATGCCTGGCGTTATTTTTAGTTAATTATGGAAATTATCCGTTATATAACTTCGCAAATACTGTAGAAAAGGACATCATTTTTTGCAACCATTACAGCGGATCGGCATCGCAACTCCATAGTTTAGGTTTGTTTCATTTAGGCTTTATTACATTTTGGTTTGTTCTCAAATAGTGAAATTGTACAATTGCGATTGTCCGTTTCTCTATTTTAATGACCAAGTTAGCCATTGACAGATTGAGTACATCTGCACGTATAATCTTCCTGTCTCCCGCAAGCTAACTTTCTAACGCTGCAACTTATACGCGCGCTGTAGTATAGATGGTAGCCAAATTAGTGATACGACTCGCTTATGAGCAGAAGTCAGCTCCACCTCTCAGTAATTTTTTGAAGCTAAACTGAAATATCCAGCCACGCATCAGCCCACCAATACATTGCGAAATACAGTTGCAGCCAGCTCATCATCTCCCTTTTTTTCTTTTGTCTTGGGACATAAAAATGCTTGCCTACAAGCACACACATGCATCTGATAGGCGTGTAGCCACACACACGCGCAGACACTCCCGCGCACATATACACACGTGCGCACACATGGCTCGCTCATAACCACGATTACCTTTCCATTGTTTGTATATAGTCCTCCCATGTTAGATTAGCCCCGATATGTTCGGTGTTTGTCTCTTAAATAAATTCATTTATTAAACCCCATGTCTGTTTCGGTGCTCTATAACATGGGAATCAGAGTCAAAATAGCTTATTTGGAACTCCAAAAATCCTTTTGATTATTAATTAATTTTTTTTCTCTGAGGCCTCATGTCTTTGCAAATGAAATATAAAATGATGGCTGTGACACTCATTGATATTTTAGAGTTCTGGTTCGATTTTCACGGAGAAAAGCTGGTTAAAGCTGGTTAGGAGGTCTCTCTCACGTTAGTGCTGTGTTTCTTCTTAAGGTGTCTTGCGAGGTTTGCTGTGTTTCCAGAGACCTATATCTCATAATCGCTATTTCCAAAATCCAAAATTCATGTGACAAATATTCCAAAAATAGTAGAAATCAGGAGGGAGTAGATACTTTTTATGGCACTGCAGATTAATGTACATTAATATTTGAACATAACATGCATTTTGAATTAATATGATATTGTTGGATATCCATAAATACGTTGTATATGGGTGTGGCTCACAAAAACGACCCCACCCCTTTTAATTTTGTCCACTGCCTATAAAATCCCTAAAAATCAGAATTCATTTAAGATTATAGGCTTAATGGAAAGAGCATAAGTGGAGCTCCAAGGAAATATTACTTTTATGGGTCTATGACCATTATTTCCCCCTCTAATAGCTACTTAAAAGTCATCTCAAAACCACAAATACCAGAATTTAAGCATGTCCACAGGCAATGTATACATGATTACACGTTTTTTTTTTAGCATGTAGACCACTTATTATTGATGAAAACTAAGTTTCCCTCTAAAGTATAGAGTTTTAGCCATAGTGACATACCAAACTAAAATTCCTGCTCTTGACCCTGTGTCCATAGCATTCCTAGGTAAAATGTCCATGAAATTATGTCAGTTACATTATCCCTGAACAGCTATCAGTAACAAAATCTAGAATAAGCATTAAACACTCCACTAATACTCAATATTATAGCCAAATAAGCAGTTATTAAGGAAATAAAGCAAAAGTAACCCTATAGGTACTGGGTTCGAGGTGGTGACTGATCGTATCATGACTTCGACGGCGTACGGTTTAAGAATGTCACTTAGGTTATTGACGTGGTGCCGAACCTGCTTGTTCCTTGGTACTTCCAGCCTTTTAAACCCATCCAGTCAGTCCAAAACACGACGAAACATAACTATGATTCGCTTTGACATGTATAATAGCGTCTCCATAGCCCAAAATATTAAATTTATGTCATTTGCGTTATCTGACATTTACGTTATCCAAAGCAACACGGGAGAATTTCAGCCCAAACACCGTTGAAACCCCTCTGAATCTTATCGCACTGTATTTTGCCTTTTCCGCGGACCTTCCTCTTCTGGTCAGAAGTGTCCTAACGCTGTTTTGGGTCGGAGGACCTGAGCTACATCGAAAAAAAGTAAGTTTTTGCCATTTGTGCACTCTGATTGGTATAAATGATTGTGTGTTAGTGTAAAACAAGTGTCAGAGATTCACCATGCCGAAGATCCGAACTGTCTATGATGTTTTTCGATGGTTAGACTGAAAGAAAGTTTTGTTAATGTCTGAGTTTCGAAACATTGCGCTGAATACAACGCTGTTGACTTGATAAGGTAGATGACCATCTACGTTGTAAATGACAAAATTTCGTGAGAAAACATGTTGGGAAAGTTGTTTGAATGTAAATTCTTTACATGAGATCATCGACAGGGATGTCTAAATTCTGTTCAGAAGTATTTTGGTGTTGTTTTGGCTTTAGATTAAGTACCCAGGATCAATTTCGGGATAACGTAAATGATGTTTTTGTTTGTAATTTCGAACACCCAGTTTTCAATGCTTGTAGGTCTCTGAAATGACTTGCCATCTATGTTCTTGCATTTGAATCACATTATATAAGTGTTATCTTCATATTTACTGCTTATTTGTGGTGTTTGGAGTGAGTTTAGTAGGAGGAGATTGAAAACAAAGTATGCATATCGGGATAACGTAAATGACATCTTTTATGATTACAGGGATGCCAAGTCTCACGCATTCATCGTAGATCTCACGCATTTTTAGGCTTATTCACCGTAGTCCACAATTATTCAATGAACGCTTATTAATGAGATTCTCATGCCGAATTTAAATCCTTGTGCATTGAAGTTTCAGTTTCACTTGCGTAAAGGTGGACCAGGGAAAGCGATTATGACTTCGGACTTCTCGTACTTCTTTTTACTCAGGGATTGGAAACAATGCATGCGTTTCATTATTGTTCAAATTGTTTAAACGAAATAAGACCATTTGAAACGTCTTTATGCAATTCCATTGCTTTCAATCCCTCAGTAAAGACAAGCGTGAGAATTCCCGAGTCATAATCGGTTTCCGTGTCACTAGTGGGGAAAACCACCGTAATGCACGTGAAACTGATTAATTTGATGCACAATGACTGAAATTCATGGTGAATTTCTTCTTCAGCGTTGATTGAATAATTGCTGACTATGGCACAGGAACAGGAATGCCACTAAGAGGCCAGAGACTCACGCACAATGCGTGAGACTTGGCATTTCTGTGATTATTGTGATATTTTTATGACGTCAGATACCGTCCATGTCATTTATCATAATGATTTTAATGTCCAGGTGGTTCTTCTAACTATATTTAATCAGTTTAATGTAAAGAATGCCATTTTTAGCTCCAAACCGGGGTGCTGTAGTGATTTTCTGAAGATTTTCATAGAGAGTGTCATTTATGTTATCCGTGTCGTTTACGTTATTTACCCTGCTTTCTAGTGCAGTCATACCTTCTGTAGGCTGCAAAACTGATGTAACTTGTTTTAGCAAAGTATTATGATTGATTTGGGAGTGTAAAGTGGCCAAATAAAGACTTGAGGGGTTGTTTTGATGCAAATTTCAGACGTTTTGTGTTCATTTACTTGTCATTGTCAGTATGAGTGCAGGTGAACTGCGACAGGGGATGGCATTTGGGGTACCTAACCAAAGATTTATGGATATATAATACTAAAATGACGTTTGATTGCATGTAACAGCTCTATAACATGATATAAAGGCATTTTCAGAACACATAGTTAAGACTCATGATCATGTCATTTACGTTATTGTTTGGTACCATTCACAAATCAACCTCGTGCGCCAAGGCATTTAGGAGTAAACATTTAAGGACACATATGATTAATCACAAAGACCTACACTTTAATGTAAAATAGCTAAAAATGAATAAGCAGGCAGTTGCACTGAACTAGAAGAAATGGAACAGTCCAGTTTTTCAAGTTATGCGGCGGAACTAACATGCACATTTTCAGGCCAAACTTCAAACAGGTGACACATTACTAAAATTAGGTGCTGGCAGCTTCTCTGTATGTCAATTTCATTGTTGGAATGTCAGGTTAGTATAAAACAGGTTTCCACATGGCTAGGAATTGATTAACTGTACATTGAGCTTCATTAAAGACAGGTAAGTCAGCCGATAACGTAAATGACAGGGCCAAATTTGACTTCTGAGAGGGCCTTCTTCAAGGACATGCCCCGGAAAAACTATTGCTTGTTTGATCATACAGTTTTGCACATAAACCCATAACACTTTTACTTTCTAAATACTTATTTGCAAGATCCAGCTAAGAAAAAAATATATTTCAAAGTCACAACCTGGCTGGGGTAGTTTTCGCGAGCCACGCCCATATACTTTTCTTTATTATGACCATGGCTGAGAACACAGCTTTTTAAATTGGCTTTCACACTTTGTCAAAGGCAAAGTTGTAATGGCCGGTAGTATACGGAGGCCAAGCGCAACGACAGAGAGAAAGAGAGTAGCACGATCACAATACAAACACAGAGAATAATATAGACCAAACCCAAGTACTCGCGCTTCCAAAGGATGTATAATAGTCCGAACCACGGAAGCAAAGCGAGATAGAAAAAGGGATAAGAAACTCCAACAATAAGAAGATAGAGAGTCATACCAAACCTGACTAAAGATATCTTCGGCTATAGTGCGAAACTAAACACAGACACCCTAGCGAAGGAGGCATGCCGGACATCCTGCAGGGCTTCAACAGGCGCTCGCCAAATTCGCCAATAGCGAAATTAAAAAATGATTGGCTACAAAGGAAAATATTTGGCGAATTTTTTTGGCGAATCTAAAAATAAAAAAAAGATATCGTCATTAAAATCTCCCCAAAATACCTTAAAAAGCCACCAACAATCAGCTGTTCAGACCGATGTTTTCACTTCCTTACTGCGCGCAGTCAGTTAGATATCCCATACCGTCTTTACACACTCAAACTCGCATCCAGTATTGATCGCGTGCATTGAAAGTAGTGCAATGTGCGGGCACTGGGAGGCCTGGAATTCAGACTGAAATACAAATCGATCGTTGGACCGCCGGCTAGCTTGGTATGCAAAACGAGTTGGGTCGAGTCAAAAAGAAACCGGGGCATCTCGAGTCCCGGTGTTCTGACAATTTGTGCTGCCTTGTCAAAAAATGCTACTGTAATGCAAAGCGATCTTAAAGTCTTTGTTTTCTCCGTAATATTGCAATATGAATCAGTTTACAGTAGTAACTTTGCTATTTGTTAGCTTATTATAACATAAGAAGATTCTATAGTGAGTTGGATAAGTTTGTTTGAAGATATATGTCCATATACGCCATTATCATCTAATTTCTGCATTATCAGGAAAACCAAGCATGTACATGCAAATATATAGCCTATATGCTTACAGGTAGAATGGCGCACTGAAAATAAATATATTTTTATGATTTTTGAAGATACTTTCGATATGAGTAAAGAAACAGCCCAAGATTTTGGGTACGCGCGAGCGCAGAACTGCGAGGTAGCATATCGTCGGCCTGCTGATAAAACCTTGTATCTTCAAAATGATAAACTTTACAGGAAAATAAAAAATAAATATAAAATAAAAATTAAAAATACAATAATATAAATGTATGAATAAAATTAAAAATATAAATAAAATAAAAAAAGTTTAATTTTGCTTGTAAGAATTGTGGACATAGGCTACGAGTTTTTGTTTCTTATCAGTTTGGAGATACGAGGTTTTATCAGCAGTCCGACGATATTTTGATAGGTAGCAAAATTTGACAGAAAACCGGCAGTCCAGCACATGCAGAAAATTTGGATGCACTGTCGCGTTACGCATGGCGCAGATAGAACTGGGAATTGGGGGGGACACAGACACAGACACGTCCTTTATGACAATTAGTCCTGGCTAGTTCTCAATAATTTTTCTTCATTGATGTGTTTTCCAATTATCGTAATTGGGAACTGAAGACACAGTTTCTCTCCATATGCGATCTAACAGCGATGAAATCATGGGCTAAGTTCAGTACAGAAAAATAATTTACTTATTAATGCTTCACCTTGATTGAACTGGCCCGTATTCTAATGAAATATCGCCTTTCACTCTCGGTATTGCGTGGGTTGATAAAAAAGTGGCATTCGGCAGTTATATAGGCTATAAAAAGCTTACGGCTCAAACTACTTGCGTGCGAGTCGACAGGTATGCAATTTTGAATAACTAGTGCAAGTGCCTGTAGGGGGAGTGAAAATTAATGAAAAAAACCTGCAAAATTAAGGATGCAAACCATGTCCCATAGGAGATCATGACAGCGCGGCGCTTGTTTGGAACTAAAAGCGCTTCACCACGAACCACGTCAGCAGTCTAGCAAGGCGCCACTCTGAGTTATGTACCGCTCGGTGACAGGTAACATGCTTCGTTGGAAAGCGCAATAGCGACATCTTTTGGTCAACACATGAACTTGTCAAGTCAAGGGTCAGTTGGCTTTTTCATTCAAGTAGTGCAAGTGCCCGTAGGGGGAGTGAAAATTTATGCAAAGACCTGCAAAATGAAGGATGCACACCATCGTGCCATGCAGAAGCCATACCTGAAAGCTTACACCGATCTGACGAACAGTCAGAGAGATATGCGAGCCACAGACAGACAAACGGACTGACAGACACACAGACAGATAGACAGACGCTTCTTGCTTTATAGATAGATGTTGATTTAAATACAGCAAATACCCGTCCAGATGAATGATTGCCGTCTTACTTAATCGGAGAGAACAAGCAGCACCTGTTCAGTGTGGGGTGCTCTCGGAGTGAACCTTTTGTTAATTATGAAAATGACTGAGAACAGGTCAGGACTAATAATTGTTTTAAACGGATGTTTTGTGCATCCCAATTCTCAGTTCTGGCTCCGCCACTGTACTGAATTTATCCCACGATTTCATCACTGGTGGATCGCATATGAAGAGAAACCGTGTCTTCAGTTGCCAATTACGATAATTGGAAAACGCGTCAATGAAGGAAAATGATTGTGAACTAGCCAGGACTAATTGTTGGCATAAAGAACGTGTCTGTGTCCCCCCAATTCCCAGTTCTATCTGCGCCACTGTACACATAAACATTGCTGTGCTCTATGCGTGACTAATCGCCCTGTTTCTAATCGAACAAAGAAGGGTTCCAGCTTTCTTGCTTTGTGTTCTTTCAAGTTTTGATAGAGAAAATTATGTAATTCATGAGCAGAGAATTCTTGAGGGACAGTCACCCATCACTCAGCTTGAGATGTTAGAGACTGATATTACATGTTACACTCACTGTAGGCTGTTGTTATAAGTTTTCCCTTCAATTCAAGTTCATGTACCGGTACGTGTAGATGTTTGAACATATTTTTACTTTTTGAGTCAGGTGAATCACTGTTCTGGTGGAAAACCTTGTTTTTCATGATGAAAAGAAATAATAAAACAAATTGTTGAATCATATTTCTGCCTTTATTTCCTAAACTAATCACATAGTCATATGCATGAAAATGAGAACGGGTGGCCAGCCTCAGCCTCTCCTGTTGCTGAACATTCCCCAATGAACTTAGCACAAGATCAAATAGGTCGTGGCCTTGACTGAGCTTCAACTCCCATGCCCCATCCATCATGTCCCAGGGCTGTCCATGTAGGCTTCCTTGTCTGGAATGGATTCTTCTGCAAGGCAAGGAGATAACCAGGCCAAAGTAGCAATGTAATGTTGAAAAACAGTCCTTTCGCTGGCCCCGGGTCCAGTTGTTCTCCTAAGGGGTGGTGGCCACAGAAGAGGAAAAATGGCTACAAAAAAACCTGGCTAGGAGAAAAATCAAGTGGTTACTAAATAAATGATTTGGCTAAACAGGTTGGCTACAAAATAAAAAAAGCCAGAGGAAGCCCTGATCCTGCTTACATAGATTATGGGGAAGCGCCGCCCCAGCTCAATCAACCAGCTGGGAAAAGAATTCGATGGCTCAGGAATTCGATATCGTGCCCTGACGAGTGCCGCAAAGAAAGATCCAAACAACACGCACACCTCACAAACCATGACAGGACCCCCCCTCTAAGGAACAGCCCCAGAAGTTCCCAGAGAGCCCCACGCACGGAATTCAGATATAAGGGTAGGATCCAGGGTATCCCGAGAAGGGACCCAGCACCACTCCTCAGGCCCATAACCCTCCCAATCTACTAAAAACTGAGCTCCACGACCCACACGCCTTTCAGCTAAAATACAACGCACAGTGTAAATCGGCCTTCCTTCAATCATCCGCGGCGGCGGCGGGGGTTTGTCGACCGGAGCCAGGACGCAAGTGCTAACCGGTTTGAGCCTGGAGACATGAAAAGAGAGGTGGATCCATAAGGATCTGGGGAGCTTCAACCGGACTGTGACCGAATTGATCCTTCGCACAATCTTAAAAGGACCAATAAAGCGGGGAGCCAATTTCCGTGATTCCACTCTCAAGGACAGGTCCCGCATGGAAAGCCAGACCCTTTGGCCAACCCGATAAGATGGGGCTGAATGGCGCCTTCTATCTGCGGCGGTCTTTTGTTTCCGTCCAGAGTGCAACAAGGAAGAACGGACCCTGGCCCAAACTGACCGACAATGCCGAACAAAGTTATTAACCGAAGGAACCTCTGTATCCCTGTCAGTCTCAGGAAACAGTGGAGGCTGATAACCCAACTGAGCCTCAAACGGGGAAGGACCTGTGGAAGCGTTACCCAGTGAATTGTTTGTGTATTCGGCCCATGCTAAAAATCGACTCCACGAAGATGGGTTGTCAGCCGCCAAACATCGAAGAGTATTCTCCAAAGACTGGTTCGTTCGCTCAGTCTGCCCGTTAGTCTCTGGGTGGAAACCCGAAGAAAGGCTCACGGTGGCCCCCAACTGGTTTCAAAATGCACGCCAGAATTTTGCCGTAAATTGAGGGCCCCGGTCAGAAACCACTTGAGGGATACCATGCAGCCAGAAAACATGGTCCACAACAAGAAGGGCAGTCTCCCGCACTGAAGGCAGCTTGGGCAGCGCGATAAAGATGGCGACCTTAGAAAAACGGTCAACTATGACCAGGATGACCGTGTTGCCTTCCGAAACAGGCAGCCCCGTAGCAAAGTCAAGAGCGATATGGCTCCACGGGCGCTTAGGGATGGACAACGGCCGCAGCAGACCAGAGGGGGGGAGGTGGGAAGTCTTGTTGCTAGCGCAAATACAGCACGCCGCTACAAACTCCCGGATGTCCTCCATCATGCTGGGCCACCAAATACGTTGAGCCAATAACTGCTTGGTCCGATGAACCCCCGGGTGACCAGCCAGACGGGAAGAGTGCCCCCATTGGAGAACTTGACACCGCACTGCTAAAGGAACAAATAAACAGCCAGGCGGCTCCCCACCAGGACCGGGATCATTTTTCAACGCCTCCCGCACAACAAACTCTACGTCTCACTGAATGGGAGCCACAATCAAAGCTGCCGGGATAACCGGCTCAGGAACAGGGTCGCGACTGGAGCGGTCGTGAATCCGCGACAAAGCATTGGGCTTGATGTTTTTAGACCCCGAGCGATAGGTTAAAGTAAAGTTAAAGCGGTTGAAAAACAACGACCACCGCGCCTGCCAAGAATTACGTCGTTTAGTCTGTTGGATATATTGGAGATTTTTATGATCCGTCCAAATCACAAACGGCTTTTCAGCCCCCTCCAACTAATGGCGCCACTCTTCTAACGCCAATTTGACGGCCAACAACTCCCGGTCACCAATGCTGCAATTCTGTTCAGCCGCCGACAACGACCGGGAGAAGTAGGTGCATGGGTGCAACTTATTGTCCCGAAGGGGGCGCTGGGACAAAATGGCACCTACCCCGACTTCCGACACATCCACCTCCACAACAAATGGGAGGGAGGGGTCGGGCAAAACGAGAATGGGTTCTGAACTAAATCGTTTCTTTAACTCTTGATAAGCAGCCTCAGCTGCTGGAGACCAAGCAAACGACGAGGAGGTATTCTTCTTAGTGAGCGTGATAATGGGGGCAGCTACCACGCTAAAATTACAGATAAACCTCCTATAAAAATTAGCAAACCCCAAAAACCGTTGCACCTCCTTAACGTTTTGAGGGGCAGGCTAATCCCTGACCGCTGACACTTTGTCAGGATCCATGCGGACCGACCCTTCCGAAATAATGAAGCCAAGAAACGAAACTGTCTTGGCATGAAAAACGCATTTCTCAGCCTTGACAAAAAGCTTGGCTTTTAGGAGGGCCTCAAGCACTTGTCTGACATGTTGCTTATGTTCTGAGAGAGTTGAAGAGAACATCAGAATATTGTCAAGGTAGACAAAGACGAATCTCTCCAACATCTCTCGGAGGACATCATTAACGAATGCCTAGAACACAGAGGGGGCGTTAACCAATCCAAACAGCATGACCAAATATTCGTAGTACCCGTCATGCGTATTAAATGCCGTTTTCCACTCATCCCCCTCACGTATCCGAACTAAGTTATAAGCATTCCAGAGGTCTAGCTTGGTAAAAAACGATGCCTCCTGCAGCCGTTCAAACGCGGAGTTGATCAATGGAAGTTGGTATCGGTTTTTAATAGTGATATTATTCAAGCCCCTGTAATCAATACAGGGTCTCAGACCATCTTTTTTGCCCACAAAAAAGAACCCCGCTCCGGCAGGAGATGTGAGGGCCGAATAAATCCATTAGCCAGAGCCTCCTGAATATATTCTCGCATAGCCTTCCGTTCAGGCCTCGACAGCGAGTATAATGAACCCCGGGGGGGAGTGGTACTTGGGTGGAGATAGATCTCGCAATCGATCGTGCGATGAGGGGGTAAAGTCAAGGCCCACTGCTTGCTAAAAATCTCCGCGAGATCAGCATAATCGTCAGGAACGTTAGGAGGCAGACAAAAGTTCAGAGCAGCCCCCAAATTTTCTCTCTGTTTGGAACCTGCCCCCTGTAAGTCAGATTCTGAGTCAGAGAAATCCTCCGAATAGCAATCCTCCTCTGGCTGCCGCCAGTCAAATTGAGGATCCCACTCCAACCCCTCCTCTGCCCCTTTCTCTAGGTTAGGAGGATTGTGTGAGGCAAACTTCTCAGAATCACTCCAGGCGTCACCTTCCCCCATAGGTCGATGCCCGGGATGACACGCCAAACTATCCCTACAGTGGGACCTACAATCAGTCCCCCACTGGACGATCGGGTTATTCTGACTTCCCCAAATGATATGAGGCCTATGTTCCCGTAACCACGAGTGTCCTAAGACGACAGGGAAAACAGGAGAACTGATAATAAAAAACCGGACCTCCTCAGAATGGCCACCAAAAGAGATGAACATAGTCAATGATTCAGAAACTTTGTTCATAAATCCAGTTCCCAGCGGGCGACCGTCCAAAGATCTAACAGAGCATGAATGTAAAAGAGGGCGGATAGGAATGGAATGTCTCCTAGCCCACTGTGCATCCATAAAACAATCCACGGCGCCAGAGTCCACAATAGCTTTGATAAATATTCTCTGTCTCCCAACATTCAATTCTACAGAGATTAAAGTTAGGAAGGGAAATTGGGTCTGTCCCTCTAGCACCCCCCCATACCGCTAGGGACTTCCCGTTTCCCTGAAGCTCAGGGCAGCATGGATGGATATGTCCCAGTTTGTTACAATTATAGCAGATTATACGTTTCCGAACGGGCTTACGAGCCCACGAGCCCGGCTCTCAAATGAGCCATCAACCTGCATAGACTCACCAGGAGTGGAATTTTCAGTGGGCGGAATGGGAAATTTAAGCATGCTGATAGTAGCATTAGCCCCGTTGCCAGCAAGAACCAATGTAGTACATTTCTCCCTGTTACGTTCGCGGATGCGATTATCAATTCGCATCGCAGTGTGAACTAACAAATCTAGGGAAAAACTAGGCTCCAATGTAGCCAGAGCATCCTTAACCTCCTCTGCCAAACAGTGAACGAACACTTTCATAAGAGGCGCTTCTGGCCAGCCTTTCTCTGTAGCCAAGGAGCGGAATGTGATTGAAAATGCAGCGACACTCTCAGAGCCCTGCCTTAGATGCATTAAACGTGTAGCCGCGTCCTAGCCACAAACATCCTGACCAAACATCGATACCATTTCTCTAACGAGAGTCTCCACAGTATTCACTACCGGTGAATTAGATTGAATAAGTGGGCCGACCCAAGTGAGTGCTGTGTCAGTTAACAGGGATAAAATAAATGAGACCCGAGACTCCTCATTAACGAACCGTGAAGGCTGCGCTTTAAAAAATATCTCACATTAGGCAATGAAATCTTTACATCTTCCTGCCTCTCCTCCATATCTTGGGGGTAATTGAAGCTTTGGCTCTCGGGGAGAATGTACGGACTGTGCTTGTGCAACATTTTGTGTGATTTGCATGGACAGGGCTCTAATACTCTCAGTGAGAGTTAACAGAATGTTCTCCTGTCTCTCCATGGCATTCGCCTGAAGGCGGACTCTTTCCGCCAACTCTGCCTGTTGTTTGTTCAGGCTAACAAGACCCTTGCCATAATCGCAGAGAGCAGCTTGTTGGTTAGCCACAACTTTCTCAAACGCAGCCGTCGCTGACGACTCCATGCTGGCTAGAGTGTTCTGTAATGGCCGGTAGTATACGGAGGCCAAGCGCAATGACAGAGAGAAAGAGAGTAGCACGAACACAGTGCAAACACAGAGAATAATATAGACCAAACGCAAGTACTCGCGCTTCCAAAGGACATATAAAAGTCCGAACCATGGAAGCAAAGCGAGATAGAAAAAGGGAGAAGAAACTCCAACAATAAGAAGATAGAAAGTCACACCAAACCTGACTAAAGATATCTTTGGCTATAGTGCGAAACTAAACACAGACACTCTAGCGAAGGAGGCGTGCCGGACATCCTGCTTATATAGATTCTGGGGAAGCGCCGCCCCAGCTCAATCAGCTGGGTAAAGGATTCAATGGCCCTGGAATTCGATATCGTCCCCGGACGAGAGCTGCAAAGAAAGATCCAAACAACACGCACACCTCACAAACCATGACAGAAGTAGCAAAAAAGTCAACACGTGCAGCACCTGAAATGGGAATTATGTCTAAAGTGAACAAAAAAAAATCGCTATTTACAAAATCTTGATTAATCCTCACTTATCCTTAGGAGTAAATATCCTCAGGGTTTTTTTTTTTTTTTTTTTGCTGCTAGTCATTAGCGCTTGGAAGAAATTTCAAAATAAGAAAAAAGAAAATAAGTGTAATGCAATGGAATGAATCAGTGTTTTCATTTTGCATCAATGATAGTGGATCATTAAACACTGAGTCAGTACATTGATCCAGATCCACCCTTAGGGCAGATAATCGTTCATTTGGAGGGAACAGACCTCCCAATCCTCTCTCAGCCCCACACCATGCTTTTTAAACTCACAAATCAAACCAAAAAGATTTTGGGACAAGGGGAACTCAGGGGCCTCCTTTTCCCAGTATGTACTCATTCAAATGAAATTTGTGAATAAATAAGCCTAATCATTCAATAAATGCGTTGACTTTAAACTTGATGCATGAGTTAGGAGACACAATACAGCAGGGGGGACATCTAACCCTTATGTGCTTTCCAATGGAAATACAGTGAACACCATGAATCATTGAACAATGACACTCTTTTTTATTTTCGCTCTTTATTCTAGCGCAGTGATTCTCAACATTGATCATGCAAGCCCCACGGTGTATGCCGGATTTTGTTCCAACGTGCATGACATTACCAAGTTGTTCGTAATTTAGTTACTTAGTTGTTATTGTCTTAATTAGGTGCAAATCATGTTTAGAGCTGTTACTTACTCCCTGAAACCAAATATTTAGAGAAATATCTATGTATGGAATGAAAAATAATTCCATATCTGCAGTGTGATATAGAAACAACTTCCCAGGAGGAGGAAAAAATTTATCCCATCAATTTAAAGAATTAATTACTAATAATGATACAGAGTCAAACCTGTTTTTTGTTATGTTTATGTAGTTAAATTAATGCAAGGCATTTTGACAGAACTTGTGTTCAGGAGAGAATTTGGGGGCTTACTGATATTCTTAGTGTCTAATTTGATCCATTTAAAAAATTTACTCCTGAAATTAATTTCAATACAAAAAGTAAAGGACGATATTTTCACAAGTCTTATATTCTTCGCAGCATGTACGGACATTTCTGGCAAAATGTGGCTTTCGAGAGTAAATAAATGTTCTATACATGAAATGCACCTAATTAAAACATTAACTCCTAGTTAATTTCCTACGATTGGGAATGTGGTTGGAACAAAAACCAACCTACAAAGTAGGCCCCCAGGAACAATGCTGTATACCGCTTCTCTTGCACTTTGAGTTTGTAAAGGATACAGTGAGGTTGAAGTGAAGAGTCCTCTAATTTGAAGGTGTTTTCATCCATATTGGATGAACTGTACAGAAATTACAGGTTGACATAAGGTAGAATAAAGTAATCATTCCTGATATCTGGTCACATACCCACTGCATGCCATGACTGCTGTAAATCTGTGGTGCGCTGGGTACCTTCTGTGAAGATGCTTTACGAGGCCTGCACTGTAGCCATCTCCAGCTCCTGCATGTTTTGGGGACTTCTTGCAATCAGGCACCTCTTCGCCATGTAAAGTGCATGTTCAACTGGATTCAGATCTGGTGATTGGCTCAGTCGTCAGAACCAACTTAACAAAAATCTGTCATTGCACAATGAATTATGGTGCTCATTGTAAGTCTCAATGTGAGTAAATCAAGGCACCACTCAAATACAGAGACACATAATACACAGTAAAAACATACTGTGTGAGACTAAAATGCAACTTTGAAAGAGCTCAATCGATCATGTATGGTGTTGCGATCAAAACAAGAAACCAGATTTAGGACAGAGCACAATCCAATATTAGGGTTTATTAATAGAAATATGGTAAGGACTGTGAGGGATGGAGCCCAGAGCACAATGGCACAGTTCAGTTCAGATGGTAGTAGGATTAAGTGTAGGCCAGTGGTGTCCCGGGCCAGTAGCCAGATGATGGACACTCTCGCCAGAGCAAAACTGTCAGATAGCAGGATGGCAGGACCGGAGAGTTAAGAAGGAACACAGTCCCATTCCCGATGACCGCAGAAGCCTTGGGAGGTATTCCTAATAAACTGGAACAGACTGTGGAATGATTAACAGGAACCCAGTCCCAATCCTGGTGACCGAGAGAAAGGCTTGGGAGCTTGTTCCTATCATTAAAACTAGGAAGAGTGCTTCCGTATTTGACTATCATTAATCCCTTCACAAGCACTGGCCCGAGGGTGGGCCGCTAGGTATAATTGCGTTTTTACACTGAAAAATATTGTGCTACGTTTTGTAGAACTACATTTCGTGCAAAAGGTTGAGGACTCAGCATTCTAATTGCGGAAGTCATTTTATGATGCAAACATGATAGCGAAAATAATATTTTAAATTGTGTCGTCATAACCCTAATCGTGACTATGCCGTCCCATAAGTTAAATTTTATAGCATTGGTATGATTTGTCAAAATATGTTAAAATCAATTTTCTAACCTTGGTAGCAGTCCAGAGATAAAAACCTGTTGCACTTTTTAAGCGACAAAACAAGCAAGCTTGGACAAACATCACTAAATTGACTTTACCATAGAGTTAATAGCCGCGAGTCTCTGTTGATTTCACTATAACTAGGTTTTCTACTCATGATGCAGTGCTGTAGACTGTATTGTAGCCCTGTGGGAAAAACATAAGTGCACCCACTGACCATTATGTGCTGATCTAACGGAAAGTAAGCATTTTAGCCTATCAGCCCTAACTCCAAGGGAACAACAAACAAATTCTTTAATTTTACACAGACAGCCAGTGGTTTGAAATCAATGAAGCAAAAGAGTTTTGGAAGCGACTTTATTACGCATATACAGTCGCACACTTGCGCAGGGAATTGAAACAGTATATTGGAGTGAAGATTTAGTAACATATGGGTAAAATGGCCAAAAATAAAGTTCTAAAGTTACATAGTTCTAAAACTATTGTAAACAAGACCATGACCGTGGCTAGGAATGCAGGGAAATTTGGACTCTCCAAAATTGTTTGGAGGAACATGCACAAACATAAACAAGAAAAAAAAACTGTAAAATATTCATTTTTGGTCACAGAATCATAATACTTGAACCTGCTGTTTGTGGGGGTGGGGCTTGCCAAGGCTAGCTCAGGATAGGGGAGTGGCTCCTGGAGTAGTGTTGGGGACAGGTAATTGTCTCAGGTGTAGCGGGTTGACGAACAACTCTCGCCTTTATATCTGCAGTAATGTGCTGGAGCCTGAGTGTCACACACCACCTAGAAGCCTGGAATGTTCCTGAGCGCAGGCTGAGGAAAAGAGCGAACCCTGAAGCGCCTGATTGTGTTGCCTTACCTTGTGTGTGTCACAAATATATAATAAACGGAGTACTGAGCTCAAAATGGAGACAATTGTATTGTGTCTATTTTCACTGACGGAATCCACTGAGTGACAAGGGACTTTGTTACATTGGCGCCCAATGTGATCTCAGTCGAAATGACTGACAATCAGGAAATTCAACCGATGACTGCAGTGGCGCAAATGCTAGTGGAATCAGCAGCAATGCATTGGGAACAGGCAGCAGTGAACCAGCAACAGATGGAAGTGCTGCAGATCCAGGCGGAGAGACAGACAAGGGTTTTGGAGAGCCTGCTAGCCAGACCGGGGGCAGCAACATCATTCCCTTCACCACTTCCCAGTATGATACTGCACAAGATGTCTGAGGCAGACGATCTGCAGTCCTTCATCAAAATGGTTGAGACAATGACAGTGGTGTTCAGCTGGCCGGCGGCGGAATGGGCAGTGCATTTACTCCACTTATGATACGGGGAGGCTCAGACTGCTGCCCTTGCCCTGCCTGCTACTTCTCAAGGGACCTTCACGGACGTAAAGAAAGCAGTCCTGGATCGACTCGGATGCTCCCCTGAGGACCACCGCTGCTGGTTCCGTACCACCAAGCTGAGACCTACAGACCGTCCTATTGCCTACGCCCAGCAATTGAAGGACGCGGTGTTCAGATGGCTGTGGCCGTGGGAGTCCGCAGGGAAGGGGAGGATGCTGGAGCAGGTCGTGTTGGAGCAATACATAAAGATGCTTCCTACCAGGGCCTCAGAGTGGATGAAATGGCACCGGCAAAGAGACCTGAAAACTGCTATCACCCTGACCGAAGGCTACCTAGCTGTTGACCCTTGTGTCCCGGTCGAAGAGGGACAACAGTCACCACCAACATGACTAATTCTGGCTCCCCGGTGGAAAATCCAGAACGGATCAGCAGTCCAGCCATTTCTTCCAACCCATCCTAACATCTCGGTCTCTGTCTCTCCAAATGTTCCAGCCGCTACTACTACTGTTCTCAACCCACACACTGCCCCTCAGACATCAGGGCAGGAGTGCTGGAGGTGTGGGTGACCTGGACACTACCGAAAGGAGTGCCGTCTCATGGAGGTCAGCAAAGTGGTCTGGGTTGCTGGCCTTCCAGTGCCCCTCCCCAGTCTGGGAGGGACATACGGTGTTCCGGTGAGGATCCAGGGGAGTACACATCAGTCCATGCTGGATTCTCGATGTACCCAGCCCATGATCCACCAAAGCCTGATTTGTCCCGAGGCTCTGGGGAAGGCACCATGGGTGAATATCCCGTATATTCACGGGGATGTTCACAAATTGTCGACCTATTAAAATAATGGCCTTAATCATTTTTTGACAAAAGTTTTAAATGATTAATAAATATCATATGCTCTGCATTTGGCAAAGTTTTTTGTGTTTTCCCAAAAACTTGAAAAAAAATGACTTAGGCCATTATTTTAATAGGGTGACGAAATATACCATTGTGCCCGTGGAAAATCAATATATGGGGAAAAGGCATAGTGTTAAGGCTGCGGTTAGCTCCTGCCTTGCGCATCCCCTAATTCTGAGTTCAGATTGGCCTGGGTTTGATGAATTAGTGGGACAATGTGTGGGTGTGCACTCACTGCAGCCAGAGTCTTACGATATATGTGCTATGCTTAGTGGTGATGCGGGGTCGTCCGATGTTGCAGATGGGGAAGGGGAACCGGCAGGGCCTTCCCAGGGGGCACCGCTGGTACACTCCCTGGAAGATTTTCTGCTTGAGCAATTTCGAGATGACACCCTACCCTTTCACTTCAACCAGGTGGTAAAAATTGATGGTCATTTGGTGCGCCCTGATGTAGCACAAACATATCTGCATTTTTCGTTGATTAGGGACTACATTGAGTTAGCTGTGACACTCTTGCCAGAGAAGAAAATACCCAGTTGTTGGTGCCAAAATGTTAGGAACAGACGAATGCTCCAAGCGCAGATCAGAGTCAGCATGGCGTTTATTAATATTAGGATTCGATTCTAAACTCATTGTGAAACAGAACAGGGTCAAAGCCAGCAAACAGGTATGTACAGGGAATCGGAAACAAAGTCAAGAAACAAGCCAAGGGTCAGAAGCCAGGATATCAATCCGCACAATGACAATGAACAACAGGAATCTAACTAATGGAGGGTAAAGGAAAAAGGGAAGAGGGGAAAAGGGAAAGGGAAGACACAGATTAAATCTAACAAAGGATACACGGGGAATAAAAGGGAAAACGGGACTGGCAAGCACTCAAATCAAACAACAAGAATACAATACAAATATACAATGACAAGAATACTGACAAAACTAGCAATCAACAATCGAGAAATCTTACAAACCAGAAACGCAGAGACGAGATCAGACAGAGTCAGAAAACGAATCGACTTAGCGTGAAGGGGAAATGGGATATTTAAGCACTCAGACAATTACTGTGATTACCCGACTAGATAGAGCACAGCTGTGGCAAGAAGCCAGAGAGAGGCGGAACCAGGAAGAGCAGGACAGGGATAGGTGAGTAGAATGGAAAGGGCGTGGAAACCTATGCTAATCTGCTCTACACACCCAGGCCCTGATTCTAAACTACTCTCAGGTGCAGACAGGCAGCAAAAACAGAATGAAGGAAGTTAAAATCACCTCACCGAATTAACAGGGGAATTAGTGTGTTAACAAGGACTGACAGGAGGGAAGAACACAAGGATTTAAGGAACTAGACCAAGGGAAATAACAACCATTCAGAACAATACACAATCACTCAACCAAAATAATAAAATGTACATAAATGAAAATAAAGACTAATAATGAAAACTAACATTACAAACAAACAGAAATCCTACTTTCTAACAGTACCCCCCCCCCTAGGGACGCCGCCTGGCGGCCTAACAGCAGGCTTGGGAACAGTCTTATGAAAGTCACTGATTAAAGATTTATCGAGGATGTGGCGGGCTGGAACCCAGGACCGCTCCTCAGGACCGTATCCCTCCCAATCCACAAGGTATTGGAGTCCTCTTCCTCGCTGACGAACGTCCAGCAACTTGTTCACGGTGAAGGTCTCGCCACCATCGATAAGTTTCGGGGGAGGAGGATTGGTCGGGGCAGGGGAGTGGTGGGACAACATGACTGGCTTAATATTAGACACATGAAACACAGGGTGAATTCTACGCATAGACAAGGGTAATCTCAACTTAACCGTGACAGGACTAAACACTTTCTCAACGGTAAAGGTCCGATAAAGCGAGGTGACAATTTCGACTCTCAGTATATAAAGGAATGTCTCTAGTAGATAACCATACACGTTGTCCTGCTTGGTAATGTGGTGGCTTGGAACGATGGCGATTGGCATGAGTCTTCATTTGTTCTCCTGATTTGACAAGTGCCTCTCGCGCAGTATTCCAGGTCTCCCGACAACGTTGAACAAATGCTTGGGCGTTGGGAACTTCCGCCGACCTCCTGAGATGGAAACAGAGGGGTTGATAGCGAGACAAGCCTCGAAGGGTGAGATACCTGACGCGCAGCTGAGGGAAGGCTGTTAGTGGCGTATTCGATCCAAGGCAGCTGTGTGCTCCAATCTCCTTGGTCGAGAAGTGAGACAGCGGCGCTCTCCAGTTGTTGATTCGCCCGCTTTCGGTCTGGCCATTGGTCTGCGGATGAAAACCTGAAGACAGACTAACAGATATGCCCAAAGATTTGCAAAACGCTTTCCAAACTTGAGAAATGAGCTGGGGACCACGGTCAGAAACTATGTCCGATGGAATGCCATGTAAACGAATAACATGCATAATTAACAATTCGGCAGTCTCTTGGGCAGAAGGTAGTTTGGGTGAAGGGACTAGATGTACAGCTTTGGAGAAGCGATCAATGATAGTTAGAATAGTTGTGTTACCTTCTGAAGGAGGAAGTCCTGTCACAAAATCTAGAGCAATGTGTGACCAGGGTCTAGAAGGGACTGGGAGTGGTTGTAATAGTCCTGCGGGGAGGTTGGTGAGTGGTCTTATTTTGAGCACAGACTGAGCAGGCAGCAGTAAACTCTTAACGTCTTTTACGCCGTAGGCCACCAAAACCTTCGGGACAGTAGTGCTAAGGTACGGGCCGCCCTGGATGGCAAGCAAGGCGGGAGAGTGGGCCCACTGAAGGACATCTGATCGGAGTTCCTCCGGAACAAACAGGCGGGCTCTGGGGCAGTTAGATGGAGGTCCTTCAGGCGGCTGGGATTTTCCCACTCGATCCTCCAACTCCCACCTTAGCAGTCCTACAACACACTTGGACGGGAGAATGGGTTGTGGCTCCTTGGAGGCCAGATCCGGGGCGAACCTTCTGGACAGGGCGTCGGGTTTGCCGTTCTGGGAACCTGGGCGGTAGGACAGGGTGAAGTTAAATCTGTCAAAAATAAAGACCATCGGGACTGACGGGAGTTAAAGCTTGGCCGTTCTGAGATACTCAAGATTTTTATGGTCAGTCCAAACTAAGAAAGGGGTTTGGGCTCCTTCGAGCCAATGGCGCCCACTCCTCCAGCGCCATTTTGACGGCCAACAGTTCCCGGTTGCCAATGTCATAATTCTGCTCCGCCTGACTGAGTCTGCGGGAGAAAAAAGGCACAAGGGTGGACTTTATTATCAGTGAGATCCCGTTGAGACAGGACTGCACCTACCCCCCACGTTAGAGGCGTCGACCTCCACAATGAACTGTCGTTCAGGATCGGGTTGTTTTAGGATAGGTGCAGACGTGAAACGATCCTTAAGGTCCAGAAAGGCTGCCTCAGCAGTAGGTGACCACTGGAATTGTACCTTTGGGGAAGTCAGCGAGGTGAGTGGTGCGGCAACAGAACTGTAATTTCTGATAAACCTTCGGTAGAAGTTAGCAAATCCCAGAAAACACTGTAACTCTTTCCGGTTGTTGGGTGTAGGCCAGTCATAACAGCCCTTACCTTCCCCTGGTCCATCGTAATGCCACCTGGAGTCACCACGAACCCGAGAAAGGGAACTGTGTCCTGGTGGAAATCGCACTTCTCCACTTTAGCGAACAATTGGTTCTCCAAAAGTCTTTGTAGGACAGCCCGAACGTGATGAACATGCTCCGTCCTGTTTCTTGAAAAAATCAAAATATCATCCAGATATACAAAGACAAATTGGTTAATCATGTCGTGCAACACATCATTGACTAGGTTTTGGAAAACCGCCGGTGCATTAGCCAAGCCGAATGGCATCACCAGATATTAAGTAGTGACCTCTGGCTGTGTTAAACGCAGTCTTCCACTCATCCCCCTCCTTAATCCTCACCAGATGGTAGGCATTGCGTAGATCCAGCTTAGTGAAGATACTGGCCCCCTGCAGCAGTTCAAAAGCGGAGTTCATCAGTGGTAATGGGTAACGGTTCTTTACCGTGATGTTGTTTAGTCCCCTGTAATCGATGCACGGCGGAGAGATCCATCTTTCTTGGCGACAAAGAAGAACCCGCTCCGCAGGGATGAGGACGGTCGTATGATGCCAGCAGCTAAGGAATCCTCCACATACTTGTCCATGGCCTCTCGTTCGGACGGGACAACGAGTACAGGCCTCCCTTAGGAGGTGGCGTTCGGAAGCAGGTCAATGGCACAATCGTAAGGTCTGTGGGGGGCAGAGACAAAGCACGTGATTTGGAAAATGCGCCCGACCAAGTCATGATACTCTTCTGGCACCTTAGAGATCCGGAGAGCCTGCTTCCTCTCTGGAACTAGGCTGGAACCGGTGATCAGGAGCCTTCACTAGGCAGGAGCGAAGGCAGTTAGTACTCCACTCTCGATCTGGCCATTCCTCCAGTTAATGGTGGGGTTGTGTAACTGGAGCCAGGAAGGCCCAGGACCACGGAGCCGAGGGTGTTGTCGTGATGTTAAGGCGAATGTGCTCCTGGTGGTTGCCTGAGACAGAGAGAGTGAGTAATGGGGTAACATGAGTATCTGGCCGAGCAACTGTCCATTAAGTCCGTGGGCTCTGAAGGCGACGGGTAGCAGTTGGGGTTGCAGATCCAGATGTTTGACTAGCCCCTCGTCAATCAGGTTGGCGTCCGATCCTGAGTCAATCAAGGCAGAGGTAGAAACAGGGTTAGCACAGCCAGTAATGGTAACCGGAATGAGCTTACGTGGAGACGTATTATCCTCGGCTATTAATCAAATCTGCTGACTTACGGGCCCCTTCTGACTCTTGATCGGACAGGTGGCTAGCTGATGCCCTTCCTGAGCGCAATACAGGCAGACCCCAGTTTGCAGGCGATGCGCAGCGCTCTTGAGGTGACAGCCGGAAGCGGTCAACTTGCATGGGCTCTCGGGGCGTGGTGCCTACTGACCTCTTATGCGGGGGGTTTCTTGACCAGTGGACTCTGGCTAAGCCGCTTATCTGGCCTTAACTCCTCCCCTTGTGAGCGACGCTCGCGTTGCCATTGCTGGAGTCGGGAGTCAACTTGGATGGAGACTCTGATGAGACTCTGGAAATCCTGGGGAAGTTGACGCGACGCCAGTTCATCCTTAACCCGTTCTGACAGACCTCGGTAGAAAACATCATAGCGAGCGTCTTCACTCCAGTTAGTTGAGGCAGCAAGGGAGCGGAACTTGATGGCGTAGTCAGAAACGGACTGGTTACCTTGGCGCAGGGAAAGTAGTTCACTGCCGGCCTCTAAATCCCACAGAATGAACGGTCGAAAACCTCTCTCATCTCCGTCTACGCGCCTCCAAGGTGTGGGTGCAGGGATGGTCGGCGTCCCACATCGCGGTACCCCATTCCCTGGCACATCCAGACAGCAAGGTAATGATGTATGCGACCCTGGACCGGGAAGTAGGGAAGGTCAGAGATTGAAGTTCAAAAATAATCGAACACTGAGAGAGGAAGGCACGGCAGGACTGAGGATCGCCGTCATACTCCTGCGGAGGAGATAGACAAGGCTCCCGGACGGGAGACGCCAATGCTGCTGCAGCTGGAGGAGGGGTTGGAGCAGGAACGGAGCGGCTCCAGGAGAGGTTCTGTAGGGCAGCTCTCATCTCCTCCAATTCGCGCTGCTGCTGCTGGATGATGGTAGCCTGCTGTAATTGGCTACGTCGCAGCTCGGTAGCATCTGCTGGAGCAGATTCTGGTCGATTGTACTGTTAGGAACAGGCCTAATGCTCCAAGCGCAGATCAGAGTCAGCATGGCGTTTATTAATATTAGGATTCGATTCTAAACTCATTGTGAAACAGAACAGGGTCAAAAGCCAGCAAACAGGTATGTACAGGGAATCGGAAACAAAGTCAAGAAACAAGCCAAGGGTCAGAAGCCAGGATATCAATCCACAATGACAATGAACAACAGGAATCTAACTAATGGAGGGGTAAAGGGAAAAAGGGAAGAGGGGAAAAGGGAAAGGGAAGACACAGATTAAATCTAACAAAGGATACACGGGGAATAAAAGGGAAAACGGGACTGGCAAGCACTCAAATCAATCAAACAACAAGAATACAATACAAATATACAATGACAAGAATACTGACAAAACTAGCAATCAACAATCGAGAAATCTTACAAACCAGAAGCATGAGAGGCGAGATCAGACAGAGTCAGAAAACGAATCGACTTAGAGTGAAGGAAATGGGATATTTAAGCACTCAGACAATTACTGTGATTACCCGACTAGATAGAGCACAGCTGTGGCAAGAAGCCAGAGAGAGGCGGAACCAGGAAGAGCAGGACAGGGATAGGTGAGTAGAATGGAAAGGGCGTGGAAACCTATGCTAATCTGCTCTACACACCCAGGCCCTGATTCTAAACTACTCTCAGGTGCAGACAGGCAGCAAGAACAGAATGAAGGAAGTTAGAATCACCTCACCGAATTAACAGGGGAATTAGTGTGTTAACAAGGACTGACAGGAGGGAAGAACACAAGGATTTAAGGAACTAGACCAAGGGAAATAACAACCATTCAGAACAATACACAATCACTCAACCAAAATAATAAAATGTACATAAATGAAAATAAAGACTAATAATGAAAACTAACATTACAAACAAACAGAAATCCTACTTTCTAACACAAAAAGCCATCAGGAAATGATTTTCCAGGCAGCTCATTACAACCCAATGGTGGGTCACATGGGATATGACAAAACGCTAGACTGAATAATGGCCTGGTTTTATTGGCCTGGCATCTGGGGTGAAGCGCGCCGGTGGTGTGCATCCTGCAACAAAAGTTAACTAGTTAATCAGTCATCCGTACCCCGGGCACTTTTGCGCCCCTTACCATTAATGGAAACACCCTTCGAATGCATTGGTATGGACCTCGTCGGGCCATTTAAGTTGGGCGGTGGGGGTATGTGGGGGCGGGGCTTGGCCAGGCTTAGCTGGAGGTGGGCGAGATAGGGGGAGTGGCTCGAGGAGCAATGTTGGGGAGAAGTAATTGTCACAGGTGAAGCGGGTTGACTAGTTACTCTCCCCTTTATACCTGCAGTAGCGTGCCGGAGCATGTGCTTCACACACCACCTAGAAGCCAGTAAACTTCCTGAGTGCAAGCTCAGGAAAAGAGGGAACCCTGAAGCGCCCAATTTTGTTGTCTTACCTTGAGTGTGTCGCACATATATAATAAACGGAGTGCTGTGCTCCAAATGGCGACAACTGTTCTGTAAGCATCTGTCTTTGCTCAGAGAACCCACCGGGTAACAAGGGACTTTAGTACACAGTTGTGTAGGCGTCTGGCTGTGGCTGTATATTTTTGGACCTGATGAGGCTCGGCCACTGCGCCACAGGGGCAGAGGAAAACATAAAATCCTTTTCTATCAGAATAAAAAAAACTTATTTCCGGTATTGTTTCTCAATTTTTGTATATTGTCAGAAATTCGGACTATTTGAGAACGATCTACTAAGTGACATCTTTAAAATGAGACCATGATTACTCTAGTAGTCAAAATGGTGAAAGAACAGAAGGCATTTTAGTTCGGGAGGAAATTTGCTCAAAAAAGGACTGCACTTTAAAGGGTAAAGATTACAAATAATTTCCGAAGGTGATAGCTCTAAGCTAGAAAGATAGTGACTGGTTGCTTAAGGGCACAAAGCAAGTGAGAATCCAGCAATTTGCACATTCTAAGTAAGGCGTATATATACACCACACACGTAAGCGAATGGGAGACAGGAATGCAAGACAGCTGGTGAGGAAGACACGGGGGATGAAAACTGATCAAAGGAGACAATATATCTAAAAGACACACAAGCTGCTGGATGGGAGGAGAAATGAAAGGATTCACACGAGGGTTGTGACAGTATGGTAGCTTTCTTCTGAGATTTTGCACAGGTGAAAGTGTGCTTTAGCTTTCTACAGAATTTATTGTATATAAAACTTAGATCCTAAGTGGCTAACTTGAAACCCCCATGACAACCATTCAGAGTTACTCAGTGTCTATTCTGTGCAACTGACAGCAGCCTCTTCATGGCCCTGTAAACATGCAATATTCTTGCAACGTTACACTGATTTAATGACTTGTCACCAATGTTGCAGCCACCCCACCTTGATCCATTTCCTGAATGCCTTCTAGTTCCCCTGGTGTACTTTTGCCACCTCTGACAGATAAACAGGAACTCATTTATCAGTGGAATAACTGCAGCCAACAGGATCTGTTGCTTTAAATTCTAAAGAAAAAGTACACTGGGTTTGTTGTGCTCACTCTTGCAATCCCTAGTCACTGAAATAAACCCTTTGGAATAGATAAACCTGCTAAATGCAAATCAAAAAGATACCTTGTCTCGGCACAAAGGAGAGACTTTCTCTCCCAAATGCAGAAACCTGGAACACTCCCAGCCCCCATCCTTATCGCATGTTTACTTGACTCTCTGACTGTTATCTATGGATGCAGTGGGTGCCCACCCTCCCTTTACACCACCGTTTTAGTTAGTTTCTGTTTCTGCTTTTCTCTCTTCAGTGAAATTTCACCGGTACTCCTTGGTGCCATGAACCCAATATATCACGTCCCTAAGGTAATTAATCTTGTCTGACATTATGAACTAGTCGCTGGCCACAAGCTGCCTGTCGCTAGGCTAGGAATCCTCTTGGTGCATTTTAGTGCCAGGAAGACATTGAGTAGAAAATGCAAATTTCCTTTTTTTTGCAGCAGTTATTCTAATTTTATGCATACTGCAAAGGAGCTTATACTCCCACTTTTGATTTGTAAATGAAAATTCATGCTATTTAAGCGAACTGCTTCCTTTTATGATTGTTTAATTTATTCAGTTAGGTATTCATACTGTATATACTGTATGTCCCTGGGATATTTGTGTTATACTGCGCACTGCGAGTTATTATGAAGGGTTACAAAATATATACACACACACGCGCGTGCGCGCGCACACACACACACACACAGCCACAAATGCAAGCTCTCTCATAACGCGTGCAGAGATGCTCACAGAAACACAGAGATGAGCAATCACCTCCAATTCTTTACGAGAAACATTCTTCCTGAATTATGCAGATTAAACTGCTTTTTTATATTGCTGCCATAATCCATACAAAATATAACTCTCCGAGGACCAAAGATGGAGCCCAGCCTGAAAAAAAGATAAAGCTGCACTCTTCATGTAACACCAAAGTCACGGAGCAGGCCCAGACTCAAGTACTTGCAGGGGTTTTGCTTTCTCCAGAAAAAAACGGTAACCAAGGAAATGCTCCAACCAATCAATGATGGCAGAAGGAAGCAGAGAGTGATGCGTTTCCCAGTCTATGTCCGCTGCACTTTCACATGATCCTCCCAATACTACTGCTACTTCGGGACCTCAATAAACACACACGCATTTTACATGCATCCAGTTTTGTTTGGGTTGTCAGAGCTTTAAGATGCAATACATTGGTGAACTATGAACATATTATTTCTTTACTTTCTCTCTTTTTTTGTTTGTTTTATAATGGATTTTAGACTGCTGAGAAAGTTTACAGCTCTCGCTACGACTGTTGATGAAAAAAATACCAAAAAAATGCACGTCTCATTAATTTCATTGCTGCCAATTTTACACCGCTTTTCATTTAAATACCAGTTTTCTCCAAGGGGTGCTTGGGGTACTCAGTATGCATGTGCGACCCTCTGATCAGCCTCGATGGCACGCTTATGAAAAGTATAACAACCTTAGGGGGAATCTTTCCTCCACTTCGAATCCCACACCAGAAAAGCAGGGTTATATGTTTACTTATTTATTTATCTTTTTTTAAAGGCAACGTACAGGCATTTCACCCATGCATATTGAGAGCTGTACTCCCAGGTAGATTAAATAATGCATTGAAAAATTATTCACACAAACCTCCCAGATGGCAGGAAATGAATGCAGTCACTGTTGCAGCATTTTGCAGGAGAGGGCACCCTGTAACTGTTGTGCTTCGTACACAGTTCAGATGCACGGAGGACAGGAAGTTGAGGACTGGACTCAGGTGCAAGGATGGAATTGGTTGTATTTATTATGCCTACTGCACAACAGGAGCCACAAACTTTGCAATACAAAACAAAAGGGAAACGAGGTTCCAAAATAAACACTATTAGTAATACAGACTCTGTGCATTAGCTGCAGTAACAATGTATTACCAATAGGCAAACAAAAGGAAGCGAGCCTCCTTTATATAAAGTGCTGGTTTAAAACAAGAAACAGCGCTAAGTTATATTTAGAGAATAATACACGCAAAATGCGGAGAATACGTCTATAGGAATACAGCACAGGCATGTAATAACAAGACTTTGCAATAAGTAAGTGCAAAGCTTAGTCTTAAATAGGCCACTGCTACCACACAGTAGAAATTAGAAACGGGTGCAGGTGATAATTGAATAATCACAGAAGTGCAGTCCAGGGGCCTCATTTATCATTGTGGATACACCTTTTTTTACACCCTTTTCCCCCCGTTTTGTGCGTATGCACTTTTCTCCGTCAAATTTGGTATCTATCAAACCCAAACCTGACGAGAAAAAGTGCGGTCATTTACACCCTTTTTGACCATGGCGTACCGTGATTTACACCCTTTTTGAAGAACAGGAGGAATTGGCGACGCAGCTGCTGAGTGAGAGAATTGCAGTGTGCGAGGGAGAGAGGAGCGCGGATTATAGCTTATTTAAAAAAACAATCAAAGCCGCGGCAATGTCCGATTTTTCTAATGTAATTGGAGCCATTGACTGCACTCACATCATGATTAGGGTACCATCGGTGAATTAATTCGTATATGTGAATCGCAAAAATGTGCATATGATCAATACCCAAATCATATGTGACGACGACATGCTCATAAGGAATGTAGTGGCACGGTGGCCTGGCTCTACACATGATTCATTCACCCTGACGCACAGCAGTGTGGGGCGAGACTGGGGGCAGGCGCTGCGCGTGACGGCTGGCTTCTTGGTGAGTGCATGCACACAGTATACTCATTCATTGAAAGCTGCTGCTTATAGTCATCAATTCAAGGCTGATACTCACCCCATCGTTGTGACTTACAGGTGATAGTGACTACTTCCTGAGGGAGTGGCTATTAGGTCCCATCCCGTACCCACAGGGTGGCCAGGAAACCCAGTATAATGAGGTCAATGTCCGTGCGCGCTGCGTCTTGGAGCGGGTCATCGGGCTCCTGAAAGGCCTTTGGCGCTGCCTGGATGCGTCGGGTGGTAGGCTCTTCTACCACCCGAAAAAGGTCTGCAGGATCATCCTGCGCAATGTGGCAGTGAGGCGTGGGGTTGCGCTGCCGCCGGGTCTCCCTCCACCCCAGCATGTGGACCTGGACCCCCAGCCCCCTCCCCGTCATGAGGGTTTTCAACGGGAACTAAGGACACGAGCTGCAGGGATGCAGCGGTTGTGAAGCCGCCCCACAATTCTCACCCCTCATGTTGAGCTAAAGAATGTGTGTATATAGCCTACGAGTTTTTCAGTTTCAGTCTTGCAAAGTTGTGTTTAGTTTTCAGTATTGCAAGAACCTCATATTTCATTCCTCGTACATTTGATGTCCACAAGTTGAGACAGAAATAAATTCATGTATATCAAACACGACATTGTAATTTTTGTCCCTCTATGCAACTGAAACAAAACACACACCTACTGCATTTGACAAAAGATTCGACAAGAAGGTTTTTTTTTTTAATTGCCACTGTAAGACTTGTGACCGCAGCACGCTTGTTGGTGAGGCTGGGGCTGTGGCTGATTAGATGAGATTGTTTTAATTTCCGGAAGAGAAATTGTTTGGTCCAACATTATGTGTTCATTTCTGTTGTGATTTTCTACGTGTTCTTAGTTATATGTTCTTGTTCCTAAATAAACCACAAGACGAAGTGATCATACAGAATTAGTGCAAATACCTGCCGAAGAGGACTTTTTTCCTCGTCTGCACCTCACTAACAAGCACTTGTATCTCAGTCTCTGAGAAGTTTCGCTTTTTTCTGCGTTTCTCATCCATGTTTCACCGTCTTCCACTGACGTCACTCCACAAATCCCCAGAGCGCACATGGCTACTTTATATACAGGTGCTCATTTGCATTGAACATATATGGTTGTGTCTGGGCGAGTAGAGGGGGGATATGAGGCGCGTTCACGTCTGCACTTTTCTTGGGTCTGGTGTGATTTATTAATGGAAATTGCAGAGAGCTGTGCGTACGCACAGTTTGATAGATCTGAAAAGGGTGTAAATATATTGGGTGAACGCCATTTTTGGCTTTTCGCCGTACGTGAAAATTTAGTAGCACTTTTACACCCTTTTTGATAAATGAGGCCCCAGGTCTCAGTAGACCGGTGAGCTGGACAGCTGGAAGAGTGGTCTTACGCACACACTATAATGGCTTATGATTAAGTTGGTTTGGATCAGAGGCAGAGACATTCCTTAGTTTCTGTGTTAAAAAAAAAAAGTGTTGTTGGGCTGCACACACCGAGTGGTCGCATGGTTACAGGAGCATATGGCTCATCAATGACACATCAAAAGATGGTTCAGGTTGAAATTTATTTATGAAAATCTTCGTTCAACCACAAGAGCAAAAGTGCATAGGCAAATAGAGGCCTCTGAGTTTTGGTCTGTGGGCACATCTGACCCATCCGATGCTTCTGTGTGTAAATAGTCAAGCAAATATATTAAATTATTTACATAATTATTTACTTTCTTTTGAGGGGGGCGTGAATGATCGGAGACATGCGATCCGAGCTTCTTTTTGAAGCAGGTGATGTTGGATAAACTTAATTTTCTCTTTTGAGGCGTTTGATGAATACAAACATTATCTTCATTTTTTGTAATTCACATTACAAACTCCAATTCCAATGAAGTTGGGACGTTGTGTAAAACGTGCATAAAAACAAAATACTATGATTTGCAAATCTCATAAACCCATATTTTATTCAAAATAGAACATAGACAACATGTCAGATGTTGAAAGTGAGACATTTTACCATTTCATGAAAAATATTAGCTCATTTTGAATTTGATGGCAACAACACACCTCAGAAAAGTTGGGACTGGGCCATGTTTACCATTGTGTAGCATCCCCTCTTCTTTTAACAACAATCTGTAAACATCTGGGAAGTAAGGAGACCAATTGCTGGAGTTTTAGGAGAGCAATGCTGTCCCACTCTTGTCTGATGAAGGATTCTAGCTGCTCAACAGTCCTGGGTCTTCTTTGCCAAATTTTTTGTTTTATGATGCGCCAAATGTTTTCTATTGGTGACAAGTCTGGACTGCAGGCAGGCCAGTTCAGCACCTGTACTCTTCTACTGCAAAGCCATGCTGTTGTGATGGATGCAGTATGTGGTTTAGCATTGTCTTGCTGCAATATGCAAGGCCTGCCCTGAAAGAGACATTGTCTGGATGGGAGCATATGTTGTTGTAAAACCTCTGTATATTTTTCAGCATTGATAGTGCCTTTTCAGATGTGTAAGATGCCCACACCAGAGGCACTAATGCAACCCGATACCATCAGAGATGCAGACTTTTGAACTGAGTGCCGTTAACGAGCTGGATGGTCTCTCTCTTTAGTCTGCAAGACACGGCGTCCGTGGTTTCCAAAAAGAATTTCAAATTTTGATTTATCTGACCACAGGACAGTTTTCTATTTTGCCTCAGTCCATTTTAAATAAGCTTTGGCCCAGAGAAGACAGCGGCATTTCTGAATCGTGTTCACATATAGCTTTTTCTTTGCATGATACAGCTTTAAGTTGCATTTGTGGATTGCACGGCGGACTGTGTTCAGAGATAATGATTTCTGGAAGTGTTCCTGAGCCCATGCAGTGAATTCCAGTGCAGAATCAGGCCTGTTTTTTATGCAGTGCCACCTGATGGCCCGAAGATCACAAGCATCCAATATTGATCTTCGGCCTAGTCCATTGCGCTCAGACATTTCTCCAGATTCTCAGAATCTTTTGATAATATTATGTACTGTAGATTGTGGGATATTCAAAGTCTACGCAATTTTACATCGAGGAACATTTTTCTGAAATTGTTCCCCAATTTTTAGATGCAGCTTTTCGCAGATTGGTGAACCTTTGCCTATCTGTACTTCTGAGAGACTCTGCCTTTCCAAAATGCTCTTTTTACACCCAGTCATGTTACTGACCTATTGCCAATTAACCTAATTAATTGCAAAATGCTTCCCCAGTTATTTTTTATGAGTACCACTTACTTTTCCAGCCTTTTGTTTCCCCTGTCCCAACTTTTTTGAGATGTGTCACTGCCATCAATTTCAAAATGAGCTAATATTTTTCATGAAATGGTAAAATGTCTCACTTTCAACATCTGATATTTTGTCTATGTCCTCTTGTGAATAAAATGTGGGTTTATGAGATTTGCAAATTATTGCATTCTGATCTTATTCACGTTTTACACAATGTCCCCACTTCATTGGAATTGGGGTTTGTATAAAAAATTGAGACTATTATCCATTGTTCAACAGAGCAATTACAGCAACAAATGCTCATGATGCATAGGGAATACCACGTGTAGCTAGCTATAATAGATATTTAGCTATATTTACCTGTAATTTTAGTCAGCCAGAGGACAGGAAGGCCATTAATCACACTGAATCCAGATATTGATGTAATCCTCTGAAAAAAGAATTTACAAGATACCGGTTAATGATCCTTGGGAAAAGTTCTGATCTAAAAAAATGGCACGTGCATGTACATTTGCCCCTATTCAGATGCATGTTTTCATAAGACTGCAACACACTTGACCACACGCTCTTACAGAAATGCACGCACATATACATGAATGCTGACACACTCACACACACATGAATACAAACACACATATGCACAGCATGATGGAGAAGGCCACAAACAGAACAAAAAGCCTAATATGTCTTTCTACTATAATTGTCGGCACCTCTGTTTGTCTGTCTGCCTGGGTTTAAGGACATACTATTGCTCCGATCGCCCCCAGTCTTGGCCAAAACATTGCTCAGGAGTCTGGCATAAGTTGGTCACACAAAAAATCTCTAGAATTTACCACGATTTAAGATTTAATCTTTTTTTTTTTTGGAAATTTAAACAGGGTGACCAAGCTGTTTTGCAAATTCTGACATCCAAGGGGATTTGCAGAAAGTTGAGGAAGGCATACCACACTGGCAGACTGTAGGCTATGGTAAATATGACTACCTGACAATGTTATGTGCTTTAATTTATTTTATACATGTCTGTTAGAACAAACAGCTGAATGATGCAAAAGAAGCACAATTTTCACACAATTTCCACAAACACACACACATTCTCTCGCTCTCAGACACACACAGACACACACACGCAAACACACAGAGAAACTCTCAGACAGCACTTTGCAGAAGTCGCAGTCAATAGCCCTTCCGTTTAAGCTCTACCGTGACCCACAGTGGATGAGGAGGACACTTCCTCACATCATCAATCATCAAAGCCACTCAGCGGCAGTCGCCGCCGTCGAAACGGTCAGCTTATCCAAGCTTTACGATCACAGTGAGCACCATCGCGGGAAAATCAATGCGAGCGGCAGAGCAAATGTTGATATTTAACAAACAGGCGCGAGAGCGACACCATAAGCTGGGCTTAATTCTGGCCTCCAGAGCACTCCCTACTCTCTGCTCCAGCGCAGCCCCGGCTCCAGCTAGCGCCTCATCGCCAATTTATGCATGCGGCTGCTGCGCCGACTTCCGATTATTCCGATCGCGGAGAGATGAGGATGAGGATGATGAGTTTGGCACATCACAATTCAGTCAGTCACATCGATTAAGATGTGAACTCCTCTATCCCCAGACGGCTTCATTCTGCTTTCAGGGACCTTATCTGAAATTAAAAGCTCCCCCCCCCTCCCCCGCTCTCCCCTGCGCTCTCACCACCCCCTCCTCCTCCACACACTTCCTCTTTGAAGTTCCTAAGCTACTGAAACAGTTTTACTCTGAAGACCGGGAGCCTAAAGTGGGACTTTGATTTCCAGCGCCGGCTTTGCTTGTCACTTTCTGTTACGCCTCGGTTGATCTAAAGGGGGAAAAACGGGGCGACATTTCCATCCCGCTGCCTGCCCCCCCCCCCACACACACACACACACACACACACACACACACATATCAGCCCTTCTCCCACACAAACACAATCCATACCCACGCATAGTCGACTGGAGAATCGTTTGCAACACAAAAAATGTACGAGTGTATGTAGCTATGCCCCGGTGGGTATATCACCGAATGGGTAGGAGGTTAAAATCAAAAGCATTATCGCTCCCTCCTACCTCTCCCACCTCCCAGATGCAGACTGTGTGCTGAGCAGGCAGCTAATGTTACTTAAACTGTGTATCCCCTGCAGCTCTCTCTCTCTCATCCGTTCCCTGTACCTTCACATTCTCTCGTCCAGAGGGCGAGTGTATCTAAGACCATTTTCCCCATAATTATCAGCAGAGTGCTCAAGCCTCGTTGCTCCACAGAAAAGGGCCAGTTTCACAAAATTCCTGAGTGGAAGAAAAGGCGGCAGTTGTACGCCGCCACCGCATTTTCAGGACCCGAGAGAATCGCTTGAGTTCGTTTCCCTCTTCAGCAATTTGGCCTCGACAATAAAGGGTTCAGCACCGAACACATCACTCCCACCCCCAAGGAGGAATTAAATGCTGTGGTAGCGTGACAGTGAAAGATTAAAAAATACACCTCTAAGCGACTGTTGCTGCAACATCTGCTGAATGTCTGCTGTAGGGAAGCAGCAGCTTTCTCTCGATGTGGAGGACCCATTGCGGAAACATTTAGGACCGCGGTAGCGTTGCGTTGTACCACCACACGTGACCCCGACCACATTTTTTCACCACACAGTAAAATGCTCAGTGTCATTTAAGTCTAACAGAGTTTATCTGTGTCCACTGCAGTCAAAGTAGACTCATTGTGCAGTAGCCTTCCATATCACCTGTCTGGGAAGACTTATATCATCTGTGCTTTTGATATTATCGATTTCCACGTCCTCATTTTTGTCCTAAACTGACCAGAAGCACTTGCCCTTGCATCTCCACTCCCCGCTGCTAAAACCTTTCTGGAATCTTTATTCGATCATAATGTTGATTGTATGTCTGTAACAGTTATATGACTGCAAGCAGCAATAATAACACTGTTGATATTTCTGTTTTTAAGAGGTGAACAGTGGGTTTTACAGGTGGGTTCCCCCCCACTCTGAACAGTTTGTCACATGGTTTATTCAAAACTCATTTGCATCCTGTTCATTTGCAGGCTGTTCACCTTTCCCTGCATTTCTGTTCTGCTTCTGTGATTTTATAAAGTGGAGCAAAAAGAACAGAGCAAATCTCAGCATAGTCACTGCAATCCATATCTATTACATGCTTATTACATTATAATAATGACAATAATAACAATTTGTGCATTCAACTTTATCAAAATAGGCCTGGCAGAATTTTTGGTATAGAGGTCTGAAATACTATCCCTGAACAGTTAAAGATAACAGTTAACCCAACTATACAGTACAAGTGATGATTACGTAAGCATATATTTAAAATATTAAAGTATATTTATCGAAATACTGCAGCGCATGTAATACTTCGTTTTTGATTAGCTTTTACAAGCTCAGTGTACAAATGTGCTCTTTTTCCATTCCTGCTATGTTTGGCCATAATTAGAAAAAAACAGATTGATTCATTTGACCCTGAACAAGACCCTAAATCCAATACCTGTGTAATCTGACTCTCAGGTCAAGCCATGGACCCTGCCAATAAATGTGAAAAAGACCTGTAAAATCCATAGGCTGGGTAGGAACATAGATCGCATTAGCCCAAATGACTGCAGTGTGAGAGGGGGGGAAATGGTCCTAGTCACGGAAAGAGCTTCAAATCAGAGGGGGTCAAGAGGATAAGGCCAGTGCATTAGTCTCCCCTCTGCTGCTGTTAACCCATAATCAAGCTCAAGGACCCTTGAAAAAAAAGGCTGAGTAATCCATCCCTGCGATTAGGTCGCCGGCGCGTGTGGAAGAGCGGAAAAAAAATCAAACAAACAAAACTGAAAACAGAGGCAGTCGTGTCTGTGGCAGGACCGTTACTGATATGAGACTCAGAGGAGATATAAGGTATTATGGCGATTGGGCCGCACAGAACCTGTGTGGCATGAGTAAGGGGTGCAAAGGGGTATTTTTAACCCCGAAAAACCTGAGAGGAGGATGAGCAAGCCGACGCAACCTGAATTGGGAGAGATCCAGATATGCGCATGTGGTCGATGGATCTACACGCCTATTGGTTTCGAGTGCAGACTTCCTGGGAACCGAGTGGCTCCCTGAAATGTTTACATTTCGTGTTCTGGCAAAACACTGATGCTTGTTTCAGGTATGCGAGCCAACATCCCTCCCATCAGCCCTGAGTTTGATGTTCAATTTGTCTAATCTACTTGTAATCCCATTTTCTCCCTCTCCTCTTTTCAGTTTCCTCAGAAAGGAGTGGTCCACTGGAGCGCGGACTCCCAAAGTCACAAAAGTTTATACAGAAGCCATTTTTCATCTGCTCAGAATATAAATCACCCTCGAATTGCTTTCTCCAGAGGGAGATAAATAACAAAAGAAACCACATAAAAGCAACAACAAAAAACATGGCCATGCTTGCGGAGAAAAACACTTTGACAAAACACAGACTTAATGATTGGTTGGACAGTCACAGTCTATTGCATTGTCAGTCTCATGATCTTAAGGGGCTTTCACAGGGAATGAAACAGGTACAGTGGTTGACATTTAAGGCTGCTACATGTGCAGATAAGAATCTGGGTTTATCATAGACATACAGGTATGTGGCAAAATGCATGTTATCTTTGAGCCTGCACTGTTATAAACTGGCACCTCTTTTTTTCCAGTAAATTTAGCTGACACCTTTTTTTTTGCCAGTTATTTTAACTGTAATTTTACAATAGGTTTACAACAGAGTTCCGTGTATGTTAAGTGTAAACCACCGTTAAATGCGTGCAGGACTTCACTTACAGTTAAAATAACCAGGAAACAATGCGTTAATTTAATTGTTAAATTCAGTCAGTTTATGACAGTGTGTGTGTGAATTGAAGGTGTTATGATGACGTCCGGATTACTGCATTGGACTGCAGGGGGAGGTTTCGGGGTTTCTGGAAAATACGTGGAGTCCTTCGCCGTTGATTGCCGAAGGGGAACCTGCTCAAGGTAACAAGGACGAAAGACTCATTAATTAGAATCAACTAGCACTTTTGGCCGTGAAAGGAAAGGTTAGAGTGAAACTGGACCCTTTTTAAGCCGCAGGAAGCTCATGACTGTGAATGGATGAGATTCAAGGGCCATTATGCTCAGGCACATTTCTGGCACGACAGGATCACTCCCGCTATTGGAAGACCTGACCCTTCGTTGGATGTCAGGATTGACTGCCAAATGATACACAGATCATACAGATGCACTGAACTTCCTCTCACGCCTTTGGCCAGACTTGGCCGTCCTTACCTCCATAACATTGTTACCTCCATAACACTGACAGCTCGGGAAGACAAAGCATTGACATTGCGTCACAAAGCAAGCTTTTTCATCAAGTCATATTCTCTTTGCTGTACCTGCTCCTAATCCGTGGTGTCTATTTAATTTCACGCTTGGTGTTCCAAACCTGAGGCTATGCATTACTGGGAGGTGACTGCAACCCCCACCTTCCCCCCCCAAACTGTCTATATAAGTACCATTACATCAGCCAGCTGTCAGTCATATCCATGCATAAATATAGCTAAAATGCTGTTAGACCTGGTAGGGTGTTTAAATTATAAAGAAGACGTGACTTAATTCAGTTCTCCGGTTTTGGAGTATTAACTTGGCTTATGTGCTCGTAGACACGCGCACACAGTATATGCCATCACAAAATACTGCACTGTCATTGTACTGACTTGATTACCTACTTGTCAGGTTTTATTATCCAGTCCCACGCACATAACTTGTTTTCTTTGACACATTATTCATTTATACAGCTGGATTGTTCTTGAAGAAACTCAGATAATGTCTTTTGCCCAAGGCCAAAGTCCAGCAATGCCTTATTTGAAACTCATTGGATACTTATGGGTGTGACGTGAATGGATAAATTCTGGCTCACAGACCAGTATAAATGACTCAAGGGATAGAATGACTACTAATGGGACAGGACTAGTCAGACAATTATAACTGCAAAATTAAATGAAAAATTAAGAAAATTACTTGCCTGAGGTGAAAGACGCAAATTGTCTTTTTTTAAACAGGCATTCTTCACAGCGATGGAGAGACAAACTTTAATCCTCCTCTTGTTAAATATAGTAGTGCTGACCTCTGTAGTTTTCATTAATTTCAAAACTCTTTATTCTGGAAAAATGTTTGGAATCCCCAATTAACTCTTCAATCAAGCAGTTCTTACACGATAACAACACATTTTCATCATATCCATTTTGGTTTTAGATTTGGCCATTGTTGCCAAACACAATCATGTAATTAGTCCATTGACAGCAAACACTGTCTTTTTTGGCATTTCAAAGGCTTTTGATTCAGATGTCCATCCCATCATAATTAATTTAACCCCTTAACTGTCACTGGGCCCTAATTAGGGCCGGGCCAAATGTGAGAAAATGCTGGTGAGAGTTAACCCTCGTCCAACCAAGGGGTTTTCTACTACAACCCCGACCAAGGAGGGGGGGTTACCACCCTCCCCCCAATTATTTTGAAATTAAGCGATAAACATCATCTTGTTTAGTATCAGTGTACACCTACAGATGTCCTCTCTTCAAATCAAGTACAAATAAAACACATTTCAACATTATGACATCATAGTGACGTCATAACTAACACCATATTAGGAAAAAACATCAAAATGACAAAAATCCATGTTTTTTTGTATTTTTATTAGTTTTAGCTGAAAATAAGTAACTTCCTGTAACCTCTAGAACTACTGATACTACAATTAATATTTATATATTATTGTAAATGTTATAAACTCATGAGTAACATAAATTTGACATTGCTATGATGTCATAAATAACTCATTTTGGGAAAAACACACACAAAAGGAAAAAAAATAGTTTTTAGAACATTTTTCACATTTTCTTTACTTTGTTTTTCCCTATGATAGAACAAGGCTTATAATATCAGTAATATGTCTGGTACACATGTACTCTTTCAAAACAAGAATCAAATATCAAAAACTTCAGCACTGTGATGTCACAATGACGTCATTATGGATGTCATATCTGAAAAAAATACAAAAACACACTTGCATAATAGGTTTATCTATGAATTATGAGAACAACTTTATGAACAATTCTATGAACTTGTATAATAGTAGGCCTATAGCACAGTATAAAAATAGTATACAGTACAGTAACCAGTCAAACACACAAGTAAAAGGATGTCGGTCATGCACTTCTACTATTATTAGGTGAAGATCACTTCAAGGTTACTGGTCACTGCTGGTCATTGTAATTCCAAGATTTACTAATACAAGGACAAGCTACATCAGTAAATCAATAAGGATGACAATCAGTGTGGTCTACAAAGTTCATTGAGCATGAAACATAATAATAGCATACTATTTGCAACTAATTTGTAAGAATATTTTGTATCAAAAACAGGCAAAAATTGACACTGGTGGCAACCCCCCACCCTTCGACTTTGACAGCCTACCCTACCCCCGGGGGGTGAGGTACCCTCATCGTTTTTTTCATGAAAATGAGCGCAAAGGATGAATAAACAATTACCTAGAAGCATTAGGTCATATCTGTTAACGTTTTTGTGCGACAGGAAAAAAATCTGTTGGTTGGACGAGGGTTAAGGGATTAAGGCACATTAGTTTTGAATCTGTAGTACTGAATAGGGTTTCAAATGACCTTTTCAGCAGAACCCTGTGTTAATGCAAATGCTTTTTCCTGGGGGTAACAAAAGAAGTACCTCAAGGCTCTATCCTAGGGCATGCATATCATTTCCAATTCTTATGTCTGTAACTTGTTCTTCAGTTGTGCTGCTCTGCAGCATTATGTTTCATGCCAGGTCTCCTGAGCAAAAGATATTTCAATTTCAATGGGATTTTGTGGTTTCCATTTCTTATGTGGGTGGTTATTAGCATACCAAGTCCACTAGTCTTTTAGAGCCAGCCAATTACAAATCACCAAATTACAGTACATGCTCCCCGCAATGCTCCAACCATGTTCCGGTGTTCAAAATCATCTGGACCCATGATATTAGGCAGCTTTTGAAGGTTCTTATTTATGAGGACCCCCCCAAAAAAAGAACATCCCCCATGTTACTCAAAGGTGCAATTAAGTCCTCGCCTCGGACATTCCATTGGTCCCAGGTGATTGTGAATCGAGAGAACCGTGGGCCATTAGCATTCCTTCATACGGTCCAATTCCCTCACCACCCAAACCACCCCTGCCGGGACAATCAATCTGTAATCATCCCCTCCATCAGCCTGACATGGAGATGTCTCAATCCAGGCTAAAATATGCTAATTGTATTCTAGAGATGATTACACTTCAGCGCTAACATTGATCTTCTGTGACCTCCATAAATGACAGAACAAAATAAAGGACAAAAAGACAGGGGGTGCGGGGGATGTTAGGTTAATCACCACTGCTGAAAAACAGAGAGCACTTTGCAATAAGTTTGTGCGTCTTTGTTTTCTTCTCATTTTTGATTTGGGTTTCCAGTAACCCTCTGATTTGTGTTTGAATGTTGGTTTGGAAGTGTGTGTTTGAGACAGTGAATGTGTACTTGATATTCTGTGTATATTATATTGTTCATTTTGATCTCATTCATATTGGATGCTTTATGGACAAATTACATACATTTAGTTTCTCATTTTTTTTGCGACAAAAAGTAAAAAGACAGTGGGCTCTCCAGCTAGTTCATTCGGTCATGCAGTAAAGCTGCCTAAAATCAGACATTCCAACTCTCCTACAATTTGTGACCCACTCGCAGTTTGCTCCATTCATGCAAAGGAACCGCCACTCCAAGGCCCAGGTAACTAGTTCATGTATTCTGACTGGGGGCTCTGGCAGTTTCCCAGGACTAATTTGCCAAATTGTTTACGTGTTTTGAATCGGGGCTCTATCGATTTTTCCAGAATTAATATTTACAATATTAGGATGTCTATATGATGGTTCTGAGTTGAGTCTCCTTACAGTATTTACATCTGGAACCAGGTGCTGTCTCTCAACCTGAACAAAAAACAAATGTCAATGGCAGTAAAGCTGAGTTTTCTGTTATCAAAGCAGGAGTACAAGGTTACCTGAATGACTGATAATGCTCACAAATCTAGCATACAGACCTAAGTAGAAAGCTTTGTGTTGGTTTTCGCAGCGTTTCTATCTAAGTAATACCTTGGAATAAAACTGGGCCCTGGTCATCAACACGAGTCCAAGCACATTACTCTGCCAAAGTTGGTTTTTTTTTTTTTTTTTTTTTGGGTATATAATTGCTGTCTCAGGTCTCACCTGGAATTGCAATGTCCAAATTTACAATAAATGTATAAGCATAAAGATATAAATCCCTTGCTGACTCAAGAGAGTGAAAACTTGTGGTTATGACAGATACACAGTCACTGCCAGCTGCCTCAATTCATACTGAGGCCACTGCCAGTATATGTGCAGAACTGGAAGCAGAGTAGACAGCCTCAGACATCCAGTTAGCCAACACTTGAGTGATGAACAGTGCAATCCCCACTGAATTCCTCACATATTGCTCGTCCATAACAAATATTGGCTGTATTGTTGAGCACTGGTGGGCTGAGAAATACTAACTGACTTGCTTGACCACATAAGTGAAGTGTACACTACATAAAAAATATACCCATAACAGTTGTTGAGCTAAAAATTGATGGTGTGGGAATACTGTCTTTTCGGCTCAGCCTTTGGTTGCCACAATTTGTCTAATCAATAGCGGGGTAGCACGCAACTTCTTTGCATCTTATTAGTTGATTAAATCCTATTAAATTTTAAAAAGCATGTTGATGACAAAAAGTCCTTAATGAAAAGGACACACTACTCTTTTCGGCTCCATGAACTGTCAGCACAACCATCTGCTTTCACTAAAACCTGCACTTCAAGATTCAAGAATTTTAAGTCTTTGCCATGAATATTCCTCTAGCCTGCTGGCTAAGAAAAAAAAAAAGACTTTCACGAATGATGTTGGAAAAAATGTTTAAAATTATGCAACACAAACAAAAATAATAACTGTCCGAAAGCAAGCTGGTAAAACCAGATAGTAATAAGTATAATGTGATGTTACGAAGTATTTTCTGGGGCAAATTGTCCTGGACACAAACACGAAGTAAGGATGGCAACAGGAAATGCCAGGGAAATTATCAGAGAAGTTGCTGGAGAAAGTCCTGAAATGAGAACTGAGCCATAAATATGGGCATAGAATTTCAGATTGTGTTATTCTGTTCAAGCATTTCTACTTTCCTGAAATGATGAGTTTATGTAAGAAAACTGTTGCAATTTCTTTACAGACCCCAGGCGTGTATGTCAATATCCTAAAAAACAGTCTGCCACTATCAAAATATTTATGGACTTTATTTTGTCCGTTTATGCATAAGTATTCTCTTGCATGTTGGTCAATGTTCCTGATTGAGTGTCGATGTTTAGGTTGAAATTAATTTGATATTCTCTCTCCCTACAGTGGACTGGTGAGCTGTCCAGGCTGTGTCCTGTCCTTCTGTCCTGAGTTAAGCAGGATAGCTCTCCTGCGACACTAGATAATGGATGGATGGATTCTCTGGCTGAACGAATGGACAGAATCATAATTTCAAGTATCACTAGATGGCAGTGTGACACCAGACTTACAATCAAGACACCTGCATAACCCATTTAATAGCACATCACAAGCTGTTTCACACTGTTTTTTCAATGAATTCAAACAAAATGCTTTTTCTTTGTATACCTATGAGTTTTTATTTTAGTTTTGAATGGATGCTTTGCTGGAATTTAAAGTTGTGAAGTGCTGATGTTCTTAATCCCTGGATATGTCTGTATTCATACATTTATACGTATAAATCTGGATAATCCTTGCATAGTTGTGTTATAGGTCAAGTACTTGTCAGCGAGTCTGTGTGTATTTAACTGGCACATATATGTACTCGGAAAGGTATGTGGTGTGTACACCCTTCGGCAAAAATCAATATGGGCCAAGCCCAAAATGGAAAAGAATGATGCTTTTAATGGTCTAAAAACAAATCATTAATCAGGAAATTAGCAAGAATAAACCAAATAGATGAGTAAGTGTTAAAATTGCTTTTCCTGCAAACTCACCGATAGTTTTTGACGGAAAGAGGAATTGAAAAGTAACATCTGATCCTTCCTCTATACACATTGCCTTCGAAACTGTGAGAAGGAAGCCTTCCTGCATTATTCTCCTGTAATACAAAGCATTAATTAACCTTCTCACAGTGAAGAAACTCAGCTTTATAATGAAGCAGTATCCAGCTTAAAACCAAACAGAATGCTTCAGTGAAAAAATTAACACACAAAGGGTGGCACCAAATGTCTCAGGAGTTCATTTGTTCAGTCATTGCTAATGGTCTGACCAATAATTTGTTAAGACTGTTAAGACTTTTCTGCTTCAAACTGAGGGTACGTACATCCAAATACACTGGAATTACAGAACTTTACGTGGTCCCTCTTTTAAGGGGCCAAAAGTAGATGGCTGCTCACAGTTCTGAATGTGTTATTCCTGCATTAATTTAAAAGTAAGCTGATAAACGGTCTAGAGTTGGTTTCAAGTGCGACACTGGCATCATGAATATGTTACTAGCAACTCTTAATATGAATTCCAAAGGGCTGTCACTACCAGTGAAGCAAGCCTTTATTTGGCTGGAAAAAAATCTAAACAAACCCATCAGTGAAACAATAAAAATGTGTGCATAAATCAAATATTTGGTACATTCTTTAAAGGAAAGAACGCACTGGTTAGATGCGAGATATAACAGAATTATTTCACTTGTGAAGAAAACACCTGATTAAAATACAACCCCAATTCCGAAATAGTTGGGACGAAGTGTAAATTGTGAATTAAATCAAAATTCAATGACTTTCAGATCACATGAGCCAATATGTTATTTACAATAGAACATAAAAAATATTTCAAATGTTGAAACTGGGACATTTTACATTTTTATCCACAAAATGAGCTCATTTCAAATTTTCTGGCTGCAACAGCTCTCCAAAGAGTTGGGACACAGGCAAAAAAAAGGGCTGAAAAAGCAATTAATATATGAGAGAATCAGATGAAAGAACATTTAGCAAGTAATTACATTAACTGGCATCAGGTGTGTAACATGATTGGCTATAAAAGGAATGTCTTAGAGAGGCTGAGTCTCTCAGAAGTAAAGATGGCCAGAGGCTATCCAACCCGTGAAGGCTTGCGTAAAAAAAATTGTGGAATACTGTAAAAACAATGTTCCTCAACGTCAAATTGCAAAGGCTTTGAAGGTCTTATCATCGACAGTGCATAAAATCAAAAGATTCAGAGAAACTGGAAAAATCTCTGTGCGTAAGGGACAAGGCCGAAGACCTTTACTGGATGCCCGCAATCTTCTGCCCCTCAGACGCCACTGCATCACACACCGGCATGATTTTGTCATTGACATTACTAAATGGGCCCAGGAATACTTAAAAAAACCACTGTCTGTAAACGCAGTCCGCCATTCCATCCACAGATGCAACCTAAAAATCTATCATGCAAAAAGGAAGCCATTGTTGAGCATGATCCAGAAGCGCCGCCATGTGCTGTGGGCCAAGGCTCATTTAAAATGGACTGTAGCAAAGTGGCAAAGTGTCCTGTGGTCAGACGAGTCCAAATTTGACATTCTTGCTGGAAATTATGGGCGTTGTGTCCTCCGGGCTAAAGAGGAGAAAGACCACCCCTCCTGTTATCAGCGTTCAGTTCAAAAGCCAGCATCTCTGATGGTATGGGGATGCATTAGATGCATTAGTACATATGGTGTGGGACACTTGCATGTTTTAAAAAGCACCATGAATGCTGAAAGGTATATTAAGGTTTTAGAGCAACATATGCTCCCCTCCAGACGACATCTATTCCAAGGAAGGCCTTGTGTATTTCAGCAGGACAATGCAAAACCACATACTGCAGCTATTACAACAGCATGGCTTCGTAGTAGAGGAGTCCGTGTGCTGAACTGGCCTGCCTGCAGTCCTGATCTTTTCACCGATTGAGAACATTTGGCGCATAAGTAAAGGCAAGGTCCGTCAAAGGAGACCCAAAACTCTCCAGCAGCTGGAAGCCTGTATGAAACAAGAGTGGGATCAAATTCCAATGGCTTAACTCAAGAAACTTGTCTCTTCAATGCCCAGACTCCTCCACTCTGTGTTAAAAAAAGAGGGGATGCTACACCATGGTAAACAGGCCCCTGTCCCAACTTTTTTGAGACCTGTAGCAGCCATCAAATTTGAAATGAGCTCATTTTGTGGATAAAATTGCAAAATTTCTCAGTTTCAACATTTGCTATGTTATCTCTGTTCTCCGGTGAATAAACTACTGGCTGGTGTGATTTGAAAGTCGTTGCGTTTTCATTTTATTCACAATTTACACTTTGTCCCAAATATTTCGGAATTGGGGTTGTAGAACACGCTCCAGGAGCTAAGTGTGTCTGAGTCAAAGTTAACAATCAAGCGAGGACTTCACGAGAGTAAACAGAGGGCTTGCCACAATAGAATAGCCATTGGTAAGCCTCAAATACATGACAACCATATCAGAGTTTACCATAAAACTACAACCAAAAAAAGCCTCTTCAGTTCTGTATCAACGTACTATTGATAGATAAAGATCAACTTGTTCCAATATGATGGGAACAAAAGAGTCCAGAGTTGAGAAGGAGCTATTTATGATTCCAAGCAGACCACCTCATTTGCGAAGCACAGTGGAGATAGTGTAATAGTGTAAGCATGTATGGCTGTCAATAAGACTGGTTCCCTTCAACTTATTCATGATTTGATAGCTGACAAAAGCATCAGGACGAATACTGCTTAAAGGACCAATAACTTTTTTCATGGCAAAGTAGTACAATATTTTACATTGAACATATCAACCCCCTGACTTGAATCCAGTTCAGCATGCATTTCACTTGCTGAAGCCAAACTGAAAGAAAAAAACCCCAAGAACAATCAGGAACAATTAGTGAAAGCAGAGCATCACCAGAGAAAAAAACCCAAAATTTAGTCATGTCTATCTAGTGATGTCTGTGAACGTGGTTGTCATTTGAAAAACTGAAGTTGTCGACTTTGCACGTTTGTGATATTGATAAAAATCTGAAACTTGGTATGTTAGTAGTATACGACTGTTACGTTCTTGTTCTGTCTGCCTTGTGTCCCTTAGTTTTGCCTTAGTCTTGCCTTGTGTCTGTTTCTAGGTCCTGTCCTGCATTGCTAAATGGAATCCTCCTCATGTCTGCTTTCCAGTCCATGTTTTGTTTTCTCGAGTGCATGCACTGGCTCTTTGCTATTGGCTGGCTGCGGTATTTCCTTTTGCCTTCAGCACTGTTCTGGGGTGCGTTGCCTAGGCGGAATGTTTCAAAGCGCTTCGAATGTTTTTCCCGGGCAACGGTGTGTTCGCTGCGAGCGCCCAGAACGTTCCGTGGCAGAAGGCCGAGGTAGCTCGACGAGAAAACAAAGATGGCGTCGCAAGTAGCTTGTTTTCATTTCTCCACAGAATTTTCCTTCAATGGTGAAGTTTCAGCTGATCAGTTGCATCTTTTACAATCTGGTGAGTATACTTGACACTTAGTCTTCCACAGCATACGTTTAAAGCAAGGAGATGGAAGAAATGCATCAAGATACTCGGTCAAAACCTTTATCGCCCACATTTCTTAATAGCCATAGGCGGCTGTATTTTGTGCATCAAGACAATGGAATGGTTTGTGAGCGGGCGTTCTCTCAATAATGGTTGAACAAAGCGTCGCTTACTGAGGCAAACGTTCATGGCGAACTGTTGCAATATATTCTGCGCAAGGCAATGCAGCCCTGGTTTCTGGCCTTTCTAAGCTTAATGTCAATTAAGTGTTTTTAGTTACTAACATCTACTAACATTCACGGGAGGTGTTTTTCTTAGACAGGCACTTTACTGATATTACTAATTTAGGTAGGGTGTTAATTGTCATGATTTCCCGCTTCGATACTATTTCAGATCTTGCTTTACCTTGCTGCGTAACTTTTTCACGCTTCCTTCAATCTGAATACTTCATTGGCACTTAGCTGAGCACGCTCATTTTCTTAATGGGATTGTTATGTCTTTAAGCCTTGTCCAATGTCTCATGTTCATGCTTTGTTCCCTCCCTATTCTGCTTAGGTGTTCCTCGTTCTCTCATCAACCCTGTACCTTCTTGTTCTGCGGAGGCATTCCAGTTGGCAGTCGGTCAGTTGTTTCCATATTGGTTCTATGCCTGTTCTCATGCCGCATATATCATGCTCTTGATCATACCATCGAGTTTATACTACCTTAATTGTTTCAGCTCATTGAGTGTAGTTTTTTGTTGGCTTTGTGCCATCCTTAATCCTGCAGTTTTTTCAGTTTGGACTTTTCAGCTTTTTAAGTGGAGTTTTTGTTGGCCTTGTGCCCTCCTTTTCCCCTGCATTATTTCTGTTCATTCGTGAAGTTTCTGTTGGCCCAAGTGCCTTATTTGTTTGGAATCTTTTGTTCAATGAAAATCATTCTTTGGATTCACGACTCGCTTCTGGTGTCCTTCCGCGAATGTAACAAAGACGCTTGACATATAAATAACAGGTTTTCACGAGTTTTTCTGAGAAATCGCCGTTTTGTGACCTTACACATTGTCTCCCCCATAGACACCTATTTTAACAACCTTTAACCACTAGCAGTCACAACTGTTGATCAAATTTCATCAAACTTTGCAGACAAAATCTTTAGGACATAAACTGCTTTGTACCCCACTCCCAAATGGCTGTGGCAGGGTGAAAGATCACTTGAGTCACAGGTTTATTTGAATGTCTAGTTTAGAGTTCTATGATGTTTTTACCTGGAGTTTTTTTTTTCCTTTCTAATATCAACTTTATACATACAACTATTTGTCCATTTTTTATGAATACTTTCCAAATTAAAACAACACTAAGCAATATTATGTGCATTTTTTTTTTTTTTGGTAAAATGACCCCTTGCAATAGAAGAGTCATCATTTGTAGGTCTCTTTCCACCATACAGTTTATAGCCAACCTGCTACAGTTGCCTTATTTTGTGTTCTAAATTTCTTTCTTAGCCTGACAATTAGATCCTCCTTTGCCCCTCACATCACATCATCCTTCTCTCCTCTGTTGTACGGGCACGGGAGTCAATAAAAACTTATTTCACCCGGATGGACTCGGTTTTGCAGGACCTAAATGTGGGCTGCAGGAAGACTGGTCTAAACATTGGCTTGGCCAGTGGACAATGAAGCTGAAATGCTCCTAAATTAACTTATGGGATCTAAGGATGGAAAAGATGTGAAATGAGTGAAAATTTTGTCTAAAATTGATGATTTGAGGCATGTACTAGCATTTGTAGTTTGATTTCTCCAACTTTATAGCCAAGAGCGCAAAGCAGTGGGGAATCATTTGGATCTATCAGATAGGCCTATCCAGTCATTCTTGCATCACAAATCTAAAGTGCCCTTTCACCAGAGAGTGTCAGCGAGCTGTCAGGCATTAGTTTGAGTCATCACGATAGTGACAAAGTCACCATGTTTCAGTGTTTACAGGTAGGCAGCTGGTTCTCACAGCATTATGTTTGAACTGTAAGTGAAGTTTTTGCTTACATTAAGGAATTAACCTTCCATCTTCGTTTGCCGGGACATTCAATTTCATATTCAAGGATTACAAGGAGTCATCATACACTCAAAAAAATGAAACCCCATGAAATGTTAGATTTACTTAATAATGCTATGTCAACTGGTTCCACAAAACTGAGTTAAGTACATTCCATTCAATGCAATTAATTAAACTGGCCAAAAATGTTAGAAGTCAAAGGTTACACAAAGCTATTGCGTGGAACCAGTTGACATCACATTATTAAGTAAATCAAACATTTCATAGGGTTTCATTTTTTTGAGTGTATACTATTCATCACTCTGAGGCAAACACTGCTCTGGGTGGTAATATTAGGTAGTATCTAACATTAGCTAACAATGGCAACATACCTTTCACTTTTTTATTCCACATAAGTAACTTAGTTCATTGGGTCATGCTGATTTTAGGGTAACATCAGGTGGCCAACTTAGCATTTCTCAGTTTACATATCTGACTATTGGGTCTTCCTCCAACATGGGATAACCGATATTAACTTTTGTATTTGTTCAGCAAAATTATCGTGGTCAACTGGCTGTAGGCTACCTTCCTTTGTACACTCACTGTTACCCTGTAATGCTTGGTCTTGTCTGTCATGCTTGGCCCTGCAACACTAGAGATCTCTCCCTCGAAACACCTAAACTCCTCAGCATGTCCGATTTACTATAGTGTTAATCACCCCTAGTAAAAATACATGCGTCATCTTTAATGTATTAAGGATGTAATTCAATGACACCGTGGTGAAGAGCCACCATTGACACAACGCTACGTGTATGAAAAAAGCTCATCCTTGTCAGTTATACGAGAGGATCATGGTACATGGAGTTTTATATCACTTTCCAGCTGGATAGACTATGTGTGTAAAATCACTACGACATGAAATATAGCTATAGATCAGAAAAAACTGCTTATTTCAGAAACAAAATCCATGAATCAATGGTAAACTAGAGTTTGAGAAAGGCAATCGTGGTTTTAAAAGACAGTTGTGACTTGCAGTTGAAAACTTCAAATTTGCAGTTGCAAGCGAAATTCAGACCGCGGCCGCCTGCCCAGTCCATGATTTTGTTGTTCCAGCCATGACTGCTGTTTGGGTGAGTGAATGCAAACAGCATTGCCAACAGTTGATGTTCTCTATGGATGGATGGGGATGGGGCTCCTAAAAAGAGCAGGGGGGCCCCTGCAATGCAAGGGCAAGACAGAGACTGTGTGTGTGTGTGTGTGTGTGTGTGTGTGTGTGCGTGTGTATGCACGTGTGAGTGTATGTACATTTACTTGTTTCAATGAGTATGTGCATTTGTGTGTGGGGATCAAGGAAACCCAAGATGTTGCTTCCATCCCCATGACATCAAAATCTCTGAAGAACGCAGAGCATGCACTAAACATGCAGAAAAAATTATTGTACTGTGAGTGCCTTCCTCCTCCATTTCTTGCCATTTTCCATACATTATACCATTCAATGCCTATGCTTCAAATTTTTCTAATAAATTACCGAAGGAATCAAAGTCAATTCAAATTGATCTCCTTCTTCGTCATATTCCTGAACAGTGTCCTTGCTTCAGAGGGTAATGATTTCAGCAAAAACCAAGTGTGAGCCCCCACCCCCAACCCCATCACATCCTGCCTCTCCCCCCACCATTTAAATAATTAATACATCATCTGGGTAAGCAAACATAATCACCTTCAGTGTGCAATATTCCATTGAATCAGTAGGGGAGAATGAAAAGTTAATAAGGTCGCCCTGTGTTTCCAAAGTAATGAACAAGGTGGAAAACAAAAATAACAAGCAGCACAAAACCGCATTGCCCCTCTGTTTTGACATATTCTTATTGGTCCAATAAAGGTCCAATAAGTCTTTTTCCGCAAATCTCTTCTTCGTGTTAAGAAGCAGTGAAGTGTCCTGCTCTTGATCTCTATACCGCCACCCATTGACATGGATGAAAAACTGCATGATTGAGCCTCAGCATTGTACCTGTGAGCCCTGAAAGGCACACTGAACTAAATTCATGGCAAAAAGTTGAAATGGCTGAATTACCATTGTTATCTCATGCACGTGCTGTCAGAATCTTATTAAAGTTTTTTGTTGCCCACATATTGTTGTTTGTGCAGCTGCTTCTTTGAAAACAATCAGCATGGTTGCTCATGTCGTTTTAGAAACCTTTTCCCAAACTTCTTATTTTGCCTGGTAACAGTTGTAAGCATTTAGCATCAAACAAGACCCATGTCCAATATTTTGCCTCAGGGCTGTGTTGTTTCATAATCATTTCTCTGACAATTAGAAGAAATGGCTAAAATAATGATCAATAAAGTTGAGACTAGCGGGCCATTAGAAGGAAATATTGCAATTGAACTCCACTTCAGCTGGCAGATGGCACAAGTACAACCCAATTTCCGAAAATTGGGATGGTATAGAAAATATTTATAAATCAGCTTTGACCTGTTTTACATTGAAAACTGTTGAACATTTACAGCAAACGTAAATGTTTTTTTCTTTTTGTAAAAACAAGATTATTCTGAATTTGACGCCAGCAACATATTTCAAAAACGTTTTTGCGGCAGCAAGAAAAGACTTAGAAAGAGTTGGAATGCCAAAAAAGACAAAAAGAGTGTTGCGGGCACTCTAGACATATTTTACGTGAATTTTTCACTTAATCTCTGACACATCGATCAATATTTGATAAATGTTATTGTCTTTTTATTACCCCAAACAATTGTACAATACTTGGATCATTACTTACTGGTAACTCTGCAAAAATGGTAAATTGTTATTATTATTCTTTGGTTAAAATCTGGATCTCCAATCTTGAAACATAAAGTCACTTGCAAAATTTAAATGAAGAGATGACATGATTGTATTCAATACTGTGAATTAATTGAATGATTATTTCCATCAGTACAATACCAACTTCGGTGAAAATGTTCAGTGTTTGAAATGACGTGGTAAAAATCAAACAATATGCGTGCACTCTTATTCTTACATAATTAGACTCTACTGATACCAAAATTCGATTAGTTCAATTGCTGCAAAAAAGACACAATTCGAAGATACTTGAAATAAACTCAAAACAATTCAAACAGTTTTTGCATATTCGTGGGCAGGAGGAAGATCCATGCCACGTTGCAGCTTACTTGGTGCACCGGTTTCTGAATTAACTTTTTGGAAAATTTTTCCAGCATGGCATTATGACCATTATAAAGGTCAAATCGAGGTCAAAATACTCCAAATGACAAAACCTGTACTATATTTCACGAGTCTTACAACTTAGCGCCTAAACACCAAATTTTAGCTCAATCGATCCAGAAAAGGCTGAGATGTGAGGTATGAGAAATGGGCATTTCCAAGATAGCTGCCTAGCAGCCATTTTGAATATTATTTCAGAATGCTGTGAACAAATTTTAGTGTACTCATAGGAAGGAATATCCTTGCCAAGTTTCAGGTTCATCGGCCAGACGTTTTTGGAGAAAAAGATGTTTACAGATGATAGAGGTGCCTCCAGTATAGGCAAGGCATAATGACAAAGGTCACAGCAAGGTCAAAATGCGCTGCATGACAAAACCAGTTACATATGAGTCTTGCTACTTAGCACCCATGTACAAAATTTCAGCCTGATTGGTGCAAATATATAGCTGAAATAGGCATTTCAAAGATGGCTGCCTGGCAGCCATTTTCGAGATTGGTTCGGAATGCCTTGAAGACAGTTTGGTGTTCTCATGGATAGGAATATGTCCTGAAAATTTGAAGTTGATCTGCCTAACGGTTTTGGAGAAGAAGATGTTTATGGATGAACGACGACCAACTAGGACAGACAAGTAGAGGCTGACATTTTCTCGGGATTCCCACGGGACACGGGATTCCCGCGGGATTCCCGTGATTCGGGAGTCAATTTACCTATTAGGCACGTGATTGGGACGTGACAGGAAAAATGTAAACGGGAGTGAACGGGAGCGGGAGTCAAAATTAATAGGTCTTCTTTACTTTCTTTTTTCTATCTTTAATCAAACAAAAATGCATGTTTTGAATGATAAAAATGTACGTTCTTTAATGCAGTCAACTACCACCCAATGTATGAACTTTATAAAACATCACAAATGATTTCTCCCCCCACATAGTAACAGTGTGCAAATGAACAATGCTTTCAGTAATTGCTGGGCTTCACTAAGCTTAACAACCGCAGTCTCGCTAAGCGCTCCTACGAAGCTGCTTATCAACTCGTTATGTCAACCGGCCACTGGTGGGTAAATACTTGAGAATAGCCATGTTTCCATCCACACGTTCTCATGCGAATTAAGTCATATCAAATAAAACATGCCTTATGGAAACGGTGAAATTTGACTTGATTTTCAAGATATTGACATTAAGTTTATGCGGTTGATCTCATCGGATTTTCTTCTTGATCGGTAAAAGGTTTATGCGATAACTGCTGATGGAAACGTTATTTGCCGAATAAATCTGCGACTGCATCATGATGGTGTTTCGATGCTGTCGTTACTTTCTGATAGTGGTTTGCATGTTGCTAATAGCTGGCATATAAGCACTATTACAACTTGTGCAATTATCATCATTTGTTGGGAGACGCGATCCATTATTGCTAACTAGTTAATTTTGTTGCCTACCACACTACTTCCAGGTTCTGCGATTCAGTGCGAAAATGAATGGAAACAGCTTAACCCTTTCGCAGGCACAGCGACATTTTTGTCGTTTTAACCAACGTGTTTTATAAAGTCTTCTTTAAATTCCCCGATTGCGGGAATTCCCTTGTTAGTTACGCTCATTACCATTGGCTGTCTCTCAGGTCACCCAGCACTGTATTTTTAGCCGTGAACGAGGCATGGGATTTCCTAAAAACGCTAAATACGAGACTACTTCCCGGTCAAATTGTGGGACATGTGAACATGGCATCGACGAGTACAAATAGCCGGCATTCTAGCCGTGTTTCTAAACGTAAATACAACGTGGATGAAGTTTTTGCTTTATTGAATGACTCTGACGATGAGTTTGAATATCCAGAGAGCGGGAGTGACTTGGATCCAAACGATTTTAGCGATTCTGGAGAGGATTAAAACATAAAAACATCAGTTATGGGAAACTTATTATGAGATTTGGTGTTATTTTATTGTTATTTTGAATAACAATCATATTTTGGTAAAAACCCAAAATTAATCCATCCGTGGGGGTATGCATCTGGGCCAAAATTTGCCTGCGAAAGGGTTAAAATGTCAGAAATCTATTCGATACACCGAGTTGATCGCATAGCAGCCAGTAACGTCGTTGCGCGCAAGTTTTTATTCGCTTTAATGCTGTTAGGTGGAAATGCATTTTCACCGCCTTTATTCGCATGAATATTTTTGGCGAACTTCAGGTAATTCGATTGACAAGTGGATGGAAACATAGCTTATGCCAAGCATAGATGTACAGCTAGGGCACTCTGACATGTCCACGCAGAATTTTATAGCTTCATTAAGGGACAAACTTGTCACTGCTGAAAGCACCGAGGCATCAGCACCTTCAGTGCTTTCATTTTCCTATTACTTGGCCATGACACTGTAAACTGCACTGAATGCAGACTGAAATAATCAAGATGACCCAAGGCCTAATTAATTAATTAATTCTACTTGTGACACACTTAAAATGTTGACACATTTGTGTACTATTTTATTTATACTTGTACTTGAGCCTTAATTATTTAGTGGTTTTGTATTTCTTTCATGAGTAATCACAAGGGGGCTGAAGGTTGTCCTAGTCTATTAGGCCTACAGTAGCCTACGTTATGTCGCTTGTTCCAAATTCTGATTCACTTTGCAAAGTAGACCTGAGTACACGTTGTGATATTATGACTTGAGTTGAAGTTGAGCTGTCATTCAGCCTGCAATGCGCGCGGGGCAGACAGGATCCGTCTGTCATCACAATCGTTTACATGACTGTGACGACGACTGTTTTTTCTAAAATAGAAAAAACGGTAACAGGACAGGATCGGGAGTGATTTATTCGGGATTGGGACAGGACGGATTTTTTTTTTGTCTTTTTTTACGGGACCAGGACGGGACGGGAATTTTTTTGCGGGAGCGGGACGGGACAGGATTGAAAAAACACTCCCGTGTCAGTCGCTACAGACAAGCAGGCCATAACATAAGCCCATCGGACCTTCCGTTCAAATGAGCTAAATAGTGGATGTACTGGTGTTAAACAGATGATACTATCATTCTGAGGTATGAAATAAGCAGCCGCTAAAGACCCTGTCGTTTACAAGCAATGAATTGACGAGGTCTGCCTCTTTGCCACAAACTGCATGATTGAATATTCCAACAGTTCAAAAAGAACCGGACAACTTCCTCTGCAGTGCAAAATATTATTAAAACATTTTATACAGCGCAGTAACCCTGCTCCAAAAGGTAAGTTATTACCCAGGAAAAAAATGATGCCGCTAGACAGCTGTCCATAGAATTCTTTGCTGCTGTCATGTTAAGACCCAGTTGAAGTATTAACTTTGTCTCAATTGAGCGCTTGGGATACAATTGCAATTTCCCTGTTAGTCATTTTAATTGCAAACTTGGTCAAGTACCCCTACCTTTAGTAAGCTATATTTTCTTATTAATAATGCTACCTTTAGTAAGCTAGATTTTAATGCTAAAACTTGGCTACTGACTAAATGCTATAAAGGGTGACATTGTCAGCAAAGTGACATCATCACTGTCACATCTGGGATCACATGCTGAATAAGGATATGTTATCTTACCCTTTACAAAGCATGATATTTGCTTATGCATGATTTATGAAGACATCATGTCTCATTTATGAAGGCATTATACATGCTGTATAAAGCCTTTATGAGCAACAATTCATCTAAAGTGTGACCTTCTCTATTTCACTATATCCTAAAAGGTAGCGATAATTTTTGTGGACGATAAACTGCCAAACTAAGAAGAATTAATGACTAGTTGCTTTAGGGCATCTAGAAAGGACAATCCAGCAACTCTGCAAGACTCAAAGTAAGATTATATACACCAAAGGAACACACAAAAGTGGGGCACACGAATGTGTTACATCTGGAGGGGGAGGCACACAAGACGCCAAACCTTAAAGGAGACCATACTTTTTAAAGGTCGCTGGATGGGAGGAGGAAACAATTAAGAGCATTAAAGGGCTGCGATGAGCCGACTCGTACTCACTCACACTTTCCCCTGTGCTGATGATATGATACTAAAATGAGGTAGCTGACCATTCTGTGTCAGGGCTAGAACAGTGTGAAAATTGGGTTTTTGTGATAAAGCTAATTTTCATGCAAATGAAGCTCTTAGCCATGCATAAAAATGCTTCTTATCACTCTGCACAACAATGCAGAAACAATACAAACTGCCACCACCAAAACAGAAGCAACAAAGTTTGCAAAGCACAATTTTTGTGTCCTTGCCAAAACTTTTAGCCATGGCTGCATGCTCATTTAATCCAAACAACAACTTTATTTGGCCTGGCAGTGGACTATACAGACAAGCTTCCATTCATTGTGCACATTTACAACCTCAATTCCGCAAGAATTGCAGCAGTATGTACAGAGACAGTAAAAACAAAAGTGATTTGTGAATTCTCTTCTACCTACATTTAACAGAAAAGAAAAAACAAATATTAAATATTTAAAGTTTCACCTTATCTACTGTATTCATTTTAGTAAATATTTAAAAATTGCAGGTTTGATGGATGCAACACTTTCCAAAATAATTGAAAAAGGAGAATGGAAAGACTGGAAAGGTTCTGGAATCTTCAGAAAAACCCCTGTTTGGAACATTTTACTGGTAAAAATGTGAATAGTTTGCAGTGTTCGGTTATGATTGCATACATCATGATAAGTCACAAAAGGCACAATTGTTTACCAGCAAGATGGTTTGAGGTTTGTCACTTTTCCAACAGCTGCATGGGGAAAAAAATATTCAAACAGTTTAAGGGCGACACTGCTCAACATCTGACCATCCGGAATGTAGGGATTTCACAATCCACTGCCCATAACGTAGTAAAAAGATTCAGCCAATCTGGAGAATCCAAGCAATCTCTGTGTGTATAAGATAGGCCGAATACCAATATTGGATGCGAATGACCTTTGAACCCCAGATGGCACTGCATTAAGACCCAACATGCCTTTGTCATAGATATAAGCACATAGGCTCATAATAAAAATAACTGAGTCAGTGAGCACAGTTTGTCGTGGCATTATCAAATGCAGAGTAAGACTCTACCATACAAAAAGGAAGCCATATATCAATACCATCCAGAAGCTGCCTGCCAACTTCTCTGTCTAACAGCTCATCATGAAAATTGACTGATGCCAAGTAAAAAGGAGTGCTGTGGTCTAATTAGTCCATCTTTCAAATTGTTTTTGGAAACAATGGACGTCATCTTCTCAGGGACAAAGAAGACCATCCAAACAACTGTGTCGACTGTTCTCAGTGGCATATTCAAAAGCCAGCGCCTGTTAAGGTCTTGGGCTGCATTACTGTTTCGGCATGGGCAACTGACACATCTATAAAGATGCAATTGATGCAAAAGGGTACTTGTGCATTTTAGAAGAACATACAGTGCTTTGCAGATGTCATCTTATTCAGGGACACTCCTGCTTGTTCCAGCAGAATAACACCAAGCCACACTCTGCATGTATTACAGCAGTTTGACTGCATCATAGAATATAGGTAATGGACTGGCCTGTCAGCAGACGTGTACCTGTGTCAAACTAAAAATATGTTACAGATTATGAAGTGCAAAATACGACATCAGATACCTCAGACGTTTGGCTGATTGAAGTCCTTTGTCAGGCAGGAATGGGAACAAAGTCTGCTTTTGAAACTCCAGAGGGAAGTGTCCTAATTCCAAAAATATTGCAAAGTGTTATTAAACCCCTTCCATAAAGGAGCGCCAATCCTACCGAAATCAGTGTGTATGTCACTGAGTCAGAGTAAATGAAGATGGAAGACAGCATAAATGAAAGATCTCATTTGCACCTAACCTAAAAGTTCTACTTTTATACCTCTTGAAATGATTCAGTTGCAGTCTGAAACCTTTAAAAATTACACACAGAATCTCACCATTATGTTTGCCAAAGTTTATTCCAATCAAGTAAATCAGAGCAAAATTAGAGAGGTTTTAGTTCGGGAATGTCTAGGTGGCTTCTCCAAATTGACATTTCAGACTAATCAGGTACCAAAGGGTAAAACTCATTTAATTTCACTTATATGTCACTAAAGGGATATATTCCATCTTATTTCAACGATTATATTGATTTATTTTTTATTGCAACCAGTCCTGTATGCATTTTCCCATCAAAGAAAATATATACGAAGGAAATTAAGTTTGACCCCACTGGAGCAGATTTATTTTCAATTAAAAAAGCAAATAAACAAAATTATTAATACAAAGATAAGGTAAAAAAGAAAAAAAGTAAGAACAACAAACACTCAGCAGTTATTTATGCAAGAACTATGCCCCTGCTGCTCAAAAAAAGTCTTTGACCCAAACCAAGATTTGAACCTTGGACTTCTCACATTTGAATGGAACACTTTTACCACTTAGCTAGCTGAATTGACAGTCCCTTACTGCCACATTGTACATTTCAAGAGTGAGTCAGCAAAATACATTGTGCACCCCAATCTAGCACTTAAATTTCAGCATAGTCTAAGTAACTGTGCATGGATTCTTTTGAATGAAGACTTTGAAAACAACTGTTGAACATTTAGTGGACAATCATAGCGAAAATATAAAAAACAAACCGGTTTAGCGACTTTATATCTGTGTGTATTGCTGCGCTCTGAGTCTTTGAGCATAATATCGCTTGGCAGCTGAACGCAGAAAAAGAAAAAAACAGCAATCATAACAAACACCCCAGCAACTACATACACAAAAACTATGATTGCAATGGTGTATGCTCAACTGTATGTGCTCAAAATGCAAGAATATATATGGCCGTCACCTGCACAATAGCTCAGTGACTTACCCACTAAGCTATTTCCAATAAGTCATCCAGTTATGCTTCATTGCTATATGAAGAGTCAGCCAGCGAGCCATAGAAACTATTTTGATGACATCTGCTGAATGTTTAGTTGATAATTATAGCGAAAATACCAAAATGGACTCTGAGTTTCACGCACTGGGAATGCAAGGCTCTATCTCAGGCTAGGTTTGTGCAATTATGGTTGAGGGCTCATTGGAAACGCCAGAGCCCATAGAGTCAAATGGCCACCTCCAAAATCAAATTACCGCATCACAAGCCAATCACTGAAGAAAAAATAGATTCTGGTCCAATGGGAACGCTACGGACTTGTCCTCTTTAGAAGCAGTGCCCCGGAGAAAAAACATGCATTTACACTGGGAGATGTAGCTTCAATATAACACAGACGCATTGGACTAACAATAGACTAAATCCATACCCAATGGACCAAATGTATACCCTCGAATGCAGTTTTTTATTACAAAATAGCTAAGGTAAGAAAAATTTATGCTCATGGCTGTAGAATGTAAAGTGTATGCCTGCTGTTCTTTGAGTGTCGTATCGGTTTAAAATGACAAGGCTTATATCATTGGATTCTGTGGACTTTCCATTTGATGTATGGTTTGTATGCACAGCACACATTCAGTAGAAGTGCTAGCTAGGGAGCCCTGATATTATTTTATCATATGTTTTGCTACATGCATATTTACTTGCTTGGTGCAAGAATTGTGTTTGGTTTAGGTAACAATGGTCATCATGAACTTTTCACCAAGTTTCTTCCCTTTAAGAGGATATGTTGCATTACGATGATACTATTAGGAAACATGCTGTATTTCTTATGCGTAATGATTGATTCCAGTTCCGGGGGCGTTCAGGTTTAAGAGGTTAAGATAGGAGAACAAAGGGATAGGTACTTTATAAGACCCTCTCATCTTAACTCTCAAAAAAAAGTAAAAAAGATCTACTTGAATTTGATGCTAAAGTTTGTACCATTTGTCAAAATAGTTGCTTGGTTGTAAAACACTGCATATTTATAATTCAGACCAAAGCAAACATCTCTCATTTTTTAGCTGTTTTAGGAGGCAGGTCATATTTGGCTTCACAGATGATCAGTAGTTTTGAGTATCACCCTCAAATGTCGGACAATTCAGGTCAATGTGTTTTAATTCAGTCAATGTATTGTTTTACCTCAAAGCCATTTTTTTGTTTTTCAGTATTTCATTATTTCAGTGCAAAACAAGTAACTTTGTGTTAGTAGAACTTTTTTGTCCCAAAATTGTTGTTATTGTTGTTGTTGTTGTTGTTCTTGTTATTATTCCAAATGATATAGGTGTACTGCTTAATTGAAATAATTTTACCAGTCTCTGTTACACTCAGATCCTGATAAATCCTTGAATAGGGGTCATGCACACAAAGGCAAAAATGAGCTTGATATGGCATCAATGGGGTTGAAAGATCAGGTTATGTTACACAGTGGTAAGCAAGCACCTGTCCCAAGAACATTTTTCAGACTTCATTTCCAAAACAACAATAAATTTAATGGGTTAAAGCATTGTTTATTTTGTTTTAGTACTTTTTCAATTCAATACAGGTTAAAAGGGATTCATTGTAAAACACGATACCCTCATTGTTATGTGAACTTATTTCTTCTCTTTAACTCCACTTGTCATGACAAGTTTTAGATATTGAAATCAATTTTATAAGTTTTCAACAGTTAAACTTATATTTATCAATTGTTTTGACAAATTATGAGCTGAGATGAAGTGTCAGGAGGAAGGATCAGAACTCAGGTGCGGACAGGAATTCAGTTCAGTGAATATATTCAGAATCATGGTTGTACAGTTCAGGTCAAACATGAGTTTTTAGCTTAATAGGGGTATCATGTTTAACTGTATTTGCAAATTACAGCTTGCTATTTATTTACATTTTACGCCATACCCATTGGTGGAATTGAGGTTGTACTTATTTCAACAGATCAGTTCATAATTTTATGATTGATTCAATAGTTTACATTACTTGATGAAATTCAGGGTTTGCACAGATCATTGTCTAAAATTGCAAAGGCTTGAGGAAAGGAATTCTTCTTGTTTTCATGCATAGACTACCAATTTATTGTGCAGGGTGTTCAGGAATCAGATAGGGTAGAAACTCAATAAATCTTTACTCTTCTTATGCTTATTTGGAACAAAGATGTGTTTCTTTAACTGCAATGCTATTTGATCGGAAGTGTTTGAGACCGTATGCATTGTCATACAAATTGAAATGGAAGCTAAGCAAATAAATTTGACACATGGTGGGAATATTTGCTTACTGGCACAAAGTGAAAGTGGTTCTTAAAAGAGCCCTTTTCCAAGCTCCAGGCTACACAAGACCACATGATCTTGCCAGGACAAAGCAACTTCTGCATTGAAAAATGCAGTAAACATGTCACAAACAAGGATGGAAGCTCGAGCAGCATTGCTACTGCCAATTCTTGGAGCCTCCTGCAATGCTGGTGACCAAACTCTTGGCTGGGACTGGTTTCTGGGCTGCTCCTGGACCCCCTCTGGGATATCTGCATATAGTTTTGGAAGATGAAAGTGGCCATCCCACATGCCTCCACCTTGGCTTAGTTGACAGCAATAACACGCTGGTACATTTACCACTGGCTGGCAAGTATGCCAAAGGCACTCTCAACAGTCGGCCTTGGCACAGTAGAGGCAGTAATTGAACATCCTCTTCTCCCTGGAGATATTGGTCCCGGGCAAGGGATGCTGGAGCTTCCACCACAGGGGGAAGGCCTCCCTGCAAGGAAGGCAGTGGCTCTTGCTGCTCTGCAGGGGTACTTCTTGGAGGAATGTTCTTAGATCCTATAGCAGGTCCTCTCCAACCTCATTACACACTAGGAAACATAAGAATTGTTGTGTTGGCAAATGGAGGTTGTACAAAGTAGAAAATTGAGGGGATCTAATAATTATGTCACATTTTTTAAGAAAAATATTTATTTCATTATATTTTTTTCAATCATTATATTTCAATTAACACTATTCCCGCCATTAACAAGATTTTCTGTCAATCTACATTTTCAGTGTTACTTGGTGGCTGGCGCTGTTGCGGTTCTTCTGACAAAAAATAGGTCAAACAAACAAAATTCTTGGAGTATTCTGGTGCACCTTGCAAACGTGAACTTTGGCAAGTTCCATGATCACAAGCTTTTTCACAAGCTGTGATGAATTTCCTTGATGCATGTGGATAACTTGGGGGAAAAAAGAGCAGCAGGTCAATGTTAAATAACATCCATCTGCTTTTCAGATTATATGGGTTTTTATTGATGATGTCCAACATTCAAGTGTTTGTTAAAAAAAAAAAAGAATTAAGCTGGAATTCTTGCGTCTGAAACTAGAAGCTTGGTTCTTTCTGTATACATACAGTATTAATAGAACTGAATATTCTGGGGGTGTTGAAAGATCAGCGAATATTATCAAAAATGCTGGCAGTTTCTGGCAACTAAGAGAAAATATTTTGACGGGAAAGTGTTGAAGGGGATATTTCTTGATACGTTGACTGAAATATCAAGTGTATAACAATAGCGATGTTCACAATGACGTCAGTGTTTTGAGACGTGGTTGGCAAAAAGGCTCATTTTACAGTAGTAGATCTATTTCTCTATATGTACTTAATAAAACATCTAAAATAGCGATGCCAGTCAGTTGTTGTGTTATAGGTTGCACCAACAGGTTCCCTAAGGGTTCAGGAATCATGTTTTTGAGGATTTTAAGCGAAGAACCAAAGAGGCTACTTGCCATGTTATTTATGTCCTGATCACACTTTCTGCCAACCGCCAAACTGCGTGTGTACTTCGACGTCATTGTTTGTAAACAGTGAACATCGCTACAAAGCCATTGATTGATAACCACTCTCATTCATTTGAATTCATTAATTCATAACTTGCCGTTGCACTCCAATTAAAAACAGATAATCTGAATTTTAAGCTCCTGTCCATGTTTTGAGCACAATTCTGAAATTATGGAGTACAGAACCAAAACTTAAGAAACTCTTTTTTTCCAGACATTATGGAGAATAATGTATATTATGAAATATTGTTCTCTGGTACTCTTTTGGATTACAAATTTATGAAATTATCATGCCATTGAAATAGACTTTTTAAGCACCACAAGAAAAAATCTAAAAGAACAACCGTGAGAGTGATTTCAAACAATGCAAAGGTAGGTTCAGTTCAGGTTTTCTGGTCCCAGCTGAAATTAACTTAGTGCTTGTCCTTAAATGTCTGAATATACAGAACCCAAAGCAAACACAACAGAGCCAGCTGGTGGATTATATAGTTTGCACAGGAAAATAGGATAGAGCCATGAGGGATCCAGTGCTTCCTGTCTTTAAGGGGACCCTTAAAATTATTTCTACCTGAGGCAAACTAAAAAAAAAAATCAATAGATAAAAATACGCCAACCGTCATTTCATTAACATTACTTTGTGCTTTCCAATATTCTGTGATTATGCCAACCACACTATGAAAACAGTGGAGTAAAAAGTTGAGGGATAAAAGTAATATTTTGCTTCAAGGCAACATGTTTCTTAGATTCTCCTCAACAAACAGAAGCATCTGTTTTCTAAAAGTGTTTGTGTCTGCCCTTGGCATATTGTTTCATATACATTTGTTTGTCTGCGGGTAGAATCTACACTATGTTATGCATAATTTATTTAATGGATATGGGGCCACTGTTGCCCCTTGCTTTTTATAGATAAATTGAAACCAATAAAGAAATGCGGAGCCTGCACTATTGTAATGGCATGCCATGGCCTCAAGACGGGAGTCAATAAAAATGCTGGGTTTTTTGCAGGGCTGCCAGTAAAAGGTAGTCAAAAGGCACTGAATATGAGCAATACATTCACCACACATTTATTTTTACTGTGCTTCCCTTCACACTTGATTAGTCGAGGTCTTGTGCCTGGCACATTCAAGGCTACAGTGATCCTTTTTCTGCTTTCAGCCTTGATCTTTTATACCTCTGGGACTGAGTAACTACGCACTTTCCATAGATTAAACAGACAGTCAACCCCATTCCTACTGTCCTAAAGACTCAACTTGTTTTGGAAGGAAATGATACTTCCTGGGTTTATATTGCTGAACAGATCATCCATTCCCACAGTAATTGGTCCATGAATATTAATACAATCCCCACAGTAGCAAGATGGAGAATTCATTGGTAGATCACCTAAAAACACAGTGTTCAGGGTTTTTTTTTAATTTCTTTTGCAGGAAATTCACGTTTTCTGTGGCTTATTCATGACTGATTCATTAAAATACTGATGATAATCTTGAAACTATGCAATCCTGGATAGGTAACAGGCACAGTTAATGATAGCACTAAAGCACAAGGCCATGACTCATGGGAAACAGTGAATAAATATCAGGGGGAATAAGATAAAGAAATAGACTGGGTTTGACAAATTAACTACAGTGGGAAGATTACACACATGGGGCTCAATTTCACAAGATGTCAATATTTAATGACTATTTGGAGGGGATGCATATGAAAGATAGAATGATCTCAAAAGGCGGCTCGGAAATACTTTCACAATAGCTTACATCTACATTTTTACAATTAAATGATTTTGAATGACTGATCTTTATTAATGCAACTCAGTTGAAGGGTAAATGGCCACATGCTTTTGCTTAAAATTGCTTCAGGGAAACTAAATGCCTGCCTAAAAATCCAAGGCTAGTGGTAGCCACAATAGTCTGTTTTATAACAGAAAAAAAAATAACAGAGTTACAATCAAAATTAAGAATACCAGGCATTTTTTTCTTAGGCAAGCTCCATGATCACAAGCTTTTTCACGAGCTGCGATGAATCTCGATACATGCAGAAAACTGGAAAACAAAGCAGCAGATCAGTGGTAAATAACGTCCATATGCTTTATACAGCTTTTTTGCCCTCAATGTGGGTTTTTTTTTTAGAAAAATAACCAACATTCAAGTCTTTGTAAAAACAAATGAATTAAGCAAGAATGAAATGGTTTTTTGTGTCCAAAAATAAAAGCTCCATTCTTCCTGTTTACTTATTAATTGAACTGAATATTCTGAGGGTGTTGAAAGTGAAAATTCTAAAAAAAAAATGTTGGTAGTGGCTGGCAACTTAAAAACAAATACTCTGGGGGGTTAAGTGTTAATTTATTGTGTTTGTGCTTAAGGCGTAACATGAAATAAATTAATCTGTGTCATGTCCCATTCCCTTTAAAAGCCAGGTGTGCTTGCAACTTGGCAGATTGCATTTACAATGGCAGATTGGCTAGGTAGTAGGAAAGAATGCTTCTCTGCAGAGGAAATGGATCTGCTTGTGTGCAGAGTGAAAGCATATGAGCGAACCATTCTGCTAGTATGGAAACCAGATCAGTGTAATCTCAAAATAAAGAAATTGTCAATATAGAGTTTTTTAAAATATTGTTCAAAACTTGTTTTAATCATATTGAGACATTAAAAAAAATCATCATACACAAGGAATCCCTGGGGTCGCATTCGAAAAAAAAAAAAAAAAAAAAAAGCACCGTTGGGGCATGGTGCCCGGAGAAATTAAAATGAATGAGTAAAAATAGCTGGGGAGAAAGACAGCAAAACAAAATTAATTTTGAATATGCTTCCATGACCCCTTGCATAACATCCAGCAATGTTGAACGAGAACAAAATGAACTTGAGTCTCACTGACTGACTGTGAGGCTGGGCAGGAAATGGATCAACTTGAATTAATACAGAACAAACATAACTGCTGGTGCATATCAGATTGTCAACATCTCATCCTGGAAGGCAAAGTTGGATGTATGGAATAAATTTGGATTAATTATAGACAGTGGCAATAATGTTATCCATGGCTTTGCTGCTTGTTAAAAGTGCCACCTTTTCAGGCCACATCATTTGCCAAACTATAAATTCTAAGAAACAAGCCAATTAAAATGCCGAGTTGTGTATCACATGATAGAATTGCAATTTTGATGCAGTATTGTGCTTTACAGGGCCAGATCGGGCACAGGGCTGCAAAACTGGACCTGTGCAGGACTCTGACCTGACTTATCTTGACATCTTTTGCACATTTTCAGCACATCAAACATTTTTTCTAGAACATTTCAGGTTTTTGTCTGTTTTTCATTGAACAAAAATTAGTGCTCTGTTGCAGGCATGATATGGGCTATGGTGTAGCTGGCCATGTCTGTAATGAACTGCCATTCTCTCCTAACAACCACCCCTCCTGGGTAATTCCCCTGGAAGACTGCAGGAATGTCAGAGTTCACCAATGTAAATGAGTCATGCCTTGATCTCGGATAACTTGCAAATACCTGCATGTGTAACTTTGCATGTTGCATCACAAATCACCTGAATATTGCAGGAAAGGGTTCCCTTATAATTCAAATACATAAAAGCATTTTCTGATGGGCACATCGTTGTATGTGTGTTCAGTACGATTGACACACAAACCATTATGACATGTATTTTTTTAAATATCTTTTTTTTTAGTTTTTTTTTTTATTTGGCATCTCCTATCCCACCCGAATCTGGAATGCCCAATCCGAGAACTATGTACAAGGCTTGCTCGTATGCAAGCCCCTATTCCCAGCTCAGGAGAGAGAGACAGTTCGCGGCTGTCCTCCGAAGCACGCCTCTGTCAGCCCCTGCATCTTTACACTCATTGGTCAAAACTATCGCAAGTTCAGAACGAGGGCGGAGGATACCCGAATATGAGCAAGCTTAGAATCTCACTGACGAGCGCCTGGCTGGCCAACAGGAGGCGCTTGAGCAACGAACAAGGCAATCATTTTTAATTTCCCTTCCCAGCAGTCCATTCCCAATTTGCTTCCCTACAGCGCTTAAGCCAATCGTGCGCTGTTCTGAAAAAGCTGCCGACCACTGCTGGTTGGCACGACCGAGGATCGAACCCGCGCCGTAGTAGTCACTACTGCATCATAATTGCGGCGCCTTAACCAAGTTAGCTAACTCAGCATTCTTTTTTAAATATCTTGATGTGCGCAATAATAATCTTTCTCATTGTAATTTTTCTTATTTGAAATCTTAAGCATGCTTTTACTCTGCTGCGTGTCCCTGTTTGTGTGACATGGAGAGTGTATACTCAATGTGCACCCGCCTATTTGGCACATAATATTATCTTAATGTGCCTTCAAAATACAGGGCTTTCAAAAGTAGGAATAAAACAAAACATACATCAAAATTTATTTAGTTTGTATAATATCAAATCTTCCTATTTAAACAAGCAAAAATTGTCTGTCTTACCTTCTTGAGTTTTTTTTTGCAGTGGTCTTAGGTAAAATGAGGTGCCCAGAGTTTGTGTTGATCCTTGACAGGCATCCCAAAATATACCTTGTTGGCTTCATACATTTTAACAGTTGCCGTCACAGAGTACTTTTTTGCTCTTATTTTGATGAATTGGTCACATACATTGCAGAATGCATCTATAGAATGCCTTGCAGCTTCTTGATGCCAGCTCTGAAAAATTTTGATATATCTACATGTTTACTTGGGCAGCTAGAACTAAACTGAGGTGGTGAGTGGTGAGCTGCTGTATAGATATTACTATGGAAAGATTTAGAAAATTTTAAAAGGTTCTTGAAATACTTGTAAGTTCTACAACATCCTTGAAAAATTCTTGAAACTTCTTGGAAGTTGCACAACATTCTAGAAAGTTCTTAAATGCTTGTAAGCTCAAGAAAATTCTCTGTTAGCAAACCAGCTCTATATCTACCTTTAATGTCCTGGAAAATGGATACCATTTGAAAAATTTGTTACCCAAGTCACAAAAGCAAAGTTTGATAGGTCTTCTCCTTTTACTTTAGGTAGAAGCAATTGGGAAATAACACTTTCTGCCCAGGAACAGGAAAAAGCTAAAATTTTGTTACATTGTGTAATGGGCAATATGTTTCAGTCAGATCATGAAACCAGTTATTTCTTGAAATGAAATGATAAAATTTCTTTTAGTCATTTCATGAAATGACTTAAGTTTGATGCCAGCCATTTCATGAAATGTCCAAAAATTTTATTTTGAACATAAACTGAAATACAATGGTATTCTAAATGCTTCAAGTTTCTGATTTCACTGAAGCCATTTTCCCCTTCGGTGTGAAGCTCAAATCTTGAATTAGCCTATAAAGCCTTAAACAGGGGAACGTATACATTTTCTGATTTGACTTCTGCACGAAGGGGTTTGTTGCATGTATCTAATTCTAATAACTGATAATCGGATGTGACAATACATGTATACGGTAATGCATCATGAGAAAATAATGACAAGCATCCTCAAAAATATGTATGTTAAAACTAAAAAAATTTGAATTTACATCACCAAATGACTAGGAAATCAGACACTAGAAGGCACCAGAATGCATCATAAAGCTTCAAATTTTTAAATTTCTCCTGGTAGAATGCCCCCTGGGGAGCTCTGCGCCCTCAATGCCTGGATTCTCGGCACCTCCACCACCGGCCATAGCCGCCTACTCTACTCTACCAGCCGCCTACTCAAAAACTTTTGAAAGCCCTGAAAATAGCAGTAAAATACTGCCCATCAAACCTTTGACCAGGTTTCTATTGGTCAATCATGCAATCATTTTTCACTGCATCAAGATAGCAATGTGCCAGTTTAAGACCAACTGACCAATGGATGCTCTAATTTGCGCAAGTACATTTGCTATTTCAGCAGTGCGGGTGCTGGATGGGAAGATGACAAATTCTTCGGGCTTATATTAGCAAGAATACTTGCAATGGGGGTGCCCCAGTGGCTCATCGGTCTCAGCGCGCGTACCATAAAGGCTGTGTCCTTCCCGTGGCGACCTGGGTTCGATTCCGGCTCGGGTCATTTGCCACACGTCTTCCCCCATACTTCTCCCCAATCTTCCTGTCTCCCTACACTGCATGACTATCAAATAAAGGAAAAAAATAATGTTTAAAAAAAAGAATACTTGCAATGTGCTTTGCACTAGTTCTAACATAGAGCCCCAGGTGTTAAGGATTTTTTTTTTTCGCCCACAGGATTTTTTTTACTGTTTTTCATGGGTAAAGTCTATTAAATGTCTAAAACTCAGGTAATCAGTGGTTTTAAGATGTGAACTCTTAGGGTCATTTCTAGGGAGTCTGTCTTCATTCAGAGGAGAATATCCTTTGACAGAGGGTCTTTTTTTCCCCGTGTCCTCTTCATGCTATGACAGCTGTTCTGGTTTTTGAAAAGTTCGAGCTGTGCATAACAAGAAACAAATTATCTCACTCTATCTGCCAAGTTTCAGGTTAGAATGAAAAAAAAAATCATGCTTATTCTGAGTTGCAGTTCATCTGATCATCAGATACACTCAGCATTGCTCTCATTTGCCTAAGCATGAGGGATGTTGAAATGCCCGCGACTACAATTTAGGTCCATTACCTCAGCTATTCACTGTTCTGTCTCTTTGGAGGCACTGTCCACCCACAAAGCATCCGCCCACAGAGGGTGCTTTGTGAATTCTACTCATTTTCTGCTTGATAGGGTCAGGAGCATCACTACCCTTTTGAGGTTTCTTACTTCAGATTTTGGCTGAAATGGCTCTATCTAGCCCCACATCCGCAGATGCTCGTGACTGCATGAAAGTGGATGAGTGAGTAAGTGCATGAAGTTACACCACTGGTCAGCAGGCCAAGTGTGCCTCCTCATTGGCCACTGCTCTTTCAAGCTGATTTGGCAAGCAGTTATCAGGAGGCGTTGACAGCGGATCCATTGGGACCCACACAGGAACATTATAACATTATAGACCCCTGATCCTCAAATCACAGCCCACGAGGTCCAAGAACTGCTGGTTTTCCACCCTCCCTTAACCTGGGAGTCAGGTGTTAACACAGTCTGGCCAATCAGAGGCACTAACTGTTCATTTACTTGCCTGGGATAACAGAAAACCTGAGCTGGATTTGAATTTGAGGTCCAGATTTGAGGATCCCTGCTAAAGACCATACCATTGACTTTTACAGTCACAAATTGCCCATAATTTTGCCCATAGACCAGGGGTGGGTAACGTGGGCCGTATCTATCCCTGATTTTCACACCAACTTCTGGCCGTTTATTAGTTGATTATCTAAATTAGCCAAACTATTCATGAAATCTGACAATTACAGTGCATTTCTTTAAATTATCACGAGAGACCACCAAAGACTGTTCTTGTGTCCCACCATAAACATTTTTCTTTGATCAAACCTTTGCACAAATCTATATTTGTGTATGCAACCAATTAACTAAATTAGTCAGGGTAATTGATAGAAATAAAAACCTGCATACACACCGGCCCTCCAGGGCCAGAATTGCCCACCCGTGCCATAGACCATAAACAGTTGAGGCATAATCTAGGTTTCAAACTAATCTTGTTGGAATACAGTGAGGAAAATCCAACTTTTAGTATTTGTAGTGCAAGGATATAATCTTGGTTGTAATATTGTCCTAATGTTAAGCAGTTCTAATGTTGGAACGAAAAAGGATGAAAAATCAAATAAAGAAACCATCCGCAGACTGGACTGTGTTGCTGGCATTGACAATTTGCTTGTGGTGCACATAATTCCATAATTTCTTAAAATATATATACTTTACAGTCATTGTCTTATCAGACAAAATCCACTAACAAGCATTTATGAAGAGAATGAGAACTCTGCAAAGGAAAAGGATGAAAACATGAATGGGGAGGAGAGAACCAGATGCAAAAGGCTTGACAGGTTGGTCGCCCGCGACCAATGGGTGTAGCTCCCCCTGCGCCCACATTTCTCATTTTGGCTTATTTTTGACACAAAATTGTCTATAATTTATAATTAATTAATTAATAATTTAGTGAATTATATTACCATGGCAACCAAATTCAATAGGTGCCGTGTCCTAGCCATTGCCCATATACATACCAAATATAAAAGAAATAGCTTTAAATTTGTGGCCTGTAGAGCGTCCACAAGGAAATCTCTACGGCAACGGTGGAGGACATGTGATGAGGCCAAATCCATAGTAGCCCTGATTTCAACCGGGGGCTACAATTATTAAAATAAAGGGTTTCCGAATGGAAAAGCCAATTAATCTCAGCTGGAGGCCCATAATCAAAACGTGACAGAAGAAAATCACACAGAGAAATCACACCATTTTCCTACGCAAACAACTATTCACACAGGGATAAAAATACACAAAGAACTAATACACAAAGGCAGTGCACATAATCTGCAGTGAGCCGTCGTTTTAGAGCCTCCGAGCTGAAAGAGTAGACACTCGAAGCCACTGACCTTTCCTCTGCGACTCTTGTTATTCGGCGCCGAAAAGAGTTCGTCTGAACTTGTTTTTGTGACGGGAAATCCAGGCATAAATAAAGGTTTCAGGTTTTATTAGTTTTACTTCTCAGATATCAATACATATGCATGGGTTATATCCTGCTGAGAATGTCTGTGTTCAAAAGGCAGTGTTTGAATCACTGCATCCGGAGGTACGGAGGGGCCAGTGACGAGCAGGGGTGGGGGCCGTGGAAGCAGGACCCCCAGGGGTCCACTATCTAACATCCCAGTAACTGTACACGCCATGTCAGCTCGCTATATTACTGCTTTTTTCAGAACCTGCATTTCCCTGCTAAACTCATACAAACCAGTAATTAAATGTTGCCCAAAGAGTGGCTGTTCTTTTAGATAATCCACAGGGATGAAACAGCTCTCTGTGTACAAATTTGAAAGCAATTTAGCGGAAGCAGCGACTGCAGAAAGTCACTTTATCAGCACTTCAATATTTTATATCCACGGCTGCTTTTCTGTCTGTGTCGGCTTTTTGGTATGCTGTGGCAATCTCACTCCCTCATGTTTGACCCAAAAGACCTACTTATGGCCTCTGACCTTCTCCTTTAAAATTTGTACTGCAGCAATTCTTATGATATTTATTGACTGTCCCACAAAGATTTCCTGTGAGATAACCGGCAGTGCATGTGTTGTTCCTCGGTGGACAACAGAGAAAGTCCATTGAGGCTCAAAGAACTGCACTAGGGAAGTGATAAAACTGTTCTGCGCAACGCAGATAGCACTGAGCTGCTTTTATCTGGGAATGAGTGAATAAAACTGGTCTGGATCCAACAAATACCAAGTATAGTGTGGAAAAGTGTGGCTAAAATTAATAGATAAGTTAGTTATTAAAACATTTCCGCTTAATCTATAAAGGAAATATCGAGTCAAAATGCTAAATGTCTCTGAGGACATAGGCATAATTCCTGCTCCACTAATTCAGTGAGTAATGTTTTTCCATGGTTCAATAAGTGTAGTTTCTGCTCTCTTCCCCTAATTGTGGAGCCACTAATTATCATCCAGTGAACCTCGAGTCTCTCTCTGCACAGCCGCAAGGGTAGGGGGCAGAGTTGAATTTTCCCCAACGGATGGTGTTTACATTAAACTGTCCCTTATAGGATCGTACTGTCCTCTTTTGCCACAACTCTATTGCCGAGACATACTTTGCATGTTAATGAGTTCTTGCTTTTTTCAGAAATTCCAACCTGAGCTGAAATAACACCACATGACTCAGTGATGGCTCTAATTGCAGACTGAGACTATTTTGGTCTTGAGGAATTCAATTAAAATGCATCCCCATACCATCACATTGCATAGAAGTGTTAACAAGGGTGCCCTTTCTTAGACAGAAACATTCACATGTGCACCCACTACCCATTTTAGCTGCAAAAAACTTGTCCACGGGGACTTCCTTCAATTTGAAAATGATAATAGACAAGCAATAATTGTAGTTCTTGTGCATATATATTTTCTCCCTACTGTTCATTGTTGATATTATAAATATTTTGCTGAGCACAAAGCCATTTCCATGCCTTCCTTGTCAACTGAAGGAATGACTGTTTTCAACTGTTGTCTGGCTCTGGGCTCCTTACCCAACTGCCATCAGTATCTAAACCTTACAAAAGTAATTACTGCTTTTTAAACATTGCTAATGGACATGAACATCTGCATAATGACTCTGTCCAAATGTATAGCGGTAGAACCTGCCATGGCTGAACGGAAAATCTCTTAAATTGTTCCCATTCCCCAAACCCCCCAAAATATACCTTCTCTGAGTGTTTCCAGTCTGTTTATCCACAATTTTTCCCATTGAAATCTGCTAAGTTGCAATTCCCTCTCACCCAACCCAACTGGAGGAGAGCTCGAGGTAAAAAAATGCTAAGTTTGATGTAAATTACCTGAATTAGGTTTAGAGGGACGTTAATGAGACAATAATGGTGGAGGGAGAGAGCCGGCTCCTGCCTGCTGCACACTTCTCCCAAATGGGCCTGCCAAAGAGAAGGAGGGAACGTCGAGCATGGTGTTCACCGAAGCTGAAAAAATGGTCAGGTACTCTGAAAAAAAGAGTTTTAGGTCCACTTGGCAGCTGCTGAGCAGCTTATGTACATCACTTTTCACTTCATTAAAGATCCCTGCACTGTGCTTGTCTCTCCCAGTATGGGATGTGTGTAGGGTACAGCTTGTACGCTTTTTTTTTCCTCCACTCATGGGATTCATCTACCTGGCCTTAAGGCCTTGTTTATGATGCGCTCATCCCCAAAGACTCCAGGATGCTTTCCAATATATGAACACTGAGCCTCTTTTAATTGCTGATAAAACAAAGATACATAGGGTGAAAATTACAGGCAGTCCACTGAGATTACGTATATCAGACTTGCCTTGAGTTGAACCTTCTCCCTCAAATGCTATTTTTTTTTAAATTTGCTTCTCTTAATCTTCGTTTATGGTTTGATGTGTGATATGTGACGGAAATGTGATATATTTGATCAATTCAACTCATTTAAAGATATTTCACTTTGGTAACTTGTTTCTCTAAATGGTACGTTCAATGAATTGGTCATATAATCACAATTTTAACATCAAATTGATGCGCAAAATTAATTTCAATGTTAACGAAGGAAAGCGCTGTTAGTTAAATATGTCACCTGGAAATTTGCTACACAGAGCGCCCAGCTGGTAGGTGTTAAAAGACAGATTTATGAATGCTTTGTGCCTCCAGACAAATGAATTGCTTGGAGATTTATTTTCTTCACCCAAGGTCCTTTTTAATAGTCTGCCAGCACGCAGCATTTTGGGGGTAGTTCGGTTAGCTTTGTTTTGTTTTATTGCATTCTGCTGCTGAGTAAATTTCTGAGTTATATTAATGAAATCTGGTCTCTCGAGTAGAAGAGATTGGCTGGTGATGGACATGATTTTTAAATGCCTTTCCTCCCCTATATTCTTCGATCATACTGTACGACCATACCCATTTATGTCTATCGGGCTATGCATAGAGGGGTCTGAGTTGGTGGTTGAGTTATGTTGAAAAATTTACGTTAGCAGGCAAATATTCTCAACTACCAAAAATATGGCAAACGATAACATTTACAAGCTTCAGTTAAAATGCTGTTATATTATATTCACTTGACAGTTGATGACCAGCAACACTATATTTATTTTGTAGGTTTTTTCTCACAGACTTAATGGCTAATTGTTTATGAGCTGCAATTTTGGTGTTTGCTGTGTCTTGACCCTGGTTCTAGGGACCATTGATTACGCTGCCAATAATTTGATCTATTATGCCTGTTCAAAATTTTTTATCTCGACAATAATTGAATGGTTTTCTGGCCAACATTTCCTGTTATTACACTCAATTCACTTTACACAGATTGTCTCTGACTTCCATATACTCAGAAACTGGGACACAACTAATTTTGTATGGCTGTTTGCAATATAATTGAGTTAAACATTGAGTAGGAATTGTTTGCTGCGAAGTACACAGCCTAGTAATTATAGCATATCGGAGCTGTTAATGCAGGATTTGGTTTTTTTTTTTTTTGGGGGGGACTATTTATTTCATAGTGCGTGGCTTTAAAATGGCTTTTGTTACTGATTACTTGAAGACCTAAAATTAATACAACTTTGAGTACATGCAAAACCACAAAAACACGATCAATTTCTGATTATGGTTGTAATATACAAGTGGGCAAATAGAGTGGGTGCCAAATTTTGTGCCTCGAGTAGCCTACAAGTTGCCAACTAGTCATGGCTTTGATCCCACTTTTACGGGACCCAATTTGTTGATCCAAGACTTTTGACCCAGAATTCCCACAAAGCACATTAACCTCAAAATTGAAACTGAACTGAACAGAACAGTGTAAGCTTTATTGACAGTGGAATGGACAGAAAAAGCGCTCATCAAATTCTCAGTCTCACAGTCCAACATACGCAGCTGCAGTCTCAAGCCCTGGCTATATTGTGTCAGGATCTGCAATAAAAAATAAAACGTACTCTTAATTGGTCTCTTTCCATCAGGGATATGCTTGCGTTTGAACCGCCAGTTTTAGTATGACATTTTCTGCCTCCATTGAAACTTCAAAAAGCAACCAGTTTCAGTTAAAACAAAAAGTACAGTCGAAATTAGAGTGGTATATAGTCCCTTCTGTGGCAATTCGCTTCAGAAGTGCTTCAGGAGAGTGGTACAATTTAGGAGGCACAACTGGCTTGAGCAGAAAATGAAACAGGTGCCTTCCAATTTTTGGAGAAAAAAATAAAGGAAAAAACTTCCAAGATTGGCCTGAAGATGAGAGAGTGGCAAGACATCAGGTTAGAATGCAATCTCCACAGATCCCGAGAATCTTCAAGACCTCTAGTCCTCTGTAATTACAACAGGCGAGCGACCATACTTCTCAATTCTGTGCCCCCTAATATCTGCAAGATCAGAATTACTGCTATTCATATCCCAGCATCCTTATCTGTCATCATCCAATTCGCTCTGTTGTAAGGTAAAAGGAACCCTACTTTTTGTAGCTGAGAACACATCTTGACATCTGATCAGGCGGCTGCTGTGTCAGACATGGTAATTGTCAACATTATAATCAATCTGTGGAAGATGATGATGAAGATGGATGCAACTGGAACATACCAAGAACAGGATGAGGGTTCAACATCCTTATTCTTTCAATTTGGCATGCAGAAATATTGGAGTATATCCCAGTGATGAAACAAATAAAGTGTTTCATTAAATGAGTAACTATGTTGTTCTCATAAAATATATGGCATTGTACTTTACATTTTTATAATATATAACAGCTTGCGCAAATGTGAAATATTTCGACACAGCCACACATTTAATGTGAAAACAATGCTACAGTTTTGAGCGTCGTGTTTGAGAAGATTTACACTGTTCCTGGAAAAATGCAATAAGTAATTGAGGAAAGGAAACCGTGATATTCATCACCCACCCCGTACTCCGCCAGATTGTCTCCCACAGTTTCTCAGTGTCTTTGCAGCATGTGTGGGGAGATTGCTGTGAATAAACGTGCGGCAGAAAAGATGGGATAACAGAAAACTGGAAAATCAGCATGGGGGAATTAGACGCCAGGAGGTGAGAGGGTCTCGGCGCGTGGCCCTCCTGCCGAGGACAGGGAAAGCAGTCAGACAACAGCAACCATTAACCCTCATTAGAGTCAACACCAACATTAACCCACGCTATAGTCAGCACAGGCATTAACCCTCATTAATACTCAGCTGCCATAATTCCAACTCTCTGCTGGGACTTGCGATGAGCCGCCTAACAGATGTTTCTGTCACAACCATTTAAGCCCCCTGAATGTGTTTTTATTGAGGGCCCCTTGATGACTGCGGTGATGGGTTTTGCACTGCTGTGGGTCTGCTGACTGCATCTTGTCTGTGACAAAATGGCAGGTGAAAAGCCTGTGTGGCTAGTGGATTTTAAAATCCACCTGCCACAGTGGCTGGTGGCTGAAAAAGTTAACTTCAGGCCCTGCTGGACACATCCAGGAATTATTACTGCCAGCCTTGCTGAATCTAAACATAACTTATATAGCACCTGCCTGGCAATGTGAAGCCGGCAAAAAGCAGCACATGATGCCGCAATCTAAAGAAATTTAAGAACAGATGAGAAACAAAGTCATTGAATCTGTCAGTCTGGCACAGGGTAGAAAGCCATTTCTAAGACTTTTGGACTCCAGCAATCCACTGAGAGAGCCATTATCTACAAACTGAGAAAACTTAGAACAGTGGTAAACCTTCCCCAGAGTGGTTAGCCCAACAAAATTCCCCCAAGAGCACATGGACAACTCATTCAGAAGGTCACAAAAGAACCCAGACTAAAATATAAAGATCTGCAGGCCACAATCACCGCAGTTAAGGTCAGTGTTCACGTTTCCACAATAATAAAGTAACAAGGCGAGAATGGCATCCATGGGAGAGCTGCAAGGGAAAAACTACAGCTGATCAATAAAAAAAAACCACTAAGGTGAGTCTCACAATTGCCAAAAAAAATATTCTCAATGACCCTGAAGACATTTGTGATCATATTATGTGGACTAATGAGTTATAAGTGGAACACTTTCGATGACATGGATCCCATTGTATCTGCTGTAAAGCTAAAACTGCATTCCACAAGAATAATTCATCAACAGCCAAACACAGTGGTGGTGGTGAGATGGTCTGGGACTGCTTTGCTTCTTTCAGACATTGGCCACTTAGGACTTCTACTCTCTGCCAGAAAATCCTGAATGAAGAAGACCGGCCATCAGTTTGTAACCTAAAACTTAAGCTCAGTTGGGTTATCCAGCTAAACAATGACCCAATGCGCACAAGCAAGTACATCTCTCAATGGCTCAAAAGACACAAAATGAAGGTGGCCAAGTAAAAGTCTTGCCGTGAATTCAATTGAGATGCTGTGGCATGATCTTACACTGGCAGTTCATAAAAGCCCTCAATTGTCACTGAATTAAAGTAATGCTGTAAGGAAAAATTGGGCCGAAATCCTACACAATGATGTGAAGAACTCATTGACTGTCAGCAAACGTTTAATAGGAGTTGCTGCCACCAAGGGTGGCACAACCATTTATTAGGTTTAAGGGGGCAATAATTTTTTTCACCTGGGTGATATAGGTTTTTAATAACTGTTTACTTTTAATAAATGAAAGAATAATTTAAATGCTGCATTTTGTGTTAACTCATTGTTTTTGTCTTGTACTTTTGAACAGGCTGAGGCTTGTTCAAAAATGAAGGGTTTTTGGTGAAATGCTCACACTGCTTCAACAAAAAGTTTGTTTTAGAACATTGGTATAATGATATTTTGGTGTTTAGGCTCTGGCCCTGACAAACCCTGCAGGCTAACATGGCCCCCCAAGAGGAAATTCAGAGCCTTCAGGTAGATGCTGGGGTGGAGGTGGGATGTTAACTAGCAGCAGGCAAGGTGATGCAGCAGCAGAGAGCGATGCAATGCAGCAGCAGGCAGAGGCATATTCTGCTGCTGGAGAGCAGCTCGTCTAGCCCACCTACCAGCGGGGTAGAGCATTGTCTGATATGCATGGGAGTGTCTATGGGAAGGCGGGCATGTCTTGAGTTGTCTGCCAGAACCCGCTTTGCAAGCTACACCCCATAAAATTTACGAAGCAAAAAGTATTTTTGGTTTTCTTGATAACGTGTCTCTGCAAGGCTGCAAATTTGCATGAAAGCTAGCTAAAATGGTAACTAGGTTAACTTTAATCAAGTTAAACACATGGCATTTGTAAGTGCAGCAAAGAGATAGAGCTGTTATTCACTGGTGGACTATAATGTTACTCTTGGCAAGCATTGTTTCATTGAAATCAGAACATCATTACACATCAATGTAATATTGCATGTCATGTGCAGCATGACTCACCGCACTTTTTTTTTTTATGTCATCATGCACTGTTTCCACTGCAAGGATATAGTGATACACTCAAGCAGCCGAGCTTTTGTTTGCCCTGAAGATCCCCATCTTAACTATTTAAACAATGTCTTTGATTGCTTTGGAATTGCATCCAGTTGGGGAAGAACACCAGGGTACTAGATCTCCAGTAACAGGTCAGAACTCCCCCTGGTTTCAACTTGTCTGAAGAAACATCTCTTCCATCAGTTGCATGAGTTTAAGAATAGAAGGCCTTCAGTCAGAATTATATGGTGATAAATCTTTAAACATACTAAAATTCTGTTGCATATTCTGCTTTGTAAGACATTTTAAGGTAGGCCACTCAAAGCCAGTGGTTATTAAACTCAGTCCTAAGGGAGCAGCGTGTGCTGGTTTTTATCCCAACCGCTATTGCAATCCCAGAATTTCAATGAGTTGTTAATTTTCCTTAATTACCACATCATTGTTAAATGGGATTATTCAACCTTTTCAATCACATTATATCCAGTAATAGCGATGCACGCCATGAAGAATAAAAGATACATTTTCATATTATTCTATATTCAAAATGACTGTTATTGCATCAAGATGGGACAATAGTAACTCATGAAATCTAATAATCAATACCCTTATAATTTGTGAAATTGCAGACAAGTGGCCACTAAAGATTGATAATTACTAATGCCAACCATACACAAGAAGAATTTGAAACATTTTTCAAAGACTTTTACAAGCCTGACACTTTTCTCATATCTAACAATATTCAGCCCTCATTTCACGGCTTAAACACAGTCAGCTACTGCAGGTGCCAACATTATCACAAATCAAAACCGGCGTGTATTGCTCCAGTCCAGTAATCTCGTGACAGGAGGAGGAAGCACACCTCTGGCCCTATTGTTTAAAGGGCTGGTTGAAGATGAATGAATTCATTTGGTGGGGTGTGGCGGGGGGTTTGGCTCCATTAAGCGCAATCAGATCACCTGCACTAATTCCCTTTAAAAGTGCGTTAACGCCATAGAAAACTGGCAATTTAATCAAGTGAAGAACAAGCACCTAGCTTGTGGTACTGCTGCCTCTTTTAGTCCTTCAAAAACCCCATTCCAATGTAGCAAGCAGATCAAAAATGTAATGGAAAGAGAAAAGTGAAAACTAGAGTGAATGCAGTTTGTGTGAATGTGGGCCCATGGGCGGTGCTAGGGTGGTGCTTGCTGGGGCTATAGCACCAGCAGAGATTTCAATAGCACCACCAAGAAAATGACTGAATTTTCACATTTAAATTCTGGCTATACTTTCTCTGTATTTTTTATTTTTTTTTTGAAGTAATTAACTCTGCTCTGGTGGTCTAAGGTCAGATCCACTCTACACCTCTATTGTTGTAAGTTCGGTTTGAGCCGCTTATAGATCCCCATAGAACACTACATTGCTGATAGGGTACGCTCAAGTGAACCAGCTGTCCCAACAGCTTATCCACCCGGAGGTAAAATTTGCTCGCAGACTCCCATTCGTTTTTGCCTACTTTAAAATCAAATTTTCAGAAACACTTGCGTGTGAGTCGGTGTTATTTTGGTATCGGTGTTTCTTCGCTTCATTGTACCCGGATTGAGCATATTTGGCGTCAACCGAATTGTTTATATTGAATCATATGGCTAACGCCAACGTTGTTCAACGGAGGCGCTAGTCAAGTCTAGAGACTCTAACAAGTTTCACCTTTCAGAACGCTGCTCATCAAAACGATCACTGCACAGCTCTGATCGAGGGGATGGTGAAAAGTTCCTTCTCCTGACTTGTAACAGTCGAGCCTTTCTTACCGTCAACGTAATCGCCGCGACGGTAAGGTTACCAAGGTAGCTAGTTAGCTGGTGAACGTTAACAATCGCCAGCATTTGCTTTTAGTCAGCGGTCTATTCAAGCCCATGGGATGGTCTGCTTGCACGCAAACACGATTTTCTCCATTAAATGAATAAATTCGCGTATCTACGATAAGTTGCGCATGAAACCAATTATTACAGCCCTTCAAATGAATATTGTTGCAAAATGCAGCTGCACATCTTGGCATTTCAACGACTTTGTTAACTTAGCCTAAAATTGGCCTCATTAGCTATCTAATTCACAATGTTAATGGTCATGGAATTGATTTGCTCACTGACTACAAGCACTATTTTATCTCTGGTGTGGAAATAAAGCGTGAATCTGTTCAATCCATCTTACTAATTTTCAAAAGAGAGACCGAATAAAGACTGTTGTCTATCTTCAACGGAAGAAAACAGACGAATAAAACGACCAAGAAAAGTCGTTATCAATTAAGCTATCAATTTGCATTTTGTGAAGGTCGAACACAAACACGGCCAAGTTTGTACGTCTAATAATTGCTGGAATACTCGAAAAATTAGAACTTTTATAACTTACGGACACGGAGTATTTCAGGATCTCTGTCCGACAGTCCCTAAATTCGTCATAAATGCACCAAGTTCCGCGCCAATGTCGACTCACTTTATTGAGCAGAGCTTAAACAGAAACATTGATTGAAATTCTCGGTACTCATCTTGAAGAACTGAGCCCTCTTATCAAATCATTCACGTTTAATATCTAAAAGATTCAGTAGATTTGAAGAAATTAAAAACAGTAATCGACTGTCGGACACGGAGTTATATTGAAACCATCCGACTGTCGGCCACGGAGTTATATTAAAACCCTGTCCGACTTTCGGACATGTAAACAATGCGTTCATTTTAATGAAGAAGTTAGTTGTATCAATTTAGCGGCCAGGTGCTTCACTTTAGGTAATGAGTAAATATGATATCATCAGCAATCTAGTGATCTAAATGTATGCTATTAAGCCTATTGGTTTTGCTTATGGACCTCCAAAGGGTGATTCTTGGTTTTTATTTAAATTGTGGTTTTGTTTATGGCCGATGATATTCGCACTTATGTGTGTGGCCCATGCCGAAATTTCTCCTTGGCCACAGCTTAAAAAATAAGTTTTTAAAATTTTGGCTTTGGACACACTAAGTGTGGGCAATGGAGCAATGTGCATCTTGGCCACACTTATAAGTGCGTCTAACGCAAATTTCGATCAATTTTTGTGTTTGGACGCACTTAAATAACTTTGTTTGTTTTTTGCATGCGATTTGTCCTACAACTCCAACAAAGCCTCGCATCAGCGGTTTTCCTTATTTGACTTTTGGTGTCAATTCTGTCAATTCAATATGAGTGGTAGACATTGTTTTTCAGTTGAAAAGCACGCATTTAATGCTGATTGCTGGATTGGTGTGATTGATGATGTGCACTCTGGCTTGGATGCCTTGTTAGTTTATTTTTTATGCTCTTGTGTAGCCGGGGTGTCTCCCATGTTGCTGTATTGTTTGTATATTGAATACAAAATCGCTTTAGTTTTGTGAATCAATAGAGGCATTGGTAAAAACATATCTGAAACTACTCTTGAATGGCACGCATCTGGCTTTTGCGCAAATACAGACTACCACACGATACATTCATCAGCCCCATCACTGAATGATTCAGCCCCGCTATAGCACCAGCAAGAAAAAATCTCTGGCGCCGCCACTGTGCGGGCCATATACAAAATGTCACTCATGGTATTAAAACAAGGGCGAAGCTGAGGTGAATTATTTGTATTTCCACCCAACAAAAAGCAAATACATGTAAAAATACCTCTTCACCTTTCCCTTCCCATTAGACCCAGAAATCATTTTGAAGGCATTAGTTATATGGTAGCCTACACAATAAAAGTGAAAGTAAAGAAAGGAAAGAAAATACAAACAATATTAAGCAAACAGCTCCACTGGCTTGTGTTAAAAGGTGGTCAGGGTAAGTTGAAATGCAAGCAAGGTTTTTGACTCAAAAATTGCACAGCACCAGCTTTATTCATTGACACACCCCCAAATGTGCAGTTCAACCCACTGTGTTGCAAACACATTTACAGCAGAGCATAAAAATACCAAACTGGGCTAAGGCATTAAATATGCCATTTTAAATATGCCATTTGCGACAAATGAAACTGTGGCTAACATCACCGCCACATATGGTTTTATTTGCGAAGGCATAAAGATATGTGCCAGAAGTCACTGAGTTTTTAGTCACAGAATATGACTGCAGAGCTTGCAGAAGCCAAGGCTAATGACTTCCGATAATATTAACACTAACATTAATATTAATGTTCCCCCTTTGTGAACAAATTTCCACCTAAACTGAAGTGCTTACTGTTCCTGAACCACTTTGAGTACAGGCATAATCATGGTCCCTTCTGAGGAACATTTCCCAAAAGCTTAGTTGCTATCCACTATATGTTCGCAACTTTTTCAATTTGAACTACGTAGTTGCGACACAAGTGTTTCCCGAAACCATAGTAGGAACTTTCAAGGTAAGTTACAAAGTATGAACCATCATTGGGCGATGCATATATTTTCCAAAACAATAGTTCAGATGAATGTTCGCGTGCACTGTTGTTAAGTTGTGCAGTTCAAACTGCAGCACTCAAGCTGATGTTAGAAGCTTTGATCCTGGAAACTATACCATCAAAAGAGGAAAATGCAATGCACAAAGGGTAAACTAATGAAAGGTGAGTAAGCTGAAAATGTTCAATAATCTTGCTGCACAAACATGTAAGGTCAAGAAAGCTTTGAAAATGTAGTTGGAAAAATACTTTTTAATGTAGTTCTCTATTCATGAGTATGATTGCATCAAAAAAATTGAATCACTAGCAGCCTCCGTGTGTTAGCTAATAATGTTAAACTATACTGTCCTAGTAGCTCAATATTATTTCAATGCAATGTGTTTTTATGGTGCAACCGCTGGAGCAGGAGGTGGTTAAGTACATCACACATGGACGGTTCACAGTTCCAGATGGAAGTATGTTGAGTAGATCCTACAAGTTGGCAACTTTCAGTACATAGTAACAGGGGGGACATGTTCCTGTTGTTATTAGCCAATGTATTTTTAATGTACTGAATAGGAAAGTATATTGATTATGCACTTGTGACCATGCTTATAATAGAAATCATTATCTATTCATATAGGTAAAATGGAATTTGTAAATGAATATAAAGGGTGTAAAAAAATAGAAGCTAATGGGAAATTAATGGTGAAAAATAAAATTAAATGAAAATGAAAAATGAAATGATATTGAAAAAAGCAGGCCTAGTGGCAGAAAAAAAGAGTGCCTAAAAAGAAAGAGAGGTGGAGAGTTAGTGGCCAAACATATATTGTGCTTAATTTTGAAATACTTTTAGGTCTAATGCTCATTTTCAGCACCTTTTACGAAGACCTTCTCATCTCCAAGCAGCTAGGGCATTAGCTCTGACAGCCATGCTGTGCAGGCAGCAGGATGGGTGGAATTGGAGAAGTTCCTACACTGAGGGGAATGAGCAGCCCTGAGGGCCTGATGGCCATGCCAGAGGGGGGCCGATGTTGAGGGGCCCAGTGTGGTGGGTACCCAATGATTAGGCGCTCTGGAGATCAAACTGCGGCAGGCCAGATGTTAATGGGCCAAGAAGAATTGGGTAGGTGCTGGATAATGTGGATGTCTGGGAGGTGAGAATACCACAGACATCTATGCTTCCTGGACTCCCTCCGGCGCTTCTTAGCCAAGGATGGACAAAACTCTGTCCTCCTCAGGAGTAAGAGGATGCAGACTAATGCTCTCACCATCAATCCTTTCTTTCTCCTTGCTTAGAGCTGCAGCCTCTCTCTCAGTGGCGCAGATGTTGTCCCTCCAATTCCCCTTAACATCCTTTGCAGTGCATCTCCATTCATGGTCCACAAAAGTCACAGAAGTAATTTTTTTCAGTGATTTCCAGGTTTTTTTTTTTTTTTTTAGCCCTGCCATCAACCCCCCCCTCCCCAAAAGTCAACTTTATTTTAAACTACACTACCGGTCAAAAGTTTTTTCACACCCCAATATTTTCTGTAATTGTTCCAGTTTTTTATATTTTGTTCTTGTGTAATAGTCTCATATTGGTTGTATAACAGAATGTATAAACCATATAGATATAAACCCTTTGGAAACCATTGGAAAGTCCCTGGAGCATTAAATAAGCCAAAAAGCATACAGTTCAACTCAAATAAACCAAATGGGGTACAGAAGGCAGTTTTAGCTTTGTCTGCTTCTGCCATGGCCACTTGGTTGTACCCGCTGGCTAAATCCAACGTCGAGAACCACATTGCTCCTGTGAGGGCATCCAGGGATTCTTCAATCCTTGGGAGGGGATACGCATCCTTCCGTGTCTTGGCATTCAGCTACAAGTAGTCCACACACATGCAAAGGCCTCCGCCTTTCTTCATCACCAGCACAATAGGGGAAGAGTATGGGCTACAACTTTCTCTAATCACCTGGTTGTCTAGTAGCTGTTCGATGCGCGTCCTAACTGCGTCGTACTGGGAGGGGGGAATGCGCCGATAAGGTTGTCGCACCGGCGCCTCATCTATGAGCGGAATCTCATGTGTGATGAAATTGGCACACCCTAAATCACCTTCCCCTTTAGAAAATAAGTGCTGATATTTAGTCAATAACCACCTAGCGTCAGCATTTTCTTCAGGGGTAAGCCCCGGGAAATTAAGATCTGCAATATCAGCTATGATGTCACCATCCTGATTTACAGACTGTTCTGAAACATATGCGATACCTTCTCTGGTAGACTCGTTTACAGAAATTTCTATATGGGGGGGTTACCAGCTAGAATGTCTCTACTGTTGACCAACTGCACAGTCCCAATCACTCTGCGAGGTACTAGCCATACATCAGACTTGCCAACGTCAGTGACAGGAGCATAAAGGGTACCTTTCTCAGCGTGGACTAACGCAGGGGAGGTGAGTAAGCCTTCTGGAAAACAGCCATCCCATGGGTCGAGAGGTTTAAACAAAAAGTCCATTGGGGGAACCTGGGGACAAGTAACAGGGACCATTGACAATGTTCCCACAGCAACACGTATGGGAAGTCCACCCTGAACCCGCACTTTATATGCTGAGGATGAACTTACAATGCCCTCAATTCTCTGACTGTGGCGGAGGGCATGTTTCCACACCTGTTCAGCAGACTGCACTACTGGGCTCTGAAATAAGCTGAAGCTATATTGTTCAAATAGTTCACGGTAGCACCCAGTGATAATGTTCATGCCAAGAATACCAGGGGTGGCCTTCTTACGACTCTTGACAATACCATCAGGTGGATCATTCACAATCAATATACCCCTACTTGGAAGACACCTATCCAGTACCTTTACATCTAACTCAATGAAACCCAGGTAAGGTATGTCCAACCCATTAGCCGCTTTAAGACCCAGCCATTTTTATTGCTGTAGTTCGTGTTTTGACAAATGAGAAAAGTGTTCAACAAAACAGCTTTCAGTAATAGTAGTAACCATGGATCCAGTATCAAACAAACAAGGAACTTCTATCCCACCCATGGATACCATCACTACAGCACATGGTCCAATCAATTTATCCATTGCCTCGGCACATTCAGTATTGGAGTCTGTATGCCCCCCTCCCAGTGTGTGACTCAGCACACTGGGGGGTTCTAGTTTCCCAATTGTGCAGCCTGTACACTGGCAGCATTTGCCTGTGCTGGTAGTGGTGGGTCCTCTTGCATACAGTAACGAGCAATGTGGCCTGGTTGTGTACACTTCATACAAATGGATCGGCCATCAGGGGCTCGTTGAAAGCATCGATCCCTGACAAAAGGTCTACCCCTACCCACCCTTACATTAGAATGTAACGCCTGTGTGATTGCATCCATTTGGGCTTGTTTAAGAAGCATGTCCTTCAACTCTGCCAATTCAGATTTGTCTACCCCAACAGCCTCACTAGTAGCGGTAGCCTGAGCTTCACAGGTCTGTGGAAGGGAGCGTACATACTTTTCTCTTGTAGATTGGCCCCTCTCAAACCATCGGATTACCTCTTTACGAACATCTAGTATGGAAAGCTGCGCATTCTGCCTCACCATCCTCTTCAGCTCTCTACATAGCATGTGGTCTCTCACATTTTCACAAAACTGGTCTCGCAGCAGGATCCGTGGATTGGACATAGCTTGGGGGTTACAGCACCTTACTTGTACTATCAATGTCATGATGGCATGAGAATAATCCTGCAAGGATTCTCCCTCTCTCTGCTTTCGGTAAAAGAATCTCTGCTGTAAAGACACATAGGATTTAGAACACCCATACAATTCCTGTAACACTGCAATGATTTGTTTAGCATCCTCCCTTACACTTTGCTCTCGAAATTTAATCTCAACACGAGCAGGCCCTTCTAAATGATCATAAACAAATAAAGCTTTATCCAGCTCAGACATGTATCAGGTCCTTAAACAACTCTCTACCTCTTCCACCCATTCATCCCCAGTTACAGCCCCAGCAGCTAAAGATCCCGAAAATTTGGAGCACCTTCTCTCTCTAGGGAGATAGACAATCTTTTGTCTTCGTGGTGGGGGCACAGATACATCACCAGGAGATGCTAAAGTTGGGTTTGACGGCTCCCCCTTTTCAATTTGGCCTGACAGTCTCTCATTCTCAACTCGGAGTTGTGCCACCTCTTCCCGTAACCTCTATCTCCTCTTCCATCTGTGGACCAGTGACACGGTCCACTCTGCTCAGTCCAAAAGGTAGGGTCACGAGGTGGCGGGGCGGAACAACATTATGCAGTCAGTCCACTAGGAGGGGGTTTCGTCTTCACTGCCAACCGCTGCTGTTTATACACACTTTTTTTTTTAAAGAGGATAAAAATAAAAACTGTGCTGCCAGTGCAATACAATAGCAATATCCCGCCCTCCAACCTACTGAAAAACCCAATCCTGCCGATTGGACCAAATATAAACCCTGGCACTCCGTAGTGCCCCTGAAACTACTATTGATACTCTGCCACTCCCAATTACAGGGTGAGAGACCTGAGGTGTAGGTAAGTGTTCAGTTAAGAGAACAAACAAGGGTTCCAATATAAAATATTTATTAACCAGAAGGTTGGAGAGCAGTTACACAGCTTTTAATGTAATAAATATTAAAAACAGGCAAAAAGAAAACAGCACAGGTCATTCTTTGATAACACCAAAATACAGCCCTGTTAGAACCACAGGATGCTTGAGAAGATAACACATTTACACTCCCAGTGGCAATGAGCTACACACGCACACAATAATTAGAGTTAATTTACAAAAAGACCAACTCAGGGTTATAAACCATAATGTGTGAAAAGGAAAAAACAAAGACACAGCAATCACAGCACAGTAATTTAGGGCGTGAGTAAAACTTCCATGCAAGTAGGCTACCGTTCCAATCAATGGGCCCAATTTATACTAATCTTGGAATAACCCGGTACTGAAATCGCTTCAGCATTGAGAAAAAAACTTCTTTACAAGGAGACGTATGGCTAATTAGCCAAGTAGCCCCCACTGCAGTTACTCAGTTTAGCTAAACGTAGCTAGTTAGCAAGAAAAAATGACCATCGTACATCATAATAAAAAGAAAAGCACTGGCAGTAATAAAACACGCGCAATTCTAAAACAAAGAACAGCGGCTGGCAGCAACGCCCAAGAGTTGTGAACACTAAGAGGACACACGATTAGTTTCCTTTTAATACATATTGTATGCAAACTTTCCTGATGAAACATCTTAGATGGTTCGAACACCTACCCCGTTGTTAACCAGAGGTCAGAATCAGAATCAATCGCTGGATTTATTAGCAGCTCAATTGCAGCATTGCCTGGATAGTAAACAATAACGTTATTTTCCTTTCACCAGGTACTACGTTTCCCTGAAGGACCATTCATAAAAGCAGCCGGCCATGTAGCATTACATGCTCAATATGGGCCTACCAGCATTTGCTCATCCCTCCATGTATCATTTACAGCTCGAGTTTCACCCATAATCTCAGGACACAGTTCTAACAGACAAAGCACATCATAGAAATACTCGAACCAACTAGCAGAACAATCTGTTCAAAAAACACAGGCTTACCAACAAGCAGCAAACAGTCCACCACAAGCAAACTCCTCTACGTAATGGTGGAGGGACCCAGGTGATAGTTGCCCAGTGCTATGCCTGCACTATATATGCACAGATTTAAGGGGGCGATATCAGTTTAGCTAACCCAAGCGGGTAGCACAATATAATTAGCATCAATTGTCTCACTGCCCACATACATAAAACAAATTCAGCAAAACCAGGATCAGTCATTTTGTCAATATTTAAGCTGATCAGTAATGATGGTCTAATCCAGTGCTTCTCAAACCTCTCCTGGAGGACCACCTCTCCTGCATGCTTTAGATCTCTCCCTGCTCCGGAACAGGCAATTCAAATGATCTACTCATTATCAAGCAGCTTCAGGGGGTTGATAGCGAGCTGATCATTTCAATCACCTGTGCTGGATTCCTTGCGAATTTTTCTTGTAAATTTATTACTTGTAATAAGTATTGGGTTCCAGTGATTTCTTTGTTTTAAACATACAAGATAAAGACTTGACAAGATCTTAGGGTGCACAAAAACTTTTGACTGATAGTGTATAATTTTGATGCCCAAAGCATTATTGTGGATATTGTGACGCTTCATTCAGGAACAGTTAACTATACAAATAAGACAAATCTAAGCGCGTGCGCGCGTGTGCATTTAAAAAAAAAAATAGAAATAGTTGCACAATAATTAAATCAAGAAACAAATGAAATCAGTCTTTCTAACCCCTTACTAGACAAATTTAATGTTCCCAGCACAGCCCTCAAATATCAAACGCCAAATTTCTTTCAAATTTCATACAAATTTTTGCACTTTTTTGCCACAGCACTAATACTATAAAACAACAGTTACAAATAAAACTAAAGCATCCATAATCAGCATTTTTCAGGAGAAAAAACAAAATGATAGCAGCAAAAAATCAGAGGTAAAAAAATATAAATGTGAAGTATGGTAGTTGAAGTGTATATGATACAATTTTTTTCCCAGTATTTGGTTCTTTGACCTGTGAAAAAGCATTCTGACATTTAATTGAGCCCATTTTATGCATTCAAATACACCACAATTTTGATTTAAAATTTGTTGCAAGGACGCGTGTCATGTGATTTCCGTGTGAGGTCAGTTGATTTGACACAACCATAAAACAATTTCAAAAGTTCATTTAGTCTTTCCAGTGTGAAGTCATGATGTGCCATGCTGCACCGTTCAGAGAGCATTTATTTGAAAATTGTTTTCCCTGGACCAGGACAATTCAACATTATCCTGCAAGGGCCGATGTGAGTGCAGGCTTTCATTCCAACCAAGTACTTACTCGCCTGATACTACTAATCAAGCTCTTTAGCAAAGACTCTTGGGGTTGATTAGTGGTGTCAGGAGTGTAAGTGCTAGGTTGGAATGAAATCCTGCACCCACAACGGCCCTTGCAGGATAAAGTTGAAAAGTCCTGCTCTAGACTCAGTTGTGCCAAAGTTTTATTTTTGTTGCATTTCAATACATTTGATACATTCAATACATTTTGACTATAAATGTCACTTCTGAATTGAAAAAAAAAATGCTGTCATGTTATAGTTTAAGTGGATCGTCAAAGCAATGTAATTATTCAGTAAATTTGTATATGAAGATGCATTAGCCTCAATGCCGGTATTTTATAATTTAGACATGAACATGAGAACACAAAGCAGTAATAGGGGAGACTGGGGTCCAATGAGCCATGGGGACCAATGGGCCATATCACTATTTTGCGATCAATCGATGCCAAAGGTGTTTAAAATAGGCAAAATAGTGATATGGCTCATTTATCCCCATGAGTCATCAGTCAATGGTCAAATATTTTGCCTATTTTAAGCAGCTCTGTCATCAATTGATCGCAAAATAGTGATATGGCTCATTGGTCCCCATGGCTCATTGGACTCCAGTCTCCCCTACATAGATTGAAGCGTGACCGGTCAGCTGAAAGAAGGTGACTGTATTAAAAAGTTCTATATTTATGCTGATATAATTTTCAGTATGATGGCATTACATTTTACTTTGCCGCCGAGATTCTATCGCATTTGTAGTCAAAAAAAAAACTACACTTCTATTAGGTTTCACATTAGACAGCACCTTGCTATCAAACAAAGCAACACAGTGTGATTAGTCAGCAACTCTACGTCCAACTTTACAAGGTAACCAAGGTAGTTATCAGGTTATGTAGCCAACACTATTTTAAATTAATAGCTAGGTATCGTTGGTCAACCTTAGCAGCCATTAAAACTAAAGTGGCCAAGCAATCCAATAAAATCACTGTCCTAGCTGGTAACCAAGTTAATTAATCACAACTTACCATTCTCACTGAACAAATTAGAAAAATAATCACGCCTCACTGTTCTATTCATTTTTATGGACCATGTGTTAGCTGGCTGGCAAATAGTAGCCAGCTATGAGATAAAGTAGCTTGATTATAAGAAAGTTCACTCAACAGATTTCCAGAGACAGCAAGAAAGCAATGAATTAGATACTGGGTTTGCCTTCTAATTTCTGTCAGTGGTCTGACTCCGTCAAGTTATAGTTGTGAACCCTAGCTATAACAGGTATGTTGCATCTAATTGTGTTAGGAACAGACGAATGCTCCAAGCGCAGATCAGAGTCAGCATGGCGTTTATTAACATTAGGATTCGATTCTAAACTCATTGTGAAACAGAACAGGGTCAAAGCCAGCAAACCGGTATGTACAGGGAATCAGAAACAAAGTCAAGAAACAAGCCAAGGGTCAGAAGCCAGGATATCAATCCGCACAATGACAATGAACAACAGGAATCTAACTAATGGAGGGGTAAAGGGAAAAGGGAAGAGGGGAAAAGGGAAAGGGAAGACAGATTAAATCTAACAAAGGATACACGGGGAATAAAAGGGAAAACGGGACTGGCAAGCACTCAAATCGATCCAACAACAAGAATACGATACAAATATACAATGACAAGAATACTGACAAAACTAGCAATCAACAATCGAGAAATCTTACAAACCAGAAGCGCAGAGACGAGATCAGACTGAGTCAGAAAACGAATCGACTTAAAGTGAAGGGGAAATGGGATATTTAAGCACTCAGACAATTACTGTGATTACCCACCTAGATAGAGCACAGCTGTGGCAAGAAGCCAGAGAGGGGCGGAACCAGGAAGAGCAGGACAGGGATAGGTGAGTAGAATGGAGAGGGCGTGGAAACCTATGCTAATCTGCTCTACACACCCAGGCCCTGATTCTAAACTACTCTCAGGTGCAGACAGGCAGCAAGAACAGAATGAAGGAAGTTAGAATCACCTCACCGAATTAACAGGGGAATTAGTGTGTTAACAAAGACTGACAGGAGGGAAGAACACAAGGATTTACACTGACAATGACAATCAATCAGAACAATACACAATCACTCAGAAAAATAACAAAAGGTACATAAATGAAAATAAAAACTAACAATAATGAAAACTAAAAATAAAACAGGCAGACAAAATCCTACTTTCTAACAAATTGGTTGGGAATTAATTACTGGCTGCTCATGCTCTTGTGTAGTGGATGGACTACATGCAAAAACAGACTACCCACTGGACAACAAGACTAATATCTTTCCATTTTTGACTGTAAACTACGAATGTGATGTGGCAATTTGCAGAGTTGGGACCAAGTCATCATGTCCAAGTCAAATCAAGTCACTGGTCATTAGCTCAAACTCAAAGCAGATGAGGGAGAGCAATGAGGAGTGAAAAGGGGCAGGGGAACAAATTAGACAATGAGCTTACTAATTAACAAGCAGAGTGGGGAAAGCTGAAAGTGTTAAAAGCTTAGATACATTTACGATCAGAAAGGGGTCAATGTCAGCATGAAATGCAGCTCATGGCTCTCTCAGCTTTGCCCACTCTGCTTGTTAATTAGTAAGCTCATTGTCTCCCCTCCCCTTTCACTCCTCATTGCTCTCCCTCGTCTGCTTTGAGTTTGAGCTAATGACCAGTGACTTGATTTGACTTGGACATGATGACTTAGTCCCAACTCTGGCTATTTGCATCCATTTCCTGTATAGTTAAGTCTCTGAGCGTACTGGCTCATGAAATTATAAATTTCAAATTCAAGTAATCACATAAAATGGTCAAACCCCATTATAGTACATTTCCATAGGTACTTTACCTCCAACATCTGTAAGTAACCTCAGCACTTGATTTGATACCTAAGAATTTGAAGATGAAGCAAATAATGAGTCATACCTGTAATTGTTACTTGACCATTTTGTCTTATGGAAAATCTTAGATCCACTGCACATTTGTTTGAAAAACGAATTACAAGCTTACTGAGTTGCAAGGGTCTTGAATTTTTAAATGCTGTCACCTTGAAAAAAAAAAAACTTAAAATGTCATACCATATGCTCAATTTAAGAATTTTCATTTTTCTGTAATGCAATGCCATTTCTAACATGCAACCCAGGACAAAAGGAGTCAGTTGGGGAAACAGAAATGAAAATAACAAGAGTTGACTGTGCAGATCCAGAGCCCAGCAAACAGTGTAATGCAGGCATGATAATTTGGAGTCATATGACAAGCAGAGGTTGAAGCACTGTAGATGGGTGACTGGAGAGTAGGCAGAACATATGCAGCTAATAAGGACAGCCAAGGTCAAAACCAGCATGGCAGTCCAGAAAGCAATGGGGCAGGCATGAAGGGTAATGGTGGGGGGTACAAACAAAAAGAAGGGCCAAAACAAAAAAGCCAGAGCAGGGAATTCAAAGCACCAGAAACCAAGGAGGAGCACAAGGCAAGCAACAAGACAATCTGGCAAAGAACAGCAAAACTGGGGAACAGATATACGCAATGACAACAGTCAACAATGAGACACAGCCGCTAAAGAGGGAACAAGGAATATGCACGATGCTTGAGGAGGAAACAAGACAATGATTCAATTAATTAAACAATTAATTAACACGAGGACAATGAGGAAAGAAATTTTAAAAAATTAAAACTAAAGAGAAGAAACTCAAGACTTGACAATTTAATAATATTGAGACAAGCGGTCAGGAGAGACGGCCAAAAAAAGGTGAGCAGGAAACAACGCTAGCTGGATAACCAACAGGGCCAGATTTATTTCCTGCCAGCACAGCTTATAGCTAACCCGAAGTTGAGAAGCTGCTTCAACATAAAAACGTTTGGGTGGCTCTCCCAGCTCAGTTCAGTTCCAGTCTGCCATGACTTTAAAAACTCAGTCCCTCTAACTGTCAGGTCCAACCCTTAAAAACGTCCCCCCTGCAATGTTTTTCCCAGTAACCAAAAAGTCCCAATCCTCAAAGTAGTAGCCATCTACACCTGTAGCAGCATGTCCCACATCAATCTCAGCATAAATTAACCCCCCCCCCAAGTCCCAGCTTCTATCCCACCAGCCACAGCATTACAATATTGTGGTTTAGGAGGGTAAATTATCCCTATAAACAAGAAAAGCAAGCAAAAACAAGAGATATACAACAACTTACTGGTCATTGTGTGGAAATAACTTCACTCCTTAAACACATAGGTCTGCTATTATTTTTGTCGAGTGACTGGCATGGAGTCGTACTGCTTATACCACAGTTATCACATATGTTTAGCACATGTATAATATATGTTCATTTATCTACAGATGTATTTTTGCATCTTCATCCATAAATTGCATTTACAGTATATATGGACTATTTCCCTTCACCTCTCTTTACTTTTCTTGCATCAATAGAGCCGAAAATACTGTTGCGGTTACTGGTTCCACAGCATCATAGCTGCAGGCAGCAGATCTAAACACTCCTTCATATACTCAGTCGTTTTACTGTTAAAAATCTAATAGTAAAAGGTAATATTAGCTCTACCACCCAACCACATTTTGCAGATATTACTTTCATTTTATTAGTATTTAAACATAAAATAGTGAAAATAGACAACTGTTTCCCCCCCTTCAGCATTTCCAAGTGCTATTATTGTTTATGCCACTGTTACAAAGACAACAGGATGGCCTTCTGTTTTGCTCAAAACCTTACTCCCAGAAAAAAAATGATCAACACCAATTTGGAAATGAGACAGAATCATTTTCACTTTGGGGGTGAATTTCAATAGGACACAAGCACCGAGGGTGCGAAAACCCTATTGTAACTGTAGTGCTTATTATTATATATTATTATTATTATTATTATTATCAGATTAATTCACCATCTTGAAGAAAGCCTTTATCCAATGTTGGAGGCAAAAAATGTCTGGTTTTTGAGTCTTCTTACCTTTCAACCTTACACGTTAGCAGAATTCTGAAAAATTCTGGCCACTGCCCAATCAATCCATTTACTAAATTAAGTCAGGCAGGCCAAAAGGAAGTTCAAAACTTCTTCAACTCTTCTTTTCAGCTAATTTGCATTTAAATAATCTGTTATGCAGCCCTGTATAAATAGGGGGCTGGAGCACTATTGTTATTGGCGTCGCAGATGAGAAGAAACCTTGCGCTGAAAGCCTCCCATCTGGTGGTGGAGATTGCCAGGGAACCTGTGTCCTTGCCGCACACTGTAGTATCAGCTTAAGCCTCATATTCCTGCAAATTGAATTCTGCCACACACTCAATTAAAACTGTGGAGTAATTAAAACAGCTGCTTGTGTCAGCTAACCCTGAAAAACTCCTTCTTTGAATGCTTAATAAACAGAGACTGCTACAAAAGTTTACCTCAACTGGAATTGGTTTTGAAAGTGAAAGTGACAATATATTAAAAAATGAAATAACATAAATAATGCAAACCCTCATGTCAAGTAATGTCCACGTTAACCATCTTCTTTCATTCATCCGTAGTCACATTTCTGCCGTGGTTATTAACTGAAATAATGGCTCAAACAGCAGCACTTAAAAACACTAGCTTTGGAGGGCTCCTGATTGTGAAAGCTTCAGGCTTTAATTTTGACCAGGCACTAAAAAATGATTTAATTCATCATTTTCCAGGTTGTACCAATTCAATATCTATTCCTCCCTTCCCTGTTCTGACAGCACTAATGTTTTAAAAGCATGCTGTCCTTCAAGCCTTGTTTTGAGCTCCGTAGCTATATTGAAAAAGGTTCTGGAACTTCACTCAACTTTTTAAAAAACATAACAGCTATTACAGCTCAAACTTCCGTTTAGTGCCAAATTTCGGTGGACTGAAGATTTCACTCGGTCCAGTAATCTAAATTAATGCATCATCCTGCTTGATTGTACGGGCTTCAGACTGAGGACCATTAATGGTTACTTGTTGTTGTCTTTCCCCAACACTGCTTGCAGTCTGTAAACCTACTTTAAACAGCAATATATAGAAGCGTGACAAAAACATACTGTAGTAAGCCTATGTCTGATATGCTTTACCGTGTACAAGAAATTGGTCTTAAGCTAACGATTGAAGAAATTTTAGGGAAATGGTTTGAATTTTTTTCACGTTTTGCTGAGGGATCCCAGTGACTATGATTTTAGGTTTTTTTTTTTTTCCAGCCCCGTTCTCTCCTTGCAACTCAGTGTGATGATTGGAGATCCACTGACTCAGGGTTTAAATTGCCTGCAAGGGTTTAATTGTTTTTGTGGCCTGGATTGGCAGTTAGTTTAAAATGGATGAATGTCAGAGAAATTCAGGTATCAAGTATAGAGGTATGCTTTATACAGGCATGACATAGAAACTGCAGGATCTGGCAATGAGCTTGCAATGTCTCAGCGGGTCACCAGGCTGCCTGATGCTCGCTGACAAGATTCCACAAGGCTGGAAGAATATTACTGCCACAGGCAGGACCACATGCCTCCTGCTTTCTTCTTGAGCTAGCTGACCTCATCACAGGGTAAGTAAGAAAAAAATGTTAAGAAAATATCTCAGTTACCACATAGTCATTTGCCGCCTCCATTTCTGTGACAGACATTGCAAATAGCGACAGAGCTAGTGGCTATGACAGTATTCCTGTCGCTGTTGCGCCTGATGATTGAAATGGTTTCATTCACTTAGGGGAGGATAATAAAATAAACATCAGTCCGGAATCTTCCCCTCTTTAATAATGGACTATGATTTTTTCAAATGAATGATGTACGTATATTTTCATTAATTAATTAATTAATTAATTATATATTTTTTTAAATAAATTTGGCATCTCCAATCCCACCCGAATCTGGAATGCCCAATCCGAGAACTATGTACAAGCCTTGCTCGTATGCAACCCCCTGTTGCCAGCTCAGGAGAGAGAGACAGTTCACAGCTCTCCTCTGAAGCACGCGCCTGTCAGCCTCTGCATCTTTACACTCATTGGTCGAAACCATCGCAAGTTCAGAACGAGGGCGAAGGATACCCGAACATGAGTGAGCTTAGAATCTCACTGACGAGCACCTAGCTGGCCAACAGAAGGCGCTTGAGCAACGAACAAGGCAACAATTTTTAATATCCCCTGCCGGCAGTTCCAGCCAATTGTGCGCTGTTCTGAAAAAGCTGCTGACCATTGCTGGTTGGTACGACCGGGGATCGAACACGCACCTTTGGTAGTCACCACTGCTCCGCAAATGCGGCACCTTAAAGCTGCAGTTGGTAAGTCTTATAAAAGTAACTTTATATCATATTTGCTAAAACTGTCACTATGTACAGACAGCATTACATAAAACTAGTACTCTGTAATAAAAAAAGGCTCCTTTAGCCCCATCTACTGCTCCAAATGCAATTTAGCAGAATCCATCGGACCGATCAAAAAGAACCAATCAGAACTAGGATGGTGTCTGAGGGAGTGTCTGACAGCCGTCAATCACTGCACATGCACGCGCTGCGGACAGCCTCCTTCCCCGTTCCTCCTCAGTTCACGCTAGTGCTTGGTCAAGCTCAAATCTCCGAGAGAGGCTTCAGGAGCTTAGAGAAAGTAATGGCGCAACAACAGCCATCAGCGAGGAAAAAAATACTGATATCTCCGTTACCGACAACAGCATACACGGCTAAGACAAGTAAGACGAGGAAGCCGTAAGAAAAAAAAGCACAAAAGAAAGAATTAGACAAAGCCCGGGATAAAACCAGTGTGAACATCGGAGTGGCTTTTCAGAGGTGGAGGGAACTCTGTGATCTGGAAGGATTAAAAACCGATGCAGAGTTGGCGACTTTTCTGTTTGACAGGTAAACCCCTGCTTTATTCGTTTGTTCACTTTTGCTCCGCAATACTCTGCAAATAAGCAAGTTGGCGTCGCTCACATGCACAGCTGCTACTAACCCCAGCCCTAACCGGCATCAATTCATTTTCGCTCTGCAAATAAGCGAGTGAACATCACTTACAAGCACAGTCGCTGTTCGAATAGTCAGCGTCTTGTAATTGTTACACTACTCAGTAGTGCATGTGATGTTACTGTGATGTTGCAGTCGGGCTAACATTAGCTTGTTTCCGATGCTAGGGCTAACATTACTGGCATCCTTTTATTAGAAAGTAGCAGAAAATATCTTTATGAAGTGACCTGGCAGTCTTATCGGTTGTGTTGTTGTCTTCATAAATATGTGTAACGTTTCTGTGCTCTCACAACTACATATTGTCATACATGGTTTGATGGCCATTTAGCAGGATTCATAACAGTTTCTGTTCTAAAAAAAATAGGTAACTTACTGAAATAAGTGTGTGCTGGGTTTTTATTGAATACATACTGCTGTAGATTATTTTTCATCTCGACAGGATTTATTTCTGCTCTTGTTGGCCAGCAATGTTGACTGTTCACAACAGTAATGTCTAGCCTTGGCAACCTTTCATAATGTAAAATCGCAAAATCTCTCCACAGTCGCACGCAAAACAGGTCGCGTGCCTTCGCATGCACGGCAGCCTCCTCTGGGGGAGGGTCTTTGGAGGCAGGGCAGGAATGCGAGGGAGGGGGAGGGATCTGAAAGTTGCATTTTTTCAAATTTTCATGCTAAGTCCTCTCTCTCTTCATAGTTACCAATTGCAGCTTTAACCAAGTGAGCTAACCTGGCAGCTCATGATGTATATATTTTGAAATTATATCCTCATCCTTTCAAGTCCTGAAATTTTTGCCATTGAACTTGAAATTCACTAAGGAATACCACAATAGAAGTAGTCAATTTGAGAAATTCGCCAGAGTTGTACAACATGTACAGCCCCATGGCCACATAGATTTAGATCCAACAGTTTTGGCTAATTATAGGCCGATCTCAAACTTTCCATTTTTATCCAAGATCCTTGAGAAATGTGTTGCCCAACAGCTTACTTTCTTCCTGCAAATGAATAAGGTACATGAGAGGTTTCAGTCTAGCTTTAGAAAACATCATAGCACTGAAACAGCCCTCACTGTAGTAACGAATGATGTACTTCTCTCCATGGACTGTGGCCGCATCTCTGTCCTTGTCCTACTTGATCTAAGTGCTGCCTTCGACACAAGAGACCACCATATTCTTCTTTACAGGCTAGAAAATCTGGTTGGTACTTCTGGACTCGCCCTTTCATGGTTTAAGTCTTATCTTTCTGACAGATGTCAGTTTGTTAGAGTAAATGGTAATTCCTCCGAATATTCCAAGGTAAACTTTGGAATACCTCAAGGATCTGTTCTGGGCCCTCTGCTGTTTTCCTTATACATGCTTCCCCTTGGAAACATCATAAGTAGATATGATGTGAAGTACCACTGTTATGCAGATGACACACAGCTTTATATATCTTTTAAGCCAGGTGAAATTAATCCACTAACTAGATTAGAGATGTGTCTTAAAGCTGTTAAAGTATGGATGACACAGAATTTTCTCTCTTTAAATCCAGATAAGACTGAAATATTGGTAATTGGTCCCAAAACGGTCAGAGACACATTCCTCAAGTTTTCCCTCGACGTTGATGGACTCCCGGTTTCTGCCAAAGCAGTTGTCAAAAACCTTGGCGTCACCCTTGATTCAGAACTCTCTCTCCACTGTCATATTAATAACATTATAAAAGTGGCTTTCTTCCATCTTAGAAACATATCTAAACTGAGAAAAATGTTGTCTCTTCAGGACGCCAAAAAAATGGTTCATGCATTTGCGTCCTCTCAGTTGGATTACTGTAATGTTTTACTGTCAGGCTGCACCAGTTCTACCCTGAATCGCCTTCAAATAGTGCAGAATGCTGCTGCTAGGGTTCTGACCAGGACAAAGAAATATGACCACAGTAGCCCAGTACTCAAAAATCTTCACTGGCTGCCTGTCAAATTTGGAATTGAATATAAAATTCTACTGCTTACCTACAAAGCCTTAAATGATTTGGCCCCAGAATATCTTAGTGCACTTCTCGTTCCTTACTCCCCTCCAAGATTACTTTGCTCACAAGGTGCTGGATATTTGAAAATTCCACATATATCCAGAGTTACATTTGGAGGCAGAGCATTCTCTTACAAAGCCCCAATCTTGTGGAACAATCTCCCAACAAACATTCAGGCCTCAGACATGCTCTCTGTCTTCAAGAGTAGGCTAAAAACTTACATTTTTAGTCAAGCCTATGATTAGTTCATGATTAGTTATGTATAAACATTTATTTGGCTCTGGTGGGACTGATTACAACCTAGTTTTATGATGGGTTCACAAGATATTGGAAGCCAGAGTTAAGTAAATCCATGTGGAACCGATGGCTCTGAGCATGCATTAACGGTGCCAGTGGGGCTTGCTACAGCCTTAGTCACTGGGGAGGTCCATTTGGTACTGGTGGTAGTGTTAAGTAAATCCATGTGGAACCGGTGGCACTGAGCATGCATCAACGGTGCCAGTGGGGCTTGCGACAGCCTTAGTCATCGGGGAGGTCCATATGGTACTAGTGTTTAGAAAATCAAAAGTGATCTTGCAGCCTGGTGTAAATGTAGGGCCTCTGTGCTGCAGGAAGTGGATGGAGGGGTGTTGACTGTTTCCTGACCAGTCTGCTAATAATTTCTCACTTGACATGACACAGGACGGTTTTTTTATTAACATGCAGTTGTTTTATCCAGTGCCTCACCCCCCTTTTTTCTGTGTCTCTTTCCGAGGATCTTCCGTCCACTACCCTGAGTCCTGGACCGTCCAAGCCCTGTCCCTCACCATGAGTGCTGGCTGCTGCTGTCCTGCTGTCCTGATCCGGTCCTGATCCAGTTCTGCACCATCCTCGACATGCCATTTCCTGGAGCTACCGATGCCACTGTTCAGATGGACTTAAATAGAACTCCTTTGCCATTTTATTCTATTTTATTTTATTTTGTTATTAACACGTTGACTGCCAACTACGAGATAACTCGTAATGGCTGGTCCGGGCCAGCGCTAGACTTTAAAATTTGGGGAAAATTATCCATCCCTTTATTGACTACAATTAGTCCTGGCTAATTCTTGATGGTTTCCTTTATAAACACGTTTTCCAATTCAAGAATAATCAAGTGGCAATTGAAGACACGGCTTCTCTCCCCCATGCGATCTAACAGCAAATAATGGGCTACATTCAGTAGAGAAAATAATTTAATTATAATTAGGTCTATGCACAGGCACCCAGCAACGGTATTTTTTTTTTTCCAGCGAGAGGCGGCATTGCAGAACTCATTTGCGAATGAAGGTAATTCTGGTGACAAGTACGTGGTTTTAGATCCGTTTACATTTTCCAGTCTGACAGCTGTCTATTTTTTACAGCAAGTTGCGTGACCATGCTGCAAAAACAGGCGAGGTACTTGGTTTAAATTACCTTCATTCGCAAATGAGTTCTGAAATGCCGCCTCACTGGAAAAAAAATAACGTTGCTGAGTGCCTGTGCATAGACCTAATTATAATTAAATTATTTTTCTACTGAATGTAGCCCATTATTTGCTGTTAGATCGCATGGGGGAGAGAAGCCGTGTCTTCAATTGCCACTTGATTATTCTTGAATTGGAAAACGTGTTTATAAAGGAAAACCATCAAGAATTAGCCAGGACTAATTTTAGTCAATAAAGGGATGGATAATTTCCCCCGAATTTTCAAGTCTAGCGCTGGCCCGGACCAGCCATTACGAGTTATCTCGTAGTTGGCAGTCAACGTGTTAATTAGCTGGCCCGCGGAGGATGGGCTTCCCCACTATAGTCGGGTTCCTCCTGAGATTTCTTCCCACTGGGGAGTTTTTTCTCACCACTGTTTGAGGATTTTTCTCCCTACTGGGAGTTTTTTTGCCTCATTTGCAGTAGTGGGGAATAGGCTGGGCACTGCCCTTTCATTTATTTAATCTCTCACTGTAAAGCGTCTTTTTGACAGTCACTGTGAAAAGCGCTATACAAATAAATTTAATTGAAATTGAATTGAATTTGAATCGCAGTTATCAATACTGGTGACCAGCAGCGACAAACTGTCGCTTCTTTTTAGCATAATCCCCACACCCCATATTTTTGTATACAGGCATAAACTCCCATTCACAACCTCAACTCTTCCTCTTCCAGATGTTTCTTTCATTCTTACTTAGGAAGGGGAACAGCAATTCCCAGTGGGCCATTAGATTTCTTGTCATGCGGCCGGGAGATGGGGTGGCATATGTCATACTGAGCATAAGGAACAGGCAAACGACTGTCGGGAGAAGAGGCTGTCGTGGTGAAATAGATTCCAATTAATTCTAGCCACTAGAAAATGCTGAGTTCCTCCGTGCCACCATCTGCTCTGTCCCCAGGTAGCAGAAGCGGGCGGCGGGGAGGAGGGGTGGTGAGGAGAGAGTGAGATTCCCACAGAATGCCAGATTTTTGCATTCTCCCCCCACCTACCATCATCATTTCACTGAGTTAAAAGGGTGAAAAACAACAACAAATTGAATGTTTCCTTGAAAGGCAAGATTACAAAATGACAAGCATCCTCCTCCATAGAGAACTCAGACCCATCTTGTTCTGAATTGTTGCTGAAACAGCTGCCAAAGCAATGTTCATGCAGCCATTCCCACACTAATGTCCTTCTATCGACAGAGAATGTGGAAGTGGCTCTGCAACCTACTATTCAATGTGGGCTAATTTCAGTGCAAGATAAGCTCTTAAAGTAGACGTGTATTGATTTGAAAGTTTATAAAAAATTTTTGTATTTGGTATCATCTGAAAGGGCATGCAATACTCTCTCTTACTATCAACACTTTCCACCCAGACTTGACAGTGTAATAGAGTAATCATGGATTTAAACCAGGATTTTAGCAACCCCCAATATCCTTGAACAGCACTGTGAATGAGGCCAAGAGCTGTGAAGTCATTTGTCAGATCAATCGTGACACATAAGCTATCGTATTTGTATTTTACATTGCAAGCAAGATGTTGAAATTCACCAAAAACGTCAGAATTTTTTCAATCCATTTGACTTGTCAAATATACATAGCGATATATTGAGCTGTTAGCACGCCTAAATCAAGATTATTGCGATGCCGCCCTCCAGTTCCACCATCTGAGTTGAGTACTCTGGGAATTGTCAAATATACAACCCCAATTCTGAAATAGTTGGGACGAAGAGTAAATTGTGAATAAAATCAAAATGCAATGACTTTCAGATCACCTGAGCTAATATGTTATTTACAATAGAACATAGATAACATTTAAAATGTTGAAACTGAGACATTTTACATTTTTATCCACAAAATGAGCTTATTTCAAATTTTATGGCTGCAACAGGTCTCAAAAAAGTTGGGACACAGGCAAAAAAGGGCTGAAAACGCAATTAAGAGCCATTCCGTGAGAAAATGGCACTTTTTGAAGAAGTTGAGGAGTCGACCCCCGTGGAATTGAATGAAACTTGGCACATAGGAAGATATGGTAGTCTCACAGAAAAAGCCACATTTTTAGGTCCGTATCTCAAAAAATCTGCCAGTGGCGCCACCTGGAAGCCACAAAAGTGGCTCAGTTTTGCTTTTCACACCACATTTTACATCAATTATTATGACTTAAGGGTACACAGTACCAGATGTGTTATACTTTTGTCATGACCTGTGACACTTTAAGTCTGGATAGACATCAGCACCACGTCAGCGCCAAGCTGGGTAACTAAGTTATTGAGCCGGAATTATTTGAGAAATCATGGTAAAAATTGAAAATGGAAATGGGAATAAAATAATATCCCAGACATATACCAATCAAGAATGCTTTATTATGTGTTTACTCACAACAAAACTATCATTTTCAGTTAATATTCCCTTGGTATCTTGCTGGGTTAGTGCAATGGACGGCCGGAAAGATGGTCGAAATTGACTTCGGTGCATGTTTGCGGTATATTTTCTCAGTAACCCAGATATGTTCCATGGTGATAAATGCCGTTTGTTGTGCTTTGGAGTTCTGTTTTCAGGAATATCAAGAATTTCTTTGCTAGTATCTACACTTTCAAGCAAGATGGAGCCAAAGTTGGAGGAAAACTCAAAACGGACCATTTTCATAGCAGATTGTGCCTATGTTTAGGTGACTTAATTTTGTTTACCCAGCAAGATAGAGATCTGAAATTCTCTGGATACATGGTCACTTTGGGGTACATTACAGCATTAGTAAAATCTCAATGGTAGTATTTTCAGTGTAGATGATTTTAAACATGAAAAGTTGGAAAAATTCGCCTTCAGGGGTCACTGTATGCTGGATGCATGTACTGGCCATCCCCAGTGAAGTAGCAAAGAAATTGTTTTTGAATTGTGATGCAAGCAGCTAGTTTTCTCTGAAAATGAAGAGTTTAGCTTGGTACTATGCTGAGTGGACACTATCTGACCAGAGGTGCTGCTCTAAAGAACTAATGTTCTACCGACCAAATATTCCATATTCCCAGACATATACCAAAGTTCTGTCTTTTCACATATATAAAGTACATGCACAGTTATACGTAAAATTTGTAATCTCTTTGGTATAAAGCTGGGTTGGTTGTAAATTGGAAAAGAATGTTGGTGGTGATTGTACCATTGTGTCAACAAGCAAGACTTTTGCCAGTAGTCAGTACAGTGTACAGTTTCGTATTGTTGGTGAGTTTGAGAAAATAACAAATTCTCTGCATTTTTGCATTACTATTAGAATCGGAGAGCAGGCTTCAGTGTTAATTCTAGGATTTCCCTAGGGTATTGTGCTTGGGTATGAAAAAGGGCACAGCAGTCACGTCTAGTCAGTGGTTATCCTGATGAAGGGCACAAGCAAGCAAGCAGCACCCTGCCAGGAAAAGGGCAGTTCATTTGTAGTGGTAACGTGCATGCCTTCATTCCCAACACCTGCCCATGATGCCTGGCCTATGGGATGCCCGCTGGTTGGGAGGGCAGGGTTTCTTTTACAGACTTCCCATTTCCGTGCGTACCAAGCCATGGATGTTGACGCAACTATTGCGCCATATAGGCCGCAGCCTGCTCTTTAACTCAGAGACAGACAAGCTCACTATCAACGGCCTGTAAGCAGCCCTGTAGAGACCCAAGATGCAGTGTAGTAGGGCTTGCCTCGGGCTCGACTGTGTAAGACCCACGCAGCTCGACCAAGGGAGGAAGAGCCCGGGTTGAAGGTTTATGCGTGTGGATTCCTAGTATTAGCACGCGCGACGTCCTGGCTGGTGCGAATCACAATAAAATGGATATATTTTCTCCGTTCGAAGGACGGGGCACAAAAGCACAACGGTTACAATTAATCTGACTCCATAATAAATTTAGAATACCAAATTTAGTTATACCCTCGTTAAATATCTGACTCCAAATTAGAATTAGAATTTATAGTTTAGGGACACATGCGTGAATCTCGGGCAGCTACGCCGCCAGACTCATCCGTGAAAACCAGTTACTCAACCGACGCCCCGGGTAATAAGCGCAGTTGCCGGATTTTAGTTCGGTGAGAGTTCTAGAGGATGGAAGAAATTACCATGATAGTAGCAACTTTGGCATAAACATATCATGAACCCAGATTTATGTGCACCACAGGGCCCCTTAAGGGGATCGACCAGGCACCGGCTTATAAGCCCAAGGGTGCCCTTAAGGCCAAATCCCCAGGACCGATACTACATAAACCCTTTATATAAGTAGACCGTAACTTGCAATCCAACTTAAAACCCATCACTACCTTTAAAACATCAGCTAGCTAGTCTGGAATGTAAGGACTCGCCCCCTAAGTACCGGTCGTAACGTGGCTAGAAAGCATAAAAGGATTAAGAGTCACGGAGACCACGCAAGCTTAAAGGAATGACAATAATTTATTCACCAGGTAGGCAAAAGCTTAAACAAATCAACGTTAAGCCAATTACAAGTTACACATAATTTAGAAGAGGAGAATAAAGTCATACCTGGAGGAAAAGGATACACGCACTAACGTGCGCGGGAAGTTCGAAATACGATGTTACATCATTGAAAAGGCTACTCACGCACTTACGTACGCGGGGACAGATCGGATACGATCTTCCCAGAATGGATTGTTTCTCTTTGCTTTAAGCCAAATCACGCCTTTGATCCAGGCGGCATGGCCATAAACACCTGGAAGGGGGGTCGAATCCGGTTTTTGGGTTTCCACCATTGGAAGGATGTAATAAAACACTTCAGCAGAGAGAGGAGAATAGGGTGATTACCAGAGAGTATTCTGACCAAATTCTCAGGAGTTTCCAAAAGGGAACGAATCATAATTTCAATGGGAATGAAACATACTCCATTCAACTCCTTAGATTCCCCCGAGAATAACAAGACCAAACATGATATGAATATGTACTAATATGATGCAGTTGTCATGAAAAAGTCCTAAGATGAATTAATATATAGATAAATTGGGTTATAAGTCCAGAAGTGATTTCTTTGCAGAATATTGAATATATAAGCATATTATGCTCTTCCCAGAGGTTTAGATTATTTGAAACAGATTAATATAACTGGACTTTAACTTAAGACTTAGGCCAGTAATATGACTCGCACAGGGGCATTGTGTCAGCCAGAGCCCTGCAACAACCCCCCCCGTGGTGAGACCATTGTCACCTCCTGGAAGTCCACAAAAGTTTTATTGCTATCTGGCATGGCTCTGGACTGAGCTTATCAGCCATTTGTCGCATACAGTCGCTGGGCTCCCCCACGCATCAGCGTTTGCAGATCTTACAGAGGTGCCGCTCAGAACCTAACCCAAAGGCACAGATGAATTTTACTGGTTTAGAAATGGAACAATCTTTTGTAAAATGAAATATGCAATGTCTACAGTTCTATTGCCATTTGGCCTGGCTCTGGACCGAGCTTATCAGCCATTTGTCACTTATATTTCCAGATTCTACAACTGGCTCCGTGGATAACACCGACCCGGATCCAACGAAGAAAGCCATGGATGGCTGCTTAAGGCCAAGGCCAAGGAGCACCTCTGGTGCGCACCACCTGGTGCCGCCAACCCACAATTGAATTCCAAAAACAGACTGACAGATATAGCTAGTTACATGCTGTATTGACATCATTTCGCTTTGGATAACATGAAAAGTATAAAACAGTTTTAACTTTTGTACTATACTTTCTGTCTTCATGTACACGGTTATGTGACGAAGATTTTTTTTTGAGTTCAAATTATGGACTGTTATTTTATGTCAGTGTACGTATACTGTTGACGCATGTCTGCATACGTACTTACGGTGGTACGCCTTTTAAATTAGTTCTTTTTTTGGCATTTAAAAATTTTGGACTGGTCATGTTTTATAACATGCTGTACGTTTCTGACTGCGCTGTACCCGTACTTGGTAATAGCCCATGTATTGTGTGTTTGTAATGCTCACAGTCACCATCAGTTTACAACCAAACAAGCTTTATACCAAAGACATTACAAATTTTATGTATAACTGTGTATGTGCTTCATATATTTCAAAAGACAGAACTTTGGTATATGTCTGGGAATATGGAATATTAGGTCAGTAGAACATTAGCTCTTTAGAGCGCCACCTTAAGTCAGAAAGCCATCAACCCAGCATAGTACCAAACCAAGCTCTTCAGTTTCTGAGAAAACTAGCTGTGTATATCACAATTAAAAAAAAATTTCTTTGGTACATTGCTGGGGATGGCCAGTACTTGCATTTATTCTTATTTCTCAAATAATTCTGGCTCAATAATGTAGTTACCCAGCTTGGCGCTGAAGTGGTGCTGAAGTCTAACCGGACTTGAAGTGTCACAGGTCATGATAAAAGTATAACATATTTGGTACTGTGTACCCTTAAGGCATGACAGTTGATGTAAAATGTGGTGTCAACAGCAAAACTGAGCCACTTAAGTGGCTTCCAGGTGGCTCTATCGGCAGGCAAAGCGGAATACAGACCTAAAAATTTGGCTTTTTCTGTGAGACACCCATATCTACCTATGTGCCAAGTTTCATTCAATTCCAGGGGGGTCAACTGCGCACCGAATGTCAATCTCTCATGGAATGGCTCTTAATATATGAGAGAATCAGCTGAAAGAACATTTCAGCAAGTAACTAAATTAAGTGGCATCAGATGTGTAACACGATTGGCTGTAAAAAGGATGTCCTAGAGAGGCTGAGTCTCTCAGAAGTAAAGATGGCCAGTGGCTCTCCAACCTGTGAAGGCTTGCGTAAAAAAATTGTGGAATACTTTAAAAACAGTGTTCCTCAACATCAAATTGGAAAGGCTTTGAAGTTCTCATCATTGACAGTGCATAACATCATCAAAAGATTCAGAGAAACTGGAAAAATCTCTGTGCGTAAGGGACAAGGCAGAAGACCTTTACTGGATGTCCATGATCTTCGGGCCCTTGGACGCCACTGCATCACTCACTGGCATGATTCTGTCATTGACATTACTAAATGGGCCCAGGAATACTTCAAGAAACCACTGTCTGTAAACACAGTCCGCCGTGCCATCCACAGATGCCACCTAAAACTCAATCATGCAAAAAGGAAGCCATTGTTGAGCATGATCCAAATGCGCCGCCGTGTTCTGTGGGCCAAGGCTCATTTAAAATGGAGTGTAGCAAAGTGGCAAAGTGTCCTGTGGTCAGACGAGTCCAAATTTGACATTCTTGTTGGAAATCATGGGCATTGAGTCCTCCGGGCGAAAGAGGAGAAAGACCACCCCTCCTGTTATCAGTGTTCAGTTCAAAAGCCAGCATCTCTGATGGTATGGGGATGCATTAGTGCATATGGTGTGGGACACTTGCATGGTTTAAAAAGCACCAAGAATGCTGAAAGGTATATAAAGGTTTTAGAGCAACATATGCTCCCCTCCAGATGACATCTATTCCAGGGAAGGCCTTGTGTATTTCAGCAGGACAAAACCACATACTGCAGCTATCACAACAGCATGGCTTCATCATAGAGGAGTCTGTGTGCTGAACAGGCCTGCCTGCAGTCCTGATCTTTCACCGATTGAGAACATTTGGCGCATAATCAAATGAAAAGTCTGTCAAGAAGACCCAAAACTCTCCAGCAGCTAGAAGCCTGTATTAAACAAGAGTGGGATCAAATTCCAATGGCTAAACTCAAGAAACTTGTCTCCTCAATGCCCAGACGCCTCCACTCTGTGTTAAAAAGAAGAGGGGATGGTACACCATGGTAAACAGGCCCCTGTCCCAACTTTTTTGAGACCTGTAGCAGCCATCAAATTTGAAATGAGCTCATTTTGTGGATAAAATTGTAAAATTTCTCAGTTTCAACATTTGCGGTGTTATCTCTGTTCTATTGTGAATAAAATACTGGCTGGTGTGATTTGAAAGTCATTGTGTTATGATTTAATTCACAATTTACACTTTGTCCCAACTATTTCGGAATTGGGGTTGTACATAAAACTTCAGATATGTAGCTTAGCGAAAATTCAAGCAGGAAGACTATCTCCCTGCACATGTGTCGTAAGTCTCCAGCATAGATTCCAGCTTGTCCTTTTAATTACACTGGCGCATTATCAGAATCTTACACAGCGTGGCTGGACCAATCATCTGCTTGCCGTCAACCTTAAAAGTTTTCTCTATCCCTGCAGTTGTTCAGCTGTCAACCAGTTTTGATGCGCTCTGCGAACACTTTGTTCCCCTTATATTCCTACCTTGCAAATAGTTTAAACAATGTCAGTCGCCGACTATGACACTCGTTCAGAGTTCAATCCAAGCAGTGAGGTTTTGCCCGAATCAGCCCTTTCTTCAGCAGGTCAACGTAGAAGTCGCGCATTGCATCCTCCAACCAGGATCTTCGCATTAGGAATTGACCTATGGCTAAGCCCTGCCCTTAAATGCGATGAGCCAATCACAGTGCGTATTATCTCCCCATATACTCGGACATTCTGAGCCTGAACTTCCATTAAAATGCATTACGGAAACTCCGAATCGTTCGCTTTTATGGGGTTTTAAAATGTTTCTAAAGAAAAAAAAAAAAAAAAAAGGTCAAACGCTGTACTTAGAGTAAATGTAACTCAGATACGAGGTATCCCTAGAGGCTGGGCGATGGGGTGTATCTTATACCCTTCCCAAAGCCACATCATAACCGAGAGAAGTGTCTCCTCTGGATAAAGCTTTGTGGAAGACCCCACGATCAGCTTAACGTAGCTAACTGTTATGGTTCTGCCACGTTTGTTGTGTTTGTGCTTATTTGTGCTTGTGCTTTACTTTCGTTTTGTTTTTCAGCTTTCATGCCCGCCGTCTGATGTTCGATTCTCCCTTTGCCCAAACTCCAGTGGTGTCATGTGACATCCTTCAGCATGCCTGAGTCTCGTTGTCCAATCACGTTTCCTCTTTCGGTTTCGGCTGTGGTATTTCATTCATTGCTTCCACCTGTGCTTAATTCTGGGTCTCGCTAAATTCTGAGTGAATGCGTTCTCTGATAGGATAATTACTAACCTGTACTAACCAGCACTTATTTGAGGGTGATTGTATATATTTCGTCACGTAGTATTAACCTAATGAACTCATTAGCGGGTATGAGTGTTTCTAGCTTTTGTAATTCCTGCCTAAGCTTTCCCTGATTAACTGCATTTAAAGCTGTGCTTTCCTTTTCTTCTCTCGTGGTGCTTTTTACTCGTCACGTTTAGATTACCTCAGTCTAAACTGTCTAGCTTGATTGATTGTCTTAGAGTCTTGTCTCGAGTCATTTTTGTTAACCCGGTTCTCGTGTAATTGTTTTATTAATCCCATGTGTTTCTGTTTCCTTTCGAGATTGCTTTCCGAGTCCCCGCCTCCTCTCATGGCTATTTCTGTGGGCAAAGTGAGAAGAGACATCAGACGGAACTTTGCTAGACTCTACTCTGCACTGTGAAATCTCAGCTCCTGTGCCTTCCCGAGTATTTCCTTGTGCTATTTTCCGAGTCTTGTTTTTGCTGCGCCCTCGTCTTGTCTCCCCGTTGTTAAGTCTCCCAGTTTGTCCATCAGTTTAGTTAGGTTCAATTTTTGTTTTTCTAGTTTATCCACTCTTGGAGTGAGTATTTCTGTTTCCCCCTGCCTTTGGCAGTGTACCTTAGTTTTCCCAATCGTTCAGTGCATGTGCACGGTGTTTTGTTTCTGGCCTGTGTGCCCATTTTCTCCTAGTGTTTTGTGTTTCAATAAACACTTTGGATCCTGCATCTGGTGTTCACCTGTCTACTTCCTAACGCTAAAAAAGGTCAAGGATGTCTACATTTGTTCCAAGCTAAGTCAACATCGTGCGACATCTTGTCACTTCGCTGGAGATAAATGTAAAGTCACACACTAGAGGCGGAATGAGCTGGAATGCCTTCGGAATGAAAATTCTTTGTATATTCCTGGATATTCCAAGTGCATTCTAAAAATTCTGAGTGCATTCCAACTATTTGGGGCCGTTCTTGTGGCCGGCCCGAATGTTTTGCTCATGCTCAAAACTTTCGAGGTGCATTCGAAGTGGTGAAATATCGAACGGCATTCGAAGTGTATTCTAACTACGCTCTGACTGCATTATAAATATTCTTACGGCATTCCAACAGCATTCAAAACATTCTGATTGCATTCGAGGGAGAATCGAAACGGCAAGCCACGTCAAATCCTGCCAGAATGTCCTGAATGAGCCAGAATGCACCTTGAATGCACCTCGATTGCTGCTGGATTCTATTTCGATATTAAAACAATTCAGCTGGAAATTGAAAATCCCATCCCTTTAAAAATAGGCTGAAACCCATCCCTTAAAAATAATGATTGGTCATGACCTGTTTTCAATCATTCATTTAAATTACCATTACAGAAACTCTGAAAACTCAACATTATCAGGTGTGGCCAGTTTTCATTAATAACGCATATACCTGTTAACTCTTACACATTCGGCGTCAGTTTTAGTAGCATATTTGCTTTCCCCTGCTGTAGTCAGCAATTACTCAATCAACGCATGTGTAAGAGATTCTCGCGCGGAATATAAGTCCTTGTGCAAGGAGATTTATCATTTTTACCTGCGTTATGACTCACGCTTTTCTTTACTCATGTGATATTTGGATTCAGCGCCCCAAAATGACTAAAAATCAGGTTTCAGCTCTTACTCAGCAAATTTCATGCAGGCCTGTGTTACTATACGATAACGCAGGCAAGTGTTTGCTAATTGTTTGCTGTAATAAATCAGTCCCGTACTAGTATATTATTAGTAGTACTGTCAGTAAAGAGGCTGTTTGTTCTCTGTAGTTAGCAAGAGCTGGGAATTTTTCAGAAAGCAGCTACCAAGAGCCTGAGCAAGCAAGGTAAGGCCTTTGAAGAGTTGCTGGCCATTTCAGGTTTGTATAAACCCAGGGGAATGGCAGATCAGGCAAGTGATGATCTTATTAATATTAATATGTAATTCCTGTGTTCCATAATTAATTTCATTCTTGCATGGTCCTGCATAGTCAATACTCCATGGCAGGACATGGTTTTAAATAGTGTCTGCTGATTTGAATGGAGCTTTTTAGAGGGGAACCTATCTAACATTTGCTTGTTGAAAAAACTATAAACATAACAACTGACTGAAAAAAAAATTCGGGTGAAAAATGATTTTTCTCTTTTTTTTCCCCAATAATGACACATTTCAAAGGAGAGAGGTATGTGATGGATAGCTTACAGGTAATAGCTTGCAAAATAGTCATTGGTGCAGCCTAGTTAAATTATGCAAAACTGTTGCTAAGTAAAGTTTAAGGTATGGAGTCATCCCAGATAGACACAACCCAGTGGGCATTTTAGGCCAACTTTTCTTTTTAGATGTTGTCCCAGATAGACGTGTCCTAGTTAGACGCATCCCAATCAAAAGTGACTGTTTAATGCTCGTTAAGGATAACTCTGTTAAAAGATCCACTAATTTGTTTTATTAATGCACATGTAAAGTTTGAACCCTGGTACTTCACTGAATTAGGCCTCTGGGAGAGTTTATAGTATGGGTTGCATCTAACTGAGATATGTTTATCTGGGATGCATCTACCTAGACGCATCTAACTGGAACATGTCCATCCAAGATGAAACCTAAGGCATGATGTAAGAGCATTTTAACAGCTATTTCAACAAGGTGTATTGATGCTTGAGCATTTTTTCCTGCATGATTATATTTACTGTACAGTTAGTTTGTGTCAATGATTGACAGTCTGATTAAATTTCTCATATCATGCGGTGACAAAATGGATTTATTAAAAACATACAAACTTTCTACTGGTTTTTTATTCTAAATTTTATACATTTTATAAACCCCTTTTGATAAAAGCACTTGGATTTCCCCATTGAAATTCACAATTTCAAATAAAAATCATTTCTAAAGAGAAATTTTACAACGTACATTTTATATTCAAATCCCTGTTTCCAAAAGATATCCACATTGAAATCCAGATTTCATAATAAAAATTTTTGTTTCTAAAAAGGATTTCTAAATTAAAATTCCTGTTTCTAAAAAGGAATCTGGATTTCCAAATGAAAATCCACATTTCTCGGTATAGATCCTTTATTCCAGTAAGACACTTTAATTTCACAGTTCAAATCTCTGCTTACAAATTGAAATCCATGTTTTTCCTAATAAGCTAGCTCAATTCATAAATGCCGGAGGCTAAATGGCTAAATGTCACAGCAGCATCTGCTAATGTATTTTGGAAAAAAAAAAAAAAAAAAAACCCTTGTACAACCAGGGGTTTGGGGCTCCTGGCTATTTTCACTCAGTTATCATGACTTTTAAACAGCCACTACATTCCCAAGCCAGGCACACCATTCAGGCTATTCCAGAATGCCATCATTTTGCATGTGACTGGTACTATATATATGTGAGTGCTCTTTATCTGGGGGAAAAAGAACATCTTAGATGGCTGGAAATGTGTTTTTTTTTTTTTTTTTTTTTTGCCTGTTCACCAAAGGTTCTAAAACATCACAGATTCTTTATTTGATGGAATTGGGTATCTCAGATTTGTAAAGATAGAAAAACCATTTTGATGGCACCTTCTATGTCTGAGTTGTGTCAAAAAATAATGTCATGGTGCAAAATACATCCATCCGATCCATCACCCAAAGTGCTTCTACCTCGTCAGGGTCGCGGGGCAGCTGGAGCCTATCCTAGCCCACGAGAGGCAAAAGGCAGGAACACACCCTGGACAACTTGCCAATCCATCACCTGACTCATGGTGTAAAAGGAAAATAAAATGACAGACAAATTAACCCTTAAATGCCCCCTGTGACAAATTTGTCACAAGATTTTGGGGGTTGTCAAAACCACTGACCCCACATAAATTTTGCAACCTAATGCCCATAGTGACATATTTAGACCATCAGTGCTGCCATCTGATGCATAAAAGTGGAACTGACACTACACTGGCTGCACCAGCTAACCTTTCCAATATGGCCGCCCCCATGACGGAATCCACACGATAGATCAGCACCCGTTCATCACTGGATAAAGCAGACAAACAGGTAAGCTAATGAAAAATAAGCTATGCCTAATACTTCAGCTATATGTCAACTACCAAAACAATGATGGACAAAAGTTCTCTTTATATCCTAGAAACTTAGAGCGACATATATGTCACAAAACTAAAATGAGGTCAAAGGTCACCAAAAATTAAAAATTGCTATTGGGTTGTTATTAGCCCCTCCCCAGGACATATTAACAGAATACATAGATTTTTCTTTCAACTTTTACTATAGTTGGGCATACAAAGTCTATAAGTCTACTAAAGTCTACTATAGTTGGACATACAAAGTCAATGCAAAGACGCGAATACACGCGAAACGCGTGTATTCGCGTCTTTGCATTGACTTTCAATGTAATCTGTCGTGCAAAAAATTCATTTCGCGTCCGGTGTGAAAGCGGCTTTATTCAGTGTTCTTTCTGCTCTGATTGTGAATATTCTTCAGCACCTAGCACATGATGACCTATGAGTTTTCAACTATTTCAAATGATTTGGTTTACAATAAAACTGCATGCATTCTGTTGTTCATTATAAGTATATGTATTCAAAATTTACGGCAGCAACCAATATGTGTTCAGAACTATTTACACATTCTATATAATACATTAGCCTGTGGAGTGTTTTTTGCAGATACTGTCTTTTTTGAGGAATAATAGTTTTGCAATATACAATACATTTAGGCTAATAAGAAGCTTAAATTGGCAATGAACTCATTTGCGGACATCATTATGATTAAATTATGACATTTTGGGGATGATAAGAGGTAACCCTACTCATTAGTCTTTTTTGTTCATGCTTACATTTTCGTGAAATCTGCCTCAATCTGAGTAAATTCCTATTCTCCAGAGAACATTTCCTTTTGATTTTTATATTTTTGCATGCTTACACACATCAGAGTATTGAGTATCCTTTGGAAAGGGTACACTGTGCAACACGACAGCCCTATTACGTTCTGTGAACTTATTTCTTCTCTTTAACTCTGCTCGTCAAGTTTTAGATATTGAACTCAAGTTCATAAGTTTTCAAAATTTAAGCTTGAAATTATCCATTATCTTGACTGACTGGGAGTTTAAACAAAGACGAAGATAGTTGGTACGATATTTCCTTAGCAGAGCCCTGATCTTAACATCATCAAGGCTTTCTTTGATTCCCTGGAGAAACAGATGCTTGTGAGACTGAAGAACTGTGGAAAACCAAACAGCCAATTATAGTAAAGACTATAATTCATTGGAGCGTGAAACATTTCGCAGTTTGATTCTGTGCTCTAGCACTGACAGTGAGGTTGAAGTGCAGACTATCAACCTTAATTTGAGTGTTTTTATTGATGTTGTGTCATAATAAAATTAATTTTATGATCTGAAACACTTAAATATGAAAAATGAGCAAAAATAGAAGAGATCAGGACGGGAAAATTCTTTTTTACTGCAGTGTATAGGTTTTTGCCAGTTGTAGCTGGGTTGTCTCCGTCAGAAGAAAAAAAAATTATATATATTTTTTCACTGGAATCTTTTGTCCTCAGAGGCTGGGAGCTGACGTTGTGATGTGTGCTGGTCTTGCTGCCAACAACAATACAGTTTCCTGGGTCAACCTGCAAAGCACTAAATATAATGAAGTTGACTTTGTTGCTTTAGAAGTTCAATCACAAAGACTCCGGAATCAGAGGGGAAAAGATTTATTGACAATGAAATGAATTCGAAATTATCTTTGGGGATGACTCCGTCCTCAAGGATCCTTCAGCGAGGTGGGATGCAGATCTGCCGGCGTAGCAGGCACTGGCGAAGCCATCCCCCGTTTGGAAGGAAGAGTCATCTGGTCAGCAGGGAAATGGGTTTAATGCTGAAGAGGGCCAAGCCAGGAAGTTGTTGGTGCTGGGTGATGCGAAATCTCTGCAAACAGCGAACAGAAACACGTTATGGGTATTTAAATAAAAGACCTATGGTTGAGATTGGGTGAATGAAATTGCCTAGACGTTCCTACGCCTCGTGATTGAGCTTTCGTTTACACCTTCATTTGTTAATTATAACAGAGCTAGTTTTGAGGTTGTGTTGCTACAGTGGTGTGGGGTTGGTGCAGCTCATCAGTCCAGTGAATTAGCCTGCGTAGGGCCTATCGCTATGAGCCACATTTTCCTACCTGATATTAATGATTGCAAGGACATTTTTTCATATCCTGAGAGGATACGGTATCTGGGGAAGATCTTGGTTGAATTGTTTTGTGTGGAGCTTGGTGTGAATGGAAAAGAACATGACCAAAATAATTGAAAAGAACAATAATAATTGAGCATGACCCTAAAATTTGACTCTTTTGTTAGACCGTTCATAAACAGCAAGCACACAGTGAAAGCTTTTCATTGTGCGTTTGCAGCAATACATTTAAATTAAATTGAAATGTGCAATGTTACTGTAATGTTACTGTATGCTACAATTACGTGGGCACCGCAGTTCTGCATGGATGGACTAATCACAGAAGTCTCCTTCTGGACTGTCCTCCAGCTCGAGTTCCTCTGATGTATCTGTCTGCAGATCTTTCCCCATGATATGTAAAAGAGACACCGCCCGGCTATTTAATCTTGCCCAACGATACTGCAGGGATGTTTCCCAACTCCCTCAACCTCTCCTCCATCCCCTCCCTTCCCTGTCATTCAGTGGAGCTGGGTGATGCTCCAGATCACATTACAGTCAATGTGCAGCCCATAAATTCTATGCGATCTGCAATTGCTCTTGAGATACTCCATTGGGTGATTAATGGCTGCTTCTCTGTTGCAGTTGCCTTCTACTTTACCAATGAGACCTGGACAGGATTAACTGAAAAGACCTTTGGGTTTTATGATGGTGATAGAAGTATGGTTGGGAGGGTGGGGGTGGGGTAGGGTGGTGTCACGTTGGGAGGGCGGTGGGCCTGGTGGACTATGAATAGTAGCCGGTGCCGTGAGCTTCCCCTGGCAACCATAAAGCAACCGTGTAGCACGGGCTCCTCTATTTTACCTCTTTATACCTCTATTTTACTTGACAACTGTCAATGCTATTGTATTCTGGGATATACAATGCTGGAGGCAGAAGGTGGCTTGGGCTAGAAAAATATATTTGTTTTCAACCCTTTTCAGCTTGATAAAAACTTAATCCAATTCCGTGATTGCAGCTCTTTCCCTAACATTGGCATTAAAAAATATATATGGCTTTATTTTTTCAGCAGATATACCTGCAAGCAGGCAGTTATTTCAGAATATATAAGCTTTCTTCCTTTCTTTTTTTTGTGAGCAAGTGGATACTGTCAGGGTAGTTTAAATGCCCAGTCGATGTACCTGCATGCTAAAGTCCGCTCCGATATTAAGCTTCTGTCCAAATTCAATCATGATTCTAAATTGCAATCTGTCTTTGTGCATCACATGAAAAGCCAGCAAAGGCTCCAAGCTGCTCACAGTCAATAGGCCTGCTCAGTTAGCGAATGCCTGGGGATATGTGCAATGACTGAGCCCACACCAGACAGATGAACGATTTACTTTATTGTGACTGACTGTTGCGAATGAACATTATCCAGCTGTGTCTTTTTATATTTTTTATTGTCTCTCTGGGGAATGAATGCTGATGCCACCTTGTCAGTAGCAGGCAGCACCAAGCTAGTAGAGAGGACGACAAGCCCTCATAACATTGGTGCAGTGGCACCATGATGTACGGCTCTCTCCGTCTCTCTGATTAACAGCTTCTGAAAACCTGGAACAAGGGCCGGAGCCTGATTGAATCCCTGGCATGATTTGTTTAGGGGTGGATGAAATGGAAAAATATAGTCATTATAGTCAACTGAAGTGGTTTAAAATCAAATGCCTGCTTTGTGTCAGTTCAAATAGCTAGAAATGTGTGTGGTTGAAGGGAGGGAGGTAGTTGCGTCCAACACAAACAACACAAAGAAAACTATTTTCAAAAGGTTCGCACTGACATTTTGATCCGAACAGTTCTGACGAATGTTTTTGAAAGGCCCATCTGAGTGCTGTGGCAAATGCTGGACTCTGTTCATCCATCTACGAAAAATGTCATCCTGCATCTACAAAATGTGATTTTAGATTTTATCTCAGCTATGGAGGTTGTTCTCGCGCTTTCCATGAATGGTAAGTTTGAAGGGTAGATAATCTGCTGGCCAGCAGTATGCTGAGGCCAAAAGCAGCAGGACTTTTCTGAGGTGTTCCTGCAGTCTGTTAGAAAGGCCAGCATGCATGCTGGTGTGTGTGCGTGTGTGTGTGTGTGTGTGTGTGTGTGAACATACACATGTCTGTGTGGATGTAACCATTTTTATTGCAGTTACACGCCATATTGTACTGAGAACTTGTTATTGGCCTGCCAGTGACATTTGTTTATGGCAGGTAGAAAGAATCCTGGTCCTGACGAGCCACAGCCCTGCATGTTTTAGATATGTCTCTTCTCTAACACACCCAATTCTAATGATTGCTGTGTTATCAAGCCCTTGACAAGGGACAATCATTTGAATCAGGTGTGTTAGAGTAGATACACATAAAAAAACAGGCAGGGTTATGGCTGTCCAGGAGCAAAGTTCCCTACCCCCAGTTTCGGCCAAGACGTTGAATTATGATCTTGCCGTGTTTACATTTAATAAAAATGCGGAATTTTTCAGTATGACACTGCAATATAACAGATGCCAGGCAGTATTCCATAAGCTGTAAAATAGAATTTCACAAACTAATTAAGCTGGATTGATTTCAGGGATTTGGGTAAGCATTAAACAAAATGAGTTTTTTTCAAAATAATAATAATAAATTTCTCAAGATTGTTAAATCACTACAACGATCGACTTCTTTTATGTCCCTATTCTCTAAAACATGATTCATTTGCTTGGCGAAAATTGGCATCTCTACAGCAGATTCAGAGAGCTCAGATATGATCAATTTATGCAACTGGGTAATTACTGAAGCCTTATCGGGCCCTCCTCCTGGGATTTAGGCACGAAGTATCTTAACCACAGAACTACATGGTTTTAACCCAGTTTAATGAAGCCCATTTATTTTGTTGCTTATGAGTGAGTGCAGTGTTGTAGCATCAGCAACAGATTCCACATGCAAATGTAATTCGTCGAATTTCATCTGTCAACACGACACCCGGCTGCATTCAATTACTTTTAGATTGTTAAAAGGTGTGGACTGTGATTCCTGTATGGAAAGCAGACAGTCCACACTGTAACATAATTTTCATGGTTATCTGTCAAGTGTCCAAGTTGATGGAGCCAAACGCCTATTGTATAATCTCCAAATACCTTTGAAACTCACAGTAAGTTTTGATTTTGGCTAATAAATCATGATTCTATCATTTTCTAACATCAAAACTTGTTTTGTGTAACCCACTGTGTTTCTTGTTGCCTCAGAATCATAATTCAAATTCTTGGTTTTTTGACACACTGGCCACTTGAAAGGTTCTTTTCTCAGAGAGAACATGTTGTGTGAACATTTATTGAGCGAACAGTGTGAACTAGGGTCTAAAAAAATACCCTGAACAAAAATATAAATGCATCACTCATCAATTTCAAAGGCTAAAGAGAAATGAATTTAAGTAAGTCATTGAAAAATATATTCATTGGGCACTTATTGACGTCTTGTGATTGGGATGCAGATATGCATTACTCTGTAGCAGATGCCTCCCCAAAAAGGTACCATGTAATGAACAGAATGTAAAATTAGTTTCTTGTGTGACCACCATTTACCTCATGCAGTCCAACCCAGCTCCTCTGTTAATTCACACATTTTCAAAATTTTGGTTAAGAATGTTTTGCCCAGAAGACAAACACCCCCTTCAAATGACAAAGTACTATACCTCAGCATAGGTATCTTAATGCAAAGAAATTACAAAATACAGTACAACTTGCGTATATCAGACACGAGTGATCTTGCTTTTTTTTGTCCTTTATATAAGAAATCCAACATCAGCATAAACCAGACACTGTCCGATATGTAAATGTAAAGATTACAGGCAGCAATTCAGCACCTGAGACAGTAATATAATACAGGCAAATAAAAAGTTAATTGAAAACAACTTTCTTTTAATTTACTGCACATAGGCTACATGTTTTATTAACTGCACAAAGTTCACGCTCAGCTTTGACTTCTCCTGCAGGTCCATCTTCCAGGCTGGCTTTCTCAACTGAATTCTGTTGTTAAAGCTGAAAGTCGGACATTTGGGAAAACCCAGAACCGAGTATATGGTCCCACAAATGTTATAATAATATGGGGTGGTTAAAATGCGCAGTGAGAACGATGTACTGTTTACAGCATGCATTTTTTAATGGAACAAAATGATTGGTAAGCCAAAGTTTCAAACTAGTTTTTCACTAGAGGGTTCGCTAATATAAAAAAACAGTTAATTGTAAAACAAAACTCACAGTACGCTGAAGAAATCCTCTCGTTGGCGCAAATTTCTCATGATTTACAAAGGGAGATAATCATGGAGGTACTAATGTACAACAGTAAGACAAATGAACAAAATTTACACTGCCTCTAGCGTACAGATTTTCTCGAAATTGTTCTTCGGCCATGGTAGGTACCACTCCAGCGGCGTCAATGGCCATGGGCCACACTGGGTCAGTCCGTCTCAAAAGTTCACAGGGAAAATTGTCAGATAGGATATAATGTAAAACTGCGGGCATCAGACAATTTTCAGTGCACAAAGATGAGGTCCAATTTTTTCTTAAAAACAGGCTCCTCTACCAGTATTCAAAGAAACACACATGGAGAGTATATTCCACACCCAAGTGCAAGCACATATACACTGCAGTAGAACACTTTATTTCATCAGTACCAACATGTGCAAATTTCCTAACATTAGAGCAGTCTTTTTCAAACAAAAAATCAGACCAAACAACAAGTGAGGCTACATGTACAGTGCTTAACAAATTAATTAGACCACCACCCAATGTAAGGTTTATGGCACAGCTACCCCAAATTAAGTGTTTGTAATTGGCCATACAAATTTTTTATTTTTTTTTGGTTTTTATGTGTGAATAAGGACTATTTATTGGTTTCAGTTTGTTATTTGCCAGAGAAATAACTCAATAATTTTTAGTTTTAAACACGTTTTTGACAAATTTCTTAAAGGAGCAATATGTAAGAAATGTATGTTGATTAATCATGAAATGGCCCTGATATATCACCAGACATTAAGGAATGATGTTAATTTCAAATACTTATATCACTGACAACAGTAGTCCAGCCAGAATATTCTCATTACAAAAGCGAAGTTGCAGCCCACAACTAATGTTGATGTTTTCATTTTGTGTTTTGGCCTGTTGCGCCGCCCTCCACCTATCTCCCAATCACGAAGTCAGTAGCATTTCGGCATCTAGGTTGCCAGTTACCACTGAGCTGCAGCTACCAGCGTTTCGGAGCACAAATGTCTGACGTTACTAAACCTAGAAGGCCTCGTTATGATTCCGAAATACGTCGTGACAAAGTCAGAAACAAAACAAGGATCTGTATAGGACATGCCTTTGAAAGATGGAGATGGCTGAAAGCGGAGAATAATTTGAAGACTGACGCCGAAGTTACTAATTTTCTCCTGGACAGGTAAGATTCAGCTAAGTTTGAATAACTTAATTCTATTTAATGTAGGCACGGACATTTCAAATATTCTCTACAGTCGAATAACGTTATATATGTTCGTTCATGGTACGTTAGTGCGTATGCAGGTGGGTCATTGAATTGACTAGGTAACAAATTGTTTGAGAAATAAAAACCACGACTCGTCATTGCTGACATCAGCAATGCATTATTAGAGTCCATTTCTCTGGCATTATGCCGAGACGCTGTGGAAACCGTTCCAACATTAACACAGCTATTATGGCAATATGAAATGTAATTGAGACAGTACATTGGTCAAATGAGTCGTCATTCATTCTTTACACATATTTTAGTATGGACTTTAGTGGGCTATCCACACAGAAGAGTGACGAGCAAGTTGACCAATATGACTATTGCTAAAGTTAGTTAGTCATTAGTCTCGATCTTTCTGAACTGAACTGAACACAACCTTGTGAGAGCAAAGCATTGGTGATATTGAAATGTAGCCATGGTAGCTCCTTGTAGTAGACGTTCTTGCTGGATCCGGCAACCTAGCTGGCAACCTCTTGTCTGGGGGAGAGGGAGAGGGGATACTGCGCTCTGCACTATTTTGAATGTGATTGTAGTACCAGTTTTGGCCACAAACTTACATACAGCTCCTTTAAATATTCGTGTTTTCTCATTTTTTATGACAAGTGGTCTAATAAATTTAAGCACTGTACAATTTATAGATATTTGGAATAAAACCATTGATTAGGGTAAATGGAGTCAGTATGGTGAGTAGTTTTATGTAGAGTTGATTTGTATTCCAAGATCAGCATTGTCAAGCATGTCTGATATATGCAAGACTGTTTTAAAGGAAATGCATCAGGCTGGGACCGGTGAATTTGGTCTGATATAGGCAATTGTCTGATATACAGTGTCCATCATATGCAAGGTATTTTATTGGAAAAACAATAAAACGAGACCAGGACCAGACAAGCTGTCCGCTATACACGAGTTTCCGGTTTATGCGAGTCCGATGTATGCAAATCTACTGTAGGTCCTTTGTAGTCTTTTGACTTGACGAACAGAGCCAGTCACAGAACCAGTAATGGAAAACAACATGTACCTGTATTATCAACATCACCAGTCCAAGGTCTTGTGCCTGTAACCAAAGCAATAAAGGGAAGGCAGTGCTTTAGCAGTGAGTAGGCTGAGGTTGCGCAGCTGCAGTCTGGATCCAGTGGAGCAGGTAGAGAGCGAAGTCTGAGGTCCTGTCCAGGGTCAAAATCAATGACTCAGTTCAGTTGGGAGTGGGAACACAAAAGTTGGGAATACTAGAGCTGGCGAAGGCAAAGACAAAGAATTGTTGCAGCGCTTTCTAAATACTAGGGCACAAACAGAGCCGGAGGTTATAAGACTTTGACTCTGAGCTGAATCTGAGTAATCTCAAATAGCTGAGATTATACTCTGCGGTGTTTACTCACAGTCCAAGGTTATAAATTGTTCTGAGATTGAACTCCGCTGTGCACAACTCAGCATTCAGTGAGCTCCCCTTAAGGGCAATAAGCTATGGTAAATTGTCAGCAGCGCCAGCGGCATTTGAGAATAAAGGTAATTTCAACCCAAAGCACGTGGTTTTGCCTGTTTATGTTTTCCAGTTAGTCAGCTGTCTACTTTTTTAGACCAATAGACTGAGTCTGGCTTGATAGAGTTGGCAAACGAAACTAAAGAACAGTCGAAGGGCTGGACAGTGGTTGAGGAGGTTAGCCTGAATGAATGCGTCCTTGAACGTGAGACAGCTCTGTTCAGGGGGACAAGAGGCTGTGGTTTCAAAAGTATTACTAAAATCGAAAGCGAAGGGTGGCAGTCGGTTGCCAATATTCTTCATTCATGAATACTTTTATCATCCATTACTCCAAGTCATTCTGTCACCGTTGATTACAATATTTTGTTCAATCTGCAACAAAGCTCCTGCGAACAGATTCACAGAATATTATGAGAACTCATTCATTTTTTCAGTTTATTCTAGTTATTTATTTGAATCTAATTTTTCTAGACAATACTCTAGAAATAAGAAATAAGCCAGGTGAGGTGAAGAAGTACTTCCAGAAAGGCTTTATATTCAGGTCTTTGTAATAAGCAGTAATTAATAGTTAATAAGCCACTTATAAGACCTTATTAGGTCATTATAAATATAAATAATTCTGTGTCAATAAAAGCATAATTGACGCATTTATCATTGCTTATAAGAACTCGTAGGGTCTGATTAGAAACTACATGACAGTTTAAATACCTGTCATAAACATTAGTAAAATGTTTATTACCATTAAATAGACTTTATAAGGGATAATTAGAGAATAATTAACTAATGTATTATTGGTTAATGAGGCACTTGTAGCAAGCTATTCAACGTTTATAGACAGCTAATGAAGATTAATAAGATGTTTATTAACATTAATAAGACTATGTAAGTGTTAATTAAAATCACTACTAACATAATTATTATTGCTTATTTGCACCCGTATAAGCACTTACCATAAACTGTTAACACGTTATGTAATCTCTTATGAACCTTACTAAGATATTTATTAACATTAATTAGACTTAATAATGACTGTTAATTATAGGACAAAACACATGTATTCTTGCCTTGTCAGATGATTAAGAGAAATTATTAGAAACTTGCTAACAGTTTAGAGACCTTTCAACATTGACTATGATTACATGCACACCATATTCCGATTAAGGTCCATAGTCAAGTTAAGGTAATATTCCAAATAAGCTGTTTATATGCGCTGAGCTATGGGAATATTCCCGTTTACGTGTTAATTGGCATATCCACCTCTTTGGACCAATCTCAACATCGGGTTTTCAGCAAATATAACACTCGAATGGCTTTGTCGCCATGGCTTTGGTTGCCTTCGGTTAGAGCTTCAAAGCCGACATCGACTCCACTCTCTTGGCTAACTGCCATCGCCAGTGGTCTCTGACCCAGAATTTCATCCATGGCCGAGAAGTAAATGAAACTGGCCGGATTAGAGCTGCTGGCATTGTTTTTTTTTTTTTTTTTTTGCTCTGGAATATGCCGCCTTCAGAGTTTTCCAGTGATGCTTAATTTGGTCGGCTGTTCTCATAAAACCAGCCTCTCTCCACTTTTCGCACACCTTTTTAAAGATATCGTGGTTACAGTACTTTCGCCCATCGATATATTCTATTATTTTCATGTCTTTCATTATCTGAATGCACAAAGCCATTTCCTCTTTGCTCCAAAAAATGCTAATTCCTTGCGAATTGAACATGCACAGACGTAATTTAATATTCTGTTCAGGGGCATTTTCCGATTAAGGTGTATACATGACTCAATATTCCGATCAAAACAGGCATTTGCCAGGCGTCTTATTCGGAATATTTGATTCGGAAAAATCGGGTTATTGCACGTGTTTACATGACAGGTAGGCATTCGGAATATACTCATATTCCGATTAATACAGGAATAATGGTGTGCATGTAAACGTAGTCATTGTTATTAAGATGTTTAATGACAGTAATAAGACTATAAGAGGTTAACTCTCTAAAGCCCAGCGTCCCCCACCGGTAACGGCGGCATTACGGGATCTTCAAATGACGTGCCTTGAGCCTTTGACCCTGAAACGCAAAATACCTTTCAAGCTGCTCTTGTTTAAAATTGTTTAATTAATAATCACAAAATTTATTTTCTGAATAATCAAGGACTATATACAGTGCTGTGAAAAAGTATTTGCCCCCTTCCTGTTTTCTTGTTTTTTTTTTAAGCATATTTATCACACTTAAATGTTTCAGATCATCAAACAAATTTTAATATTAGACAAACATAATCCGAGTAAACACAAAATGCAATTCTTAAATTATGATTTCATTTATTTTTTAAAAACTGCTCATCCACGCATCGCCATACTTGCTACCTGCCATCAGCCTAGTGCAGTTGAAACCATGATGCTTCACTGAATAGGACCATTGTCCAGCATGCCAGAGCCCTCAAAGGTGAGCACTTGCCCATTCGCATCGATTGCAACACCAAACTGCGATCTAATCAAATCCCTGGTGAGGATATAGAGCACGTACATGCCTTTCCCTGATGCGATTTTTGACAGTTGGTGCAGAAATTCTTTTGTTGGGTAAAACAACAAATTCATCTGCTGTCCACGTGGCTGGTCTCAAGACAATCCCGCAGATGAAGGAGTCCGATGTAATAGTCCTAGGCTGGCATGGTAATATGCTCTGCTGTTGTCAGGCTGACTGGACTAACATCCACAGTCTTTGAAATGATGCGGGATGAATCTTGTGATGGTGAAATAAATAATAATTTCTCCAACAACAGCTCAACAGGACATTCCTGCTGTCAGCACGCCAATTGCATGCTCGCTGGAATGTTGAGGCATCTTTTGCATGATGCTGTTTGGCAAAAATTCAACATTTTAGGGCAGCCTTTTATTGATCCCATCATCCTAAATTTGCCAAATTGTCAATAGCGTCACATTATTTTTAGTGGCGGATCACGCTACTTGCTCCATGTACCTGTTTTTAAGCCAGGATTTTTTGTAGCCAGGGTCAATATTGAGCAATACGTCCAACATTTCTTTGCTCGCTCTCCTTTCTGTAGATCATTCAGGGAGTGGCTCATATATTGGACTATTGTTGTTGGCACGTGGTCTGCCGACTTCACCATTTGTGAAGTTATGACTTCACCATAAAATTCACCATTTGTGAGCTAATACTCTACTATAAATATACTTGTACAAGTCTTTTTTTTCTTATTACATTATTAGCACAAATTTTGTACATTGTTGTTTGTTGCATTTTTAATGCCTCTGAGTATATGTGTCTGGGTTAGTACTGAGAGGGTTAAGGAGCAATGTCATTTTTCTCTTTCAGTGAAAAGAAGCCTGGAGGAAAATTATGACAAAATGGCTAATCCTGAACAAGTAAATGCACAAATAAATAAAAGCACAGGAAAAAACTACTTGAGCCATTCCCTTTTCTTTTTTGATTAGCAAAAGTCAATAGGTCATCTTGGCATTTCAAGCTCAAAATTGATTGCCGCGGATGCCAGTGCTGGAACAATTCCCTTCCCCGTCATGGTCTGCCCTGGAGACAAACAATACAGGATTTTAAAAACAAACCTCCGGTGACATTTTGCACCTTCTCCTCACCTGAGCCAGGCCTCTTCTCATCTCACTACTGCCAGATTGCATTTGCACCACCCTCCTCTGTATCGGAGCGAGCCTGGAAGGCCGTCATTCTTACTGCCCGTGCGAAGACAGGATGAGGTTTTGATCTGACATCAAATTCATTTTGCCCATCTGATATTTTTTGTTCCCTTCCTCTCCATCTTCAGCCACACCATGAGTGTGTGTGTGTGTGTGTGTGTGTTTGGTGGGGGCATAGCCTGGGGATGCTGCTTTGTTTCAATTAAGATAAAGCAATAACCAGGGGCTTATTTTAGTCTGGTGTCCTTCCCTATAGCACACAGGAGCTACCGTCTGACCTTTTTTTGCAGAGAAAGGAAAAGGAGAGCCTTTGAAAGCTGCACACCTGATTGAAGTGAATAGATTCTGAGTAGCTTCCTGGCCTGATGCTCTTCCATATTCAAGACTTTTACATATTTATTTATTAGCCTACACAAAAATGTCAGGCTTGCAGGCAGATAGTTTTCCAGGCAGCGGCTATGTTTTTCTGACAAGGTGGCACCAGTAGGCTAGGCACCCACAAATGTCAGACGTAGGAGACAGGGTGACCTTTCCTGTCTCCTCAACAACCACCAGCTGTTTTTTCTGCCGTTCCACTCTCACCTCCTCCTCTCATATTCGGTGCCCTCTTTACTCAGCTGAACTTATAATCACCCTCTCCCCTGTACAACTACACTTCACCATATTAAGAAAAAAAACCTTCCCTCATATCTAGCCCTGTCTTACTCTATCACCATCACTGATGATTCTAGAGTCAAGTACATGCCATCCAGGCAACAGTTTCAATCTCCACCCCTCTGACAGACAGCAGAGACTCACAAAGTGAATGGAAGTGAATAATGTTTGAACAGAAAAGTTGACTAATTGGCATATTTATAAAAAGACAAAACAATAACTATATGGGGAATTACAGGAAATTGATTTTATATAGACCTATTCAAATTTGGGATGACGCACAGCCCCCTCCCCCACCCCAATCTGGGCCATTAACTGTGGAAAGTACAACAGTGTGATCATCATAATCATCTTCATCCTCATCCTCACTTCAGGGAAAAGGCTTGGTAACAGACATCCTGTCAAAGCTGGCATTACTTCCAGTGGGAGCGAAACTCTATATCACCTACCTACCAAGCAGACCTCTTTACAGCACCTCCAGGCCAGTAGTGCTGTTCACTATTGCAGGTATGATTTATGGTTACCTTAACCCCTTAGCGCAGAAGCCAAATCTGGCAATTTATGTGTTCCTCTATTTAAGGTTTTATAATTCAAGATTTGAGCATCACAGAGAGTGAAAAAATAACTTACATGAAACAAGACACTTGTAGCATTTAGAAAACCATATTACTTCAGTTTTTATTCTTTATTTTAGTTCAGAATGAGGGGCTGAAACACAAAAAAACTTCATGAAAATTTAACACTGAAGTTGTAAAAAACATACAGAGAATTCAAAAGTGGCTCGGAGCTAAAAAAAAAAAAAATGCATTTCCAAGATCATAAACTCCTTGACCACAATTGTCTTACATCCAAGTGTGATATTCAAAATCACAAATTGCCCATGAGCAAAATAAGATCACTATCCAGGTGACTCTCTAAGCTCTCAAAATTACACACTGTCAAATCACAAGATAATCAGATTTTGAAGACAAATCAACATTTGACTCATGAAGCTTAATATGAATGAACTAATTTGAAGTGGGAATTTGCAGTTCACCAATGTAGGTGGAGATGGACATCTGTGGTCACCAGTAACCTCTCCATACCCAAAAAAATGCTTTTGCTCCATTATGAAGGATGAAAATTAATCTATTTTTCACTAGAGCCCCATCAACCAGCACATGTACTCATTAAAAACAGTTTGTTTTACTTTCAGAATGTTTACCCTGCAAAACCATCTCCAAGCACACAAGTAAAAAGCAAGCTTGAAAAAACAATTCCACACCTTACAAAGAGCATGTAGAACTTACTACCACAGTAATATCTGAAACATACTTTATTTTTAAAAAAACAGATATTCCACCATCAGGAAAAAACGGGCAATAACTACCCTAGATTTAACGGAAATTAATGCGACGAACGAAACAGTGGGGTATACTGAAGTTTTGACAAGCTATATCCGTCAGTCTAGTTTTGCATAACCAGCTTCCCTTGTATGGAGCTGCAGCCCAAAGAGTACAGTCATTCTTGTGGGTAAGCAAGAAAAACCCCACCTTCACTCTATGTTGATTGATTTGCAAACCGACAAGCATCATGACAGACACCTTTGAAGCAACATCCCAGAGCCAATCAGTTAACTCGCGAGGATGTCCCATTTTTGTATTAGGAACTTTGTTGATAAAAATGGTTTTCTTCAGCTCCTCAATCCCATTAGTCTTGCACAATTTTTTAAACACTGCGTTTAAATGTGGATCAGTGCTGTCAGTGAAAGAAATCTTTGTAACATTAGCATTTGTTTATATCTAATGAATAACATCACTGGGAGCCTGTTTTTATCGGTGTCACTCTCAGGAAGTTAGCAGAGCTCACAGCAAATGATAATTTGCCATTCTACCTTGTTTAAGCCACTAAACAACACATTCTCATTCCAACTCGTCATACAGTGACTCTACCTGACCAAGCGTCAATATACAATGTAAAAAGAGACTTTTTGCGTCTTATGGTTAGGGTTCGGGTTAAGGATTAGGGTATAGGGGCTAGGGTTCGTTTTAAACTGGCCTCAAATAAGGACGCCAAAAGCCTCCTTTTGCTTCATACATCAACGCTTGGACAGGTAGCATCACTATATGACACGTCGAGATGAGACTGGGCTCCACTAAACCTAAAGATTGGTGTATGTTTAGAGTTCATACACTCCTTGATTTGATGTTTTGAGCCTCCTACATTTCTGGTAGCTGTAGTTGTTCGATGGTCTATAAAATGCAGGGTTTCCAATGGAATTTGTAGTGTCAATATGATTTATTTATTTATTTATTTATTTAATTTTTTAAAACTTTATTTTACCTTTACTTAAAGCAATTCTTACCTTTCTCGCATGCGGCACAGCATTTAGTAAAAATTTGAACGTGAATGACTCCGCCTCCCTCCAAAGTCCCACCCTCTTCCCCCTGCCTGACCTCTGAGGCTCCCCTCCTCCCCTGACGCGTGTGGTGAGAAAGTGACCAGCGCGAATGAAGGTGCTTTCACACCGGACGCGAAACAAATTTTTCGCACGACAGATTACATTCAAAGTCAATGCAAAGACGCGAATCTCGCGCGTATAACGTCTTTGCATTGACTTTGAATGTAATCTGTCGTACGAAAAATTCGTTTTGCGTCCGGTGTGAAAGCATCTTGAAACGGGGAAATGGAGTCAGATTCAGAGGCACCGGTTAGTGAAAACTAACCAACAGTAATGACATAATATTCAGTTCTATATGTGGTATAAAATAAAATGCCCTCTTAATGTCTGACGAACTACTATTAACATTATTATAGTAATTATAGCATTTCAGCGCCTGTTTGTTTACAGTCAGATGCGTCGTTTTTCGGCAGAATTCATACATATTTTCTTGCAAAACTGCTGTCATAACGTCTTACCTCACCAGAATTGTCCCGGTAACGTTAGTCATTAAATTAGCCTGCAAATAAAACAGCTGCAACTGCTCCTAACTGTTGAGTACCTGTTTTGTCTCTACCGCTCTGCTGCTCTGCCAGAGAGGCGCGCGACTCGCAAGCGGTGACAGCAGTGGCAACTGGAAGGGACGCGGTGACGGATGACAGACAGGAAGCTTGGCAAATCATTTTATTCGGACTGAAGAAAATGATTGGTCAGACTTTTATCAATAATACATGAGAATTGAATATTGATGAGTTTCAACACCTGGTGGATTTCTTTTACATTTTAGTGTGCCATACGCTTATTAGGAGCATTTTAAGATTACAAAAGAAAAGTGTAAAAATGCCAGAAAGGTAAGAATTGCTTTAAGCTGATAAAAACCAGTTGAGATAAATCCCTTTCTCAGTGGTGATCTGGCCAAGAAGGCAGCAAAGTTGAACATCTAGAACATGCCTATTACATACAATAGAAAACAAAACAATACATTACAAATGTTAAAAAAACAAACACACACACACATACACACACACACACTAATGTCAAAAGGGTTGCACATACACAAAACATACTTAGCAAATACAAAAAGAATGCACCAAGATGCACATTTATTTTGCAATTAGTCAAGAACAGTTTGAGGAACAGACTCTGGTTAACTTTTATTCAAAAGTACCAAGATGAGGGAGCCTTGATTAAGTCTAGCCTGGACGTCAATCCAAGACCGAGGGCCGAAACAAAGGAGACTCCTTTTTCCAGCATGAGTCCGCACAGGTGGCACCTTTAAACGTAGCTGATTATTGGATCTAAAATTGAAGGTATTTTGAATAAAGACAAACTTAAACCATATATAACTGGGTAACCTGCATAGAATGGCCTTGTACAGTAAAATGTACCAGTGGTGTAATCTGCATATGGAAAGAGAAGGCCATCCTACCAGGTTGAATTGTGTAAAGTGGTGAGTCCAGTACCCTGAGTTTGAAATACGGTCAAAGCAGCCTGATTAAGTGGGTCAACTTTTACCAAGACAGTGGAGCAAGTAAATCTGTAATTGGTGTCACCATAGTCCAGCTGAGACAGAAACAAGGGAGTAACCAGCCATTTATGTGCAGATAAAGGGAAACACAATTTTAATATACAGTATTTAAGATATCCAGCATAAGTTTGAGTTTCCTACATAGAGTTTGAATATGGTAATAACATTTTTATCCAATCAAATGCCCATATATGTAAATGTATCTACAAACGTTCAAACTGAATACTAACACCTTCAGGGATGCTAATAGAGAGGGAAGGAACCTCAGTATTACTGGATGCAAATAACATTGCCTTAGTTTTGTTTTCATTTAAAAGCTATTTCAAATGAATGAGAGTGTGCTGCAATGACTCAAAATCAGATTGCAACCGCAGTAACAAAAGAAGGAGGCATACAAGACTGTATCATTAGTATACACATGGTACATTGAGTGTTTCAACTGGTCACAGCTGTTATGTATATATAATAAAAACAGAAGTGGTGCCAGGACAGATCTTTGGGGAACACCCCTTTTCAAAATAATGGGATCAGAAACAACATTACCACACCTGATAAACTGTGTGCGTTCAGTTAAATGCAGTAACTCTGGAACCGACTGGACACTTTACAAACAATAAAAGCTTTAAGAAGGACGCTACTTAACAAAAGATGGTCTACTCAATCAAATGCCTTGGACAAATCTATAAAAATGACAACTACAAATAATTTCAAATCAATAGCAGCCTTTATGTCATCTAAAGCTTTCAGACCAGCCGTCATAGTATTGTGCCAAGCCCTGAATCTGGATTGCTTGAGACTGAGGACATTTTGTGAGTCTAGGAATAATTTCAGCAGAGCAGAAACTAAGGACTCGAAGATCTTGGCCAAAGCTGAAAGATTTGAAATCGGCCAATAATAATTCAACTCAAAAGGGTCAACAGCCTCCAATAGTGGCATGATATAGGCTTGTTTCCATAAGACAGGCATTTTGCAAGGATTACTTGCGGTTTAAAAATGTCAGTGACTTGTTTAGCTACAATCTGAGCTGTAAATTATACAAAGAAAGGATCAAGCCCATCAGTCCCAGCAGCTTTCTTTGGATCAAAAAGACAAAAAAAAGTTGTAGTTCACCGTCCGTGTTGCCAAAGTTCCGAACGTAGTGATTTTATTGTATTTAAAGTGCCCCTTCCACAAGAAAATGGAATTATCTGTTAGTATTTGAATACGGTAGATCCATAATCAGTTTGTGACATGTCGTGGTTCTTGAACTCCAGCACCACTTGAAGTATTGGTTTTTGCGAATAAAAGAAAATAGGCGGAGAATTTACGCCAGCAAAAAACGTGTTGCAGTGTTACGAAACACCGCAAATTGAATATTCATATTCTCGCCGGTTCTCGCCCACTCTGGAGTGTAACCGCCCACACACGGATTCGAGCAACGTGCCAATTGTCATCCACAGTCTACGGCAGGGGTCGGCAACCTGCGGCTGTGGAGCCGCGTGTGGCTCTTCAGCCCTTCTACAGTGGCTCCCTGCAGCTTTGAAAAAAATTAATAACGGCCATTTAAATGTATTGTTTTCTTTCAAACAAAATATCGCTTATTTGGGTGATACTGTGACACTGGAAAAAAGCATTTAATATTTGTGACCCCGCCCGTGAAAACACGGCAAAACTCGCCTGATCTAATTTTTGAGATAAAGACCATCAAGTAGTCCCTGTGATGAAAAGTGACAAAAATATGAGATGTGAGTTTATGGCTATAAATGATAGGTTACATATTGGGGTTTTGAAATAAATTCAAAAATTAATTTATATCATCATATATATTAAAATTAATGAATTTATTTACACTTTGTTTACGCGGAAGTTGCTTTCCACAACCCTGGTCTATTTTTGAATCGGCTTTTAGTTTACCTTCGGCGGATGAACGCATGATAGTTTGGGTGTCATTCGGTTTCGGAACTTCTTTTCTACCATTGAAAATGAATGTAGACGATAATGCGCACCATCGTAAAGCAGGTCAATCGAGGGTACGGCAAAAGAGTTGCGATTTAAGCCGGGTGCGGATTTCTCCGCGGATTGCGTCGTATCACCACGGAAATTTCAGAAATGAAGCATTTGCATGTGTAGATAAACGTCTTGTGAAGTTAACCAGCCTAGTTTTAGGACATGTCATGCCTGCCAAAACTTTAATATTGACTGAGTGGAGGTCATTTCAGAGATATCAGTTAGATTTTTTCACGGAATATTCCTTACATGATGTAGAATAACCTTGTGTTAAAAAAAAAAAAAAAAAAAACTGTCTATCACCAGAAAATGACTTTAGCTGGGTTATCACAGGCAGGGATATGGGTGACCTATTGGCAATTGCAAATGACGAGACATCTGTCTCGTTGCGTTTTCATTTTGGCAAGGTGGGATGATGCATTGGGGCTCGATGCAAAGGCTACTAACACGAAAGCCCATCCGGGTGGGCTATTCCGAGAGCTAGGCCACTTTTATAATGGTTTAAAAAATCAATAGCCTAATCGCAGGGCTGCCAAATTTCTTCGCATTCTCACGCATACGGTGTAGGTCTCACATATTTTCGAGACATATTCACCAAAGTCAGCAATTGTTCAATCAGCGCGTATATTAATGAGATTCTTACGCGTAATTGAAGTCCTTGTGCATGGCAGTTTCAGTTTCACTACCGTAGCGGTGGATTTCACCACTGGTAACACGGAAAGCGATTATGACTCTGGACCTCTTGCTTTTTTTTTTTTACTTGGGGATTGAAAGCAATAAATGCGTTTCATGATCGCTTCGATTGTTTGAATGGAATAAGACAATTTGACATGTCTTTATGGCATTCCATTGCTTCCAATTCCTGAGTAAAGAAAAGCGTGAGAATTCCAGAGTCATAATCACTAGTGGGGAAATGAACCGTGATGTACGTGAAACTGATAAACTTTCATGCACAACGACTGTAATTCTGCAAGAGAATCTCTTAAATGCCCATTAATTGAATAATTGCTGACTACAGCACAGGAACGCGAATGCCACTAAGAAGCGTGAGACTTGAGCCGAATGCGTTGGAGTTGGCAGCTCTGCAATTGAGAGGGCTGCGAGATTATTTGTTAGATAGGCTAGTAAAATTACCACTATGAAACGTCCATTGTTATACGTGTTGATGGCATTTCCAGCATTGCATCGGCCTCCTCTTCAGATTCGGGGTCATATATATATATATATATACATAAAGCAATATTTGTGAACTTTGTGTAGCCATTGCTTCGCAGAAAGTCTTACTATGCTACCTGTAAAATCTGTTGTCTTTAACCGTCTATGGTTGTAGCTAGCTAGGCTCTGGGCCAGTAGGGCGTTGGGGCTGTATACATATTAAATATTCACGAATGTAGCTGAACTATCCAATCAGCGCAAAGCTCATTTAAACGCAGGATATTCATGAGGGAACTTGCCTGTCTTCTCAGACTGCCTTTCAGTGATGGTTAGAAGGTCATCAAATAAGTGATCCAAGGCACTTCTCCCACAAATAATGGTATGAATACGATGGCAGGGCATTGGGGATTAACACAAAATGTCAGGATATGTCCGGAAGGGGCACTTTAAACGTTTCCTTCATGAGTTGTTATTAGTATAAATACCAAATATCCCACTGTGAAAATAACTTTACCGCAATGTTACAGGCACAGTTACATTAGCTAGCTAGGTATGCTTTTAACTGTGTATGCTATGCCAGCCAGCTCCCTGAGTCAGCCAATTCAAAGGCTAACTTAGCTCTGCAGCAATTTGGTTGGTTGGTCTTGGTTTTCATCAGGACATGATTACTAAACCTATTTTTAGTGACCTGTGATTGTAAATGCTGTGCAACTTCCCTTAACAAATAAGCAAATGACCTCTTTTAAATATTCATGACACCTGAGGTTCACTATGAATATAGAACTCTTCAGGGTTTGCATATCTATTTTGGAAATAATGTTTCCAAAAAGGGTAAATAATCCCTGTGAATGAGTAATGCCATTTAGAGAAATTAACTGGAGTATCTCTGCAATGGTGTCTGACAGAAAATTGAGTGAAAATTGTGTATACAACCCAGTGGTCAACATATCCTCTCCTTGAAAAAGTCAGTAAAATGATCAGCTAATAAAATTTTGCAGCAATACTCTGTAGTATGGTACACTGATAAGTACAACATGGAAAGGACAGAAAATGTAATTTCACCTGTTTACCTTCCACTAAGTCCCCGCTGATACCACATTTTCTCTTTCTGCGGCTTAGAACTTAAAACCATATTAGTCATAAAAATAAAACTGAGGTCATTATGCTTGTCTTAAAGGTGAAGCCTTTTCCTGACTCTTGACACGATACTCCAATTAAATACCACACAGTTTAATGGCTTTCCACAGCCCTTCAAGGAAATTAGTGGCCATGCTTGATTATAAATAACCTACCTTAATCATCTAAGCTGTCGCCGTGCACCATCCCAATTAAGCGTACTTCACCCTGATTGAGAAAGTCCTTGTGAAAGGAGCCTGATAAATAGACCCAAATATACTTTCTCTTCACTGAAAGATGATCCTCATCTCTGGCATTAAACGGATAACTTATGACTAATTTCTTCTGTGTGTGGTTGCAGCTTTTTTATATGAGATTCTTACTCCCCATTTAATATGTGGGTGATTCCACAGTAATGTCCATATTTCTGTCCCTGACAATTTCCCTTAAGAAAATGACCATAGTTCCAAGCTACTTATCCTACAGTAAATGGATGGTTTTTTCGCCACCATAGTGTAGTATTACTATGGTGATACCATAGTCATTGAAACTACAGCGATACAGCTGAGTGGACTATAGTATTATCATGGTACTGCTGACTGTGATAATACTATAGTTATAATGTGATGGCTATAGTGATACTCTAGTTATACTATGCAAACTACAGTAATAGAATAGTTATGCCATTATACTACAATATTACTAACACCGTGTCCTAACTGAATGCGATGCGAGCGAGGGTCTGACAATCGCGTCACATCTGATGCTCTCTGTCCACACTGAATCCGTTGAATATGTGCGTCTGTTGTCATGGAAACACACCAGCTGTGCGCTCGACATCAGACCGAGTTGTAACTACTCGGTTTAAAGTGAGTACTGAAGAACATATCCGCCTTCTCCGAATACTATTAATTAACTATTCACATTCACAATTGTTGCGGGTATTGATATTGTATCATATCACCATCCACTTTGTAAAATAAGCTAGCTAGTAAACTCTGCTGAGCATCGTGGCAGAAAACACACTAACTCAACTTACCAGAGACTTTAAGCTCCCGGGCGATCTCCCTCCAGCCAGCTGCCACCTTATTGATGTTTTTGTAGTGAAATGAGGAGGTGTCATACAGATAGCTCCTCATTTCAACCAAATGAATTAGCTGCTCCTCATCCATGGCGCTGTCAATGCGACGCGAGCGACAGTTAAAATAGAAACCGGGCGTCCGGCTCTAAACGGCGCGTCGCGCTGCATCACGCGCGGCCAGTTAGGACATTCCAATATAAAACAGCTGATTTTGTAGCTAGCGCTCGCTCGCGTCGCATCCAGTTAGGACACGGAATAAGAAATAACTAGAGGATATTTGCATAAGGGTTTACTGTTGTGTTTCGATTGTCCTGTGTCGTCTGCCTGGACACTGTCGGGGTTTTAACAGTTTCTTGTGCTAGGATTCAATTTTCATGTTCATCGTTCATGTTTTTACTTTTGCCATGTTTTGTATCTCGCCAGGTTTCGCTTCCCGGTCTGCCCAGCCAATCCGCCTCTCCAGTGTCTGCGTGGTCGTTTCCGTGTTTTACTTCTCGCACTACATTCGGGAGTGGCTTACGGTTTCAAACTTCTTTCTTACGTTTCTTCCTTGCGGGCTTCCTAGTCCTCATGCTTGTTAATTATTTTAATTTATTACTGACAACTTACTAATCAGTTACAGGGGGTGTTTCCATTAGATAGGCACGTACTAACCATTACTAATTTAGATAGGGATTTTACTCGCATGCTTCCTGCTTTTGCTACATTCTTACCTGTGCTTTACTATTAACTAGTTTAACACTTTTACTGTTCATAGTATCTTATTGCGTTCTTATATGCTGCAACACGCTCATTTTCTTAATGAACAATTACCTGCTTTTGTCTTGTTTTTACCGCACTGGTTTTCCTTGTCTTTCGTGCCTTGTAATTAAGCAATCTCATTTCTCCCTGTCGGTCTACCGGTGATCCTCATTGTCTCGTGATTCCTGCTGCTATATCTGTGGAGAGGCTGGAGTTAGCTGGCAGAGAGAGTCTCGTTTCTTGCCGTTCGTTTCTAGCCATAGCGGCCTAGTGTGCTCCTGTGTAGTCATAGTCTTTGCCGTAGTTCTTGCTTTGTATATTCGCATGTGCTGTGTGCCATTGCTGTCTCTGTTTATTTTTGTTTATTGGTATTCCTCCCTAGAGTTTCTAGTGGCTTTTGTTTTCTCGTTTTGTATTTTTGTTTGTAGCTCTGAAGCATTCCTTGGTTAGATTTTTGCAACCCTTTGGGCCAAGTTTTTTGTTGGCCATCATGCCTGGGGTTTTTTTTTTTTTTTTTTTTTTTTTTTTTTCTGTTTTAATAAGAACCCTAAGTCTATTCCTGCGTCTCGCACCTGGTGTCCACCTGTCTCTCGCAACATTTACAATCTGTTTGCATGCTTTTTGAGTGAATCTCTGGAATTGTGGAATTCGTAAATAAACAACCTTGAAATTAGAATTATAATGAAATTTGAAAATTACTAGTGGGAAAACGTAAAGTATTTCGGTCAGACCCACCCGTTACTGTGATGGAAATGATCATGACGGAAATTACAGATTTGTGGAAGCCTCACACACACACACAGTACATTGACCTTGGCAGGCCCAAATGAACACAATGCACCACATGAAAAACATGATATCACCAAATCGACAAAACATGCAGTGAATCGTTTCACCTACATGCTCTAGAGCAGGGCTATTCAACCGCGTCCAGAAAAGGCCGTTGTGGGTGCAGGCTTTCATTCCAACCAAGCACTTACACACCTGTTACCACTAATCAACCCCAAGAGTCTTTGCTAATGGGATTGATTAGTAGTTTCAGGTGTGTAAGTGCTTGGTTGGAATGAAAGCCTGTACCCACACCTGCCCTTGCAGGATAATGTTGAATAGCTCTGCTCTAGAGCGTTCGGAGATGACGCATAATAAACCTACTTAACTTTGGAATGGATGGTTTTAGGAAATTTAGAGTTACGGAAACTTTGGCAGACATGGCAACATGGAAGTGGCAGCTGTGAGTGACGTCACAAAGATGATAGTGCAGTACACAAACAGACTGACAGCAGCTGTGATGCGCAGAATGACCTGTGACGTAAATAATGCCAGAGAAGTGGAACAAAGTTTTCAACAAGTGAGAGTGATTTTTCGGATAGTGATGGAAACGTCAAATTTTTATGTTGGATCCAATTAAAACAAGTCTATCGAATTTAACATTAACAGATTTTCTTGCAAACTGCATTTTTTATTGTAATTCAAAATTAATAACCTGGCCAGAGGGACACCACATTTTGGTGGGTTACGCTCACCTATTTACTCCAAAGGCAACAGTTTCTACCCAAGGAAAACCAAGTCTCAATTTATCTCCATCTGTCTTTACGCATTTGCAGTGAGAAAACCACAGCTTGTGATGTCAGTCAATATTGATTTCCATCAATTACAACTATATTGCTTTGTTTACAGATGTATAAAATAGGCTATAGGACGATGGGACAAAAAGTTGGGAATAACAATTGTTGTGCTGCCAGCTTCGCTTGCAAGCCCAATAAAGATTTTGGGGAGTAAAACTAAAATGTCTTTGGGATTTCATTAGGCCTGAAACCAGAGGTGAAGCCAAGTCCATGAGGCATGAGAATAATCCATGAAAATATATGCTTATTATAGACTATATCACTATATCACAAACATTATATATCACGATTCCTGCTCAGATTTACTTAGAATAGGAAATCCAGCAAATGCTATGAAGAGAATAAATTATTGTCCTTTACAAAGCATTTGGTATATTCTGTTAATCAACAGAGATATTTATACCAAAAAGCATTAGTAGTGCTTGTTTATCAAAGTTACTAATTCTTAAAAAAAGACAAACAGTTCTTTGATATCAGAAAATACTATTGGAAAATGCACAGACTGAGAAGCCTCAATTACATGTCTAATGTCAATACCGAGCATTGACAAAGTGAAACCAGAAAGGCTCAGCTGAGAAAATGTGTCATTATTAGGTTAATAGATTGACCACAGTGGTTAATCTTCTCATGACACAAAGCTAACCCAAATCCTCCCCTGCCTTTATACCATTGCACTAAATGCCACTGCGAGCTGAGATTTAGTCAGTAATGTGCTCCCAAGTGATACGCTCTATTTACAGATTTAGGTGTTCATGAAATTTTGATAGGAAGAACAGTGGCATAGATTTGTTCAACTGCAAGATTTTGCTGGCAATGTACCCTGTTTTCTGCAGCTCTGAAAGAGCATGAGACTATTGTATGAGATCTTGCTAAGCGTCTGAGCTGTGTTGGTAGAGATTTACATGGACACCTGTTCTGCTGGTAAGGAAAAATCCTTTGAGAAAACAAAAAACAAAACAAAACAAAACAAAAAAAAAACAGTCTGTATTCCAGATGTGAGGGGTCCGTGTTTTACTTAAAAATGTACTTAAATAAAGACGCATCATAAGGAGTAGAGACATAAACAACCTAGTCGTATTGTGCACAAATTTAACAACAAATGTAAAATGAAATCAAAAAATTAATTTCTTTAAATTAGATTTCTTTAGAAATCTAAGTTCTTTAAGTAAAATCAAATCAATTTTTCTTCATGTAAAACAAAATTTCATGTGTGCTGACGTAAGCCTGAACTGACCAGTTTCAACTGAAAATATCATGATATCCACCCATCATTCAATTGTAAACTTTTGGCGGCACATAGCTTGCGAAGATTTATTAGTTAGCTGGCTAGCAACATCATGGTATGATAGAGTGTCTTTGGGTGTTCGCCATCTCAGTCTTTGTTCAGTTTTCCAAAAGAACTGTAGTTACGGACCCTCTGGCTCGAATTTATTCATTTTGAAGAAAATGGTATCTATTACAGCTCCAGATTTTCCGCAAGGCATTTTACATCAAACTGCTTTAGCAACTACATGGAGTATGAATGAAGGGCTTTGTCTCTCTCCCTGACAGATACAGGTGTCCCGTTGATGAACACTATCGGGGCCTCACCTGCTTTGAAAGTGAGTTCCGTCAGGCTAACGGACAAGTAATGTTGGCATACTAAACTTCATGTAATATCCAATGGTTTTGATGTTATGGCATTTGCAATCGTAATTCTGCAAGTGGTTATGAGATTGCTACTTTTCAATCTTCAAATCAAATTCCTCCCAACGTTATGACCCACCTTCTTATCCTGTTTGACTTGGAAATAGATCACGATACTGAAGTTAGATTCTCTCGAAAATCTGTTTCAGCTGGACTGTAAAACACTATGGTGGGGGACTGCTGGGCTGGTGCCCTCGGTAAAGGCGCTTGTTACAGTGCAGAGTGACCAACACTGCATCACATCAAATCCAGCCATTCCAGTGCCATCTGTGGTCGGCAGCCTTGTCAAAGCAGAGCATAATTGGCTTGATGGTGCTCAGGGTAATGGAAGGGATAATTTCAGGAAGCATCATTAGTTGCTCAGTCGCCTCCTACTGGCCACTCGGGCTTGTTAGTTGCATTCTGAGAAAGCACACATTCTGGTCTCTCCGCCCTAGTTCTGTGCATGTGAGGTTTGATGTTTAGCGTGAATTGAAGCAGCGGCTGGTAGTCGCGGCTTTCTTCGGGGAATCGCAAACTGTGCTCTCCTGAGTTGTCAGTAAGTATGAATGTACGAGTAAACAGTTTGGTTATTAGGCTACCCAGATTAGCGTGGGATTGGAGACACCGAATTTAAAAAATATTTTAAAAAATAAATTAATGATAAATTATTTATTGATTAATTAATTAATTAACTTTTGTAGGTAAAGCACATGCAGCTTTAATTCCACCCATCAGGGCACCACAAATTGTGAAGATTAAATGTCCTGTATCGGTGACAGACCATTTAAAATGTAACACATTGTTTGACCCTTTGAATAGGCCTAAGACCTTTCTCACTCCCACTACTGACTATTGTTGACACCATTATTTCATTTTCACTCGGCAGTATAGCCTCCACTTTATAAAAAAGAGCACTGAATTTAACACTTTTTAATACTTGACCTTACAAATGAGGGGAATTACCGACTGCTGATTTCTTCATAGGTTAAAAATTCAAGTCCACTGGATCACAGAAAAATCATATTCTCTGAGATATTTTCTGCCCTTATAGCCTTTGTAGAACAAATCTTTTGTGTAATTTACTCGATGTAATATAATTTACATAATGCCTTTTCACCATAAAGTGTTCCAACAGGATTTTGCTCATGAATTTTCAATGGAAAATTATCTGCATGAAGCATTCTATGATAACTCTGTAGATTGTGTTAAATGCTTTTCAACGATAGCCCTGTTAAGTGCCTCTCCTCAACCCTACATGTAAAATCAGCTTCCACAGAATGTTATATTGGGGCGAAATGGTTTCATTTAAAGTATTCATGTGTGCGTGTGTGTTTTCGCGCAGGTGTGAGTCTGTGTATGTGTGTATGTGTGCATGTGTATGTGTGTGTGTCTCTCTCTCTCTCTCTCTCTCTTCAGTAAGGTAATATTAAGTTAATTGCAAAAAAATCAGCCAGTGCATTAATATTGTTACATTTATTTTTAACATTTAAAATGATTATATTTATTTTTCAATTTTTGCATATAATTAAAAAGCCCAATTTTCTATAGTAATTACTCTAGTATACTAACATCACCTCATTTTTAAGTAATCATGATAATGTTCCCATTTGGTAACACGGACACCAATTCTTTAAAATTACGTGCATTTATTCAGCTTCATGGGGTTAAATTATATTTATTTTCATTGCCAGAGGATCTAGTTCTCTGGCACTTCTGATTAAACAATGTCTCAAAAAGTGAAGCCTCTGTGTCTCTGTGTGGCTCACAGCCAAGATGTTCATCTGAGAGCCCTGTAGTAGGGTGTCTGAATCCCAGCTACACCACTACCAGAGCTACGGCTGGGGGTCCGCATTAGCAAGGCAACAAATTGGCTCAGCCTCGCAGGGGTTAATAAGGGTTAAGTTGGTCAAAATACATCAGTCTCATTACCCATTGGTAGCCCCTCCTTGTCAGCTAGGGGCATGTAGCTATTCAAGCAGAACTGCATGCTGACCACCTTATCCTCCAACAGTATAAACCGTGTGTGATTTGAGGTGCAACTGCATAGTATAAAAGAAGCAAGGGCTAATCATCACGCGAGTCGGAGAAATCGTGTCACGGCATTATCATCAGTGGACTTAACAGTTCGGCTGTGTTCAGGGTGGGGATGAAAGGGAAGCCCCTAATAAGAAACCACTGATCTAGAATAGAAGAAAGTGGAGGATGACTTACAAGGAATGTCATTATTTTTTGAAAATTTTCCTTTTTCAAAAAAAAAAAATTTAAGAACTGCAAAGCATGGTTTGAATTACGGGGGGGGTTTGAGGGTCTGACCCCCCTAATTAAGACTTTAACCCCCCTAAAAGAGGTAAAAACAACAAGTTTGGGGGGTTCAAAACATTTATCCTTATCCTACCTATAATCATAAATATTACATTATATTTCTTATATTCATGCCTGGAAGAATCTTGTAATACGATTTCAGACACCCCTAAAGTGGACCATACCATTGACATTGACCCCTTAGTTAAACGTCTCATCTGCCTGTATCACTCCCATCAATGGCTCGCGTGTGTTACGTCAAACGGTGAAGGCTACTGTAAGCAGCAATCTAGCTAGTTCAATACACTTTTGCTTCTTTCCCTCAGAGTTTCTGAATTAAATTGAATCAGGTGTCTACGAATGAACGTTAAAGTGCATCTGTGGCTTGGCATTTTAGTAAAAATCGAGGATCTCTAATGAGTGAGCCCAAGATATCGAATTATGTATGTAATGAGAGTAGCAATTTTCATTTATTCCAAGCTTTTGTCGAGGAGTTACGTTAAACAAAAATTACCGCTGGAGTTTCATAAATTTGACATTTCAGGCTCATGAATTTGGATCCTGTTTATCTCATAAATGTTACCATTGTACTATTTGGAAAATTTAAGAAAAACCTTAGCTTCTAGTTGGCCGTCTATTCAAGTCCACAGGATGAATAATTACCTAGGTACCATGCTAACGCTTTTAGCCATTAAATTAATTAATTCTAGTTTTGCACGATAACAATGACTCATTTAACTGATTAATGTAATCGCAAAAGCGATGGCATGCTTGCTAGCGAATTTTTAATCCCATCGATTTGAATAAACCGCAAATTAGAAACCAACGCTAGCGATGGTTAGCGGTTACCAGCGGGAGGATTGGTAACGTTACCCTGTTTGCCAATGATCGGAATCTGATCAATCGGGACGCCACAAAGCTTTATCACACGCATAGACCGTATAAAAAGATCGCACATGTGTAACACCAAACCTGTATCTAATGGGTTGTATCACACCAAATTTTAAACATTTATGGGATAAAATGTCATATCTAACGCTAGCTCACACTGGTGCTCAGTCATTATGAGCAATGAGACAATGGAGGATTAGTTGTACAGATACGTGACGTTTTGACATGGATAAAAACAGTGGTGGAAGAACTACTCAGATCCTTTACTTAAGTGAAAATATCAATACCTAGAGTAAAAATACTTAGCTACAGGTAAAAGTCCTGCATCTCAAATCCAACATAAGTAAAAGTATGGTATTAAAGTACTGGTTTTACAGAAAATTGTACTGTGGCTGATGTATTAAATAAATGTGACATTGTTAATGCTGATGAGTGAAGGCAGAAGCAGCATTCAATGTGAAGCTGGTTTGAACTGCCTTGAAAGGGTCACAGAATAAATCTGAGAGGTTGTGAGATAATGGATTGGGTAGAATAGAAGAAAAAAAAGTTCTGTGAAATAAATTTGTATTAATTTTTAAATTTTTTTTTCTTTTTTGAGTTGTTGTAATATTGGAGATTTTTACCTCTTTGGGCCTGAAACAGTTATATATTTGAAGTCATCTGAAGGGAAATGTCTCTTTGGTGGAACTGTAAACTACTTATAGACATCTGAAATGTGACAAAGAGACTCAAGTACACACAATTTTTTTTTGTAAATGCCCACAAGCCAAACAGTTTGGGAGCCACTGGTTTAATCCTTAACAATGCAGTATAATTTTATAAGATTATCTAAGTAGTATAATGTTGTGGAGTAGAAAGTACAATATTTCCCTCTGAAAGTAGTGTAGTGCATATATATATATATATATTTAATCATCAGAACATTACGTTAAACAAGCAAAATACTGAAATACTGTACGGATTGTCAGACTTCAGTACACTGAAAAATGTGCCTGTGTAGTACAGGGTTTCCCTTATGTTCTGGAGAAAAAGTTGACCCCCCCGATTGTCACTGTATAATTCGCACCCTGCTGCAAAGTATTCAGAGCGGTGGCCCAGCTATCTCATACTGCAAGCAATGGGTAGAATGGGCCATGCAGACAAACATACCAAAAGCACATAAAACTCACCTGTTCGAAGACTGAAACTCGCCAAGCAGTTATTGGTGTATGCTGAGGTTCCGAGACAGAAAAAAAAAAAAATTATTTTTATTTCAGATTTATTTGAGCAGTTTCTGGGGAAGTACACTTCCCATCAGGTTTTATTTGGCAATTTTGTAATGTCAATGAACCATGGAGTTAGAGTATGAAAGAATATGTAACATTCCGAACAATTACTGTACCAAAACTGCCAGCACTTTTGATGGCAGATTTGATTCATGAGGATTCATGATTGATGATGTTTTTTCTGAATTCTGACCCTACAAATTGATTTTCACAATCAAAATTGAGGCATTTTAAAATAGGGCATTTCGTCAGTCTTAAATCATCCAGATTTGGAATAAAATGGAAGCTGTAGCCTCATTTTCTTGTTCTTAGCTAACAGGAGTGGAATCTGGTGTGGTGCTCTGTAGCTATAGCCCATCCTCTTCAAGTGTGAAATTTTCTTTATTTGAAGAGGTCATTCTAAGCACTACTGTTTGGATTTGTGATGTGGAGAGGATGTGTGCTTGGACACCTCAGTCCGTTATCCTCTGAACTCTTTACACTCTGGAAGTTCTTTTTATCACCCATTCACAGCAAATTATAGTCTTTGAAGTATTTTAAAATAATCCCGGAAAGTCCAGGTTTTGCACTAAGAGGCAGACCAATATTACTCAGAATTAAATGTATGTAAATTTTGGCACTAGCTGTGACATTATCCATGGACAAGAGTACCACCCCTGATCTCAGATTAGCACATTGTGTCAAACCACCCCACCAAAGAAAACGTTCAGTCAGGAAAACTCACGTTTCAATAAAATAGAACAATTTATTCATGGGTATAAGCATTACATTATATATTGGCGGCGGTTCTGCTCTGGAGGAATGTACTACCTAGGCACAGCCAACATACAAACATAGTCATGAACAGAAATCAAAATCCCCCCGATGTGAGCAGAACCAAACAGGTGGAGGCTGGGGTGGAGGAGGCAAGCAAAGAACCAAAGACCGTGTTGCATAGCATGAAAAGTCATTGCAAACAGCAGCAGAAGTGAGCGAGCTTGATGTCTTTCAAAAAGACCGCTGTAAGACCTCGTGATGTGTATCCTCCAATTGTTGTGTGCCTGCTGATGCTGACGTGGCTGGTAGCTTACCAGGCTGCTGTCAGCTGACGTAGCTCTTCTCGAGTTTCCTGCCTGAACTAGTTACACTTATTTGAGACAGTCTGTTAAAATTAAGCCTGAAAGCAGTGATTTGTAAATTATTTTTGACTGTATTACATTGCTACCGTCCTAACTTTTTTGGAAATATGTTGCAGGACTGAATGGCAGGAATGGATGCATGTTTACAAATACAATGACATTAACCTCACTAATCATCAAATATCTTGGCTTCATAGCATCAGGAATGTAATACAAGTCAGGGCAAATTTCAAAATCACTGTATTCTGATTTTGTGCTAATTTTTCATACATCCTCACTTTTTTCTGAAATGGAGTTGTACTTATCCAAGGGAACCTCGTAACAGATTGTTTCTGCAGAGCTTTCATACACTCACGGCCTCATTAATAAACTCTCCCATTACTGGACATGACCCTTGGCATACAGCAGCTGCAATTTGCTTGATGCTGCTGTAAATCAATTCCAAACGCACCCCCCCTCCCATTATCATGTAAAATATATTAGAAGTGACAGTGTCATGGCATTGACGCTTATGCGTATCATCCAGTGGCGCAAAATACTTCAGTGTCACTAGGCTTTGGCATTTTGTTATCTTCCAGTCTTTGGCTCCAAGGCAATTGGTTCTTCCCATTCCATTTAGGGATGGCATGATACCACCTCATCATCTCATATACTGATACCAATATCAGAACCTTAATAATCTGCTGATACTGAAACTAATCCAATACCACACTCATCACCCCCCCCCTTTCTGATGATCATTAAACTGATAATTTGGCACTAAGGTACAGAATATGGGTGTGCCTTGATTAATATATAGCCATTTTAGAAAATCATGCTCAAATTTGAAAACAAATATGCTATTCCCCCAAAGCCAACAACAAAACTCACTTACGCAACATGAGCATTTAAAATAGAGGAATTCGCATTAATATTATAAATTAATTATATAAATATTATTTTCAATTATGAAAAGACAATTGAACTTGAATGGAAATTTAAATGAAGATAAATAACTTACGATGCAGTGAAAAAAAAAAATTTGCTCAGGTGTTTTGCGTGACTGTGCCAGGGCAATGATTTGGTTGGTACCATGGTAAATATAGGGGGCCTTCATTGCCAATTCATTGCACCTGTTGTCAGTTTCATTTGCACCAAAGCAGATGAAATTGATTCACAATCAGTTTTGCTTGCGAAATGGACAGATTGAGGTCCCTGAAGTTTAACTGACTTGGTGTTACACTATGATGAAGTGTTCCCTTAATTTTTTTTTTGTGCAGTACAGTTGACAAATGGGTCAAAAGGAAAACTTCAAGATGGCCGCTATGACATCCATATTTAAAATTTGATCAAAGTGCCTCCAGTAAAATTGAATGTACTCATGGGCAAGAACATGTTTGGCAAAATTCAGCTTCCTTCATCAATTAATTAAAAAGATATTTAAAGATATTCATAAACTTAGGGGTACAGCCTTATGACAGAGATGAAATCAGGTTAAAAATGGAACTAACATCAAAATGTGGAATACATGCGTTGAGTCTTGGTAGTTAGGGTGTACATATTAAACATCAGCTGAATTGCTGCAGAAATGATTTACAAATGCGTCAAAAAGGCATTTTCAAGATGGCTGCCCTGGCGGCCATATTTAAAATTCGATCAGAATGCCTCAAACAAACTTTGATATGCTCATGGATAGGAGCATGCATGTATTCCTTGGTCAAGTGGTTTTGGAGAGGATTTTTTTAAAAGATATTCATAAAATTTAATGGTGTGGGCTTATTACAGAGGTCAAACAAAGGTAAAAATGGAGCATACATGCATCTTGGAATAGCTGAGTTGAGTCTTGCTATTTTGTATGTACATATCAAATTTCAGCTAAATTACTGCCAAAATTATTGACAAATGAGTCAAAATGGCATTTTCAAGATGGCTGCTCTGGCGGCCATATTTGAAATTAGATTCGGACCAGCTTTACAAGTTCAGGCTTCCTCATTTGTAGGAAGATATCAGCAAAGTTTCAGCTCGACAGGTCAAGTGGTTTCAGAGAAGATGTTTACACACAATGGATGATGCACGGCTGATGATGGGAAAGATGACCATGACATAAGCTCAAGAAACTTCTTTGGAAACTTCTTTTCTAAAAATGGAAATACTTTCCAATTGAAATTAGCGTCAGGCTCACCTGAAGGCTCCAAAGCAAGTAAAAGGATGGTTAAGAAAGAGTGAACGTGTGTCGGCCTATCTGTGCATCAATTTAAAGTGAATATCACACTAATTAGTGTGAATGCTGAAAGCATTCACACTATTGTTTTTCATGTCGGCCATTTTCTTTATACTTATTATTCTTACTTCTTCCGCCGTTCTACACTATTAAACTAGTCCTACATACTTCGTGCTTTTTTCAACAATTCATATATCAAAACGTGCAGCTCTTTCTGGACATTATTGCTATTACTCTTCTCTTTCATACTATTTATACTTTTTAAAATATTTCACTTTTTCTTATTTTTTGTCCCATAGAAATGCATTGAAACAATCTTCAAACTCTTGTGCTACTTTGAACCTCTATAACTTCAGCATACTTTCTCCTAGAGACTTCATTCGACTTCTCACATTAGCTAAGTTAGCTGAGTAACGTGGTTAGCATGGTAAGCATTGTTAGCATAGTTAGCATAACTGCTAACATTCAAACATTCAAATCATTCAAACTTTATTGTATTCAAGACAGCATCGCAGTGTGGCTTCAGGTTTCAGCATTTACACGCGCAATTTCTTCAGAAATTGCTTCTCTAGTGTTATTTAATTTTCCCAGTATTTGGTTCTTTGATATGTGTAAAAAAAAAAAAAGCATTCTGACATATAAAATATCTCTAAAATTTAATTGGGCCTATTTTTGAGTTAAGAAATACTGCTATTTTCCGAGCTGCCGGATAGCTCACTCGGTTAAGGCACTGCGTTGCAGCGCAGAAGTGACTATCACGTCGCGGGTTTGAGCCCCGGTCGTACCAACCGGCAGTGGTCAGCAGCTTTTTCAGAGTAGCGCACAATTGGCCATCGCACTACAGGGTTTCAAATTGGGAAGGGACTGCCGGGAAAAGGGAAATAGCTAAATAGCTTTGTTCATTGCTCAGGCGCCTCCTGTTGGCCAGACGGGCGCTCGTCAGGAAGATTCTAAGTCTGTTCATGTCCGGGTATCCTCCGCCCTCGTTCTGAACTTGCGAAGATTCAACCAATGAGTGTATAAGAAGCAGTGGCTGACAGGCACGTGCTTCGGAGGAGAGCTGTGAACTGTCTTCGCTCTCCTGAGTTGGCAGCAAGGGGTCGCATACGAGCAAGCTTTGTACATAGTTCAGCAATTGGGCATTCCAGATTCAGGTGGGATTGGATATGCCAAATTTATTTAAAAAAAAAGAAAAAAAAGAAATACTGCTATTTTGACTTGGAATTTGTCACAAGTATACACTTCTGAAAAAGTCATGTGATTTACTCTTGTGAGGCTGGTTAATTTGACTTACAACAAAACACAGCAGAAAACAAGTGGAAGGCAGTGAGGAAAGGAGGTGGATGTTGTGTGGCTGGAGCGCCAAACATTCAGAGTTGTAAAAATACATTTTAGACACCGAGCACACTGATGCATGTGTTTCCCTCAGATCCTCCGTCGAGGGAAAAATGGGGCAAATTCGTGTAGCAGCACTACGTTCGTTTTGGCTCGCAAATGTAACCCCTTTGTGCAGATGTAGATGCCAGCAGACATGGAGCTGCTCTATTTATGCACGCAGTTACACTATTCTATCACTAGATGGCACACCCAGATCAGTTATTGAATATTAATTGGCAGGCCGAGCTCAAACACGGTTCAGAATGTGGATGAGTACAGTCCCATCCCTGTTTCCCAGGAGTTGCATGAATTAAACTCCTCAGCTAAGCCTGATGTGCAAACTGCTCAATATACTTGCCCATAATATCTATCCAGCGGTTAAAAAAAGATCTCTTGTGACTAGAAAAAAATTGTTGTCCTTTGTGGTAACTATTTCAGCTATAGTGAGCCATTTTTATCCCAATTGTGCGTAGATTCATCTGTCGAAGAATTCAGCTGTCTTCTGGAGCCTCATACAGTCCGTCATGGAAATACAATCACTTCAGTGGTGGATCAGGCTTATCTGCGTAAACGCACAGCTATAGTTCACACCCACGTAAAACTCTCCCAGTAATTATCTTTTCATTGACATGATTTTCATCCAATTTCAGACAGTATAAGCTTTCCTCAGTAATTGAAAGACATTGATTGGACCCGCAGAAAAGTATTTAAACACTTGCATAATAGCAGTTAGGTTGTATTCTCTCAACTTTGCGCAGCTGAGAATGACGTGATTGCATGGAAACAAAGACTTCCTAAACCAAGCCTGGAGTGTTGAGCTTATATTTGCGGGATGGAAATGTGACCCTGAGAAGGAAAATGGCAGTTATTCTGAATGGAACAGACTGGAGGGCTGACAGCTTTGATTCTCTGGAGTAGAAATTCAATGATGGAGAGTTTGTCCACTTGAAGTGTGAGTAAAACTGTCTTTGTATGGTGTAACTTGCTCTATCTTACTTCTAGCCAGCTAGCTAACTAGCCAGCTATTTCTCATATTCGGTTTACCATCCACGATCACAGAGCTAGTTTGTCACACTGGGTATCAAGAGTAGTCAATAGCCTTTGCTAATTATACTGCAAGTGCTGGCATTTTGCTTAATATGGCTATCTGTTTTAGAATTTATACCGCATTCAACAAAATAAAATGCCTTGGATTTTCACTCATTTAAAATGCAAATAGCTTGAAGACTTCGGGAAATCCCCTACTTCGTTGTTGCACCGACGACTCTGTTCAATCGAGGGTAGCAAATTGCCTGGCTTTTTCTTGATGGTGAAATGTCTGATTTGTTAAAATAAGGTATATTTCAGGTATTAATGTGTTAGTGAGTTATACTTGCTCCTTATAGGGTGTGAGAAGCGTTGTTACAAGCTTGCGTTTCACTTGGATGATCGGAATTGTAAACAGCAAGCTTTCCATCTGAGTGAACTTTCTGACCGCAAAATAAGCAGGTCCTTTAATGAGTGCTTGTGCTTGCTGATATGACTTTTGTAAAAAAAAAAAAAAAAATGGATGAACTGTATCATTGAAAAAAGGCATGTTTTTGGTTTGAAGAGGTTACTGGTGCCCATTGATGTCCATCTGCACCTATATTGATAAACTCATGGTAACTCATGGTAAATTCAACTAGAAAATTATTCATATTGAATTTCATGAGTCAAAAGTTGATTTGCGTTAAAAATATGATTCTTTTATGATTTGACAATGCGCCATTTTGAAGGCTGTGTGTGTTTGGGGAGCCACCTGGAGAGCTGTCTTATTTCGCTTCCAAAGAGGAAGCCAAATAAGATTTCATGCTCAGATGAAGAATACTTGTGGTCTAGGAGTTTACGATCCCAGAAATGTATGGTTTTAACCCCCAGCCATTTTTCAATCCTCAGTATTATTTTTTTTTTGACAATTTCAATGCTGAATATTCATAAAGATTTCTTATGTTTGCAGCCCATTTTCTCTATCAAAATCATGAGAATAAACTGAAGTACAATGGAATTCTAAATACTGCAAGTGTCTTGTCTCAGTTGAACCATATTCCCCCTCTCTATGAAGCTTAAATCTTGAATTATAAAGCATTAAATAGGGAAACGTATAAATAGCCATATTTGGCTTCTGCGCAAAGGGGTTAAATGAAATGATTCAAAGCTGAACCATGCTGAGACTGCAATCAATTTCACTGGCATCAAGAGTTAGGCATTCTCGGATGCAGTCTCGGGGACAATTATTGAGGGAAAAATTTGAGAGTGTATTTCAGGCAGCTGAAAGTAACAAAAATACTTTTTTTTTTACCATTTCTGAAAATGTTTTAGTTTAATGCATATTCCAAACAACCAAAAACAGGAAAAAAGATTTTGTGTCATATACTTTAATTCAGACCATGGAAACAGATTCAATGTGACCTTGGTACTGCCCCAAGAACTATCTACATTCCCCCTATGCTGTTACATTTTGGAGAATCCTATGTAGCCAGGCTCTGGTAGTTTTTTGAAGCAGGTGAGACCCCAAACAGTGAACAAGTAAAAAAAAAGCTGCATGAGCAGAGAATATGAAGCATAAGTAAGGGTTAATGTAATTGAAAATATTATCAAGAGTATTCAAGTGCAGCAATTGGCTTGCATTAATGGTTTGTGCACTTCTGGTATGAATTTAGATTTTCCTATTCCTTTTCTGTGAATTAATTATACAGGCTCAGGAACGTTAATCAGCACTTTGAACAATTAATTGACACATTTTGAAATGCTTATCCGAGGGTAGCACGCACCAGATTTGTTGGAGAAAGCTTAAGTCATTTTCAGATTATGCAGTTACATTTTAAAGCTTGCCTTATTGTATCTGTTCAATTTTACGTTGTTTAAAAGACATTGCACCACTTTTTGGAGGTTGTAGGAATGTGAACTATCAAAAATGAAAAGTAATTTTATTATACAGTGTTTTGCAATAGGTCAGTGATCATGTGCCTTTTTGTGTTTCTGTTTATAAAAAAATATAACCAGGATGTTACAGGGTCATTTTACAGTGTCAGCTGTCAAGGTGTGATCTATGAAACGTTGCAGTAAACACTAAAGGACACACACTCCTTTATTGGAAGATGGCTCATGATAACAGACGATAAATTTGGAAGCATAACATCTATTATTCAGTTCAGAGGGGCAGAGATGTTTATTACTGCATGTCCAATAATACTGGCAGTATGGAGTGTTTCTCGCTTTGTGAGAAACTGACATTCATTGTACAACGCAGTGTGATATCTGTGTTATATGCCCTGTTCTGTAAGTCATTTCATTATGATTTGTTGTTGGTTCCATTGGGAATGGTCAGGTGGTTGTGCATTTTTCCATAAAATGATTTATTTTACTTTTTTTCCCCCCTTTTATTTCGCTATATTTTTGGTGGGGTATGGAAAAATGTACTACTCTGTTGCTCAAAAACTACCGTTTCTCCTGATTTTTTTTTTGCTCGATATGAAATTAGTCAATATATACGAATGATTACTGAGGTCTAAGTAAATAAAACCGTTTATTTTTTTTTTGGGCAGAAAGGTTGTGTAGTGGTCTTCCAGTCAAACCCCTCTGAGGAGTTTCATGAGAACACCTTAGCTGCACAACTTTTTTGAGGATACTCCAGTTTCCTTCCATTGTTGAAAAACTTGCCAGCCCACTTCATTGGAGAAGTTGTCTGTAGATAAGACTGAATAGAGCCCTGTGATAAATGGTTAATCTGCATTGGATGTATTTCTGCTTCCCACACAATTCACGTCATGACTATAACCAGGGATAAGTGGGTTAGAAAATTGATTAATTTACCCCAGGAAATTAATCTGATAGATAATATCTATGTATTTTTTGATCAATTAAAAGTGCATTAATTTTGTTCATTTAGTAAATTATTACTTCAGTGACTATGTTCCTTAATTTTTACCAAGTTCATTCTAAATTTTCTGTTTGCACATCTCTGAATGCATCAAGCACCATATTGAATGTTACCTATGGACGTGCTGGTAAAAGTAGAGACCAATGCTGGATTACTTGGCAGTATATTTGAGAGAACACCATAGACATGCCTATTATGTCTTCTGTCACATTTGTTTCCATGATTTTATTTGTAAACTTAATTGAATATGATTTTTTTTTTACTTTAAATTAATCATCTACAATTTTTAGCCCTGGGTTTCAGGTAAGGGTGGGGAAATGCCCCCTTGTCAATATGTTGTAATAAGCCTTTTCAAATTCCTACTACATTTCAGTCCTTCTGAAAGTGACATGCAATGTGGCTTAAAAGATTGTTGATATATGGGCCAGGCTCACGAAATGTGCCCCCCCCGGTACTGAAAAATAATGAAAGTACCCAAAGAGCTTAGCTGTGAGTGGTTTTTAATCTATAGGTGTTGTGGGATCATATTCCAAAGCCGTGCGGCATTAGCGTTTTTCATTTTTTCGTGGTACCTGGTCAAAGTTGGGTCCCTCAACTCATTATTTGGGCCGGGTTTCTGCCTTAGTTTCAAGACATGCATATCTTTTAAAGCCTCATACATGCATAGATATAGCTATATCTTCTCAAAGTGCCCTGATATGTATAGAAGGATAGTATAGCTGATGGAAAAATGGTATATAGGTAATATGCTGTTGGGATTGTCAACCCTGCCATGGCCTGAAGTCGGGGTACGTTTTGCGTGCGGCTGCAAAATTGCTGCGCGAGTGCAAACTGCTCTCTAACACAAAGTGTAAAATTAATTCAGGCAACCCTATGCTCTCAATGGTAATTGTATGTGATAAAGGTATATGTCTACTCTCTGAATACCAAATATCATGGTCATCGGTGGAATATTTGGTGAGTTATACGCATTTCCCTATACCCTTGCTCGTCTAAGTCAGAAACACGAAAACCTACTGTTTGCCTATAATCCATCCAGAGGCCTATAACTAGTGATAATAAAGTTATTTAAGCCTCCAATCAGTGTTATAATTGTATATAAGTGATGTCCAGAGGTATATCACCTGAAATTAGAAACCCTACAGTGATTTTTTTCCCTTGGGACCCCGTCGCTGCAGAAAAAAAAGAAATTCTGGTCTGCAAATACCTGAAAAATGTTATAAAAACCTATATCGAAACTCAAAAATCTCCTAGAAACACTCCTTATGGCTTAAAAGTATGTAGCCTAGGCAATATCAAGCCAGAACAGGTGTCTATTAGCTCAAAATATCAGTATATCGGTCAGAAACCGAATCTAAGTTAGAAACCGCGACTAAGTCAGAAATCCGTCAAGTGCACCAAACTCAACCCGACTGACTTGCTATTGCCATAATACTTAACTAATAGATAGAATAAGAGTCTCAAGTAGGTAATTGATCACTTACCAATGGAAGATGCCACTTGTAAGCCGGTGGACAGGCTGCTTGACAGTTCTTTTTTTTAAATTTTGGGTCGTAGGTTCCTAGGTATGATAATTGCATGTTTCTGTCTTTTAGTTATGGTTATTTTGTTGTAGGTGTTGTCTGGTGTCCCTGACCACCTATGCATGTTATTTGAACAAGTTTATGACTGATTGGCCACCGATTGCGGCCACAGCGGCCGCCACGCCCCGCATCAGTATCTGCCTGAGATCCCGGTTTCTGACTGAGAGTGTGGGCCGATGCCACCGATATTTTTCGATTTAATCTTTAAAAATACAATTCGCCACATTTAGAAAACACAATATATCATGTCCCCGACCACCCATGCATGTTATTTGACAAGTTTATGACTGATTGGCCACTGATTGCGGCCGATTGTGGCCGCCCACGCCCTGCGTCAGTTTCTGCCTGAGATCCCGGTTTCTGACTGAGAGCGTGGGCCGATCAGTCCAATGTTGGGCCTCCGACCGACGCCATCGTTATACAACCCCAATTCCAAAATAGTTGGGACGAAGTGTAAATTGTGAATAAAATCAAAATGCAATGACTTTTAGATCACATGAGCCAATATGTTATTTACAAGAGAACATAGATAACATTTCAAAAGTTGAAACTGACGTTAACATGTCAAACCAACATGGAATATCATGTTCCTGACCACCTGTGTAACGACTGGGGCCACATTTGGCCGAATACGCCCGGTTTCTGCCTGAGATGCTCGGGTTTCTGACTTTAAAATCTAAGGCAGAAACCCTAAGACAGAAACCGACCAAAATGCTTTGTGCGCTGTAGCTATGTCGTTATTCAATAAATAATTGATCTAAACAGTGATTTCCACTTTGATTTAGGCCAACAACAATACCTGAATTGCTTTTGGCTATATCTTTTACAGTTTTTTAAAAATACATCTAAGTCAGAAACTTTTCTTAAATAGGTCATTTTTTGGGGACACAAAAATCCCACTCAATCCCTGTAGGTTGGAGTTTTTTTTTTTTGGTTTTTTTTTCTTTTTGCCCTAATGCACCATATGCTTCATCCTGAAGGATTATTAGGGTGTAGGGACCTTTTTTTATTTTTCTAGAGTGCTAAATGTAAAATCTAATTCAGAAACCAGTACCTTAAGGACAATTTATTAAATGTCACCGCAATACACAAAACGACGATAGGGACGTATGCCAACTGTTAGACATAGCCTACACATGTCTATTATGCACAGAAAAAAATAAAATAAAATAGAACACACTTAAATATAAAAAAACAAAAGTGAATTATTTCACTTTTTACATGGACATCAAAAAAGTGCCATTTTTGGCCACTTTTCCAACTTTAAGGGCAAAAAAGACAGGGAAATGTTTATCGCAGACCGACAAAAGTGGGGTGTATCCATTCATGGTGGTTCTGGAATGATCTAAACAAAATGTAAGATTTGCTAGTCTGTGGACACATTTAGGCGGGGGTGGTGCACATTTCCTGAGCCTGGCCCATATAAAGGAGTTGCAGCGTTATCCAACTGCACATTGCAGGAGGTCACACAGCTTGTTGCTTTAAGTCAGTTCCACTTGAAAAAATTATGCGTCTTTGGGGTGTAGATTGCACAAGGGAACCCTGACTGATATTTACCTGGCCAACTCCGTAGAAAAACCGCTGACAACCATTTATATTGTTAAATAGGTAGGTTATTTTAGAATTTATTTTCTTATTTATTTAATTTGTTTTTTGACATTGTGAAACGTATTTATTGTTACTTTTGGCAGATATGGAATAAGCATTGTAAGATTTTCAGGATCTTCATGGCTTGACAGATCCTCTCATTTTGTTGCGTTTAGGCAAGATAAATATTAAAAATCAGGCATCTCACTCAGTCATTTCATTACAAGTTGATTAGAAACTGCAAAGATTCTAGACTTAGTTTAATAAGCTGACATAAAAAGTGAAGTATAAGCAAACATGTTATGGTCTTTGTTATTGAAGAAAAGTAAACTTACTTGTTGAAATTTCCATCTGTTAATTGTCAATCTTAGCAGCATAGCCAAAACTTCTATCCAGTGCCAGAGCACCACTTTTCAGCCAGAGCATATTTCCCCAGCACATCCTCTTTTTCACCTCTAAATAGTTATTTTCAGCCCATTGAAAATGATTTTCACTGCACTAAAGAGGCTTTGAGATTCACCCCTTGGTAGACCATTAAGGAAATCTCCCTGTGTAAGAAGATTAGGTTTTAAATAAAAGCCAAATGCATTCACCTTATCTAAGCCACAATGCAACACATGCAGCACAGGGTAAGAGTTGAATATTGAAGTTAGACAATTGAGCAGAGAGAGAGAGAAAGAAGCAGAGAGGGAGATTAAAAGAGAAAGAGAGAGTGAGAAAGAGAGTGGAAGGTGTGAAAAACAGTGCAAAAGCGGAGTTGAAACCAGGTTTTGGAAGAAGCGAAGCCAAAAAAAATCTTTGGAAACCATTGAAAGAACACGCATAACAAAAGCTCCCTTGCGTCGGATTAAAAGCGACTCAGCATCTGATCAGACAAACGCACAGCCTTCCATGTGCTGCCTTTCACCTGCATTCTTTAATTCCGCAAAATACTGCCACTGCTGCTAATGCTCCAGGTTATAATGGTATTACACCGCTTTGAAATCGATGTGTGTTTATAGTAAAGCCAGATTTCCTGGGCCCCAGTTTTGTGACCACTGGGCTTATTGAGTGAAGCAAGTTAGCCTGTGACCTTAGCATTGTGACTCATCGATGCAGACTCAGCTAATGGGAGCTGATACCAAGTCACCATTACCACAAAATGTCTTTTGTCCCCTTTGACTCTTGAACAGTGATATAGCAAGCTGAAATTTCTGGGCACTGTACATAGGCAGTCTCTGTGGGCCCCTCCAGTCTTCAATGAAAAATGACATTTTTATAAAAACTCAACTCCACTTAAGAGAGTAACAACACACTAAAACACTTTAAAACGTCTATAATACTGTTCACCTATGGAATCGAATGATGTGTCTTTTTCTCAGCAGTTGAACAGAGATGTGCTGGTACCAGCTTTAAACTGAAAAAAAAAAAATCAAGTTCAACACATATCTACTGGCTGAAATATGCACAGTGTGTTTCCTTGGAGATATTTACATTTACATGGGCGATCATCCATCTACGCATCACCCAGTGCATGTACACATCACCCACAGTATGAAGGCTAGATTTGAAAAGGGCATGAACCTTCCTTGGGTGCTTTCATCAGCCTAGATAACTTTAAAATTATTGCACTTGTGTAGGATTTGGTACAGTGCATTTAGTAGTCAAATTATTCAAAGCAGTTTTCAGCAACATGTTGTGGTAGGAGTTATCAGTTCGTATATTGTTGATTTTGATCTTTTGTTAGTTGTTGTCACTATCAGGCAGAACTGAAGGACTTAAATGCAGACAGTAGTTTCAATGAGCAAAATATTTATAAAAGAAGTGGTGAACCTCCCTAGCGGTCTAAGAATCTCATCTGGGTGAAAGTGGTGAAAGTGTCTGATCAAGGAAGGGTCCAGGATGTCTCAGATGGAAGCCCAGCAATGTTCCGATAGTCTGCACCCCTCTGAATCAATCAGGTACTGGAGGCCCTGGCCCCAGCGCCTTACGTCCAGAAAGCTCCGGTCTGTTGAGATCTCTGAACTGTTGATAGGGCCAGGAGGACTGCAAATCACAGACTTGACTCAGGAGACGTCGAAAGTCAAGTGTATGCGTTGGAGTGTCCGTGGGAGTCAAAGCCTGACGGCTACAGGGCGGGTCACTTTGGAGATAGGGAAGGGACCGTTGAAACATGGGGTCAGTTTGGGGGAGTTAACCTTGAGGGGGGAGATCACAGCTAGACTGCTAGATCCGCTGACCTTGAGCATAGCAAGTGACCCAGGATTGGTGACCGCCCACAGCTAGCTTCACGCAGCCAGACGTGCACATCATGGCAGAATGGGTATGCCTCCAAGTGCATTGGCAAAGCTAAATAAAATAAGCTGTGGGTGGCACTCTTACTTCCTTCGAGAGCTGGGAAAAGTGGGGTTGGTAGCCCAGGCAGCAATGAAATGGGGATAGGCCCATGGAGGCATATAGAGACGTTGACTGAACAGGCACTAGAAGCAGGACCTGCTGGTTGCGTGGACTAAACAACCATCTCAGTTCTGTTTCAGAGCCCTCTGAGCCATGTCTGCACACCTCTAAGATTAGCTTGACAGCTAGCAGTTCAGGGTCCCCAATACAATAATTTCTCTCTGTGGGGGTCAGGCAGTGAGAGTAAAGGGCACTGGGTCGAATCTCCTAATCTGCTGGACATGGGACAGGACCACCTCGACTCCTACATCAGAGGCATTCACCTCCACAATGAACTGCCATGAGGGATTGAGGCAGTTTGAGGAAGATGGTTGATAGCGCAATCTTAGGACCGGTGAGGAGAGACAGAGGTAGCTAGGGACTCGCTAAACACATTGTACACAGTATATAGGGGGAACCTTGGAAACATCTGGGGTCTCCTCTTCAAACTCAGGACTAGCACCATCGAGACCCTGGGGGTTCTGAAGGCAATGGTTCAACTGGCAGTCACTCTACTCTCGTACTAGGTAATTGGACTAGTCGATGCTGGGATTGTGTATTAGTGCCATGGATAATCCAGGATAATAGGTGCATGAGGAGAGTTGATTAAGAGTAGGGATAATGTGAAAGGTTAATTGTATATAATTGTAAGATCCTATATGAGGCAGGCATGGCTTGTGAGCATTGCTAAAGGTTGTGCTTGAAGTCTGGTAGCCGTGGCAGCAGAGGGAGTGTCACCCCAGAACTGCAATTGTTGTAGCTTGGCAGTCAGGATGTCTATGCTGGACGTGAAGGAATCCAGCATCTTGGTAATCGCCTCTAACTGAGCTAAGTGATGGCCCAGCAATGCACCTTGCCAATCCAGCACAGTTCAGAACAGACTACAGTCTGCTGAGTCCAAACTGGCGAGTTCCTTCTGTTATTCGGAACTCGACTGAATTGCAGACAGTAGTTCCAATGAGCATGTTTATCAAAAAAGCAGTCAGGCAGTCTGAGTCAAAAACCTGAGGGCAGGATTGCAGCACAAAAAACAGTGAACAAGGGCGCTATCCCAAAAAAAAAAAAAAAAAGGGAGCAGACCACAGTCGTCACAATGTGCAGTTATGTAGATGTGTAGAGAGGGCAGTCCAAAATCAAAAACTGGGGATTCAAAAAGGTCAAACACTGAGAATCAGACTTGGAATAGAAGGCTTGTAAAACACAGATCAAAACAACCAGTAAGAACTCATGACAGGAGACTGACAAAAGGGTAATATATGTTCTACAAAACCTAATGAGGAAACTAGACACAGCTGGGAAGTGGGGCTAGTGTAGAAAACAAAAGGGTGGGGTTAGAACTAATATAGTAATACAATTAACAGAGCACAGCAGCAGGGAGACATGGCATGCAGAAGTGAAAAGGTATACATGAACACATGGAGATATGCGGAAAAGGATGAACATGGAAACAGAAAACACAATAATGTAAAATTAAACTGGAGCCAATAAAAAAATACTGGCTAATTCACAATACTGAAAGTTACCCTTTTTGTTGTTTTCCATTGTTCATCCATTGTGTGAATATTGCCTGGATATACTGTCACGATTAAACTTTATTCGCTTTCAGTTTTGTTCATATTTGGAATAGCTTTATGAATATTACTATTTTGCAAATATTTTTGGGTAGATACTACTTTACCAAGTGGTGCTTAGTATTTTAAAATTTGGCAATGGGCCATAAATGTGTGTTTTTTGGCTGCGAAAGCACCAATGATTCCCATGCCTTCCCTGCAATGCCTCAGAGACCTTGTGAGTGGCTTTGCTTTGCTGGAGGGCCTTCAACTGCAAACTCTTCTGCCTTATAATTTTCCGTTTGCTATTCTCATTTCCCCTGCAAGTCCATCACCAATTGCCATCAAGTGGAAATGCGATATCTGACACGATGCAGTGCGGAATCCTGCCGACTACTTGTCATTTCTTCACCTTGTAACTCAGACATGTATCTCTTAGCTATCCTTTCACACCAAGTTTACTGTAACTTAGTTATTTAGCAAGGATATACAAGACCAACAGTCAACCTTGATTTAAAACTAAAAATTATTTTATTTCTCGTAGTTACAAAAGGTAAAAGTATTAATTTTCATCTCTCCCCCTAGCTTACCACCATGATTATACTGTTTGTTTTCATACTAGTTTATGTCAGCTAATAAAATAACTGGGAGTGTACTTGGCGTTTAATACTGTATATTTTGTTTGCTAGCTAATTTTACTATACTTTAAATGATTGGTAAACTGATTTTCATCAGTCATATCTATGCAAGCTGATTGAATCAATGTGTTCCTGCTGATGGAGATCTCATTCAGCTCTAAGAAATGGATGTGCATTTTCATTTGCAATCTCCATGCCGGTGAGGAACACTAGTGAGGTTATGTTGTTTAGTGGTTTTATTTGTGTAGTGTGAATTAGCACGTGTACTCGCTTATTAGCATCCTCCCCTCCCCTCTCCACCTCCAAGCACAGCTAGCCAACCAAAATCAACCCAAGGCCACTGGCATCCTCATTGTCATGCCCATTTCTTTGTGCAATTTTTGAAATACCATAGTAGGTGAAGCAAAGCCTAAAATGTTACCCTTATTCCTGCTATGAGGGTAATCACTTGTAAACTATTTAATGAACATTTAAACAATAATAGTCAAAATTACATGTTATACACTCTAGTCCACAGGGGTTTGATTATCACACTTTTTCTTGCATTTTCCAACCTTATACTTTATCAATAACTTGTGGTATATATAAACATACCATCCTCACTTATTGTATGAAGTCTACCATGATCTATCTTAAATCATTATTAATATAACTAAAGTGCTCCACTGTCACAGCTACTGGCCACAAATAGATAGCAGTGTTCACACTGTAAATGTGAGTATAAACGAATCACATAGGCTAATTGAAAAAACTGCAGTCACTCTGTAAAAATGTATTTGAGCCCCTAAATGAAGGCCCTTTCAAAGGCTTCAGAAAATGCATTTCATTTCTGCAAATAGTTTAGGTTTTGTGTCTTGAGGAACAGTTCGCATTCAACATTATTGCTCGGAATAACCTTTAGTAGTCACTTCTTGAGCTTAACCATGTCTCACTTCAGTTCCATCAGAAGAAGAACCTGCTGCTCCACTGCCTGCAGCTGGCTCTGGAATTGAGGGTCATATTTTTTCATCTACTTAGCTAATTTACCTCTGAGCCATTTTAACGTTGCTACGTGCTTGAAAACTTCTCCTCTTTCAAACACAGTTGAAGTCTTTTCCTTAGTTTGCACATTTCCCGTGTTATTAATCTTACAGGGACTAACGTATTGCCAGCCAGCCATGCTTCTCTTCAGAGCCAGCCAGCTGCTAAATACAGCAGTATCAACTGAACAACACAACTAGTGTACACTGCTATTTAGGATGATCAAAATTTTAGTAATGTTCTGCAAAAATACTGTAATTGCAAGAGACAAAAAAAAATTTAATAAAATCTTTTCATTTGCTACAATCATTCAATGTACTAGCTCATGGGTTACTCTATTCCACATTAAAAACCAGTCATCACAACAAGAGAGCTATCACTGACTGGTTTGATGGAATGACCTGTCCCTTCCAGATATTAGCTAATAATACTAGGGGGGAGCACAGTATCTCCAAAGAAACAAAACACAAGTGGAGTGGATGCGACTGAAAGTATTTAAACATAATTTGAATTGTGTTGGTTTCCTCATGTCTTTCTCGCGGGTATAAGTCATAAAGTGATAAATTTTAATGGTACTGTCAACAAAAAATAACAGAATGAAAAATCAAAGAACTTGAATACATTTCTGAAACATTTTGCACTTATCATTGCCATATAGGACAGCAACGCATGGATGGAGTTACAAGAGAGCAGATAAAGAGTTCAGTTTAAATTTGTACTCAGAGATTTAATCAGTGCTTCAATAAATATTTACATTTATCTGAAATGAAATTACGTTGGGCTGCTGACTTGCGACTCTGCGTCTTGTCTCTGGGATGGGATGCTGCAGAATACTTAATGAGGGATGTGTCAGTGTCAGTTTCCCTGCGACAATAAACAAGTCATTCTTGGCCAAGTCAATTTCTTTCACAGGATTTATGCATTTACAGAGGATAAAGGGCTGCTTGACAATGGCAGTCCTTGTGAAAGAAAAAGGCTTTTGATTTGAAATGAAAAATATAATTTAACAAAATAATTCAGTGCACCATTTAATTTGTCTGCACTGATGTGAAGCCCATACTGCAGACATTTTCTTGTAAAACATAATGGGCTCTATTTTCCAGAGTCAATGGTGCAGGGCACATGGGCTCAGTCAGTGACACGGTGCTTGGGTGCACTGGATGTGCCCTCTGCATTTTGGTTTTTTTATGATCAAACAAAAGGCTCATAGTATATGAGGCAAGTGTAGAGTGGCCCGGGTTAGGCTGAATATGTTATCACTGGGTCTGTTGTGGATTGAATCAATCGCGGCCAATTGATCAACTGACTCTTTCCATTTGTTTAAAGTGCTGGTTACAATACACCGCACAATATTGCCAATTTCTATGGTCTACCTCTACAGTGCAAGATGACGATTTACTCATCAGAGGAAACTTATAGTTGGAGGAAACAAACAGTTTTCTGTGGAACCTGCAGAGTGGGCCCGTTGCTTCAGTTCAAAGTTCAAATCTTGTAAATGAAAGAATTCATTCAAATTTGTCCTCATTTTCTATCATTAAAACTTCTATGAAACCATGCCTATATGTATAATTATTATTACCCAGTTTTATACTTCCATAAATCTGGTGAGCTATAACTATGACAGCAGTTTTATTGAACAAAATAAACCAGGGAAACTCTCAACAATGTTGAAGACAGTGTTCACAGCAATAAAGTGACTTCAAAGATGAGCTTTTACTTGTACAAAATATAAAATTATAATTAATGAGTCCAACATTAATTAAAACGAGCTATAATTTTAACTACTCTTGCACAATTACAATACAATTATGGTTTGTGTTTATTGGTATTCTTCTCAAGGAGAAAATGCATTACACATGAGCAGGGGCACCAGGGATTAATGCCACAAGAAATTTGAATTTACCATTTCAGAAAAAGCTGTCTTCTTATATTTTTGAAGCCCTCTGTCCATGATAACCCCTTGAATCATCCTGAGTTTCTGTCCATTTACTGTATGGCACCTCTGTACCAGGAACTAAAATGGATTATAGGAGCAGCCATAAACAACTAAATACCGAATAAATGCAGAAATTTTATAATATAAAATTTAGAAAAGAAAAAAAAGAAACAACAATATGGTGTTTTTTTTTTTTAAATCTCTTTGGGACTTAGATCAATGTCACTGTAAACCGCATGTGATCCACAAAATAGCTGCTGGATGGCTTTGGAATAGGTTATCATTGCTATTTCGGAAATCTCCAAAACCAGCATCTTGCCATTCAGTGGGCTGCAAATATAGACCTGGTCTGAGCAGATGGCTGGCGTGGGTAAAAATGGCAGGAAATGCTGACTGCAAAATTGCAATGCACTGACACGGCATTGTGGTGCCTCTTGTTCACTGAACGATCCCTGACAGCACCTATCCTCCTACTTCAGTGCATGGTGACTAAAAATATTGCCAGACAGGCTCAGGTGTGCCAAAATTGATGAGAAAAATTTATTTTTGGTTTTTTCTTCATGTTCACATTGCGAGACACCCTGCTTCTTTGATAAACGGTAAAAAGGTCATGAATGAGTTGCATCAGACTTATTTATTTATGTATTTATTTATTTTAAATCATTTCAGAAAGTCATATTGATAAGTTTGGTGGATAGTTCTGCTGAGTAAAACCCTGTATAGTATTGCTTACATCAGTGTATCTTCCAGATTTGGTAGGATCCTTCATTTTTATGTGGTAAATCTTCCGTAAGTCAAGTTCTCTTAGTTATCCTCCTTTATACAACAGGATTCAGGTTTCATTTGCTCATTTGCTATTTTAAACTATAAGATAAGAAGATTTGGCCAGGCTGGAGGCTATGAGGGGATGATGCAACACCAGTGATGACAAATGTCAGCTAATCAATGGACAGAAGTGGACTTTAGTAGGGAGACAAAGAAGCAAAGGGAAACAGCGAGACAATCAAATGAAATAATGGATTGGGAAAAAATGGCTGTGAAATTTTGGTTCTTTGATGTACTTGTTTCTCATATTCTCAGGCAAAGAACTGAGAGCAATATTGAGTTTAAATAAAGGAGGAATCATGTTATAGAAACATGTTATATATTTTGTGCCTCAGTCTATCTACCATTTTAAAACATAATGTCTTATGTGGAAACCCACCTTTACGTGTAAATGATCTGCATGGATTCAGATGTTGGTATGTAACCTTTGTAAACCCAAATGAAGGTAGATGTTGCTCAGATGACAATCCTGGGTATGAAAAATGCATTATTGCCATTTGCCATTTAATCTTTGAAAGCTTACTATTCAAACCTTGACGGGACTACAGACTGCGACCAAAATGGTGGCATATTCGACCATTTTTTGAGAGTGTGCGAGTTAAAATTTTTCAAAGTCTCATTTGTGCAAGTGGCCCAATCTGGGAAAAACATGGCTCTGTAGAGCCGGAAAGCACGTGCAGTTCTAGATGCTGTAGTGGCAGCATCTTAAGCAACAGATGACAATGGTTCATGACAATAGGTACATTTACTTGGAGCCTACCACTTCCAAACAGAAAAAGTCCAAACAGAAAAAAATGCCCCATATAAACACCTCAGTCCGCATAAACAGGCCCAAAACGATTGACATTACAATCAGTTGCAGAGGGGTAGATTTAATCTTTTCATAAGTTGACCAAAAGAAAAATTGTATCCTACCATGTCACGTTAACATTAAACAATTTTATCTGATTAGCTACTTTCTGACTGAATTCTTTCTGCACGTACCCTCTGTCTTGACATAAATATGCTGTTTCCAATCTGAGCTGGTCCTCTGCGGGGAGTTTGTTTCTATGAGAAACTCTTATAAAACTGAATAAAATTCAATGCTAAGATGGCGGAAAAATCAGAAATAACAACCTTTTCAAACAAGTCAGTGAGACAGTTATCCAGTGGAAGGCTTGAGTTCAGGAGCACGTCGGGACTCAAAAAATGACAATGGGAAGGGCAGTTCAATTCAGTCATTATTTGCGGTATTAAATGATCAAACCTTTTAACAAATTAACTGGAATATGTCTGACTATATCTGTAATGTACTTTACAGTTTTTGTTTGAAATTATTTTTCAAAGAAGGCCTCACAATTTCCATTGATACGACATTGAACTGAATGGTACACTCAAAGGAGGTCACGTGACCTCTCATTCTTGTGCCATTTTGCACTGGTAATGCAACCTCGCTTATTTTATTTAGAGGCAATTGATAATGTTTAATTTCTTTCTTTTATTAGTTTCTTTGGTGTTTAAAGCACAATCACATTCCATTTTAACTAAAGGCTTGCAAAACCGAATTTGTGCAGCCTCAGCCAACTTTCAATTCTCTTAAATTAAAGTTACGTGAAATTTAATGCAAAAAGGTTGGCTATCATATGCAGCAGGTCCATATTAACAGAGAATGACTGTGTGGGAATTCTGGATTAGGGATCAAGTGCATCTCAGAGGATTTATTCAGATTTTATGCTTGGAATATGTAAATGTCCACATCTACCCAATCACTTTATGTACCGTTCATTTAGCAGTTTAACCGTTCGTTTGGAATCATCAGTCGGAATTATTTCATGACTAACGAAAAAAGAAATGTGTCCGTGTAGGCCTAAATTTGGAGTGTATAGGAAACTACATGAGGTGTAATCAATATATACACACATTGTCATTTCACTCTATCAAAAGATGTATCATAGTAGCCTGTTACACACCAATGTCCACGCAAATCAAATCTATGCCGGTATAAAATGGCTTGTGAACAATGATAGCGACGGGTTACTCATTCAAAGTATTTACGGTGAATAATAAATAAATATCTTATATGTATGCCTAGTTAATGGTCTGTGTCATGGAATTTTATATGAAATAATCTGTGATTGAGTTCAATTAATATATTAAACATGCCAAAAATAAAGTAAGTATTGTTTGTTTAGTTGAGTCTATATTTCTGTCATGGATAAGTCAGACTGGCTTAAGTGGCTAGGCTAAGTAGTGCTATAATTTGCTTTGGGTACATCAGCAAGGATGTATACTGTCATTTCAAAAGCATTGAACAACAAAGCCGATGAGTGAAACATATACATTATTTTATTTACGTCAATATATTGGCCACAGTGTCAATAAAGACAGAAAAATTATGGTGGGTGTGGACCTATGGTGTCAACCACTGCTCTTGGCTGCAAAACATTATTTTCCAATTATAATATTGTGCAAATATCAAGTCTTGAGTCACTCTCAATCTTTAACTCAATGCAAAACTAAGGTATTCAAATTGAGACTACTATTCATCAACATGCACTGCAAGGTCATTGCGATTATTTCCACGCTGTACCTAAAAAAAAAAAAAGGGGGGGAGGTGCAACTAAGTCATGTGCTGGTGCGATCAACTGAGTAAAGGCCATGACCCTATAAATCCCGAAACTACAGAAGGAATGCTATGTTAATTGGAAACTGACCACATTTCAACAGATTATAGTTTTAGTGCCGCAATAAGTCACAAGTTGTGTTCCAGGTAGCAGCTGTCCATTACCGTCCAGCTTGTCCCTTCACCTCCTGATCCATTATGAAACGCGACTAATGAGATCAGAAATCGTCATACTCCGGGGCACAAATCTATTAAAACATACATGTAATTCTGGTTGTAAAGTAAGCATGCTTGCCATTGTGCATATATACTTGCAGTGCCCACTTTATATGTTGTATATGAAGACCACAAAGGAGAAACGAGTCCAAATTGATCATTTTTGTATATTTTATATGTTATATATTATTATTATATTTATAATAATATATTATAATATGATATATTATAATATTTTATGTATTTGACATTTTTTGCATATTTTTTCAGTGCTTTGTTTCTAAGATCATTTCAAATTTTTAATTCATCATTTCTCCACAGTGTCAAGATGTGACTCTAATAAATTTTTCCATTGTGCTTTTCATATATGATACACCTTTTTGCACATTCATGCAGGCAACACATAAGCACAAGCTGAAAGGCAGCATTAAAGTCCCCCATCTCCCTGATGTGCACACATATTACCACTCTCCTCAATAATCTGGCGCTGTATCTCTCATGGCGACTGTGTTTTAATGCCATAATAAAATCTAGCTGATAAGAGGGACTTCTGTCCCCCGAGCCCATGCCTTTGGCTGAGCCTCATCTCTCCCCTCTCTCCTTTAATATTTGAGAAACACAGCAATAAAGCCTGTGCGTGCATGTGCATTTTGTGTGTGTGTGTGTGTGTGTGCGCGCGTTTTTATGTCACGCGCGTGCCTGGCAGAGGCGACATTGCGTCTTTGTGCTTGAATCTGTGGCTTGGATAAGAGAGATAATGACTGCCGGAGAGCACATCAGGAGACGGTTTCAGCGTCCCAGCTCAATGCTTTAACCTCTATTGCCGGGGTGACTGAGCCGTGCCACACACCAGTCTTTAAATTACATCTGTAAAAGAGTCCCAGTCATCCATGTTCAGCCAATCAATACTTTATTACTGGGGGAGAAAAGTACAGACGCCCATTTAAGGTGCAGTCATTTTTCATCTCTGCATCCGTAAACCAGACGTATGTTAAACGGAAATAATTGCATTAATACGTCTTCCGTTTATTTATTTCTAGGCCCATCAGGCTATGCATACTTAGGAGGTGAGACACGTAATAAATGACCACTTTTTCTAACTAATCATGTAGAGCCACAAAATTGCATTTCCTTTTTAGAGTCTATAGCTTCGTCTACATTTTCTCTTGGTGCCTCTAAGCCATTGTATGAATGTGACCTCCAGGTCCTGACAATAAAACTAAAATCCATAAAACCTTGTCATGTGTACAGTTGCATTTAATTGGAATTATTGATTTTTTTTTTTTTTTTCATTTTTTGCTACAATATAGCAAGTAATGTCCTCAGAACCATGGTTGCACTGACAACTGGCAATATGTTTGAGATAATACCAACACCCGTATTTCATCTTACAATGGAGTCATTCCACAAGCATGTCAAACATTATGTATTGAACCACTGGGCTATAGATATATTAAGTTACCATCTGTAGCTTAGCAGAAAAAAGACTCCTCTTGGATGAATTTTTATTGGGACAGACATATTTTCACACACATTTTTCTATGTATAATACATACAATTGCAATGACAAAAATATGTTTTGTTATTAAATCAGTTGACCAGATGACTAATTACTCTTGTCATCTGGTCATTCTAATTGAAACAGCAATGACTGTGAACGCAGAAATTGCACAGCAAATGTAGCAAGTAGTTCATAAATTAAGAATGAAAGTCAGTGTATACTGAATGGCTCTCAAGAGTGCTGGGGAAACTGTGCACTTGCAGAACCATTTCAAAATTTATGCTGATTGTAATGCACAGGAGAAGTATGGTTCTAAATATTATTTCTCATACCACAGAACACCGAAACACCATACAGCCAAACAAACATAAATTATTGCCACTGAATGATTTAAAGAAGCTGTAATGTGTTTTACAGTAAAGTGGACAATATTCCTGGCTTAAATGTATTTACATTCTGCAGATGTTGGACTTTCGAATTCACTGAGCTGCAAAAATGCCTTTATAATACTGCTTTACAATATTGTGTCCTTGCATGTTGAACTGGTGAGTCTGGGTGACCTCAAAAAAAAATGAGCAAGAGCTGAGTAGACCATGAAAAAAATAGGGCAAACGCCTTGTTTCCTGATACCGTAGGACGTATTTATATTTCATGACAAGCGAACGATAAAAACAGGGAGTGACAAATGAGCTCATTGTTTTACTGTGACTGTACATCACCACTGACATTTACCTCAGTCTCATGCCCTTATATCCCAGATATAAAGGATCACCTGGTTGTGTTCCTACCCCCTGCCCCCTCCCACCACCCACCCCCATGCCATTAGAAATGCGTGGATAAAGCTGTGCTGGCGGGTGGGTGTGTCTGGAGACATTATCGTCCTCACGGCTGATTTACCTCTCCGCGGTGGGCGCTTGCTCAGCTCGCCACGTGAACGCGTCCCTGCCAAGCCTCGCCGGTGCTGCCGAAACCTGCGCGCTACTACCACTGTCACGCTGGCTACAGGCTTCACGGCTAATTATCCCCCTCCCCATCCTGCCCCCACGGGTGCTCTCTCCCGAACGTAACTGTGGACAGAGGCTGTAACCTCCCCGATAGATTGTAGAGGACCTTTCCCAAATCCCCGGGGGGGTGGCTTCAAGCCTTTGCTGAGCCAGAATGGGTGGAACAGGTGATGGTTTGTCTATCTATGCACCCATGACATTGTGTGTATTCTTGCATTGGGTCTCTGTACATGCATTTGTACACTTATGCATGTCCGTGTAGTTGAATATGAACTGGAGTATATATATATGGAGACCACAAAAGAAAAACGATCAGAGTCCAAAATTTGCATTTTTGTATATTTTAGATATTATATATTATCATAATATATATATAATAATATAGAATTATTTTATATATTTTTATTATATTTTAAATATTTTATTCTTTTTGCATATTTTTTCAGTGCTTTCTTACTAAGATCGTTTTGAATTTTTAATTCGTCATTTCTCCACAATGTGAAAATGTGACTCTGATCATTATTCCATTGTGGTCTTCATATTTAAGCCTGTAGATGCCAAGCTTCTGTGCTCGCATTCACTTGTGCCATTGTTTGTGTTTATCTATTGTTATATTTTGTCGACATTTGGCGATTACTTGATGTCCATTCCAGGAAAGGGTAGAGAGGTACTTTTTTTGCTGTAACTGTTACCCATGTGTTTTTCCTTCACGTGAAGTTGATGGATGGTGCAGGTGGAAAGAGGCTAATCGATGTGTCTGTCGGCAGTGCCCAAACCGTTATGGATAATCCTCCGCGCAGAGCTCCCAGTCCTGCTGAGAGAGATGGGTGGAAAGCGGTTGCCTTTTGGGAAGCTGAAGAAAAGGCTGCTCTCCTGTATACTTGACGAAAAATACTGCAGCCTTTCAGGTGAGCTTGGCAAGCTTCAAGAGAAGGTGTGAGAAATGGTACTCCTGGGAATTAAGCACCAGTGAGACCGGACCATGAATGGAGCCAATACATCAGTAAGAACAATCCACAACTCTTCTCCGCCCAGCCGCGCACCGACAAAAACATTCCACAATCATTCATTTCTTTATTCTAATCTATAGTCATTTGCTTTGCCCCTCACACATGCATGCACGCGCATTCGCACCTCACCCAACAGACCTCACCTTAGACACACCTCTCCGCGTTATGTATATTTTGATTGCCAATATCTTTAGTATAGACAGCGGTAACTTAAATTTAATGGGTGAGGGGATGAAAAAAATAAATGCAATTTGAGGCACTTTAGATAATGGATGGATGGAAAATCAGGAAGTTATTACAAGTTAATCTTTCTTCATTATGGCTCCCTGCTGGTGAAAACTTTTGCAAATGTGGAGAGATGGAATCAGCAGGCCAGCAATTTCACTCATTTCACTCAATATAAGTGGACTGTGTGGAATAACAAATGGCTTTCTTTGCTAAAGTTATAGAGAAGGGTCATTTTAGAAGATGAACAACTTCACAGTGCTGTTATTTCTTATAGACTGCACCTTTATTGATTGATACCAAAACAAATTCTTCTTGGGCTAATAAAAAATCTCTCACTCTATTTCAGCCAGCATTGTATTCACACTATAAAAATTTGCTTCTGTGAATGATAAATTCTGCTGAAGTTAGGGCTGCCAACCAGCCAGTGTCCCAGACATTGCTGTTATTTCACATACCTGTTTTAATTCCAGTTTGAGCCAAGACAGGCAGTTAATAGATGAGAATCACAAATCTTTTACTTGCATATTTTTTGTTTTCATTCCATCTACCTCAAAGAAAATGCAAAACTTGCCTCACAAATAAGGAAGCTTTTAACACCTAAGATAGACCATACAACTGTTTTTATGTATTTGCATTTAAATTTAAAATGCACGTTAATGCGCATATATGTCCACCTCAGTACTTCCGGAATAAGTTTGTGTTTGAAGCACATAAATCCCTATGTTGGTGTTGGCAGATTCCAGGTCTCTCCCAGATAGCAGATCCGGAGCGGAGGTGCTTGCTATCTGGGTATGTTCTACCTCAACTGAAAAGCATGTATTGCCCTGGATGATATGACAGTCAGTTACAGTTCACTCCATTACCTTTGAGCCACAGTCAGCACAGGATGTGATGCCACAGGGTTTGTGAAACATTACCACATACTGGAGCCCAGGGCTTTGACAGGATGGGTCACCGAATAGAATTGAATGCAATGTTTATGTTTTAATAGCCCTTTATGGTAAAAAGTGCTAGTATCAATGGAATGCAGGTTTTCTGATCCCAGGATGGGGATGGAGAAATAACAGCACAAGTATTGTGCACATTTAATGTGTAGATGTGAGGCAGCACACGCAATTGCTTTCCTCCCGATTAGCTTCTTCTCTTTAACATACCTTGAAGACTTCAATCTCATTTTGGCACTGAACCTCTATAGCCTGCACTACATTCCACTAAAGAGATTATGCCATGATTAGAATTCATAAAGAACTCCTCTTGGCTACTGAAAAGGAAATGACTATTAAAGTATGGCAGTTCATTTTTTTTGCATGGGTCGCCTGGAAGTTTTGCATTCCTGTCCGCATGCACTAATAGTTTAAATGCTTCTTAATGTTTCAGACCCTTCAATTCACAAAACAGCTCTAAGATTTGTGATCAGAATGCACAAGAATGCATGGTATAATAATTACTCGTAGTCATAGTGCAATTTAAGAAGATGGAATAAGTCCACACTAATTTCTGAAAAAAAAAAACTTTCCATGCTGAAAATAACCATGACACTGGAACATCAAATTGATTAATATTTCCCTTTCCTTTGCATTAATTTATTTTTAATTGTGCATGCCTCCTATAGTCTGTCTAGCTATGAAGTTGTTTGATTCTTGGCCATGCATACAGAACAGTACACTTACAGTTTCAGAAAAGAGCAAAGTTAATGGTGCGAAAGAACTGCTGAATGATGCTCCATAATGAGTGGCGTTCCCCTTCAGTTACGCATGAATTCTTCTGGTGGCTGTTTGAGTTCATTACATTTCCCCCGGAGGTGTGAATATCTGCTGTTACACTGAAGGGCCATGCAGAGAGAGGAGTCCAATCCCAGCTGAGTGCATTTCTCGGGTCAATCTCCAGCCAGCTGTCCCGAGGGCCTCTGGGGTAAAAACCAGAAAGAGGTCAACGTCTGCGCTCGTCAAGCAGGGATGCTGAGTTACACTTGCCTCAGAACAGACAAAACTGGGAACTGAGCAAATTTACTTCAGTCAGATTGCGACAATTGAATACTTGAGTTTCCAAAGGGCCCAACTCCAAGGAACACTATTTTTCAAGAAAGGTCTAATTTGCTCATGTTTTTTGCTCATCTGTTATGACCCATATATTTTTTGTTTATTTCTTTACAAGAGAGTGTCATTGGGATATTCTTGGCTGAAATTACAAAAAAAGTTCCCCTTTTTGTTATAAGATGTGCAGACCTCTAATTCATTGGAGTTGGGCCCTTTGGAAACTCAGTGATTCATTTATGTGTTGATGATATTTGATGTTAACTCAACTTATGTAGTAATGTATGAAGTACATAGTAAAAACTCTTTTATGCTCTATTGCACTCTATTTTGAATCAGTATTTTCTTTTCTTTTCGTTTACAGAGAGAGAGAGAGAGAGAGCTATGGATGTTGAAGCGGTGGGATTTGTATATGAAAAGCACAATGCTCTTATTTGTAGGTGAATAAACAACAAGGATGACAAGAGCCAAATATTTAAAATGAAAATAATTGACTTTTTTGTTTGTCTCCCTCAGTCTTACTCAAAACAAACCCCCACCCCGACTTACCCACACCCTGCCAAAAAAAAGACTGCCAAGCGCATCCTCTTTGGCAGGATAGAAATTCTGTTGCCCTGGTCTCCTTGTTTTGAGTGCCAAATGCCAAACTCTGGTCTTTGTTCTGCCTCTTTCCCAAGATACATCAGTCCCCTTTCATTAAGTTCATCAAGTCTTTCCTCCCCTTGACCCAGCATCCATCTTGCCATTCAGTACACAATCACAACTTGAAGGCATCCGTGATTCAAAAACATTGGGGCCCTTTGTCTATTTTTAAATGTGGGTGCAAATAAAGAACTAATGTGCTTGTGCATGCAAGCGAGAGCATGCGTCCCTGTGTGCTTATGTGTGTGCGCGCGTACATGCATGCATGTGTATGTGTGTGCGTGTGTGTGTGCATGCGTGTGTGAGTGCGTGCATGCGTGTGTGTGTGTGTGTGTGTGCGCGCATGTGTGTGTGAGTGCGTGCATGCGTGTGTGTGTGCGTGCATGTGTGTGTGAGTGCGTGCGTGCGTGTGTGTGTGTGTGTGTGTATGTGTATGCGCGAGTCCATCTGTGTATGTCTGTGTGAGTCATTGCTTGTCTTCAGCTGTGTGGCTCAGTCTTCCCTGCAATGGCACAATGCCATTTGCTTTTGCGTCATACAGCATTCAGAGGCAGATGGGTTGAACTCAGAAAGCTGAAAGGAAACTGTCATTTTTCACAGCTTCGGTTAGCCAGTCAAGCCCCCTGCATTTCTTCATGAATGATACTGCTTGATTACAGAAAATGACCAACTTGACTGCATAACCTCTTGATGCTCACAATACACACGCACCATGCGCGTATTCATGCATGTATGCACACACAGATAAACACGCACTGTGGGTAACTGAATATATCTACCCAATAATCTTGCCCTGCATATGCTTGACTCTGCTTCTCCAAACAGAAAAGAAAGTTTCAGCTATTAAAAGGAAGTACAGTACAGCACATCCAACAGTGCAGTATGGGGTTGTTTGGTGCCCTCAACAAAGTTCTAAGAGATTTTGATGATCAAATGATTAAACGATAAGAGACTTTTCTTATCATAATTGTCCTTAAAATATCTATATTTGAACTGAAGCACAGAGTAGAAAAGTATGCAATTTATCTGGAGCATGATTCAAAAACTCAATAATTTCAAAATAGATTTATGGCCTACTTGTATTGCAAGGCAAATTGTTTTTATTGACTGATCTCCTCCTTCCAACTCACTCTGAGTAAGATGTTAATAGAGCGAACAGTACTTGTATATCTGAGATCATGCTCAAAATTTAAATGCAGGGGGCACTGTTGTGAAATGGGGAAAAAAAGAACAAAGCTGTCATTTTCAGGACTGGCTCTCAGAGTCTGTTGACAAGTCATAGAAGCATAGACATTGAGCTCAGAGAAGGCCAGTCTACAACATGACACTCAAAGCAGAACAGGTACTTCTTCAAGTTACCATGTCAGTCAGTGAAACGTACCAAAGTAATAGCAAAGGAAGAGGTTACAGAAGTGAAAGCAGTCCAAGGCTTATCCAGACCTGTCTTTGCATGGCTTTCTGTTTCGGTGATTTTGTCGTTTTCATTGTACTGCACTGCGCATACAAGTTTTTATTTTGTTATAACACATTTCAAATGTCTGTCTTATTAGATTTGTGTAAATTGCTCTGCTTTAGGCATGTCCCTTGTTCCCTTTTGTGCTAGTAGAAATCAACAAATAAAATGCAGCTAAAACTGAAGAGGTATATTTTATTTTGTTGCTCTTGAAAAAAATTCCAAAAAAATTGTGATGGTATGTAAAATGTAAATAAAACAGAATGCAATGATTTGCAAATAATGTGAACTCTATATTTGTTATGATCCAGACCAGGAACCAAATGTGGAGTCAAGAGTACAATCCGATTGTAGGGTATATTGATAGTTATATGGTCATGACAGAGGGACGGATTCCAAAGCAGAATGACACAGTTCAGTTCAGATGGTACAGGCTTAAGTGTGGGGGCATGTCCGTGTCCAGCCAGTGGCGTCTCTGGACATTTTCAAGATGGAGTACACACTCGCCAGAGCAGAACTGTCTGATAGCTGGACCAGAGAGTTTAGCATAAACAGAGTCCCAATCCTGATGTCCGCAGAGGGTTTGGGAGGTGTTCTTAATAAACTGGGCAGAGGAAAGGCTGAAGAATGATTAATATGACTGCGGTCGCAATCTTGGAGACCGACAGTATGGCTTGGGAGCTTGCTCCTATTAAGAACACTAGGAAGAGAACTTCCGCATTTAACTCTCATTAAAGATCACAAATAATTTCCATAGATTATATACGTTTACAAGGAAAATACTGACTGGTTGCTAAAGGGCATACAGCAAGCTACTATCTAGCGACTATCACTTTCAATATAAGGGGTGTATATATATGCCAACACACATGTAAGGAAATGGGAAACATGAATACAAGTCTCCTGGCAGGTAAAGCACGCAGGATGTCAAACCAATTAAAGGAGACAAAATATCTAAAAGACAGGCATGGTGATGGATGGGAGGAGACATGAAAGGGATTCACACGAGGGTTGTGACAATATTAAATTGAAAATAGTACTAAGATGAACTTGATGCCATCAACACGTTTCGAAAAAGTTGGGATGAGGGTAACCAAAGACTGGAAGAGTCATCTGATACTGAGAAAAATTCACCGATGGAACCAATAACAGCTCATAGATTCATTGACAACGGGTCAGTAACATGATTGGGTATATAAAGAGTATCCCAATGAGGCTGAGGGCTCCATCTTACACTCAGCGCAAAGCAAAGGCAAGCATGTACAACCTCAATTCTGAAATAGTTGGGACAAAATGTAAATTGTGAATAAAATCAAAACGCAATGACTTTCAAATCACGCCAGCCAGTATTTTATTCACAATAGAACAGAGATAACATAGCAAATGTTAAAACTGAGAAATTTTACAATTTTATCCACAAAATGAGCTCATTTCAAATTTGATGGCTGCTACAGGTCTCAAAAAAGTTGGGACAGGGGCCTGTTTACCATGGTGTAGCATCCCCTCTTCTTTGTAACACAGAGTGGAGGCATCTGGGCATTGGGGAGACAAGTTTCTTGAGTTTAGCCATTGGAATTTGATCCCACTCTTGTTTAATACAGGCTTCCAGCTGCTGGAGAGTTTTGGGTCTCCATTGACGGACTTTTCGTTTAATTATGCGCCAAATGTTCTTAATCGGTGAAAGATCAGGACTGCAGGCAGGCCAGTTCAGCACACGGACTCTTCTACTACGAAGCCATGCTGTTGTAATAGCTGCAGTATGTGGTTTTGCATTGTCCTGCTGAAATACACAAGGCCTTCCCTGGAATAGATGTTGTCTGGAGGGGAGCATATGTTGCTCTAAAACCTTTATATACCTTTCAGCATTCATGGTGCTTTTTAAAACATGCAAGTGTCCCACACCATATGCACTAATGCATCCCCATACCATCAGAGATGCTGGCTTTTGAACTGAATGCTGATAACAGGAGGGGTGGTCTTTCTCCTCTTTAGCCCGGAGGACACGACGCCCATGATTTCCAACAAGAATGTCAAATTTGGACTTGTCTGACCAAAGGACACTTTGCCACTTTGCTACAGTCCATTTTAAATAAGCCTTGGCCCACAGAACACGGCGGCGCTTCTGGATCATACTCAACAATGGCTTCCTTTTTGCATGATAGAGTTTTAGGTGGCATCTGTGGATGGCACGGCGGACTGTGTTTACAGACAGTGGTTTCTTGAAGTATTCCTGGGCCCATTTAGTAATGTCAATGACAGAATCATGCCCGTGAGCGATGCAGTGGCGTCTGAGGGCCCGAAGATCACAGGCATCCAGTAAAGGTCTTCGGCCTTATCCCTTACGCACAGAGATTTTTCCAGTTTCTCTGAATCTTTTGATGATGTTATGTACTATCGATGATGAGACCTTCGGAGCCTTTGCAATTTGTGGTTGAGGAACATTCTTTTTAAAGTACTCCACAATTTTTTTTACGCACACCTTCACAGGTTGGAGAGCTTCTGGCCATCTTTACTTCTGAGAGACTCAGCCTCTCTAAGACATCCCTTTTATAGCCAGTCATGTTACAGACCTGAAGCCAGTTAACTTAATTACTTGCTAAATGTTTTTTCAGCTGATTCTTTTATATATTAATTGCTTTTTCAGCCCTTTTTTGCCTATGTACCAACTTTTCAGAGACCTGTTGCAGCCAGAAAATTTGAAATAAGCTCATTTTGTGATAAAAATGTAAAATGTCTCAGTTTCAAAATTTGAAATGTTATCTATACTCTATTGTAAATAACATATTGGCTCATGTGATCTGAAAGTCATTGCATTTTGATTTTATTCACAATTAACACTTCGTCCCAACTATTTCGGAATTGGGGTTGCATTTGCTAGTTTATTACTGGCACAGTTACCATTTTCTCTTCCAGCACTCAGGTTGTGTAAATAGTAAGTGTACTTGCGTTAAAATGAGCACCCATGGGCGTTTTGATTCTAAAATGAGGTGTTTACAGGCGCATTGTTAGCGTGTTGCTACCTTGAGGCAGCGAAGGCAGTTGCTCAATTGACCAACAAAAACTTGGTCCAAAGTCAATTGTCAGTTTTTAACTGCTAGTTTAAGGGCACATTATTAAGATAGTATAATACGCCTTTGTAGGCAAGTGCACAATGCGCGTACACTGTGCTCGTTACACACACAGGGAAGAGCAGCAGTGCACAGACATGCAAACAAATAAAAATCAAAAAGATTACAATGAGAGAAATTATTATTGTGTAAATCAAAATATTAAAAACAAGTGGTGCCAGGCACAACAAACCCCGGCCCTCGCACATGTTGAACTTTTCCTACATTCAATAGGCATCTATTCTGGGTCAGTGGCAATCCCCAAACCCAATTTGGGGTCAATCTGGCCATAAGTTTTGCTGCTAAAGTGTTAACAAACAAAGAGAACCAAAAACAATACCCCTTGCCCTCCCCCTTCGGGCGGGGCGGGGTAAAAATAGATGACATAATGGCAAGTGGGCGGCACGGTGACACAGTGGTTAGCCAGTTTAAATTTGACGCCAGTTTAAAACAAACCCTGGCTTCTAACCCCTAACCCTAAACCTGAACCCAAATGCTAAATGTCAAATAAGGATGCCAAAAGCCTCCTTTTGCTTTTTATATCGACGCTTGGTCAGGTAGCGTCACTATATGATGAGTTGAGATGCGAATGTGATGAACTGGTGGATGTACAACAAAGATTTTGCGTTAACTTTCCTTGTATGAACTCACATTACGATAATATAGAACTTCATCAATGTACACTTTGTCATGAAAGGTCAATGAACATGACTGATTCTTTTAATTAATAGCTATGGCCTATTCGATGCTCTTGCTTGACTCAAAAGAACTGTTGCCAATCCCATTACATCCATGAAAAAGGAAGTGTCTTCCCATGTGTGGTTGCATGGTAACGTGTATGTTTCAGTCCTTTTGATCGTTGCCACTCAGCCAGATCACTATAAGTTGCCCTCGAGGTAATTGATGGTCCATCTGAGCTTGTGTTATGGGGGGGCATGGTGCATTTGGATCTCTTGAATCGGCCATGTATGCACCTGAATAAAATTTTTTGATGAATATTTGTGTCTTTATTTGGAACGTTTTTCAGTTTTATTAGCCTGCTATATTTGCCTTTACTTTTGTGTAGACAAAGTTGTGTTGTAACCCTTGTTTCACGGGTGTTTGTTCAATGCATGGGGAAAACCTCGAGGGACCATAATTAGAAGCAGTCCTCACTCAGTCGTTTAAACGCTTGATTAGGTGACCGATTGGTGGTTTCAAATGCTGTATGTTTTTCAACAATAATACGTTTTATTTATGCCTAATTGTTTGCACATGGGATTGAGGTGTCATTTCGATTGCTGTGCAGCGCTGAATATACAATGTAAGTCGGACATTTGAAAATGGCACTGAGAGGCTTAAACTGTAGATATCAAATATCTGTTTATTTAGCCATCAGTAAATCTATCATGTCATAGTCCAGGGCTATTCAACATTATCCTGCAAGGGCCGGTGTGGGTGCAGGCTTTCATTCCAGCCCAGCACTTACACACCTGACACCACTACACTAATCAACCCCAAGAGTCTTGGCTAAAGAGATTGATTAGTAGTATCAGGTGTGTAAGTGCTTGGTAGGAATGAAAGCCTACACCAACAACGGCCCTTGTTGAATAGCCCTGTCATAGTCTGTCCCTTTACTGGAGCACAGAGATAAAACATATTTTCAAAATATTAATTATCTTTCATTGTAAAGAGACTGTGATAACTACACAAAAAATAGCCAGCCTGAAAAGAAGAGCACCCAATCTCTTAAGTCAGAGATAATGACATTATTTTTTACACAAGTAGTCAGCATGTACGCAGACTCCGAAGATGCGTCGTTCCACATCAGGGAAAAATTCTACATTCTACAAGAAGCTGTTCTTAATTTTTTTTATTTTTAAATTTTATGGACAAACGCTTTTGAAACTGAAAATGAGATACTGGAATTTGGTCAGTACTAACTGTTTTGTGCTTAAGGTTTACTTCCCCGCGTGTACGTTAGAAAAAAAATGATACAAGATAAAAACAGGCAAAATGGGATCTTTTCTATGTTTTTGATAAACTCCTCTAAAATCCGAATGGCTAAAAATGTCAACATATATTTTTCTAAAATATTTTGAGAGCATGCATGTACTCCAGATTGGTGTCAGTTCCTCCATCTGCTGCTGCTAATCAACAAAAAAATCTCCAACATTTGAACTTGAGATTTGTGCATACTCCATACATAAGTGGATGAAAATAAATAATAGAAATTGGATTTTGGTGGAAAATGACTATTTTCATCATTAAGATCAGTTCTCCAGTTTAAAAAGCTTTAAACCATCTGTTTGGCATTTATAGTTTTGGAGACACAGAGCTCTTTGTAACAGTAGTCAAAACAGGTGGAATTTCAATCATTTTTTCTTTTGGCTGTAAGAGGTTAAGATTCTTTTTGGAAATCATGAAGGCTGCATCCTCGGGGCTAAAGAGAAGAGGGACCATCCAGCTTGTTATCAGCACACTGTTCAAAAGCCAGCATCCATGGTGGTACAGGGGAGCATTAGTGCACATGGCATGGATATTACTCATCTGTGAAGACACCATTAATGCTGAACGATATATACAGGTTTTGGAGAAATATATACTGCCGTGCAGATGTCTTTTTCAGCAAGACAATGCCAAACACTACACTCTGCATGCATTAAAACAGTAAAAGAGTCTGGCTGCTAAATTGGTCTGCCTACAGTTCAGACCTGTCACCCACAGAAAATAGTTGATGCAATATGAAACAAAAATATGACAAAGGAGGCTGCAAAGTGTGAACCAGCAGACATCCAACATCAAACAAATATGGAAAACCATTTTGCTTTCAAAAGTACAACAGTTGGTCTCTTCAGTCCTCGAGCGCTTACAGAGTGTTGTTGAAAGAAGAGTTGATCCAAGTCATAAACAGACCCTTAATACACTCTTTTCTGTGGAACTGTTTAATTCTGCCACACCGGATGGGTCTTTGAGCATGATCTGCCTGTTTTAAGTCATGCCACAGCTTCTCAATCCAGTTCAAGTCACAAATTTGTCTAGGCCTCTACAAAACCTTCACTTCATTTCTTTTGACCTGTCCTTGTGTGCTTCGGGTCATTGTACTGCTGCATAATCCAACTGTGCTTGAGCTATAGATTACGAACAGCTGGTCAGACATTCTCCTCCAGGATTTTCTGGTAGAGAGCAGAATCCATTGTTCCATCATATATGGCAAGTTACCCAGGTCGTAAAGTAGCAAAGCAGCAGCTCTACCATCAGACCATCAGACTACCACTACTGTATTTGACAGTTGGTATAATGTTTTTAATGTACAATACTGTGTTATGTTTACGTAAGGTGTGAAAAGGCCCATGTCCGTCGAAAACTTCTACTTTTGACTCATTAATCCACGGACCATCATTCCAAAAGTCTTCCGAGTCATCAAGATTTTTTTTGGCAAATGTGAGACCATCCTCTGTGTTGTTTTGCCAGTGGTTTTTGTCTTGTGCTCTCCCATGGATACCATTTTTGCTTTTTGCCCAGTCTCTTTCTCATAGTGGAATCATGAACACTGACATTAACTGAGGCTAATGAGATTTGCAGTTTTTTAGATGTAGGTCTGGGTTCTTTTGTGACCTCCTGTGTAAGTTATTAATCCGCAGTTGGAGGAATTTTGTCAGGCCAGGCATTCCTGGGAAGGTTCACCACTGTTCTAAGTTTTCACCATTTGTAAATAATGGCTGTCTCTGTGGTTCACTGGAGTCTCAGAGCTTTAGAGATGGCTTTGTAGCCCTTTCCAGATTGATAGATGTCAATGACTTTGTTTCTAATTTGCTCTTGAATTTCTTCAGACCATGGCAGCATATGCTGCTTTTTGCAGTCTTCACATTGCCAAACAAGTTTTATTTCATTGATATTTAAATTCAACAAGGTTATATTTCCATTATTTCAATGATTGTATTTCAGTCAATCGTTTTATTTTTGTTAATATTTGAATTAATCATCAAATGGATAAAAAACAGAGGCATTATTTCATAACCACTTTCATTGCCATTTACCAAAGGGTGCCAATATTAGTGGAGGGCATTGTATTAACAGACTCGAGGAACAAAATATTGATGAAAATATCAAGTCTAATCATCTCTATTCCAGGAAAAATTTAAAAGTTAAGCACCACCAAAGTCAAAATGAAATTCTCTGATAACAGGCAAGTCCTGAACTCTGCAGATTTGCACAAAGTTTTAAGCTTGCATTTCACAAGCATTTCATGCTCAAAATACTTCATCTTGAACCGTACTTAATTGCTTGTGCTGAATGTTAGCAGATGGGGGCACTTCTGAAAACTTTCAATGTAGCCAGATAATGACTCCTTCATGGGACAGTAATATCAGACAGTAATATTTATCCTTATATATTTCTAATATGTGAGAATTTGTGTTTTTCATTTTTTCCCCATACATTTGAAATGATAGATGTGGTGTGAGAGTGTGTGGAAAAGGCTAATTTGTTGTGAATCTCATGCTCAGTGCATGAGAATTGACAGCTGTGTGAGTATTCTACCACCATTTTGCTGAGGTTGGGTTATATCAAAGAGCCACGATATACAATGCAATCATGATAAATTATTACAATTCATTTTGGGTATGTTGGCACCTATAATAATATGAGAAATGCCAAAAATCTCCATGGGCAAGCTCATTTCTTCGAAACTCCCTCTGGAGCCATCTAATTTACAAAACCCAAAACCAGTGAAGTTGGCACGTTGTGTAAATCGTAAATAGAAACAGAATACAATGATTTGCAAATCCTTTTCAACCTATATTCAATTGAATACACTGCAAAGACAAGTTACTTAATGTTCGAACAGGTAAACTTTGTAATTTTTTGCAAATATTAGCTCATTTGGAATTTGATGCCTGCAACATGTTTCAAAAAAGCTGGCACAAGTGGCAAAAAAGACTGAGAGAGTTGAGGAATGCTCATCAAACACTTATTTGGAACATCCCACAGGTGAACGGGCTAATTGGGAACAGGTGGGTGCCATGATTGGGTATAAAAGCAGCTTCCCTGAAATGCTCAGTCATTCACAAACAAGGATGGGGCGAGGGTCACCACTTAGTGAACAAATGCGTGAGCTGATTGTCGAACAGTTTAAAAACAACATTCCTCAACGAGCTATTGCAAGAAATTTAGGGATTTCATCATCTATGGTCCGTAATATCGTCAAAAGATTCAGAGAATCTGGAGAAATCACTGCACGTAAGCGTCAAGGCCGAAAACCAACATTGAATGTCCGTGACCTTCGATCCCTCAGGCGGTACTGCATCAAAAACCGACATCAGTGTGTAAAGGACATCACCACATGGGCTCAGGAACACTTCAGAAAACCACTGTCAGTAACTACAGTTCGTCGCTACATCTGCAAGTGCAAGTTAAAACTCTACAATGCAAAGCGAAAGCCATTTATCAACAGCACCCAGAACGCCGCCGCTTCGGGCTGGGCCCAAGCTCATCTAAGATGGACTGATGCAAAGTGGAAAAGTGTTCTGTGGTCTGACGAGTCCACATTTCAAATTGTTTTTGGAAACTGTGGACGCCGTGTCCTCCGGACCAAAGAGGAAAAGAACCATCCGGACTGTTATAGGCGCAAAGTTCAAAAGCCAGCATCTGTGATGGTATGGGGTGTATTAGTGCCCAAGGCATGGGCAACTTACACATATGTGAAGGCACCATTAATGCTGAAAGGTACATACAGGTTTTGGAGCAACATATGTTGCCATCCAAGCAACGTCTTTTTCATGGACGCCCCTGCTTATTTCAGCAAGACAATGCCAAGCCACATTCTGCACGTGTTACAACAGCATGGCTCCGTAGTAAAAGAGTGCGGGTACTAGACTGGCCTGCCTGTAGTCCAGACCTGTCTCCCATTGAAAATGTGTGGCGATTATGAAGCGTAAAATACGACAACGGAGACCCCGGACTGTTGAACAACTTAAGCTGTACATCAAGTAAGAATGGGAAAGAGTTCCACCTGAAAAGCTTCAAAATTGGTCTCCCTCAGTTCCCAAACGTTTACTGAGTGTCGTTAAAAGGAAAGGTGATGTAACACAGTGGTAAAAAGGCCCCTGTGCCAACTTTTTTGCAATGTGTTGCTGCCTTTAAATTCTAAGTTAATGATTATTTGCAAAAAAAAAAAATAAAGTTTCTCAGTTTGAACATTAAACATCTTGTCTTTGCAGTGTATTCAATTGAATATAAGTTGAAAAGGATTTGCAAATCATTGTATTCTGTTTTTATCTACGATTTACATAACGTGCCAACTTCACTGGTTTTGGGTTGTACATGGAAACAAAGGACCATGCCCACGAGATCAAATTCTCTGCCCACTGACATGTAGCACTAGCAGAAAATGAACAATTAGCTCTTGTAGCTGGTGGAAAATCATAAAGAGGTAGATAGCAATCTGTCTTTGTGCATATCATCAGACTTGGTGTATGCAGAAAAATAGGGCCTACTCTTTGGGAATATAAGTGCAAAAGACTCAAAAAATAATAGTTTCCCTCTTCCAAGTCAAAAGCAACTGTCCACAAATTTGAACCAGGTAGTTACGCCACTAATCACAGGCGGAAGCCAAGTTCAGGCCCTGACCGAAATGTAGTTTTGCACGCTACTTGGGTCAAAATAAATGGAATATTTTCAGTGAGGAAAAATAGAAGTACTATCAAAAATTTACTCAAACAGATTTAGGAGAAAAAACAGGGAACAAAAAATTATACGCACTCAATGACCCATATGGTACTACAAAGAACCAATATTAATTCTCAGAATGCTGAACATTAAAAGTGTGCAAATTTCTTTTGTTCTGACTCATAGGTTTCCACCTTTAGCATGCTGTTGTAGGTGAGCTTAAAGAGGGCTGTCTGTGATAATGCAAAGGATGGGGGTGATGTCAAGGTCGACCTAGCCATGATCGAAAGTCAATGTCCTTGAAGGATGTTTAAAAGTGACCTCCCAAGTGCTGTGCACTGCACCTCATATATGTTTTCTGAAGGGACTTAAGAAGCCATTTCAAAACGCAATTCATGTTTGATGACATTATTGATTTCCCACGCTCTCTCAGCTCTCGTTCTCTGTTGAGTGAACTGTACCTGAGTGCCTCCTTGCTTCACCTCACTCCCTTCAAAGCAAACTGCAGAAAAATTTCATAATGCATCTTATCAGAATTGTTTCACAAATTATACCCTTGTCTAGACACACCTTTCAACATTTAACATTGTCTGTCATTAGTGTGACAAAAAAAAAAAAAGAAAAATGATTTCACTGAAAGTACCTTCTCAGTGATCTTCACCCATGTTGCAAAAAATTGCTTATGTCATGTGGCTCCTCACAGTTTTAACTGTCAGTCTAATTTGTTGATGCTTTTGCTGAGAAGGAAAGCAAATACACATTGCAGAATAGTCAGTATATTCTTGAATACAAACAGTATTTTGGATTCTCCTCAGGTCAGCAAGCTTACAGAAAATGAAGATGGCTAGGTCTAAATGCCAATATCACTTGTATCTAGAGAACAAATGACTCCCAAAATTAAGACTTTCCAACACCTGCACGCCGATGGTATTCATTACCATCACCGCTACTAATGAAAAAGCTATTACTACCACTATAATAGTCTTGTACTTGCATGAATTTCATCAAGTCCCTAGAACATTACGTTGACTGTTAATATTATTACAGTCCCCTAGAACAATATGCTGATCTTAGATATTATTATTGTTATATTTTATTATCTATCTATCTATCTATATATTTATTTATTTATTTGCAAAACAAGCACCCCTCAAGACACATTTTCTGGTTCAAGGGTACATACATCATGATAAATTCATCAAGTCAACTAAATATCACTGCTTTATGAACTCACAGTTATTAAATATAATCAGAGGCAAATGTGTGGTGCGTGCTCAGTATGAATGAATAAGAATGACTGTACATATTGATTCCACTTGAATGACACAATTCAAAGCAGCAACCAGTAAAGGGACTTCGGGTTTGTCACACTGGTGCCAGTTAATTACCGTGAGTTCCATTGTGTAAGGAATCATTCATTTTGTGTCCTGTTTCCTCCCTTTTGCCCAATGCTTTTTAAACATTTATTTTGTTTTGCTCTGCATTTGAGAGGTAGACTTGATTCCAAACTCATTTAGTTTTTCTTAAGCCTGCCTTTTATAGCGAGGATTGTATCATTTTGAAAAATGGCATTTTGAGTATAAATGCTGGTAGTATTTCCACTGTCTGTAATGCAGTATTTAAACTTTTGAAATTTTCATTTGTTGTATCGGATTATAAAAGGTCACAGCCGTGATATTTGTCCTTAAATATGAAATTGTCTAACGGAGTGTGACCAAAACAAGCAAATATGATTTTTAGAGTTCAATAATTTTCTCTCACTGTCGGCTCTGTTTATCATCAAAAAGGAGTATTTGCACATTGAGAGACCAAGACTCTTCCAAATCTGCCACTGCTAAAATGCTATTTGCATTTTTTTGCATTAGGATGTTTTTCCTCAGAAGAAAAAAACTGGCATCCAGGTGCACTTTCCGTGGATGATGTACCCCAGCTTTGGCGGAAAAAGGGGCCTAATTTTCTGCTGCATCTCACAAGGACAAGTGGAAGGTGAACACAGCTGCAATGTTATCCCTCCAACAGTCCCCTTCATGAGAGTAACTACATAGGCTGCTCAAAAAAGAAATATATCCCTATGCACTTTTGTTCATTTAGCTTCCATACTGAATCCATTCTCCAGATTTGTAGAGATATCAGCAGGGATTTGATCCACATTATCACTATTTTAATGTGTGTTTGTACGTAATCAGGGCCATGTGAGCCTGCATTGAAATCATTGGCAGTTTTTTTTTTAAACTGTTGCCATCTGAGAAATTAATCTTGGAGGTTTCTCGCCTTTTGCTTTGTCAAAGTGTAAGTACAGCCGCTGGCTCCCTGCCTTCTCCATTCGCAGCGCCATTTCCTTTTATTTGTTTTGCTCTAATCCACATTATTCATTCTTAATTTGAAACAAGAAAACCAAAAAGGGACTAACCTTTTGATGGTTATGCTATTCTGTGAAAAATAAATAAACCTTTCACTGCTTGGCGTGTTGCCACATTCATGAACACAGCTAACTCTGTCTTCATAGCCCAAATCTATATGCACACGGCAAATGTTTGAAATATGAGGATTTAAACAGAATTACAGACTTGTGAGAACATAATGAGTACTTCAAAGGTGTCTCAACATGCGCAAAAAAAATGTAAAAGATAATATAAATGTCTTGTTATTTTTAATGTAAATTGTAATATGTAAAATTATGTAAATACGAATTTGGAAAAATAAACTCAATAACAAAAATTCTTACTTGTGTGTTTTCATTTTGAGATCTTTCTCATGCCGTGCAAATAAAATCCCCGCTCCACGGACGGTTTGACATTTACTGAGAAGTTTAAAAGCATAAAATGGCAACCTCTGATAGCACAACCATTGATGTTTCCCCCCCAGCAGTAGAAAATGCGGAGATAGTTGTAGGCAGGGGTTTCTGTATTTGGTTAGAAGCTAGCAGCGGTTATTGCTGCTGAGGAAATATCAGAGTGAGCTGGTTTAAGGGAATGGGAGATTTACTATACTGGGGCTAACTTGTTGCTGGCTGAGAAGGGTGGTGGTTTCAGGTTGGTTGTGTAAAGTGTTTTGGGGTGAGTGGGGATGGCAGGAGGGTGTGCAGTAGTGGGTGCAAGTTAGTGCAGATCCACTGGCTGATGGTTAGCATTTTCCATGGAGCAGATACAGAGAATACACTGTTAATATATTAAGTTCTTCACGTCCACCCACTGAGAGGAAGTGAAAAGGAAAACTGGAGGAAGAGTGGATGGGGATTGGGGAGAGAGGGTGATGAAGTGAGCATAACAAGCATTATAAAGAGAGAGGCGGAGTGTCGGGGAGTGCAGAGAGAGATGGATTTCTTGGCCGGTCTCCATGCGTGGTCTGTCATTAAAAGCCCTCAGATTGTTTCATTGTTCAGGTAATTCACTGCTGCAGATTTGGCTCACTTCCTTTCAAAGGGGATGTGTGCATGACTGTCTGCGAGAGAGAGTGGGTGTCTGTGTGTGCAGGCAGAAGAGAATGTGTGCATTTTTGAGTGTGTGTGTGTGTGTGTGTGTGTGTGTGTGAGTGAGTGAATATGAGTATGTGCGTCTATGCGCATTTCAAGGTAGCAGAACTGAGGGCAGCGTTTCATGCCGTTTTCCCCAAACTACATTTCAAAGGGCTTGAAAAGATCTGGCTTTAAAATATGGGTGACAGCTGGGATCATGACCAACCCAAATCACCCTTTGCCTCCACATCTCACTGCCAGCAAGCGAATTTAGGGTGAAAGGCAGTATGAAAGACGGGAGGTGATGTTGCCCAAGTTGGAGCTCTGGATTTGGGGGGAAAGGTGAGTTGTAAAGAATGCTTCAGTACAGAGCACTCATTGCGGGGACAAAGCCACAAAGTTAACAGTTTTTTTTTTTGCAGGTAATGCAATAATTCTTCATGGTCAACTGGGGGCAGTGTTTTACAAGGGAAAACAGGTTTCAGTGAGGTACATCTTCACTCTAACAGGCTCACACTCAAAAGCTAATTGGCATTCATGCACATGCACACCCACAATCACAAAGAAGCAACCTCTTACCCGGCATATTTCAGTGTAAATAAAGGCACAGTCAGGACCTTTTGTGAAGTGTGGGGCCTTTATCTCACTAGCCAAGACAACAATGGTCTTAGAGGATATGTCCAGGAAAGGGAGAACAAGGCTAATTTTTTCAATGGCCGTATTGTCTTAACATGATACCATGCACAGCTTCAGACCACATTCAGATGGAAAATGCCCAGGCATGTAAACGCACGGAGGCACAACCATAGTGCACTCGTACTGTAACATTAAAACATATCACAGCTCAAGTACATATACCGCTAGACAGATCCATACAAAGAGCGACAGCAGGCGCACACAACCCAGTAAATCTACAAAATATATATCAAAACACAAAAACTTGCATTACCAATACACATATGCAAAGGAACACACCCAATACCTGACATAAACAAGTGAAGCTCTACCTATGTATGACAATACAAAACATTTGTGGGTTTTAATATTTATTATTATAATAATAATAATAATTATTATTATTCATCCATCCATCCATAAATTATTTCTCCTGCTTAGTTTCGCTGTTTGGGAACTTGGTACTATAATAATAATAATAATAATAATAATAATAATAATAATTCTTACAATCTTACTACTTTCCATACTTCTGATCCTGGACCCACTGCAAAATTCTAGGATTCAGTTTGGTTTGAAAGAGATCAATGTAAATGAAAACAGTGACAATTAAGGATTATATTATCATTACTGTTAAAAATCTGTTGTCAAAAAATTCTATTTAATTCAATTCCCAGTCCAACTTAGAATGTCCAATCATATCAAACACATTTATTGGCAAACTGCACTTCAAGGGAAACACGCAAGAGAAACAGGCCCATGCCCTTCCTCTGAAATACACGGGCGACCTGTTTCTTGATATGCCGTCTCAACAGAGTGGAATCAGGAGAAGACCACACCCAAGCAGCTGTCATCTGGACCATGGAAGCCTCAGTGATGCAATCAACAATTGTCATTGTGACTAGTGAACTCATCTATCCATGTCTCATCCACAGTCAGACACATACGGGACAAATATGCAATTACAGATGAGATAATTTCTTAACTCTTTGTATAGGCTCTCATTGAAGGGGCATTGAAACAAAATACATAAGCAGTTACTGGTCAAAAGGCAATGTTTTCATATGAATGATTCATTCAAACTTCAAATTTATACAGTTAGCCGTATTTGGAGCTCAAAAATACAACCGCTTCTTGGCATTTCTCCCTCATCATTTCTTTTGTGAAATGCAGTTAGCCCATATGTGAGGTGCGTTGGTGGTTACTAGAAATGCTATTAAAAGGAGAAGAACACCTGGTCGCTGTCCTTTTGATACAGTTGAACTGATTCATTGCAAGTTCACAGTTGAGTGCCCAATCCAACCACACAATGTAAACTCAGATAGTGTGGTGCACTCAAATGTTTTCTGGTAATTGATTACCTCAAAAAATCGTGTTAGCCAACTTAATTGGCGCATGTGGATGGTACTTTTAAAAAAAAAAGCATGACATATTTTGAAAATTTATTTCACAATGTTTTTAAGTTTTGTGCACACAAGATCATTGCCCTGGTGTGCACAATTTTTGTGGTAATCGGCTTCCGCAAAATACTTGAGTGCTGTACAATATCTGGGTTTCTTGTGCTCCATAAAGGCACAATTTAAACGTAAAGGTTTGGGCTTCACAAAAAAAAAAAAACTAAATTAAAAAAAATCTGGAGGAAATGTAGTATATACATTATATATACACACATATATACGTACATACGCTGTATATGATAATCATCTTCATCATCATCATCATCATCATCATCATGAAAAAAATAATAATGAAGATACCTGCAGGAGCATTTTCATTTTACAACTAATATGACCAATGCGTGATAGAATTTTGCAAGAATTACCACAGAAACTGAAATTGCACAGATGCAAAACCTGACAGTAAACCGGCTGTTTAATAGGTGGGGTAAGTAGAAAATGAACAGAAGTAATGCTCGTCGATGCTTCGAGTTATTAGGTACCAATTATACAGAAATGGAATGCTGGGCTGCTGCAAGGATCTTTGTAGCAGGATGGCTGTGGCTGTTACTGGAAATGGGACTCACTGAAGCAGGCTCGCCAGAGAGATATGTTGTAGTTTCCAGAACAATAAACTACTCTTTGTCTGCAGCAGTGGGTGTAGTACTGTCATTCAACTACCTTGACGATTAGCTTATGTGTCCTACAACAAGACCTATTTTAGGTCAGACACTGTTTTGTTCATATAAGCCTGACCATTTCTTTCCATGTTTGAATTCAGCATATATCGTAGGTCTAACATTTTCTACTTGAAAAACTTTGTCATTTGAAGGAACTTGACAGTATGAACTTGAAGTGAGGCAAAGGTAGGCTACTACACGAAAATATTTATGGAAGTAAATTCGCAACACGTTCGGTAATGCATTAAGCCAACTTGCTAGAAAGATCTTTAGAGTACCCTACATGGGCAAGTTAGCGAGCAATACTAGTGTCAGTGTTATGTCATTTAGTGTTAGATGGCCAAGTTATTGAGCTAACTCCATTGCAATGTACATAACTTGTTACAAAGATATCAAAATATTTCAGCTAGTTCAGTATTAATGTGCTACTGCTGAGCCAAAAGTTTTCAAACATGGGCCAAACATGAGGGGGAAAGGGAGGGGGTTGTGGGGATCACTTGCGAAGCCAAGCCAAGTTCATATTACAGAATTGTAGCCATGATTTTCCATTCCCTGAAAGTTTTTGGAGATGGCCAACAAAACCCCCCAGATCAGAGTCAAATCGCTGTTTGATTGTAATGTGTGAGTTCTTAAATTATGAAATCAAGGTGCTTGCCGATGCCTTGCGGGCACCAGAAAAATTTCAATGGGGCTAAATATCTGGTCATGTTGGGAAACTATGCAAAAAGCGACAGCCTATGAGAGCAGACAAGCTGGGGGAGCAACGGAGTTGAGAAAGAAAGAGGGAAGTGCACTGGAGCTGCAGCGAGAAACCACACACAACACGACTACAACAACAACTGCAACATGGGTGAGTTAAGACCAGGTTGAATTGCCTGTGACCACACCACAGAATTATGCCAGAGCCAATGTTTTATGAAAATAATCACAATTAATTACCCTTTGTATTTATTATTATTATAGATCAAGGCATTACAATAAATTATTAGTCCGGTGTTATAGAAAATATGGATAAAATCCCTAGATGCAGTTTTTGCAACAGCCACTAGGGGATTCAGTGAGCCCCCGGACCAACTCAGACTGCACCACTGCACCACACCCAAACCACCAGTTTCAAAGCATACCTGCACACTGAGATTCCTCTTTTTCATAAGTTGATTAAATGAAGTACTTAAATACATGGGAAGAGTTTCAGTGAATGGAAGCAAGGAATAAACAGTGTTTATGAGGCAATTTGCATTACTCAGTGCAAAATTTTTGGAAGTGTTTCATTTTTCTTACTCTGTGTTTGGGGGAACATCAGTGGTTTCAGATTACTGATGCATTTTTCTTATGGTTATATATGACTCTACTATCCTCTGTTGTGACACCCACATCTACTTTAATTATATGGTGTGAAAAAGTTTTAACAATGTCCTCAAAGGTTAACTTTGCCATGCACATTGCCACTCACGAACTACAGTATGATTCAAAACCCATTACAATACAACAGGAACATTTATACCCATCTGTAAAAAAAGTTTGTCAGCCAAACCTAGGAGACGTGGTTTTGGCAGTTGAATGCTGTATAAGTCATAAGTATATTTTACATTGAGTGATGTAGATTGAGCTCGCAATGCTTAAGTCGATACAATTGGGAACTTTTAGCTGGCTTAAAATTGTGAGAGTATGAATAATTGTGACTTTTAATATGACCATAGTAAATGGTTCTTAATCGTATTAGGCAGTAAATGGCATGGAAGTCTAACCCTTTAAAACTTTAAAACCCAACTTTTTTTTTTTATTGGAAGCACATCATGTTAATTGGGAAAATGGTCTCTTAACACTATTGTTTTTCAATAAAATTAGCTGATTCATTGAATTCACGATAGTCTAACTGATCAATATATGTGCCACATGCCCGCTCTCTGGTTTGTTTTTGCTCAGTAAATTAGCAAAGAATAAGGTCAGCAGGTGTGTCAATGATCTGAAGGGCTCCATCAGGTTTTCAATCAGTTGGAGCAATTTCACTGTGAAGAAAGTGGCCTGGAGGGGACTGGGGTGGAGTAAAAAATTGGGTTTCCGCTACACAAGACAGCAGAGACCATTTGCATTATCAAAGAGGGCAGTGTGTGAATGCTATAATCAAAGCTCTTGAGTGCAACAAGTTAAAGGCAGAATATCTTCCGAAAATATTCCGCTGGTGTGGAGCATCCAGCAGTGAGGAGGAATATGTCAATGATAAAATGGCTCGATAAGTTTGCCGCTACTAAGGTCTTCAAAGAACTATAAAAATGATAGAAGGCCAAGCAATTCAGGCCAAGCATAACATCACAGCTTTTACTCTCAGTATTTACAAAAGCTGCCCCAATCACAATTTTTCCTCTCACTTGGGGATGGAGATCAATACCACATTTCCACAAGAAGTTTTTGTTTTTTTTTTTTTGTCCTAAAACAAATTAAACCAGACAGGGAGAAATAAAACCACATCAAAGCCCCCCAAAAGTCATTATGCAAGAATGTTTTCATAAAAATAGACCAATCTTTTTGGAACCAGTCATTAAAACATTTTATTTCATTGTTTTCTTTATTGAATTTCTCTGAACTGAAAGCGACAGAACTCTTTACATGGCAGACTTTAGTTTCATACATGGGAGAATGAAAATAGCAATCAATACTTTTTAAATCCTTGAATCTCTCAAAATGTCAGCTCTGAGTCATACATAAGAGAAACTTGAATATGTATTTTTTGCTACAAATGATTCATATGCAATTAGGTTTTTCTCTGGATGTTGGAGAAATGTATTTATGAGTTGGTAGAACTTATAAATAGTGAATCCTGTTAAATCAGTGCTGATGTTCCTCTGTGCAGCATGGATAACCAGCTCTTGTCATGGATGGCCATGGCTTGTGCTGCTTCTTGTTCTCACTGCCAACTTTAGACCCAAGGAACCAGGTGAGGTGAATTGACTGTGCAATAAACTGCTTTAAGCGATCTACTAAGTTTAGAGTTATACCAAAATCCATTAAAAAAAAGCCAACTTTCCACTTAAAATAGTTCATCATGGCAAGAATGGATAATTTTTTCCCTCTCTCTCTCTCGTCACAACCTGGTAAAGCGGGTGTAATCGGTCTCTGACAAGTGACATAACTCTTGCAAAAGCCGCAGTGCATTTTGGGTCATGGCGCCATATTATTGGGTATAAACAAAACAGCGCGGACCAGGGGTGCGTTTCCCAAAAGACTGTCCATGCACAGTCAGTGGGTCCAACTATGTAAGTTAGCGTCTGTGATTTCGCGAAACGAACCCCAGAGTAGGGGATTGCCTTTTGGATTAGAAATGGGACACTGGTGTTGTGTGAAAGGCTGCAACAGTAATTCAAACGGTAGAAAAGTTGACCGTGGTGTTAGATTTTTCTGGTTTCCCACCTGGATAAAAGGCTATGGGCAGCAGGTAGAGGAGATAACAAAGAGACGTCGGGCTACATGGGTTGCTGCGGTGAGAAGCAAAGATAGCTCTTTTGACACAATATCTCCATATGTGCGTTTGCTCTCAGCATTTTCACAAAGGTTCGTTAAGTAAGAGTTTTTATTGTTTAAGTGACGATACCATGTGCTGATTATCTGTCTTGTAAAGTTACTGGAGCTGACGTTATGTCCTTGATGTTGCTGTTCAGCTTACGTTAACGTTAAACTAGCGAACAGCACACGGAAAGAGAAACTGGTCCGTCTTTTTGCAGAGCCGCAAAATGTGCTTATGTACAGAAACACGCACACACACACACACACACACACAAACTGTACAAGTGTGTTGTGTTCATTTTAGAAAATGCTTAGCCAAGAGCAGTTTAGAAGTACTTGTGCTCTACATTTATTTGACAGCTCTAGTTGCTTTTCAGATGCTGTTGAGTCATATGGATCAGTGTTGTTTATAGTGGCCAACTTGGCCAAATGCCAGTCCCTGGCATCTTTGTTGAGTTAGTCACGGTATGGTTTTCGCTCGTTTTTCCTTCTGCTTCTCCATTTTTCAGTTTTAAAAATCGTAAAACAACTTAACCAACCCACTTGTCTCATGTTTGCTCTGTCTGTTTACCTCTGGAAAACATCCAAAATGGCGCCGGGGGGCGTGTCACTCACGTGACTGACGAAGACTGATTAGTGCCTCAGAAGGGCCCTCATTTATCAAATGTGCGTACACCAAAAAAATGGGTGTACGCTAAATCTCCTGCAAGGATTGGCATTTATCAATCTGAACGTGAGCGTATGGCACGCAAAAATCTCACGCCAGATCTGACCAGGCGTACGCACATTTGAAACCAGCTTACAACATGCAGGAACGGGTGCAGCTGTCAAAATGATTAATAAACCATATGCAGCGATGCGGACGTCATGCTGTTGTTGATCTTATTAGTAAAATGAAAAAATAGGCCAAATAAATAAATGAATAAATAAATAAATAAATAAGACACCTGTGTTGAGAAATTGATTAAACTTACATTTTGAGACAAACTGCTTGTCAGGCCAGATGGCTGACAGTTACAATCAATTTGATTAAGCGCAATGCGCTTACTAATAAAAGTACAATGAACAGTGATCTCAGCAGACTGTATTTTAACATGATTACCCTCATGTAGCTCCGATCGAGACGGTGGGGACTCATCCTTGTCCACACCGCCTTGTATTCCCACGATGGAGGGGGCGCCTATCAGTGCTGCCACGCGCTCCTCCAACGGTGACAGCTGGAGGTTTGAGCCTGGTTGGCCTCCACCGGTCCATGCACTGCGTCGCCTGAGCGCAGCATTTTTTGGTGGCGATCTTTAAATCGGACCACTTTTTTTAACCTACATGTAAAGCGTATGGATTGTCAGTTATGCAGGCTATATAACAAGAAATATTATGGATCTATAAATTGAATTTATCTTTGAATTAAATCAAACCTCTGCTGCACTCCGGTTTTCCACCCCAACGGTGTTTACTGCAGCAGCAATAGTTTTCCAAACTGCAGCCTTCTGGGCTCCCGTGATGCCACTCTTAAAGGGCATCTAAAGTCGATTCCCATTGTTTTTGTTTATCGGCTAATCAGCGTGCCGCACCTGCGCAAACGAACCGAAATAGAATGATTATCTACTCATGTACACAAAACATTGGTTTATATGAATGAAATTGGTCATGTGACAATACAAGATGTCAACAAAAGCAAGTGATTTGTATGTACACATTGGACGTTCAACATCCCATCTGAGAATCGACTTTAGAAGCCCTTTAAGGCTTCCAAATAAATTTTTTTTTTCCAACTCGAGCGTGATAATTTCTATTTCCGCCTCAGTGAAGTTCTTCTTCTTTGCCGTCTTTCAAGAGTCCATGTCGTAAAGTGGGCAGGACTATGTCTCCCAGAGCATGAATTTATAGGGGCGTGTCATGTAAATTACGGTTGATTTCAGCCGCCAGATTTATCAACGCCATGCCAGTTCTACACCGAAATCAGCAACGTACGCACTTTTCGTAAATCAGACGTGACACCTGGCATACGCTGATATTTACACCAGAATCTACACCAGATCCTACGCAAGTTTGATAAATGAGGGCCAAGGTGAGGAGCAGTGGTTATTGAAGCCATTTCTGTGTGTAACTTGGTGCTCTTTAGTATAGCGCATGCCTCACCAAGGTATGAACTTGTTGATCGTATAACTGGCCTGTGCAAAGAGATCATGAGTATTGATCCCGGCCATATATATATTCATGCCCCCAAACTCTGGAAGGACCTACCAGCTGAAATCCAGCTGCTCAAACGGTCTCTTCTTTTAAATCTCTTCTTAAAACATTCATTTTTAAAAAGGCTTTTATTTCTGTGTGATTTTTTGTTCTTGTTTTAGAATGAAGACATGTCGTAAGTTCTGATAGGCCATGGAGTCAAGCCTGCTAACAGAGGAGCAGCTCTACCTGCTGGGGAGTCACCTGAGTGCACATGACTGTCATCTGACCTAGCTGCCTGATGATTGCTTGGCTGGTAATATGCTAGCTTACTTAAGCTCGCCATCGGGAAGCTGCTCCTCTGTGCGTTCGCTCAACAACCCTTCTCCACCCCAGCTTCACCGTTCTATTGTATTCATTAACCCGGCTCTCTGTCTAAATTTTCGTTCTGTAGTAATGTCTCTTTCGTGAGGTCATTGTTGCTGTTGGCTCTGTTCCTTGGAGGGGGGTTAGTAGCAGCTCCTTGCCTTCGGTTCCTCGTTTGGACGGGCAGGGATCTCTCATAACAGAGTCATGTCACCAAACTCAATGTATGATTGTATGCCTGTATGCTGCAATAAATATTTTCTTTTGACGAAGTGGTCCTATCAGAAATGCATTTTAATGGTTTGTGAAGCACTTTGTAACTTCAAGAAAAGTGCTATACAAATAAATGAATAAATATGCTGTATGTGTGTGTGTGTGTGTATATATATATATATATATATATATACACACACACAAATATTTATTTTACCTAAACTGCTATACTGTAGTTGGCACCCAGCCTTCACTTCTTCACTGTTTGCACTCAATATTGGCATCCCCTGATGCCTTCTGCAAATGTACACTGTCTGAGTAAACATCATATTGGCCACAGATAATGCAGAGAATCCTGCCAATGTTATATCGTCTTCGCACCTATTTCTCCCAAGATGGAGTGGGTCCAAGCAGACAGCACTAACCCTCTGCCAGAACTCCTGCATTTATAATACTTAGTTCCCAATCTTATGTGACAAAACCATAGTCATCATTTCTGTCGACCATATTTCATTGAGCCGATAAAGGTTTCTCCACACCAAAAAGGTCTACTGCACACTCACAATATGTACATACGCTGTCTGAGGGCCTAATCTTTCACATGAATCAGGCTGAAACTGGCCGACAGTAAGTCTAATGACTTGCACAAAATTTTGCACCTTCATGCCAGATAAATATTTTCAGCAAGGTCTAATTAATGCACTCGGAAAAAAGAGATAATGGATTCCAAAGAGCGCTTATTTTATTTGCAGGACCAATGTGTCCCACTGTTACTTGTTAACAATCTTAGGTCTGTGGTACCATCTATCTGACATTGTCACACAGCCAAACTCACATATTCTCTTGAATAACTTCTATCACACTGGTACATTTCACATGGCTCACTCTTCTTACATGCAATTCAGTCATCTGGTCATTATAACCTTCCTCACTGTCAGGTATCAACTTTCTCCTGACTAATTTTTATATTATAGCCAAAAGTGTGTGGACACTTCACTTAAACCACATTGACACACATGGAAAAGGGGCATTTTTAAATTCTAAATATCTGACATATTAATTGAATTTGAAATTAATTGGTCAGTGAGGCTTGATAGGACAGGCACATAGCTTCTATTCGCGGTCGCCTAACCGAGCACAAATATGCCATACACAAGCAGAATTTCACTTATCCTTTTACAAGACGTTTCGCAGAGGCACATGATAGTAACGATTCCGCTCTCCAAATTGAAGGCATTGAACACGTTCAAGCGCCTATCAGAGGCGGTAACAGATTCCGCAAGCTTTGCCAGAGGGAAGCATTCTGGATACATGCTTTTGATGCCCTTAATTATCCTGGCCTTAACGAGGATCTTGATTTTTTGTCATTTTTATAATTACCCTCTTTTCTATATTTATATTGATACTTCTTGTACCCATTTGTATTTGTATTTATATTGTTACTTCCTGTACCCGTTTAATATTGATACCTCTTGTCATTTATTTTTCAGTATTGCCTCATTATCCTGGCCTTAATGATTTTTCTACTTATTTTTATAATTCACCTCATTCTGTATTTATATTAATACTTCCTGCACCTGCTTAATATTGATACCTCTTGCTATTTATTTTTCAATATTGCCTCATGTATGTGTCTTCTTCATCATTGTTACTGGTATTTTTACAGCCACACTCGTAGTATATCTGTCACTTCTCCATTTAATTTTTACGACCACCCATCTGTCACCTCTTTATTTTATTGTTTGATTATTTTTGTTAACTTAAGTGTCATTTTTTGCTTTTAGCAGTTTATCAGGTGACACTAGTCGGTCTTTGTTATTGGTTGGTACCATCTATATATGTCTGTCTTTACCCATGTGACTTGTTACACCCTGATGAAGACCGTGTAGGTCGAAACATGTCGGCTTTTTAATTTGCTTCAGCCATGCTCTAATAAAGGCATTTATCCTAAGGCTTCGTTTGGACCCTACTATTTTTTCTGAGTGCCTGGAAGACCTACTATTTTGGTTGTCTTCTCTTCCTTCACTTGTCTATGTCACTATGTAACACATTTGCATTTTCTTAATGCCTGCCTGCAACACATTTGGTTAATGCGCGCCTTGCAGATAGTGTGGCATGCCCTCAAGCAAACATCAGTAGAGCGGAGTTTGGCAAGAATTTGGTTAGTCGAGAAGGTCCATGGTATGGGTTTTGTATTGGTTGTGACATTTCTGATACATGCTGTAAGTAGTTGGCCAATCACAGAAGAGTGGGCTTTATGGGAGTGGTCTTTTAAGCTGTTTCAGGCTCCATGAGCCTGAGGTGCTGCACACACAACCTGGACAGCTGTAATTAGGTGCTTTTTGACCATGAGAAATGCAAATGTTTGGAACAAGACCTTGAAAATGAAGCGTATATACTGTGAAATGGGCTAAAAACATGGCTTCTTTAAATGAATACCTTTTAAGATGCAAATAAAGCGTCAGTTAAAAAAAATATAAAGTTGCCATCTCGCAGGTGTTTACATTGTTGTATTTTAAACACTCATAGCCTGAGCACTGTTCATGCTCTAGAACTTTACAGGTGCTAAAAATGCAATTTACAGATTTTACATTATTTTCTCAGCATACTGCGGTGCGTTCACTTGAGACCTGACTGTAATTATAATTGGTGCTGGAGGCAAGAGCTAATATTTTCTTGCATCTATCTGGCAAGACCATCAAATGAAGGTGTTCTAGGGCACCAACTGGAGATAGCATGAGGACAGAGAAACGGAACAGTGGTGAAAAACATTTGTAATACTGGGAAGCATCAGTCTTAGCTTAATTCCTTCCATCAGTAGTAATTCACATTGCCTCTGCACCTTGTGGCTCCAAGCTTAACATGTTTTGAGGGGGGAAAAAAGATAGAAATCACAATAATTAAAGTGGACCCTCGTTTAATTAAATCTTGTGTGGGTTAATTAGGAAAATTATCTTTAAAGTAAAGTCCATCTTTACAGATGTTCAGAGTCTGCAGATGATGAGTGTGTATGGGTCCTGAATCTAAGAATTGGTCATCTATTGCTGAAATGTAATTACCTCCTATTGTCCAGGGTGGGATTTCATTAAGCAGAATTGAAAGCATAATGCAATAAGAAAAAGGCTTTTTTCCGCTTCTTAATCGTGACTGGAGCAGACGTTTGCCTTGGGGGGGCCGAGGTGGTAATCTCGCAAAGTGACGCGTTTGAGTGACCCCATCGCTGCGGCGGCAACAGAGAGACACACGTGTCAACTGCTACGCCTTTCAAATGGGATTTGCACCCAGAGAAAAAAAGGCCCTTTTAAAGGATTAAGATTGAATACAGGTTAATGGAACACTGAGAACATTTGCAAGTCTTTCATAACATTGCTACCATCTTCTGTCGGCCATAGACAATGCTCCGCCATTTCATTTTTTAAAACTTTTAATTAAAATTGCTCTTAAAAGAAAGGTCATGTATCTTCACTACGAGCTTTAGGTAACTGATATTCATGTTTGCACTACGTCTGTGTTATTCACTGAACTAATTTTACGGGTGATTGTTAGCGATTAGACTTATTTTATGAGTTAATATAGATTTCTCTTCTATTCACAAGTGCGACTGAAACAAATATCCGGCTGCATTATTATGGTGTAATGCACCATACTCTGATTAAATTGGCTCACTTGGGGCAATGCATACATTTATTTTTTACCAATATAAAATCTGTATGTCCTGCGTCGAGTAGCCAGCATGGTGAGGTTTCATTTATACCGCCCACTTCCCAGCACAATCTTCGCCCATTAGCTACACGATCTTCTTTTGTTTCCTTGGAGAGAGAAAAAAAGAAATCAGGGTGGACTATTGAGAATTCCGATAATTACAATTATTTCTCTGACAGTCCAGCTCTTGGGATGAAAATTACAATAATTTTTAGAAAATCTATTGTAATGCACCAGTAAAGGATATGGTGCAGCATAAGTACCCAGGAAAGCATCACGACTGCATATTTTTCATGACTCATTTCTCTTGAATTTGTTAGCACAGGACTGTGCTATACTTGCAACCACAATTGTTAGCAGCCATAGGGTTACTCACTCAAAGAAAATAGATTTCATATTGTAAATTGCTCACACACAAATAGGAACCTTTGTATTTCTGTAGATGCTGCATATTGCAAACATTTTCTGCTTTTATAGCATGTCTGGAACATGATATTTCGACAATATTCTTCTGAAACAATGATCCACAGAGTATCGAAAGTGTAAATATGAATGTGTGAGAAAGTGTGTGTGTGCTGGTGTTTTGTATATGTGCTTGCGCGTTTGTATGTTTGTGAGTGTCTGCATGTGTTTGCATGTGCATGCGTTTGTGCGGGTACTCCAACATTATTGATTTCATTTCAGCCAGAAGGAAGGAAAGGTATTACAAAAGGAATTATTTTAATTGCATTTATGTTCTACTTCTGATGAGCTGTACTTGACCTTTTTACTCATAGGTTTTAGATGTGTATGAGGACCAAGGTAAAAGCCAGCTAGTTAAACTGTTGTCTATCTTGTTTGTTTCATGCTCTGATTCTGCTCATCTCTTTGCCAGGGTTATAATATAGGCCTTGGAATGCGACTTTTCTAAAAACGTACTTCTTTGTATCTGTCAAGTAATATACGGCATGAGAAAATTACATGCAGCTTTCTGCAATCCTTTGTATCATAGGTTTTTACCTTTTTTTCATATTTTTAGAAATCTGAAATGCATTTAATAATGGCAGACAAAGTTTTAACTATCTGAGAATGCTGTATTTGTACATAATAGTACATGCCATAGCATGCAATGTGCAAAGGGTCTCTGGTCCATGGGGTGCAGAGCTCTTTCAGTGAAAATGAAAAGCAAGCCATTCTTCATAATTGATACCATGGGCTTTTCAGATAGTGGAAGTCACATGGCCTTCACAGGGATGACATTCATTTTCAGTGACAGTGAGGCGAAGTTTTATACGCTTACCCGGTATTTACACCAGATGCGTGTGCGCTCCGCCTCTGCCCTCCTGCATGTCTGCTGCATGTATTGCCGTCTGTCAATTTACACCAACTGCGTCTTCACTGCGTACTGGCGCCGAATGGCTTGAGTAGCTAGACCAGTGAGAGAACCTGTCGAGATCACGTGGTAATTACAAAAAAAATCACGCGGTAATTACAAAATCACACGCGATCGCCCGAGATAAATGATACATTGCATTAATTGCATCTACAAACAGGCAACAGCCTTTGTTCTTTACCGAAAGGGTTGAGGAATGGTTGACTTGCTTCCATTTGTTTATTTTTCGAGACTTTGTGCTTCTACCACGGATAAGTAGCCTATTTATTAATAAATGTTCTTATTTTCCTGTTTGTGTTGGGTTTGTCATTTGTTTGGAAAGTGTTCTGTCGAATAAGTTTAGCTATATTCTTACTTCGGTTGCTGTCCTAACTGGTGCCAACACGGATTTTGAAAATTAACCGTATGTTTTAATGTTGTGTCTGTGTACCGATCGATCTGCTGTGCTAAAGTGCTGCATTTCTGCTGCGGCATCCGGCAAAAATAGAAGTCTTGCGTATTTGCTGCGCACTGCTGCGGTTTGCCAGAGCTGGGACGGACGAGAAATGCAAAGCAGCGGATCTGGTGTAAATACACTCATTGACTAAAGTGAATTCTATCAGCTGCGCTGCCGTGGCGGAGCGCAGACGGACCAAACATGCATCTGGTGTAAATTGGGGGTTAGTTCACTCCTCAGAGATTCTCACAGAGGGAATTGCCAAAGGTGCACCTCAAGACCCTCAGACTAGCTGGCAAAATGATGAAAAACACTTAGTTGATTAGGCTGTTCCTTGTACTGATGAATTGATGGATAATTAAAATACAATCAAGCAGTCTACCAATATTAAAATTCATTGCATTCATACAAGTATAATGCATCTCCCTTATTGTTGCCAAAGATTTCAGAAAAATAAAATGAAGTATAGATAAAGTATCCCCCCCAGATTTCTTCATTTTTGCTAATTTGTCACTTTTAAACATTTCAGATAATCAAGGTAATTTAATAATAGACAAAATAGAGTAAACACAAAATGCAGTTTTTAAATGATGATTTCAGTTATTGAGGAGGGGAAAAAAAAAAACTTCCTGACCCTGCCTCGCCCTACGTGGAAAAGTAATTGCCCCCTTAGTAATTAAGTCGACCAATAAGACAAATATAATTGATTATTAGTTAAATTTCACTGGACGTACCCAGGCATGATTACTGCCAGCCATGTTGAATCTAAACATCACTGAAATAGAACCTGTCTGGCAATGTGAAATAAGCAAAAGGCAGCACATGATCCCGTGACCAAGAAAAATTTGAGAAAGGATGAGAAATGGAGTCCTTGACATATATCAGTCTGAAAAGGGTTAAAAAATCATTTCTAAGCCTCTGGGACTCTAACAAACCATAGTGAGAGTCATTATTTACAAATGGAGAGAACTTGAAACAGTGGTGAACCGTCCCAGGAGTGCCGGCCTACCAAAATTCCACCAAGACTGCATTGGTGACTCATCCAAGAGCGCACAAAATAACCCAGACAAACATCTAAAGAACTGCAGGCCTCACATGCCAAAGTTAAGGTCAGTGTTCACAATACCACAATAAGAAAGAGACTGGGCAACAATAACATCCATGGGAGAGCTGCAAGGCAAAAACCACTGCTGACCAACAAGAGCACAAAGGCTCGTGTCAAATTTCCCAATAATCATCTTGATGATCCTCTTGACTTTTGGGTGAATATTATGTGAACTGCCGAGTCAGAAGTGAAACTTTTGGAAGACATGGGTCCCATTGCATGTGCCATAAAGCTAATACAACATTCCACAATATGAACATCATATAAACAGTCAAACATGGTGGTTATGGTCTGGGGTTGCTGTGCTGCTTCAAGACCAGAGTGACTTGTCATTACTGATGGGACCATGTACAACGTATTCAACCATCAGAAAATCCTGAAAGAGATTGTCAGGCCATCATTTTGTGATCTAAAGCTTAAGTACAGGTGCAGCAGGTCAATGATCCAAACCACACAAGCAAGGCCTCCGAAGAACCAAAATGAAAGACTTGGAGAGGCCTTGTCAAAGTCCTGACTTAAATCTGATCAAGAAGCTGTGGTATTACCTTAAACAGGCAGTTAATGGTCAAAAATCCTCCACTGTGGCTGAATTTAAACAATTCTGCAAAGAGGAATTGGCCAAAATTCCTCCATAGTGACGTAAGAGATTCATTGCCAGTTATGGCAAACTTTTGATTGCTGTTGTTGCCGCCAAAGGTGGCATTACCAATTATTAGGTGTAGGAAGGGCAATTATTCTTTCACTTGGGAGATAGAGGTATTAAAAACTATTTTACTTCAATAAATTAAATAATAAGTTTAAAAGCTGCATTTTAAGTCTGCTCATGATGTCTGTCTTATATTAAAATGAGTTGATTGATCTGAAACTTTTAAATATGACAAATAAGCAAAAAAAGAAGGGAATCGACAAGGAGGTCATGCTTTTTTCACAGCACTGCAATGACAGTAATAATAGCTTTTTGATAACTGTCTGTATTTGAAAATCCAAAAGTATAATGTAAAATATATTGCAGAGATAATAGCTAGCATGCGGCTACTTGCCTGCATGTAATGTTTTGCACTCATTATGCATAATTACCACCCAGCTCACTGGGTACCTTATTAGCCAGCTACATTTGCGAAATAGCTCATGCTAAGGTCAGCACTGTCAATTTTTTGCAGTAGAATGTATAGACATGGGCTGCATTCCAATTACTGTTTTTGTCTCCTCCTTTCCTCATTTCCTTTACTCCCTACCCCTCCTCCCTTTCTCAAGGATGTATGAAGAGGAGGATGGGAGAAGTGGAGTAGAGGAGACAAGAGGGAGGCCATGAAAGAAATGAGAAATGGAACAGTTTAAAATCCTCCATGGTCATCCAAATTTGATGTCCACTGATGATGAAGTGGCCCTATCACAGCTTCCACTGCTGCAATACCACAAACAGCCAACCACTTCTGCCATGTCAAGTAATGGAAAATAGCAGAATGCAGATTGAAATTAGCTTAGGGTTGCCCCAACAACAGAGTTGAGTGCAGCTGTACTTCAATGTAGAGTAGCTTATAGAGAACAAAGGTAATGTGGAATTAAATAAGCGTAATCTTGAACTTACATTTGTCCACTGGAGCGCTGTCCTCAGCCATGGCATCAAATTTTACGAGTTTGAATTTATTAATGCAGCGACTCGCAAACTTCGTCTTGGAGTACCCCGGTGCATGCTGATTTTCATTCCGATCACAATGGCAATAAAATTATTTTAACAAGGTATTAATTTTTCTTAAGTAAGTGCTTTTCAACTGGGATTACTAAACTCTTGATCATTATGTCAGAAATAGCCCACTGTGACATGTACATTATGTCTGCAGCCATGCAATTCTTATTGGGCTACATTGCAAACAAACTTACATAATGGAGGCAAATTATTTCTAACTGATCAAATTAAGATAGAGCTGAATCAACAGGCAGCAAATTGGTGAAAGTCCAGACGTCTTATTACCGTCTGTTATATAATGAAAAATTCAAAGACTAAATAAATGATAATGGGGCAAACCTGCATTGTGTTGACGTTTAAAAAAGAAAAATTATTTCTGAAAAAATATTAATGACAACCAAATGAGGAGCATAATAATCAGGCTTTTGTTTTACCTTTTTTATATTTTTATTTGCTTTGCCATATTGCAATAATCACAATATGAACTTGGGAATTATATGTAATTATATACAACCCCAATTCCGAAATAGTTGGGACAAAGTGTAAATTGTGAATAAAATCAAAACGCAATGACTTTAAAATCACAGCAGCCAGTATTTTATTCACAATAGAACAGAGATAACATAGCAAATGTTGAAACTGAGAAATTTTACAATTTTATCCACAAAATGAGCTCATTTCAAATTTGATGGTTGCTACAGGTCTCAAAAAAGTTGGGACAGGGGCCTGTTTACCATGGTGTAGCATCCCCTCTTCTTTTTAACACAGCTGTGGAGGCGTCTGGGCATTGAGGAGACAAGTTTCTTGAGTTTAGCCATTGGAATTTGATTCTACTCTTGTTTAATACAGGCTTCCAGCTGCTGGAGAGTTTTGGGTCTCCTTTGATGGACTTTTCGTTTAATTATGCGCCAAATGTTCTCAATCGGTGAAAGATCAGGACTGCAGGCAGGCCAGTTCAGCACACCAACTCTTCTACTACGAAGCCATCCTCTTGTGTTATGCATTGTCCTGCTGAAATACACAAGGCCTTCCCTGGAATAGATGTCGTCTGGAGGGGAGCATATGTTACTCTAAAACCTTTATATACCTTTCAGCATTCATGGTGCTTTTTAAAACATGCAAGTATTCTACACCATATGCACTAATGCATCCCCATACCATCAGAGATGCTGGCTTTTGAACTGAATGCTGATAACAGGAGTGGTCTTTCTCCTCTTTAGCCCGGAGGACACGACGCCCATGATTTCCAACAAGAATGTCAAATTTGGACTCGTCTGACCACAGGACACTTTGCCACTTTGCTACAGTCCATTTTAAATGAGCCTTGGCCCACAGAACACGGCGGTGCTTCTGGATCATGCTCAATAATGGTTTCCTTTTTGCGTGAGAGAGTTTTAAATGGCATCTGTGGATGGTACGGCGGACTGTGTTTACAGACAGTGGTTTCTCAAAGTATTCCTGGGCCCATTTAGTAATGTCAATGACAGAATCATGCCAGTGAGTGATACAGTAGTGTGTGAGAGCCTGAAGATCACGGGCATCCTGTAAAGGTCTTCGGCCTTGTCCCTTACACACAGAGATTTTTCCAGTTTCTCTGAATCTTTTGATGATGTTATGCACTGTCGATGATGACACCTTCAAAGCCTTTGCAATTTGACTCTGAGGAACATTGTTTTTAAAGTATTCCACAACTTTTTTACGCAAGCCTTCACAGATTGGAGAGCCTCTGGCCATCTTTACTTCTGAGAGACTCAGCCTCTCTAAGACATCCCTTTTATAGCCAGTCATGTTACACACCTGATGCCAGTTAACTTAATTACTTGCTAAATGTCCTTTCAGCTAATTCTTTGATATATTAATTGCTTTTTCAGCCCTTTTTTGCCTGTGTCCCAACTTTTTTGAGACCTGTTGCAGCCAGAAAATTTGAAATAAGCTCATTTTGTGGATAAAAATGTAAAATTTCTCAGTTTCAACATTTGAAATGTTGTCTATGTTCTATTGTAAATAACATATTGGCTCATGTGATCTGAAAGTCATTGCATTTTGATTTTATTCACAATTTACACTTCGTCCCAACTATTTTGGAATTGAGGTTGTAATTTGTGGCATAATGTTGATCAGCCCAATGGACTCATATGTGGGCCTGTCAAATGCAGCTGTTGTATTCAAACCTATGGAACTTCAGGCCCATTGTAAATTCTCATGGAGATCCCAAGGTTTCCACCGATGCCAAATATGTCCAGCTGAATTACAGGGAAATGTGTATAAAATGATGTACAAGATCTAGATATTGTATTTTCCATTTGATGCAATGCTGTGGCCATAAAACATTGTGTCCTGGGTTTGAATATTTCTGTAAATATGATACCAGAAGGTGGAAAATTATTCTATTAGAAATTGCAACTTAAAACACTGAGTTTCTGTAGCATCACATCAGTGGTTGCCATGGCAACGGCTGTTTTAATGAATACAGAGATACTTAGAGGAACACAGCTATTGAAATAAATAAACAGTGTTTGGTTATAATTTCAGCTGTAATGTGAAGGAAAAAACATTCTTAATGTCACTCCAGAGCTTTTTTCTAGGTTTCTATGTTCTAGTATTGATTTTGACCCCCCAATCAATTTCGGTGGGAAATAGCTAATTAAATATGCATATTTTGATTTACTCATATTCAGAGCTACATATTGCAAAAAGAGCTCTGTACAGACATAGATCATCACAAAATGAAAATAACTGCCAAATATGAAGTTAATTGGAAGTACAGTTGCTGAGAAATCGGTATTTTCTGCTTGAAAATCTGTATTTTTAGAAAAACGTGATTTTAGTTCAGAGTAATAATGTGATCGAAGTTTGACAGTAATGTTCTCAGGAGGAATACATTTAGTATTTTGTTTTTAGTGGTTTTTAGGATTTTTTTTACCTCCTTAAAAGGAACCAGCCTCATAAGTAACTCCCCCTTCTTCGATCTGTGTTTCTTTCCTAGTTTTACGTGCTTGTTGAGTGTCTATTTGTTTCTTTTTTCAAGTTCTAGTGCATGTTTTTCACTGTTTCACACGTTTTCTGTCCATTTCGTGATAGCCTTTCATTGAGTGTGCCCCTGCCTTTATGCCAAGTTTCAGAGGAATGGAGGCAACTCCTCGTTGGCCATCATAGAAAGTCACCACACTCATAGCTTTTCCAGCCTTGAAGACAGTGTTCCTGACGAATGTTTCCTTCAGAACACAACTCCAAATTACGGACTATTTGAAGGACCACTTCATGTTCTTACCTCAAAACTAAAATTTGCAACCAAAATTGGCATTTTGCTTAGCTATAGGTCCCCTTTAGTGACTTTGAACCTACATAAGGGAAAACTTAAGTGAAAAAGTCAAAGTTTAAGGTGTTAAGAAGATGAGAAATCCCTCTAAACATCAATGCACCAAATTAGGAAAATTTAACGGCTAGTTAAGCATTTGATTACAATTGTGGTTGGAAGAAAAACCAGCATTCAGAGGGCTGCTCAACTTTGACAAAAGGAAGCAAGTGATATAACTCACAAAAATGAATTAAGTAACCCAATCTCACCAAGGAAGCTGACAGCATCAACAAGCATACAGGTTTTGGGAATCTGCTTATTAATTTAGCTGTAAGGAAGCATGAACTAGCACATGGCTGGTTTACAAAGACAAAAAGAAGCAAGTGACTACTGTAATGTGGTAAAAAGCCACTAGATGGCAGTATTGACTTGTTTTTGTGAAGCCCAGTCTGAAGCTAGGTTGGGCATGTCCAGGGCATGCCCAGAGGGGAAAGTCCCAGAAATGGGAGGGGGCTGGACAAAAGTATATAAGGAGAAAAATCGAGAGTGTGTGGAGTAGTAGGAGAAATTGCAAGGAGAAATTGTGGAAGGATACATTTGACCAGACCTGTCACTCTTTTCAAGACCTGTGAAGCTTTTTGTGGATTTTTGCCTGTGTTGGAGCATTTTCCTGTCCCAGGACATTGCAACATAGCAGCCCATCTCCAGTACAAAGGAAATGTAAATATCTCAGATTTTTATTTTTATTTCAATCTTGGTCAGTAGGGTAGAGAGTAGATTAGTTCTGTTTGTTTAATTAAATCTGTTGAAGTTTAAGAATTTTGTCTGTCATCCCTTGCTGTCCGTGACGTCATAACAAATTGAAGCCATAACAAATTAGGGCCATAACAAACTGGGGGCTTGGGTCCGGGGTAGACCATTGCGCGAGTCATTTATTGAAAATCTAAAATTTCAAATAGTGAAATTGTTTTTTTGAATTTTCCTTGATATATATTGGCAGATCAACAGCAATGGATGATTTCTTGGCATCACCAACCGTAGAGGTTTTGAAGTCTTTTAAAAAGACAGAACTGCTAGAAATATGCAGACAGTTAGAGCCGACAGATGTAAAACCAGCCATGCGGAAAGCAAGACTGGCTAGAGAGATTGTTGAATATTACATTGATGAAAATGTGTTTGCACCAGGAGATCTGGAACAGTTTCCGGTGGAAAATCCAAATGTGGAATTGGAACTTAAATTAAAAATGCTAGAGATTGAAAGGGAGGAAAAAGAAAAACAAAGGCAGTTTGAGTTAGAAAAATTAGCAAGAGAAGAGGAAAAAGAGAGAGAGAAAGAGAGAAAAGAAATTGAAGAAAAAGAAAAACAAAGGCAGTTTCGATTTAGAAAAATTAGATAGAGAAGAAAGGCTCCAAATGGAGCTACTAAAAATCAAAATGCAAGGGGAAAACAAATTTCGGGCTAGCCAGGAGGTAAAGCTGGTGCCTCCATTCTCAGAAAAGGAGGTTGATAAGTATTTCCAGTGCTTCGAGAAGGTAGCTAAGAGTTGTCAGTGGCCAAAGGAAGACTGGCCTCTGATGTTGCAAACTGTCCTCAAGGGTAAAGCTCAACAAGCCTATTCGGCTTTGTCTGCAGATGATTCCTCTGATTATGAGGTGGTCAAAAAGGTTATTTTGACAGCTTATGAGTTGGTTCCAGAGGCTTACCGACAGAAATTCAGAGGTCTGAAGAAATCTGACAATCAGACTTATGTTGAATTTGCTAACGAGAAGAAGGTTTGCTTTGAGCGCTGGTGTACTTCTATGGAGGTCAAGGATGATTTCAACTCTCTAAAAGAGATGGTGTTAGTTGAAGAATTCAAGAACTGTGTCAAGGATGATATTAAGACCTACCTTAATGAGAAGCAAGCACTGAATTTGCAATCAGCTGCCAAGTTTGCAGACGAATATATTCTCACACATAAGTCCAAATTTCAGTCTAGCAGTAACAATAGATGGTCCCAATTTCAGAAGAAAGGTAACGGTGATACCCAAGATTCCTCACCCAAAGACAAAGACAAATCTGGTGATGGTGCTCAGAAATCCAGTCAAAGGTCTGATCAAAGTGTGAAAGCTGACAGTGACAAAAGTGGTCTAGTTTGCAATTATTGCAAGAAATCTGGTCATGTTACAACTAACTGTTGGTTCCTTAAAGCTAAGAAAGAAAAAGAAAAGGATACCAAACCCAATGCTCTTGTGAAAACAAGGTTAGAAACCCCTGTAGTAGATGACAGATCTGCTAAATTGCCTGCTCCTTGTGAGGCTAAGAAGCCTGATACTGCTGACTTTGTGAGGGAGGAATTTCTTCCATTTGTGTCAGAGGGATTTGTGGCTCTGAATGAGCATCCTCCTCCTGTCCCCATATATATCCTAAGGGATACCGGAGCTTCTCAGTCACTTTTGTTGATGGACTCCTTGAAGTTACGTGATGAGACTGCTTCTGGGGATTTCATACTTGTACAAGGTATTGAAGGGAGGTCTGTATCTGTACCCCTGTGCTCTGTATTCTTGAAGTCAGATTTAGTTACAGGACAGGTAAAGGTGGGACTTATGTCAAGTCTACCTATCAAGGGTGTTTCTCTGTTGCTAGGCAATGACCTGGCTGGGGGCAATGTAGTTCCCCTGTTCATCTTACTTCGCGAGCCGAGCACTGAAGATGGCGATGAAGACCCATCTCTGTATCCTTCCTGTGCAGTGACTCGTGCTATGGCCAAGAAGGCTCAAGAAGAAGATGATGTGGTGCCGTCCAGCACCTTGAATAGTCATGACTCAGGTGGTTCGCCTCATGACTCTGTTCAGCCTACTATGGTTTCTCCGTTTGAGGACTTATCAGACACTTTTATCAGTTCTCTATTCAGCCAGCCAGATGGGTCTGGTGATTCTGATGTGTCTGGAGACTTGTCTCTGTCCAGAAAGCGGTTGATTCAGGAGCAAAACAATGATCCTGAAATTTGTGTACTAAAGAAGAGAACCCTTCCTAATGAAGAAATAGACACAGTTCCAGTTGGGTATTATCTCAAGGATGGAGTGTTGATGCGAAGTGGCGCCCTCCTGATATCCCTGCCAATGCAGATTGGGCAGTGGTCAAGCAAATTGTTGTTCGAAGGTCTACAGGAATGAGATCTTAACAATGGCTCATAGTTTGCCTTTAGGAGGTCATCTTGGTGTTAACAAGACTGTTGATAAGATCATGAAACACTTCTTCTGGCCTGGACTTCGGAAAGATGTTTCCAACTTTTGCAAAAACCTGTCACACTTGTCAGGTAGTTGGAAAACACCTGTTAGACCCACCTGTAGCTCCACTGCAGCCTATCCCAGCATTTGGGGAGCCCTTCTCCAAGGTCATTGTTGATTGTGTTGGTCCATTACCCAAGACTAGATCTGGAAATCAGTACTTGTTGACAATCATGTGTGCATCTACCAGATTCCCTGAAGCCATCCCCTCACGCAACATCAAGGCAACTGCAATTTCGAAGGCTTTGATAAAGTTCTTCACGTTGTTTGGCCTTCCCAGGGAAATTCAGTCAGATCAAGGTAGCAATTTCACTTCCGGATTGTTTCAGCAGGTTGTGTATGAACTAGGTGCGAAGCAGATTCTTTCCAGTGCCTATCATCCAGAGAGTCAGGGTGCCTTAGAGCGGTTTCATTCCACTCTTAAGACAATGATGAGGACTTATTGTTATGACCATGAGAAAGACTGGGATGAAGGTGTTCATTTGCTGTTGTTTGCAGCTAGAGAAGCAGTGCTGGAGTCTACTGGGTTCAGTCTGTTTGAGCTAGTGTTTGGCCATGAAGCGAGAGGACCTTTGCTATTGTTGAGTGAACAATGGCAAGAGAAAGAGCCGCATATCAGTCTGTTAGACTATGTTAGCAAGTTCAAGGAAAGACTGCGTGCAGCTTGTGACCTAGCCAAAGAGAACTTGAAATCAAGTCAGGGAAAAATGAAAACTTGGTATGATCATAAGGCTAGAAGCCGTGAGTTTAAACCAGGAGACAAGGTCCTTGTGTTGTTTCCCTTGCAGTCCAATCCATTGCAGGCTAGATTTCATGGTCCTTATGAAATTCTGACAAAACTCAATGATCTCAATTACATTGTGAAGACTCCAGATAGGAGAAAGCCAAAACAGTTGTGTCACATTAACATGCTGAAGCCTTATTATGATAGGAATGCTAGGGTTGCAGCTGTCACTTCAGATCCTCCTAGGGCTGAGACTTGTGAAGATGAGGGGGAGTTTCAAGATGATGAACCTAGAATTAAAGCTGAAGTTCTTTCATGTAAATTGTCAAATTCTGAAGTGTTGCAAAATCTTGATGTAAAACTCCAGCACTTAGAACCCTCACAGAAAGATCAGTTTGAGCGGTTGATCAAGAAATATAAAGATCTATTTCCTGATGTTCCAAAGAGAGTTTCTATAGCCTCTCATGATGTAGATGTTGGTGATGCCAAACCAATTAAACAGCATCCATACCGGATGAATCCTGAAAAGAGAAAGATTGCTGAGAAAGAGGTTGAGTACATGTTAGAACGTGATATTATCAGACCCTCTAACTCAGATTGGAGTTCACCCTGTGTTCTAGTTCCAAAACCTGATGGAAGTACTAGATTCTGTACAGATTATCGCAAAGTCAATGCTGTAACTAGAACTGATGTGTTTCCAATACCTAGGATTGATGATTGTATCGATAGAGTAGGGCAAGCAAAGTTTCTGACCAAGATTGATTTATTGAAGGGTTATTGGTGTGTGCCTTTAACTGAGAGGGCCAAGAGCATCTCTGCTTTTGCCACACCATCTGGGTTATACCAGTATGAAGTCCTACCCTTTGGCATGAAAAATGCCCCAGCCACGTTCCAAAGGATGGTACAGTCTACAATCGCCAGATTGCCACACACGGGTGCGTACATCGACGACCTGATCACATGGAGTGACTCCTGGGAAGAACATCTGAAAGATGTAGAGACGTTGTTCCAGCGCTTGACCCAGGCTAACCTGACTGTAAACCTGAACAAGAGTGACTTTGGTTGTGCTACTGTCACGTATCTTGGCTACGTCATAGGCCAGGGTAAGGTGGCACCCATAAATGCTAAAGTCCAAGCCATCATGGACTTTCCAGTTCCTGACAACAAAAAAGCTTTGCGCCGCTTCCTTGGAATGATCAGGTACTACTGCAAGTTCTGCAAGAACTTTGCTGAGATTGCTCTCAGTCTCACCAACCAACTGAAGAAAGGCGTAAAGTTCACTTGAGATGAAGCATGCCAAAGAGCCTTCGATTGCCTGAAGTCTCTGCTGTGTCACTTCCCCGTGCTCAAATCTCCTGACTTCAACAAACCGTTCTCCATAGCAGTCGATGCTAGCGACCAAGCTTGTGGATCTGTGCTCCTACAGAGAAGTGACTCTGATGACATTGAGCATCCCATGGCATACTTCTCCAGGAAGTTCAATCGCCACCAAAAGAACTATTCCACAATTGAGAAGGAGCTGTTGGCTCTGGTTCTATCCTTACAACACTTTGAGGTTTATGTTTGTACAGGGCAAAAGCCAATGATTGTATATACTGACCACAATCCGTTAATGTTTTTGCGTAAGATGAAAACAAAAATCGGAGATTGTTGAATTGGAGTTTGATTTTACAAGAGTTTGACTTGGAAATTAAGCATGTAAAGGGTGCTGACAATGTAATTGCCGATTGCTTATCCCGTGTTTGAATATGTGTATATATATCACCTGTGTTTCTTAGCATATTGTATTATATGTATATATATATATATATATATATATACAAGTGTCTACTTAACCATTTTTGTATTGAAAAGAAAAATTTTGCCTTTATGAGTCAAAATTTTTCCCTTTTGGAATGGAGGTGTAATGTGGTAAAAAGCCACTAGATGGCAGTATTGACTTTTTTTTTTTGTGAAGCCCAGTCTGAAGCTAGGTTGGGCATGTCCAGGGCATGCCCAGAGGGGAAAGTCCCAGAAATGGGAGGGGGCTGGACAAGAGTATATAAGGAGAAAAATCGAGAGTGTGTGAAGTAGTAGGAGAAATTGCAAGGAGAAATTGTGGAAGGATACATTTGACCAGACCTGTCACTCTTTTCAAGACCTGTGAAGCTTTTTGTGGATTTTTGCCTGTGTTGGAGCATTTTCCTGTCCCAGGACATTGCAACATAGCAGCCCATCTCCAGTACAAAGGAAATGTAAATATCTCAGATTTTTATTTTTATTTCAATCTTGGTCAGTAGGGTAGAGAGTAGATTAGTTCTGTTTGTTTAATTAAATCTGTTGAAGTTTAAGAATTTTGTCTGTCATCCCTTGCTGTCCGTGACGTCATAACAAATTGAAGCCATAACAAATTAGGGTCATAACACTACCCAATCACAGGCCAGCATACAAGCCCTAACGGGCCTATTGACCAACGAGATTCTAGTTCTTTTGGACGTCATTGGAAATGCTACTCCCAGTACTACTTGCCATCACATCCAACTCATGTATGTTGTACTGCAAAATGTTAAAATTTGGCAATTGTTTTCATTATTCAGATGAAAGGTGAGTATCATCTGGTTAATAGCTATTGTCTGCTCTTTAAAGACTAAAAAAACCTACACCCTTGCGGAAATTAATTGAAACAAGCGGCAATTGAGAAATCTTTACCTCAATTCACGTTCTGAACCAAACTGTATTTTTGTCTTTACTTTTGCATTTTTGCAACAGGGTAGAATAAATTGTGTTATACAAGAAATTTCATAATATTTGTGGGGAGGGTGACACTACAATTGTGCATGCACAGTTATTACATCAATGGGTATTACATGGCATGTTTCTTGGTTATTTGTAGTCTTTTGTTTCCCTGGTTAGTTAGCAGTGAATCAGACGTTGTGCACGATGGATGTGACACTGAGAAACTGCACAATGATTGTCACTTTACACGAACATACAAACAAATCATACAGGAGACAGCGAGTACAGTTGGTGTCAGTTTTTCGGTCTTAAAACCTAAAGTCATATTACGTATTAATATGCATAAATCAATGATTCATAATCAAATTATCATTTAAATAAGAAAAAAAATCCATTATTTAATACCTTTTTCACAGCTTGTTTCAGTTCATTTGCACAAGGGTGTATGGTACATTGTCAAATGAAGTACAGAATGTCTGTCATCCAAAATGATAAGCCATTATTTAGAAAAAAAATTTCAATCCATGTTACCTGCGTTTAAACTTCGCAAAATCCCACAAACTTCAGAATCTGCTTATCACTGCCACAGAAAATAATCGGTCAATCAAACAATAAGTAATATTCTGCCGAGACCAGTGCTTGACGTCATGAGGGCTAGACATGTCTTTCGAATGTATGGAGTCACAGTATAAGTATTGAAAGTTGCGTTGATGATTAAGAGTGTTTTGAGACATACCAGTTGTTTGATTTACGATCGATCGTTTGCTGGAAATCTATATTTAACCCTGGACAATGCCTCAACGCGTGGCTGTTGGGTGTTCTAACGAAATGCTCGATCCAAACCTGACTGATGTGGCCTGTCACCATTTTTACCTTTATGGCAAAAGAGCTGCCATCTTCTTCCAGCCTGACAAACATGGCGGCTTGCTTGTGCTGTTGTTTATCCAACATATGCACGCAGGTTTCACGGTGCAAAAAATTAAAAGATAACATTTTTGCTTTTCGCTTTGTATCTCAGAGATCATGTGCTTTATTTGGCAATGAAACTTAACTTGTTTTTCTTAGCCTTGAAACGGTTGTTGAGAGCTATGTATACGCTGAATATCAAAGTTCAATGGGTGCATTGGAAGTTGGTAGCTATTAACACTGCATGCCATTTAACTCACATAATTATATGTCTATATCAATGGCTGCATCAACCTTGATTATTCTGGTAAAAAAAAATTTCACACTATTTATGGAAGTGAGTAACACCAGCTTCCTTATTCAATTTAAGAGTTTTCCCCTATTTGCTGCTTTATTTCATCTTATTATACTGATGACTTCATGTGCTTAAATAGGCTTAATTTGAAGTTAATATTTATATCGTGTTTTACCAAGTATTGTTTTCTCTACAGATTAAGTCAGCGGTAAATGACATTGCGTGCTTTTGCCAACTTTCTGGCCAATGTCTCATTCCCGACTTACCATGACAGAAGAAAGCAAACAGTATAAACCTTTCCCAGGATACAAAAACAGAAATTCCTTATATTGCCTAATAGTAGCGAAGGGTGACATTTTTTTGTTGGCCTAAAATATATCACACCCAATTTGCCTGTTCCAAGAGCCAGAAGAGGAAATGGAGGAAAGAGGAAAGAGGACAGAGTTTGGGAACATCTAGATTATTGGAGGTGGGCACAATGATGTCATGCGAACCGGAAAAAATACTTCTGGACAGTTTGTATGCATGGATACTTCAGTGGAAACAGATATTTTGGAGGAATTACACAATAGCATTCTCAGTTCCTACAGTTTTGGAATAGTGCCTGGGTGGTGAAGACATTTTCGGTTTCTGGGTCACTGAGGAAGGGAAGATGGAGGAAAGGAGGGGTGGTGGCATTTTCACAAAATTTAAATAGCCCCATGATAAAAGCTAATAACACTGTCTATACTGCAACCAGTAATTCAGCTGCTGTCAGACTAATTCCAATCTTTGTTAACTGATGTCCCATTTTGCAGTCTCTTGAAATGTGTTCAATGTATGTGTTTATTCATGATCCTTCCTCTTCTCCAGTTTGCTCTACAACACCAATATCCTGAATCTACTTGGCACTGATTAGCAAGTGTTTGCCGTTGATGAGCACTGTGGGCCTACATTAATTTCATGGCAGAGTTAAATTCAGCTTGTTTGTAAAATTCAGCATGATGATTAGAAAATTGCTATATTAGCTCATTCCTTGTGAAAAGCTATTCTAAGATGGGAGACTTGCTACCCACACAGCACCGATCAATCACATCACAGTGGGTTCAACCAGCATTTAAACTCTGCTAAACTGCTTTAAACCCGCAAAGTCTCTACTTCCGCTGATAGAAAAGGAGTCCTTTAACACCATTGTTTTATGGCATTGTTAAATGGTTAGGTTCAGGCACCAAAATTGCTTGGTTAGGTTTTGGGTTAAGGTTAGGGTGAACTACATCTTACAAAGCCTTTCCTCCAGAGTGTGATGGCACACTGGTTTGTGTGGTTGCCAAGCAATCTCAAACTTCTCGATTCAAACCCTGACTAGTACACAATTTTTTCATGTTTATCATTGTCGTGAAATACTGACGATGTCGGCTTTGCACTGAAGTTTGTTTTTATCAATGGCGTCCAAATGTGACATGAGAGGACTCCTTTTTCATCGTATACTGACACCTAGGGCATCAGCCCCATTGTCAATATACAGTACGACGATTAGGGAGCGAGAATGAACTTGAATATACAGAACTGTTCCTAAGTTTGGAATCACAGAGAATCTATTTATGCCTCAGAAAAAAATTGCTATATTTATAATTTTTAATGCATGTTTTAATCATTTATCAATGGTTATAGTGAGACCAAAATGCATTATTATCCCCCGGCCCGTGTGGCGGGGGATATTGATTTGACCTCCGTCCGTGCGTCCGTCCGTCCGGGATAAAGGGGAACAACTTTTCACAAGAAATATTCGCGATAGGATAACCAAATTTGGTGTATAGCTTAAGACCATAAAGACCTTGATCGAGTTCGAAAATGAGGCACGCGTGATTATTTTTCCCGGAGTTATTGCCCTTGATTCACTTTTTTAAACTCTGTTCACGGTATATGTAAAGGGGAACAACTTTTCACGGGAAATATTCCAGATAGGATAACCAAATTTGGTGTGTAGCTTAAGACCATAAAGACCTTGATCAAGTTCGAAAATGAGACACACGTGATTATTTTTTCCGGAGTTATTGCCCTTGATTCACTTTTTTATACTCTGTTCACGGTATATGTAAAGGGGAACAACTTTTCACGGGAAATATTCCAGATAGGATAACCAACTTTGGTGTGTAGCTTAAGACCGTAAAGACCTTCATCGAGTTCGAAAATGAGACACGCGTGATTATTTTTTCCGGAGTTATTGCCCTTGATTCACTTTTTTATACTCTGTTCACGGTATATGTAAAGGGGAACAACTTTTCACGGGAAATATTCCGGATAGGATAACCAACTTTGGTGTGTAGCTTAAGACCATAAAGACCCTGATGGAGTTCGAAAATAAGAAGCACACTATTATTTTTCCCACAGTTATTGCCCTTGTGGCATTTCTGGGAGTCTCTGTTCATAGTATCTTTAAAGAAGACATTTTGGCGGGGGATGTTGTTGACCATGTCTACTTGTTTAATTTATCACACATACAGAGAAGACATTGATTATGTTTAAAATTACCAGCCCAAAATAGTTGTTTTTTGTCCATCTCAACAGATAATTGTCCATTTTAACAAATAATTGCAAAGCACCATCCTGTCCTCCTGAATTTCAGCGGAGAGGAAACAGATGGTACAACTTCTCACAACTGACACCTCAGTTGCTGAAATAATATTCCATCTTGGATGACAATCGCACATGGGAGACACACTGAAAACCAGACCAAAAATAACACATCTTCTGAGTGTCTGCTGTGGTGAGAATTGGTTCTGGGTTGGTGGGGATCTACAGCTTTCTGCAGCTTTGGGCTTTCCTTGGTGTTACAGCGGTTTGAACCCACAGGCTGATCAGGGCTCTTAGAGCCTGTTGGGCAGACAAATCATTTTAGGGATTTCTTTTCTTTTTTTTATTTGTGAAAAGGGATTTTTACCTTTCACGGGTGTGAAAGTTCTCCAGGCTAAGGTATGTGATGTGGCATGAAGTCACCATTATTTACTTTGCAAATCTGTAATCTTCACTTCTGTCTGAGGTGTGGTGGAATATCTGGGTAGCATGTTCAACAGATTCTATTTTATTTGCCAAATCTGTGAACAGGGCACTAGTAGATTTTTTTTTTTTTTTTGGTAAAAAAACCATGTTTTATACAGTACCAGGCAAAAGTTTGGACGCACTTTGCTAATGTCACAGCACTCTGTTCTGAGAGAAATTTAAACAGTTTAACTTCTCTATATAATCTCAAATGGAATCTTGTAAAAGGTAAACAGTCAGAAGTGAAAAGAGAATAATTTACTTGTTTGAATAGTGTCCAAAATTTTGGAATTCTCAAAGAAGCCATATTTTGCAAAGTAAACAGACAAATAAGCTCCTTCTATTTTGCAACAGCTGAATTAAAGTCAAGCAGTTTTGGGACTTATTGGGCGAAAAGGTTGATGGAAAGCACATCTCAAGAGCAGCACGTACCTGGGGAGCCAAGGGGGGTTCAATGGACACCTCGTGCTGTCAAAGGCTGGTGTCATGTTTCACAAACTAGGGTCCCAATAGAACGCATTTTGCTTGGCCAGGCTTCTGGGAATTTTGCAGGGAGTTCTACATGGGGGTAGTTTTGAGGTGACCCTCCGCCAAAATTTTTGCAGATTTTGCTGCTCTAGAATATGAAAGGTATCATCGTTTTCCATGAAATTACCAGGAGTAATCAAGACAATTCATGCTGTCATAATACACCATATGAAAGCATGATAAATGAGCTTTCGAGTGATACCCATTACATTATATATCAGCAAATATGGTACTGACAAAAGATCACACTAACTAGCGGAACTAAAAAGAGATTTGCATATTTAATCACGTAATATTAATTGTATGTTTTGTTTTATTGTACTGTAAAGGTACTATTGCATCATGGTACCTAATTTATATATCAGATGAAAGGGCTTTTTTTGGACTTTAATTTGGTATATAACACTTAATTTTTTTCTCAATCACATGGCAATGAGAATGAAATATATACATTTCGTGAATGGTCAAATGTGCCATTTTCGCGTCACATAACGATAAAGTGATTTGTGTATTTATAGCTTAGTTCCTTACAATAATTTTAATATTTTGCTTCAGTAAACTACAAATACAAAGGATTTTTAGATGAAATAGGTGACAATGACAAAAAAGCATTTTCTTGCAGCGTACTTAAGGATTCTTTGACATGTCAAATAACAATCAGTTAACGCAAATTAATATTAGTCAGAATCAGTGTCGTCAGAGTCCAAGTATATTGCCCTCGAGCAAGTAGGCACTTTCCCTTAACAGTGACAACCAGCAAAACAAGGAACATTGTTCTTGCTGCATGCACAATTCCCGGCACACCGTTTTTTGCACATTGTTATGACTTGAAAATCACAACAAAGAAAACCAGCAATGACAACTTAAACTAATTTATTCTTCACTGATAAAAAAAAAAAACTTCTACAAATAATCCATTGTTTAATCTTATAATAACACTCTAATGTCACTATGTAACTCTGTTGCCAAAACAAAAACTCTGCCTCCACTGACCAAAATCACAGCATTTATATAGACTAGCAACATTCTGGAAAGATCTACTGGATCCCTGGGTGATCTGGCCCCCTCCAGGCAAGAAGAAGCCAGAAACTTCTAGAAAGCACTAGTCTATTTCATCACAAAGAAGTGGTATTGCATCAGATCCTGTTTTGCTACAGACACACCACCAGACGGTGCTGATGAACAAAATAAATAGCAGACCAGCAAGGCAGCAAAAACAGCATGTAACAAATCTCCATTTACAAATGATATACAGTGCTTTAAATAAAATATTCATACATAACACCTCCCCTCTTTAAGAAAAGAAAGGTTTGCTAAAAGCTTTCTTTTGATAAAATTAACACCATTTTATAATCAGTATAATCTTGAACTTTACACAAAAAGTATCATTGATCATTATAACAATCATATACATAACAACCAGTGCAATTTTCACAATCAAATAGAAAAGTAAAATTACATGCGAGAAAGTGCATCTGGAATAACATTATCTTTTCCCCTGATGTGAGAAATATCCAAATCATACTTTTGCAAAAGTAAACTCAATCTCAGTAATCTTTGATTCTTGTTTGTGATCTTATGCAAGAATGTGAGGGGATTGTGATCACTTAAGACCTTGATGGAAGTAGCTGAAAAAGTCAAATAGACTTCAAAATGTTGTAAAGCCAAAACAAGTGCCAAATATTCTTTTACAATTGTTGAATAGTTTTTCTGATGGTTATCAAACTTTTTGGAAAAGTAACAAACAGGATGATCTACTCCAACAGTGTCTTCTTGCAGTAAAACTGCATCTGCACCAATATCACTGGCATCAACAGCCAACTTGAACTCCTTTTTGAGAGTTTTTTTTAGGAGATAAGAGAACTGGTGCATTTTTGAGGATAGCTTTCAGTTGGTCAAATGAATTTTGACATTTTTCATCCCAAACAAATTTTGCATTTTTCTTTAGTAAATTTGTCAAAGGTTCAGAAATGATGGAGAAATTTTTACAGAATTTTCTGTAGCAGCCAGCCATCCCTAGAAATCTCATTAGTTGTCTTTTAGTTGTAGGCTCAGGAAATGAAGTGATAACTTTTACTTTCGCATCAATTGGTTTGACTTGACCCTGTCCTATAATATGACCCAAGTAAACAACTATTGCTTCACAAAAGTCACTTTTAACAAGGTTGATAGTCAGCTTGACATCACTCACTCTCTGAAAGAAGTTTCTGATGTAGGTGAGGTGCTCTTGGAAGCTGTCGCTGGTGATGATAATGTCATCAATATAGGCCTCACATCCTGGTAGTCCAGCAATCACTCTGTTTACCAGACGTTGGAAGGTGGCCGGAGAATTTTTCATTCCAAAGGGCATGACCTTGTATTGGTATAATCCATCTGGTGTGATGAAGGCAGATATCTCCTTTGCTCTGTCTGTTAGAGGGGTCTGCCAGAAGCCCTTGAGGAGATCAAATTTGGTGACATACTTTGACTGTCCAACTTTGTCAATGCAGTCATTGATCCTGGGAATAGGATATGAGTCCGTTTTTGATAGAGCATTCGCTTCCCTCCCTGTAATCCGTCACAATTCTATATGTTTCATTGGGTTTCAGAACTAGGATGCATGGAGAACTCCAGTCACTGTTACTTGGTTCAACAAAGTCATTTTAAAGCAGATATTTGACTTCTTGTTTAGGTATTTCTGCTTCTCTGGATTCATTCTGTAAGGATGCTGTTTTACAGGCTTGGCATTATCTTGTAGGATGACATCATGGTAAACGATATCAGTCCTCAATAGAACGTCAGGGAATATGTGACTGTATTCAAATATGAGCTGCTTTAGCTGCTGTTGTTGAAAAGGATCCAGGTGGGACAACTTGCTGTCAATATTTTGAAGAATGTCTGAATTTTCAAGTTTGGCTGGACCAGGTTCATTTTCCAAGGGGCAGTCACAATCTTCTTCAGAATTTTCCAGTTCAATTGTATTTACCACATTGACTGATGTATAGATTCAGATTCTTGGTCAATCAAAGGAGTGTCAGTTACAACAGGGTAGGGCACAACCTTATCCCCAGCAAGATCATTACCGAGAAGCAAATGAACACCTTTGAAAGGAAGAGAAGACCTAACACCAACAGTAACAGGCCCAGAGACTAAGTCTGATTTGAGATGAACATTATGGAGAGGTACACTTGTAAAAGCACATTCTACACCTTGAATAAGGACATTAGCCTGAGTAGACGTTTTGTCCGAAAAGGCAGAATATCTGCAAGAATAAGAGATTGGGAAGACCCAGTATCCCTTAGAATTCGAACAGGAGCAGATGAGGAAAAATCATGTGAAAGTGAGACAAAACCATCGGTGATGAATGGCTCAAAAACCTCCATAAAAGAATCAGACACAGAAGGTAGAAGATCAGGTGAACTGACCTTTGATACAAGAGATTCTCTCTTAGTGAAAGCAGTTGGCTTGGTTTCTTCTCGTTGTTGTTTTTTCTTGAGAGCATAACACTCAGAAATAAGGTGACCTTGCTTTTTGCAGTATTGGCAAGACACAGAAGGTAAAGAATCAGAGGATTGCTTCTCACTGGAAGGTTTCCTCTCAGAAGTGGCCTTAGAATCATTAGAAGTGTTATTAGAAGTCTTGGACTGAGACTTGCCTTGAAATTTAGAAAAAATGGATTTTTGGACAAAAGAAGACTTATGAGTTAATGCAAAACTATCAGCCAGGGTGGAAACATCTTGCAAAGTAATGGCTTGTTTCTCCTCAAGGAAAGTCTTGATATCAGGCTGGATACACCTTTTGAATTCCTCAACCAGAATAAGTTGCCTCATTCTGTCAAAATCTTTCTCAATTTTCATGGAATTACACCACTGATCAAACAACTGTTCCTTCAACCTGCCAAATTCAACATGAGTTTGACTGGCTTCCTTGCGAGAATTCCTAAATTTTTGCCTGTAAGCCTCGGGGACCAATTCATTACCCTCCAGAATGGCAGATTTGACATAATCAGCACACTGTTGGACAGATAACTGGTTATAGATTTTCCTAGCTTTACCAGCAAGAACACTTTGTAACATCATTGTTCAGTGCTCTTTTGGCCATTTCAAATTTTCAGCAATTTTTTCAAAATGGGTAAAGTATTAGTCTATATCATTTTCTAGGAAGGGAGGAACAAGTCTGATGTGTTTAACCACATCAAAATGATCAGGAAGTCCAAAAGATTTTGTAACAGTACCTGCTTCTATTTTCTTCATTTCCAATTCGTACTGCTAGTGCATCCTTCTTTCTTCCAGTTCTCTCTCCTTCTCCAACCTTCTTTCTTCCAGTTCTCTCTCCCTCTCCAACCTTCTTTCTTCCAGTTCTCTCTCCAACCTTCTTTCTTTCTGTTCTCTCTCCTTCTTTCTTTCTTCCAGCTCTAGTTGTTTTTGGCGTAGCTGAATCTCAAGTCTTTGCAGCTCTGTTGCAGACACTTCCACATCTTTAATCAATTCTGCTGCTTCTTCCCAAAAGATATCTTCATCGATGAAATGTTGCACCAAAATGTTGAATATTTCTTGTTTCTTCATCGATAATTTCACATCAGATAATCCAAAGGTTGAGGCTATTTGCAGCAAGTCCTTCTTCTTTGCCAGCACAATTGATTCCTGGGTTGGAGTTTTCAAAAAATTTTCAACATCAAAAGTCATGATTGCTGGCTTTACAAATAGTCACAAGATTTAAAAATGATAGATCAGCTTTAGTCTTTGGTGAATCCAATCGTTGATCCAATGAATGGTATATCTCGGTGGAACCTCCAATTTGTCATGACTTGAAAATCACAACAAAGAAAACCAGCAATGACAACTTAAACAAATTTATTCTTCACTGATAAAAAAAAAAAACTTCTACAAATAATCCACTGTTTAATCTTATAATAACACTCTAATGCCACTATGTAACTCTGTTGCCAACACAAAAACTCTGCCTCCACTGACTAAAATCACAGCATTTATATAGACTAGCAACATTCTGGAAAGATCTACAGGATTCCTGGGTGATCCCGCCCGCTCCAGGCAAGAAGAAGCCAGAAACTTCTAGAAAGCACTAGTCTATTTCATCACAAAGAAGTGGTATTGCATCAGATCCTGTTTTGCTACAGATACACCACCAGAGGGTGCTGATGAACAAAATAAATAGCTGACCAGCAAGGCAGCAAAAACAGCATGTAACAAATCTCCATTTACAAATGATATACAGTGCTTTACATAAAATACTCATACATAACAACATGCATCTGACACTTTTCTCCAGATTGGCAGGGAGTGCTTTCTTGGTCATGTAAATGGGAGTCAGTAATCCGGTGTTTCTTTGCAAAGACCCGCCGTATGAGGTATAGTCAGCAGAGTATGCCTTGGCTATGTGTGATGACTTGCTGATGATTGTTGCCACAGCAGAAGGCTTGATGTATTGCAGAAGAGCATCTTCTGTTGGTGGAAGACTGAGTAGTAGCCCAGATTTTTGTGCTAGAAATTTTTGCGTCCACAATTCAACCAATGATTGTTCACTGCTGCCCGATGCACGAACAACCAAGGACTGGCAAGAATGTATCAGCTCGTCACTGACAAGCTGTGACTGCATATCCTTAGCAAATAATCGCAGAGGATTCTGAGGTATCTGCCCCAGACACCTCCACAGCTTCTTTTTTCCAAGTCCATAAAGGAATGATGTGTCATCTTTGCCTAAGAATGCATGAAAGAACGGCAACAAAGTGCATTTGTCCCTTCCTAATGATCTGACTATATCATGGATCGGAACAAACGTCTCGGGATCTGGTCTAACCCATACATTGGTCATACATGAGGTGTGAAGTGATTGGATCTCATCTAATTGTAACATTTCCCAATCACAACAGACCAGTTTACAACAACCTATCAAACATGACTGTGACTGGATAAATATGCTTGATGAAAACCTTTTTGCCATTTGACTCTGAAGATGACCACTGCTGAGGTGGTCGAAACGTCAGCAAACAACTGTCTTTTTAAAGACAATTTTAACCCAGAAGATCACTCTTCCATTAATGTATCGGCCCCTGGGTTCAAACCTTTTCTCACAAAAAATTAGTGTAGCGCAATTAAATACGCGAATCTCATTTTAGTTCCGCCAGTTAGTGTAGTCTTTTGTCAGTACCATATTTGCTGATATATAAAGTGATGGGTATCACTCAAAAGCTCATTTATCATGCTTTCATATGGTATATCATGACAGCATAAATTGTCTTGATTACTCATGGTAATTTCTTGGAAAATGATGATACCCCTCATATTCGAGAGTGGCAAAATTGGCAAAAATTTTGGCGGAGGGTCACCTCAAAACTACCCCCGTGTAGAACTCCCTGCAAAATTCCAGAAACCTGGCCCAGCAAAATGTGTTCTGTAGGGACCCTAGTTTATGAAAAATAACACCAGCCTTTGACAGCACGAGGTGTCCATTGAACCCCCAAAATGGGCCCTTGGCTCCCCGGATAACGTCTTTGGGAAGTTAGACAGCTGTCCAGCTGCAAATTCATACAGTCATATGACTGCCCTTGTTAAAAAAAAAAAAGTGAGAGTGTCTGCGAATATGACAACAAATGATGGTTAGTTTTGATGGATTTAAGAATTAGATCTTTTTTTTGCAAAAGAAAGGCTGCTTATTTCTTTATTTAACATATATTGTGAGAAAAATGTGGGCATGTCCAAACATTTGACTGGTACTGTATGTCAATGTTAGTTCATGTGATATCTCTATTTGCTGAACACTGTGACTTGTAGGCAGATGGGCCACAACATCCCAGTGGTACATCAACTTTGGGGAAGACGGGCACTGACAGTATTATAGACTTGTCATGAAACGACTTTTGTTCCAAAAGAGTTGAATCGAAAATATCGTTTTGAATTTTCTTTTCTGCTCGGTAGCTAGCTTGCTGGACTCCGACTAATGTGGTTTCCGGTGAATCAGATCTTGCTGCGTGTTGCGCATTGTACCTACATACACCTAGGAAAGCCCACTCAAACCCCAATCCACCGCTGATAGTGCTTTCAATATGTACACAAAGGTCATGACTGGAGCTTAGTGCAATTTACAAAGGTCACCTGGTCCAGTGAGTCTGGTTATTTCTACATCATGCGTATCAGCTGGGGATGTCTGTACCATTCACCTGAGGAAGAAATGACACCTCTATGCACTATGGGAAGACAACAAGGAGGACTCAGGAGTGAGATGCTCCAGGAAATATTCTGCTGCAAAACCCTGGGCCGGGGAATTCACGTGGACATCCGTTTAACGAAGCTGTTTTGGCAGTATGAGGAGGACCTACTCAATATAAGGGACTTAGTTTTGTAGTACTAATGATTTGTGTAATATACAGTATAGCACATACATATATATGTGACAGTCAGATTGTGAAACCAGTCATTTAGTGAAATGACTGAAGTTTAGTGCTAGCCATTTCACGAAATGACTGATATTTTTTGTCATTTCACAAAATGACTGGTTTCATAATCTGGCTGTAACATATGTAAAATACAAAAGCTTATTACTCTGCATTTCACATCATTACTCCTATCTCCAAACCCCCCTTAACATCCTTACCAGCTAAACCTCAATTCATGCTGCCATTTCTTCAGCAGCCCGTGACTGGGAAACAAAAGATTCAGTAGCTATCTCATGCGAGAGTTGAAGTAAAATAAAATGAATCATGAAGATCAATCCACAGTACTTGTTTCTTGGGAGTGAAGTACAAAACATGTTCAAATGTTTGTGCACAGGTCTTGGCACAGGTGTAAATCTACAGATGTCCGTGGCTGACTGGGTGCATTGGCCGGCCACGTGTACATTCCCCATTGGCCGTTGCTCAGTGCCCTCGATTTTGCACATCGACCATAAACAGTCCAGCCATACTCTAGATTTCGACCTAGTTTTGCTAATTCAGGCTAGGCCTCTCACCTTCATTGAAGGAAAATTTTGGGTGGCAATGGGTGGCATGGTGGTGCATTGGGTAGCCATGCCGCCTCAGAGCAAGAAGGTTGTGCATTGAAATCCGGCCTAGGATGTGTGGAGTGTGTATGTTCCCCTTGTGTTTGTTTGGGTTTTCAGTCAAAAAACATGCATATCAGGCATGTGAGGTGTGAGTATGTGCATAAATGGTGTGTATACCCTGCGACGGATTGGTGAGCCGTCCAGGGGTGCATTTCCCAAAAGCATAGTTGCTAACTAAGTTAGCAACTTACACAGTTTGTCCATTCACAGTCAATGGGCCCAACTATGTACAACGTAAGTTAGCATCTGTGATTTTGGGAAACGCACCCCAGGGTGTGTCCCTGCCTTTCACCCATAATTAGCTGAGATAAGCTGCAGCTCCCCTGCGACCCGAATGAAGAAGAGGCAGTATAGATAATGGATGGATGGACACATACACCCAATTGTTCTAGCATCTCTAGGAAAGGACTTCCTAGAAAATCCCATTGTGGTAGCTAGGGGGAACAACAATGAACTAATGCCCACAGTTCTGGAATGAGATTTCGGATGAGCAGATCTCTGCATACTTTAATCAATTCTGTGTGTTAGTATTCTTGTAGTTTCACACAGTGGCTTTAGAGGTCTTGAAGTTCGTTGTTCATTCCTTGTGCTGAAACATGGAAAACCACCGTTCTTGATCTAATTCTCCTTTCCAAAACATGAAAACCGACACACAGCATTAATCAGAGATCTGCTCAGTGACAGAATTCTCAAAAGCACTGTAAACATCAAAAAAAAACTTTATAAACCTAAGGATTTATGAGGATCATTGTTTCATTGAGGAAAATTTTGAAATCTTTTAAATATCAAATCTCAATAAAACTATCAGGAAGGATAAATTACCTGCAACAGTGGGCTAATATGGCCACAATCGAAGTGAGTGAGGCACGATCCTTTCATACTCATTATCTCAAGAATGGTACAAGCAAAACCTTCAAGCTTTGAACATTAACAGATATAGTGTAGCAGATGAGCTGATTGAAATTTGGTTGAATCTGTGAAGTTGCATCATGGTAAATTAATACACAAAAATTTACAGGATCATATGATCCTGTACAATCCAGTAGACCTGCGCACTGCTTCTATCAGTTAGCTTGCTGACCAGGCTAGCTAGCACATTAGTACATTTAAAGCCTGATAAAGGCTGTATTTCACCAATGATTATGCTAGGTATCTGTGTTTCCCATATCTGGCCCAGTTGAAGTGTACTGCACTGACATTACTTGCGCGTACCTGCATTTCATGTCTATAGTAACCAGCTAGCTTGCTACAGAGCTACATGAAAGCCAGGGCATTGACCAGCCCATTTATCATGTAGCTCCGTAGTGAGCTAGCTGGCTGTTGTAGACATCAAATTATGTTGGCTGGGTAGGAATAATTTAGGCAATACCTTTACTAGTGAGCTACATTCTCTGAGCAAATTCTGGAGTTTACAAGCAGCACTAATGCCTTGTTGCATCATAGTTAATTAATATGCAAAAATGCACCACGTTGCACAGTTCTGTACAATCCATTTGGGCTGTACGTTGCCTCTATCAGCTGCTTAGTTAACCAAGCCAGCTAGCATGTCAAAAAATTATTAGCAATTCAGTCAAAAACTGATAAAGGCACAATATGACCATTAGTTATGCTAGCGATGTTTGTTTTGTGCCTCCGGCTCAGTTGAAGTGTAGGTCACTAACATTAATTGTATTTACCTTCATTTGTCATTTACAGTAGCCAGTTAGCTAGCTACAGAGCTACACGAAAACCCTAGCATGAAAAACCATGGCTAGCAACATTCTCCGAACAGATTCTGAAGTGGCATTTCAGCCTCATGCTCTAACGTTGGCTTTTCAGCTGTCACACCGCAGGGTCCATTAAAATCAATTAAGACTGTAGGCCTATGTTGCTTGTTGTACAATAGGATATGGAAAAATTCTTCAGTTTCATTTCACACATTTCACCGAGTAACATACATAGTAACATTAGCTCTAGTCGCAAATGCTATTATGCTGCAGGAATTAAAGCTTAAGAAAAATTACTACATTATGGCACATAGCCTGGTGTCTTTCTATGTTTTGTAAGTGACTCTATAAATGTGTCCTTATCACACAATTTAGAATGAAGTGATGGAACAAGTGACCTTTATTTATGTGTGCTCTATTGGGGTAAAAAACGCTGCAGACAAACACAGACTCTCACCCCAGGTAGTTCATCCTGGCGCAAAAAAGCCAATGGGGCAGGCATATGTCTCGATGCCCTAGTGGCACACGGTAAACTGCATAAAAGAAGAGCACTGTGGCGATAAGCCCAGATCCTCGCACAATCCCCCATCCTCTCTCCGTGGAACCTTTGTAGTTCACTGTTGTGCACCTGGAACTCCAATAGGTCATTCCTGCCATGCTGGCAGACTAACAGATTTCTGTTGAATTTCCCGCTGCATCACACCTCTAACCTCTCTGGCCCCAGACATCAAAGTAATGACCAGACTTCAAGATCATACTGGACATTCTGGTCCTCATACAAAGCCATAGATTAACATTACGATACTTTTTTTTTTCTCTGCTGATTTTCTTTCTGCACTTTCACAGAGATAAAACCAATCAGTGTTTAATTTAAAATAAGTATTTAAAATAAAACTAATGAGTAATGACTGGGGAAGGACTGCAAGGTGCTTAATGAATAGCCCCACACCAACAATGCTGAAAGGATTATTTACTTTAAATCAGAATTTGTAAACCTTCCAGAATTATACACTTGAAATATTGTTTTCACGGTTATGAGGGCGATGAAAATTTGATTAACTTGAACAGATACTGTCCATTTTAACAAAGAGCAATTATGAGCATGACCTGATTTGTTCATTCAACTGAAAAACATGCTCATCTGTGGACAAACCCCTTGAAATGTAGCCAAGCTTGCTTAGTATCATTTCAATACGTCTCATATTTTATGCCTTTATGCCTGGATCTTAAACTGGCTCCTCTGTTTGGTTTGGGGCAAATCAGTCTCACTTCCTTCTTATCTCTCCATCTCTCTTTCATTTCAGTGTTGTTCTCTTTAACGATGATGATGACGAAATGATTTCGTTAACGCTCCTTTCTCTCATGACTAAAACGAGACGGTGACGAGCTAAACATAGCTCATTGATGACAAAAATATGACGAGACTTATCTGTTGTTTTCGTTGACGAGAGGAGACAAAACGATTTTCAGAGATCAGATTAGGCGGATTCGCATCGCAAAATGCAAATCAAATTTCATAACTTTTGACGAAATGCTTATCATCATAACAAATTCCTTCGCAAAAAATGCGATTCAAGAAATCTTAATGATATTTCATTAGTCCCGACTCGCTGGCCTGCGAACATCCGATTCCCGAGCCACATAGCAACAGGAGAAGTTTTTATGACTTTGATTGACTGGAAAATGATGTTCCTCGTTTGCATACCAACCGATCAGCTTCTGGGAGCGCATGCATGCATTAGAGAGGCTTTCTGTCAGAAAGTCTCTGGTACAGTCATGGATGGCCAGAAGATGCGAGCCGTCGTGTATCAAATTACGTTGCTCTTCGGATTCAGCCACCCAGTATGCTAGTAAGCTAAGAAACGTTAACAAAGGAAAATCTTTGTAAGAGATCATCATTTTACGGCGATATGATTTGTTTCTTGCCCCAACTTTACTAACTCTGCCAGCTGTAATGGGCATGAACTTACCTGAGGTTTCGCGGCAGTTCCGTGCGTTGTATATTTGCATGCTATCGCGTATTGCGTTACTCTTCAGATTATAAAGCTAGCCCTCTTCTTACCTTGCTGACACTAGTTCAGGGAAATCTTTGCAATCATTGTTTTATTAAGGCGATATGATTTGGTTTTTGCCCAAACTGTGAGAATTCCGCATTTGACCTCTACTTTTTTTCGGCTTTAACTCTGAATCGCCTCGAGTGGAAGTACGCTTCACATTTTTACACACCCAGTTCTTCCTCTAGCTAACCAAACATCACGGTAAGCCGATCAAAGTCATCAAAATTTCTCTCATTCCTATGTGGTTTAGGGAATCGCAAGTTCGCTGGCCTCTCCCGAAACATGCACAATGATCTCTGATCATTCAAATACATGATGTTGTGACGTAAAAATGTGACTGAGTTGGAGAGAGCCTTTTGTGACTAGATTTTAATGGAAATGGATCCTTTCGGGTTTCTGATCAGGCGTTAAACAGCATCATATGCTACAGTAAAAGTATAGATAAGACAGCTGAACTTACAGGCTACAAGTGGATTACAGAAATTTCGCTGGGAAACGGAAGTGTGCTGTATTAAATTATGATTGTTCCGGGTAAAAACTGATACCTTTTGGAAATAATTTGTTTTGCGTTCAGAGTGGAGTTGTATGTGTCGTGTAATTGTAATTTGTCATTCGGAAAGAATAAAGAAGCCTTTTTATCATTTAAAATCTGATTGAATGTTCTCTATATTTTGCTAATAATTTTTCTGATGTGTTTAACAATTGCTAATCAATTGATATAATGATTAGCAAAAACTACTAATCAATTTTTTATTCCTTAATCTGATCACTGATATTTGAGTTACTGTGAAACATATGGGGGGAAATGTAGCTTTTCAGACCTGTTGCTGTCCCTTAATATGTCTCAATGAGCAGCAGCACACCTGGCTACTCTTAACATTACCCTGCTGAAAATTCCAGCTTTGACCAGCCTAGGCTAGTTAGGCTGGTTAAAGCTGTGTTTTGGACAGTTTTAGTTGGTCGACCAGCCCTTCACCAGCTGACAATACCAGCTTAACTAGCTTTGACCACCTTCATCAAGCTATAGAGACCAGCTTTAAACATCTAGACCAGCTATGAAAACACAGCTCAGACCATCCTAAACCAGCTTAGAATTCTAGCTGCTAGAATTGTAAGCTGGTTTAAGATGGTCTGAGCTGTGTTATTAGCTGGTCGTAGCTGGTCTAGATGTTTAAAGCTGGTCTCTATAGCTTGATGAAGTTGGTCAAAGCTAGTTAAGCTAGTATTGTCAGCTGGAGTCAGCTGGTGAAGGGCTGGTCGACCAATTAAAACTGTCCAAAACACAGCTTAAATGAGCCTGACCAGCCTAGGCTGGTCAAAGCTGGAATTTTCAGCAGGGTAGTAGCATGTTTAGCCAGCATATTTACATTAACGGACAGCGTGGGCGTCTTCTAGTTGTGTGTTCATCATGGCATGTTTGTGCTCTATTAGCGCGTTGCGACATGTTAAACGGGTCGAGTTATGTGCTGTGCTATTATACGTCGAGTCTGCTGTTGGACTAAAGCCACAAGGGTCTGACAGTGACGTCGCACAGTGATGATAACCACAGACTGTGCTTTTAGCTAAATTACAATAGCTAAAAATAATGACTAAACTGTCGACTAAAACTAGAATAAAACAATCAAGGATAGAAATGAATAAAATGTGACTAAAATTTATAACCATTTCGTCCAAAAGACTAAGACTAAAACTAAATCAAAAATGGCTGCCAAAAACAACACTGTTTCATTCAACAGTTTTTATGCCTATGCCCTACATTTATGCCTATCTATGACCACCTTTCAAAATGTTTGTTGCATGGACTTCCTGAGTATTTCTTCTGAAAAAGAATAGTATAAGAATACAAGCGATGTACAGCCTGACTGAATTGTACAGGACCCTGCAACACATTGTTATCCCGAACTCGTCATATATTGACGCTACCTGCCCAAACGTTGATATACGAGGCAGAAGGAAACTTTTGGCGTCATTATTTGAGGGTTAGGGTTAAAGGAGAAGTACCGTTTTTACAGTTTTGACATTATTTGTGGCATAAAATACGATCATTTACTCACCCATATCACTTTTGTGTTGCTAGAAGTCCTTTGGAAGATATTTAGATCCAAAGAGAGCCGCGTATATCTATGGGAGTGAACGGGGCACCTAGAGCGCAGCCTCTAATGCTGCATTATCTGTCGCGAAACTCATTAATTTCACCAATATTTTGTTAATAGAAAGTTGCCCGTACGGTCCTGCAGGCTTTGGATGGGTCTTCCAGTTTATTTTCGGTACACGAAAAAAAGTCTCTACCGCAGCCCGGTTGATCATAGAAGGGAAATCCTAGAGTTGTGAGACAGTAATTTCTGGAGACATCCAGACGTGTATCTCCTGGCCTCAAATCCCACTCGGAGCAGCAAAGGCATTCCTCCTCTGTAGGCATAGTCGAACATTGTCCACAAGAACACCACCATTTACCATCTATTCGCAGATGTGCAGCGGTTTGTTGTTCTCTGGCCAGCTGTTCCTCTCTTTGCCTCCGCATTCTCCTTTCAATGAGCTCCTCATCTGTATACTCTGGCTCAAAATTTTAAAAGGACTCCCATCATATTCGAAGTTGTCATCCACAATCTTGTTATCCGAAAAATATTCACCCATGTTGCACAAAGATAGTGGTAGCAAAATCCACTTAAAGCGGCTGACCGTCGCTGAGCTAATGAGCTGTACTGCGCCTGCGCGCGGCACCTGAGATGACAACGTCCAGTTCAGAGGTAAGTAGGTCAAGCTACAGACGCCGGATGATGATAACAGGCAACCCCGGACTCAAAAGGGGAACAACACTAGCGAATCATAACAAAATATTGGTGAAATCAGTGAGTTTTGCGACAGATAATGCGGCATTAGAGGCTGTGCTCTCGGTGCCCCGTTCACTCCCATTATACGGATATATGCGGCTCTCTTTGGATCTAAATATCTTCCGAAGGACTTCTAGTGACACGAAAGTTATATGGGTGAATACCCAGCTAGCAATTTTTGTTCCCAAAACGTTCTGAGAATGTTACTCTGAATGTTCTCGTAATGTTTTCAGCGGGAAGTTTTTTTTAAGTTCCCAGAATGCATTAAAAAAAAGTTCCTAGCATAAAATTCTCTAAAAAAATTTGAAAAATGTTGTGTGATAACCTCCGCTGAATGTTAAGTGACAACATTGCTATAACATTACGCCCTAACGTGTTTGAAACATTTTCAGCGGGAAGTTTTTTTTAAGTTCCCAGAATGTTCTAGGATAACATTCTCTAAAAACATTCGAAAAATGTTGTGTGATAACCTCCGCAGAATGTTAAGTGACAACATTGCTATAACATTACGCCCTAACGTGTTTGGAAACGTTTTTCAGCGAGGTTTTTTTTAAGTTCCCAGAATGTTCTAGGATAACATTCTCTAAAAACATTCGAAAAATGTTGTGTGATAACCTCCGCAGAATGTTAAGTGACAACATTGCTATAACATTACGCCCTAACGTGTTTGAAACGTTTTCAGCGGGAAGTTTTTTTTAAGTTCCCAGAATGTTCTAGCATAACATTCTCTAAAAACATTCGAGAAATGTTGTGTGATAACCTCCTTAAAATGTTTACAGAAAACCCTGCTAGAACATTTTCTCCCAACGTTCTTGAAACGTTTTCAGCTGAAAGTTTTTAATGTTCCCGGAATGATGCTATTTTATTTTGGATAAAATGTTTTAAAAAAATTCTATAAATGTTTTGTTATAACATCTCATCAAAATATTTAAACATTATGGCAACATTCTCATCTCATCTTAAGCCTAAAATTTCCTGACTGACCACTGATTACTAAGATCACTGATAATTTATTTAACTATTGAAATTGGACTATTAACACATGTAAAAGTGATATCAATATTCAACAGTCTTTTAGCAGAATTACTTCTTCATTTATTTAATGCTTTAACACTTTTTTTTTACCAGCTGAAGCCTCGGTCACAACCGGACGCACGGATTTTTTAATCGTGCGTTCTCTGCGTTTTTTGCCGTAGATGAGAGTCGTAGAGGACATGGTGGTTAAAAAAAAAGTAGCAGTCAACTCGTAAGGCGGGAGTAATCGTGCCGTGCTGCCCTTGAGGGTGACGAAAGAAGTTCGCAGCAACACTATTGCGATTTGGCACGTGCGTGCTTCGTAGAGGTAGCAAGGGGGACGTGCGGCAGTCTTGCAACAGCTGTGCACTTCTTCCTATACCCCAGCCGTGCTCGGAAGTTCTGTTTATTTCGTACGTTGTGTGTGCGCCCGTCTTATTTCACACCCGCGGGAAACTTGCAGTCGACTTGCGTCTTGGACAAACGGTTTTATTTCACAGTAAAAAAAACGCACGCCTGACCTGCGTGCTCCTTGCGTCGGGAGCAAGTGAAACTTGCATCCTTGGCCTTTCTCTGGAAATCATGGAGTTTTTTGTGTATGATCAAAATCCATCGTACGTGCTTACGGGCAGTCTGCAGGCTCAACATTTCGCGAGGAGTGGAAGTACGGCCGGTTGTGACCGAGGCTTGAACAAACCAACATTCTGTTACAACAACAAAAACATCCAAACAACAAAAACTGGCAAAGTGAACAAGTGTTTCAGTTTTGTAAATAAATTTATATATATATATATATATATATATATATATATATATATATATATATATATAAATTTTTTTTTTTCTCAATGTAAAGTTAAAAAAAAAAAGATTTAGACCCAGCCCTCAGATAACAACGTGGGGCTTCTGTTTCCCTCCCTCTGGACAGTTGACAGACTTGTGTCCTCAGCCAGAGAGGGTCCACCTGCATTATCCACCTGCATTATAACAAATACAGCACTTAAAACCAGAATTGTCTCAGGTTCATCAGAAGCCGTTTTGGTAACCCTTTAAATTACAGGCCATTAATTAGGTTGTAATCACTGGAAATAACCAAGGAATATCCAAGTAAAATAGATGTAATATATTGTAATAGCACTAACATTAGTATATAATATTCAAGTAAACAAGACAGTGAAATGTGACCTCCCCCTGCAGGCTCACTTCGTTCACATACTACACACCTAGTAATTTGCTATATCCATAGCTAAAGCCTGGAGGCCACGTCATTATTTGATTCTGTCCTGATTACTTCAGTTAAAACTAGTAACTCCATTCTAGTCCCAGGCAAGGTGGCTTTGATGTAAATTTCAATGAAAATGGAGTAGTTCTGTTGGAAATTATGTGCAAGTGAAGCAGCAATGATACCGCAAACACACAACTTCCCTCCAAACAAATAACTCGACTGCACCATTGCATAAACTCTTATTTGTTGCACATCAATATGCTCAAATTTCTAATTTTAACTAGAATTCATACAATACAAGCCCAAACATAAGCCTAATGACAGAAAGACATCTCAATGTGCATCATAATACACACATATCACCTCTATTAGGGCAGGGCATCGATTCAGATTTCCCAAATTGATTGATTTGATTAAGGATATTTCAGTTACAATACTAAATATGTATAGTACTGTAAGTATTAATTATATATATAATATGAAATATTCTTAAAGAAATAGTGCCGTAAATTGTACAAGGAACCCTCTAACCTGGTGCATTATTAAAAATATCAATGTTTATGTTAATTATTTACCCCAAAGCAGTTGCATTAATCATGTACTTTTTCAGTGTTTCTCCTGCCATTGGTTTTAGGGGGGATGCTCAAGTCAGTGGGTCAGACACAGCGGTGCAGTCAGGCTCATGTAGCTCAATAACTCCACTCTCTGTATTTGATGATGTTGCTCCGTCTTGTTGATGTTAAGTGTTTATGTTACTGCTGTAATGTCTGCCAGTGGATTTTTTTAAACCCAGCCCTAACCTCTAGCAAACATGTAATATCCGCTCACAGCTCATCACAAATTGTGTGCTTGAGGTGACATCGCAACTTTTCTTACTGACCTGAGTCGCTCTATGTGGAGCATATCTTAAAGTATCTGATATGCTCATCTCAATGGTTTTTTCCTGGGTCTTGGGGTGGTTCTTCTGGCAGGCTTATAAAGATGAAGACAGAAAAAAATATATAGAAAAGCAGATCAGTCAAGTTATTTTAAGTAGTACTTTATGTAGCTTCAGTTGGACTTAAAAGTTGTTTAGGCCATAGTTGAATTAGCTGAAGCAGTATCTGAAATTAATACCTGAGGCAGTACAGTAGAAGTCATCTTCAATTGCCTCTCCCAGCCAAAAGCCATTCAGCTGCCGGTCGGCTGAACTTTATTACACCATTAAGGTCTCTGCTTTAGAAAAACTAAGGACATCTATATTGTTTAAGGATTTGCTTAAGAAATTGCTTAAGAACTGGTTCGAGTTATAAGTTGAGTGTATTTTCTGTTATCTTTGTTTAACATGCCAAGGATCTGTCAAAGACTAGTCAGGGAAAAGCAGGCAATTCAAGATGGCTTAATCTGTAGCTGTTGATAGAACAGTACTTGAGGTACCTGAGTCAGTAATCTAAGTATTTCAACCAGTATTTGATGTATTAGTTTGAATATAGTGTGAAGACAAACCAATTTAATTTGAAGATCAACCCATTTATTTGCTAATGTCCTAAAATCAAACTAATTTACGAAAATGTACACGTAGTATTAGTAGTACTATGATAGTGGTAGAATGAGCAGTAGTAAAAGTGCAAAGTGGGTTTTAGAGTGTTTCTGGGAATCTGTATAGATCAGTCTCAAAATTAGTCTCTGTTCAACATTTGTCTACAAGATTGATCACAGTCAATATAAATCCAGTAGGGCATTGTTATGGCCAGCCTCCACTGGAACCATCAAGTCTCAGACATTACCATCGGACACTGATGGAGGCTTGCTCTCTATCACACACCCTCACAAAAAGTGCAGCGTCAGTACGGCGTGCACTCTTAAAGGGGAGAATAAGAGAATAACTGGGTAATTAAGAGCCATTGTCTGTAAAGTTCAGGAAGGTTCAGGCAGGTGGTGATAGTCACCGTCTTCAATTTTGCTGAAACTTTGGTGGTTTTATGTCCCTACCCTAGAAACTAGAAAATTCCCCAAATCTTTTAGCCCTACCTGCGCCAGTTTGGGTTTTAAGGGTCAATCAAGTGCAAGCCGAAATAAAAATGCCAAATTACCAAAATTAGATTTTTGGGTTGCTCTTATTCACTGCGCGAACTTTATCCCAAAGTAAAAGTTGGAAAATTGAATTATAGGGGCGATGGTCAGTGGAAAGAACGATTTTCGGCCTGATATCTTCTTCGCGCAACATGTAGGGGGCACTCCCATATGGCCGCAATCCATTTTCGTCACAAGTTTGCACCCCTTATACTCTGTGCGCGATCAGTGCCCCAAAACTTTTACAACTGCACCACATTGATATGTAGTTAAGACTATCCATTACAGGTGAGAAAAAGTTGGAATAATGTATACATGTTTTCAGTCAATTTCCCTGTTAAAAGACACCTGAACTCTCCCCTCTCAGGTGTAGCTAATTGTCTTCGTTAATACGAGAAATCAAACGTACCAGTTGAACGCAAAAAAGAGCGCATTTCAGTCTTTTTCAATTAAACAATCATTACGCACAGGTTTGACAACTTGCTTAGGATGTGACAAAATTTAACGCAGAAAATCCACAGTGGTTTTTTCATGAAGAGTTGCCCATTAAGGCATGTGAATTAAACATTTTATAGAATTTATTACTCACTCGCCTAAACATTTCATTATAAGGGAAACTAACATGTTGACTAAGAACAATGATTGAAATTGGGTCGCTAATCTCATCCGTTGCAAGGGATGTTTCCTGCCCCCTCGGTTTTCCGTCCACCGTCCGTCACTGCATTTATCTGTGAATTCATGCATCTGTTTGAGAAAAGTAGCCTACATTATTTATTTTACATGCAATCCTTGAAACATGATATGATTTATCTAAACAACACTAAACAAGTGTCACATAAAGTGTCCTGTCAGCGTGTTTTTTCATCATTCTATTTTTCATTCTGTTATTTTAGCCTATTAATTAACTCTATAGCCTACTTGGGGGGGGGGCATTGCAAGACCATTTTATCCCCGGGCATTGGCTAGGCTGACGGCGGCGCTGTCTTTGGGTGCCATAATAACGCGTAACTCCAAACTCCTGGAGAGGCAGTCCATTGAAAACTGTGTTGATCATCCATTATGGACTTTCCTGCATCGATGCTGAATTGTTCAACAAAGCATCGCAATGCATCGTAGAATCGGTTATTTCCCCCACCCCTACTCTATATCGTTAAGCAGACCACTCTTCATGTAGCTCTGCACTACACTCCGACTGTAGACTTAAAATTATGCTGGCCGTGTCGCCAGCTGGCTAGCTACAGAGCTACATGAGCTACAGAGCCATAGCCTGTTGAACACCACAGTTTTCATGTAGCTCTGAAGCTAGTCAGCTGGGTACTGTACTTACCATACATTTGACATGCTTCATTGTACGTCAAATGAAGGTATACGTAAATAACAGTAGTACAGTATTCACTTCAACTGAGCCAGAAACAGAAAACAAACATCGCAAGCAGCACTATTGGTGAAATCCAGCCTTTCTCAGGCTTTAACTGGTAAAAATTCTATTAACACCTTAGGTAGCTTGGTTAGCAGGCTAACTGATTGAAGCAACATGCAGTCCTATTGGAATGTGCAGGACTGTGCAATGCGGTGCATTCTTGCATGTTGATTTAGTATTATGCAACTTCACAGTTTCAACCAAATCTCACCTGCTGCAGAAAATCTGTTAATGTGCAAAGTTAGAAGGTTATGGCAAGTACCATTTTTGAGTTATTGAGTGTGAAAGGATCATGACTCACTCACTCACTCACTCACGCACTTCCATTACGACCATATTAGCCCACTATCGCAGGGAATACCACTTTGGATATGCAATCCACTCCGCCCCACATCAACTGCAGTGTGGCCTTTCCCACTCGATTCATTTTGCTTTCAGACCCAAAGGCTCCTCGCAAAGCGTAAAGTGTTAAAATCAAAACACCTTTCAGCAGTAAATTGGAAACAATATTTTTTGAAACTCATATCTTTTTAACGTAATTTCCCTGTCTCTGGGAATTGATAAATGATTTTATTCTTGAGGTGAACTTTTTTCCTCCTTTGAAAATACGTTGTAGAATAATTGTTTTGTTCTTTTGGAACAAAGTTCCTTTGTTTTTTCTCAACTGCAGTGAGATATAAAATTTCACACTTTTGTTTCTGTCGAGGAAAAAGTATTTCCAATGAATTAAGTTTTATAGTCATGCAATCAGTATCCACCCAGTTGCTTTCTTGCAGAAATTTATCTATAAAAGGGTGTAAGGCTTCTTTTAGGTAAAATTTGCTGACGTCTTGAAGCAGTCAGACTAATTTTGAGCATCTGTGATAAGTTGGTTGGAGCTCAAAGGAAACCATAATGTAGATGTTGATCATTGATTATAGTATTCTTGTCCTTAGAACATTTATTAAGAATGGATATATGTAATACAGTACTGTGCAAAAGTTTTAGGCACATTTAAACCTATTTAGTACGGCAAAAAAGCTTCTAAAAGTATGAAATTAGAGGTTTCTTAGTATTTCAGTATATTCTTAGTATATAACAGACTTACATTGTGAAAACCCAAATCAAATCAATATTTGAAGTGACCACCATTTACGTTAAAATGAGAAAAAATCTCCTGTAGTTCCATAGTTTTGAAAGATGATGGGCTTTTTATTTGTACTCAGCATACTGCAGAACTTGACACAGTCCATCTGCAGACTGACTGTCTCACTTGGTTCTGTCACTCCAGGTAAATCCCAGACAGCCATGATGCTATTGAGGTCATCGCACTGTTTTGGCCATAATATCTACAATGTATATCAGCCGTCTTTGATAAAATGCAAACGCTATTAGTAAAAGTATTTGTTTAATTAATATTTGGTATCTCAAATGTGCATTTTGTCTTCAGCAACACTGATGTGGAAAAAAATATCTAAGACCAAATACAAAGAGGAAAATTGAGGGTGCCCAAAACTTTTGTACAGTACTGTGGTTTTATTCAATATAAGTAATTTAAATAATGACTCATCGCAGGCCATGATCTTTTGTGATTGAATGGCAGCGAAGAATGCAGTTTAGCCGCCTTAGATGTTGTTTAATAGTAAAATACAGTAGAGAAGAGTGAGTTAGTGCTTATATAAAATGGCTACAGAACATGGTAATTATGCAACCCCATTTCAAAAAAAGTTGGGATGCTGTTTATAATGTAAATAAAAAGAAAGTGCAAATATTTTAAATTCTAGTGTACATTTAATTGAGAATAGTATAGAGACAACACATGAGATGTTGAAACTAAGAAATTTTATAGTTTTTTTTTTTCGTTAAATATATTCTCATTTTAAATTTGATGCCAGTTTTCAAAAAAGTTGGAGCAGGGGTGTGTTTACCACTGTGGTGCATCACCCCTCCTTAAAACAACACTCTGTCGGCATTTGGGGACCGAGGAGACCAACTGTTGTACTGTACTTTTGAAAGCAAAATGTTTTTGGTTCCCTTTTGGTTTTTGAGCACTTTTCAAAGGATAAAAACACAGAAATGGAGAATTATAAAATCAGATGATTTCATCACAAATGTCTACTCTTTGTGTTCCAAGTTTACAATACTGTATGCAGCATAACAAAAAAAAAGGATAAATTTTACATATAAAATGGATCCTATTCCACTCTGAATATTAAGAAATTTTGGCTCGCAAGCATATTGTCTAGATTGTCAATATCTAGATGGCGGTATATGTTGCTCCAAAACCTGTATTTATCATTCAGCTTCAATGGTGTCTTCACAGATGTGCAAGTCACCTATATCATGTGTACTCATGCTTCCCCATACTATCATGGATGCTGCCTTTTGAACTTTGTGCTGATAACAAGCCAGATGGTCCCCCTCCTCTTAAGCCTGGAGGATGTCATGTACATGATGTCCAAGAAGAATTTCACATTTCGATGGGTCAGACCACTGGACAGTTTTCCGTTTTGCTTCAGCCCATCTTAAATGATAGCAGCAGTGTTTCTGGATCATTCTTATGTGTGTTTTTACATACATGGTCACGATTTAACTTGCATTTATGGATGCAGTGTTCACTCTCAGTGGTTTTCAGAAGTGTGCCTGGGCCCATGCAGTGATTTCCACCACTGAATCCTGTCTGATTTTAATGCAGTATCACCAGAGGGCCTAAAGATCATGGCTTTCAATATTGGTTTTCGGGCTTGTTCCTGGATTACAGAGATTTCTCTAGATTCTCTGATTCGTTTAATGATAATATGTACAAATGTTACGTGCCACGTGCTTGTTATTTTTTTTTGACTTCCCTGCCTTCATCTGCCACCATCGTCATTTGCTGTGCTGCCTGTCAGTCTTCATTCAACAAGTCCTGCCTTCACCAACCACAGCCTCTACAGTCCCGCCTTCACCAATCCAAGCATTCCATGTCATTCTACATTCAACCAGTCCTGATCCATTCCTCCAGTTTAAAATCCTGGACTGTTTGCCATTCCGGTGGCTGCTCATTTCGCTATTTGTTCTTGCAGTATGTACTGCCCGTTCCCATTTGTCTTTGTTTTCCTCTGTTTATCTGAAAGTGTTTTTTGTTTGGTTTGTGTACACTTCCAGGGCTTGGGACAGGTAAGACTGGGGGCTCCTATACATATGCCCGTAGTTGTTCTATGTATAGACCCACTAGCCATTAGGGGTAGTTTCCAACCCTTGTATTTTTTTGTTCTGGTTAGAGTAGTCAGGCTTTTGTTTTGTGTACTGGATACACTAGATAAGATTGCTCTGTGTGTTAGCTAGCTTGTCTTTTTGAATGTTCTTTTGGCAACATCTGGCGTCCCTTGACCTTGGTTGTATGAGTTTGTCTTGTCTGCTTTGTAGTTGCACCCTTGGACCCCAACCTTTGTTTGTCACAGTAAAATCCCCTGCACTGAATTATTTTTGCCTCCTTGTTTTATCTCTACTGTTACCATTACATTTTACATCTCCCGGTACTTATAACATAAAGTTACTCACCCCATACAACCCAGGCCCATGGGGGGGTTGTAACATATTATGGGGGCTCGTCCGGGTGACAGCACCATCTATTTGGTCGCTGATTTGTAATTTTCAGTAAAGATAATTTTGAGTTGTTGTTGTACAGTGGTGCAATATTTCTATATTCAGACAATGACTTCGTTTGATGTCAAAGACTTTCTGGGGAACCCGTCTAATGACACACTGGATCAGTGCCATAAAAATGACGTGCTTGAAATCGCAAATTGTGTAGGTCTTGTGGTGTCTGGTGCTCTCCGGAAAGGAGAGATTAAGTCACGGGTTAGGGACAAGTTGGTTGAGCTAAAAATTCTTGCCTCTCCTGTTACCGTTGGTCCTCTTGTTCAGCCTGATGTGTCACCTACTAGGCCTGGCACAAGTTATGACTCCCCTTGGGGTGCTAGTGGTTCTGCCGTAGTTGAAGGGAAGGGGGAGCTTCCTCCAACTACCCCTCCGCCTATCTTGCCTAAGTTTGAGCCATACTCACCAAGCTCTCATTGGTCGGGGAGTGATGCGCGGCTGAAGGTCCGGCTCACCTGGTTAAAGCTGGAGGCTGAGGAAAAGGCACGAAAGGCAGAGATTGAGGCACGGGAGAGAGCACAAAAACGGGACCAGGAGTTCCAATTGGCTCAACGTAAATTGAAGTTGGCGGCAGGAGTCAAGATTAAATTGCGGCAGCTAGAACTACAAAATGCTGCAGAACAAAATTCTTCTGTTGTACCTCCAGATACATCTGCATTGGTTGATTTTGCTGGCTATGATGTTCGGAGACATGTGGCTTTACCCTCTTTCCGAGAAACTGAGGTAGATGCCTATTTTAGAACATTTGAGCGTTTGGCTATAGCACTTAAGTGGCCCAAAGAAGTTTGGACCACTTTTCTTCAGTGCCAATTAGTCGGGAAAGCTCAAGATGTAGTGGCTGCACTCATTCTCGAGGAGAGTATGAACTACAACATTGTAAAAACAGCTATTCTTTGAGCATATGAGTTGGTGCCAGAGGCCTACCGGCAGAAATTCAGAAACCAAAAGAGAACCCCTGCCCAGTCATTTGTGGAATTTGCCAGAGAAAAGGGAATTCTGTTTGATAAATGGTGTGCTGCCAGTAAAGTCCATGACTATGATTCTTTACGAGAATTAATTTTACTGGAAGAGTTTAAAAACTGTGTTTCGGAATGTGTTGTGGTTTACCTAAATAAACAGAAGGTGGTGTCCTTGTCTGAGGTGGCGATATTTGCAGATGAGTTTACACTCAGGCACAAAACTGCGTTTGGTTCCACCCAAGCAGTTAAATCTCTCTTCCCACAGTTCCGGGGCAGGTGAATCCACAAAAGGTTCCAAATTGCCGCCACTGCAGTCAAAAGAGGAACGAGCATGTTTCTATTGCCATAAAGTAGGACATGTCATTGCAAACTGTTTGGCTTTGAAAAAGAAAACTGCTGCCACTGCTAAGCCAACTGGTTTTGTTAGAACAGTTCCTCAAAACACCCCATGTTTAAACAGTCCTGAAAGCCATCGTGAAGATGGTTTTGATACATGTATTTCTGACGGTTTTATTTCCTTTTCCGGGAAGCCGAGTGAGCAAAAACCTATCTGGATTCTAAGAGACACGGGAGCTTCACAGTCTTTTGTGTTAGCCGACGTGCTGACTGTATCAGATGTGACGTATAGTGGTGCTAGTGTCGTGATTCAGGGAATTGATATGTCCTTCGTTACTGTTCCCTTGCACAAAGTACATTTAAAATCTGACTTAGTCACGGGTTATTTAAACGTGGCTGTGCAGTCCGCTTTGCCTATTCCAGGTGTTGATTTTATCATGGGAAATGATATTGCCGGTGGTGAAGTTTACCCAGCACTCGAAGTTTTAAATAAACCCGAATCTTGTCCCATGTCTGATTTGCCTAACATTATGTCAGCCCCTACTGTATTTCCTGCTTGCATGCTCACCCGAGCTCAATCAAAGAAATGGGGTGAGGAAGTTGATTTGTCACAATCTGTTTTAGCGTCTACGCTTGCCGAAAACAATTCTCTCCCCAACCCGAAACACCATATTTACAAACAGACGCATGCACTGAGGTTGAACCACAAGTCGTTGGTAAAGAGGAGGAACATAAATCTCTTACCTCAACTTTGGAGTCTGTCCCTGTTGCTTTGCTTGCCACTCTTTTCACCTGTTGTGGCGAAAGAGAAGTCCACTGCTTATTTTTTAGATGGTGGGCTGTTGATGAGGAAGTGGTCATCTCCATTAGCTCTGGGAAGTGATTGGGGTGTGGTCTATCAGATTGTTGTACCTGTCAAGTATCGTCCGCAAATACTGGTTTTGGCGCATGAAAATCCATGGTCTGGTCATTTAGGAATTAGGAAGACGTATAACCGTGTGTTGAGACATTTCTTTTGGCCTGGACTTAAATGTGCTGTTACAAAACACTGCAGGTCTTGTCATGTTTGTCAGGTTGTAGGGAAACCCAATCAGGTTATACCACCCGCTCCATTTTGTGTATTCCTGTACTTGGCGAACCTTTTCAGCATGTGATTGCTTTAGGAAGCAGACCTACGCAGTCAACAAAGTCTGGTCAACAGTTCCTGCTCACTATTATGTGTACTGCGACTAGATTTCCGGAAGCTATCCCTTTGCGCACGATCACGACAAAGAACGTGATTAAAGCATTGATGAGGTTTTTTTCAACATTTGGATTTCCTAAAGTGATTCAAACAGATCGAGGTACCAACTTTCTGTCAAAACAGTTTCAACAATTTTTGCAGTCTTTGACCATTCAGCATCAGGTCGCAAGTGCCTGACACCCTGAGAGTCAGGGGATGTTAGAGCGTTGGCATCAAACGCTTAAATCATCCCTCCGCAAATATTGTTTTGAGACTGGAAATCGCTGGGAGGAAGGCCTCCCATTCATTCTGTTCGCTTTACGAGAAGTGGTACAGGAATCGTTGGGGTTCAGCCCTGCTGAACTTGTGTTTGGGCATACTGTTTGTGGTCCTTTAAAAGTTTTGAAGGATCAGTTTATGTCTGTTTCAGATGATAAACCCAGTGTGTTGGACCATCTGTCTCAGGTCCGAGAAGAATTGCACCACGCCTGTTCCCTTGCCAAAGAGTCACTATCTTTATCCCAGAATATAATGAAGTGCCGTTTTGATTGGAAGGCTGTAGCGTGCAATTTCAAGCCTGAAGATCGGATCCTAGTTTTATTGCCTATTGCTGGATCTGCATTGTCAGCTCGTTTTTCTGGTCCCTATACTGTGGAGGAAGAACTAAGTGAAAGCAATTATATAATTCGAACGCCTGATTGTAAACGTCAGACTCGAGTATGCCAAATTAATATGCTTAAGGCTTATCAGCCCAGAGAAACGTCCCAGTCAGAGGATGTGAAAACAGTTCTGCCTGTGTCCCATATTTCTAGCGTGAGCCCTGAACGTAATCCCAGTTTTGATTGTGCGGAGGATGAGGACGGCCTTGTGCTCTGAAACGCCCCACTGCAATGTGCTAGACTGGCTAATTCGGAAATCCTGTCTGATTTGTCGTCCCATCTCGCCCATTTATCAGAGGTCCAGAGATCCGACATTGTAAATTTAATCCATGAGTTTCCCATTCTCTTCGGTGATACTCCCTCTCAGACTACAGTAACACAACATGATATTGATGTGAATGGTGCTGCCCCTATAAAACAACACCCATATTGAGTAAATATGGCAAAACGTGAGGCTTTGCAGCAAGAAGTGCAATATCTTTTAGATAATAACTTGGCTAAGCCAAGTCATAGCCCGTGGAGTTCACCCTGTATTCTTGTGCCAAAACCTGATGGAACATTACGTTTCTGCACTGATTTCCGAAAAGTCAATGCGGTCACAGTGCCAGACTCCTACCCTCTACCGAGGATGGAGGACTGCATCGACAACATTGGTGCCGCCAAGTTTGTCACGAAACTTGATTTGTTGAAGGGGTATTTGGCAAGTGCCTTTGACTCCTCGTGCATCCGGGATCTCCGCATTTGTTCCCCCAGATAACGTCCTCCAATATAATGTCCTTGCCTTCGGCCTTCGAAATGCTCCGGCCACCTTTCAGCGGCTTGTAAATACTGTTCTTGTGGGTATTTCAGACTGTTATGCCTATTTAGATGACTTGGTGATAAGGTCAGACAATTGGGCTGACCATGTATCTGTGCTACGTTGCGTGTTTGAGAGGTTGGCCAAAGCAACATTAACCCTGAATCTCCCAAAGTGTGAGTTCGGAAAAGCGACGGTAACATACCTAGGAAAGCAAGTGGGTCATGGCCAAGTTAGGCCATTGGAAGCAAAGGTTGTTGCCATCGTTGGCTTCCCTGCGCCTACTACTAGGTGAGAGTTGCGTCATTTCCTTGGAATGGCAGGATATTACTGAAGTTTTTGCAGGAACTTTTTGGTTGTGGGGCACCTTTAACAGGAGCGTTCGGTACAAAGACACCTTTTATGTGGACCTCTGACTGCCAAAAGGCTTTTGAGGCTGTCAAACTCTTGCTGTGCAGTGTGCCTGTACTCGCTGCTCCAGACTTTGCGCAACTGTTTAAATTAGCGGTTGATGCAAGTGCTCTGGGGGCTGGTGCTGTACTACTGCAAGAAGATGCATACGGAATTGATCACCCCGTCAGTTTCTTTCGCGTAAATTCAATAAACATCAACTTAATTATAGCATCGTAGAGAAGGAAGCACTAGCACTTTTATTAGCATTGCAGTTCTTTGAGGTCTATGTGGGTTCGAGTTCTGTCCCAATTGAGGTCTTTACTGACCATAACCCATTGGTGTTCATTTCGCGAATGTATAATCATAACCAGCGCCTCATGTGTTGATCTCTGATTTTGCAGCAATATAACATGCACATTCACCATAAAAAAGGAGGTGACAATGTACTGGCTGATACGTTGTCTCGTAGTTTTGGTAACACGAGTAACCTATGAGTTTTGAAAATGCATTGTGTATGTAAATGTGTAGCCCCACTGTTTGTTATTGAAAAAATTTAAAAAATTGGGATGATTAAGCAAACTGTTTGTTTAATGTATTCGGGACTTATGTATAGTTTTTGTGTTAGTCCCTGAAATATGAAAAAAAAAGTAATTATGTACTTTGAGTAAACAATCAGAAGCCCATTTGTATGTAATTACTTTGTATGTATGAACTAACTTGGTAAAAAAAAAATGTGTTTATTTAGTTCTTTAGGGAGGGAGTGTTACGTGCCACGTGCTTGTTATTTTTTTTTTACTTCCCTGCCTTCATCTGCCACCATCATCATTTGCTGTGCTGCCTGTCAGTCTTCATCCAACAAGTCCCGCCTTCACCAACCACAGCCTCTGCAGTCCTGCCTTCACCAATCCAAGCATTCCATGTCATTCTACAATCAACCAGTCCTGATCCATTCCTCCAGTTTAAAATCCTGGACTGTTTGCCATTCTGGTGGCTGGCCCTTAACCGCACAGTGCTGATAACTTTCCGCGTTTCCTGTTCAGCGTTTGAGGAATAAACGAGGGGAGTTTCGAGTTGGCCTAGCGGAAGTTCTGACAAGGAAAATGTATTCGGAAATGGAGTTGGAGAATGAGAATGAAAAAGAAAATGAACATAAATAGTCTTTCTTCCTTTTTTTTCAGTTCTTTGGGCGAATCTAGTGATGCGTTGAGGAAAGTGGAAGCGTATCTAGTTGGGATTGTGGCAGTAACCCAAATAGATGGGATTTTTAAAGACCTGCATGTGGTCGGAAAGTTTGTGGGGGAAAAGCTTGGATATGTGCGGTCGGTTAGAACTACAAGAAGCGGGATGTTATTATTGAATGTATTTCGATGTGTCAGCGAGATAAGGCACTACGGATTAAATAATTTCAGGATTATATCTGTGTGAAGTGCTTTCCACTTGATTCAGAAGTAAAGGTGAGGGGAGTAGTTAGCGGCGTGCCAATGTCAGTTGAGGCTGAAGAGTTTCAGGGGGTCACAGGTATCTGTGGTGCGAAAAGATTGTCCAGTTATAGAGACGGACTAAAGGAAGAAAGTACAACTGTTTGACTTTTGCAGGAAATTTGCCCGAAAGAGTGTATCTAAACTATGTGAGTCACAGGGTGAGGCCGTATGAGAGAGCCCCCCTACGTTGTTACTGCTGTCAGGCATACGGCCATGTTGCTGCGGTCTGTAGAGGAGTCAAAAGGTGTGGGAGGTGTGGTAAGGAGGACTGCAGGGTTGAGGCCTGTAAAATTGGTCATGAGGTGGCAAAGTGCCTGGATTGTGAGGGAAATCATGTTATGGGAGCGCGACAATGTCCAGAAAGAATTAAGGAAAGAAAAGTTAATAAGATAAGAGCAGAGGAGGGATGTTCATATTCTGAGGCTGTTAAGAGGGTGGAGAGAATTACCGAGTCTGAGGAGACTAGCAAAAGAACCAAGACGTGATTGTGACTATGTTAGTGTGGATAAAAGGAGGTTCTTGGCGTTTGTGGCAATGGCTATCAATTGTGCGAGCGAAATAGATTCGAAGACAGAAAGGATTAAAGTGGTTGTGCATGCAGCCAGGGAATTTCTTGGGGTAACTGATGTGAAAGGAGAAGACATTAAGGAGATGCTAGAAAAAGGATTTGGTGGGAATGGGAGCCAGATACCAAATTAATAGCTATGTTTAGTTATCATTAATTGAAAATTGCGGATTGGGAAATTTTTTTTTTTTTTTAAATTCAAGTCAATACATAAACCTTGATATGTTTGAATACTCCAGTACAGTCGGTGGCGGTATGCACCCTCTAAGCTAAATGTGAAATCCGCCAATAAACCAAAAGCAGAAGAAGAGGAAGAACATTCTGGTGGCTGCTCATTTCGCTTATTGTTCATGCAGTATGTACTGCCCGTACCCATTTGTCTTTGTTTTCCTGTTTATCTGAAAGTGTTTTTTTTTTTTTGTTGTTTGTGTACACTTCCAGGGCTTGGGACAGGTAAGACTGGGGGCTCCTATACATATGCCAGTAGTTGTTCTATGTATAGACCCACTAGCCATTAGGGGTGGTTGCCAACCCTTGTATTTTTTTGAGCTAGTTAGAGTAGTCAGACTTTTGTTTTGTGTATTGGATACACTAGATTAGATTGCTCTGTGTGTTAGCTAGCTTGTCTTTTTGAATGTTGTTTTGGCAACATCTGGCGTCCTATGACCTTGGTTGTGTGAGTTTGTCTTGTCTGCTTTGCAGTTGCACCCTTGAACCCCAGCCTCTGTTTGTCACAGTAAAATCCCCTGCCCTGAATTATTTGTGCCTCCTTGTTTTATCTCTGCTGTTACCATTACATTTTACATCTCTCGGTACTTATAACATACTCGCCCCATGCAACCCAGGCCCATGGGGGGGTTGTAACAACATACCTTATGAAATCCTCAATTTTTTTGCAATTTCATTTTGAGAGATGTTATTCTTAAATTGTTGAACTATTTTCCCACGCAGTCCATCACAGAGTGGTGAAGCCCTTGCCATTTTAACTTCTGACAGACTCCGTCACTCCGGGATGTTCTTTTCATACCCAAGCATGTTGTCAATTAACCTAATTCACTGTGAGATGTTCCACCAGGAGTATTTTTTTTTTGCATCATTCCAACTTTTCCAGTCTTTTGTCCCCCCTCCTAACTTTCTTGAAACATGTGGCTGGCATCAAATTCAACAATAAATGCTAAAATTTCTTAGCTTCGACATTTGATGTGTTGTCTTTTGTATCAACTCTCATGTCTCATTAATTAGTCCTTCCCCTGCTCCTGCGGCCTTCATGAGTTTTTCAGTTTGTCTCCCGTAGTTGATTTATTGTATTGTTACATTCCCGCCTCCCTATGTGAACGTTTGTATGCGTAGCCTCTTTCATTGATTGTCTCGTCTATATAATTTGTTTGGATGTCTCAGTCTTCTCCACTTTGTCTTTGCCTTTTGTCTGCAGGTACCTCCAAGGAATCTAGTACTGAGCTAAGCCCAATACGGGACTATGGGGACACGATCCGATTAAAATAGTTTTACCAATAACGTCATTACAAGAATAATAGAGAATAATCACTCTCTCGCAAACTGGCCAGTTAGGAAGCAGTCATTAGAGAACGAACAAGAGTATGTGCCTTACCAATATTGATATGTACATTCCCATTGTTTTTGCAACCACTGAGAAACTGTCTAACATCAGTTGGATCACACTGCATTGGTCAAATCTATCTTATAGCTGAAGAAATTGTGTTTTTCTCCATGGTAACAAAGCTGCTTCGATGGCTCTGGTCCCCAAATTTCAGTTGCAAATTTCTCTGAAGAGTGCTCGTACTTGTGCCTGCTTCTAGCCATAAGCTCCCCCTCTCACCCAGGATTCATTTTTGAGTCATGATGTTACAGTCTCTGGGTAGCATAGCTTTGTTTCCCTGCTTACCTGCAGATCCTGGGCAACACTATGTATGGCAGGGGATTCTGGGCAACACCATTGCAAGGTGATTAACCCCCAGTGGCGAGGACTGGTGCATTGAATGCTTGAACATGCTTGATTTTTATAGTGAATGAGCTGGGCAGTGGTTGATTGGTCAGGCGACTGAAGGCTAAGAAGTGCAACTTGATATCCAACCACACCTTTATGGGCAAGGGAGGCAAATTTAATTTTCCCATGGCATTCAATGTTCCATCCACTGCTTCTTCAGGCCTCTGTTCTGTAATTTTGCGGCTGAAGGAGAAAATTACTTGCTCCAGTCTTTTAGTTTAATGTAAATAACTGCATCAACACTGAGAAATAATAGAAATAGACTTGCAAATAATAATTAGATATCAACAGAGTTTAAGACTCAACCCACATGTTTCATATATTATATTCCATTGAATGATTATAGAATGAAGCACTGTGGATCTCACAATCTTTGGAGCTGCCTAAAATCTATGTTCAAATATAGTTCCAAAATGTCCAAAAAAAAAATCCATATTCTATGTTTCCAGACAGACATATTCTAAAAGAATTGTACTGTATTATGTTTTGTATTTGCTTAATTTTTTTTTCTATTTAGAAAACAGGCTGCTGCTCACAACTATGAATCGATCTGCTTTTCTGAACAGCAATGGAAGCAATGTTTGTCAATAACGCACGCCCTTAACCTTTATAAAAATGGTTTTGTATACTTTTCCCTCAGTCACATCAAGCTTAACCTTTAAGATAAATCTAACTATTTGCTTTTGAACACAAACCTGTTTTTTTACATTGTTATTGACCTTTGTGGAAAATGATATTTGATCATTGAAATACACTGCTCTCCTATCTTCATACATTCCTTTTCATAATAATTGACACGAAGTATAAGCTCACAAAATATATTTTTCACATCACACTTTGTGCAAAGACTTTCACTGCAAACAACCTCATGTTTGAGAACTTCCATTTTGTCATTTCCCAATATAATTCACCAGTATATCCAAACATTATCATTTTATTATCAAATCAGGAAAACAAGATTCAATTAAAAGACTGGCATAAAAAAAGGCTTTGCTGGTGGATTGGCTTTGTCGGTGGACTAGAAAAGCTTTCTTAACATTTTTAATTTTTAATTGTTTATTAAATGATACATTCAAATTGAAATTTGTAAAATGTACAACTATAAAATGACTGTTGCTGTGTGCAATCACTCACCTCAAGAGACACTCTGAGACAGCCAGGGCAGATTCTGGGTAAGAAAAGCTCATGATTTTTTTTTAAATTTCATTATTTATTTTATAATAACTGCAAAATTGGATTCCTGTCACAGAATTGAAATTCATTACAATGCTGTTTTTCTGACATTAAAATTTTTAATCTTGATAATTGCTCATATAAACTGTCACATGTAATATTACTTGTGATTCAAATGTCTGGATCCTATTCCATGGCCCAGATTTTTGTTTTTCTCTGCTTGTTGAATGACGCAATGTAAACAAATATGGACATACAGTATATGGTAGTAAAAAGAAAAATCTTTTAGGGTTGTATTTCATGAACAAGATCAATAAATGATAAAATTCCAGCCAATCCCAATGTGATTATAAAGATCATCAATTCAAGGACAAAGGACATCAACAACCTTTTAATTTGAAGCTTTTTTTCACATATTGTAAATCCTCATTTTATCTAAATGAACGATTAATTTTCCATTTCAGTCCAGCTTTGCAATATTGAATTTGCATATTATTTATCAGTTTTATTTACAGTTGAAATTCACATCTCGCAAGCAAATCATTTGTGAAGTGAAACATTGAAGATGCAGGTGCAGGACATTTTTCACACTAGTATGATTCAAAGGTCAACACTATTTATATATGAGCCAAGTTAGAATTTCAGTGTACTGAATGTGTTTCAGTGTTCAATGTACTGCTTTTAAGCATGAATTGCCTAAAGTAGTTGCTGGAAAATAAAAGAGACCAGTCTGGTGCAATCTCCTTTGGCATAGCCTGGTTTTTAGCTTACCGGCCCTATGGGCCGATAAGCTATTGTCGTGGTGTGGCGTCCGTCATCCGTCGTCCGGAACATTTTTTTTCTTTTTTTTGGCCTGATGAATTTTCGTGTAAATTTGCAATAACATACTACTAGGCCATATCTCCAGATGTTTTTCTCGGATTTTTGATTGAATCATTTTTGTCCGTTTTATGGGCCCTTGAAATTTTGGCTCCAATGTTAAAGATAGGACTGAGAAATTTTTTAAACTCTTTTCTCAAAAACTGCTAGATAAATTTTTTTTCTAAATCAGGCAATCAACTTACCTTGGTACCGTCAATGTACAGTGCGAGCGCCATTTTGATTGAATCGAAGGAAGTGGGACTATTGGGGGCGCTGTACTTTATGAATAAGCAAGATGGCCTGTGGAGGCCAAATGGTTGCAGATAGAGATTAAGTTTGTATTATCGACATCTAGGAAGTCATATATGACCTATATTTTGGCTGTGTTAAAGTCGACCTCAGATGACCTTGAAAGGTCAAACTTGAGGTCAAGCAAAATGTTACAATTTTCAAAGGTTTCTAGGCTTGAAAATATTGAAGATTTGGAACATATGTGCATTGAACACTTATAGGAAGTCATGTATGAACTTTCATTTGGTGGCCTTGAACTTGACCTTCGGCGACCTTCGAAGGTCAAACTTCACATAGTGAAATTTCAATGACTTCTATCACCAAAACTATTACAGATAGAGCTTAGGTTTGTATTGCGGGCATATAGGAAGTCATGTATGAAGTTTCATTTGGTGACATTGAACTTGACCTTCAGTGACCTTGAATGCCCAAATTTCACAGTGAAATTTCAATGACTTGTATCAGCAAAATGGTTACAGATAGTTTCGGTTTGTATTGGAGATGTATAGGAAGTCATAAATGAACTTTCATTTGGTGGCCTTGAACTTGTCCTTCGGTGACCTTCGAAGGTCAGACTTCACATTGTGAAATTTCAATGTCTTCTACCACCAAAAGTATTACAAATAGAGCTTAGGTTTGTATTGTGGCCATATAGGAAGTCATGTATGAAGTTTCATTTGGTGATCTTGAACTTGACCTTCAGTGATCTTGAATGGCCAAACTATACTGTGAAATTGCAATGACTTGTATCAGCAAAATCGTTACAGATTGAGTGTAGGTTTGTATTGGAGACGTATAGGAAGTCATGTATGAACTATCATTTGGTGACCTTCATATTGACCTTCGAAGGTCTAACTTGACCTAGAGAAAATTCAATGACTTCAATCACTGAAAAGGTCACAGATGGAGCCTAGGTTTGTGTTACTGACATAGGAAGTCACATATGAACTTTCAATTGGTGACATTCAGCTTGACTGTTCATGACATAATACAATTACAATGACTTGTCCTGCCAAAATGGTCACAGATGGAGTCTAGGTTTGTATTACAGACATACAGGAAGTCATATATGAACTTTCATTTGGTGACCTTCATATTGACCTTCAAAGGTCAAATGTGACCTAGTGAAAATTACTTTTATCACTAAAACGGTCACAGGTGGAGCCTAGGTTTGTGTTACTGACATCTAGGAAGGCACATATGAACTTTCATTTGGTGACATTCAACTAGACTGTCAGTGACCTTTGAGGGTCAAACTCGACAGTGAAATTACAATGATTTGTATCACCAAAATGGTCACAGATTGAGCCAAGGTTTGTATAGAGACATTTAGAAAGTCATATATGAAGTCCATTTGCTCACCACAACTTGACATTCTGTGACCTTTAAAGTTCTCAATTGACATATTGAATACATATTGACATATTTTAATGACTTCTATCACCAAAACTGCTTCAGAGCTTAGGATTGTATTACAGAAGGTCTTATTAATGTATGTAAACTTTTATTTAGTGACCTTGACATTGATTTTCATTGATTCAAATGTCAAACTTCACATGAAATGTTCGTAATTTGTATCGTCGCTATAAGACTGCGTGCCGGTAAGCTACAGGACCCTTGGTCCTATTTTTGAATCTTGTCAGCAATTTTGTGAGAAAAGTTCCATACAAATACTTTAAGAGTATTTTGAAAAAAATATTATTCATTTAATGAAATGGTTTGTATGTGCTCCCTGAAAATAAAAGGATTTGCATGTGTTTGAAAGGGGGTGTGCAGCATCATAGGTCTGAAAAATTTACATCCTTTCATACAATCTGCATAAAATTGCTTAGCAGCCCCAGATTGGCGCTGAAATTCTAATAATTTTGTGTGGTGCAACGTATTTTTAGGGTGTGGTCAGATAGTCTGCTATTTTCACAGAACAGATCCCAGAGGCATGGTTAAAACAGTCCAGCGCAATGTCCAAAAAAGCATCGACTGGGTGGCCTAAAGGTTCACAAAGTTATTTTAAGACCAAAAATAAATGAATAAATAAAATGATAAAAATAAATTACCAAAACAAATACATTTAAAATTATGTACACTTGATGTGAGTAATCGCTTTATTTGGGGGAAATTAGCTATTATATTCTCTATGTAGGGCGGGTCACCCTACATGGAGGCCTCCATGTTTGAAACATGTTTACATTCACAGAATCCAGCAAGATTTCCTAAACTTGCACTATAGACTGCACTTGCACGATCATTGGATGGAACTGCTACCGAGTAGCAACTTTCTGAAATGCAAGGTGGCAGGGGAAGACAAATTAAGATTCAGGAAAGAACAGCTACTTCAAAATATCTTTCATGAATAACACAGTGAGGGATGTACATACTGCTGTCAGATTGTCATAATTTTTCCGTCAGCCGCGAGACCAATGCTGCTAACATGGTCACAACATATAAGAAGGCAGGGGAATGCTAACAGAAACAGAGTAGCTGACAACTAAATTCAACTGAGAAAACATGGATTCCTCCATCACAAAGTGATGCAAACTTGGGTGACAAACGAAACAATATAGCTAGACAGCAATTACTGAAGAGCAATTATTACCAGTACATATGTCCAACGGAGATATAACTTGTGGCTAAACCGCAGCTGAAATGGGCTGATTTGGCTTATGATGAAAAATGAGCAATTCCACAACTTTGCAATCACAACCAATCATCAAGCAAGGCCAACAACGCAAGACATAGCATGCCACCCAACACTACCAACTGGTACAACAGCCAGGGGGTCAGCTTTGCATCAGTCTTGCAGCCTTCTTTTTTGCTAAGCTTCTGTCAAGGATGAAAAGCCAGCCAAATATTCACTCTTGTCCTGCCTCTTCCTTAGTCTTTCTCATCTTTGCTTCCTCTATAAACTTCCCCTCAAGGCAGCCAAATGCCATGAAGCATTTCACATTCCTCGCAGGTGATTGTACCTTATCATCCCAAGTTACATATTGCGAGAACTAACATTCGAGTGGAAATGAAAGAAGCATCATTCTCCCTTGACACTGTACTGTCAAAATGATTTTAAAGCTGTTATTTTTTACGCAAAATGGTTGCATAACTTTGCTTTACTTCTAGGCTGTATTATAGGGAGATATTTAATGGGGCTGCCTGCCACTTTCAGTGATTCCTTGTCATTACTGACAACTGTGGCTGTTAGTGTTAAGTGCATTGTTATCAGAATTCGGTAGCTTTTGCTCATATTCGCAGACAAGACTAAGTGCAATTGTTGCAGGAGCTAGTTAAGTGAACTGCTATTACGCTTTGACTAGGGCTATTTTTTATAGGATTCATAATGCAATATGATGTTAGATAGCACAATATAGGTCAGTGACATTGAAGTATTCCATTTTTAGCCCGCTTGGCCTCTATGCTGTTGTTAGATGCCTTCGCGATGGTCTGTCATGCGTCCGTGCCTGGTGTTCTTGGTTGGGGATGCAATCACTTCACCAACAAATACAAACTTAGGACTCCATCCCTTAAAGTTCAGACCACTTTGCTATTTGACTACTGACAAAATCCAATAATGAAGCGCAGACATACTGGGCACATCTCAGACATTCGTGAGAAGGATAATTCACCAAACTGTCAATGCTGTCTCCAGACCCTGCGTTATAAAGCAGTTCATCAAATTTCCTTTAGAAAATCACCATCAATGGAACAAAGCCAATTTCATGGCCATTGCTGGAATATTGGGAAAAGTTGGATACTGCACAGCTGTGCTGTCGATTGGTGAAAGATGCTGGCTTTGATGCTAAGCGTCCCCTGGACAAATCAATTTGTTTAAAGAGTACAGATAAATAAATTTTAAAAAAGTTCTCAAACTTTTTTCTTTCATGCCCCCCTTCAGAAGCCAAAAAAAGTTCATGCTCCCATCCCAGCAAAAGTGGATTTCATTGTTATCAATCATTAGCGATTCGGGTGAATGAATTAAACAAAAGATTCAGGTTAGCAAAATGGCTTTTCTAGCGTCATGGCACTTATATCACCACATGAATCATATTCACACAACTTCAGGAGTGCTGAACATCCACGCACCCACTACAGTAGCTGTGCGCCCCTCAGTTTGATAACCACTGAAATAAATGATACCAGACATGTAGCCTACTTTCGTCTATGATTACATTTATCGTGAATATACACTTCTTAACAATTTACATAATTAAGGCCTAGTCATGGAAGTTGTGAAATCTTGCTGCTTGTGGCAAATATTTCTCTTTTATTCCACAATCTCTGCCCTTGCCTGCGATTGCATATACCACCATTTCTCGCACTCATCGCCGAATCAAATAAGTAGTGGAAAGAAGGCATGTGTGCAGAAACATGTCATTCCCAGCATCTCTCTTTGCTGGCAATGTCATGCCCGATCCAAATTTTCCTTTTATTATTATTTTCCTCTCATTGAAGAGTTGAGCCATGCAGTAACGAAAGTTGATCCTGTGTCCAGTTTGCTTGTCTTTTACATTTGTTTGCACAAAAATTGTCTTTTTGTTGCCTCAAATAAACCAAAGTATTTCGATGGGAGGCATCATTCACCAGCACACTACTGTAGAATGATGTCTTATGATGAATGAATGAGTTTAACAGGCAATTGTCAGCAGTGGACTCAGATTGGACCCCCATCAACCAATCACTGTGGACATGGTGGATATGCACACACATGAAACACATCACCCTGAAAAATGAGGTCAATCACACCCCTCTCTTAAAGGAGCAGTGTCACGATTACTGCGCATACTCAGAACTTATCATATCCCAAGAAAGTGAATCTGCTTGACTGCAAGTCATAATCTGATTCTGCTCCGGCCAATCTGTCTTTGTTTTGTATTGTCTTTTCATATTTTGGTTACTCTGACATTATGCTTTTCATATTAAGGAGCTTTCCATGGAATTTCAAGGATTCAAAGTGCTATTTTAAGCTTTAAACAAGTGATACAAAGAATGTAAGCTGGTTCCTATCGGCATGCGCAGTAATCGTGACACAGCTCCTTTAATGTCGGAGCTCTCCCAAGTCCATTGTAAGAGTTGCTCTCAGCACCTTTATGAATCATTTTTAACCATGTGAAGCCTAAACCATGAAATAGCCAAAAAAAATTCTACATTTTTAAAACTGAATTTATTGGACCTTTAAATAAAATGTTAAAACTTTTTTGAAACAATGATTTGCAAATGAAATTAATTTTGTTCTATATTTGATTTGTTTTTACAGTGAGGTCAAGTTTAAAAAAAAAAACTGGTTACACTGCAACAAAATGGCTACTTTGGTGACTGCAGTAAGATTATCGTGCATGAATAAATTTGGGCTCATTGAATCCTCAAGAGTCTCAGTTTTCCAGTCATACCCAATTTATAAAATTCCAAGACTTCTTAGGGACCCCAGTATACAAAAATATTCAAATACAATGGGCAAAAAATTACACATTGATACTGCATGCAAAAAAACTGCATTATTTTTTGCTCTAAACTGCATGGGATAATCATAAAATGTGAATGTCTGTAAGGGGGAGACTAATAGCTGTAGGAAAGTCAGTGGATGACAAGTTGGGTGAATATGCAGGCCGATCCATGCGCTTTTTTTCCTCTGAAATAGGAGAATATACGTAGAAAGGGTTGTAGTTCCTACACAGATCACCCAATAAGAATATAAATACCCTGAAATTAATGCTAAATGTCGAGAGATTGACCTCACATACACATTTCCTTGATGAAAACCCAAATGACGCGTTATTGGATCATGTTTCACTCTTCCTGACCTTTTCAGACTTGGCCATTAGCCCCCCTTGTAATTAGAGGTAAAGAATCAGAGCAGTGGAATATGTTTCCCTACATGGTTTATAATGTAGCCATCAGCATTGGAGTGTCCAGCAAATCACCAGTCAGAGGTGCACAGCAGACAGCTGAACCAGGCCAGGTCTCCCTGCGCACCTATTCTCACAGAAGTACCACCTGTAATGTCACTAATGGCTTAAAATATACAATTCACCCAATACACAGCAAGCAGCGCAGGGAATGACTGAATTCAATGAAACTAACCTTGTGTATACATGAAAGCACATCACTGTTAATTGTGTTCCCTCTTTTTCATTTTTTATAATTATTCATATCCAAACTATATGTTGTAATAAGTCTACCTTGATTTTCAGTGTGGACATCATGCAGTTCTGATGATTTGACAGAAAAATCGCCCGTTGAGTGTACAATAGTATCTCCTAAATGTTTTCGGAAAGAAGCCATCAAATCAGGCGAAAAAGTACTACTCAGATAACAATGATCTGTACTTCAGTCTTGCCTGATCATGCAGAGAAAGTTATAGAAAGATGGTTTGAAGTGACCCAACTCTTTTCCTCACATAGCTTATCCAAATCTGAACTTGAACTCAAAATTGTAATGATCACAGGGAATTAGACATTCTGATTTTCTGCTCTCTGAAATGTGCATTGTTTCACTCTTCATTAGATCTGTCAGTATTCCTGTATGATCCCATTTGAGTTTTATTGTTTTGTTATTTTAATAATCAAATAATATTTGAATGTTTCATGCTCATTAATTTCCATTAATCTGGAAAGATTATGTCCAAATTGTTACTGTGCAATTTCCACTAGAGAGCAATTCAAACAGTATTAATATTTTGTTGTAACGAACTATTGGAATAAGCAGTTTCTCATGCCATGAGAGTTCGTTTCTCCCACTGTATCAAAGATAAAAGGCACATAAGCAAGCCAGTGGTGCAACGCTCTTGAGTTTTGAATGAAGAAACAATTAGCTGGTAAGGATAGTTACAGCAGCTATGATCAGGTTAAGGCTTATTATTCCTGAGTTGACTAACCTAGTCGACTAGGCATCAGTTTGACAACTCAAAGGCAAGAAAATAAGACCTGTCTCATCCTGACAAATAACATATAGCCAACATTGCGTAGTTCAAACATTTGAAGTTAATGCCATTCACCAAAATAATACACCGTCATAATTCAGTACAAACCAATTTTTAAAAAATTGAAACTAGAAATAATTTCACACTGTAAAAAATAGGTGAGCCTTGGTAGCAACATGATAGCAATCACAAGTCACTTTTTAATGGTTTTGTCAAACAGTTGGGACAATACTAATTGCTAGGTGGCTGTAGTAAACTACCTTGATGTTAACATAGCCAAGATACACAGCGTTCAGCTAGCTAGCTAGTACAAAAACACATGATGAGTAGGTGCTTTGTGCAAGCTCAACCAAGCTGATTTTATAACATCATAGCCACAATATGACCTCGAAACCACAATGAACACTTTTGCTCCACACACAAGGACTCTAAGCTCATCTACTCTGCTAGTTATAGACAAGCCTCTGTCACACAAGTATTGTTACGTACGATCCCTTCGCCGCTGATATTTCTCACCATAAGACTGGTTTGCTGTCATTGCTGCAGAGCAAACATCACAGCAAATTCGCCAAGGTTCATTTGTTTATGTGCCTTCACCTTTGACCTTGTGCACACGGCAACATTGCAGCAGAACTGTCAACTGTCAACTGTTTATTACCAACTGGAAAAGTAAATTAATAAATCAAGTGTGCAATCTTTGCAGTCCTAATTGATAAATAATAGATGACTCAACGTTTTAAACATTCCGTGAAGTAGCTTTGGTGCTGACCATATGTTTGTTAGCCAAAAAAAATATATTTAGCTGGTAATCAGTTTGCTCCATTCTCTGGATCGAGTGTAATAATTCTTTAATCTCTATGATCCCTGTGGCAGAGATACACAGCATGTTTATATCAGGTAACATAAGATATTTGCTAACTTACACTTTGGTTAATTTAATATAGTGACGTTAGCTAGCCAGATAATTTGACTTAATTTTTCTAGCTCTCTTAATTTAAGTGGCAAGCTATGTAATTGCCAACTGTGGATATTAGTCTTGGCTTTTAAGTGAGATAGCCACTACAACTTATTACAATTAGCATGCTCGCTGGCAATTGAGTGGGCATTAGGTATCTTGACACAGAAAGCCCCAAATTGTAAAATAAGTTATGAAGTGACCATCAATATAAAACGGTTCAACATAACCACATGTGAAGGTTTAATTATTAGCTATGAATTATTTAATTGATGTAATCAAAAACATTAGCTTTGCCTTGGTAGTTGCATCGAACACCAGCTTGCCACATGGAAAACAAACTTCTCTGAAGGTCAACGCTAGCTAATTTTGTTTGTACCCAAGTTCGCCAACTAAAAACTCGACATCTAACATTGGACTAATGTCTGCACACTAGCTCGCTATGCTGAATTAAAAAAACCCGTAACACAAGCTAACACCTCCACCAGATGCAGGTTTCTTTAAGTCAGTGAAATTGCCCTTTTTCTGTTTTCACAAATAAACAAAAAGTTTCATATACCTTGTTGTTGTTTGCAAACCATTAACAGGGTCACAGTCTATATGCTTCAAGTTTAAAAGTTTGCCTGCAGTACTTTTTGGTCTAGACCTGGTTTTATGTGGTCATACATGGAGAAATCACTGAAATTGCACTTTATTCAGTTTTCACAAATAAAAATTTACACAAACTTAATTTCTTTTTGTAGACTATTATCTGGCTCCCAGTGTTAATAAAGCTCATATTTTAAAAGTCTACTTGCAGTACTTTTTGATCTAGACCTGGTTTAATTAAGTCTATATCGGGGACAATGAGTGAAATTTCCCTTTTTCAGTTTTCACTAACACAAAAGTTTCACAAATCTAAATACTGCTTGTAAACTATATCAACAGCCTCCTATTTTTAATGTAGTCCAGGGTTTACAAGTCTCACTGCAGTAATTTTTTGATCCAGACCTGGTTTTATGTGGTCATTAAAGAAAAAAAAAAAACAAACAAATAAACACGTGAAACTGCCTTTTTCTGCTACCACGAATAGGAAAGCTCTACGAACCTAATTGCTGTTTGCAAAATACCAGTAGGGTCTCATTCTTAATGTACTCCAGGTGTTATGAGTCTAAATGCAGTAATTTTTGATCTAGACCTGATTTTATGAGGTTATTACAGGCGAAAAATCTGTGAATTGGCCTATTTTTCTGTTTCCACAAATAAACAAAATGTTCCACAATCCTGACTATCATCAGCAAACCATCTTTACACTCCCAGTGTTTATACAGTCCAGGTTTTACAAGTCCGACTTCGCTAGCTTTTAACGCAGCCCTGGGTTTATCACTATTCTTATGTTGCTTTAGCTGATTCGATTGTTGTAACAAAGCGCCGTGGTAGGCTACAGCAGCTAAAAGCATTTTTCCCAAATTTTTACCAAAGAAATGTAAATAAATGAGGTCAGATCACGGTTTCACAATATGTAAAATATTGATTTAGGGTTTGACTCGGCAGCTGGATGTTTATCAGCTCTTTCGAGCAGGTTCATCCGTGAATGTCTGATGAATATCGAATACCAAACCAATTTTACTTTGGTATTTTTGATACGTCCGCAGCCAAGAGGATAAGGATAGCCATATTCATGTTGCCAGAACTAACTCCATAAACACTACTTTGCTTTTGTTCGTCGTATCAGCAGCAAGGGTATAAATAAGAATGCATATTTTCTAGTTATAATTGCGGAAACATTAGAAGAGCATATTTCTACTGAGCTCACGAATGGTCTGCATACTGTCTTCGGCTAACAGTCATTATAGAACCAGCTGAAGCTTATTATGTCACAGCCCAGAGTGAGGAATACATAGTTTGGAAATGATCTGCACATAACAATAAAAAGATTCAAGGCTTTGCTGAAAACATTCAAGGCGTAGGACCCATATGCCCAGCAATACCTCCGCCCATGGACTCAGTAGTGACAAACTCCTCTTTTGCACTTTCCATCTTTATAGAATGTTTCACAATCTTATTTTCCATCTTATTGTGATTTTGGCACTTGTCACTTGACATCCTGTTTGTTGCATTAGGTGCCATAAATTTCTGATGAAAAGTAGCCCGTCTCCTCTACTGATGCAAAGCTTGGCTCATTGGCTACATGGCATGCTTATGATATCCACATCTTCCACCCCTAAGAAGTCAATAAACCAATTAATTTTTCACTCATGCAAATGTCAATTTCATCAATCAAATTGATATTTATTTTAAATATTTGAATTATATTCAAATCTTGAAGTTTGTTCTAACAGCCCTACTCCCCATTGCAAAGCAATAGAGACTGATAAATAGAAGGAATAAGAAAGATATAACTTGTCTAAACACACCAGGGGCGCCGTAAGATGGGGGGGGTGGCTACCATGGACGATTCTAGGACGATTCCAGCATTCACGGGGGCCCCACAGAGGATACTGTTATCATTGGAAACATTTGTAAAAAAAACATACGGACACTTTAATTTTATATTTTATTTTTTGTAATAACTTGACCAGTTTAAATGAATTTGTTGTTTGTTTCTCAATTTTCAACATTTTAAGAATAATCTCAGCACATGGGCCCCCCCTCTTACTATTCATCATTTTTTACGGCCCACGTTACGCTACTGCCTGAACTCGCTGCGTGCAAAATTTTTTTCTGCAGGTCGGTTGGTACCATTACGTACATCAGCCAATCACAGATTGGCTGTGGTACCATTGTACGTGCTATCAGCCAATCACAGCCTGGCTGTACTCATGCATCGATGAGAATGGCAACGCATTCGACCTTGTCACTGTCAGCTGAGTTGTGCACACGGCAAATTTGTAAATGCTCGTCTGACTATAGCAATGTAAGTGCTCTGCGATACGCGAAATTACATGTACACTAGCTGGCCTGCTGCTGAAGTCCAATAGTCTACTTATTAGGCCTTGGCTTCGGTGACTAATACTGCAGATCGGAGAGCAAATTTTGTGATATTAGACTGTGTTTTCATTATCAGTTTTTTATTTCGCTATTTAGATTTTGCGCATTTCTAAGGGTAATGGAAATGCACCTAGAGAGTGAGGACGATGTCCAACATTATGAGCCCAAAAATTACTTCTTCGTGACCATAGACTGTTCATGACGCAGACTCCTATTTAGAGTCTTGTTGATACCAGTTATGGATGCATGTGTCCGGTGGCAAATGGTTTTATTTAGCTTGCTCGTTTCAACATCAGTTGCTAACCTTCCATCCTGATTGATTAGATTAGATTAGAGTGGAAGTGTGTATCCAAAGTCCTGCATGTACATGATTAATCACGCAGTATGTGTGAAATCGGTGACTGGTACAATCTCTTTCGGATCCCTTATCTGCCGGAAAAAAATGGTGGCATATCGTCAAACACTTCCACAGACCTAAATCTCATACAACAATCCCTCCACTCTTTGAAGGAAATTCCTCTATCATTGATTCCTACCAGAAGGCCTGTGTATTCAACAAGAACTTTATTACCCAGTCTTTAATTGATACATCCAATGCTGACCTCTTAGACTTCAACCCTCATACTGATGCAAGTTTATCATGTATTTTCACCACGCCCGAAGAGATTGAATTGTGTATTAGCAGCCTGGATATCTCAAAGGCCCATGGGTATGACAATATTGATAATCGTTTTCTCAAAGTTATAGCCCCTCTTATTTCTGACAAATTAGTATGTGTATTTAATTTTTCTTTGTCATATGGCATATTCCCCATGGCTTGGAAACAGGCAAATGTAGTTCCAATTTTTAAAAACGGAGATCCCCATGATAAATGTAATTATCGCCCAGTGTCACTGCTCCCCACTTTGTCGAAGGTGCTGGAAAAAATAGTGTATAAACATCTTTTTAATCATCTATTTTCTAATAATCTTATTTATTCTCCTTAGTCCGGTTTTATACACGGTGACTCAACTGTATCACCAAAGAAATCAGAAGCAGATTGGCTATGGGATTGCAAACACTCACTGGAATGAAGAAGCTGTGGCGTGGACAAGACAAAGTAACCAAGCTGCGAATTCTTAAAGCCTGTGTCTTTCCAGTAGCCACATATGCCTGTGAGACCTGGGTACTGCGTAAGACTGAGGAACAACTCATCACTGTTTTGAAAACAAATGCTATCGAAGGATCTTGCGGGTCCCATGGACTCAACACCGCACAAATGACAGCATAAGAGAGGAGCTTGGCATAACAAACGATTGGTTGCTGCAGTATGTAAGGAAGCAGAAATTATCCTACTTTGGCCACATCAAGCGGCAAGATGGTATGGAGAAAAGAGTGTTGGAGGCTTACATTCCAGGAAAGAGAAGGAGAGGAAGACCAAGATGTAAATGGGAGAAGACCATAGTTGATGTGTTTGGCTCTATGGAACAAGCAAGCAGGATGGCAGAAGACAGGGGATGGTTTCAAGATACTGTCAGAGAAGCCACGCTCTGATCAGAGTTTGCTTTGACGACGACGACGACAACTCAACTGTGTGTCAGTTAGTTTACATTTGTCATACTATCCTAAAGGCTTTTGAGGATGGGAAAGAAGTATGTTCTGATTTTTTGGATTTTTCTAAGGCCTTTGGCAAAGTATGGCATTCTGGTTTGATTTTCAAACTACAACAAAACGGAATTGATGGTCCCTTGTAAAATTGGATTTTCAGTTATTTATCTGAGAGATCTCAAAGAGTAGTGATTGATGGGCAGACTTCTCCTTGGTGCAAGATTGGCGCGGGTGTCCCCCAAGGTTCCGAGTTAGGACCATTACTGTTTATAATATATATCAATGACATTGTAAATAACTTAAATTCTTTACCCTTTTTGTTCGCGGATGATAGCTCTCTGCTTGATATAGTTGATGACCCAACTACATCTGCACATCGGCTAAACTCTGATTTGTCTAAAATCTTGTCATGGTCCAAAAAAATGGTTGATGGAACTGAATCCATCCAAATCTGAAGAAATGTCGTTTTCTGCCAAAAGATCCCATACTAACCATCCCCCTCTTTATCTTGGAATGTCTAAAATAAAACGAGTTACGTTTTCAACATATTGGGACTATCTTGACTGCCAATATGTCTTGGCACAACCTCATCATCCAGATGCTTAGTAAAATTTCTAAACAGGTCAGTGTACTTAGAGGTTTAAAATTTATGTTACCTCGTCATGTTTTAGAGACTATTTATAAATCATTTATTCGCCCTTTTCTTGAATATGCAGATGTAGTTTGGCATGGTTGTACAGCTGAAGACTCCACTCTTATCGAACAAAACTACTAACAGATTTAGTAAATCTTTTATTCCTTATTGTTTAAGTCACTGGAATGAACTTGATCTTGATGTTCGTTTCTTACGATACCCTTTGTTTCAGAACTACCTAATAAAATTAGTACGTCCCTTTTGTCCCCCGCATTATGATTGTGGCCCCCGCTACACCTGCGCCCTTCTTGTCCGGCTTCGCATCGGCACCTGTGCTTTAAATCAAAGTCTCTTTATCCGGGGACTTGCTACCAGTGCCTCTTGCAGATGTGCGTGTTGCTGTGAATCCGTTTTGCATTTCGTGCTCCATTGTCCTTTATATAGTCAACAGAGATCGAACTTTTACGGCAACCTTGCAGATTTACTTGGTCATTTTATTAACTTAACCAATCTGTCAGACAATGCTAAACTGCATCTTGTACTCAGAGGCTCCTCGTTGTTACCCTCTGTATACAATTTTAAAATAATGCAACTCACTCAAACTTACATTGAAGACACTAAAGGCTAGCTCTGCATGACTGAATCTGCTTAACTGATATATTTTCCTTCAAGCAGATATAGAAGGTATCACTTTCTTAATGACTTTATCCTAGCGTTTTTAGGTCTGTTTGACTGGGATATCCTTTTGTCTAGCAGTTATAGAAGTAGATCCCTTGTGCTATATCTATTTAGCTTAGCATTGTTCCATGTCTTGGGTGGGCGGGTTTTCGGTGCACTATTTTGTTATTCTATTGTATTATTTCATTGTTAGTATTATGTTCTATTGATGCTTATTTATTATTATTAACTTTATTTTGCTTTGTGTATGTGACACTGTTAAAATAAGTTGTACAACTTGAGTGCAGCACCACATTGTCCTTGTCACTGTCTGTGTTTATATGAAAAAAAAAAAAAAAAAAAACAAGTTGGGAATTTTCTCTAATAATCGCTCAGATGTGCGTCCGAAGCACAATTTAAATGAGCAAAATATCTGACTCTGTGTACACAAAAAGCAGAAAATCACTGCGTTCAATCCTGAGATATCATAGTTGTTTCTTACACTCCTGGTCTGATAATATTTGATGGGTAAAGTCCAGTATTTTAACTCTTCCACGCGTTCTCACTGTTTCCTGTTATATGTGTGGACCCACGGTATTGAATGTTTGGCAGAGGTACCGAGGTTGTCAGGGGCAACGCCCTATTCAAGGGGCCAGTCTCTGGATCCATGGCTGTGCCCGAACTCACTCACTCATTCACTATTCCCTACTTACTATAAAGGGACTCACTGTGTAGGTGACTATATAGTGAGCTCATTGGCAGAGGAAAGAAACACTTTCCGACACTACCTGGCTCGTTTTGTCGCAGCTGTTAATAGCGTCATTGCTGTCGCAAAATTAATCGTACCTGTTCAACTTCAGTTGAAGGATTTGGACATATTTTTGTAATGACCGAACGGAGTATATTTCCCACCATGTTTGTGTTTACCATTGTCATTTAAATAATAAAATTTGCCTTAAATTTTTAATTTTGTCATCTATTTTTTATCCTCTAACTCATCATTATTCGTTTTAATTGTACCTAAGTGTCCGTTTATATCCTGTATAAACAAACGGGTCTCCTGCGCTGCTTGGTTTCCAATTGAAGAAAAAATCATTTTTGCGCCTGTAGCTAATAAATGTCTCGTGCCTGTTTTTAAACTCCGTTGACTAAACGCAGCCTTTTAGGAGCTTTTCGATTTGTGTGCAGTGCACAATGGGACGTATAGCTGGGTTAGTGACCATCGGATGTTTACTACATTTCGCGGTGGAGTGTGGGATCTAATCAGTTCAATATATAGGGGATAAAAATTCTTACAAACAATTCGGACAGCCCTACAAAATGGCGAACCCACTATATAGTACACTATATAGTGAGTAGTGAGTGATTTCGGACACAGCCCATGTTTGGTGAATCTGGTTTTGTTCGAATGCGACTGCTGCTTCCAAAGGCGCGCTCTGCCGTCATTGGAGGCCGGGATAGCACTAGCTGATTGTTTAAACTTCCGACTCAGCAACGCAACCAATTTGTTTTGTGAAGGGAACATTTTGGCGAGTGATCTTAAAATGTAACAAGGTGCATTTTAGAAATGTTGTGGAGTAGAAAGTCCAGATAATAGCTGCAAAATGTAATGGAGTAAAAGTCAAAAGTATGCTCTACAATTTTTACTTAAGTAAAGTACAGGTACGTGAAAAATGTACTTAAGTACGGTAACAAAGTATTTGTACTTGGTTACATTCCACCACTATTTATTTCCCACAAGAAAATTGTACAAAATCTTCAGAAAATTTACCTGCAATATACACTTATTTCTGTAAACTGAGTATTTTTGCAAACTTGCTAGGCTACCTTAGTGTACAATTATTGAAATGAACTGGAAAAACTGGCACACTAAGACAGGTTTGTGAGTTAGTTTTTTTTTATTTCAAGTGCAAAGTTGATGTTTCCTTGCAGGTTATCCATGCCCAGCTCATTCCAATCAAATAGTTGGCCTGTATCACAGCTATGTGTAGCCAATGCAGTCTATAGCCTACTGTTATCGCCTATGACAGATTCTGAATATATGATTCTTATGGGTGCTTTAGAGTCAGGGCCAAAAGTAATGTCAGCAGGGCAATGTCAGCAGGAGTAGAGCCTATTGTTTATGTTCCTTATATTTTTAGATTATTGGCCGGTTTAATCAAATTAATTTTAAGTTACTTAACTCCATTGTGTGGAACTTTCTTTCTTTTTCAGTGGAAAATAATATGCTAGGATTAATCACTTTATTTCAAGCCCCATGTTCATGATACTGGGTGTTGGTTCTATTTGTAGAATATCAGGAAAATTTCAGCCCAGAGGATGTTGACAGAAGAACTGCAAGCCAAGCCAACCAAGCACAGAAGGCTTCAAGTGCTCTTTTACAAATTCACTCTAGTGAAATATCTTACATGAATGTGAAAGAGGTCTTACAGCGACTGGAAGTCATATGCACATTGAACGCCATGTTGCCTGTAGTGTTTAAATTGACCTTCTGTAGTAGGGTTGTGTGTAAACACGGATCCAGGCGCAGAATTAGGAAGTCTAAAAGCTAACTAAAAACAAGGCAGCCACTAAATCTGCAAAAAGACTAACAAATGATAATGTCAGGGAACTTAGAAGCCAAAACCTGGCCTGAGAGACAACAAAATAAAAATAACTAGAACCCAAACCTACTGAGCAAGGCTCTGGAAATGCGAAAAGAAAAAAAACTACAAGTTTGATTAAATTGAGCGACCCTGGAAGGAAATAACCTGTGGTTCCCGATCGCTGAACAATGAAGAGGGATTTCTCTTTGTGCAAAATTAGAATATATCGCAACAAGTGCATTAGCCTGGGCTTTGAACCACAAGGGTTGACAAAGGCGACAGGCGATACTAGATACTACAATAAAGACTCATAAAAGGACGAGGACTAAACCTGGAGGAGTTGCTAAAAGAACTTCCGAATACCGACTTCAGCTGGACCCAAATGGCAACACTAAAGCGCCGAAGAAAGAACAAGGTGTGGTTTAAATAGATTAGCGCAGATAGAGATCACCTGCCATAAAACTAACCAAAACCACTCCCTCCAGGAGAAGGAATGAGGAACTCCGCCTCCGAACCATGACAGCTTCCAGGTTTGCTGGAATCAAGAAAGGGTATTATGGTAGACAGCAACCCTCGCCAGTCTCATTATTTTGAGTTTTAATGGGGGAGCTGAGATATCAAAGAATGTGGGGGGGAAGGGCATCTGATCTCTGATGTCAGTTACTCCCTTTCGACACAAAATTGAAACCCAATTAAACAGAATCAGATTCAGCATTGTCAGTTACAGCAAGAATTCTTATGTCATTTTCCTTCTCCAGTGCCTCTTGTACTGTCATAGTGTTTTTCATTGACTGTATGCTGTATGCATTCAACACACTACACCATTAGTATTAAGAATGAAACCCATTTATGCTAATTGAGGATGTAATGTGATGAGGTTCCAACAAAAACCCAATGACCGGTCACCGGAAAGTTCCTGTGATAAACACCAGTTTGCTTGTTTCTCTGTTTCAGACGTGCCTGAAAGAGGGACTTCATTTGTCCAACATTTCCTAGCTCCATCCCAGCTGTAGCTCTGCCAGTGCCCTTCAGTAGTTTCCTCAGCATTGCAGTTAATTGAATCTAAAGGGCTACGAGCAAACAAGGAGTGATGGTAATGAGCAGTGCTGTCCGTACATAAAACCCATAACGAGATGGAGAGAAAGGTAGCCAGTCTTTTCAGGCGACCACCCCCGGAAACTGTTTAGAAGAAAAGGGCACTGCCTCGGAATGTGAGAGTCAGCCATCTCGTCGTTTGGCAAGAATTCAAAGGGCAACGTGGGAGGAATTTTTTTAAAACTATTATCCCACTCTTGCAGTTCAGTTTATGCCTTGAATTCATGACGGGGATCATGGGGAAAACGGAGCTCTTACTTTGAGCACTCCATCTTGCCGCAGCAGTGAGTGAATATAATCGTCCTGAGAAAGTGATTGTGTGCTAGGTCACAGCTTGTGGAAAGTTCTATCCTGCAATCTTGGCATGCCTGTCAAGATTGCTATTTAATGCAGTTTCACTTGCAGACAGTGCTTGTAAACATCCAATTATACATCCACAGGGTAAATGATGTCCTGTCACTTACGTCAATTTCTCACCCACCCTCATAACCTGCAAAAACTGTTCATATATACAATAGTTTTCATCATCAACTCATTTATTTACCCACTCATTTATTTACCCAAGATACTTGAGAGATAAATAGAATTCTAACGAGATTAAAATACAGCATGGTTTTGCCATCCTAACAAGGGCATTAGACGGTCTATCCATGGTCTTATTTTCTTAGATATCATTCTTCCCTTACACCAAAGGGTGTTTTTCCTTCAAATGAAAAAAGGTATCAGCAACTCTTTCCGTACTCTGTTGATCCTAAGTTCAGTCAATAATGCACACTTTTCCACCACACTATTGCTATTCTCTTTATGTTTTTTCCTTCCCAAACCAATTCTGCCTACACCCCCTCTTTGCCCAGTGCCCCTATGCCCCCTTCATCTATTTCTGAGCATGAAGAAAATTCAAAGAGCTGCTGAAATTAGTCATGATGCATGAGCCCAGCAGTGATCATTTGTTACACATGACTCATACTTGGAATTTCTGTTCTCACTCCGCGGCTGAATGGCTCCCCTCCCACAACAAAAGAGCAGGAGAGAACAATTACTTAAAGTGTAGGGCAGTTAAGTGAACCCATGAGTGTGCAGTGTGCTATGCATACTCAACAGCATTACTTCCCCCCTCCCTCCCCGCCACCCACTGACTCTTGCCTGCTGCTTTCCTCACCCCTCTCCCCACCACCCAGAAAGGCGTGATTGCCTTCTTTGTGGTAATCATGTCGCCAGAGCCTAGCCATTCAAACAGCAGAGGTTTACCCTATTAATTATTCTTCAAATTGAATGCTTCGTACAAAAGCTTAATGGTATGTTTGACGACAGCCATAGTAAAGAAAGAAAAAAATGAAAACAAATATAAGAAAAATCTGCCATTATTTCCTTCAGGGCTGATGTCTGCTGACATTTTGACGAGCAAATTTTCACTTTCAAGTCACTAGATATGCGACTGACATTTGCATAGATAAAAACATGTGTTTTCAAAAATCAAGCTTGTGTATTCCTTAAAATAAGGGCTGAGGGTATGCCAACTACAGACTGAGAGCACATTTATGAGTTTCTACAGGCAAAATCAATTGCCAGTGATCCATTTGTAATGCTGAGGGCCTGAATACAATGTTCAGCTATTTACTGCATGCTTCCGGCATGTTAGGAAATCGGTGTGCTGTGGCTGTCATGCTGAGATTGAGATTCATCCATGCAGTGCAGCCATGTTGAAAAGATAATTAAAAGGACATCAGCTCCATTGAAAATACGGGCAGTATTGCTCCCTCTGGCAATAGCAAGAGTCATTTTCCTGTTGCCTTTTGCGTTAGACGATCCAATGACAATTTTTAGTGCAGGCAATTGCAGTATAAAATGTGTTTGCCTGTTCAGAGCTGCCTTTCCTTTTGCTGAAGTTGAGGGGGCAACTTTAATCATGTGCTTCTTTATTTATTTACTTTGTTTAAATCTCACTGAAATTTCATGCTGGATTCCCAGGTATGTTCCTACAGTTGCACCATAGGGGCAATTCAAATTAATCGCACAATTTAAAATGCTTCAGTAAATATCCAACTACAGTATAAATGGATTATATGTAACCTAATCAATACTGTGGAAGCTGCTGCAAAATGCCATCAATGCAAGTTACAGCCTTACAAATTGAAAATGGCAAACATTAGTTCACGTTTCCCGAAATTTTTCTAGCCAGGCACCACATTCATTTACTTGGACATTCAGTGGCATGCAGAAGTTGCTCCGTGCAACGGTAATCCTCACAGAGCAGCACTGCTGCTTGAGAGCCCATGAGCAGGTGCCAGATTTGCACAGCATGGTGCAGCGGGGAATAGCCTACCCCTGACGAGCTTCCCTGCCTGTTCAATATAGTCAATTATGCATCATGCTGCATGACGCCCAAGTATATTAATGCGTTCTTGAACAATTACATTACTGATTGTTGATTTTTAAATAGGCTATACTCATTTTGTAATGAGCAATAAACATCAGTGGGACTTCATAACAAATGCATGAGAGGAAACCATTATTACGAAGTGTAATTAAAACATTTGCGGCATTCGAGTTCAAAATCATTGCTTGATATGCGCAACAAGTGAAAGGAAAACAACTGGCTGTTGTTCAAACTCGAAAAAAGATGATTGGTGATCAAAAATAAAATCTGAAAAAGCCTTAAGTTGTAATTACACCATTGCACACAACTGATAAAAATTAGCAATATGTGTATGTGTGTGTATATATATATATATATATATATATATATATATATATATATGTACATACTCACACACACAATGCAAATGATATTAAAAAAAAACCACCTAATTGTAAAACTAAAAACTTAATTTATAACATTAATAAAAATAATAATAATAATAATAATAATAATAATACTTGTACATTACAATTCAAAGGCCTAGTTTTTGATGCATAGGAATGGTCAGGATGACTTGTAATGTGGATTACCAGTTGAGAAAATTGTTGAGCGCACAGGATGCAAAGTGGGAGACAAATAACAAATAGCTCGGAGAATCTGCTGTGGCCTCTGTGTTGCAATATGAGCGCACAACAGAAAGGTCAACATATGAGAAGTGTTTAAAAAAAGAAACACATTTGAAAGGAAAGCTTTGGAAAAAAAACTAAACCCCCAGGGAACAAGCCAGGAAAAAAAAATCATAGAAGCCCTTGGAACACCAACTGTTATAGGCATTATTTACATAATCCCACACAACAATAGAATGGCAATTTGACTTACGAATTGAATGTATCTCCAGTTCAGTTGAATGATGTCATAGGGCTCTAAATTCGTAAACCAGGCGCAGGCGCGGCGAATGGGGGGTGCGCCGCGCCAACGGGGTGTGTCCAGGTGTATGTTGCAATTTCGTGCCCGGCGTAGCCTGGCGCAAGTACTCCTCTGTCTCGCCTCGGTCCCTCCTGCCGGCGCAAGTGGCAAAGAGGGAGGAGAAAAGGCATGTTTGGGTAAACAAAGCCAACTCAAATCTTCGCCAATCAAATAAGCTCCTCTCCTCACCTTTAATGTGTTGGAATATAGAAACCTCTGTCCTATATCTGCATGATGCGTTAATGTTGCATTTTACTTTGCTGCTTCAGGCATGTTCTCTGCACCGCTTACGTCTATATTAAGCATTACGAATATGAGTTAGCTGGCTAGCTAGGGCATTCGCGAATTATTACCATTTGCGAATTGAATGGAATTTCAAAACGAAACTACGTCAGATCATTCAAACTTATGAAGTTGGAATGAAATACGACGGTTGCTTATTTTTTCTTCTGCCTACATCATTGGGAAGAGAAACGATGCATAGCGTGTTCCGACTATTACACCCTGTTGCTGCTTAAAATTTTGGGATTAATATGCATGGACAACAATGCAAGAAACGTTACACATTTATTTTCAATATGTGATCTTAACTCAGTACGAGATCATAACAATCAGGCTGTATTCCTTTCCCCCACTAAAAACGATAAAACCTAAGTGACAATAATAGTAGCCTAGTATTAAGCCGCTTGCACACTGGATGAATTTTTCACACGACAGATTGCGTTGAACGCAGTGTCTACGTGTCCGAAAGTCTGACAGGGTTTTAATATATCTCCGTGTCCGACAGTCGGATGGTTTCAATATAACTCCGTGTCCGACAGTCGATTATTGTTTTTAATTTCTTCAAATCTACTGATTCTTTTAGATATTAAACGTGAATGTTTTGATAAGAGGGCTCAGTTCCTCAAGATGAGTACCGAAAATTTCAATCAATGTTTTTGTTTAAGCTCTGCTCAATAAAGTGAGTCGACATTGGCGCAGGACAATGTACAATGCCTGTCGGACATTAAATGCAAAATACTCCGTGTCTGACAGCCAAAAAAAAGAGGACGATTAGAACAGATTGATAACGAAATAAAGAATAAAAAGAAACATTTTAACAACGAACAGAACATCCAATGAACACTGCGATTTATTTATTTGCGGGCCATCTTTTTTGGATGCTCTGTTTGTTGGTGATATATTTTTATTTCGTTATAAATCTGTTCTCATACCAATACTTTTACTTTTTGCTGGCTGCCGGACATGGAGTATTTTGCATTTCGCCTCGGACAGTCTTGATCGTGCATGCGATAATTTATTCTCACTGTCAATGGTCATGGAATTGATTTGCTCACTGACTACAAGCACTATTTTATCTCTGGTGTGCAAATAAAGCATGAATCTGTTCGATGCATCTGACTAATTTTCAAAAGAGAGACCAAATAAAGACTGTTGTCTGTCTTCAACGGAAGAAAACGCACGAATAAAAAAACCAAGAAAAGTCGATAGCCTCAATTTGCATTTTGTGAAGGTTGAACACAAACATGGCCAAGTTTGCACGTCTAATAATTCCTGGAATACTCGAAAAATTAGAACTTTTATGACTTTCGGACACGGAGATATATTAAAACCCTGTCCGACTTTCGCGTCTTTGCATTGACTTTGACTGTAATCAGTCGTGCAAAAAATTCGTTTCGCGTCCAGTGTGCAAGCGGCTTTACTGAGCATAGAACGCAAGCATTATATGGCAGTTTGTGGTTGGCTGAGAAAGATGTGAAGTCGTTAGTTTGCATCACATATTCAGCTGTGTTGATTAAGCCAGGTGGAGTTTCCATTACGCGTGCCAACCGCCTTTAATCTGACATCAGAACAATCGATATAGATACTATAATTTATGTCCTGATTCAGATAGTTACATTAAATAGTGGTTGCTGTAATTATTTATTGCATTGAAATGTGCCTGACATTCTGGAAACCTGCCTGTGAGGTTTCGTGTGGCGCACTGTGCTGCCGGGTCAGCCAAATTACCACTGCACAGAAAGTAAACCAGGTTGGAGCTGGCGAGCTTTCTGCGCAACTTCAGCGAACTTTTTTCTGAAATTGTCACTGCGTCTTGATGAATATGTGACACCTCCCCCTACTACGCCGCCACACCCATCTCGGCGCACAGCCGTCTACCAAATTGCCAAAGTGGCTGCGCGCGGTGTTGCACCGCACGAAATTACCACTGCGCGGGCTGCACCACGCTACGCCACGCTGCGCCACCCTGCGCTGCGCCAAGAAATTACAGCCCATAGTGTGAATGTGAATATGTTTATGTCTTGACTTGCTGAGTTAAATAAAAATACTCTGTCATCAGTATTAAAAATATTGAAAATGAATGGGAAGGCCTATCTGCTGACATAGATGATAAAACTCTAAGAAAGAAAACGTCACTCACTGCAATTTTGTGCAATTTAAGGCAATACGTCATGGAAAACACATACACGTGCACACACGCACGCATCCACACATACACGCGCACACACACACACACACACACACACACACACTCAAAGAGGAGTAAGTTGTGAGCAGAGGTCAGGCAATTAGTCAGAAGCTGGAGAGCTCACTTGGGTTGCATGATTGTCCAGCGCACAAGCTGGAATTCTCACTTCCAAGCCTAGCCTTGGCTTGGGGAAACCTTGCTGGGGTCAAATAAACACCAGTGCTTGATCGTACAGGCCTGGAAATTAAAGTTTTACCTTGCTGGGGTCAAATAAAAACCTGTGCCTGATCGCACAGGACAGCATATTGAAGTTTTACCCCAAACAAAAGGACTTCAAACTGGTGATTCCAGATATGATATAAATAAATTTCCCGCATAATATTTTGTGATTTTTGTCTGTCTTTTGTCCGACTCACAATTCCTTTTGGCAAGTACCAAACCACGCGGCTAAGAGTCTGTGCCACGCAGTCACAGGTCTGTACAGTCTTGCTTTTATTTGTTGCACGAGCGTAACGACAACTTCCATTTAGGGAGCAGTTCATTTGTAAGGTCGTTCCAAGTGCTCAACAGTCGTGCAACAACAAAATGGAGAAAAAGCCTGTCTTGCTCCCAAACTATGCCACATCTTGGATGTGGAAATACTTCAGTCTTGCTACGAATGGCAGCTAAAAGGCAATATAAAAAATTTGCCGAAAAGAGCAGTTATTTGGTAGGAGCAGTCCATTTATTGTTCATACTTATCACGCATCATCACAGTCTAATGGAACTTTCACCCACCAGGATATTCTTTGTTTTTTTTCCCCATCCCCACAATATCACCATTAAGTACTACATTTTCAGTGTTGCCCATTGTTGATCTCTGTCATTTCTTAATAATTTCTTAATAATTCCCGGCTTATATAATAGTCTTGATTATTCAATAAATAAATTGTGTGATTATTGATCTACTGGAACAGCTTCAAAGCAATTGTGCGTTTAAGGGTCAGAGGCTCACAACAACCCACAAAAAATCCCGTAATGCCGGCGTTACCACTACGGGGACGTTTGGCTTTAGGATGTTAAATGGGAAATCACGAAAGTGGAGCTCGAGATACACTGGGGAGTTGGCTAGCTGGTTTTAATGAATGAAATAGACATATTGCAATGGGTGTTGTACATGAATCGCAACTGCCTAGGAGTTTGTTAACATCTCGTTCTTATTTAGAGTGGTGATGAAAATACCCATGGTTTGAAACAAATGAAAAAATATCAGGCTTGCCTGGCAGCACTGTGGAATCTCCAGTTATTTACCGCCAGAATGAAACGAGTCTTTTGCCCTCCAGGGGAATGCAGCATGAATAGAGTTCAATGATTCAGTTTTTTCCCAGGTCATAAAAAAAATCCAATTTTGTAAATACAGTGTCAAAAATGTCTAAATTTGTAAATATAATGTCACTTAATTGAAATGACAGAAAAAATTACATATGTTGAGCCATGTGAGAGCGATGAACATCAAAGAAGGTATGATAACTTTTATTTCTGATGTCCTTCAAACATCACTTGTCCATAATGATTCAGCCCAAATAAAATCAATAACAGATATTACGTTTTAACCAACATATCTCCCAACTCTTGAGAAACATAAACTAAAATTGTAATACTGTATCTTTTATATATGTTGCTGAAATGTACAATAAACTCAAAATCTATGTTGTCATCTAGATTAGACAAAAAAAAAAATCATTGTGCAGTAAACTGTGAAATATGAACTGCATTTACTTTATAGATACTTTTGAAAAGCAACTTTTTTTTTTACAGCTTCCAAAGTTCTCTCTGATTTTTTTTTTGTGTCTTCCAAAATCTATGGCTACAGAATCCCAATTGTATTAGGTTAGCACATTAATAAATACTGATGAAAAGAAAGAAGAAGAAGAAGTAAGCATGTTCGAGCCTAGTGGCCCATCGGGCCGGTGCTTAACCCCGGTTTCCATGGCATGAAGCGACTAGGAGTATTATTACTCCCCCTGGATGGGATGCCAGTCCATCGCAGGTACTCCCCCAGCTCTTAGACAAGTTTCCCTGCCTATTTGCTGGTACCCATTTATACACCTGGGTGGAATGAGGCGTGGAGTGTGGGAGTAAAGTGTTTTGCCCAAGAACACACCGCAGAGGCCATGGCCGGGGCTTGAACTCGGGACCTTATGATCTCACAGATGAAAAGAAAAGAGTTGGTATTTTTTTGTCGGTGGCTCACTGGTCTGAAGTGCCACCTCTCTGTTTCACAATTCACTATTCTATTTCAATGTTTTAGAAGTCCATCTCTTGATTCCCTTAAATTCTATTCTTCCTATGGTTGATACAGTAAAACTGGAAAATACTCATCCCATGAGTTTGCTCTATTTTTTCCACTGCTCGCACCCTCCAAATTTTAAGCGAGGCCAGATGAAAAGAACACAGTACCTTATCTAGTGAATGATATCTAAGTGAAATTTCAATTGGTCTGATGCATAACATTTGATTATATTCAGTGGTTGAACAATGGTTCTTACAGCATGTAAATATTATCTCAGTTTCCGGAGGTACATTTTCATGTTTGTACAGTTTTAACAAAAATCAGATGATTAACGTAGTACCACTGTTCTTTGAAAAAGAAAGACAAATTTCAATCGGGAGAATTGCACAGATTATATATATATATATACATACATACATACATACATACACATACACACACACACACACACACACACACACACACATATTGTATGTCCAGCATGGTCTCAAAAAGCATAAGAGACTTGCACCATGGTCCTTACACCCATAAAAATAAATGGGTGGAAAAAAGAGGTCCAAGATATTACAAGATTACAAAAATGAAAAATTGCTCAAGAATAAGTTATTTGGCGGAAATATACTAAATCTTGGACAAAACGGATGGTGAAGATCATAAAAAATGGATAGCAAAGTTAGCCAAGTGAACAAAGAAATAAATAACATAAAATAACTACATGTAGTGAGCCAGTTCAGTGGAGAAGTATATCCTGCTTTGCCCTCAACAATGTGCTGTTCATATATTCATATAATTGTATACAAAATGCATAATGAAGTTACCATATTTGTCTGATAATAAAGGTATAATTAATGGAAACGCGTCACAGACAGAAGGAATATACAGCCAATATTCCAATAGAATTTGTGAGTTTGACATCTGAGGAGGATTATATAGGTAAGTAGTAAGTCCTTGAAATCAATTAAAATGTTTATTTTTCAACAGAATAGATGAAGCTATATTGGTTGATTATTTCCCCAACCAGATCAAACTTCAAAAAAATATAAAAAACCCTACTCAGTCTAATTTGCTTCATCCTGCATAATAGGTCAGATACAATTTTTGCTTCTGGTGTCTTTGATATTGGAATAAGCAACCACTGTCCCATTGCCTATATTAGTGATACAAATCTGAGAAGAACTCCATCCTGAGTTGTCATTACAAGAAATTTTAAGAAGTTTAATGATCAAGCCTTTTTACATGATCGAAATTATAATGACATAAATGCCACAATTGAACTGTTAAGTGTTGAATTGGAAATTCACTCTATTTCACGAATTCCTTCGCCTCAGTGGTTACTAAACATGCTCCTGACAAGATGTTTAGAGTAAAATATAGATCCATTCCATGGTTTACATCTTAACTATCATCCATATCATTCCCTAACAAGGGAACTACCATTCCCTTTTTCATCCATGGGTTCCCGCGAAAAAGAGGTTTCGATCTCAGTGGGACTTCCCTGATTAAATCAAGGGTAAATTTTTAAAAAATCAAAGAACAAAACTTGGGGCTGTGCTAGACATTGGCGTAATTCATAGGGGGGTTGGGGGGGGTCATAACCCCTCCAAAAATACATACCAGCCAATATAACCCCCCCAAATGTAATTTCAAATGCTAAAAAATATTAACTATTTTAAATGAATAAGCTGTCGAATTTCATCATATAAGTTTGCTTTTATGGTCAGACAAAAGCATCTTGTCAACCATTTGACAAATATCACCCCTCCCTTGAAGGAGACTTGGAGCGTTTGCTCCACTACGGCAAAGAGTGACTACGGTCTTCAGTGTGTTAACGAGGAACATTCGCACTTAGAATGAAAAGAGCGCCAACAGATCAACCAACAATTTTAAGTTGTTGGTCATCAGGGTGTAAAACAAGTAAAATATCTGCCCAGAAGAAGGTAATTAGTCATTGAGTTACCCGATGAACTTGCTTCTATACTTAGCTTGCTGGTTGCTCTGCTAGTGGGCTATTTTGAGGTGAAAAACTAGCCTAAAGCTAGGGGAGCTAATGATGCCACCATGGGATAATCATAACGTTATAACATGGTCAAGAGCTCAGGGCTTGATTTTTTATGAGAACTGAAAAGCCTTTCTTTCCCAAACGAATGTGTTCATCGCGTAGTAGTAGGCCTACAATGTAAAAGTGTGCTATTCTTCACTCTGGTGAGCCGGGTACTAACTGTTGGCTACAGATTGAGCTAGATAGCTAGCTGCTACTTGTCCAATTAAATGGATCACTGTGGAAATTTGAAGACCTTTCATAAACATAAGTTCTCCTCTTAAAATATACAAACTGTTATGACTGACAGGAAATGTGCTTGAAAAAAAAAATACTAAAAGCCTGAAATATCAGATGCATTGCCCCCCTCATAAATACAATTGGAAAAAAGAAGGGCTGGATTTGGCGCCACCAGGTCTGAAAGAGATGGCGGTCTCGACCTTGTTAGTTCAAAAGATGGTGATAAGACCAACGAGCTAAATAAACTAGAGGTGTTACGCTATTTGTTGTAAATCGGCCAATGTATGTTGAGCAGGCCACCGGGCAAACCTCTCACTGGAACCTGTGTAAACAAATGCGCGTGGGTTCATATTTTTCTGACCGATAAGTAGAAAAGAGTCGGTGCTTTGACCCTGAATTCAAGTAAAAAATGCAGACCTCGGATCTTGCCCATTAACTATAAAGACACTGCCAGAGACCGAGCGAGTGACAGCAGAAAGTAGTGAACGCCAAGAGCCACTCGTATTGCATTTCATGTTTCGGTAGCTAAACGCTACCGGTGATTTATCGCTAGCAATGAAAATGGGAGTGTTTAATATGTAGCTGGCTAGCTACAGAACGCTGTAAGTAAATCTGTTCTGGCGCCGTATATCTACGGAGAATTACAACTGTGTTACTTTTTCTCCTTATCTGTGCGTTTGTGCTTATGTAGCTAGCTAGCTAGCTAGCAAGGCTATGCAATTCAGATCGACACTTCCGTATGCTTTCGGTGTAAAGTTATACTACCTCGAAGAAACAAATAATTGCGTGCATTATCCAATATGAGCAAGCAACTATTTAATGTTAATATGATACGCTTAAGTAGATTGGTGAACAGGCTATTTGTGGAAAATGTTTTGTGCGTTTTTTTATTCCGCTGGGAGCATTTTGAATTTGTTTTGGGCAGGACACCATACGACCAATCTGGCAACACTGTAAGAAATGAAGATAAAAAATTGGAATTTGTTTGAACTTCTGACTTATGAGTAAAGGTCAATTATATGGTAGGATTGTACGCATATCCAACGAAGGTCATGCGGAATTTTCCCTTCTGAGCTTATCCTATTGCCCGAACGGATCTCGGGCAAATGCGAAGATCGAGATCGATCGATTATGAATAATCTCCGTATTATTGTACAATGTTTCGACTTGGCAAGAAAAGTTTTTTTTTTTTTTTTTTTTACAAAATATCGCACGGAAATGCACGGACACGTATATTGCTTCTTTAAGGACTTAAAACCTTACTCTATCATACAGTAGGCATCCAGCTGGATGTTGAGGTTACATGCAGGAGAAACAGAACATCAACAGGTTGGTAGGCTATTTCAATGTGCTTATTTGATGAATGATGGCTGGAAATGTACATGCCATCTTGCTGTCTATCCTGTCAATTTACAGTGCTTTGTCACAGGCCTAGTAGTTTCCAATGCCCTCCTCTAGTCCCAGTAGATGCGTTGATAAATGAAAGTTGGGTTACATCGGCCGCAGCTCAGCTCTGCTGGCATTCTGAAAAAGATACATTGTAGCCTAACATTGACACTGTAACGCTGACTGCATACAACTGACTGACATGCGCAGGCTATTACTGACCAAGATCACATAAGCGTTGAAATTAATGTAATTGGCGAAACGATTTCATATGGTGGTGAAAACCGGGATATAGCGTCCAGACAGGCTTTTGTCCAGACTCGGGATGCAACTCGGCACGCATGGTCACCCTTACAAAAATCTTAACCCCCCCCCCAATACTGAACCCAAAGTTACGCCCTTGGTGCTAGACATATGAAAGGTGAGGTCCATGTCATTGGCTTAGTAATAAACAGCTTTGAAGGGAGTGCATTTCCTGTGTGAGGAAACTTGAGTCAATTTATTATTGAAGTTTAATTTCTGGCTCTTATGGTAACCCAGTTAAATTTTGGAGGACAGTGAATTTTGTTCCCAGTAAAAAATAGTACTTCCTTAACTACGCCTATAAAATCAGATGGCTTTGTGCTATCTAATACAGAGGAGATCTGCTCAATTTTTAATTAGCATTTTGCTTCATCTGGCCGTCAATTTGAGAATGAGCACACGGGGCCCTATCATTTTATAGATGAACATACTCACTCTGAGATTCATGCTCCACAATTTACCTTACTTCCTTTTCCTTCTGTTTTAGTTTTTTTTTGATGCACTCCAAAAAATGATTCCAGGAAATCAACTGGAGAGGACAAATGAGATGCATTTTTTCTTCAACAGTTCTCTTCCTTAATCACAGAGTGAAGAACATATTTTTTTTTTTTAAAGATTATTTTTTTTGGGAATTTTTTCCTTTATTTGACAGTTGTACAGTGTAGAGAGACAGGAAAGTTGGGGAGAAGAATGGGGGAAGACATGCAGCAAATGACCTGAGCTGGAATCGAACCCAGGTCGCTGCAGGAAGGACACAGCCTTTGTGGTACGCGCGCTTAGACCAATGAGCCACCGGGGCACCCCAAAGAACATATTTTAAACCTTTGTTTTATCTGGTAGTTCCTATTGTATAGAAATTTGCTCATGTTCTTCCATTAAAAAAGGGTGAAAATAGAAGTAGCATTAAACATTAAAGGCCTATTTCAAAATCGTGTTGTCAGGCAAGGAAATTTCCCTCTAGGTATGCAGTCCTCAACCCATACCAATCTGGCTTCTGAGCGCACCATCACAGCTCTTGAGTGTTATGGAAAAACCTAGTAAGTCTTATTTTGGTTGAAACTGAGTTAGGTCCATTTTTGTAATTACTAGGCTTTGCCTCATCACAAATAGTAAGATACATAAAAAATAATCCCTGATTCTCTATGTTTTGCTATAGCAAAACCAAACAAGTCATCGGTTTTTAATCGTTTCTTAAGCAAAAACCTAGCAAGTTTATCCTCCTGGGTTTTTTCATATTAAATTCTCTATTTTTTGTTATGGCAAAACTTAGCATGTTGAATTAGCTAGTTATGAAGCGGCAAACCTATTACATGATCTGCCAGGTTAGTTCCCATGCAGGGCTTTGGATGTACAGGACATTCATGGTTTGAATTCATAATTCACATAATTTGCGTGGCAATAACGACTGACAAATTGCTTCAACAGGGAAGGAGATGATGGAGTCAACACTGAAAAACTGTCAAACACCACTGCAACTACATAATTGCAAGGTTTTTGTCCATCATATTGATTATTGATATTTTACATTTTTTGATGGAAAAACCTTATCATAGCGCCATGGATGCTGACAAAAAAAGAAAAAAATCTTCCCTAAATATTTCTTATTATGTAATGAACAAATACGTAAGTGCCAAGTCAATTTCGTTGTCGGACAAGAGCTTAAACCCAGTTTTCTGTATTTTTGTCTAAATCTGCTTTTTGGTACTTGCTAGGTTTTTCCGTAACATTCAAGAGCTATTACCCTGGTTGTTAGTGCTAGTACGTCTGCCATAGACAAGAGAAAAAAAAATTGTGATGCCCTTTTCGCTGACCTGTCAAAGGACATTGATACAGTCAATCACTCACCATTATTACAAAGATGACATAGTATATTGGTTTTGACTCTAAAGCTTGTACAATAGATGGTTTCAGTATTACTTGTCTGGGAGGCAGCTATGTGTGAAAAGAGGGAATGCCCAATCTGAGTTCTTGCTGATTATGAAAGGTGCAATGCAAGGCTCTATTTTGGGTCTAATTTTAATTTGCCTTTATATGAATGAAACCTCATCCTTAACTGGTTGTCATATATATCTTTATGTTGATGATACTGTTAAGTATTATGTTGCAGACTCTCCTCAATCAGTTTTCACAAACCTGCTAGCTTCCTCTAATGCTCTGCACGGTGTGCTTACAGGTCTAAAATTAGTTTTACATGCATGTAAATGAAGTCGATACTGCTCTGTGGAGCCAAAAAAATACCGACAACAATAAATTTCATTATCTCCACTCTTGATGGATTAAAGATAGTGAAAGTCAAAAAATTATAAATATGTTTGCATTTGGCTGGATGAAAGGATCACACTTGAACATCATTTAAATAATCTTGTCACTAAATTGTAGCAAGATGGGTTTTTTGGACAAAAATGGAGTCAGCTTTCCAATGTTCTGCAGGAAAAAGATTATTGAAGCAGTGTTCAGGCAGTTTTAGATAGTGGCAATGTGATTTATTGGCATGCAGCTTCTATTCTTAAACCTGGTGAGTCAGTTTTTCACTCTTTTATTACTGCTGATGCTTGTGGTACCTATCATTGTATCCAGTATGAGTGGGTGGGTTGGTCCTCTCTATCGGAGAAACTTGATAGGCATTTTTATTTATTTATAAGGCTCTCATTGGCAAATTACCACCTTATATTACCTCTCCTGATCAGACCATTTGGGACTCATCAAACTCATGATTGGATCTCATTCCATGTACCAAAATTTGTCACTGAATTTGGAACTGCACTTACTTTTTATGACCAAGACATAGAATAAGCTGCTGAGCATTTTAAACATGGACACTGTTACAAGTTACTGGCAATTTAGAGGCAAGATTTTCAACCGCTACAAAACAGCATGAAATTGCTTTATATTATGAGGTTTAATGTTCTTATCTTCAAATAGATGATTTGATTGATACAAATAAATATAGCCTCTTATGTGTTTTATATTTTTAAGCGTTATTTTATTTCAACGTAGTATACATCCATTGTCATTTATTTTTAAATAGCATTGTAAATTCCGGTTGGATGCTTTGGTTATGTTTTTTTTTCTTTTTTTATGTACATCGAGTTTCTCTTGAAAATGAGATCTTTATCACTGTGGGATTCCCCTGAATAAATTAATATAAGTAAAGGTAAATAAATTAAGGTACAAGAAAGACTTTTCAGAGAAAGATAAGACAGAGGCATGACATAATTAAAGATTCAAGGAATCTGGAGGAATTCCTTTGTGTAAAGGACGAGGGCATAAGCCTCAGCTAAATAATCGTGATGTCCAATCACTCAGATGGCACTGCATCAAGAACAATCATTTATCTGTAGTATAAGTGAAATAACCACATGGGCTCAGGATTACTTTGGTAAACCTTTGTTGAGTCCTGCAATACATAATTACATCCACAAATGGGTCATTCCATGTAAAATCAACCAAATATGAAAAACGTTCCCACCCGACCCCGTTCGAATCAGCTGATTTTTATAGTACAGCAACGTTAGTATATTTAATGAATCCTTGCCAAATTTTACTTTGATCTTGTAAATATTTTTTGAGTTACAGGCTCTAAAAGTACCAGGTGGTAGGTGGAAATTTCTGAGGTCATTTTTTTTCTAGCATTTTTCTAGCCCTTATAACTTAATGTGTATTAGAGATGGCCAAATGAAATTTTCAGAGCTGAAAGACACATTGTAGCAGTGTTAAAAACTGTGGTCTGGCGCCTGTTTCGACCATCTTGGACGTCTTCCTTATCGTGAAGGGCAGTTCCTTGAGAGGATTCAGATATGACGGTAAGGTACATCATGCAAAATCTCTGTGAACAGCAAATGGAAACATGTTATATGCATTTTTATAGAAGACCGATAGTTACGATTGGGTGAATGCAGCTGCTTGGACATCATACATCTTGTGATTGAACTTTTGTTTACACTCTCATTTTCAACTCACGAAGCAGTATATAAAATTAATTATTTTAGAGTGGGAATTGGTATGAGTCTATCAATATAGGCTGGGATGGATATCAATGGTCTCCAAAAAAAACTCTACAAAACCGAGAAATCTTCTTTTCCTCCATGATAAAGTATTGAAATTGGTCTATTTTCACCAGACCCTAACAAAAAAAAAAAAAAAAAAAAAGCTTATTTTACTGTCAGGATGTTTACCCTGCAAGAAAACTGTGTGCTGTCACCACCTCCAAAAATATGGATGGAGGTTGAATTTTAGGAGGCATGCAAAATGGAAAAAGAAGTGAAAACTATTTACAAGGATCATCAGGCTGCATACTCAGTCCTGCAGTGCCCTACCCCTCAGTAGGTCTGTTACGACTGCGGTAATATTTGGAGACCAAACGCAACTAAAATGGGGACTGAAAGCTGGCGAAAATTAAAGACCAGCCACTAAGGTCTGGAGAAACTGAGACTGAAGTTAAACAGCAACCAACTACTCTCCCACCAAACTAAATAGACTGCTCCGCTTTCGAAAGGACAAAAGCGGAGGCTGAACAGAATGCCCAAAAGGAAAAATGAGAAACAAGCTGCACGAAGAAATAGTGGTGAAGGCTAATAACTAAATAGACGTCCGAATGGACGGAAAAACCTCCCTAACGTCACCAAAGATGGGTGAACTATAAGGGGAGAACCTAAGTAGAATAACTACAGACAAACCTTCTCAATCTTTTTGAAAAAAAAATGCGAAAGTTCGCAAAATCCCTAGAGCAAAATCTCTAGCTGGCTCTCATGTTGAAGTAAGACATTCATGCGGCGGGGAGCGGCGAACTTCCATCTTAAATGGACCTGAAGACAGGTGCCACAAATCACCAATCAACAAGCTCAGGAAAGGAATTCGATAGTGAAGGAATTCGATGTCGAAAGAAGGAGACGAGTAAAAACAGAAAGCACCCTTCATAAAAACACAAACTCCCTTAAAACCATGACAAGGTCATGTCACTGGTTGCAACAGATGCAACCTGCCACAATCTAGAAAGGGTCCTCGAAAGAATGACACCTTTGCATTGTCTTGTCTTGCTTCTTCCTGCTGTTGCACAGGACACAGTACCATACCTCCTTCTCTAAGTGGCCTTGTCACAGATAGTAAAGGACCTCAAATCCGTGACTAGCCCCATGCAGCTGACCAGCTATTATTCTTTAAGAACATAAGTGTGCAGCAAACTTGTATAAACACTTTCCACGCCCTATAAAGAGCAAGTATGCTGTAACTCACTAACACAGTAATATCCAAAATATAGCTTTGGGGCTGTTCACACCAAACACACTATATCGGCATGGGCACTCTTTTTGTTAATATTTTCAATGATTTGAAGCATTTTGGATGCTGCCATACTGTTATACGCCATACTGTTAGGATATTGCGACTGAATGCTTCAGTTAAAGGAATACTCCGGCCATTTTGCACTTTAAGCCTCATTTATCGCTGGTTTACCATGAAATAGAATGGTTCTGGGGCAAATTTTGACGAAAATCTCTCTTTGGAGAAGTTTGGGTCGTTTTGTTAGCCCCCGTCAGCTGCCAATGTAATGTCAATGGGCATGCTGAAATCGGTCCTAAAACAACATTAAACATTAGTTTGGAAAGACGTGAAACTCACTGAGAGGTCATTGGTGTTTGTCGATATTATACAAAGTAAAAAACCATCATAAAAGTATGCTTTCCAGCGGGTTTTATTAGTCATTTTGATGTAGCCATTAATTTGAATAGGATGCCTCAATTTTTCGGTATTAATCTGCTGCCGGAAAGGGAAAAGGGATTGTTTTTTCCATGTTTGTAGTCTTTTATTACATTATTATTGCATCAACTGGCCGGGAGGCTTTGAAACTGTCAAGCGGAAGTTTACACACGGATGTGGCTCAGCTGAAAAAAAATAGTTCCACGATGACTAAATGACTAATAAAACCTGCTGGAAAGCATACTTTTCTATGATTTTTTTTAATAACATTAACGAACACCAATGGCCACTCGGTGAGTTTCACGTCTTTTCAAATGAACGTTTAATGTTGTTTTAGGACCGATTTCAGCATGCCCATTGACATTACATCGGCAGCTGACGGGGGCTAACAAAACGATCCAAACTTCTCCAATAAGAGCTTTTAGTCGAAATTTGCACCTGAACCATTCTATTTCATGGTAAACCAGCGATAAATGAGGCTTAAAGTGCAAAATGGCCAGAGTATTCCTTTAAGCAGTTCCACAGACGCTAACATCCAAGATCTGCTCCTCTGCGCAAAGGGCTTGAAGAACACGTGTCGCAAACAAGTGAGGAAAAATGTATATTTATAATCCTTGCAATGATCTACTTGGTAGTTGTCATACATTGTTGAGTTTGGTGGCTAATGTGAATTACAGCACAGTATTGTGAGGTACTCGTATGAACCACAGCCTATGGTTTGTTAACTTCCTCAACTTCCCGCAAATGTGTCATTATTTGTGGTAAATTTTTGAGATTTTTGGTGTGACCAAATCTATGCCAGACCCTGCGCAGTTTTCTGGAAAAGTATGGAGGTGATTAGAGCAATGGTGTATTTTGCTACCCAGGACAGAAAGATTGCAAAGGTGCCACTGTGGGATACAGTATAAACTTAGGGATTTACTAATCTAAACTTAGCAATATCAAGTTCACAGTGAAAGCTAAGCGTTTTATCAGTTTTATTATTTTTACTTCATAGCTTCGTGAAAGAATAGCAATCTTAACTAAGTGAGGCTTGTGTCTGAATTAATTACAGCACAAGTTGGGACACTTCCAGTATTTGACTTTGAACTCCAGCATATTTAATTTGAAGTAAAGCAATGATTATGGGGTGGGCCTGTAAGGCACGCATTGTTCTTTAAAAGAAAAACTGACTATTCTAATGTTCTGCACTCAGAACTGTTCGCCATCCATACAGAATTATCTGTCCTGTCACAAAATGGCTGTCTCCACACACAGAATCACCTGTTCTATGCACATGCCTGTGTACCTCACACATAGGATCACCTTTTCTGTCACTGAATTGTGGGCTTCTCACACAGCACACCCATTCTATGCAAAACTGTCTGATCCATTCACTGAATCATCTGGTCTGTCACTGGACTGTTGGCTCCACATGCAGTGTCACCAGATTTGTCATAGCACTGTCTGATCGACACACAGAAGTACCTGTTCTGTCACAAAACTGTCTGCACCACACACTGAATCACTTGTTCTGTCACAAAACTGTTGACTCTACACACAGAATCACCTGTTTTGTGCAGTGAACTGTCAGGTCCACATACAGAATCACCTGTTCTGTGCACAGAATTGTCTGCTTTGCACACTAAAGCACCTGATCTATCACAGAGCTTTCTACTCCATATGCAAAATCACCTGCTCTGCCACCACATACAGAATCGCTTGCCCTGTCACAGAACTGTGCTCTCTGCACAAAACTGCCTCCTCTGCAGACAAAATTGCTTGTACTGCATCTATGGATGATCTGAAGTAAGAAAAAGAGGGTCCTGATATTTAAAATGTGCTCCTAATCATATCTCGCCTTTTAATGGACAAAGCAATACATTGCTGCCCCTAATAATCTCAAAACTAATCACTATATCATCCCAAACCTATCCTATCCATGAAAATGCCTACGTTGCTAAAGATGTAATGACGTTAGTCATCTCCAATTTGCCTCAATGAAATAACAATGGAGTTGTTGGGCCTTGTTTCCCAAAAGCAACTGAAGGCTAAGATGATCGTAGAAGGTTTTTATATTTGTGGAGTGTTTCCGAAAAGCATCGTAACTAAAGATGTTCTCAGAAATGATCTTAGGTCTAGGAGTGATTCCTACCACTCGTAGAAAGCTACGTGTGTCTTACGAGTAGCCTATGACACCTGCAGGAGTCATTGCGATCTGCGGGTGTGTTATTTTAATATTGCCTTATTCACTTTTGTAGCATTCCCACAAATGAGAACTCCAATTGTACGCTGATAAACATCACCATGTGTATGAAGATTTATGACAGAAAGGTCACCGACAGTATTCCCTCACAGTTATAGCCTACCAAAAGAAGGAAATAGCTCAAATGAAGTAACACATGCTGTCTTGTTACTAGATCTGGAGTAATTTAAAGCTCATGTAAATGATCTGACTCCATAATGAAATGGTACTTATCCCTCTTCCACAGTAACACACAGAAGGCTGCATGAGAATGTAGGCTCTGTATAGGATTGCTATCTAGTTGTGTAGATTTTGACAGACCTCCAGCAGATACAGCATACAATTATACAATTAAATGTATGTACGAAGGCATTATTTGTACAGGCAAGTGACTTCGGGGTGCATATATCCTATGACTTGCATGTCCCTCAGTACTAATAATCCCTAATTGAGCAAAGGAACATTATCAGTCAAAGAGGAATGCCTGGTTATAATTAATGTAATTTCTTATACGATAGCAGGCTATGAATCACAAAATGCGAAGCAGAATATGGTGAGCAAAATGACTGTAGCCTACATGACTGTCGTGCAGGAGCCCATGTTAAAGAGTCTCTCAGAACAATTTCACATCTCCACCTGGATTCTCAAACAAAGGAAACACAAAGCCATCAAAATACAGACCCAATGAGGAAGGAACGGCAACAGCAATAAACATAAATGCATCATGCTTGTATATTTAACACGCAGTAACCTCCAGCCTGACACTTTAACTTTCATCATGACCACTGATGCTGTTTGTGAATAAAGGAGTGTTCATGGAACTTGAAAAATGATTTTTCAATTAGGCTATACAGCAACCTAATGAAACAAATTTTTGACATAAAAAATGAAAATGATCATAAATAAGCTAGGCCTGCATTAACAAATAACATAGTAATACATGAAGAAATTACAGATAACACAATGTTATAAACAAACAAAGAAACAAACAAATAAATATAAACTATGGCCTATATACATATTTTAACAAATTAAAATATAACATTAGAAGAGTCGTGCTAGATTTGAAGCTAGATCTTATTTTGTGCTTGATGACAACATCTGCCTTGAACAACAGATGAATCAAAGCACAATAACTTTACTTCATGCTACTATTGTGTAATATTTTTAATTTATGCTTAGTGTTTTATGTATTTTCACTATATCACGACTTACATAACGCTACAGTTAAATTGGTGACTGTAGCCTAAAATCAGTTCAAACTTCTCAGCACCAATGCAGTAGACAGCGCCTCAGCGAAGTTAAGCCATACTTAACAGCTGTGCACATGCTTCCAATCTAAAAACTGCTTCGGGAAACACACATTTAGAACAAAGAACTTTTCTAAAATTGCACAGTGCAAACCTTAGAGCTCTATGATAGATTGTTATTGGGAAACCAGGCCCAAGTCATGCCACTCAATATTTTTAAGTAATCATAACCAGCTCTCACGTATATGTTGCATTATCGGGCGGAAAAATCAAGGTAATTTTCATATCGTGAACATGAACATCTTTGTTACTGCCCATTTATGCTTTCCAGACTTGCTGGGTACAGCCTGTGAAAGCTTTCATCCCCTACTGACTGACTGATTTACCTTGTTAAAATGCGCATGCATGGTGCAATACCTGCAGTGCCAAGTTTGTGTATAGCCGTGCTGTCTAAGCTGATAAGAAATGCCTAGAATGATCTCTATAAGTGTAAAAGACAGTAACCTACATATGAAGCGGCTGGTGACTTTACTTGTATACCTGTTCAGGAAATAGCTGTTTTTTGGCTCATGAACTGCAGTCTCCATTTCAATTGTTAATTGTGTGCTTGCCTCAGCGAGGCTGCTCACTTTTCACTCTTACATTCCTCATTACTATAATTAAAATTACATTATTCCACTTCATCCACTACAATTTTTCCCTCAAATTTCTTCCACGCCATTCCAACTTTAAAATGTTCAGCATGTTCTGGATTAAGTTATGTCTGTACAGATTTTTGATATTATTAATAGTGTTGTAATTAATTTTTTAAAGTCATTTTTTGTCCCTATTAAAGGAGCTGTGTAACGATTACTGTCCCTGCTCTGAACTTCAAAAATTGTTAGCCTTATGAAGTGAATCTGCTCAACTGCTAGTCAAAATTTGATTCCATCCTCGCCAATCCAGATCCGTTTTGCATTGTATTTATATATTTTAGGCATTATGCTTTTTATATTAAAGAGTTTTATATGGAAATTCAAAGATTCAAAGCACTATTTTAGCACTTTAGCCGGGGGATATGAAAAATGTTAGCAGGTTAGCCAACCAATAATAGACATCTTAGAAGAAAGAGAATAACTTCTACTGTGATTATTGGCGGTTGACAAACCAGGTTACTTTCTTCATAAAAAATAGCGCTTTAAATCCTCTAATTTCCATGGAAAAGTCTATAATATAAAAAGCATAATGCCTGAGTAACTAAAATAAATAAATACAATGCAAAACGATGATGGATTAACAAGGATGGAAGTCGATTTTTACTTGCAGTCGAGCCAATTCACTTTGTTGAAAGTTGTGAGCACGCGCAGTAATCCTGACACAGCTCCTTTAAAGCTATGTTTGAGAAACAGCCGTAAATATACCCACTGTCACTACCCTCATTCATATTTTAATCCCCTTTGAATTTCCCTTCAACCAACGAACTGAAAAGCCGGCAGTTCGAGACACATAAATTCTTAAATAGAGTCATTGTTATGGAATGATGCAGGTTTCAGACTTTGGCAGACCAGCTAATCGCAAGTAGTTGCGAGTTTCAATTTATTTCATCAGAAATCTTTGGCTTGAACTGGTCTTTAAATCAATTCATTATCCCCTGCCACGACGAGAGGTTATGACAATACGATTGTTGACATTGTTAACACATTAACACATATGAATGACCGAGTGCTGAGCACCAGTTTGACACCAGTTTACAACGAACCTTAACCCCTAACCCTTTACCCAAAACCTAAGCAGCAATTAAGGATGCCAAAGGCCTCCTTCTTTGTTGAATATTGACGCATGGTCAGGTAGCGTCACTACATGACGAGTCAGGATGAGAAAGTGTTGCTGATGAAGGCGTCATGTGGGGTAATTTGGTAATACTGTCAAGCGCGGTGAGTTTAATTGACAGTTAATGTTTATTTGTTTGGGGTAATAATTTTTCACCCCTAGATGTGTTGAGTTTCGGATTATTTGTGCCAAGAGGATTATGTTTGAGATAGCTGCTTGAGCGATGTTTTAGTATTACCTATAACTGTGACTGTAATAACGTAGGTGTCATTGGCCTTCTGTAAATTCATCAAGTCTGAAGGACCTGCAACATAATTCAAACAATTTCGCTTTTAGAGTTGTTGAAATCAGAAATATTTCAAAATTCTTCCAGTCGAACATTGACTGGCTAACCAACCTCGACGCAACTCCACTGGATATTAGAAAAAGTTTGCAGGCCGAAGATGAGATTTCCATCACAACTAGCGATAAAAAATCTATTTGGCTTGACGGAAGTTTGAATTAATGAATGTAAATATGAATTTTATTTCATTCACATTGGAAAGAGCAAATTAATCAATGATGTTTCAAAAAAAAAATCAACACGTCACCTTTGTGACAAAGTAAAGCCATCTTTAGGAGTAGCGGATCACTTTCTGATTGGTCCTTAATTTCATGAGTCTATTGAAAACTGAATGACAATATTAGTATCGATGTAAAAGCTTTTCGTCTTCTTTGCAGTGATACCAAACATATGGTGAGCAGTCATTCGTATTTATAGGAAAAATAGTTTTCTTCTGAGCTACTGTTTGGGTCATAGCGGATCAAATATAGTATTATCAAATCACACCATCTGGCGGAAAATTCCCTCACTATGCAACTTGCCGAAAAAGGGCCGTATAAGCAAACTATTAAATATTTACGATTTCAGAAATTATGATTGTTACAAACAACAAACTATATCTTGTTTAGCGCCATTAGTAGCAACAAAATTCAAATGATAATACTGAGCAGCAAACGCAGATGAAAATAACAAAAACATGGAACTTTGTTCCAATTAAATTAGGCCCAATTGTTGTCTAGAGAGTAAATTATCATTAATTACAGCCCAAAACTAGTATATGACTACTGAGTGGGAGATGAGGCTATTGTCTGTACATATACCATAATTTGAAGGTGGCTTTATTATAGGCCTATAAGTAAATTTAATTGGGACCAAGAAAGCAATCATTTAATGTCATGTCGACATTATGAGACCACCCCTCAGTGAATGCACATGTACACGTAAGCTTACGCCTATTGTCCAATATACATACATAACAACACAAGTGATCCGATTCTGGCTGAATTACCACATCAGAGAATGAAACAAACTTTGCTTTATATGCAGAAGTTCAAAACAGTCTATCTGATAAAAGACGGATAAGTTGCAGTTTTAAAGATGCATACTTTACCAGGAATGAAAAAGAAAGGCGGCTATGCTTCAATTCAAACAAGAAAAACCATTTTCTTTTGTGCTGGTCAGATCCTCCCATGCTTTGAAACATACCACCCATGCTGTTTGTCACATTGTATGGTATTAGCTTGTTTGCCATAAACAGACCTTTTATTTAAGTCCTAAAATGGCAGTTTTCATGGCATATGTATGAAATTATCATTGTTAAAGACCAAGAGATCCACTATTCCTTATGATTCGTTACCCCTTAATATTCTGTATGAATTAAATATCAGCACTTGTAATCAGGCACGTGCCATTTGATAATCTAGGCTAAGCTGGCTAGCGCCAGCATATTTATTCATTTGCTAATGTTTTTATTTACTTATTTATTGACTTAAATGGTGTTCCATACCATACATGCTCCATTACCGCAGTTGAAGTGGAACTACAGAGCGATTGCAGTGAAGGCGGAGGTAAACAAAAGGAAGGTTGTGATTAGTCTCAGTTCACCTGGAGAACAACTGGAGAACACTGACAGTTAATTTGCCTTTTCAGCTGGGTGGTACAGTATATTTGCTGAGCCACTAGGGAAGCCGCTTGGAAAGCTTCGGGAGCCACCTGAAAAGCAATTCAGGGAGACACTTGGATACCTTCTTATTTGGCTCATAGACAGTCGCTAATTTTGAACATCACACACAGATGTGGCACACTTGTATTCAAGGAGTTTATGATCCTGGAAATGTATTGTTTTACTGCCCAGCTATTTTTCATTTCTCAGTATTTTTTTATTTTTTATTTTCTTACTATTTCAATGCTGAATTTGCACAATGATTTTTTTTGTTTGGGGCCCTTATTCTGTGCTAAAATTACGAAAAAAAAAAACTGAGATAGCATGGTATTCTAAATGCCATAAGTGTCTTGTTTCACTTAAGTTATTTTCTCCCTCTCTGTGTAGCTGAAATCTTGAATTATAAAGCCTTAAATAGGGTTAACACATAAATGACCAGATTTGGCTTCTGCACAAAGGGGTTAAATGAGCCTTAAATTTGGGTAAAAAATGTAATATTAAATTTATGCTTGGCTTATCAGTGGTAAGACAGTAAGCTAAATCTGACATAGGTGAAGTCAGCTTGAAGCCCGAATTCACAATTTCCATAGATGCCATTTTAAAATACATTTAATATACATAAGGGCTGCTTCTGTGTTATCTTCACTCTCAAAATACTAAGTTTGCCCTTTTCAATTACATCTTTCTTAATTAAAACTTCATTTGAGGGGAAAAAAAGTTAATTAGAATTAGTCTCAAAGAACAATGCAATTGCATACATGTAATAAATTATTGGCACATAAAAATTAAAGGCTTTTTTTTCAAATGGTATATCTTTCCTATTGCCAATGTGTCCCAGACTTTGCCATTGCCATTACAGACTGCTTTCTCAGCCAATGAGTATTTGAAATGTGCGAGGATATCTTTGTGTTCTTTTGGAAGCAGAGTCAGGTGCCCTTGTTCTTTTCAGCATGTGCTCTGATGTGATCACACTTAACACACAGCTGGTCTGCCTGGGGTCTTTCTGTACTATGAGATTCCATTGTTCTCAATTGAAAATGTGTTCGCCTTTACTATACCTTTTCTCTGGTCTCCAAGGTAACCTCATCACTTAGCTAATATCTGTGCTTGCATTACCTGCTGAAGTTGATTCATGGAGGTGCTTCTGGTGAAAGACAAAAAGTGTTTTTATTGGCCTTTTTTTTACCATGGTCTCTCAGCTGCTCTCATTTCTGTTGTTCTTTTAACTAAATTGACTTCTACGTTACCACTCTCCTCCGTTTTTCACAAATCCAGCTGCCCACTCTACATTTCCATATTACCTCTAGATTTTTTTTTTTTCATTGTTGCCATGCGGGAATCATAGGGATTAAATCAAGGAGGCATTGTTTTCTGGTTGCCTGTCTCCCCATTATTCATGTGTAAATGTCAAGGACATAATGTTCCTAACGTGTAATCTTCTTGGAATATTTAAAGTCAGGGATATGGCTTCGCAGATTCAAATCCCGTCTGCAAACAACTTACTGCATATTTATGCCCCAACTGCATATAACTGATTAACTTGTCAAATCACCCAAATAAAAAAAAAAACAAAAATAATAATTCTAATAATAAAGTTTGTGTGTGTGTGTGTGTTGTGTGTGCATGTCAGGTCTGTAAGTATTTGGACAGCAGCACAGTTTTCATCATTTTGGCTCTGCATGCCATTACAAGATCTATTTGAAGTGTAGACTTTTAGCTTTAATGGTTTTGGCAGAAATAGTGTGTGTACCAAGTAGGAGTTAAAATTCATAATATAACTGCTAATTCACAGGCCATTATTTTAGGGCTCCAAAGTAATTGGACAAACTAACATAATCATGCATTATATATTTTTTAAACTTGGCTTCAAATTCTTTGCAGTCAATGAATACCTAGTGCAGAAACCAGAGACATCAAAAGACTCAAGGTTGCTTCGTTGTTGATGTTATGATGCTTCAAGCCTTCCAAGAAGCTATCTTCAGTTCCTGCATTTCAACAGAAATGAATCAATCCATACCTGAACCATCAATAAAATCAGTATGACGCGAGCATAAATAAATTATGCTTCATTGCTTGTTAACTAAAAGATTCATTTTTTTGCAGACAGCGATCAAACTTTCAAACATTTGGATTCACTCTTAAAGCACATGATGCCCTTTGCTACTGGCCTGCGTTTAAATCAAAGGGATTTAGTGCCACGACGGATGGTTCCCTCTTCTGTGTCAGGGCCTGCCTGGCTTTGAATAAACAAGAACTTCGTCTTTCTCTGGCAATTCATCAGTCCCACGGTGTTGGACAAGAGATATTGTCAGTGGAACAAAATGGATGTGCAGACCCTAAAAAGGGGTCCCTTGGGAAATTAGCTGTCTGTATTGATACCCTATCATTCACTGCTTTTTGGGCAGCAGTTCTGGTCTCATTCGAGGCCAATATTTTATGGGAACTCACAGTGGAAAATGAGCCATGTAGGGGAAGAGAAACAGCAAAACAAAAGTCTTGTGGCACATCAATTCCTTCTTGTTTGCTAACTTCCCAATGATGTGCAACACTGGCTGACAAAACTTTAATTACTAAATAGGCCTGTTTTTTTTTTTTTTTTCTGATGTCTGGAATTGAAGAAATATATCAAACGAAGAGAGCAACTCAATGTTTTACATATGTAACCCCATTTCCAAAAAAGTTGGGACACAGTGTGAAATATTAAAAACAGAATGCAATGACTTGCAAATCACTTGAACCCTGTATTTAATTGATAATTGTACGCAGACAACAAATTAAATGTTGAAACTGGGAAATTTTACAGTTTTTTAAACATCTGCTCATATTTACATTTTAAACAGCATCCCGACTTTATTTGTACAACTCCAATTCCGAAATAGTTGGGATGACGTGTAAATTGTGAATAAAATCAAAATGCTATGACATTCAGATCACATGAGCCAGCATGTTATTTACAATAGAACATAGATAACATTTCTAATGTTGAAACTGAGACATTTTACATTTTTATCCACAAAATTAGCTTATTTCAAATTTTCTGGCTGCAACAGGTCTCAAAAAAGTTGGGACACAGGCAAAAAAAGGGCTGAAAAAGCAATTAATATAGAAGAGAATCAGCTGAAAGAACATTTAGCAAGTAAATAAGTTAATGGGCATCAGTTGTGTAACATGATTGGCTATTAAAGGGATGTCTTAGGGATTAGAGAGGCTGAGTCTCTCAGAAGTAAAGATAGTCAGAGTACTGGAATACTTTAAAAGGAATGTTCCTTAACATCGAATTGCCAAGGCTTTGAAGGTCTCATCATCGACAGTGCATAACATCATCAAAAGATTCAGAGAAACTGGAAAAATCTCTGTGCGTAAGGGACAAGGCCGAAGACCTTTACTGGATGCCCGTGATCTTTGGGCCCTCAGACGCCACTGCATCACTCACCAGCACGATTCTGTCATTGACATTACTAAATGGGCCCAGGAATACTTCAAAAAACCACTGTCTGTAAACACAGTCCGCCGTGCCATCCACAGATGCCACCTAAAACTCTATCATGCAAAAAGGAAGCCATTGTTGAGCATGATCCAGAAGCGCCACCGTGTTCTGTGGGCCAAGGCTCATTTAAAATGGACTGTAGCAAAGTGGCAAAGTGTCTTGTGGTCAGATGAGTCCAAATTTGACATTCTTGTTGGAAATCATGGGCTTCGGGTCCTCCAGGCTAAAGAGGAGAAAGACCACCCGTCCTGTTATCAGCGTTCAGCTCAAAAGCCAGCATCTCTGATGGTATGAGTATGCATTAGTGCATATGGTGGGGGACACTTGCATGTTTTAAAAAGCACCATGAATGCTGAAAGGTATATAAAGGTTTTAGAGCAATATATGGTCCCCTCCAGACGACATCTATTCCAGGGAAGGCCTTGTGTATTTCAGCAGGACAATGCAAAACCACATACTGCAGCTATTACAACGGCATGGCTTCGTAGTAGAAGAGTCCATGTGCTGAACTGGCCCGCCTGCAGTCCTGATGTTTCACCGATTGAGAACATTTGGCGCATAATTAAACGAAAAGTCCGTCAAAGGAGACCCAAAACTCTCCAGCAGCTGGATGCCTGTATTAAACAAGAGTGGGATCAAATTCCAATGGCTAAACACAAGAAGCTTGTCTCCTCAATGCCCAGACGCCTCCACTCTGTGTTAAAAAGAAGAGGGGATGCTATACAATGATAAACAGGCCCCTGTCCCAACTTTTTTGAGACCTGTAGCAGCCAACAAATTTAAAATGAGCTCATTTTGTTGATAAAATTGTAAAATTTCTCAGTTTCAACATTTGCTATGTTATCTCTGTTCTATTGTGAATAAAATGCTGGCTGGTGTGATTTGAAAGTCATTGTGTTTTGATTTTATTCACAATTTACACTTTGTCCCAGCTATTTTGGAATTGGGGTGGTAAATGCAGTTGTAAAAGCAGTACAGACAATGACAGCATTGTATTCTGTGTTCCTGTAATTTCTTAGTGCAAAGTATATATGAGGTAATGCATTAAAATTGAGCAGGCCTGTCAGACAAACAATGCTGATGACTCTAAATGTGTGTTTCCTGCCCTCGTCCCGTGATTTACTACCAACCACAGGAGTATTTGTTTTACTGGTGGCTGCACAGGGTCAGTTGTGCCATAAAGAGTTGTTATGCAGGAGCTGTGCTCTTCTTCATTGATTTTTTTTTTTTTTTTTAATAAAGCAGCTGAAGCCTGAGTTGGCTAAATAAATAATAATTTGAAAAGACAAAAAAGCATTAGTACGGTGGGTCCGGACTTTGTTGATGTTTGAAGTTCTTTATGTTTCAGAAGATGAAAGAAAAGAGGAAAGGTCAAGGGAAAGGTTAGGATGTGACAGATGAGCTGTACAGCCGAACCACATTCAAGCCTCAGCAGTCTGGGAGTCAAAATCCCAGGTAGCACTGTCCAAAGATGCAAGATTCAACAGCAGTCTACAAACATGTGTTGCTACGACCTCAAAGTTTAGCCCCATGATCAATTGCTGATGTTCTCTCTTAGTTATTGTTTGTATTTAGCTATGACGTTGAGCTTCTGTATTCTGATCAGTCTTCTGTGCTTTGATAATTGAAGGGTTCAGTGCAATAACTTGATAAATGCCAATCTCATGTTTTATGGTATTACACAGAATATGCTTTCACCATGTAACAATGTTGTGCACTGGGCAGAAATCTGCTTTTCTCATCATATATTGTTTCTGAATCTATCTATGCAAAAATTTGACAGAAATATATAATCTTTTTATTCCCCTCTTTCATAAAAAACATGTGATTGGCATTTATCATGTTATTGCACTGAACCCTGCAATTTAAGTTTTTACTGAGCTACGTATCCAGAGGTAGTCATATTCTATGACTAGATAATGTTGTCTTACACTGAAAGAAATGCAGGAGAATCATTTTAGTTTAATAACAATGTGTTTTCAGCTTGAATAACTACATCATAAGCCCAGATATCATAACTCACCTGTTAGAACAAAATGCTGAACAATTAAAATCAGTATCATAGGCACCATTTTGTTTACCAAAAACATATGACCTAAAAGACACATCCAAACCCTGCAGGGACTTTCTGGAAAGACAAATTATAGAGTGGTCAGGTCAATCACCTCATGTTAACCTGGTGCGGGATCACCTGGATTGTAAAGTTTGTGAGCTGTGCTCAACTTCAATGACATGCCTTTTGGAAAAATTTCAGTCCAGTTGAAATCCACTGAGAAGGACACCTAAAATTATTATCTCAGCTGCCAAAAATTTGCAAATTAGTGATTTAATATCACTGGGTATGTATGGGATAACAAATCATTAACACAGCTAATGGGGTTTTTTTAACCATTTAGCAAGAACCACAGAGATGGTTTACCAAGTACAGCAATACGCATTTACCGTTTTGAGTCACATGGATAAATGTGGCTCGGGGTATTTATTTTTAAAACAGAAGTGCCAATAATCCTGAGAAATTTAATTGGTTTTTGCTTGTAACAGCAAGCAATTTAGGCAGCTGTCCTCCTCCACCTCTCCTGAAAAAATCCCTCTGCCTGCTGCTTTACTGCGCCACTTTCTGCTGCTGCTAGTAATAATTGCCTGCTGCTACATCACTCTTGCTGGCATAGGTATTTTGACACCTCCTGCTCTCAAACACGGTAGGCCACAGGGCATCAGAATCAGAGCCGAGACACCAAACTATTTATTTGTTAATACTGAATTTATATATATACACCTGAGTTGGCTGACTGAAATTTTGGTCTGTTTTCCTCTGTTGCCCAATATGATGATGTATAATCAGATAATGTACCACAACTGCTATTTAAAATATTATTTGTTGATCTTAGCTCCATCTGTGTTCTAAAAACAGAGCCTTAGGCACTGCTGATGCCATTAAACAGACTCTTCATTATGGAATTGTATAAATCTTTAATTTTTTTCAGCATCAAGCAGTTATCTGAAAAAAACTAAGTGGCTGTGGGGAACAGTTTAGTAGTGTCAATAGACACCATGGTGCAGTTCCTTGCAAAGAGCCTTCCTCTCCCTATCCTTCTGTTTGCACTCCAAGCATATGCACAAGCACATACAGTATGCAAGAATGTGCATGTATACCAACGCACTAAGGAATGAGGGCATTTGCCTATGGATTAGTGTGCACACACAGAAAAGCATCCACATGAATAGCCATATATACTGTGAACTAGAATGTGTTTTTACTCGCAAAAATGTACGTCTCCCCCGGCCCCTTTCCCTGCCTAACCCACCGGACGGACAGACAGACGGACAGACAGGCACATACCAAAATGCACCACTTCAGGACCTGAGTAGTAAGTATGCAAAGTTTTGCGAAGATTATGCAAACGGTTTAGGAGTTATGCTCCGAACAAAAATTGAACACATCCGGATGGACAGACAGCCATACAGACAGTTACATACCAAAAGGCACCACTTCAGGACCTGAGTAGTAAGTATGCAAAGTTTCGTTAAGATCATGCAAACCGTTTTGGAGTTACGCTCCGGAAACGAACCGGTAATGCAAACGCGAACGGGAACCGAGCCTAAAACAATTTGTCTCCCCTCTCCTGCTGGGGGGGAGACATAATTACTTGGGTCAGCCATAGACCTACTCATTCTACAGTACATGCAAGTTGTGGCTGCATAAATGTTAACTCACTGGTCAGGTTCACTGCCTCCTGCCAATAATGGCTTTCCAACTCCTCTTTTTACACAGCTGTAAGTGAAACAGCAAGATAGATATAAAAGTGAGAATCTGTGCAGCTAGAGTCAGTGTGACCTGTAACACACCACTGGGCATAAGCAATATTAATCATTCTACTATCTCATGAGCACAGTCCTATTGACCCACTGTTCAGATGATTTCATATAAAAACATAATTTTATTTTTCCTCTTCATCCTTCGAATAGGAACATTCCTTGGTAAGCTCTACTAGGAGGGTCACATACTGCGCCACAGAGTGTTCCAGAATTAATTAAAAACACCAACCAAATATATGAATTTTCTCAATTCAAGGGAAAATTCAATTCAGGGGGCACCTAAATATCAAAATAACCATAAGACTAAAATCCACAGGAGCTCCTACCATCAACGCAGGACAAATGCATATTTGTTCTCAGCAAACAGCTTGTTACACTAACAGGTGGATAAACACAGCAATTACTTTGATCACAGACTGCTCTGTTGTATATTTTACAGATGTGTTTGTGCATCCAGTACACAGGTAATGAAAAAACTGGAATTATTGCTTTATATTGACATTGAAAAAAGTAGCAAGGAAAGTGAAATTGTCTTGCTGCACTACATGGTATGTAACCTTAATGTATTTTAAAACATACAAACGAGTGAGTCAGCCTGCATGGTAGCAGTAGTTTTAATAGTGATTATAATAATAATAATAATATGGTTAGCACTGTTGCCTCACAGCAAGAAATATGTCAGTGCGAATCCAGCCAGGGCTCTCTTTGTGTGGAGTTTGCACGTTCTCCCTGTGTTCGCGTGGGTTTCCTCCACGTACTCTGGTTTCCTCCCACAGTCCAAAAACATGCACATCAGGCTTATTGGAAACACTAAATTGCCCTTAGGTATGAGTGTGAGAGTGAATGGAGTGTGGATGGTGCGTGCACCCTGTGATGGATACGCGAGCTGTCCAGGGCGAGTCCCTGCCTTTCGCCCATAGTCAGCTGGGATAGGCTCCAGCTCACCCTGCAACCCTAGTGAGGAAGAAGCGGTATAGAGAATGGATGGATAATGATGGATTGATACTGTAAGACCCAACTGTGGTTTTTTTTGTTTGTTTTGTTTTGACAAAGACATTATGTCTTTGTTTTCTCACCTTCTATTTGTGCTGGTTAATTAATAGGTTGATGTCTGTCAAGTATATGATGAATGAACACTGGATAACAATAAATAATGCTCTGATTTCATCATTCTGTGTTTATTTGGAATAGCTCTCTTTTTTTTTCCACTGAGCGGAAATAACAATATATAGCATGACCAGCTCTGTCACCTGCTTTAAACCCCAAAGATCTGTTGCAGAATTACCTGAATCACAAAGTTTGTTTGCTCTCATCTTAAAAGAAACTCCTAATTTGTATTGACACTGCAAAGCCCAATTGTGTTCTTCATGACTAAGAGATTTATCTTTGTTTTGTCACATTTTGCCTGTGCTGGTTAATTAATAGGTTGATGCATGTTAAGTGCAGTCATTTTAAATATGATGAATGAACAGTGTAAAACAAGAAATTCTAAAGTGTTCTCATCATTCTTTTTATTTAATAAAGGCCCTCTGGGATAAAATGTGGGATATTGTGAGATATGTGTGGACAGCCCTCGCTAAACTGTAAATCAAATGATTCCCAAAACAAAAAGCGGTGAAACATGATCTTTTTTCTGTTCCAACAGCTAATGGACAGTAAGACAATGAAAAAAAATCCATGTGGCTGAGCAAGTGAGGCTAGACATTGAGCGTGGGGCACATCTGATGTGCATAATTGATGATTCCTATGAAGTTAATGGGTTTCTTCTATTCACTCTGCTGAAACCTTTTAATGAGCATAAATTAGTAAAGCATGGGGTTTCACACCTCTGAAAGAGAGGGAAAAGATCTATGCAGTTCAAATGGCTGGAGGTCAGGGAGTTGGGGGGTGGGGTAGTGGGAGGGATGTGGAGGTGCTCAGGTGTGATTGTGGAGTTGAAAACAGTGGCTTGTTGTGATAGCTGCCATTGTACAACCCAAAACCAGTGAAGTTGGCACGTTGTGTAAATCGTAAATAAAAACAGAATACAATGATTTGCAAATCCTTTTCAACCTATATTCAATTGAATACACTGCAAAGACAAGTTACTTAATGTTCGAACAGGTAAACTTTGTAATTTTTTGCAAATATTAGCTCATTTGGAATTTGATGCCTGCAACATGTTTCAAAAAAAAGCTGGCACAAGTGGCAAAAAAGACTGAGAGAGTTGAGGAATGCTCATCAAACACTTATTTGGAACATCCCACAGGTGAACGGGCTAATTGGGAACAGGTGGGTGCCATGATTGGGTGTAAAAGCAGCTTCCCTGAAATGCTCAGTCATTCACAAACAAGGATGGGGCGAGGGTCACCACTTAGTGAACAAATGCGTGAGCTGATTGTCGAACAGTTTAAAAACAACATTCCTCAACGAGCTATTGCAAGAAATTTAGGGATTTCATCATCTACGGTCCGTAATATCGTCAAAAGATTCAGAGAATCTGGAGAAATCACTGCACGTAGCGACAAGGCCGAAAACCAACATTGAATGCCCGTGACCTTCGATCCCTCAGGCGGTACTGCATCAAAACCGACATCAGTGTGTAAAGGACATCACCACATGGGCTCAGGAACACTTCAGAAAACCACTGTCAGTAACTACAGTTCGTCGCTACATCTGCAAGTGCAAGTTAAAACTCTACAATGCAAAGCGAAAGCCATTTATCAACAGCACCCAGAAAACGCCCCGGCTTCGCTGGGCCCAAGCTCATCTAAGATGGACTGATGCAAAGTGGAAAAGTGTTCTGTGGTCTGACGAGTCCACATTTCAAATTGTTTTTTGGAAACTGTGGACGTCGTGTCCTCCGGACCAAAGAGGACAAGAACCATCCGGACTGTTATAGGCGCAAAGTTCAAAAGCCAGCATCTGTGATGGTATGGGGGGTGTATTAGTGCCCAAGGCATGGGCAACTTACACATATGTGAAGGCACCATTAATGCTGAAAGGTACATACAGGTTTTGGAGCAACATATGTTGCCATCCAAGCAACGTCTCTTTTTCATGGACGCCCCTGCTTATTTCAGCAAGACAATGCCAAGCCACATTCTGCACGTGTTACAACAGCATGGCTCCATAGTAAAAAGAGTGCGGGTACTAGACTGGCCTGCCTGTAGTCCAGACCTGTCTCCCATTGAAAATGTGTGGCGCATTATGAAGCGTAAAATACGACAACGGAGACCCCGGACTGTTGAACAACTTAAGCTGTACATCAAGCAAGAATGGGAAAGAGTTCCACCTGAAAAGCTTCAAAAATTGGTCTCCTCAGTTCCCAAACGTTTACTGAGTGTCGTTAAAAGGAAAGGTGATGTAACACAGTGGTAAAAAAAGGCCCCTGTGCCAACTTTTTTGCAATGTGTTGCTGCCTTTAAATTCTAAGTTAATGATTATTTGCAAAAAAAAAAAAAAAAGTTTCTCAGTTTGAACATTAAACATCTTGTCTTTGCAGTGTATTCAATTGAATATAAGTTGAAAAGGATTTGCAAATCATTGTATTCTGTTTTTATCTACGATTTACATAACGTGCCAACTTCACTGGTTTTGGTTTTTGTATTTCAAGAGCAACAATTGACTGCTTGCTCACTGAAAACAAGGTGGACATAGCATTTTAATTTATCTGCATTATTACAATGAATCAGCGTATATCAATGAGTCAGATTATTAAAAGATAAAATGGGAGGGTTGGTTTTCATTGTGTATAAAGTAGCTTTCCCCATTGTACACTAAAACACATATATATTCAAAGATGCTCAGAAATAAAATGGCGACGTGGATTTTATTTTGATAGAATGACACTCTCAATCCTATACACAATTTGTTTGAATAGATTAAGTGGCTCCATCTATTACAGCACTAAAACATATGATTGGCTATTCTAAATTGGATGAAAAGAAAAATAAAGGACAATGAATGGAAATTGGAATGAAAAATGATAATGTAAATTGAATGAAATGGCCAAGAAGCGAGACTCTGTAAACCAGCAACTGAAATTTTAAAGAGATTTTATTTGCTCTTAATTTTTCTCAGTAGACTTCCTTATCTTGTCTTAGTTACACAGCTGTGTGCCGACAGATATTTGGTGAAGTCATTCAGGTGATTCAAGGACACTATAAAAGTAAACTCAGATATAGAATTAAAACTTTTTTCTCATGCATTCTCTGACGTGAGTAGTACACCCCTCACACCTCTGTCCCTCTTTTTAAGAGAGCTTTTAATATAAGACTACAATAGATTCACATGAAAATAATTTTGGAGAACTCACATAACATTTTGTTTAACCAGGAAAATAGTGTATACAGAATAGTCATATGCTGAGCAGTGTCCATTCTACTTTAATAAACATTTTGTGAAAGGGCTTACGGCCATTGTGATCTAACAGACTCAAGCCATTTTCATTTTGGCAGTCTTGGCTCATGTTTTCTAATGCCCTAACCAGCATTATTTACCCATGGAAGTGCAGAGGGCCCCGTTTCAGAAAGCAGGGTAAACAAATTCTGAGTTTGTTCTGTAACTGTGAGTTGACTTACACTGAGTTGCTGACCGCGGAGTTTTCACGTTCAGAACAGGTGATAACACTTGGTTTAATCAACTCTGAGTTAACTTACGCCACAGTCAGGCGCGTGCATAAGGATATTAAAAGCCCTCATCAATGGACTATAGATAACACGATTCACCATGGCAACGGTGGAGAAAAAAAAAAGTTGAGCGTCTTACTTTTCTCCTGCAGAGTTGGACAAATTAATAAAGGCGTAATCTGAGTACGAACACTTATTTAAAAAAAGTACAGTGGCAGCTGCAATAGAGCGTGAGTTTGTGCGGCAGAAAATTGCTGACCGAGTCAATGCGAGAGTATTAAAAAGAACCAAATGAAGGTTAAATTACGAATGCAGAAAACTAATTTAGAAATCTAAATGCTGGAGCATCAGTTACAGGTGGATGAGGGGATAACAGGTGGATGATTTTACGTGTTTGAACGACATACAAAATATTAACTACTGTATTTGTTCTTGCAGGAAGCAAAGAAATAAAAAAAAAGCAAGTTTAAGTTGTCCTTATTTTATTTAAGACAATACAAGTGGAATCTTTTTTCTCATTCCAAGCTGATGAAAATAACTTATTTCAGGATAATTCCAGACTTTAATTTTCACATCTTAAAACATTAGTTGTTCTATCTTGAGGTCTTTTGACTTGGAATTAATTGAACATACGAACTGCTAATCATTCATTACAGCAAATTAGCAGACTTTCCAACATGTATTGTGAAGAATTAAAAACTCTCCAGAGAGTTATTCATTATTTTGTACTTTGAAGAGCCCACTCGTGCTAGAAACTGACTGTGCCTTTAATGAATGAAGTCGTGGTTGTTTCTTTCCGTAATAAAACAAAACGATAATGAAAACTGCCGTTTGCAAAAAAAAAAAAAAAATGAAGAGCTACGCAAATTGTTCTGAACTGAGAGAATGTCCTCGGTGTGCCACACGAGCAATATGCTGGCTGAAAATTTTGTTGAAATAAATTATAGATTCCACAGAGAAACGGAACGCTAAAAAAAAAAAACGATAAAACATCCAAACGTGGTCGGATAACTCTCTCCTAACGGATAATTCTTCTCAGTATTTGCGCTTCAATGTCATCTGTCTCTTCAAGGAACGGACACGCAATGTCTAAAACCTCCTCAGTCCGCAGTTTCAGTAGGAGAAGAAACTCTGAGTTATTTGAAAACCTGCCAGCGAGCAGGTTAGCTTCACGGAGTATGTTGCCGCGGTAACTGACTCAGAGTTGGACTGAACTCGCATTGTGAACCGGAAAACTCAGAGTTTCCTGCAACTCTGAGCTAACAAACTCGGAGTTACCACTAACCCCGCTTTCTGAAACGGCGCCCTGGTGGGTTCCAATCAAAATGATGCAATACAAAAGTTCTTTATTAAAATAATTTTTAACACGTTGACTGCCAACTACGAGATAACTCGTAATGGCGGGTCCGGGCCAGCGCTAGACTTGAAAATTCGGGGGAAATTATCCATCCCTTTATTGACTACAATTAGTCCTGGCTAATTCTTGATGGTTTTCCTTTATAAACATGTTTTCCAATTCAAGAATAATCAAGTGGCAATTGAAGACACGGCTTCTCTCCCCCATGCGATCTAACAGCAAATAATGGGCTACATTCAGTAGAGAAAATAATTTAATTATAATTAGGTCTATGCACAGGCACTCAGCAACGTTATTTTTTTTTTCCAGCGAGAGCGGCATTTCAGAACTCATTTGCGAATGAAGGTAATTTTGGCAAGTACCAACACCTGTTTTTGCAGCATGGTCACGCAACTTGCTGTAAAAAATAGACAGCTGTCAGACTGGAAAATGTAAACGGACGAAACCACGTACTTGTCACCAGAATTAGCCAGGACTAATTGTTGTCAATAAAGGGATGGATATTTTCCCCCAAATTTTCAGGTCTAGCGCTGGCCCTGACCCACCATTACGACTTATCCCATAGTTGGCAGTCAACGTGTTAAAAAGTCCTTGCCTCCTCATCCTCTCTGTGCTTGTGTTTGCAGCATGTGTTATACATGTTACATATGCAAAATATTCACAAAAAAAAGTGGTAGACACTACTGCTTTTCACTCTCGTGCAGGGCCAGCCCTAGCCTTCCTAAGGCCTGGGCGATTTATGACTCAGGACCTCACCCCCACCTCCAACAACAACCCCAGGTAGCTATACATATACACTTAAGCCAAAGTTATGCACCACCCAATTCTTAAAGGGATATTTCAACCTAAAATGAAAATTGACTCATCTTCTACTCACCCCAAGGCTAATTGAAAGGTCAGTGACATTCTTTCCTCCTCAAAACACTTTTGGAGTTTCAAAGAACAGGAGCAATGCGGAGCGTGGCATATGCCCCCGCCCGTATGTTTAATTGGGGTTACAATTGAAAAGGTTGCTATTTTAGCATGGTGAATAGTGAGAGTGAATAATACTGAAAGTTAAACATGTTAGAAGAAAACTGGTTTTCAAATGAATATGAGGAGTTCTTTAGTTATTGCGTGGAAACTGAAATGAAGATGGCTGCCGCAGCGGCCATATTGGATATTGCACGGTGCTGGTTTTCGAAAGGAACCTTCCTCTACCCACCTCGCATATACCATCAAGGAATGAGATGGAACGGACAAGGCGTTCTTTAGTTATTACGTGGAAACTGAAAAGAAGATGGCTGCCGTGGCAGCCATATTGGATATCCCATGGTGCTGGTTTTCGAAAGGAACCTTCCTCTACCCACCCCCCCATATACCATCAAGAAATTAGATGGATCAGACAAGGCGTTCTTTAGTTATTGCGTGGAAACTGAAATCAAGATGGCTGCCGTAGCGGCCATATTGGATATCGCACCGCGCTGGTTTTCGTAATAAACCTTCCTCTACCCACTGCCATACACCACCTGGAAATGAGATGGATCGGAAGAGGCGTTCTTTAGTTATTGCATGGAAACAAGAAGTTTACGGCCGGACGCCCGGACGGACGGACAGAAGGGGCGTTGACATAAGGCCCCCTGCTCATTCGAGGCGGGGGCATAAAAAAACAGCATTCAGGACAAATCCAGCAACTGAAGTCAGTGGGGGCCACTCTTTCAAGCATAAAAAAAACATTAAAAAAAAAAAAAGCTTTCATAACTGCTTGTGTGGTGTAATCCAAGTGTCTGTAACCTGATATTCCAATTTGACTCAAAAAGACGTCTCTTCACCATGTATTTAACCTAAATGCCCAATGTAGCCACTTAGCTAGGAGCCTTGTTGATCTTTGCGGAAGAAGTCTAAGATTCAAGATCTACCTACGGTGACCGATGAGGGTAAATGCGCTGCAATGGCCCAAAACATCTTGGAGAAACACGCTGCAGTTTTGAATATTTGTATTCACTGACCGAAAAACACGTTTGCCCTGGCCCTTAATTATATAAGAAAATCAAAACATCTGTGAAATGCTATGTTTGACCATAGAATGTTGAAGATATGAACCCAATAAACACAGACAGGAGAGCGATCTGAGGGAAAAACATCCGTGTAATAACTTATTAGTTTTATAATTTCACTCTCCCTGCCTGTTCAGGGTGGTATGGGCATTAATGACTAACTCTGCATCCTGCTTGCAGCCTCTGTCCAATAAACAATAAACACAAACATTGAAATAACACAGATATTACTGATTTACAACTATCATAACAGATCTGTTACATTTGCTTTGAATGAGTCAACACAATCAACATAACAGCAAAATTCAAAGTTAGCTGCAAGCTAACATCAGATATCTACTACTGCAATACCCATAATGGGCCTAACTTGGGTCATGCAAAGAAGTGGAATTTGGAGGACATAGCCACCATTATGTCCTCTTATCCATATTTACACTTAACATCACAAGCTTGATAGGTCCCATTTTATTTTGATTGTCTCTTGCAGACACAGCTTGGAGACATTGCTGTTGCTCTGACTACTCTTACTCATGTGCCTATGAACAGGAATTGTTTGGATTAGAGGTGGAAAGGAATTGAGCTCCCATACGATTAGTGGGATGCAAATGAGGTTTTGGATAATGTATAAAGACCAGGGCTCCCTGAAACCCAAGAGATGAGCAAAGCAAAGAAACAAGAAGAAAACTATAGAAGATAACTTTGTATACAAGCTAATGCCTAAATTTTGTCCCATGAATTCAGTGTTAAGGTAGCATAAGTATCTTATAAGAGCATGTTGGAGGCAATTTAATGACCAAAAAAGGTTAATAGTCTCTTTAACATGTTGACTGCCTACTACGAGATAACTCGTAATGGCGGATCAGGGCCGGCGCTAGACCTGAAAATTCGGGGCCAAATATCCATCTCTTTATTGACAACAATTAGTCCTGGCTAATTCTAGATGGTTTTTCTTTATTAACACATTTTCCAATTCAAGAATAATCAAGTGGCAATTGAAGACACGGCTTCTCTCCACCATGCGATCTAACAGCGACAAAATAAAGGGCTACATTCAGTACAGAAAAATAATTTAATTATAATTAGGTCTATGCACTGGCACTCAGCGACAGCATTTCAGAATTCTTCAGCGAATTAAGGTAATTTTGGTGACTAGTACGTGGTTTCATCCTTTTACATTTTCCAATTGGACAGCTGTCTATTTTTTACAGCAAGTTGTGTGACCGTGCTGCAAAAACAGGTGTACGTACTTGTCGCTGAAATTACCTTCATTCGCAAAAGAGTTCTGAAATGTCGCTCTCGCTGGAAAAAAAATTACCGTTGCTGAGTGCCAGTGCATTGACCTATTTATAATAGGACTAATTGTTGTCAATAAAGGGATGGATATTTGCCCCCGAATTTTCAGGTCTAGCGCCAGCCCTGACCCGCCATTACAAGTTATCTCGTAGTCGGCAGTCAACGTGTTAATTAGCCATACCATTCATGAAATGATTCATTTTAGCAGCATTTCTCGAAATGACCTCTATGGACTGTTCTTGTGTCCCAAAATAAAACATTTTACTGTAATATAATCTATGAGTAAACCCACGTTTGTGAACACAAGCAATTAGTTTATTAAGTTGGGATAATTGCATACACTCCGGCCCTCCAGGACAAGAATTGTCCTTCCCTGCACCAGGGTGAGCTTGCCTCAACATAGCACTTACGTGAATGAGCGTGAGCATTGGTTCTGCTTTTGGAATGCTCTTGGTTTCCAGTGGGAAGCTCCTTGAAAGTTTGGAGAAGAGAAGGGAAGTGTTTGCCTTTCCTCTAGTTTAAAATCGTGCAGGTTGATCCTCATGGCTAAGCGCTTGCCGCTTGGGACTCACTGGAATTGCGGATAGAGATTCATTGCTTGGCTGCGTGGCTCTTTCCATGGGGAGTCTTGGACTACCATGAACGCGAGGCCCCAGGAGTCTGATCAGCACATATTTGTGGCCAACAGCTAAGAACAGGCTTTATGAGCTTGCATTGCTCAGCAGGGCAGTCTGGCCATCCCTGGCATGTGCTCTGCACACATTTATGAGAGTGATGCATTCAGGTCAGACAGAATCGTGTTTTTTTTTTAAAGAGAGAGAGAGAGAGAGAGAGAGAGAGGGAAAGGGAGAATACAGCGAGTGAGGGAGAGGAGGGCCTTCTTGCCCTTTTCATTGTGCTACTGATGGCTACCACTTTCCTTCACACAGGATTGAACTGCAGTTTGATTAGTGCAGTGCAGACATAATAATCTTCTCGTGCAATTTATGGAATTGTAATGCTATTGTCCTTCCACCTTTCTAACATTACATTTCTCCCCTTCTGGTGAGGCTGGCACACAATCACAATCATTTATTTCCCATTTAGCAATGAAGTGCTTGCAGTCTTTTTAATCCTGCCATCCATCTTTAGTCCTCAGTATCAGTGTCTTATCTAGCCATTATTTACGGCTAAATATCTTTTCAATGACCAAAACCATTGACGTCGCATCTGAAGGCTCATTTGGTGAGCACTTCACTTTTCTTGCCACAAGCTATTTGATCCATTCTAAAATTGGAACAAAGATACAGTTTATAAGATTAGGTGAAATCACTGCATACTAAAGAGTTTCACTATGTGACAACAATAACATAGAATAATATTCCAACAAAGCAAAATGTACTTAGATGGCAGCAGATGCTCAGATAAGTGTTTTTGCCATTTGTAATCACTACGTTAATGGAACATATTTATGCTTTTAACCTTTATGTACGTTGCAATATTTTAGTTTATGACAATATGGATGCAGACCAGTCGCTACGCCTATTCCTGTTTTCCTCCAGCAGTGACGACCAGCAGGTATTTTCCCTCAAGTGCTACATGCAACTGGGTGGAGAGATGAATTTTGTGGGTGTATTTATATTGCAGGGGTGTTTCCCATTTAAATTGGTTGAAACCAGCTGGAGTTTTGTTCATATGAGGTTACGCAAAGCGATTTGTGGTATCTTTATACTACTAGTGCAGTGCCCGTAGGAGGTATGTATTCCAAGCTAGCCTACGAAGATCTTGAAGTTTCCTTGCTAGTCGCGTATCTCTCCTGTGACGGTGCTTTCAGGAACCACACGCGAGTACCAAAAATCCAAAAATTGTAAGCCTTTATTGCAAAAAGGGTCAAAACCAGAAAACACAAGAATTGCCAAGCCAAAGTCAAAATCCAAAAACGAAGTCGAGAGACAGGCAGGGGTCGTAACCAGAGAAGCAGATGTGCAATGGTACATAAATCGGTAATCCAAAAAATCGTGGTCAGAATCCAGAAGGGTAGGTCATACACAGGGCGTCAATAACAAGAATTGTGGTCGTACAGAAAAAGGGTCAGAATGCAGAAAGTAGCAAACAAGAACAAGAAGGGGCAAGGCAATAACAAGGTCATACAAAAAATGTCGTAGTTAGAAGCAATAATCAAAAGGCATACGAGGCTCTCTGCACTAATGAAAATTGATCAACATTCTGACAGGGTAAAAGCTGAAGTGAAGACTTTAAAAAGAAAAGAGGGAAGTCACATGCTATGCAGGGCCAGGTGAATTGGATAAGAACTAATAACAAAGGGAAATACACATGGGGAAGTCCTAAACACAATAGGCAGGCGCCAAGACATGGACATGATTCACATAGACAACCTATGGCAGATAAACGGCTCCGGTCAAGGAGTTCTACGTGCACAGATCAAGGAGTGCAGTATAGCAATTATGCACGTGCGAAAGATTTCACGGAAGCACAGTGAGATACAGGGAAAGTAAAGCAAGGGGTGGAGACTAGAACAGGGCGAGAGCTGAGATTGTGTTAGTAATTAGTAGCGGTGCAACTTTACGAATTAACCCAAGTGCGCGTTAGTTAGTAGTATGTACATGCGTTAGTTAGGTTAGTAAATATAATATGAAATATAAATGTTAGTAATCAAGGAAAGCAGGGCGAAGGAAGTAAACGAGAATAGAAGTAACTATGTGAAACACCAGAAACCGCTGAAATCACCCGAAGCATGTAGGCACGCAGACTGGGAGGACGGACTGTACCGTACTGATCACAAGACAGGGGTGACAAAAGTGCAATGAATACAGAAATGGCATAAACAGAAAAACCAGGATGTGTAATAAGCAAAATCAATAGACAAAAGACATAGGCAAAACCAGAATCATGACAATTTACATGTACAATCAAATACGTTGTACAAGCATGATTTCTTTCTGCAAGTCTCAGTATCTGCTCCTATCAGAAAATATTTAATATATTTGTCATTTAACAATTCAAAGTAATAATGTGAGGTAGTGATCTGGAACCAGACGCGAGAACCAGGAAATGCAGTAGTAGGATTTTATTGAGAAAGGGGGCGAACCCCCGCAGAGCAGGAGGCAACGGTACAAGGTCCACAATCCAAAAGTCAAAAATCCACAGGGCGAAATCCGAGTCGTTAACAGGGCACCATTCACAGAATTCGTAGTCGGGCAAAAAAGGGTTTGATACACAGAAGCAACAAGCAATCCAAAACAGAGCCAAAATCGATAATCAGGGACGGTCCAGTCAGAAGTGAATCACAAGAGAATACGAGGCGAAAACAAGCGTAGCACAAGGGAAACGTTCTGACGGGGAACTGCTGTGAGAAGACTGCTTAAATAGACACAAGGGAAGTCACATGCTATGATTAGGGACAGGTGAATTGGATCAGACTAATTATGAAGGAGCAAACACGAGGGAGAACCTAACCACATGAAATTGGCAAAAGCCAAAACGTGGACAGGGATCACAAGACAGCCTATTGACAAACATACAGCTCTGGTTAGGGAGTTCTAACGTGCACAGATAATGAGAGGCAGAACAGAGTTAAGCAGGTGCGGAGGATCCGCTGAAACGCAGCAAAGTAGATTGAGTGAAGACAAGAGGCGGAGACTAGAACAGGGCGAGTGCTGAGAGCTTGTTAATCAATTAGTAAGGTGCAGCTATACAATCCCTAGTGCTCGTTAGTAAGTTAGTATTATATACAATGTTAGTCTAGGTTAGTAACTTTAACAAAAACAACAAGTGTTTGCCACTAACATGGCAATATCCCCCGCCGTCCGTACGATATGTGTTCGTACGGACGGACGTGACGGACGGACGGACGGAGCCCAATGCTATATCCCCCGCTTCGCGCTAAACGCGCGGCGGGGGATAACAAACTGTTAGTATTGGTTAGTAATATAGAAAAGCAAGGTGAAGGAAGCAAACGAGATTAGAACGAACTATTGAAAACCCAGAAACCATGAAATCACCTGAAAGCGTGGCACACAATACTAGGGGAAATAAGCTGTCACACAACACAAGACCAGACAGGGGAGACAAAGTGCAATGTATGGTGAAATACAAAACAATGACCGGAATCTAACTGGGGAATTGGACTATGGCAGGAAACGCATGAATAAACAGAAACAAAACATGGCATGGAACAAGGCAAATGCGAAACATGAACAGAACATGGGCAGAGCAGAACAGAATCATAACAAATAATCATAATTTCTTTGATCAAGACTTAGTAAACATAAGTACTGAGTAATATAAATATATTTCATCTTTAACATAATTGATTATATAAAATCTTACATTGGTTGAAAAGATAAGAAAATTACGTGGGCTGAAACCATTCTTGTTATCACGAATTGTAAAGATTGAGGCTGTCTCTTGGCGAGACAGTTATACATCTAAGTCTATAGGAGTAATTTTGGCCATCCAATGTACTGTGCAGGGCTACTTGTTTCCCCTCAGCTCCTTGCTCACACTCAACTTGCTAGCCAAGTGCAGCTACATTCATCAATGTAACAATTACAGGGCTTCCAACTCTCCCACATTCAGCGTGAGATTTAGTGGCATATTCATGTTCCCCTTGTTGTATATCAGCAATTATTCAATCAGCGCGTTTTTAAAAGATTCTCAGGCGGAATTGAAGTCCTTGTGCATGGAGGTTTATCAGTTTCACATGCGTCACAGTGGATTTCACCACTAGTAACATGGAAATCAATTATGACTCCAGACTTCTCATGCTTTTCTTTACTCAGGAGTTGACAGCAATGGAACTGCATAAAAACATTTCAAATGATCTTGTTTCATTTAAACAATTTGAACGATTGTGAAACACATGCATTGCGTTGATTGAATAATTGCTGACTATGGCACGGGAACATGAATATGCCACTAACTCTCACACGGAATGCAGGAGAGTTGGGAGCCCTGCAATTGCGTTCGTTCAGCAACGCGCAAGGTCCAATGCACAGGGCTGCATTGCACGCCACTGCACTGGCTGCTTCTATTCTGATGAATATGTACGCATGCAAAACTCCTGCTGGATGTGGAGAGATTGAAGAAAAGTAGCGTGGTAAATAAAGTATCGGCATGATTTTCTGCAAACTTTGACAAAAAAGACCTTTCGTGAGTTGATTTTTGGAATGACGACAATCAATGGCAGCTGAAATAATAGCCGGCAACGATCCAATGAATTGACGGGTAAAATTGCCGGTAACCGGCTTTTCATAAGAACTCTGATATCAGCCATGTAAGTGAGTGAACTAAAATGACCTGCACAACGTTCACATTAATTTCTGAGCCCAGTATATAGTTGTACATAAGTTTGTTTTTTTTTTTGTTTTTGCATTTTTAGAAGATACAAGAGGAGAGCCTTGGGTCTGGTAATAACTAAACTCCAGGTCTAACCACAAGGCAAGGGTAGCCGATAGACCACAAAAAGACAAGCTAGTTTGCATCCCTGCACACTAGAATAAAGTCCGCTTCCCAGCTGCTTGCTAGCTACTGACTGATTTGGCTTTATGTGGACTATTACTTTCACTGCCTCTCTAAGCTGGGGTTCTGCAAAGCTACGACGCTATGCTTGGCTTCCAAACGTATGTAGTCACCAATTATAACAGCTACAGTTTTGCAGGCTGTTGACTATTTTGTTACGGACAGATTGCTTTTACATTATTACAGCTGGCACCCAGTCACTGTCGCTAAATAAATGTGCAGACCAGTGCTAATGTAGAAACATGCTAGCAGCCTGCTTACCAACACAATGCCAGCAGATCTTCCAAACACTTATGCAATTATTACAGCCAAACTCCTCCTCCTTCTTGGTTGACTGCTTATCTTCTAGTGCATTTGGTCTTTTTTCTCATTAAAATAACAGTTATGCAGTTTTTGACAATGGAGGGACTGGAAGTCTAGACAAAGAGATTTTGATGTTTCTGGATTTTAATGGTCTGTGTCTGCCATGCAGTGATCCAAATTTACTGTCAGACCATTTTAATCCCCGAAAAGATTATGAAATTTTTACCAAACACCAAAATAGTTACCAACTGCGACTTTAAGCTCCTCCAGGAACTGGGTGCAGGAGAGAGCATGTGCAGAGGAGAGGGGCTGAACAGCATGTGCCAGAGAAGTGATTGACACCGCATTAGAAGTTCCTCCTGGCTGTGATTGGTTAATTTTGCTTGGGTGCCATGGATTCTTTGGCTATGCCACATGCACTGGAAGGACACACGTACCAGATTTTTTTTTTTTAAAAAGATTTCCTGTCTTATGTATTTCTGTCAGTATGGAGAGATAGTTTTGGCAAATATGAAAAAGTTATTTTTATATAAGTTACCAACTGCATTTTTACTGGAAATAGTTTAAATAATGTACCATGATTTATTGTGCTTAATTGTACCATTAAGATGTATTAATTTCAGGCAGGTAACACTTTGCATTGATCATAATTTAATTTAACCTTGGTGGTGGTTTTCTTGGCAATCTACCAAAAGAGTCCCAAATTACTTGACTGCACTGTCAATAAAAAAAAAAAAAAACATTTGCAGGACATCATACCTGGTTTTTCCAATCAGTGTCATGTCTGCAATTTGAAGCAATGTTGAAGTGTGAGGTCTAGTGCTATTGAATGTGTAAGGCACACTTTGAAAATATGAGAACTGCATAACACCAATTCTTGTTGTGAGGACACAAAATGACTTTGCCATAGTCGTGTTCTGACTCAACTCCTTGGCTGTTTGCAGATCATCCCATTACAATTATTGCTGCACATTAGTTGTGATACAGGGTCTTCGATATTATTTTTGCGGGAAGGCATTCAATGTCGTTTATTGAGAAGTGTTGATGTGGTGGAATCTGATGCAACATAACGGAATATATTTATTTTCATCTACTTGTGCTCTGACTTCATGTATAAAACATTAAAGAAAATAAAACCTTTTTTATTGTAATTAAGCACAAATAAATGCCCAATCATTGTCATTGCACAGTGTGTCACTTGGGTTTTAAGTAGTTCAGTCAGGTAAACGCACGTACAGTTTTAAGATGAAGCATGTCATAACATTGGCTTTGGAAGGAGAATCTGCTCTGAAAGAGCTCCCCACCATTTGCACAGCATTAATTTACTGTCCAACAACAAAAATTAGCCAGGGAGCAGAACTTCTACATCCCCCAATGTAAGACAAAGGTGCAGTCAATTGGGTGGAACTTTGGCTGGAGATGGAAAGGAAATACGTCTCACCTTGATAATGAGGAAGCAGAAAATCACGAAGTAGAGAGCGAGCTTAATTGTACTGAAATAGACTACCATATTAACTGCTTGTGTTGTTGTCACTGTCCAATTAGTGTGTTCTGGCTGATACAGATCTAGCCAGTAGCAGGTATGGCTGCTGTCAGCTGATTTAGACTCTGACTTGAGTTTCCTACCTGAGCAAGTTTCACTTATTCATGAAAACTTATTCATAAACAACATTAATTTATCATTCATTAAATATCTGCATTTCTGTCTACCTGGAAAAAGATACAAAAAAGAGAGTAAGAGCTCAATTGATTGGTCCGTTTGTTTATGAGATTTCCGAAAAGACTGGATTTTTACCTATTGAGTTTGTGTCTGCTTAACAGAAAGCTTGCTGTAAAGTGTCTTCTCACTATTGTTAAGAGAACTACACCGTATTGACTGTCTGGTGAGGTTTCATCCCGGCTGTGTCAATTGAATTATCCATTTGTTAACCCACCCAGTGCCCAAGAGTGACAAAATGAATTCTGTACCTGCTCACAAGGCTTTGCTCAATGTGTATGGATTTTGGAGGCACGTTAATAATGTGCCGTTGGGGCATTCAGGGGATTCTAACATTTGCCCAGTAACAGTCTTGAGTTTTTATCATTCTCAAAACCAAAATAGCAGTAATATTTAGAAGAATCATTTCCCCATGTGGTTGTACAACGTATAACTGAACCAGTGTCATAATGATTCCTCTCACCTTTTAAAGTTCATGCTGCACAAGGATTTATTTATTTGCCAGGAATGTCCCATTGAGATACAAGACCTGTTAGAGCGCAGATAAAACAAAAAAGAAACACACAGGAAATGGTAAAACAAAAAAAAAAAAAAAAAAAAAAAAGGAGGCATTACATGGCATACCAATGATATCCATAACATGTTACACTGCTAATCGAGGATTATGTAAAACAGCAACATGTTTCCTTCTGGGCAGTTTGTAAAAGATCTTGTAAAAAGTGTGTCTTAAGTAACAGTATTTTGCAGCGCATTCCATGCTCAGGGTGTATGAAAGGACAAATCAGTTCTAAATCTAAGGTTGCAACCTTATACTGTAGTAACTTTACATGCTTTATGTTTTTACAGTGCTGGACAGGGATATCATCTCGCGTATTAATGACTGACTCAGGAGTTTCTTTGCTCAGACAAAGCAGTGGGAAACTCTGTGTATTTTATGTGCAGCTTACCAGTCATGGGGTTACGGCTATGCAGCAGAAGGATATGACCTGACAGAGAGGTTTCTGGAATGCTCACACATGCTGCTTACTTGTGTAAAATTCCCCTCAGCAATACCAAAAGATGTAAATATCTGAGAGATGAAGAAACAATGCATTGGGCTCTAATTTCTTGGCGCAGCGCAGGGTGGCGCAGCGTGGCGGAGCCCACGCAGTCGTAATTTCGTCCGGTGCAACTCGCACAGTGGTAATTTTGTGCGGTGCAACACCGTGCTCAGCCACTTAGGCAATTTGGTAGACGGACGTGTACCGAGATGGGTGTGGCGGCGTAGTAGGGGAAGGTGTCACATATTCATCATGACGCAGTGATAATTTCGTGGCAAAAGGCTCCGCCAAAAGTGTGCAGAGAGCTTGCCAGCTCCAACCTGGTTTACTTTCTGTGCAGTGGTAATTTGGCTGACAGGCGCACAGTGCGCACACGTCACTGAAACCTCACAGGCAGGTTTCCAGAATGTCAGGCACATTTCTATGCAATAAATAATTACAGCAACCACTATTTAATGTAACTATCTGAATCAGGACATAAATTATGGTATCTATATCGATTGTCCTGATGTCAGATCAAAGGCAGTTGGCACGCGTAATGGAAACTCGACCTGACAGCCCGCAGAGTGTCAGTGCATTCTCTGTGGCATGTTGCGTGCTACACAACATAGCTGTACATCATGGATGTCACTTTGACCTCACGCAGGAGACTTTACAGGACTTGAGACAGAGAGAGGCCGAACTGCATGTGCCATTTCAGCAGGGAGAGCAGCAGCGCGCACAGGAGAGGAGAGACCACCTGACTGCACAGCTCTGTCCTTAACATTAGAACCGCGGTTGCTGCTTTTTATGTGGCACCGATGTTAGTAATGCATGATATTTCATGTCAGTAAAAGATATGAGTCCATCCGTCCATGACTTTTTCTAAATATGTGTTTTCTATGTTATATCTAAGTTTTGAACTTCTGTTATAAAACGTAAGTGAGTATTGATATTAAATTACTTTGAGCGCCGTAGCCGCTTTTTTGCGGCAGTGGCTTTGACCGCAAATACCCGTCTGCAACGTACGAGAGAGAGAGAGGTGTGCATAAGGGCGTGTGAGTGCGTGTGTAGGGTATGTGTCCTTCAGCTGCTTTCACACTGGACGCGAAACGAATTTTTCACACGACAGATTACATTCAAAGTCGATGCAAAGACGCGAATACACACGTTTTGCATGTATTCGTGTCTTTGCATTGACTTTGAAAGTAATCTATCGTGCGGAAAATTCGTATTGCGTCCAGTGTGAATGCAGCTTTAGAAACACAGCCTGATCTGGGCTACATTTATCTAAACATTATTATTATTATTACTTTTATTGTTGTGTACTATTAGCCTACTAAAGGTAGTCTATAGGCTTACACAGCTGTCAAGTGCACCCCTTGTTGGATTCGTTATGGTTGTAGTAGGACTACGCAATTGGGCAAATGTTGACTCAAGTTGCTCTTTTCTGATATAATGTGTTTGTCAGCATAATTAATTATTGTACGTAATAAATTCACATGTATTTATTGGCAAATTTTTATTTAATTCGTTCAAAAACAACATATTGTTGATTCCCTCTTTATAATCGCACAATATTATGAAATGCCCTCACATTTGCACTGCCGTGAAAAAAGCGGCAGCCGCGGTTCTAGGGGGGTTTAGAATTCCGCGGCCGCTTTTGCATCATCAGCCCGTGGAGGTCTGTTCGCGTGACCATATATTCGGCCACTGCGAGCTTGAACCTCCCAGACCAGAACATCAGCTTCCTCCTAGCTGAAGTTTGGCCATCTGGTGTTGCTGCTGTGTCCTACTTCATCCTTGTCGAACGAAATTTGCACTGCGCCTCGTCCACGGCGCTTTTAAAGGTGAGGAGAGGAGCTCATTTGATTGGTGAAGATTTGACTCGGCTGTGTTAAACCCACTCATGCCTTCTCTCCTACCTCTTTGCCACTTGCGCTGGCAGGAGGGACGGAGGCAGGACAGAGGAGTACTTGCGCTGGGCACGAAATTGCAAAATGCGCCTGGATACACCCCGATGGCGCGGCGCTCCCCCCATTCGCCGCGCCAGCACCTGGTCAACAAATTTAGAGCCCATTGTCTTACCGTGTTACTGGATGGAGAGCAATTGAAGACCCCAGTTCTAAAAGTACTTAAGTCTCAATATGTCCAGTTTGAGAAAATTGAAAAAATCAACTCGGGTAACTATTAAAGATGTTTTCCCATCCTTACCTCGCAATGTGTAAAAATGTGACTTAAGTACTTTCAAGATTAGGCTCTTCAATTTGTAGGTTATTAAAATGATCTGACCCCGTTCAAGACGTTCTTAAACGTCCACAAAGAATTTTTTCTGGAATCTCTTCTTTGCGTTAAGAAGCACCCTGCTCTTAATTTCTATGCCAACACCATTTGGCATGGATATAAAACGGCATGATAGCGCCCTACCGTTGCTCCTGAAAACCCTGGAGGGCACATTGCAGCAATTTCATTGCTAAAAGTTGAAATCATTCAGTCGCTCTTGTTGTCTCATGTAACTGATATCAGACCTGGATGAAAGTATTTTCTGTTGCCCTATCATTGTTTGTGCAGCAGCTTCTTTAAAAACAACCAGCACGGATGCTTCTGAGAATTTTAAAATCATTTCTGACACCTTTTAGTTTGCCTGATAACACTGTTAAACATTTATTATCTGAAGTTATCGCTATTCTCAACGGACCCGTGCCCACTATTTTGCCTCTGGGCTTTGTTGTTAATAATCTTCATTTCTCTGACAGTCACTGGCAGTCTAAAGAAATGGCTAAAATAATGAGCAGTAATGCTGAGATTAGCGCACCATCATCAGAATATGATGCTATTGAAGTCTGTGGCATAGAAACAGTATTATGTAAAGCCCTATTTGGATGTAATTAATTTTTCAGGACTATTGCAGGACCTTATTTTTGCATTTGCAAGTCAAGGTTGTGATGCAGTGTTTTACAAGGATTTGACTTGCACAGGATTCAGGACCATGTAGGGTTATTTTTACAACGTTTCGCAGCAGATAAAAGACACTGGATTCTTTACAGCCACGGGAGTGCCCAGTCTGTAGAAGTTCCCTTGAAGGCAAATTCAGGAGGTACTAAAATAGCAAAGATTCTCTGGTAAAAATTGCATTACCCCCTTGCAAAACTTATCCCATCCAAACAGGCCATTGGTCGTGAAATTTATTACATGCTTCCTACTGACAGAAGCAAATCAAATACAAGGGATTTCAAGTACTTTTTTGAGCACTCATCATTATTTTCAAGGAAGACATCATTTTCTTTACAAGCATTTGTTTCAAGAGTATTTGGCAAATTCATGAATGAAGCTATTGATTCAAGATCATGATCAAAAACACTAAGTAAAAATCAACATTTTATTGATGGTCATTGACCAAAATGTTTTTTTACGCAAGTTTACAAGAACCTGAAGAAGAATTGATTTCAATATTGGAAAAAAGCATGGGATTTTGCCTGGTTGTCCTTGTGACTTTGTTGGATTTTAACATACTTCTCTCCATGCTCATCCACCCATTGCCTCCCTTGACCTGCTGCTGGAGTTTTGCTGCGTTTCTATCATCGCTCCTGGCCCTGCCCTTCTGAAACCGGTGCCAGCGGCTCCGTGTGGCTTTGCCCCTGCTCCATTGCTGGCCTTCCTCGCTGCGTATGTGCTGCTGCTATCCTGCTTGCCTGAATAACTGTTTCCTCTCCACATTTGCTCTATCCTCACTTCAGTTGTATGCAGGTGCACACATGCTTTAACAAACTGGACTCCCCACAGCATTGAACTAATTACTGTCATATCACTGACTGCGGAGGAAATTCAATCTGGAGTGGTCTTGCTTTGCCTACTGGTTGTCTGTGGCTATGTGGGTGTTAGGTTATTTTTGGCGATCGGGTCTGATCATGGCATGGTAATCATGACATATTTTCCAAGCAGAGATACTCTCTCCGTCTCTTGGGAATGGAAGAGTACATGTCGATAGCCCATGCGTGTTTTCCGGTGTTCAAATAATGACTCGAAATGGCCCAGCCTTCATTGCCTCTTAGTTTTGAAAAACTGGTTCAATATCTCCATGAACTCTCTTCTTGATTTTGTGATCACTTTAAATGTATAAGCTGTTTAATTCATCCCTTGTGAAGTAATTCGGCAGTGGATTTTGGTTCTTCTGTTGTTGCTGATTTCTGGAATTGTTCAGTCTAACCCTGGTCCTGATATACCAAAGCAATGTCTTATGCCTACTGAATTTAAATGTAGGTCAGGCCTGGGCATTATCCACCTTATTGTGTGAAGTTTAATCTCCAAATTGGATATGGTTAGAATTTGGGAAAATTCAACTAATTCTCATATTGTTATACTGTCTGAAACCTGGTTAACAAAATCAGTTTGTAATAAAAATATTTGTATCAATGGCTGTAATGTTAACCACGCTGATCGCCCAGCAAAGAGTGGCAGTGTAGCTATCTATAAACCCAAATTTATTGTTAATTTAGTATTCTCTGTATGTCGCTGTCGACAATTTGAATTATTGGTCCTGAAACATAACCTCATAAACCTGGGACGTTCCATGACTCATTATAGGAGGTATAAAAACTTTTTCCTAATGTCCCCCTATAACACTCAATTATTCCAAACAGGTTCTCATTTAGTTTTCCTCAACATCAATCAAACATTATTTTGCTCACTTGTGAAGAAAAATTGATAGAATTAACAACCAATTTATTTGTAGGCATTATTGCACATTGCATCACATTGGCTAGTTTAAGGCATTTTCTTACCCACATTATGATGACCTAAATGGAAATATGCCTTTTGAGGATTCAAAATTCCTTTTGTGCCAATTTTCTATAGACCAAGGGTTCAACAAGTCGAAGAGGATATTTCCCATTTGAAGGGGTTTTTTTTTTATTACAAGAAAGAAGGAACACACACAAGAGTTGGGGAGTTCCTGAGGACGGTAAAATTACAAATGTGAAAAAGCGCAGTCGCACACTCATGGCCAACACTCAATAGCCATGTTACTAAATTAAACAGCTACTAACTCTTCGATGTAAGAAGCATTGGTGGTGCATTAACTTAATAATTATCGCACTGCGGCAACAAGTGTGGATGGTGCTTCCCCAAAAACTTAGCCTATTCTTTTAAACTCTGAAAATATCTGTTTAAGTGTAATCTTAGAATAAATTAGGCTACTCTGCAGGAAAAGATTCTAAAACAGGAGACAAAATTCAGGGAAAGTTTTAGATTATTTATTTATTTAATTAATTTTTTTTTTTTTTTTGCCATCCTTACAGTATTACTATTAAATAGCCTATGTTGTCACATCATGTTGGTTGGATGCTCTCGGCCTCCATCTGCGACAAATGATTCTTTGTCCACACTGGTGAACCTACTCTCACAGTCGAAGCACAATTAGCTTGTTGTGGTAGGTAATCTTAACTACTGTAGGACTAGCTTATGCCTATGTCAGATGTGATTTTCAGAGTCTAACGCAAATAATCAATTCCCCTTACTGACATTATTCTGAATTTCCAAAGAAATTATCACTTCCTGATCTGGTGTTGACGAATGCTCTTATTAAGTATTATGCTTTTGAGGTTTTCTAATGATGTGAAAGATCAATGTGTGATTGAAGCTATGAGAGATATAAAGATCCCTATGCATAAACCTTGTTTGGTTGAAAGGTGTAATAAGAAGTTGAATGTTGCTCAAGGTTTTCAACATGATTTATTTCACTTAGAATTGAAGAGAATTGCTCTTATGGATAATAGTGAAATGGCTTGGAAAATTTTTAATGAAAGTGTCAGTGAAATTTCAAACAAACATGCTCGTAAGCGAAAGTTTAAGATCCTGCTGCCTAAACGTAGTACAGCTTGGGTTGAGACAGGGTAGTCCGGTACTGAGGCAGATTGGCTATACTCTAGACAGCTGATAAATACAGTAAATGCAGTGCTCTCATCAGAACAGCCAAGACAGAGTTTTATTTATCTGAAACAAAAGATAGTTTGAATGACTCCATCTGCATCTGAAAATGCATGTGACCTCCCTTTCTTTTTAGTAAAAAACTGTCATGTTATCTGATAACACTGTATTGCTGAATTGTTCTAATGAGCATTTTATTATTTCAAGGTTTCTGATTGATCAGCAATGTATCTTCTGTTGGGGGAATCTGGAGGTTCTAATAAAGTTGTTGTACACCGTTATAAACTTGCATTTTAACCAGTTATTTTATGCCAGTTATTTTAACTGTAATGACTGTAATTTTGCTATCAGTTTATAACGGAGATTTTGTGTATGTTAACTGTAAACCACAGTTAAATGTGCGCAGGACTCTACTTACAGTTAAAATAATGAGACAATGTGTTAAATGAACTGTTAAATTCAGTCAATTTATAACAGTGTAGGTGTTGACCAAACTTCTAATCTAACCCAATTTTCTGTTATTGAGGCTCGAAAAACCTTCAAGCAGTTGGACCCTAGGAAATTGGCTGGTCCAGATAATTTTGAACCTAGTTTCTTAAAAATAGCAGCAGATATCATAGCTGAATCTCTGACCCATCTTTTTAATCTCTCTCTGCTTTCAAATGAAATCTCAAAGGTCTGAAAAGCTGCATATGTTCTGCCCTTATTAAAAGGAGGGAACCCAACAGTGCTGATTAACTATTGACCAATATGTAAACTTTTTTTCAGCCCCAGCAAAACTGTTGAAATCTCTTTTCAGACAGCAGGTAAAGAATATATATACACAGTAATGCAATAGTGTTCAAAAATCTAATCATTGCACTGCCACTTTTGCTATAAAAGTTTTTAATGATATTGTCGAAGCATTGGACAATAAGCAACATTGTTTGTCTCTATTTATTGACTTGTCCAAGATTCTTGATACCGTAAATCACAGTATTTTGATACAATTTTACATTTAAATAGGTACAACTGATCATTCTGTTGGTTAGTTGGTCAGTTATCTTTTTGATAGTACTCAGAGTTTTGATGATCTTAAATCTGTTAACAGTAAGTAAGGGAGTTCCACGGGATTTAGATCTGGGTCGACTTTCATTCACTCGACATATCAATTGCTTGGATCAAAACATTCTGCATGCAACCTTCCCTTTCTGTGCAGATTATATGCAATCATTTATTGCTGTGCACCTAAATTCAGCAAGGCTTTTTAGTATCTACAAAATTCTTTTGACATTCTGCAGGCTCAACTTTGCCAATTAATACTTGTGCTTGATGCTGAAAAGCCAAACTTATGGTCTTTTCAAACTTTATGAAGAGCTCTTTTAATCAGAGTATTGTTACTGTTTAAGATGAACAAATTGCAAACCACTCCGTAAAAGGCTTCTCCAGCACATTCTGAGGACTTTCTACTGGTTAAGGTCAGGACGCTGTGGTGGCCAATTCACGCGTGAAAACAATTCCTCATACTCGCTGAACCACTCTCGCAATTTTAGCCCAATGAGTGTTGACAGTGTCATCCTGGAATATACCTGTGCCCAGAGAGATTAAATCCCAAGATGGTCATTCATTACATATAGGTGGTTTGCTGACTTTATCTTATTGCTGCATAACCTTGCTAAGCCTAGACCAGGGCCCCGTTTCAGAAAGCAGGGTAAACAGACTCTGAGTTTGTTCTGTAACTGTGAGTTGACTTACACTGAGTTGCTGACCGCGGAGTTTTCGGGTTCAGAACAGGTGAAAACACTTGGTTCAATCAACTCTGAGTTAACTTACGCCACAGTCAGGCGTGTGCATGAGGATATTAAAAGCCCTCATCAATGGAATATAGATAACACGATTCACCACGGCAACGGTGGAGAAAAAAAGTCGCGCGTCTCATTTTTCTCCAGCAGAGTTGGACAAATTAATAAAGGCGTACGCTGAGTACGAGCACTTATTTAAAAAAAAAAAAAAGTGCAGTTGCAGCTACAGTAGAGCTTGAGTTTGTGCAGCAGATTGCTGACTGAGTCAATGCGAGCGTATTAAAAAACAACCAAATGAAGGTTAAATTATGAATGCAGAAAACTAAATTAGAATGCTGGAGCATCAGTTACAGGTGGATGAGGGGATAACAGGTGGATGATTTTACTTGTTTGAACAACAGAAAATATTGACTACTGCATTTGTTCTTGCAGGAAGCAAAGAAATTTAAAAAATGCAAGTTTAAGTTGGCCTTAATTTATTTAAAATGATACAAATTGAATCTTTTTTCTCATTCCAAGCTGATGCAAATACCTTATTTCAGGATAATTGCACTGACTTTAATTTTCACATTTAGAAAAATTAGTTGTTCTATCTTGAGGTCTTTTGACTTGGAATGAATTGAACATACAAACTGCTGATCATTCATTACAGGTAATTAGCAGACTTTCCAACATGTATTGTGAAGAATTAAAAACTCTCCAGAGAGTTATTCATTAGGCCTATTTTGTACTCTGAAGAGCCCACTCGTGGTAGAAACTGACTGTGCCTTTAATGAATGAAGTTGTGGTTGTTTCTTTCCGTAATAAAACAAAACGATAATGAAAACTGCCGTTTGCAACGAAAAAAAAAAACGAAGGGCGACGCAATTTGTTCTGAACTGAGAGAATGTCCTTGGTGTGTCACATGAGCAATATGCGGGCTGAAAATTTTGTTGAAATAAATTATAGATTCCACAGAGAAACGGAACGCTCAAACAAATATTCGTCCGAAAACGATAAAACATCCAAACGTGGTCGGATAACTATCTCCTAGCGGAGAATTCCTCTAAGCATTTGCGCTTCAATGTCCTCTGTCTCTTCAAGGAACGGACACGCAATGTCTAAAACCTCCTCAGTCTGCAGTTTCAGTAGGAGAAGAAACTCTGAGTTACTTGAGAACCTGCCAGCGTGCAGGTTAGCTTCACAGAGTTTCCTGCAACTCTGAGCTAACAAACTCCGAGTTACCACTTACCCCGCTTTCTGAAACGGGGCCCTGATCAATTGAAGTAACCCTAGATCATAACACTGTGTCATGGTTTTGCCCCCGCTGGCTGAAGACAACAAGCCAGCGGGCACTGGGACCATGTACCCAAAAAGTGGTTAAAGGACCCACACGCACAGGCTGAGAAAAAAAATAGAAATGTTTAATAAAACTAGTAAAAAACACAATATAAAACTCAGGGGAGCAGCGGCACAACAAAACAGGGCTCAGGCATCAGAATGCAGCTGCACTGCCAAGCTGGCAGTGCAGCTCTTAAATATCATACACTTCACCTCGACTTCAACGAGCAACAGGTGTGGCTCGTTGAAGTGGAGGCAAAGACAGCAGGAGGGGGGAGGGACTGCAGGGCAGAACCATCACACACTGCCTCCACAGGCTTTTACAATAGGCACTATGCATGGCGAGAGCCTCATTTCATGGGCTTCCTTTCTTACCCTGATTTGTCCCTCTCTCTGGAAAAGCATAAATCTGGGCAACTATTCATAAACAGAGCAGTAATTTTGGAGGCGATAATCCCTAAAGTCCTGATAGCTAAAGGACAGTAACTTTCAGAGCGCGTGATGTGTTCACAAACAGCAGTTAGCTGGGCCAACAGCAAATACCCTGGTTATTTAAAGAACATCACCGAGTTTGCCACTGCGCACACGCACTCGGATGTTGCAGCTGCCCAGAGGAAAAACAAAACTGCCAAAAAAGTTGCATGAAACATTCCATACAAGAAGTAAAATTAACCCTCCTGTTATGTTCATATGTCAGTAACACCTATGATGTTCCCAGGTCAATGTGACCCAGTGCATGTTTAATTATCAAAAAGTTCTCAGAAACCAAAAAATACCAATAAACATTGTTTATATTTCATTGCTAACTCCATTACTAACAATTCAATCAATATTTAGTGCAGTGGTGTTCTTTACCTTTCACAGATCATAGTTAAAGTAAGATAATTCACCCGTTTTTCATAAAAAAACATGTTCAAACTTTTTTTTATGTATATTGGAAAGACCTACATGTAAAATACAATAGTTTTACATAATATTGTTTTTTTTTAAATTTTTTTTAAAAATATTTTTAAACTTTTTTTTCATGGGGTGATTTTGATAAATTAAGATGAGACACTTCTTCTGTTCAGGGTCAAATTGACCCGTTCACTTAAAATCAAGACAAATGAGTCATAAGGATTTGTATTGAAAGTAAACTTCATTTATGCACTGTTTTTCAACCATAAATGAACAAAATAACAAGAAATTAGCCATATGAACAAGGTGTGTGTTTGTGTGTGTGTGTGTGTGTGTGTGTATCTGTGCATCTACACAACACGCAAGTGACATGTCATCATGTTGTAAAGGTAAACATTATGCAATGTTTAGAACCAGATATTAACAAGACGTGAAAATGAACATTGTGTGTGCATCTACACAGCGCACAAGTGACATGTAATCATGTCAAAAATGTGCAAATTAATTTTGCACATTTCGCACAGATCATGCTCATCTTGACATTATCAGATGGCTTGCAGACTTAGCACCTCTTCCTCTTCCTTTTTCCCCCAGCAGCAACCTAGAAAGTAGAGGACGATGATTACTGTATTTTTTTGCTGATTGCAAGGCACACACACGCGCGCGCGCGCGCGCACGCGCGCACGCACACACTTACTTACCTCACGCACTGGTGTAGTAGGTGCACTCCTCTCCTGATTCTTGCTCACTATGGCTGCAGCGGCTGGGGTCCTCGGCATGTGCTGCCTCCATTGAATATGCGGTACAACAAGCGCCTTCCCCAGCTCCTCAAGGAAGATGCGCCTCTTGTACAGCTTTGACACATTCCACTGAGGAAAGATCTCCGTCCAGATGACAAATGCGTGTGTGTGTGTTCTTGTACTTGCTACGTACTGAGGACCGGCATGAGTTTTTCACCAACAAAGTGAAGTCATTTTTGGGAAGTGAGGACATTTTGGCCTGTCCTCACAACTACAAAGGCAAATTGTGACTTATTAGTTAAGGTTTCGGGTAAGGTTAGAATTAGGGATAGGTCCAATTTCGGAAGCATTTCGGTTTGCAAGAGGCGTCAATCTTGTGCCCTGTCATCTCTAATATAGCCTTTATTCCTTCCAATACTGATGCAGCTTTTCAACTGTGGCATAGAAATGGAATCAAATGTTTAAAAGATTTGTTTTCTAGCAATATTTTCCTTTCTTTCGAACAACTCAGCCAAAGGTTCAATCTTCCCAGAACTCATTTCTTTCGATACCTGCAGATAAGACACTTTGTACAGAAAAAATTTTGTTCATTTCCTAATCTGCCCTCATTGTCTCCAATTGATAAACTTCTCGATTTGAACCCTACTGCCAGGGGCTTAATATCTTTAATCTACACAATGATTAGCTCTATGAATCCCCAGATGCTGGACCACCTGAGGCGAGCTTGGGAGCAGGACTTAAACTTGCGCTTCTCAGAGGTTGAATGGGACGGGACGATTGACCAAGTTCATGCTTCCTCGCCCTGTGCTAGACACGGGCTTATTCAGTTTAAAGTCCTGCATCGACTCCATATTACAAACTCCAGGTTGGCCAGGATTTTTCCTAATTTTGACCCTGCTTGTAACAGGTGTAATCATTCTCCATGCACTCTCGCTCACATGTTTTGGCTCTGCCCAGCTCTAGAAAGATTTTGGAGGGAAATTTTTAAGTCTTTCAGTGAGATTTCTGGTCTCTCTATTGACCCAAATCCTCTCATGGCTATATTTGGCGTGAGGCCAGACGGCATCGCTATTAGTAATAGTATGTATGATTTTATGGCATTCACGACTCTACTTGCGAGGCAACTAATTCTTCTTAAATGGAAACATTCGTCCCCACCCTCACATAGCAGATGGATTAAGGACATACTGCTGTACATTAAATTAGAGAAGATAAAATTTACGCTGAGAGGCTCCCTGAAGAAATTTCATAAGATATGGACTCCCTTCTTAGTCTATTATGACAGACTACAAGTATCGAACTGGGATGAGCATTGATATGAACTGGGCTTAATACACACTCACATAGGACTGGGCTTCTCTCTTCCCCTTCTCTTTCTCTTCTGACCCCTTTTTTTTTTTTTCTTTTTTTCCCCCCCCCTCCTTTTCCTCCTTCTTCTCTCTCCCTTCTTCGTTTCCTTGTTTGTCTGACCAGGATACTTGTCACTACCTTGGTCTATGTGAACAGAACCTTTGCTGCCTCACAGGCGATGACTGAGACCTAACCAGTTTTCTGAAGATTTCTGTGTTTCTTGGGTCCATCGGTCCCAATTTGGTGGGGCCTTGTCCCTTCATATCAGAATGACTGGAACTTTCATACTTGACTCTGCTCACATATCAGGCCACCTGCGTAGTATTGTTCCCGTTACATTGTCATTCTTGCTTGTTTTATTGAAGCCATAATGGTAATACACTCTGTGTATTTATTTATTTATATTATTTTTCTTCTCCCTTCTCTTATATGTATGTGTGTGTATGTGTATGTATATGTATGTGTATATGTGTGTGTGTATGTATGTACGTATATGTGTATATGTGTGTATGTATGTGTATATGTATGTATGTGTATATATGTATGTATATATATATATATATATATATATATATATATATATATATATATATATATATATGTATATGTATATATTTTTTTTTAATTTCTCTGTACAGCTATGCAACTGTGGGGTGGGTGGAAATGGGTTGGGGGTTATAACTGGCACACGTGATGGGGTTGGTTTTTGATGTCTTTTTTATATGACTTTGTAAACTGCCAAAATGTTAATAAAAAGATTTATTAAAAAAAAAAAAAAGAATTAGGGATAGGTTTAGGTTAGGGTAAGGGTTTGGGTTAGGCATACGTTGCTTATTGTTAAGATTAGGGAAAGGCTGTAGAGACACAGGAAGAATGAATGGAAGTCAATGTAATGTCCTCACAAAGATATAAGTACAAGGATGTGTGTGTGTGTGTGTGTGTGTGTGTGTGTGTGTGTGTGTGTGTGTGTGTGAGACTGGGGTGAAATGTGTCTCACAGTTGCAAAGAAAGAAATAGTTTTTGATAATTCTGACCCCTTTTAGCCTTCACTTTGACTGCCGGGTCAAACCGACCCGAACAGTATGTATGTAATATACACATGCAGAGGGGGTTGCAGATATGTGAAATGAACCTTTATCATTTTATATGCTGATTACCAAATTAAGGCAAGCAGAAGAAGTTTCATATTGAAAAAATACTTTTAACTATTTTTCATAGATTTTCAAATTTTAAAACAGGTCAGTTTGACCCGCAACATAATAGGAGGGTTAAGTCGCTCTTCTCAAGAAGACATAAGTTAAGCAAGGATACTGAAATGAAAACATGGTGCAGCCGTACTGCAAAGAGGAAATATGCCTCGAACATCGCCTTTTGTAGTCAGCACAAACAAAAAAAAGAGGAAGAATGGTAGAAAATCTTGCAGAAGTTAACGTTCTTCCTGAGTGCGATTCTCATCACCACTACAAATGCAGGAAAAAATAGGGCAAATGCAGTTTCCTTTCAACATTTGTCTGTGGTGCATCAGATGAATCAGTACCACCAATGTTTTTCTATCTTGATTGTTGTCCCTTTATTAGAGTTATAAGTCCAATTTACTGCTTCTCACTTACCAGTAAAGAGAACCAGTAAAGATCAAATATCCTTTCATAAATTGCCATTTCTGGGAGTGAATGAACAAATTATTTTAGAGGCCCGTCAACTAGGATATTGTCCCTTCATGAAGACAGCCCCTAGACTCATCAGGCCATATGACCTTTTTCCATTACTCCACAGTCCAATCTCAGTGCTCCTTAGCAAATTGAAGTTGTTTTTTTTTCCAGATTAGTCTCTCTGACAAGTGGCTTTCTTGTGGCCACACAGGTGTTTAGTCCCAATCTTGCAAGTTCTTGTTGCATTGTGTGTGTGGAAACGGCCTTAATTTCACAATTTAATGAAGCCATTATTTTTACTGTTGATTTTTTGCAATGTGTCATCACCAAGCATTTTAAGAATGTCCGCTCAGAATCATTCAAAAAATTTTCTCCCGAACCATTTCTGACCCATTTCTTCACAGTTCACCATTATCCTTCCAGGTTTGAATAATGCGTTACACATAATTTTAAACATTTAAGTAATCATTGCTTTTATATATGTATGTACAGTATTTATTTCTTTAGTCAGAAAACAACCAGGCGGATCTTTAGCCTTCATTTGCAATACTAAGGACACACAAAAGGCTGGCCATAACCACCAAAGTGTGATTCTGTAAGGATTACTGTCGAGCTGTGTAGATGCGGATGTGTCTCTGGCCGGGATAGCCAGCAATAATTCAATTAAATGTACAATGCCAGCTTGGAAAAAATTAGGATGGTATGGAAAATGCATATGAATACAGAAATTGAAAAGCAGTGATTTTTAAATGTACTTGTATTTAATTGCAGACAGTATGAAGACAAAAGATTCAATGTTTGTCTGGTCAACTTAGTTTTATTTGTAAATATACGTGCATTCCTGCCATTCAGGCCTGCAACACATTCTAAAAAAGTAGGGACAGGGAAATTTAGGACTAGTAATGAGGTGAAGAATTTGGATAATAATATGAATTGAAACAGCTGATGCCAGCAAAGTGAGTGTAATCATGATTTGGTTCAAAAGCAGCATCCAGGAAAGACCTAGTCCTTCAGAAGCAAAGATAGGCAAAAGATTGCCAATTTCCCCAAAAATGCGCGAGAAAATCGTTGAACAGTTTACAAATGATGTTCCTTGAAAAAATATACAAAGGGATTTGGATATTTCACCCTCTACAGTGCATAACATAATTGAAAGATCCAAGCAATCTAGAGGAATTTCTGTGCGTAAAGCGCAAGGGTGCAAACCTAAGCTGATCTTCGTTCCCTCGGATGACACTACAGGAAGACCAGTCATTTATGCTAGTTTCTCACTATCACAATTCCAGGCACGATTGATATTGTGTTCTTAATCGTGGAGTAATTGTGCTGATCCTATCAGATCATATCAGATCTTGAGGTCATCGTGGCAATCATGTTGATCATAGAAAAGTTTTGGATGGTTAAAAAATTTCCTACGATCAACAAGATTGTCAATCTTGATCATTGCATCATCTAGTATCCAAACCTGAAATTTCAGAGAGGTTCCACGATCAGCAACAAATGGATAATCGTGGCGTTCGTAACGGAGCACACGACAGTGGGAACTAAGCATTATCTATAAATGAAATACCCACATGGGCTCAGGAGTACTTTGATAAACCTTTGTCAAGTACCTCAAATATGTAGTTAGATCCACAAATGCCAGATGACGTTACTGAGCAAAAAGGAGGTCTCATATTAAGTGTTCAGAAGTGCTATCGACTTCTTTGGTCTCAGAGGCATCTGTGATGGACTATCATACAGTGGAAATGTGTATTATGGTCAGACAAATCGGTATGTTGGGTCTTTTTTGGAAAAAATGGATTCTCTGAGCACCGGACCAAAAAAAGGACCATACAGACCATTATCAGCTAAAAAATCTAGAAGCCGTAGTCTGTCATGGTGTGGGGTCGTGTCAGTACCTTAAGCAAGGGTAACTTTCACTACTGTAAAGGCGCCATTAATGCTTGTAAGTACACTGAGATTCTGAAGCAACTTATGCTACCTTCAAGACAACATGTTTCCAAGGATGCTCATATTACAACAAGACTTTGCAAACCCACATTCTGCATGCAATTCAGAGGAATGGCTGCATAAGAGGAGGGGTGCGGGTGATGGACTGGCCTACCTGAAGCCCTGACTTGCACCCAAAAGACAATGTGTGGCGCATTTTGAAAATCAAAATGCAACATCAAAGACCCAATCCTGCTGCACACCTTAAGACTTGATTGCAAGAAGAATGGGAAAACATTACGTCTGAAATACTTAACACTTTTGGCCCTGTTTTAATGATCGAAGGGCATAGTCTGAAGTGCATGTCCAAATCAACTTTTGCTAATTAAACAGCAAGTAATCTGCGTGCAAAGTAAGCCCTATGGTTCAAAGTGGTTGTACTTAGTGTCTTAATTAATCATAGGTGTATTTTGGGCATAACATGAAATAAAACAGCGTAATCTCCCATTCCATTTAAAAGCCAGGTGTGCTCGCTCTTTGACAAATTGCTGTTATAAGGGCTGATTTGCCTAGTAGCAGAAAAAAAACACTACTCTGCAAAGAAAACAGGTCTGCTTGTGTGTGAGCTGAAAGCGTGCAAGCAAACCATTGCTGAAAGTATGGAAACCTGATCACAGTTATTACCAAAAAATGTAGCAAAAAATATTTTTAAAAATTGATCAACATTGTTTTTAAGGCAGGAGAGGTAAAATAATCAAATATACAGGTTTTGTTATATTTTTGTACATGGTCTTTGCACTCCAACAGCAATAAATAACTTATGGATTCTGAAAAAGGACCAAAAAAGATCTGTCATTTGTAGCTGCTGTAATCCTGTTTAAACATCAAGCATCCCTACCTCACGGTCCGGTTGGAAAGAATCAATGACAAGCATTCTTGTCTCCCTGCGTGTACTCTAGCCTTGCTGTGTACACGCTTGAACCCAAAGCGCGTAATCGCTGCCAAAGGAAAGTTGTTCCGCTATCAAATCAAAAGAAGAAGAGGTTGCTGGAAGTGTACCAGAGAATGGTTGTGGCTACAGTGCATCGCTAAAGAGGTGACTATCAGGTGCCCAAAGTAACGCCTGCCCAAAAACCTTTAATTGACTAGAGGCAAATATATACCAAAGGACGTTACTTCTGCTTGTAGCATTTATGGTGTGATTTCTGACCAAAGAATAGTGCTCAGGGGCAATTAGAACTCTGCCAAAACAACCACTGCCACAGCTACTTGTGACTGCTGGCCCTGCCAAAAAGGCCAGGAAAAGAAAATCCGAAGCAGAAAAAGCTGCAACTAAAAAGGCTGCAGACACAGCAAGAGGACAAATGGGAGTCATTATCAGTGTAGCAAGCTTTTGAGCAATGGAGGTGACTTGAATTAAAAATTACCTGATGCATTGGGTTCCCTTACAATTCAACAGCCAACATTAGACCGTCATTCTCTGATGTTGACTGCACAAACCACTATGACATTTATTTTTTAAATATCTTCATTTACCTAATAATCATCTTTCACACCATAATCTTATTATTTTTAATCACTTGCATGTGTGGGCACTGCTGCTCATCCCAGTGTACGTAACAAGCAGAGTGTGTTAAAGAGTCATTCTTAAAACGTTATCCAACACTACGATGCACATACGTTTGGGCGTTTGGGTGAAAAAATTTTGAATTATGATTCATTGGTCCAAAGGACTTTTTCCCAGTCCAGTGGTGTCCAATCCCTGAATTTCTTGACAAACTCAAGTCTATTTGATGTCACCAGCTCTTGGCAGCAAACAAGTGACTGGAAAATAGTACATACTTTCACCTCTTCACTTCTGGCGCTATTAATGTCATCACTGAGTTGTCATGCTGTCAACCACCAATTTAAAAAAAAAACTTTTTTACTTGTCATACACAGATAATGAACATCAGAGGCACTGAACTTCCGTTTTGCGCCTCAGTTGCCACTAGTTTTCAGCAAACCGGTGTCTGTGAAACACTTGATAGTGTCTCTTACAGTGCCATGGCTGCATTTAATGTCTTCAGAATTATGTAAGGCCAGAATGCTGCTTTAAACAATCTCAGTGAGCTCCCTCCATCTAGCCACGGTGTTTAACACTGTGACACTGCTCAAACTTCATGTCACCTTATAGACCGGAACAGCTGACCATCAGAGCTAATTTTGTAGAATAATGTTGCTCAAACCAGTTCAAACTAATTTTTTAGTATCAATAATTATGGAATGAGCCTTCAAACATGCATTCAGGCTATGCAAGAGTAAAAAAAAAAAAAAAGAAATTTGCGACACCTTTCAACTGTTATTAAAAAATGGACGTTTTCAGTGTTTTTCTTTAGAACCCGTATTTTTACCTCAGTATACTTGTGGGAATGATTTTTTTTGTTCTCATTGCCTACAATAGTATTTCTCAATACATTTTCACCAAAATATTACCGAGAAGTAATATATTAGGACCCCTTTTAGGCGAACGTGGTGGTGTATACTCATCACTGCACACTACAAAGTTGTAAAGACTTTCATATCCCAGCTTTTTTGATATATGTTGCAAGAATCAAAACTGAAATGTCTTTATTGGAAAATTCAATAAAATGTGTGTACAGAAAGATCAAAAAATGTGCTGTTGTATTGTTTTCAGTGCAATACAGGTTGACAATGTACAAATGGCTGCATCAATTTTCATGGTACTTTAACATAATACCCCAAATTTTTCTGATTGGAGGTTGCATTTGCAACAGTGCTATGTGTACATGCGAGTGACTACAGCATGCATATATCCAGTGAGCTGTGCCTGCGACATACCTGAAAATCCCTGGCTGTGAAGTAGATATCAGTCAAAGAGGAATGCCTGGGAAAGATGAATGCAATTTATTGTACAGATTTATGAATCACAAAATGTGTAACGAAATAAGATGAGCAGAATGACTGTAAACGGATTTCTTGTATGATTCCATGTCGAACAGTCTCCCAGAACCATTGCACTTTTCCACCTATATGCCCAGGAGGTATCATGCAGTTTCTGAAATGATCCACATAAATTAATTACCGGAAACCTTTTAGATTATGAAACTTGACACTTAGCAGTGCTGCTCTTATTTGTTTTTTGATATGCTAGTCTGTCAAATGCAACAAATTTGTCTCCTTGAGCTTGTTTGTGAGGAGAGAGATGTTGGAGGCAGCTTGAGACAATGCATCCATCTGCTGAGTGGGTGGGAAGTAGAACTGTGGCTAAAAGGTTGCTATCCCACCTCTCTATGCAGCTCAATCTGCGCATCTCTCTATCATACAAACACACGCACACACACACAGAAATGAATACACACGGCCACAAAAACGAGCAGGCCCACACACACACAGGCACTTTATCTGACAAATTCATTCTCAATGGTACTTGTAGAATTAATGCAAAAAAGTACCCCTTTGTTCTAAAGCTTGATACATACTCCACAAGAACAGAGAAATTTGTTCTTGTTCTCGAGGCTGCGAGAACAAGAACAAAGTTCGTTTTGACCCGGACATTTCATACTTCACGAGAAACTCAAGTACAGAACTCCCGGAAGGACCCTCCCACTTCAGCACACGTCACGCGCCCACTTCATTTTCTGACCAATCACACCACACAAGAAAAAAGTTCTGCCCAGATGATGTGTCGAGAACAAGCTACAAGAACTCCGAAACCAGGGCTGCGAGAACAAAATGACGTCATTTTGTTCTTGCAGCCTCGAGAACAAGAACAAATTTCTCTGTTCTTGTGGAGTATGTATCAGCCTTGACTGTGCTCTATTTCTGAATAAACAAGAACAAACAGGTGATACCTGGTTTAAGCCACACCCTGTGAGTCAGCTATATCAAGAAAAATTATTTAAAGCAATACTAATTATTGGAAGATTTTGCAGTCTTCATAATGACAAAGGCGTACTTTTAGAAGCCTAAATTCATAAATTATAGTCTCTGATAGATGATTTAACCCATTTAAAACTGGGACAGCATGTGCGCGTCTTTTCCAATTATCGTAATTGGCAACTGTAGACACGGTTTCTCACCGTATGCGATCTAACAGCGATGAAATTATGGGCTAAATTCAGTGCAGAAAAATAATTTAATTATTAATTGACCAATGCTTCGCGTGATTGAACTGGTCCGCGTTCCAATGAAACGCGGACTTTCACTCTCGGTATTTCGTGGGTTGATTTAAAAAAAAAAAAAAAAAAACAGTGGCACTCGGCAGTTAAATAGCCTAGGTTATAACAAGCGTGCGGCTCAAGCCATTTGGCGTGAGAGTCGACAGGTAGGGCTATGCAATTTTGAATAACGTAGATTTAAATACAGCAAATCTGGCGTCCAGAGGAATGATTGTCGTCTTACCTAATCGGGGAGAACAAGCAGCACCTGTTAAGTGCGGAGCGCTCTCGGAGTGAACCTTTTGTTAATCATGAAGATGACTGAGAACAGGTCAGGATTTATAATTGTTTTAAACAGCTGTTTTGTGCAACCCAATTCTCTGTTCCGCCACTGTGCTGAATTTAACCCGCGATTTAATCGCTGTTAGATCGCATGTGGAGAGAAACCGTGTCTTCAGTTGCCAATTACAATAATTGGAAAAGACGTCAATAAAGGAAAATTATTGAGATCTAGCCAGGACTAAAAGGGACGTGTCTTCGCCCCCCCTGTAGCTCCGCCACTGCTGCCACCCGTTCCAGAGAAAGAAAAAATGTTTTTTATTCTCTAGTGCAGAGCTTATACTTTTATTTATTAGGCCTCTTTATTCCATTTGAGTTGTGCATGTTATGTAGATAGAGATTTGTTATTTATTTTATTGGTTTTATTATATTTTATAGTTTGTTATGAAGATTTGCACAAATAAAACATAGTTCTTATGAAAGCCACAGGTGTAAGCTCTCAAATACTTTTTGAATTTTGTTTCTATCTGCTACAGAGGCTGAGATATCAGCTTTTTACTAGACGTTGACACCTGGGTGCTGTTTTCCAGAAAACCTAAAGTTTTAGGGGTTCTTTTCAAAATCGCCCGCAGGTTTTCATAGGCGTTTTTTTGAATAGGCCTCAGGCCTAAATGGGTTAACACTATCTGAAACTTTTAGCCAAAACTGTGTCATGTAACAGCTTGCTATGTGGCTCCCTATTCATTGTACATTTAATAGCATAAACAATTGCAACTGAATATGAGTCTTGTTTTCATTAAAATAGCAAACTTTGTGCAAAAAAAACTATCATCTTTGTACCTTTGAGAATGAACACTGTAATCATCTGTTCATATTATTGGCTGTATTTGAGTTCCTATGTGGTGTATTAATTAAATTATTACTCAGACACAGACCATAACAGGGACAGTTTGCTTTAGGGGTCATTCCAAGTTTGCACTTGCTTTGAATTTTCTAAGATCGATGTCTCTTTTTGCGGGAAGTTTCACGTAACCATCGTCATATTCTAGTTAATGTGATAAATGTTTGCCTGTTTCAAAATTCTTTCCTAAGTGTAGAATTTTAGCTTTCTACATTACTTTGAAGAATAGGTACAGACTGCACAAGTCTAATTCATTTTAATTATGCGGAAATAGTCATTTCACTTAACTAAACAGAATCGACCCTATCGACTAATTTCGGCATTTTCAGGAAAAGCCAGTGTGTACATGCAATTATTTGCCAAAAAGTGCCCTGAGGAAAAAAAAAAACTGTAGTTTCAAGATTTTTTAATTATGTTTAATATGTGAGGGAGCGCAAAAACACAAGGTAGCATATCTTGACAGGTAGCAGAAATTGACAAAACACTGACCAGGAGGGAATGACAAGCAAGCTCAGGTTTGCCACAGACTAGGGTGCGTTTTCCGAAAGCACAGATGCTAACTTACATAGCTGGAATCATTGACTTAGCGGACAAACTATGTAGGTTGGTAACGTAGTTAGAAAATGCACCCCATGAGAAAGGTTCTCTAAGGGATAGTTCACCGATTTTCAACCAGCATTGTATAATAACAGTGTGGTCGGTGTATGCTAATAGGCAATGATTAACTTTTGTCAACATTGCCTGGACCAAGAATTTTCTGTTTATAAGCCAAAAACTGTCCGCTGATGCATTTTAGCTCATATGGTGCACAGTTTCTGCCTCTCGGGCATTTGAATGAAGTACAGACTGTACTACTGCATTCTTAGCTTACTGCTGGATCCCGAATAGAAATAAAAAAACCTAAGCCAGTGGGGCGAAAATTACGTCTCTGGTAGAGTAAGCGCAATAGCGACAGTGTTTTCTAACTAACCTGGCAGTGTTACAGTATGAAATCATGCAATACACATTTTAATTTGTGCGATCCTAACAGTTTAGCCGAACATTAGTCGCCCTGGCTGACTATTTATAGCACTGATGGCGTCACTTCCCTTTGTGGGATCATGACACTTGGTAAGAATGGCGGCACTTATAACTACAGATTGATGGCCAATAAAAATCTATTTAAAATGGTGAACGACCTCAGAAATCAGTGAAAATTCCAGGATTGGTAGATATTATGATAATCTAGTGAATAAATGAGCCTTTTCCCCAATGACAAATGAGTGAAGTATCCCTTAAACTTACAATCTGCACAGGAGCGAAAAAAAAATGTGTGTAGAATCATTCATACATGTGAAAATCAGTCAAGAATAGAACAAATATTTCTCACCTGGCTCAGAGGAAGATGGAAATCCTGTCTAAGTGGCAGTTTTTCAGCTGATAAAGGGAAGATACACAACTTCTTAACCTTAAAAGTGGTTGTCAAAAGTAACAATACTATGAAATGCGCATTATACATTGTGAGAAAATGTGATGTGCTCGAGCAAAACAGACACTATTTTTGGAATCAGCACCCAAACTTAGGAAGAAACAAGTGCTGGATTTTATGAAGCAAAAATGATGCGGGGTGGTGTAATTGAGAACCATTAAAATGCTGACATTATTTTTAATGTGGCAAAGTGGCTTTATATCTGTAGAGTCTGGCTATCATGTCACCCACGTTGTTTCCATAGGGGGACAGTGTCACATCAGGCAAGGCCGAAAGATTCGGTTGGAATGCCATGAGTTCAGTTGGAGTGGGCATTGAGAAGATAAGAAGGCTAGCTGAAGTCAGATGGGCACCATATCTACAAACGTTGAACCTTTTCCCTGACCCACTCATCTACTCTGCTCCTCCACAGCTAGATAATCACCTGTTCTCCTACAGTTCCCCGCTGCTTGCTTGCGAACTGGATTGCCATTCCTTTCATGCATGAAAACCAGAGTGAATGTCACATTAACTTTATTCCTCTTTTTAAGCATTCTGTTTTACCCTTAAAGATGGTGTGGAGGGTGCACTGGAGTTTCCTGAAATCAGTTTTTATCAATATCCATATTTGATCATTCTAGTAAGAAAAGCACACCACTGTGTGTGTGTGTGTGTCAGAGAGAGAGAGAGACTTTCCCAAAAACACTATCCTATCATTTTCATTCCCATGTCTTTGCCGCATAATGGATGAAAAAAAAAACAGAAAATAAAGTGGAGTGCTAATATTAATTGAACATTGCAATACTGGCTATTGTTCTGCTTGCTAATGTATTGCATTTAACTTATAAACTTTTAAATTCAGAATAAGGATAAAAAAAAAAGTGACCAATATAGAATATAAAAAAAACAAACATTCAGCTACAATTGTATGGGGCATTTGTGGGAGGAGATTCACATTAATGAATTACCAGAATCTTTAATGATCATAAAACTACACGCTCATGTGTAAAATGAGCACATTAGGCTAATCAAACTTTTCCTTTCTGAGAAGAAAGCAGCATCCAAAAACTGCACTAAATACTGGCATATATACCACTTGGGTTTTTGTCGCATCACCGGTCATTTCTTTGTCTCCATTTCTGAGCTTTGTGCTGGGAAAAAAATGTTTTCATCACTCAGAGAGCAACAGATTCATCAAGATGTAAAATGAGATGGAAGAACCACTATGACAGGTGGAAGGCGCTTTGCCTGCCAGATGCAAAAGATTAGCCCAAGTAAAGCCTAAACGTCAAGATCTAGTCACAGAGACCAAAGTACGCTTTAACTTTTTACCAGCATATATTCCCCGGCTGGAACATAAACAATCAGGTGCCAAAATAATTGAATGTTGACAAAATTCTTTTTTGCTATCTTTCAACAGTATATTAAATATAGAGTGCAATTAAAGGACAAATTTTCAGCTTCAATTTGAGGGTATTTACATCAAAAATCAGTTGACCATGTAGGCATTGCTGTGACAACTGTAATTGGACAATGAGCTGTACAAGGGTTCCATGGCCTGTATTATTCCCTCATTATTATATTTAAAACTATGCATATAAAGTTGAGTTGAATTCAAAGGAGGCATTTTCCTTGGAAATATGTTGCCGTTATCTCTCAAAGAGCTATCACTGCCAGTGAAACAAGCCACCATTTGGCTGGAAAATTTAAAAAAATAAAAAATAAAAGCAAAGCCAATAGGTTTGGCCAAATAAACAATTTGGTACATTTGTAAAACAGAAGAAGCACTGGTGAGCCAAGTAACAGCATAAGGCTCCATCAACCATGGATAGAAACTGTGGATAGCAGAAGACTTATTTATCAGGAAAAAAAAAACACTTCTGCCTGTTTGTGAGTTTTGGAACTCTCACTTGGAGATACACATATCGGTGTCAATGTCAAAGACTTCACTGGAGTAAATACAGAGAGTTTACCTCTTGATCGACCATAAGTCTTCCACTTGCCAAAAATTTATAAGAAATCTTGTATTGTGCTGGAGCAACAGCCTATGGACAAATGAGACCCAGATCAACTTGTACCAGAAAAATGTGTCGAAGAGCAGAGCCTCAAAAAGGGTGAGAACTGCTCGTGAAGTGTGGTCATGGGCGTGCATGACTGCCAATGAAACTGGTTCCCTTGTAATTTCTGACTATGCAACTGTTGACAAAAGCAGCGAGATGAATTCTAAAGGCTAAATGATCAGCTCAGGTTCAGCCAAATTCCTCAAAACTAAATGGACAGTGCTTCAGAGCAGATGGAAAATGACTTGAGGCATAGTGAGAAAGCAATTCACAACTTTTCAGGCAAAAATGTTCTTCACTTGTTAAGTCAATCATCTGGCCTGAATCCAACTGAGCAGGTATATCACTTGAAGACAAAACTGAAGGGGAAATGCAACGCAGCATCTAGTGATGCCTATGGACGCCACAATTTTGGCAGTGATTGGCTGCAAAGGGTATGCAACCAAGTGAGGAGTCCACTTGCAAAGCCTTCTGTGACGGCGCGTTCAGGAACCACTCGCGAGAACAGGAATTCCAAAAATCGTAAGCCTTTATTGCAAAATGGGTCGGGACCAGAAGACACAATTGCCAAGCCAAAAACAGTATCCAAAAAGCGAAGTCGAAAAAAACAGGCAGGGATCAAACCAGTAAGGCAGATGTGCAACAGTACATAGACAGTAAACCAAAAATCGATGTCAGAATCCAGAAGGGTAGGTCATACACAGGGCATCCAAAACAGAAATCGTGGTCGTACAAAAATAGGTCAAAATCCAAATAGGCAAAACAAGAATGGTAAGGGCAAGGCAATATCAAGGTCGGACAAAACAGTCGTGAAGAAGTAATAAACAAAATGCATACGAGGAGCTCTGCACAAATGAGTATTGATCAACGTTCTGACAGAATGAACTGCAGTGAAGACTAAGTAGACAAGAGGGAAGTCACATGCTATGCAGGGAACAGGTGAATTGGATAAGAACTAATTACAAAGGGAAGCACACATGGGGAGGTCCTTAACCACAACAATTGGCAAAAGCCAAGACACGGACAGGATCCATGCAGAAAACCTATGACAGATAAACGGCTCCGGTCAAGGAGTTCTAAGTGCACAGACAAAGAGTGCACTATAGCAATTAAGCAGGTGCGAGAGATCTCGCGGAAACGCAGGACGAGGCAGAGAAAACAAAGCAAGAGGCGGAGACTAGAACAGGGCCAGAGCTGAGATTGCATTAGTAGTAATTAGTAGCGGTGCAGTTCTACAAATTAACCCAAGTGCTTGTTAGTAAGTTAGTAATATATACATGGATTAGTTAAGTTAGTAGACTATGATACAAAATATAAATGTTAGTATTATTAGTAATCAAGGAAAGCAAGGTGAAGGAAGTCAACGAGAATTGAAGTAACAATATGAAACATCAGAAACCATTGAAATCACCCGAAGCATGTAGGCACACACACTGGGAAGACAGACTGAACCAAACTGATCACAAGACAGGGGTGACAAGTGCAATGAAACCTGAAATGGCATGAACAGAAAACCAGAATGTAAAATAAGCAAAAAGAATAAAGAAAAGACATGGCAATGAACACATTAGCATGACACCAAAACACAGAACCATAACACCTTCTAAGTCAAGTTGGTCCATTTTTTAGAAAAATCTGATTTTTCGGTAGGCATAGAAATTATCTTCCATAGACACCAATTTTCACTATACTGAAACTATTAGCCTTGCAGACATAATCCATGAGGCAATTCATTATTTTTTTTCAAAGAAATTACTTTGGTTTTGCAACACAAAGTTTTTACTTAGCAGGTTTTGAACGTGGAGTGGAAATTTAGCAGGTTTTGACAGTGTTTAAACTAGCTCCGTTGGTCAATAGGTAAAGGTATTTGACTCAGGACCAAGGGCTACGCCCTTGCGTATGGACGGTGGGGACATGTCCCTACCAATATTTTGGGAAACCAGACTGTCCCTACCAATATTTCAGCGAACTCGTGTGACCAAGGAAGGACTCCCACAAGGTCTTGGCTAAGAATTACCTGACTACGCCACTTGGGGCCTTGCACACCAAGATATGCTTTGACTTCAAGTTAATCACCCAAACACCTTGTCTAAGACAAGCAGGCTCATGCACAAGCAAAGAAATAGGACCGAGACGTGCTTTTCAGTAAAGAAAAATGAACAACATTCATTTATAAGTAATACAGATTAAAATGGCCGGGCTGTCATTTACTGCAGTAGGCAGAGCGTGAGTAGTGGCTGCCTCCAGAGAGAAGTACTGGCACAGTAAGAAATTGGTCAGCTGTCATGGGGAAAGGTTACCTGTACTGGATAGAAGTGCAGGTTCACCACTCGTGCTCCATCTGGTGCCTATGGTCAAAACACACACACACACACGCACATAGGTACAGCCACTACAAAGTGATTTGAATTAAATGGTGAGGTGCAAGTTACCACTAACACACGGTGCTCGGGGGAGGAAGCAGCAACCTGCCCTGTAAACAGCCTTTTCTAATGTTCTGAGGAGGAGAACAAGGGAAAGGGGGCCATTAGATGAGGAATAGCCAGCAAAGTTGAAAAAAAAGATTGTCGCTACCGTTTCTAAACTACTGGGGCAGCCAATACCACGTCAACCAGTGCGTTTAGGGAAGAAGGGGACTAGGCACAGACCACGACCAGTCAACTAAACCCAAAAGAACAAAAAAAAGTTAACGAAAGGCAAGGCTTATTGCAATTTTGTGGAAGCAAAGCAGCAGGAGCAATCTGTCTGCAAACACAGAATCATTAAAATTAATAACATGTTCAGTACATATAAGGCGTAGCAAATCCCCATTGTCACATACAGCACATATTATTCTTTATTTTTACCTTGATGTGTCTCAGACTCCACAAGGAATGACAACGGGAAGGCAGCCCCGGCGCTTGTCCCCACCGCCCTACATAAATGTTATTGTACACAGCATATCTTTAGTACATTTCAACCGACAGCATAAAGTAAATTGCATACATTACATCGTCATCGTGTCACCGTTTCCTTTAATAAACATGCTAAGCTGTCCATATACATACACACCGGTCTTCTTAATGAAAGTAACGAACAGCTTTACCTTACGATGCTATGTCGGTTGATTGTGAGTGCTTGCACATCAAGGTATCTCGCTCAATACCTACGTACAAAACATGCTCATTTAATAGTGTTTGTGACTCAGTGATAAAACCTGCTATATGACAAACAACGATTCAAACCAAAAAAATGTATAAATACCTACGGTAGTACTAAGCACGCCTACCCGGAAGCGTAGCAGCAAGCGGCTGGATACTCATTTCATAACAACGTCATCCCAAAGAAACATTTGCACATACCTTCGTCAGGCCGTAGCACAGGGAATCAGATCATTAACAACGCTGGAAACCGCAAGGACACCAGGAAAACTCACCTAGCCAGACAACGTTGCTTGCTTTATAGGAAGCAGCTTAGCAGCCAATGAATCATTAGCCACTCAGCGGCTAGCTAGAGGACGTGACGCACCGGGACCTATCGCAACCGCAGAGGGACAAACTTCAAACATATGGCAACGACTCTGCCGGTTAGACTCGTTTTTATCATCTTTCCAGATAAGCCACATTAGACCCAGTTGTGGAGGCTACGTCTCCGAGACAACCTATTTACGCATTCTAGCATTTGATTGGTTGAAAGGGAGGGGCTACCTGAAGGCTCAAAGTCAAGTGTAAATTGACCACTCTATTCAGGTCATGAATATTCTTTTTTGTCCAAAGCGGGGCTTGAGGTGCGCAACTTGATCGCCGGCTTTGATTACATGGTGTTTGCAATGGCTTGCCCGTAGAAGAGAACCGTAATTTGGCATTTGTTCCTGATTTTTCTTCATCACGCAACTATAGCACTTTTCCCATGGCCCGACTCATGACATATTTGATATAACCTTAGGTACGTATCACTCTTACGGAAATTTCATTGTCTGAGAGTGTGAGGAAAAAATATTTTTAAACAAGTTATCGTAAATCTAACATGATCCAGTCCGATAAAACACTCGGTTTACGGCTTGTCCAATTCACAGATAGTCAGTGGTCCATTCTGAAGGGTTTATCTCGGCTGCAGTTGCGTTAACGCACAGAGATGCTTAATAGACATAAAAAGCCTATCATGATTTTGACATTCTCTAATAATAAAATATATCATTATGTAATTAAGAAACTTATGAATTGGTAAGAGTATTTCCACTGTTCGATATTGCTAACCTTCATAATAAATGTTCATAACATTAGTAACAGTTGTAAACTTGTATTCGAAAATCAAATCAAAAGTATTTGGGTGGCAACAAAGTAGAAACGGAAGTTTATGTATGTGGCATCTATCTATTAAGATTATGGAGGCAGTTTGCTTAGTATCATAAAAAACAAAAAAACACTCATTCGGATAATCTCCGTACACAGAAAAGGCAGTATCTGCACTCAGATTTGCAAAAATTTTCCAGCTCGCACGCTGTGCGCGCTCACGTGTCCCTACCAATTCTCACATTAAACCTACGCCCTTGCTCAGGACCCACCCTACGTGCAACTCAATGCTATAGACAGCACAGTGGTTGAATAGCTGCTATGACAATGACAACATAAACAAGAGCTCATGGGTTCAAATCCCCCTTTTATGGTATCACTATCATAACACTTTTCTGAACTGCGTTAGAGAAAGCAAAAGCTGAACAGGCTATAAAAGCTTGACTGTGATTGGTTCCTTCTAGCAAATGATGTTCCACATCAGCCAATGTGTTTCCACATTGGCTGATGACTTAGCAGAATTTGAAAGTTTTCCTCTTTGACTTGGCGGGTTTTGACAGAGTTTTGCTTTTTCCGTTACAATTTATAACATGATTTAGTAGATTTTGAAAGTGGAGCTATCAATGGGACATGCGCAGGTGCCTTAAAGAGAGGCTAAGGGAGGGGAGTTATTTTCAAAACATGACTTAGCAGGTTTTGCAAGTCGACTCCCGAAGTATTAAAAATGAAAATGTACTGTATAATATAATTATGCAAATTCATTAAATTACTTTTGTGTCCCAAGAATTGGGGGGTGATGTATCAAAAAAAAAAATTGTTTTAATTCCTAAACAGTACACAGTATTTTCCCACAGTCACTAAATTAAAGCTGAAAGCTGTACCCATGTATGTGTAGCTATAGAGCCTTCATATAAGCAGGCTCAATCCAGTCTACTTTGGTAATGTTGTGTCTCAGTTTGACTCATCTAAAAGCTGGCTCACTGGAGATCAAATAATCAGTGATGTCATCCCAATCCGTGGACTTTGTAGGGCACTAATCAGCCATAGCCACCTCAAAAAATATCCACTTCACTTTTCCAGGGGAACATGGAATCATGCAACCAAGTCAAAAGATTGTCTGGATGTGAAAGAAAACATTAATTACTGATCCTTGCAGATTCTTCATTAATTGAAGGTTGCTTCTTTGTTGGTGTTTCAAAATCGGCTAACATTACTATAGGAAAGTGATTGACAGGATAATTACAGGAGTAAAACTGTGGGCTGCAGGCATAGAGCATATCCAGTTTGTTCCCAGTCTCTCTGCTGTGACTCATAGTGACATTGTTTTGATTCTACAATGTGCTGGTGACTGAATGATTAATGTATGCTAGATATAATTTTACCCAAGTGGTGAACAGACCCTAAAAAACCAAGCAGGCTGAGTGTTTTCATTTGTTTTTCACTGGCTTCTACTAATTATGGCAATAATAAATAGTCCATATTATCAACAAGCTAAATGGGAGAGGGAAAGAGTGGGTCAGGAAATATCTAATGTAAGTACAACGCCCTCCTTCCCCACCCTCCGCCATCTGCCAAGCATGGGCTGCAACAGGAAAGATACTAACCCATAAAATTTCCTTACATTAACCAGCAAACTTGGTCTTAGACCCCCCTGTGTATGCCGGTTTTTGTTCCAACCAGGATTGCAATCATAGGATTTTAGGATTATGGCATTTTTCTATGTGGATTCTGTTTGGCTTACTGTGTTTTTAATGTTGACTCACCTCTGACTTATTCTGAGGGGAATGACCAGAAGGAAGGTGGTCGATTATGCTTACATCGCCGGTGCAAAGCAGCACCAAGCGAATTGCGAGTGTCACAGCTGGTTTAAGACCAACTCAGTTGTCATTTTCCCATTCACTGCCTACTTTGTTTAAATAGTAAATGTACTTGTGACAATCTGAGCGGACTTAAAATGAGGTGCGGCTACACCCTGCAGCTAGTGTGTATTACTGTAATAAGAATAGATCTACTTTTTCAACCAAATCATATCTTGAGTAATCATGAACAAATCCTTGAGATTTGCTCTATCCCATGCTCCGTTATACAGTATATGATGGAAAACTTTCTGTTTTGTTGCATTTGATCTCGCTTATGCTATAAGCTCTTGCTTGTGAGATATTAGTTATTACTACTTCACATTAAACTTCAAGTTGCTTATTTTCTTTTAAAACAAAATAAACTATTTTGTTATTAATAATGCATACTCTATTGTTGTCTGGAAGCCAGGGCGGTAATTTCTAAAGATTTGCTTTTAACATGATTTTTTTTTTTTTTTTTTAACGTTAGTTAAATGTGTCACCCTTCTCTGAGTCTCTGCCCCCACCTGGTCCCCTCCATTAAAAAAAAATTTTCTCAAAGAACCTCAGGGCGAGAGTGCAGATTTGTGCATGCGCACTGTTTATTAATTGTTTTAATTGAACCACACCGGAGGCTTTTCAAGGATCGACTGTCTGGTCAAGGTCATGCCATAGCATATCAATTGGATTCAAGTCAGCACTTTGACTACACCAATGCAAAACCTTCATTTAGTTTCTTTGAGCCATTCAGTGGTCGACTTGCTCATGCGCCTCAAGTCATTGTCCTGCTGCATAATCCAACTGCGTTTGAGCTTCAGGTCACAAAGTGATGGCCGGACATTCTCCATTGGAGAGACACTGACCACCTTCAAGTGTGGTCTGAAGACTCACCTGTTCAGACTTTATCTCTCCCCCCAACCTAATGCCGTATTTGATACTATACTTAGTATGGTGTTTGACTTAATTGTTTACTGATTATTTTATTTTCCTCCACTGGTATTTCATTGAGCAATGTCCTTTCTACGTATTGTCACCTTTGGTATTTTTAAATGGTACTTCCCTGTTGGGTTTGCTGCATTTCTTGTCCATTCAAAGCACTTTGTCGTGCATCGCTCTGGATAAGAGTGTCTGCCAAATTATAATAATGCAATGTAATAATGTAAAAGGAGACCATGATTATGCCAGTAGTCAAAGTAGTTCAAGAACAGTAAGCATTTCAATTTGGGAGGAAATTTGCTAAGAAAAGGACTGCATTTTAAAGGATCAACAAATAAGAAAGCTGTTCTTTGCCTAATTTACCCATGACAAACATTTGCGAAAAATTTGCTTCAAGTGAATAATGTTGTATTTTGTGATGAAACTTTTCATATGCTTCCTTCACAAAGACATCTATATCAGGGACTCCCATGCATATTGCAACAAGACAATACAAAACCATGTTCTGCATGCATTACGAGGCATAGCTGTGTAAGACGAGGGTGCAAGTGCTGGACTGGCTTGCCTGCGGTCCCGACTTGTCCCCAGTGGTGAACGTGTAGCGCATTTTGAAACACAATATGCAACAATGAAGGCCCTGTATGTTATGCTACCATATTGATTGCAAAAATTGAACTCAATGGGATAAGAAGACTGCATAGAGGGTAAGAAAATTAGCATCTTGGCGCCAGCTAGAAGGTCTCCCCAGGGAGAATAGCACATTTTCCTCTGTTCTCCATTTGGAGAGGCTGGCATCCCAGTGCCAGCTCGAACATCTCCTCTGGATCAATAGCATACCATCCACAATTCTATATCTTTAGAAATTGAAATCCTGGTGCCAACTCGAAGGTCTCCTCAGGAACAATGGTACTTCATTTTCTTCTCTCCACTTTGAAAAACTTGCCTCCTCGGGCCAGCCTGAGAGTATCCTCAGGGACAGTTGTCCATCATCCTCTATTCTCCATTTAGAAAAATTAGCATCCTGTTACCAGGGTAAAGGTCTCCTTAGGGACAGTGGTACATCGTCCTCTGCTCTCCATTTAGAGAAAGTGGCATCTCGGTACCAGCTCGAAGGTCTCTTCAAGGACAATTTTTCACCAAACTTTATTCTCCATTTAAAGAACCTGGCATCCCGGTGCCCCCTTGAAGGTCTCCTCAGGGCTGATTGTACATCATCCTCTATTTCCCTTTGCTGGAACTGGTTGTACTGTATTCAGAGTGGCTAACTAGCCCACTGTTTAGAACACCAAATGGAACATAAGTAAAAAAGTATTGATTATATACAAAATTCCAGGTTGTGACCTATGTCTGGTTATAAGCAGTAAACTTATTGATGGACCAAAGATAAAAAGGGCACTATTTTGACATGTCTTGAAATGCCTTAATAGTTTTCAAAAAGGCACGCTCAAATCCAAATTTTGGATGTCTTTGGGTGCGAGTTTAGAAAATAGTCATTGAATCATAAAAGAAACCACACTCTCATTATCTATGTTTACATGCGCAAAATTTCTCCAATCCAGTCCTAACCTCGGTTGATCAAAAATTCCAAATCCAAATTCACATGGACACTAAATGAAATGATCCAATCATGACTTGCGTATACATCACCATGTGTTTAATCAGAATGAATCATTTGGGCATGCGCGGAGTTGTCTAATTTTCCGGAAATATTAGAAGTAGAAGACGAAAAAGCTGTACTTCCGCCTCTGTTGTAAACAAACGCCACGTTGTCTGCACGTCCTCGTTCGCTCTTTGTAGCACACATGCGCAGTGAAGACAATTTTACACCAACCACGAAGACAGGATCCGAATGGGTGTGTACGTGGACCTTGTTCGGAATGATGATCGGCATAAACCACCTCTCTCATTCGGAATGAAATTTCTTTCCGAATGGTCTGAATCGGATCAGAATCTTCCGATTGACGTGTTTACACGAAGCATTTTTAATCTGATCGGGCCTTTATTCCGATTATGTGTGCCCATGTAAACATAGCCATGTCCATTAAGCACAAACGCGTTTCGGCGTTAAGCCGTCATCTGTGTGTGCAACTGAGTATGCTTTTACCAGTCACTTCTTTGGATCAAGGAAACTTTCCATGTAGAAGTTGTGTTAATTGTAATGCCATGATCAGAAGTGTTTCTTTTTTACATCCACGTACTGGCAAGAGTTTTTCTGTGAGAGGGAGAATTACTTGCCGTACATCCTTTGTGGTTTATTTATTGAAATGTCCATGTGGATTTTGTTATGTTGGCAAAACTAAAAGAGAATTAAGAATAAGAATAAATGAACATAAGAGTAACATAAGAAATCATGACATTAAATCATCAGTGGCAAGAAATTTCAATGAATTAGGCCATGAAGTCTGTACATTGAAATTTCAAGGTATTGAGGCAGTCAAGCAACTCAAATGGGGTGGAGATAGGGAGCGCTATCTCCTCCAACGGGAAGCAATCTGGATCCACCAATTGTACACTGTGCACCCTAATGGTCTAAATGAAGAACTGGTGTGAATTGCTTTTTATAGATCTTCAGGGTTTATGTGAATTCCTAGACCTAGACTGTCAGATTTGTGGAGGGCCGACTGCCGCCGTTTTCATGCTATTTTTTTTTTAAATTATATATATATATAAATATAAATAAATAAATATATTAAAAAAATTTTCCCCTTGTTTTGATTTGTTATTACTATGGGGTTGTCCCATTGTGATGTACTGATGTCTTCAGTATCCTGCCGTAGTTTGGCTAGCCTGCACTGTCTGTGATACAACGTTGTGTTGCGCACCCTGTGGCGCAGTCAATCAGTGACATGATGACACTCCCCTGTTACCTTCCTTGTTAAAAGAACAATCCTTCACTGCGGTTGCACACACTGATGACGGCTTAATGCCGAAACGCATTTGTGCTTAATGGACATGGTCCAATAAAGTAAGTGGAAGATAACTAATGAGAGTGCGGTTTCTTTTATGATTCAATGCCTTAATAGTTCACAGCCCAACAACCAGACATCGAACAGCCATGCTTACACAATTAGCACCGCGCTTAAATAGAATTTGTATAAGCTTGTGTTTTAAGAATTCTCATTGTTTTTGGTACTTGATATTAGTCACATGAGGGTCCACATTTTTTACTTGCTGAAATTCTTTATTTATTTACTTAATTAATGTAAGCAGCACCATACACTGTAGGTTTGCGCTGTCAAGCGGTGTATTCTTATCATTTACTTTTCATGGGACTGTTCCATGCCGACACAAACTGGCGACTTCATGTGAGAATAGGAGAAGAGCCATGTCAACCACAAATCACCCTGCTTCACCCATGTTGTTAACCATCCAAATGAAGATGAAGATGATGGTTTGAGGTCCCAGAGTTGCATGTAGGATCTTTACATTTTATCTTACCTTACGTTCGGACCGTCAATCGAATAAGCTTAATGCAAAATGGCAGGAACACGCTTATGTGTATGAGCAGCAGGCACAGATCAGCAACACTGCATCGCCATGGATGCCTGTCTTACATATTTGTCAAAAATGGTGATTTCTCACCTTTCTCAATCAAGTGTTATTGATAACCAAGAAGTTTTAACTGGGCAATACACAAAAGTATATTTGTGTGACAAGGCATGATGCCACTCTAAGCAATTTTTTAGCTCAATGTAAAAAACGCCCCCATCTCAGTGCCACAAGAAACATTTCATGGTTGTTCGAATGTCAAGTCAGTAAAGGTCACACGGAAAGTGTAACATACAATTAAAAACCTGCACACTATGGGTTTAAGTGGTCACCATACTCATTAGGCTCTGTTAACAATTTTTAATGTTTTTGGGAGATGGGACCAATGTGTTAGTATGCTCACCGCGATTTAACACAATTGTAGCATGTGAGGAAATGACATCTTGGTGCCAGTGATTTAAACTTTGTAGTAGTTCAAAGACAAGATTAGCAAGATGATGCATAGAGCATAATCTGCAATGCTCAGTATGATGGGGAACATTGAAACGAGAGTAACAATGAATTGAACTTTTCTTTCCTCTGTGCTGTACTTTTGTTCATACAGTAGAAATGATACACTCTAAATGCTTAAGAGCCGGAACTCACATTGAGTTTAAGAATCTATGCGTGATTCAACTCAGCACAAATCAAAAACATAGTAGTAGCGCCTAACTGTAGGGGTGCGTTCCAGAACCACACGCGAGTACCAGGAAGTGCAGCAAAATTGGTTTTATTGAACTTAGGGGTGGAAACCCCGGCAGGGCTGAAGGCAACGGTACAAAGTCCAGAATCCAAAAACACAATCCAGAGGGCAAGAAACAGTTCGTTACCAGGGCAGCAATCACAATTCTCAAGGTCAGGCAAAGCAGGTTCAGTACACAGGCAAAGTATTATCACAGGCAGAGGCAGAATCAAAATCCGGAATGTTCCAGTCAGAAGTATAACGCTATGAATACAGGGCATGAACAGAGTAGCACGAGCAGACAAGAGAAAACGTTCTGACAAAGGCTGGCTGTGATCAGACTGCTTAAATACACGTACGGGAAGTCACATGCTATATAGGGAACAGGTGAGCTGGATCAGACTAATTAAAAAGGGAATAAACAAGAGGAAGTTCCTAACCACATGAAATTGGCGAAAGCCAAAACGCAGACAGGGATTACACAGACAGCCTATGACAAACAAACGGCTCCGGTTAGGGAGTTCTAAAGTGCACAGAGAGTGAGAGGCAGAACATTGTTTAACAAGGTGCGGAGAATCCGCCAAATTGCAGCAAAGTAAAGTGAGTGAAGGCAAGGGGTGGAGACTAGAGCAGAGCGAGTGCTGAGAGCTCGTTAGTCAATTAGTAATGTGCAGCTATACAATCCCTTAGTGCTCGTTAGTAAGTTAGTACTATAAACAATGTTAGTTATTGTTAGTAGTTTATTCAAAATAATAAACCGTTAGTATTTATTAGTAAAGATAGAACAGCAAGGCGAAGGAAGCAAACGAGATTGGAAGGAATAATTGGAAACCCAGAAACCATGAAATCACCTGAAAACGTGGCACGCAAAACTGGGGAATAAAACAGTCTCAGAACACATGACAAGACTGGGGAGACAATGTGCAAAGCATGGCATGGAGAAATACATAAACCAGAATGATAAAACAGTGACTATGAGTTAAGGCAGGAGAAGGACATGGCATGGCAAGACAGGAAATATACAAAACATGACATGGAATGAATCAAAACATGGCCTGGTAAAAGCAGAATCATAACACTAACTTAGATAAATTGCGTCAATGAACCAATTTATGAACACTTGTGTTGATTTGAAGCAAGGAAGGGCGAGATAACACAGAAGACATAATAATGATTAAAATGATACACGCGAGATAGTTGAAGGTCTGTAGCTATATTTTAATTCATTTGTACTTATGATGCATGGAAGAGTTGATGCTTGATGAAACTCGGAATTTGGACGTCAATATTACAGTTAATTTACTTTGTGCATGAACGTGCTTTTGTTTGTTAATATGATTTGACACTGCCATTAAGTAATTTGAACTCCCGTGACTACTGTGCTACCTGTGGACTGCAGAACTGGATCAGAAATATGTGGTGACCTCTAGGCTATATTAAGAGAACATAGTTCAGTAGAATAGACCAGTGTTACTGACCCGACTCAAAAGATGAACGCTAGTCTCTGACAAGACTGTGAGGGAACAGTGGCATTTCTGGACGTAACATTGGCTGGACGATCACTGGAATGGCGGCGGAGATGAGCAACCAGAGGGGAACAGGGGAATCAGGTTCAAGGGCAAACTATCCAATAACAATTGTGGATGGGTTGTACATTGTGGGAGGTCCCTTTAAAGAGGTGAATGAGATGATTAAAAAAAACCACATAATGATAGCAGTGGCAGCTCGTCGGCCGTAACAAAGGGAAGCCAAAACCTCGCCCCTCAAAGCTTAATGACTTAACCCTCGTCCAACCAAGGGTTTTTCTACTACAACCCTGACCAAAGGTTTCAAAATTAAGCGATAAACATCATCTTGTTTGGTGTCAGTGCACAGCTACAGATGTCCTCTCTTCAAATCAAGTACAAATAAAACACATTTCAACATTATGACGTCATAGTGACGTCATAACTAACACTATATTAGGAAAAAACATCAAAATGACAAAAAGCCAATTTTTTTAATATTTTATTAGTTTTGGCTGAAAATAAGTAACTTTCTGTAACCTCTAGAACTACTGATACTACAATTAATATTTTAGTATTATTATAAATGTTATAAACTCATGAGTAACATAAATTTGACATTACTATGATGTCATAAATAACTCACTTTGGGAAAAACACACACAAAAGGAAAACAGATAGTTTTCTGAACATTTTTCACAATTTCTTTCCCTATGATAGAACAAGGCTTATAATATCAGTAATATGTCTGGTACATATGTTCTTTTTCAAAACAAGAATCAAACATCACAAACTTCAGCACTGTGACGTCACATTGACGTCATTATAGATGTCATATCTGAAAAATATACAAAAACACACTTGCATAAAAGGTTTATCTATGAATTATGAGAACAACTTTATAAACAATTCTATGAACTTTTATAATAGTAGGCCTATGGCACAGTATAAAAATAGTATACAGTACAGTAACCAGTCAAACACACAAGTGAAAGTATGTCAGTCATGCACTTCTAATATTATTAGGTGAAGATCACTTCAAGGTTACTGGTCACTGCTGGTCATTGTAATTCCAAGATTTACTAATACAAGGACAAGCTACATCAACAAATCAATAAGGATGACAATCAGTGTGGTCTACAAAGTTCATTGAGCATGAAACATAATAATAGCATACTATTTGCAACTAATTTGTAAGCATATTTTGTATCAAAAACAGGCAAAAATTGACGCTGGTGGCAACCCGCCCCCACCCTTCAACTTTGATGGCCTACCCTACCCTCGGGGGGTGAGTTACCCTCATCGTTTTTTCATGAAAATGAGCGCAAAGGATGAATAAACAATTACCAAGAAGCATTAGATCATATCTGTTAATGTTTTTGTGCGACAGGAAAAAATCTGTTGGGGGGGGGGCTGGTAACCACCCCCCCCCGCTTTGGTTGGAAGAGGGTTAAACCTTTTCTACTTTACTTTTCTTGATCAGCAGTTGCTCGTACGAATTGGTAGAAGGATAGTCAAATTCTTTTTCGATAGCATTGTTATATATTGCACCACAAAATTATGAGGGGTTTTCTTTCACATATAAATTACGACTTAAATTACCATAGGCCTACGTCTTTATAAATTCCGCGCTCAAGTAGCTTGTGAAACGTCATAGATTCGCAAATTGATTAGTGAGGCTCATTAAGCAATAAGCTGTGCAACATCGCATTCTTTACTTCCATATTTAAGATTGTAGAAAATGGATTCTCGTGGCTTCTTGCAAAAGAAGCCTCGCAAACTTATAAAGACATATTGATAATTTGCATCGTCATTTGCTGTCGAAAATAAATTTGACTGTCCTTCTACCAATTCATGTGAGCAACTGCTGACCAAGAAAAGTAAACTGCGAAAGGTTTAAGTCATTAACCTTTGAAGGGCGAGGTTTTGGCTTCCCTTTGTTACGGCTGACGAACCGCCACTGAATGATAGGACTGTTAGAGCGAAGAGCTAACCATGCTGAGCTGACAAATGAGGCTAAGGAACTGAGCGGGACGTGAACCAGTAAGAAGTGAAATGACCACATGAAAAAGATTGTAATGAAAGAGTTAGTTTGGGCAGGAGGGCTTTTATTGAAAATGAAAGGAAGGGGATTGTTTGAGGTGTGATTCTTCTCTCAAACTTTTGCTATTTAGCTCCACATAGAGCAGCGGGAATAATGTGACATGCATGGCTTGCATACACCTGTCCCTGGCTATCAGCTGTGAAGATGGGCCAATAAGGCGCCCGAGTTATGTGATTCACGCTGTTCTAGGACAAACAATGAAGAAAACAATGCAGCCTGCGATTCCTACAAGTCCCCCAAGGGAATCAACCAGCCATTGGTTTGTATGATTGTGAACTGGGGAAAGCATAAGGGCTTGCATTTTCCTCTCCAAACTCCTGAGGACTTTTTCAGGGGAAACCAAGATTGTTAAAACAGCAGAACAAATTCATAACGACTAAAGATTAGAACTCTGTGCTTATAGCGAAATAGTGCAACATTCCCACTTTGTAATGTAATGTGCATAATTGCACTCATGGTTATTGTGCTGAATTTTTAGTGTAGGTTTTGTTAATTTCCACTCTCATTAAGTTATACAACCCCGCATACCCTCCCCACATGCTAGCACGCGGAGACACACACAGGCACTCTCACACACACAAATATGTTGATGGCTTGTGTCTCAATCCTTTAGTGCATCCATTTCAAAAATTAGCCTGAGACTATTCAAACAGAGCCGGTCATGGATCATGTGCCTCCCCTGGATGTCAGAGCTCTGCACTGTGCAGACCCTCAATATGGGGCTTTTAATATATGCCCATTAACCTAATAGTTATAAAAACCTGCTATCATTTATAACCAGTGTTCCACCGCCAACAATTAAGATTTATTGTAGTCTAGAGGAGTTAATAAGCATTAAATACATAAAGAATGGTTAACCATAATGTATTATAGTCCTCCCGCACCCTTTTTGTGGAGCCACTATATCTTCTGGGAAACTCCTTGCTTGGATTGTCCCCAGATATGTTTTAATGATGATTAATGTTACTGATTCCAGCAATTAGTCAGAAGCTGTCCTTTGGACATTCATTTTCCTGCAAATAAAATACTAAATAAATAGAAGTCACAGAGATGTCTTCATCTGCACTAGGGTGATATCAGCAGCAAACTATAAAAGTGAATGGAACTGCACAAATCCTGCTGTTCTCATAGGTATGAATGGATCAATGTCAAAACAAGGTTACGCCAATGTCATGGGGTGGGTGGGTGGCAGGCACAACAGAAACTGAATTAAATCATGTTACTATGATTGCCAGTTATTAGCAGGTAGCAAGTCATACTGATGAGCAAAGACATTATGACCGATTTGTTTCACAGGAAACAAATAATGTTGATTATGTTGTGACAAGACCTGCGGACAGACCTTATATAGTTAGCGACCAGTCAGTATTTGTAGTGGACATGTTGGATATGGGAGAAATGAAACTGAATGACTTTTACATGGGCCATATTGTTGTTGCCAAACGACAGGGTCAGGGCATCTTTGAGGCAAGGCTTGCCTGGTGCTTCCAGGCAGCAGTAGTGATTACCTACCTACAGTGGACCAAAGAGGGACAAACCATGAACTGGTGACAGGGTGTTGGGTGCCTAAGGCTCATTGAAGAGCTAGGATAACAAAGCCTATTTCTTCTGGTTCAAACCAATGAAAGTACTTCTGTGGAACAAGTTCCAGAGGATTTAATAATGGGTCCAGGAGGATTGTGTCACAACACACAGCGCATCGCACCAATTTGTAAATGGGGATATGTGACTGTGGACAGAACTGCACATTGGAGCTACAGAGGGTCACCTTGCTCAATGAGTGCTGCTTTCTTTTACATCATGTGCACTGGCCAAGTACATATGCGCCTTCTTCGTGAGAAAGAGATGAGAACAGTCTGCTGTGAGGGAAGAAGTCAAGCTGGTGGACATAGTATGATGCACTGGGAAGTGTTCTGCTGGGAAACTCTGAGTTTAGGCATTCAAATTGAAGTCAATTTGATGGAGCTCTTTTGGGGGTAAACGGAGGGCTAACAGCACAGCGGACAGGTGAGCGTGATATTTTGCCCCATTAATGTAGCTTCTCTATTGCAGCAGATTTGTGGTTTTCAAGTTTTTTTTTTAACTTTACATCCCCCCTTTTTCATTTCCTCTTTTTCTGCTTAAAGTAGGGATTCAAAGAAAATAAGTACCCATAAAATTAGTCCGTTATGGCAATTTCATGATAGGTTGAAGGTATTCACTCATATAACAAGAGAAAAAAAGTTTCATGCGACTTGATATTCGCTTTCCAAATGTTGCTCCTTTTCCACCGTAACCAGTCCGCTAACAGGCTCATTTTCCGTGACGTCACATACAGGTTGTGTACTCCGAAAGTACCCAGATGTTCCATAGTTATAACACAGTGAACACTGTGAAAACTGTTTTCAATTTTGTTTTTAAAGCCTGACGAGTCAGAACTCTTAATAGATTTCTTCCAGTAGTTCATAGTTTTAAATCCCATGTTTAAATCTTTATTTTTTTAAAGCTACTGTTGCATAAAGGTGATTTCTTTCATCGATGCATATTAGTTTTTCTGCTTATTTTGGTTCATTACGTGCCTGCAAAAAGTCCGGTTGCCGCGCTGGCTATACGCTAGACACGTACACGTTGTCTAGTTTAGAATGAAAATTATGTTTTAACTGGAGTCTTGCTACCATTCTGAGGAAGGTTGGATAAGCCAAAGCTGGGCTTCAAAAAAGATAGTATTTTATGAACACGATCAAGTGGACTCTCATAACAGTGATTGACTGACATAGAAATATGGAGCGATGAGGTCGATGCCATTTAGAACACAATTGTACCCCTCAAATATCTCCACCCAGTACCTCAAGAGCAGCCTGAATCGTCCGCCTTGTACTTCTCATGTACTCGAGCTCAATTTCAAGTCTTAATTGCTTTTTTATAGTTGTTGTATAACATAACATAACATAACATAACATGAATGGCGAGAACAGGCCGTTCAGCCCAACTAGGCTCGCCAGTTTCTTTGTACCATCGTGAATATATCACTTCAGATACTCAATGACTCAATGGTATCTAGCTTTAAGTCAAGTCTGCTCTTGAAAACTCCCAAGGTCTCTGCCTCAACAATATGGTCAGGCAAGCTGTTCCACACTGAAATTACTCTTTGGGTGAAGAAATATTGCCGAATATCAGTGCTAAATTTACCTTTAGTCAGCTTCCATTTGTGACCCCGAGTTCTGCTAACAACACTTGGTCGAAGGAATCCTACATAATTCACTTTGTTAATCCCTTTTACATATTTAAAGACCTCAATCAAATCACCCCTTAGTCTCCTTTTCCTAAGACTAAAAGATTAAGGATCTTCAGCCTTTTCTCATAGCTTTCATCTTTAATACCCGAATTAGCTTTCGTGGCTCTTCTCTGAACTTTCTCTAAAGCCTCTATGTCTTTCTTAAAGTATGGTCCCCAGAACTGTACACAATACTCTAGATGTGGTCTGACGAATGTGTTGTACAAAAGAAGCATCACCTCCTTGGATTTGAACTCAATACTTTTGGCAATGTATCCCAGCATCCGATTGGCTTTTTTAACAGCTACGGCACAATGGCTAGAGCCTGTGAGGGTTTGGTCAACAATCACTCCCAGATCTTTCTCTTGTGGAGCACATTCCAGTTTAAAACCTCCCATGAAGTAATCCCGTCTAATGTTTTTATTACCTACATGTACTACTTTACATTTCGCTACATTAAATTTCATTTGCCACATTTCTGCCCAATTCTGAATTCTATCCAAATCTCTTTCCATGGTTCTTTCTTCAACTTTTGGTCCTTCCTCTTCCATGATGGCCAAAACAAAACAAAACCTCAAATCTAATAATGTTTGATAGTTACAGTATACGCAATTGAAAGATCTGACGACAGGCAGCCGCAAGTGCATGAACAATATTTATTCCTGTGCGAGTTAAGAGAGAGAATACATTCTAACAAGATTAGAACGGTCACCTGAGTTGTATAAAAACTGAAGTTATTGATGTAAATGAACCAAATATACCCAAAAATATAATTTTCCTATATAAAGTAAAGTAAACTTCACCCCCTCCCCAGGGGCAAACATGGAGACTGGGGGCCATGAAATTAACAATTTTGATAAAGCACCTCAAGACCCTTCCATCTACGAAGAGTATTGGTTTCCAGCCTATCTCGGTCTGGAGAAGAAGATTGTTGAAATTTTTGGCAATGTGACACCATTTGGGCCCCGCCCCTCAGCCTCTGGGGAAGAGACAGGGTCAAAAATGTCATAGTATCAAACTGTCATCTCATGGTTATAATGCCTATCAAGTTTGAATGATTTCCAGTTGAAAATGAACAAAATATACCCAAAAGTATCATTTTCCTATATAAACTATAGTAAATTTCACCCCCTCCCCAGGGGCAAACATGGAGCTCGAGGGTCATGAAGTTCACAATTTTGATAAAGCACCTCAAGAGCTTTCCATCTACGAAGAGTAGTGTTTTCCAGCATATCTGGGTCTGGAGAAGAAGATTTTTAAAATTTCAGCCAATTTGACCACTTTTAGCCCCACCCCTCAGAGCACCTGGGGGTGGGCACCAAATAACTCACAATTTTGGTGCACATTTGACCAAGGAAGGTTCCTGCAAAATTTTACTGAAATCGGATCAGTGGTTTCTGAGAAGAAGTTGAAAATGGAAATTGTTTACGGACGCACGACGGACGACCCACGACGCACAACGGACGACGACAGACAAAAGGCGATTAGAATAGGTCACTTTAAGACTGCGTCTCAGGTGACCTAAAAATCTTCCTTTCTTGTTTTGTCGTCGCTCTTATCAAGTCTACTCATCGAAAAAATATCATAATAAATTAAGGTATCAGTCCTTCCCCCGGGGTTTCCACTACATGTAATTGATCGTGGCACACGACCATGGCAAAATAAAAGCCGCCACGCCTATGTAAAATGACTTTACATAAACTCCAAAAATCCTAAGGACAATCAGGTGTCGCCAGTTCTCATTGTTAAGATAAAACGAGCGCTAATAACTCTTGACCTGTTGTAAATCATTTTGCTTAATGAACACGTTTTCCAATGAATAAAAATTTGCCATCGGCAGTAAAACGCGCTGCATTCTTCTTAATGCAATGTGTGCAACGATTAGAGAAAAAATATTTTGTTCACTTTGCAAAACGATAAACTGAGCACATCCTGCTCTACCTAATTGTATCTTCATTATTATTTAATTCCAATTCCGGAGTCCAGAGTCATAATCGGTATTCATATTATATGTGAAATCCACCGTGACGCATGTGAAACTGATAAACCTCCGTGCACATAGACGTCAATTATTACATCGCCTACGTCCTGGCCTAATGAAAACTGGCCACACCTTATAATGCTGAGTTTTGACCGGACGCAGAAGCCCTCTGCCACAGTTTCAAAAAATCCTGGAGGAAACCCCTACCTTCCCCATATTTACATGATTTCCGTCAGATCGTTTATATGTCCATGTTAATCTTCAATGTACTAGGCCTATATAGAAATGTGTTTAAATTTTAAAAAAAGACAGATAAATGTTTCTCCATTATAATTTATCCATCTCAAGTAAAGTACGACTAAATTTTAACCTTTAACAAAATATAAAGCTTAGAGAGAGACATAGTATTTCTGTTGACATGTAACAGAGCAGAGCTTGCAAAACCCGTATGTGACGCCACCCAAAACGGGCCTCTTTCCTAGCATCATGGAAGTATTCACGCTCGATAAAGTACTGTCGTTTAGTGCGTGTTTCCATTTTCTCGCGTTGATAATGTGACGGAATGACATTACATTGCATTCTTTGCGCTCTAAGCTTTCCATTGATGTCGAAATTGCCATATTTCAGTTTTTACTTTGAATCCCTACTTTAACTGACTTCCATTCATTTTCAAACCCCTCATACTCCCACAAATTGAAAGCAAGAGCCTCCAAACTTTCTATGCAGTGTCAGACTGCCCCAAAAGATGGATGCTGATTTTTCAGTAGCCCTGTCCCCCTCTTTCTTTTCATTTTTCATCACTTCATTCTCCATTAAAGTTAATTCATTTACCAGTCTTGTAACCTTCCACCAAGAGAATTTAAACATGCCTCACACTTGACACTTTCCCAAAAGATACATGCTACTGTATCTGCCCCCCACCAAATACACTCAAACACAGACACTCAGCATTATCATTCTTCCCTTTTTTACCACTCCCACATCCCACATATTAACTAAATGGACTATCTTTAATCCTTAAAGGAGACATATTATGCCATTTTCACTGTGCTAATGTTCCCATTGTATCAGTTCTGAACACCTACTGAGTTGTTTAGCACGACTTTCAGTTCAAAAAACTCTGTACCTTTCTCGGAGCTGCACCCAGAAAAATACCCATTTTAACAGCCTTGCAGCCACTTCCTGAAAACGGTTGCTTTTGGACTACACTCTGCCATGATTTGGCGGAACCAGAGGCAGAAGTGGCAGACCTTGGTTTCCAAAGCCCGCCCCCACCCGGCTCCACGGGCTCTTTTACTCTATACTATATCAGGGCTCTCAAGTCTCACGCAATGAGCGTGATTGTCCCTCATTTCAGTAGGATGTCACGCACTTATGCCCCAAGTAGTATTTCTCAGGCAAAAAAATGACTTAAACAAAAACAATTAACAACAGTAGGCCAATATGCGCAGCAGTACCACTATAACTGTGGAAACCGGCAGGAATCAAACACGTCTCCCCTGGAGTTCTCGGTGGCAGCTTGCCACCTGCCAGCCAATCAAAAAAGGAAAGGGGCCACACATTAGCCAATCGGATAATAGCACTATCGTATCTGGGTAAGATTTAGGGCAACAACCAATGAAAAAAAAAAAACACAGTTATCCTGGAATTATTTACGTGATCCTGCTACAACAACGTCCTGAAAGCCTGCATTATTCATTCACCCATGGTGGAAAACGGGAGAATCATGGACCCCCACCCCCCCGGAGAAAATTTCACTCTAGCCTGCGTTCAAAACTTGAGAGCTCTATTATATCAAGTGTAGAAGCCAACAACGATTTTAGATTTAGCAAATAGACACCTGTGAGTGAGTTACAAGTTTCCAGACATACCTTTAATTCGCACATTGATTCAACGTTCCATAAGCCAACTGGGTCGCTATGGATCTGCTGGTGCATCCTGATGGTGTAAACTGCGTGCCTATAGAGGTGTGGATCACAGCTGTCCGGGTAGAGACGCTGACTGGGTCTGCTTCTCGTGTGCTCCTCGGCGGTTTGGGGGTGGGCGTCTTGGGCATTTAGAGCGGATTCTTCCTGATTCATCACAGGTTTTATACATTCCTCCTGATTGGCTGAAATCGTTACGAAAGAATTTTGACAGAACTCATGAAGTTCTCGTTACGAGGCGTTCAGAGAGGCAGGAAATCACGTGAATTCTCATTTGAGAATTACGGCAGAAACCCTACGTGTCATTTTTGACAACTTTTTTGACGTTCGGCATGGAGGTGGAAGCTTATATACCACATGTACCAGTTAAAATTTTCACTCCTCATGTCTGACATGACGGTTATAATTGCACTCACATGTTTATCTATTTAAAATAACTTTTTAATGTTTCTTTTTTTTTGTGAACTATATTTTTGTTGTATGTCTATCTGATGTATCTTTTTGTATTACTCTTTTGTATTTTTTTTTGACATTGTACTGTAATCGCACAAATAAATGATTTTTTTTAATAGCATTCTCTGAATGTCAAAAAGCATGGATCAGCATCATAGGTGTCAGTTTAGGAGGGGACGGTGGGGACGTTTCCCCACCACTTTTTGTCAGAAGTCATTTTGTCCCCCCCCCACTTTATCTCGCATTGGTTTTTTTTTTTTTTATTCAATGGAAAAAAAAATCGTCATACATATCAATTTATAGGAGAGACCGCAAACAGCCGCTAAATGTGCCTGCATAGAAACAGGACTGGCTGCGTGCATATCGCAACATCGTAACAACTTCAGCCAGAATAAGACAGTTGCATAGACCTGGACAGACTAAAGAGTTCAGACTAGAATTTCAGCAACAAAGCAACTGCGAGGATGAGGACAAGAAAGAGCTGAGTCGCCAAAGGGCATGTTCTCATCAGACCGAAGTTTTAAACTAGCGTGCTATTTTGTGGTTTTGAAATTAGCCTGATATCAAATTAGCCAGCTATTCTTGCTGTTTGAAGACACGAATAGCGCGCTATTTGATCGGGCAAATTTCCCCCAAAATCTTGGTCATGTTCCCAAAATAGCCTGCGAATTCGGCAACTCGCCAATTAGCCAGCTAGCCTATTTGTGTTCCGTCTTAATACAAACGTAGACATCTCGATACCATTTATGTTTCATAATTAGCATTGATCTTACAAGCAGGTACTCCATAATGGTACCGTTTAACAAACCAGTCCTGCATTTAAATGCGTTTATGCCATTTGTCCTAATATGATATAACCTTCTCTCATTGTGTTTCTAGCAGTGAAATTCTGTATATAAACCCTCATGAAGCCAAGCTTATCTCTATCATGGGTTTTTTACTAACAATAATTCATAGCATTGAATGAGAGTTACATGCTTAATTTACACACGTTTTTAAAAATATTAATTAAATTAACAATTCTCTTATTTTATGTGATTTTTTATTTTTCTTTCATACTGATTTGCAAATGTGTCAAGGTGATTGCTGGGTAATGTGTTGTCCAATGTCAAGTCTGTATTTGATTTGATCATGTGACCAGGGTGACAGCTGATAGTTCGAGCGCAAAATGTGAAGATCAGACTTACTAGCAAATTTTCAAACTTCCATTCAAACATAAAGCAGTAGTCAATAAAGAAAAGAAAATAAAGAACAGGAGGAGAGGGTAGGAAAGCTGCCAAAACTAAGTTCATTCGGCTTTCTTACCAGCAGTTGCCGCACCATGGACAACCCTCCCTCAAGCAACGATGCAGCCAGCTGGTAATTAAACTCTAAATTTTCTTGACTGGATGTAGTCAACACACCCAAATGCTTCTCTGGGTACCCAAACATCAAGGTGAGCCGAAAAAGTACTGATTTCATTTGATATTGGTTGAATATGGGATTCCTTCCCAGCTAATGACCAATTTCGTTCTTGTTCTCTTCCCAGAAATTTGACGTTCGCTTGTGCCTCTATGAAATATTACCTGCATTATTAACTGCTAACAATGGTATTCGTACAATATTTTTCGCAGTAACCCTGTTAATGACCGCGCTGCTACACACTTGTATTTATGCACGTGCATGTGACCTGTTTTAGTAGTGGTGCCCCCTGGAAAATGGGGCTCCCCCAAAAGCCAATGTGTAATTTGAACCCTGATAGTAACTGTTACCCCTTTCCTACTACAAACTGCGTAACCCAGGGATATGCCGCCCCGCGTTAAGCTTTTCCTACCCCGGGGCTCGTTAACTCCGATATGTGTTCCCATTACTACTCATTACTCCGGTGTTTTGGTGTTCAGTTTGCGGCTTGCGACTTCCCACTTCTGCTGTATACGTTCATTGATAAACGCCAATTTCTGCAAATTACTTCATCAGTTTTGCTGGTAACCGTTCACTATCGCTGGCATTGGCTTTATCGACAGTTTATTCAAACAATGGAATGAAATGTAATTTTCAGGTATCAATCCTGTGATCGAATTCCCCGCAGTTGAAAAAAAACTAGGTTTATCTTCTAATTCAGTACATGACAGTAGTCGGGTTTCCATCACACTATTTTTATGTGGATTTTTACTCGGGCTGGTAGGCCACGAGTCTAAGTTTCGGCTCCGGATCTTCTTTTTTTTTTTTTCGGGGTCACGATTGTCCTGCTCATGCGCGCACGCCGTTTCGTGATTGGCCCATAGATGTATATATAGAACACTACATTGCTGATAGGGTACGCTCAAGTGAAGCATCTGTTCCAGGAGCATACACTCCCATTCATTTTCGCCAACTGTAAAATTATCTTTTCAAAAACACTTGCGTGCGAGTCAGGGTGATTTTGCTATCGCTGTGCAGAGCAACATTTTCTCACCCTAAATATGTGATTTTTTGGAGGGTGAAAAGCGGCACACTTACTAATGGGAGGATCGAAATGTGACTCGGTGTCAACGTTAAAGAGCGAGCAGAAAAGTTAACGTGACGAGGCTTTTAATTACCCTCTGATAACATCATTGCTTGGAAGTTTTCGCCGTTTCAGAAACGTCAATGATTGTCCGTATACGTTATCAAATTACTCTCTGGTTTCCTCACTTCATTGTACTCTGGTTGAGCGTATTTGCCGTTGACTGAATTGTTCATGCTGAATCATATGCCTGATGCCAACGTTGTTAAAAGGAAGCGCTAGTTAACTCTGGCTACTCCTTTACTAAGCGTCATCTTTGCCCTTGTCCCATTATAACACTGCTCTCAAAAAATAATCACTGTACAGCACGGATCGAAGGGATAGAGAAAGGTTTTTTTTCTCCTGACTTCTAACAGCCAAGCCTTTCTCCCCTCCTTGTCTTTTGGAACTCTGTATAAACAGACAAAGCGACTTGTCCATTGTTTTAAATATTATGCAGGTAAGAAATATTGCCCTTGGATGTTCATTACAAGTAGCTAGCTAGTTAGCCACCTTGTTAATTTTATTGACTGCTTAGTCAATGCAGTCCCCGCAACGGTAAGGGTTCCAAGGTAGCTCGCTGGAGACCGTTATCGATCGCTAGCGTTTGCTTTAGTCACCGGTCTATTTAAGTCAATGCGACGGCCAATTACCTAGCTAGCAAGCGAACGCGATTTTTTCTATTAAAGTGACAAATTTGCACAATGAAACGTTTTATTACAGCCCTTTAAATGACTATAGCTGCAAAAGGCAGCCGCACATCTCGGCATTTTAATGCTTATATTGACTTATCTGAAACTGGCCTCATAGGAAACCATTCATTTTTATGAAGAAGTTGGATGTATTAATATGGCGGCTGGGTGCTTCACTTTGGATAATGTAAATATGACATCATCAGCAATCTAGTGTTCTAAATATATATATATATATATATGGATTGGCCCAGGCCTAGACCTGGCCCAAGTACAGGCTCTGAGGAGCCTCTTGTTTTTGATCAAATTGCGACCTCCTCTTCTTCTACTGTTGTACTGTATATGTGGTACATAGGTTACAAGTGATTTATTGCTATCTTGTGGAAAACCTGGCTTAATACATAGGAGTTTATTTGCTCCAAGCCGGTTGATGGAAACGCAGGTCATTCGCATTTCCTCTGAAAATTCGCCAAAAAAAATTGCTTGATATGAGATGGAAACTCGACTATTGACTTAAAACATGAAATACGCTGATGCATGTGATGGTAGCGTTTCACCAAAAGTGAAAACATAAATTAATGTCATTGTCCCCACCACTTCTCAAAACGCGCTCATTCTGATAGTTATTGTCCCCACCACTTTTCAAAACAAACTGACGCCCATGATCAGCATTATATGTCTCCTTTAATAACTTTTGAACTGTTTGCTGTGGAGAGCTGGAGATTGATTTGTGGACTGGAGGAAAGGATTACATGTTAAATGGTGTAACCCAACCCCCTCTCTTGATTGGTCAATAATTGATCCTTCATAACTATTGAACCGTTTGACATAGAGAGAGTTTGGGGTTAGGGTGTTTGATTCATGAGTTGGCTCGTCATAGAGAGCTGAGGATTTTGTTGTTCACCGTTTATTGTTAACCCCACCCCCTTTCCTAATTGGTCAATATTTCATCCTTCATAACCATTGAACCATTTGTCATAGCGAGTTTGAGATTGGGTTTTTGGACTCAGGAAAGAATCAGATGTTATGTTGTGAATCCCCACCTCCTTTTCTAATTGGTCAATATTTGATCCTTCCTGACTATTTGTCATAGACACTTGGGGGTTGGGGTGTTGTTTTGTCAAATTGGTTTGTCAAAAAGGCTTCATCACAATATCTCTCCTAGATTCCTTTAGCCTCTATGCTTGATCAGTGGACATGGAAATCAATTAAGATTGTACTTGGAGGAGTCATGGAGTTGCCTCACTGGCAAAGAACAAATCCCTTGATATTTTTAAGTTTTTATTTTATTAGCATTTATCAATTTCAGCTTATTTTTCAGTTTGCTTCCCAAAAAGCTGAAAAACCTCTTCAGCACCTCTGTTGAAAAAGAAGGTCAGATTACCTAACCAGCTATTGCAGGCAGAGTAGTCAAAGAGGCAAAACAGGTGGAAACATTACCTTTCTGTCCCTTAATGGCTACAAAGGTTTTTCCTTTCGAGTAAATTATCTTGCCCTCTTAAAATGAGTTGAAGTATCAAATACATATTCATAAATATCAGCAGGCCCTTGAAGCATTGTTTAAATTTTACAAACTCAGGTCACACTTCAGTTTTTCTCGCTGGCTGGCACTAATTTGTGGAACAGCTCATAGCTGTTGCAGGATAAGAGGCTGTGCACACAGGAAATGCGTCTGTGTTTTTCAGCATGTTGTTTTTTAATTATTTACCAATGATAGCATTTTACCTTTCATCTCCTCTACAGTGTTTAAACACCCTGTGCTCATGTTTTTAAGATGGTGTCCAAAGTTAAAGTCTGTGAGACGCGCTGTTCATCAAAGTCAGTTTAACAGCATGTGACCAATCAAAAGGCGAGACTTGTATTTCTGTTGGTCCACTTTCATGAAAAGTTTTAGTGAAAATGTCAGGACATTAAACATAATGAGCGGAGTTGTCACTTGTCATAGCAACATTTCAATCCTTCACCTTTTCTACTCACTTTTAAAGGACGTATTGTCGCATCTCGCAGTTTCTCATAAAAGCTCATCTCCTGTGTGCACGATCCCTAATGCTGAACAAGATCCCAGGTTGATTGGTGGTGTTCCTCAACTGTGTTGTTTCCAAAAGTAGCATCGGCATATAACAGTGCTCCAAAATGAGTCAACCCTTGGGGTGGCCAATCTTGGAATAATCTTTAAACAAACAAGCTTTTGTGGCTAACCTAAATGACTCATCCACATGCTGTGGCTAAAGAGGGCTCAGGTAGCAACAGCTAAGTAAATTATACAGTTTCCTTTATTGCATGTTGCCACACATTAGATTATCCACAGCAAGCATGTGCATGAGAGTAGCAGCTTAGAATTTCCACACACAGGAGAAAAAGGATGTGAACTAGTGGTTGGCAATAATAAAAACAGGCAATACTGACGAGCATCTGGCAAGAGTCTTACAGCAGTAGAGAGTAATGCAGTACATCAGCAGGCACAGGCATGTTTTGCAACAGAGGATGAGCAGCAGCCTAAATAGGCCACCCTCTGGAGGGCTGAGCAGCGTCAGATATGCATGAAAGTGTGTATCGGAATGTGGGCATGTCTCCAAGTATCTGTCTGAACAACTAGATTCTCAAGCTGAGCCCTGTTTATTGTTATTTTAGCTGTCAATGACACCATTTTTGAGTTCAAATTATATAATGAAAATGATCTTACAGTAGAGATCTTCAGGTTTAATTTGAGGGTATTTGCATTCAGAAAGGGGCAAACAGTGTAGGAATTAAGTTCTTTTCATATGTGATCCCCTCTTTATAAGGGACCAAATGTAACTGAAAACTGACTCCTCAGCTGATCCATGGCTTGGTGCGTGTTATTAGCACTTTAGTTTATTAACAAGTCAGCAGATAAAAGGACTTAAGTTGACTTCAAATTTTGCATTTGCATACGCAATCTGATGCTGTTAACGATCAGTTTTAAGCACAAAGAACTGTTCCTGCTAGTGAAGCAAGACATCATTCAAAATGAAAAATCAACACAGCAGAGAGAGTAAAAACATTAGGCGCGGTCAAATCATTCATCAAATATATTCTTCGAAGCAAAGAACACACTTATGAGCTCAGGAACCTATCATAATTACAAGCCGTCACTCCAGCATACTCCATGGGAACTCCTGCCCCAATGGAAAGCCTTCATTTGAAAAAACTAGGTTTTGTCTGGCAGCGAACGGTCATGCTGGGCACAACTTTCTAGGTACATAGCTCTGACATTTCCTTGTTATTTGTTTAAAGTTCGTTGCTAGTGTTTTCCTCACTATATATTTCTGTCCGTATTAACTCTCAGATAATTTAGTAGTTATATCTTTTGCTAGTACATGTCCAAACATGCTTAATTTATGTGGAACTATTAGAAATAAAACTGTACAAAAGTTGGAACCATTTTCCTCTTAATTTGAATTGTTCGACTTGCCTGTACGTTGGTAACATACAATTTGATTGGTAGGAGAATACTCTTCTCATGGCATCCTACCATTGAGGTCCGAGTTGATGCTGAGGGTTACGGAAATGTACAAAGATGTTCTGGTTGCTCAGGAACACCAGGAAGGCACCAATAATAATTGTGATAGATGACAAGAATTCTCTAGGGAACAAAAAGCCCTCCCTACTGCTCTGCCAGAGCATGTTAAATGCACATCCGTTGATAAATGCGTTGCATGATACTTTCATAAAATAATGAACCCATCCATACTGAAAACATTTTTACTCTTCTTGTTAATTAAACCATTAAGTTGTGATGAAAGTAATGGAAAGCAATGTTGCTGAAAGGTGGAGAGGGTGATTTGAAACAAGTCCAACTTCTGTTTCCCATTAAATTAAATTATCCCTTGTGAATGTTTGTGATTGACTTGATGAAACAATTACTACCCGGTTGGAATGCATTGCTTCACACTTTCTAAAAGTGAAAGGGTTCATAATGAAGGCAAGATAAATAACTGTGGGAGAGACCTAAATTGGGAAGGTTTTCTTGTTTTCACAGTGAATTATACAGAAAATAATGGAACAAAAAAATGTTACTTTCTCTGCCTTTCTGTGAACTACATGAAAGTAATGGAGAAATGCAGGGGTCAAAACACATACAAATACAGTATACTACACTCACAAAGGACTTGCGTGATTACAGTAATTCCAGCCTTTGTTTACTGAGGTGAAATTATAATGAAATGTTTTGATGTCTTTATGAAGTTGCTTTTAAGATGCCTTGCATTTGAAATATCACATTTTCAGTTTGACAAGAACTGCATTAGGTATAGCCTGTCCTGTATCTCCACCTATTACAATAGCTTTATTCCACCTTGTTTCTGTCCAGTGAGCCATTTTTGAAGGCTAGCAACTGGACTTTCATTTCATTATCATGAAAGCTTTTCTGGCTGTGCAGGTTCTCCGAACCTTTCAGTCCTAAGGCATCAATTTGCAGCCTTGGCTGGTGCATTATCCAAATCTTGAGGTGATTTAAAAGCAATTATTTATAATATGCTTGGATATTCCGCCTTTTTCTTTCTAGTTTATGAGTGCACTATATTTACAAGTGATAAAGCCTTCCTTTTAGAGTTGAGCTTGCATAAACCTTCCGACGCTTTCATTTCAAAATCCATTCTTAAAAAAAAGAAAAGCTGCGCAATTTATATTGGCTGTTGATGTCTGAATAATGCAGAGGAGAAAAGTTTAGGCCTGGATTAAAGTTAGCAAATAATATCAAACTGGAATACATATAATTGCAAATTAAGTGCTTAAACTATTAAATGCATTTATTTATTTATTTACTGACTTTATATGAATTCCATGGAAAATGAGGGCCCACCTGTCAAATACTCACAAGATGCAGGCAAGGTCTATACCTGACATCAAGGAAATATGCAACATTTTAACGGTCGTCTCTCTTTATTTAGTAGTGCTGCTGTCTGAACTTGGCTTGTGTAAAACAGAAAAAACTGCCAAGCTTGTGCACACAAAAATACGAGTTACACAAAAAAGCATTAATATTGCAGTGCAACTTTGTATGGTCCTGTTTATCTATAGATTGTTGTCTCTAAAACACCAATTAGTGTTTTTTAATTTTTTCATTTGTGGGTATTAACCTTTTCCACCCAGAACATGCATTCAGAGGGATAATATTCCTCCTCTCACCTCGCCTTAAAGTGCATTACTTATCCAAACTCGTTCCCATTTATATTTCCTAATTAGCAACTAAGTATAAATTCGTTTATTCGCGAGGATGAATTCCTCATCAATTACTGTGCATTTTCCCTCAGCTTGCTTTACTGTTCATTGCAATAATTATCAAGTATTTTCCTATTCGCATTAATGGAGACATGAAAAGTCAATGTCTTTTGAAGCGTCTGAATTCCTGTAGCTTACAAAACGTTAAATATTTTTTTTCTGTCCAATCGGCTTGATATTTATTAGAAAACAATGCGGTTTTTCCAACTCAGGTCCGCGTGTTAAGTTTGCTTTTGTAAAATTAAAACTTTGTCTACAACCAGTGACATTAATGCAGGTTAACTCTCTACCTGTTTCCGATTAAGTATTGGACAATTAATTGAATTAATTGGCTGCGCAAATAGGCAACCAGTAAGATCCATTGCCATTAATGAGTGAGATGAACAGCTTTGCATCAGAGAGGAAGCCTACAATATGACATCGCATGGATGGAAATCATCTGAAATTTCTCAAAATTCCCTCTTGAAGTAAAATGCTATGTTGTAAATGCTGCTGAAGATGCTATTTAGATGAGGTTAAGATTTTGTTTCTAATTAATTAATTAAATGGATAACTGTCATTCATACAGTCTCATATTATAGCCTTCCTACAACTTTCCTAGAAGCTGGACTATAAGATTTTGCCACCTAGAAAGTTTGACGCGTAGCATGGATTTAAAATGATAATAAATGCATGCCATATGTTGAACTTTCATGATGTACAAATAACCAATTTACGAAATTATTCAATTACCAACGCTTCAATGTAAGAGCAGTGGTAATTTAATAAATAAATTATGATCTCATCACGACTACCGGTGAGCAACTGCGCTTCCCCATAAATGTAGCCTTTTGAATGCTAAAAACATTCTGATGAAAAGAATGCTCGAACGTGAGATGGAATTCAGGGAAAGCACTGGATTAATTAATTATTTGTTTGTTTTTTCCCATCTCTACAATACCACTATTAAGTACGTTGTCATTGTAGCCCTTCGGTGATATCTGTCATTTCTTAATGCTTCCTCAAAAATTACACGCTTATATATTGGTATTGATTATTCAGAAAATAATTTGTGTAATTTGTGTGGAACAGCTTGAAAGCAATTATGTTTTTAAGGATCAGAGGCTTCCGGCATGCCATAATGAACTTTTCCCTGATACCTGGAGCTTTTGGGTCGAGGAGTTCAAAATGTAAGAAAATGCAGCAGGAGTTTACTTAGCACTTATGAGCTTCTCAGATTGTCAAAAGCATTCTGAAAGGAAAATTAGAATAATTAGGAAATTGCACATATATGATAGGAGGGAACACATGCAAAGAAAAGTGTTCTTGAACGTTGATTTCCATTACATGGAAAATTCATTGGAGAGGTTTGTTTATCCAGTTTTACACTGTTGTGTAAATAAAAGAAATGTACATGTGCACTCTTGTAATGTCTTTATGCTAATTCTTGTCGGCTCAATGTTGAGACTGAATTTCTGATTCATTTTGCTAATGATACACAACATATTCGATCTTTAAAAAACATGAATGGAAAAAAAGCATGTAGCTCTCTGAGAGGGCTTGGCTGGTGAAACCTCTACATGCTGGGATATTTCATGTGGGAGTAAAATTCTCAATTCTGCAGTGGACTTGAAGCTGAAGTGAAAGCTCAGTCAGGACGACTGAAGATTGCATGGTTCGGCCTGTAGTTTCTCAGTCAATCTCCCTTTCACTCCTCCCTCGCATGTTCCCTCATAATTTCTGCTTTTATTGTCTGGGGCAGTCAGTTGAGAAGTCAGATATCCTTTCAGCTGATCATCCCAGTCCAATAGCACAGTGGCACACCCACACTGTTATCCCATCATCTTGCTGCTGTCTTTTTAAATATGACTCTCTTTCAGTCTTTAATATGTTCAGGCTTCTGTTATGTATGATTCACCATGCTGGTACTTGTGGCAATTTTCTATCTTGCTTTGCTGCTAATTCTGGGGTTATTATATCAGATTTGGAGACTTCATTGATCAATGCTGACTAAATGGTACCCATTCATATTTCATGGGCAAATTGGAGCAGTGCTATGATTATCCTTTGTAGGGTTTATTCAGGTTCAGAAATGATTAAGTTCCTAAGTGCTTAGGGCGTCACCCCGGCTCTGGCTCACGAGCCCTCTCAGCCCCGATGGTGCTGTCAAAGCATTTTACACAAGATTCAGTCTTGCAGCAGTCCCTCAAGCCAAACAAATATGCTATCATTTCTGCTTTACCAGTCCTGCAAACTCAAAGCACAGATAACAACTGGTCAAGTTATCGTCACTGATTGGTGTAACTCAAGGTACGATGAATGTTTTATCAATATTGAGCGTGATGCCCACAATAGTGTGATCACATCTGTGATATAATTTTTGGTTTTGGTTTGTTTTATGATGTGAGTGAATATCTGTTTTGTTTTGTCTTTTGAAAATGTTGTCTTTTGTTTCTTTATGTGAGTACGTTAGTTCTAAGCCAGTATGGTACAATTGCTGTGGTAATTGTCCAACAGTAGGTGGCAGTGTGAGACTGTGGTTGCCCTGGAAATCGTAACAAATATGTGCAACGCTGTTTTCCCTCACAACTGGGGACATTCAGCAAAAGCAAGCCACGTCTCCTGACTCAATGTTATTTCCCTGTATCGCAGGATATATATAACATGGGTGCTGTGGTCCGGTACCCGTAACAGTTTATTGGGGGCTCGTCCGGGATCACCCCCCCTGCCTTGTGGCAGGAAGTCGATCCAGTGATTTTGCAACCTTGGACCAAAAGTGACCCGATGCAACCAGCGAGCGACATCCAGTCTAAAGATCTTCTGGTACCATTGTTCCTGTCTACTAATAAAGAAATGTTCTTCTGCATCTGAAGAATAAGGGCTGTGCTGTACAGAAATAACCACTCATCCAGGACAGAGACTGAATAGAGTTCCTGGACTGTGTGACCCAGCGCGAGGAATAGGGAAGCAACCATGACAGACGGTGAGAGGAAAACTTTGGTGTGGGCCATCAAAAAAGACCTGCTCACCCTCTCTGCAGATGAACTGTTCCAGATTGCCAAATCAGTGGGTCCAGTGCCAGGAGTGGACCAATCTCGTGTCATGCCATCGGATGAGGAAGGATGCTTCATGAGCAGCTTCATGAACAGTAAGCCCTTACCAGAGACAGAGGATCTAGGTATGGCACACTTATTAGACTTGAAAGATGTAGTTGATGCAGCCATTCATGGTCATGTTTCTGGTTCACAAGTGCATGTAACAGATGGTGTTGCATCACATGAATCATTTTCAAAACTACAAGTTGATATTGTCGATGTTGAAGTAAATCAAGGTAATGTTGACATTAACTCAGCTTTAACTCAGGGTAGAGAGGCCATTGAAGTTGTTACTGCTCGTGCAACTCACCATACAGCCACTACAGCTAGAGCCACACATGACACAGATCTGCAGAGGATGCTTGCTAGTTATGAGGAGCTCAGTAAAAAAATAATGCAGTACATCCCCACACCCACTCCACAGTCTGCACCTGCGCCACCTGTGCAAAAGCAGCCCATGTCACAGAGTAGAACTGCACCAGACACCAGGTGTCTAAATGAATACTCCACACCTGTGACACATGACAAGATGGTCTCCCTAAGAGAGCTTGCTTACCTCCATCACACGAAATTTAAGATTCAGGGGGTCAGATTGGGGACCAGGGGTCGGATATTAGCTACAACAGTGTTTGCCGGCAGATTAAAGAAGGTATAAAGGAGTAGTTCAGTGATGCAGAAATTGTAAGAGCTGTCTTCAGAGTTATTAAACTTGGCAATTTCAAGGACATGTTGATGAACAAGGATGATCTAAGTGTAGGAGAGCTGAAAGGCTTTCTCCATTCTCACCTGGGTGAGCAAAGTAATACAGAGCTGTTCCAAGAGCTTATGTGCACTAAACAAAAAGACAATGAGACACCACAACAGTTCTTATACAGGGTCATAGGACTTAAACAAAAGATCTTGCTGGCCTCAAAACATGTCGACACTGATGTCAAGTACAATGCAAGTACAGTACAAGATGTTTTCCTCCACACTGTGTATCAAGGCCTACGGCATAAACATGGCGATTTCCACCGAGAGCTCAAACCGTTGCTTGGAGATACCAGAGTGACTGAAGAAGCAATCTTAAAACAGATGAAAAAAATAAGGAGTGATGAAAGTGAACGTCAGCAACGGTGGTCCAACCACCCGCCAAATACTCACAAATGCACACAATGCTCAGCTAGAGGTCAATGCTGCTCCTTGTCCCATTGTCAAGTAGGAAAGCTCAGATAAGAAACCAAAGGTAGATGTCATTCAGCAGTTAACAGAGAAAGTCGAAAAGCTTACAAGTCTGGTTGAGCTCATGCAACAACTAATGCAGACACAAAAATCAGAACTGGTTAGCCACTGGAAAGGCAAAATAGATTAGAGGAGAGAGAAAGTATATGGCTGTGACAAGTGTGTTGAACAAAATCGTACTGATTGTCCTTACTGTTTCCACTGTGGTAAAGAAGGCCACAGAGCAGTGGCCTGTCTGAAGAGACCGACCTGTCAAGGAAACTGGAGCCGGTCCCTGTCGAGGGACAAACAGTGACCGAGTCCCAACCACTGTCTCAACCTGATACATGTCAGCCTGACAAAGAGAGAATGACAAAGTCTAACACTCAAGCAAAACACAAGGTAACAGAGAATCAGAGACAGAATCAGACAACCAGTACACCTATTCATGATTTACCGAACAGCAAAAGTGAATGCCTGGCTAAGCTCATTGGAAGAAAAGCTCTCACCCAGTGCAACCTAAATTGCTTAGCAGTCAGTGCTCTACTGGATATGGGTGCGCAAGTAAGCATTATTGGTAGAGACTGGAAAAACAAGTACTTGCCCGACACCACTGTTAGACCACTGAGTGAAATTATTGATGATGAAGAAGAGCTAAGAGTTTATGCTGTTAATGGTGACATACTTCCGTTTGATGGCTGGGCTGCTCTTACGGTCAATTTGATGGGGAATGAGAATCTCAATTTGTCAATCACTGTGCCTTTTCTTTTTAGCAGTCTTGCTTTGCTGAGGTCACTGCTGGATTTTAATGTGCTGGAAGAAATGATACAAGGACAGCCCGAAAAGCTGGCTCCAACCCTCAACAAACTACTCTGTAATGCCATGTTGATACCAGAGGAAAAGGCGAAGCTCCTTGTGACCCTCATCCAGACTGACAAACCCTCTGTGCAGCGCGAGCGCCTACGAACAGGTAAACAAGACACTGTCATGCCAGCAGGTAAGGTGACCTGAGTCAAGTGTCAAGTCCCGCCCACTATGAGTTCATCTGACTCAGTCTTCCTGTTTGAACCAGATGACAATAAACTACTACCAACTGGGTTGGATGTAGTTGAAGGCTTGTTCGAAGTACAGAATCCAAGGAAAACAAAACATGCAGTCACATTAACGAGAAAGAAGGCCCTTGGCAGCATCGACTGTGTTGAAAAAGTGATTGAAACAGACTCACCTGAAACACCTGAGCCCACAGTAATGGTTAGCCGTGCTGTTTCGAAATCCACTGGCACCAGCCCATCTCCATGGCAACCTCCCATCGACCTCAGTCACGTTGATTATGAGCAAAAGGAAAAAGTCAACAAAATGCTTTGTGAAGAATCTGGAGCTTTCGCATGTGACAGCAATGGTATTGGATGCATCCCAAGTCTGCAGATGTCAATCACCCTTGAGGATGAAATCCCTGTACAGAGAACGTACTCTTCAGTTCCAAAACCACTGTTTAAAGAGGTGAAGGAGTACATTCAAGAACTGTTGTTGAGAGGATGGATAGTCAAATCCAAGTCCTTGTATGCTGCTCCAGTTGTTTGTGTCAGGAAGAAAGGTGGCAGCCTGCATCTGTGCATCGATTATCGCCTCCTGAACAAGAAGACTGTCCCAGACTGACACCCGCTGCCCAGGATACAAGACCTGACAGACACCCTTGGTGGCAATGCCTGGTTTAGTATCCTGGACTAAGGTAAAGCCTTCATCGCTGAGGGTTCGCGCCACTTCACAGCCTTCATTACTCCATGGGGTGTCTACGAATGGGTTCGTATCCTATTTGGACACTCAAATACCCCTGCAGCATTCCAGCGTAGCATGGAGGAGATGTTAGGCCCCCTCAGAGATGAATGCTGCATCCCATATCTTGATGACATACTCTGCTATGCCAAAACATTTGATGAACATGTCGAGGCCCTCCGCAGAGTTCTCCAGGCTGTCCAGCGTCATGGAGTAAAGTTAAGACCTGAAAAATGCAAACTCTTCAGGCAAGAAGTCAGGTATGTGGGTCACCTTGTGTCAGCTGAAGGGGTCAAGATAGACCCAAAAGACCTGGAAGCTGTCCAAACCTTGACAAACAAGAAACCTCAGACAGTTGGTGACATGAGGAAGCTCACTGGGTTTTTGGGCTGCGACCGTTCGTACATCCAGGATTTTTCTCGGTTTGCAAAACCGATCTATGAGCTGCTCCAAAGGAAGCCAGGGAAAGCCCAAATTCCAACAAGAGGGAAAAACACCAAATGACCATAGCTGCTTTTCCGAGAGCCTGTTAACTAGACCAACAAACATCAGGAAGCTCTCGAACAGCTGGTCACCCTCCTCACAAGTCCACCAAGTCCACCGGTCTTAGCATATCCCGACTTCGACTTGCCTTTCACACTTCATACTGACGCGTCAGACCAGGGCCTAGGAGCTGTCTTTTATCAGCGCCAGCATGGAAAATTGAGGGTCATTGGATATGGATCGCGAATGTTGACACCAGCCGAACACAATTACCATCTGCATAGTGGAAAACTGGAGTTTCTTGCATTGAAATGGGCGGTGTGTGAAAAATTCCACGACTACTTATACTATGCTCCCTGTTTCACTGTTTACACAGATCACAACCCATTGACCTATGTCATTAGTACAGCAAAGCTCAATGCTGTCGGTCATCGGTGAGTTGTGGAACTCTCAGATTTCCGGTTCAACATCAAGTACAGGCTTGGAAAGTCAAATGTGGATGCCTTCCTTTGGATCGGGAGAAATATGAAATATCTTGTACAGAGGAGTTCTTGAATGATGTAGTGCGTACTACATGGGACAGAAGTCGAGTAGCAGAACTGAAAGACATAGCCTAGGTTGCAGCACTCAATGTCTCCTCCCCAGATTCTCACCAGCAGTCTCATTCTCACCTGCCCACTATTAGCCATGATGAGCTTGTGAAAGCCCAAAGAGAGGACCAAGACATAAACAGGATAATCGAGGTGAAGAAGTTGAACACAAAACTGACAGATGAAATATGCAACAGAGTAAGTGGAGCCACCCGAAAGCTGCTTCATAAGTGGAGCAGATTATACCTCAAAAACGACCTCCTTTACAGACAGACGAATGAGCAAAAGCAACTAGTCCTTCCTTCAAAGCACAGAGCCTTAGCTCTAAAACATCTTCACAATGAGATGGGCCATGTTGGCTCAGAAAGAGTACTCCACCTTGCAAGGGAGGGGTTCTAATGGCCCTTTATTGCTAAAGAAATTGAGGACTATGTCACGCGGAAATGTCCATTCATCAAAGCTAAGAAGCCTGTACATACAGCCCCATACTCACCTGTTATGGATGCACCTCCGCACGCTTCATCTCCACACCCATTAGTTCCAAACATCCCACCTCTTTGTATGCCATGTTCACACCCCATCTTTTACAGACAGACACCATGCATCCCATATGCTTACTATGCACCAGCCGCATACACTCCATCCACGATGTTTGTCTGTTAAATAGAGATTTGAGGAGTAAGGAGCCTGGTTATAAGTTTGAGATGAACGTTTTGAGAAATGTCAGGAGCCATTTTTATTTTGTGAGGGAACGTGTGATGCCCACAATAGTGTGATCACATCTGTGATATAATTTTGGTTTGTTTTATGATGTGAGTGAATATTTGTTTTGTTTTGTCTTCTGAAAATGTTGTCTTTCGTCTCTTTATGTGAGTACGTTAGTTCTAAGCCAGTATTGTATAATTGCTGTGGCAATTGTCCAACAGTAGGTGGAAATGTGAGACTGTGGTTGCCCCGGTGTATGTAACGCTGTTTTTCCCTTACAACTGGGAACATTCAGCAAAAGCAAGCCAGGTCTCCTGACTCACTGTTATTTCCCTGTATTGCAGGTCGGTAACACTTCAAAACTACACAGAAAGTGTTGTAATCTGTTAGCTAATGCTCAGAGATAGTTTCGGTTCAAGTAAAAGAGTAAAACGAGTGGTGAAAGAATGTGTTTGTCTCAGTTTTATCAAAACGGCGCCTGCCGAGAGTAAGAAAAATGGCGCTAGCTAGTACATTTGTTTTGCCTTGTACTCTGTTGGCGACCATGCTAACTGTAAAATATTGGTGTGGGCTGTACGTCTCCATTGTTTCAGTCAGATTTATTCATTGGTTGGCTCCATAATTTATCGGATGTGTTTAAGGTGAATATTACGTTTGAGTTATGTTAAGAAACTGTTGATAAATGGTTACGGGGTAAAATGTCCAGTTACTACTAATACTGTTGTGTAAGCCCATGTGATACTAGATAGTATCTTCTTGTCAATGCATTTATGATGCAATGATTGACAAAACCTATTTGGAAAGATGGATAAAGAGTAATGGGAATGATACAGAGATAAAGATTGTTTATTTTTAGGTTTGAAATTTAATTTTAAGTGTTCTATGAACATGGAAAAATGTGTCTAGAGACATTAAATATGCAGTAATAGTAAATACTAATTGAATGTGAAAAAGGGACAATGCGCATAGTATATGATGTATGAGATGTGAATAAAAACAACTGGGGACATTCAGCAAAAGCAAGCCACATCTCTTGACTCGCTGTTATTTCCCTGTATCGCAGAATATATATATATATATATTTATATATATATATATATACACTCAGTCAAAAAAGAAACTTCACACTCATAAATTTCTAAATATTTTCTTGAACTTAATACAAGAGATATTATTATTATTATTATTATTAGGGGTAAATGCGTTGTCAAAGACATCATGACACACAGCAACTCCGACGTGCACAAGCATGCAGCACGTGCGAGCATACATCAAGGTAAAAGCATGTTTCCTCGTGTTCCTAGTCACGTGACCTTATGAGACACGTGCAATTGAGCCCACATTAGCACGGTAGAGTGACATCTCGGAAAAACAAGTTCTTACAGTCAATTATCCGTTGATTTGCAATGCCACGACTGTCAAACATTCAACGTGAACGTGCCATTGGCATGCTGAATACGGAAACGTCGGTCACTGACGTTGCCAGGGTTGTGGGATGCAGTCGACGGACTATCCATGATCTTCAGACACGTCTCCAACAAACTGGCACCACAGCAGACCGACCTCGTTCGGGTAGACCACTGGTGACGACACAAGCAGAAGACCGACAAATCGTCTTTTGCGTAATCGATTTCTCACTGCAATGTCCACTAGGAATGAATTGTTTAGAGGTCGTGTGACTGCCCAAACCATACGTAATCGCCTGAGCACTGCTCGTCTCCATGCACGTCGGCCATATCGTGGACCAATTTTAACCCAGTTACACCGACGTCAACGGCTTCTCTGGGCACAACGACATCTGAGATGGACTCAGCGTGAATGGAATAGGGTCGTTTTTAGTGACGAATCCAGATTCACTTTGCACTTCGCTGATGGGAGAGTTAGAGTTTGGAGGAGACACGGTGAACGCAACGCCCAGTGTTGTGTGCAGGAAGTGGACCGTTTTGGGGGCGGTAGTGTTATGGTTTGGGGTGCCTTTAATGGTCCTGCCCGTTCCCGACTGATGGTCGTTCAAGGAAACCTAACTGCTGCGGGATACAGAGCTTTTGCCATTCATGGCAGCTCATGGCCCAGGTCTGACATTCCAACACGATAATGCCACACCTCATACGGCCAATTTAACGCGGAATTTTCTTAGGAATGCTGGCATCAATGTCATGGAGTGGCCCTCAAGGTCTCCCGACCTTAATCCCATAGAACATGTATGGGATGTGTTTGGCAGAAGACTCCGTCAAGTAAGGAACCCTCCACAGAATTTGCAGGAACTTGTTGGTTCAAATATGGCGACGCATCCCCCAAGCTGTGTTCAGACGCATCATTCAATCCATGAGGAGACGTTGCGTCGCAGTTGTGAACGCTCATGGAGGGCATACGCGCTATTGACATGCTTTCATCAAGTTGTAAATTACCATTTTTACTCTCTTACATTTCCGTAGCATTTCCGGTGGAACTGGTTACATTATGAACATGATTTTTATGGTACACCGTCCTTAATGGGTACAGAATGGAATTAAATCATTATTTAAAACCACTTTTCTTGTATGTTCAACTTATCGACCTCCAAACGAGCAATTTAACCGTCAGCCCAGGCAGCAGAGCACGTAGAATAACATTAAAAATCAGTCCATTTGAAATCATTAAGGAGTTTGCATTACGTTCCCCATATGCGTTTCCCAAATTCATAATACGCTAAGTTTCTCAGCCTAGCTTGCTCTGAGTAACTTTCAAATTTTATCTATTTCTTTTTCTAAAACGTCTACAGAGCAATCAAGTGCACTAATTTAGCTGGCTTGTAATGGCGAATGGCTTTTAAACCAACTTTTCAGTTACACCAGAAAGCACCCCCTTTCATCCTTTAAAAAAATGGCATCCCTTCGGATTCAAGTAAGAATCTAAACCAATGTACCTAGTGCTTCTCACATTTGGCTGTAGGAGTACTTCTGTAGAAGCAGTTCTTTAATTTACTAAGTTTAAAAGCTGAGTTTACGCTCCACCTCTTCCTTGGCAAATTTCTTTTGTCAGAATGGACACTTCTTTGAGCTACCTCTTCTCTAGCTAATTCAAAACACCCGACGTCTCCCATCTCAAGAAAAGATTGGTCCAGCCTCTCCCCCTGCGTTCCTAGGCGAAATAGGAAAATGCTGAGACTTAAGACATCGAAGGTGGTAATAACACAGTCATGTTCTCCATTGCTTCATTAAGTTTGCAGTGAAAATGGTTTCACAGGTTTTGTTCATGCTAATTCTGCATGATATGATTTTGGTCATCCTTCTGAATTGCAAAAAAAAAAAAAAAAATGATGAGATGGCATGTTAAATTTGAAAATTAAAACTGAAAGCAGTGATTTGTGAATTACACTATCTTTGGCCTGTATGACTTTGACAACAATTATTGAAAGGTTGCTGGTTCACCAGTAAATGACCCCATTCCCTCCCCAGTTTTTCTAATCAGCTGTACTGTATGCACTTGATCTCACTGCAGTATTAAAAGCACTCGGCTGGCAATTGCATATGACTGGTCGTCGGTGGCTGTGCTTCGTCATGCTTATTATTTTGCTGCACTCTTGAATTTATTATTTTCAGTGTTTTGACAACTTTGGTTGGGTCCAAAAATTGCTGAATTTTCAACCCCCCCCCAAACCATTGCTTTAAAGGGGAACTATGCAGGATTTTGGCCGTAATTATTGTGCCTCGGAGTCACTGTGATGGTTAAGAGACTTGTTATGGGGAGAATGGGGCTTATCTGCCTGCTCCCTAGTATATCTTGGCTGAAAACCGACCTTGCAAGATCAGGTCCACCGCCCCGGTGTCCCAAATCTCGTCGCTGGATGGAGCTATCACGAGAAACGAACTGCTTTACAGTATGAGACAAAAATACTCCCCGGCTAGTAATAAAAGGAAGACAGCTTCTCTTCACTGGTGTTACGATGGCGGAGCCGGTGAAAAAGAAGAGGTGGCCGTTGTCAGAGGAGGCGAGGAAGAGAAAGCAAGCGTCTGACTGAGCGAGAAGTCAGACACGAGTCAATCTTGGTCAAGCTCTTTCAGAATGGAGAGAGCTCAAGGAGAAAAAAGCATGCAAATCAGATGCCGACCTGGCGTTGTTGCTGTTGCACTTGTAAGTATCATTGCGAAGAAATGTATGTATTCCTTGTATTCATTCGTCGTTGCCCACTCTTCATGTTTGCTGTTGTTTGTAAAGGCCTTTGCGCGATTATTGTATGAGTGCTGCTTGATGCTTGTTAGCTAGCAGAGATGTTAGCATAGTTACCGGTAAACACGTTTTTTTTGTCACGTAGCTGATACTTATTTTAGTACATCGTCCTGTTTCTGCCACAGGAGTGCAATTTTACTATGAGCCACATAACTTCGTCAGCCGAATCTAGGTTTTGTGAGTTTTGTGCAGTTCGCTATTTACATTGTGTAGTTCAAGATTCGTTAGAAGAGCAACTAGAAGAGCGTGTTACGAAAACATTGCATCTAATAAATATCGGTGCTGAGGGAAAAAAAAACTCAGAAAACATGAACAAAAAAGCTGCAGTTATCCTTAGCCTTTTACTGTTTCCCGTAATTGTTTTGTTTGTGTCAGATATATATATATCACAAGTTTTATGTTGTATATGATTACAAACCTCGGTAGACATCGCTTCAGGACTGCCTTCTTGCCGGCTTCGTTGTAAACAAATGCACATGGACGGGGGGCGGTGGAGGTGATGGCCGTGAGATTTTTACAACAGTTGTGTGAAATTTGCACACCGGAACTATAGGGGGAGCTGCGGAGAGGGAAAAAAGCACCAAACCAATGAAGAAGCGAGCGATTTCCAACCAACTTACATAGTGCTTCTTTAAGTAATTCCTGAATAATTGCTGGCTATAGAACATTCATTGCATGTCGGTCATGGCTTACCTCGATCATTGCTGGGTAGGCACCAAAAAAAGAAAAAAAAAGACTCAGGGCAGATGTTTTCTATCAGAAAATTACTACCATTTTCAGTTTTCTTCTGTTTGCATCCCCATGCAAGACCAAAAGGTAGGCTAAGAAAAGGTATAACAAAATCTAAAGAGTCAAAAACCTGTGAATCTTCTCCTCCAGATAGTTGCTGAAAATCTTTAAAGTTCTTTGAGTAAATTAACCAATCATCTAGTCCTGCACATGTACTTTTAGTCTGATTTAACTCCGAGTTATTATATTCATTCATCTTCAAAAGACAGTTGCTTGACAGAAAATTTATCAAGCTAATCCACTTGCATGCATTCTTGTTCATAGTTTTGGCATCCTTTGGCCAAAGGTAATTTAATGACTTGCCACACATCATAAAAATTACTTTTATGATGTAATGCATCTGATAATTTTTCTTAGCATGCCCTTCTTGTAGCCAATACATTGCATTCAGATTTAGCAGACCACATGCCATTGCTGGCTCATACATAGCATTCAGGTCTGAGCAGTGTCCGGAGGTTGAGTTGACATCCAGTATTGCCAGGACTTTGCATGCCTACTGGTCTTTGCCTATTCTGAACAACTTGGAGACTTGCCAATACGAAGCACTGTGCTACTGGATAACCAATACTGCACACAGCCAAAAAATGAAGTTTCCTCAGACTGACTTGTGCAACCAATAAAGGGGATATCAGCATGTCAACCCATAGTGCACCAGAGAGGAACCCAGACTTGCACTGAGTTAAGAGCCCAGACTTGTGACCCATCATTTACACCTTTTCTGTGACTCTCAAGACAACTTTCTGTCATCTCTTGAAATCATTGTGCAGGAGGACAGACTGGATTGCGAATGAAAATTGCCATCATTAGCTGTAGTTCTGTGTAGTCTTAACTACAAGCCCTTACTGGTTCATGTCACGTATACTTTGGTTCATTGCGCTTTAGGTCGTTTCTGTGTGCACGTCATTGCTGGCTCACATTGGACTCCAGTTTACTTTGGTACACAGAGGAGTTCAGGGTTGACTCAATGACTGCAAGGTGCCCAGGTCCTGTCGCTACAAAACAAGGCCAAATCATGACCCCTCCACCATTATGCTTGACAGTTGGTATGAGGTGTTTACGTTGATACACTGTTTGGTTTGTGCCAAACATGCCACTGTGCATTATGGCCAGACAACTCAATTGGACATTGTTCCAGAAGGCTTGTGATTTATTCAGATGCAACGTCGCAAACCTAAGCCGTGCTGCCACGTTCTTTTTGGAGAGAAGAGGCTTTCTGCCGGCAACCCTTCCAAACAAGTCATACTTGCTCAGTCTTTTTCAAATTGTTCTGTCCTGAACTTTAACATTTAACATGTTAACTGAGGCCTGTAGAGTCTTAGATGTAGTTCATGGGTTTTGTGCAGTTTCTCTGAGCATTGCATGGTCTGACCTTGGGGTGAATTTGCTGGGACGTCCACTCTTTGGAAGATTGGCTACTGTCATGAATGTAGCTAAGGTAGGTAGGTAGCTAAGTCCTCAGTGATTTATCCATCATAATTCATATGATCATTTTCCTGACAGATATTCACAAAATAACAATCAAGGCATTTGTTTGTTCAAGGAACATACTGTATTGCTCAAGGTCAGGGAGTGCAGTCTCAATTGTTTAACATGTCAAAACAATAATTAACCAACAAGTTGTTTACTTTTCCTGAGCAAAATATGAACTCTAACAGACTCTAACAATGGGCCTGTATAATTATAATTAAGTCAAATTAATCACAGCATATTCTATAATATACCTTTTTACAGTAATCACAATTAAAATAAACAATCCCTCCATAAGAGCAAAAGGAGGAGCTTAATGTTGGGCACCAGAGTCTCATTGAGATAAGAGGCCACTGTTCTATTATAAATTCAATTACATTTATCAATTCTCCAAATGTGTCCCAGTTTTATAATGTAAACAAAAGTAGCTGGTACTTTTAGTGGTTAGCCACTACCACAATTCACTGTACTACAGAAGACAATCAATAAATCAATAAGGATGACAATCAGTGTGGTCTACAGTTCATTGAGCATGAAACATTACAATAGCATACAATTTGCAACTAATTTGTAAGCATATTTTGTATCAAAAACAGGCAAAGAGGGCGTCCCGGTGGCTCATCGGTCTAAGTGCACGCACCATAAAGGCTGTGTCCTTCTCGCGGCGACTCGGGTTCGATTCCAGCCTGGGTCATTTGCCGCATGTCTTCCCCATTCTTCTCCCCAACCTTCTTGTCTATCTCCACCACATAACCGTCAAATAAAGGAAAAAATCCCCAAAAAAATCTTAAAAAAAAAATCCAACCATTATTTTTATGGTCAATCCGACCATTATTTTGATGGTCGCACAATGACCATAAAACATATGGTACGCCACGTCTATACCATAAATTTTATGGTTGTGTAGAATCTGGAAATATAAGTGACAAATGGCTGATAAGCTCAGTCCAGAGCCATGCCAGATAGCAATAAAACTTTTGTGGACTTCCAGGAGGTGGCAATGGTCTCACCACGGGGGGGGTTGTTGCAGGGCTCTGGCTGACACAATGCCCCTGTGCGAGTCATATTACTGGCCTAAGTCTTACGTTAAAGTCCAGTTATATTAATCTGTTTCAAATAATCTAAACCTCTGAGAAGAGCATAATATGTTTATATGTTCAATATCCTGTTAAGAAATCACTTATATACTTATAACCCAGTTAAACTATATATTAATTCATCTTAAGACTTTTTCATGAGAACTGCATCATATTAGTACATATTCATTTCATGTTTGGTTTTGTTATACTCGGGGGAATCCAAGGAGTTGAATGGAGTATGTTTCATTCCCATTGAAATTATGGTTCATTCCCTTTGGAAACTCCTGAGAATTCGGTCAGAATCCTCTCTGGTAATCACCCTATTCTCCTCTCTCTGCTGAAGTGTTTTATTACATCCTCCCAATGGTGGAAACCCAAAAACCGGATTCGACCCCTTCCAGGAGTTTATGGCCATGCTGCCTGGATCAAAGACGTGGTTTGGCTTAAAGCAAAGAGAAACAATCCATTCTGGGAAGATCGTATCCGATCTGTCCCCGCGTACGTTAGTGCGTGAGTAGCCTTTTCAATGATGTAATATCGTAATTCGAACTTCCCGTGCACATTAGTGCGTGTATCCTTTTCCTCCAGGTATGACTCTATTCTCCTTTTCTAAATTGTGTGTAACTTGTAATTGGCTTAGTGTTGATTTGTTTGATTTAAGCTTTAGCCTACCTGGTGAATAAATTATTGTCATTCCTTTAACCTTGCGTGGTCTCCGGGACTCTTAATCCTTTTATTCTTTTTCTAGCGTTGTTGACGGATACCTAGGGGTATAATCCCGACCGAGGTACGACTGGCCAGCGGCCCGGTATGGGAATTGGTTTTATTAAGTTGGAGAGACAACCATGATCTACTTACATAAAGGGTTTATGTATTGCCGGTTCTGGGATTTTAGCCTAAAGGAAACCCATGGACGAAAAGTCGGTTATCTGTTAAAATTCCCTGAAGGAACCCATGGGCGTGCATAGATCTGGGTTCGCTGTATTCAAGCCAAAAGATGCTGTTGCAGTGATGGCTGACTTCCAACCTCTAATCTAATCAACGAACCTAGGATCCGGTAACAGTACTAAAAACCCGGGAGTACATGTTAGCGACAGCGGTAGTCTCCTAAGAGTTCGAGGTGTAGTCACTCGAGACCCACGCAGGTTTCTCTAGATTATGGATTCTAATTCTAATTCTAATTTGGAGTCAGATATTTAACGAGGGTATCACTAAATTCATTATTATAAATTTATTATGGAGTCAGATTAATTGTAACCGTTGTGCTTTTGTGCCCCGTTGTTCGAACGGAGAAAATATATCCATTTTATTGTGATTCGCACCAGCCAGGACGTCGCGCGTGGTAATGCTAGGAATTCACACGCATATACCTTCAGCCCGGGCTCTTCCTCCCTTGGTCGAGTCGCGTGGGTTTTACAGTTGGCTGCGACCATGTTTTTTATTGTTGGTTCGACCATATCTGGCTAACAGTGTACCTCACTGTAGAATGAATGACTTCAAATTGTTTGGAAATGGCCTTATAACCCTCCCCAAATTGATGGGCAGCAACAGTTGCTTGTGTAAGATGACTGCTGATGTCTTTCCCCTTTGGCATTAAGTTAACATACACCTAAATGCTCCAGACCAGCAAAATGAAAAAACCTCTGTTTTTACAGAGGTGATCACACTTGCTGATGATCAATTAATCAAGTGCTTTTGATCAGCAACACCTGGCTACTAATTATCGCTTAATTCCTATGGAAGCAGTAAGGGTTTACTTAGCTTTTCACACATGGCTTCTGCATTGTGGCTGAATTTTTGTAAATAAATAATCGCACAGTGGAATCTGTCGTGTGTTGTTTTACACCTGAGGTTAGATTTACATCATGTTAGGACCTGATTAGGACCAGATGATTTTTTACTATGTCTTGATTTGTAAAACCATAGAACTGAAAGAAGGTGTACTTTCTTTTCTACTTGACTGTAATTTGTTGTACTCCAGTGTTAAAGGAGCATCAGTGTGCAATGTTTACTCTGCTTTATGTGACCAAATACTCACCTGCAAATAGTTTTCAGTTCAAATTCTAGATGCTATAACGTCCATTCTTCACAGAATTTTTGACTTTTACCAAACTCAACATGCATTGATATTGAGGCTATGTTTAGAGGGCATTACTACATATATTCAGCATGTAATATTTTCCTTTAGTCTATTTAGAGGTGCTGCCTATATGGACTCAGATCTCAACATGCTAATCATAATGCGTAATCATTTGAGCATTTGGTTAAAATTCATACAAACAGTTAAGAAACATTACCCATAAGTGGAAACTGTGCTGGTATCTATAGTTGCAAGGGGTGACTTTATTTTTAAAAAATGAACACCTGCTGCTTGCTCTGTCCATTAAAAAATGGCCTGAAAACCACCAACAGTGAGGAATGAATGAGTCTCAATGCACTGACTCTCGGAGAAAAAAGAATGGAAAATAAAAATTCAATATGCTTTTCAGCTGCACATAAAATGGAGGACAGGGAGAGATGTCTTTGGGCTCCTGATTGTGTTTAAGCCAGGGTGCCTTTATTGAAAGAAAAAAAAAAGGTTTTGTGTACCTACTCACAGGACTAAGCAACGCTTCATAAAATGTCCGTGCACAAATGCAAAGTTAGAATGGACAAACATTATCAAAGTGATCACAAACAATCATTCTGGGAAGCAGAATACAGTTTGTATAATTTTAGGAAACCAAAAATGAAACAGATTTGTTTATTTAAAAAGCTTGTGGGGAGAGTTTTTAGTATCCCCCGCCATGACACAAAATGGACCAGCGGATATTGCAATGGAGCTCGTCCATTTGTCCACATAAGTGGGGATAAGTGTTCTGAGAAACTACTTTACCGAGATGAATTAAATTTTGTTTGTGTGTATTGTAGTTGTACTATTCATGACTTTAATCGGGTTTGAAAATGGTGGCAAGGAATATTACTGACAATATCCTCCTGTTATTTAGTTATTATTGACTTTTCAGGATGGCCTGCTAAATTGGGGCAATTATTTTTTGTCTTCCTCAGAGAAACATCCAAGATTGTTACGTTTATAATATATTGATTAGAAGACTCAAATATGTAAACTTTTTATTCAGCTTGCATCAAATATAAAAGAGAAAACAACATTGGAAGAAAGCTGCCCTCTACCTGTCTAAGAATTCAGAAAATCAGCCTCTGAAATTGACTTTTGTTGTGTGGAAGCTTATCAAACATTCATAAAAATGTTTGTAATGGGAATATCATGTCTTACTGATAGATGCCCCATGTCATGACCCTGAAGTTGAATTTTTATTCAGACCAAGATAGCCAATATTTCACATGATTTTGAAAAATAATACTTAAAATAATGCAGGGGACATATTGTATTTTCTATTTGAAAGTATTCTTTTTAGTTTGAGCTATTGTTCAATTTTATTTGAAGTGGACTTCTTTTCATATGAGTTGATGAGTTGAGTATGGTTGAAATCTTGTTTTGAAGCAGGCTTTTTTTTTTGCATGCTTTTGTCTGGAAACGGCAAAGGACCAATCACATGGCTGCAGCCTTAAAAATGGAGTATGAAATTTTTCAAAAAATCACTTTTTGTCATATTTGTTAAAACTGTTACTATGACCTGACAGTGGGATGTGAGTCAGATGATCTTTGAGAAAATCAGAGTCATCTGGCTCTATCTAATGCTTCTAACTCCTTCTGCAAGATTTCATCGCTACCAGGACAAAACAACCAATCAGAGCCAGGAGGAGTGACTGACGATGACAATCATTTCTCGTGCACACGCAATTCAATCAGCTGTGTAGCCTAGTTGTGGGTGTTTCTTTACAGCTGGGCAAACGCTAGCCAGCATAAGCACTGCCATTTCTCATGGACTACCTTATTTGTGAGTTCAAACTTGAGAAGTTGAGAACGGGAGTATAAATTTCCAAGAACGCGAGGACACGGTAAGCTGAATCTGCAGTTTGAGACAGTTGCATTCTTGTCTCCTTAACATTTCAGCGTGAGAATTTATTTGTTTACCTTTCTCACAATTTTAATATTGTTAAAAATAAATAGTTATGTGCTTTTTCCTCAGCGGATGCTGTTGTCGCTGACTGTCACCAGAGAATGCTGTCACTCGCAGCCGTTTGGCGTTGCAAGCTCGGCTCAATAATAACTTTGTCGGTAGTTGGTTGCTAACGCAAGTGGGTGGCTGGTAGATACATCGTATATCACCACAGATGTATCTGAAATGCCATATAGCTTCATATGTAAGACGTCGATGGTTACAGTAACACTCCGTTGAGAATATCTCATGTTACAAACGTTGTGCTCATGGCTGACGTTCGCTTGTTTCCAGTGCTAAGGCTAGCTCAGTGGCTAGCTGTGTTTTATACATATTATGCTGTAACTCTATTTCTGATATGCCCAGGTAGTCATATTGGTTTGGTCTCTGACCTGAGGCCACATTCATAGGATACTTGTTGATGGTAAAATGTTATTTTTATTATTTCGCTGTGTTTGCACCTAGCGTTCACACTGCTCCGCTGATGATTCAGACATACAACACTGCATCCAGGCAACGGGATGCGAGACTCGCGCTCGTGCATGTGAATCAGGCTTTGGTCAGAGACTTGAGGGGAGGGGGTGGGTTTAGAGGTGAGGCTACATTCAAATCTTGCTTGCTTTTCCAAGATTGCATACTCCAGCTTTAATATTCAACTTACATTATACATTATCTTTAACATTTATGATTTTCTCTGTGTCTTTTTCTGCATGTTGCCCACATTATCCCATTCATAAAATTAATTTTGCAATTATTTTTCTTTTTATTTTAAGCTGAAAAATTGAACTTAGTTGTTTACATTGAATTTATTTTTAAAAAGGTAATTGGCCTATTTACTTATTTACTGAGGTATTTATCTGTCTTAACTCCTATCCATTTACGGCCATCCTTCAATAACCAGGGGGAAAATGCCAATGTTACTAGACTTTATGGTGAATAACATAATTTCATGAATCTCACTGAAACAACAAATATTTTTCCCATTTTAAAGTGCCCCTATTAGGGTTTTTCATTATTTTGATGTTGTAGCGTGAATCATAACGTTTTTACGGGCATTTAAAAGGTCTGTGTCAGATAACAACTCGAAGTCACCTCCAGAAGAAGCTCTCTCTGCTGCAAAACACACTGCACCAGAGCTGACTGAAATGCCCCAATCGCTTCTGGCCATTTTTTTCATCAATTGGAGATGTCACCTTTTGAATTTTCGCACCAAACAGATAATTTGGCACACCCTTGAATCAAGTGGGTTTCACCCACAAGGCTTAACCGGTATTTGTTTCAAAAGCGGAAATCTATTTATGGTAAGTGGCGTGAAAAGGGGCACGAACGGTGGACCAATCACAAGTGGGTGATCAAGTTGACCAATCACAGCACACTGGGGTTTTCGGGAGGGCGGGGGCAGGACTTTCAGTGGAGCGTTTCACAGACAGATACTGCAGAATTGGCAAGCATGAGAAAGGGGTGTTTTTTTTAAACAGTGATGCATTTAAACCTTTTTTCGTAGAGTTGAATACAAGAATGATCAGTGAAAAGTTACATAATAGGGGAACTTCAAAGCTTATGCCACTTCTATTATCTCTTTAAATATGTGGGTGTGTGATTCAACCATTCATGAAGTGTAGGACAACCTCACGTCGATCTGGTCCCAGAATCCAAGTGTTTCTGTTGTGCTCATGTAGCAAAACCAATGACCTGCAACTCTTCAGTAATGGCCTGACTTATGCCCCAGCAGTCCTGTCGTTGCCATTGATCCGAAACTGCCTGGCTTTATCTTTGCTGAATGTGAACTCTGGTCATTTATTTTTAATAATGTAAGACACTATTTTCTCAGAAAAGAAAAAAACAAAAAACATTTTCTATACAGCAGCTGTCATGAATCGTGTGAATGACCAACTGATGCATTGTCTGTTACGGTGCAGAGCTAAGCATTTTTGTTGATTTATTTTTAATGGGTTTTCCCATTATGTAAGCAATCATATCCATTACAAGTTATTTTTTAATTACTGTTCGCACAGTAAGGTCTTTTAATACTGGAGTTAATTTAAGGCTTTTAGTCATTCAGCATGTTGCTTGGATTGGGGCCAGGAAGAGCAGGTCCACTTGATCGTAATCAGGATCTAGATAAAAGGCATGACACAGCATTATGAAAACTCTTGCATGGCTGAGTGAGTCCATTTAAAAAATGCTGTTTTCTTAGGCATCCATAAAACACTAAATTATTTGCCATCCATCATGGAGCGTAATTTATTTTTTTCCACAGAAAATCAACAGAATATCCCTAAATTGAAACTCACCCGGGGCAAGCACCGCTTGAAGGCACTGTTAAGAGAGATTAAGCCTTTGTCTTTTATTTCCTACAGCCTGAATTTAGTGAAATGGGACAATGCAACACAAGGCAGGCCTAGATTTTTGTATGCCTAAGATATTATAGGGTCAAAAATTCAATTTGCATCCTCCCTGAAGTGCCATTGTATAATTTTTTTGGCTGGGTTTCAAATTTGTACCTTCTACCTTATCTCCATATCTCTCCTTTAATTAAGCCTCTCTCCTGTGAGTGCCTGTGCTTAACAGTTATATAATTTTTTTTAAATTATTATTTTTATTAAACCTTTATTTGACCAGCTAAGACTCAGTGAGATTTAAAATCTCTTTTTCAAGAGTGACCTGCCAGGTCAAGAGGGCTGCATAAATAAAAAGGACACATATAGGTTTCATACAAGGAAAATGACACGCAGATATCAAAACATTAAAAAAAAAAAAAATACATGAATAAGTAAATCAGACACAGAGACCATTTCTCATGCTTTCACATTCTGAATCCTTTAAAATGGAACAAAAAGCACTAAGAGAAATCAGTTCTGACAATCTCAAGTCCTTCTGAAGGATGTTCCAGGCAGAGGGGGCAGCATATTAAAAAGCTTTTTTCCAAACTCAGTGCGAGCACGCGGAACAGTCAAATGCAAAATATCTTGAGAACGGAGGTTGTAATGGCCTTCACTTCGAAAAAGATATATGGACAAGTAAGAAAGGACCAACCCAAGGAACATTTTATAAATAAAATTCAATCAATGGGTACGCCTACGTACATACAGAGATGGCCACTCAGCCTTAGAATACAAAGTACAATGATGGGTCAGATGTTTAAAACCAGTGACAAACCGCAAGGCACAGTGATAGACAGTATCCAGGGACCATAAACATTGTGCGAAAGCATTCATGTATAGTCACCGTACTCTAGCAAGGGCAGGAAAGTAGCTGACACAAGACACTTCCTAGCTGGAAAGGAGAAGCAGGATTTATTTCTAAAGTAAAAGCCTAGCTTTACCTTGATCTTAATGACTATATGCAATATGGGACTTGACCCTTCCTTGAGCAGTGATTATGTTTGGAAGATTTGTTGGTATTTCACTAGTTAGAAAACAGCATGAGTTTAGTTTTTCTGTATTTAATACCAATTTTAGTTTCTGCAGGCGGGACTGAACAATATCAAATGCAGACTATTGAAAGTTAATGACCTGTATAACAGATGATGAGCAGCAATAACTAACAGTGTCATCAGCATAAAAATAATAATTAGCATTTGATAGGTTTTCACGAAGGTTATTAACATAAATAGTAAACAGAATAAGTCCTAAAACAGAACCTTGTGGCACCCCTTTGGATACTGTTAAGAAAGAGGAGGTAGACCCTGCTATTTGAAAACACTGCGTTCTAGCAGACAGTTGGAGAACCAAGCTGCTGCTCGCTTAGACAATCCAATTCGGTGAAGCATGCTAACTAAAATGTTAGTTCAACTGCGTCGAAAGCTTTTGATAAATCAATAAAAAGTGCTGCACAATATTTTTTACGGTCTAATCCCTCAATAATATCATTTGTGACTTTAAGAGTGGCAGTCATAGTGCTATGTTTTTTCCTAAAACCAGACTGATAATTTGATAAAATTCCATTAGAATCTAAAAATTACTTTAATTGATTGCTCACAAGCTTTTCAAATACTTTATCTAGGACACAAAGTTTGGAGATCAGTCTATAGTTATTTAAATCAAAGGGTTCCCCCACTTTCAAAAGAGGAAGAACAAAGGCAGATTTCCAGACTTTAATCTTAGCCACACTGATTGGCAGGAATAAAGAGCCAGGTTGATTAGTCCATCACCATTGGGCAGGGAGAAGGACGAACAGGTACCACGCATCTCCAAAGAGAAGGATCTGAGGGAGATTGGGGGTTGCAGGTGACAAATGTTTCGACACAAAGTCTTCTTCAGAGTCAAGGTTTGACTCTGAAAAAGACATTGTGTCAAAACGTCAGTCACCTGCACCTTAATAAATCGCCAGTTATAACTGTGTGCTCCAGGACTCTTTCCTTTGACATTTGATCATACAGTACCAGTCAATAGTTTTTGCATACCCTAAGATCTTGCCAAGTCTTTATCTTACGTGCACGTTTACAAAAAGAAAATCACTGGAATCCAATACTTATTTACTACAAATAATACATTTACAAGAAAAATCCACAAGGAATCTAGCACAGGTGATTGAAATGATCAGCTCGCTATCAAACCCCAGGAGCTGCTTGATAATGAGTAGATTATTTGAATCACCTGTGCTGGAGCAGGGAGCGATCTAAAACATGCAGGACAGGTGGTACTCCAGGAAAGGTTTGAGAAGCACTGGATTAGACCATAGTTACTGATCTGCTTAAATATTGACAGAATGACTGATCCTGGTTTTTCATAATTTGTTTTGTTATATACAGTACATGGTTTATACAACGTACATTGGGCTTCAGTTTTCTGACCTTTCTGTTATAAAACCAATATGCGACTATTACACATGAACAAAATATAAAAAAATTGTAACAATTACAGAAAATATTGGGGTGTGCAAAAAATTTTGACTGGTAGTATGTATCCCCTTTTTCCTGAGAGGCACCAGTTTTTGGCTGTAGTTTGTCAGCTGAAGCGCATATTTCGGTAACACTTTATAATAAGGGGACATGAATCATGTAGTTATCATGCATTACTTCATGCATGATTCACTCATGAGTTCATCATGTTTTATGCATGATTTCATGCTCATGACACATCATGAGTTAACATGAATTCATGCTTACTCATGTCTGAATTCATGCAATGATCAACTAAGGCATTACTTACTGCAATGAATTCATCATGAATCAAAAGTAATTAAGCATAATCATGATGAGTTCATGGTTCATTAAAGACAGTCGTTTCACTTTTGGCAGAATCGAAATAGACATTTTCATCCATTACTTCATTCTTACTTCATATATTAGCTTCCCATGAATTAATCATGTTTGTGCCCCCTTAACTAAAGTGGTAGGTATATTAGCTTGTCATTTTTGTCATTGAATGCCATGAATTAAAGCTTAATTTCTCATGAATTCATCATGTTTGTGCCCCCTCAACTAAAGTGCTGGACGTATGGTAGCTTTCATCACAACATACAGTATAAATGTACAAATGTTAGTCCATTGGGAATATTGAACAACATGAACTGAAGGTTAGTTGCTCGTGAATTCATGGGCTTACAAAGACATAGTAGTTCACTTTTGGCAGAGTTGCAATTGATATTTTACTTGGACTTATCATCACTTTTTGATTATAAAGACACAATATTACAGTGAAGTTACGTACTACTTCATGCATTAGTACATACTGTTTTAATCCATTAATTCATTCTTACTTCATGCATTAGCCTCCCATGAGTTGATCATGTTTGTGCCCCCTCAACTAAAGTGGTGGACAAACGGTAACTTTCATTATAACGGATGTGTGAAATGCTATTGCTAAGTAATCATTGAATGACATGAATTAAAGCTTACTTTCTCATGAGTTCATCATGTTTGTGCCCCCTCAACTAAAGTGGTGGACAAAGGGTGGCTTTCATTACAGCACATTTGTGAAATGTTATTGGGAAAGAATCATTGAATGACATGAATCAAAGCTTACTTTCTCATGAATTCATCATATTTGTGCCCCCTCAACTAAAGTGGTGGACAAACGGCTTTCATTACAACAAATTTGTGAAATGCTATTGGGAAGAGTCATTGAATGACATGAATTAAAGCTTACTTTCTCATGAGTTCATCATGTTTGTGCCCCCTCAACTAAAGTGGTAGCTATACAGTAGCTTTCATTACAACAGACTAGGGCTGGGCGATATGGACTAAAAGTCATATCTCGATATTTTTTAGCTGAATGACTCGATATATATTGATTTTTTTTTTTTTTTTTTTTTTTGGCCGTGAACCGGGTTTACAGTTCTAAGGCTATTTGACCATGACTTCCAGTACGCATGCGCAGTTGTAACATTTTCGGATTTGGTTATATCTGTGCAGGACTAGGAAAAGGGGTCACTTGGGATTTTTTTCCATTCTGAGATTAAATTAACGAGGTATCTCAGTGAAATCCCAGTGATAGTGATATCCCAGCACTACTGTACTGTCAATTTACAACACTTTGCTATGCACAAATTCACCCAATTTTTTTCTCAAAATGAAAAACTTGGATCACTCTTTGGTTTTGTTGGAAAATCTCAATTTTCATAAAATGACCCAAGTGACCCCTTTTCCTAGTCCAGCACACATATCGGTAGACTTGTTACTCTCATTTCTAGGTGAACTTTGTTATTTAGCTAACTAGCTCCATTTGGTTATGGAGAGGTACTGAATGAATATTTGTGAATATAGTTTGTTTGCAATTGAGCCACTGGTAGTCAAATACTCGGTTTTCTGCGGATTTAAAATCCGCAAAAGTTTGTTCAAATGCAAATGAGTGGCGAAGTCACTGCTTAAGCTTTAAGCAATAAGACCGCTGGCTATTTGGCTGGCTTATCAACTATAAACTCTTGAGCATATGCTTCTCAAGCTCAGGCTAGGGCGCACGCCAGTTGCAGAATAGACACTTGCTAGGCGGAGGTGCGCGGTTCTCAACAGCCTTGTTTACTACCAAACAAATTTAATTTCCGTTTGCACCTTAGTAGTTGCAGATTCCCATTTGTGATATCTGAGCATTGCGCTAATTCCATGACTCTGTCTCTCATTCGCGTTTGAACGAACGTTTACGGATTTTAAATCCACAGAAAACCGAGTAGTTAATGGTAGCTCGTTTGCAAATGAACTATATATATAATATTTACTGACCAACCCCTCTTCTGTAGCGCACTCCGTCTCCATGCTGTCGCTGAGTGTAGGTGAGAGTGGAGGCGGTGGGGGAGTGGGGAGGGCTTGTGGTCACAGATCGAGGGAGGCAGAGCAGAAAGGTTGTGTGTGAGAGACAGGAACACAGAGAGGAAGAGGAGAAATAGGTGCAAACTTGCAGCCCATGTATTGTCATTTTAACGCAAAATGAACTATATCGATACAAGCGATATTATCCCGTGTTATATCTTGTTTAGAAATATATTGATGTAGATCAAAATACCGAGATATCGCCCAGCCCTACAACAGATGTGTCAAATGCTATTTTGACGGAATCCTTGAATGACATAAATTAAAGCCAAATTTCTCATGAGTTCATTATGTTTGTGCCCCCTCAACTAAAGTGGTGGTTATAGGGTAGCTTTCGTCACAAAGAAATGTAGTGTTATTCAACTAGGAAAGTTGAACAACATGAAATAAAGATTAATTACTCATTACTTCATCATGTTTGTGGCCTCTCAACTAAAGTAGTGAATAGGCCTTTCTTCCCAACAGATATTTAATGTTCTGAAAGACATTGAGAATACAAATCAGGCAACTTAGGGAGTTAAAGGTGTAAAATAACACAAAACTGCATACAAGAAATGTAATAGAAATTATCATGCTGTTAAATATTTAATGGACATTAATGATGGAACATAAGATCACAAATGACATTAATGATGGAACATAAGATCACTAATGACAACATATAGAGTAGTTATCAAAAGCTACAGAAATTAAAAAAACGGGCGCCAAGACAATGGCCAAAGAAATGTCTATTTCGATTCTGCCAAAAGTGAAACAACTGTCTTTAACAAACCATGAACTCATCACGTTCATGCTTAATTACTTTTGATTCATGATGAATTCATCACAGTAAGCAATGCCTTAGTTGATATGATGTCATTGCATGAATTCAGACATGAGTAAGCATGAATTCCTTTTAACTCATGATGAGTCATGATGAATTAATGTATGAAATCATGCAGGAATCATGATGAACTCATGAGTGAATCATGCATGAAGTACTGCATGATAACTACATGATTCATGTCCCCTTATTATAAAGTGTTACCCATATTTCTCCTCGGTTCTTGGAAATCGGGGGGTGGTGGGGTGGGGGAGTGGGGTCAACAGGCTCAGTAGGGAGGGGCCATTAATCACGGACACCTGCAGAAACTAATCGGTGTGGATGTTGCCCTGCCCAAACCTTGAATTCTTTCATTATAAGATATGATGGCAACTGACTATGAAACAGAATTTTGTGCACCTGCAGTAGTTTGTTGGAAAGGGATTGCTACAGCCTCTGAAAGAAAACAAAGAGGAGAAAGTGACTGACAAAACCATCTTAAATTAAATGACGTCTTGGGGCCTGATCTTTGTAGTCTACACAGGTACCGTAATGGAATATTATGACAAGATGCATCTACATATTATTCCTAATTTTAATAAAGCACAGCACTTTTTTTACGGCAGTGATCTCACTGTCAAACTACTAAAGATCCATGCACCTTTTTGGAAGGTTGGTCTGCAAATTAGGGGAGGTCATGGTGATTAGAAACAGGCAATATTAATTGTGTATTTTTTTCAAGTGTATTCACAGTTATAAACTGGCACCTTTTTCGCTAGTTATTTTAACTGGCACCTTTTTTTGTCAGTTATTTCAACTGTAATTCCACAATCAGTTTACAACAGAGGTTCCGTGTATGTAAACTGTAAACCACAGTTAAATGCGCGCAGGACTCTACTTACAATTAAAGCAACAAGGAGACAATGCACTAATTTAACTGTTAAATTCCATCACTTTATAACAGTGTTGCTGTGTTTTTGCTTGATCTTGCCCTACCCTGATCATAAGCACTTTTGCAGTTTTATTTGCTATTTTAATCGAGGGACAAAATGTTTTGAGACAGTGACAACCGTAATTCCAGAAGAACTTCACATATTTTGAATATGTGACTTCTGTTACTTGTTCCGGTGAAGTTGTGACAGGTGCACGTTTACCCCTGTGTAACATCACCTCTCCTTTCAATGACACTCGATGGTCTTTTAAAACTGAAGACCCTTATTTCAGGAGCCTCAGAAGTGGAACTTGTTCCCATTCTTGCCTGATAGCACTTCAGTTGGTTTAAAATCCAGGGACTCCATTCTGACTGTGGAATCAGGCTGTTGTAATATTTTATGTGCAGTGTGTGGATTGATGTTGTCCTGCTGGAAAACGTAAGGGCTTCCCGGAAAAAGGCAAGACGCGTATGTTGTTCCAAAATGCGTGTGTACCCTTCTGCATGAATTTTACCTTCACAGATGTGCAAGTTGCTAATAACAAGTGCAATAATGCGGTCACAGACCATGACAGACATTTGCTTTTGAACATGTCGCTGCTAACAGTCGGATGATCCTTCTTCTCTTTGGCTCTCAGCACACAAAATCCATTATTTCGAGAAACAGTTGGAAAGATGGGCTCATCAGACCACAGCACTCCAGTCCACTTCTTCGTCAGTCTATTTCAGATGGGCTCAAGCTAGAAGAAGTCAACAGTGCTCCTGGATGGTGCTGACATATGCTTCCTCTTTGTTTCTTAAACCAGTCACACTAGAGGCGGAATGAGCCGGAATGCCGTCGGAATAAAAATTCTTTGCATATTCCTGGATATTTGAAGTGCGTTCTAAAAATTCTGACTGCATTTTGAGTGCATTCCAAATATTCGGGCCCGTTCTTGTGGCTGGCCTGAATGTTTTGCTCATGCTCAAACTTTCCAGGTGCATTCGAAGTGGAGGAATATCGAATGACATTTGAAGTGTATTCTAATTGCGCTCTCACTGCATTATAAATATTCTTACGGCATTCCAACAGCATTCAAAACATTCTGATTGCATTCGAGGGAGAATCGAAACGGCAAGCCACGTCAAATCCTGCCAGAATGCGCCTCGAATGCATTTCGATTGCTGCAGGAATCTATTTCAATATTAAAACAATTCAGCTGGAATGTGCTTCGAATGCCATTGGAATCTTTCGATTGCCATTGGAATCAGTGGCGGCTGGTGAACACAGAGTGGAGGGGTCTGGGCATTGAAGAGACAAGTTTCTTGAGTTTGGCCATTGGAATTTGATCCCACTCTTGTTTCATGCAGGCTTCCAGCTGCTGGAGAGTTTTGGGTCTCCTTTGACGGACCTTGCCTTTACTTATGCGCCAAATGTTCTCAATCGGTGAAAGATCAGGACTGCAGGCAGGCCAGTTCAGCATACGGACTCCTCTACAACAAAGCCATGCTGTTGTAATAGCTGCAGTATGTGGTTTTGCATTGTCCTGCTGAAATACACAAGGCCTTCCTTGGAATAGATGTCATCTGGAGGGGAGCATATGTTGCTCTAAAACCTTAATATACCTTTCAGCATTCATGGTGCTTTTTAAAACATGCAAGTGTCCCACACCATATGCACTAATGCATCTAATGCATCCCCATACCATCAGAGATGCTGGCTTTTGAACTGAACACTGATAACAGGAGGGGTGGTCTTTCTCCTCTTTAGCCCGAAGGACACAACGCCCATAATTTCCAACAAGAATGTCAAATTTGGACTCGTCTGACCACAGGACACTTTACCACTTTGCTACAGTCCATTTTAAATGAGCCTTGGCCCACAGAACACGGCGGCGCTTCTGGATCATGCTCAAAAATGACTTCCTTTTTGCATGATAGATTTTTAGGTTGCATCTGTGGATGAAACGGCGGACTGCGTTTACAGACAGTGGTTTTTTTTATTATCCCCCCCCAACCAAAGTTGGGGGGGGATATTGAAATGGGCTCCGTCCGTCCGTGCGTGCGTCTGTGCGTGCGTGCGTCCGTCCCACTTCGTTTCCGGAGCAGAACTCAAAAACTACTGAACCTAGCTCTACAAAACTTCATGTGTGCAACAATCAACATGCTTAGATGTGCCTTTTAGGGTTTTCACCTTTCTCAGATTTTTATTTTTGCCCGTTTCCATGGAAACTCAACTTAGAATCAGCATAGAAATTGTTTCCGGAGCAGAACTCAAAAACTACTGAACCTAGCTCTACAAAACTTCATGTGTGCAACAATCAACATGCTTAGATGTGCCTTTTAGGGTTTTCACCTTTCTCAGATTTTTATTTTTGGCCGTTTTCATGGAAACGCAACTTACATTCTGCATGGAGATTCAACTTACAAATTTTACGTTGACCTTGGGAAAGGTTGCCTGTTATCTATCTTGATGCAAACATCCCTTGTTATATATCATTTTTGCATAATACTCCCTTCAAAGTAATACCAGTAGGCAGGTGATATAGCCGACTCTGTCTGCTTGTTTTTAAGTATTCCTGGGCCCATTTAGTAATGTCAATGACAAAATCATGCCGGTGTGTGATGCAGTGGCGTCTGAGGGCCAGAAGATTGCGGGCATCCAGTAAAGGTCTTTGGCCTTGTCCCTTACGCACAGAGATTTTTCCAGTTTCTCTGAATCTTTTGATGATGCTATGCACTGTCGATGATAAGACCTTCAAGGCCTTTGCAATTTGACGTTGAGGAACATCGTTTTTAAAGTATTCCACAATTTTTTTTTACGCTAGCCTTCATGGGTTGGATAGCCTTTGGCCATCTTTACTTCTGAGAGACTCAGCCTCTCTAAGACATTCCTTTTATAGCCAATCATGTTACACACCTGATGCCAGTTAACTTAATTACTTGCAAATGTTCTTTCAGCTGATTCTCTTATATATTACTAGCTTTTTCAGCCCTTTTTTGCCTGTGTTCCAACTTTTTTGAGACCTGTTGCAGCCAGAAAATTTGAAATTAGCTCATTTTGTGGATAAAAATGTAAAATGTCTCAGTTTCAACATTTGAAATGTTATCATGTTCTATTGTAAACAACGTATTGGCTCGTGATCTGAAAGTCATTGCATTTTGATTTTATTCACAATTTACATTTTGTCCCAACTATTTCGGAATTGGGGTTGTACATGGGTATGCTACTGACAGTGTGTGCCCCTTTCTGCAAGGTTTTAAGGCTTGTGATTGGCCTCCATGGTCTTACATTAAATTATATCATCGCTGCCTGTTGGTTTGGCATGCTCCTGACAGCACTTTAATTGCTTTTTTTTGCCTTCCTGTGGACATAGATGTTTCTGAAAAACAAATGAGAAAAAAACCCCATTTTTAAATACCACGTATATGTGTGTACATGGCCTGAATTACTCCTAGTTTAGTGTTCATATTACTTAGACGTGAATCAACATCAGGTTGCACCTTTATGGGTACTGGGGGTAAAAAGTGAAGTGCATCTACATGGTATTCCCCTGATAACTACTTCAAATTTCATGGACTAGTCACAAACACTAAGAATTCTATGGCCTCAAATGTACGCATACCCAAGATCCATTCTGTGGCATTGCGGACACTACAGCAATAAGAGTAATGAATTAAATGTCTTGAAAAAAGAAGTTTTATTCAATTAAACATGCTAAATACATACCTTTCATCATAATATAAAAACAAAATAATTTAAAAAAAGCAATCGTTTTCATACATTAATGACACACCTAAAATAAAGCTTATTATAACCACTGTTCAATACAATACCAACAGCTGAAATTCTCACCTTAGAATGTACTGGCATATCAATTGAATAATTCGAGGTTTAATTACATCATGAATACATACATTATTACTTCATAAATACATAACTACAGGCACACTCCAAATTAATATTCTAATTTATTGTGTCAAATTTTTTTGCATAAATCACAGTAGAAATCTTCTCGCTCCACAAATATTTTAGTGCACTGTTACTGTTTGAACACCCTATCTTCAGTGGGTGTGGATTAGTTCTGTCATTAGGTAATTACACTAGTTTTAACTTTGAATAATCATATTTTATGAATATATTCATTTGAAGAGTGGTTGATGCAGTATTAGAGGATGTGGGGGAAAACGTTGCGGACAGTACAAAGCCTTGCGGACACTAAAACAATATTTGAGTTCATTTGTGCGCCACAAAAGGACCTATATATTGAATAGATTTTACTGAATATAAACCTTATAATTGGAGCATTCTTCAACTTAGGTGGGATAATCCCACTTAGCCAAGTCTTTACAGAAATATATGCTTGACTGTATCCCATTGCGGGCACTGCATATTTTTGGCGACACCATTCAATACTAAAATCAAGGCAATATACCTGACAGGGAAGTGTTCCCTTATCAGAAGTGTTCTCATTTCTTGGTAGGAATGGTCATAAGGTACTCAGATGTAACTTTAAGACATTTTCAAGTGATTATAAACCCTTCAAGCAAGTAAATATTTAAAAACTAAGGCAAAAAATGAAAAATCAATAACAAAGGACATCAGAGATTCTAATTGCGATGATTATGGCATCCCACGTGGGATCTCCACAAAATAACCGGCAAATAAACCAGATAAAATGACAGAATTAATATATGCATAAAACTAGTCAACTATTTTTTTTTGCTTCATTTAGAAAATCACAATTGAGGCCCTCCATGCAAGAACCAGTTATGTCACTTTTTCACGTTTTGAGAAAAATTAAGTTTAGCATTTCAACTCAGAACTTTTTAGTTACCAATCTTTAGGACAAATGATTGTTTACACATATTCCGAGGACTGGTAAAATGGTGGTAGGGTCACTGACCTCCTTGTAATTTGACACCAAAAAGTAGGGGTGTAACAATCAATCGATCTGAATCGATTAATCATTTTAATACAAAGCGATCCAATGTAATCGATTTGAAGCATAAACACCGATGCATGCGTGTTTATTTTCGCACCTGTTCAAACATTTTATCTGCGTAAATCGTCACTGCACGTCCTCTCCTATGCTGCAGGTGGCGGCATGCTGTGCTTGAAGCAGCCGGCCTATTAGCCAAGCTTGCATTCTGGCCAGCACATTAGCCTAAACAACTTGAACGATGGAGCAGCAAGAACTTCACTCTCCCGTTGGGTTGAAATCGTGGGTGTGGAAACATTTTGGTTTCAGAAATATTAGCGGAAAGATACTTTTCTGGGGGATCGTTTTCCATTAGAGGATAGTACCGCCTCAGTGTAGCGGATCATCATAGCGACGCAGCATAAAGCTATTTAAAATATCTGTATTCCCCTTTTTGGATGCGGTTGATTCTTTACCACTCAGACAAACGTGCAGTGCCATCCCAGTCATTTTTTGAAGTGGTGTTTTCACACATTACGTTAATCGTAATCATCATGCATTTGTGCGCTATGAGCTTCACCAACCACGTAACCAACATACCAGTTACTGTTTGAAAAGGTTTTACAACTTTTGCTTTTCATTACGAACAGAGAAAAAAATCATCAGCGCCGAAAAGTGTATAATTAGCGAGGAGAAAATCATTTATGTTGGCGCCATTTTCATAAAGGAAATTTGCACTATGATGTATTGTTATGTATGAGTATTTTATGTAAAATACTGTATATCATTTGTAAATGGGGATTTGTTACATACTATTTGTGCTGCCTTACTGGTCAGCTATTTATTTATTTTGTTCGTCAGTACCCTCTGGTGGTGTGTCTGTAGCAAAACATGATCTGATGCAATACCAAATAGACTAGTGCTTTCTAGAGGTTTCTGGCTTCTTCTTGCCTGGAGGGGGCGGGATCACCCAGGAATCCTGTAGATCTTTCCAGAATGTTGCTAGTCTATATAAATGCTGTGATTTTGGTCAGTAGAGGCAGAGTTTTTGTTTTGGCAACAGAGTTACATAGTGGCATTAGAGTGTTATTATAAGATTAAACAGTGGATTATTTGTAAAAGTTTTTTTTATCAGTGAAGAATAAATTTGTTTAAGTTGTCATTGCTGGTTTTCTTTGTTGTGATTTTCAAGTCATAACAGTATATTCTTCAACACCAACAAAGGGAGTTCCCGATAACGTAAGTTAATGAACAGTGCCACTCCCAACGTGCCTCCCTATTCGTCCTTGCGCCAATAAATACCTCCTTCATTCCCACAAACCCCGCTCGTCTCCTTTCTACGTGGTTATTCGCAGTCAAGACAGCTCAGCATCCAGAAGCAAGGAAAATTCGCTTGCCCACACCATGGATTCCGAAATCCTGCACAGTCCCTCAGACGCAGAGTTAGTCCAGGACTCTGACGATCCAGAGGATTCTCTTCAATCTGACGCCGCAACTCCCGCTCCTCCTTCGCGCTCCGCAATCATTGTTCCCCCGCCTCGAAGCACCACCCGTTCGCCACAACCAGGGTGCTCATACTCCGCACCACGCGCCCCCCACGACGATGGCCGAGGTCGGTCTCCTGCCCGGGCTCCGCACCGTAGCATTCTTAGGCAGCGGTCTCCAGCACTATCCCGAAGCTGCTACGCCCCCCACCAACCACAGCGCCACAAAGCTACAGCCCATGGCTCCCCAGCAAGGCCCGCCACGGCCTGCACCACAGGCTCACCCGAGGCTCCATGCCGGTCCGTCGCCAAACTCCATCGGGCTCTTAAACAAAGAAAAATCCCCTTCCACAGTGCCGATAACAAGGTTACATTCTGGAAATCGCACACCGACTCCCTCAGCAGTCCAGCTAATCCTGCCCAGCGTCCTGAACCAAACGACACTCCACTTCTGGGCCCCGTCGGCGAAGTCCCCAGCGCTGACGTCACCACGCTCGGCGCCGTCCACTCCATTCCTGTTCCGGCAGAAGCCACCCCTCCCGCTAACCAGCCAGTCCCCCCACCCCGTGCCTGCTCCCTCTGTTGAGGACCTCATGGGACACGTGTCCCATCCCCCTTCCCTCCCCCCTACTTTTTTCCTGACCGGCGAAACCCGGCTTCTGCGGCTCCTTCAGCTCTAAATCCAACCCTCCAAGGCTCCAGCAGTTCTGGGGTTAACCCTTCCCCACCCGGAGAAGCACCAGCAGCGGCGTCATCCGCTCCTCTTTTCCACACTACTCCCCCTCCTCCTACCCCATTCCCCAATGCTGTTAATTCTGTGCTTCCCTCCACAGGTCTGCCGTTCCCTTCAACTATGCCGATTGGTTCCTCGCTGCCTCCCACGGCACATTCTCAATACACATTAGCCACTGCCCTACCCCCCATACGTCCCCTGCAGCACATCCCAAACCCCTCACCATTATCCCCCACACTTAGACAACAGATTTTAATCAGGTTTGTACGTTGATCTGGCCCAGCTCATCCAACCATCTTTTCCGTATTCACATTTCAGTCGCGAAATCCAAACCATCCTTGGCCCCGCCCAGCTCAAGCACCCGACCCCCACTCGTTCTAAGGAGCTTACTCCAACCGAATTCGCATTCGCCTTTTCACTCTACCGAGACACAATCTGCCAGTCCTTTCCTCATCGGAGGCAAGAACTGGATGACTACCTTACACTCGTTCTCGATCTTGTTTTACATTTTGGCAGTATGGGTTTTTATCAATACCACGTACTTTTTGCCTCTAAAGCAGCAGGTTCAATTCAGCAGTACAACCAGAGAGTTTACTGGGGTACCGTAGACTAAGAATTGTATTGTCAAGTTTTTGCTGCCCAAACTTTGCTCGTATGCGAGCTCTGCGGAGCCCCTTCTCACCCTGCTACTGCATGTACTATTTCAGTTCTATCTAAAGCGGTGAAAGATTCTCCCTCTAGCCAGCCCCATCGGGATAGCTGCCTGTAAATACCGCCGGCCACGGCGCCTGGTTAGCTGAAGCCGATACCACAAACGCTTTTAAGGTCGTCCCACTCGACCCACTTTTTTGGGGATTCTGACGTTTCCTGGAAGGGGCGCTATTACTTCACTGTTCGCCTCACTTTTGGCTGCAAAAGCAGCCCTAAGATTTTCGATTCCCTACCAGAACCGTTGTGCTGGATTTTGTGTGATAACCATAAATTGCCGACCGTCTACCCCTGACTCCGCGACTCGAGCCATTCGCCGCCTTATCCCGAGACACCATCCTAAATGGGTTCGCCCCTCGCTCACTTTCCTCATACCTTGCCGGATGGAAGCATTTCAAGAAATTCCGTTCAGCCCTCCAATTGCCATTCCCGGCACTCAACGTCGTTCCCATTACGAGCTTCGTTATGTTCGTTCACCCCATTCTCCACGTTCGACCAGCCCAATAAGTGTCTACCTACACAGCATCAACTACTTCGTCAAATTGGCCTCGGGCTATCCGTGCTTGTTTATTTCCCACTCCCACGAGCAACACTAAAAGGTTTACTTGGACAAGAACCCCCCCACGCCGACCAAAAGTTTAACCCCGATGGCAGACCACCTCTCTCGCTGCATCCAGATGCCGCGCTCAGGGTACCATTCTCCTTCCACGGATTACACTCTAGTAGCAATGTTTCATTTGGCCTTCTTTGATTTTGTGATGCGTCGAGTTTGCTCCACTAATTATGATCCTTCTTGCCACGCTAGCCTAAACGACATCTCATACTACTCCTCCGACTGCCTCATGTTCAAGATAAAGAGTAGCAAAACCAACCAGTGTGCCATTTCCCAGCCTATATTCCTGTTTTTCCTAGTCTCTGCCCTTAGCCCGTTTGAGCCAATATCGAACCACTACACCTCAAGGTATCATAACCACGCTTCTCCCCAAGACCGACTACTCACAACCGACACCGGAGCCGTGGCCACTCGCTACCTGTTCCTCTATCATTTCCGTCATCTTTTAGTTAGAGCCAACATTCCACCCAACTACTCCTCCGGGCATTCCTTCCACACCGACGCCGCCACCGCAGCATCCAAGTGAGGAGTGCCAGACCGCCTGACCAAAATCCTCCGCCGCTGGACATCGGACTCGTGCGCAAGCTATATTCGCAGCAACGTTGACGACGTGCATGGAGCCAATTTCTCACTGATCCACTAACACCTTTTGGGGGCTTGGGAGCCACACCGACTCCAACAAGAGATGCAAGCCCCACCCTGAGTCTCGCCACTCGGGGACGCCCAACATTCGCACAATCACAACCAAGTCCTTCATCACATTCGCCCCACTCCCTACCCGCAGTTCTACCCAACACTCTCCTCCACTTTGGGAGTGGTCCAAAATTCATTAAACGTTCATTATTACCATACATTCTTTCACACCACGGAACATTCGTTTATTAGTGTGAATGCTGACAGCATTCACACTATTGTTTTTCATATCGGCCATTTTCTTTATACTTATTATTATTCTTACTTCTTCCACTGTTCTACGCTGTAAAACTAGTCCTTCATACTTTGTGCTATTTCAACAGTTACTCGTTTCAAATTAAAATATGAATTTACGGATTATCTGGATTTGGCGTGTTCGAGAAGAACAGCAGTGCTCGGCCGGGCATTTTAACCGCTTTGTGCAGATGTGTCTGCCAGTGGACATGGAGCTGCAAATTTATACACGCAGTTACAATATTCCATCACTAGATGGCACTCCCGGATCAGTTATTGAATATTCACAAGCAAGCCGACCTGGAACACAGTTTAAATATGGACGAGTTCACTCCAATCCCTGTTTTTCAGGAGTTGCCAGAGTAAAACTCCTCAGCTAAATCCTGACGTGCAAACTGCTCAATATACTTGCCCATAGTATCTATCCAGCAGTTCAAAAAAAAACAAGAATGTATCTCTTGCTACAGAAATAATCGTTGTCCTCTCCAGCAGGCACTTCAGCTACAGTGAGCCAATGGTATCCCAATCAGTAGTTAAGAAAAGTCAGTTTTCTGAAGCAAGAATTCAACATGTTATTGATTCTATGTAATTCTACTATTAATTATAGTCAATCGTAGTGGTTTTTAAACCGCCAGTAAAGTCGAAGAAGAAGTATATAAAGGAGGGACTGCCTGTTTGTTTTTTAAATACTGTATCTTTCATTCACCTGAAAATTGATTAAAGAGCACAAGGAGAGAACAATGCGTGGTTGCTTTGCTTCTTTCTATGCGTACTATGAAAAATACCTTGTACTTTTGATACTTATGTCAATTTTTTCACAAAATATTTTTGGTTCTGAAGTATATTTAATGTGAGCTACTTTAGGACATTTGCTCAAGTAGTTTTCTTATGGATGACTTCATCTTTTACCAAAGTAACTTTCAGTTATGGTACTTCTACTGTTAATTTTTTTTTCCCGGTACTTTATTAAGTTATTTAAAATAATTAAAAAGAAAATGTTCTGAAACTTTTCTGTTGTTTATTGTCCATGCATCACACATTGTTTAATTGCATTGTAGTACACTAGAACTACAAGTGGGTGAAAAAACTGTTTTCCAAAGTAAAGCACTTAATATGTGTCTTCAGTGATGTTAAGTATAGTAATGTCAATTATCAGGGCAATGCTTGTTATGGGAAAAGGGGGGTGGGGGAAAAACTCTATCTCGCCTAGGGCAACCAAAGAGCTAGAGCCGGCCCTGCCTCTTAAAGAAAACCACTGAAAAACTTGTTTTGCTGTGGAGCTTACTAAATTCACTGTTGGCATACGTCATTCTGCGTCCATGTCACTTTACTTTGTTTGACTTTATTTTACTTGTGTTATGGACATGTAGTCTGGGCTATTGATTTTGCACTTTTGTTGCAAGTGCACTTTTGTTTGCACTTTGTGAGATGTTTACTGCATATGAATATTGTCAAAAGCTTTCAAAGAAGACCTGTTTTACGAATAAAATGGTCAAATTATATTTTGTTTGCATTTGTGGGTGCAGACCCCAGTTTCGAATTGAATCGTATCGTATCGAATCGCGGCAAATTTTGAGGCATCGAAAATGATTGAATGGTTGGCTAAAATAATCGATGTACGATCGTTTCATGATGAAGCTCATGATTTACACCCTCACCAAAAAGTGACATAACTGGTTCTTGCATGGAGGGCTTCAATTCAAAATCAGTTAATGTTAAAATGCTCCTCCATAACAATGTGAAATAGTACAAACTGGCTTTCTAATAGTCGCTGACTTGGCATCGAAACAGCTGGAAAATTCATCAGTTCCAGTGCAACTGATCATTGTATTTGTATGTTACCAAAAAGTATAATATTGAACAGTGTTGTATACATATTATTTATTAGAGCATACTATACTCAAAGGCAATGAAAACGCAACACACTAAATTTTGGTTTATCTTTGCTCAGGACCTGAGTAGTCCAATTTGAGTTCTTAAGTGACCATTGGGGTCACAATGTGTACCTCGTTACACATGAATGATCCCTCTAGAGGCGGGAGTAAAAGCCCGGTACGTGGCTCACCGTTTTGGGTGTAGTACGTCCAGCATCAGTACGTTTTGGGTGTAGTATGTCCAACTGGGACGAGCTCTTTCATCAAGAGTACCCAGACCTCAAACCAGGCAGCAACTCCAGAATGCACTACAGGCAGAGTGGCAACAACTTCCCCAAGACAACCTAAGACGCTTAGTCAGGTCCATGAGGAGACGTTGTACTGCCTGTGTGGATGTTCGTGGGGGTCACACCTGATACTGACTGTTCTTTTGAGTTCATTTTTAAATGTGTGTTCCGTTCAGTCTTGTTGTGATTTTTCATTTTCAACTTGTGCTCGTTATGTTTAGTGCATCTGTTTATTATTGTCCAAATCGGCCCATTAACACATTTAATTCGTCTAAGTCAACCCACCCAACATATTTGAATTGTTAAACTAAGAAAATAAATTTGAGTCACAAATTATTTGAATCCAAACTGGTGTTGCGTTTTCATTGCCTCTGAGTATATAACACAGATCAGGGGATATTTACAACCTAATCTCGATTCACATCTTACTTCTGTGTGTCTGGTCAAAATTGACTGAACCTTTATTATGCTTTATAAGTATCATTATACAAATATCACCTGTTGCATTTCACCTTGTCATCAACCTTAGTAATTTTTGCTTGTGATTAAGTTTGATAAAACACCCAAACTGAAAATTCTATGAAAATTGTCCACAATAATTTTGTGTTTAAAGATCTCCTTTGTGGACAATGTCATGAGGCTTCCAATCAGAGGAAGTAAATTAAAGATTTCAGGCATAAAACTTCTGCATTAGTAGAAGTTCACCAAATCAGATCAGGAGGGTTAAGAGTTTATTTATCTGAGGTCTAAGTGGGAACGATGAGGACCAGTCATCTAAGTCTGTCAGTCATGTAACTTGTTCAGAATGAGGATTTTTCCCTCTGAATAGGAGAGATAATAGAAACATTGCTGAAAGCCATGGCTCTACCACACTTCAAAGCAAGCACGTGTATTTGGCCTATACTACTGGATGGAAGTAACACTGATGACACTAATTTGCTGGAGTACAATGTTAAATGCTACCTGTAATCCAGGAAGCTCAACTGTGGAGTAGTTCCACATGCTTGTGGCCATTTGGGTTTTAATTAAACTACTCAGTTGTCAGCTGAATACCTAATGAAGCAGACACAGCGGAAGGAGCTAATTAATGATTTCATCAATCCGACATCTGCTGATGCAATGCAAGGGGTTAATTGGATATAGAAGGAACGAAGGAGCAGGGGAGAGGGGAGGGAAGGACAGAGGTTTGGAATGAGCTGGGGAGGGTAGCGAAGGAAAAGACAAGCAAGTAAATAGTGAGGCGCAGGACGACTGGAAAGAAAAGGATGGATTAAATAAAAATAATAGATATAAATAACAGGAAGGTAAAAAGGCAAAAGTGAGTCTCCTTTGTCAGAAACACTGAATATAGTCAATTAAGCCCCCCACTGCCTCACTGCAACATCACAGTACACCTCCCTGACAGTCACAAAGTGGCACTTAGGCAATGTCAATAATTCAGCACCCCCCAACACAAGCACAGACTCCTGTTGGCAGGATGCAATAGGGTTTTGCACCATGGGAGTTTTACTCCCTGTCCCTCTGTAAGCATGGGCTTTTCACACACTATTAACCTAGCCTACCCCCTGTCACTCGAGTACTGATTATCCACAGGGAGTTCCCGGTGTGTCTTAGCAGTGATACAGGCTTTCATAAGGAGACAGACCACGCGTAATCAAAGTCAGATAGGCATGACACAATTATTTAGAGACTGGGGGTGAGGAGGGAGGACAAATTGGCCTTTAATTATTATCTGGATTCACCTGTCGTGCCTCTCAAAAAGATTTTGAAGACCGTCATAACTCTTGAAGTGTTTGTCAAGCAGTCTTGTTTGTATGTAACTTTTCACATTTAAACTTTCCACTGGAAACTAGTAAACAGTAAATAAAAATGTGAAAAATAAAATTAAAAAAAAGGAAGTTAAAAAACTTATTTGAAACGAGACAAATGCTGTCAGTAAATGAAAGCATGGCATATCCCTGAAACAAAAGCATTCCCTCCATTAGAATAAAAATATGGTTTGGTCTAGTGGTGGTACTATAGGAATTGGTATACAGTGTTATAAATTGACAGAATTAAACAGTTAAATTAATGCATTTCCTAGTTATTTTAACTGTAAGTAGAGTCCTGCACGCATTTAACTGGGGTTAACAGTTAACGCAGAACTCTGTTGTAAATTTATTGTAAAATTACAGTTAAAATAGCGGCAAAAGGTGCCAGTTTGTGACAGTGTAGAGTCCAGGAAATCAGTAGGGGAACTATTCTGGACACCAGGAATGTTCACAGCACATTCTACTCAATTCCCAATTGGACAGTTCGGTTTATTGCATTTTTTCAAAAAAGTGAAGTTTGGTTTAAAGGTGGTGCAACAGAAAACATCACAGTGTCACCAGAACAACAGGACTGCTCTTTTGTGTACCAGGATGTTCACAGCAAAGTTGATCTGATTCCTATTACAGCAGTATGACTTACTGCACTTGGAAATGTAGTTTCCCCTGATGGCAGCACTACAGGAAAAGTGATGGAGCCATGAAAATCCATTAGGTTCCTCCAGAATGCACTAGCAATGTTGAGAGCAGATTTGACCGGATTTTCATTAAAATTGTTGAAGTTGTTGCATTATTGGAAAAAAAAAAAGTTCTCGCTCAAACACAAAGGATCTGCGGTGGTGGTAACCAAGGTGAATCCACAATATCCCGGAACTGTCACAACCCTCATGTGAATGTCCTCTGTGTCTCCTCCCATTCAGCAACTTTCATGTCTATTACAAGTAATGTCTCCTTTGATTGGTTTGCCTCTTGTGTGCTTCCTTATCCCATCACCCCTTGTGTCTGAAATGTGTATATATACAATACAACGTCCTTTGAGTCGCAAGTTGCTGGATTGTAATTCGCTCCATGTACTTAGGACCAGTCAGTATTTACTAGCAGAACTCTTCGTCTTTTGAAACTAAAACATAACCTGTAATGATAAGAATTTATGGAAGTTACCTTCCTTATTTAGTTCATAAAAGCAAGCTCCCAAGCCTTTCTCTAGGTCTTAAGGCTCCGGACTGCGTTCTTTATGCACCTGTCAAAGTCCGTTCTTCGGTCCAGTTTATTAGGAACAAGCTCCCAATCCTTCTACGGTCATCAGGATTGGAACTGTGTCCCTCCTAAGCTACTCTATCCTGCCCTGGGACAGTTTCACACAAGCGAAGTATGCTGTCCATCTGGCAGTCATCCCAGAAAGCCAATGGCCAGAGATTGACAACACCTACTCCTTAGTGCCTACATCTGAAGTGAACTCTCCTTCACTCTTCTGTATTCTGTCCCACTCTTACTTTATTACTATGAATAAACCCTACTACTGGATTGTACTCTGCCTCTGCTCATGATTCCTGGTCTGGATCATTACAGCAACACTTAGTAATATCCCCAAACACTTTATACTTCGTAAGATAAAACTGGCTCAAAAATCTGTTATGGACTAAACAGTCAGTGAAGCAGAGTCAGAACCAGGGCTTAAATTAGGCCAGAACCACCTGGAATGGTGTCCTGGTGCATTCAAGGTTGTTGTAGGTTGAGGAAGACCCACAATCCAAATCTCAATTCCTTAAAAACTTAAGTGGGTAGTGGGCCTACTGCAGAAATTGGATATGTTTTATTGGCTGATTGATGCCCTCCAATTGATTCTCCAGGAATTGAGACACTGAATTGAGACACAAAAATATACCAGCATCACAAAAAAAAGCAAGTCGGCTTTCTTTGATGATAGATCAAAGCAATCATGCACGGTAATTCTTGTGGCAACTCATTTTAACCAAGCCATAAGGAATTTTTCACAGGGTATTTTCAACTGCTTAGAAGAACAGTATATCTGAAAATGAAATGTGGGTTTGCAAGGTGAGCTTGATGTTACTGGATGAGTTTGATGCAAACATTACATTGTAAATGTGGTAATTAATCGTAATTGTATCATGTCCGCATCAACCAAGGTCACTGCAAATGGGGCGATCCAGCTGCCTGGCGTACATTTACATTAGGTTTTCCATTTATCATGTGAATGCATGACCTCAATCTTTGAAGAGAAATTGTTGAAGCGAGTGAATTTTGATACCTAGTGGTTGAATTTATTTTCCCAGCTGAAAATTCCAGCTAAGACTAGGTAGAATTATTTTCTTGACGGTTGCATTCCAGTGCCAAAGAATTCCCGGAAATAAGCCAGCTGGCTACTTCCTCCCTCAGAGTTGCTGTTAATCATGATTTTACACACCCATTATATAGTATCAAATAAGTAAATAAAACCAAACTCATCAGAAAAAAAATGAATACTTGAACATACTGTACATCGGCATAGTAAGAACTACGTAAAATGACAGAACCAATTTTTGGGAGAGAAATTATTTGACTCGGAGGTCTAATTTAAAGTGCGCCTAGTAAGTTAATTTTCATTGATCATTCCTGTGTTCTTGAGGTCAAGTAAAAAAGGTTTAAATTCGTCATTGTTTCAAAAAAACACTTGAGTTTTCTCATGCTGGCCATTTTTGCATTACCTGCCTGTGAAATGCTCTGTTGAGGTCCCGGGCCCGCTCTCTCTAAAACCCCAGTTTGTTGAGATTGGTCAACTTGATCATTCACTCATGATTGGTCACGCCCCTTACCATAAATGGATTTCCACTCCAGAGTGTAAATGAGCTATAGAAACATATAGCTTGTGGGCGTAACCTGCTTGATTCAAGGGTGTGCCAAACTATCTACTTGGTGCGAAATTTCACTTGGTGATGTCATCAACATAAAAAAAATGGCTGGAAACTATCGGGGCGTTTCAGGCAGCTCTGGAGTAGTGTGTTTCGTGGCACAGAGAGCTTCTTCAGGAGCTAACTTCGAGTTGTTTTCTAATGCAGACCTTTTATATGCACATAAAAACTATATGGTTCACAGAACAACATTAAAATAATGAAAAACCGTAATAGCTGCTCTTTAATAATTTAGGATGGCCCATGTCCCAACCACGAAGATAGAGGGGGCAGGTTTATAACCTATGCTGCAGCCAGCCACTAGGTGGCAATCAAGATGTTTTGGCCTCACTGTTGAGGAGCTGTTAGGTTGCCCATATTTATTTACATTCAATGGGTCAAAGTTGTTAAGGTGATCCAGTAAGCTGATGACAGTTGGTGAAAGGCTGATTGGCTAAAACACAACTTAAACTAGCTTGAATTGCTAGTTAAATTTGAATTTTTAGCAAGGCATATTTGTAAGGATTTATATTTTAAATTCAGGGGTTTTTCAATGTCTAAACGTGTTATGCTATGAAGGTGTGTACAAACAAATCCAGCTAATATAGAACTAGAGAAATTAGTTTGGAGCTAGCTAACTCAATCTAGCCTACCTCTTGCCAGCTAGCCATCAAGCTAAACTGATAAAAAATAAGAACACAAAGCTTTTTACTATCTTTATAGAGCTTCCTTGTTTGCCAGATGTATAATTTCTAGCTTTTTGAGATTTATTCAACATGGCATGATTAGCTACCAGAAATGCAGAAGGCATTGCATTTCCAGCATTCATGTTCAAACTGAAGTAGCTCAACCCCATGAACTCTAACAGTTCACCTTTTTCCCTCAAGTAAGTCAAAAGTCAGAAGTTTTTTCATATTGTAGGACAGTGTAACATATACAGTATATTCTGTATCTGTTGGTTGCGGTGCTTCACTGAAGGTATATGACACTATATTGAGAGAGACATACAAATCCAGGACACCATGTTTTTATGGCCACAGCATTACATCAAATGGAAAATATCTAGATTTTGTACATCATTTTATGTAGAGTGGTGGCACTTGCATCACGATTTCTGAGAGCATAGATCCTGAGATACTGGTCGTCACCCCGATCAGTTACACGTAACATATCTTTGTACACTCTGCAATATACCTAACTTATTGTGAGTAGTGTAAATGTCAACTTTGTCATTCAGAAATATACAGAGGGAAAGGAGCAAAGAGAAAGTTACTCTCTGATAACTGAAAGGGTACTCTTCCATTGATTTTGAGACATTTATTTTATGAGAGCACAATTAAAATGAATGAACTTTTTTTAGGGTCCTGAAAACATAGAACATGCACTTTACAACCTCCACAAACCTGCCCTGGTAAAAGCTGTTTATATAATAGATTAATGAATATTGTAAACGTATTATTTAGGCATGTTGTTGTCAACCACTGAGTGATTTTCCAATATGTACGACACAGATTTATTGTTTTTTTTTTTGTTTTTTTTTTAAAGCTTATAATTTTCACACCCACCATACTAGTCAACCCCACAGTAAAGGTTAGGATTTACACCCAAAATCAGAAGCTAAAAATAATGCATGCAGACATGCACTTTCAAGTACATTTCTTCGTTATTAATGCTTATAAAGGATGTGTTGTAATTGGATATATAATTCAAATTGGTTGAATGAAAAATTTTTCATACTGATCAATTTCAAAACTCTCCTTGAAGTTTTAATTTTTCAAAATCTGCTCATTTTAAGTGGAACTGAACACAAAAAGCAACACTGTACTTGTAAAGTGGCAACATGGTTTTTCCCAAAGTTTGCTCGGAGAGGTTCCAGCTCCCCCTCGACTCTCGTGAGGAAGAAGTGGTGTTGATAATGGATAAATGTACTTGCCTAAAAAGTTGGCTTAAACTGTGCATTTCTCACTTCTATCTCAAGACTGGATTTCTTTGCTGCGCAAAATTTCTGTAAACCCACTCTGCATTAAGAGGCTTTGAGCTTTTTTCACGTCAGTAATTGTGTATTAGAATATTGTGCATAAATGAGATATAAAGGTTATTTGTAGTTGCAGTTGATCTCTTTGCATTTAATGGATTATCAGCACCACCACCACCCTTATGAAAATATCCTATGGTTATTTCTTAGTAATACTACAGTATTTGTGGCATAACTATAGTATTACTATAGTTCGCACAGTATAACTAGTGTAGTACTATAGTCATCACATTATAACTATAGCATTATCACAGTAAACGGTACCATGATATTACTTTTTTTTAAGTACCATGGTATTACTATAGTCCACACAACTGTATTACTGTAGTTTGAATAACTGCAGTTTCACTATAGTAATATGTTGTACTACACTATGGTGGCAAAAATACCATCCATTTACTATTTGATAACTATTGCTCGGAACAATTTTAATTTTTCATAAGGGCAGCTTTTACCACTACTGCCCTCATGCCAAGCCTGATTATAGGAAACCAGGAATAGAGTGTCAATGAGGGATCATTCTGATGAATATGTCATATAGCATGCCCCAACTTTTCTGGAGACATATTCCCTGTTCTATTAACTTTTTTCCCCTCCCCAGTCTTTGTAAACAATGTATATAGCTGCACAGAGACCTTGCCTTCATCTCTAATGGCTTTAGAGGTGTACTCTACCTATTAATCCTCCCTTGCATCTCCCGTGCTTTACCAGTAAATGTTGCCCCATCATAGCACTGTATCTATTACCCTTTCCTTGAAACCCAGTTTGTTCTCCTTATTCATCAAACATGCTTAAATACCCAGTCTGTTTTCCTGCCAGCGGTCGAGACTGGTCAATCCCAAGATGCACCCTTATGGTCGTATAGACTTTAGAGCACATTCTGTTTAACTCTGTGAGAGCTTAGGGCTATTCCATTGAAAAATCGATAAGTCCGTGGCCATTGGGATTTGATCAATATCTTTCTGAGCCAACTTGTTTTGATTTTGAGATTACTGAGGCATTGTAACTGCCTCAACAATCTAAATTTCCTGCTTTTTTTTCTTCCTCAAGCTTTCAACACCCCTGTTTTTTTACTGCTGATCATTTTTTTTGCATCTGATGCAAGGAGCAAACACTCTCCTCTGCCCTCCATCTCCCTGAGGGTTCCCTGGAACCACCAATTATCACACCCTTACCCTCACTTACCGTGTCAACACACTGCAAAAAAAAAAAAAATATTACCAAACATTTTAATCTCGGACTAAAACACTTTTCAGTGATTTCGATTACCTTTTTTTCAGTGAGACAAAAATTCTGCCCATGAAGTAAGGTAATTTTGACTCATTTCCAGTCTTATCCATGGGGTAAGAAAATTTCGCTTTTCCCCATGGGCAAATACAGAATTATCTCACATCAATGGCAGATTTTTTTTCTGAGAAAAAAAAGGTAGTAGAAATAAGTGTTGTTATTTTAACTACAAGATTGAAATGCATGATAAGATTGTTTTTTTTTTTTTTTTTGCTGTGCACCTGCTTCCATGTACTCATCAATCTGCTGTTGGATAGACATCACACAGTTTTCTACAGTATTTCTCTCCATATGCCTTTCAAAGCATTCGCATGGCCAGCCTCGCTGTACTTTTCCACCCCATTTCTATTTTTACCATAAACCTAATAAACTAAGACAAGTCATCTTCAGGCTCCCAGTAAGTTGCATTAGCTGAGGACATAAGCCCAACGTCAGATTCAGACCTGGCTCCCTTTCCTGTAGCAGCATGGATACTGCTTCAATTTTATCATAAAGGCAAACAAGGCCTTTTCCAACAGCTTAAATCCCCAACATAATATCCATTTCCATCAGTTTGAGAGCTGGGGCATCAAAATCCTTACACCACAGTACTCACCTATCTGGACCCTTCAGTGCTTCCAGTCCCTTTAGCTCTGATCACCGACAAGGGCTTTAAAAATAGATCACATTAATACACCTGCAGTGCTCCAAATACTCCTGTGAACCCGGCCGTGTAACCTCCCGATAAGGCAACCCATACTGCACAAACAAACCACACTTATGCTGTTATAAACTGGCCCCTTTCTTGACAGTTATTTTAACTGGCATCTTTTTTTGCCAGTCATTTTAACTGTAATTATACAGTAAGTTTATAACAGAGTTCCATGTATGTTAACTGTGAACCACAGTTAAATGCGCACAGGACTCTACTTAAAATAGAGTTAAAAAAATAAAGTTAAAATAACAAGGAAACAATGAGTTAATTTAACTGGCAAATTCAATCAATTCATAACAGTGTACTAAGACACAGATCACACCTTACTTCTCTCCTGGATTTGAGGCCATGAAAAGCCTACGAGAGACAAGTCCAAACTCATCTACTTGTGCATTCATACCAATGTATAACACATGATTTGACTGTCCACAGAATAAACCTGTTATTTGAATACAAATGCGGGAGATGCAATACACCGTATTTTATAATACCACAATTCTCACGACCAACTTATTTTTCCCTTGACTCTAAAATAAATGCAATTTGTTTGAAAAATGAAGAAGCATAAACAGTGACTTAACCAATCAGCCCTGGAATTAAGATTTAATAGTAGCTAAAAATGAATACTGACATGCTTCTGATTGGTCAATCTAAAGATAATTCTTCATGGTAATTGGATTTTTGTTTGAGTCCAGCCAAATACTTTCACTTAAATACAAATAAACATTTAGAGAAACACACTTGTATTTGTAATTTTCTAGTAACCATTATTTTCACCCTGGCTTTAGGCTTAGAAAACCCATTATTTTTGGCATTAACTTCTTCAAGTAAGCGCAGAACATTTAGGGTCTGCTTCTCTTTTGCAGCAAAGTACTGATAACACTGTATTGGTAGGAATTTAAGACACACTGAAGGGAAGACTTCGAGTACAATCTGATTTAAATCACCTTATCAGCAAGCACATGCGGTTTAAATGCATGACAAAGAAATTGGTAACTTTGGTTTAATCGTACCTCCCTGTCAATTGCTCACAGTTAATGACATACCTCAAATGACCTGACTGAAAAAGTTAACAACGGACTGAATCTCCTTAAACAGTGTGTGTCTGTGTGTGTGTGTGTATGTACGTGTGTTTATTTGTTTGTGAGTCTGTATGTGTGTTTGCATCTGTGCCCTTTTCAATTTGCCCTTCACATCTGACAATCACAATTTCACATGCAAATGTAACATTATTGCATGAATTTAGTTAAGTATTCACACGTAAAAAAAAAAAGACATTTTCAAATGTGATTGGCTTTTGTCCCTCATGAGAAATGTCTGTGATATAAAATCATACATGACATTTTCCTACATGAAAACAGACCAAGTAGATTGAGATAAATATAACAGGTCACAGGGAGTAGGACTATATTTCTAATTCATGTGTGCTTTTCTTATGTGGGGTGTTTTCATTAGGGTGTATGCGTTTGTTAGCCTGAATGTTACTTTTTTCAACACCAAGTAACTGTTAGGCAGTAGCTCAGTGGACTATTTATGTTTACAAGTTCTTCTGTAATTAATCAATTCTTGAAAGCAATAAGGTCATGTTGTTAATGTTGACATTTTAAAATAAGTGATGCAACTAACAAAATTGTTGATCAGGTGTGGGGATGAGGATGAGATAGTGGAGAGTCTATGCGATAGTAAACATCATGGGCACATTGAGACTGCAGGAACTAATGGCAGGATCAGTTCTGAGAGCAGTTCTGGCCACTTTTTGTTTAGTCCACACTAAGAAACCAGGAATGGTTGCAATTCTTGATTGTCACATTGTTTAAGGGTCTTTTCGAGCTCCTACAGCAGGGTAGGTACTCTTCTTGCACAAGAGGGATGGTGGATGATTGGAGTGCACATTGATTTGCCAAACATAGACAAGCAAGCTCCAACAACTGCTTTCTTCAAAATATTGGTTTTTGAAGGATCTTTTCTAGTTCCAACTACAGGGTAGTTACTCTCCTTGCGCAAGAAAAATGGTGGATAACGTGAATGTACATTGATAGGTCAAACACAGACAACAAGCACTGGCAACTGCTATTCTCAAAATACTGGTGAAAACAGCAGCTCAGGTAGTTGCAGAAATTAAATTGTGTCATGCACAGAAATGAATTTAAAATACAAACAGTCAACAGAGGCTTTTGTCACTTCACTTTCTTGCTACCGGTGTGAAGAATTCACGGGGGAAGTCCTCAGTGAGTAGTTCCTCTCAGGTAGTCCCCCAAACTGCTTAGTTCAAAAGCACCTATTGCAACCTGTACAATACAGCAGTCAGAACTATTAGTTACTACCCCAACTCAGAAAAATTTGAGACAATATAGAAAATACCCAGGGGAAAAAAAAAACAGACAGTAGTGAATTCTAAATTTACTGTTACTTCCGTTAAATTTCAGTCACTATGAAGACAAGATATTTCATGTTGAGTCTGGTCAACTTCATCCTATTGGTAAATATGCAGCCATTGCGGCCATTCAGGCCGGCAACACGTTCCAAAATGTGATCTGCGTGATCTCTGATTACGCAGAAATGACTGTTTCAAGAACTGTCATTTATGTCTCAGCGGTTAGCCACATTAGCTTAGGATTACTTTGGTAGACCTCTGTCAAGTACCACAATACGTAGTTACAGTGCTATGAATAAGTGTTTGCCACCTTCCCGATTACTTCAATTTTTGCATATTTGTCACACTTAAAAATTTAGATCATCAAACTAGTTTTAATATCAAAGATAACTTGAATAAAAGCAATATGCAGCTCTCAAATCATGATTTCATTTATTGAAGGAAAAAAGTCATCCAACCCTACCTGGCCCTATGTGAAAAATAGTGACAAAGGCACTGCGCCCGCTTGGCCAAACATGGCCAAAATGGAATTCCCCCTATTGGCCAAAGTATCGGTCGGATTCAACTCAAAATCAAACTCGGTCTAGACCTTATTACCATATATACACATATGAATGTTAGACGGGAAATCCAGCTGGGACGACAAAAGGCTGACAAACTGGTGGGGCCCCAGAACCGAGGCTCACCCTAAACTTCAAAGGACTGATGTTGCCTACAGTGTGACAATAGACTGTTTGTTTTCCTTAGGGTGAGCGGGCCGTTAACCCTCCAGGATGTGGGCTAAATGGTGTCAAAGGAAGTGGAGTGCTCATGGTGGTGTCTGTGGAAGACTGAGGGGGTTTATAACGGCCCGGGACAATCAGCAGAACTCTGGCGACGTGAGGGGGGTAACTATCACAGTTCCCCCTCATGAACCTCATCCCCGGCCCTGGTCATTCCTTTTATGAAACTGGACCTTAATTCATCTGTTTAAATCTTCTGACACTGTAGTAATGTCAAACCTTCCTCATATATTCCATATATTACTATGCAATAACTTCTGTGCTCATTGCCTATACAATAATTCAGTTTAAAGAGCTTTTCATGACAACTGCATCATATTAGTACATATTCATATCATGTTTAGTCTTGTTATTCTCAGGGGAATCCAAAGAGTTGAATGGAGTATGTTTCAGTCCCATTGAAATTATGGTTCATTCCCTTTTGGAAGCTCCTGAAAATTGGTCAGAATCCTCTCAGATAATCATGTAGTTTTTCCCTCTCTACCAAATTATTTTATCACCTCCTGCTAATGGCGGAAACCCAAAATGCAGATTCGACCCCCCTTCCAGGTAATTTACGGCCATGCCGCCTGGATCAAAGACGTGATTTGGCTCAAAGCAAAGGGAGACAATTCATTCTGGGAAGATCGCAACCGACTTCCCACACGTGCACCTCTATGCCATGTGTAGCCTCTTTAATTATGGAAGATCGCAGACGACTTCCTGCACGTGCATCTCTGTGTGTCGTGTGTAGCCAAAACAGGTTTGGTAAGAGACTCTAACATTCAATTATTATTTTCTAAATTAAGTAACGGACTAATTAAATTTACTATGTGGACCTACCTACCTGTGTAATAAAATTTATTTTGTATTTATAAATTGTCTTCTTGTAATTTGTGTGGCTTTAATTATTTTAAATCCATTTTGGTTCTTGTCGTCAAAATTACGGTTAAATACTTAGGGGAAATGGGTGCTGACTGAGACCTACTGTCAGAGGCCAGTTGCAGACAAAGTTTTTAGGGAGCTCTGGTAAGTTAGAACGGGGACCACGTTCGACTGCTAACGGGATTGGCGGGGTATTGGCTCTGGAGGTTTGGCTTAAGAGAACTCATGGGCGTATTACGCCGGTTCTTGTCAAATGCTCCTAAAGGAGCCCGATAGATACTATTAGTGTCATACTAGTTGACCTGGGTCCGTAACTGTCACGAGGGACAGGTACTCACGTTTTACGGTGGTTGCTGGCTAACCAATGCAGAGCTCCCCGAACTAAGGTTTTGCGATTGTGTAGGTCCGGAAGCGCAATCGTGTAAAATTGGCGAAAGACTGAGTATGGTATTATTATTTTAAACTCACCACATTTACAAATAAATTTTATATTTGTTATTAATTATATGGAGTCGATCAATCGTAACTGTTGTTTTTGTGCCCTGTTCTACGAACATAGAAAATGGATCCATTCTTATTATGATTCACACCAACCCAAAAAGTAACACACCAGCCAGAAGAACGCGCTGAGCCTCGCCTTCGGCAATTTCCATTGTTGGTGTTGCTGTGAGGTTTTACATGATATATGAAAAGGGTCGGTCAAAAACTGAAGACGCTAGAGTGCAGACAAGCCAAAAGTTTACGCACATATGAACGCATGCACGCACGCACGACAGACCACCACTAAAGACCCCGAGCATAGCATAAGCCCCTTTGGGCCTTTTGGCCAAGCGGGCTAAGAAATAATTGCCCCCCTAGTTACACAATCACCCAACTGAACACATTTAATGGATAATTGGGTTCAATTTCTCTGGACACTCTCAGACATGATTACTGCCAGCCCCCTTGAATCTAAACATCACTTAAATACCACCTGTCTGGAAATGTGAAGTAGGTAAAAAGTAGCACATAATACTGTAATCTGAAGAAATTCAAGAACTAATGAGAAACTAAGTCTGTCGGACTTCCATTAGTCTGGAAAGGGTTATGAAGCCATTTCTAAGGATCTTGGATTCCAGCAAACCACGGTGAAAGCCATTATTTGTGAGTGAGAGAAAACTTAAAATGATAGTGAGCCTTCCTCGGAGAGGCTAACTTCCAAAATTCCTCCAAAACTCATCCTTGAGGTCGCAAGAGAACCCAGAACTAATATCTAAAAAGCTGACTGCCTCACTTGCCTCAGTTTAAGTCAGTTTTCATGGCTAGAAAGACACTTGGATAAAATGGCATCCATGAGAGCTCAAAGGTGAAAACCACTCCTGACCAAAAAGAACAATAAGGCTTGTCTCATGTTTCCCAAAAAAAACATCTTAATGCCCCTCAAAATTTTTGAAATAATATTCTGTGGACTAATGATTCAAAAGTGGAACTTTTTCAGAAATGGGTCCCATAACATCTTGCGTAAAGCTAGCGCAGCATTCTACAATGACAACATCATACTAACAGTCTAAAACGGTGGTATTAGTGTAATGGCCTGGGGCTGCTTTCCTGCTTCAGGACCTGGGAGACATTCTCCTTCAGGATTTACTCGTAAAGAACAGAATTCCTGGCCGTCAGTTCTTGAGCTAAAGCTCAGGCACTGTGGGTTTTGACATCAGGACAATGATCTGAAGCACACAAGCCTTTGAATGGCCGAAAAGAAACAGAATGAAGGTTTCTGAGTAGCTCAGTTAAAGTCCTGACCTGAGACCGATTGAGATGCTGTGGCATGACCTTAGCAGGCAGTGCAAACTTGAAAACCCTCAAATGGGGCTGAATAAAACCAATAATACGAATAAGTACATGCCAAAATTCCTCCATAGTGATGTAAAAGGCTCTTTGCCAGCTATCACAAATGTTTGATTTACAGTTGGCGTCAAGGGAGGCACAACCAGTTATGAGGTTTGGGGGCAATTATTTTTTTCACATGGGTGATATAAGTTTTGAATAACTATTTACCTTCATTAAATGAAATGGTCATTGAAAGCTGCATTTTGTGTTTATTCAGGTTGCCTTTGTCTTACATTAAAATTACTTGGATGATCTGCGACATTTGAATATGACGAATAAGCAAAGATAGTAGAAATGGGTAAGGGGCAAATACTTTCTTCACGGCACTGCACATTCACAAATACCAGTTAAAACGTCACTGTGCAAAAAAGTAATTCTTATGTTAACTATCTCCAGAGGTGCTGTCAACTTCTTGGGGCTTGGAGTCATCTGCGATTGACCATCACACAGTGGTGCATGATCATCGTGCGTAAATGGGCAAAAAGTTGGTTTTCTGCAGGGGTCGTGTGCACGCATATGTTGCTCACGTGGACAGCGTTGAAGCGTACTTGCACTCATCATCAGACTTGTCTCACCCCTTGTCTCATGATCAGTTTGGGTTGCTGTCCGGAGTCTGTCACGTACAGGCTGTTACCGGATGTGGCGCTCTTCAGCTACCGTAGCTACTCATGGCTTCCCTAAGTCGGTCGGTCAGGGACAGTGCCAGTTTTCCATTCTTGGACAGACAGCCGATTGATTGTCGACCGCTGACAGGGCAGATGACGCACCTCCTCTCGGTGGCTGAGACCTGCCCGTAACATGCCAATGGCTCTTTTTCTATCTCCTGTGTCATAAGCCGTTCCATTTTCTTGATGTGGTCGCATTTTTCATTTTTTTGTTGGCTTTGTTGGCTATTGACCACACCCACTCACAGCTCAATGTTTGTTATTACTGAAGTGCTCAGCGCATTCACGTAGCGCGCGTTGGGATTACAATATACTTTTATTGTATCTCCAAGATGTGATAGTCGGGAGATACTTTGGTTAAGTTCCGGGGCAGCTGCGCCCACAGAGATTTTCTGTTCAGGGCTCTGGAGGCAACAATTATTACAGGAATTTTTCTAATTTTGCACAGGCGGAGATATTTATTTGACAATGCTCAAGACTGATTTTCGGCAATTTTGGATGTCCAATATGGCTGCCGGTGGCCATTTTGTCCAAAATTTGGAAATCGGGGAGATACTCGACTCGGTCCCTATGGTGACCAAGTTATCTAGTTTCCACTCCTTCAATTTACCAAAAATATAGTACGTACCTCAACAGTGCATTTTTAATAGCGCTAAGTATCCTAGAATGTACTAAGTATACGCTATGATCAGAGATGTAATAAAATGTGGGTAGATATTGAGATGCATTTGATGAATGGAGAGGACTTAGAGCCCAGAATATTTTAAAGCAAATGTTGAGTTTGCTCGCCAGCTAATGTTCTCCTAAACAGGAAAACATTGAGCTTCAACAAATGTTATCTCACGATAAATAATTTTTCATGGTTCATTATGTATCTGTCTTATCTGATTTTGATTGGTTGATTCAATTTTGTGACTGAATCAATTAATGTGTTCAAATTTAACCTGCATTACATTGCTAGGTAGATATTTTATTAAAACAATGTAGCTACAGATAACTGACAGATAACGTTAGATTCGCTAGCTGAACAACTGAATTTACCCATGGCTTGTGTTATCAAGTTTATCCTAAGCCAAGTTTTTTTTTATTATTAGGAATGGTGGTTCGCTTTACTCTGTGACTGTGTTAACTGGTGACTTTCAGCTGAATGTTTATTAGAAATGTTATAAGCGGGGTGAAGCTTCTTAGCTATGTAGTTAGCTAGCTAAATGGGTTAGCTTGGGTAATAAACACAGATGAGTAGCTGTGTATAGATGAATGCAAAATTAATTCGCTTGCACTTTTTATGTAGGGTCAGTGTCCTAAACCTGGCATAGCTTGAAGTTTAGGTGGGAGGATTCAAAGGTAGATAGTGCTCTTCACTATTTAGAATTTTGACTGCAGTACCCATTTTTAAAGGTTGTTGTCAGTGTGACATATTGCACCTTTATTTCTCTGACTATTGGACGGGTGAATACCAGTAAAAAAAATCAGAGCATGAGAGCTAGCTAAGTTCGCACCTCAACTGTTGTCAATCCAACAAATGAGTTTTACTATGAGAGCTGCTAAGAACTGAGCTTATGGAAAGAGGTAGGCCTATGTGTACACCACAGATGTGCCGCTGGGTAGACAGTAACTCCACCTTCTAATGCAGGATCACTCAACATGTTCCCTTGTACTACCCTAGATTAATGATCAAACAATTCATTTTCTGAATGATCAAGACAACTGTTTAACTTGTTATGATTAAGAAATGCTAACTACAGAGATAACTAGGCTAGAACATGAAGGTGCAAGGATGGTAATAATCAGAATTATTAGACAAACGTGGTAAAAAAAAAATCTTAACTTTAATTGCAGCATGAAAGATTCATTCAAAATTACGAGACACTTATTTTAAGGTGGCACTTGATTTTTTTAAAAGTATACATATGAAGTGGGGAGCATCTTGCTAAGCTTATCAAATCAGTCTTGAATGCTAGATGATGGGTGCAAATACCTTTACTTCGGCTACTGTACGCCTTGCAAACAAATTTATACAAATCTGTGAAGTTCAAGCATTTAAAGTTCAGAATCTTCAAAAAAAATCTTATTTCAAGTCAAAATGTTTCACAACTTCAGGGTGTAATGAATTGTGTTAGTATTTCAAAAACTTAGGTAATTCCTCTGATCTCTCTAAGTTATTCAGTGAATCCATTGCGCTTTTACTGATCAAGCTAAGTAAACAGGAATAGGCTTAAGACACCCATGCTCTAAATGGAACATAAGTGGTTTAGACACATACTCAAACAATGACTGAGCATTGGTGACTGATGCTCAAACTTCAAACCACAAACTTCAGCTTTATATTGGAACCAAAATTTTCTTTACCAAAATAAGAAAAACAATGCATTCTGAGAGGGAGCGTGGAGGAAAGAAAGTCTTTACAAATGTGACACAGCACAAAGTCATCAGACTCACATTAAGAAACTCTTCTCAGCAACTATGCCACTACGTACTGCAAACCTGAGTCACTAACCCCTCTCACCAATTTATATGCTAATGCACAATACTTTTTTTTTTCAGGAAACTGTATAAGAGATTGACATCCCTAGTAAGGTGACTCTGAGCTTGTGCTCTAAGCTCCGTGATCTTTGTCGAGCAATAACCATGCTGATGGAGTAAAGAGGTTTCTTAGACATTTGAGTGACAGGGTAGGCCTCTTTGCAGGTGCTGTGCTACACAGCTGCAAGCCAATTATTTCATTCATGTCCTCATTCCTTGACCAAATGTGGAAATGGATTGCAACCTGCAATCATTAGACATTCCTTTCTATATTAATAACAACATTGTATATAAATTCATAAAAAATCACACTGCAGTTTCACGGTTTCATCTGAGGCATTTATGCAAGCGATGTATCAGTTTTATCTGGGACAGCTGTCATAAATGTAACAAAAATACAATGTAATTATAGAGACAAAAAGTGTGGCTTTCATAAAAAGTGCATTCATGTCATTTGCTTGCAGTGAAGGCTTCAGTATTGATGGACAACAGAATGGGAGGACAAGTCATGTAATTGAGTGCACTGTTTTATTACCTTGCCAGGGATGGAGTCCAGACGGCGAGGTATTCTTTTTGGTAGGGTTTCTTTCTTTCTTTCGTTCTTTCTTTCTTGGCAACATTGTGGCAAAAGGGCTCCACCAATCTTTATGAAACTTTCAGGATAGGTGGGCATTAGTTCAGACCCCTGTAAATTTTGGAGGTCATCAGGTCAAGGACAAGGTTCTTTCTCTTTGTATTACATTTTTATATCATGCCACTACACTGAGCATTTTTCTGCTTCATGGATGTGTTATATTTATTATGTATGTACTATGTGATGCTTGTTGTTTTATGTTGGGTTTTCAGATGTGTTATTGTGATGCTTGTTTTATGATGGGTTTGTTGCCATGTCTTTTGGTATGCCATTTGTCATTTCTGTTTTTTGTTGGGACTACAGATGGAAATTTGCTTTCTGCTAAATCTGGTGCACACATTTCCTCATTGTTAAATGAGTAATGTAAGTGTACGCTGTCCTTTTAAACTTAATTTAAAAAAAAAAAAAAAAAAAAAAGGTCACCGGTAAGGTCAAAATAGTTTTCCTGCAATAACTTTGGTAAAAACGATCATATCAACTTCAAACTAAATCCAGAATGTGCATCTTTCAATTCTGGCTGCACTCATGTGCTACATGGTGAGGTATCACTCATAGTTTTCTTCGCGGTTGGGGGTTACATTTCAGGGGGTCAAGGTCATTGCTTGAATTTGCTTATTTTCCATTATACAGGCCTCGAACTACAGGTAATAAGGGGCACGGCAAAAGTTGCCGTGGTCCATGCTGAAAATAAAAAGGCACTACGGCAAATGTGCCTCCATATAAGGGGCACCACAGCAAAGTCTGCCGCTACCTTGGGGGCACAGCAGCAAATCCACCATGGAGCTTTTGGTCATCACTTTAGCTAACAAAAAGTAAAGGTCCGTAGTCTCAGATGTTCCTCACAAAAAGTGACCAATCAGCGTGCACTATGCAAATCAAAACCATTCTTGAAAGAAAACATTTCCCGTATTTTTCCCCGCTTGCCGTCTTGGAAATTGGCTCAGTATTGCACTGGGACATCATTTGGGCATTGCTATAATGCAAGTACAAGCAAAGGACATTCCGATCAATCGCCGGGTCATTGAAAAAATAATCATATTTAGCCATTTTGTCCATCTTCTGCCACCCGCAAAATTCAGACTTTCTCCTGTCATTCCAACACTCACACTGACAACAGCGCTAGATACTGGCTATTAAGACCACTTCCCACGCTTTATCAACACACAACATGCAACCTGAGAGAATTTCAGTACCTCCATAACTTCGTCAATTTGCCATACTTTACGGCTGCCGACTGTAATTCGGCCTTTTTTTTTTTTTTTTTTTTTGTTCCTTTCACCTGTCGGCATCGTGATCGGAGTTAAAAATAGAGGAGATACATAAATTATTCAAGAATAATTCTGCGCCCACGAGCGCAAGAAAAGGGCGAAAAGGACAGCTGTAAAAACCAGTGGCGGGTCGTTGGCCGTAACAAAGGGAAGCCAAGACCTCGCCCTTCAAAGCTTAATGACTTAAACCTTTCGCAGTTTACTTTTCTTGATCAGCAGTTGCTCATACAAATTGTTAGAACAGTCAACTGAGTCAAATTTATTTTCGATAGCATTGTTATACATCGCACCACGAAATTATGAGGGGTTTTCTTTCACACATAAATTACGACATAAATTACTATAGGCCTAGGTCTTTATAAATTCCGCGCTCAAGAAGCTCATGAAACGGCATAGATTCGCAAATTGATTAGTGAGGCTCATTAAGCAATAAGTTGTGCAACATCGCATTCTTTACTTCTATATTAAGATTGTAGAAAACGGATTGTCGTGGCTTCTTGAGAAAGAAGCCTCACAAACTAATTTATAAAGACGTATTGATAATTTGCGTCGTCATTTGCTGTCGAAAATAAATTTGACTGTCCTTCTACCAATTCGTATGAGCAACTGCTGATCAAGATAAGTAAACTGCGAAATGTTTACGTCATTAAGCTTTAAAGGGCGAGGTTTTGGCTTCGCTTTGTTACGGCTGACGAACCGCCACTGGTAAAAATGGTAAATGCTGTGTGATTTATTTATTTTGGGTAGGTGTTTTGGCCAAGGGGCACTTAAGGAAATGCGGAGAAAGGGCTTGGCATTCTACTGCCGTGAACTGGGGCTTTTATAGGTGGGCAGCACGACAAACAGGTAGGGCATTGCCGTCGTGAAATTCGAGCCCTGATTATAATTCAAAAACAGTTAGAGATAAGTGTTTATTCTTATCAACATATAGCAAATCACATATGGGCTTTCATTTGGTAAGCTTGGTAAGACCTCAGTTGCTGTTGCTGACCTCTTGGCTGTGCTGTAGCGCTGTTTGTTGGTGTTCATTCTGCTTGAGTTGAGACAGAGGAAGACGTGTGGGATCTAAGCTGAAGATTTACTCTTGTCTAAACGGAGTTTTCTTAAAATAATTCGTCTGTTAAAGCTCAAACAGTATTAGAGATTAGACAGTTTTCTCCCGAGGTATAACCTTTGTCGCATTAGGGGCAGGGAGAATCTTCCTCCTTCTTTTTCCCCTTTTTCCCCCTGTAACAACTCGGTGAGCAAACAGCCAAATTAGGTCGCTAATCTGGTCAAACAAAGGCGACGGGGGTTTTTTGGTTTTTTTTGGGGGGTTTCAGTCTCCCGGGAGCAAAGTAAGGTAAAGTAAAATAAATTTAAACGCTAAATTTAAAGAATAATTTAAACGCTAAATAATTGTCTAACTAAGTGAATTGTGTGCTATCCAAAGTAAAACAGTTGTTTTCAAGGACTGAGGTACACTGTCGCCTGCTTTTTCTGTAGCTGATTTAGCTAACGAACTATAGTAAGCTCTCAACGCCAAGAATATATCAAATTACCAGGATATCTACTTTTGTAACTATAACCCGGCTTGGTTTCATACTTGGTCGCTTGCCTTTCATACAGTCTTCTAGCTAATAAATATTGACGTTCACCGGGGTTTTTTAGTCCCCTTCGTTCTCTATCCTGACCGCATTACCGCATAAACGCATTGCCAAGCTTGAATATTAACGCGAACCAGGGTTTTTGTCTTTTTCACATTTTATTATCATCGAAGGGCTCTTCTGATTAAACACATTGCAAATTACGTTATCTTTGTATTTTCCTCCGGTTGCGGTGCCTTGATCAGCTGATTAAAGTTTAACTGCTTGTTTGAGTGCTCAGCGACAGCTTGTTGGGGGAGATACCGTGTATAGTTCGCTCACTAAGTAAACGACTTGTTTATTCGGTCCGTTTTATTTAAAGGGAACCGAGGCTTTACTCTTATCTCGATTACCCTTGGTTGTATTTGTGGCTAGCTAGCTAGATAGTTACTGTTTGCATTTTTGGCTGGGGATCTGAGATTTAGTATTTAGTTAGTAGGGCAGCAGTCACTTTAGTCGTCCATTCGGTTTGGTTGGAATTTAAACGAAAGCTTTACCGAGTGCTCCGCCTCCTCCCTCCTCCAGTTTCTCCTGGGCGTAGTAGCCAGTCTTTTTTATCTGGGTTCTCAGCTAAGCCCTGTGATATTTTTAGGTTAGTACATTAATAGTACCGGGACTAGATAAACTGAAGTTGGCTTATTAGGAGTGCTTATTATCCATAGAGTTTCTCAATTTGGTATTTCATTTCTGTTAACTGAAACTAAGCCCCTGTTAAAAGAGGGTTATTATCCATTCACATAGTTTCCCCACGGTTTCTATTGTGACTGCTGCTTAGGGCTTCTCAGGTTAATAAATAAATAAATTGTGGTTCCTGAGCTTCTGTCTTGGCATTAGTAATTTTCTTTGTTATCTAGGGTGAGCGAGGTCATTAGGTAGGGGGTTCAAAATGTGGCCAAAACTATGTGACGGTTGCAGGATGATCGCACTTTTGGAAAGAGATTTCCAGAGTGGGTTTGTCTGTCACTGGTGCCAGCTAATTGAGCATCTGGAGAGCAAGATCCTTGACCTTCAGGGCCAGTTGGCGGCACGACATAGTTCGCAATCAGTAGAGTTCCTAGAGGAACTAAGTCGTATGTCGTTTAGAGAAATGGTTTGTACGCCAAAGCAGGGTGGTGTGGGGACCCTAGAGCAGGCAGGGAGAGAAAGTTGGGTGACGGTAGGACGTAAGCGCAGGTAAGGGCGTGCACACCGTACAGCGACAGCTCCTCCAGTGGTTGAGGTGTCCAACCGATTCCGGCCCTTGCAGGAACTCGAATTGGCCCCTGACCCTGAGAGTGAGGGGACTGATGAGCAGCAGGGCACCCTGTTGGCCTCTACCCCTCAGAAAAGAGAGTTATTGATAGTGGGGGACTCAATACTTAGAGGAATAGACAGTTTAGTCTGTTCGCGCGACAAGGAGTCTCGTCCGGTGTGTTGCCTGCCTGGTGCCCAGGTAGGAGACCTCCTGGAGCGTGCGGACAAGCTCCTGGCCAGAGCGGGGAGGGATCCAGTTGTCATGGTCCATGTTGGGACTAATGACATAGGTAAGGGTAGGTTTGAGGTTCTGCAAAGCAAATTTGTTGAATTAGCTGAAAAGATTAGGAGCAGATCCTCCACGGTAGTGTTCTCCGGGATTCTACCGGTACCACGTGCAAGCAGAGGGAAGCAGAATTTTATCTGGAGGTTTAACACGTGGCTACGAACCTGGTGTAGGAAAGAGGGGTATAGGTTTATGGGGCACTGGAACTACTTCTGTTCAAGCCGGATGGGCTACACCTGAACCACAGAGGTACCTTTGCACTGGGTCAGCGTATGTTGAGGGTAGCAGAGAGTTATTTAAACTAGGGACTTGGGGGGCAGGGAGGTTAGAGAGTGTTACACAGAGGGAAATGCAGACTGCCCTGATGGAAGCTGACAGCGTTACATGCACTATTGATGATATATTTTTAAAGCAAAAAAGCGTAGTGGGGGGCTTTGAGCAGCGGGCACATGGGAAATCCAAGGGGAAGAGCGTTCGTGATAACCTGAAATGTTTTTATCTAAATGCAAGAAGCATTAAAAATAAATTTCGAGAACTTGAGGCCGTTATGATTAGTGAAGGCTATGACATAGTTGGGATTACAGAGACATGGCTTAGTGAAGAGGATGGAGATGAATATAATGTAGAAGGTTATAAGCTCTTTAGGAAGGATAGATGCAATAGGCGAGGAGGGGGTGTAGCACTTTATGTGAACGAAAACATAAATGTGCAGGAAATTCCTGAAATTGAACATTCCTTGCCCTGCGAAGATATCTGGGTCAGGCTCACTGGCAAACACTGGTTTAACATGGAGACTGGTTTAAACATAGGTGTATGCTATCGACCACCAGCTTTGGACAGTACAGTCAATGAAATGCTCTTTAAGAGGATTACGCAAGCTTGTAGAGGAGGAGGGACTATTATTAAGGGAGACTTAAATTATCCTGGTATTGATTGGGAAAAGGTGAAAGGACAGGGGAGGGGGAGGAAGAATTTCTAGATGTCATAAATGATAATTTTTTTTTTTTTTTTGTTAATAAACCTACAAGAGAGAAGGCAATTTTAGACTTAGTGCTCTGTAATGACCCAGATAGAATTAGCAATGTTGAGGTACGGGAGCCACTTGGGACAAGTGATCACTCTACTATTAATTTTGAGGTTTCATGGGAAGTTAAAAAGGTGTATTCAAAAACAAAAATTTTCAATTTTAGGCGAGCAAACTTTGACAGGATGCGCTCATATCTAAGTGAAATAAAATGGGAGACACTCCTGGACTGTGAGTCTGTAACTGAGATGTGGGAAAGATTTAAGGGGGTTTTATTTGATTCACAATGCAAATTCATTCCAAAGGTGTCCAAAAGTAAGCTGTAAAAGCAGAATCCTCAGTGGATGACCGCAGCTATTCGTAGGAGTTTGAGGGAAAAGAGGAATCTTTATAAGATATACATAGAGGATACCAATGAGATTACTAAGGCCGAATACTGTAAAATGCGGGCTGTGGTCAAAAAAGAGCTGAGGAATGCTAGAAGACTGTATGAAAGACAAATTGCAGAGGGGGGCAAAAACTAACCCTAAGCGCTTTTTCAGTACTGTAGTAGAAAAAGGAAAGTCAAAGAGCAGGTTAAGTGCATAAAGAATAAAAATGGATCGCTGCTATATAATAACAAGGATATTGCGGACACCTTAAACGGTTACTTTGTTGAGAATTTTACCTTAGAGCGGGTCTTTATTCGCCAGAGGGCATGTCCAATGCTCAAGATTATTTAGCGGAAATTGAGGTTAGGGATAACGTAGTATTAGACAAGTTGCATAAACTAAAGGCAGATAAGGCGGCGGGTCCTGATGGCTTATATCCTAGAGTGCTCAGGGAAGTTAGTGAGATCATCTTTAAGCCGCTATCCGCCATCTTTAGACGGTCTTTAGAAACTGGAGAAATACCAAATGATTGGAAACAGGGCAATATATTACCAATATATAAGAAAGGGGACCGTACTGAGCCAGGTAATTACAGGCCAGTCAGTTTAACTTGCATTGCGTGCAAAATATTGGAATCTATCATAAAAGATGAGCTGGACTTATTTCTTGAACGTAACAATATCTTGAGAGATAGCCAACATGGTTTTCAGAAGGAAGGTCATGCCTGACAAACCTTCTGGAATTTTTGAAGAGGCCACCAAGACTTATGACCAGAGCAGGGCTTATGACATCATATATTTGGATTTTCAGAAAGCATTTGACACAGTACCGCATAAGAGACTAATTTTTTAAATGAGCTCCATTGGAGTTACAGGAGGTATTCTGAAGTGGATTCAAAACTGGTTGCAGGACAGAACACAAAGAGTGGTGGTCAGTGGTATCTCATCTGAGCTAGGTATGGTGGGGAGTGGCGTCCCCCAGGGATCGGTGTTGGGACCCCTGCAGTTCCTCATCTACATTAATGACCTTGATAGGAATATTGAGAGCAGATTAGTGAAATTTGCAGATGATACTAAATTGGGAGGTTTGGCAAATAGTTTAGAATCCACTAAAGTGATTCAGGATGATTTGGATAGAATCCAGAATTGGGCAGAAATGTGGCAAATGAAATTTAATGTAGCGAAATGTAAAGTAGTACATGTAGGTAATAAAAACATTAGACGGGATTACTTCATGGGAGGTTTTAAACTGGAATGTGCTCCACAAGAGAAAGATTTGGGAGTGATTGTTGACCAAACCCTCACAGGCCCTAGCCATTGTGCCATAGCAGTTAAAAAAGCCAATCAGATGCTGGGATACATTGCCAAAAGTAGTGAGTTCAAATCCAAGGAGGTGATGCTTCTTTTGTACAACACATTCGTTAGACCACATCTAGAGTATTGTGTACAGTTCTGGGGACCATACTTTAAGAAAGACATAGAGGCTTTAGAGAAAGTTCAGAGAAGAGCCACGGGCTAATTCCGGTATTAAAGATGAAAGCTATGAGAAAAAGGCTGAAGATCCTTAATCTCTTTAGTCTTAGGAAAAGGAGACTAAGGGGTGATCTGATTGAGGTCTTTAAATATGTTAAAGGGATTAACAAAGTGAATTATGTAGGATTCCTTCAACCAAGTGTTGTTAGTAGAACTCGGGGTCACAAATGGAAGCTGACCAAAGGTAAATTTAGCACTGATATTCGGAAATATTTCTTTACCCAAAGAGTAATTTCGGTGTGGAACAGCTTGCCTGACCATATTGTTGAGGCAGAGACCTTGGGAGTTTTCAAGAGCAGGCTTGACTTAAAGTTAGATACCATTGAGTCATTGAGTATCTGAAGTGATATATTCACGACAGTACAAAGAAACTGGCGAGCCTAGTTGGGCTGAACGGCCTGTTCTCGCCATTCATGTTATGTTATGTTATGTTATTTCGCACAATAACCTTTGACCTTGAGTGACCTTGAAAGGTCAGACTGAAAGTCACAAATTTTCAGTTGTACCCAAGAGATACCACGTTGAAAAGATCGAATCAGAAGCTAAAGTACTAAAATAAGTGCTACTGGCCAAGGTTTGTTTAGCCTTGCAACACTTGTGATTATTTTGGATTTTTTCATAAACACAAATAATTATACATATAATTCCAAGAAATTGCTAAATTACATCTCTTCTAAACCTACAACATTAAACTTAATAATTACAGTATTTGTTTGGTGTACTCTATGGTTCTATTTTTTTTTAAAGATTTTTTTCCTTTATTTTGATAGATAATCAGTGGAGAGTAACAGGAAGCTTGGGGAGATGAATGGGGGAAGACATGCGGCAAATGGCCCGAGCTGGAATCAAACCCGGGTCGCCGCGGGAAGGACATGGCCTTTATGGTGCACGCGCTTAGACTGATGAGCCACCAGGACGCCCCTCTATGGTTCTATTTTTTTATTGTCAGTTAAGAGACAGAGAGAACTGTCCGAGAACCTGAGCAGTTCATAATCAAGTAGTCTTTTTTCACCCTTTCAAATTCATCTGGGCACTGTAAACCACTACAGTTTAACTATCTTATATTTTTACCCCGTAAACTCTTAAACCCCTTAAACCTTTCACTTAAGTTATCTCTTAAAGGGATAGTTAGGATTTTTTGACGTGAAGTCGTATGAAATACTCTTTAGCAGTGTAGTGCATTGAGTGTGTTGTTCACTATTTACTTTTAATTTCCCCTCTGTTGTCCCTACTGTTGGTAATATTTGGAAATACATTGATTTCAGTCAGAAAGTTCATATATTTTCAGATTCAGTACTTGTATTTAGAGTGCTCTATTCCTGTGGTCTCCCATGCTGGCCCCCCATGTATGCAGGTTTTTACTAATATTTGCACTTCTGCCTGAAGAGAATTTTACTAAATGTTCTAGGCTGGCATATTTATTCATTTTAAGGGTATCCACACATTACATTGTATTCCCAGCAAATCCTTGGACTTGAAAAACCACATACTGTGATGGCTGGTATTTCGAGACGCCAAATGCAGTGGCCGGAATGAAAGGAAGTACAGCAAAGTGACGAACACAGACAAAATAAGAGAGGGAGGCTTGCACTTCCAAAGGACATAAATCTAGTCCGAGTAAAAATAAGGAAGCCGCGCGAGCTAGACTGAACGAAATAAAGGAAAAATCTCGGAAACCGAGATAAAAAGATTAAGTACCCAGACGGTGCACAGACAGAGTAAAAAAGAGAGAAAGATTCCCTTACTAACTAACACTTTCCTCTTTTGCAACTAATTCCTCACCAACTTTCTAGCTAGAGAACTTACGGGCTATAGTGCAATCGAAACACTGACACTCTAGCAAAGGTGGTGAGGCGGCACTTGGGCTTAAATAGAGTCCGGGCACCACCCACAATTGATGCCAGCTGGCCAAAGAATCCGATTGTGGGCAAAATGATGTCGTCCCGGACGAGAGCAACAGAGAAAGCTCCCAAGCAAACGCCAGCCTCCAGAACCATGACACATAGGGCATTTGTTCTTACCCTCTAATATGACCCACATGAATATTTCCTAAATTAGCGCCCCCTCTGGCAGCAAGAACTACAAGTGTTCACACCCAAATGACCATACAGATTATTTGCTCCCTCCTCTGGTACGATGTGGAGGAGATTAATGGTAATTAAAAACTGCACAGTGATAAATTGCATTCAGAAGCCAAAGGATGAACGCTGAGTAAATAAATTGCTGTGTATATTTGCTGTTGCAGGTACAATACGTTGTTTGGTATTTCAGTGGTGCAGGGGCATAGGGAAGAAACATGGCGGATGTGGGAAAGTACACAAAGATCCAAGACGTTTGTGAATACAATCTATTAGACCCAAGTGCAGAAAACAGACAAGAGGCAATATTCACTCTAACTGCTGTTATTACAATGGCTGAAGATACAGTAATTAGCAGCAGAAGAAAAAAAAAATTGTAGGAAGCCAACTAATGATAAAACCTTATAAATTAAACTCATAAAATCCCATTATCAATCCTGAAACTCACCTTGATCTAACTGCTGTGAAGGTTGACAGTAAGTCTACTATAAAGACGCCATGCATACCTACTGCTAATTTTTTTGCGAACAGCTGATGGCAAATGCAACTAAACATGGCATAAATAAAACAGAGATCAGGCGAGAACTTGGGGTGTAGAATCAGGAAAATGACCAAGTCATGGCGAGACTGAAACAAGAAAGGAAAGAGTATAAAGACAGCAGGAATACAATGATGGGATAATTCTGCATTCCAGCATTCCACCTGCAGAAAAATATATTACACAGTTAATTGCCGTTTCCTTCTGACTCGTCTGCTGGGAAGTGCTGCTTCTGGACCACAAATAACAGCAATTATAACACTAGGGGGTGCTGCATCTGAACCACGGACAACAGCATTTGTAATAACCATAGCAATTTTGTCCGTGTCAAAGACTTTCAAGACTTATTTCACCCACATACAACATCTATGAGAACTGATCATTTGCTTACTATATAAGGTTCATGTTGCAGACCTTAAAATCCGCCAGTATTACGGGATAGTAAATGCTGTTTGCTTCACCTGTATGTAGCAGGGTCACCGGAATCATTTCAGAAGTGTAGGGGCCAAATATATGTATGTCTGTGTATGTTCTAGGTGTTAATGGTCATTCACACCTAGAATGATAACTACTGTATATATTGTTATAACTCAAGGGGATGGTGCAGTCCATGCCAAAACTAACTATAAAGGCATCCAGAACGACATTGTTTCTGATCACTTTCAGAGCAATTATTGTGAGCTAAAAGCTGACAACTATTGAAAATGATTATGTTTACTAAATTCGAAAATGCGCTTATTACTGCATGTTTCCACTCGTTGGTGGGAATGCTGATATTATTCCCTGTTTGAGTTCTTAGTATAAACTTGCCTAAAAAAAGTGAATATTCTTCCATTTTATATTTGCCTGTTTTATTAAAACCAACATCTAAGAGGGAATGATTGAAGCGTCTTTTTACCATAAATGTTGCATTAAAGGGGCATTTGTGGGGACACAGTTATTCACGACTAAAGTCTGTGGGGCAGCGGTGTGAAGTGGGGGATGGCATTGGCCCCTTAGCCCCCCAACTTCCAGCATCTGTGGTGTGTGGTCATAATTTTTTTGAGTCATCGTTATATAACCAGCTGCCTGTCTTGAGTTTCATCATCCTGGTGTTTCAGATTCAGGATTAACAATATGATGAAAGCAGGCAGAAGTCCCCTGTTTTCAAATACTATCTGTAAAATGATGAAGTATAAGTTGTTTGCAAATATTTCCTCAATGGCATGTCTGATGAGGGGATTTACATTTTGATGTCAGTATCTCATTACTGATAGCAAGTCCAACAAAAAAAGAAAAGCTGAATTAAGTTGCTGATTGTAAGTCAGTACTAAATTTGTCACTTCGTAAGTCCAGAACACTTTTTGTTGCATGCCAATGCAAAGCAGAATTACCTGAAACATGATTAATCTGTATTTCTGACAGCAAAGATAAAAAGCTCTTGCAAAAGAGAGAGATCGTTGTGTTAAGGGCTCCGCTAACATTCATGGTGAGTCACAATTACTATCCCCTTCGGACCTTGAGAACATGACCAGGGGACAAAGCCACTGATATCCTCAATGGCAGTGCTCAGCTGCTGTCCCAGGATGTCATGAAACAATAAAACAACCATGGAAACAAACGTGATTTCTTGGCAAAACACAGCTATTTAGCTCTGGCACGTAGCATAAGACAAAACAGGAAATGGCCGTGTCCTTCCTTTAGGTCCCATGTCTAGTTTTGGATTGTTCACACTCCATGCCCCCTGCAGCACAACACAGTTGTTATAACAGGTTACTTTCACCTGTCAGTCATAATTTGTGCTGCAATCACCATGCAAATTAATAGTTCTGTCTATTTACAGAAACATTAATGCATGAATATGTTCCTTGCTGAGGTGTATGTGTGAGCTGTCAGCCAATGCTCTGTAGGATTACAAACACATCTGATTATTTTCAGCATTTTGCACATTAACAGTAAGCAACTCACCATAAACATTGTGAATTGTAGACGTGAAGTCTATTTTGTCGCAGTGCTTGCTTGATTAACAAATTATCGAGTTCTTGCGCCCATTGTGGCAGTTCGGTGGATAGGGGGGAAAAAAAGCAAATATAACATAATCTTCATAATAATAACAATGCTTTTTTGATGATGAAAATATTGCCCGTGTTGTAATAATTTATTTTGACTGGCTCAACAGTACTGTATATGTCAAGTATTATGAACCATACCTATCAGTCATTTAATGTTCTGACTTGAACTTGCTTTTTTCATTGCCTAATGGTCTGTTTACTCAGTTGGCAAAGTAGATTTCATTGACAATCCCACATAGAATGTTTGGCCGGTCAGAGTAGGGTTGCCAGACATCTGGTTCTTCACCTAACAGTTTTCTGGTCTCAGATGCTTTGTCCAGGTCTGGTCAGAAGAATGGACTGGAGGCTCTTATGTCTAGGCAAGTCATAAAACCTCAATTTCAAGGTCTGTTCATTAAATTAATCAGCATTGGTGCCCACTTTTGATTTCCTTATCTAGAATGGGTTTGCTGCTGCGCTTACCTAAAAGCACACCACTCAGTGTTTTCTGATAATTGTTGTGATTGGGGGAGAATGGCCATGCCAAAGATTTCAGACTATCACAAGAGACTACCAAGACTCGGGACACACCCCACTCGGGTGGGTATTTAATGTGGAATGATAAGCTATGCTGTTTATGTTAAAAAAATGGCAAATCTTAATATAAATTACTGCCCGGTGATACAATAGACCCACTTCTGTTACTGCTGCATTCTAGAGAGTTTTGGATGAGCAAGAGAGTCCCCTCCATATATATGCTTTAAATTTGGAGAATAATGTTTCACTGGGAAGGTGTAAATCTAGTTTGCTGTCTGCATGCACTCAAGCTCACTGTGAGTCACTGACACAGATTCCTACTGTATCAAAGATGGCAACAACAATTTACTTATGATACAGACTAACTAATGTGACTAGAGCAGTGTCATACAGCTTCCCTCCCTGATGCAATGTCAAATGCAATAGATCAGTCGCTCCTAAACTTGATCTTGGGCATCCACTGTGCCCACTGTTTGGGACCCACTGTGTCTGCTGGTTTTGCTCCAGGAGTCATACCACTATTCAATCGGCTCTAGCTGCGTGGCTGAAGTTAAGCAGGTGTGGGTGTGGTTAGTACTTGGATGGGAGACCACCTGGGAAAACCAAGTTGCTGCTGGAAGCAGTGCCGTCAGAGGTCAGTTAGGGTAGGCAGAATCCTCACTGTAAAACAAACAATAACTCTATTACTTTGCTTGATTAGCAATCGGGGGATTGATTAACTAATTTACAAGACTAAACGGCAGAATGGCGTGCCAGTTCCACCCATGGCATTATTGCTCAGTGCAACTTAAAATGCTAACGAGACAGCAAGTTTGTTCATATTTGCTTAGAGGAAGCTAATGCAATGCCATTAACAAATATTAAAACCTTTCTTATGCGGCGTTCAATGTGTGGTCAATATGTTTACGATAATATTTCCCCCCTTAAATACATACTTTTTAATGCCATTTTAAAAAAATAGGGAGTTTATTTTCAGTATTCTTTCATAATCCGATAAACAAAAGATCAAAACAATATATGGAATTACCGAGAGAGTTGAGATTTTTTTAATTATTAAGATTTACTTCCTTGCAGTCTCGAATTAAAGCATAAAGGTAAATTAATCTTTTTGTCACTATCACCTCTTAATCATTACAGGCTTAAATGACTAGAAAAAAAGGTAAAATTGACTGATTGACAATCAGGCATAGTACGTGGAAACAGGTTGACAAAATCTACCGATAAGAAAGGAGAGGTCACTGCCTACCCTGACCGCACGTCCCTGGCTGGAAGAGGTGTTGGTAGGCCAGGAGGTTGCAATCTTCCTTCTGGTGGAATAATCCCCAGTGCCCCAGTGCAGTGACGGGGACACTGTACTGAAAGAGATGCCGTCCTTTGGATGAGACGTTGAACCGAGGTCCTGACTCACTGTGGTCACTAAAGATCCTATGACACTCATCGATAAGAGTAGCTAAAGTCCCAACCTGGCTCTTTCAACCTGCCATCTAATCATCCCCTGATCTAACTGGCTGTGCAAATTGCCCTCTCCCTCCCCAGCTCAACCCCTAGGGCTCCCTTGAAAAAGAGATTTCAATCTCAACGGGACTTCCCTGGTTAAATAAGGGTTAAATAAAAAATAAATAACCACAATTGCAATCTCTGTGTTTCAATGAGTCGCTAATTTTTCTTAATTGCTCTCCACATGATCGTAAGGATTAGCTACCCTTTTAAGCCTTAGTATTTCAGAAATAGTTATGCATGCCCAGAAGCGCTCCATATTCAAATTGAAATATATTGCAAATTACTTTATATTGCATGAAAAGAGGAAAAAATTGTGACTTTTGAAACCGAAGAATCAGTTGGTTTCTTATTGTTAAAATGTGGACATGTGGTCACGAAAATTAACTATTAAGAATTCTAAGAATAAGCAATTTATGATTAGTCAAACCTGTTTGGTGTTAATTTTTGTGTTTGGTTTTAGGAAAAAAAACATTAGGACACAACTTGAACGCATGCGTTCAAATTCGTAATTAGCTGCTTATTGATTCACCAGTCTGGAATATGATCTCTTAAAGCCAAAGAAAACACCTTTTTTTTCAGCTCTGCCCCAACTATTCAAATATATTTTTGGGTAATTTTTGAAATTTTTTTAACAACTTAATCAGCTTGACAAGATCAGATATATATGTTGTTGGCGATGCACCATGGTTTTTGGAAAGGGGGTAGCTTGCCTCGTCACCCAGACACCGGAACTCTTGAGCGTGCGGAGGTTATAAATGAAATAAAACATGGCTACTGTAAGCAAGAGTTCATCTGAATAATTATTTGTGAATCGTTATAACTACATGGAAAAATTATCAGCCTACATAAGATTTGGAAAGCCTACCTGTTCTATCTGTAACTGATGCTGTCATTTCTCCAGCCTAGCTAAGGTTGACAGGTGCTTGAGTTTGGGGGCCTGCCGATGATTGAATCCCATTGGCATAGCATTATCTTTCAAAATATTCCAATACTTACTGGGCAATTCAACTCCATACTTTACGTAAATGTGCTCCTTGAAACAACTGAGCAAAAAGTGTGCAGAAAAAACCAATGACTCTTCTTTGAATCCAGTGTTGCGCAACCAGTCGTAACAAGTCAGGCTTTGCCAAGGGAAATCTGTGCAAGCTTATGCCCAGGGGTAGGTCCGAGTTTTCAGTTTCTTTGGAGCAACAAACAGTCATGCACAGCGGCATTATGGCCTATTTTGTTGCTCAGGTTCTAATAATGATTGACAATATCGAACCTTGATCATTCGGCATAAAATTAAGCCTCAGCACAAGTGATAATCAAGACTAATTTGCATACACTTTATATAGATCAGCTGATTTCCTGATTTGCAAGCACATCATAACATCCGGGACATTGATGCACAAAGTATTTTTTGATTGGCTAAAATATAAGCAATGGCGGCATTCATGAACTTATGCTAATAATTTGTATTTCAGAGGATAGAGGTTTGATTACTCAGTAGATAAAAATCACAAAAAATTTGAAACACTTATTAGTCCTGATGTAAGGGTTGTGCTTAGCACAGTGATGATGTGCACGGAGGACAGGAAGTTGAGGACTGGACTCAGGTTCAAGAATGGACGTGGTTGTATTTATTATGCCTTCTGCGCAGCAGGGAGGCACATACGAAGCAATTTATTTTATTTATTTATTTTATAAATTTGGCATCTCCAATCCTACCCAAATCTGGAATGCCTAATTGGGGAACTATGTACAACACTTGCTCGTATATGACCCCTTGTTGCCAATTCAGGAGAGTGCAGACAGTTCGCGGCTCTCCACCGAAGCACGTGCTCGTCAGCCACCACTTCTTATGCACTCATTGGTTGAATCATCGCAAGTTCAGAGCAAGGGCTGAGGATACCCGGCATGAACAAGCTTAGAATCTTCCTGATGAGCGCCCGTCTTGGCCAACAGGAGGCGCCTAAGCAACGAACAACGGAACCATGTGATTTTACCCTTCCCTGCAGACCCTTCCCAATTTGCATCCCTGTAGCGCAATGGCCAATTGTGCACTACGCTGAAAAAGCTGCCAACCACTGCCAGTTGGTACGACCGGGGCTCAAACCCTTGTTGTGATAATTACTTCTGCTTCGCAGTATGATGCTTTAACCGAGTGAGCTATTCGGCAGCTCCACACGATGCAATTTAAAACAAATAGGAAACAAGGTTCCTTAATAATGCTATTAGAAGTATAAACACTGGGCCTTAGCTACAGTAACAATGTATTACTAAAATAGGAAAAGGAAATAGGAAAAGAGGCTCCTTAATTATAAAGCTAAAGTGCTGATATCAACAATAAACAGGACTAAGTTAAAGAGTTAGAATATATACACGTGATATGCGGAAAATACAACCCCAATTCCGATCCCCAATTCCGATATAGTTGGGACGAAGTGTAAATTGTGAATAAAATCAAAATGCAATGACTTTCAGATCACATGAGCCAATATGTTACTTACAATAGAACATAGATAACATTTCAAATGTTGAAACTGAGACATTTTACATTTTTATCCACAAAATGAGCTTATCTCAAATTTTCTGGCTGCAACAGGTCTTAAAAAAGTTGGGACGCGAGGCAAAAAGGGCTGAAAAAAAGCAATTAATATATAAGAGAATCAGCTGAAAGAACATTTAGCAAGTAATTAAGTTAACTGGCATCAGGTGTGTAACATGATTGGCTATAAAATGGATGTCTTAGAAAGGCTGAGTCTCTCAGAAGTAAAGATGGCCAGAGGCTCTCCAACCTGTGAAGGCTTGCGTAAAAAAATTGTGGAATACTTTAAAAACAATGTTCCTCAATGTTAATATGCAAAGGCTTTGAAGGTCTCATCATCGACAGTGCATAACATCATCAAAAGATTCAGAGAAACTGGAAAAATCTCTGTGCGTAAGGGACAAGGCCGAAGACCTTTACTGGATGCCCGTGATCTTCGGGCCCTCAGACGCCACTGCATCGCTCACCGGCATGATTCTGTCATTGATATTACTAAATGGGCCCACAGTCTGCCGTGCCATCCATAGATGCCACCGAAAACTCTATCATGCAAAAAGAAAGCCATTGTTAAGCATGATCCAGGAGCGCCGCCATGTTCTGTGGGCCAAGGCTCATTTAAAATGGACTGTAGCAAAGTGGCAAAGTGTCCTGTGGTCAGTTGAGTCCAAATTTTACATTCTTGTTGGAAATCATGGGTGTCGTGTCCTCTAGGCAAAAGAGGAGAAAAACCACCCCTCCTGTTATCATCGTTCAGTTCAAAAGCCAGCATCTCTGACGGTATGGGGATGCATTAGTGCATATGGTGTGGGACACTTGCATGTGTTTTAAAAAGCACTATGAATGCTGAAAGGTATATAAAGGTTTTAGAGCAACACATGCTCCCCTCCAGACGACATCTATTCCAGGGGAGGCCTTGTGTATTTCAGCAGGACAATGCAAAGCCATATACTGCAGCTATTACAACAGCATGGCTTCGTAGTAGAAGAGTCCGTGTGCTGCACTGGCCTGCCTGCTGTCCTGATCTTTCACCGATTGAGAACATTTGGAGCATAATTAAACTAAAAGTCCGTCAAAAGAGACCCAAAACTCTCCAGCTGCTGGAAGCCTGTATTAAACAAGAGTGGGATCAAATTCCAATGGCTAAACTCAAGAAACTTGTCCCCTCAATGCCCAGATGCCTCCACTCTGTGCTAAAAAGAAGAGGGGATGCTACACCATGGTAAACAGGCCCCGTCCCAACTTTTTTGAGACCTGTAGCAGCCATCAAATTTTAAATGAGCTCATTTTGTGGATAAAATTGTAAAATTTCTCAGTTTCAACATTTGCTATGTTATCTCTGTTCTATTGTGAATAAAATACTGGCTAGTGTGATTTGAAAGTCATTGCGTTTTGATTTTATTAGCAATTTACGCTTGTCCCAACTATTTTGGAATATGGGTTGTACAAGACTAGAAATACAACACAGGCATGTGGCTCTCGAGACTTTGCAAGACTAAATGCGAGGATGTCTGAGAGGATGTCCTCTGGAAGGCCAAAGTTTCTGAAGACCTGCATGAACAGTGCCTTTGCTACTTGGAGGGCAGAGGGCAGTGTAGCGAAAGCACAAACTTGCAAAATTTAGAAAATCTGTCAACAATGACTGGTATACATGTATTACCTTCAGATGAAGGGAGGTTGGTAACAAAATGCACGGCAATGTGCAACCATGGATGATGCAGGACTTGTAATGGGTTGAGTTTACCGACAGGCAACTAGCGGGGTGTCTTGGATATTGCGCAAGTTGCGCACGAACGGATGGCTGCTTCCACATCAGAGGCCAGGTGGGGCCACCAATATTTTCTGCTGATGATGTGTGTGATGTTGGTTCTTTTGGCTCTGGGATGCCCTGCAGACAGAGAGGTGTGCGCCCACAAAATAACTCGCTGTTGAAGAGCAGCGGGGACGAACATCTTACCCACTGGCACCGAGGTAGGACCCCTCCTGGTCTCCTTTGCTATTTCCTGGTCCAGTTGCCACTTTATCGGGGCGAGGATGCAGGGGGAGGGTAGGATCGGCTTTTCTGCCTCCGGATCTTTCCCTACCTCTTATCTTCGGGATACTGTGTCTGCTTTGATATTCTTGGAGCTTGGGCGATAGGTTATTTAAAAATCTAAATGAGTAAAAAAAAAAAGTGCCCACCTGGCCTGATGGGGATTCAGCCATTGTGCCTTTCGCAGATATTACAGATTCCGGTGGTCGGTCAGGACAAGGAATGGATGACGGGTGCCCCCCAACCAATGCCTCCACTCTTCCAGTGCTAATTTTATAGCCAGGAGTTCCCAGTTGCCCACATCATAGTTGGCCTCTGCTGGTGTAAGCTTGTATGAGAAATACACACAGGGATAGTGTCAGGAAGTAGTCGGGGGGACACCAGATGCAGGAACAAAAGTGTTTATTGTAAACACACAAAAGAGAAAGGTAGGCAAACAAGCCAGAAATAAAACACCGTGCACATGCACTGAACGAATGGGAGAAACTAAGGAACACTGCCCAAGGCAGAGGGAAACAGAAGTACACACTCAATGAGTGGCTAAACTAGAAAACAAAAACTTGACCGAACTAGACTGACAGAAACACTGGGAGACTTAGACAAAGGGGAGACAAGATGTGGGTGCAGCAAAACACAAAGCTCGGGAATCGCACAAAGGAAATACTCAGGAAGGCGCAGGAGCTGAGATTTCACAATGTAGCGCAAAGCCAACAAAGTTCCGTCTGACGATTTCTTCCCTCCTGCCCACAGATATACACATGGGAGGAGGCGGGTACTCGGAAGCTAATCTCAGAAGGAAGCAGAAACACATGGGATTCATAAACAAATTCACGAGAACCAGGTTAACAATAATGACTTGAGACAAGACGCTGAGACAATCAATCAAGCTAGACGGTTTAGATTAAGGTAATCTAAACGTGACGAGTATAAAAGCACCGCGAGAGAAGCAAAGGAAAGCATAGCTTTAAATGTAGTTAAACAGGGAAAGCTTAGGAAGAAATTACAAAAGCTAGAAACACTCACACATGCTAATGAGTTAACTAAGGTAAATACTACATGACAAATACATACAATCACTCTCAAATAAGTGCTGGTTAGTACGGGTTAGTAATGATCCTATCAGAGAACGCATTCACTCAGAGTTTAGCGAGACCCATAATTACGCACAGGTGGAAGTAATGAATGAAATACCACAGCCGATTCCGAATGAGGAAACGTGATTGCACAACGAGACACAGGCATGCTGAAGGCTGTCAAACGACATCACAGGAGTTTGGGCAAGAGCGAATCAATCCTCAGATGGCAAAAATGAAAGCTGAAAAATAAAGTGAGAGTAAGGCATGGGAGAAACAGCACAAGCACAAATATGAAAGTAATAAGCACAATGACAAGACAGCACACATGTGGCAGAACCGTAACAGATAGAGCTTTTCGGGGACTCCATGCCTCTGGAACAGGATTGCCCCCACCCCCGCATTAGAGGCATCGACTTCCACTCCGAAGGGCTTATTCCGATCTAGTAACTTAAGTATAGGAGCAGTGGCGAATACACTTTTGAGTTTGTCGAAGGCATGCTGAGCTTCCAGATTCCATCCCAGGTTTTTGGGTTTCCCTTGAAGAGACGTGTCGAAGGGTGGGCCACTGTGCTGAAGTTTTAATGAAGCATCGATTAAAATTTGCGAACCCCATGAAACGCTGGAGCTCTTTTATGGTTCGTGGGATTGGCCATGCTGCTACTGCCTTCAACTTCTTATCTTCCATAGTCACTCCCACAGGTCCAATCACATAGCCAAGGAAGGAGACGGTGGACTGATGGAAGATGCACTTTTCAGCTTTCACGTAAAGTTGATGTTGTAACAGGCGTTTGAGTACTCTCCTCATGTGTCCCACATGTTCTTCATACGTGGATGAGTAGATGAGGATGTCGTTGAGGTAGGCAATGATGAATCTTCCCAGCATCTGTCATAGCACATCATTGATGAAGGACTGGAACACAGTGGGGGAGTTAACAAGGCTGTACGGCATGACGCAGTACTCGTAGTACCTGGAGGTGGTGCTAAAAGCCGTTTTCCACTCGTATCCTTCCCTGATATGGATGAGATTGTAAGCATTGTGGATGTCAAGCTTCCTGAAGATGCACCTCGAAGCTGCTCCACAGCGCTGGGGATCAGGGGGAGTGGATATTGGTACTTCACAGTGATGTCATTAAGGGCTCTGTAGTCTATGCCGGGGCATAGACCTCCATCCTCCTGGACAAAATAGAAGCTGGCAGATGCAGGTGAAGTGGAAGGGCGAATGAAGCCCTGCTGTACATACTGTTCCATTGCTCGAGTTTCAGCCACTGATAGGGGGGTATACATGGCTCCTAGGGGGTGAAGTTCCAGACAGGAGCTCGACAACACAATCCGATGGATGATGAGAGGGTAACTGGGTCACTTTGGTAAACGCCATCTTGCTAAATGCCATCTGCAGGTCCCAGTACTCTTCGGGAATCTCGAGCTGGTCTCCCTTGTCAGGGCTCTCGACGGTCATGGAGGCAATGGTGAGGGGGCCACAGTGCCACTGACCGGTGGGTGACTGGAAGTGGAGACATCTGGGTTGCCAGGAGATGGTGGGATTTTGTAAAAGCAGCCATGGAAGTCCGAGGATGAGTGGATGGCTTTAATTATCCAAGCACAGCAGCGACATTTCCTCCTAATGGCACTCTTGTATCGAAGGGAAATTGGCACTGTCTAGTGGGTGATGCTGCCACTGCCCAGAGGTTTCCCATGGACTGCTGCCACAGCAAGGGGGGTGTGGAGCCGGTAAGCTGGGGTCTGAAGTTGTCGCACTAACTTCTTGGAGATAAAATTGCCTGTAGCACCGGAGTCAATCAGGGCTTCTGTTGTAAGGGTCACATAGTTAAAGGCCACCCTGACTGGCAGCTTAAATCATTAGCCAGTCATGGCAGTGGGTGACCTTTACCTTGGGGGGCGCTGTTTCCTCTCCTGACTGACATTGGGTGCAGGAGCCAGTTCTCCTCCAGGGGCAACGCTCTGGTAGTCTGGCAAGCCCCAGCTCCATAGGCTCCACCCTCCTATTTGGACAGCTGGGTGGGGCCTCTGGGCTCAGCCCGCTGCCTCTCCTGCAGGAGCTAGTCCAGGCTGATGGCCGTGTTGACGTATGATGGCAGGGACAGGTCTAAGTCCCTGCAGGCCATCTCTGCCCTGAGGTCTGGAACCAGCCCATTATGGAAGATAATGAGTAATGATGGCTCATTTCAGTTGCTGGCTGCAGCAAAGGTGCGGAACTGGAGAGTATAGTCAACCTTGGTCTTGGTCCTTTAGCACAGGTCCAGCAGCCGGTCCCCAGCCTTCTTCCCAGGGTGATTGAAGACTGAGTGAAACTGCTGGAGGAAATCGGCATAGGTGGGGAAAGCTGATTCCCCCTAGACAGCAGTCGCCCAGTCAAGCGCCTTGCCAGAGAGGCGGATCACCACTGCTGCGCTCTTCTCTGCATCACTCAGGGCTGGATGGTAGATGAAACAGAGGGCGCACTGAAGAATGAAGCCTTTGCACGCAGTGGGCTTTCCGTTGCAGCCCTCTGGCAGGCGCACTGGTGACTCACCTCGAGGAATGGCTGAGGGAGCCTGCATTCCATCGGGAGAGACGGAGGTAGATGGTGGCGATGGAGCGTGGGAGATGGTCAGGTCACAAACCCCTCGAACCAGTTAGTCCAGGGTAGCACCCAGGCGCGCAATCTCCCTCTGTTGCTCTGCCACCAGATGGTACGGGTCGGACGGCTGGGCAGCAAACTCTCCAACCTCTGGGGGCAAATGAATCCTTGCTGAATCCATGTGTAAGGCGAAGTCTTCTGTAAGGGTTGTGCTTCGCACACTGATGATGTGCATTGAGGACAGGAAGTTGAGGATTGGACTCAGGTACAAGGATGGACTCGGTTGCATTTATTATGCCTTCTGCGCAGCAGGGAGACACACGCGAAGCCATACAAAACAAATAGGAAATGAGGTTCCTTAATAATGCTATTAGTAATACAAACACTGGGCTTTAGCAACAGGAACAATGTATTACTAAAATAAGAAAAGGAAATAGTAAATGAGGTTCCTTAATTATGAAGTTAAAGTGCTGACCTCGACAATAAACAGCACTAAGTTAAAGAGTTAAAATATATACATGAGATACACGGAGAATATATCTATACAAGACTAGAAATACAACACAGGCATGTGGCTTATGAGACATTGCAAAGACTTAAGTGCGAGGGTCGGTTTTAAATAGCACAATACTACCACACAGTGGAGATGAATGACAGGTGCATGCGATGATTGAGGAGCTGAAGAATTGGGTCCGGGTCTTAATAGACCGATGAGTCTGAAGGCTGGAGGCGTGACCTTACAGCTGACTTCTTGTCAATCATTTTCCTTGATTACCACATTTTCCAATTCTAATTATAATCCGTTGGCAATTACAAACTTCTTTTTTTCTGGCTTCTTTTTTTATGTGATCTAAGGGTGACTAAATAATAGGCAAATTTCAGTTCAGAAAAATTATTTACTCAGAAGTGGACCTTCATGGAAGGTGAACTGCCGCGCTACCTTTTTGGCATGTCAAGCAATCTACCCTGCGCTTTATGATTGTTCAATTTGTTGCAATTAAATCAAAGACAAAGATTGAACATGCCTTCGTGCAATTTTGAATATGACTGATTGAAATGCTCAAAATCGCATGTCCAAATGAATAATTGTCGTCTTACGTCAACAAGAAGAACTAGCAACACCTGATAATATGGAGTGTTTTTGGAGTGAATGTATTGAAAATAGGAAAAATTGAGAACAACTTAGGACTAATAATTGTTTTAAAGGGATGTTCTCTGCCCCCCCCCATTTTTCAGTTCTGCCTACGCCACAGCCCTTGAGTTATGGAGTGCTAAGTTTGATCTTAGAATCATTTTCTGTGTAACACACGCAGGTCACAGTGCTCGCAAACTAACGTAGTAAGTTGGTCGGTTGTGGGGCGCTCAGGTCTAAATGTCTTTAATGAGCAGATAACTAATACATGCTAGCTGATAATGGCTAACATTACTGTTGGCATTGTTTTTTTATAATGTGGAGAACCAGTAAGGCAACATTGTCATATACAGCTTTGGTCTAGAACCACAGTACAAAGTAATTTTCAGCTAACTAGCTAAAATTACATGAGCGCTAGCTGTCAAAAGTTTGTACAGGAGGACAATGTGGTTCGAGTTTGGAGCAAAGCTTAAATTATGGTCAGGGACATGCACTTTTGGTTTGGTTGAGCCAAGGAGGAGGAGCCAACTGAAAATGTTGTGTTTACAAACAAATCCAACTCAGTATACCTTTAAATTACCAGTAACAACTATGGGGCAAACTGAAGCCAAATTTTATTTCAATTTGACAATGATACAAAATTAGAATTGTGGAATTTACAAGTAGATCAAGGATAGTTTTAGTATTAAGAAATATGATTTTGGTATTAATTTTGTACCGATGGTCTTTTTACTGCAACATATGCACATATTATTGTGCATAAATTATTTATTTTTTTGCCAAATAATCTTTTTAGTCTTTATCTTTGTCTGAGATTAATGCTTTAGCTTGGCCATGCCAGGGTAATTTTTCATTTATTTGTTTTCTTAACCTACGACTGCAAATCAGGAAAAGCTGGGACAGTACAAAAAAAAGTGCATAACAGAAACCAGTGATTTCTAAATTTACTTGCATTTCATTGCAGACAGTATGAAAGCAAGATATTTAATAATTTGTCTGGTGAACTTCATTGTGTTTGTAAATATGCATATGCCATTCAAGCTTACAATACATTTCAAAAAAGCTGGAATTTAGGCCCTGTAATGAGGTAAAAAAAAAAAAAAAAAAAAAAAAGAATAATGAAGCCATTTGAAACTGCTGATGTCAGCAGGTGATTGTAATCATCAGTTGGTGCAAAAGCAGCTTCCAGGAAAGGCCTAATTCTTCAGGAGTGAAGATAAGCCAAGGATCTCCAATTTGCAAACAAATGCATGAGAAAATCACTGAAAGGTTTAAGAGCAATGTTCCTCAAAGAACGATAGCAAGACATTTGGATATTTCACTCTCTACAGTGTATAATTTAATTAAAAGATTCACGGAATCTGAAGGAATTTCTGTTTGTATAGGGCTAAGATGCAACCCGAAGCTGAATACTCACAATCTACGATCTCTCGGATGACACTGCATCAAAAACCGTCATTTATCTTTCAGTGATATTACATCATGGGCTCAGGATGACTTTTGCAAACCTTTGTCAAGCATTACAATACATAGTTAAATTTACCAATGCCAGTTAAAACTTTACTTTATAAAAAGGAAGCCTATTATTAACTGTGTCCAACAGGGCTGTCATCTTCCCTGGGCTCTGAGACATCTGCAAGGGACCATCATGCAGTGGAAATGTGTATTGTGGTCAAACAAATCACTATTTCTGGGCTTTTTTTTGATGAAATGGATGCCATGTGCTCTGGACCAAAGACTAAGAGGACAATCCAGACTGTTACCAGCAACTGAACCCATATTGCTGGTATTTGACAAAAAAACAGAGAAACGGACTTAAAAATTTTTCAATTTCCAAGCATGATTAAAACTAAGCATTGTATATTATTGGTTGCATTAAATGGGGTGTCTGATTACATTTTGTAGCTGTGCATAATTTCAGTCGAATAGCATCTTTGTAGGTATCATTTGTAGAAAATTTTTAGTCTTAGACGGCCTTGTATACAGCTTTGATACTAAAAGCTGTTAAAATAATGTCAACTTAACATAACATGAGTGGCGAGAACAGGCCATTCAGCCCTACTAGGCTTGCCAGTTTTTTGTTTTTTTTTTTTCTATTGTGAATATATCACTTCAGATACTCAAAGACTCAATGGTATCTAGCTTTAAGTCAAGCCTGCTCTTGAAAATTCCCAAGGTTTCTGCCTCAACAATATGGTCAGGCAAGCTATTCCACATCGAAAAAGAAAATGAAACTCGCACGCTCGAATGCTCCAAATATTTAATAGAAGACAACGTTAGTGTCTTCGAGCCAATGCTCTTCGTCAGGTCATCTTTACAAAGTGTTTTCTGCGCACCTAAATAGGTACCCACGGACAGCGTCATTGATGGTGGGTGGACCTACAAGTGAAATGATTGCATTCACATTTCTAAATCTCTTTGCAAACATTCAAAAACCTTATCAAAGGCAGAGAGAACAAAAAAGCAAGATGAATTCTTCATACAGGTAAGGACTACAAAAGTAACGATACCACAAGTGTATGAACCCATTACAAAAAATGATTAATAGGGAAATCTTCATTCAGTCCCTTTGGAGACATAGTATCCAGAGTATAAATCCAAAAAGATTCTCGCTGCAATAGCAATTTATTTCTATCGCCTCCGCGTCTAGGACATTTGACATGTTCAATACCCAAATATTTTAAAGACGCCACATTATGTTTTGCCAACATGAAATGCATGTCCACCGGGCTTGTGGGATCCTGGTTCCGATGGAGCGATGCTCAGAGATGCGTGTTTTTAATGCTCAGTTGGTTTTGCCTACATATCCTAAGCCACATGGACATTTTAGCAAATACACTACATTAGTTGTAGTACAGGTAATGATGCTCCTGACATCAAAGTGTTTCCCTGAAATGGGGTGTGTGAACGTGTGGCTTTTAGACGTAAAACTGCACTGTGCGCAGCGTCCACACCTATAATTGCCCTCAGGGACGTGATCCAGAAAAGTTTCAGGTTTCTGGGGCAGGAGATCTGATTTGGTCACTATTTGTCCAATGTTGGGAGGACGTTTGTAAATAATTTTTGGCGTTTCCTTAAAAGTAGTAGACAGCTTGGGGTCACTGCTCAGGAGGTACCAGTGTTGTTTAATTATTTTGTCAAACTCTCGTCCCATAGGTGAATACCGCATAATGCACAAGGGGCTATTATCAGAGGTCCTATTTCGCGTGGATTGTAAACACTCATCTTATGTTTTGTGCTCAAATTTATCCCGTGCCCTTTTTAGCCATTCATTTGGATAGCCCCTATCCTTGAAACGTGTGTCTAGGACGTCACTTTGTTTTTTATAGCCAGTTTCGTCACTGCAAAGTCTTCGTATGCAGCTGTATTGACTGACAGTAGACTGCGTTTCAGTAGTAGCGGGTGGAAACTATCCGCCCTCAATAGCGTATTCCTGTCTGTTGGTTTTTTGTGCACGCTAGTTTTAAAGCCTTGGTCGCACCTAGTAATCAGGATGTCAAGAAAACAAATTTCTTTTTGATTGAATGACATCGTAAATGATAGGGACTCGTTGTTGGTATTAATCTACTGGAAAAACCTCTTCAAGTCAGATTCGCTGCCATGCCACAAAAAAAATATGTCTTCTACATATCGTCGCTATAATTTAATGTTTGTCATAAAAGGGTTGTTCGGACCAAAGACTGACTTTTCTTCAAACAAACCCATGAATAGCCCAGCATAGTTGGGGGCCATATGGCTTCCCATAGCAGTGCCCCGTATTTGGAGGTAGTAGTCGTTTTCGAACATGAAATAGTTTTTTGTGAGAACTAGTTCAGCGAGCTCCCTGATACATTGCGTGCTGGGCGTGCATGCCGAGTCTCGCTTATTCATAAAATGGGTAAGCGCTTGAAGGCCACCTTCGTGTAGGATAAACGTGTAGAGGCTTTCAACGTCTAAAGTGACCATGCATAAATCTCCATCGATCATACCCATATTTTTTAAAGTGGTTATCATGTCCATGGAGTCTCTAACATATGACGGGAGGGAAATGACATGAGGCTTGAGTAGGGAATCTACGTACGTAGAGATGTTCTCGGTAAGAGACCTTTTTCTTTTTCATTGTCTTTCACTGAACTCAGCACCCGTATAAGGGATGTGCGTATTTCCTTGATTATTCGTAAGCTTTTCCACATCGAAATTACTCTTTGGGTGAAAAAATATTTCCTAATATCAGTGCTAAATTTACCCTTGGTCAACTTCCATCTGTGACCTAGAGTTCTACTAACAAAACTTGGCTGAAGGAATCCAACATAATTCACTTTGTTAATCCCTTTAACATATTTAAAGACCTCAATCAGATCACCCCTTAGTCTCCTTTTCCTAAGACTAAAAAGATTAAGGATCTTCAGCCTCTTCTCATAGCTTTCATCTTTTATTAGCTTAGTGGCTCTTCTCTGAACTTTTTCTAGAGCCTCTATATCTTTCTTAAAGTATGGACCCCAGAACTGTACACAATACTCGAGATGTGGTCTGACGAATGTGTTGTACAAGAGAAGAATGACCTCCTTGGATTTGTACTCAATACTTTTGGCAATGTATCCCAGCATCCGATTGCCTTTTTTAACTGCTATGGCACAATGGCTAGAACCTGTGAGGGTTTGGTCAACAATCACTCCCAGATCTTTTTCATGTGGAGCACATTCCAGTTTTAAACCTCCCATGAAGTAATCCTGTCTAATGTTTTTATTACCTACATGCACAACTTTACATTTCGCTACATTAAATTTTATTTGCCACATTTCTGCCCAATTCTGGATTCTATCCAAATCATCCTGAATCACTTTAGTGGACTCTAAACTATTTGCCAAACCTCCCAATTTAGTATCATCTGCAAATTTAACCAGTTTGCTCTCAATATTCCTATCAAGGTCATTAATGTAGATGAGGAACAGCAGGGGTCCCAACACTGATCCCTGAGGGACACCACTTCCCACCATACCTAGCTCAGATGAGGTTCCACTGACCACCACTCTTTGTGTTGTGTCCTTTAACCAGTTTTGAATCCACTCCAGAATACCTCCTGTAACTCCAAAGGAGCTCCTTTTAAAAATTAGTCTCTTATGCGGTACCGTATCAAATGCTTTCTGAAAATCCAAGTATATGATGTCATAAGCCCAGCTCTGATCGTAAGTCTTGGTAGCCTCTTCAAAAAATTCCAGAGGGTTTGTCAGGCATGACCTTCCCTTACGGAAACCATGTTGGCTATCCCTCAAGATATTATTACGTTCAAGAAATAATTCCAGCTCGTCTTTTATGATAGATTCCAGTATTTTGCATGCAATGCCAGTTAAACTGACCGGCCTGTAATTTCCTGGCTCAGTACGGTCCCCTTTCTTATATATTGGTATTATATTGGCCTGCTACCAATTATTTGGTATTTCTCCAGTTTCTAAAGACCGTCTGAAGATGGCTGAGAGTGGTTTAAAGATGATCTGACTAACTTCCATGAGCACTCTAGGATATAAGCCATCAGGACCTGCTGCCTTATCTGCCTTTAGTTTATGCAACTTGTCTAATACTTCGTTATCCCTAACCTCAATTTCCGCTAAATAATCTTGAGCATTGGACATGCCCTCTGGCCGAATAAAAACCCGCTCCAAGGTAAAATTCTCAACAAAGTAAATGTTTAAGGTATCCACAATATCCTTGTTATCATATGGCACCGATCCATATTTATTCTTTATGCACTTAACCATCTCTTTCACTTTCCTTTTTTTTGCTACAGTACTGAAAGAAGCGCTTAGGATTAGTTTTTGCCCCTTCCGCAATTTGCCTTTCATACAGTCTTCTTGCATTCCTCAGCTCCTGTTTGACCATAGCCCACATTTTACAGTATTCAGCCTTAGTGTTCTCATTGTTATCCTTTATGTACATCTTATAAAGATTCCTCTTTTCTCTCAAACTCCTACGAATAGCTGTGGTCATCCACTGAGGATTCTGCTTGTTCAGCTTACTTTTGGTCACCTTTGGAATGAATTTACATTGTGAATCAAGTAAAACCCCCTCACATCTTTCCCACATCTCATTTACAGACTCACAGTCCAGGAGTGTCTCCCATTTTATTTCCTTTAAATATGAGCTCAACCTGTTAAAGTTTGCTCGCTTAAAATTGAAAATTTTGGTTTTAGAAGACACCTTTTTAACTTCCCATGAAACATCAAAATTAGCAGTAGAGTGATCACTAGTCCCAAGTGGCTCCAGTACCTTAACATTCCTAATTCTATCAGGGTCATTACAGAGCACTAAATCTAAAATTGCCTTCTCTCTTTTAGGTTAATTAACATTCTGCACCAAAAAATCGTCATTTATAACATCTACAAATTCTTCCTCCCCTTTACCCTGTCCTTTCTCCATTTCCCAATCGATACTAGGATAATGGAAGTCTCCTATAATAATAGTAGTCCCTCCTCCTCTACAAGCTTGCCTAATCCTCTTAAAGAGCATTTCATTGACAGTACTGTCCAAAGCTGGCGGTCGATAGCATACTCCTATGTTTCAACCTGTTTTATGTTTGCCAATGAGCCTGACCCAGATATCTTCACAGGGCAAGGAATGTTCAATTTCAGGAATTTCCTGCACATTTATGTTCTCGTTCACAGAGTGCTACACCCCCTCCTCGCCTATTACATCTATCCTTCCTAAAGAGCTTATAACCTTCCATCCTCTTCACTGAGCCATGTCTCTGTAATCCCAACTATGTCATAACCCTCACTAATCATGACAGCCTCAAGTTCCGGAAATTCATTTTTTATGCATTTGCATTCAAATAAAAACATTTCAGGTTATTACGAATGCTCTAACCCTTCGATTTCCCATGTGCCTGCTGCTCCAAGCCCCCTGCTACGCTTTGTTGCTTGAAAAATATATCATCAATAGTGCATGTAACGCTGTCAGCTTTCATCAGGGCAGTCTGAATTTCCCTATGTATAACACTCTCTAACCTCCCTGCCCCCCAAGTCCCTAGTTTAAATAACCCTGTGCTACCCTCAACATATGCTGACCCAGTGCAAAGGTGCCCCTGTGGTTCAGGTATAGCCTGTCAGGCTTGAACAGGTCACCCCTGTCCCAGAAGAAGTTCTAGTGCCCCATAAACCTGTACCCCTCTTTCCTACACCAGGTTCGTAGCTACTTGTTAATCCTCCAGATCGAATTCTGCTTCCCTCTGCTTGCACGTGGTACTGGTAGAATTCCCGAGAAAACTACCGTGGAGGATCTGCTCCTAAGCTTTTCAGTAAATTCCATAAATTTGTCTTGCAGAACCTCAAACCTACCCTTACCTATGTCATTTGTCCCAAAATGGACCATGACCACTGGATCCCTCCCAGCTCTGGCCAGGAGCTTGTCCGCACGCTCGAGGAGGTCTCCTACCTGGGCACCAGGCAGGCAACACACGGTACGAGACTCCTTGTCACGCGAACAGACTAAGATATCTATTCCTCTAATAATTGAGTCCCCCACTATCACTGACTCTCTTTTCTGAGGGGAAGAGGCCAACAGGGTGCCCTGATGCTCATCAGTCCCCCCACTCTCAGGGTCAGGGGCCAAGTCGAGTTCCTGCTAGGGCTGGAATCGGTTAGACACCTCAACCACTGGAGAAGCTGCCGCTGTATGGCTTGCACACCCTTTCCTGCATTGACGTCCTACAGTCACCCAACTTTCTCTCCCTGCCTGTTCTGTGGTCTCTGCACACCCCTGCTTTGGCATACACACCATTTCTCTCAATGACGCACTACTTAGTTCCTCTAGGAGCTTTACTGATTGCGAACTATACTGACCAAAACTTCCAACGCAATGCTCAGGTTTATTTTAATACAAGCTATTTTATTATGAGGAATGTTACATTCTCAAATGTGCCCACAAGTTTCAGTTTAATGCCACGTTTTAGAACAATTAGCGAGGAATAACACAGTCCCAGTTCCAATTTGCTAAGTCACTTTGAAAGGGTATTCCAGATCGCCAAAGTCAGTATCTGGTGTGCCCACCTTTAGAGTCACACACAGACTGAATTCTCCTGTGCATGGAGTCAATCAGGTTCCATATTTCCACCTGTGTGATTGTGTATTGTGTCTGATCAACTTTCAGTGTTGTCTTTTTCAGTGTTTTAAAGAAATAATGCTTTCTTTAATGCAAACAATATCAGTTTAGATTAAATAAAATGGGACTTGCAGTACCGGTAATTCAGAGCATATCTAAACCATAAAACACAGAATAGCAATCAAATTCTTTCGTCCCAAAACATTTATTTGATATGCCACTTGCTTAAAATAATGACTTGCAATCTTGTGTTCAATGAGACCTTTCTGTCAATGATCATCTGCATAATGTTTGACATAATTTATATGCCCTCTTAGATTACCGAAAATGACTTAATTTTAATCCTCATTTTTCTACTTAAATTCATGCCTCCATTCAGACAACCTCAAATGCTTATGTTTCAAAAATACATCAAATGATAATCCCTGTGACACTTCTTTTCTCTCAGTATATTATTGGTTAAGTCTTTATTTGCAAAACACCTCACTGATCCAAATTGGATTTTGCGCTCACAATGTGTAAATGCTCCTTTGGCCATTACAGGCTCTCCCATTCAGCACTGTAATCAAATATGCTGAGAATCTGGAGACCCCAATATCTCAGTGTTAATTGTCTTCAGCAGGCAGATTGTAAAGTACATGGTTAAATGTGTAACTAATTCATACTTTAGAGGCGCACAAAAGGCTGTCTGCTCAAATAAAATGAAACGCATGTGCATTAACTCTGCTTTCTCCAGTCTACACTGTCAGACAATGTTTGTAGAATGTTTCTTTTTCAAGCTCTGTTAACCTAAACAGATAACGGAAATATTGGACCAAAGGTACATCAGATTGCATAGTATTAGTTGACTCCATGCTATATCTCTTACGATTTGAGTGAAGTTACTTTCAGTTCTCACATGAGCAAGGCTAAACGTGTATGAGCATCAATGGTGAGAATGTTTTCCTGATATTTAACTGGCTGAATTTTTCTTCTTCCTTGCTAACGAGGTGCCACACAGCAAAACTGGTTGTTTTTCTTCAGCCATGTTTTTTTTTTCCTTTTAATTTCTATTTTCCTGAACTTGTCCATGCATGACTAAACTGAAGTTTGAGGCGCATTACTTCAGCTAAATCATTACCGTGTTTTAAAGAAAATTCAGAAAACATGTATGCTGGAGGTTGTGGTGGATCCCAAAATACACAATATTGACATTATTCAGTATCCAGCAAGGGCATTGTTGGATTTACAGCAGCAAATGGGGTTCCAAATAAACAAAGATGGTAATTTGGCATTTCCCTGTTCTTAAAATGGCAACCCCGCATGTTGCATTTTAAAGACTCCGCAAGATGTTACCGAGAAGAGTACAACAGACGCATCGGAATGTTATTCTATGATTGTGACAGAACCCTTTTTAGACCAATTAATCTTCAAGTTTATCTGAGGAGCATTCGCAGCTAAGCACAAACAAGCAGTAATCTAACCTAAATTTCTGTTAATGCTTGTGGAATTTTTTGTGATGTTTTGGTGAAACATTTATTTTGAAGTATTTTAGTTCTCACCACTTATTTCAAATATTCAGAGACGGCCCCTTTTCCTTCATTAACCATTATCATTACTATGAACGCCAGGATTTCTGACATTTTCAACATGGTGATGCAGACAGTGCATGCAGTTTTATTGCTGCCTTGCAATTTAAGGGAATGACCTGGCATTGGAACGGCATTGGAACTGCATGCTGACAGGTGCTGTGGATTGATCAAATGGCTTAAAAACCAGAACATATTTTTTTGAAATGGGTTATGGCACCTGCTGTACTGGAGATGTCACTTCACCATCTGTCATGAACTGACATTTACCGTGAAAATTCTCTCTCATGAGCGACTACATGAAGCCATCAGGACAGTGTAAAAATAAATTGTGCATGCATTTGCATGAAGAGCCACACCAAGAGCCTCAAATGAATACCTCCTGCCTTGTTTAACATGCCAATTGTCTAATAATACTATCCTTTTACCACACAAATCTGACGGAGGATATACATTTCATAAGGGCACACCACAACAGCATGTAGTTTATAATATAGATATATTTTATTAGAAATAAGACACATTCATTTGTGCTCTGAAAACTGTACAATAACAAAGAGAACCGGAAATAAAAAAGGGGGCGGGGTGAGGGCAGGGGGCGGAGTCAAGACAAATACATCAAGGTTTGAGGAAGTGATGGGAAGGGGGAGGGGCTGAGGTAACCCAGGAGGGGTGGGGTTTTTACAGACAGTGATATAAACACACACCATTACATTAGTTACAGAACACTGTTAATAGTCCAGTAACCCAAAAGGGTGAGGGTATTCAGTAAACAAAACAAAAAAAAGCACGGTATAAAGATATTTATAGGCTAAAATTCATTCTGTGTAACTCTATTTAAATAATTACAATACTGTACAGCATGACTCTCCTTTAGGAGCCTTGTGCTTTCTCTGTGTGTGCAACCAAAACTCAGACTATTCAATCACAGTTTCTGAAGTTTCATACATATATACTGTATATATTTATAATATATAATTATTTTTTCAATTGTATTTATACTTATATATATACTCTTTTCAGATAAGAGGAATTCTGAATCCTTACAGCCAACTATAACAAATGTATCAAGCCCGCTTGTACATCAAGCAACCATCATTCTGCATGTACCATGCCCCATTTAGTGCTGGCACTAAGCTTGGGCAGGTAGCAGTATCTGCTACAGACTCAAGTTGGCACTGCCATGCTGCCCTGCTAACATCCCCCCCATCACCCACCCCCCCCCCCCAAACACATTTCTGAGACGGACGCTGTGTTACCAAGGCTACAAAAGCAGCAAGGCAATGTGTGAGTCTGTGGGGTTCAAACGTGGGAGGGGAGCTGGGAAACAGTCTGCTCTGCCCATCTCTTTTAATCCTCTCATGTGGCATAACACTTCCATCAGTGTTTTCGCCACTCAGGAGGATACTGAATCCCATTCAAGTGATTCAACCTTGACGCCCACCCTGGTGCCTTTCCATCTTCTTAAGCTCTTTTTGGATTGCCTTCTTAACAACAGACAAAATATGACAAAATGTATGCAAGGGCATGATTGCGTGATTGCAGTTGTTTATGCACACCAGTAAATGTGGTGTAATAATAATAATAATAATAATAATAATAATAATAATCTTTGCTAGTTGCATGAACATTTGAGCTCATATGATTGCTTGAAAAATAAAAAAACATTGCTTTGCGGTTGACTCATTTTATCCTCCTATGAAGAGTTTAAAGGCATTGTAGATTTCATTGGAGTCCGAAGAGCTCTTTCCGAGCGATTTTCTGCTTGTGCTAAAAATAACAAAATAAAATAGAAAATGATTAAACTAACTACCAGGCTAAAAATGAAGTCTCAGAGCATTCCTGTCATGGTGGAAGATGTCCAGTGGATGGTTGGTACAGATTTTGTTTGCGTGGCTGAGAGCCTAGGCCTCTAACGGTCAGCGTTCTTTGGCCAGTCTTTCCAAATGGGCGAGCTGTAGTGTTTTCGTTAGTTCAAAGCTAAACGCCCAGCAGGAATATGTCCTCTGCCAGAACTCTGAGAGAAGAGTGCAGAAAATCCATATGAATCTTCGGTCATCGAGTGACCCTCCTCGTTAGCCTCCTTTGCCAACGTCTGGCAAAGTTCATTTTGATATTTTTAAATATTCCTTTACACTGCTTGAATTTTTTTTGTTTCGTATCATTTCTGCCCATTTTAGGAATAGGATAGTCCTGCATGAAAGAAAAAGCGGGACTGAACAAACACAAAGCATAGAACTTCCTGCGCTGATAATTCAGCTCTCAGGTTCAAGAACAATGGCAGCGCTCCATTCTTCATCCTGTTGTGTTCCTCAGTCATTCTCTTCTCATTGTCATGTCTTCTTAACACCGTCTCCCAGCAAATTTCAGTTCTTTTCAGACCGGAGTGAAATGAAGAGAAGACTGCGACAGAAGCTCTCATTGGTGGGGAGGGAATACGGGGGTGGGGCATGTCCACTCATACCTCCGTCTGCAGGTCGATGATCTCCTGCCCCACCAAGGGGATGGTGGCACCTGCCTTCTCCCACTCCACGGTCTTAAGCTCCAAGGGTGAGGCCTGCACGGGCTCCAGGTCTTTCCGCACCCACGAGGGGGGCGAGTGCGTCTTTCGAATGCCCTCCCAGGCTCGTTTGCTGGGTGTCTGCTGTTTGTCCTACGGGCGGAGAAAAGAAACAGAGTGAACAGAGTGAGCACAGAGTGAAGGGGAGTAATACAGTCATTTCCATAATGCAAACAAGACAACCTTTCCTCAGACTGTTACTGAGCTTCACAGCCAATCAGGTGTGATCTTGCTGCATGGGGTTCCAAAAGAAGTGAGTTCAAGAGGGGTGATAAGACAAGATGTGGGAGAAACAGACAGACTGCTGGAAACTTAGGAATAAAAGACAATGTAGTAAAGCCAGAAGGGAAAATAAGACTTGAACAGAGGGTGGAGAGAGACAGAAAGGGCACAATAAAGAGAGAGGCAGGGGAGGAGGAGAGAAGTTTAGACAATGATAGAGGTGGTACAGGGATATACACTCACACTGAGGTTTGTTTTGTCACTGCCCCCTGAGGACACACTCCATCTCTTAACAGACTGCAGAGACATAAAAAAAGAAAAACAAAATGATTTCCAACACTTGATGGAAGTATGTTTCTCTAACTGAATGCAATTTCACGTCCCGGCGTCGTCGTTGCTGCAGTTCCCTGAGCAGAATGAAATAAAAATACAAAACCCCTTCTGAGCTGTAAAGTGCATATGAAATAAAACTAAAATAATAATAAAAATGTTATCTTTGAGAAACCTTTTCGTCATCCGTGTATCCCTCAGTCTGGCTCTCACCTTTCCATCCACTGGCGGGGAGTCTCTGTCAGAATGCTGCATCTTCCTGTTCAAGTCCTGGAACATGTCTTGGTGGCGCTTCCGTGTGTGCATGATCTTCTACACAGGATAAAAACAAATATAACACATGCTTGTCAATGGTAATCACAATTACAAGCCCACAAAAGGCAATTAGGGTCATCTTTGACCTGGCTACCAGCTAAGTGTACCCCGGGAGAAATTTGATACACAACGTATCTAAATATACCTCAGTCCCTGGAATGTCTGTCAAAAAGTTCCCCGGTTCCACTGAAAGGTACTGGAGCTGAGGTACATTTTGCCAGACATGCCAGGAGCCGAGGTACATTTCGATATGTTGTTGTGTACTCTGGGTACTGTCTGATGGTACCCAGATTGAAGATGACCCTACTTGCTCCACACTAATAATTGCTTTTGTGTAAAATGCTACATTCAGAGTACTGCCCTCATGTGGTATGGAGGGCAAAGAGTACAAAGGCTTTCAGTCCAGCCAATAGCTTCACTACCTGATCTCAAGAATTACCACTCCATTGACAAATGATGGGGAATGGTTTGTGAAAATACCATGAGATGTGGTTGGTTGGAATGAAAACCGGCAACCTCTTGGCCCTCTGAGGGACTTAATTGGGCAACACTAGTCTACAGAAAAAAAAGAACAGCCATCCACTGTTTATTAGCTCAGACTTTTGTCACAAGAGTTACTTAGGCCCCATTTACACTTGTCACTTTATATGTTTTCTATCTTGATAATAGCTGGATGCGAGTTACCCACAAATGCGAGTTTTTTTGTGTGTGTGTGTGTGGGGGGGGGGGGCAGTGATTGGTGCAAAGTCGATCTGTGAACATGGCAGTTGAAAGCAAAAATCAGAAAATCTTGCGTTGTTCTTTACATAACGCTCCGATTCAATAAGTCTACCCAAGTTTAGATTACATGGTACTTTCGGCCCAAATGACAGCAGGCATCGTGCTTCTGACATACTCCAACCATGAGTCTCCTCCATGCTGAAAGCGGTCATTGAGAATATGTTTCTCAACCGCCTGCATTTTAGTGCCGTACCAGGAGACAAAATATTTTTTATGGAGCAAAGCGCTGACATATGTAGCCTCCGTTGAAAGATTCATGTACCTCTGACCTCTCTGCAGCTGGAATGCGTCTCAAAAGTTCCCGCGAGTTGGTTTGAGAAATCTGATTAAAATCTAGCACAAATGTCCATGGGATGTTTTACCTGTCTAATTGCTATTCAATCAGCTCAAGACGCATGAATTGGAAAAGTGTAAACGGGGTCTCACCGATCAGGTGTTTAAAAAAAAAACAAACTCTTAAATGTTTCTGTAAAACTAAATGTTATGGTTTTTATAGGTTTATATGACTTCAATATACAGATAGATAGCAGCATACTGCTATAGCTAAGATGCACTTCAAGAGGAAAGACTGGGGCTCCAACAATTACCTCAAAGTCTAACTCAGCGTAGCGGGATTTCCGTCTCTACACAGGAGAAAGAAAAGGGAAGAGAAAAGAACGTGGTTTGCTGGGTTGCAAATACGCTGAATTCATTCAAAAGAAATTTACACCAAATTCAGAGTGCCCTGTGGAATCGCCGTCCACACACACACACATACACACACACAACTAATGTTTAAAATATCTCTACCGTCATCCTTGTGTGCAATAGCTATTTCCATGACTGCCTATTTTCTTTCCATCACATTACGTTGACACATAAATTACAAATGAAAAGATGCAGAGAAGATAGAAGTATGACTTGAACCCTCTGTCAGTCAATAAATATCATCTGGCAAACTTGCTTTTTTTTTAAATTTGTGTTTTTGTTTATTGGCCTGTGTTCAGACTAAGCAGCTTGAGACTGAATGACCTTTATCTCCCTGGTCTGTGCGAGTCTGATGAAGGATTAACCTTTGGGCTGGTCGAATGCCATACCGAAACAATCTAGAAGTTGGGAGGCAGTCGGCATTACGTAACAAGTGAATTTTCAGCCATGAAGTCAAGAAGAATAGTGCAACCCCCTCAGGGTCACCTGACCTATAACAGACATGACCACTGGCTAGTCAACGTGGTCGTTGGCCCATGTTGAAGGTATCAGCTCCAACTGACCTTTATAAAGAGCTCTTTGCTTGTTATCTTTTGCTAAGTAAGGCAAGTCAGTCTTGTTTCATAGCTTTATGCTGCAGCAGTGAATGCCAGACCCTAGATCTGTGTTCGCCATGACTAAACACACTGTATCCCTGATCAGTACCACTTGTCAGACCTTGAAGGAACTGGCTCAGGAGGAAAAAAGTTCTGCAAATAATGTATGATATTCCTGAAACACTTTCCTTGATTTCTGGAAACAATTTAGAAATATCAAATGTAAAGGAAAAAATGTTCTGTTCCGAACAGTGATGAACCACAAGTGTCTTGACAATGTTAACAATTTATCAGCTAATCTTCATTAATTATCCTCCTGTTCTCCCTATGCAGGCCCATGTAATCTGTTATTCCAATTCTACACACTGACAGAATCAGCAGACAGTATGAATCTCTATTCTCCACCCACCTCCCTGTCTGCAAAATCATTCACTTCCCTTCCAACCCAGGACGATCATTATCCTTTGAAAAATGTGCCATGGTAATGAACATTTAAAATGGCTTAATTCAACATTCTCCCCTGTCTCTCTTGCTACTCCTTCAGGCTAATGCTGGGGCGTATAAACTTCAGCCAATAACCCCCACTGACCCCCCCCCAACAATATTTCAGAGCTAAAATCAGATGGACCGACACGCTTTCACTGAACCAGACAAGGTACCAGTCCATCAGTGTATTTATGAGGAGCGAAGGAGGCATTCTTTTCCACTGCAACAAAAAGTCTTTTCGTCCAAGTAGTGCGTCTTAGCGCTCAGCTGCTTATGGGTGAACTTCAAGATGTACAAGGTTGCAGATTCACACATCCAATGCCCCCACAAAAAAAAAAAAAAAAAAAACCTCTTAACTAAGCTAGATGCCCAGTTATATGAATAGAGTGATGATGAAGCAACAAAATCCACAACACAGAGAGAAAGAGAGAGAGAGATTGGTCTTTCATTACTGGCTACCGAAAGGACTGAAGTTACGCAAGCATGCAAGATGGATGCCAGGAAATCAGCTGCCCTGAACATATTGCTGTGAGTTCAGGGAAAAATGAATTGCACATGCATATCCCCTGGTCTCAAATAAAAAAAAACAGAATTATTAAGGGAGAAATAAAAAATTAGGGAGAGATAGGAGAAGAGGGGTGTTAGAAGGGCGCAGAGACACTGAAGGCATTGTACATATTCATTGACATGAAACACAAATCAGCTTTGATGCCCAGAGCAATGAATGGCTCACTCTCTCGCTGACTTTGAATCAAATCGGTGTCTGCTCATCACAATGCTATCATCGGCACCTCAATGGTGCCCATCCAATCCCAATTCCCCCCAACTGCTGATGAAAAATCCTAATGAGGTCTAAGACCAGGCTGTTCTAATGAGCCGACACTTACGCAAAGGCCTTACTGGAACAGTGATAAATAATTCAAAGGACGTATCCCCGTTAATTAAAGTCGTCCGGCTTATGTTTCCTGCCAGGCCCCCCATCAGAACTGACCACCCCCAACACACTGTACACACGCACGCACACACACACACACACACACACACACACAAACCACTCTGCCAGCATTTCATGTCATATGCCCTGCAGAACGACTCAACTTTGCTTAGTGCAATTAACTGCGCAAGTACTTTAAAAGAAAAAATCTACAATGGCATCTGTTTTAGCCAATTCCACAGTTGATTGCACACATAGAGCCCATGTTACTCTTTGGCTATACTGCATTGTAACTGACAATAAAATGGAAATAATATAATGGAGTTGTGGTAAAAAAAAAAAAAGAAGAAGAAGAAGAATGAATTCAGCTTCAGTCCTCTAGTGGAAGTAAATCATTTTATTCTATTCAACGTCTGGCTCATACTCCCAAACAAAGTATGGTGAGGTTCCCTCCAACTGTAGCAAGCTTTTCCATAGAGCCAAATCAGATTCCAATGCAAGCTGGGTAGAGAGTGCTGTCATTGGACACAAGGGACATTTCAAGTTGGGCTCTCACACTGACTCCAGCATTTACAAAGCAATGTGTGCTTTTTGAGAAACCCACCATATTAAGGAGTGTGAGGCCTCCACAAATGGCAAGCACATTTTACAACTATCTTTTAATCAAGTTGACTTGGATGTAATTTGTGTTTTGCAAAATATTTGAGATACAGCAGAGAGAGGAAAATTTGAGCTGAGAAAAAAATTAAAAATGTTTATGTTATTGCACAAGCAATGCCGCCTGGACAAGGACTAATAGCTCTTCTCCTCTCTAAGCTGAGTACTGGTAACATTGTTATCCAGACATCTCCGAAAAGCCATACAAGATATTTGCAGATGCATTAGAGCACACATAAATTAGGTTTTATTTTTCTGGAGTTGGAAAGATACGCTTTGACCTTCAACGCAGCTTACAGCCACAATAATAAATTCAAGATTGTTAATATGCCGCTCATTCCAGGTTGGTGAAATACGAGTTATAATAACCAGCCTCTCGTCTGAAGCAATCAATATTCTGCTCCCCAAACTCCCTACCAAACCCTCCTCCATCTAGCAATCCAGTAGCCACACTTACTTCTAAGGAGCTCATGGAGAGGGTAGAGACTGTCTCGCTCTTAGACATCATGCCGGAGTTCCCCGAGTCGCCAGCTTCTCCCAAGCTGTTGGTCATTTGGGAATCACTGGAGACGTTCTGCACGTTTTTGCCGGGCGAGTCCCGCTCGGTACACGGTACACTGACCCGATCAGCGGGCAGGGTTTTGAGGCCAAATCCCGGGACGGGCTCGCTGCTGGGGTTGCTGAGATGGATGAGACGAGTCTGCGGCAACTGCTCGATGCTAATGTTGTACTTGGCCGGGTCATCTTTGGGCTTGGCGCGCAGCGTGGACGTATTGTTGGGCAGAAGAACGTAGCTGCTCCCGTCAGGGGCTCCAGCCTCGCCCTGGGTACGGGTTCGATCGGAGTCCAGCTGCTTAAAGAGCTCGCCATCGCAGATGTAGATGGACTTTCCACCGGGAAGCTCTCCACCAGCACTGGGCTTCTCCCTTTTCAGCGTGAGCGTGTGGCTGGCGTAGTCAGCCACGTTCTGCAAGTGCACCTTAGTCATGCTGGCAGGCAGGGTGTTGAAGTTAGAGCCTTTCTGGAGCGTCAGCTGATGGGAAGGCACCTTCTCCTCACCTTGAAGGGACGAACGCTTCACAGTGCCTATGAGAGGAACGAACAATGAGCCACAGAAAATCGCCCTTTCTCAGACTCAATGAGAAGAACTAACATTCCATCATTTTAATTCTTTAGTAGGAGATGGCTACATATTTCACAGGAGTGCCTTGTTCTTCGAGCTACTTATCAAAGAGATACTGGCTGACCAACTCAACCCAGGATGATTAACAAAATAACCTGCATACAGCCAAAGCAGTGCCCTACCCAGAGGAAGACATGACAATGCAGTAACTAGTGGAATTAATTTAATTTTGTTTTAGCGGTAAATTTGATTTGCCCTCTCTTTCAGGCATTTAGTGAATTTGATTTCATTGATTTTGTTTTCTCTGCAGTGCCCTGGTCTGACAACTGCATTGTTGCTATTCTATTTTAGAAGCAGACAGTGAAATATAAAAACATCCAGTATTTATAACTGTGGGGGGAAATAAAAAAAGACTCGAGACCACTGAGAAATTACTGTAGCATTTTATATCAGAGAGACAATTCGATTTTGATCGATTTCAACCTATATCAAATTGACACAGACTATGTCGGGTCCTGCTAGATGTAGTTGTCAAAGGGACATTTTTGAACAAACAGCATCCAACTGCTGATGAAATGATGCCGGACGGGCTTTTTCAATCCTTCAGATGGAATTATTTCATAAATCTCATATTTTTTCTTTCCAGACCGACAGATGCCGGCTACGCTCAGGCAGGAGATGTCTGATTTCAAGCGTGTGGCAGTAATAAAACTCTGCTCCTGAAGGATATCAAAGGACGCCTGCATCCTCTCTCGAGGCACTGTGAGCTGTTTAATTAAATACAGGCCTCGGATTCGAGTTGGCAGCTGAGACAGAGGCATTCTGCATATCACAGTGCTCGTCACCACGACCAGTCATATTTCAGTTCACGTTGAAGTTAACTGCATTATGCCCTCCTAATGTCTGACATCATCTAATACTGGTCTCAATAATGGTCTTCATTCCCAAAGATAGGAACTTCTGATGTCTAGGGCTGTGATACAGTTACATCTGCACAATTACAAGTCCTTTATTTGCACAGCAAACACAAGTTTTCAACCATGGTTGCTGAGGAATGTGCAGTCATAGAACAGTAAAGCTGTATTTTTGGTCAGTAGACAGGGGTTAGAGAAGTGGATGGGATTAATAATAAAATAACAAGGACTTTCAGGTGCATGCAGATACATTCAGATTATGGTGCTCACCTGATCTGCAAGCTATGTCAACGTCTTTCTCAAAATCAGTCTATGCGGGAGAAATGGAAGATGTTATAAGTAACAGCATTATGACATATATAATGCCCAAAACACTTCAGTGCAAAGAACACAGAATTGAAGAGCCTAGTGCCCAGAGTATCCAGTCTCATTTTCCCACACCATGAGGTAAGGATGGGAAAATGTCTTTTATAGTTACCAAAGTCAATTTTCTCAAAATGGACATTTTGTGACTCAAGTGCTAACAGCACCAGGGTCTTCAATTTAAAATGACCGATATCTTCAGCTTCAGGTTCATAAAGTAGTTTTTCTCGCAACATGACACATACCATCAGCTGGGCATGACCATTTTGGAAAGAGCTGCCTGAATCTCCATTCCCATCCTCTTGTCGGTCAACGACCCGACACTTAACTGCCTCCTGAACCTTTAAGACAGCATATCCCAAAACACAGCGATGAAATATGTTTCAAATAAAAAACCTTCATTAACACCAGAGGCATGACTTCACAACGTAAACTGGAGGTATGAACCAACCATGGAAATCTTTACAGAGATAGGCTAAGGTGTCATTTTTACAGCTTCAGCTGTGTCAGACTGAGATTTATAGACGATTTTTCAGATATATTTTAAAAAATATATTAGCTAGTGGTACCTCACGTCGAAGGATGCAGTGAACCATGACAATAACGAAGCCCTCCAATGAGTCAAAGACAGCAAAAAGGATCTGGAAAAGGGCAGATCGGTGATCGGTGATGGCCAGAACAGCAGACATCCAGGTGAGGGCAAGCAGAGGAAGAACCACACAAGAGCTCCACAGTGACGCCCTATAGGACAGAAAAGGAAAGCCAGATAAGTTTAGCAATGAAAGCTGCACTTGCAGGCCAACAAAAAGCACAGGACTACAAAGCTCTCAACCAGACTATTTGAGTCGCTAATGGTTTCTCACACCCAACTATTTCTCAAAAACACCAGATTGAGGCAGCTCTAAAGACATGACGAATGAGTAACCTTGGATTCTTCTTCATTCATGGATTGAACTTCAAGAAAATGAACTGTCCATATCATATTTCCTCAACAACTAAAATTGTATTCACATTTATGACTGTCATCCTTATTTAGACATATATACAATTTTATTCACTGTTAAAATAAGAACATGCACCACACAGTCTTCCTGCTTGTTTTGGAAAATTATTCCATATATCTATATGTAAATATAGATACATTGGCCATTATTGTATACACACTTGTACATATGCACATATACATATATGCTTAATCCACATATACTGATATGCATGTATAGGCAGCACATAGTACATCAAGAAAACAGAACGTAAAAAATGGGAACAATAGCCGGAGGAAAGAAAAGGATGTATGGAAAAGCGGTGGAGATAAGCCAGGAAAAGCAAAATAGAAAGCAAGAGGCAAACAGAAGACTGTAATGGGCAGGAAGTGAGCAATGATATCAGAGGATTGTTCCCCCAACCGGATGTTTCTACAGAAAATGCCTGGAATCACTTTCTCTCCACCCTGTATTCCTTCTCATCTCTCCTTTGCTGCCCCTTTTCAATCTCACTTGTTCTCAATCCTCTTTTCCCTCACTGGTATTCGTTTTGCTTTGGTGATCCTCTCTTCACCGACTTCTTTCTCACCCTCCCCCTCCTCATTACTCCTCTGCCCCACGGTAGACACTTTGCAAACGTGCGCACAAAGTCATATAAATGTATGAGGAATAAATTAAAAGACTGATAAATCAACATTTATCCCAATGTCTGCTACACTTAATTGGGCTCTAGCTATTTCATTGCCAAATCTGGATGAATAATAGGTACATTAATAATAAATTATCCAAAATTGCAGCGCTCGCTTAAAATATCAAGCAAAGGAAAAAAAAAATCAAATGGCTGTGAAGAGACGACTTATAGGGGTCGTATCATTCTTTTTCAGTTTTTGCCTTTGCTTTAGCGAGTTATACTGTTTTTGTGCATCTAAAATGTCCATAAAGTTACAAAGCCCAAGGTCAACTTCAAAGGGACTTATTCGCTCTGACTAAAAACATCGTTCTGAACTGCCTGAAATGCCTTGTTTGTAGTCCTGCCTTTCCTTCCGTAACCTGTCCACATGAGGATTTAACACATTTGCATAATTCCCAACCATCGGCTAGTTGGGTTCTGCTTCAAACCAAAGCTAGATAGGGTGGAAGCCAAGAAGAGTTTGGTTTGCGCGTATTGCCACATCAATAAGACACTGTTCACTTCAGAGCAAAGGTAATTTCCCTTTGTATGGACTTCAAATGCAAGGAAAAGTGAAGAGTCAGTGGTTAAAATGACTCTTTTTTTTTCTTTTACTTCAATATTATTCATCAGAAAATGCCAACCTATTATTGTGTCACCTTCATTTTACCAAAAAAATGCTACTTTGGCCACAGTTGGCCTATCGTAAGAGTGGGCTCAAAGAAGCAGGAGCCAGAACAGCTAATTTCAAGCTGAGTGAGCCTGAGGTGCTGAACACACAGCCTGTGCAGCTGTAACTAGGTACTTTTTGTTCATAAAACATGCATCTGTTCATAAATAGGCCACAAGAAATGAAAATATCAAACTGGGAAATGTGCATAATATGGCCCCTTTAATATCAGCTACTAGCAGATATTTTTCTCTCTGCAGTTGGCTACCATCAATGGTATTTGGAAATATACCAGGTTCTCCTTTTTGTGCGTGTCACATTCACGAGCTGTACAGTGTTGACTCTATAATCTAACTTCTTACTCAACAGGTCTCTCATGACCAAACTCAAACAATTACATTCACACATGAACACACAAAACAATTTCTCCTGAATAAATCTGACTTTATTGAAAATAATGGTAATTGATATACCATATAGTGTCCTAGATTGCAACATAACAAAAGCAAGCTATCATGCTTTTTTTTCCTGAATTATTATGGCTTGGCACCAAGGTTACTGAATATGTAGTCGAATATTGGTTCATTTCGATAGTTCTTACATCTTTACCTAGGGCATTATGATAAGTAGCAGCTAAGGATCACATGCTATTCATAAAAGGGCAGAGCAAACTGAAGAGCAAAGAGGTACCACTTTAACAAATGTTTAGTTAAATTTGACCATAAACTGGTGCCATGTGATCTCTGTGACCGAGAAAAAGAAACTATCAAGGTTAAACAAGCGACAGAGATTCACTAAAAGTATATGTCGCCGATATTGCCACAAATAGGTCCCCAGCTAAAAAACCAAACGTAATCATAAAAAAGTAAAATAAAATAAAATGAAAAAACACGGAATCACAAATCACTGATACAGAACAGTATCTAAAAAATGGGCCTGTGATTATATTCTGTGAGCTTGGCCTTTACTACCAAGTGTCCCAGTGTCCCAAAAACAAATGATTTTCAGTTGAAAACGAGCACTCATATCCACTGACCAAAGGCGAAAATCACTTTTTTTTTTTATTGCTTGCTCCCACATAAACCAATTGGGAAAAAGTGGCACATGACAGATCGCGTTTAGATAGCTAATTTGTGCCTCAGCATCTCAACTAATATGAAATCAGGAAAAGCCATGGAGCCAAAAAGATAAAGTCATATGACCACTGCAAAATCTTTCTAGTGGCAAAATGTGCAACCGATAAAACAATCTCAGCAGGGTGAAGACAGGGATGAACATGGAAACTGCCGGAAAACTAGATCACCCCTTAACATGCTTTGGCACGGAGACCTAACAGCAGGAGAAAATGGACAACTGCAATTGCGCCAGCTCACACACCGAGACGACGGTGCGAACTATGCCAGCTTCCCTTCCAGGCGTTCTGCAGCTTTCGCAATTGGGCGCGAAATAGGTCACTGCATTCGCCTGCAGCCATTACTCATAGGTAGCATTAGAAGAAGGTATTCAGGTTAAGTATTCTAAGCTCACAGCACCATGCCAAAAGCGTGATATGAGAGTTCTACCCCTGAAATACTACTTTTCCTGGTCAAAGAACTTAAGTAAGAAACTTAAAATGCTAAATATGAGATATTAAACATATGAAGACCACAATGGAAAAATGATCTGTCACATTTTCACGTTGTGGAGAAATTATGAATCAAAAATTCAAAACGATCTTGGAAACAAAGCACTGAAAAAATATGCAAAAAATATAAAATACATAAAATATTTGAATAATATAATATTATTATAAACATTATAATAATATATAATAAATAAAATATATAAAAATGCTAAATTTGGACTCTGATCATTTTTCCTTTGTGGTCTTCATAAGTGAGAGTGAGAAACAACACATTTCAATATCGAAGACCCCACCAGAGGCTGCAGTAGCAGCTGCGGTACTTGAGTATAGCATATGGGGTACAGAGTCCTGTATATATAAATTATGAAGATTCTTATTCTCATAGGTCTGAACTGAAGAGGGTACTCATACAGCAGGGCACTACGGGTGAGCATGAGGGGACAACCTCGGCAAGTGCAACTGATCATAGCAGTGGATCACATTACGACCTTTTAACTGCCCCTGATGAATAGAAGTTCTTGCTGTAGAACTTGAAAATGTGCTTTTGTATTATATTTCAGACAATAATCCGTTGTGTTTCAGATAATAGTAGATGGGATTGCCTCAGTGGTTCAGGTGCTCACACTGGGACTTCATTATCATCCCGACAATCTTGATCTAGGTGATGCTTGTACCCCCGCAACTATCCTGGAAGATAAATTCATTTTTATAAAAAAAAGAATTGAATCTTTTTACATGTGAGCCCTGCATCACTCTCCCATCTCAAGACCAACTCCTGATCTACAAACCCTCCCTGCAAATAGAATCAGTACTGATTCAAGTAGTAAGTGTTGGCTGCGGAATCTCCGACCATACAAATAATGCTAAATAAATAAAAATAGATAAATGAGTCAGTGAATAAATTCTGGTCATCCACTACATAAGACTCCAGCAAAGGTTACAACTGTCCAATGCCACTTAGTCATGTATAAAAAAAGCCCATATGGTGCTGCACTGCCCGCCTGCCAAGTGGTTTTAGTCTAGACCTGACATCCTCTCAGCAGGCATTTCCAGCATTTAACCTGTATATGTATCTGCTAATAAAGTGCATCTATAACATAAAATGAAAGGGCTTTTTTAAGTGGAGCAGTCCACACTCCACTGAAATAGGACTCATGTGCTGGGCTTTGCAAGAGGGAGAAGGGTGGTGGGAACGTGCGTGGGAGAGATGAAAGGGGAGTTAAAATTGTGAAAAGAGGGGGAGGAAGAACAAAAATAAAAAAAAAAACCAATAAACTGAGAACCAGAAGAGTTGTAAAATAATTAGCGGGACTAACATGGCGTTACTGGTAGCTGTGGTGGACAGGTCAGCCGACGAGATAACTCCGCATTTGGCACATTTGAGCGTCATATTGTACAGTGGCACTGTCACCTGACTGCAAAGTCAAATCAACATACTGAAACACACACAGAGCCATCCAGAAGAACAGGAGCTGCAGAATCCCCTTTCCACAGGCAGACATTCTCTCAGGGCCAGCAACAGGAAGGGCATTGGGACAGTGTGTCTCGGTGAGTGAGGTGGGGGGGTGGGGGATTCTACGGGACTTTGAAGAGATATTTCAACAAAAATGCATCAAAACTCCCTTCTGTTTCATGAAAGCAGCTGAACCTGGTTCAGCTCAGCCAAGCATCACACAAAATCAGCTCAGTTTTGGAAAATGCTAGGGATGATAATCCATAGTGAACGCTTGGAGGCACAGATAGTTCATCCAGTTGCAATAGAAAACTTACTTGATTATGGTAAAGCTGATTTGCTCAAAAACAGAAAATTGAATTCATCAGCATGTCATCTGATTTTCAGTGGAACATTTTTATATGTTTTGTTTTTCCCAAAATGTCCTCTGCTTTCTCTGTTATTAATTTGTACAATGTGAGCCATTTAGATGACTATATGGCCCTGCCTTATACCACTAACTTTGAGGTACTATCACTGTGTTCTGGTTGTAATCATATGAAGACCACAAAGGAAAAATTATCAGAGTCCAAATGTTGCATTTTTGTATATTTAATATATTATATTATTATTATTATTATTATATTTATAATAATATATAATAATATTACATATATTATAATATTTTATATATTTTGTATTTGTTGCATATTTTTTCAGTGCTTTGTTTCTAAGATCATTTCGAATTTTTAATCAATCATTTCTCCACAACGTGAAAATATGACTGATAATTTTTCCATTGTGGTCTTCATATCATAATATTAGCCTCAGAGGAATTTGCCAGAAGAAGATTATTAGATATTCCAGAGTAAAAACACAAAATTGGGAAATACAGACAGATTGTACAGATCAGAAAGAAAACAGGAGATAGAGAGCATACTGCATCTTGATTTGCTCTGCTGAAGATAAAAATCCATGATCCATTGTAAATGTAATTTCAGGATTTTTAAGAATTTGGGCATATCTTTGTGAGCGTATAGGCATATTTCAATGCATGAGTGAGTGTGTTTGAATTTGCACACATGTGAGCGTAGCTATGTGTTGCAATATCCTAGTGGAAACGTTACAAAAGGCCGAGGAAGACTGCGATAGATATAAGAGCTTTTATCAAGGTGTTTCAGATCACAGCCATTCCCTGAGGTAGCCTTGTCTTCATCTGAACATTTTCCTAAAAAATTTTAATCCTGTCAGCCTGTCTATTTCTGTCACTCCTGGTTTCCTCGACTTCAGCTCGATGTCTGTATAATCGCTGCACTGGACTCAGCACTGTCACAAAGACTTGGCTCTATTTTTAGCCACAGCAATTTTCTCTTCTCTGACACCCAAGAGCACCAATAAAAGCTTCATTACAGTGTTAGATACATTTACAATCTACTCCAACATCAGCTGGTTTGTGGTTCAGAGAAAATGAAAATCTCTTTGCAAGATCTTAACATTGGGCAGTGCGAATAAATTAAGTACTGTACAGTTCAGAAGTCATTTGGGTACAAAAAGACCAACGCGAAGAATGAATCCAGTTAAGAAGAACACGCAAACAAAAAAATTGTTCTTAGCCAAACAGCTGATATCCGTATCTTTTGTCTTACCACTAATATCACATAGAGTTACATGCATGTTTTAACATTCTGAGTAGGGAGCAGGACAATAATAGGCCTAACATTTATATAAAGAGCAAATTTAGGCCCTCCATAGCTTTCAATGCAGTGTCACAGCATGGCCACCAGCAGACAGCAGTTATTGCCATCAAGTTGACTAAGTTGCCGAACTGGGGAGAATCGATTCTGCAGCTTGCAAAGGCATGGATTCAAAAACACATAATATAAGAAATTCAATTTCAGCAAAAGGGCAATACAACTAATAAATTTGAACCCCAGGCAGTGATATTAAAAAGCAATCAGTGGTTTTGAAATACAACACAATTTCCCCTGCCTCTTTTCATTCGGTAACCTCGAATGAAATGGTTTGGGACTTCAAACGTATAGGGTAATAAATTAATGCAAAGCTGAAAGTGTATAAGAAGCAAAAAACTAAATAAAAATGCATTTCGGACCTCTCTTCTCTGCTAAAATCCGGCTCTCAAACATAGTAGTAGCCAGAACCAGCCATAAATACATTAGCTAACAAGTCCCGCCAATCCTCTACATAATCTCTGCATTATGATGCAAGACCCAGTATTCCCTTATTCCTCCATACATTTCTACTAATCTTCCTAATTCCAACAAAACATTTATTCCTTCATATATTCCTTCGGCTAGTTTATATCTTTCAACAGGACGGTGACACATAAAAAAGGGATAGTGAGATGAGATCCTAAAAAATAATTAACACAGTTGCATCTTATTTATGGTTTACCAGCCAACTGCACTGTACTGAGGGTAAAAAATCCCAAACCTCTGAAGAGACATAGTCTCAATGGTACCACTCTTGTTCAATACAGATGTTACTTTCCGCTTAATTAAACAGAGTAGACCTTAATTAGATTATTTAAATGCCTTAGAAGGCAAATCTCATCAATGGACAGAGAAAAACATTGCAATTCAAATCCCTATACAAACAAATATCATCAAAACTCACCATTCTGCCAAGGTACCCTCCTGCCCCTCAACTACAGCCATAGAAAACGTAACAAAGCAATTGTGCATAAGCTCCTTTTCTTTATCCATCTCTGCATGTTATGGCAGGAACACGCAAACCTAAACCACTAACCTTCACCCCTGGTTCTGGAGAACCGCAGTTATCTGCTGGTTATTGTTCTTACTGAGCACTTAATTGATCAAGTTAAGCATTTAACATAGCTCACCTGGTCATTAGGGTCCAATGCGATTGATGAGTTCAAGGTAAAAACCAGCAAACGCTGCAGTTCACGAGGACCAGGTGCATGCTCAAGACCACAGGGTCTCACACAAGGTCTCGCGAGGGAAAGACACCCGTGTTTTGAGCGACTTGAGAGTTCTTGCTTGTTTTCCAACATGGCTGCTTACTAGGGTTTGCATCTAATTCTACTGAACAAGCTGTGCGAAAGTGTGGACACTGATGTTGAAAATACTGTGCACCATAGTGAAAAGCAAGACGAGACTGTTCACAGACGTTCTCGTTCATCAATGCAAGGCCAACATAGATTAATTGTTCAAAAGGCAAGAACTCAGGGGCTCCAAGCTCAACCATGCAATCTTGAAAATGCCCCCGAACTGAAGAACACTGGTCTAAACTAAAAGGCATGGTTGCACGTAATTTCAAGAGCACATCTATTTCACACATAAATAAAACTACATATATTTGGATCTCTTGTCTTTGCATAATATCTAATCTAGAGACAAGTATGTAAGCACACACTACAGGCAATCACACACACACACACACACACACACACACACACACACACACACACACGCACACGCACACACACATGCATATACACAGCAAACTGAAGTTCAATTGGAAAATCACTACAATATCTTTAGAAAATCTCTGCATTCAGGTAAGAGCTGGGGGCAAACAACCAACACCCCAATATAACATTTAATGCAAACTAAGTAGCAGATTATCCATTATTTTATTCATGGTATTTCCCTCATTGTAGTTCACGTGTTATTGTTTGTGAAAAGACTAGTAATAAAACAAGAGCACATATGGTATATGATCCATCTAAAACCACCCAGCCCAAAATTTATATGGTCATTAATATCAGTGATGTTTTTATCATTTATTTCCGGAGGCAGCTATTTTTCTTCTGAACTGCAGAGGGAGGTGAGAAGGGTCACAGGCTTGTAATTTGGTGCATGGATTGAACCAGTAGAGGTGGGGGTGGGGGAAAGGAAATACTGATCCTTGGGCTGAACCAATCAATGTGATGACTGAGGGGGGGGGGGTTGGGGAGCTCAGGGCCAGAGCTTGGCTTCCTGTGCTGGGAGCACTGAGCAAGAGCGTCCTTGTGATGGTGAAAAGGGGATGCTGCAGAATTCCAACACAATGTCTCAGACAACAAACAGGATCAATTTAAGACGTACTCATCAAGAGCCAAACACATTATCAAGTGGAAGAAATAGCAGGATGCAGTAACAATGACAATATGGGCTTGCTAGCAATTTGGCAAGGGAGCAAAGGAACCAGGAAAGGAAGGTTCAACAGCTAAATAGGTCAGTAACCTGTTTATGATCAATATTTGGTTTCACATGTATTGAAATATACATAACTTATCATAATATTGGAAACATTTTCATATCATAACCATCTGGCACAAATGACATTTTTTAAACCAAAGGACGTCAAATGGCGTTTTAAATCCAATCAAACTATTCGGTCTATCCCCAGACTGGGCAAATATAGAATATTGGATGTTGCTTGAAATTTTCAAATGGCAATTGTTTATCCGTTCCTGGTTTTTCCGAGTCCCTTCCCCTTTACTAAGCATCAATAACCACAAAAATGAAACGGTTATACAAATTTTACGGTGGTAGACAAAGGTTTGAGAACACCCTGATCAAACTGCATGTATTTTTGGATCTCTACTTGAAAAAATTCAAGGAAACCCCTGAAAAATGTGCCATGTGCATAAGATTACCTGTCCACAGTTGATTCAGAAAACTTTCACGGAAACGTGATTGACTTGTCAGGCTTTGAATTAATCCATGATCCAGGCAAAGGTAATTCCAGTGCTTAATAAATATTCTGGCCCTTCCAATCTCTTTGGGTCTCAAGCTTACTCTCAGTTACTATAAAAGAGCTGACTAGGGAGTTGAAAATATAGATAATTGACTCGTATGAACCAGGGCATGGCAATAATGAGATATCCTGATACTTCCAGCTTGGAATGTCCACTGATCTGGGTGTTTCAGAGAATCTCAGGCAAAGTAAACTGCTTATGCACTCAAAGCATGACTAAAGTATCACTGCAAAGAGGTTCAGTGACACCTGAGTATAGGTGCACCACTGGTTGCAAAAAATAATCGGCAGTGAATATAACTCTTTAAAGAAACTGGAAAAAAAAAAAGTTTGCATGAAAGCCAGAGACTTTTAGTATGAAGTTCTTTGGACTGAACAAACCAAAGTAAATAAAAATTGGAATGATTAAAAAGCCCAAATTTAGCCTCAGCCAATGAAGATTGGCAACCATACAGTTTAGAATGGATTTATTATGCAAGAGGGTTGAAGGAAAAAATACTTAAAGCAAGCAAAGGAAGATTGTTTGATTTTTCAGAAAAAATATGGAAGTTTTGATCCCTGGCAAAGATGAGGTTTTAAGTGCTGACTGACAGGGCATAAATATCTTTCCACGAAAATTTGAAATTTACCATTGTATTTTTCTTCAATCAGTTAAGTTCAACACATAAAATGTAACAGCGTGCTGCAAAGGTTTAGAAACAAGCCATTTTTCTTCCCCATGGAGATTGTCATAATTTTTTCAGCCTGGAAAAAAATATGTGCAATTTGATCGAGGGTGCCCATACATTCACTTACCACTGTAGATCAATAAAAATATCTATATCTACAACAAAATGAAAGCTGTAGCAATGGGCAGAAGCAACATATATGGCAGAGGTACAGAACAAGTGAAATGCAATGAAGAGAAGTTTGTACATGGATGAGCTAGTGTCTCTGGTTAGGATTTACAACTGGCTCTCCGCCTTACCGAATGCTATTTTTTTTGTTCTACTCCTCACACACCATGTTAAAGGCAGACAGTATTTCCCTGTCTTAAATGCCTGCAATTTCTTTTCAAATTCAAGATTTTGAACGATTGACTATATCCTCATGGCAAAGAAACAGGAATATTTCCTTGCAGTGTCAACAATACACCGTAGAAATCATATCGGTTTACGCTGTTTGAAGTGTAGGACGGCAATCTCTTCTGAATTGAGAAGAGGAGAAACAAAGATATTTGTCCAAGAAAATACAGTAATCAAGTTACACCTGTGTCTTAGAGATGGTAAAGATAGCCACTGTGAGAGCACTGTTCTGAATGAGTAATTTAAATTAAATTTGGATTGAAGATGACTTAGCTAAAGACTCAGGCACTGAGGAATCTGAGATATTATCTCTGAATCAGTTATACCGATATACCTTTCTGCACTCAGCTACTGCTCGGGTCCCTTGGCTGTTCATACCCAAGAGTCATTATTGGCCATCCTGTCCTATAACCAACCTCATCCATTTCACAGCTCTTTTAAATTGCAATGAATTTTCTTTCAAGCATGTCCTGTCTCTCTACCTTTCAATCAAGCTTTCGCTCCCTTGTCCTCCATATTTCTGCTTCCTACCAAACACTGCCACCTCTAGGAACTGTTTTTCCATATTTCTGTCACATATTTTTGTCCAATTCTGGCAATGAAACAATGAAGTGATGCACCCAACACGACAGGTCAGCTGTGAGTTCTCGGATGACATGATGGACAAGCTCATACCCTGCCCGCTCCTTCAGTTTCATATCAGTGATGCCATCTTTGGACACAAGTTTGTTAAAAACCAGTATCCCGATAACCATGTTAACCTGGTGAAAAGAGAAACAGAGATGGTCTAAGGGAGATATGCAAAATTAGTTATACCCACTATTCATCAGGACGTAAAACATTCATATTCAGCCACTTTAAACATCACTTTAAACATTTAAACATTTTATCAGATATGGCAAACATATTTTGGATCTATTAACTTGATTAGCATCTTTCAGGATCAAAATTAAAACCTCGACTTGGAAAAAGGACATAAATGAAAAAGACAGCAGTGATTTCTAAATTTACTTGGACTTGTATTTTATTGAAGAAAGTATGAAAACACGATATTTAATGTTTTGTACGGTGAATGTCATTCCATTTGTAAATATACTGTATATCCTTTCCTGCCATATAGGCCTGAAACACATTCCAAATAAAGGTGGGGACAGGGGCAATTTAAGACAAGTAATGAGGTAAAAAAAAAAAAAAAAAATTATAATTATGTAATTTGTTGCAGCTAATGTCAACAAGTGATCGTAATCATGGTTTGGTACAAAGACCAGCATCCAGGACAGGCTGAGCCTTTCAGGAGCGATAATAGGCCGCGAATGCTCGAGAAATTCATTGCAATGTTTAGAATCAATATTCCCCACAGACAGACAAGGTGGGATTGAGATATTTCATTCTCTATGGTGCATAATTTAAAAAATTCAAGGAATCTTGAACACTTTCTGCGCATAAAGGGTAAGGACAGGGGCAATAATGGATCATCACACAATGAAAATGTTTATGAAGGTCAGGAAAATCAATATTTTAGGTTTTTTTTTTTTGAAGAATGGACGCAATAAGCTCCTGAACAAAGAAAAAAGGACCATCAAGATTTTTACCAGCAACAAGTTCAAAAGCCATGCTCCATCGTGGTATGGGGTTGTGTCAATGCCCCTGGAAAATGTACCTTGCACTTCTGTGGTAGCATCATTGATCCTGAAAAGTATACTGAGATTTTGGAGCAACATACGCTGTCTCCAAGAAGACATTTTTTCTGGGGACGCCCATGCATATTTCAACAAGACAACACAAAATTGCCTTCTGCATGCACTGAAAAGGCATGGCTGCCTAAGAAGAGTGTGTGGGCACTGGACTGGCCTGCCTGCAATCCCAACTTTTCCCCAATTGAGAACGTATAGCACATTTTGCAGAATGCAATAATGAGGACCCCATACTGTTGCACACCTTAAGGAACTAGTGTTTAAGATTTAGGAGTATCAATTGGTGGAAACATTGGCAGAAAAGAAATATAATAGTAATTAGTATGTTCCTAAAATAGTATAATCACCTGAAAATAGTTGCGTTTTTGTTGCCTTAAAATAAGCCCTATATGTCTACAGAGGGAGGGGTCCTATTCCACAGAGCATGCTATGTTGCACCATTATGTTTCTACAGTAGCCCAAAATAAACAAACAAAACACAGGGTCTAGAGACAACTTTTCACGGTTTTTGCAAGTTTCGCGACCACCATAGGATTTCGAACATGTATGAAAGGGAAGGGTGATGGGGGTTATCACTTGGTTGCAGTCTGCAACCTTATTGCCAGATACAACTAAATCCTACATGTGAGTCTTTTAAGACTTGCGTGCAGGAATAAACGGGAAACATAATGGGAAAAAATTTACACTTGAGACACTTAATTAGTAAGTGTCTTCAGCCTTTAAACATTCATCAAGAGATGTGAAAAGGAATGCCAACATTTCGAAGTGGTAAATGCTTTGCTGTCCCAACTTTTTTGCAATTTGTTGTCAGTGTCAAAATTGAAATACGTGTTTATTTTGAAAAATCAATAAAATTCATGTGGTGAATCATCAAATAATGTGCTGTTGTATTGTTTCCAATGTAATACAGGTCAAAGATAATTTACAAATCACTGCTTTCAGGTTTATTTTTAATCTAACACAACGACTCCATTTTTTCCTGATTTAGGGTTGTAATTATCTTGATTTATGTAGTTCAAATAAATGGATAAAAACTTTATTTTTCATGGTAAAATTTACTTGGGTGAAATAGTATTGACCTTGAGGAGTTCAGCTAGAACCAGCGCCTTCACGCCTTTAATTTCTTCAGAAACAATCATCCATAGCTCTAAGTATATTTGTTTTGCTGATTTCAGGAAGGTTGGAAAGATGGCATGCATTTCACGGTTCAGATCTCTAGGCTGAAAGGAGAGAAAGTACCAGGACAACGGCTGCCGCTGGGCCCACAAATGCGTAGAGAAGACCACCTTCCAGAGAGAGCCAACAGCTAAGACAGCGACAGTGTGAAGTGGAAATAGTAGCACAGAGATTGAGAGTAAGATAGCAAAAAGAAGGGGTGAGGGCAAAAGGGTGAGTGAAGGAGGGAAACGGGGAAAAGGAGAGATAAGTTCATTCACCACAGCCCAGTGAGCACACGCAAATGTATAACCAGTGATTGCCTGACTACTGGAGTCAGGTCATGTATTCTGAGGTTCAATATTATCGGGAAACCTCCATCCTATCTATGCTAATAAACACTTTCTGGTTTTGGAAATTAAATAAGAATAGTATCTGTATGGAAAGACAATGTGAGAAATGTAATATGTGGTGTTTTGTACAATTAGTTACTCTCGGTTTACGTGCTATATGGTAAGTTAGATGGATCAAGAGTTTTGCCATGCACTTATCATTATGACACAAACAAAAGCACCTAAAGTGGGATTTCTTCGAATTTCCAGCGAACGTTTCAAGTTCATGAGTGGCGGATGTCATAATACACACAATTTATTTCAAAAATGGGGCTCTAGTTAACACAATTTTGCAGTCTCAGGCAGAAATTTCACAACTTTAAAATGTTTTGTTAACATGGGATAAGATATATGAGTGTTCCAATAATATTGAACCCCAGTGTACACCACTTATGCTATCCAAAGCAAGGGTCACTGGGTTAGGCCATATTAAAAAAAAAAGAGTTGGTGATCATCCTTTTGGGCATAAAAGGGGGGAGGCGGCGGGAGGGAGGTTTTTTTTTTTTTTTTCCAAGACCGAAACTGGTGGAAACACGTTTTAACTGAAGACTGTTTAGATATTCTCGCATGCCTGGCGTGGTTCAACAAACGCTTGCTAGAGGGTCGATCAGTCATCCCAGTTGAATCGAAATACCGCAAAGTTTGAATCACTGATGCACCGTTTTTTCACATTTTTACGCAATTCTAGACATTTTTCAATGAATAAAACAATTTTTTGAAAAAAAAAAAATTTGGGGTCAGCACCGTTTTTGCCGGTCGGGAGGGGATGATCACCAACTAATTTTTTTTATATGGCCTTACAGAAGGGAAAGACAGAATGAGACAGAGAGAGCTGAACACTCACTAGTTGACAGTGCCATAGCCTTTTGCCTTGGTGAAGCCCACAGACACAGCCACAATTAGAGCAGGGAGACCTGGGAAGGACAAGAGAACAAGAGATAGGGTTCAGTAGTCAATGGAATCCCCAGCCAAAAATACAAGTGAGAATGAAAAGCTAGGCGACCAGCGCCCAGCTGAGAGGCAGAGGTCGCGCATGCTCACCCCAGCCCAGGCACAGAAAACGCTTGCGAATGATGCGATTCCTCAAGCGGCCTGTCACCGCCATATAGGACTGCCAGGCTTCCGTCAGAACCCAGCAGAAGGAGGACAAGAAGAAGAAATGAAGGAACGCTGCCACTAGAGTGCACACCACCTGAGACAGAAAGACCAATAGACAGGAGAAGTGTGAGAAACGGGCTGTTAAGTTATCAAGTCAGCACAACAGTGCGCAATCTAAACTTCTATTTACTTGGTCACAGCTAATCGATGGAAAGGCAGTTTAGGACTTAAGAAAAGCAGCAAACTAATTGTTTTTCATAGTTTGGAACAAGGTACTTTGAAGAGGAGGAGGGGGGTGACGTCATCAGTTATTACCTTGTTGCGTGTCTGTGTTTGTCCAATCAGGATGAGGGCATTTGATGAGATGATAGAAAGACAGAAGTTGATCAGGATGACGGAGCGCTCAGAGCGAATGTACCTGGTTGAGGACAGGGAGAAGAAGTATGTCAGCAGTTATGCAGTATCCCAAACATCTAATCACTAAAATAACCCCTCTTAGCCTCTGTCCCTTGAAAAGTTGGCTTCAGACAAGGGAATGTCCCATAATTCAAACCTTTAATTGTCCTGTCTGTACTGCACATCACCTTCCCAGTGACAGACAGGACCATAAAACAAGGACTCCTGTCTGTATATAAATGCTGTACAATCCCGGCAGCCATCTTTATGACACGTGAAAGGTGGGAGTGTTTATGGTTGTGTTGTTCCACACTCCAATGGGCTGTGTAGCTCATGAATCACCACTCTGACCTAGCATTGAGAATCCTCACCTCTCTGTATGGGTGTCTGTGGGCTGATGGACGAAAACAGAGGTAGTGACAGAGAACTAAGGGTTGGGAGGGGCTGGGATGTGGGCGAGAAACCCTTCGTTCAAACGACAGGCAAACCTGTCTACTGCCGTGGCATCACAGTCCAAATAATTGGCCACAGTTGTCTTCTCAGGAACAAGCAAGCTCAGATTTCGTAGTCTTCAGTGCAACAAAACAGTATAATCCTTTAATTTCAGTGCATTTCAACCCTTTTAATCTGAATGTGTTGTCGCCAACAGAAATGCTCATGTCATGTTGTAAGTACCGTAATTACTGTAATATTTGCGCCACAGAAAAAATTCCAACTGTTCCTGAAAGCTGAGAAGTTGCGCTTCAGCCCAAATACAAGTTACAACGGTAAATACCGCAGCATGATGCTCTCCCAGGATTTTTGAGTTAGGCCTTAATGGGTTAAAACAGGTTTACCAGACATATCTAAAAAAAAATAAATAAATAACACACATGCCCCTCTTCATTAGTCAGCTAAGATGTTGTCATTTTGTTCGTCGATGCAGTGGGTCTCGGTGCTGATATAGTACTCTCCCGGCTGTCCCCAGTGGAGCTCAGGGACTCAGGAGCCCAGTATGGCTCTGTGCTCAGTTGGCCGTGAGAAGCCGGAATCTGTTCCAGATCCCAATGCCAGCTGGGGACACAGGAAGGGAGGCGGCAGACTGCTGGCGGCCACTGACCTGGGCACATGGGCAGGTTTAGGCCCCATTATCTCACCCATTAGGGTGGGCAAACAAACACTGCTGTGGGCACCCTTTAATGAGCTGGCCTCAGGCCTCTCTCTCTCTCCCCATCTTCTGTGTACCTCTCTCACTCTCTCTCCCCATCTTCTGTGTACCTCTCTCACTCGTCTCTCACTAAATGTGGACCCACGGTTGAGTCCCGGCGGGCCAAATACAGTCTCTGCTCTACTGGACTAGCTACCTCCATGAACACTTACTTTGAATATGCTCAACTCTGCTTGTTTGAAAGGCCCCTGATTATTTCGTGCAACGGCATGCCAGCGTATATATTTTGCACATGATCCCTTCTTCAAAACCTGATATTTCATGACAACAACTCAGAAACAGTCACAAAAACATTTGTTTATCTATAGTTCATCCAGAGAAGTATATGTCTCAATAACCATCAAAGCTATTGCAACTAAAACCACCATTAAAGTATTTTTCAATTCCTTGGAAAAATTTTTTAAAGCAATGATCCTCATCTGGAAAATACGTTTGATATCATTTAGAAGAGTGAGCCAGTCATAGTTGAACGGGGCTCTCCAAATCTGACCCTCAAATCGAAATCCAGTCTTGGTTTTTCTCCTTACAGGCAATTCATTTAACAATTATTACTTCTGATTGGCCAGACTGTCATCCCATCTGACTTCCAGATAACAGGAAGGTGGAATACCGGCAGTTCTCGGGTCTCAAAGACCGTGATTTGGGGAGCCCAGTCGAATGGTTCTCACATAGGTTGGTAGAATACGCAGTGTTTCGAGTAAACAGGATCCTCACCTCCAGACAGATACGTAGATGATGATGAGCAATAGTAGAGTGAGTGAAGAGACCCCACAGCCCACGATCAGGGTCACCGAAGGGAGCAGCGTCTTGTCCATATTCTAACCAAGGGAGACAGTAATGCAGTAAGAAGAACTGTTTGCTAGATACACACAAACACACACACACATCCACGCGCACACGCACACACACACCTCTGTCCTCTGTCAGAATCACTCATGTCTCGCACATGTGGCAGTCCCCCTCATCGCTGCCTGCTGGCTGCTGCAATTAGGCCACAGCAGAAGAGCAAGGTGACTTCAAGGTGACTCAACGAAAAAAAAAAAGAATAAAAAACCGTTTTCAAGCCAGAGGAACGTGTATCTGTTTCAATCAGTCAAAATATACCAGTAAAATGGGGGAAAACAGCTACCCACTGCAGAAATCATTCCTCTATTATGCTCATTTCTCTCCACTAAACTGCTACACCTTCCATATGTTGCAATGGTTCTTTTTTTTCTTGGTTGCCATGGTGATGTGACAGCAGAGCAACAGCATTAGCTGCAGCAGGGGCATCAGCATCTACTGAATGCTGTAGTGCACTGCAATGCTAAATCCTTGTGTATCTTTGTGGCACTGCATGCATACAGGGTAAAGAATAGGAGTGTGTTTGCGTGCATTTTTGGAAGTGTGTGTGTGTGTGTGTGTGTGCGTGCGTGCATGTGCGAGTGTGCGTGTTTTGTGTGTGCAGGTGTGTGTCATGTGTGTGATATGGTCATGAAAAGCTTTGCTGGTAATGGAGGTGCGCAGCAGCCAAACACCATCAGCACCATGTCGTCCTACCCAGCAGGAATTCTTAGGCAGCCATTTAGCACCTGTGTGCCCAACACTGCCAGAAATAAATGGGACAGACTGCAAAGGCCTTCTTATGAGACGACTGACTGCTGTCTGGAAGAGGGGGGTAATCAGGTGTCACTTATGCAGACACATTATTATTATATTGTTTTTGTTGTTGTTGTTGATTTGTTGTTATCATTATTATTATTATTATTATTATTATTATTATTATTATTAAGTAGTAGCAGTAGTAGTTGTAGTAGTAGTAGCAGTAACAGTAGTGGAGGTGGTAGTAGTTGATAGCAGCTGTCATGGTAGTGTTTTTAAAATGTATTTTAAATGTTTATTTTAAACATAAAAAGCAGCCTTCCAGGGAAAAGCCAAAGCAGTGCAAGCAATCTCATTCTGCTGCTACACGGATCTCGCAGCTAACAGCCCCGGGGCCCTCCATTTGCAGAAAAGATAATTGGTTGAGTTTATCAGTAGCCTCGTCTCCAGTTTGGTCATCTATCCTAGGCTAAGGCAATTACTTGCCTTTGATTAATCGGCACTGCAGTGTATCCCTTAAAAATAAAAAAAAATAACAAGGTGCAGATAAACTTTGTCTAGCTCCAACCCAATTGATGCAGAGAGGAGCCAGACTCAAAGACACACTATCTCCATGAATACTTGTTGAGGCGACATGTTAGCCGAGGGAGTGTTACTGGCATACAGCAGGATGCCATGGGGCCAGAACTGGAGCAATAGCATCTGACATTGATCTATTCTATAAACTATTATGCAAGGAAATCACATCCACGCAGGGAAATTGCATGTCAGATATGCGTGCCTAAAAAAGAAACACGCTTTAAAACGAGAGATGTTTGTGCAGCATTTTCCTCTCTCAGCCTCCCCAAGAGGAGTTACATGTTTCAGCAGCTATCCACAGACCTGGCTGAGGTCCAGCAGGCCCAGGACAAGGATGGTACAGCGAGTGACTGTTCATGATAAAGCCTGACATCAAGACCAGTCCATCAGGCCAGACAGAGCATAAGGTGGTTATAAAAAGGTTTTCTGTTTAAAGAGATCCATAGATGAACCTTTTTTTTTTCCCTCATTTCCATCCTCAACCCAGGGAACCAGTCAATACTAGCACATAGTGATGGTCTATGCCAGGACCACTGCATATAGGCTTACCACTGAATGCAGTCTTTTGGTCCCCTCGGAAGAACGCAAACGGAATTGTTTCACTCCAGACTGTCATTTCCCAGTGTACCAGAAGTGTGTTTTCAGAGTTCTGAAAATTAATGTAGCATTTTGCTTCAGTTTATCTGTTAGCAGCCTGCAGCTGAGACGTATTCAGTTTGTCTACGTGGCAGAAAGAAGAAAAGAAAGAGGAGGGGTAGAAAAGGTAGAGAGAAAGCGCTGCTCTGCAGCCAGACGTCTGTCTTTCAGCCGGCCTCTTTGTTATTCAGAGACTGTTCGAGCTTAGCTGCAGAGAGCAGGGTCGTCGGACAGAAAATCTGAAAGTAAATTGGGAAGGCAAGCGTTTCCAAAGAAATGATTAGCAGTGTGGCCATGGGGGTCTCAGAAACAGAAAAAGGGGTGGGTGTTGCCATTAGTCTTCTCTTTTTTCCTGTTCCCCCTTTCGGAAATGGAACGATGGACGACTCAGCCAGCCAAAATGGATGAGAAAGTCTTGGTCAAAAACACACTGCATTGCTGGACAAACCAGCACGCCATTGGCACAGTTGGACCGGGGAAAACAGTGCGGTTGTAACAGAGGGGGGTATGCAAATGTTTTCCGGTAGACCGACTGACAGCAGATCCGACTTTTAGTAGCACAGCACAGTCACACACAGTAACTCAGAGACACCATGATCTCACAAATGACTGGAAGCGTACAGCTGATGCCCCTTTGAGCATTTCCGAGCTTTCATTTTGCAAAGCGGGAGAATTAGGATACATTGTGTAGAACTCCCTCGCCATGTCAAAATCCCTACATCCTCAGAAGCAAAAAAAATCATTGATCCCAGAACTGAATGACAGGGCTAGAACGACACATGCAGGTACTTCAGACTTTATGTTGAGCTTTTTTTTTTTAAAACAGACTTGCATTTATGAATAAGTCGTATGTATTTACACCATCCTCTCCATTCCACCCATCTAATGTTGGTGTTGATGTCTCTGACTGATGCAGCAAAGTCCAAAAATATTGAAATATTACAATATGTTCTTCTTTTACTCCTGAAAAAAAAGAGAGAAGTCTATCTAGGGCAGGAAACACAAAGAAGCCATTATGGCGTCCTCTATAGCTTTAAGAGCCCTTAGTGCGGATGTTGTTACCAGGGTAACTAGAGAACAGATGCTTTAAAGGCAGGTTAAATTCTAATAATAACTAATGTGACTGAAGAAAAATTCTACGCAAACAGACTATTTCCTTAGGCGCATGGACATTGTGGTTATAGGTGATTAACTATTAGTAATTCTAATGCAAAACTGAATGTGACAACAGCATTGTCAGTGTTTTTTATCGTTGTATATGTGCACAGAATCTCTATAGCTGAAAAAGAACATTTGCTGCACTGTCTTACAGTGTTTTTTTTTTTTTTTTTTTGTATACTGTAATTTATTTCGTGCAAAATGATAGTATTAAAACAAATCCCACGGGACATTTGAAGTATAAAGAAACATACATCAATAACATATCAATAAGGCAATTGCCAGCAGAGCGAGGATATATTAAAATTCTCCCCAAATATGACACTAGTAGTCTGGCTTGATTTTTCTTTTTTTTTCTTCCAAAAATCAATATATTCAAAATCAATATTCATGCTTAAAAATGTATTTATAACCTCGAATTCAAATAGCCTATCGTTCTTTAAACACAAAATAATTTCAATCGATTCGGTCCACAATATGCAAATCAAACTCATTTCATTGTCAACATCAAAATAATGAAGTCTACTATTTTCCTATTTTCGACTGCATACGAACAACTAATCAATTGCACGCAACAACGAGAGAATTTATACCTGTATTTGCTTAGGAAACTGAAAATGCCTAATTGTTCTGCACGCATTTTCGACACCCCAAAATTCCCAGGCACAGAAATCAAGGCTTGACAGAATGGCACAGGCATGCCGAACGAGCGAGGGAGGGAGGGAGCGCCACAAGGATCTGTTGAAACGGAATGACAATGACGCCTATTTCATCTTTTTTCTCTCTCCCTCTCGCGCTCTTATCGCACAAAACGAACATTTCGAACGCCTTTCCTTTATAGCAAGATAAAAATACAGCTATGTTACTTACCATGTCTGGATTTATCCGTGCTAAAATGGCGAAGCTCGATGGTCTGTCACACACACATTTGGTTCTGAATGAATCGACGGGCACCGCTCTGCAGCCCCTAGCCGACCAGGATCCGAGCAGCGAGGAGCTGCGAGAAGGAGAGAGAGAACAGCGGTGTGTTAAAAATAGGGAAAAACGACTCAAATCCCGCTTACGTTCAAAAAGACATTTCTCTTGAACCCTCACGGTCTTCACTGCATGCCAGACAGAGCACGCTAAACACACTGAAATCTGTGATGGAGAGGAGGATCTGTGGCATCGTACACTACAGGTTTCTGCATGGCAAGGTTATTGCAATACTAGAGAAATCAAATATGCGCTATAATATGAGGGATGAAGCAAATGACTGCCAGTTATAATAATAATAATAATCCAACATATCATATATGTTCTATACATTTTTTTGTTGAACACATTAAAGAACAACAAGCATAATATAGTACTATAGTGATGCATAAACATCATCACCATCAACGTGCATTGGAATGGGAATAGACTTTCAGTAATTAATTTCCCATTATCAATACCCCTGAGCCTTTCTCCAAAGCCTAGTCACCAAAAAAAAAAAAAAAAAAAAAAAAAAACAATGGTAAAGCACGAGCTTTGCCATGGGCTCTGACTCTCCTCTGCCCCAATGCAGTTACATCAGAAAACCAACTTATCATGAAGTACATAAAGGCCACTAATGGAATGGCCTCAGGTTTTTAGTTTGTGTCCTTCTTAGGTCAAATATTGTAGAGCACACACTGTACATACAGTATACACAACAAGACAGAGGTCAAGGCTACAAGTTCTGCCGCAATAGGCTTAGATGAAGTGTGAGAGCATTCCATAGATTTAGCTTTGGTGTGATAATTGGTAATTGCCTTTCTTAAATAAAATATCAAGGCTGAAAGCAAAATCAATTCTATCCTTATTATCAAGCCATTTATGACATTAAATGTCAGAAATATACTTGTATAATGATAATATGGGGGGAAAAAAGACAACTCTGCAGCACAGACAAAATTTTACCATGCTTTTGCTGCATGGGCACACATGCTCTGACAAACAATGCAATTAACAGCCTCACTGCAATTAATTTTACCACATTGTGAATCAAATATGAATTGCTGCAAAAGGCAGAGACCATAGCTATTTGTCAAGCTATGTTACCAAAAACCTTCTTGACGCGCAACATTTTAGCTATTGCACTTCATATAACACAAGTTACATTCATTTTTTGAAAACTAAATGTCTTCCCAGGCTGGCAATGGGATTTGGAGCATGTGATGATGGTAGCGTGGAAGAGAAAGTGAAGCAGGGGGGAGTCAGCTGATGACGCCCAAAACCAGGCACTTATAAGAAGGGTGGGGGGTAACACTGCTACCTTCCATACTGGCTCATGTGAGGAAGGACTGGTAGCCGATACAGGTGGAAACAGACGGTGCATGACATTTTAAAAGCAATGTAATTAAGAAATGTTTTATTTAATTCCAAGTATGACTCATTGTCCATCAGTCCCTTGCTGCAGAGGTCTCCTCATAATGGTAGTAATGATGTGAATTCACAAAGGCCAGAGGCTGTTGCTTGAGAATTAGTGTAGGAGTGATAGCAGAAAAGACCATAAAAAGTCCTGTACCCACGTTCATCTGTCGCATGCCGTGCTCATAGAGACCAACCAATGACAGATTAGAGTCAATTTATTAGAATTCCATTTCTGTTTCCAGTTATCATTGCCACATTATTTTTGCACTCAGCAACGGCTTAAAACATTTCCTTCACTAACAAGAGAATAAGAAATGGGCTCTATAAAAAAGACAGATCAGCAGATGGTATTCACATATTGAATGAGTATTCAGGTAAAAAAAAAACAAAAAAAAACAAAATGACATACAGTATACTGACATAGATTTTGTGAAAATGCTGTGCTTCCTGGCTTGTAATATCGGCTCGGTTCTGCTCCTAGACAGACAGACCACACCCTGGAGGACTGTGACACGGCACAAGCCAAACTGCCAGCTGTCTCACCACGATGACCCACACCCCAGGTAGCATTCTAATAGACTAGTTGAGTGCGCGGCAAATGAAACCTATTTGTAATTTAAGGTAGCTGATGATATAGACCGTACTATGGTCACCGTTGTCCTATATTAAAGCACACAAAGTTGAACTGATTATAGCTTTGCCACAGTTTGATTTTGCATGCTGAAACAGCATTTGGATTAGGTGATCAAATGGCAGAATACTGCAGGGACTGTGCAGGGGATGCGCATTGGTAATTGTATGTATGGTATGTGTAGGAGCAGATAGGGAAGTAACTCTCCCTTTGTAGCAAAGGTAAATGGCAGCCAGTTGTCAGTGCATGGAGATGCTACAGGGCAGATCTTAGCACACTTTGAAATATGTCTGCGCAGTAGATCTGTTGGCTGATGCTTGAGACCCTTTTCATCCTCAAACTCCTGAGCTCAGTACTGGCCAAGGAAGACTGACTCATATTTCCAGACAAGCACAGACTACTGTAATCACTAGAATTTCACTGAATTGATTTCTAAATAGCAAAAGATAGCTGAATTGACTCACTAAAGTGGAGGAATTGTTTAACCCTTATAACCTTCATATAAAGGCAGCCCATGCTCACAGCTCATGTATGATGAAGTCATCTAATTACATTATAAATCCAAAATCCATTTTGCAAGTAGAAACAACCTGTCACTCTCCAGCAAGTCAGGAAAAAAACACTATTCCCAGACCAAAATCCTATGTATGTGCACCATGTATGCATGTGTGTTTGTGTACTTGGTGTTTGTCTCATGCCACGCCTGTATGACGCTGCTGCATGCATGCATCTGTATATGCCAGCAAATGCAAATGCTTGCATTTCACAGTGTAGGAGGGAGAGACAATGATAAAAGTAAAACTACCTTTGGTTCTTAACTATGCTTTTTAGCAACTATAAATGTAATAATATTTCAATTAGTATGTAATATATTTCATGAAGGCAGGGTCAAAAAAGACATGGAAGACCAGCTTTGCACTCATAGTACCCATGAAAGCATATTTCCTTTCTGCTAGTGGGGTCACTCTTGGGAATTTAATTAATTTAATTACATTTAACTTAAACTGTGGGTGGTGTAGGGGTCAATGGCAACTTCCTTTAAATCAGAGGACAACAGGTAAAAAGAAGCAAATAAAAATTCTGGCACAGTGACCTGACAAGGCTTCAAAATGGCAGACATATATCAATCAAAGACTGAATCGCTCCCTCCATACCCTCACTGGCCCTGCCTCAGGAATCAAAATTCGCTCATATATGTATGCAATAACCATGGCAACTGCCAGTGATTCTGGCATGTGAAGCGATAGAGGAGAGCAAAATGGTCTCACACACAGCATGTAGAATCTCTAGCCTGAATCACTGAGACCATGTTCTGCACTTAATGGGTAGGAGAGGCTCACAAATGTCAAAGGTTTTGCGGTCATAGATTCACACACCAACAAAAAGGTAAATAAATCCACCCTTCTAAAAAAAAAAAAAAAACTATGTTGTATAATCAATACAATAATGGGAAAACATTGATCATTAAAGTCTAAAAAACACAGTGTTGCATCTGGATCCGGGTTAGGTGATTAAATGACGTAAGGTGATTGATTGAGCCATTGCATGTAATCAAGATGAGCTCAGGTCAGGTATGGATGGGATCTGCAGAGAAGACAATCACCCCTCTAGCTATGCTGTTATTGACAAAACACAGGACAACCAAGATGTTCTGCCTGCATGTATAGAGATCCAATTTCTACCCCAATATTAAGTCATTAATCATACCAGCTGTCCAAATTTTTAATTTCGCTTGGAGCATTCTCCCCCGATCCAAAGACTACAGATGTATAATCTCTCTCTTTCTCTCACTCTCTCACACTCCCTCTCCATCTCTGTCTTTTCCTAACGCTTTCTTTCTAGGTCAAAGTTTCTAAATCTCCAGAAGGAGGACAGAATGAATACCATGTCTCATCGCTGTAACAGAAGTGTACGTATCTATCTAAATGCAAATCTCCTGCGTCCAAAGCGAGATAAGGGCCATGGATAAGAGATCAGTTTTCTTATTTTTCTCTTATTTTTTTAATTTAAAAAGGGTCCCGGAGGTTTTCAAAAAAGCTTGCGAGATGTGGAGACACGTCACGCCTATATCAGGTAGTGTAAGCCACTGACTGGTAACTCATAGCTATCATGTCACCAGGCAATATGCAAGAGGGCTTTGCGATATGTCTCTCGACCGTGGGGCCTCTCTGGCGCCATTCTTCCTGTTGACGCTCACATGGGCTGCCCGTCACAGTGAACGACACTTTCAATTTTCCGCACGCTGCATCACTGTTGGAGTGAAGTTAACATGACTAACTGAAGCCTCCAGAAGAAAAGGCCGGCAGGGAACCGTCTTGAACTACAACTTCAGAATGCGGTGTGTCACTGACATCTCCTCAATTTCTCGCCAAAGCTCAAAAAAGATCTCAGTAAGTCAGTGTGAGCGCGATGATTTCACGAACCTTCACAACCCTCGTAGCAGTTTGGCTTGTTGGATAAGACTGGGTAATTTACTATGCAATTATGTAATGACCAGCTGTATTATGACACAATGCAACCCCCATGGATCGCTTCCCAAAGACGGCTCCGGACATCAGTTGGAAAGATGACAAACGGGAAAATGGGGATCAGAGAAAGGGCCATCTGTGCAATTAGAGAATCTGTGCAATTACCGATTGCTTCATATTGTGCCTCCAATACATTCCCAATAATTTCACCAAAAATTACTGTGTGCTCTTGATTGGTCAAGCCTCAAACACCTCTATACAATCCCATGCATCCTCATTACCCTTATGGATATGCAATGATTTCCAAAAAGACAACACTGCTTATCAGCCTGAGTGCAGAATGTTAATTAGTGGAAGCATGCAGAAATCCAATGAGAAAAACAACCAAATTACCTGTCATTTTCATCCCAGGAGATGCAGGTTTGGTTTGTGGTGCCCTGCAAGGACAGTGGAATTATAAGAGAGAAATGTAAAATCACCTACCAATGTAAAAGCTCTGATGGGCTACTGACTCAAATGTAGATTTTTGTCTGGATTAAAAATGCCACAATCTGCTCATTGCAGAAGATGGACATTGTAATATTTAAATGCCTCCCCTAACTGTGGTTTATGGGATCTGTTGGAAATGGATTGTCCCTCCACCGATGTAGCATTGAGCTTTAAATCAACATTTTTTCATTGGAATATTGTCTTTTTTTTTGTCGATGCGCACAAAGGAGACTGAGGAGATTGGGCGTATTTGTGAGGAAGAGCAGTACTTACATTGTAGAGATGGGAAAATTCAATTTCCACGGGAGCAGACAAGAAAGCAGGGGTGGGCTTGATTGTGACCGAGACCACCTTGGAGTTCAGCACAGTGTTGTTTCTGAGTGCAGAAGGAGAGAAACACTTGTTTAAACAGAGCGGTAGTAAAGCTACCTCCCTCTCTCAGCCCCATAGCGCCCTGCTGACTTTCCCTCGATTCCTCCCATTGCCACCAAATGAATGAAACTCATCAGCCCACAGCATATTTTACTCCTCCCAGCCATATCCCCCTGCAAATGCATGGTACTTTTCCATCTCATGTAATCGGTCAAGTTAAATGTCAGTGTCACCAAAGTCACTAGTGTTGCTGGCTCACAACCAATAAAAAAAACCTTAATATCTGGAAATAGCAGGACAATGACGAAAAAGGCAATGACGAAGAGAGGGGAAATTCTGTTTCAAAATGCTAATACATTCTGGAGAGACAAAAGTAAGGAAGTTTGAGAGGATTGGATTTGCCCGGCAAATGCAAGTCTGCATTTTAATCATATCTCATACTCCTATCTTTATGAGTGCCACAGCGAAGAACTCCTCTCAGCTCATAGCTTTACGAGCGATGAGGTATGTGAACTGTTGAGACCTTAACACAATTGCGTGAAAACAGAATTTGGCATAATAAGAAATCTCAAAAGCGTAACTGAGTGCATAACAAAGTGCACAATGTAGTAGGCAGAGAGCATGAACACTTAAGTACTTTTACCTTTGTAAGGAGAGAATAGAGCCCAAGTTCCTATATACAGCAATTCCGGTTACAAATGCTGAGGAGTCACCAGCATCTGAGAGAGTGAAAGACAGAGAAAGAGTCTCCATTAAAAAAGTATTTATACATAAAACAGAAACTATTCAGTAGGGATGATAACAAAGGAAGGAACAGGGGTACAGTACATAAACTGCAAGCTTCTGTAGAGCAGCTGTGCTTTACAATTAGCCATCTTCTATGCTTTTTCCTTGATTCAAGATGCCAAGGAAAATAAAAACAGTGCTGCAGTCCATACCAGTCATTGAGCGAAGGCAGTGTACAATCCAACTGGTAGTTTATTGACAGCTTACACGGCAGTAAAGGGGACGGAACCCCTGTGAAAGAGGCAGGGATGGAACCCCAGATTATGATAGCACAGTTCCGTACAGATGTTATGGCCAAAGCTGAGCTATCAGTTGCTGGCCAGAGACTTCCGGGACGACAGCCAGTTGGTGTGCAGACTTCCCAAGCACCAAACTGTCCCACAGGAGGATAAAGTTGGTTGAGGGGACCTTGGTTCCAATCCTGATGACTGTAGAAGGACTGGGAGCTTGTTCCTAACAGTCTGGACACAGGAGCACACTTGGAAGATTTAACAAGAAAGAGGTCCTAATCCTGTTCCCTGCTTTGGCTTGGGAGCTTGATCTTATAAACCAGTACTGACTAACTGACTTGAGCTGGGTCATCTTGAACCTGGTCTCACTCCTGGACCCTGATTAGGATTGGAAGCTTGTTCAAATGAATTAAGTTGCAAGAATTGTTTTCAGGAACTGCTTTCATTTAAGTATAAATTGCATTTAATAAAGACAAAGAGTTTACACCTGTGATACTGACTGGTTCTAAGCACAGATAGCACACTACAATTCAGCAACTTGCAACACTGATAAGAGGGCTTAAATACCCATCACCTGGCTGGCAGAAGATAACGCGATGCAGCGGGGGGTGGGGAGATGTACACAACATAAATCAATCACACAAGGCATACACTAAATAGACACACAAGTTGCTGAATTGGAAGGGACATGAAAGGGATTCACAGAGTTATGACAGTACCCCCCCCCGCCCCCTTTGGACGCCCCCCAGCGGCAAAGTGGTGGACCCTGGATGCCAGTGCAGGAAATCGCAAACTAGCAAGGAATCCAAGATGTTCTCCCCCGGGTTCGAAGACCGCTCCTCGGGCCCATACCCCTCTCAGTCAATGAGAAACTACCAACCGCATCCTGTGCCAGACATCCAGGATCTGACACACTGTGTAAGCAGGGCCACAGTCAGTGATCCTGGAGGGAGGTGGGGCGTGGGTGGAAGAAATGCAGGGAGTCAAGTACGTAGATTTAAGTCTTAAGATATGAAACACTGGGTGAATGGTACGTAGGGAATGGTGGAGGAGTAGCCTGACAGCAGATCAAGACAGGAGTCCTGAAATGGTGAATGAGCTAATGTACGAGGGGCCACGCTTCTTCAACACCTTCCAAAGTGGGATATCCTTTGCAAACTGCTTCTGCAAATTGGAAATGTGTTTGAATAGTAAAGCACGGGCTCTCCTCTAGCCCCCGCAGGCATGCCAAACCAAGACTTGGGCAGAGAGAACTGCCACCTCTCTCTCCTCCGACTGGAATAATGGCAGTTGGTAACCCAGACAGTATTGAAAAGGAGACATGCCTAACACAGCCACTGATGACAAATTGTGAGTCAACTCCACTCAAGTTGACTGACAAAATGACCTGACAGGGATACCTTCACACAGGCAAGGAAGAATCTTGCCCAGTTCTTAGTTGAGCCTCCACACCTGGCTGTTGGTTTCAGGGTGAATACCCTATGAGAGATTCAGGGCAGCACCCACTGAGGTGCAGAATGCCTTCCAGAACTGGCTGAAGAACTGGGGTCCATAGTCTGAAACCAACTCCTGCAGCACACTGTGAAGGTGAACAACAAGTTGCAAGAGTAGATCTGCAGTCTCCTTGGAACTGGGCAGCTTTGGCAATGGCACGAAGTGGGCTGATTTTGAGAAACCACAGGGATGTTGATTACTCCCTTTGAAACGGTTGCACACCATACGGGCTGCAACAGAAGACCAGGTATCCTGGACAAGGGTTGGCTACCAGAGCGACTGACGAACCAGGGCAAGGGTGCAGGAGAGTCTAGGATGGCATGCCAGCTGAGAGGCGTGGCCCCAGGTCAGGACCTTGCTTCTCACTCTCTAGGGGGAGGAACAGCCAGTCAGGGGGAGAGCCCAGTGGAGACAGTCAGGACTGTAATACCTCTCTAACCTCACTCTCCACCTGCAGTTTAGTTACAGCTAAGAGACGGTTACCTTGGAGAATGTTATCAGGAGGTTCTTCAGGCATAGAAGGTTATAGTCATGATAGGGAATCAGGCTTGATTTTTTTTGTACCGGGGCAGTACGATAAGATGAAATTGAATCTAGCAAAGAAGAGGGACCAACGTGCTTTCTTGGAATTCACCCTCTTCACCACAGCGAGACACTCCAGGTTGCAGAAGTCCATCCAGACAATAAAGCCAGGCCCTCCACCCAGTGCCTCCACTCCTCAAAGGCCAACTTCACCGCTAACAGCACCTGATCACCGATGGTGGAATTCCACTCCGCAGGAGACAAGTGAACAGAGGAACAGGCACAAGGATGTAATTTACCATCAACTGCTCATTTCGAGTGGACTGATTCAGTGCCCATGTCGAATGTGTCAGCTTCAATGACGAACTGGTGCGGGGGATCTGGGAGGTTGAGGACCAAGTGGTGTTTAAAGGAGGAGACCGCCTGAGGGGTCCAGGTAAAGGGAACTTTTATAAATGTCAGCTTTGTAAGGGGTGCAGCAACAGTGGAGTACCCATGGATAAATCAGCAGTATAAATTGGAAAACTCATGGAATCTTTGCATTTCCTTGCAATCTTTTGGTTCTGGCTAATCCTGGATAGGCTGTACCTTCTGGTTATCCATCTCCAGGGCTCCCTGCATCACCACAAATCCCAGGAAAGAGACAGTAATGAGGTGGAATTCACACTTCTCCTGCTTCAGGAATAGTTGATTCTGCAGGAGCCTTTAAATGACTAAGCAAGCATGATGGGTATAGTCTTCCAGGGTTTCCCACACATACACCATTGTGTGGCAGGCCACCACAGAATCAACTCGGACCATCACAAATTGATTCCACCGCAACGTAATTTTCTCTATCGCATTCTCATCCACGTGCATGCAAAGAAAAAAAAGCAGTAAAATGAAAAGTACTGGAAGACACGTAATGTGCGCGATATTAGTGCTATGCTCTCCTGGTCAACGAAAGGACAGGTATCTCCCCCGCTCAACAAAATAAAAAGCATGTACCCTCCCCCCGGTCTGCCACCACACATTGCTTTTCCGCTCTGTGGGAAACACTGTCTTCCAAAGTCTTCGATAAGACCATTACATTGTCTAGATAGACACAGACGAACCAGGAAACTATGTATCGCAAGACATCATTTATGAGGTTCTGGAAAACAGTGTGGGTGTTAGCAAGCCCAAACTTTATTGCAGGGTATTTGTAGCAGCCTCGTGGAGTGTTAAACACTGTCTTCCACTCATCACCTTCCCAGTTGCACACTAGAAGGTAAGCATTGCGCAAGTCCAGCTCGATGAAGAAGCAGCAGCTCTGGAGATTGGAGAAAGCAGAATTCATTAAAGGCAAAGGATAGCAATTTTTAACTGTTACTGCGTTTAGTCCCCTGTAGTCAATGCAGGGGTGCATGGACCCATCTTTCCTAGCCACAAATAAGAATCCAGCTTCGAATGGTGACGAGGAAGCCTGACTTATTCCAGAAACCAGGGACTAATTTATACACTTGTCCATAGCTTGGGACTCCTGGTTCATCAGTGAGTACAGCTGACTCCTCGGGGCAATGCTCCATGCAGAAATTCAACGGCACAATCAAAGGGTCTGTGAGGCAGAAGTGACATTGCTCTGGTCTTGCTGAATGCCATGTGAAGGTTGCACTAGATGGCAGGAACATCTCTCAGGTCTGGCGGCTCCTCCTGATAGTCCGAGGAAGGAGCTGCAACTGAGCTGGCTGCTGCATGAAGACAGAACTGTGAACAGGATGAGGCAATCCCTGTCAAACCCCGGGACTGGACAGGAACCTGCAGTGGCTTAGTTGGAACCTTAAGGCATTGGACGAGACCAGGATGGATAAAGTTCGGAGTCAGAATCAATTAAAGCCTGGGTGGTAACTTGGTGGACTTGCCTCTTCAGGTGAACAGGAAGGAGTGCAAGGACTGATGAGACAGCACCACCCAACAGCACTTCTCTATCTCGTGTAGCTCGCATCCGCCAAAAAGGGCACTTAGCAATGGACTGCATGGTGCTTCCGCAGTACAGGGAGAGATTATATTTTATCAGGCACAGCCTTTCCTCTGGGGGCAGCTTGTGAAGCCGAGCCCAGTCAACAGCTATGGGTACCGGAGGAAACAGATAGGATGAAGCTTTGGGTTACACATCTTAAGATGCAGCTAGGGAAGGCACCTACAATCTCGCTCGCCGATCCAACTACCTCTCTTGCGACCGGACATCAATCCTCAGCACCAGGTCAATTAGTTGGTCCAGATTTGGGGGGAGGACACAGGTGGACAACTCATTTTGAATTTGCTCAACTGAGCTGAACAGGTAGAATTTATACAGGACTTGAGGATCCCAGCGCGTGGTGACAGCCAAGGCGCTGAAGTCACTGGAGAAATCAGACACCGACAGGTTGTACCAACGCAGCTGGAGTAGTTGGCGGGCAGTGGCATGACTGGCGCGGGAACAGTCAAATGCCCTCTTCATTTCAGCAACAGAGGCTGTGAATGAAGTCACAGCAGGATGACCTGTCTCCCAGCAGGCAGCAGCCCAGTCCGTGACACATCCAGAGAGGCATGTGATGACGGGAGGATGGCTGAAGCGCGAACACCATAACACACTGAGCCAGGAAACTGCAACAGGTGGTGGTATCGCTGCTGTAGGCATCCAGAACCGCCAGGTTGGGCTCCCGTAGGGGATGCCTCTGAGGGAGAGCTCGCTGCAAAAGGGCACGGGGTGCTTGAGCGGCAGTGGCGGCGTCCCATGCAATTACTTTTACAGCCATGAGGTGACTGGAAAGGGCTCTGATGGACTTGCAAACCTGCTGGTGTTCATTCTCCTGCTGATCAATTCGCTAGCCCTGATACCTCTGGGCGTCAGCTGGGTTTGACATCGTCACTGTTTGTATTAGTGGCCGGAATGCACTGTTACAGTCCATACCAGGAATGAAGTGTGGAGGCAGTGTCCATCAGGTAGCTTATTGACAGCTTATACTGCAGTGAAGGGGTTGGAACCCTGAGGAAGAGCTGGGGACGGAACCCGAGATTAAGGTAGTATAATACAGTACAGATGTTATAGACAAAGCTGAGCTGTTAGTTGCCAGCCATTGGCTTGCGGGATCACAGCCAGTTGGTGTGCAGACTTTGCCAGCACCGAACTGTTCCACAGGAGGATGGAGAAGCTTGAGGGGTACTCGCTTCCAATTTTGATTGCTGTAGAAGAATAGGCAGCTTGTCCATAACAAAGTGGACAGAGGAACACACTCGGTAAAGTTAACAAAAATGCGCAGCCAAGGGTGGGGAGATGCACACAATGTAAACCAATCACTCAAGACATACGCTTAATAGACGCGCATGTAGCTGAATTGGAAGAGACATGAAAAGGATTCACACGAGGGTTGTGACATGCAGGTCACCCTGTTTCTCAAATTCTCCCCGTCAAGACCCCTGTCTGACTCTCTCCGCACTGAGAATGGCCCAGTTATCAGGCCCCTGTATCTATTTCTGACACTAACCTCTGCTTGCATTTTCAAATGAGCAAGTCACAAGTCTTGGAGCACGACTTTCTGTGTCAGAGCATCTGTGACATGAATTTTGAGTCAACATTTATTTTCAAATATTCAATATATTTCAATGGCATTCAGACATACACTACCAGTCAAAAGTTTTAGAATGCATTACTCTTTCTTTTGCTTCATGTTTTGGTAAAATAAGGAGTTTTAACGCATGTAAATAACATCAATTGGCACAAGGCAAGATGTGAACAGTGAGGAGTCAAAAAGAATCAACGTCGTTATTTCACAGGATGGTGCCATAAATTGTGGAGTTGAAAAAGAAAATGTGTATTTGTCTGAATAAACTAGTGACTAGGCACTTTAAATATTTTCATTTTCCACCAAAGGATGCAAAAAATAAACTCACAAAGCTGGATCACCTTTAGCTTTGACCGCGCCGCACATTTGTCATGACATTGTTTTGACAAAATTATGCACGGTAACAATACTAATTCTTACGGAGCCCGGGAAGTGCAATGACGCGAAAAAAATATAAGACGTGGCCACGAGATATAAGTCGTTCCTCGATTTAATTATCTCGTTCCACAACAACTTAGTTATTCATTGGCCACAAAATACAAGTCGTTCCCACAACTTAGTTATTTCGTGGCCACAAAATACAAGTCGTTCCCACGACGTAGCTATTTTGTGACCCACGAAATACAAAATCTCCCACAATTTAGTTAACTTTCGTGGCCCACGACATATAACTCGTTCCCTCAATTTCGTTAATTTAAATTGAGGGTACGACTTGTATTTCGTGGCCATCGAAAAGCTAAATCGTGGGAATGACTTGTAACTCGTGGGCCACGAAATAGCTAAATTGTGGGAACGACTTGTATGTCGTGGGGCCACAAAATAGCTACTTTTGGGAACGACTTGTATTTTGTGGCCATTTAAATGACAAAGTTGTGGGAACGAGATAATTAAATCGAGGGAACGACTTATATCTCGTGCCCACGCCTTTATATTTTTTTCGTGTCATTGCACTTCCCGGGCTCCGTAAATTCTCAACCAGAGCTGCATCAATTTTTGGCCGAGATCTTGTATTGATGACAGAGGAGTCCCAACCACTCCATAAAACTTTCTCCAGCAATTGAAGTTTTTCAATTGGTAAAGGTCAGGACTCTGGTGGTCGATTCATGTGTAAATATGATGCCTCACGCTGTCTAACCTCTCTTTCGCAAACTGAGGCCATTGAATCCTGTCATCGTCATTCAGGAATATGGCTGTGCCATCAGCGATTGTAATACCCATTGATGGGATAACCTGGTTATTCAGTAGTATTCACATTCAGGTAGTCTGCTAAATTTTATTGCTGCATAATGTTGCTAAGCCTAGACGAGAGCAATTGAAGCAACCTCAGATCAAAACACTGCCTCCAGTGGCTTAGACATTGGGCACAAGGCATGATGTGTGCATCGTTTTGTGGGCTACCTTCCTCACCCTGACGCACCCATTGCTCTGAAATAGAGTAAATCTGGTATCATCAAAACACATTAACTTTCTAGATTTCTCCACAATCTAATCTTAATGCTTCCTGGCAAATTGAAGTGTTTTTTTTTTCTAAATTGGCCTCACGAATAAATGTCCATGCAGTTGTTAAGTGACAATCCTGCAAGTTCTTGTTGCATTTTGTGCGTGGAAAGAATAACTAAACATTACCATGAGTTCTACTGTTGATTTTATTACAATGAGACATGACCAAGAGTTTAGTGATCTCCAGTCACAATCATTCATGATTTCCTTCCCAACTTCCTCGGCGAAGTTGACGGTCCACTACAATCATTCCACGTTTGAATAACTTGGACAGTTCTAAACACAATTCTAGTGATCCCAGCAATGTCCTTAGTTTTTTGGGGTTTTTTTTTTGGCTTAATGCAGGCAGAAAATTTGCCCCTCTTAATACGAAGTAACATCTTTTCCACGACCTCTTCTGACATTCTGAACTGGGAAGCTACGACACTGCATTAGTCAACGTTAAAAGAATTGCCTTCTGAAACATTAATCACTGCAACAATGACTCAATCATAGGCTCTGAAGTGTTTGCTAATTTAATTCTAGACGGCGACTTTTTTTTTTGGCCAGTGTAGATGGAGCTGTACAGTGCCAAGAAAAAATATTTGCCCCCTTCCCAATTTCTTCTATTTTCACTTGTCATATGCACTGAAAATATTCAGAACATTTGTCTGATTTTAATATAAGCAAAGATAACATGAGTAAACACAAAATGCAGCTTTTGAATGATCATTTAATTTACTGTAGGTAAAGAATTACTCAAAATCTATATCACCCATGTGAAAAAATAAGTGCTCCCCAAAACCTAATAACTATTTGTGCCACCCTTGGTGGCAACTATTGCAATCAAATGTTTGCAATAACTAGTAATGAGTCTATACATAACTGCGGAGGAATTTTGGCCCACTTATCTTTGCAAAATGATATTAATTCAGCAATGTTTAAGCATAAACTGCCAGTCTAAGGCCATGCCACAGCCTCTGGACCTGATTCATGTCGAGTCTTTCACTTGGCCATTCAAACCTTCATTTTGTTTTTGAGCCATTCAGCAGTGGACTTTCTTGTGCACTTCCTGCTACATAGCCCATCTCCGCTTGAGCTTCAGGACACAAACTCACTGCCGGATATTCTCCTACAGGATTTTCTGGTAGAGAGCAGAATTCATGGTTCCATCAATTATGGCAAGTCACCCAGGTCCTAAGCAGCAATAGCCCCAGACCATCAGACTATCATCACCATGTTTGGCTCGTGGTACGATGTTCTTATGTAGTAATACTGTCTTTGCTTTATGTCGGTTACCTTTTCTCCTTCAATAAATGAAATAATCATTTACAATTTCATTTTGTGTTTATGCAGTTTAACTTTATCAAATATACAAACCCCAATTCCAATGAAGTTGGATTGGGGTGTACACCGTGAATAAAAACAGAATGGAATGATTTACAAATCCTTTTCAACCTATATTCAATTGAGTACACTACAAAGACAAGATATTTAATGTTCAAACTGATTGCACTTCATAATGCGCCACACATTTTCAATGGGAGACAGGTCGGGACTGCAGGCAGGCCAGTCTATTACCCGCACTCTTTTACTACCAAGCCACACTGTTGTAACACGTGCAGGATGTGGCTTAGTATTGTCTTGCTGAAATAAGCAGGGACGTCCCTGAAAAAGACGTCGCTTGGATGGCAGCATATGTTGCTCCAAATCCTGTATGTACCTTCAAGCATTAATTATGCCTTCATAGATGCGCAAGTTACCCATGCCATGGGTACTAACATCCCCATCCCATCACAGATGCTGGCTTTTGAACTTTGCGCTGAAAACAATCTGGATGGTTCTTTTCCTCTTTAGCCCGGAGGACACAAAGTCCTTGATTTCCAAAAACAATTTGAAACGTGGACTCGTCAGACCACAACACACTTTTCCACTTTGCGTCAGTCCATCTCTGATGAGCTCGGGCCAAGAGAAGCCGGCGGCATTTCTGGGTGTTGTTAATATATGGCTTTCGCTTTGCATGGTAGAGTTTTAACTTGTACTTGTACATGTAGGGACGAACTGTGTTAACTGACAATGGTTTTCCGAAGTGTTCCTGAGCCCACATGGTAATATCCTTTACAGAATGATGTCGGTTTTTAATGCAGTGCCGCCTGAGGGACCGACAGTCACTGGCATTCAATGTTGGTTTTCGGCCTTGCTGCTCATGTGTAGAGATTCTCTGAATCTTTTGATGATATTATGGACTGTAGATGATGATATCCCTAAATGCCTTGCAACTGCATGTTGAGAAACATTTTTCTTAAACTGTTGGACTATTTGCTAATGCAGTTGTTCACAAAGTGGTGAACCTCGGCCCATCCTTGCTTGTGAACGACAGCCTTTCAGGGATGCTCCTTTTATATCTAATCATGACACTCACCTGTTTCCAATTAACCTGTTCACCTGTGCGATGTTCTAAGCAGGTGTTTTTTCAGCATTCCTCAACTTTCCCAGTGTTTTGTTACCCTTCTCCCAGCTTTTTTGGAATACGTTGCAGGCATCAAATTCAAAGTGAATATTTCCGAAAAAACAATAAAGTTTATCAGTTTGAACATTAAATATCTTGTCTTTGTACTGTACTCAATTGTGTATAGGTTGAAAAGGATTTGCAAATCATTGTATTCTGTTTTTATTCACATTTTACACAATGTCCCAACTTCAGTGGAACTGGAGTTGTAAAAATTAGTTTCATTATCTGAAACATTGAAGTGTGACAAATATGCAAAATTAGAAGAAATCTGGAAGGAGGCAAATTCTTTTTCACAGGACTGGATACCTGTCCTTGTTGATGAATTTCTTAAGCAGTTATTTCAGCAAAAGGTAGTCACTTTGTTTTGATTTAGATAGATTTTTTTTCTGAAACAAGATGGATTTCAGTTTAATTTTTCCATCTCTGACTGCTTGAAAATTTCTAGCGTCCTAAAACTTTTAACCTATAATGTACACATCAAAAGTTTTTTTTTAAAGCTCTCCCATGCATTTCTTCAATTAGTGACACAATAGCATATAATTTAAGCTTGCTTTTAAAGTGAGAAACAACATTGGCAAATTGATGGTAGGAACTGTCACAAAACATATCGGTTAAGAAAAAAGCTGTAATTGACTGCATCCACCCTCCAGAAAAATAGAAATAAGGATAAAAATAGAAACCAACCGACAAATGGACTGGAACGCAGAAGAAAAATGCCGTACTCTTAAGTCACTTCGGATAAGTGCATCTACTCAGTGACTGTAATGCAATAAAAGAAAAAAGCAGAGCCTCCATCAGGGAGAAGTTAAGGAAAAGCGCCTTAGGTTAGAAGCAGAAACATGAAGCTGCATCTGCTCCGATCTATAGAGATTGTAATTATGCGGGAGAGACGGCTGGCCGCAGACGTGAGACATGCCATATTGCGGTAGACTCGGGGCTGGCAGGCTTCGAGCGGCCCCCTGGCGTACAGCTGAGCTCTCATGGGCTTTGAACTGGAACGGAAGAGGACAGCACTCAGCCAGGGGGGTTCGAGTTTCTGCAGGCAACACAGTGTTGGGCTTTGGGAGCAGTGCCTCACTCTCTACAGGTCTCATTGCGCCGAGCATCCCCAGATTGCTCGTAAAATTCTGCTGCGCAATGCTGTAAAGACTCACAAATAGAATTCTTTAGTTTTCAGGAACGCTCGGGGGTACTTTACATATGTTTCACTCACACGGTCCCAGAGGCATAGCCTGGAAATGACAGGTAAACAACAACACCATTTCAGCTCTCCGCGTACTTGACTTTCACTGTGCTGCAGGGAGTCAGGTGGAATGAGTGTAAAGAATCTGACGCCATTTTAGCTCTGTGTGCAGTGTCTGATCTCCAGAGATTGTATCTAGAGAGTGATAAAAGGATGAGTTACTGGCAATGCACTATAAACTCTGTGACAACGAGAATTTGTTTTAATTGCACGTTGATTAGCTCAGGTTTAATCCTGATAAACAAAGGTTGTCCCAGTCACATGGTCAGCTCAGGGTGAGTGGTTTCTCTATTTGTCAATCAAAGTTGGCTTGCCAGATTGCTTCAATCAAAGTGGGAGGGGAAAACAACATGACCACATTCAACAGTTGTACAATAAGAGCTGCAATATCCATCTATTAACAGCCATGGTAACAATGGTTAAAAATAACTAAGACCACATTTAGGCGCAAGAGTGAGGATTTTCTTTTCCTGCGTATTTTTAAAGAAGCTTGTTGAATGCAGTGTTGACAGGGATAGGAAGACAGGGAAGCTCACACAGAGAGGGAGGGAGAGAGGTGTTGATGAGACAGCCGTTTGCAGTGTGGTTCTCAGTTCTACAGGGCCACCCGAGGCCCAGGTGTGATCAGATCCATTTCCAGCTTGTGCGTGAGCTATATGAAACAGCATTGTCGCCTCACAAGGACGGTCACGCTTATCAGCTGCTATCGCTGAACGGAAATGTGCACGGAGCTCCCAGCATATGATGCGCCTGTGTGTGTCTCTGTGTGTGCATTTGCGAGGGCTCGTATGGCTATATTTGAGAGGACCAGCTTTCGAAAAACCACAGATTTTGTAAGGATATTTGGGTTTGTGAGGACATTTTGGGTAGTCCTCACAGAGGATTACTCAGGATTATGACTAATTGGGTAAATTTAGTGTTACAGTACGGTTAGGTTAAAGGGATAGTTCACTTTTTTTTGAAGTGGGGTTGTATGAGCTACAAATTGCCACTACGTACATTAGATGCAGTAGAAAGCTCTCTGAACTCCCCCAGGTAGCTGCACCAGAGCATATTGCTGGGTGGATATTTAGGCGATAGACTGTTGTGAACGGTCCCAAAGTAACAGCGTATTTTCACAGCCTAAAAGAGGTCCTACCTGAAAATAATACACCACTTTAATTGTACGCTATATTGCAAAAAATTTACAGCGTTTCAGCTGCTCGGAAAAAACACAGTTGCTCTTGAATGAACCAACTGATGTGTTCCTCCACGCGGGTGCATCGGAGTGAACTGCGCGCTGTAGCAATCAGCTGTTTTGGTCACAGTAACTGCGTTTGCATAGTTGGACGGTCGTTAAACTTGTGCAAACATTTCGAAAATGGTCCGTGTGTGTTGCTTTCCTGTATGTGAAAGCAAAGCTGTATCCTGGAGCACTTACAGCTTTCACCGCATTCCTTTGCGGGATATTGGACTTCGGCAGCTGTGGCTTGTTGCGCTCAACATGGATACTGATACGCTACCCGTTTCCCTGAAAGAGCTCCGTGTTTGCAGTATTCATTTTTACAAAGAGGATTTTGTGAGGCTACATTCAGGGAAATCTCAACGGCGCACGCTGAAGAGCACTGCTGTACCCATGCATCAGGTAAGAGAGTGAAACACCTGTGAAAAAGTCTAATGTAACACTGCAGCACAAATTGATATCACACAGAGCTTACGCAGCCACATACTGTGTATCTACTGTGCTGGTCATAATTGGGAATTTTTTTTTTTTTTGAGATGTAACTCTATGCCATTGAAATGCTGTCTCTGCCACAAACCGCTATGAGTCTGACCCAAACAGCTGATCACTACAGCGCGCAGTTTACTCCGATGCATCTGCACGGAGGAATACGTCAGTTGGTTAGTCCGAGAGCAACTGTGATTTTTCCGAGCAGCTGAAACGCTGTAAATTTTTTGTAATATAGCGTACGATGAAAGTGGTGTATTATTTTCAGGTAGGACCTCTTTTAGGCCGCAAAAATACGCTGTTACTTTAGGACCGTTCACAACAGTGTATCGCCTAAATCTCCACCCAGCACTATGCGCTGGTGCGGCTACCTGGGGGAGATCAGAGAGCTTTCTACTGCATCTAATGTACGTAGTGGCAATTTGTAGCTGATACAACCCCACTTCAAAAAAAGTGAACTATCCCTTTAAGGCTAGGGATAGGGTTAGACAAAATGTAGCATTGGTTCGGTTTTGGGAACGGCGGTACAGAATGAATGTAAGTCGATGTCCTCACAAGTATAACTGTACAAACATGTTTGTATGCGCGTGTGTCAGTGTGTGTGTGTGCTTTTGAAGTATGAATGTGCGAGCATATGTATATGCATGTATGAGGGTGTCTGCCCATGTTTGTGTAGGTACTTGTGTGTGCATCTTGTTACTCTACTCTGACTGACTTTCAGCTGTTCTCAATATTTGGCTTGGTTGCATTAAGGTGAATGGTCCTATACATGGACAAAAAGCTCATATCCAACAATTTATCTGTTCCAAAGATTTGAGCTGAGTTTTCAATGGGAAACTTCCAGGACATACACTGGACAGAATGGTTTTTAAAGTGATGTTGCACATGCACTGTATGTATAAGAGAATGCTTGCTGGCTGACCTGGTTTGCCCATGGAAAGAGTGTTTCGTGAGACTGTGACTTTGTCCTCAGAGCCCCTGGCCCAGTCCACCATGCCCTTCCACCCCTTCATGGGGAAGGTGACATCTGAGGCCCCAGAGCCTGGTCGCTTGTGGATGCTCAATACTGAAAAACAGAGGAAAGGAGCAGGTCAGTGGAAGGCATGTTTCGCAGATAAATGCTAACATACAAAAAAAGAGTGGCAAAGCCACTGGGCCGCTCAGCGAAACATGGCCAAAATCGAACTTGGCCTAGATTTTCATCCCGTATACACACATATAAAATATGAAAAGGTTCTGTGCAAAACTGAAAGCACTAGAGCGCTGACAAGGCAAAGACTTTACGGATGCATGACAGACCACGACAAAGGCATCTAACCACAGTCTAAGCCCAATTGGCTGAGAGGCCAAGCGGGCCAAAAATTAGCACACACAAATTAGCATTCATTTAAACCAACGTGAGATCAATCTGGACGTTTCAATACAGTATAAAAATATTCATAATTAAATTTCTGAAAATTTCATATTAAATCATTTTTAAAAATTATATAGTCTATAAGAATTTGGAGAGTGAAACTGTAAAAATTGCAGCAATTTCAACATGGGTCAAATGGTATGGATATAAGTTCTTGGGAAAATTAAGCTGGCAGCCTCAAACATCCTGTGCGGGAGACCAGAGCCATAAAAAAAAAAAAACAAAAAAACAACAAAATACGCCACTGTCCAAATACTTCCGAAATGATCCCGAAGTCATTTCACATTTAAAAAAAAAAATTCAAGGGAATTTCACTGTAGAGAGACATTGTGTTTGATAGGGTAAGCTCTCACATTGTTGTCCTCGCCTTCAATGAGGCACTATATTTTCACATGCTGTTCTTTAATAGTCTTGATTTCACTTATATATATGTCATTTAAAACATACACCATATGAGCCAGTACAAAGGCTGATTACATTACTTTTTCACAATATTATTCACTCTTAGGCATGCTTTCCATGTAAGCCAAAACTCACACATTTCGGTGGCATGTCCGTTCGTTGAAAAGTCAATTCTATGTAAAACTAAGGTATCCTTTCCATGTAATTATCTCTGCGCACAGGTTTTAAGCAGATAGGTGTCGGCGTGCCGAAAGCTGGTCACCGTGTAGATAAGTTGACATGATAATGAAGATAGGGGTATTGCCTAATAAACAAATTCTAGTCTCATAGCTAAATTCAGTCTACAACCCACCCAGAATTATTATAAATGCCCCAGATAACAGCCAAAGGAGAGGCCAATTAATATAGTGGAAGGTAACCCAGTGGATCCATAAATATTGTTTCCACGTTGTTTTAATTGTAACCATCACATTACGCATTGTACTATCACATTCCGTATGAAACGATGCTGCCTTCGTGGTTCGTAGAGTTGGACGCCAATGCTTAATTGTCATGCAGCACACCAAAATGTGCGTAGACACACTTATGTGGAAAGGGATCTCAGTGCACGTAATCAAGGGCTGACCCATGTGTCGAAACGCTCACTGAAATTTTTCGCTTTACATGGAAAGCTGGCCTCAGTATTCCATGAGCAGCCACCCCCACAGCCCATGTGACACACTTAAACATGAGTGGCATCTGGATATAATACTACTTATCTGCTCGACAGATGCCAGGGGTGACTTCAAGAGCTTACATTTGACAGAATGTACAATACAATTTTCGCATATGGCAATTTGCTGAACCAAATCAGGTGAAATCCCTGGCTCAAGCGCACAGTATACCTGCCAAATTGAAAGCGCAACCTGCTGCCTTTAAGTTTCAAATCCCGGCCTACAATACGGTCCAGTTGGCAAGCCTGCGCATGCAAATCAGCGGAGGTGACTCACCCAGGTTTTCCGTGACCTCATAAGTGTCCTGGAAGTCCTTCATTCGGAAGCCGATCACGTCCACAAAGTCCTCAACCAGACGGAAAAGCTCTTTGATGTTGGGGCCCAGCTGCAGAGCGGACACAGCAAGGTTAGCGTGTCTAGGATAACTCCCGGAGTCTAGGGGGCACAATCCATCCTGTTTTACACTCAACAGTAAAGGTCAACGGGATTGGATTTGGTCAGAGCTGAAGGGACCAACCTCTCTTCAGTTCCAGGCTCTCTCACCCCACTCACTGTTATTGAATCCTGACCATACTTGTGCCAAACCTACGTAGCTGGCAACCTGGTGCATTATTGGCTGCACTGCTTTTCAGGAAGCAAGCGTTTCAAAAGGACTTTTATTCTGCCTGCACCACTGCGCGCTGTGCACAAGAGTAATTAGAGGACATCACTACTCTGCAGCTCAGCTGGCGGACTGCGGGGCGAGCAGATCCCCGCCTTGAGGTTGCTCTTTTCCCTCATAACGACCAATGGCACAGAAAGCATGGCAAGTTCGGACGCTGTTCGGCAGCCAGTGTCGCACGCAGCATGTATAGCCCATCTCGATTGAAGCAGATTTCCACCCAATATAAATAGATTAAAATCGTGTTTGAGCATCATGTGGAATGCCCAATCTCAACATGACGCCATTTTGTGTAGGCAGTAGGTGCCGTAGGGTCACAGCGAGATGCGCGCAGTTTGGAGTGTGGGTGTTATGTTTTTATTTTCTCTATCTGTCTCACTCTCTCCTCTCCAGCGTCCTCAGTCTTGAGGTGCGATAACTGATGAATTGTTTCTTGCTCCAGATGGAGGAGCCCTTTCTGCTTCATCTGGTCCTTCTCTCAAGATTTTTCAAGGTTTGAAAATTAACCCCATATAACCTACAATACTGTATATGGGTCCGTAAAATGCAGCTGCTGTATTCAAACCCGTTGAACTTCAGGGCCATTTTAAATTCTAGTTGAGATCCCAGAGTTTCCAACAATCCCAAATATGTCCTGCTGAATTATAGGTTTGTGGATAAAATTATGTACAAGCCCTAGATATTTTCAATTTGATGTAATGCTGAGGCCATAAAAAATATGGCATCCTGGGTTTGAATATTTCTCTCAATATATGCTTGATGTAGCTTCAGTGAAGCACTGCAACCAGCAGAAAATATGAAAAAAAAATGCTGTTTCTGACTTACTTATTTTAAACTTATGTGAAAAATTTTGTGTTTTCGGAGTTCAACATCACATACGTGAATATTACATCCCACATAGGCACAATAACACGCACATCCTCTCATTACATGTTTTACTGTACATGTACTTAATCTCCATTAGTTGATCCGTGGCAAATTCTGTCATGGGAGACAGTCAGTATCTCTGACAAACACTTACAAGTGGAGCTACTGACTCTTCTATTGAAAGGCAGGAAGTAGAAAGCGGAGAAGGTGGAATGTGGACACTCACCATCAGGGTCTCTTCCCATCGCTCTCTGTTCTCCTCCATCAGCAGGTTGCTCACTGACTGGACAAAGTTCTGCAAGTCCAGGGGACAGTAAAACGATAGTTGTGTGAGAGCTGTAGATTCAGCAGGTAATGACTGCCTGAAATCATTTTGAAGTAATCGTATCAATTTCCCTCCATATTGGCTATGTTTTATTCAAATATGACAAATAAACAAATGCTGCAGTGTCTGACCTGCACATCGGTACTGCTGGGGTTGTAGTAAGACCTGCGGAATATCTCAGTCATGTTCTTCAGGACATCTATGATGGCAAGGAGATCTCCGCTGTAGCTGGTCCCATCGCTGGATGTGCTTCGTAGCTTAGCCAACACGTCAGAGACTCCGTCTCCCATGAGCCCTCGTTGGGCCTTGGAAAGGTGGTCTCGAGTCTCGAGAAGAAAGACTGAGGGTAACTGCTAATGCCCATACCTGGACTGTTTTTTTTCCCAACGTTACTCTTTACATGGCTGTTAATAGGAAAATGTCTCCCAATCTGGGCCTCCACAAGAAAGAAATGGAACAGCCGCAGCTTACCAGTGTTTGGATGCTGCGATAGTCATTGGAGATACATTTCATGTAGGTGGGGTTCTCCCAGTAGGCGAAACCATCATCGTCCAGAGTGCATCGCCGCAAGATCAACCCTACAGAGCAGATTGGGAAGCAGTTTCAGTGCTGCTAGAATAAGCACTGTTGGATCAAGGCTAAGGACCATGATGTTGGGTTTTTTTTATTCATTTTTTTCATGCACAATTCTTAGCCACAACCCTTTGTGTGCTGAGTCTTACCGACTGCATTGGGGGGGCATCGCACAGCTGCAGTGTCGCCTGATGCCGTCTCCTTCCACACGACGTTGGAGAAGTTCTCGTCATTGCAAATCTCATGGGGCTCTATGATACCACACAGCAGAAGACACAAGGACGCGCAGGTAAATGTACCGTACCACGCTTTGTTGCACAAACGCAGATGTGACTGCTCACCAACACAAAACCCACACGCAAGAATGATTGTTTTCAATTTTGCTACACCCTCTTTCTCTCTCCAAGCCTCCCACACACACCATGGTTTTCCATTTGTCTCCGTGGAGCATGCTGAGATAGTGTACCTCCCACTATGCCACTGCTGTTAGTGCTCCACCAGCAGCCAAACTGAATGATGAAGGAGGAGGACTTTTGAGATAAAACTATCGAGGATAACACGTATAGACTTGGCAGGACCCACCTGGGCACTTCTTCTCATTGCAGCGGCGCACCTCTTCGCGGTCCCCGGGGCACTGCTCGCCTCCGAAAAAAGGCCCGTAGCAGACCCTCTGCCTTTGCTGGCTGCCTCCACCACAGGTTTTACTGCAGCCCCCCCACGAGCTCCAGGCCTGCCACTTCCCATCCACTACATGGAGACACAGAGAATTGCATCAACCCCAACCCGCCAACCCCACTTGAAGGGCTCAGTCACGAATCTTACAATTGCAGTATTGCGCATCACCACGGATTCCGTTGGCTAACCAGATGGCCATTAGCAGATGGCCAGATATGTGCTCTTAAATACCTTGGTCTTTTCAATATTTCACATAAAACAGCCTGAATATGATCTGATGAATATTCAAGCAGGAAGTTTGACTAAGGGCAACACTGCCATTGGACGTTCTGTCCTAGCACGCATTTGCTTGTGAATATTCATTAACTTCAATGAAGCTGAGAACAAACCAGGAATGACCCCCAATGACTAAGAGTGAATATAGTAATTAGAAGCTACAAGAAATGCAGGGGGGCAGATAGTTTCTTTACAACAGAAGTTGCTCATATCAGGCAAACAGCAGCACAATTTTGTGACTGAGAGAGTACAACTTGTCAGTCATTTGACCATGATAGACTAATGAGGATTGAGAGGGCATGGATTACCTGGGCAGTCCCTCAGGAAGCAGTCTTTTGTCTCCAGCCACTCTCCACGACACTCAGATCCCCCATATGACGGTCCATTGCATTCCCTGGTCCTCTGCATCGTCCCATTGGAGCAGGAGGCTGAACAGGAGCTCCAGCTTGACCAATCATTCCAGATCCCATCCACTTCACGGGCCCAGAGAAATAGCATGACAGATGCTCATTATTCATTTGTGTTGTTTTATTCAGCCTCCCTAATGAAGATTCCTTGTGTTCAAATTCCATTTCCATTTCCTGGACATTTCCAAAAGATGGTCGGAGTTGTTTCCAGATAGCTTATTCTATTACTCCGAGGCTGGCAGGCAAAAAGATGGGTATGCTTGGACACTGGATGGCACGTGTACTCGTGGGAGCAGGTGCTGAGGGAGGTTAAATGACTATAGTGAGTTAGGACTACGGTTTTTCCTCAGAATGTTCCGGAAAATAACTTTTGCAAACTAAGGGGCTACGAGTGTTCGTTGCGCACTTTGTCATACACATTTTTTTCCGTAAATTTAGTCAAGATTTGTGTACTTATTGTTATATATATTTATACAATATATATTTCAACTACTTTTTTTTCCTGTAGTACTTGTGTGTCTTTGACTGTTTTTGCTCTAACATACCGCAGCAAATTCCTTGTATGTGAAAACGTCCTTGGCAATAAAGCACATTCTGATTCTGATTCCGATTTCGCAAAAAGAAGCACATTTTAAAGACGATAGAAATGCGCACAATGTCACTCTCTGTGTGAGCATGCGCGTGCATATGTGTGTCCCTGTACAGGTTAATCAGCGGCCTCCAGAAAATCTTCCGAGTTACACCTCGCTAAGTGAGTTCACACAGACGACCTGCGGCCTTTGTTTCACCGCTGCCAAATCCAGCCTTTTGTTTCTCCCAGGCATGATTTAGAAATTCATTCAGAGTCACAAAGAACCTATAGAAGTTGACACTAGCTCTTTATTATCACACCCGCCCTCTAATGGCCTCAGATGTGGCGACAATTTGCAGCCTTCGGACAAGAAAAAGACACTGCCCTGTCTCTGAGAAAGGGAAAGGGACAGACAGATTAGAGAGGAGAGTTCAGAGGGGAGGGAGATGAGAGGAAAATAAAGGACAGCATAGCAGAGAGAAGCACACTATGCTATAACAAATTAAAAGGATGAGTTTTCCATGGTTCAGGGGGAAAAAATGAGGCATTTCCCGATGTTTTATGTATTATTTTGACTCTTGGCGAAATAATTTAATGGCCTAAGCTGCAGAGCATGGACAGTTAACAGGAAATGGCAGAGCAGAGGAGGTAATTATGTAGTGCAGGGAAGGCTGTGACCACATGCTTACCTGGGCAGACAGCAATGTTGCAGAACTTGGTTTGTTTGGCAGGGCCGATGCAGGGGTCGCCCCCAAACTGGGGTGGCTTGCAGGTTCGGGTGCGCTCCCGGTATCCGCGGCCACAGGTGGAGGAACAGAGGCTCCAGGGAGACCATTCATCCCAGGCACCGTGCACTGCAATCAGAGCAGCTAGGGTGTGATTTATAGAGAGAAAAACTCACAGCACACCATGCCGACTGCAAAGCAGGTAACATTGCTATGGTATGCCTTTTGTGCACTTAGCACCCAGACACACACACACACACACACAGGCACGCACATACGAACGCACACACACGTGCATGCATGCACTGCTGTGTTTTCATGATTTGTGAGGACATTCCATTGACTTACATTCATCCAGTATCCCCTTATCCTGACCTTAACTATCAACACTCCATGCCTTACTCTCACCATAACCATAACCTTACCCTAACCCGAACCTTAATGCTTAACCCCAAAATCGCTTGGTTACCTTATGTGGACTAGAAATGTCCCCAAAAGGATTACAAAAAATCTTGTATGCCGTCACCTGTGAAGGCATTTGGTCCACATAAGGATAAGTAAGAGTAAACCCCCCAAAACACACACACACACGCATACACACACACACACTGCAACCTAGAGCCTAACTTTAATAGCTAACCTTAAATCTAGACGTAGACCAAACCGTAATTCCAATAGTGACCCTAGACCTAAACCTAGCCCTGAACCCAGCATTAAGCTTTTCCCTCATGGGGACCCAAATGAGGTCCCCTTGAGGCTTGTTTTTTCAGATTTTACTATCTTTGTGTCTCCACCAAGATATAAAAACAAGCCCATACACACCAGCTATGCACCCTGTTGAGACTGCATAACACTAAAGCATGAGCTTTCTTCATACATAAACACAACACAAGCACTGATAAAAACATTTTCAAGTCACACACAGCATATTTATCAATTACACTAAATAAATGAACTCAAAATATAACTTACTGCTGTGTTCTGTTGGACAACTGAGCATCGTAACTTCATAGCTTTTTAAGCACACAATATTAATCTATCATTCAGCTGCCCATATAGGTAAGCCTTGTTACAGTTAAGTACAGTAATAAAAACATTATTTTCACAGCTATACATAGTATCACTACAGATGGAGACTGCTGGTAGTAAACAGGGCAGTAGCTAACAGCATTGATTCATGCCGCCATTTAAAATCTTAAAGTACATCTACAATGTGACGTGGAGCACTCTGGGAAAGTGGAGAGGAACCGGAGCATGTGAATACCATTATATCATTATCATCATGTGCAGAAAAATACAAGAAGTCAAGGTCGTATGCTATGGAGATGGAGAACAATTGTATTTAGGAGGCAACTTTTGTGATCTTTTTAAGGAAAGGTGCCAATGACCCTTGCCTGAACAGGGAGGAATCAATGATCTAATTTTCAAGAAGAAGAGCAAATATTATCTGCTCAAAGGAAAGACCATAGTAACCCCACCTTAAATAGAGATGGTCTTTGAGAAGGGTATAAGGCCTAGTTCAGATATACATGTGTATTTTTAGAAATTGGGTTTTTCCTCTTTGGTTTTCAAAAAAAAAAAAATCTCTGTTCACACAAAGCTGCAAAAATGCAATGAAAGCGCTGTCAAGAACATGCCAAACCAACCGGCGGCGATTAAATCATTTGATGTAAGACCATTTAGGCCAATCACAAGCCTTAAAAACTAGCCATAAGGTGCACAAACTCAACACACAAGTGAACAGAGAAAATTGAGTTTCTAGAAATCTTCACCCAGGAGGGCATTTTCTTAAAGGAAAAGTAAAGGCATGGTAAACCTACATTGCCAGATAAAGAAAATAATCTCTGCGATCCAAAAGGATTAGCCATTATTTAAAAAAAAAAAAAATTTTACACCAAGTAATCTTCGTGTAAATGTTTGGTATTAGACCACTCAAGCAAGCCGCCATGTTCGTTCGGTTAGAAGAGAATGCCTACATCACTTGGGCTAGTAGCTCACATCAGGTTTGGATCGCCTGTTTTTGTTGGAACACCCAACAGCCGCGTTTTCACATACTTTTCCTGATTGACAATCAATCAATTTTCTTTTTTTTTTTACTGAACAATCAAGACCAAGCCTAGGCCTAGAGGTGATAGTAACAAAAAGATTCAATTACATTTATGCTTTGATTCAAGACTGCAAGGATGGAAATCTTAACAATTAAGCTAATTAGAAAAAAATCTTAACTCTCTTGGCAATTCTGTATCATTTTGACCTTTTGTTTATCAGATTATGAAAGAGGACTGAAAATAAAATCCCTATATATTTCTTTTTGAATGGCATTAAAAAGTACGTATTTAAGGGGGGAAACATTATCGTAAACATACTGACCACGCATTACACGGCATAAGAAAGGTTTTAATATTTGTTCATGGCATTGCGTTAGCTTCCTCCAGGCAAATATGAACAAATTTGCTGTCTTGTGGGCATTTTAAGTTTGTTGCACTGAGCAATAATGTTGTGGATGAAATTGGCACGCCATTCTGCTGTTTAGTCTTGTAAATTAGTTAATCAATCCTCTGATTGCAAATCAAGCAAAGTAATAGGGAGTTGTCATTTGTTTAACGGTGAGGATTCTGCCTCACCTAACTGAGCTCCAATGGCACATCGCTGCCCTTAATCACCGATTCAACTTTCAATACTTATGAATAAAAGACAAGACTGGAGCACTCAAATCACTTGCATCAATTTATTTAGGTGCCACTCTTGGCACCCACGTAACTTGATGCAAGTGATTTAAGTGCTCCAGTCTCTTCCTTTATTTGTATGTACTGTCCCTTCTGAGAGCACCGACCTCCACTGATAGAGCGGCTGAAGCACAAGGAGTTCCTTCATCTTTCAGTACTTCTGCTTTGACTCCATGCACTCGAAAGACATTATCAGCTCTGGTGACGTCACGCACTGGTCTGGGCAGAATATTTCCTATTGTTTGATTGGTCAACGGCGGCAATGGCAGATTCTGAAATTTCTTGAATTATGCGATGTTTGAAAGCAGAAAACACAATGTAAAAAAAAATAAAAAAATAATGGCTTGTCGTTTTGGATAGCAGTGATTATATACTTTATCTGGCAATGTAGGTTCACCATATGTTTACTTTTCCTTTAAAGGTCCGTTTTCAGTGACTGAAAACTCACTTGCCAGGGGGCGAAAGGCCGAAACGCATAGAAAATGCTATGTTTTCAAAAAATATCTGTAAATGTGTGAACAAGGCCTGGGATCTTAAAAGGACAGGTGTGCGTGCAGTCTTTTGAAATCCAAAGCTATAACAAGACTTGATTTTACTTATAAAGGCTTTGATTGAAAACCTTGATTAGTTAATTAGTTGCGGCAAGAACAAACACCTGCATAAACAGTGGGTCCCCAGGACCAACACTAGGAAGCCCTGCTTTAGAGCAGGGTTGGCAGGGCTGAAGGGGAGAGTTGGGCATTGGAACACAGGTGAAAAATCCAGGCTCAGATAAGACTTCCACCACTACTATTTTGTTTCTATACCCTGAATTTACAAATGTGAGAAACATTGACATCAATGAAATAAGCTGGCTGGGTTTGAGAGTGGAAGAAAGTTGGGACTGGACCTTAAAGCAACAGTTCGCCCAAAAAATAAAATTCTGTCATTATGTACTCCACTCAATGCCAATTGAAACTCAGGTGAAGGTTGTTAATCCATAAAATGAATTTTGAGTACACCAGCAAAATTTCCCAGCAGGCTTGTTCAAAAATATCAAAGTCAATAGAGACTCAGTCAATTGTGTTCTTTAGTTTTGAAAAATCAGCCAAAAACAACCATAAAATTACTCCATACAGCTCATGCAGCATAATCAAGGTCTCTTGAAACCAAACAATCTCACTGAGACTGGAAAAGACCAGTATTACACCATTATGTAGTATACATATTTTACCACAAACAAAATATTTTTTAGAAAGTCCACAATTGCATGCACCCGTCATGCCTTCACTCATTTACGTTTTGCGTAACGTACACTTAGGAGATAAACCTACAGTTTTTTTTTTCGAACATGAGGTATTTATCGTAGGATAGATACCTGGAAATTTCATTTGAAACCGAGCGCTTGTGCGAGTAAATACAGAGTGCTCGAAGAAAACGGTAGGTTTATCTCCATTCTACCATGACTCCTGTCAACACCCCTACGTAAATATTTTTTATAGCAAAGTTGGGATCAACCACTGGGGGGAGTTTGGAGGTTGTCTGATGAAGAAAGCGCAGAGTGGATTGCATAACAGAATGATTTTCACTTATATTTCTTATTTGTGTACAAAATAAATGCATATCACAGTACAATTCAATATTTCCTCTAAAGTTCCAAAGTCGAAGTTTGAAGTGGGAATGTCAGACGCCATAGCGGTCGCCTTTTTTGGACACGGAAATTAATAGCCTACGTTTTCTATTGAAGCGGCTCGATAATCAAGCGAGAGCTCTTCATGCAGCGCGAGGTCTTGACCCAGTGCGAGGTAGTTTACCGGTGAATAGATGCCTGGTGTTAACCAATAAAAATGCAGAATTCGCTGGAATGAATGGTAGAATTCCTTATTTACCCAGCTCCTCATTGGCACACAAGCTGCAGGGAGTAATTTCAGGATCATATTTTGCTGTTTTCATGATCATTGGCTGTTTTTGGACTCTAAAATCTCTAATGACTGAGTCACCATTGACTTCAGTTGTTTCTAAGAAGTCTGCTTCAGAGTTTTGCTGGTATACTCAAAGTTGGTTTGATGTATCAACAAACTTCACCGAGTTTCGATTGGCATGGAGTTGTAGAGGTAATTATAATGAAGTTTCATTTTTGGGTGAACAGGTCCTTTAACTTTCTGACCCCTGGATTTTTCGTCCCTGGAAGGGAAGAAGTTCAGCACGCAGGTAGCGAAGCATGGGTGTAGAGAGCTTACCTGGACACACGGCCGAGTTGTTGCAAGGCCTCTGTTCGCGGAGGGGCCCGCTGCATTGTGTGCTGTAGGAGGACGAGACACAGAATCGCGTGCGGCTCTGCCAGCCTTCCCCACAGGTGGCCGAGCAAACACTCCAGGGGGACCACTCTTCCCCAGTGGAAGTTTCTAGCATTTTTTGGGATGGGTGAAGGGAGGGTTTGGTAAGGGTCAGGGAAGGGAGAAGAAGCGGGGAGCAGACGGTTGAAATCAATTAGCATGCTGGGGTCAAAAGTATAGTCACCTTTGCTTTGCACAGGGAAGGGATGTGGTTGTTTGCAGGGGGGTGGGGGGCGGTCAAGTTTATTTTTAAATGTGGTCTCTGATCTCCCATATCCATGATATTCTGCTTGTGAGCAAAGCGAATGCCTCAGAGTTTTGATATGGCATGAATCAGGCCTCTGAAAGCACTTTACATGCTTTTTCTGGTAACAATGAAATGGTTTCATTTATTGTATGAGCTGAACTGTTGACTCCAGGGAAGGGAATTTGAGACCACTGACTGGTTAATGGGTAGGGCACACTGAAATAGATCATCTGAAATAGGAGGCAACCCTCTGTTAATGAACCCATTGGCCTTTCAAAAAATGGACATAAAAAGGCTCATCATACATGAATCCATATTTTCGATCAATGAATCCCTCCTCCTCTTTCAAGTGTGTCATTTCATTATAGATCTGTGGTCACCAGTTTCAGAGAACATGAGAATTGTATGTACAAATTTCAAGTGGGAGAAGAAACGTGCTTGAAAAACCAACGATTTATGACATCCAGGTGCCTCCTTTTTTTGTCCTTCTAGAGAAGAGAGCCTTAGGCTGCTTTCACACCATTCGCACAAAAGTGCATAGTTTGCGCGAGGTTGAGAGCAAGATCAAGCGCATTACATCATGAGGAAGCAAGTTAGCATGAAGGGATAACTTTAGCGAAATTTAGCTAAAGCTGATAAATTATGATAGGGATTTTTATTCTCACCGGATCGCTACCTCGTGTGTTTATTGGGTAAATATATTCAACGTTCCCCGGATTAATGTAGCAAACTTAACATTTTCGCAGATGGCTGTTGTGTCGCTTTAAATTATTCGGCAACGCTGCTGTCTGGCTTCTATGGAATCAGAATGTGAAATATGTAAATAACGGCAAATTTTTTTCAAACCGTATATCCTTTTCGGCCATGCCAGTGTTTTTTTGCCCAAGTTCCTGTACATTTTAATTGTGGAGTTGTATAACTCCAGATGCTTGGACACGCAGAATGAATTTTTCCTTTATTGTTGATTGTTGCTAGGACACTTCTGCAAATGTACTCCCGCAAATTCTACAATGTCATTGGACGCGCTTTAGAGAGGTCAGCGCAATTTGAGGTCAAGGCTCAATGCAGTTGACCTTTGGACGCTAAACTTCGCGGAAAATCAAGCTGCTGCGCGTCGCTTAAAGTTGCGCCACCGTTCATCCGTGCAGTGTCGTGTCCTTCATTGAAAACAGTGGTCTTGCTCCGCCTGATGTTACGATTGTGCGTATGGTGTGAAAGCACCGTAGACTATTTCTGCTTATTTACTTCGCTCACTGTGGAAGCCATTGAAATTCTCCTAATTGATGTCTTGGAAATGGTGTCATTAAGCAGTCAATCTAGGGCCTGTGCCCACTTTTTTACACTCTAGGGCAGAGGTGGGCAACGAGGGCCGTATCTGTCCCTCGTTTTCACACCAACTTCTGGCCTGTAATTAGTTGATTATCTAAATTAGCCGAACCATTTATGGAATCTGACATTTCTGGTCCATTTCTTTAAATTATCATGAATGACCACCAAAGACTGTTCTTGTCTCCCTTCATAAAACATTTTTCTTTGATCTAATCATTGCACAAATCTACATTTGTGTATGCAGCCAAATAAGTGAATTAGTGAAGGTAATTGATAGAAATAAAAACCTGCATACACACCGGCCCTCCAGGATCGGAATTGCCCACCCCTGCTCTAGGGTGTCAATAAAAAATGACCCATGAAAGGAAACAAATGCTCGCAATTTAGGACTGAAACATACAAACAATGACACCCCCCCACCCCCACCCCACCATCTGTAAATAAAGGAGAAAAGAAAAAACAGCAACTTTACACGCAAAAATATCTTGAGATAATCTGAATTTCTGAAATGCATTATCAAAATGAACATTACTATACTGCAGCATCGTGCCATCAACATCAAAACCACAACAATATGGGGAAAAAAACCCAATTTGACTCATGATTTGGTTTCTGATATTGTTACTTTTTTAATTTCATCTTCTGTTTTTTTTTTTTGGGGGGTTCAACTAAAGATGGGATGTGGGATCAAATCTCTGGCACCAAAGATCAAAGATATATTCTATCTTAATGAGGAGGACCACCAAAGCTATGCCAAAGGTTAATAGGGTCAGAAAGTTTCAGCCCACAAACCAAGGAAGCACAGGTCTCCATGCAAGACATCAGGGCTGTAGTGAATGGTTGCGCATCAGATCTGATTGATGATACTGGGAAGGTGAAGGCTTGAGGGAGCTTGTGTTCTCTTTCTACTGGTCTGTGGTCCAGATGGTAGTTACCTGTTTGTGGGGCCAGATGTCCGTATCGAGGCATGTCGCCATCATCCCGCTTGCGGCTGTCCACCGACCGCAGAGACTGGCTCCGGGAAAGGTGACGCACTTGGCCTAAGGGTAAGGCAAGGCTGGGGGTTAGCAGTGCCACAGCTTGGTACAGGAGTGATGGGCAGTTGGTGGTGTCCAGCTTGAGGTTTAAGTTGATAAGTGGTGAAGTTGATAAACACATTGGGTCTCATTCATGAAACATGTGCAGAGCGAATTTGTGTGTAAACTGTTCGTAGACGTAAATTTACTTGAATCTCGCATTCATCAACATTTTAGTAGCTCAGATCTGTTCGTAGCTACTAACAAAATCTACACATGCTTTCGACCGTGTGTAGCGCTTGTGTAAATTTACGAACACATATAAATAATGCTTGTCACTATTGTAAATTACAATTTTAATTCATATTGCGCTCTGTTATGTAAATAATAGGCAGATGCCTTTGAAACACGTGATATAGCCTCAACATGACAAACGATTAAAAATACAACACATTTAGTTAAATTAGTTGGCAATTGGCAGGTTTAAGATCCAGATTAGGTTCATGTTTGTGAATGATCTATGCGAATCGACTCAATAGATTCCACGTTCTTTCTACATGTTGAATGATGATTTAAAAAAAAAAACAAAAAAAAACAAAGAGGCTATTTGCCCCACGGCAGTTCAGCGCGAAAGATCAGAGAGCGAAGATCAGAGAACTGCTTCTCTTGTCGGCCCCTTTGTGGGGCAGATAGCCGATCTCTTTCCCCCAATTCAGCGCGCTGCGGGGCGAATAGCCACTATCAAAAATAAAAGTGGAGGCATTTTTCTGTCTCCGTCAGGTATAATTCCTGACAGAGAGGTCTCCCCAATTATGCCAGCGATGCGCTCGTCTGCAGTTGATAGTTGTGACTGTGAGCCTCCTCAACCTGTGGCTGATGTGCGCTTATGCGTTTCTTTGCCTCTAGTTTCATGTCAAACCATTTACGCTTCACCTCGGACATAGTTCTTTGGACTACAGAGACAACATTAACGGCATCTGTTACCTGCCTCCAAGCCTTCGTTTTGCCTGTCCCTGTCACACCACTGCTCACAGATGAAAATAAAATGTTTTTTTCTAAACTCCACCCAAAATAATTTCTATCTCCGCTTCGGAAAAATTCCTTTTTCTTTTTCGGTCTTTCTTTGTTTGCACCTTGACTGACAGGTCGACTGGATGCATCTACACCTCCTTATATGGCGGTTATTGGCAATTCATGGGCGGATATTTATGCAAATAGCTGATTACCGGGAGCGCCAGCGCTGTCAATTTCGATTATCGTTTGGCATTCATGATCTACACACGTGTTTACGATCAGATCTGAGTTTCCCGAACACAGTTTCACGTGTTCCTGAATCCGGAGTAGGTTTTTAGTAGAGTAGGCTTTTATGTGTAAATCTGTTCGCAGATTTATGAACGTTTCATGAATGAGACCCATTGTGAATATAGAAATCTTCTGATAGCAGAGGGATTCACCATCTCTCCCGAGCCTTCAGTATAGCAGCTGGTCCCAGGTGAGGCTCTGTAAGGTTATGACAGTAATCAAGTCCTAGTATTATCAAGTCTGGCTCCAGGACTCTTTGTCCCCGGACTTTTCGTCCCAGAATTTTTCGTCCCCTAGGAATTTTCATCCCCGGACTCTGCGTCCCAACTTTTCTTCCCCGGACTTTTCATCCCTGCATGGTTCATTGCCAATAATGCTTTGACCTCTTCCTGCATTATAACACTATCCCTAACCCTTATATCATGGTGATGTGTCCGTCATCTGTTCCTCCAGCCATCTGGCAACAATGGTGGCACTTTTTTTATCATTAGGGGATGAAAAATCCAGAGATGTAAAGTCCTCTTGGATGATAATTCCAGGGAGGAAAAAGCCCTCAGGGACGAAGAGTCCATGGATGAAAAGTCCATGGAGATGAAAAGTCCGGGGATGAAAAATTGGGGATGAAAAGTCCAGGAAACAAAAAACCCAGGGACAAAGAGTCCTGTAACCATCAAGGGTCTTCCTGCAATGTACTTGCAGTGCATGGCACCTTCCTTGGTAGGGAACTAACAGGGGTAGTTATGATACCATGTGTGAGGTTCTGGATGAGGAGCTGGTGAGGAACTGCTGTTAGGAGGGGTAAGCGGTACATGTGAAGTTTTGCATCTCGTGCAGTTTCTTAGACGGTAAGCCAACCGCAGAAAGAGGATACAGAGAACAAAGTATGAAAGCCTAAAGCAAGATCTCTACACTCTTGACTATATTAATGAAGCATTAACAGCAACATCAGAGCCATGCACATTCTTCCATTAACTGAACGATTTCATTACTGAATAACACACTTCGAAATTGACCATAGTAAGCTTCAGATCTAGAAAATAATTAGGTCTGTGGACGTTTTTTTTTTTTTTTTTTTGGAAATCTTATTGAAATATGCAGTTGAACCAAATAACTGGTTTATCCTGCTGTAACTTCTTTTCTTAGCAGAATTTAAAGCTTAATGGGAAATGATACACGCATTAGTGTTTCCCATACATTGACAAGACTATGGCGGGGTCTAATTTACCCCGCCATAGTCTAAATATGAGTAATTGCCACAAGTTGAGATTACATGCGCATGTTTAAAAAAAAAAAAAGGAAGAATAGGAAAGGTACCGGAAGACGTGAAATTTTCGCAATTCCCCCCATCAACAAAATGAGAATCCCCCCCGCTCTACAGAATTAGAATGACACCCTCCAGACATCAGTCTGCCACCACACATGTGCCCCCATAGTCTCCAAAAATGTGGGAAACACTACGCAATAAATATGAATATAATATAGAAACACTTATGAAAATGTATTGCAAGAAGACCATTACAACTGAGGGCATTTTCACATACAACTTGAGAAAAGTCGGGACAGTATGCAAATTGCACATAAAAACAGAAAGCAGTGATTTCAAAATATACTCCATATTTCATTGCAGACAGTATGTAGGCAAGATTTATTTTGTCTGATTAACTTTATTTGTTTTGTGGATATACATCCAGTCTTACCATTTCAGTGTGCAATGCATTCAAAAAAAAAAAAAAAAAACTAAAGTTGGAATGAGGGCAATTTAGGACTAGTAATGAGTAAAAAAAAAAAAAAAAGAATAATGATGTGATTTTAAATGGCTGATGTCAGCAGAAGATTTTAATCATGATTTGTTACAAAATTAACATCCAGGAAAGGCGTAGTTCTTCAGAGCCTAAGATGGCCCGAGGATCGCCAATTAGCCCACAAACGCACGAGAAAGTTATTGAAAGGATTAAAAACAGTGTTCCGCAAAGAAAGATATTTCACCCGGGCGTAAGCCTAGGCTGAATATCTGTGATCTTCATTTAGGGAGCTTGTCAATATTTTGAACAGTGAATGCGTTCATTTTTTAACTGACGCCTGTCCATTTTTGGATGCGTTCGAGGCTGCAAACCTGGTCACTGCGTTCGATAATGAACACCCTTCTGTTCATTTTCTGATGCGTTAATTTCCCGATGCCTGCCCAAGGCCTGATGCGTTCATCTAAAACTGAACGCCATTCATATAAAACTTAACTCCGTTCATTATAAAATGTTCGCAATCCAAGAATTTCTGTTTATAGTCAACTGTTCTGAGTTTTTCACTGCAGATTTTGTCGATGTATGTGACAGTTTATGCGGTTAACGCCATCTCCCCGTTTTCGGTCATTTACTGTATAGATCGATTTTATAGATAGAAATTATCTGTGTTACAGCTGGAGTCTTCCCTCTGTTTTATTCATCAGTTATATAAAATATTTATTAACATTCAGACATGCTGATTTTATAATAGCCTACTGTGCACATGCAGAGGTTTTACTTCGCTCATCTGCTTGTCTAGATCTGGACTTGTTGTCAGCAGCTCCCACAGAGCGGCGGTTTCATGTGTTATGACTTCAATCTGAAAAAAATACTGCACAATAAATTAGAACAATATATAACATGACAAATGGTAGCCTACAAAATCTGCAACAATAAATGGAACAAAATCTGAATATCATTGCAGAACTCATCGTGTACGTAGTGGGCTGTAAAGTGTGGCATTTTTTTTTTTTTTGGCTTGTGTGTTCACAGGTTTAAAAAGAAAGGATTAATATCGTGGATAATTTTGCAATTTGATATGAGCTGGGCTAAGTTATCCTAGTTCTTATACTCACAGAATAGTAGAATTAAAGTTGGGCTGTCACGCAGATGATGTGATACAATGCATAAACTATAATTTTAATGTATTCAATTTAATTTATTTACAATCTTTTGCATACAAGTTGCCTAGCGGTCACATCATAATTTGGAATTCCAAAATGCTTTTTTATATAAGAAGGAAAAAGTGGCAGACTGACACCACATGGCAGCGATGTTCATTCCAGTAAAGTATTCACACAGCAACATTTGAATGTTTTGGCTAACTGAACGTACCCCGGTACCATTGAATCACAATTTATCTCCGGTCTTGAGTGTGGAATGTGTTAAAGCATCTTATCGAACTCGATGAAAAGTGTAAGCGTATAGCGGAAGATTGACGATCGGTAAAGATAATCTCGAAACTGGAGATTTGGTAGGATTTTTTAGTCGACGTGAAAACTGTCATTTAATAGGCATGTACCTTACAATATAGTTATAAATTCTGCAGGATGGGAGACGGGGAATTTTTTTTCTCGTAAGAAGGAAATATTTACGCACGTTGGTGTAAATTTTGTGAGGTGAAGAGCAGATTCATTTTTTAACGCGAGAGAGGGTAGCTGCGTTCGTTTTTAGATGCCGTCTGGTCAAAAATGAACGCATGCTTGTTCATTTTTGACCGCAAAATGAACGCATGCTCGTTCATTTTTGAACACTCTGCTGTTCGTTTTTTAGCTGAACGCGAACGGAGACTTGTTCATTTTTGAACGCCTGTTCAAATTTGAATGCGTTCAGTATTTTGACAAGCTCCCTTACTCAGATGGTCTTGCATGACATGAACTGCCATTTATCTATAAATAATCTGACCATATGGGCTCAGGATTATTTTGGCCAACTTTTGTTAAATACTCCCTACAATATCTAGTTACATCTAGAAATGCCAGTTAAAACTTTACTGTGCAAAAAGGAAGCCGTATGTTAACAGTATCCAGAAGTGCCATCGACTTCTCTGGTTTTGGAGGCATCTGCAATGAACCATCCCACAGGGAAAACCTGTACTGTGGTCAGATCAGTATTTCAGGTCTTTTTTTGGAAGAAATGGACACCATGGCATTAAACCAGTATGCCTAATATTATATAGGTCGCCCTTGTACTGCCGAAATAAGCTCCGTCAAACTGATAAACACTTGAATTGCCTGACCCAGGGGATCCTAACAAAATATTTCCCAGCGCATCACACTCTTTACGCCAGCTTATCATCTTGCCACAGTGCATCCTCGAACTAACTCTTTCCCAGGTACGTAATGCACACGTACCTGGCCGATGAGCATAATATGAATGAAAACGGGACTCACTGAACCAGACAACCCTCTTTAATTGCTGTAAGGTCCAGTTCTCCTGCTGCTCACTTGCCTTGACACTTTTGGCAGTGGGCCGGGGTTAGAATGGGCACTCCGATGGGTCACCAACAACAAGGCGCTATACGCAGCAGCATGTGATTCCCTGTGTGTTGCGGTAAATTCCGCACATAATTATCATTACATTTCTCTGTGACTTCTGCCACATTATCTCCTCAGTCTGTTCAGACCAGACGTGACAGCCTTTGTTGCCAATAAGCATCCATTAGCCTTGGGCGCCTCGCACCCTGTTGCCAGTTCATGGTTTGTCCCTTTTTGGACCAATGTCAGTCGGCACTCACCACTGCTGACTGCGAGTAGCCCAGGAGACTTGCCACTTTGGATATGCTCTGACCCACCTGTCTGGCCATAAAGATTTAGCCCTTGTCACTCTTGCACAGGTCTCATTTCACATCAACTACATGAACCAACTGTTTGCTTACCCTCTACAGGCTGTCTGCAAACTGAGACGTGCCATTGTTGCGAGATAATCAATGCTATTTGCTGCATCAGTGAATGGTTTTAATGTTTTAGCTCATTGGTGTACACGTTGTGAATTGTGTTCCAAAATACAGCGAGGTGAAAATTTTAGATTTTCATAAAAATTAACTCGGTTGTGTGGACTGAGTCGACTAACCATTTTTTAGTAAATGTAGTCATTCTCTTTTTGAGCTTGGCACTGATGTTGCTTGTTTCCTATAATTGTATTTTAGGTCTGATGGCGAGTGTAGGACAGAAACAGCCAACAGAGATTGGAAATAGAGCTCTACATATGAGTTTGATGCTACACGGACTGGAGAAATACAGTGCTTTTAAACCAAACACAATTTACACCTGGAGCCACAATTCACAGAGAAAACATGGCTGAGTTTGTGAAGGAAAGAAAAATGAGTAAAGAAAAGAAAAAAGGAATTGCAATAGATAACCGTGGGCTGCGACTCCAGACCATCCATTTTCAAATTTTACCACATTTCACGCAGATCTGAGAGCACAATGGCAGTCCTATTGCATGTCTGAGAGGGAGAAGAGGGAGCTGAAAATGGCGATAGTCTGTGTCAGATGGCGGGGATTCTGCACATCACATGGTGCAATGAGCCCAGAGGCATTGTATAGAAACATAAAATGGCAGTCCTCAGCTGAACTAAGAACAGGTTTTACATCTTACCAACACTCAAAACAAATTTGCATTTTTGCCCCGCTTTTTGTTTTTTTTTGTTTTTTGTTTTTTTTACCTCACTAAAGTCCTTTGTGCCTTACAGTCATAAAACTGGGATTTTATATGCATTGTAATTTGTATGTGTGCTCTGTGTTATGTACACCAGCTTTATGCCAGAGACTTCTGTTAAAGGATATGTTCTGTTCCATTCCTTTTGGCAAGGGGAATTGGTTTCTGACCCCGTCTGCTTTTGATCACACTTAGTCTCCACTGGTTATTTGAAGAAGGTATTGATTGCTTCAGAGTTACCAGGCATTTGAAGGAATCGATAAATATTGAACACGCTTAAGAATAGGGGAAGTATTAAATAACACAGTTGAAGAATGTGAAGTACATTATATCACTGATTGATAAGCGGGAAACACAGACAGACAGACAGGCAGGCAAAATGGCAGGCAGGCAGGGAGGCAGGTAAGGCCTTATGGCTGTACTCACTAAAGCAGGGCTGTGGGTTGCAGGGCCGGCCCTCTTCCAGCACGCCCTCACACAGGTAGGACTCGTCCGGAGTGGCATGACAGGTCCGTTTACGCGTCTGCACCCCGCCCCCGCAGTCGCTGCTGCACGCGCTCCAGTGCCCCCACCCGCTCCAGCCACCTGAACCAAACACAGACGCTCAAATAAACACAGAGAGGTGACCTGCCTGCCCAAAAACCGTTTTCTTTACTGCTCTTAGTGAAGCCGACTCTCCCTCAAATAAATAAAGCGAGTCCTGAAAGTACCAAGACACTGACACAATCTCAAAGGGTCTCTATTTCCTATATGGCTCAATTGATATTGTTGTAAATACCCTCAAATTCAAGCCCAGAGTCATAGATTGAAATTGCAGCCCTTTAATTTGCGTCATGGTCCAGGGGTGAGTTTCCTGAGGGCCTCTTGACGCTAAAAACCTCTTTAATTGGCTCCTCTGAATAGTCTTCAGAATAACCTCAGTTTTCCAAAAACCTTTTCAGCTCAAGTGTCTGTTTTGGTAACTCCAAGGCTACCAATGCTCAGGATCACTTGTTCGGACTTAAGACCGTCCTTAAGACAGTGCTCAGAGCATCGGCTGTAACACAATTAGATGTACAAATGATGTTCCACAAAAGCTGAAAATTCAAGTGCCTGATATTTTGAACAAAGTACTTTCATATTGTTCCCACACGTCTTGGGATTATGAGTCCATATTTTTTTTTTTCCCTTATTCAATCATGGTTTTTTTTTTTCGATTGATGATTGAATAAGGTGAGATATTGGGGGACCTATGGACACTACAGACAAGGGTCATAATACCATAAACAGTTCAAAAAAGCAATAATGTTTGACAAACAAAAATCAAATTACTGAAATATGAATTCATTGACTAATTACTTTCAAGAACTACACATTGCTAGATGGACCATAACACAAATGTGTTCGTCAGGTGCTTCAGGTCTGCACATCAGAGTTTTACCTGTAACATCAAACTTGATGATGTTTTTGTTGTCTAACTTGTCCTTTGCTTATGTACTATTATGCACATGTGGGTATTTATGGCTCATGAACATTTTGGTTTCATATCATGATGCAGTTAAGAAGGACATTGGTTATAATTGTAGCCCCCGGACGAAGTCGGGCGGCTACTATGGATTCACGCATGTCATCTCCGCCGCCGCCGCCTCCATGTCTGGAGACACTTCTTTGTGGACGTTGTACAGACTGTAATTTTTGACCAATTACTTTTATATTTGGTATGGACATGTGTTATACTTCACTTTTGACACCTATTGATTTTGGTTGCCATGGCAATAGTATTGGCTGAATAATATGCAAATTAGTGGCAAAACACAGAGATTTCCTTGTGGACGCAGTACAGGCTGCAATTTTGGACCGATTACTTTCATTTTCGGTGTGGACATGTATACTTCACTTATAACATCTATCGATTTCAGTTGCCACGGCAACAGTATTGGCCGAATAATGCACTAAAAAGGGGAGAAGCGGGCTCTCGGGGGCTACAACCATATGGTTGCTGTAATGTTACAGCACAGGAACAAAAAGAAAGCGGTAGTGAAAGTCGAAATCCTTTATTCAGTCCGAGTCCAAGCCAGAGATCACAGGAGTACAGTGCCACAAACCACAATCCAAAGCTCAGGGTCTTGGGACAGGCAGAGTTTCGTAACCATGAGTCAGAATGGCAAAGGTACATAAACGGCAGGCAAAAATCAAAGTCGATAAGAGATCCAAAAATCCAAAAAACCGGGGCAGCAAAAAACAAGAATCATGGTCAGGCAGGCAGGGTCAGAACCAGAAAAACAAACAGAATCATCAGAAGGGCACAGGCAGAAAACGGTAGTCAGGCAAAGGGTGTCTCAAATCTCTCAGATCCACTGGTGTACAGGCCTCTCGGCACAGAAGAAATGATCAACATTCTGACGGGGAAGGAACAGAAATGCGGGGCTGAAATGCACCAAACAGAAGTCACATGCTACGGGGTAAAAGGTGGTGGAGTGACAGATAATGAGCAATGCAGGTGAGCACATGAGGAAGCCCTAATGCAATAAAGACACAGACTGGGAACACATAGACAACCTATGACAGATAAATGGCTCCGGTTAAGGAGTTCTACGCGCACAGATAAAAGAATGCAGGATAGCAATTAAGCACGTGCGAAAGATTTTGCGGAAACACAGGGAGATTCAGGGAAAGCAAAGCAAGGGGCGGGGATTAGCACAGGGCGAGTGCTGCGATTACGTTAGTAGTAATTAGTAGCGGTGCAATTTTACAAATTAACCCAAGTGCTCGTTAGTTAGTCAGTAATATGTACACGGGTTAGTTAGGTTAGTGACTATAATACAAAATATAAATGTTCGTATTATTAGCAATCAGAGAAAGCAGAGTGAAGGAAGTAAATGAGAATTGAAGTAATTAAGTGAAACACCAGAAACCACTGAATCACCCGAAGCATGTGGGCACGCAGCCTGGGGAGACAGAGCTTACCACCCTGATCGCATGACAGGGGTAGACACTGGTGCACAGAACAGTAAATAAACAAATGGCAATACAGAAACTGGGAAGCTGACTAATAAATAAAAGATGCATAACAATGAAAAATAACAAAAACAGACAACTGGCAGAGCAGAATCATAACAGCTGCAGCGGACTGGACTGTCAAGTTATATCTGGATTAGGGGACCAACGGACACCACTGACGACGACGACGTCTTGCACAATCACCCAGAAAAGCAATCAAGTGATCATATCAATTTATCTGACATGGTATACATATTTGTAGCTAATATAATTATGCAAACAATCACTTTGTGCTTGTAGAAACAAACCCACAGATTGAAATTGTGGTATTTTAGCACATTTTACCACTGATCATTTTCAAAATTGCTTGTATCTGAAGAACAGTGTTATGTTAAATATTTCTTCAGTGGACTTTTCTGCTATAACTAGCTGCATACTTGCACAAGTCCACCGGTAATAAATGAATTAATGCTGAACATACAAAGACTAACAAACACTTTTTTGGGGGGGGGGAGCGGGGGAGACCTACGGACACTACAGGGGGCCCACGAACACTACAATTATGTAATTTTATATTTCAAATTGTAACTATGTCCACAGACATTTTATAGTTATTAAAGTTAAACAGTATCTTGATCTGTACATCCAATGTTGTGAACCTTTTTGATAAACACCGGACAGTGTGTATAATAGCAGGGGGCCTACGGACATGACACCCAATTTCTGCACTTCAACATACCAGAAATACCTCTGTTACATAAATGCTTAGTTTTGTCATTGTAACAGATAAGTGACTGCTTTTGATGATTACACCCCTGGCTTGTTGTATGATAATATTCTGGTTTCTTGCCAAATTGGTTATTTGCAGTGCATAATTCTGTGTCACTTTCACAAAAGAAAGAAAAAATATAACATGAATAAATTGAAAGTCATTGGGGTTATACATAGATTCTCTTGAAATGCCCACTCGATAAACCTTAAAAATAAACACATTCTATAGGTTTCAAAACTATGATAAAATACAAACTCACTGAAACATATATTGCTGAAACCATTCATCAAAAATGTCTTTAGGTATCATGGCAACATAACCATATTTTTAGAGGGTGATATTACCACCATGTAATATACTGTAACTTGGAGAATGTTCAATGGATTTTCTAAATTTTTTCACCATTACAAATTCTCTCATAGAGACACATTCTGTGACAATAAATGTGATTATATGAAGAAACTAACATTACCTCTTGAGCACATAACATTATGTAAAATAAATAATTACACCTGATTGTGCTTTAGCTGAGTTCACTGTGACAGCAAACAGTGCACATACCCCCTCAAAGCACGCTTCCAATCACATCGTACAATAATACATAAAAAAGCTTGTAATGAAAATGTGTAGTGGTGTCATCATCTAAACTTTTTGATCAAGATTAACACTGAGAGTCAATATCTTTCTTGAAAATGCCATTCTTATTTTCCTTAGTTATTTAGCCGTAGTTATTATACACGGAATGTTTTGTTTAATGCACGTGAATTAGGATAGCATAGGCAATAGAACGAAACTGGGAATGAAAATAATGGCATAATATCATGATAATAAGTGAGGTCCTGATTCAGAACACTTTACTTTTCAGAGCTGAGTGGCACTGAACAGAGAGTTGTGCACATTCCTTTATCAATTTACCAACTAGTTGTACTCAAGCATGAATGCACTCTGCTAAGTATATCTTGAGAGGGGGTGTAAAGACGGTTTTTGGGACAGGCACGTAAGGACAGAACGTTATTGCTAAAGTGACTGGTTAAACACTCTTCCTCAATCCAACATTATCGTAGAAGCCACCCCGATCCTTACTTACCTCACAGTAAGCATATTATGAAACATAATGCTGATAACGGTAGCGTCAAACCATAAAAAAGCCATCACATTGAACAAACATACCTTATTCATGAGACCTCAAAAATTCGCTCTACATCAATCCACTCATACAGTCTGACCCAGTAAGTACAGGCCTCACAATGATTTTTCGGACATTGAACATGCTAGCCTGATTTACGAGCCTCTATCACCCTTTCAATCAGGTGCCTTTGCCCTAGAGCAAAACACGCTCCCCCAGGACATTACCCTTGAGAGAAAAATTAGTCAGTTAATAGTCAGCATTCAGTGGCAGAAAATCATATTTTCAGACAAAGTTATTATCTCTGTGGGTGGAAAATGAAAATCAATGCCTAAATAGGCATGGAATGTGATATTCAATGATACATGTGGTTATGAATGTTTAATCATCTGCAGAAGGAGATGAGAAAAGTACAAAAACAACACTGTTGCAAAGGAGAATACAAATATGTATTCATCTGCATGAGAGAAGTGAAGGGAAAATTTGTGTCTTCAAGACTGACATTTTTAATAGTAGGAAATGACTTAACATGATGCAGAAATCAAACATCGCATCTTGAGTGCGAGAGTGACCCTCAGATTTTCAGGCGTCAACTTAAGTGAGTTTGGTTTCCCTGCTAGTTTAGAACTTAGCTGTCCCTTTCTTTACAAATCGATATTGAAACTCAAATGTTTTATATCTAAGGTTCTTCATTAAAGTGTACCCAGAGAGGAACCGTAAGTCCAGTCCTTAAAATGAATGGCCAGGCCTTTCATGAGGAGATTACCGAAGATTGATAAGTGCTATTATTTTCCCTGCGTCATTGGACTTTTGGAAACTGGTTACTGACTAAAAACCTGTTGTCATTATCTCCTAACGGAACAGCCTCAGTCTCTCTTCGCTCTCTATCTCCATCTCCTATTAACATCTCTTGAAGTCTAATGGCCTTTACATCGAGCTTAGGGGGACTCATAACATTTAATGGTTCTCCCTTCCGTTTATTTTCCAGCACTGTGATTGGCTGTGTGCACAGCTCACAGGACTTAATGATACCCCTGCAGGCACACCTTAATCAGACACCACACCTGAATGTCAGATGGCATCTACATTTGTTCTTGGAATAATATGGTGCAATTTAGTGCACCATATTGTGACGGCAGAGGTTTTTGATACAAACTCAGCAGTTGAGCAAGCGTGGATGAATACAATCAATATCGTCTTTTATATACTATATCTGTCTACTCTTTTGTTCACCCCAATCAGCTGTTCCTGTAATCATGTCACAGGCCAAATACTGATATGCTCATTCAACCACCACCTTCACCACTATCGCCAGCACGGTGTCCATTTGACTTCCAGAGGATGAGATACTGGTGGTTTAGATTCTTTCCATGATCAGCAATCAGCTCTAAATGGAGTCTAAGCCAAAGTCTTAATTTATGATTGGCCAATTCAAGATTGAAAGCATACACACTGCCTGGACAAAAAGAAAGAAATTTGCCATGCATGGATTTAAAATAGCAAATACTTCTGCGTCTATGATTGAATCATTATTGCAGCGATGAATATGTTTCAGCTGGCAACAATTCTTTAACCCCGACCAAGACAGTATGTAGCTTCTCCTTGCTTAAACAAGCATATAGAAGATGCATCTCATAGTGCTAGAAAGGATTTTACTGTGTTTCAAGAGAGGTAAATTATTGGCCCACATCAAGCAAAGAAACTAACATTGGAGATCGCTGAAATCATTGACATTGGGTTAAGAACTGTCCAACGCATTGAAGAAACCTTAAAGTATAGTGGTGAACTGTCAAGTTCACAAAAGAAATGGGGTGAAAAAAATCAAGCATGATTATGACTGGCAGGGGCGGAGTGGCCATCGGGACGTCCGGCCAATAAGCTCAAGTGAACCGACCTGCAGACTGCCCTGCGTGGCTGTGTGACATTCATGGTCGGCCCACTGAGTTAAAACTATTATGAACAAAGCATGATCCCATAAAAATCTCCAAGGTGAACTACAACAACATGTTGCACAACTCCAACCAATATTTATAACACTTGGTGTCTCTCTACATCTCACTCATGGTTGCTCAAGTGTCAGACTCGCACTCATCAATCCAGCCTACTGATTTTTGTTTCGCCTCCTATCTTGATCTAATTCTTTTTATTCAGATGTTACATAACTTTCATGATCACAAATATAAAAGTTACTGTTATAAAATTTGTTTGTTTGTTCAAAAATAAATGTAGAATGGTCGGAACAAAGCCTCATGGGAAATGGAAACTGTGTATCACTCTGCGTTTATCCAATGAACGTAGGGGCATGAAGGAGCGGCCGTCAGACGGAGAGAAAGCGGGCAGGTTGAAGTAGCGGATTTTTTTACACTCGAAGATAGAAGGCAAGAAGAGAAAGGAGAAAGGAGGGGCCGAAAAGGCCAGAATGAAGAAGAAGCGGATGCTGGAGGAGGGTGCATCAAAATGGTCAAAAATCACGGATTTATTCCAAAACAACCAGGCGTCAGCTAGTGATGCAGGTGAGTTGACAGGAAAACAGCTCAAGCCTTGACGTTATTACTAGGTGCGAATTAGCATAACTTTACAGCTGAATTCTTCATTGTTCCTCCGCAGCGGGGGCGGTGTCATCACAGCGGCTACTACGGCCGTGTTGCCCCTCACTCTCTTTTTTCTCTCCTCTTGTCAGCTCCAAACTCATCTGCATCTGCACCGCGATTACGGACCAGAGTGCTTTTCCACACACAGCTGTCATTTAACTCCTGTCAGAATAACAACTCTCTCAGTACAGATCAGCGGGCGCAGCAATCTACCAGTAGTTATTTTACTGATACTGAAAACATTTGCTTTTGTCTTAAAAAAGTATTTTTCAAAAAAAAAAAAAAAAATCTAATGCGTTTTTTTTCTTGATTGATTAGATTTTGGCAATTTGGCCTATTTTTAATCACATCTAGAGGACACACAATTATAGAAATTGCATGGTTTTGGTGATGTAAGTAGTTTTTTCTTCCTTAGTTTTTTTCCATCCAGATTTTTTAAAAAAAGATGGTGGAGGGGATGGGTTGGGCCAGTGGTTGGCCGGTGCGGTCAGAATTTTCCGGGTGGATTTTGGTGTCCCACTCCGCCCCTGATGACTGGTCATCTGTTGAAAACACTTGGTTGAGTCTCTCTTTAAAAAACGGACAGTAGAGATGTTAGATAAACATTTCCACACGTACAATGGGACAGGACCTTGCAGGATTTGGACTAAACAGCTGCTGCCACGAGAAGCCACTTGTTAGTGAGGCTAATCGGGGGAAAAACGACTTCAATTTGCTAGGTAACAAAAAGATTGGACTCCGGAGCAATGGAAAAAAAGTCACGTGGCCTGACGAGTCCAGATTTACCCCATTCCAGAGTGTTGGGTCTATCAGGGTAAGAAAGGAAGCCCATGAAGTGATGCACACGTCATGTACAGTGCCCACTGTAAAAGCCTCTGGAGGTAGTGTTAAGAATTGGGATCGCATCAATTGATCAGGTAAAGGCTCAGCAACATTATGCAGTAATAAAATGAGGTCAGCAGACTACCTGTATGTGCTGAATGAGCAGGTTATCCCATCAATGTTTTTTTTAACCCCTTATGGAACAGGCATATTCCAGAATGACAACGACAAGATTACTCAGGCTCAAATTGTGAAACAGCGGTTCAGCAAGCGTGAGGAATCATTTTCACACATGAATCAGGGTTATGCCACGCCCACAGCGCTCCTCGTCACCTGAGTATTGATCACCGGCCTGCCACAGCACTCAGTCTCCGGATTACCTGCAACTGCCCCTCATCATCCAATTTACTCATTAAGCCCTATATGTACCCTTCTCCCTTGGTCATTCCTTGCAAAGTCTCAGTAGCCACACTGCTGTGTAAACCCAGTGTTTTGCTAATTTAAAAGCATTACCCCTTCTCTTTCTTTACGAAGAGGTTTGAATCTCCCATTGCCAATACAAGATCTTGGTTAAAAATAAATGCAACTCTGAATGGTAATAAATATTCTATCATTGCATAAGATTGTTGAAACAATGCTGTGACGTATGCACAGCGTGATAGTGGCTAAAGGCGGTCTAACAAAATACGTTGTATTAGTGTGCGACTTTTTTTTGGCTTGGTAGTGCCCCTGGGATAGCATATCATGGCCAGATTTTTTTTTTTTTTTAACTTACTTATTTAGCATAATATTACCCATTCTGAAGTCTCTATTTTCTTTTTTTGCATTGGACAGATCATATTGTGTTTGGATGGTACATGCAGAAAGTGAGGTGAACACCAAAGGTCATCACAAAATACTCAAAATTTTGCATTAAAAAGCCACCATATTTTGCCTCAGCTGAGTGAACCATAACCATTAACCCTCCAAATATTTTAATTTTTACATGAAAACATGGTTAGCATACTTTTTCAGCCATATTTTTCCTATTTTCATGGGGAAAACATGACATTACCTCAAAAATATATGCACATGTTGCACACATCAGTGTTATCAGAGTTATTTTGACCCCAAGCTGTTTTGTGGCATAAAAGCATTATTTTGACCATGATTTTGTTGTGCTGCTCATTCTGAAAGCACGTTCTCATTCATTTCTCATTAATTCTCATTCATTTCACAATAAACATCTAAAACCAACACTTGATGAATGAGGGGAAGATGGGGGGAGTACATTTGATTTATTGGGCTATTAAGACGGTTAGTAGAAATGCCTAAAACAGCTGGGAAAGAAACTTGTAGCACCTTCAGTGACGATCATTTTCTGCAGGTTTTTGCTTTCTTGCTGGGGTCAAATTGACTCCTAACCAGAAAAATTTTGGTTAATTTGAGGATAATGGGGGGGTTTAATCACTCTCGACCTCCTGCAGATGTCATCGTAAAAAATGTAGACGGGACAAATGTCTTTTTAAGATGTCAGGAGACATTAAAAAGAAAAGGCTATAAAAATGTGCCATATAAACGCCTTTGAAAAATTTCACTTTGCAGATAACATTGTTTTCTGGGTGACAGACAAGTCGGGTCAAAACTTTGATTCCGATCGATAATCTCAGCATATAGATTAAAAAATGGCAAATAAGACGAATGCAGTGTTTTCTTTCTCTCCCCCGAAGGATGCTTTATAATGTTTTTAATAATTCAAGATGCTGCATCACCTCTGCAGTTTGGCCGGGTATATTTCGCCGCGGGTAATGCAGCCTCAGTATCGTCCATCTTTATCTCCTTGAGGAACACTGCTGTGACAAGGAAACGCTTCCATTGTACAACCTTGTTCTATCATTAAGAAACGAAAAAAGGAAGTTACAAAGCTAAAACAGTGTCGTTGAATTGGCCATGGCCCCTATATGAGTCATTAATAGAAAGTGGCTGTGCTGCGATAGCCGCAAGATGCTTTTTCCCTGCCAACAGAATGGCAACTGCCCTACCCCTGAGAGACAAACATTCAGGCCAGATTTTTTTGCTTTCAGGAAGCATGGTGTTTATTCCACATGTATATTTTGAGTACATTTTCTCTCCAGGTCCCCATTTCAAATGTATTCCACTGAGGCTATATGAAGTCTGCCATTGCTGCCCTATTTGCCCATTAATTAACCGTTGATGGGAGACGGCTTTTTTCTTCCAGTACAGTACATTGCCACACATACTTGCGCTCACACTTGCACACACACACAAACAAACAGCATGACACTAAATAGAACCCAGGGGCACTTCTTCCGGGAATTAGCTGCAAAAGCAGAGGAACATCTGGCGCACATCTTCATATTAGCCAACGAGTAGGAAATTAATTCTTGGACATAGGAGTGTTTGTGTTTGTGCGTGTGCAACATGCACGTCAAACCTATGATATTTTTCACGCCTGCATCCTCAACACTTTTATCTCTGCTTTTCTCAGCTTAGAAGAGCAGCTGGTCTCAGCGTGATTCTCGTCACGTGATCTACGAAAGCCTAACCCCTGTCACGTGACCTACGAAGACCTAACCCCTGGGAATCAGAATGATGCTCCATGGGTCCAGCTTGGGTGACCCCGTCTGCATCCCCCGCCCCCCCTCCATTCCTCTCAAAAGTTTCTCTACCTTAAAGTCACCTTGTGGTTCCTGACAGTATGCAGTAGCTGGATCGCTGGAGCTCGGCGTCTCTAGTGAGCGCTCAAGTTTCTGACCGCTGCAGAGGTACGGACGGTGGGCCCATACCCCCCCCCCGATCACCTCACCCCGATCGATACAGCGTCCGTAACCCTATCCGCTTGAGCGCCTCTCGGCAGACAGCGGTGGAAGGAGGGGCTCGTGAGCACTCCCCCAGCCTCCGTCCCAGCAGCCTCTCTGTTTAATTAACAGATAAGGAGCCCCGACAGCGGCTGCCCAACCTCCCCCCCCCCCCCACACACTCCATTTCTTTGCCTCTCAGTCTGCCGGATCCTCGCCGTGCTCGGCCAGAAAAACGCCGTTACCATCATTCCCCGGGGGGAAGCGAAGAGAGGATGGGCAATTAGCAAATTTAAAGATAGTTTTGCGCGTCTTTGATAATGCTCAAAACCCTTTTCGCGAACGAGCTCTGGCAGCCACACAAGGGGGAGGATTATTTTTTAAGAAAGGAGGGAGGGTGGTTTTGTTGTCTCAAACAAGTGTCCTCTGGGTGTGTGTGTGTGTGTGTGTGTGTCTTGTATATACTCTATGAACCATGCATTGTATGAATGTGTGTGCCTATCAGCACGCGCAAGCATGTATGTGAGAGTTTTGGTTCGTGTGAGTATAGGGAATATAAAGACCCTAGTGCTAAAAGTACTTCAGTCACAAAATTTCCATTTTGAGAAAATTGATTTGGGTCACTAGAGAAGACATTTTCCCACCCTTACCTCACTGTGTGTGAAAATGTGACTTAAATACTTTTGGCACTAGGCCCTTCATATGTTCTATGGTTATATTTGAGGACCAATTTCCCACTCAGCAGTGTAGGATGAGCTGGAGCAAGGCTGGAACTGAGCAGCAGACAGCCTGGACAGAGGCCACAGACAAAAGCAGGGCTGGTTAGGAACCGTACTGCTCATTTACACCCATCAAATCTCTCTGTAGTGGACAGGAGGCAAAAATCCCTCGTTTTTGTTTTTTTTTTTGTTTTTTGTTTTTTTTCCTGGCAGACCCCAGATGGCTCAGTCCTTATAGTGGAGGGAGAGTCTAATTGCTTCAAGACATCAGTCTGGGTGTCTGGCTGGGACAGGCAGGGCACCATTACCTCCTCTCTACTCTCTCCGTCCCAGCCCCAGAGCGAGGGACCCAGCTGGGCCTCCCCACCTGTCTGCGCCCCCCGTATCGCTACCTGGCCCATTGCGGCCGTAATCACCCAGCGATTTCCGCTATCTGCTTCTCCGCTGCTCCCTGATCTCACAGTCCTGTAGCCTCATATATATAACTCTGTCCACAGTCCCCATAGAAGTACATGGACTCCCGCTTTTCCACAAAATGCAAAATCAATATAGCTGTACGATTACCCTCATGCCTTCCTCTCTCGATTTTTCTTAACCTCACTCTCTCGACCACTTGCTTTCTTCCTATCTCGCTAACACTCACATAAAGTGAAAAACAAACGATGATAGAGAGAGAGAGAGAGAGAGGGAGAGGCAGTAGAGAGAGTGGTAGTAGAGAGTCTATAAGCTCCATCACATGGTTAGTGCTGACACCCAGAGGATGGACTGTGTCAGCTGCACTCCCGCAGATAAGGGGAAAATTGGCTCAGCACTGAATCCATCAGCTAGAACCTCCCTCCCCCCCCATAGAAGCCAATGACAGGGTGCCGGCTCTCCGATCAGCTTATCCCAAAGCGCACCTATACGATCACATCTGTGAATGGCACCTTGATGCCGCCTTCCTTCCCTACTACTCCTTGCTATAATGTAATAAGGGCCGGGCCGGACGGGGTTACATGAAGCAGCGTATCAGTGACAAGTTGGGAATCAGCCATACAGCTCAACCTTCCTCAATGAACAACACACTGCGTAAGGGGAATACTAAAGACGTTCTCTCTCTCACTCTGCCTCTCACTCTCTTTCTCTTTTCTCTTTCACGTGCACTTTTATGGTTCTCTATAATACCCCTTAGGAAAATATACTATAGTTATTTCTTAGTAATACTGTAGTATAATGACATAACTACAATATTACTACAGTTTTCATAGTATAACTAGAGTCATACTATAGCCATCACATTATAACTATAGTATTACCACAGTCAACAGTATTGTGATATTACTATAGTCCACACAACTGTATTGCTGTAGTTTGAATAACTATAATATCACTAGAGTAATACTACACTAAGGTGGTAAAAATACCATTCATTTACTATAGGATAACTAGCTTGGAAAAATGCTACCCCCAGACTATTTGTTTTGGTTTGACGTTATATTGTCCTTCTTGTGTTCTTCTGTTTACTTCTCGCAATTTATGCCTGCCGTCCCGTTCCCTGTTGCCTTTTCAGTCTGTCCCTGTTTATATTCCTCACTCTCTCCATCATTTTTCCTTGCTCTCTCACCCCATTTCTGTCTTCCTTTCTTTCTTTCCGCTCATCCCTCCGAATCTTGCTGTCTCACTTTGGGTGCTTCAGTCGATGGTGCGTATTTGCATTCCCCATCCTTCGTACTGAGAGGGTCCCACCGGCTAAAGCTAATAGAGCTAATCCACTGCTCAGTCTGTCTGCTCACAGTCAATATCCAGCCCAGGATAAATATTTTAACAGCTTCATGCTCACAGCCATTGCCCATAGACTGATTCAACTCCCATGGCAAGGCAGTTCGGCCCTTGCACACATGCACCCGCAGGCATTAAGCACACGTATTCACTCACACGCAACGCGCATGCACACGGATGACAAACGCACACAAGTGCACACGTTTGCAAGTATGTTAACACGTACGAGCACATACAAATGCACAGGCTCATTTGAAATCATCTCAGACCATCAGAGCAGAATTATAGCCTCCATGGTGTTGCCGTGTAAATGCAGGCATCGTGGTAATATACACGTCTATGTTTAGGTGGCGCTGGTCAGTATTGCTGACAGAACAATTTCAAAGATAGATGCTCACATTAACGGAACCTCACAGCTGCCGTCAGAGCTGGGCTCAGACATTGTCCTGCCTTTTTCAAACCATAAAACATAAAAACAATCAAATAGCATTTCCACACTAATCCATACATCCAGCTTATAAACTTAATGGCGGGTCATATTGCGCATACAAACTACTTAAACACCCGCGCCAGAAAATACACAAATCTATGTCTGAGAGAAGCATCTGTGCATAATATGATGAAGGTGCAACCGCAGCCATTGAAAATGATAGCAGCCTCTGGGCAAAAGTTTTGCCAGAGGCACAAGCTGTTTATTCTCCAGAGCCTTCCAGAACATTTTGCAGATAAACATGTTCCTATGGTAACTGCGAGGGCCCACCCACTTCATCTGCCTCCTGCAGCTTACTAAGTCCCCTTCCCCTGGCTGCGTCTTCGAAATGCACTGAGACCCCCCCCAGAAAAACACCTTTGCAAGGCACACACACACACACACACACACACACTCTCACTCTCTCTCTAACATACACACACAAGCACAGACACATGCGCGCTCACACACGCACACATTCACATGCACACTTCTCTCCATCTGCTGCCATTTCTCTCAGCTGTCGAAATAGGATAATAACACATTTTTACTGCACACGAGCAAAAACACTTTTGTTAAATGCTATCATTTGCTTTTAATGGCTGAAAACTCAATAGAGGTCTTTTTGAACATCGCTCACTCTCGCCTTTCAATATCTATAATTTTCTGCAATTCATTTTTGAACTTGAGGGAATCAAAAAAGAAATCTCAACCCTGATGTTTTAAAACCCATGACCCTCTGGTTTACATATCCATAACGCAAATGGCACTTGCTCCCCCTTCTGGCGAATAAGTGCATCGCACTCATTTTCTGCCTCATCCTTCCCTATACAGTAGAAGCACTGTCTCTCAGTTTCGCTCAACCTCATAAACCACAATGTTTTTTCAGGAAGGGTAAACCGGGGAGGAAAGAGGGAGGAGAGGGGGGAAAAAACAAAACTCGGCGTACATAAACCCACACACTTAAAGCGCAGCCGTGCTCTCATAAATCTGCGAGCGTGAGCCCGGCTCGCTCCACTCCCTCGCCTGACACAAAGGGATGGAGGCGAGCTACACAGAGTCCCTTTTCAGAGCTCGGCCCAGTTGGGGGGGGGGGGGGCGGCTGGGTGAGGGGGTGTGAGCGTGAGAGGGGATCTCACAGTAATGCCACGGCTGTCTGCTCGTCTAGGCGAAGGATGGAGGGGGGGGGGGGGGGGCCAAGGGAGGTGGGGATGGGTGCCCAAAAAGAGGACTGGAGAGGACATGTCTTGCCTAATTAAGTCTTTTCTCCCTCCCTGAGCCCAGTTTGTTATCCCACGACAGGCGGATGTGTATGTGTGTGTGTGTGTGTGTGTGTGTGGGAGACAGGCTCCCCCTGACTGAAAGTCATCCCTCTGTCATCCAGCACAATTTTTACAGTGATTACCGTCCCTGCCGTCGAGTTGTGCTTTCTGCGCCCAGAACGAAGGCAAAAGCACAGACGTGCACGGACGAGCGTGCGGAGCGCGTACGCGTGCGCGCATATGCTTGCACACACATAAACATTCACTGTACGCACTCACAATAAAAATGGCAAAACACCTATGCTTGTTTATTGCTTTGTGTGTTCCAACCTGTCTATGTTTGTGTGTGTCCGTGCTGACAAATTCGCTGACAAAATTCTCTATATTTTGGCCGTGGCTATGTATTTATGAAGTAAGGAATGGTCCAACGCCATTTATCTTCATTCCAGCAGTCATCAAATCTGTAGAAATGCGGTAAGAACTCTGCTCCTGCAGTAATGTCCTGGCTGCAGTCCCTCCTTACCCAAGGAGTTTATCTGAAAACACTGCAACGACAAAAAAAAAAAAACCGCTGACTTTCAACTCAAGGACTCAAGAAATGCAAGTAGTTTATCTGCGTGGCATCCATAGCGGGGAAGCACAAAGCACATCACTGCCGACTGATATAATTTACTCAGGCACCAAAATAACATGCACTACGACTACCAAGCATGAATGCACTATATCTAAAACTCGCACCAAAGCATTGCCTTTATATTTATACTCCTCAAAGGGCGCTGCCAACAGAATCGAGCTTTAATCCTAGTCCTACCGCTAGGCTAACGCTTATCAAGGACCAGCATACAGGGGAATAGCTACCAGGGAACGTTATACGGATGACCGGCACACAGGGAAACGAGTGTGGGTCCTCTATATATCCGTAACCAGCAGGACTAGGGTTTAGTATGGGGGAGATTTGATATAACTTTTTATTGTTGGTGTTTTGACGTAAATTAACCTTCTTTACACCATGGTGAGTAACTTTCTGTTAGAATGTAGTTTACTCTGAAAATCTGCCTGTTCATGGAAGCGAATATTCACAACTCATCGTGCTTGACGTGCAAAGCTTCACCGACAAGCCATTAGCCAGCCACTACCAATGAGTGATGAGCTACTTGAGCAGCGAGAACAATGAGAAGTCGAATTTTCAAGTCTTTATCGCTGAAAATTAATGTACACCCCCACCCCCTCCAACTCCTCCAAACTCAGAACAGTCTTTTATTATCGTCCATAAAGTAGGAGCAATAAAACTGCTTAATTAAAACATGAATTTTTAATCAGCCTTGCAGCACCTTAAAGGCACGCAGGAAAGGGCTGGTCACCGGCTCCTCTGGGTAAAAACACGCTCGCTGCAAACAGGGCTCCCGTTTCAAATAACTAGACAAAAACTGATGTCGCCTAACATTGCTGACCTGCTGGACGAGCATGTGGAGGGAGTGATTGAGAGGGAGAAAGAGAGACAACAAGCTAAAGAGAGAGAGAAGGACTGAGCTATTAAGAGATATATTGAGAGAGAGAGAGCAGTAAGAGCCTTTTGTAGATAGGGACCAATTCTATTTCTAATTAAAATCTACTGAACAGATTAAGGAATGAGGAAGTGATGGCATTTAAAGTTCTCGTCACTGTGGGCCGGAATAAAATTGGCTCTTGCGGGGAAGCATATGGCTCTGGGATATGTTTTATTTATTTATTTATTTATTTATTTTTAAATTGAGATTAAGTAACATATTTTTATTTTGGTAAGTTTGACAAAATACATTTCGTTAGCATTATTGTTATATTTGGATTTTCATAAACCGAGAAATGGTCTATGCTGAATCTTTCTCTGATCTGGGGCATGGACTGAGGTGTTGGTGTGTATGTGAACGTGTGTGTGTGTGTGCACCTCTGTTTCAAGGGGTTGGGGGTAATTAAAGATGTCTATAGAAAATATGCATGAGAAGTCCAAACTTCTCAAGCAAGCAGTTGGAAAAGCCAGCGGAATTTAAAAGCCTGTTTTCTGGCAGCAGATGTATTTCTCCTCTCTGAAACCACAGGCTCTGTACCAGGAAGTAAAATACTGCATGAATTTGTTTTAGTTACTCACCTCTCTGAGAATCTGACCAAACTAACAGAAAACTGCTTTGTCATGGAGAACTTTTTTCTCCGTCTTCACCTTTCTTTTAAACCTCTGTGTCTCCCCTCTCTATCCCATCCTTCATTCACTTGCTTCTTTCTCTCTGTCATTACATCTCCTTCATCCCACCCTTACAGAGAACAGCCATCAAATGCCATTCACTAGTCTACACTCGGTCACTGACCAGGCCCACTTCTTGGAGGACATTGATGGTACACTCTCAAAAATAGGGGTTCAATAGGCTTCAACTTCTGTCCTTCAGGGTACAATCTGCGCTAATTTACCCAAAGGGCTAATTGCTGACCAAGGTTAGTATGTGTCCCCTTTTGGGGGATAAAAAGTATAAAGACATTTTTAAGGGTATAATAGGTGCATGTTTGATGGTACAGCCCCAGTGACAAACCATTTTACCCCTAAAGGTACAATGATGTACTTCATTTTCTAGGAGTGTAGGCAGCTTTCACTGCAAAGCCATTAATCCATAAGTGTGAGAAACCGGAGACGGACAGGTCGAAAAAGCTGCAGTGAAAACGATGCCCCCTGCCCCGCCTCTAACGCAGTCATCTTAAATTTCGCCCCCTGTAACCGCAGCTTCAACGTCCTCTATCCTGGACTAGCGCTATTTGACGCAATGGCTTCCCAGAGCAAGCAGGCTCCCACTGTGTATCATTTATCTGCCATCATTCCATCTCTCCCCTCATCATTATGTTACATCTACCCATCTATTCAGCGTACCCCTCCCTCTCCTCATTCCTACCAAACGCAGTCTCAAGCCGGTACGTGTCAGGATGCTTCGATGCAGGAGGTGGGGCCCCATTCCTCGGCTTCCTAAAGCACCGCATTCATACCCTTTTCCCAGCAGGCCGAGGGGAGGGCACGCAGAGATAAATAACGAGGCCCCTGATTTTCCTCTCTGGGCTTCGTAAATCCCAGCCTGTGTTCTCAAAGAGCTACAAAGCACCCATTATTCCAAACTCGCACCAGATCAAATCGCTCAATTACACAGCCGCAGTAAAACCGCGGGATACGCAGGACGGGGAAGTTAACTTTGGGGGGAAGTGGACCTGTTGAAGCTAACTAGACACCGCAGGGCGCTGACGTGAGCGATACTCCCCCTGCCCGACTCACTAACCGACTAACTGACTGACTGACTGGCTGACTGACTCGCGCACTGACTGCCCATCTCACTGATTAACAATGTACTGGATTCTTTCCCAATGGTGTACTGTAGTTTTAATGACCGTGGCAGATGTTTTTTCTCTCTCTCTCTGGCAAATTTTCTTTTTTTCCTACACCTCATCCCCTTGTGGAGCAATGCAGCCGCAGTTCATGGGCGTAGAATACTCGGGGGACACATAAGATGTGCAGATAGTGTCAACCTAGCACCCATTTCAAGCACATTTTCAAACGAGCTTAGTCATAGCTGTATCAGCAGCAGCTGCCTGTATACATCATGGTGTAAAGGCACGAATGTAAAACAATGAGCACCAGCGCTGTCAGAAATATGCCTGAACATATAATTAAATCTCTGATGCAAGACATATTCAAACACACTATTATGCACAGCATGAGTCAAAAATGACCTGCAATCATACAAATCAGTGCATTTTCAAATGTTTTGTTGCCATTTTGTTGGAATGAAACTATATATGAAGAGTTTGTTTCCAAAATGCAATTAGTGCCAAAATGACAAAAATTCAGATAACACCATAGAGTGATAGCCTTCTGCTCCTTACAATTGGTGCAAAAATCTGTTTTCAAGAATTCAAGCTATAAGGTATATTTTTCACACGGTCAAAGTTTGTTTTTTTCGACAAAATGCAATAGGCGCCACCGTAGAGAAAGCTAATTTACTCAAAATGAGTAAAATGGATATATTGCGTTTTGGAAACAAACTCTTTATATATAGTATGTACAGTATATATCGCAAATATCATTCACATTGCCCACTTTTTTCATCAAGCCGGGTCACTTTCGAATGAAAGGGTAAAGATGTGGAGACTGAACTTCAATGTACTTCATAAAACAGTAAACTCAACCACCCAAAGGGAAGGGTCAGGGAGTTGTGCCCCTCGCGACAGCCCTACTCAGGGCAGGAAATGAAAGCCCACAGGCTTTTACTCAGGCCTCAGCAGCAGCAGCAACCGCTTGAGTGCCCCCCCCCCAACTGCCCCCTCCTCCCCGAGACCTCTGCTGTCCCTTCAGGATCAAGTGCATCTGAGTGAGCCCACATCATCCCACAGCTGCTATCCACAACATCACTTGCGCAAGGTCATGGCGCCCTCAAAGATCAGCCGAAATTCAATATCTCTCCCTGGGTAATGGGACGTTTATTCCACCCTCACACTCCCTAGCGCTGTGCACTACCTTCCGCAAACTCCGACCTCCCAACCCCCTCCGCGTTACACTCTTTTGTACATTGCCGACTCACACAACCAGAGGCATGAAAGCAGAGGAACGAGAGGGAGAGAATTACAGAGAGATCGAGCTGACTCATGAGCGCTACGCGGTTAAACGGAGAATAGAAGAAAGAAAGAAAGAAGAGGACTCACCCACGATCTCGGCGTCGCGTCCGGTCTCGCTCAGGCTGGGAATGCAGTTCTCCAGGAAGATGCCTCCACGATAACAGCCGTCAGGCTTCTCCTGGGGGGGTTCCCGACAGTGGCAGGGGGTCTGCATGATACCGCAAGGCCTGACTGGTGTACTGGTGGCGAGGCAGTCCTCCAGCCACTGGCACAGCATCTGACAGGCGGGCATGCTGGGGTTCCTGTTTCCTACAACCAGGTATTCGGCCTTGAATGACCCCTCATTGCTAGCCTTAGCTCCAGACGCTTCCTGTGGTAGAGCTTTGCGCATCTGGAGGAACTGCTTAGTAGACTGGAGGAAGGCCATGTGCGTGGAGGCGTCACATAGCTTCACAATTTCGTCAAAGCTCTCCATGCCCAGATAGGTGCGTGTGGACTCCAGGAAAGAGTCATATTGGAATGTCTTCAGTTGTTGAGGGAGGCAGCCGTCGGTGGGTTTGGTGACCTTCATGAAGATGGTGTAGCGGCGAGGGTCAGGGTTTTGTAGCATCCAGGAGCAGGGAGCGGAGGGGAAGATGGAGGGGGACGAGAAGAAGCCAAAGAAGCGACCCTGTACCAGAGTCATGCAGGTTTCTGAGGTGGGACCATAGGGGGCGCCAGAGGTCATGTTGAAAAGTAGCAGCAAAATAGTGGTCCAATATAAGTTAGGGAGGAGTAAGGCAGTGGCCATGATCCTGGTGAGTTTAGCTGTCAGAGATCCTTCTGCGAGATGAACAGAGAGGAGGAAGGCAAATTTATCTCCTCTCTTCTACGTAAATTACCTCTCTTTCTCAGACAGCTCTCTCTCCTTGTGTTAGGTGAGGCCTGAACTGTTTTGGAGGTGCTGGGGAACTTTTGGATTGACTTTGAGGCACAGAGGAAATGATGCTTCACTGATCCATAGTGGCCATGGCTGTGTTACAGGCTCCCTTGAAACTCAGAAGAATCTGTGTGATCAGAGAATCAGACAAAGAGTGGAGTAAAACCTATGAGAAAAAACAGAATGTTCTCTCTAGTGGTTCAACATCAAACCTGAATTAAAACAAGAACAGATTAAAAGCTGCACTGCATTTTTGTCCCCAAAAAAAGATGCGCAGGCAGATTAAAAAAGATTCATTTGAAAAACCTGTCCTGTGATGGAAAGCATAAGCATTGAATAATTGAAAATGTTTTGTTAATGATGTGAAATAAAAAGGAATTGCCTCAGTCAATGGGAAAGACTATTTTTTTCCAGAGCCCATTGACATCTTATTTTTTCACCAATATGGTGGGTAATTTGTCCATTTATGAGGCAATTTATTACAGAAATATGAACACCTGCAGTCATTAATTACCGAAATGCATTTGCTGCTTGCTAAATTGATCTATAGCTTACATGACTGCTAATTATTGAGATAAAAGCTGAGTACATAGCAGGGGTTTGCCGAGGTCCTGTAAACCAGTTCAGTAACTCCTCTTACAAGCCGAACAATTTATTTTTTTTTACTTATGCTTTTCTTTTGAACCACGTTTACTGTATTTTGTTCAAAACGTAATATGACCACAATATCTTTAAACCTCCCTCTCCCTTTTGGCGTGTACCTCCTTGCTCCTTATTTGACTGATTTAAGACAGCTGCTTTGACACTTTGTTGAATTTCCTTTCTTCTCCTTTCGCAATTGTTGATAATCCTCCTCTCAGACAGATTTAAAAATCGATGTGCAGCAGGGTAATGATGACAGATTTCCTCAATATTCAATAATAACTCTGCAGGGCTAAAAGCATTACAATGGTGTTGCGTTGGACCCCTCAAGGTTATAGACCTTGTGGCTCAGACAATGACACTGGTCATACTGCACCAGCACAATAGAGTGAGAGTAAAAGGTTGAGACCATCCATCCATCAACCAGACAGACTAAGGCCCTATATTCTCGCTGTTTGATAAGATCCATGGCCTCATAACTGATGAATGACCACTCTGTGTTTGTGTGTGGGTGAATGTATGTTCTGCATGTCAGATGCTGCATGTGCAAAAAAAAGAACAAGATGTTGTAAAAAAAAAAGAAAAGAAAAGATTATTTAACACTTCAGTGTTTCAGCCAACAATGGTCACAGACAACTATTGATTCGGCAGTGAACAAGCTAAGAAAAATCAATCAAATGAGGAAATTTATCCTCCCCTCGGTCTTTTTTAGTGCCCTGGTCTGCTCCAATCACTCATGAGAGTAGCAAAACAAAGCCATACATTCCCATGTGCATTCACCCACATCAGTCTCTGTAACCTCTGTGACGTACGGGCAAGATCCTCCGTAGTGCCTGGGCTCATTCTGATCACTTTATTCACAACCTTTCTCCCTTACTTTTGCCTGACGTGGAAATAGATCAAATGCTGCTATCAATCCAGAGATTCAAACCGCAATGTACAGTAAAAATATACATATGAAGACCATAATGGAAAACTGATCAGTCACATTTTCACGTTGTAGAGAAATGATGAATTAAAAATTCAAACACTCCTAGAAAGAAAGCACTGAAAAAATATGCAAAAAATATAAAGTGTATAAAATATTATTATAATACATAACTATATTACTATAAATATTACAATAATATATAATAATATATAAAATACACAAAAATGGAAAATTTGGACTCTGTTATTCCTTTGTGGTCTTCATATATGAAGAGTTTGTTTCCAAAATGCAATATATCCATTTTACTTATTACAAGTAAATCAGCTTTTTCTATGTTGGTGCCTATTGCATTTTGTAGAAAAACACAAACTTTGACCATGAAAAAACACACCTTATTGTATCAATTTCTAAAAACAGATTTTTGCACCATATGTAAGAAGCACAGGGCTATCGCTGTGTGGTGTTAACGCAATTTTTGTGATTTTGCCACTTATTGCGTTTTGGAAACAAACTCTTATATATATATATATATATATATATATATATATATATATAATCCTTTGTGGAAGTACATTTTTCCAAATTGCCTGATTTATACATAACTGACCTATGACTGCACCACTCCAGATCAGTAGTGCATTTGCCATGTCTGAAACTGTCAATAGCTGCAGTCACTTTGAACTGAAACTAGAATCAGTAATGTCAGTCCATTTCCATGATTTACATTTCCTCAGTCCCACTGTCCTCACTTCCTTTTCTTACCTTTTTTCTTGTCTCCCAGATGAGTGCAGCAGGAAAAGTGCAGAAGGAAAGGAAGCAAAGCTCTTAAAAATAAACAATTTTGATGTCTACATACTGTGGTCTTGGTCCCTCTGAGACACTGCAATGGCCCATTTGAGCCATTCACCCTAATGAGTGGCTCGATAATGGCATGTTCCTAACCCAATTAGCCAAAGGGGAAATCTGGAGCTAGTATTTTGTGAAGGCATGAAGTTGACACAGTGGGGATGAGACAATAAGGACTCCACTTAGGCAGTGTGTGTGTGTGTGTGTGTGTGTGTGTGCGTGTTTGTGTTCTTGTACTTGTTATGAAGTGAGAACCAGAAAAATGTTTTTCCCTGTTGAATGGGGACATTTTTGGGAAGTGAGGACATTTTTGCCTGTTGTCACAACTACAAATGCAAATTGTGACTTATTAAATAAGGTTTGGGGTAAGGTTAGAATTATGGATAGGTTAAGGTTAGGGTAAATGTTTGGGTTAGGCATATAGTGCTTATTGTTAAGATTAGGGAAAGGCTGTGGAGACACAAAGAATGAATTGAAGTCAACGTAATGTCCTCTCCAAGGTAGAAGAACAAGACTGAGTGTGTGTGTGTGTGTGTGTGTGTGTGTGCACGTGCGTGTGTGTTTGCCCCTGCTTTGACATTTGTAGAAATGCCCAAACGCATATAATGGTCAACTGAGAGAGGAAAGCAGTTCAGTTCCCCTTCCTGGATGTGAGTTATGTAGATATGAATGCAAATGACTACTCACTACCTCTCCCCTTCCCCCTTACATATCCAAGACTTGCAAATCACCCCCTAGGCCAAGAAGGAGATGCAGGGGGGCATTGGCAAAGCTAACCATCCATAAACACACAGCAGGATCACCATTCTCCATCCATCGAACTGGAGCTATTGGACGTTGGCATTTGATTTCTAATACCTTTAAATGCAAACGAGTTCGCGCAGGCACATAAAGAGAATTGAACCTGCTTTTAATGTTGTTTCACAGTTTCTTCACCGATTTTCTCTGAGTGGATTCTGGAAGAAACTCCATATATTTGGGGGAGGGAATAACCGCCAGTGGTCTTGCGGAGCCAGATTCTGTAATTTTTCTCAGTCTGAGGCTGGCTCGCTCTTCCCCGGACAGGAAACAAATTTTCATTTTGCATGAGCTGAGGCACTCGGTTATTGATGCCATAATCTCGTTATGACAGTCGCCTAGTCACCCGACAGGGCCGAGGACCTCCGGTTGAGGCGCCTATCTCGAACGACTGCTTTGCATTCATGTCCCACAAACCATTAACATAATTTAAAGCCCATTATTACCGATTTAGACTCATTCAGCCATTATTAATGCAGAGGCACAATTACGCTGCTATCATTGCAATGTAGTATGCCACCGCACTGGGAAAAGAGAGCAGAGGCTGTTAGGGTCCAGTTGCCAACTCTGAATGCTGGACTCATTTTTACTGGACCCCCCCCCAAATATTTTTAAAAATGTATGAGGGGTGTGGAAATAACCTTGAGATTTATACTCAGGCAGAAATTGTGACAGATATATTAAGATATTTTGAATATTTTCTATGTATGTCAGTGGACTGCTGTGGCAGGGAACAGTATGTAAATGCTCCACTCTTCTCTAATTCAATCATCTTTTTTTGCACAGTTAATGCTTGCATACCTTTGCTTTTACACTGTGAGGGGCATTCTGCCCAAGATATCACAGATCCATGGGTGAGAATTTGAACCAACAACCAATGGATCCTCAACCCTGTTCTGCCTGCTGGGCCTTGGTAACAGTATTATCAGTGCAAAGTATCATCTTTACCACCAGAAATGGTCTAATAGCAAAATTACAGTCAAGTTAACAAAGCTGAATTATAAATATTGTATAAGGCTTCAACTTTGTTAGCATAAAGCACCTGACTTCAACATTAATTAACTGCAGAATAATGGGGCTAAACAATTTTATTCAGACTTTGATATAAAGCACATTATCTTTGCATAATTATTTCTTTGTGACAGCACTTTTTTAAAGAGGGAGTGTTTGGCTAGATAACTTCAGTTTAATGAATTCGAGAAGCACCGCTGCTGCAATTGATGGAAAAGGTCCACCAGTTCTGAAATTCTTTACCGGGTGCCCAATGAATCAAGAGTCAAGAATTAATAAGTTTAGAATTTGAAAAGACACAAATGAAAAGTTGACCTGATCATGACCGAGACCTGATCCCTACTCAGCAGCAGGGACTTGAAGAAACAAAAGAGAGCTAGAGTGAGAGAGAGAGAGAGAGAAAAGATCTAGCCAATAGCAGCAGCGCAGTCCCGGAAGAAAGTCACGGAATGATTCTCTCAGAGACTTTCTTTTCTCTGTATAGTAATTACATCCATTTTAGCAGCGATGCATATAGTAGCACTAGTTAATCAAAGTGACATAGACTAAAAAGCTGAATCACATTATTTGCTGCCTAAATTAAAAGTGAAGAAAAGGCTCTTAAGTTAACACAGGTGAGCAGGACAGACCCCGCTGGCATGTATAGTTAAAGAGGTAATTATCTGCCTCTGATGATGAATGTGTTTACTTTTCTAAATGTCACAGCATCCTCATAAATTAAAACCTGCTTTACTCTTTCATTTCGGGATTGCACTGCAGCAAAATGAGTACGGTAATATCAATCGTATGTCCCCAGTCCAAACCAAAAACGAAAAAAGCGGAATTAAACGATTCATTGGCACCGAAATGATGAGATAATTGACGGTGCCATTACGGTAGAGAAAACACTCCGGCTAATAAATCAGGACACATGACCATTATCAATTTGGTTATCAAACGGAGTGTCTTATTCCGACGGCTTAATGATTTTAAGATGAGTATTGCCTGAATTAGGCTCGACAGGCCTTGCAGCAGAAGGTGTGATTGAATATTTCATTACCTACAGCTGTCCCATAATCCTGAAAAATTTGTGGGAAAAGAGCAAAAAGAAAGGACTAAATAAGGACATTAACACTAACAAAAATGTTTTGGTCTTTATTAACTCTTTGTATGTTTCACCACCTTTCCACCTTCAATGCACTCGTCCATCCAGCGCTGCCCGCACAAACACCATTAATGATGGGTACGGAACCCAGAGGGCCTCTTCCTGAATGTTCCACTATCCTACAAATGGCCCTCTTTCTCGGCCAGCTGGCAGGGAGGAGTGGCTGCGCAGAGGGTGAGATTAATGAAAGGATGAAGAGATGGAAGGCGGGATGGCAACGAACGAGAGAGGCACAGCCGTTTCCTGTTTGTCAGTCGAACAAAGCGTCGCACTTCGCTCACCCACCTCTCTCCCTCATTCACGGGTCTCGGCGTCCTTTCTTTCATTTCTACACAATTCTCTGACTTACCATAATAGCGGTCACAGATCAGGAAACACAGAGACACAGTCGAGGCAGTTGTAGAGAGAGTAGCTTGACAGCATATGAGGTATCAACAATCGTGAAGGAGACTTGATAGTGTCTCTATATCCCTTCTGTATAAAAAGGTATATTCTCTATGCAACTGAGTGACCTATGAGGTAAACAGAACCTGCATCATTGACTGGTGTCCTCTGAACCAATGGGCATTACTTTAATTAACAAGCAGCAAAAACTATCAGTAGGTCACGCGACATCCTCTTCCCATACAATATTTTCCATTTAACCTAGTCTCTTATGCATTCATGCATCTCCATTTGTCTGATCAGCCATTTCAGAATAGTGGCAGTCAGCAAAACAAGGCATGATACAGGCATAAATGATCTCAAACCATAACTGCGCTGCTGGATGAAATGGCATTGCATTAAATGTAACTCTAATTGTGTTTATGACGCTGAATTTATGATATCTGTAACATGGAATATTGTCTTTTTCAGAGAAGCAAATTACACAAGTGGCCTTACAGAATTTTATGGGCTGTTACTGACAAACAGATTCATTGCTTTCGGTGGTTAAGTCGCTTCCACTCGCAGTCGCAGTTGTGGTGCACTTAAAAGGCCTTTTGTTAATTTCACATTTCCGAAATGTCGCAGGGCCTATAAACGAAGAAACAGGACTTGTTGCGATTGCGTATTTTTCAACCCCATCAGTCCCTTCTGGGAGAATTTTCCTTGCCTGACACTGGCCTAATGTCATCGTAAGGAAGATTCCCAGTCTGGTAAATGTTCCTTCTAGGAGCTACGAGGCAGGAGTTAGGATGCTTCCACATAAATCTCGAGGAAGAAACCCCGGAAGTGCCCATTGCAGAAGCCTTTTTTCGGGATGCGTGGTGAATAAATGAAGAGTTTGTTTCCAAACTCAACATATCCATTTTACTCATTTTGAACAAATCAGCTTTTTTAATGTTGGCGCCTAGTGCATTTTATAGAAAAACACAAACTTTAACCATGAAAAAATACACCTTATAGTATGAATTTCTTAAAACGGACTTTTGCACCATGTGTAAGAAGCAAAGGGCTATCGCTCTATGGTATTATCTCAATTTTTGTCATTTTGGAACTTATTGCATTTTGGAAACAAACTCTTCAAATTATCGATTCTTGGATCCTCCTCTCCCCATCAGCCATGTATTGGGATTCCTTGCCACTGACATCAGCATTCAGAATATCGATGACTTTCCACTTCCCAAAGTTTCCCCACTGTACAGATTCCCAGTTTCATCATCTTTGTCTTGCATCTTTTCCAGGCCTGCCCCTACAGCTGGAGCAACATGTTGGAACAAGAAATAGGCGTAAAGAAGAAGAAGACGACGGTGAATATTGAGCAAGTGAGATAGGCTGTGAATGCGGATACAGATTAGTGGATAGGGGAGTGCAGCTAGGCTGGAGGGGAGTCACATGACACCAGTGTTTGGAACCGCTGAGGATGTGTGGCACGCGGCACATCGCTGCGCGCCCACATCTGTGACTACATCGTGTCATCTTCTGACGAGCAGATAATTTCACATAAATTCCCAAATTTTGCAAGAGGCATGTTTCAGGGAGTATTTGCTCCAAGCCTTCAGACTGCTAATGACAATACATGCCATGCGCTTGGGTGTAATGCTGCAAAAATGAACCTTAATTGCTATGAATATCAAATCAAGCTGAATCCAAGTGGGATCAAACGTCGTAATCCCAAACAGCTACTAAAATTACATGGTAAGGAAGGTGGGCATTCACATGTAATCTCCATATCTAAATGTAGGCACATAATTTAATGATGATAATAATGACTATAATAATACAAATCTCACCATTATGAATTTTAAGAGCCTAGTGGAAAAAGTACTTAAGTCACAGTTTGGACAATTCAAGTTCTGCATAAAAACCTGATGTATTTATCTAGCCAAGGCTATAAATAAAGACCCCTGTGCTAAAAGTACTCATGTCACAAAATATTCATTTTGAGAAAATCGAGGTAGTGGGCATAGGTAACTTTAAAAGATGTTTTCCAGGGGCGCCCCAGTGGCACATCGGTGTAAGCGTGCGCACCATAAAGGCTGTGTCTTTCTCGTGGCGACCGGGGCTGCGTTCCAATCCGAAATAAGATACTCCCTTCACTTCTTCCCTCCACTCGAGTGAACCCTCTGAATGACGTAGCAGGCAAGTAAGCCCTTCCCGAGCGAGGGAGGGCAATAGAAGGGACTTGCGGGATATCGGATTGGAACGACCCTCACCGCGTTTCCTCCGCATTTCGGCATTTGTCAACAAACCAACGGGAAATTTGTGTCACCATGGAGCCGACTGAGTTAGTTGCCTGTACCTTTTACCTTTTACAGTTCACGCGGAAGTGTATCGCATGTTTATGGCAAGTAGAGGACGGCGTGCTCGTTTGATTGCTGCGGCACTTGTGACTGTTTTATGGGAAAATAAAGCTGCTTTCACCCCGGACGCGAAATGAATTTTTCGCACGACAGATTACATTCAAAGTCAATGCGAAGACGCGTCTTCGCATTGACTTTAAATGCAATCTGTCGTGCGAAAAATTCATTTCGCGTCCAGTGTGAAAGCGGCTTTTAGCTCCGCAACAGTCCTCGCGGATGCTATAGGCTAGCTGCAATAAAAATGAACGTAAAGTCAAATGCTTAAAAACTAATGCGAAACCGATGCCCCTCACCCCCAAACTAAGCTATTTGCATATAACTCTGTCATAAATTACACACTACTCGAACACAATTCTTACATTTGTATGGTAATTTCCCTGCCACAATTCCCCCTTTTGCCAGCAGAAAAAAATGGCGGACGTGAAATTTTGACCGAGGGAGAATGAGCAAAGCATTCTGGGCAATATCAAAGATTGGAGGGATGTTCGTTGTTGGCTTCGTTTGAGGAAGGATAATCGAGGGCTTGAGCAAATGAAAATGCGCCCTTCCCTCCGCAAAACTGGATTGGAATGACCCTACAAATGTCAGCCATCTTACAGCTGGGATTTTTTGGGGATTCCCCCCTCGATGAACACGACGAAGCAAGCATTTTTTCGGATTGGAACGCAGCCCTGGGTACGATTCCGGCTTGGGTCATTTGCAGCATGTCATCCCCATTCTTCTCCCCAACTTTCCTGTCTCTCTCTGCACTCTAACTGTCAATTAAAGGTGAAAATCCCCCAAAAAATAATCTTAAAAAAAAAAAGTTTTCCAAGCCTTACCTCCTGATGCATGAAAATGTGACTTAAGTACTTTTACCACTAGGTTGTTCAATTATATTCCACATTTGTGTTAAATGCAAGTTTTTTTCTCATTCAGCAAAGTGTGAAACAGTTTACTTCACCTGTTTTTTTTTTTTTTTTTTTTACAAAACTGGCTCTTATATGCAAAGAAAAAAATCACAGTCCACAGTCCATAGGACACATACACACATGTAAGGTGGTTTGCTGATGAAACTCTACAGTTTCCAGGCAGAACACTGGACCTATGACTGTGCCCCTGCACCAGTCAGCCCTTCTGGGAATGCAAATTGGCCACCAGAAAAACTGTGAAGCACAACATCACCAGCCAAACAAATTCATCTGCTCAGACACAAGCCATTACACTAGAAAAATTGAATGCTAGATTTACTTAAAAAATGTTATGCCAACTGGCTCCATAAAACTGAGTGAGAAAATTTCTGATTAATTTCTTAGATTTCATGCCAAAAAAATTAATCAAATTAATTGGAAGCTGCTTAATTTAGTTGCATGGATTTTGAGCGTGATAAATGCAGATGCCGGATAACTCAAACATGTACTTCATGGTCCTAGTGTACTATAGTAGTCCCAGTATACTCAAGGACTCGTTGACTCCTGTTTCCCAGCCACACCTCACTCTTTTTCAGTCACTTTGCCCCTGTTCTGCCTCAATGAAGCAACCAAATCATTCTTAGCTAGGCCACGTACAGTATATAACTACAGTATAAAACATGCGTACTTCAAAGAGACCAGTGCACAATACACAGATTTAAGTAATGCCTACATATGTTTTCAAAGCCTTGTGGTGTGGCAGAACTGAATTTGAGTGAATCACTGAGTCATTGGGCAACAAAAACAAGAAAGCAAAATTAGATTCAGTCTGTGCTAAGTACTAAGTCATGGGTCATGTGTGTGCAAGTGTGTGTGTCTGTGAGAGCATGCATGCGTTTCTCCCTTTATGTCTGTGTGCGTGTGCGCGTGTGCCTGTATGTGAGTACACGTGTGTTTGTGTGTGAGTGTGCTCCAGTTAGAGTTAAGAAGCAAAAATCTGTTATTGATATTATTGAACTGCCACCATATAAAGGCGAATTTGGCAAAAGAGCTGTCATTAATTTTGATGCTGGCGACAAAGGCTTAAAATGTTCTCCTGGCTTAATTCTTTTGCTGACTGCATGCTTATCGCTGGCGGTCAGGGGTTTAAGCTGTCCATATGATTACCATTTACTGCCGCTCTAGTTAATAAATAAAGAGACCTTCGCTTTTCCAACTGTGTGTGGAGTTTTCGGATTTCACAGTCATGGCAGATGCCATGGTTTTAATATTCCCTGGCACATGGCACCGGAGATATACCACTGTGACTGACTGAGCAGGCTCAAATGAGTGGTGCTTAGGAAGAACTTGCGATGAGATGACAGTAATTTTGACAATGTGTCACCCCACACACACTTGACAATGTGTGTATGCCTTCATGTGAGCTGAATCATTGAAGTCAAAGCTAACGTTTTGTTTTTGTTCAGTTAACCAACCCATCAGTGCTGTGACTAATTCATATTGATGTACAGATGCAGAGAACATTATGCAGTGCTTCTTTTTGGCTACGGGCCTGAGGGAATAGAACATATGGGAGACGGGGAATTCTGACTGACCCCAACAAGGTGTACAAATTTTGGGGAAGGAGGGGGGGTGGTCATATGGGGATCGTGTTGTCAACTTGATGCTAGTAGTACATATACACGCAAATGTACGCCCTCAGCTACCACACAAACACATACACAAACACACTTACACATATGCATCCTTGTACTTCTCTCATTGTGAGGACATTACATAGATTTCCATTCATTCTTTGCATGTCTCTTTAGCCTTTCCTTAATCTTAACAATAAGCAATGCATGTTTAACCAAAACCCTCACCCTAACCTTAGCCTATCCCTACTTCTAACTTTACCCCTAACCTTAATTAGTAAGTCACAATTTGCCTTTGTAGTTTTGAGGACATGCGAAAATGTCCTCACTTCTCAAAAATGTCCGCTCTCTGCAGAAAAAATGTTTTCTGGTTCACATTTTGTAGCACTTAAAATAACACACACACATACACACACGCACACACACACACACACACACACACACACACACACACACAAACATTTCCAGTACCACAGAGCACTAAATCTCAGTGCTTTACTAAGACAACTTGGACCTCTTCCACTATAGTATAAATGTGAATGTGGCCACAGCAATTATCTAATAGACAAGAGCCGTGCCTTCTTGCATTGTGCTCTTTGCACTGTTTGACTCTCATGTTTCCTCGTGCTGCAGAGGGGATTCTAACTCATTGCAAAATGCTTCCGGCTGTTACATACAGCAGACAAATTTGCAAAGGAACGAGCAGCCTCTGATTTTTGATATGGGGGGGCACGAGGGGTTATATTCTCCACAGAGAGGCTCTGGAGTCTGTCACAGCAAGACAGGGTGCTCATTGAGACCAAGTCCAACCTCTCAGCTGCCATTACCATACAGGTGAAACCAGCTGTTGACATTTTGCTTTGACATCTGAAATATTTACCGTGCACTTATCAACAAAGGCTTCCACAATGGGCAAGCTCCCCAGTTAGTACCCTTAACAAACATTTAATAAATAAATAAATAATCCTTTTTCTCCAAAGGTCTTTTTTTCCACTTTTTATTTTTTTTTGGATTTTCTTACAAAGAATGTGAAGTAGTCTTCACTCAAAAGTTCCTTTGCATGATAGTGCCACTTAAGCTCTGGATTTAAATCCTCGTCTCCTTTAATGATGCATGCCACTGTCTGCCAATCTGACACATGGACTGCTTTTGAAATGTCATGAATGAATTTACTGGCGCAGAGTCGTCAAATAAATCATGCGTTATTTTGCGCGGGGTCTCAACTTTCAAAATATGAAATGTTAATCTCTTCTCTTTTTTTTATGGCAGGCTAAGGTTTCTATTGGAATTAGATACATGCGCTAGTAAATGCAATCGTTGTAACGATGTTTACCAGTAATCACACTGTAATAGAAAATTGTATGAACACTGCAGTAAAATTCAAGTTTGTAAAGCCAGTATTCTTGCCAGATTTGGACAAACACACCTCCATACACACACGTTCGCATACAGTGACTCAAACTGGAAGAAACCATTTGTTTCACTAGTGGTCAGTAAGATTAATCTCCCTGCCAGGAGAGAAGTTGAGGTGCTTTAGTGGAAGAATCTAATTTGTTTCTGGAGCTCATGGGTCCCCATTAATGTCTGTGGCCCGGTGATCCTGGCCTCGCACTCTGTACTGCAGCCGCAGATGGCGGTAGGGGGGATGAGGTGGCTGTCTGCGCTCTAAGGATTGATTACGGGGCCTTCTGACCAATGACGAACCTCCTTTGAGATGGGGAGTATGTAAGAGGAGACTCTGGGAGAGAAATGGATATTTTATAATCCTCAGGTGCCAACGGTAAGACTGAACATGATCTGAAGTACCATTAGCAGCTGCCAAATCCATTGGTGTGTGTGTGTGTGTGTGTGCGCGTGTGTGTGTGCGATGTGTCTGCGCTTGTGTCTGTGTATAGTATGCATATACTTGCATTTGAAGAGTTTGTTTCCAAAATGCAATAAGTGGCAAAATTACAAAAAATTAAGATAATACCATATAGCGACAGCCCTGTGCTTCTTATGGTGCAAAAATCTGTTTTTAGAAATTCACACTATAAGGTGTATTTTTTCATGGCCAAAGTTTGTGTTTTTCTATAAAATGCAATAGGCACCAACAAGGAAAAAGCTGATTTACTGAAAATGAGTAAAATGGATGTATTGCGTTTTGGGAACAAACTCTTCATATTTATATATGTAGGGAAGTTGATGATGAGGATAATAATTCCTCTGTAGACCGTAGAGTTTGGTTGGGTAGGTTCACAGCACAAAATCGCTAATCTAATTACTATATTCTCATTCAAAAGACAAAGTGGAAAATCCACCTGAGGGCTCTGTGTTTGCATTGCTCACTTTGTGTCTCATTGCTACCCGCAGAGATTTGCTTTAACTGCTGATAGTTATCATAAACAAACACCCACAAACACAAAAACACACTCCCATCCTCACGCTCCGAGGCGGCGATTAATCTCCAGTCTGTGCTCCACAGAGATTGGCCAGTCTCTCTGAGCCACCATGTCCTTCGCCCAGCCCTGAGCATGCTCACTTGCGTTTAGGAAGGTAGTGACATCAGCTGCGGTTTTGGCAACACAGTTTTGGCTCACGTCTCCGTCAGTAAGGGAGGCCACAGCCTCCTTGGATTTGGTTTAATCTGCTCAGGGGTGCGCGTGGACGCTTTGAGCCAATGTTTGGGTGTTACTGGCAGGCCAAGGTACCTGCTGGCAGTCCACAGCTGGTGGCCATGATCAGTTACACGAACACGCTTTCTTTGGACCCGAGCTGCAGCTTCGCTGGCCAACGGTGGGGACTTTGATACCCATCAGCCCATAAGAGAGAACCAGGGTTTATCTCCCTGGGAATATGGGCCAAGAGTGGATCAGCTGAGGGACATTGATAAGGCCGATCAGCGGAGGGACTGTGCCAAGAGGCCGATGACAAGCTGGAGGCCTGTCCCCATCCATCAATCAAACTGCCTGCCACACCACCAGAGACCAGAGCAAAGGACGTGCAGAGAGACTTGCAGGGGAGAAGAGAGTGAACAGCAGGGGACAGAGGACAAGATGAAAGAAGAGGTGTGATAGGAGAAGAGGGGCAGGAGGATGAAGACTACAAGTGCGGGAAAGTTATCGGAAAAGGAGAGAAGCACTCATGGCAAAACATGGCGTCACCAAGAACAACGTTTATTTTTCCTTTCTTATTTCTCATTAATAAGTGCACAGGCTGAAGAAAGGTATTTGTCCCATTTCATCACACACACACACACACACACACACAATCACAGCGAATACACATTTCTGCTGGCCTTTACTTTTATTGCTGTAATGAGGAGCAAGCACACATCTGGAATAAAGCAGGACACGGAAATTTCGAGAGATCATGGCTGCTCAAGATTGCCAGCTCCAGGGCTTGAAAATACACCAACTGTGGCTTCTCGTGCACTGATGCAGGCCGTTAAAGCTGAGTGAACACTGCCTCAGAAACGTCTCTTCAAGAGAAACCGAACAAGATCAAATGCTTTTAAGACCGAGATGTATTACAGCTGACACAAAGGATGATACTTGAGAATGGCTGCTTGACCCAGGCTATGACCTGTGTTTGATCGTTTCGTTATTCAGAGGTCAGGGAGACTGGATTGCCCCCAGGGGCTATCAAAGAGAAGAAGAGAATGGAGAGTGGATTAACACTGGGTAAAAAGATCCAATCAAAGCCAACCCAACGATCTAACAAGGATCATTAATATTACAAGATTTCATAATGGCTTTTTACACAACTTTGAAAGCATATTATCATTATTATTCTTATCCTCCGCCACAAAGTGCGACGGGAGATATCGGATTGGGGTCCATCTGTCCATCTGGGCCACAACTGGGACAAGATTTCTCTAAAGCTCGATGCGTGAAATTTTCTATGCTTAATAAACTACTCATGATCAATCTTGAGTTCGAAAATGGATGTCGAAGCATTTTTTTTTTTTTTTTACTGAGTTATGGCCCTTAGTTGTGCCGGGGGATAGTGATGACATTGCCGTCTTGTTATTATTATTATTTTTAAATTTTTCATTATTATTATTATTTTTTATTATTTATTTTTTTTATCAGCTGCGACGGTGTCGGCTGGTATTGTTTTCACCTTTTGAGCAGTAGCATAGCCAGAACTGAAAATTGGGTAAGCCTGTTGACTTGTTTTGATCATTCTTCCTTAGTAATAATACGTTCGCTCCAAAAACACTACGCACTATCAAGTGTTGCTAGTTCTCCTCATTAAGGTAAGAGGACCAACATTCATTTGGATGCATAATTTGGTGCATTTGAATCAGGATTATTCAAAATTGTGAAAAGCTGCTTCAAGTTTTTCCCTTTGATTTAATTTGAACAATTTAAATAATCATGAAATGCAGGTTAGGTCACCTTATGTGCAAAAAAGGTTGCGCGGAAGTTTCAGAACAGTATACCTTTCGTAAGGCATAGGCCTACTTATGAGTCAATTATTTTTCTACATTGAATTTAGCCTATTATTTAGTCACCCTCAGATTGCTTTAAGAAAGTAGCAGTGTCGTTAATTGCCAATGGATTATTCGTATAATTGGAAAATGTGTTAATAAAGGAAAACGACTGAGAACAGGTCAGCACTTTTTTTATCAGTTAAAAGAGGAGTTTTTTATCCACGCTATTTTCAGTTCTGGCTGCGCCACGGCTAGTGAGTTTGTGGGTGTGTGTACGTGTGTGTGTGCGTGTGTACGTGCGTATGTGCATCATTGTGGCAGAATGAGGTCCTGGAGAGTGGAGATACCCATTGTAGTGGGAACTACCACAGAAGTGGTTTGGAGTACTTTGTCAGGCGTTCATATCAGTCTATCAGTCTAACAGACTGACTGTCTATCAGTTTGTTTGTCAAACTGTGGACAGATTTTTTCACTGACATAGTGTAACAACTGAGAATAATAATAATAATAATAATAATTTTGTCTCAGGGATGTCTCACATTAGCATGCGTTAGTAAAGATAAAAATCAAAGGTTACTGCACTTTTTTTGATGAAAGCTTGAATGGGCAGTGTTCAGTCATTCTATAAGAATACAAATATTATCATATGATTCAAATTCCCTAAATTACTATTATGGCTGAATGACAGTCTGAGACTGCCGCTAACGAAAAGTTCTTAACTCAGAATGATGCTTTTAATGATACCTAGGAATATCAGTTAGTACAAGATGTTTGCTGGGAGGAGTCATCCTAAAATGCTCCCAATCTGTTACATGAAGTCAAACAGAACTTTCCATCTGTGGTAGAGATGAAAAAGGCCATGTTATGGAGGTGAAAATGGAGGGAAAGAGCAGTACAAAACAGGTGAAGGCACACTCCAGATACAGAACTCCAGCTGCCAAAATGACAGGACTTCTCAAGTATAACATTCACTTTTTATCTGTTTAATGGGTTGGAAAGCACAAGGTCTGGCTGTCACTCGGAAATCTGGATCTTGCACTTTTCCCTTATTTTCGTTGTATGAAAAACGCTGACAGAGGAAGATTGGGTAGTTATGGGAACAGCTGTTTTGTGCCCGTTTTTGAGAATAAAGAACAAAAAAAAAAAACAAGACAAATTACTAACAGATGTGTTCTTGATGTTCAGGCAGGCTTACAAGTGTTGCAGATTAGACCCCCCCCCCCCAACATTTGTTTTGAATATTTTTTGTTTTAGTCAGTGTCTCGACCAACATCTGTACTTTGCCCTTACAGCTCAGACTAAATCTCTAGGTACCTTCTTCAAACTTTTAATACTTTTAAATGAGGAAGTTTGAGGTCAGGTCGCTTTTCTAGGAACAATCACCGAAAATGCACTGCTCACCATTACCCATTCATTGAACGCCGTGTTTCCGAATCTGGGATCTAACTACAGTATCGAGGCAGAGAACTCAGGTCCGATGGTAACTTCACTGTAGCCCAGCATACTGTCAATAATGACAGTGCCCATGGATCTATTGATTGATCGCTTTCTGTTTTATGAACCGGCTGGTGAGGACACCCATTTAAACGGTCCTTTCAGAGATAAATTGCTTAGCTAATTGCACTTAAATCACCCCAGGTGCCAGCGTAGGCCCTTGAGGTTGGGGTGGTGTGGGTAGACATTTTCCCTGCACCAGTGCAGACACTGTATCATAAACTACCCATGCGTCACCTCCCTGTTTGTCCACCAGCCATATAGGACATCATTTGCGAAGGTGCTTAATGTTATGACTAACACAACGTAGCATCCAAGAGAACCCCCCCCCCATACTCAGGCCACAGCAGGGGTCAGGAATGATTTTCAGCACTGCTGCGACGTGTCTGCGGCTCGAGCAGATCAGCGCGACAGGCTCAGACGAGCGAAGAGGCAGCAGAGCGCCGTCACAGCGTCAAGGAAACAAGGTCTCGACCCCCGACAAAGGAGAACTTGCTGCGGAGAACTGAACCATCTGTGGTTTCATTTGACAAAGTCCCATTTTCGGGGGGGGGGAGGGGGGTGGAAGTGTCTAGCAGAGAGTGTGGGCTCTGCCAAATATCGTTTCCCGTTCTCTGTGTCCCTTTTCTCCTCGTAATCACTCCAGCGGACTGTCATCGCAAGCAAAAACTGCAGTCGCCTAAACCAATGCTTCCTCCCCTCTCTCCCAGACTCAACAGCTAATTATCTACATCACTCCACTGCCTGTTTTATAATGTAAATAAAACCATTCCGAGCAATTACACCAACAATTAATATCAGTATACTGAGTCAAACTCTGCATCTTTCCCGGAAATACTAAGCAGAAAAAAGAACCTTGGTCTTCTAGACACGATGTTGGTATTTCAGTCATGTAATCGGCATTGTGACTAATTTGTTCAGGAGGGGAAAAAAATCTGCAAATGGCTTGAAAATATTTTTAATTAAAGAAGATAAAAATAGGGACAGTGGGAGATTGATCATGGTCATAATCATGGTTCGGAGATGGCTCTTACGGAAACACTGATACAGGTGAAAACGATGAAAAATGATGCACTTTCATGCGAAGCGTCACAGGGAACAGAGTCATCCCTGATTAGAATTAATGAATGTTCCGGAAATTTCCAGTCAGCCTTCGCAGGAGTCTTCTGGTGTAGCTCGTGTTCCATCTTTTTTCTCCCCCTTTTTTCCCTCCTTTTCTTTAATAAGTCATCGTAATTAAACGCCACAGACAAAGAACTCACACTCCTGCTCTCACCAAGCACCTTTTTTAGTGCTGAAGAGCCAGAGGGGTGGAGGGAGGGGGATGTTGCCGGGAAACACTGAGAAACATGTGATGAATTGGGCTCCCCTTTCGTGAAAACGAAGTGGGAGAAGTATGCGTGTGTGTCTGAATGCGTGTGTGTGTGTGTGTGTGTGTGTGTGTGCTGGAGTGTGGGTGTGTGCGTGTCAGTTCGCATGGATGTGTCAGCGTAGGTGTGGAAAAGCTTGCCGTAGCACAAGGGGATGGCTGGAGATTTGACGTGGCGATGATATGACTTTTTCGGGAAGGTGGGCGTTTCGCGTTCGGCAGAAAAATCGCGTACAAAACAATCGCGGCTTCACCACCTGCTGCATCCTTCATCTCGCTGAATGAACGTCGTTATCATTTGCTCAGCACCATTTTAGCCTTTTACCCCTGGCTACATCTGAGAAAAAACCGAGTAGAAATGGCTACACAAATCATGACAGCAATGCAAAATGAGCGTTTGGAACACTTGGCAAGCTGTGACAATTACCCATGAGCAACCATCCAATGCTGTTCCAGCAAAGTAGTCCAGCTCAAAACCATAAGCAATACAAACCCATGTCCTGACACCACACATCTCAATGTCCAACAAATCATGTTGAGGGACAAAAAAATCATACAAGGAGAAAATTTATTTGTATGGTGAATGAAACAAGCAGACAAAATGGGCTGTCCCTACTGTACTACCACATGTGACTATCCTTCATTTTCAGAACACAGATAACTGGGGTTAAATTAAGCACTTTGCCTTTTACAGCTGTGCAACTGTTTCTAGCTATAAATTGGCTCTCTGCAGACTGTGTACACAGAGCTGGCTCAGCCCCTACTGTATACTATGACAACTATATTTTAGGCTTGTTAGCAAAATGACAGCCTCATATGTGAAAGAAATGTGGGTTTTTTTTTTCCCTCCATTGTGAAATATGAAACTGCAGATTGCAAGAGTGACTTCCTTTGAATGAAGACTCAATTGTCATCCATGTTAAAACTTATCTCTTATTTTAAATATATAAGGCCTCCAACCATTCAGGTGTCCAGGCCCATTTGCATTTGTTAGAATACAATGATCTTAGCCTGTCAACTAGTTGCCAGACCACTATCTCAAATTTTTTTACAAAGTAATATATTTTAGCCAAATTAATGACCTTCAACAAAGAATTATGTTAACCCACTCAACTTATATTCAAACATTTATCATAGCACCCTGTTTTTGCATTTGGGCATCTATTTGCAATATTGCATACATATATGCACAGTCCACTGACTCCTCAAATAATCACTTCTCTGTGTTACTGCATTAGGTTTTAGCTTTCTTTTACTTCTGCTTATGTAAAACACAACAACCTGTCTCTACGAATGTATCGACTGGTATGTAGCTCATTGCGCATATTGCATTACTGAAACCCTTCACCAGCAAACACAGAACAACTGTGATCCATGAGTTGCCTACATTGCAAACACGGATGCTGTCAGTAGCCCAGTATGAGGCACAAAGATGGTGAATGCTGCACATTGAGTATTCGGAGAAGTGCAAGGGGTGGAGTGAGTGACAGAGTCACAGAGACACCAAAATCACTGAGAGGCTAGATGTGCATGCAGAATGGAGCTATTAACTACTTTCATAGTTCAGCGTTTTCTCTTATTCACTGTTTTTTTTTCTCTTTCACGGTCCTCCAGCAGTTTCTTTGTACCTGTTTTTATTGTCCTTACGTCGTTTCTGTGACGACCTGCGCTGGGGGGGGGTTGATATTGTTCAATGGAGTCATTGGCCCTTTATTGTTATACAAATATGACGCCGTTAGAGAGGAAAGTCGCTGCCTTTGACAGCTGATCATAACAGATAACGCGGCCACTGTAATCAACCAGACAATAATGAATATTAACGAGCGAACCCTCCTTCGGTGGAAAGGCACGGGTTGATGAACACGCTTGACACTGCTGGCGCGTGTAGCACGAGAGAGGTCACTGTGTCAATTACGATACAATCCAAGAGAGAGGGATCGGCCAAACGATCTCCTCGTGCGTCCACCGATAGGCTACCCGGAGATAAAGACCGGGCAGCATCTCCTTTCTCCATAGCCAGATAGCCTCTCAACAATGCAAGTTTACGCATGCGGGGTTTAATACTGTATATCGGCTCTTAAGGAGTTTTTTATAAACTAAACATTAGGGGGCCAATTTCAACTTGTTATTCTTGTTTTGTGTAAGCCCATGGAGTGGGCAATGAGGCCGCGTCTGGCCCACTAGAGATGTTGCAAAGGCAGAGTGAGGTAGTCCACAGAAATAAAATGGGCCGTTTAGATTAAAGAAGATCAACGCACTGGAATACGGCTCCATCACTGTCTTGACTACTTTAATTTATTGCCTCTGCCAAGGAGGTTATGTTTTCACCACTTTGTTGCTCGCCAAAATCGGCAAGTATATCAGTCTGTTGCGTTAGACGTCTGGTTGTCTGTCAGTTCGTTAGTTACGCACACTTTTGCCATTTATCCTGCACCAATCCTAACAAAACAGTTAGCATAGGTTACTCGCCACAGACTTATACTTTTTTAAGTTTCTATGTCAAAGGTCAAGTTTAAGGTCACAGAAAAGGTCAAAAACACACTTTGGTTGATGACCTCATTGTACTGGGTGGAATTTCAGCAAGTCATTGTTCAATGAACAATCTTTTTATTTGTTTTTGTTTGTTTGTTAAGAAGATAACTCAAAAAAGTTATGAATAGATAGGCAAGAAATTTGGTAGGATGGTAGGTGGTAGTCCAAGGATGAGTTGATTCAATTTTGGAAGTGATCCGGAACATATTACGCATTCTAGATCTGGAAGAACCAATAATAATGACATATGGCATGGTGGAAGTATGCGCCCTACCGAGTGCCCTTCCAATTTATTTATTTATTTATTTATTTATTGTACAGTTGCACCATCTTTCTTATCCCTAGGGAAACATAAGGCATCACATTACTGCCGTCCCTAGGGGCAAATCTGGTAGGCCGGTCCGTAACTTCACCATTAAAAATGGTGCAATGCAGAACCAAATCTCAAGATAAAACCTGAACACAAAGAGAAAACACACTAAGCACCTAAATGTGCCCTTTTCATGTTTGAAATGTCCATTGTTGCATTCATTGCATCTTGCTGCAAATGTCTTCGAAAATACTTGGGTAGAAAAAAAAGCAGTAGGCTTCCAGGCTACCAGTTGATATCGTTTTGAGTCTCTTTCAGCATTTCAATTTGATTTGTCACAGAAAAAATTTTAAAAACAATAGACTTGTTGATTCTGTCAGAATCTAAATCAACTCAAGACTATCACGCTTCTATTTACCCAAGATATTTGATTATGAAATTTATGGTCACCTGACAATTAAATGATCTGCATCTCTAATTGGAAGTTTGTGGGTAAACCTGTTGAAGCACTGCAGTTCATAGTTTTGTGGATCTGTTCCACAGTTTTTCCAGGTATTTGTTCGAACGGTATTGAAAATCTGGTCTTTTATCCTGAAACTGGTTAAATGGTCGACCGCGCCGCATCGTTTCAATGGTTTTCACAAGTATGCAGAGAAACATCTCCCACACCCCGTTACGTTGGTTGTACTGTAAAAGCAGTCGTCGGAGTGCCTACAGTCTCCCCCTGCTGTAAAAATTCGGAACTCCGCATTGAACCCATATTTAGCGCGTAGCGTACACCACCCACCTTATTTGTTTCATATCTGTTCCAGTCGTAATGACTGACGACAGTGGAAGGAAAGTACGTCTTTTTAACTATAAATAGGAACAAATGTCTCCTTTGAACACTTTAGTCAATCGCCAGTATTGCGTGAGTCTCTCACGCGTAATGGTAATACTCACACACTCTTAAGTAGTCATTGATATTTGAGTGTTTCGCAGACCTCCACACGAACATTATGATACGAGAAATATCCGCCTTTAAAGTCGAAGGCGTCTTCGTTTTAAATTTCTAGTAGAAGTATTAATATACGGCATCACACAAATATTTAAACAGTTATGGGAGCAGAGTAGTTACTCTTAATGGGGTAGACTAGTAGTTGATTGATAAAAAGACGGGGACTAAGTCGTGTTGTGTGCGCGCGTGTGTATGTCTGTGTGTCCGTGCGTGCATTTCTGTATGTGTGTGTGTGTGTGTGTGTGTGTGTGTGTGATTTATTAATTGACAACGCAAAAAAAAAAAAAAAAAAAAACTGGATTATACGGTTGTTTGCGCACTGCAGAGCAGCGCAGTTGGGATAAAGTCTCTTACGAGAAAACAACACTGCATGAACGGACCCGATGCCTCCAAATTGTCAACCAACGCACAACCCCCTGAAGTGTTGAAAGCATACGGGATAATTACAGCAGTTAAATGCTGAAACTTAGTTTTGATGACTGATTAAGTTTGGCAAAATACTGGCCTTTTTTTTTTCCCAAAGAAATACAAAAAAGACAGAAAAACAAGAGTTCAGTGTCTATTCTAACCCTGGCCCGCATATCGCAAGCATGTCCATCTTCCCAAGGCGCAAACTGGCATAGTGTCGAGGGATTTTGCCGGGGGGAATGAAGGAGGAAGAACGGTCTACTGGGATTGAAATACAAAAGAGAGAACAAATCTAGAACTCTTTACAGGAAAAGTTTCTTTTCTCTGATTTGTTTCTTTGAGGAGTGAAAATGAGCAATACGGCGCAGCGCAATATCCGTCACCCAGCAAATGCGCACCCATTTCCCCATAACCGCAAAGGGACTGAGTTGATCAGAAGATCCAGAGGTAAATGAGTAATGAGGGGGAACGGAGTCAACGGGAAGAGACATTTTGCTAAAAGAGATAGGTACGTGCCCGCACCGCCCACACCCGCCGCCTCTTCTACCCACTCCACTCCAAAAATGTATAAATGAATAATACTTTGGAATATAATTAAACGCACTTTGCTCGCGTAAATCATTTACAAAATTTTCATGCAGCTGAGCAATTAATTTTAATTGAGTAGGCCTGATGGGCTGTTCATGTTTGCGTATTATTCAATTCCCCAGAGCCTATTTCTGAAATAAAAATAATTACAATTTCTCGTGTATTTAATATCTCCAACAATAATTAGCCCACACGTTTGTTTATGCATTCGACACGCAGTAGATCAGCGACAGCACAACGAGGCTGAGTGGCAACACTGTCAATTCCCGGCAAGGTAACTACCAGAAAAGGCACCTTGGACAGCGACAATACTGCACTACAATGAGGCGCGCAAGTAGAGCACCTTGCGATCCTCTAAACTTACTGTATGGTTGCAATGCTGATGGTCCCTATTGGTATTTTAGTTTTTAATCAGTTATATTTGCCTGCTCCATTTCGCACACGTATCGTGAATCACAACAACTTGAGAAGCTCGGGCGCATATCACTAGTTCACGTCGTAGAAGTTTAATATTAAGCTCAGGCTACTCAGCTGTTTATGGTCATGTCATTACTTACGTATCCAAATGAAACGAGACATAATTCACCTTGCGTATTCAATCTTGTATTATACGCTTTAACATCACTTTCACGCCATATGCAAATACGAGTGGTTGATAGAAAAGATAGGATAATGTTCCTTGCGAATAGCATGCAAATGAGATCAAGATTTACCTCCCGAAAGTTTGAAGTCCCAGAAATACTGCGTCCGCGGTCTCCATTCAAATGACTTCGAAGTATGACCAACAATTCCACTGTCTTGATTTTGACAAGTTCGATGTTTTCATAATATCACCAAGAAAGACGTACAGGTTTTTCTAAGAGATTTGTGAGGAAATATTCATTCAAAATATATATATTTTTTATGAAGAGAATAGTCGTCAGGGAAGGCAGCAAAGAATAAACCCGCTTTGACGGAACAATTCCAAGTTTAAACGTTGAATTAACATCCAAGCATTTTCAAAAATGTCAAGACTATTATCCAAGTTTGACAGTCCATAAAGAAATCGGTGGTTTGACTTAATATTTTTTATAAACTATGGCTGAAGGTGAATTATTTTGTTTTAAATCCAAATCGTTCAGGTGTGATGTTGCCTTGATATTTCCAATTATTCAGATAATTGAGAAAATGCATCGATATTCAGTTTAAGGTCCAACAACGCTACACATCAGCGGCGACTGTCAGTCCTCTGATTCCCTGGCGCACTTTCCAGCGATACTTTAACTCCCAGCTTTGGAGTCTCCTTGCCTGTATGTCTCTGCTCTGAAACTGGATTCAGTCTTTGTAGCCCAGGGGTTCGTCACAAAAGCATATATCCAGCAGCTCCCTCCCTCCCCCCGTCCCTTGCTCAGTCGAAGCAGTGCGTGGGTCACACACTGAAGTGAATGAGACACAGCAAAGGGGGGGGGGGGGCCGTATGGGAGAATACTGTGAGTGCGTGCGCGTGTGTGGGGAGGGAGAGAGAGAGAGAGAGAGAGAGAGAGAGAGAGAGAGAGAGAGAGACGATGCCCAGCTACGCAGAGGCACACAGTGGCGTAGAGCCGGAAAGGATTAGACTACCGTTGGGGATCAACTCGTCATTGTTTTCTGTGGAGACACAGAGGCATGTGCTGTCTGATGGCCAGATGGACACACGCAATCAATCATAAAGCAGGAGAAAGCAGAGATTATTATTATTATTATTATTATTATTATTATTATTATTATTATTGCTGTTGTTATCATTTTGCACGTGTTATACGAAATGGTAACGTAACCTTTGAAATGGAGTTAATGGCACAGCCAATCGAGGCTTATGGTTCAGAGACAGGTACCGGCGCATCCGCAATACGAGGTAATCTCCTCTGTCAACGTCATGCAATAATATGGTGTGCCGTTCCGGGGGTTTACCAGCATGTTTCTACTGATTTGGGATAGACAGAAAGACAGATAGATAGATAGTGTTGCACCTCAGAAAAGCCCTTCCAGGGATGGGGGCTTTAATATAAATTTGTAATCATATTGTCCATCATGTATACAATATCACTCATCACTTATATCTGCCCGCCCACAGCCTGCTTATGAAAAGGATCTTAAGCCACTTTTTTGTCAGAAATGTAAACATGGTCTCTGATTAAATAAAATATCATGTGAAATACGTTCACACATGTCGCAGGGAAGCTACAAAAAGTTAAGATAAATAAATAAATAAAATACATAAATGTTTTCTCACGATTTTATTCTGTCTTGGCCACTTCTCATACAATTCAAATTCAGTTAAATGAGCAGTGATTTTAATTGATTTGGATGCGAGCTTAATGTTATTCTAAGTCTCTGATATTGTGGATAACACATTATTGCAAATTTCAGCACTGAAGTTGTGACAAGCATTTTTTTGTCAATTCATGCTGTGGGAAACACATTTATAAATACTTGCACACCTTCTTTGGGTGGGAGAGGAGTGATGCTTGTTGTCCCGTGAAAGTATTCTGACAGGTTCTCCTTTTAATGTCACATTCAACTTTCAACCTGTGAGGCGCAAAACAGGGCCACGTTATGGAGTTTCTTGTCACAGCATTTCAAGGCACATTTCAAACTGACACCCTTGCTTACAGGACTAGCATGTGACCTCTAAGCAAGCAGTGTTGATGTGTGAAAAACTTTATCCAGATTGAGGAGGTGAGCATATGGCACTATCTACCTGACAATGCTGCAAAAGTAAAAAAAATACTAACCATCACATTGTCTTTAATTCCCTATTTCTGCAATGGTCAACGTGACTCTCTCATTATTTGGGGTCCCAGAGACCCTACACCATGCATGTAATAATAATAACAACAACAATAATAATAATAATAATAATAATAATAATAATCAAATTGTTGAATTCCTTTTATTTTCCACTAAAACAGTGTTTCCTTTTCTTGTAATATTAAAACACAGCATACAGAAAATGATTATAGTTCTATCCTCGCCAATGTATTTCAGAAGAGGGCAGAAATAAGCAACTGACCATAAATCACTATTATACCAAATGGAAACACTTTGTGTTTCATATTGTAAATGGTCAACACATAAAAACAATATTCTTAGGCACAGAAATCTATACTATCTACAAAACCAGTGAAGTTGGCACGTTATGTAAATCGTAGATAAAAACAGAATACAATGATTTGCAAATCCTTTTCAACTTATATTCAATTGAATACACTGCAAAGACAAGATGTTTAATGTTCAAACTGAGAAACTTTATTTTTTTTTGCAAATAATCATTAACTTAGAATTTAAAGGCAGCAACACATTGCAAAAAAAAGTTGGCACAGGGCCTTTTACCACTGTGTTACATCACCTTTCCTTTTAACGACACTCAGTAAACGTTTGGGAACTGAGGAGACCAATTTTTGAAGCTTTTCAGGTGGAACTCTTTCCCATTCTTGCTTGATGTACAGCTTAAGTTGTTCAACAGTCCGGGGTCTCCGTTGTCGTATTTTACGCTTCATAATGCGCCACACATTTTCAATGGGAGACAGGTCTGGACTACAGGCAGGCCAGTCTAGTACCCGCACTCTTTTCCTCACGGAGCCATGCTGTTGTAACACGTGCAGAATGTGGCTTGGCATTGTCTTGCTGAAATAAGCAGGAGAAAAAAAGACGTTGCTTGGATGGCAACATATGTTGCTCCAAAACCTGTATGTACCTTTCAGCATTAATGGTGCCTTCACATATGTGTAAGTTGCCCATGCCTTGGGCACTAATACACCCCCATACCATCACAGATGCTGGCTTTTGAACTTTGCGCCTATAACAGTCCGGATGGTTCTTTTTTCCTCTTTGGTCCGGAGGACAGGACGTCCACAGTTTCCAAAAACAATTTGAAATGTGGACTCGCCAGACCACAGAACACTTTTTCCACTTTGCATCAGTCCATCTTAGATGAGCTTGGGCCCAGCGAAGCCGGCGGCGTTTCTGGGTGCTGTTGATAAATGGCTTTCGCTTTTGCATTGTAGAGTTTTAACTTGCACTTGCAGATGTAGACGAACTGTAGTTACTGACAGTGGTTTTCTGAAGTGTTCCTGAGCCCATGTGGTGATGTCCTTTACACACTGATGTCGGTTTTTGATGCAGTACCGCCTGAGGATCGAAGGTCACGGGCATTCAATGTTGGTTTTCGGCCTTGTCGCTACGTGCAGTGATTTCTCCAGATTCTCTGAACCTTTTGACGATATTACGGACCGTAGATGATGAAATCCCTAAATTTCTTGCAATAGCTCGTTGAGGAATGTCGTTTTTAAACTGTTCGACAATCAGCTCACGCATTTGTTCACTAAGTGGTGACCCTCGCCCCCATCCTTGTTTGTGAATTACTGAGCATTTCAGGAAGCTGCTTTTATACCCAATCATGGCACCCACCTGTTCCCAATTAGCCCGTTCACCTGTGGGATGTTCCAAATAAGTGTTTGATGAGCATTCCTCAACTCTCTCAGTCTTTTTGCCACTTGTGCCAGCTTTTTTGAAACATGTTGCAGGCATCAAATTCCAAATGAGCTAATATTTGCAAAAAATTACAAAGTTTACCTGTTCGAACATTAAGTAACTTGTCTTTGCAGTGTATTCAATTGAATATAGGTTGAAAAGGATTTGCAAATCATTGTATTCTGTTTTTATTTACGATTTACACAACGTGCCAACTTCACTGGTTTTGGGTTTTGTAGAAAAGCAGCATAAATTATCTTTGGGATCAAGAAACAAAAGTTCCCCAAAAGTTTTTTTTTTTTTTTGAAGAGTCTTTGTTTACAAGCAGTTCACGTTAAGTTAGTAACACATGAAACATCAAGCTGATAAAAATTTAAATTATGTTTTTTGAGCAGCTAAAGAGGCTTTGGGGCCTGTGGGAACAGGTTAAACTCTGTGCAAGCACTCCACACGTACAAATACCAAACAAAAATACTTAGAAACCAATCATTTTAAAGTAGTTAGTCTTAAATTTTAGATTGATCAAAGTGTCCACCTTTATTTGCAATGACTGCTAAGCAAATTCAAGGCATATTTTTCCATAAGAACAGTCAGATGGTTCCGAAGATTTACCCTGAATACTGGACGTTCCCTAGGTTACACAGCATTTTTGGCTTGCTTCTTTTTGATTTTTTGGTCCATTTCACACCAATTTTCATTGATTTTATACCCTGCCTTTAAGAGATAGAAATAGTTCATTTACCTGTTAGCTTTTCCAAATATATCATTTTTAGCAACTTTAAAATTTAGGTCACTATCCTCAATTTACGGATCGTTTTGACTTCTTTCAATTCATATGCCACGTGGTGCTATTTGGGGTTACTTACATGAATTAAACCCGCAATATTTCAAGTGAAAGAAAAACATGAGTCAAGTGTCCAAATATTTTTGTCGTGTAATTTCTGCACTAATATACAAACCAACACGCACCCAACTACACTCTCACACACGAGCGTGCATACACAGGCACACAGCTGCCTTACCACTACCTTCATATCTGCGTAGAAAATTTAGAAACATCTCACTAGCCTAGGGCAACCACCGTCAGCTGTCCTCCACGGCAGGTGCCACCCCCCTCACCCCCCACCATAAGCCCAAATTCCCTGTCTCAGTCTGAATCAACCTCAGGCACAGAGGTAATACCTGTTCCAGAAATAAGCTGTGAACTCAGTGGGAAAGCTCCCCTGCTGTGAAACTTTCTGATCAAGTCTAGCATCATGGAAGCCTTATAGTTGTATTTATACAGTAGTTGGTGGCTTTTATTAATGTAATGTTTAGCTTTCTTAAATTGCATTTTCTTGATAACTGGTTTCACTATATAGAAATTACAGCCCTTTATATACAATCTCTTCCCCCATTTCAAGGCACCATATTACGTTTATCGTTTGAAAAAAGTGATTCATATATGTTTCTGGCGAGCTAGAGGCATTTAATTGACTCTTTTGCAGATAGAGAAATGTGTCAAAGTCTATTCCTGATTCAACACTTTTGATTGCTTTTGGTGTCAATACTGGCTTTTGTCAACATGAGGACCAGTTAAAGAAACTACACTGAAAGATGAGAAATTGTAGCTGGTACTTTAACAAAACCAGGCTGGGCAGAATACAGGTTGTGAAGGATTACACAAAAATGCATGCAGCATTCTGGAGAAAAGTTTAATGTCAGACAGAGGACAGCAACGCTGATTCTGGGACAAGCAAGCGCTAGTGCAAACTAAAAGAATCTACCAAAGATGCAATCCCCTGCCTCAGTTGTGAAAGGTTGCAGGGGTATTGTGGTTTGGGCAGGTATGGTCACCACAGGTACAGTCTGTGTTGTCCTCCTGGTTTATGATATAGAGCTCCAAATCGAAAAGAGTACCAGTGGTTTCTGTATCAAAGTATCTTTGAGTCCCTAAGGCATTGGCTGCAGCATAAAGGCACCTTTCCACCAGACACTGTCAGTATAGAACCCTTTGAACTGGTACGTAACCTGAACAGATTGGTACCTGAACCCTAGATCTAGTTTGCATTTTTCACCACATTCAGTTGCCTAAATGTAGGCAGAGCTGTTACCGGAGTGTAATAGCTATGTCAATCAGGTAAGTAGCATAGCAAGAGAGATAATTCTTTCTTGACCAATCAACTGCAGTGTTTCTAACTCCACCTTTTAGTATGAAATCAGTGTGCTGGGCACCTAAAGGAAACGGGACGAACTGGAACTGTGATTTTGGTAATGTCCACAACTTTTGACAATGGAAATGCAAAAATAACCATTCTAATTTGTAAAAAACTGAACTGAGCTGAACTGGACCGCTATGTGGGTACATGGCCAAAGTTTCCACATTTAGAGGGGACTACAAGCATAGCGGAGCATTTTGGATGAATATATGATTGGAGGAGCGTTGAAAAAGTCCAAAAACAGAATAAACTTGTGAAACATGGATAATGACAGATTTTTCAATGTGCATTGCCATTTGTCAGCATTTGTAACAGTTTGAAATAAAATGTCTTGTGAATGAAGGCCATCAATCCTTTTTGTCTGGTAAGTAAAAAAAATGGCAATAAACATTCTGAAGATGTAAACTAAAGGGAGTGTATCTAATTCCACCTGATACAAGTACAGTATAAACCTGCTGTTAGTTATGATAAGGTGCTGTACCTTCCAATTTGCACACCCTGTGCTTCGGCTGGGTTCATCAAGCGTTTTCTTATTTATAATTTAAATTTAACCCCTTAAACTCTGATTTTTGCTTGAATTTCCCCATCATTGGTCCAAAATTAGAAAAACATTTTTTACCCGTATTGTAGGACCATTTGTCCTACATTACCTGTATCTGCTGGTTGCAGCTCTTCACTGAAGCTACGTCACAATCATTTTGAGTGAAATATTCAAACCCAGGAAGCTGTGTTATTATGGCTGCAGCATTGCATCAAATAAAAAAAAATATCTGGATCGTGTACATCATTTTATACACATTTCCTCATAATCCAGCAGGACATATTTGGGATCTTTGGAAACCTAGGGATCTCCGCTAGAATTTAAAGTAGGACTGAAGTTCCATAGGCTTGAATAAAGCACCTGAATATATGGGATCGCAGAGCTTAAGATGATCTGATCTAAAGAAAATAATAGCCTGTCATTTCGGCCCATCAACCAACATCCTCAGTGGACGGCTTCTGCCAGAAACACCACACCAGATAAATGCGCTGACTGATACAGCCACCTTTTCAACCTTGTCTCCTCTACACTTCCCCATGTAACTGCGCCCTTGCGGTCTCTCTCTCTCTCTCTCTCTCTCTCTCTCTCTCTGTCTTGCTGGTTTTCTCTCTTTCTCAGGCTATGTGATGTCTGTGAGCTTGTACCAAGGGATTTTGTGTCTTAATTAATAAACTCAACTGACACAAACTGCCTCACAGGGGTGTTCAGTGGGGTGAGATGAGGGTAGAAGCCCCTTTCAATATTCAGTGCCTTCAGAACTATGGGGCTGTAGACAGTTGCCCAGGATCTCATCTCACCCCAATGTAATCTCATGGGAAAGGTAATTGCAGTCTTGTGTTTGGGTGGGTGGGAGGAAGGAGGGGGGTAACCACTGGACTGTGGTAGCTCTGTGGTGACAAACAGGGAAATAAATTGAACAGCGGCAGTGATTTAATTTCAAGAAGCTTTCTCTAATTCCGAGAAACCACACACATCTCCTCTTCTGAAGCCCCTGGAGTCATGGCTGGTGAGGCTCGCAAAGATGGTCCAGGACATAAATGGAGTGAGGTCATTTCAGAATCCACCAAAAAAACAGAACAAAAAAAACCCAAATGTAGGAAGCTCCGTGGGCCACTTCTCATGAATACTATACACCACAGGGAATAGGGAGCAGGGGAAGCGGAAGAGGGGAGTGGTTTGTAAAAGTAATTTTATTTTTGCTGCTGCGGGAGAAGCAGAGCATAGCAGGCCAGTGAGCTTGAAATAAAGCAAACAACAAGACGCCATTAGACGCTTAATTGTGCTGAACCTGTTTCTGTTTGTTGTGCTCAATTAACAAGTGTACCAATTTAAGAATATTTAACTTTATGGTCAGGTTCTAAGTGAGAAAACAGTTTAAGGGCTGTTTAGTTCAGCCAAACATTGTACTGCTATTTATTTATTTATTTATTTATTTATTTATTTATTTATGTGTTTGTTTGTTTATTTATTTACTTATTTATTTATCTTTCCATAGAAACCTTTAGTTGCTCACTTCTACAACCATGATAGCAACAACTACAACCACAAATACTACTACTAATACTAAAAATACAACTATGCCACAAATACTATTACTGATATTAAAAATACTGCCACTGCTTGCACTACTACCACTACTCTACTACTACTAAATAAATTAAAAGCTCAACTGCATAATTAAGAATGCCACTGATAACACATTACACAGTTTCCAAACAAAAGCTGCAAAAAATAAACTTCCTTCTGCTCTGATTTTTGCACAGTTCGCTGTAATTCTGGAAATGCAAGATCAAAGTTCTCTTATCTAATCAGCTTTGTCTGGCATTATCTGATCCAGTGTGATCTTACAACTCTCTGTGCTGGTGAGCTGCGAGCTCCACACTGTTATAAATTGACTGAATTTAACAGTTAAAGTAACACATTGTCTCCTTGTTATTTTAACTGTAAGTAGAGTCCTGTGCGCATTTAACTGTGATTTACTGTTAACATACACAGAACCTCTGTTATAAACTGATTGTAAAATTACAGTTAAAGGTAACACTTTACAATAGGGGTACATTAATTAACATTAGTTAATACAGTAATAAGTATTTACTCACAGCTAATTAACATTTAACTAATGCATCTGGTATTCATTTTCAAATGATTTTCATATCAACTAAGGTATTAATTTATACATTATGGTTTAACAGTTTGAAGTGCTGCATAAGGGATACTTAAGGGCTGTCTTCAACTTTTCAATAAGGGAAACACAGAAAATTTAGAAATGGTCAATTATGGTTGCATAATGCTTATTCGGCCATCTCAAGCATTAGTAACCTGCTAATTAACTGATAGTTAATGAACTAATGTTAATTATTGTACCCTTATTGTTAAGTGTTACCCAATTAAAATAACTGGCAAAAAGGTGCCAGTTTATAACAGTGAACATAGCAAAATCATTTTTATGTTTGGTTTTTTTTTACCTTTACCCCAGAAAGATAGCACAGGACAACTCACAACCAAATCCGCCTATGCACATATCACTGAACCTTTCTGCCTAGTTTGCCAATCCTGCTAAAAAATTGTTAATCCATATTACTAGCCATTTTCCAGCATCATCCATATAATACCCGTTAAAACATTCTTAAACATGCTCTGTAAACAATGCATTTTCAGTAATCCGTAGAATGGCTTCAGAGGGTGTGCATTTTCCTGCACATATATCACACGCATTTTGATGGCTGATGACAGTCAGGTGATTGAACTTCAGGGTTACCCCAAACCTACACAATTTTAAAACTCATTATTATTACCTCCGCCAACGAAGTTGGGGCAGAGGTTATGTTTTGGCCCCGGTTTGTTTGTTTTTCTGTCTGTCTGTTTGTGAACAACATCAAAAAGTCATGCATGGATGTGTCTGAAATTTTGTGGGTGCATTGCTATTACATCAAGGATGGACCCAATTGATTTTCATTGCAATCAGTGAAACAATATGGCCACCATGGCAGCCATTTTGAAATCGTATGACACGCGATCACTGAACTTTGCTCCCACTCACGAAGATTTGGATTGTGCTGCCTTGGCGGAGGTTTGCACTCTATGAGTGCCTCTAGTTATTATTATTATTATTATTGTGGTTGTTGTTGTTAGTTTTTATGTGTGTCTCAAGTATGAAATGGAATAACCAAGAGGTCCCCCTTGGAATGATGAACATAGATCATGAGACATTACACAAGTTGTTCATACAGGAGGCAACTTATTACATAATTAAAAGTGTGGTTAACTTTCCAAAAATGACAGTTATGGACCTTACTTTCTGTCCTGGCTGAACATGCCAAAGTAGGACATAGGATATTGAAGCACTATCACACATGCACACCTTTTCTTCAATGAGAGTGTGCGTCAGGGTTAATCGACAACATATAAAATCTTCTGCTGGGGTTCAAATTAGCTTGAAATAAGCACAGGTGGTACTGAGGCTCCGAGCAATATTACTGAAGTGGTAAGCCCACCCATCCTCCTACGCTCTCTTTCACACATTCATACACACATACACACACATAGACAGACACACACACAAACACGCACACACACACACACACATGCACACACGCACACACACACACACACACACACACACACACACACACACACACTCTTTTCACTGTGCTTTGGGTAATGTTTACCACCCCCATGCTTAATCACAATGAAATTAAACTGGAGAGACAGTTGATATATAGTCCTCACAGACGCATGTGGTGTGAATGATAAAATTAGTGGTTCAGTCTAGAGAAGAAATGTATCCAGCAACAAGAATCCAGAATGTTCTTTCAGTGAATGCAATATGCAGTAAAAACACTGAGCTATGTGATTTCATTTGAGACTGGAGTTCTCCACAGGCATTTAATGATGGATTATGGTCATGTACTTTAGGGAGTCAGTGTGCTTAGTGCACATTTGATCTTGTGAGCTAATAAGCACTTATCTTCCCCATCCATAGATGGTCTTGTTTCATAGTAAGGATTGAGTTAATCTGAAGGATAAAGTATATTTTTTCCTTTTACCTGTGAACTTTGGGCTTTGATTATTATTGAGGGAGGAGATCTAGTGTTGAATGGGATTAACTGTGGGTGAGTGCTAGTTTTCAGTGAACTGTTTTCCTGTTAGAGTTTAATGAGGGCTGGTGCTAGTGCACTTCATCATATTTCTGATTGACGGCATGGCATTTAAATTCTGACATATCCGATAATCAATTCACACGCACTCAAAGCAGCAACGTTTTTTCCTTCTACGCCCAGAATTTTCTCTGGGTTAGTTTTGGGTTCCGTTGTTACTTAGTAACCATTTCTTCTAAATCTTCTGTTTGATACTGGTAGATTTTCCAATGCCTTTTCTATACTTCTCTTCCCCTCATTAATTTTCTCTTCTTTTCTCTAATTGACTGGTCTTCAATACCATGCTTCTCGGTAATGAAAATCTGCTCTAGCCGTGTTGTTCATGTTCTCTGTTAATCATGGCAAATTATTATGCCCCAATTCTATTTCCTTTTTTTTCTGTCACTTTTTTTGTATTTAAAGTTGTTCTACCAGAGGTAATAAGTGAGAATAGTGCCTTCTACCTTGAATCTTCTGTTGAAAATGTACTCCATCTCAGAGAAGTCGGTTTCAGAGTCCACTTGACTGAACTTCAGCTGCATCGAACCGGATCCCATCACAACCACATGGAACTCCCAGCAGTCATATCACTACAGCAAAGAGTTCCCAGTAGTTTTACATCACTACGGCGCTGAGCTCCCATAGGATTCACAATAGTGCAGTACAGTGTTCCCCTTAGTGTCACAGCGTGACAGCACAGAGCTACCATCAGTCACAGTGCTACAGCACAGAGATCCCACCACAGTCCCATTGCTACAGCACGGAGAGCACACCGGAGTCACATTGCTACAGCACGGAGATCCCACTAGAGTCCCATTGCTACACCACGGAGATCCCACCAGAGTCACATCGCTACAGCACGGAGATCCCACCAGAGTCACATTGCTACAGCACAAAGATCCCACAAGAGTCCCATCACTACAGCACAGAGATCTCACCAGAGTCACATCACCATATTAGAGCACCTATCAGAGTCTCGTCATATACTCACAAGTACCAGCTCTGGACTGACCCACCCACACACACACACACACATGCACACACGCCCACACACACACACACACACACACACACGAGCCTGCACACACACAGATACACACGCACAGATCGCCGCACAGTCTGGTATTTTCCTTCTTAATTATTCTAGCACCATAATTATACAAATAAAGTTGAAGAGGAGAGAAAGTGAAGAGGTTATCCATTTTCTGCCTTTAACAGTTCATAACTTTGCAGTCAAGTAACAGCCAACACCCTCACTAGAGCACAGTGTTCCTTGGCAGACCTCAAATAGGCACTTCACTTAGCAGCCTCAAGGCGTTTTACACATGCATTTGATGTGTTAAATACTGTTTCCATTATTTGTAAAACAACACCTAGGGGGGACTGTGCCAGCAGGAAAATTGCCTTGAATAATCAAAATTAATCTTGATGAAGACGGCTTGGAAGAAAAAAAATGTAATTGTCCAATTTACTGATTCAACTACTTCTTATATATCTGTATATTAAAGTGCTTCGCACATTCGAGGTGCTGGAGAAAGTATTTTATATACAATAAGTCAATGATACGACTTCAAGCGTTTTGTTCATTATATATATATACACACACACACACGTATACATAAAGTATATATATATATGTGTGTGTGTGTGTGTGTGTGTGTGTGTCGCAAGTAACATTCTCAACCAATTTCTCTCCCAATAAAACACTGCATGACATTAAATCTATTTTTACAACAGCTAGCCTGTATTTGTGCCAGACAGCGATCACTTCCAGATGGTCAATGACAACTTTTACCATCTGAAGAATCACGGCAAAGAAGGAGAAAAGAAACAATGCAATAACCAGAGATAAGAGAGAAAAGAAAGGGGCAACAGAAATAGAGAGTGTTAAATAATCAGAGAATGGAAAGAGTGTGGGGGGGAGCAACATCAGTGAGGGGGTGTGGGAGGAGGAGTATATTCTTGTAACGCAGTGTGGCACTGCCAGAAAATGACATGCAAGAGACGAGGTATAAATTACGGCCCTGACTAGACTCCACTTCCTTGACTCCACTCTGCCTTTCATCCTGAAAACGACCAATTAGAGACAGGATGAATCTCCCTGGCTATCGTGGGAAAAGGGAGAGCAGCGCAGATTTATGCTGGCTCGCTGCGAGGGAGGAGGCCAGCCGAGCACGAATCTGAAGCACGAACTAAACCGATAAAGCGCCATCTGTCCTGCCCGGCCCACGAGGGCATCATCCCTCCAATGTCACTGTATCATCGTAACAAGGCCAAGTACAGTCAACTGATGCCTGTATTGAGTTACGAAGAAGCAGGCTACCTTTGATTGAAATGGCGACGTTTATGCAAGAATTTTAGCAGACTACACGGCGTGTGCACTGTTGACACTGAGTCTCTATTGCTGAGGTAATTTCCCGGTGAGGATTACAGTTTTTTCAGTTGCTAACATTCACTAGTCAAAACTGAAGTCGCATTGTCAGAAAAGTCAGCAAAACAGAAGACTATGTGGCCCAAATTGTGAACCATATTTCATTGCTTTCACATAAAATACAAAATTTCAGAACTGTTAAAAAAATCAAGACAGCATAATGGCAAAGTTGTGCATTTCAGCAGTTAGCATATTGAAATATATTGAATATTTGCAACAAAATGAAATAAAAATCATTCCAAACACAGCTGACAGCAGCTTCAGCTGAAATCCTACCCAGGTGACCTGATTTTAGTCCTGTTACCTGTTAGGAAACATGGATCAAGAAAGTATCACAGCCTACGTGCTTTTGCTTAATTGGTTCTTCCCCTGTTCCAGCAGTCTTGCGGGCTGTTCCTGTTAATTGATTGATTGGCTCGTTATTTGCTTATTGCTATCAGCTGAAACCACTGATTGTGGTTTTTGTATAGGTTGTGGGCTTTGGCTCAGTCGGGGCTGGATCATCTTGCCAGTTGGGGTTAATTTAACTTCTTACTTAGAATTCTAGTTTTCCTCCCTGGAGTCTCTTCCAGTCAGTTTATCGATCGGAATATGGTGATGACTGATAAAGAAGAGCCCGGAAGAGAACGGCACAGTTCAATGCAGATGGTAATGAGCTTTGGTAAGGGGTGAGTTCATGCCCAGTCAGCGGCATCCCAGGGCAGAAGCCAGATGGAGATCACCCTTGCCAGACCGGGACTGTCAGATAACGGACTCAGAGTTTAGCAAGAACACGGTCCCAATCCTCATGACTACAAAAGGCTTAGGAGGTGTTCCAAATAAACTGAGCAGAGGAACATGCTGAAAAGGCAAGTTAATAAAAATGTGATACGGGAGACCGGAAAATAGCTTTTGGAGCAGGCCACTAGTAATAACTTCTGTGTGTTACTACTATTAAAGATAAGAATAATTTTTGAAGACGATAAACTCTTAGGAAGATTACTAACTAGTTGCAAAAGCGGATTTAGCAAGCAACTATCCAGCAAATTGGCATACTGAAAGTACGTACGCCTCAGAGACATACAGGAGTGGAGAAACAGAAATGTGTAACAGCTGGCAGGGGAGGCGTGCATGATGCTAAACCTATCAAAGGAGGCAAAACATGGAAAGACACGCAAGTTGCTGGATAGGAAGAGGAACACTAGGGATTTGCAGGTGAGTTGTGATAAATGTCAATAATTTTAGCCCTTATCTAATCAGAGCCTATGCTGTAAACCAGGACTGCCCAAATCACGTTCCTCGAGGGCCAATAACTGTGGACTTTTCATCCTCCCTTTACCTGGGAGTCAGGTGTGATGACAGTCAGGCCAATCAGTGGCAATATTTGTACACTAATTGCCGGGAAGAAGAAAAAAACAGGGCTGGATTTGGATTTGAGGGCCAGATTTGGAAGCCCCGCTAAACCATAGCCTCTCTTTGGGAGAGGCTGGTTCAAGGTTACAACTAAATATACAGCATTCAACAGTTGCAGTAATAGTTAAGTTTTTCTGGCAAAACAGCAGGTGAGATGTGCATCCTTCAGTTATCGAACTATATATTACAATACAATACAATACAGTACGTTCACATTTTTACATGTCTGACATTTTGAAATATATTGACTGTTTTGTGCTTTGCGAGAGGATGCAAAGGTTGGAAAGGGGAAAGCATCCTAGAGAAACATCAAAAACGGATGAAGTCATGGGCATCAATTACACTGGGTTTTGACGTAACTCATTTTGTCTTGACCACTTCTTACTTCTATAAAGTATTAAGTATAAGTATTCTTGAAAGTCTTAAGTGAATTAAACTTAGTGAAGACAAATACATTGGCACATATCGTCTCATTTAGAGAGAGAAAAATTCTCACTGATTGTTAATCTAAACATAAAATACTAGCTACGTTGCTGCCTAATATTTTTGTGTGCTTTGCGCTCAATCATTATCTTTTGCTGCTACCAGAGCTATGTAAAGAGAAACATATGACCTTTTTTAAATGGCATGCTGGGGTGGGAGATTTTTTGAATGGCTGAATGTAGACGGTCAGTTTTTTTTTCAGTCATCATTTGTGACTATTAGTTGATCTGTGAATGTGTTGAATAAAGGCAGTGTTGTTACAATTAATTGTGCTTTTATTTACTTTTGTATTACATATTTATTTTACGGTAAAGTCATGATTACTGGCCGTACTGCTTTTGGAAAGCAATCAAGTGACTTACTACCAATGAAAATAATTATGGACACAAAAGAACACTGTGCTACATGGAGGATTTTTAGTGAATCATATAGCAAAAGGTAAGACAGGTTCATTGATTAGGTTTGCTATTTGTTAGCTAATGTTGCTGTGTATTTGCCCATAACTGCCTGGGCTATTTTAATGCTAGTAAGCTATTTTAGCTAATACAGGCTCTTGGAAGCGGCTGTTGCTAAACAGCTCACAATGGCTGTACTGGTTGTTTGTTGCAGGCAACAAATAGGGCCATTTTTTTTCCACAGTCACAGACCGTTGCATATTGTAAAGCCATCTAGTTTTTTCATATTGGCAGGGATAGGATAAGTGGCTTTACACTTGCAATTTGGGGATCTCAAACCTTTACTCTTTCCTTTGCTTGCAGCCCCCTCTAGGATATCCTTTATCTATGCTAGGGACTGTATTCACTTGGCTATTAGGGGCTGACGATGGATGTCTACGAGTGACAACTTTGTCAGCACTTGTTTGTAATGTGATGCAATATGGCTTGGAGTGGTGATACCCATAAATTGAACATGGTTTCAATATTTGGGAAAACATTCAAAGGCGGATATATCAATTATGTAGTTTCATAAACTTTTTATTGCTAAACATGACCGTGACATTCAAAACACGAGAATAAAAGACGCAAATGCTTCCTTTCGATGATGCGTTATGTCATCCATGTAGTAGGTCCACGTTACAGCATCATATACAATAACAAGCACAAGCAGCTTTTGAAAGAGATCATTAACCCTTTAAGATCGGCAGAGGCACCGGCTCGTTTTCGCTGTATCTATCATCGCTGCTACTCAGGGCCAATGGGCGTTAGTCGCCGTTGCATCTCAGCCATTGTGAAAGCTGGATATCACCCTCGCTGATGTTTTTGATGGGAAATGACAGAAAGATGGAACAGATAACATTAAATATTATGCAAAATTTAGTGACAGATTTTTGTGGTGCCTGTCAGGGGTGTTTGCTGGACTGTTAACAATCGGGGGGTGAAATCAGACTGTTCATCAAAAATCGTAGGCTGCATTCTAAATAGACTGCTTCCACGCATTTGTTCTTGCATAAGAAGCCTACACATAGCAAAAAATAAAATGAGCATTTATTTTTTTTGAAAATTGAAGAGGGAGGGAATGGATCTGTCTCACACCATAATAGGCTAATTTTAAATGCTGCTCCCGTGCATCTTTTCCGATTAAGTATAAGCAGTTCTCATAGCCGCTTCAATGTGTTTAAATATTGTTTTTTTTTTAATCTGATTCGGACGGGCAGCTTAAGGAGTTGAATGTCCTATAAACAATAAATTGCAAATGGTTTTTTTTTTGTTTGTTTTTTTAATACCAGAGAGCTTCCAGATCTGTGTAAATAGATACGATAAAGAGTTTCTACGAACACATTCCCCCTGGATCTCACTCAAATTAAGTAATGGCAGACTCACTGAAAAGAAAAGGCGTGAAACGTCTTACCCGTCATTGTCTCCAGCACTAGTCAAAAGACACTGGCTTTCAAAACACGCGTATGAAGCAGCTGCACGTTAAGGCGCCGCATTGCGGAGCAGTAGTGACTACCACGGCACAGGTCTGATCCCCGGTCATACCAGCCGGCAATGGTCGGCAGCTTTTTCAGAGCAGCGCACAATTGGCTTTGCATTGCAGGGAAAACAAATTGGGAAGGGACTGCCAGGATGGGATAATAAAAATAGTTGCTTCGTTCGTTGCTTCAGCGCCTCCTGTTGGCCAACCGGGCGCTCGTCAGTAAGATTCTAAGCTTGCTCATGTCTGGGTATCCTCCGCCCTCATTCTGAACTTGCAACGTTTTGACCGATGAGTGTAAAGAAGCAGCGGCTGACAGGAGCGTGCTTTGGAGGAGAGCCGTGAACTGTCTTCGCTGTCCCGAAGTTGGCAACATGGGATTGCATACGAGCAAGCCTTGTACATAGTTATTGAATTGGGCATTCCAGATTCGGGTGGGATTGAAGATGCCAAATTAAAAATAAATAAATAAATAAAATAAAATAAAGCAGCTGCACATTGTGCATTTGAAGAAAAATGGTGACCGTGTAAAAGAACTCTGGTATCATAATTTCAGGTATTTATATTTCTTTTTGTTTGTTTCATCTTTTTTACATTTCATAATTAAATTACAATATGTAGAGATATAGAAAAAATAAGGGCGATTTGAGGCAAATAGCTCCATTTCTGATTCATTCTTCATTCATTCATTCATTCATTCAGTCGAGTCATGGTCACTGAAGGAGCAACAACTCCGAACAGCGACTGCACGCAATACAGGCAATACAGGAAAACAACAGAGTCAGGAGAAAAGCTGAGTGATAAACTTTCTCACAAACTCTGTAATAGAGCTTTTTTTTTTTTTTTTTCTGAACTAAGAAAATGGGTAGAACGGGAAAAAGCGACAAACCAAGCCCGCCGGATCTTACAACAATTGTGGAGACCCTCGAAGAATTGAGAAATGAAATGAGGGAGAGGTGGGACAGTATGAAGGAGCAGCTGGACCAGCTTTTGAAGGAAAACGGTGATCTCAAAAAGGAGATTGCCAAGAAAGACACACAGATTCAATCTTTATCAAGCAAACTGGAGGAGCTGGAGCAACAAGAGAAACGTAATGATGTAATCCTGACAGGGCTCAAAATCAAACCCAGGAGTTATGCCAGGGCAGCAGCGAAGGACGACGATGGAGGCGAGGAGGACAATAAATCTGTGGAAATGCAGGTGATGGAATTCCTTCGGACCAAAAGTATTTCTCTGGACCCCAGCAATGTGGATTCATGTTATCTGCTACCGAAAAGGAGTGGAAGCGGAGACCGGAGTGCAGCAAGGGCCGTGTTATTACGACTTACAAGCAACAAGCACAAAATCTCTCTGTTGAAGCAAGGAAAAATCTCAAAGGATCCAATGTTTTCATAAATGAAAACCTCACCAGGCACAATGCAACCATCGCATGGAAAGCTCGTCAACTAAAGAAAGCGGGGAAGATACACAGCACTTGGTCGGCTAACTGCAGAATTTTCATCAAACCAAATGGGTCACCGGAAACTACCAGACCGGTGCTGATCAAGATGATGCGGGATCTGGAGAATTTTGACCACTGAGGCAGGTTAAAATCCCTGACAAATCTCTATGAGCAGTTATCTGATAAACCAAACTGTAGATCAGGAAACTGGCTTTTTAACAACAAGTCACCAAAACTCAGGAATAGACCCTAATGAAGAAATTGATCCAGACAACCATTTTTTCTACAACGAAACAAACGCATGCGGATACTTTACTGTAGACAAATTTAACAAGAACATTAAAATGGAAGGGAGTTTGTCCATTATCCACTTCAATAGTAGGAGTCTATATGCAAACTTTGACCAAATAAAGGAATACCTTCTGTCATTTGCTAATCCGTTCAACATCATCGCATTATCGGAAACTTGGATTAAAGAAGAAAAGGGCAAGGACTTCTACATGGAGGGTTACAACTTCGTGTGTAAGAGCAGACTGAATAAAGCTGGTGGGGGTGTTGGACTATTTATTGATGAGGCCATAAACTTCCAGGTACTAGAATGCAAATCAATTGTTGTGGAAAATGTAATGGAATGCCTTACAATTGAGATTCCTAGGTTGAAAGGTAAAAATACGGTTATTTGTTGTGTGTACAGAGCACCGGATTCGCAAATTGATGTTTTTAGTAAATGTATGGGTGAATTACTTGTCAATATGAACCAGAAAAATGTTTTTATGTGTGGGGACTTTAATATTGACTTGATAAATCCAAATAATAGCTCTATAATAGAGGATTATATTAACACCATGTATGCCATGGGTATGCAACCATTAATCACAAAACCAAGCAGGATTACTAGACACAGTGCCACCTTGATAGATAATGTGTATACTAATGTATTAGATTCTGAAATATTTAGTGGCATTATGATAAATGACATTACTGATCATCTACCAGTTTTTGCTATTTGTAACTGCAAATTAGATATATAGGGACCAGGCTAGATCGAAAACCCTGGAACACACAGAAATCAGAATTAAAAAGCGAAAAAAAGGCTAAAGAAACTAGAATCAGATATGTTGAACCAGAATTGGGATCATGTATTAACAGAGAAAGATCCAAATAGAGCCTATGAGGCTTTTCTATGGACAGTAAACTCCTGTATGATAAACACTGTCTAGTCAAAATAACGAACAAACTGAAGCAAAACAAAAGAGAGAAAACCTTGGGTTTCAAAAGTACTGGCAAATGCCTGTAAGAAGAAAAATACATTGTATAAACAGTTTCTGAGAGAAAGAACTGAGAAAGCAGAAATTAGGTACAAAAAATTACAGAAACAAAATGACAAATTTACTAAGGAAACATAAAAAAAGAGTATTATGAAAAGCTTTTTTAGAAAATAAACATTACACCAGAAATCTCTGGAATATAATAAAGAACGTCTCTGGGAGGACACCGAGGAGGGAGTACCCTGCATTCTTTAATATAAATGGCAAAAAGGTAGAGAACATGGAATTGGTTGTGGAGAATTTTAACAGTTATTTTGTGAATGTTGGGCCAGAGCTAGCAAAGGGTATTAAATCCTCACACCTAAGATGGGACTACCTTGACAAGGATGAGGAAATCCAAGACACAATGACACTAACTCCTGTTACCGAATCTGAAATCAGATCAATTCTGAAAAATTGTACAGCTGTTGATGTAAACCAATTAGATATGAAATTACTGAAAAAACTAACTAACGCAATTGTAACTCCACTTACGCATATATGCAATCTATCCTTCTCCTGCGGAGTGTTTCCAGATAAAATGAAGATAGCGAAAGTTATCCCTCTCTACAAAAGCGGGGATAAATATGATTTCTCAAACTATCGTCCTGTCTCGATTTTACCTCAATGCTCGAAGGTCCTAGAAAAGCTCTTCAATGACAGATTGGACAAGTACATTGATAAACACAAACTACTGTGTGACAGCCAGTATGGGTTCAGGAAAAAGCATTCGACAGCACTAGCCCTAACAGAATTTATTGAAATGATTAAAGATTCACTAGATTCAAACTTATATTCTATAGGCATATTTATTGATCTGAAGAAAGCATTCGACACTATAAATCACGATATATGGATTGAAAAACTTTACAAATATGGATTAAGAGGACCGCATTAAAATGGATCAAAAATTACTTAACAAGTAGGGCCTTAATTTGTGCAGATGGGCAATAGCAAATCGAATTGCTTGGGCGTTACCTGTGGAATTCCTCAGGGCTCGGTCATAGGTCCCAAGTTGTTCATAATTTACATAAATGACATTGTTAAGGTGTCCGATATCCTAAAATTAATTTTATTCGCAGAGCGACACGACTACTATTTTTTTGCTCAGGTGTCGATCTCAAGCAATTGGCAAAATTGCTTAATAAAAAATGTCTAAACTTCACCGTGGTTTAATGTAAACAAATTATCATTAAATCTTACAAAGACCAAATTTATGATATTTGGGAAAAAAAGGCCTAAAGGGGCGACATAGACTTAAAGGTAAATGGTACCAGCATTGAAAGGGTAAACGAATATAAAGTCATGGGAGTTATGTTAGATAATCTCTTAAGCTGGAAACCACATGTAAACTTTGTTCAAAGAAAGTTAGCTAAAAGCGTGTCTATTCTTTGGAAAATGCAGAAATTATTAAAACACAAGTCTCTTAAAATAATCTATTCAGCACTCATAGCACCCCACTTACACTACTGCGCTGAAGTATGGGGACACACTTATAATAATACAATACAATCATTGTTTAAACTCCAAAAAAAGGCCCTTAGAATTATTCATAACGTTCCCTATGGAACTCATACAAACGATTTGTTTATTAAGGCAAAGTTTCTTAAATTGCAGGATATAATAAAATTCAACTCCTTGCAAATTGTATATTTAGGATACCACAAAGAATTGCCTAGAAATATACAATGCGTATTTCTCCAGCGTGAATGTCTTCATGACCTAAGAGGCAGAATGTTGTTGCAAACTAGAAGGGTCAAATCGACTCGGAGTGAGCACTCCTTATCTGTGGCTGGAGTCAGTGCATGGAACATACTTGGAGACAAAATTAGAAGGGCAGACAATCTGAAGGACTTTAAGTATCTTCTGAAATGTGCATGTTTGAATAACTATAAACTTATCCAACAAAATGGCATTGGATAAATTAAACAGAACCATAACGAGCATAAACAATAGGGGTTGTTTATAGACACTCAGCTATATTGTGATTAAAATTCTTCATGATGTTCATAAATCTCTATGATTTTATGTTGTGACGTTTAAATCGTAGTGTAAATAGACACTCAGCTCTGTTGTGATTTATAAATCTTTATATATCTTAACCATAATCAAACTGTTTTTCTGGGAGTTGGGGGCGGGACTTTGACAAGCGATTTCGCTTCTCCCGCAACCCTTCTGGTCATGATACATGTTGTGTTGAAATTGTCATGGAACAACTGTACAATCATGCCAAAATGAAAAAACAAATAAATAAATAAAAATAAATTCTTGCTCACCTCCGCCAAGGAGGTGTATGTTTTCGCCGGCATGCGTTTGTCTGTTTGTTAGCAAGATATCTCAAAAACAGCCACATAGATTTCAACCAAACTTTGCAGGATGTTAGAGTAGCACAAGAGGAACAAGTAGTTAGATTTTGGCATATTTACGCCAAAGGACGGCTGAGATATCCAATGGGCCGGATTTCCAATCGGCGTGCTTTTGGGTTTTGGTGCCACCTGGCGGTGGAATGCAACAATACCCTACATCAGCCAACGAAAATAACTAATGCACAGAGTTGCCTTGGCATGTCGGAGGTGCTGCGCTCTGTGAGTGCTTTCTAGTTACGTATACTTTTCACTTTATTGACTGAAGTAAAGTTGTTATTTTTATTCTGTAATGAAATACTGATTCCTGTGAATAATAATTCAAACTTCAAAGATGAAAGTTCATTGTTTATGTTATGCTCCCTGTTGTTAGTATATTTTCGGTTAATGTGTTACGACTGAACAGGTATGCTTCCTGAGTTAGAATTGGCGCCCGTATTACGGTCGAAAAAGTTTACATTGAGTACATGTATGAAGTGTTTTGGTTGTTTGCGAGAGTTTTGGAGGTGAGATGAACTGTTGGCCAAATTGCATGGTGGTAATGCAGACTACATGAAGAGTTTTGAAAAACTGGCGTCAGTATTAACCGATACTAGTTCCAAATAGAAAAAACACTGAAGTATACATCTGTATACCCTTTCCCATAGTTGAATGTGAAAGCACTCCTGTGTTCATGAGCTGTGTAGGCTCAGAACTTTTCCTGGTTTTTACAGTATCCAAAATGCAACAAGTGCCAAAATTACAAAAATTGAGATAATACCATATAGCGATAGCCCTGTGCTTCTTACACATAGTGCAAAAATCCATTTTTAGAAATTCATACTATAAGGTGAATTTTTTCATGGTCAAAGTGTGTGTTTCTCTATAAAATGCAACAGGGCACCAAAAGAGAAAATGCTGATTTACTCAAAATGAGTAAAATTGATATATAGTGTTTTATAAACAAACTCTCCATTTAAAGCCTGGGCAGGGCACATGCTATTACAGTGCATGAGCCACTAACCGTCTGAGTCCATGTCAATTGTCCTAGCCCTTAGGCTATTGGCCTTGTCTTGGCCTGCCTATTCACATCCAGCATAAGGTCTTCATGTAAACAAATTAGTCATGAGTGCCAAACAGTGATGCAATTTAAATACACAACATAGTTGAAGATGGAGAATGCGAGAGAAAGCATTGAAGAAAAAGTGGGGGCTTGCACTCATACTACAGCTGAAATGCACCAGCCAAAGCACACCGAGAAGTGAAAGTGTCTGGGCAGAATGAGCATGCCTCTGGGGTTTAAAACCATTTTGAAAGTCCATACCATTTTTGTAGACTTTATAATTTATATTTCACAAGGCTGGGGAGATTATATTGGGTGGGCTCAGCAGGTTAGTTGTGTTAGGCTGTGGTTCTGACAGCTCAAATGGTTTGTGAGGGCCAGCCAGCAAGGCAGGAGTAGTTCTCAGACGCATTTTTCAGAGAACATCTGACAAAGCGAGCAGAATAATTCTGTCTCTCACCCTGCCCTCCGACCTGAGAACAAACCTCACTGCGCAAATTCATGTTTAGCCTGCAGCCCGCAGTCATTATCAAATAAAATATAAATGCGGTGTTGTTGTTATTTGTTCTTCCAAACACTCCTGCACAGTTGAACTGTGTACAAAAGAAGTTTAAGCAGCCAACCAAACTAACTCAGGCATTCACACCAAATGATTTGTTGACATCGCATGAGCACGAAACCACATGCGTATATGTGCATACACACGTATGTAAACTAGCCTTTCCATGCACCTTCAGATGCACTCTTGACACGCACCATGAGCCAAAGTCCAATTACACACCGACTCACCCCACACTCTGAAACACGCGCACACTTCCTCTTTTCTGATTGTGCTCCAGGTTCCCTGATGGCTTAGGAGCCCAATGAACGCACTCATCCGTCCAAGTAAGGTGAAGCTGCCTGGGGGGAATTGGACAGGGCTGTGAATTATTCACTGAGTGCTGGCTTAAACTGCTCAAAGATTAATGTTGAGAGCGCCTTTTGTGAAACAAACCTAGAAAAAAAGTAAGACGGAAAATAGGAAATTAGGACTTAGGGGGTGAGTAAAATTCAGCGCACGGAACAGACCCATGAAGCAGCCAAAGGGGGCGGGAGTGGGTACACGGATAAGTACAGGGTTAGTTATAATGCAAACTCTACCCCCTAACCCCACCATTAGCGATACGCACTGGGCCCTACCCTCAAATTATGCTATTCCCGTGATGTCATGACAGGCTCTCTACACATGTTCATTTGGTTGGGAAATTAATTACACAGCAATGACAAAAAGGTGGACTGGAAAAACTACCTTTGATCTTCCTCAGTAACCTCTCAATGGAGGCACTTGAGAAAGGTCTGCTGAAATTTGCAATTAGCATTAGTGAAGAGGCACAGTGAGTGGCACAGAGATGGAACATGAGATTTTGGATTATAATGATGTGGGAGTGTGAGCTGATGGATGGAATTTTTTATGAATTAGAGACACACTGTAACTCCTGAGTCTCCATCAGCGGAAAGCACATAGTATGTAAGAATCGAAGCCTGAAATCAGGGATATTAATTACAATGGTTTGTCTTCAGAACATTACGCTAACCACGAGATGGAGTGTTGAGGGATATTATGGATTTGCCTTGGCTGTCGTCCCCACCATAAATCCTTCTTGTTAGCGTGATAACTTGAACATTTTTTTTGGGAGGACAAGCTCAGAGGACAAGCACTATTGCTTTGTGTGACCATCTGTAACGTTTGTGCTGCGTGCACAGTTCATATGCGCGGAGGACAGGAAGGTGAGGACTGGACTTAGTTGCAAGGATGGACTTGGTTGGTATTTATTACGCCAGCTGCACTGCAGAAGGCACTGACGTTGCAATGCAAAACAATAAGGAACTGAGGTTCCAAAATAAGCACTATGAGTAATACAGAGTCTGGGCTATGGCTACAGTAACAATGTATTACAAAAAGGAAAACAAACAGAAGCGATGTTCCTTAAAAATAAAGTGCTGGCAAATAGGGGAACAGCACTATGTTTACAGAGTGTAGAATTAGATACGCAAATATGGAGAATAAGTCTATACAAGACTAACAATGCTGCACATTCATGGATTTATGAGACTTCACAATAAAACAGTTTGAGGCTCGGTCTTAAATACACACTGCTACCACCCAGTGGCAATAAACAACACGTGCGGATGACAATTGAATGATGAGGGAAGTGCAGTCCGGGTCTCAGTAGACTGGTGAGCTGGATGGCTGGAAGGGCCTGATACCGTTCGACATTTCATGTCGTGGCACCACCAGGTCAAACAGTCCATTTCCAAATAACTCAATTCGTTTTGAAGGGAATCGTGTCACACTGCTCATGATCATTTCTGGTGAATAGAGAAGGGTTGTTAATGATGTTGGTCACCCAATGACTGTTGCAGTAGCACTGAGACTTGCCCAAAAGTTTTATCTTTAAAAATTGCAATGACTCCACAGTTTTTAGGGGATTCATATTAAACTTCTTGTGTTCATTCGTGGTGCATACAGGATGAACCCTATTGTGTTGTTTGACCCTAAAACTTATCCTTTAGTGCCACCACCAGGTCAAATGTTTCATCGCGAAAATCCAATCGCGAAACCGCGAGCGCACATGAGCAGGACAATTGCGACCCCCAAAGAAAAGAAGAACGAAGCCGAAACTTAGACTCGTGGCCTACCGGCCCAAGTAAAAATGTAACAACTCATACAGTCTCAGTGAGAATCCTATCAAATCTACTGTTAGCATTCCTGCTGCATAGAGGAGGAGCCATATTGATACTGATGGCTCGATTACTTTTACTGTAGTGCCACCATTAGGTGAAGGTACATTTCCATAAGCAATAATTCAAACTGCTCTAATGGTAATCAGATCAACTTTGCTCTGAATGTCTTGCTGCATTTAGGAGTAATCCTACTGTTCTGGTCACACTATGAACATTCTTGTACCACCACCTTCAGGCCAAACTTCACTTTTCAAATAAGTCAAACAGTTCCAATAGGCCTTGAATAAAATGTTCTGAACATTCCTGGAGCCCAAAATAGTCCCTCAGTCAATTTTCTGGACACTATGACACTATTTCCTTTCTATAGCTCCACCACTAGGCCAAACTATGAATTTTGCCCATGGTGACAATGCTGTCATTTCAGGGGTATACCCTACTGTCATCCACCGACAGCATTTGTCTTGTTTTATTTAATGGTCTCGCATGAATGAAAAAAAAAACCTTGTAAAATAATTTGTTTTCCATCTAGGGCATTTCACATCGATCTGTACTATCGTGGAAAGGAAGAGGAGATTAACTGATTAGGGAGAGAATTGAGTACGGGACATGGGGATTAAGAGAAACAGGTTTTTCCTGGAAATGAAAAGTACGACCAGGTGAACTGCATTCCAGGAAGACACATCAGAGGACTGAGAGCAGTTTGTTGAGAGGCATGCTGGTTTCCCTTCAGCAATGTTTGTTTACCACAGGCTATTAACGAAGAGAGACAGATGTTAATAGGAGAATAAAAAAACACAGCACTCAAAATCTGCTTCCAAGGAGGGAATATTCCCTAAGGTTTTCCTATTTGAGCAATCAACTTGATTCATTAATAAATTTTCATAAACTGTATAATCTGTTTAAGTAACATAAATGAAGCAAATAGAAAAGATGCATTTCTTCATCAATAATAATAATAATAATAATAATTTATTATTATTATTATTATTATTATTATTATTAAGATCATTATTATTGATAAATAAATGCATATTTTCTATTTGCTTCATTTATGTTACATAAACAGATAATAATAAAATTTCCTGTCATACTTTAATACAGACAACCGATGAATTTGAATTTGCTCCATGGAAGCATTTGTGATTGCTAAACAATGGAGGCGTTGCACTGGATGCAGAAACCGTAGTGTAAGTCACGTGATCCCGGAAGTAACCCAGGAAGATAGCTTTGATTGAATGGGGATGCATTGATTAATTATTATTTATTTATACAAAAAAAAAAATTATTTCCTTGCTCTGAAAGGTCGCATGTACAACCGGATATTGAACCTCAGGTCCAAGTGCTCCACCTTATCCACGACACTAGCTCAACAGACTATATATTCACTGGTCGATTTAGCACTTGTATACTAGCTCTGCTGTGTTTGAACTTGAGCATATTGATGCAAGGATTCTCAGTTGAAAACAACAGTTGAACTGTTGAAAACAACAGTTGAATATTTAGCGGTTAATTGTCGCGAAAATACAAAAAACAAACCATTTTAAGCGATTATACTGCTGAGGTCTTCCAGTGCATAGCATAATCGTGAGAGGACTCTCAGATAGACTGGCTAAAACACTAGCAAGCCCACAAACAGCTTTTATGACAAAATATCAAAGGTAAGAAATTTTTTTGCTCATCTCTGTAGCATTTGAAGTGTATGCCTGCTGTTCTTTGAGTATGGTGACAATTTAAAATGAAAAGGCTTATATCGTTGGAATTTGTGGACTGTCCTTTTTCATTTGAGGTATCGTTTGTATGCATAGCACAAATTCAGCAGAAATGCTCGCGATAGAGCACTTATTTTATTTCATGTTTTGCTAGATGCTTATTTACTTGCTTGGTACTGGAATTGTGTTCGGTTTAGGTAAAAACGGTCATCACGATCTTTTCGCCGAGTTTCTTCGCCTTAAGAGGATATGCCGCATGACGAGGTTGCTATTAGGAAACATGCTGTATTTATTATGCAAATTAATTGCCCCCGTTATGGGGGCGTTCAGACTTAAGGTTAATATTTGTATAGAGTATATATTTAACATTAATTTCTTATAATCTTCACTTTAAAACCAGTTTTTATTGCAACAAAACTGTTGACTTTCTTGTGAACTTCTGGTACGTGAAGCAGCTTTTCTCGAAGTGCTCTGAGCAAAGAACTGAATATTTTGTTGGTTTGCAAGGCTGTCCACGGTCAATTCTTCTTAATTTAACAAGCCACTGTTTCAAAAGGGCTTCACTTTTTCGTGGAAATTGATGGAAACTTATTTTGCCGTATTTTCCAGACGACTGAATGGCATTATTATTGGTGCAAGCAACAGCAGCACAAGATTTCCCCATATTCACCATGCTGAAATCAACCTTTGTGTACATTTTGCTTCGGGGATCACCTGACCACCTACGTAACTTGCAACAACCTCATTAAACTACAAAACTCCCAGTAGCGGTGGGATGGATGGCATGACACCTAACTGCTCTCAGGACCTTTTGCTCTGGCTGTTTTGAATCCCTGCATCACATGTTGATCAGTGAAAGCCAGGAGAAAAGAGAGGTCATATTTTACACATGCGGGCAGATTAGGAGTCTGGCTGGAGCAGGTGGGGTGATGAGAGAGTGGACAGGTTTTCCAGACACTCCATCAAACACGGCTCCATGGCTGCGGGCTGTCGAGTGAAAATCACAACGACAGACAGGGGACACCTGGGTCTCTTCACGGAAATGGCGGCTTGCACCTGGTCACTCTCCAGTGCACTGTTTCAGCCAGTTTCCAGATAGCATCACCAACAGGGATGTCGCATTGACATAGTGCCATGCTGTCAATGTGAAAAAATTAGGTCCGCCTGGTGTCGTTGTCTGCTGTACTACAAATTTGAGTTTTTCTCCCCTAAATCCCAACACGCACAAAAAATATTCAGTGTTAAATCAACTGTTACAGAGTACATAAGGCCCCAGTTGGACATGGAGTTAACCTGACACTGGACATTTTACTGTACATGGATACGAACAGAAGCAAAACTGTGTTCAGTTACTACGGAAATGCCCTCACTTTTCCTTCAGGAAAAGAAAATGAAGCTGGGATCTGAGCTTCAGCGCAGATTGCGGGCCTGCTGTCTGCGCTTTCGTTTTGTAACGTGACTCATTTTGAAGACCTTGTCATCGTCCCCGGAGAGAAGCGCTGCACCTCCATATGTCTCTGTATCCCAGTGCTGTGGCATGTTGGGACCCATGCTGGCATAAAATTAAGTTGGGTCAGTGGTCATTGCTTAATTGACCAGTTGTGAATCAGACAACATATGGCGCAGAAGGTCACCTTCTTTTTCACAGAGGCGATGGTCTTTTTCCGGGAAAAAGTCTGGGGAGAGATGCCAAACATTAATGCATTGTTGATAATGGTATCTTTTTTTTTATTTTTTTTTTGGGCGGGGGTGGGGGTTCCTAGTCTGCTTTTGAGTGGATTATGTGCTCCTGAAGCCTTCTAATGCTTGTTAGGATTCACAGGCACATATATCTTCTCCACTCACCATGCTAGACAGAGATTGTATGACAGGTACAGGACAATTACATGTTCTGTTTAATGCATCAAAGAGATGCTTGATACGAATGGAAAAAGAGAACAGGAATGGGATAAATGAAACACAGAACATACTTGTACTTTTAGAGCCTCTGCGTGGCTGTTGAAAGCTAAGGAAAGTATAGTGGCTGCATGCATGCATCCCTCATTGGAAACAATGTCTAAAGACACAATTTTCTTTGACAGAAGGCCTTGGTGCAACAAAAGAACAACTATTGGGTAGACTACCATTTGCCTCAGGTAAGGATGACTGTCACAACACTTATGTGAATGCCTTCTGTGTCTCCTCCTATTCAGCAACTTGCGTGTCTGTTATGAGTAATGTGTCCTTTGACTGGTTTTCGTCTTGCGTGTGCCCCTGTCCCCAGCTGTGTCTTGTTTCATTGTTACTTCCTTTTGTACCTGTGATGTAAATTTAAACCCCCTGCTTCAAGTCGCAAGTTGCTGGATTGTAATTTGCTATTTGTGCTTAGAGCCAGTCAATATTTCCAAGTAAAAACTGTCTTTAGAAAATCAAACTTAAACTTTAGTCATGGAAATTTGTGGAAACCCAACAAGCTCCCAAGCCTAATTCACAGTCCAAAATTGGGATCATGGTCTACATAACCAGTTCAAGAATGCTCCTTTGTTCAGTTTAATAGGAACAAACGCCCAATCCTTCTATGGCCTTCAAGATGGTAACGGAGCTCTTCCTAAGCTACTCCATCCTGCTTTGGGACAGTTCGGCCTTGGAGTAGTGTGCACTCCATCTAGCAGTCATCCTGGAAAGCCACTGGCCGGTGATTACCAATGCCCTGCTTTGCCCACAACGTCTGAACTCAACTATGTCTTCTTCTTCTGAGTTCCGTCCCACTTTTACCATTTTGCTATCAATATACTTTACTATTGGATTGTACTCTGCCTCCGCACTTGATTCGTGGTCTGGATCATAACAGATGACCACTGAAGACTAATATCATTCATGGTCCTTAACCCCAAACGCTTTTGCTTTTGGATGCATAGTACGGAGGGGGCTCCCTTTGCTTTCTCATGACCCTCTAGGTTTACTAAATTCACAAAAGCTCATGACAATTCTCATTTAAACACTGAAACACTGTCTGAGAGTTTAGAGCTTTCCTCCAAGTTTAATTTTTATCAACAAGACCTTTTGATGCAATTCTCTGAACTGGCAAAAGCTGTGCTTTGCAGAAAATATTGCCAATTCATGAATTCATTACCATTCCCCGGAGACTCAAGCATGTGTGTGTGCTTTTGCTACAATTTTAAGCAGACCGGACAAAATTTCTTAATGTTTATGCACATTAATAAGTCACAACTGAATAGTTTGATTGATTTATTCCCCATTTGACTGCCGTCGGGGGCAGGTGCAGTTTAACAATGCAGAGGATAAGTGAAAAAGCTAAGAATGAAAAATACCTGGCTCTATTTATAAAAGCAGTGCATGACAGGAAATCCATTCCAGTCACATGTAATTACTGACGCGCTGAATCAGTGGAAACTACGTCCTCTTTTACATTCAATCAAGAATGACAAGAAAGCTCATGCAGATGTTGCTGGGACAGTCACGTGCATGGTGCTTTGTCGAACACAAGCAGGTAAAGAGGTTTTTCTTCCCGGAAAACTAACTTTTAAGATTGCAATATTTTTAAAAACCTATTCATCAGTAAGATTTCAACTGTAAGTCACTGGAAAAAGTGAATTTAAGATGTTCAAAAGGCATAATTTTAAAATCTCATCGAGTTTTGACATCTGAGATGATTTTAGTCTGGCAAAAATTCATTGACGAATAAGGAATGGGTGAAAGTATACAAGCAGAGTTGAGAACAGACTACAAAATATTTACCCTGTATTAGCCTTGAGTCAGGTAATATGTAAATGATTCAAAATTGAATGGATGTGGTTGAATCCCTTGCTTGTTTTGCCCCAGACAAGGGCATTATAAAAGAAATAGCAATTTGGAAAACTCAGTCGTTTTACACCGCACCAAAAATCCCATGGCAGCAAAAGCACAAGGGAAAACACTTTCTGAAACCTCCCAGCCCTCCATCCCCTGGAGCCATGTTCATCTTATCATCCTGTTGTTCCGAAACACACTGCCGGGAATTTGAGGGTGACTTTCCTTCTCCGGGCGACTTGTGCAATTACAGCTGAGAAGATTTAGGGCGCCTCATATTTCTCCTCTCTGCTTACCCAAGTAATAGGTTTATCACAAAAGAATTTTGCCACAGTGAAGCACATGCAGGGAGGATGGGAAAGGAGGTAGGGGGAGGGGGGGGAGCAATGGCGAAGTGATAGGCAAGAGTACTGCGCTATAATTCCAAATACTTTATGTGGTCATATTTACAGTAGACCTCCAATCTCTACACTGCATTCTTTAGAGACTCGTTATACTCCCCTGCCATCAGAGAACAACCCATAAACATTTTCTAAACATTACTGAGGCACTAAAATTCAATAGCGAAGCAATTTTGAAAGATAATTGATCTGGACTAAAGAAATCTGCTAAATTTGCTGAATGGAATTTCCTAGAACAAAAATCTTTCCCAAATTAGTGTCTCAGAGTTACGGACAAATGTTCATTAAATCCAAGTTGTTATGTGAGCATTTTGCCCTCATACCTAATCTGTCTCAAGACTACATAGAGTGTATGCAATGAATATAGTCATTTTGATCCCGATAAGTTGACATTAATGATAGCTCCACATCTGCTGGGCTGTTGCCTGGTTGAGAGAAAGATCAGAGGCAGAGCACAAATCTGCTCACAACGCTAAATTATGACAAATGTTTAAGATGACTATGACTACTTTGATTGGTATCAATATTTATGGCTAATGCACAAAGCGCACAGATGTTGCATGTTTGAGTTGTACTTTAATATGCATTACAGTACATAAGTGAGCTATTCACTCTCTCTAATTGGGTCCAGTGCCAGCAATATGCCAGTGGACCAGCACATGAATTTGAGTTTCAGATAAATGGGACATTAATGAATATTTTAAATGCATTGCATTTAAGAGGCTGAATAAGGCCTCTATGATACAAGCTGGCCAGCTGATGCTACCTGACAGTTTCCCTGGGCTTCAAAAATAGACATTTCGCACTGCTGATGACGGAATCCATCTGCACTCCAACTGCACTTATGCTATTTCACCTGCACTTCCCCACCCTAAGGGTACATTGGAGTAGTTGCAGCATCTGGCCTCCAGAGGGAGAACTCCTCTGGAAACCTGTGGTCATAATAATGAAATGATTTAGCACACAATTTTGCTTGAATGCTTGGCAAGCCTCACAGAGTCCATTTGCACATCATTTGTTGAAGGAAGAACGCGGATTAAAATGTCGGATGTTCTTCTGTTTTTTTCCTGTACTTTTGGTTTTTTTGGATTTAAAAACAATATGAACATCCGCAGGACTGATATTTTCATGGGAAAAGTTATTTTTCAGCAGCTTTTACAAACAATGTTTCTCATTTTTCTTTCCCTCCTTGAAGGAACTGGCAAGGGCCTAATCAAGCACTTGGAGCATGTGTGCGTCATAGAGAGAGAGGGAGAGAGAGAGAGTGTGTGTGAGAGAGAGGGCAGGGAGACAATGCAAGTACAGCCCAAATACACAGGGAAGCATAGAGGGGACAGGAGTGAAACAGTTGCTGTACCCAGCTTGTATGATGTGGAAAAGATAAAACAGAAAACATCTGAAAACGGTTTTAGAAACACAAGTTGATACATACCGTGACTGGGTGTGCTTGTGATTTAATGAGGAGTTTGTTTCCAAAAAGGCAATAAACGCCAAATTACAAAAATTGAAATAACGCCATAGAGCGATAGGCCTGTGCTTCTTACACATGGTGCAAAAATCTGTTTTTAGAAATATGTACTTTAAGGTGTATTTTTTTAATAATCAAAGTTTGTGTTTTTCTATAAAATGCAAGAGGCGCCAACATAGAAAAAGCTAATTTACTCAAAATGAGTAAAACGGATATATTGCGTTTTAGAAACAAACTCTTCAAATTTTGGCCAGTATCTTGCTCCAGAAAAAGACACTGGAACAAAGCCAAAATGTTCATTGATGTCTCTTGGTTTCAAGTTTTTAACAAGTCTTTCTCCATGAACAATTTAATTTGTTTTTCTGTCTGTGGAGAGCCTAGCACTCACAATTCACGATCAAACATCGTCAAACATGACGAGAAGGTTAAATATCAAACCCAGTTGACCCATCTGTTGTTTTTAGTGAATCTTGGTCAGAGTGCAAAAGAGAAATCACCAAAGTTCAAAAATCATTTTCTCGCAATAACTTTCCTCAGAATCATCCGATTGACTTCACACTAAACTCAAATGATTGAGGATTTTATTTGGAGTCCTCTCATGTGCTACTTAATGTCAGAGGGGTCACAACTCTCTTAGCAGAAGGGGGTACACTCAACCACTAGAGTCATACTTTTCTTGACTGAAAGTGACCTGAAAAGGAGAAGTTTTGAAGAGCGATCAGTCTATGACCAATTCTTCTCGTTTATTAGTCCGTTTGTCTGTGGATAGCATAGGTCTCACAGTTCGAAACCAAACATCAAACCTCACAAGAAGGGTCAACCATCATGCCCAGTTGACACCTATTGTTTTTGGTGACTGTAGATCACCAAAACAATAGTTTGTCTGTCTGTGCTTTCTGTGTCTGCCTTTGGTAAAACCCCTGCTACGTCCATTGCGCCGATTCTGTCCGATCTAGAGTAGCATATTGCCTGCTTTTCCTGATAGTTGAATGTCTATTTTGTTAAAATGAGGTACTATATTTCAGATATTACTGTGTTAGTGAGTCATACTTGCTCCTTATAGGTGTTAAAAACGTTTATACAAGCTTGTATTTCGCTTGGATGATCGGAATTGTAAATAGTAAGCTTTCCGTTGCAGGGAGAACATTCTGACCATAAAATAAGCAGTTCCTTTGATTAATATGTGTGCTTACTAATGCAACTTTGTAGAAAAATGGACAAAACTTTGAACTTTTTTATGGCAAAAATGCATGTTTTTAGTTTGGGGAGTTTGCTGGTGACTATTGATGTCCATCTGCACCAATATTGATAAACTCATGCTAAATTCTGCAACAAAATCATTAATTAAGGCCCGAGCACTGAGGGTTGAGGACCCTATTGGAACTGTAGTGTTTATTATTATATTTATTCAGAAATGAAAATCGCATTTGTCAGGCCTTTCCCTTGGGCAGAAAGTCATCAGGATTGGCACGTGCATAGGGGCTGGTGATAAAGTCAATATTTTTTTGCTTATTTAAATAAACACATCAAAATGGCTCTGTAGCGCCCCCTAGAATTTTCAAAATTCAGTGGAAAAAAGGGCGGGAATACGTTTAACCTATAGTCACAAAAACATTGCTGAATGATGTATCATACCAGAATCTACAAAAGTGTCTCTTGGAGCCTGACCCAAAATCAAAACAGGAAATCCAGCATTTTGAATGTTCCTAAAAATCATAAATATTTGGAGAGCTTGTATTTGAATGAACTCCTCCTACAGTTTTTCTCCAAACGAGTTCAAATTTGGTCAAGGACATGTAAAGGCTTGTGCAATCCAAAATTATTGAAATGTTTGTTGATGGGCTACGTTTCTTGACAAAAGGACGGCACCCTCTCGAGATGGGTGAACACCGCAAGAGCACAATCCAGTCCAGAAGGAATGGAATCAGTGGAGATGCCCAGCCCAGTTGATGCTTAGAGATACCAGGGGATGCTTCCTGGCCAGCATGAAGAGATGTTTCGCCAGCACCATCAAAGGATCAGTGCCTTCTTCAGTCAACTCAAGGCTGTTACAGAAACATTCCGGGACTCTGAATCTGCCATTTAAGCAGCCAGCCTTATTCCGCCACAGATTCTCCCTCAGGCGTTTTTCCAGCAGGAGCCAAGCCTTGCGATTCTGAACCGCCAAGATGGCAACCCTACCAACAGCCGCAGTTTCCTGGCCCTGTGTTTGGCTGTCTTTGAACTTCAGCCATCGTCATTCCCCACTGAACATGTCAGGGTGGGATTTGTCAGCACTCACCTCTCTGGACGTGCCTGGAACTTGGCTACCACCTGTTGGAAGGCAGGAGATCCAGCAGGGTCGATCTTTGCTGCTTTCGCTAAGGAGATGGGTAAGGTGTTTGACTGGTCCTGTTCCAGCCACGCTGCTCCCGGAAGTTGTTCCTGCTACATCAAGGCAAGCTGCCAGTGTCGGATTACTCCAGCGACATCAGATTTCTGGCTGTCTCCACACACTGGAAATCCTAAGCGCTGTACTACACTTTTTTGTTTGGCTTAACAGAGCATGTCCAGGTTGAACATATGCTTATACTGCGGAAGTGCTACCCATGCCATTGCTGAATGGAGCTGTTGTTTCATCCACTCGTCCACTTTTTCCAGTTCACCTGACCTTGTAGGGTCACCCTATTAACACCCGAGCTTTCATCGACTCAGGCATTGATGAGAACTTTATCCATCCTAGTCTCGTTCGCCGCCTGAGGGTCCTGACTGTATCACTGCCAGTACCCCTTTGGTCCCAGGGTCTCACAAGGATTCTCCTTCTTGATGTAATTGAGGTAATTTGGCCAGTGCCCATGCTAATGTACTGTAATCACATTGAAAAGTGAGCATTTCTCATCATGAAGTCATCACTTGTCCTGCTTGGGAAGGCCCTGGCTTGAACATCATAACTTTTGTGTGGACCGGCCTTCGGGATCTATTCTGAAGAGCAGTTCATCATGTTCACAGTCTGTCTTTGTGTAGCCTCCAGCCTCACTGCTCCTCCATCCTCTGACCACCAGGAGAAGCCATCAGGTTTGAAAGGTGTCCCCCTATCTATCATGACCTCCCCACGGCATTCAATAAGGCTCGAGGGACGTCACTTCACACCAGACAAACCCAATGATTGCACCATCAACTTACTGCCTTGAGCTTCCTCCGCCAGGGGTGGGCTGTGCTCCCTAACCAACAAGGAGTCCAAAACTATGGAGGAATACATAAATCAATCCCTGACTTCTGGAGTAATTGGGCTTCTTCGTTGCCCACCGAAGCTGGTTCCTTCTTCATGGCCAAGAAAGATGGGTCCCTACCAATGGCGGCTCGTGAACTGGCAACTGGGGAGGCTCAAAACAATCCCTTAAAATTAATGATTGGTCACGACCTGTTTTCAGTCATTCAGTCATTCATTACAAAAACTCTCAACATTATCAGGTGTGGCCAGTTTTCATTTATAACGCATACCTGTCAACTCTCACGCATTCAGTGTGAGTTAAAGATGCATATTTACATTCCTCTGCTGTAGTCAGCAATTATTCAATCGACACATAGGCTATGTAAGAGATTCTCGCGCGGAATTGTCTTTGTGCATGGAGGGGTTGGAAGCAATGTAATTGCATGAAGACGTTTCAAATGATCTAATTTCATTTAAACGATCGCGAAACACATGCGTAGCTTCCAACCGCTGAGTAAAGAAAAGCGTGAGAAGTCTGGAGTCGTAATTGGTATGCCTTATAAATGAAATCTGGCCACACCTGATAATGTTGAGAGTTTTCGGAGTTTCTGTAATGGTAATTTAAATGAATGATTGAAAACAGGTCGTGACCAATCATTCTTCTTAAGGGATTGTTTGAGCCTCCCCTGTTGCCAGTTCACGAGCTGCCACTGGTCCCTACATACCTGCATTGATAATTGGGGAATTAATGTAATTACTATGAAGAATCGTTATCCTTTACCATTCATGGACTCCACATTCTCAAATCTTCAGTTCTGATGCCTTTTTACCAAACTGCATTTGTACAGCGCTTACCACCTGATGTATACGCGGGAAGGACATGAGTTGAAGACAGGGTTTGACACCCACTAGGGCTGATAAATACCTGGTGATGCCATTCGGGCTCAGTACTGCGCCTGCTTTGTTCTTGAACTTAATGAATGAGGTCCTTGGAGACATGGTCTCCTTATACGTGTGTGCCTACCTAGATGATATACTAGTCTTCTCTCACACTTTAGAGGATCACACCCCCATGTCCGTTTGGTCAACCAAAGGCTTCTGGAGGACCAACTTAATTTAAAACCAGAAAAGTGTGAAGTCCATTGTCCATTTATGCCCCCTCTTTTGAGTTGCACGTTGCTGGATTGTAATTTACTATGTGAGTTTGGAGCCATTCTCTATTTTCTGGTTAAACTTGTTGTCTTTAAAAAATGAAATATGCCTTTAATGATAGTACACAAACCAGGTTTTAACTTGACGAAAGTTGAGAAAAATTGCCCAGAGAAACTAATGCTTGGAAATTGTTCTATATGACCAATTAGTATCAACCACGAAAACCGTTTAAAATTGGTAATGTCTACACTGCTTCACCCATACATCTGAACTGAACTGTGCTATTTTTCTCTGGGCTCTGCCCCACTGTTACCGTACCATTGGATTTTACTCTGCCTCTGCACTTTATTCCAGGTCTGGATTATAACAGACCAAGATAAAGCTCTTAATTAACACCTGCCTCAGCCCTCTTTGTTTCCACGCATGCTCCAGTCACATGGAAATTAGCGTCACCTGTTTGCTGATAACTGGCCAATCATTCGATCAATGCAGCAACTTGCCATCAATTCCCTGCAATCCTTTATGTTCCCACTGGTGGTCTCCAGCTGTGGGTCACATAGTTTGTTGCGTTTTCCTTCGGAAGGAGTTCTGCATATTCTTCCCAGGAATTTATGTGTATTGTATTCCTGGCTTACCTCCCAGTGCTTCTTGTCTGTATCATCTGTATTCTTGTGTTCTGAAATATAAACAGAGCGGAAGTAAACACACATCTGCGTGACATAGGACATGCCGTCACATCAAGAGAGGTCAGTTTAGCGTAAAACCAAAGACGGCCAGCCTTTGAATCACCCTTTTCTAACTGAGAGGTATGGCAGTGAATCTTTTGGGTCTTTTTTTCTTCCAAAGGCCCCAAACAACTTGTTTGGATTCATGGTATCACCGATAACATCAAGTAACGGCAGATTGTCACAGCTCCACGTGAGTCTGGGCTGTGTTACGCCTTTTCCTCTCTTTTTTGGAGGTCTAATCAATTTGCCTCTGCATGAAATCACAGAGGCCTGTACAATGAAGCAGGATTTGGGGTTAGCAAAGTAACTGACTTCAGGTTTAACCCTGGCTTTCTAGGGTTACGACAATACGCAGTTCCCTCTGGGGTATATTGCCATGGTAACTTATGCTACACAGGCAACCTGCTCCAGAGCAGGTTATATTGAAGAGAACCGATCAACATGTACAAAAACACTGCTCACTGACCAATCAATTTTTTTGGTAAATAGCATCACCACTCTTGGAAGATCCTGGGGACCTTGTTGCATAAATAGTGAGAGGGTCTCTTGGCAAGTGTTCTAGAGACCGACCAACTATTTGACTTTCCCTGGCGAGTATCTGTATGAAAGATATCAATTCTCTGCAGAGGGAATAGCTAATCTTTGTCAGTTTATTGAGTCGCTTGTTGCCAGGGCGACATATTGAAGTCGTCTTGCAGACTGTATACATTGGCTTGCATTTTATTGCTGCAGGTAGAGGTACATTATTTTTCTGTTGGCTGCAAGCAATTTCAAAGCCATTTCATTGTTATATTGGCCTTTTTATTCTAATATCATCCTAAAACAGACTTATTTATGCACAAGAGCTTTGTATTTGTAGACTTTATAAGATTTTCAAGCAAGCCGACTTACCAGTTTGAATTATATTATTTTATTTGCCCTTTATTTGCTCCCAAGACTGTTTAACACTGCTGGGGTTGCAGCTGAAAGAATAAGGCTAAAATTGTCGAACCCTCCATAAAAATACATCTTAGCAGCACAGTAATTTAATGGAATACACAATTGTAATTATAGTCAGATCTCCTTGTGTATTCACACTGCTGGCAATTTTTTTGCCAGCTTCCCTTCCTGCCTTTGGCAGAAGCAACTGTGTTGCTTTTGGCTTAGATTATATTTTTAAATTTGTTTAATATTTGTTTAATATTAATATCTTAATTTGCTTATCTTGTATTCCTCTGGAACATGTCTATGTTTGCCACTGATCATATGGTGCAAACATTGCCCCTTCTATGTGAATGCACTCACAGCAAAATCTGGCAAACTTGGGTTGACTGGGTCATTGTTGTGTGACTGCTTGGCATGAGTGTGGATGTTAGGCTCAGGAAAGCCAGACAACAAAAAGATATTCAGGGTATGTTGAACTTGCTTCGTAGAGCCAGCTACAGGTGAGGCCATTTTGGGGTGAATGACTCGAAGACCACTATGGAAAAATGATCCGTCACATTTTCGCGTTGTGGAGAAATGATGAATTAAAAATTCAAAATGATCGTAGAAACAAAGCACTGAAAAAAATGCAAAAAATATGAAGTAAATATTAATATATGATATCATTATAAATACCATAATAATAAATAAATATAAAACATACAAAAATGCTAAATTTGGACTCTGATCGTTTTTCCTTTGTGGTCTTCACTTGTTTGAACAACTGACTGCAAGTTTTTTTTTAGGGAAGCACAGTTGATTTTTAAATAAAATAGGAATGTTTGTAGGGGTGTACTGCCATTTACTTTGAGTTAAGAATTGTCATGTTGTATTGTAATTCTGTTTGGACTGGCCTTTTAATTTTTATGGATAGTGGGGTGTTATATTTGTCATTATGGCCTTGGCTAAGCTGAAGACTTTATTTCCGTGGTTGGACTTTATTTAAGTTCATTAATCTGCTTTGTCAATAAATTGTGATTTGCCGTTTCCTTTCTGCCCTTTTGTGTTATTCCTTCTTACCCTTAACCAAAAAAATTGATTTGTAACAGGATATTAAATAAGAACCTGCTTCTGTGAGAAGGTTAAATCTGGCCTTTATTCAATCTTCCTGGTAGATAATGAGCTAAAACACGCATCAAAATCTAGGCAAAAATGGTTCGGCAACCACAGAGTCAAGATTTTGCCATAACCATCCCAGTCATCTAGCCTAAATACAGTAGAGAGCCTGTGGGATGAGCTAAAGTGGGGAGTCTGTGTATACGGACCTGGGAATTTGAAGGATCTAAAGATTTTGCATGGAGAGATGGTCTCAGATCTCTTGCCATGTCTTCTCCAACCTTGCTGCACACTACAAGAGATGAATCAGAGCTTTTATCTTGGCAAAGTGAGGCTGCACAAAGTATTAATTGGAGGAGGTCCAATAATTATGGAATATATATTTTTGAGGAAATACTTGTTTCATGTTTAATTTTTTCTTTCAACACTGAAAAAAAACTGGAACTTGGGATCAGAGTGTAAACATTGTGCTAGTTTGTTACACCTAATTGATTTACGTTTTCACAGCTGATTTTTTTTTTGTTTGTCTGGAACTAATCAACTTTAGGAAACATGCAAGCCTAATTTCAGTAGCTCCAATCCTATTGAATTCTTCCCTCACATGTATAGCGACACACGGTCACTTTCTTCAGCGAATAACTGGATAACTGCAGCTTATTTATGGCCCCGCTAACTTGCATGATTGGACAAGATGCTCCAAATATACAACAGCCTTTGTAGATGCCATTGAGGAGAAAAAAATACACTCAGTCAGACACACACACACACACACACACACACACACACACACACACACTACTTGAATATAAAATGTCATATTAGACAATTTACGTTGCGGGAAACCACACATATGTTTAAAAGTATTTTTAATTCAAACAGTTTAGAGAGATATGCTGAAACATTCAACCCTCACTCCTCCATGATCTAGACATTTGTGGAACAACAAATCTGAAAAAGTTGGGACAGTTATATCAAATTAGTATTAAAAAAATTGCAAGTAGGCCAATCCACACCTGCACCCATCTTCTTACTTAGCCATGCCTTTATAATCTGTGCAGAATGCTGTTTTGCATTGCCTTGTTGAAATATGCATGGGCCTTTCTGTAAAACATGTTTTTGAAGGCAGGATATGTTGTTCCATAATCTCATATACTTTTCAGCCCTAATGGTGCCTTCAAAGAAGTAACTGACAAGGGCACTGAATAAACCCTGTTCCATGTCAGACCATGACTTTTGGACTTGTTGTTCAATAGCAGGCTGGATGGTCCCTGTCTTGTATGGTACTGAGCACAAATCATCTGCTTCTTAAAAAAAAAAAGACCTGAAATATTGATTTGTCTGACCACAATGCATGTTCCCACTGTATGCTGGTCTGTTACAGATGCCTCAGTCAAGTTGACGGCGCTTCGAAACATTTGACACAAGGCTTCTTTTTTTACCCACTGAAGCTTAAACTGCCATGAATGGGCGTAACTATGCATTGCAGTAGTGGACAAAGGTTTGCCAAGTCTTCCTGAGTCCATGTGGTTATCTTAGGCATAAATAATTAACATTTGTTGATGCAGTGTTGTCTGAGTGATCAAATATCATGGGTATTCAGCTTTAAGCTACCCCTCCTGCCCTTTACACACAGAAATTCCTCCTGATTCCTCAAATCTTTTAATTAAATGATGCACCACAGTGGGTGATATATCTAAATCCCTTCCTAACTTTCATTAAGGAACTTTTTTAAACCGTTCAATGATTTTCTCACATATTCGCAGGCAAACTGATGATCATCTGCCCATCTTTGCTCCTGAAGGACTAGCCCTTTCCTGGGTGCTGCTTTTGTACCAAATCATGATTACAGTCACCCACTGATATCAGCTGTTTCAAATCAGATCATCATTCAAAATTTTTTTTTCACTCATTACTAGTCCTAAATTGCCGTAGTCCCATTTTTTTTTAATAATTCCTTGTAGGCTGAAAGCCTGGAATGGATGTATATTCTCAAATAAAATGAACTTGACCAGACAGAACATTAAATATCTTTTCTTCGAAGTGTCAGAAATGAAACACAAGTCAAAGTAGAATTAGAAATCACTGCTATTTATTTTTTATGTGCATTTTCCATGCTGCCTCAACTTTTCCTGAATTAATAGAAAAATTGTCATTAAAAGACTAAAGAAAGTGAGGTTTGGAAAAATGTAGTCCAGTCAATCCTATTGAGAGAAGAAAATATATGAGTATGGAACACAACTTCAGGATTATTACTCTGAGTACTGATGATTAATATTCTACTGTTTGGATTGATAGGCCTTTTAATTTACTGCAGCTTGTGGAGTGCTGAGATGACAGTGAGCTTAATGGGTATTTTAAGATCTTGAACGCATCAGCTGTTTCATTTCCTTGTTCATGAAAACTCTGAGGACTATATTTTAACAATCTAAGCACACATTCTGTACGGACGGCACAAGTGCATTTAAGGCTCGTAGAAATCCACTTTTGTTATTTTAGCAGTGAATAATCTGAGCACAAAGTAAGGCACTTGGTTCAAAGCGGTTGCACTAAATCCCATAATAAATCATAGGCGTGTTTTGGGCATTACATGAGATAAACCAATCAGAGTGTCATCTCCCATCCCCTCCCGAAGGCTAAGTCGGATGTTTGAGAGAAATTTGGTTAATTGCTGACAGTGAAAATCATGTCATCTGCAGCTTAGCTGCTTGTTAAAAAAACCACCTGTTTAGGCTACTTTGTTTATTTGCCAAACTGAAAATTAGTATAAACACATTTCAAATGCAATGCGGAGTTGTATATTTGATAATAGAAGCGGGATGGATGGGTCGCAGGTATTTTATTACTGGATAAAGTTGGATTCAAAATTACTTTGAGATGATTGTGGGTCATGGGTCAAATGCAATTTTGAGCTTTGCAGGGCAGGGTAGGGCCAGCAGAGCACCCTCTGGGGTGCAGAGCAGGCTGGTCCGGATGGGCCTGCTGAAATTTGGCCAGGATCTGCGGATCCAAGATGTCATCACTGTCCACCCAGCTTCTCTCCTCTGGACCACAGCCTTCCCAGTCCACCTGATACTGTAATTTGCCTGCTCGCCATCTGGACTGGAGCAGGCTGCATACCTGGTAGGCTGGGTCTCCCTCTACCTCCAGGACAGGGGGAGGGTCTCCGGGGGGGTAGCCTCTGCCAGGGGTCCAGCAATCACTGGCCTAAGCAGACAGACATGAATGTCGGAGTTTGACGGCAACTGTATTGAGTAGGCAGACTCATTGACCTTCCAGAGGACACGGAATGGGCTAATGAACTAGGGCTCAACTTCCCGCAGGGCAGGTGGAGGCACAGGTCCCTTGTTGAGAGCCAGACTCGGTTACCCGGCGGGTGCTTGGGGGCATCCCGACATATCCGGTCCACCTGGATCTTTTGGTGGCGGAGCACCCTCTGGATCTGGATGTTGTTTTTCCCGGACCTTCTTTGCTTCCTTGAACCAGGCATCCACCGCCGGGACTTCCATCTGGCTCTGGTCCTACGGGCACAGGGAAGGGTGCCGTCCAAGCACACACTGGAAGGGGCTGAGTCCAGTGAACACGCACTTCAAGGAATTCTGGGTATATTCAGCCCAGGGTAGGTATTGGGACCAATTCCTCTGGCGCTGGTGACAGTATGCTTAGACGAACCTCCCCAGGTCTTGGGCGGCTCTCTCCGACTGCCCATTTAATTGAAGGTGGTATCCCGAGGTGAGGCTAACTGAGGCTCTCAGCTTCTTGAAGAAAGCCCTCCACACTTAGGATGTAAACTATGGCCCATGGTCGGAGAGGATGTCCCCCGGAAGGCCAAAATTTCTGAACACCTGCTCATATAAAGGGTTTGCAACTGGGAGAGCAGATGGCACAGCAGCAAAAGGCACAGATTTACTGAATTTAGAAATCGGTTGATAATCACCTGAATAAATGTGCTACCTTACAATGAGGGTAGATCGTTAACAAAATCTACGGCGATGTACGAGCATGGATGATGAGGGACTGGCAGTGGGTTAAGTTTACCAGTTGGCAGCTGTTGTGGTATTTTGGAAATTGCGCAAGTTGTGCAAGAGCGCACAGCTGTTTCCACATCAGAAGCCTGGTGGGTCCACCAATATTTTCGGCTGATGATGTGTGTCATTCTTTTGGCTCCGGGGTGTCCTGCTGACAGGGAGGTATGTGCCCAGAGAATCACTCGCTCTTGAAAGGCAGCGGGAATGAATGCCTTACCCGCTGGCACCAAGGTAGTAGGGGGGTCCGCTATTTCCCAGTCCAGCTGCCACTTGATCGGGGTGAGGATGCAGGAGGATGGCAGAATCGGGTCTTCTGCTTCTGGATCCTTCTCCATCTTGTATCTTTGGGATAGTGCATCTGCTTTGATGTTCTTAGAGCCAGGGCGATAGGTTATTGAAAAATTAAAAGCGAGTTAAGAAAAGTGCCCACCTGGCCTGCCATTGATTCAGTCGTTGTGCCTTTCGCAGATACTCCAAGCTGTGGTGGTCAGTCAGCATGAGAAATGGATGTCGGGCCCCCTCTAACCAATGCCTCCATTCTTCGAGCCCTAGTTTTATTGTTAAAAGCTCCCTGTGTCCCACGTTGTAGTTGACCTCAGCAGATGTGAGCTTGTTTGAGAAATAAGCACAAGGATAAAGCTTCTCCAGTGTCCCGTGCCACTGGAACAGGATAGCTCCCACCCCCGCGCTGGAGGCATCAACTTCCACTATAAAGGGCTTTTCCGGTTCCAGTATTTGAGTATAAGAGCAGTGACAAACAGACTCTTGAGTGTGTTGAGGCCGTGTTGAGCTTCTGGATTCCATCCCAGGTTCTTGGGTTTTCCTTTGAACAGCCGCATCAGAGAAAGTTTTTAATGAAGCGTTGATAGAAGTTTGCAAACTCCATGAAGCAGTGGAGTTCCTTTATCGTCTGTGGGATTAGCCATTCTGCGACTGCTTTCACCTTCTTTACTTCCATAGCCACTGCTTCTGGTCCAATCACGTAACCAAGGAAGGAGACCGTGGATTGATGAAAGACGCATTTCTCTGTTTTGACGTAGAGTTGATGTTGTAGTAGGCGTTCCATTACTCTCCTAACATGTTTCACATGTCCAAGTAAGTACTTGAGTAGATGAGGATGTCATCAAGGTAGGTGATGACGAATCTTCCCAGCATCTCTCGTAGCATGTCATTGATGAAGCATTGGAACACAGAGGGGGCAGGGGGCGTAACGAGGCCATACAACATGAAGCAGTACTCTTAGTACCCATAGGTGGTGCTAAAGGCTGCCCTGCACTTGTCTCCTTCCCTGATACAAGTTAAATCATAGGCGCTGTGGAGGTCGAGATTCATAAAGATCTTTGGACCTCGTAGCTGCTCCACAGCGCTGGGGACCAGGGGCATTGGATATCGGTACTTCACCGTGTAAAACCTACACAGCTAAACCAACGACGGAAAAGCTGGGAGTGAAGGTTCATGCATGTACTTAGGCTGTTGTGAGGCAAATAGAATAATATTAATAAACTTTCTCCGTTTGCAAACCGAGCCATGCTGTAATCACGGATATATCTAATCTGCCGCCTTGCTGTGAATAATTCAATGTGAGCATTAGAATATTACACCAGAAAGAGGCGGGGCATCAGACATATCAGTGATCACTGTACAAGAAGCGTAACAGTTACTGTATTTACTCTCATTTCAATCTGACTCCAAATTAGAATTAGAATTTATAATTTAGCGAAAACATGCGTGGACCTCGGGGTGATTACACCTCTGACTCGTAGGTGTAGGCTTGCGTTACTCAATTTATGCCCCCGGGTTTTAGCATTATTGCCAAATCTTAGGTTCGTTGGTAATACCAGGGGATGGAAGTCAATTATCGCAGCAACAGCATCTTTTGGCACGAATACTGCGAACCCAGATTTATACACGCCCATGGGTTCCTTCAGGCGATTTTAACAGATAACCGACTTTTCGTCCATGGGTTTCCTTAAGGTTAAAATCCCAGAACCGGCAATACATAACCACTTTAAGTAAATAGATCATGATTGTCTCTCCAACTTAATAAAACCAATTCTCATCCCAAAGCTGCTGATCAGTCAGTCCTTGGTTGAGCTTAACCCCTAAGTCTCCGTCGTAATGTGGCTAGAAAGAATAAAAGGATTAGGAGTCACAGAGATCATGCACGTTTAAAGGAATAACAATAATTTATTCACCAGGTGGGCAAGAGCTTGAATCAAACAAATAAAAGTTAAATCAAATACAAGTTACAAACAATTTAGATAGTGAGAGTTGAGTCATACCCGGTGAAAAGGCTACACATGCACTTACGTACGCAGGGAGAGATTGGATACGATCTTCCCTGACTATATGGTATGGGCTACACACGGCATAGAGATGCACGTGTGTATGGATTGTCTCTCTTTGCTTTAAGCCAAATCACATCTTTGATCCAGGCGGCATGGCGATAAATTACCTGGAAGGGGGGTCGAATCTGGAATTTGGGTTTCCACCATTTGGAGGATGTAATATAACAATTTAGCAGAGAGAGAAGAACAGAATGCTTACCCGAGAGGATTCTGACCAATTTTCAGGAGTTTCCAAAAGGGAATGAACCATAATTTCAATGGGAATGTAACATACTCCGTTCAACTCCTTGGATTCTCCTGAGAATTACAAGACCAAACATGATATGAATATGTACTAATATGATGCAGTTGTCATGAAAAAGTCTTAAGCTGAATTATTACACAGGTAAGCTGGGTTATAAGTATGGTAGTGATTTCAAAGCTGGATATTGAACACATGAGCATATTGTGAAGTTCCCAGAGGTTTAGATTATTTTAAATAGATAAGTTAAGGTCCAGTTTCATGAAAGACTGAGGACAATAAAATGACTTCCACAGGGGCATTTTATCAGCCAGAGGCCTTGCAACTACCCCCCATACAGCGTAACACCAAGGACACAGAAAGACCATAAACACCTTCCACTCGCAGGCTGAGCAAACATCCTGGACCCACTCATAATGGAGGAAGTCCAACCAGTTTTATGGTTATCTAGCATGGCTCCGGAGTTCCTTGAGGCCCAGTTCCTGAGCTATCAGCCATTTGCCGCTTTCAGCTTTGGGGCTCCCCCACTCATCAGCGTTTGCGGTGCTCCAACCCCCTTTCCAGATCTTACAACTGTGATGTCATTAGGCCCCTATAGTCTATGCAGGGGTGGAGTCCTCCATCCTTCTTTTGTATGAAGAAGAAATTTGCTAACACGGGTGAAGTGGAAGGGCGAATGAAGCCCCGCTGCTGAGCTTCTTATACATACTGCTCCATTGCTTGAGTTTCAGCCTCCGATAGGGGGTACACACGGCTCCTGGGGGGTGATGCACCAGATAGGAGCTCTATGGCACAATTCCATGGATGATGTGGAGGTAACTGGGTTGCTTGAGTTTCTCGGAACACCATCTGCAGGTCCCAGTACTTTTTGGGAATCTCGGGCTGGTCTCCTTAGTCAGGACTCTCAAAAGTTGTAGAGGCGATGGTGAGTGTGCCGTGGTGCTGCTGACGTGAGGGTGGCCGGAAGCTGAGAGGTCTTGTGTGGCAGAAGATGATGGGATTGTGTAATAACAGCCACGGCAGACCGAGGATGATTGGGTGGCATGAATACATGAGAAGTAGCCGTAGGAGTTCCTCCAGATGGCGCTCTTGAATGCAGAGGGAGATTGGTACCATCTGGTGGGTCATGCTGCTGTTGCCCAGAGGTTTCCCATCTTATGGCTGCCACAGTAAAGGCTCAGTCCCACTGCGCATTTTTTGCCTCGGTAACGTACTCCCGATGGAAATTGGTGCACCGCGGGAGGCGTCGGGAACAGGTTCCCCGATGTCCCGGTGAAGCTTCGGGAGCGTCAGGAGCCATCTGGAACCATTGGGAGGCATCAGGAGAACTGCAAAAAATTTCAATGCTTGCATTGAAATTTTTCCCGATGTGTTCCTGACATTTTGTCGGGAAAACAGGCCGGGGAGGCCTCGCCGGAGCTTTCCAGAGCCACGGGGAAGCTCCGGGGATGCTTCCCCGAAGCTTCAGCGAAATATTGTTTTCCCCGAGGCATCCCTGAAGCATCAGTGATGTCTCGCCGAAGTATCAGGGGACCTTCAGGGATATTTGAATCTTCAGCGAAAGTTCGGCGACCTTTCAGTGACACATTCCCGATGTCGGCGTTGCATCCCCGAATATTCGCCAAAATTTCAGCGACGGTTGAAAAGTGCATTCTTCCCACGGCGCTGATTGGCTGGATTTTGCATTCGCGCGCACTATAAGTACATTTCATATAAGTACATGCCAGAGAGAGAATGATACTGAGCCCAAAATGTGCATATATTATAGCAGAGCCAAACACAGTTATTTTATCAATGTTTTGTCTGGGCGCCAGGTCGTCTATTAGACCAAAATAAATTAGTTGTGTTCAGCTCCACTACAGCATCTTATGGAAAAAACTCGTCAACAAAACCATGAGAAAGTAAATAACTTGTATTGCACCAACAAAGAAAGAGGCAACTAAATATGTATATCCAGCCACTCAATAAAAAAAAATAATTAAAAAAAGTTGATTAATTTCTAAAGGAAAAGATTGGGCCGCTGCAGTACAGATTATAACAACCAGATGCGCTTGCCAGACGCAAGTCGCGGTCAGCTAAATAAAGCAATGCCCAACAGCCTTCTCGTCATACAAAAAATTAAGGAAACAAAATCGTAAAAATAAAGGCTTGAGGGGGAATATGAGAGGGGGAAACAATGTTCTAAGTAACTCGGGGCAGGAGTAAGTGCAGTGAATGCGAGTGATTAAAAAAAAATAAAGTTTTCATTTGGCGATAGGCTATCAGTTTTTGTGGTGGGATGAGTTACAGGGAGTGCATAGGGAGGTTAGAGGATTTTTCAGTTAAAAAAAAAAGTTCTTTCCCAAACCCTCCTTGGCATCTCGCACTGGATTCCCATCCAAACTGTTCGATAATTATAGAGGCTTGTTGCACCTTGTAGCTCGCTAAAATATATACCTCCCCAATAACCCTTCCCCGAGGCACCTGGGATGGTTCGCAAGTACTCACCGATGCATCCCCTAATCTACGGGGATATTCCCCCGATGATGTTTCAAATTCGGGGAAGCTCTGGGGCACCTTCGCCAATTATCGGCGAAGGTACCCGGGAGATTTCCCGAGCATCGGGAGCCATCCCGGATGTTTCACGGGCATTGTTCGGGGGACATTCCCAGAAGCTTTGTGACCATAGCCGAAGCATCAGTGAACGTTCACCGGAGCATCCCCGATGCCTAATAAGTGCAATTTCTAATGGGACTACTCCTTTTTTTGGCAAAAGCATCAGGAGCCATTGGGAGAAAATTTTTCTATTTCCACATTGCCGATGATTTTTCCCCAGTGGGACCTAGGCATAAGGGGAGTGTGGAGCTGGTGAACTTAGGCATCAAGTCTTTGCCCAGCTGATTGGAGACAAAGTTGCCTGCTGCACTGGAGTCAATCAGGGCCCCTGTGCAAAGGGTCACACTGTTACAGGATACCTTGACTGGGATCTTGAAACGTTGTCCAGTGATAGCTGTAGGTGACTGCTTTACCTTGGAGGAGCACTGTTCCTCCCTCTTGACCATGGGTGCAGGGGCCTATCTCCTTCCAGAGGCAACGCTCTGTTAGTCTGGAGTGCCCTAGTTCCATGGGCTCCGCCCCTTCTGTTGGCAGCTGGATGGGGCCTCTGGGCTGGGCCCGCTGACTCTCCTGCAGGAGCTGGTCCAGGCTGATAGCTGCACTGAAGTAGTATGGCAGGAACATTTCCACGCCATCCCTGCCCTGAGCTCTGGACACAGCCCCTTCTGGAAGGTAGTCATCAGCTCAAGCTCATTCCAGCCGCCGGCTGCAGCAAGGTGCAGAATTGGAGGGTGTAGTCCGCTGTGGTCTTGTTTTCTTGGCTCAGGTCCAGCAGCTGGTCCCCAGCCTTCTTCCTGGGGCAGTCAAAGATAGGGAAACTGCTGAAGGAAATCGTCAAAGGTCGAAAAAGCTGAATCCCCCCAGATAGCAGTTGCCCAGTCAAGCATCTTGCCAGTAAGGTGGGTCACCACTGCAGCGATCTTCTCTGCTGCTCTCAGGGCTGGATGGTAGGTGAAATACAGGGCACACTGAAGGATGAAACCTTTGCACGCAGTGAGATTTCCACTGTAGCGCTATGGTAGGCGCACTGGCAAATCACCCCGGGGAACGGCTGAGGGAGCCTGCAGTCGGCCAGGAGAAACGGAGGGGGGCGCTGGTGGTGGAGCACGGGAGATGGAGAGTTTGTGGACCCTGCAAACCAGTTCGTCCAGGATGGCCCCCAGATGGGCGATCTCCCTCTGCTGTTCTGCCACCAGGTGGTACAGGTTGAGAGACTGGGCAGCAAACTCTCCCACCTCAGGGGGCAATGGGATGCCTGCTGAGTCCATACTTGAAGTCTTCTGTTAGGGTTGTGCTTCATACACACTTCAGGTGCGTGGAGGACAGGGAGTTGAGGACTGGATTCAGGTGCGAGGATGAAGTTGGTAGTATTTATTTAGAAGGCACAAACGAAGCAATGCAAAACAAAGTGGAAACGAGGCTCCTTAAACGCTATCAGTAATACAGACTCTGGGCTTTAGCTGTAGTAACAATGTATTACAAATAGGAAAACAAACGGAAACAAGGTTTCTTAATGTAAAGTGCTGAAATGAACATTAACAGCGCTAAGTATAAAGAGTTTTAGAATATAACTAGGCGATACGCGGACAATACGTCTATGCAAGACAAGTAATGCTGCACAGGCATGTATTTATGAGACTTCACAATGAGAGAGTGTGAGACTTGGTTTTAAATTCATGCTGCAATTACATACAGATGCAAACAATGATGTGTGACGTGAAGAATGCAGTCCGGGTCATAGTAGACCGGTGAGCTGGACGGCTGTAGGCGTGGTCTGACACTGAAACTTGGTCTTCCCCCTTTCTCATTACCTCCCTATCTCCTCATCATCTAAAACATCTCCCCTGCCTAACTCCTATCCCCCTTATAGATTGTAGATAATGGTCCAAGTGATCTCTTGAAAAATACTAAGTAGGAGCTGGAACTCCCTCCTCATTATCTTGTGTCAATATGGGAGGTACTGAAAGGAATTTCACACAGACTGCATGCTTAGAATGTACCAGCAAAACGTAAACCTTGAGAAGCTATGCACACTGTCCTTCGTGCTCTAGTTACTTAACTCAAAATTTGAATAACCTCATCTGAAAAAAAAACAGGTGGAAATACAGGCGCCATTTTGTCCATTTACATCAGTCTTTCAATCTCTTTGTGTATGAGTGTGTTTAAAATATACAGTATAACAGATAATAATAATGATCATCAGGGTTCAAAATAGTCACAACAGACTTTTATGAGAACAATATTTTCACGCAAGTTATTCAGGCTAATAAAATAGGCTTGGTGTTAGTACAAGTAAAATAAGGTTCAAGTGTAGATAAAACAGTTCAGACCTGCAACTGCAACTGAGATGTTCTTTGGTGACTTAATTTGAGAATATAATTTTGAGTCAATTTTTCCATTTTTCCCAGTCAAGCACAATCAAACAATCTAATCAAAATGAAATTAAAAAAAAAAAAATCTCACTAATTTTTGACATTATTAAAGTCAAACACTGACAATGTGCCGAACAAATGCGCAGGCATTCTTGGGAGGGGAGATAAGTGACATCACTCTTACATTCAGTACTTTAAATATCTGCGAAGACTGTGATAAATCAGGCCCTCAGATTAAAAAATATCAAAGCTCATTCATCAATGGTTTGTTTGTGGTCTGCGCTGTCAAGCCAGACATGACAGATTGTTTTACCCCTCTGTTTGAAATATCCCCAGATGAACTGCAGGAGGATGTGCCAGAAAATGTAATAAACTCCATACCCCTGCAAATGACACAGCCGTAGTTCCCCTGAGGGTATAGATTAAAGAAGAGCCTTCAGACAAGCAGTCCAAAAAAAAAGAAAAAGAAGAGAAAAAACTTTTCTATAATTACCCTTTTAAACCTTTTCATTACAACAGTATTCATATTGAAGAAGATGTTCGAGACACAAGTTGGTTAAAAATCACAGAGAGGCCACGAGGCGCATTTTTTCAGGTGTTAAATTATGTATTTGACTGAAAACCCAGTCACAATTCCTAAGAGGATGTTAACAAGCGTGTGGGTGGTATGTCAACCTGCATTGTTTTTATTATAATTTAATTTAGCAGACGCTGAAAACTCATAACCTGTGGCACTCGATGATGGTTTAAAAATGAATGTGCTCTTAAAAAAAAAACCTGTACCGGGTCATCAGTACATCATTGGGAAAAGTGGCAAAGTGGCAGTGGAGCAGAGAGCAAGAACAAACACATTTGTTGCTGGGTTAGCTTCGGTTAGGTCATTTATTTCTATAACTACACTGAATAAGAATTATTAGTGGTTAAGTTATTACGAAGGCATTGTTGGGTGTATTTAATTATAAACCATTCAGGATTACTAAAGAGGCAAACAGAAGAAAAACTATTATTAAAACAACTGTTACAGGAGTAGTTTCTACAGAAAAATGAAGATATAAGCACAATGCGCAACATAATTGATTGGGCAGTGACACATTTTTTGTTATTTTAGCTCTGTTGGCCAAGTGTATCACCAGATCTAAATCCAATTGCACATGCATTTTACAAGTTTAAGAGGATTTTGAAGGCCGAAAGTCCCAGAAACAAGCAAAAACTGGTGTTTCCTGGAGTATAATACGGTCGAGCATCACCACCGAGGATGCTCAGCATCCGGTGATGTCAGTGAATCACAGAATTCAAGCAGTCATTGCATGCGAATACATGACCAAATATTAAGCACGATGACTTTATTCTACATTGTCAAACTGTCCAATATTTTTGAGGCGTCCAAAAATATAAGTACACAACCCTATGTCCAGAAAAGTTTGGATGCTGTGTAAAATGTAAATAAAAACATAACGCAATAATTTGCAAATCATTTAAACCCTATATTTGATTGAGAATAGAATACAGGCAACATATCAAATGTTAAAACCAAAAAAAATGTATTGTTTTTCTAATATGATGCCAGCAACACGTTTCAAAAAAAGTTGGGACAGGGGCATGTTTATTATTGTGTTGCACCATCTCCTCTGCCATTTCTTCTGCCAACATGCTGTCATTTTTAAACGGTTCATTCAATATCGGTGAGAACAGGCACAAACAAGAAAAAAAATGAGCAAAGTCAATCGCTCAATGAATGTCAATAGCAAATAACGCTTCTATGGAAATGTAATATGCAGTCATATTCAAATCAAGTACCAAAAAGGTCCATTTAGTGTACAAACTTGTCTCCATTGATGCCTCCCTGTCGATTTTCGTACTAAGTTGAATTAAGATTCAAGGGCAATAACTCCGTAAAAAATACAGTTTCGTAACTCGGTTTCGAAACTTGCTCGAGAGTATTGTCAGGAGTACCCACAAGCAAAATGTCATTGATCTAGGTGTAGTAATTTCCGAGTAAACTTGTTCCTATTGACGCGTCCCAGCCAATTTTCGCACTAAGTCGAATGAAAGATTCAAGGGCAATAACTCCGTAAAAAATAAAGTTTCGGAACTGGGTTTCGAACTCGTTCAAGAGTATCGTCAGGAGTACCTACAAACAAAATTTCATTCATCTAGGTGTAATAGTTTCCGAGAAAATTTGTCCCCATTGATGCATCCCGGCGGATTTTTGCACTAAGTCGAATCAAAGATTCAAGGGCAATAACTCCGTAAAAAATAAAGTTTCGGAACTGGGTTTTGAACTCGTTCAAGAGTATCGTCAGGAGTACCTACAAACAAAATTTCATTCATCTAGGTGTAATAGTTTCCGAGAAAATTTGTCCCCATTGATGCATCCCGGCGGATTTTTTGCACTAAGCCGAATCAAAGATTCAAGGGCAATAACTCCGTAAAAAATAAAGTTTCGGAACTGGGTTTCGAACTCGTTCAAGAGTATCGTCAGGAGTACCTACAAACAAAATTTCATTCATCTAGGTGTAGTAGTTTCCGAGAAAACTTGTCCCCATTGTCCACTATAGAATAAAGTAGAAAATGTTGCCCAAAACACCTAATTCGAAGCTCAGCCTATTCTTCCGCAACATGTCTACGTCATAATGGGCAAGGTCAAGTACAGTCTTATTATATTATACAGTGTTAGTGTTACACTAACACCTGTTTTACACCCTGATTAGACCTGAAAGTTTGTATAGGGTTTTACCAATGGAGTTAGGTGTTAAAACAGTATAAAAATGTTAGTGTTAGAATTTTTGTTGAGTGCCGGTGTTAATATCATATGTGGTGTTATGCTTGGAAGCATGGGAGTCAATCAAATTTGTCAAATTGACAAAATTATAAAATATTACTAGACAAGTAATTCCTTTCTGAATTTTGTTGAAAAAATTATCTTTTCTGTTTATGAAAACAATGTATTATGTAAGATATCAGCATTAATAGTTTGGTGTCAACATTAACCTCTGAAGAGTAACACCAGTGTGGGGTCAAGTCAGGTGTTAGTGTTACCATTTGTACTATGGTGATAGCAAACAGCACTGCCATAGAATGCAGATGTAGGTGTCAACACCTTACACCAGATAACACTATCGCTACACTAGCTCCATACCTGTCCTCACCCATTGTTACACATTTGTATGATGTATCTAGCAGCTGGTTGGGCACACCCTCAAACAAAGCTAGGTATAAGTTTGGTTAGTCAAGAAGACGTAGTTTTCATCAGCGTGAATGCAAATTTCCTGAACATGGACTTCTAAAGGAAGAAGAAGCGAAGAATCAGTGATTAAAATTCATGTCTACCACTATTCCACTACAGTTCCAAACTTTTATTATGTTCTGCTCATTTTATCAAGTTGTTGTGGGCCAATCACAACAGTTAATGCTTTAAGGGAGGGGGCCTTAAAGACACAGGAGCCAAAGCAGCTCATTTCAGGCTGAATGAGCCTAAAATCGGTTTTAGAATGAGCAACAAGCAATCTTACGAGATCATTGCATGTCACATTGTATGAGATGAGTCCCCTTAATCTTTATTGAAGTACATGCTTTGTATGTCACACTAATTGATTCATCTACCTAGCGATTTGTGACCATAAATGCAGAAAAAACGTACCTGTACTGTCGTCATGGCATGCGTCATATATCTGTGCTGTCTTTCAGTACAAAGTGCGTACATTTGAAAATGAAAATTAAAAAAAAAATCATTTGGCATGATTATAGTGATTATAAGATTTCATATCCACATTCATGCAGCATGCTTTTCTGTATTGTTTCAATGTGTCGCCCTAGGTTGGCGTATGTATTCAGCATGATTCGATCAGTTGCTCTGAAGAGGTGAGTTAGAGCAGCAGTCACATTGTAAGATGGTTATCCTGAATTTTTGACTCTGTCAGAGTTTTGTCCCTGGCTATCTCTGGTCGCAAGGCCGTGACAGTGGCCATCTTTGAACCTCTCCCATAGTGTGATGTAGGTTAATCGTTTTGGGGCTACAACCAAAGATATCATCGCGTTTCTTCGTGTTTCGACTGGGACAGCCCAAAATCATACAGTGTCTACCCAGCTTTAGATACTACACACACACAGCCAGCACAGCTGCAAATGTCTGTAAATAGATCACGAGAACAAAAATATCAACCTGGGAAATGGGCATAATATGACCCCTTTAAAATTTAAAAAATTTAACTGTGTACAACCAGAGATGTTACCTTTTAATGCAGTATAATTCTAAACCTGTTCCCCTTTAACTTTTTCTGAATTCCATCTGTCGTAGTAGCAGTTTTTTTTTGTAATCATCATTGAACACAGTATAAAGCCAACTGCGTTGAGAACATTCAGCCATGCAAACGTGAATCTAACTAAACATAAGTCGCCCAGCTGTCCTGTTCTTAGTTATTGAGCAAATGAACAAATTATTTGATTGCTTATTAGGCAAAGTGAATGCAATCAGGCTGGCAGTAATAATGCCTTAAAAGGCGTGAATAGTGCCCAAGCTATCATATTTCCACATACACATATCATCTCCACTGGATCACTCTGCATTTGAAGACCTGGGTGCAAGAAGTACTTAAGTCACATTTTCCAAAAAATGAGCTGACACTACTACCATAAAGTAGAGTGTCATGTGCATCATTTAAAGCCAAAAAATTCCAAATATAAGTACTCAAGTCCTCAATAATGATATACGGACTTCCCTGAATCTACAGAATTTTTGTTCAAGAAATACTCAAGTCTTTGCAGAAGTACTCAAGTCCTTGACGTCATCAGGAACAAGTGCCTAAGTCCATGACTGTCCAATCAGCTGCTAGTATGTGTCATGTGACAAGCGTAGCAAAAATGACTGTTTGGCAATCAGAAAATGATTGAAACGGCATTTGTGTGATAAAAGCACCGAAGTCCATGCATTTTATGGCAATAAGTACCGAAGTCCAGGCATTTTATGGTAAGAAGTACCAAAGTCCGAAACTGATTTTCTTGTTTTTTTCATACTAAAGCATTATTTTTCCACAAGAACGTGTCTATCTACTTTGTATAACCCCCGGGACTAGCAGCAGGCGCCACTGAATGTTATCTTTTAAAAAAAGTATCTGCAGCATGTTTTCAAAACTTTGACCCTTAATATCTCAAAAGTGTTATTTTGTGACTAAAGTACTTCTTGCACCCAGGTCTTCAATTACACAATTTGTTATTCTCATGAAGCCCAACTCATGTCATGCTAGAAATAGTGCTGGACACCTCTGATTGCCTAAGGCTATACCATGGCAACGCATATAAAAAGGGTTCAAACATAAAGTCTGGATATTTTTACTGTTGATATGATTGAAAAGAAAAAAAAGGTAAAAAAAAAAAGTCATTGTACATGTTTGGAATTTTGGGAAAACAGACAGTCTGCTCTTTGCAGTTCAGTGTTTATATTGACAGTCTGCACTTCAACCTTATTGCCATTGTATCCTTTCAAACTCAAAGTGTGAGTAGACAGAAACAAAATAATTTTTAGAAATTTACACTATCCAGTGACTTATGGTGATCACTGTAGGTTACTGATGAGTAGGTATATACAGTAAAGTAATAAAAAAATACTGTTTGATCACTCATATTCAGTTGCAGTAGGTCACCTGAAAACCTCACCTCTTGCCACGAAGTCACCATTCAATGCAGACCCGCTAATGATTTTCCCTCCTTCAAAATCCCGCCATTTTTACCCAAGATACTATGGCATTTTTACTCAAGGTGTTGTGACATTTTCTCACAGATTCACAAACACACGTGAACATGTGCACTCACACACAATCACAAACATTCTCATAGTCACACATACACTGATGAGCTAAACCACTAAAACCACTCCCAGACAAAGCAAATATCATTGATACCTTGCAACAATAGTGCATGTCAAGGTCTGCAGACAGACTTCAGATGGTGAGCGAACAGTTACCTAGCTCACATAGTCAATGTGGATGCTAATGAAATGGGACCTGAGTGAGTTTTATGAGGGCCTAATTGAGTGAATGGGTCAGAGGATCTCCAAAGCTGCAAGACCTCTGGGATGCTCCCAGACAGCAGTGGCAAGTTCCTCTTGACAGTGGTCTAAGGAAAGACAAACCATGAACTGGCGACAGGGTTTTGGGTGCTAAAAGCTCATCGCTGCACACGGTCAGAAAAGGCCATCCGGTCTGGTCCAAACAGACAGAAGCGTCACATTTTAATGATGGTTAGACTGAAGGAATGTCATAACACATAAAGTGACCCTGCTGGGTATAGCCCTTTGTAGCTGCAGAACAGTCAGACTGCCCATTCTAACCCGAGTCCACTGCCAAAGGTGCTTACAATAGGGACCTTGAAGAACTGGCAGAAGGGTCACATAATCCAGTGAGTCCCTTTTTCTTTTATATCAAGCGTAGCAATGAGGTACGTGTGTGTTGTTTACCTGGGGGAGGAGATAGCACCAAGATTCACCGTGGGAAGAAGATAAGCTAGTGTTGGGAGTAATGCCCTGGAAAATGTTCTGCTGGAAATCCCTGGGTCCAGGAATTCAAGTCAATGTCATGTTGATGAAACTTTTTTTGGCAGCACATGGAGGACCCACAGCATATTAGGCAGGTGTTTTAATGTTTAGGCTGATCAATGTATGTCATATGGCCAGCTGGTTTTCAGTGCTCACAAAAGAACCATTATTGCGTGCCACCGGTAAGCTCTCCCTACACGATTTGACAGGTGTCTGCTGGCTAAATATAGTGGCTTGTTAGCAGCACAGTACAGAGGTGTATTGATCTGATGCACTGGTCTCCTGTCAGATGCTGCCCCTGCTGTTCCTCAATGCTACTCCTCCTATCAGGGAGTGTTCATTCTGTGCAGGCAATGACCACCCACATAAACAAGCTGAAGTATGAACAAACACTACAGTTTGCTGTCCCTGTCTTAAAAGAGACTATCATCCCCAAGTGTCATTCTCAATGAAATGAATTACACAAAGATTTTCTTCAGTTTTCGTCTCTGTTAGTTACCATCAATTTCAATTTGCAGTCACTCACTGAGTGGAAAATGGTGTCCCTCCAGCCCAGTCCTGTCACCCTAAAACACGGCTTACTGTATAAGCTGCTGTGGAATGGCCCTTGAACAATGATCATCAGATATCAGACAACGTAATGGGCATCTTGCCAGGCTAAAACACAAAAACACTGAGTTCTATTGTGTTTGGTTTTATTTGTGAAACTACATGAACAAATATACTGACATATTTAGTATATTACATTTACAAATATCAGTGAAATTATGTCAAACGATTGAAAGAGTGGAAAATTTTGCTGCAGGCAGACAGTCCAGGGGAGTATTTTTCATGCATCATGGAAGCCAGACAAACCTGAGATATTATTTATTGACTTGGCTGAAAAGTTTGGGAAACTCTAAGCTTTTGAGCTGCTTAAATTGGACAGATGGCTTCATTCCAGGGTCAAGGCAGTCACCTTCCATCACCAGAAGGATCAGAGGGAATCTCATTGACCTCACAAGGTCCTACTGAAGAATGAAAAGAGGTGAAAAGATGACTATAACTATTTTTCTCTTCTCCTTTAGTTAAGTAAGAGCACAAGCAAAACAGCAAATCAATGTCTACCATGCAAAAAATATGGAAGATGAATGAGTTCCACAATTTGGGTTGAAGTGCAGTTCGATTTTTTATGTCTTTCAGATTCAATTTAAACAAAAATGGAAGATGGTGAGGGGAAGAGAGGCATGTGTCCGAGGCGGAGTATAAGGAAACTATACAGACTTTTAGGAGTTGTCGATAACGTTGTATGAAGACTGGTTAAAGAACCAAATATCAAAATTCATATCAAGCACTACTATATTTGGAGTGTACGCTGGAGACAACCTTAGCCAGCGAGCAAACACATCCAAAATACAGCCGGGCATCAGCAGGCTGTTTTCTCTGTGGACATCTTCCCAAATGTGTCCACAAAAAGAAATTCCTCAGCTGAGAGAGCTTTCCACCTTAACTGTTGATACTGCAAGGGTTGCATATATTAATCCATCCATCCGTCAATTATCTATACCGCTTTTTCTTCACTAGCATTACGGGTGGACTGGAGCCTATCCCAGCTGACAATGGGCGAAAGGCAGGAACAAATTTCTGGACAGCTCGCTTATCCATCGCTGAGCGCACACGCCATTCAGACACCATACACTTACTCACTCATACCTTTGGGCAATTTAGAGTGTCTAATCGCAATGATATGCATGTCTTTGGACTGTGGGAGGAGCCTGGAATACCCAGAGGAAACCCACTTGAACACGAGTAGAACATGCAAACTCCACACAGAAAAGCCTCACGCTGGATTCACACCCATTCACACCTTGCTGTGAGGTGGTAGTGCCGCCCACATTTAGTAATATTCCACACAAATGTTTGGTCTTTAATTATTTGAGGTATACTAGGTCATCCCTATCACCTTTTCTTTTCTCCCTCACTCAAGTATCTGGCCCATAGGTGGATCCAGGGGCGGGCCACAGGGGCTCTGGCCCCAGCTGAGATCTGATAAGCCCCTGATGTGCCCCAGTCACTTGAGACTCTTCAGAGCATTTAATTGGCTTAATCTTGAGAGAGCATGCATGTTATACTTTGTTTTAAATGCCAACTGCCAAATCCGTTTGAAACGTGCAATATTTTATTTGCTACAACGGTGATAGCATGCCCTGCCCTACTTTGCCTCTGATTCCCTTACCCTGATATTCTTACCCCAACCCCAGTCAATCTCACGCCTCATCCCTAAACCTAACCAATACAAACTTTGAAGGCAACGAGTACTAGTCATTCGGAGTTTATGTAGCGTGCTAGGTAGCTATATATAAGTTACTAGCTGTGTTGGTTGCTGAATCCAGTCAACTCACATTAATCAATAGCTTATGGGAAAACTGCAATTTTTTAGTTAGCCAAGTCAATGCAGTTTAAAAATGAAAGCAAATGGCTAATTTTTACACTTGTGGGTTCAGGGAATGGGAGAACAGTCCACTAAACCTAATCTTTGGTGACACCCCTGGTTAATGTAATTGTAGTAAAGTCTATCCATTGTGACTATTTATATTCTGCAAAAATGTTTAAAAGTGGCGCTGTTTCGCAAGACATGGGCACAGAGAGAATATCTGAGACTTAAAAGCCAGAACAGTAAAGAGAAAGTTACTTAAGAGAGTGGGAGGTTGCCATGGGAACTCATGGACTTGTTTATTCACCTTTCCCCAGTTAAGGCCAGTTAAATATGCAATCACCATTGACATCCCTGTAAATTTTACTGCTGCACTTATTTATAATAGTGACATCACAGACACTTCCAGAAATATGCTTATTTTGATGATTAGGCAAATCATTGCGATCAAGAAATTCAGAACATGACAAACAAGTTATCGTCACAATACAGAATGGGAAAATTAAATTTAAAGGCTTATTGTTTCACACACACACACACACACACACACACACACACACACATGTCTCCGCATATTGCTGCATCACATTCTGACCTTTCTTAACCCAGGAAGACCCTGTCCTGCAGTCCCCAAAGCTGCCTTCTTTCTCAGGGCTCTAATTTCTTGGCGCAGCGCAGGGTGGCGCAGCGTGGCGTAGCTTGACGCAGCCCACGCAGTGGTAATTTCGTCCGGCGCAGCCCGCGCAGTGGTAATTTCGTGAGGTGCAACACCGTGCGCAGCCTTTGGTAGACGAATGTGCGCCGAGATGGGTGTGGCGGCGTAGTAGGGGGAGGTGTCACATATTCATCAAGACGCAGTGAAAATTTCGTAGAAAAAGTCTTCGCTGCAGTTGCGCAGAAAGCTCGCCAGCTCCAACCTGGTTTACTTTCTGTGCAGTGGTAATTTGGCTGACCGGCGCACAGTGCGCACACGTCACCGAAATCTCACAGGCAAGTTTCCAGAATGTCAGACACATTTCAATGCAATAAATAATTACAGCAGCCACTGTTTAATGTAACTATCTGAATCAGCACATAAATTATAGTATCTATCGATTGTCCTGATGTCAGATCAAAGGCGGTTGGCACTCGTAATGGAAACTCGACCTGGCTTAATCAATGCAGCTGAATCTGTGATACAAATTAACAACTTCACATCTTTCTCGGCCAACCACAAACTGCCTCGGCATCAGGCAGTGCGTGTATATATAATGCTTGTGTTCTATGCTCAGTAAAGCCGCTTGCACACTGGACGCAAAACGAATTTTTCGCACAACTGATTACAGTCAAAGTCGATGCAAAGACGCGATAGTCGGACAGGTTTTCAATATATCTCCCTGTCCGAAAGTCATAAAAGTTCTAATTTTTCGAGTATTCCAGGAATTATTAGACGTGCAAACTTGGCCATGTTTGTGTTCGACCTTCACAAAATGCAAATTGATAGCTATCGACTTTTCTTGGTCTTTTTATTCGTCTGTTTTCTTCCGTTGAAGATAGACAACAGTCTTTATTCGGTCTCTCTTTTGAAAATTAGTCAGATGGATCGAACAGATTCACGCTTTATTTCCACATCAGAGATAAAATAGTGCTTGTAGTCTGAGCAAATCAATTCCATGACCATTGACAGTGTGAATAAATCATCACATGCACGATCAAGACTGTCCGACGCGAAATGCAAAATATTCCATGTCCGGCAGCCGGCAAAAAGTAAAAGTATTGATATGAGAACAGATTTATAACGAAATAAAGAATAAAAATATATCACCAACAAACAGAACATCCAAAAAAGATGGCCCGCAAATAAATAAATCGCAGTGTTCATTGGATGTTCTGTTTGTTGTTAAAATGTTTCTTTTAATTCTTTATTTCATTATCAATCTGTTCTAATCGTCCTCTTTTTTTTTTTTTTTTTTTGGCTGTCAGACACGGAGTATTTTGCATTTAATGTCCGACAGGCATTGTCCATTGTCCCGCGCCAATGTCGACTCACGTTATTGAGCAGAGCTTAAACAGAAATATTGACTGAAATTCTCGGTACTCATCTTGAAGAACTGAGCCCTCTTATCAAAACATTAACGTTTAATATCTAAAAGAGTCAGAAGATTTGAATAAATTAAAGACAAAAATCGACTGTCGGACACGGAGTTATATTGAAACCATCCGACTGTCGGACACAGAGATGTATTAAAACCCTGTCCGACTTTCGGACACGTAGACACTGCTTTCAACGCAATCTGTCGTGCGAAAAATTCGTTTCGCGTCCAGTGTGCAAGCGGCTTAAAACTAGGCTACTATTACTGTCACTTAGGTTTTATCGTTTTTAGTGGGGGAAAGGAATACAGCCTGATTGCTATGATCTCATTCTGAGTTAAGATCACATATTGAACATAAATGTGTAACGTATCTTGCATTGTTGTCCATGCATGTTAATCCCAAAATTTTAAGCAGCAACAGGGTGTAATAATAGGAACACGCTATCCATCGTTTCTCTTCCCAATGTTGCAGGCAGAAGAAATAAATGAGCGACCGTCGTATTTCCTTCCAACTTAATAAGTTTGAATGATCTGGCGTAGTTTCGTTTTGAAATTCCATTCAAGTTCGCTAATGGTAATAATTCGAAAATGCCCTAGCTAGCCAGCTAACTCATATTCGTAATGCTTAATATAGACGTAAGCAGTGCAGAAGACATGCCTGAAGCAGCAAAGTAAAATGCAACATGAACGCATCATGCAGATATAGGACAGAGGCTTCTATATTCCAACACATTAAAGGTCAGGAGAGGAGCTCATTTGATTGGTGAAGATTTGACTCGGCTGTGTTATACCCAAACACGCCTTCTTTGCCACTTGCGCCGGCAGGAGGGACCGAGGCGGGACAGAGGAGTACTTGCGCCAGGCTGCACCGGGCACGAAATTGCAACTTACGCCTGGACACACCCCGCTGGTGCGGCGCACCCCCCATTCGCCGCGCCTGCGCCTGGTCTACAAATTTAGAGCCCTCAGTCTCAGTAAGCCCTTCTTGTAATTTCCTTCTTGACTTGGTGTAATTGCTTCTTGCCTATGTTCTCTTTGCTGTCAATCCGTAAGTGAGATGGAGGCTGATTTTTATGCATCTCAGTGTGAGAAAATCTGGGAACCAAAATTATTTGCACAAATAGCCTTGGAACCAACAGCATCAAATAGCTAGCAAGCTAACTCATTTACAAAACTCAGTCCTTTTTCAGTTTCAATGGAAGAAAATCAAGAGAAGCTGAAGTGAATTGTAATGTAGTTCTTTCTATCAAGGTAGCATACTGTAGCATCAGCACAAACTGTGTTCAACAGCTAGCGAGCAACTAACTTGCAGCTATTCAACATATTTATCTGTTTATTGTTTACCGACACTTTCAGCACATTTTTTGCGACTACGCTAATTATGATAGCTCACGAGAGAGCTAAAATAAAGAAATTGAAGCAACAAAATTATCACAATTATCTTTCAAATTCTGTTAAGTTTCAGTGACAAAACTGATCTAATATGGTCACATTTTAATTCAACTTAATAAATGCAAGTTTTTCATGACCCCATGTCTCTTGATTTCATGTAGTTACACAGTATGACTGCTCCCACAGCAACGTTGTCATAAAATTGCTCCATGAAAATCCTTTACCTTAGACAGATGTGGCAACAAAACTGTGAAGTGCGAGAAATCGTAAATTATGGAAAGAGAAACTGTTGGCTACATGTGAAATCTAAGTCTGGCCTTAAACAGCAGTTTTCAAACTCGTTTCTGAGGGACCAGGTACTGTATGTGCCAGTTTTTGTTCTAGCCACAAATTGAAATGAAATGAAAGAATCATTTGGCTGCTACTTGCTGATATTGTCGACACATAGTTGCAAAATTCAACATTATTAAATAATGAATTCAAAGATAATGCAAATTGTAATTACTGAAACTGATTTTGTGTAATTTATTTTTGATTTATTTTTATTATTGTTATTATTATTATTTGCAAGAAATGAAACATCTGCTCGGAAATCAAATTATTACCATGATGCACTTCTGCCTTGGAAAATATTGAGTTCAGTATCAATTGAATGCAGTAAAAACATCAGATTGTTATCCTTCATGGCATGTGCAGCCATTTTTGTCATGAGGTGTAGATTGAAATGACCTCTCAAAACATAAATAATGAAGAAATAATGAACAGCTTTCTGTAATGGGAAATGCATGTATTTGTAATATTTTAACTATATGCGTGCAATCAGTTTCTGTTTTTGTAACTTATTTTTTTCCAGGCCTACTTAAGTATGCTGCCGTTGAGCAAGAACTATACGCTTGCGAGTCAGGCACTCTGTAGTAGCTACTAGTTGTGTCAAAGCTACAGATCCAAAATGGTACATGGTTTGTATGTGGGCTTCCTGCAATTCAGCATTTCATAGGCACATCTGTTCAGGCTTAGGCATTTTCAAGAAGAAGAATAAATTTTATGACAACATTACTGCTACATGTGAATGCAAAACTATTACTCAAATAGAATGTTCCGTGGCTGTGTTTGAAATTGCGTGCCATTACAACTCTCGCTGGATTTTGCTTGCAAATTCCAGTGGGCCTACTCTAGTAATGTTACATGAGAGTGACAAGTAGCGTAGCTTACTTATGTGGTTTTGGACACACCCTGGGTTAAACATGGAAAAGGAATGGGACACCTGTGTCATACGTTCTTACAATATCGACATTTCAATACATAATCGACCAGAATCAAAATTCATATTAAAAAACAAAAATACAGAAGGGGCATTTCTAATGAATGAAGAAAAAAAAGCTGGAACTCAAGCCCCTAGAACCCCAACCACCCCCCGCATATGTCTGTTTCTGATATAGCTGATGGTCTGTATTGGCAAGATAATTAGCCTAGCCGCATTGGGAAATGATACGGCAGGTGTGTTGTCATATTCGCCTAGTAAATAGCAAATAGAAGTGAGAAAAGGCATCACAAGAATCGGAGGATTCACTTGCCTACCGTCTCCTCATGATGTGAGCAGGAGCGGTTGCAACTGGAAATCAACAGGTTTGATTGAGTGCACATTGAGAAAATCAAGACTTTCAATTGGGGATATTATATCAAAACATTTTAATACTTATAGGTGGATATTCAGGAGGTTTATTTTTTCACTCATTATTATTTATGTTATTTTAGCAGTAAAGTGGGTGTCACATTCTCAGGGATATCGCTCAATTAGTCTCATTAAATGTAAGACCTTCATAAATTCATACATTTCTGCCACTTCAAAACTAATTAAATACAAAATCGACATTCCCTTATCCAGCAATTAATCTTTGCTAATTTTTCCCCTAATCTTTGTTGAAGCAATCTGTGAGCATTGATCAAAAAGATCAATTCATTACATCACTCTGACAGAGTGCTGAGTATCACAGTATTACGGTAAAATGAAAAAAAAAAACCCCAGAAAATCAAGTGGTTCAGTAAGGTAGCAGCTGCATACCATCAAAACAAAGATCTTCACATTAAGCTCTAGTAATCCATTACTCTGAGGTTAGAGATTTGTCCTAGGCAGCATCAGAATGTCACTTTGAAGATAACGTGATTCAAGTGCAGATCCAATCAGTGGCACTGATTATAATGTGAAAAGTTTTATGGCCAAGAAGACAGATGAATTCTGGATTCTCTGGTAGCCAATGTTCGTTAAAGGCACTCTTTGTTAAAACAATTTTGAAAAATGAATTTGCTTCTTTTCTATCTGAGAGTCATAAGGACCCATACAGAGGAAACCCTTCCCATTTTATATAGCTGGTAGTTGTCTTTTCAGTACGTATAGTGTATAAGAAGTATAAATCCACTGTGACTTTTTTCATCTACGCCAATGCTTAACAGAGAACCTATAGGTCATGTGACAATTTAAGTCTCTGTCTTTGGGGCAAATGAAAGTGATTAGTCTTCTTCATATCACCCATCAATTTTGATAAAGGTTCACTCCATGGAAACAGTAAAATACTTTGAAATCCCAATTTTCTTATGAAATGCCCTTTTAAAGCATGCTGAAATCCTATCTCCAATTCTGTCTACTAGCCAATTGATCAGCCTATGTTCCTAACTCTGACAATCCTACCTACACGCTAGTGAAGCTGATACTATCCAATTTAAAACATTTTGGGAAAAATACTCTGCCGTACACTATTGGAAATAAAGGGCTACCAATCTATCTATGCAGTAGAAAATGGGAAGAATACCAAAAAAAAGACCATGAAATCATTTATAAGTCACGATGCTTCATCATAATGTGGACTTCTGTGGGTGTACTACACCAGGGAATGATAATTTTGTTTTATGAAGAAAATTCCTTGTTGATATTTTGGAGCACTTACAGGCCAAAAGAACATGCTTTATTGATTTTGTGGAGTAGGTATTTATTTATATTTATTTATATTTTATAAATCTATTCCCTCATTGCCCAGCTGTATATATCTAATCAGGCACATTTGGTATGCCAATCAATTGCCATGAAAACAAACAAACAAGAAAAAATAGTTGTATGGTTGGGTGAAGTTTTATGAATACAGAGAATGATAGTACATTAGTTGGGAGTGATAGTCTGCGGACATATTTGCTATTTCTGGGGTAAACCAGGAAAAGTGCTAAACTCTTTGTGCTATGTAAATATTTTTTTCATGCTCCTATTAAGACCTTGCTAATGAGACTTTGTCCTGGAGCCTCCTGATTACAAAAAATCTCCCGTGTGACTCTTCCAAAAAGATCAACACCCAGAATATTGCAGCAGAAGCGGTTCCACTGTTCTGAAAATGGCAAGGAAATTCTTTTTCTCTACGGACTCCCTGAGATGCATACCTTAATATGAAAAAGTATTCTGGCCCACTCCGATTTTATTTTCTATGAGAAGATATTTGGGGTACAGCATGGTTTTATCTTTAGGCGAAATGTACCAGATTGATGGAACCTGAGTGAACATATATGTCACGCACTGATTGAAAAACAAAACCAATTGCAATTATTAGCCAATTATAAACCCTGAGCTTTATAAGAATAATTGACAGTCCAAGGTCAAGAAATGAGAGACAGGGAAATGGAAAGCAAGCAAGATATGGGCAATGGGCTTGCAGAGGTCAGACAGTGGCAAACTGGGTTTGGGCAGATAGGCAAGGCAAGGTTGAGAGTTTGGTCCAGAATAGAATCTGAGAGGTCCGTTTGAGAGGTGCTGGACACTCATGGGGGAGGAATGGTGCCTCTGATGAGAAGGATAATTGAGAGGGGACATATCAACCAACTAATCAAGGAAAAAGACACCAAAAAGAATATCTGTAAAAATCTGATCAGTAGGAGAGTACGTCTATCAATCTGGCACTAGAGAAGCCAAAGACAGGAAATCAATAGGCTGAGACAAGAAGTAAAAGGTGAGGGAAAAAGAATGAGGAATGTACAGGAGGAGGGGTACGCTGACAGGACCCCAACCCCCCCCTAGTGGTTACCACCTGGCAACCTAAATCATGGGTTAGACTTGGCATCCAGGGGCTAGCCAACAAAGTTGGGTGGGAGGAGGGTGCCAGACAGGAGGGATGGCAAAAGGGAAAAAGAAGCCCTGTGGCTTTGGTGAGGGAGGTGGGCCACGGACTGGGTCTGGAGATGGGCCACTGTCAAGGTCAGGAGGAGGCAGAGGAAGGTCCAATAGGGTCAGGAGGAGGCTTAGCACTGCAGACACGCTCTAGAGTGAGAGGTGGGCCATCAGCTGGATCAAAAATGAGTGGCCGGCTGCTGACAGGATCAGGAGTGAGTGGCCGGCCGCCAATATGGTCAGGAGGGAGAGGTGGGCCACCGACAGGGTTTGAAGGGAGAGGTGGGCTGCCAACAGGATCAGGAGGGAGAGGTGGGCCGCGGACAGGGTCAGGAGTGAGTGGTGGGCCACGGACAGGGTCAGGAGGGAGAGGAGGCTGCCGACAAGGTTAGGAGGGAGAGGTGGGCCACTGACAGGGTCATAGTTGGCGGCGATTCGCTGACAGAATCTGGAGTCCCCTCAGGGCCATAAACAGGATCTGGACCCCTAAAAATGCCTTTTTAACATTGGTGCAGATGTGATCGAAATGGTCATCTTCGCCCACGCTAAATGGGCTTAGGTGCATTTTGCTAATTATCTCCCAAATCACGAAGAATTATGAAAATAGTAGGCATCCCAATAGGTTACGAAGTACGATAGGTTCCTGGTTCGATCCCCTGCTCCTCCAGGGAACGTGTCGAAGTGTCCTTGAGCAAGACACTGAACCCCACACTGCTCCTGATGTGCAGGGTGGCGCCTTGTATGGCAGCCATCAGGGTGAATGAGAGGCATAATTGTAAAGCGCTTTGGGGTCATGTCATGTGACTAGAAAGCGCTATATAAATGCAGTCCATTTACCATTTTACCATTTTACTTCTATCATAGATAGTTCAGCATATAGCTAACAGGTGGTGCTGTGGCAGTTTTTTGGCTCTCCTGTACAATTTGTAAAATGTCACTTACGGCCTTCTTGCATGAGGCCATTGATATAAAACTTCTTTAAGTTCAAAGAATTTGCAAGTTCTCAGACATGGATTACTTGTTTGAGGCACTGCCATAGGATCTTGGGAGTCCATTTTCAAAAGCCTTGAAATCTTGAGGCAAAAGAGAGTGCAAGCCATTTATTAAGTTGCAGGGGGCATTTACTTTTTACAGGAATAACACAAATGTTTGATCTTTTTTTCATTTACCTCTTGTGGAGCAGAACCTGCCAGCATCAGAGGGATTGAAAACAAACGTTTGCATATTTTTATGTTGACAGTAGACCTAAATCTGGAAGTTACACCGTGTTTGAAAGCTTATACTCTCTCTATATTTGATTTTGAGCAATTAATGGTAGGATTTACATCAGTCTTGCTTTGCGGCAGCCAAATGCAAGTGGTTATCTTATTTTGGCTGCCGTCAAATGTTGCTGCAGTTACAAGGCATTTTACAGGTACTAAAACAGTAAAATGTTTAAAGTGAAGTCATTGGATCAAATCAAGCACACATTAGCCATAATCAAATCACAACACTGCATAAAATTGGGAAAACACCACAGTTTATTTTCTGCATCATTCATTGACAAACCAAAATAACTGCATTTCATCAGACTTCAAGCGATTGATAAATGATTTCGCCAATAATCCACTAAAAAAGACAGACATAACACAGGTGTCAGCCTGATATAGGAGGCAGAACATTCAACCCTGCCATCGCCTGATGATCAAAAAGAAAACTACAATACCTATTCTCGATGACCGATTAACACGGATCACTGAGACTTCTGCCGACTTTTTTCCTGCTCTAATCTAACCCTGTGACCAGTAAAGTGTTTTGCCAAAAGAAAATAAAAATCCTTGCCACCTGCACCAACAACAAAATAAACTGACATAGAAATTCAAGTACAACCAAAACATATGTAGACTTTAAAAACTATATTGCACAAATGTTTTAGCAAGACAGCATGACGTGGGAAACTAGGAGTGAGAAAAGCACCGTATTTTTTCATCATTTTATGTTAGAGCAAAGGGTGGCACATGTGCTTTCCAAGCCAAAAGCAGCAAGAACCACATCATAGTAGGACCAGGCCTCTGAATACTACGGCTTAATCTCGAAGGCCTGTCTGCAGCAAAGTGAAGCCTTGTTGAGGTTACTGCTTACAAATAATCTATTGATGTCAACTATCTGTTGAGAACCCTATGTTTGTGCTGAGGGACAGGCCACTTCTGCATCAATGGCTTTGAGCCTCTGTGCCATACCCTCCTTCCCAAACATGGGCATACCAGCTGTGTACAAGATGTACGCCAATATTGCACTATTACGGAAGCAAACCACCTGCCAATAACTATTTTCTTTTGAATCGATAAATGTTGATGTTGCCGCATCACTAGTGTGTACATGCCCCTAAGTTTTAACTGGGACTGCTAAGTCCTACTCTCTCTACCTCACCCTGCCATTGATAGCCCCAACTCAGAAAAGTTAGGACAGTATGGAAAATGCCGATAAAAATAGAAAGCAGCGATTTCATTTCATTGCAGACAGTATGAAGACAATGTATTTTATGTTTTGGTGATCAACTTAATTTCATTTGGAAATAAATATCCATTTCAGCCATACGTGCATTCCAAAAAAATGAATAATGGTGTGATTTGAAACAGATATCTTAGCAGGTGATTTTAATCATGATTTGGTATAAAAGCAACAACCAGGAAAGACCTAACTCTTCAGGAAAAAAGATAGGCTGAGGAACACCAGTTTTACCACAGATGCTTAAGAAAATACTTGAAAGGTTTAAGAACAATGCTCCTGAAGAAAGATAGGGATCTCGCATTCTGTGATACATAACATGATTAAAAGATTCGTGGAATTCGAAGTAATTTCTGTTCGTAAAGGATAAAGGTGCGAGCCTGTCCAATCACTCAGATGTTACAGGATCGAGAACCCAGCACTATCAGTCAATACTTTGTGCAAAAATGAAGCATTTTATCCACACAAAGAGGCAAATGCAGATTCAGGGTACAATCCACACAGGAGTATTCATTAACAGGAATACGGTAACAGGAGAGGAAAAGGCCACAGCTCAGAACTGAGGAGAGGGCAGTCCGGCGAAGTTTATCATGACTGGAGAGGGTCAGGGCATGTCAGCACCCTGGCCAGTGGTTGTCATGAGGCAGAAGCCAAGTAATGAATCCCCATCGCAGAAGCAGGACTGCTTGATAGTTGAACCAAAGGGTTTATAAGAACTCGGTCCCAATCCTGAAGACCGATATAAAGGCTTGGGAGCTTGTTCCTATTAATAGGACTCTGAAGCGTAAATACACTCTTCTTCATCATTAATTTACCGAAAATGCACTGACGAAGAGCTTAGCTCTTTTGTTTCATTTCAATACTAGAAGACAAAAAGTGACTGGAAGGTTTAATGGGGTATTAACTTTGACAATCCAGCAACCATACTGACCACAATGAACTAATATAGACCAGACATTCACAAAAAAGGATGAGGCACGCAAATGACAACACCTGGGAGCAAGGCAGGAGACTGGACAATAAATCAATTAAAGGAGACAAAACCATGAAGCACATGCAGACTGCAGGAACAGGTGAAGAACCAATTAAGAACACAAGGGGGTTGCGACACAAATCACTGCTTTCAGTTTTAATTATAATTTAACATACCATGCCAACTTTTTCTGATTTGCGGTTGTAAACAAAATTGCATAAAATATATTGTAAATGGTGGTTAAGTGAGGTGGGCATCACGGTGTTGTAATGAGTAGTGCTTTTGCCTCACAGCAAGAACGTTCTGTTTTAGAATTCGACCTGGGGCCTTCCTGTGCAGAGTTTGAATGCTTCCCTGTGGGTTTCCTCCGGCGACTGTGTTTTCCACCCACAGCCCAAAAATATGCATGCTAGGTTAATTGCCCACCATTATGAGTGTATGAGTGAATGGTATGTGAGCGCTGTGATGGATTGGCAAGCTATCCAGGGTGTGATCCTGCCTTTCGCCCATTTTGGCAAGGACAGGCACCATGACCCTGTTAAAAAAATGCTATTTATATCAGTGGTTCCCAAACTTGGTCCTGGTGTCCGTTCTGTGCGCTGGCTTATGTTCCAACCATCACTGGAATCATAGGTTTTTTATAAGCTGTTCATTTGTCCCAATTAGCTACATTTCATTTTTAAAGCACGTATTTACCGTCTCACACCTCATTTTCACTGAAATATCTATATGCGCCATGAAGAATAAAAGACCCTTGAACATTCTGCATTTATTTTTCTTAATTGCATGCAATGTCAGAAAACAACATTTCTAAACCATTCAAATTACATACAGAGAAAATCAGTAAGGTCCAAATTAGGTTGCTGAACACAGGTGTTTAGAGTTCTTTCAGAACATTTTGTTTGAACTTAATAATATAAACATAACACAAAACAGGTTTGATGTTCGTTTGCTTGCATAATAAATTGTCAGTTTTTCCAACCGTCTGTCCATGGATTCACCAGTTAGGGAGCTTATTGTTTACCCGGATAGGTTTTTTTCTTCCTCTTTTTATGCAGTTGTTCATGATATATCATGCGATGGATATGGATTTTTTTTTTCTTCATAGCATGTACAGATATCTGTCAAAATGTGGCTTTAAAAGAAAAACAACTGCTCCAAACATAAATTCACCAAATTAGGACAGATTAGCAGCTTGTTAAAATCCTACAACAGTAATTTTGGTTGGAACCAAAACCAGCATACATGGGGGGCACCAGGACCAAGTTTGAGAACGAATGGTTTAGATTCTGAATGGATGGTTAAGTGAGGGGTTTTAACAGTTGATACACTTTTACTGAGTATTCAGTGTGCTGGACATGAAGCGAAGGAGTGCCAATTTATACTGACACTGCTCAAGACCGGATCAGAAAATCTGAACCTGAGTGAGGAATTTATCCCTGAAGATGCCTCCAATATGAACTGTTAAAACTGCATCTATTTCGGTCAAACTTCTCTTTCCAAGACAATTTGTTTCCTTTTTGTGTAATATATAGTCATAATTTACAAGAATTGAGGCAGAATGTCAAATGCAAATAAAAACAGAGGTAAGTGATTTGGGAATTTCTTTTCTTAATTTAGTTGGAAACAGCAAATCGAAAAATATGTGAAGTTTCATCTCACCTACTGAATTGATTTTGGCTAATATTCGCCAATTTTTGAATAAGATGCTTGCAACACGTTCCAAAACCTCTGTGACAGGGGAACTGAATTCTAGAATCTTCAGAAAACCACTGTTTGGAACATCCACATGCAAAGAAGTGAATAGGTAATAGGTGATTCAATTATGATTGGGTGTAAAATGAGCTGTTATTTACTTGCAAGATGGTTTGATGGTCACTACTGTACCAACACTATGTTCACATTACAAGCCTCGATGTTCACTTCTGACCTGCCGACCGAAATGGCAGGCATGCACACACTGATGCAATTTCGCATGAGTCATTTGCATCACGAAAAACAAAAACGTCACATTTGTGAGAGCACTCGAGGTATTAAAATCAAATTCAATCTGAAACAGAGAACGCAATGCTAAAGTATCCTCGGCCATATGGGCATAAGACAAGGAATGACAACATATAAAGGATTTTTTAATGTATGCCTATGTAACACAATGTGTTTAATACTTTCGGGCTTGAGAGAAGTTTCAAGAGTCAAAAGGAAGACAGAGGTAATTGTCCAATTTCATCTAGGACCTAGCAGGTTATATGGAAAGTGTGGAACAGGACAGCTGGGACTTTACATCGTTTGGCATTCAAATATGAAGTCTGACAATGATCCGCAGTCATCGAAATTCGATGTTTTGTTGAAGGTGACTGAACAGTTTGGTTGATAATGTTGCTACATCAAATTGTTATTAGAAGGTATTTGAAGTAGGTGAAGGCCATGTAGCTTCCATGTCCTCAAACCTGATTATCCAGTGAGTACATCTTATGAATTTGACATAGCTACACCAAAAAATGTCATGGTAGTGCAAAGGCGTAATGAAAGTAACACTGTTCAGAAAAAATGAGACCTTTTGACCCAGGGCCGCATTAAAGAACCATGGGCCCCGAGGCTACCACTTTTTCAAGGCCCCCGCATCATCGCCGCGCCAAGTACCATTTACAATTACACTATTGACCTGTCCCATCTGCGCAACATCAGCCCTGCTTACTTACTATGCAATAATGCAACAACAATCACTTGTAACTGCACTTTCAATTCATGACTATTATAGCACAAAATACTTTTATCAGAGAGGCTTACAAAAATTCCATAAAATTATACAGAAATTGTGTCACCAAAAAGAATAAAAACCAGCTATCAGTCGGACAATATGCATCTCTCTGACACATAATTCACACATTTGTGCGCTCATACACGCAAGCAAACACATACTCTACAACAGCTGAGAAGAAGCGCCCTGTCGAATAATTCTGAACGGTCACAATAAAAGGGAGCATAAATCTCCAAAAACTCATACACAACACAAACAGCTTACCTGCATCATTTTATCTACTCACAACTATCGCAAAATGCAAAAAATGCCACTTTGGACATTTTTGAACCACCATTGCGAGAAGATAATTTTTGAAAAGCCGGTTGACGTTCCAAATTCAGCCCTTAGCAACACGCAATATCCCAGTGTTAAGCATGCTTGGACACAAATCAGCTTTTCACCAAGCAAGTTTTTCTGCTAACAGCGATATATCCTCGCCGCTGAATCCGCCGATCAGCGATGGAGATGCCCGCACTGCCAACAGGCTCCGACTGTTTAGTGCAGTGGTTCTCAAACTTTTTGTGCCCAAGGCACACCAAAGGGCAAGCCAAAATCTCAAGGCACACCTGTATTTATATCAGCGCAAATTAGCCTCTATAACACGTGTTTTCACTCTGATCATTGAGTATAATTTTTTGATTTAATAATGGCAAATAAAATTACAAACAACCTTATTACTCCTTACATATTAGTAAAAACATTCAAAGATTCACTTTCTAAAATGACATCATACAGAATAATTCAAAAAAAGTTATTGTCATCTTCCTTCTCAGAGTTGCAGAAGCACCAAATTCCCTTGTTACGTAAGGATTTTTCATCGTAACTTAACTGAACCGGGCATGAATATCTCATCCACCCCAACCGCCTGCCAAATAAATAATATCAAAATTATTAAACAGACACCTACATTGACATGAATATTGCAGGACTTCACTAAGAAAGCATGATTGGCGCATGAAATCGAACGCTAAGAGTTGACTTGATTTGTTGTGCACTCGTGATCATGAAAAGATGAAGAAACAAGCAGAGTATGCATTGTAAAGCATTTATCGCGCACTTTAATAGAAAAACATGATCGTGAAAAGATGTGAGAAATGAGCATGCATAATAAGTATCAATTTCACGGTACAAGCTCTCAAGATGCTCTCTGAAGGTCTTCAGCTTCCAATCTTTTTGCAGAAAAATGACGAAGCATCAGAACATTCTAGGGGCTTTAGCTGCCCATCTTATAATTCTGTTCAGAACTAAATGACAAACTTCTGTGCAGTGATACCACACAACTAGTGAGCAGTCTTTCGTACATACACGGAAAATAGTTTTCTGTCGTGCTACCATTAAACTGTAGCGGATCAAATTTAGTATCACATCGGATTACTCCATCTGACGGTAAATTCCATCACGACGCAACTTGCCGAGGAAGGGCTGTGTAAAAATAACAAACATATTTCCAATTTCAGAAATGATTATTCATACAAACAATAATTGTTTGCACCGTTTATAAAACCAAAATTTGAATGATAATACTGAACAGCAAAAGCAGAAGAAAATCACTAAATCACGAACTTTGCGGTTGCGGTGAAACTCTTCAGTTACAGTGGACTGAAACAGGCTTAACAGAAACTAGAGCCTACATTTTCTAATGTTGTCGTTGTACTAAGCTACCCACCTACTCACCTACCAAACGCCTAGCTAGCTATCTATCCTGTGTCAGCACCAGCTGCATGCGGTTCATTACCATCTTCAGCAGCCACTGCGCTCAACAACCTTACCGGTGGTGGCTAGTTAGCATCGCCCGGATAGCCGCTAATGCTGGAGGGTTTTCTGTCTTGTTGAGGCTTGTAGTTTTGAAATATCCAGTCAGCTTGGTTATTTTTCTTTTCTTAAAAGCTGGGACTCCCGCAGCAATTTCCCAAGTTGATTTGTGCATTTTTGAGCCCCGCTGTCACATTTCTTTCTACATTTTAGTGTCTTTTGTCTTAAATTTCCACTCCAGGAGCAAGGTAACAGCTGTATTTGTATAGATCAAATTCAACGACTCATTCATTGGACAGTAACAATAGGCACGCACGTCGTCCATTAACCAATCACAGTGTCTTTTGTTTATGCAAAATATTAATGCACCTCGTCCCATTCCAGGGCGGGCCCAACACAAACAACAATCAGAGCACTGTATAAGCATTATTTTGCGTTTCTGCCGATGATTGTTTTCATCCCGATCCTCGCGATGGGCCCTTTCACGCGTCGGGCCCCGGTAAGCCCGTGCATTAATGCGGCCCTGTTTTGACCCCATTAACCAGGTGAAGGTCATCCACCTATAATGTTCTGCAAGCTGATTATTCAGAACATACACCCTGTAAATTTTACGCGGCTACAACAAAATATAGTGGATGTAATGAAGGAAACAGTGTTTACAAAGAATGTGACCTTTTGACCCCTTAAAGTAGGTCAAGGTTACCCATCTTTGAACTTGTCCAAGCTATATGTCCCAAATACAGTCCCTGTGAATTTCATGACCCTGACATTAATAGGAAAGGAGTTATTGTCTACACAGACGGACAGACAGACGGACTGACGGACGCAAGGTCTTTGCAATACCCGATCGCCATATTTTGGCCTCGGGTAAAAATGGATGTGCTTGAAATAAATGTATGGATGTTAGTTTGTCCTGGAGGATGGAAAACTTTTTCAGCTGTACGTGATGTTGACAAGATGGAAAAAGCTAGACGGCTCTCTTTCCAGGCTTTTAACAGCGCTCAGTGCATGCATATAAGCAAAATGCCACATGGATTCTGATCTGACCATTGTCATTCATGTCACATGGCCACGTATCAGATTTGTATCTGATCCAGCACCATACATGAAAGTGGCTCAATTCTATTTGACGATCGGATATAAGGTCAGATTTATGTGTCCACACAGTCCTGAAAACATTAGATCTGTGTCACATTTGGGCAAAAATCAGATTTGAGTCACTTCAGCCTGGTAATGTGAGCATACCACAAAACAGCACTTCTTAACACACATCTTACTTTTTTTTTGTACTTTTTTTCAATTGAATACATTTTAACAGGAATGTGCAAATTACTGCTTGCTGTTTTTATCTTACAGTTCACACATTGTCCAAATTCTTTCGGAATTAAGGCTGTATATTTCAGCCATGTCTGTTCGACACACAGGAAAAAATAAATCATGATGTCACCGGTAGTCACATCACTTTTGAGGGGCAAGGTTTTACTTTCCAAATGTATTAAAAAACAAAAGTGTTCGGGGTGGGGGTGTAGGTGACAATAAATTAAGAACCTCAAAATTAGAGGACCATGAAGAGACAAAATATAAATACAAAATTCGGGCTTCCTTCTGTAACTTTTAATTTCTTGTCATGAAAAATGAGAATGCCAACTTTAGAAACCAGATTACATAAATTTGTCATACATTTTCTTTACATACTTTGTTTCATTGCGTAATTTTCAATACTCAACAGCAACTAAGTGCTCTGCTTAAAAATGTGATAATGATCAATTGGCTACTTAGCAAACATTAAAGCTTTTATAATAAGGCTGACCACCCAAGTCATTCAGTTGTATCATCCGTGAAATTACACACATTGGTTGGGTAATGTTTCTACAATTAACTAGTTTCTTGTCACTGACCTTTTCATGAACTTCAGAATAGCTTGTCCCACTTTTCTAGTCATTGCTGAAGGCTAATAAATGCGTAATTGTGCAAAATGTGCCAACAAAATGTGCTATTTTTGGATGGGCGCAGTCATGCTGGCTTCAATTTTGGAATGGCAGATTTTCTTCAGTCAGACCCTGACAGGCTGCCTTGGAATGTATGTATTTAAAGGGGTGGAAATGTATTTTGAAAAATATTTTCCCTATGGTTAACCAAAACTACCGTTCAGGCTTCACCTTGATGCAGCACGCTATATTTCTAGTCGGCTTGACAACTTTTCAAACCAAGTAAGGCAAGATATTCACCTGAATGCCTCAGAGGCATTTTGCCACCTTCTCATAGATTTTTTATCACAATAATGCTCACAGGAACTGTTAAGTTTGGTTTCTGTTCACGCAAGACATCAGAATTTGCCTACAGAGTGGAGCGCCCCGGTGGCTCATCGGTATAAGTGTGCGTACCATAAAGGCTGTGTCCTTCCCGCAGCGACCGGGGTTTGAATCCGGCTCGGGTCATTTGCTGCATGTCTTCCCCCATTCTTCTCCCCAACCTTCCTGTCTTTCTACACTGTATAACTATCAAATAAAGGAAAAATTCCCAAAAAAATAATCTTTTAAAAAAAAGAATTTGCCTACAGAGGAAGTCATTTCTCAGTTTTCACCCACGCATCCGCATTAAACAGTCACTTCACTAATTGATTTCTGAGCACTTTCTGATGACACTGGACAGCAATTTGCTGTGGGCGAAAATCACATAATTGCTTGGTAATTCATTGCTGTGTGGGCGGGGCAGTCACTGACTGTAATTAGTACATTTGAGGGATTAATTGATATCACTGTGTGCTGTTGTAAATGGGTTAGCATTTATTGAGTTTGATGTTGCCTCCCATCCAATACTGTTAGACAGGTAGTCACTGTGGAGTCACACAACCTAAATTACTGGATGTCTTTTAAAAGGTAAATGGAACCCCTGGTCTTACAGAGTATCATACACTTTATATATTAAACAGACTATGTTTGCTGTATAGTCCTTCCCAGGATATGTCAGTTGCTTGTGTATGTCTGTATGTGCAGTACATGTGTGTGGTTTGGGCATAAAGAAAAACAAAAAAAATTGTGAACTTGAAATGCAAAATGACAAGCAAAAAGAAACTGAATGATTTTGTTCTTGGGGCACGTAGAGGGCTGGAAAAAATATGGCTTTAAACAAGACGTGCCTCTCCGCTTATTCTGCCCTATATGGGATACGATACCCTTCCAATGCAATCCCCTTCTGTTATGTGTTTATGTGGAGGAAAAATGTATGCACTATACAATCTGTATGCCACTCTGAATTTATCTCTGCAATTTCTATCATTACTTGGAACCTCTGTTTCCAGTTAAACCCAGGATAGACACATGCAATTGACAGCCAATAATAGGCTCCTGAATACACAGTATAAAGGAGCTGCTTAGCATCTACTCATGGGCGTCAGACTTGATGAGTAGACATGTACTCCAGTTTTAGATTTGTAATCAAACAATTCACGTGCTCTGATTATCAGCAATATAAACTTGTAATCTCTTTGCAAATAAAAAAAGAATCACTGCACTTTTTAGCCATAGCCATTTGAAAATCAGCTGAAAAAATTAAATTTGTAAAGAAGAATTGAAAAAATAAATGCTTAGGCAAGGTCAGTATTTGAATCCATATTTGGAAAGAGGTCCATGACTAGAATTGGCCGAGTCAGGTACAGCCAATCACCTTAATCAGTTCTTGAGCGGAAAGAGAACATTGGGAGAACGCTTATACCCCAGCGGCACCTCGTAATTGATAATGCTGCCAGCTGACTTACATTAACTATGCTGATTAAAATTGGTTTCATTATTCTATGCAATTATGCAGTTCAGTGAATCAACTCACATGTATACAGTTGCTTGCTGTATTGCTGTATTATCAAATAGATACAATACCAGTTTAGTCCCTGACTCTGACACGCCCTGCAGCCAACTGGGCTTGGGGAGGAGAAAGCAAGATATGACAGGATATCCCCCAAAATGGAAAAACCACAGTATCCCCCAAAACAGCGGAGAGAGTGGGACGTTGACTGATCATTTTAGTCAACCTTCTTATGTGTGGGCCAGGCATCAGCTCATGTGTGGCCATTCCCATTCAGGAAGAAAGTACGTACTGAAGATACCAAATATCTTGGCCAGGCATCAGCTGCCGTGTTATCATTCTCATGCAGGAATATACAAACTAGTTTACATATCAATGAGTGCGCTAGGCACCAGCCACCGTGTAGCCATTCCCAAGCGGGAAAATACCACCTCGGCCAGCTTTCAGTTTATGGCCAAGGCACCAGCCACCGTGTGGCCACTTGAACCAGCAGAACCTCCAGCTTCCAAGAAGCATTCTACCTAATGATGAAACTGATTGAAATGTAGTAAACCCCATATGCTATGAAGGCAAGTTGAAAATTGAGAGCCACTCCCCTCGTGCCTGTATTATTGATCGCTGCTGGTACCCAGTCATATTAATTCCAGTAATACATTCCTTGAAACTGAATAAACAATTGCCTATAATCCACAGCTTGGCCCTTTGCAATGGAAACACAATGCATTCATCTAAAGTGATGGGGGATCCAACCAGGTCCAGTGTCAAATCTAGTGCTGATATTGCCACGGATAGTAGAAAGACATTAATTGCAGTACAAGTTTTACAGCATGGCTGAGAAGGCACAAATCTAAGCAGCGCCAATTACTTCACAATGTGTGTTCTGTGTCATTATTTAAAAATAGACCAGCAGGCATGAAAGCAACAATGATATGGAAGCCACAATTGACATTTTATTGGTGACAGCTCAGAAATAATTTTGACTGATTCCAATGACGAGCCGAATCAGTGCAAGTTAAACGCCAAAGCCTATAAATATCTGATTATTAAACTCCCTTCGGAAATAGAAAATGGCTAATGTGCGGTAGAAGGCCATTGTGTAAATGATACGCAATGTCTTTAGCTTAGTGTGGCGAGGTCGATCACCTCCAGACCATATAGCCCAGTTTGCTCAATTTGTATACTCAAGATGAAAAATGCCAATGACAAATGAGAAAGACAGTGACTGTGCAGGCCATAATTAGAACTTCACAGTCATAATGCAACCTACTCAAATGAAAAACATTGTATCAGATGCCAAAATGGATGTTAGTTTCATTAACCGCCAATTTTTTTGCAATGTCAAAATTATCGTCCAAATTACAACATTGTGGCCTTTGTCATTCAGGTCACTGTCTGAATGGATTAGAGATTACTAACAAAGTCAAGAATATCAAACAACCTTTATGGCATTTTTAGCACTTGTCAATGTTTCCTTACATGTCTCTTTGCCTGACTGTGGTCAGAGGACGCACAGCTTGCCTATGTACACTTCTGAGCCTTAGATGTTAGCCGCTCAGTAGAGCTAACTTTGGATAAAATCCCAAAAACTTTAACATTACTACAACTCATAGCAGATTCAGTGTCCAGGGATTGGGTCGTCAGGGCCTGACAGGGAAAAGGTGGCTAGCCCCCTCCGGGTTGGAGGAGAGCTCCTGCCTCAAGTGGAGGAGTTTAAGTATCTTGGGGTCTTGTTCACGAGTGAGGGAAGGATGGAGCGTGAGATTGACAGACGGATTGGTGCAGCGGCAGCAGTAATGTGGTAATTGTACCGATCTGTTGTGGTGAAGAAGGAGCTGAGTCGAAAGGTGAAGCTCTCAATTTACCAGTCAATCTAAGTTCCTACCCTCACCTATGGTCAGGAACTTTGGGTCATGACCGAAAGAACGAGATCTTGGATACAAGCGGCTGAAATGGGTTTCCTCCACAGGGTGGCGTGGCGCTCCCTTAGAGATAGGGTGAGAAGCTCTGTCACCCGGGAGGAGCTCAGAGTAGAGCCGCTGCTCCTCCACGTCGAGAGGAGCCAGCTGGGGTGGCTCGGGAATCTATATTGGATGCCCCCTGGACACCTTCCTGGGAAGGTGTTCCGGGCATGCCCCACCCGGAGGAGGCCCCGGGGAAGACCCAGGACACGCTGGAGGGACTAAGTCATTCGGCTGGCCTGGGAACGCCTCGGGATACCCCCGGAAGAACTGGAGGAAGTGTCCAGGGAGAGGGAAGTCTGGGCATCCTTGCTTAGACTGCTGCCCCCGCGACCCGGCCCCGGATAAGCAGAAGAAGATGGATGGATGGATGGATGGACAACTCATAGCAATTGACTGAAAGGCTTTCTATTGCCGTAAAACAAAAGTGGATATTTATCAGAGTAAAAATATTAATTTTATTTAAGAAATGTAGTGGACTAAAAGTTGTCACAACCCTCGTATGCCATTAATTGGTTCCTCCCTTGTTCCAGCATTTGTGTTTTTGTGGTGTGTCTCCTTCAATTGATTTATTATCTCGTGTCCTCCCTTGCTCCCAGGTGTTATCATATGTATGTCTTGCCCCTTTTGTGAATGTCCTGTCTACTGTATATAAGTTTATTGTGGCGTTAGTGTGGTTGCTGGATTGTCATGGTTCATTCTCTACTAAGCCTTCCACTCAGATTGTCTTCTATTATTTAGCTAAGCTCTTTTCCTGAGTATTTTCGGTATGATAATTAATTGATAATTCATGATAAATAATTAATTACTCTTTGGAGTCTTATTGATAGGAGCATGCTCCCAAACCTTTATATCAGTCTCCAGGATTGGGACAACGTTCTTGTTATTAATCCATTGTTTCTGCCTGCTCCTTTGAGTTAGTTCATTAGGAACGCTTCCCAAGCTTCATTGGTCACCAGGATTAGGACTGGATTCCTGTTAAACCCTGTGGTTCTATTGTCAAGCGGTCCTGTTTCAGCAAGGGGGATTCACCACCTGCTTCCTGCCTCAGGATGACCATAGGCCCAAGCACAGACATGCCCCTACCCTCTCCTGTCATTACCAACTTAGCTAGACTGCCCCTCAGCTGTTCTGGGCTACTGCCTTCCCCTCTCCCATTACTGTATTCCTGTAAATAAATACTCCCTTAAGGATTGTACCCTGAATCTGCATTTGGTTCCTCATCTGGATCATAACAAAGGGTCAAAGTAGATGTGAATATCAAAAGAAAGTCAATTAAATAGATATTCACAAAAATATTTAATAACATAATAAAGTATTATTGGTTCATTACGTTGCACCACTGACTGTAATAAATGGCAGCATACTTGAAGTGCTATTTAAATCTTTCTCCAAAGTGTAGCTCACAGCTGTGGCAGAATAATGCCACAGAGCTCCAAATAGAGACACCTAGGCAGGGTGGCCAATATAAGAATGATCTCATCTAACAAACAAACTGTTGCGGCTATCCCATAATGGATCACCAACATGCTGTGTCTAAAGAGATCTCGGCCTAATAATTTCCATTATTTTCTTTTTTTGCGTGTAGTCTCAGCTACACTTAAGAACAGCCACAGCAAATATGCTCACATGAGTAGCAGGTTTATACCTCGTCAGGGCTGGGCAGATAGTTAGAGTGAGTCATAGATCCAGGATTGAGAGAACACTGTGCTTACTATACTAGTCAACGGTCCAGTGTTTGATAATGGCAGCCAAGGGAAAAACAATAGGCCTGACATGTTGCATCTCTTTGTGAATGTTACACCCATGCTAGCTAAGGCTGCCGACATTATCTGTCTATACTCATTTTTTAGTTTAGTAGCTAGGTAGCTTGCTAGCTGGCAACTCATGGAGCTATTTGTATTTACAGACTTGCCAGCAGCCGGGGATTTTGACATTGTCGCTCTCCGTTGACACAGTGGCTCTGTTCGCTTGCCAGTTAGAACAGGGCTCGTTTTAGAGTGCAGATGCCGACTCAGAAAAGCTTGTTTTTCAGAGGGTTAGGAATGATATGAATGAAATTTCCCGAAAATCATTGCCTTTTTATGCTTTTGCTAAAAAGTTAATAAAATTCCCTTTTGGACTTCCAAAATTATTGCAACTTAAAAAACTGCATTAGAGTTCCTCTTTGATCAGGAAAACATAGTCCGGGCATGCAGAAATTTCATAACTAGCCAGCATACCGGCACTTGCGCCAACTATGGGGCGGGGGGCATTAGTGCGATTGCCCCATTTGTGGGGTCACTGAACCCCGCCCATTCCCCCCAGATATTGACACTGTGCAGGAGGCTAAATATTTACACATCAATGCTAACCGACAAGTGACATTAAAAAAAAATCATGATTCACAGCACATTCTCAGATTCTGGAGCAAAACTATTCATATGTGATTCCTGTGCACTGTGCCCACACTCCCTCCCAAAAAGTTGCTTTTTTCAGTTCAGTGCATCATGTAGGAACATACTCAGTTTTATAAAACTAATTAGGAGTGCCAAAAAAAAGAGCTGTGTTTCCAGTGACGTAACCGACCCTCCATAACGCACACTGACTATATAAAGTTTTTAGACCTTGGTTCAAATGTTCAAAAATAGCATTAACGGATACCAATCTGACCTTCTTCCCTCCCGCACAGCATTTGCCACCTGGATTTTATTTTATTTTTTATTTTTTTGTGTGTGTCTTAGTGATCAGCCGTGGGGAAGCGGTTTAGCTCTGCTTCTGACAAAACTGAACTAAATTAATGTATTTCTTATACATGAGAGTAGATAGCATGATGTAGCTCAACAAGACTGCTGATATGAAGAAATATGTTACACTTTGAGCAAAAGGCTACGATTAGGCTACTTTCATGGTTTGTCCCCATCACTGTCAACCGTTTTATACAGAATGTGGGCATACTGTATTTAGTAAGCACTTACCTTTGGCAGCTAACAACTTAAAATGAAAGAGGGAAAATAAAGCTGTATTTCATCACGTGTGGCATGGCAAAATATATCGAAAAGCCTAGAAATAAGATCGTATGGACAAGTAAAAGGGGTCTGGTTACATTACCTGGTCAATCTGCACCATAGGATGCAGGTCTGAAAGAGGTCTTTGCATATGCCGCAATGGAACTGTATGAAGTCCTCTGATTGGAAGCTGTGCTACTCCTGATTGCTTTGCTAAATGGAAAGAGGCTGTGAATTGCTAAGTTTTGATGGCGATTTGGCGCTGTCGCTCCAAAATTCTCCTTTCATTGAAAGTTTGTAGAAACTTGAAACTATAATGTTGAAGTCATGTTATAATTGTTGCAGTATGTTTTCAAAGATTACTTGAAAATGGAAATGAAAATGATAAGTCACACAAACAAATTCCTCTTAATCAGTTTTCAACAGTCTAATCAGCCTTTCGTCTCGCAGCAACAATATTTCAAATTTGCTTTGCTTGGATTGACCTGCCGTCGATTATTATCGCAACATTTATGCTTTGATTAAGCATATTCCTTGCAAGTTGAATCCATATCTGCTTTTTGTGTTCTGCATTTAATTTTGCATAGTTTGTTGAAAGAACATTAGATAAAGTTCAATTAGGAGCTTGCGTCAGCCATCTGGAAAAAAGCAAAATGGCAGAATGGATTGTCATTGTTTAATCAGTCATCACCTTTATTATTGATTTCTGCACTTTTCAATACTTTGCATTTGACAACATGGATTACACTAACATATGTTTTTGAGCTTAAATTAAAAATTCACGTGAGGAAATGCCCCCCCCCCGTTTTTTCTCTCTTTTTTTACCATTTTCACCTAAATAGGTTACCACAGCCCGCAAAACCTAATATAATCCCCCTGTCATACAACTAAGTTTTAAAAAGACACATTAGAAGTAGAAACTGATCTAACATATTTTCAATTCTTTTTTTGGTACACCATCCTGGATAGATTTAGGAAAGATCAGGGTGAGGACTGACTACAGGCCAAAATGAATTCTTAAAGAAAGTTGTAGGCTAACCATTATGGATACCATATTTAAATGAAAAGTCACATTCATCAAAGTGCTATGGGCTATCAAACGGTCTTGCACAAGTGTGTAAAGTAACATTTTAAATAAAGTTACTTAAAAGTCAATTAACGCAGTTGCAGCATTCAAATTTTTATTAAATACTACATTTTTTGAGTGTGTAGCCAACTCTGATTAAGCATGCTCTGTCTCCAAAAAAAAAGTCAGTTTCAGCCATGCTATGAGCCATCTTGTTAACCTGGATGGTACGTCGATCAACACACCTCAAATAAAAGCTTCTTCATGAGGACACAAATTAATGTAGTCTAAACTTCAATTCACAGGGCTTCAAGCACACTGTACAACTGAATGGTAAAACACATTCAGTATGCATCACATTAAAGTAGGCAAAGCAGTTAGACCAATATGATGCATGAATGCGTGGTATAATAACTTCTGTTTACTCATAATTAAATAAAAACTCTTATAAGGCTCTAATTTCTTGGCGCAACGCAGGGTGGCGCAGCGTGGCGCAGCCCACGCAGTGGTAATTTCGTCCGGTGCAGCCCGTGCAGTGGTAATTTCGTGTGGTGCAACACCGTGCGCGGCCACTTTGGCAATTTGGTAGACGGACGCGTGCCGAGATGGGTGTGGCGGCATAGTAGGGGGAGGTGTCACATATTCATCAAGACACAGTGACAATTTCGTGGATAAAGGCTCCACCGAAAGTGCGCAGAGAGCTCGCCAGCTCCAACCTGGTTTACTTTCTGTGAAGTGGTAATTTGGCTGACCGGCGCACAGTGCGCACACGTCACCAAAACCTCACAGGCAGGTTTCCAGAAAGTCAGGCACATTTCAATGCAATAAATAATTACAGCAGCCACTATTTAATGTAACTATCTGAATCAGGACATAAATTATAGTATCTATATCGATTGTCCTGATGTCAGATCAAAGGCGGTTGGCACGCGTAATGGAAACTCGACCAGGCTTAATCAATGTAGCTGAATCTGTGATGCAAACTAACGACTTCACATCTTTCTCAGCCAACCACAAACTGCCTCGGCATCAGGCAGTGCATGTGTATATATATATATATATATATATACACAAATAATGCTTATGCGTTCTATGCTCAGTAAACGCTTGCACACTGACATAAAAACAAATTTTTTTTTGCGACTGATTACATTCAAAGTCAATGCAAAGACGCGTATATTCGCGTCTTTGCATTGACTTTGAATGTAATCTGTCGTGCGAAAAATTTGTTCAAGGCCCAGTGTGCAAGCGGGCTTAATACTACTATTATTGTCACTTAGGTTTTATCGTTTTTAGTGGGGGAAAGGAATACAGCCTGATTGCTATGCTCTCATACTGAGTTAAGGTCACATATTGAAAATACATGTGTAACGTATCTTGCATTGTTGTCCATGCATGTTAATCCGAAATTTTAAGCAGCAACAGGGTGTAATAATAGGAACACGCTATCCATCGTTTCTCTTCCCAATGACGCAGGCAGAAGAAATAAATGAGCAACCGTCGTATTTCATTCCAACTTCATAAGTTTGAGTGATCTGACGTAGTTTCGTTTTGAAATTCCATTCAAGTTCCCTAATGGTCATAATTCGCGAATGCCCTAGCTAGCCAGCTAACTCATATTCGTAATGCTTAATATAGACGTAAGCGGTGCAGAAAACATGCCTGAAGCAGCAAAGTAAAATGCAACATTAACGTATCATGCAGATATAGGACAGAGGCTTCTTTATTCCAACATTTTAAAGGTCAGGAGAGGAGCTCATTTGATTGGTGAAGATTTGACTCGGCTGTGTTAAACCCACTCACGCCTTCTCTCCTCTCTCTTTGCCACTTGCGCCGGCAAGAGGAACAGGGGCGGGACAGAGGAGTACTTGCGCCGGGCACGAAATAGCAAAATACGCCTGGATACACCCCCTTGGCGCGGCGCTCCCCCCATTCGCCGCGCCTGCGCCTGGTCAACGAATTTAGAACCCATAGACACTGAAATTCAGGAGTTTTTAATCAATTAAAACTCTTAGCCAACTACAAATTGCAGTCCAAACTGATACACAATCCCAATTCCAAAAATGTTGCCGTGTAATGGAAAATACAAATAAACTCAAAAAGGAGTGATTTTTACATGCATTTATTAAATTATCAGGTGCTTGAATTCAGAAGGACTTTCATATAAACTAATAGTTCCTCAAATACACTTCATTAAAGTGTGTAGATACAGTGGACTGAAAATAAATGCTCCAAGTTATCTAATATTACCTACATTTTTTTGCCCCGCCAATATTAAACCCAAGTCGATGCCAATGCATACCAGTCAGTAATAATAATAAAAAACAAGCAAGTTGGCCTGATATTATGTTTTGAAGCAAGTAAACAACCAGACCTTTCAGTTCATATTGCACCACTCCAAAACTAATAAATCCTATATTGATAAACTGAGCAGTATCATGACACATATCGGCCCACATTGCAAAGGTGAAATTTCAAATTATTTAAGAAAAAATGACTGATCAATTGGAATACCATCTTGTCTCCTTTCCTGCTGACTAAGTAAAGTGCTGAGGCCCTACATCTGGTAGTCAAAATGGCGATGATAAAACCAACTATTCCGTTACATAGTATTTACATACCAGCCAACCTTATTTTGACCTGGGGGTCAGGGAACGGGTGAAATGTCATAAAGCGCAATCTAATGCGCAAAACCTTAGCATGTTGTCAAACAGTTTCGCATAGAGCAGCTGCCATTCTGTTGCTGGGTGGAGGGCATGAGCAGTAAATTAGATCCGGTGTTGTAATTTGATTATTGCTGATGATGCGTATGAAAACTGCCAGCATCTCAGAATTCTCAATACCGCTATAATGAGTCTGCATTTATATCAATTAATCGATCAGCTTGTCTGGCCAACTCTGGTGGGAAGGAGGGTTGTATGACACTGGGTGGGTCATTGGGGCACAGGGGATTTCATGGTTGGGCGCTGGTCTGGTTAATACACAGTAAGCCGTAAACAACTGTACAGGGGCAAAGAGCACATCGACAGCCCGTTGCTGTGAGTGTCAGCGGGAAAAAATTTTCTCTGTCAGTTGTATTTTTTGCTTTGCTTTCTGTTTCACAAAAATTGCTTAATTCCATGATTAAAAAAATAATAAATTAACACATAAAAAATAGAACAAGGCAGAAGGAGTGGTAAATTGATATGAACAATGAGTTTAGTTCAAATTCCTAAAGTTATAAAATAACACAGTTTAAATAAATGAGTGACTTGGGGGGCAAAAATTGCATCAAACCTTCACCATTAAATTATTTATTCATCTCAGATATTATTATGGCAAATTACATGGAATTGTTTTAATACACATCTGAAAATGTGCTTACTAATTGCAGGAGTTTGACATGGAGTGAAAATTATACCCTGTGGACACACATGTATGCGTGCATGCACACAACCTGGTCAAGCCACGCTTAAGTTTGATTTAAAACATTATGTCATGTCAGTATGCTGCTAATAAAGTATGGCTTACATCATCTGAAAATTGCAGTTGCATGATATCAAAGACAGTAGCACAATTTTCGCAGAGACTACTACAAAATGAACAGTTCTTGATGAGAAGTTTCAGATAACATTGGCCAGGACATTAATCATTATCACAGCATGTGACACTTCATCAAACGTCTAGTTCCACATGGAGATGGATGTCATGAGAAAGCCGCATTCAAACAAAATGTATTATCCTGTAAGATAATGTTGATGGTCAATTTGTTTTGCTGTCGCTGCGCATTTAATTAAATTTTGTATTCTCTGTGTTCCCTGAGGAGGGAAAGCACAGTTTGCTGGGAGCAACTGCATTTTCATGCTTCTGTGTGTGTGTGTGTGTGTGTGTGTGTGTGTGTGTGCGTGCGTGTGTGTGCGTGTGCGTGTGCGTGTGTGTGTGTGTGTGTGTGTGTGTGTACAGCATAACTCAGAAGCTCAGATACATTATTTGGTGAAATGAGAACAAAAAAACATTTCTAGCGGACCCAGCCGAGCTAGGCCTGTGAGATAACTTTAGTACAGCCAACTGTCTCACTATAGCACCTGGCCAAAAAAAAAAAAAAAATCAAAAACGTTGCACACTCTTTTTTTGGACCACCTTTAGTTTTGATCACAGTGCATTTGATCACAGTCGCATTACATTTTGGCTGAGATTTTGTATTGAGGATGGGAGTCAAACCACCCCAAAAATCCTTCTCCTGCACATCCCAAAGACTTACAGTTGGTTATGGTTAGGACTCTCCGGTGGCGTATTCGGGCTGGAAAATTATTCCTAATGTTTGCTCAGCCTTTCTGAATTTCAGCCTGATGAATCTTTGCATTGTTATATTGAAATATGTCAGTGCAGAGACAAAAAAAAAAAAAAAAAACCTTGATAGGATAACTTGGTTATTCGGTACATTCAGGCGATCTGCTGAGTTCATTTTATTGCTGCATAAGATTGCTGAGCGCATACCTGACATATTGGCTTGATCTGCTGTTGTGCGAGAGAAAAGGCATGCTTGTATGCAAGGGTCTTTCTCGTGTTGCAGTTGTGCTGCCTATAACAATATAATTTGGTGGAAGGAATTTATACATATATCCTCAAACTAAAAATAATTATGCCATTAATTTGTGCATCACTTGCGCAACTAAAAAAGTGATCTACGTATTACGATCTCCTTGCCAAAAGATATAAACTGGAAAAACGTTACGCCGATTAAAATTTAAAATAAATTAACGTAAGTCCACTATTCGATACAATGACATAACCTCACCAGTTGTAAGACACTTCAGTGAGATAAGACATGATTTCCATCAGTTTGAGCCTACTGGCACAGACAAGGTACTGTATGTACAACGTATGTGACGTAAGGGTGGTAACATTAATGAGGAAATTTTTAAAAAAAAGAAGCAATGTGGATCTTTTTAATAAAAACTTTAGTACAAATAAATCTTGATGAGGAACTAGAACTGTCAGTATTCATGTAAGACAGTTATTTTTAGGATTTCATAACCTAAGATGTGACCATTCATGTCTTTAAGGGATATATAATTTTATATTTTTATATATTTACACTAACCCTTGGTTTTTATGCAGATATTGCTAAGAGGAACTCTGATGACCTTGGGATTAAACAATTAACTAAAGTTTTACCTTGTGTACCTGAATGAAATAGATTTATTAACAGTTTAAACAACCTATGATATCTGAGTATTATAATTGCTTGATTTTCCATATGTCTTTTTTCTATATAATATTTGTTTGATACCACTGGTTTAATTAGGGTTTGTCATGCATTAAAATTTTTACTCAAGCCAATTAGCGAATCTGGATGCCAGGAGTTTTTATGATAAAGGGGTGTGTACTTTGTGAAAATTCATTCATTGAGAAAGGAAAAGAAGCTGAAATGTCTGTGTAATTTTTTTTAAAAAATACTCAGAGGTGAGAAAAAAATTGCACTTGATGAGATTGATGTTGATGCGAGTTATGGATGCATGCATCCAATAGCAAATGGTTTTATTTAGCTTGCTCGTATGAACATCAATCTCTAACCTTCTATCCTGGTGGATTAGATTGGATGCTCTCTTCCACCCTGATCTGAAGTCCCACATGTAGATGATCATTCAGGCAACATGTATGCACTGTTATAAATTGACTGAAGTCAACAATTAAATTAATTCAATGTCTCCATGTTATTTTAACTGTAAGTAGAGTCCTGCGCGCATTTAACTGTGATGACTCAAAACAGCTGTATAAGCGTGAAAGTAATGATAATTTTGATCGTTCGAAGACCCTGTGCAATACTGAGTGCTCAATGTTTTCAACATAGTTGTAGGTAGCTGGATTGCTTGGCGGAAGTGACATAGCTCCACCAGCAGCTATTTCCTGTGAGACACCCAAGAGCCGAACAGACCGATAATTTAATGGTCTGCAAAGAATCATACCATATCCACCAATACAATAAATGCTCTGCTATACTACCAAACAAACCAAATTTACATGACAACATTTTTCTGTGTTGGCTCTTAAGTACTGTATTTGCTTATTTCAATACAAACAGTGACTTTTTTTTTTTTTGGCCAGGCAGTGTACGTTTTAAGTTGTACTAATAAAATACAGCAATTTTAATACACATCTCTCAGCTCATTTTCAACACACTCTCAGCTTGACTCATCATATAGTGACGCTACCTGACCAAGCGTCCATATACGACAAAACAAGAGGTATTTGGTGTCTGTATTTTAAGTTTAGATTTCGGGTTAAGGGTTAAGAGTTTGGGGGTAGGGTTCATTTTAAAATGCCGTCCAATAAAGACGCCAAAACACTACTTTTTTGTTGTATATTGATGCTTGGTCAGGTAGCGTCAAAATATAACGGGTGGGGATGAGACTGGGCTCTCATTTTCATTCTCAGGCTGCTTAAACTGCATTGTAGAAATGGTGAAGTTAAACACTAATAACAAATGTCTTGCCAACTATTACGCAATGAGTGACTGAATACTGCATATGTTCATGCTGTCTGTGCAAGGATAGATTGTATTTATCCTTCATTTAAGGAGAAGATAACGAACAAAATCTGAGAATTTTGAACAAGAACCAGTTTCACCAGTTTTTGAATTCTGGACATTTTTTACTTCATCTTTCATGGTCAGGTCACAAAAATGCAAGAACCGGCAACAACAGACATTTAGAAACACTCTGCCTGGCCCTGAGCTTTACAACCTTCCTGCTCATTTCTGTCAGGTGCCCCCAGTCTACTGGCCCAAGAGGTGACGCTGATTCACCATGACAGACTTCTACACTGTCAGCAGATGGTTGCATTAATTATTTACTGTAGGGCTGTTTTATGTCTTGTCACTGTTTTCAACAGCTCAATGAAATATAAAAAGGGGGAGAGTGGAGCTCAGTAGCTCTGCTCAACACTGCTAAAATACACATTTGCTCATTTTGCTCGTGCTAGGATGCTTGGAGTTGTACAAGCTACAAAATATAGTTGATCACAGTCTCTGTTCACATTGTACCAACTGTAATTAGAAACAAAGTGAACTGTTTTGGGTTATTTACGGTACATATTTGTCTTTCCTTTTTTATTTATACATTTATTTACTTGACTTGATGTATCGACTCCATGAACAAACCCAGTTCGTCCGATTCCAGGCCACCATCTGCTTAAGGATTCAGCTGGAAGTAAGTGCCGTTTTTGATTAATGGCAAAAAAGCAGTGTCCTAGTCGTCAGCGCGATCAACAGCTTTTTGGTTGCACATTATGCTCCCTACCATTGACAGTACACAAGAGCCACAGGAGTGGATCACCCGCTAGCTGCAGTAATTGCAAAAGAAGACGTGTTGATGAAAATAACAGAAGTAATAACTGTTCACTCTGTTACTACATGCCAACCGTGCACTGACTACCTGACCCCTCCCCTTCGCCCAAATCGGTATTAAACATTGACTGTATAAAACAATTACACCTGGCAAGCACAAACATTGTGATGGTGTGAAGGTCATTTTTTTCGGTCGTGAGATATTGTGCCTGCCAGAAGCCTTTCAGCCAACCCCCTGCCTGCACCTTCCTTGGCATCTCACTTCATCCTCGAAGACAAAAAATCATGTGACTTGATTGTCCCCAGCTGTATTCCTGATATATTCCCTTCACAACTGCACAGGTTTGAATTTTCTCTCCTTGGAAAAAGCTACTACTCTCGTCTCATTGCTTAGAGACTGTATAATCATGACTTTGATGGAGAGGGATGCAAAAAGAAAAAAAAATTATCTACAGCATAAATGAAATCCAACGTGTGAATCAAAATTAGCAAAAAAAACATACAGGGCCCTATCTTGCGCCAGAGTCCCTAAACCCATTATTTGGGGATTTAGCATTGCGTAAGAGGCGTTCCCCTGCAAAAGGTGCTGTCTTGCACACCTGCCTATATCCCTAAAACACCTGCGCTACCCGTTATATTATGCATAGGTGTGGTTTGGGCGTTACGCCAGTTAAACCAATCAGTGTGCTAGATGCCATTGCCTTTAGGAGCAGGCTGCGCTATCCCAAATCCTCAAACCAAAACCCGTGATGGAGAGAGGAAGGTTGCCACGTTTCTCCAAAGACAAAGTTAAATTGCGCGTGCATGAGGTCAAATCCAGACAGGGGAGGATCTGTTTTTGTTAAGTTAATCATGAATTGTATGATTATTTTATGATTATTATTATTATTATTATTATTATTTGACATTGACATATTGTTTAATGTTTGGTATGTAATAAAAAAAAAATCAAGCCTACCCCTTTTGTGATGGAAACTTCAAAAAAAAAAAAAAAAAAAAAAAAAAAAAATGCGTTTCACCATGATTGGGTCATGCCTCCAATTGAGCTGAGTGGGTGTTGGAATGACCCACTAGCATAGAAAAATAGTGCCGCAGTAACCCTAACAGCAACGGGCAAGGCATACGGACAGCTGGCAGCGGTGTATACATCATCTGCAACCAGGTGACATAATTCCATCACTACCTGATGGGAGAGGCGCAGTTTTTTCACGCGTTCTCGTTCTGTGGGAAATAATACTCAGGGCCGGCGCTAAACCTGAAAATTTGGGAGAAAATATCCTTCCCTTTATTGACTACAATTAGTCCTGGCTAATTCTAGATGGTTTTCCCTTATTAACACGTTTTCCAATTGAATAATAATCAAGTGGCAATTGAAGACACGGCTTCTCTCCCCCATGCGATCTAACAGCGACAAAATAATGGGCTACATTCAGTACAGAAAAATAATTTAATTATAAATAGGTCTATGCACTGGCACTCAGCAACGGTAATTTTTTGTCCAGCAAGAGCGGCATTTCAGAACTCTTTTGAATGAAGGTAATTTCATGACAAGCACGCACACCTGTTTTTGCAGCACGGTCACGCAACTTGCTGTAAAAAAATAGACAGCTGTCCGATTGGAAAATTTAAACGGACAAAACCACGTACTCGTCACCAGAATTACCTTCATTCGCTGAAGAGTTCTGAAATCCTGCTCTCGCTGGAAAAAAAGTTACGTCGCTGAGTGCCAGTGCATAAACCTAATTATAATTAATTATTTTTCTGAACTGAATGTAGCCCATTTGTCGCTGTTAGATTGCATAGGGGAGAGAAGCTTGTCTTCAATTGCCAAATGGGTAGCGGTGGTTTGAGGACCGCCATACGCTTTCCCTAACCTGTGTGGTCTAGATAGCAATTTTAGGAAAGCGTGATAAAACGCCCACGGGCACACCTCCAGTCGCAAATAAAGGATTCGGCATAATGTATAGCGGGTAGTGTGGCCGCAAGATACTGTTTAGGGATAGTGGAAGCTGCTAAATGCGTAATTCACGGGTAGCGGGAAGTGGCAATGGGTAGGGCAGTGTGAAAGATAGAGCCCACAGTGCCAAAAGAAAACTTAAATTGAAGTATTTGAAGAGTTTAATCGCAAAACACAGTACGTATGAGGGGCCGAGTGCAAAAGGCAGCTATCTGACATTTCTGGTAAAAATTGAGTTGGCTGCACTATCGGATTCAATTCAGTCCTACTTTTGTGTTGCAAGACCCACCAAACTGATATTAGTCACAATGGCTTTCAAAAAAGGGCTCTCACAGTCTTGCACAACAGAGTCCTGTGAAAACTGTAGTGCAAAACACAGCTATCTGAATATTTCAAGGTGGCAGCCTGCAGGAGAAAGGTCTGACTCAGGGACGATGAAGTTATGAGCGGACTGCTCAGAGATCAGGATGATACAGACTCGTAGTCAGAATGTCTTCAAAACAACAATCAGGCCCCATCAATTCAACATTGCGAGGATTGCCAGAACAAAGCCTCTGTTGTCATCAAAGAACAACGTCATGCACTGAAACAGCACTGGAGCTTCAAATGCGACCGAGTTCTATGGTCAGATGACATGAAAATTGAGTTCTTTGACCAAAAAATAAATAAATAAATAAAATTAAAACACCAATGATGGGTTTTACGTGAAAACAAAAACAGCCATTCAGTAAAGAACCTCATATGCCCTGGGAAGTATGGTGGTGGATCTTTGATTTTTGTTTCTTCTTCCAAAGGCCATGGACAGCTTGTTACAATTCATGACATCATGGATTCTGTTGACTTCCAGTAGTTTTTAAATGAAAATCAGACTGCCTCTGCCGAAAAGCTTGGATCTTCCAATCAGATAATGGTCTGCATTATGCATCAAAATCAACACAAAAATGGTTAACCAACCATTAAAAATCAGGGTTTAGCCACGGCCATCCCAGTCCTCTTACCTAAATCCAATAAAAAAAAAAAAAAAAAAAAAACCTGAGACAAAGAGAGTCCATAAATGTGGACCAAGATATTTGAAAGGTCTGGAGAAATTCTGAATGGAGGAATGGTCTCAGCTTCCTCGTCATATCTTCCCAAACCACATGAGACACTACTGTAGAACACTCTGAGCTGTTATTCTGCCAAGGACAGCCAACACAGTGTATTAACTGAAGGGTATCCAGTAATTGTTAGACTCATTTTTTTGAGGAAAAAATTTTTCTTCATGATGGTGGTCATTATTTCCTTTCAAGAATTTTTTTTCAATTAGGAGTTTTATTTTTTTTATTATTATTTATTCATTTATTTTTATTTTTTTAAAGTTTTTTTTGGGAATTTTTTCCTTTATTTGACAATTATATAGTGTAGAGAGACAGGAAGGTTGGGAGAAGAATGGGGGAAGACATGCAGCAAATGACCTGAGCCGGAATCGAACCCAGGTCGCTGCAGGAAGGACACAGCCTTTATGGTGCGCGCGCTTAGACCGATGAGCCACCGGGGCGCCCCAGGAGTTTTATTTTTCAATATTTCGAATTGAATATCAAATGGAAGTAGTGGCATACATTCATAATCACTTTTGATCATATTTACCAATGGGTGTGAATATTTGTGGACGGCACTGTACCGTGCACTAGGCTATTGGAACACGACTGCCGTAGCACCTGACCAAGGCTCTAGCTTTTGAACTGGAGTTGGTCCTCGGGTGCTCCATTGTGGCTGCCCACTGCTCCGAAGAAACTAGAATGGCTCAAATGCTGAGGGAAATAAAGTGTAATAAAGTGTATCTTATCTTATTCTGCATTAGATCACAAATTCAGTAGTAAAACAGCTAAACACGAATTTGGATGAGTTATACAGTACACCAAATTAAGGGCTGATGAAGCATGTAGAAAAACGGCACTCCAAGGATTTTCAAGAGAAATAGCCACAGTATTAATGTACTAAATGAAATCAAATAAAACAGGTACTGATATAATTAGATCTACAGTGCCCTCAAAAATTATTGGCACACTCAGTGAATTTGAGCAAAACATACTGTGAGAAATTTTTTATTATCATCTTGGTCTTTCACTCAAAATATTCATAAAAATCTTAACTTTCCATCAAAGTAAAATTATTTAAAGAAAGTGGCACTCCGCTAAAAGCCTAATCTAAAACTCTAGTCACACTAGAGGCGGAATGAGCCGGAATGGCGTCGGAATGAAAACTCTTTGTATATTCCTGGATATTCAAAGTGCGTTCTAAAAATTCTGACTGCATTTTGAGTGCATTCCAAATATTCGGGGCCATTCTTGTGGCTGGCCCGAATGTTTTGCTCATCACAGCTGAAGAAATGCAGAGATACGTAGAGTCTTGGGGTCCACAAAACTACCATCAGACACCATCTAAATCACCTCAAGTTGTTTGAAAGCGTTGCTAGAAAGGAACCTCTGCTGTCAGAGTCCAACAAAATGAAGCGTCTAAAGTTTGCCTAACCACTGTGGGAGTTTCAACGGGGCTGGGATATATGGCTAGAGATCAACAATAGAGCTTTTCGGCAAAAAAAAAACACAAAGGTGGGTTTGTAATAGACAGAAAGATATCCATACTAAAAGCACCTCATGCCTATTGTGAAGTATTGCGGTGGATCTTTGATGTTGTGGGGCTGATTTTCCTCCAAATGCCCTGGATCTCTTGTTAGGATATAGGGTATCATGAACTCTGTCAAATACCAGCCTGTAGTAAATGAAACACAGCCTCTAACAGCCTCTGTCGGGAAGCTTAAAATGAGCCATGGTCGCAGCGTCCAGCAGAACAATGATCCAAAGCAGACCTGAAAATCAAAAAAATGATTCACCAACTGCAGAATAAAGATTTTGCCATGGCCATCACGGTCCCCCAAGCAAATCTCATAGGAAACCAGTGGGATGAGCTGAAACGTTGACCTTGGAATCTGAAGGATCTGGAGAGACTCTGTGTAGAGGAAAGGTCTCAGATCCCATGCCATGTGTTCACCAATGTCATCATGCATTATAGGAGGTGACATAGAGCTGTTATCTTGGCAAAGAGAGGCTAAATAAAATTTTAAATGAAGAGGTGCCTATAATTGTGGCACACATACTTTTTAAAAAAAATGTTGTTTCATGACTAGAATTTAATGGCAAAGGCTATTCCCCCACCTGTTGAGCGATATTTGCTGGTGAAACCTTTTGGCGCCATTTGAATGGTGTCTTGGATTTACCGTGGGAATAAAAGCAATGTTCTTCCTGTTCCACTAACAGTTGGGGAATAAGAGCGACCTTCCCCCCAGTTCCACCAACAGTTGGGGGAATAAGAGAAACCTTACCCCTGTTCCACCAATGGTGGGGGGAATAAGAGCAACTATCCTTTCCTGTGCCACCAACTGTTGGGGGAATAGCCACTTTGGAATTTAATATTCATTTCAATTGCATTGCTTCAGTTAAAGGTTACATTTTTTTCAAAATTATTAAAGGGGACCTATTATGCTGATCTTTCTTTAAATACATATTAGTAATGTTATAATGTTGGTAATCCATACCTCTGAAAAGTTTCTAAACGTAAGATACAGGGGTTTTGCCGTAATCCAAGAACGTGATTTTGTGAACGTGATTTCCTCTCTGAACAGCTCCTCCTGAGATCTTCACGAGATCTGGGCACTGACATCAGGTTGTGCCGTCCAATTAATACAGACCTAGCCAGAGCCAACCACGGCGCTGGATCTGCCCACACCGGAAACTATTCTAGCAGGCACTAACAACGGCAGATCATACTATGCCTCAGTAGCGTCTCCACTTTTGGAAATACAAAAGAAGAACCGCAGATCATTTGAGGTGCAGTTTTGTCAGTATCTCTCCCAAAGCTGCTTTTCCGTTTACTTTTGGACGCGAAGAAAAGCACCTATTTCTCTTCCAAAAGACGATGCCACCAGAAATCAGTGGGTAGCTTTTTTTGTTTGCTGGCAGCAAACAGCAGCCAGTTGATTGTGGCTGTAGCACTGCGGCTAACGTAGCCAAGTTACTGTTGCTAATGTTTGTGTCCTAAATATGCAAGAGTGATATCAGGGGAAATTCTACAGAAGGTGCGTGAACACAAACCTCATTTGAAGCTAACTTTTTACTTTTTACTTGTTTGTAATTTGGATGCTTGGTACAACTGTCCACGGTAACGGAACTTGCTGTCTGTAAAACCTGTATTGCAAGGGTTTGTCTCTGTGGTTGTTATGACCGCTCGGTTACCAGCTACGGCATGTTAGTTCACGTGCCGTGCTAATTAAAAATGCTCCTGAATAACTTATATGCAATAATTCTGATTGGTATGCTTGTGTTACTTCAGTAAGCATCAATGTGGCAGTTTCATCATAATGTTGCCTGATTGTAGCCACTACAGTTGAAGCTAACCAGAGAGGTGCTGTATGTGTCCGCAAAGTTGGGCTGAAAAGGCTGCAGTTAGACCAGACGTAGGTTTTGCAGAGCTTGGGACACGTGTTTGAGTTTGTTTACGGCTGCTTGTGATCGCTTCACTTATCCATGACCGGGATCAGCTGGATACTTCACAAATATCTGGGCAAGCTCTCTGATGCTACAGTGAAAGCAATGCGAAACGCAGAAGCTCTACCGTGTCTGGTATAACAAACGATTTCTCTGCACTACCGTGACATAATTTCGTCCCCCTTTAGAAATTGTTGTGGCTAATAAAAAGCCGAAAATAGGCGGAGATTAAATAGGAAATTCTTTCCTGTAGAAGTGATCGATTCGCTGGCTCCACATAAGCAACTTGTCCACGCTAACGGAACTTACGGTCTGTAAAACCTGTATTATGTTCATAACATAACCAGAGCTCTGTCTAGCTGTCGCGTACTATCTATAAAGCTGCTTTCACATCGGACGCGAAACGAATTTTTCGCGGGACAGATTACATTCAAAGTCAATGCAAAGATGCAAATATACGCGTTATGGGCGCGTTAAGCAGCTTTCACACCGGACGCGAAAGTCATTTTTCACGCGACTGATTACATTCAAAGTCAATGCAAAGATGCGAATACACGCGTCATGGGCACGTCAAGCCGCTTTCACACTGGAGACAAAACTAATTTTTTGCGCAACATGTTAGATACATTCAAAGTCAATGCAAAGACGCGAATACACGCGTTATGGGCGCGTTAAGCAGCTTTCACACTGGACGCGAAACTACTTTTTCGCGCGACAGGTAACATTTAAAGTCAATGCAAAGACGCGAACGTGTTATGGGTGCGTTGAGCAGCTTTCACACCGGACGTGAAACTAATTTTTCGCGCGACAGATTACATTCAAAGTCAATGCAAAGGCGCGAATACATGCGTCATGGGCACGTAAAGCCGCTTTCACACTGGACGCGAAACGAATTTTTTGCGCAACAGATTACATTCAAAGTCAATGCAAAGAGAATGCATTGACTTTGAATGTAATCTGTCGCGCAAAAAATTTGTTTCGCGTCCGGTGTGAAAGCGGATATCGCGCCCATTTTCAGCGAGCAAACGCTGGTCATTCCAACGTAATAAGTAAACCATTACCACGGGCAACTTCCGAAAAGGCCGTTTAGCCTGGAGCTTTCACCCCTTCGTCATATACCAGCGCAGAAGCTGTTCGTTACTCCACGCTAACAACACACCAGTTATGCACACGAATCAGCAGGTGCTTATAATACACACCGAAGTAGTCCATAAGCTGTTGGTCCACTTTTGCTGCTCCTCACTGTCCATATTTCCCTCTAAACTCAGACCCACCGGATTTTTATGGTCTCCGGTCTACACTTGGATATGTCGACCCGTTCTACAAATGTGTCTGTAAGGGGTAGATTCTAGCTTTCTCTCAGTCCGAGCCATAGCGTAGAAACACCGGTGTACTCACCATAGTAGCCATAGGTAGACAGCAAATTCGAGCTTGAGATGCCAGACTTTCGCACTGCGTCCTCCACTTTCGCGGTTGCGTTTATTAGAACAAGTTCATTTCATTAGATCTATACACATGTACTGCGTTTGATTGCGGAATTTGCCAGTCGATTCCTTCTCAGATGGCAGACGCGTCTCAGTTTCAGTCTGAGGAAGCGGACCCGGAAAACTGCGCTCTGCTGCCTCGTCCCGCCTAGATCCGCCCTCCACAGAGCTGGCCAGTAAGAAGAAAATGGGCACACGGGGAGTGGGGGCCATAGTGGAAGAGCCACCCCAACGAGGCGTTACAGGCAGAGACTACTATGGACTACAAATGGGGTTTTTTGAGAATGGCAGTATGAGCTAAATAAGGACCCTGTTTTGGACTTTGAATGATCAGGAGTACTCTAGGGGAGTCCAAGATCAAAATATAACCTTGGAAATATAACAAAATAGGTCCCCTTTAATGAAAGATCATGAACATAAACAATTACGACATTTTTCAAATCTCGTTTTGCTCATTTCTATTAAAGGGTGTCAATAATTCTGGAGGGCACTATACTTAGCATTGAAAATAGTCTCTATAAAGCCTTGCCATAATTGTCATTTCATTGACACAGTGCACTTGGCATACAGCAACAAGCTGCTAAATGACTTTGGACATTTTGGAGAGTCTGTTACAGTGGAGACAGCGATACCAATGTCTTATAATTTGATTTTCTGTGAAGCATTCATTTTTGGATGAAATATTATTAGAAACGATTAAATGAAATGTCAGTATGTCATCCCAATAATAATGACTTTGCATGCATATCCAAGCGAACTGATTAGTGGATGTAACAAGTAAGCATTTGGAACAGAACCCCAAGAGAAATGTTTTGATTCAGTGTGATATAATTCAGTCACCCCTACAGCTGTGTGAAAACTCATGACAGTCTAAATACTCCTGCTGGGGGTATAAGTCATTGAAAATAGGCCTAGTGTCTCTAAACAAATTTATTTTCTTCTCTATAAAAGGGAGAATGACATCACATCATTACAGAGGAAAGTACATGCTGAGTGAACTGTGTACCCTTAGCAGTTAAACCATCTGTAAAACGTGGCTGGCATTCTGTCTGACGCAAATAATGATGTAAATTATAGTTTTCAATTTTCACTATACAGTGTCTCCAAGTATCAAATATTGACAATTAAATGACCATATTTGAAGCAGTGCAAGATTTAAACTACAAGTCCCAGAATTCCTGGTTTTTCTGAGTCACAGGACCTGCTTAGTGGAGCAGGTGGTTCTTGATCATGTGATGTCATTTACCCTGGCTCTCTCGGTAAGCCACAGCGTCTGAACAGAGAGCTAGGGCTCACTGCTGTCTCCCCTGTTGAAGGTAATGTGTGACAAAAACCCTTTTCTATTCATTGCCTCGTTAATAACAGCTTCTTTTGTTCTGCTCTGTGATGTTGGTGATGGAGGACGGGAGAAGGGGGAGGGGGGAAAGGGAGGGGGAGGAGAAGAGGATGCTTTCCCTGTGCTGTGTGCGAGCTCTCTGCTGTTGTTGCCAATGCAGGAATAGCAGGATGCTTCTCTGGGCGTGCGCACGCGTGTGTATGGGGGTGCATGACTGTGTGGAACAGAGAGAGGCCAGATCCTGTATGGGCTGACTGGCTGGACCCTGTTTTGGGATTCCCCGTATCTCCACAGTCGGAGGCAGGGAAGGGCAGGGCCACAAGCTAGATATAAACACCAGGAAAATGGAGGCAGAGTGTGACACGCTCAGCCCTCATGCTTACGCTCATCTCCGAACTAGCCAATTAGAGTACGCTGTTGCCTCCTCCAACTAATCCCTATAGGCTTTTCCTTGATATCAGCCTCCCCCCCCAGCCAGATGTCAACACGTGTACCTGTGGATGCTGTACTTGTACATGTGTAGGTGTGTGCTTGTCTATGCTTTACACTGGATTTGGATCTGCTTTGGTCCTATGTTAGATGGACTATTTTATGACTGTTGACCTCACATTATGCGCAAAGTCAATCAATGACTTGCGTCCTATATATTTTTTCCTTCAACTATGACTCTTTCTATCAATCTGTCATTCACTTATGGTTTCTTCTGTCCTTTGTCTTTAGCACCTCATTCTCCTTAACAAGTAAAAATGAAGCATGTGGGTGTACGGTGACTCATTTCACATGCAGACCACCTAACTGGTGCAAATAGATTTGTACTTCTCCACTTGCCACCAACCATACAGTATTTAAGCAAGAGGAAGTCCATCCTGGGCAGCTGCTGTCTGGTCTTATTTGGGGGACTATATGCAGATTTGACATATGGTGACATCTTTTTTTGTCTTCAGTTCCTCTAATTGGGAATGAGAGTACTATTATGCAAGGAGAGATGACTATCATTGCTTGTTTATTGTCTCCATGGCCTTAGTGGTAGCTATGGTTACCGGTAGTGCCTCTGGTGATTTTGTTCAAAGTGGGTCAGGGGACTGCGTTTTCTGTGTTTATATTTACACTTATTGACCTGTAGAAAATATATATTTTTCATGCTAGTCATTTGCCAATAGCTTGGAAATTAGTGAAGCCTTATGGATATTGCATGGCAACTGAGTTTGCATTAACTTTTTTCCTGAAGCTTTTGATGGACTAGCTGTCTAAACTTACGCAGTTTGTGTTTGTATTAATGTCTATGCATATTTAGCACTGAATATAAAATATGGTAATATCAATGATCCACTTTGCCCTCTTAACTTCTTTTTATTTGAAATATACTGCTCAAAAAAAGTAGGGGACAATGAAAAGACAAATAACTCTGAAAATATATTTATTTCGAATTTCGAAACTATGTTATTTAATTGGCGAGCAATTCAAGATGAAGTTCATAACACTCTATTATCACTTAAGTTATTGAGAATTTTTTATGGAGGTACAAAATGTCACATGGGGTGGTACCCCAAAAGTAACATAGTGTACAGTAACCAGTTGGTCCAAACAAGCATCACACAAATGCCGCATGCTCCAAATGAGATGACCAATGTCAGCTTGAGGAATTCTCTGCCAATCCTGGAGTGCCACACCCAGCTGTACCAAGTCCTGACAGGGTGGATGCCGCAATTGTATACGTTGTCCCAGCATATCCCAGATGTGTTCTATGGGCGAGAGGTCAGGGGACATCGCAGGCCAGGGCAAGGTTTGAATTTGGTGCCTTTCGAGATGGTCAAGGACGACGTGTGCACAATGAGCTCTGGTGTTATCATCTTGGTAGATAAATCCAGGTCCATGACGCCGTGCAAACGGAAGCACATGTGGAGTGATGTTGTCACGGTAGTAAACCCCTGTGACTCTCCCATGGCAGATGTGGAGGTCAGTCCTGCCTGTCATAGTGACTCCACCACACAGCATTACTGCTCCTCTCCCATGCTGATCATGTGGAATCATAGTGGCTTGCTGATCAGGACGACCATCAGTGAAGTCCACGTTGAACTGTGACTCATCGCTGAACATTACATGCGACCATTAGGCATTGCTCCATCGTTGACAGCACTGTCCTTGTGTCGGCTGATGATGATCTGAGAGGGGCAACAGGATGTATGGCTACCTGGTTCACAGGTTGGTAGCATGCAGACAGTTTTGTGTGGTGTGCATTGAGATGAGGTTTCTTGTAGCCCATAGATGCCCTTATTGCAGCTGTGTCACATTCAGTCACCTGTTTCTATTGACAATCTGGTGGTAATCTCGCCTGGGTGAGCATCTTGGATGCCCTCTTTGAGGTCTGTCTTGGACTCTACTGGTGGCAACATAGCGTGCCCACAATCGGCTGCTGACGGACTGCAAGACATGCAGTTGTCTGGGTGTGTAAGCCTGGGTTCTTTTGGCCTGGAGCATCCCTATGCCCTGCAATCTTTCTTCTTCCTTGAGTCTTCTTGATTTCAAAAATTGTGAAATGATGGATAAGTGTGGTTCTAGGCATGCTTTTATACCCATATGTGCACAAAAAGCATGTGCATGACAGCATTTGTGGTTTATGGGATATGTACTGAAATATGCCAATAGCTAACGACAGACATACTCAAAAATCTCACGAACATCTAAAACCCTTTAAACCCTAGGGTTCCCTGAGAACACACCAGAAGAAATGGCAAAAGATGAAGCATTACCCATGTAACAATATAGTCATGGTGCACATCAAATTAAACAGAAGAACCTCAGCTACAAGAATATATAAGCCATTTTTACATGCTCAAAACACAATTCTGACACCAACAAAATGAATTACCAAACAGCAAAATCCCTACAGCGCCACCTAGTAAACCCACTCGCCACAATTTTGATGCTATCGCTCTGCTGCTTTATGCCACATGCACAGCCAATAGCTCAAATGAAAGCAGACTCCACAGATTCCAATGATATGCCCTTTACTCTATTCCAAAGCATCTGCAAGATATCAGCAAAAGAAGAGCAACAACAGAAATGGGTTCATAGAAAAACAAGGGTATTTACACATCTGAACAAATCTCACAAGTGTCCCCTTCATTTTGAGGCCAGAATTATTCATATAGACCTTATGGTTGCAGAGATATGCCATTTTCAACGTGGGTATGCAATTTTTTAAGTTGAGGTCTGAAAACAGGCCAGGGTTTAAAGGGTAAGGTGCTTTTCACAGTTAGTCGAATTTGAATATCCCCTACTTTTTGTGAATAGTATATGAACACGTTTGGACAAAATGCTTATCCCTGAATCTTATGCATGGCAAGACATTTGCTGTATTGCTATGGAAACTGATGAAGTCTAATCTTAGAAAAAAGGAGAATCTGAAAAGTCAGAGGGAAGTAATCCATGCTTATAACCACAGCTCTGGTGAATACTCAATTGTCGTTTGTTGAAAGGATATGCAGTGTCTTTCTATAACCAGCATGGCTATTGCAGTTCCAAGGATGTTACCCTCTAGCACTTAATATCTGCTCACCACCATTTAATGGTTACTTTGCACAACAAAATCGCAAAGATCAGTGGTCAAACCTCAAACTGGACACGGACTGCAAGTGTGAGTTTATCAGTAGAACTGTCATTAGAAAATTCTGACAGTTGCATATTGAAAAACCAGCTGGAACTGCAGGAAAAAAAAACCTCAAAAAAGCCATTTAACCAGCCATTTTCTGTATCCAAGTTCACAATGATTAGAAATATGTTTGTTAATTTAAAATACATCAATGACTATGCCCAATAGCCTGAGTAGGCTAAATTAAACTGCAAGCCTGTGTTTGTTTGGTACCTAAGCTATCATACTTAAGCAGTAGACCGAGCACCAGTACTTTTGCTGTTACTACTACTACTACTACTACTACTAATAATAATAATTAGAGCGTATTTAATTGCAAAAAAAGTCTCCCCCACCACCCCCAGAAACCCCAAAATACCAAAAGGCACCGGTTTAGTGGCCTAACAATGCACCTACAAAAGTTGGTAAAGAAATACTGAGCAATTTCAGAGTTATGGTCCAAAAACATTTTGGGAATGCTGCTGCTAACGCTGATGCAAACTAAGCCAAAAAGGGAGACATAATAATAATGTTGACAAGCAGCAATGGGACAGGGCCGGGGAGTAGTGGTTTCAATGAGATGACAACAAGAAAAAGGAGCTTTGTAATACGAAACCTGGAAATATTTATGAAGGCAGTTTTGTTCAAAATGTCTTTGTACTTGATATTAGTGCACTGGCTGGAAGCACTCACTGCCTCAGCGGAATTGCAGGCAGTCACCTGTCTACCGTTCCATTTATGATGGTGTCATGTTAGGTTTTTATGCCTTTGTGCAAATACCAACTCAAAAGTAATTATTCTGAATGCAGTCAAATTGTTTAAAATACTTCAAGAGATTGTCTCTCATTTTCCTATCACTTCCTCCTCTGTATAATCCCATTTTTTTCCTCTCTTTGTCGCGAGTTTGTCTTAGCTGCCTTTTGCTCTGTTTCATTCTGCCATTTTACTTAGTTTGTTTCTCAGTGCTTTGATTTCCTTTGTTTCATGGTTTTCAAGTCTTTGGATTGCTCTTTGTGTTTTGCAGTCTTCCGGTTACCATTTTGTCTGGAACTCAGTTTGTATTTTCTCTCTGTTTCTGTACTGCATTATGCCTGGCTGTTTTTTTGGATTTTTGCCAGTTTTTAAATTGTGATTTTGTACCGCAGTCTTACCTCTGATTCTTTACTCTGACTGTTTCACTGTGATTTTGTTCCAATGAACCGCTTGGACTTTTTAACCACTGTCTGTACCTGGGTCCATTCACTGCCCTGACAAATCCACAAGCGAGCCATTAGTTCGTCTACCTTATTTTACAGTTTTCTTACTGTATAACCGCCTTCGTCTTCAACTCCGAACTTGTCATCAGGACTCAGTTGTTCGAAGTTACAAGTCACTGGCCAGACTGTCAGCCTGTTTTTCAGTTAATAAAGTCTTTCTATCAAGGTTCCAGGAGGTTGTGTGGATGTGATCCCGTTGAAAGTGACCAATCGAAAGAGGGCCAATCATTCGAGAGAAGAGTTAACCTGCAAGAACGTACATGCCCTCCAGCGCTCACAAAACAGAAACTTTCTCGCGGCCGGTGGCAGCTTTGTGTGTTTTTTGCTTATCACCATTCGTGCTGGTGCCAATCTTTGCCTTTCTCTAGGATTTGTTTCATTCTTGCAGCTGCCTTTATGACTCCGAGTTCTTAGATTTGTGCATGAGAACTTCTATCGTGCGAGTGAAGTAATATAATTTGCATGTGGGCATAATTTTTTTTTCATGCTCGTGACTTTTGACGCTAATCTGATGCCATAATCTTAATTCAGAGTTTTGACAGCTATTACAGCACAGCTCTGTAATCCTGATATTGGATTGAGTGTATCAGTCTCCTGCTCAGCCTAATGGGAAGGCTGAAGGCTTCTGCTCCAACCACTTCCAGGATCAGCCTGGGGCATGTTCAAGATCGAAGGGTCTCACGCCAAGGTTTTGCGAGGGAAAACACCGGAGTTTTGAATGACTCGCAAATGCCTGCGTGTTTTCCGCCATGGCTGCCAACTAAGGTTTGCATCAAAGTCCATTGAACCAGCTGCGACAATACTGAACGTTATCTTGAAAAGCAAGGGCAGACTGTTTGCAGATGTTCTTGTTTGTCTTCGCAAGACCAAACGTAGTTTAATCGTTCAAAAGGCAAGACTTTGCGGGCTCTCGCTCGACCCTGCGATCTTGAACATGCCCCTGGTTTTCGTGGACAAACTTTTATCAAAATCGATTGCAAGCCCAGCTCCACTTCTGAGACCAGACTGGAGAAATTTGCAGAAAATCTCTCACAGACGTGTGCTGCTTGAATATTTTTTCAAAAATAAATTACTCCAGTGATTGCAATGCATTGTGACCATGATCAATATGAAATTGTGGATATTTAGAGAGCTTTTTATCCAGAGAAGTTAATCTGAGGCAAGTACGACCCTCTTTTTTTGTCTTCCCTACCCGCATTGCAAGGGAATCTCGGAGATCAAAGAACACTTATCTGCTGGTTTCGTAAAGATGCATCTTTCAAGAAGTTATCGGAAGGAATATTTAAGCCTTGTTAATTAAATATTCTGCTGGCTTTTAGATAGAATAAGATCAATGATACTTTCTTCCCTATCTTTGCCTCTGCACTGTTTCATCATCAGAAATAATTGCTTGATTGGTAACAGATTGGCTCAGTAATTGATTGCTGCTGGTTGTTAAGCTCTCAGAGCATTATAACCAATGCAGCCCACAATAAGGACAGCTCTTTATCAGTGGTGAATGGTGGGCGGTAATGAAATTAGTTCCTGGTTCTGCTCTGCAACTTTATTTGCCACATGAAACAGTGACAATGGCAGTGTGTGCCAGCTGTTTGAGTTCTCCTTTACTGGTCAACAATAGGGCAAGTGCAGCCTCTAAAATTTGATATGGTGTTTTCTATTTCCCTCATTGTTATTTTTAGTTTATTTTCACTCCATTTTCACTTCTGTATATGCACAAAAGATGTGTATTAGGACAATGTATCTTAAGTGGTTACAGTAAATTAAACATAATGCTTGGTATGTTTTGTAAATACAACCCCAATTCTAAAAAAGTTGGAATGCTGTGTAATATGTAAATAAAAACAGAATTCAATTATTTGCAAATCCCATAAACCCACATTTTATTCACAATAGAACATAGACAACATATCAGATGTTGAGAGTGAGATATTTTACCATTTCATGAAAAACATTAGCTAATTTTGAATTTTATGGCAGCAACACATCTCAAAAAGGTCAAGAAAGGGCTATGTTTACCATTGTGTAGCATCCCCTCTTCTATTAACAACAGCCTGTTAACATCTGGGAAGTGAGGAGACCAACTGCTGGAGTTTTGGGAGAGGAGTGTTGTTCAACTCTTGTATGATGTAGGATTCTAGCTGCTCAACAGTCCTGGGTCTTCTTTGCCAGATTTTTTATTTTATGATGCGCCAAATGTTTTCATTTGGTGAAAGGTCTGGACTGCAGGCAGGCCAGTTCAGCACCTGGATTCCTCTACTGCAAAACCATGCTGTTTTTGATGGATGCAGAATGTGGATTAGCATTGTCCTGCTAAAATATTCAAGGCCTTCCCTGTCTGGATGGGAGCATATGTTGTGGTAAAACCTTTATATTTTTCAGCATTGATAGTGCCTTTCCAGATGTGTAAGCTGCCCACACCATAGGCACTAATGCAACCCCATACCATCAGAGATGAAGGCTGTTGAACTGTGCGCTGAATACAAGCTGATCGGTCTGTCTCCTCTTTAGTCCGCACGAATCAGCATCCGTGGTTTCCATAAAGAATTTCAAATTTTGATTCATCTGACCACAGAACAGTTTTCCATTTTGCCTCAGTCCATTTTAAACTAGAGGCACTCGTAGAGTGCAAACCTCCGCCAAGGCAGCACAATCCAAATGTGCATGAGTGGGAGCAAAGTTGAGTTTTCGCGTGTGATAGGATTTCAAGATGGCTGCCGTGGCGGCCACATTGTTTCACTGATCACAGTCAAAATCAATAGGGTCCATCCTTGATGTGATAGCAATCCACCCACAAAATTTCAGACAAATCCTTGCATTAATTTTTGAGTTATCGCGTGATAGGATTTCAACATGGCTACCGTGGCAGCCATATTGTTTCAGTGATCGCGGTGAAAATCAATAGGGTCCATCCTTGATGTAATAGCTATCCACCCACAAAATTTCAGACAAATCCGTGCATTACTTTTAGAGTTATGTTGTTCACAAACAGACAAACAGACAGACAAACAAACAGGGACGAAAACATAACCTCCGCCCCAACTTCGTTGGCGAAGGGAATGAAGTCTGGCCCAGAGAGGACAGTGGCTTTTCTGGATTGTGTTTACATATGGCTTCTCCTTTGCATGATACAGCTTGAGCTTGCATTTGTGGATTACACAGCAAACTATGTTCACAGATAATGATTTCTGCAAGTGTTCCTGAGCCCATGCAGTAAATTCCTGTGCAGAAGAATTCCTGTTTTTAATGCAGCGCTACCTGAGGGCCAGAAGATCACGGGCATCCAATATTGACCTTCGGCTTTGTCCCTTGCACACAGAGATTTCTCCAGATTCTCTGAATATTTTGATGATATTATGTACTGTAGATGATAGGATATTTAAAGTATTTGCAATTTTACATTGAGGAACATTTTTCTAAAATTGTTCCACAATTTTTAGATGCAGTTCTTCACAGATTGGTGAACCTCTGCCAATCTTTACCTCTGAGAGACTCTGCCTCTCTAAAACGTTCTTTTTATACTCGGTCATGTTACTGACCTGTTGCAAATTAACCCAATTAGTTGTAAAATGCTGCTTGAGCTGTTTTTTTATTAGTACCTCTTACCTTTTCTAGCCTTTTGTTGCCCCTGTCCCAACTTTTTTTGAGATGTGTTGCTGCCATCAAATTCAAAATGAGCTAATAGTTTTCATACAATGGTAAAACATCTCACTTTCAACATGTGATATGTTGTTCATGTTCTATTGTTAATAAAATGTGGGTTTATGAGATTTGAAAATCATTTCATTCTGTTTTTATTTACATTCTACACAGCATCCCAACTTTTTTGGAATTGGGGTTGTACTACATTACAATGAAACCAAAACTACACTACACTTAAAAAAAGCATGTGAATCCAACATTAATAAACATTTACAAATTGAACATGAAGAATAAAGCTATCTTTTACGTGTACAAGGTACCTATGCAGCTACATGTTCTGCCCATACAGCCTCCCATAATGGCAATGGAAGATAAGTAAAAGTGCAAAGCTAACGCAGTGTATTTATTTGCAAGTTGTTATTTCCACAGTCAGCGATGCATTCGTGAAAATTAAAACGCCGGGAAATATTTAGTGTATACAGAAAAACTTCTTCCGTGACCAGTCCAGGGGGACATTTCCCAAAATTTTCATTGCTGTGTGAGCAACTTGACTAGTTCAAACCATACCTCTAATGCAAAGGAAGCAAGTTTTTAACGTAGTTAACATAGTTAGCAGATAATCTTTTGGGAAATGTATCCCAGGCTGTTGGTTAGTTTGTGAACATTTGGATGATTAGTACGTGGTGTTGTCCAAACTATATCGTTTTAAATTTAGTAGCAGCGCCATGACCCAGTTACATGCATTCGTACTGAAGCGTCACATCTGTACTACCGAATCTGTGGTGAACACTGACCTTAGCTGAGGCTAGAGGCTCCGGCCGTTCTTTAGATGCTAGTCTGTGTTCTTTTGTGACCTCCTGAATGAGTCATCGATGCAATGAGTCGTTAGTGTCAATAAATTTTGTTGCTGTGCCAGTTAATTTTTTGATAGTAACACTTCATTTTCCAGTTGATGGGGTAAAACAACAGTAGAAAAAAAAGTCTACAATCTCAGAAGATACTTGGCCTGATATGTTAAACTCAAATCAATGAATGCAGCATATACAGTAGCGCATGTGTTAGTGCCTTGCATTGATATGGGCACTATCACATATAGCAAGTGGGTACATTGCACAATTTTGGCCAGAAGTTCCCTACAATGTCAATCTTCTATGAGAGGCTACAATTTAAGAACTTGTTCGTCTGTGAATACACCTTTGTCCCATAGAAGACGGACACATTTAGCTATGGTTGAAAATTCTTAAAGCGTATGTTTATCACATTTTCCCTTTTTTATCAGAACAACAAGATCCAGCTGAAACAGATGTCATGCAGTTCTTTTCTGTAATGTCATTATTTTAGATGTTTTCCTCTCTTTGTCTCAGAGGCAAGGATGGAAAGTCAAGCAGTCAGAAACTCCGCTGTGTGTGTGTTTAAAACTGCATATGCAGCTGGCAAATTTAATTGTACCTCCTGACAAGTATTATACTAGTATTGATGCAAATAAAAGTGATGAGATCAAAATACTGGGGAGGGTTTATACTTCTTGAATTTTGATTTTTAACTGATGATGTAGTATTGTATACATTTTGGAATAGCTGTGGCCCAATAATTGTATGGTAGGATTTTGGTGGAGCGCAGTAGTGATTGGCACATTGTGCTTGTGCCTGCCTGCCTGTGTGATTTAACTTCAGCAGTTGTATGGTAAATTGGTAAAAAAAAAAAAGTGCATGATGATTATTGCTGCACACAAGTCACGGTATTTTGTATTCTTGAATTATTTTTGGCTTCCTTTTCAACCATTTTCCAGATCATTTTTAACATCTATTCATGGTTCCTTGTAATTAGTTAACACTCTGTGTGGTTCCCCGTTGGTGCAAGTGTGGGAGTTTTATATTAGCCTCATGACTCACAATTAAGAACTAACATCTCTGCCTGCATTCTTTGTCGTGGTGGGGTTTGCTATGAATCACCTCCATGTCGATGTTGGAATGGATGAGGAGAGGATGCAGCAAAACTAAACTTTAAAAGACCTGTGCTGATGTCATCATATTTGTGCCATGCACAAACTGCCAGTATTGTGTTTGTGTTATCTTGTGATGTCCACTCACTTCGCAGTGGGCACACTCAGTACCATAGCTGGACATTGAGATCCTGCACATGGTAATTAGGAACAGAAGAAAGGAGGTAACACACCCTTGGTGGGGTCTGACACTCATATTAAACAAGTTTGATGAAATGCTGAGAATGCGAGCATGTCTCTTAGTCTAGGAGTACAAGGATAGTGACCTTGGCACTCCATACTCCACAGCTCCTCCCAAAGACACAAGGACGATCATGCTGATTTCCCGTCTTCGAAATCCACAGAAAACATGCAGACTGGATAAACTAATTCCCATGTTCCCTCAAATATGCAGTATGCAAGAGAGAGAGAAAAGGTAATCCACTGTTCCACAGCTCGCACAGAATCCACATTGTTCCTCTTGAATCGGTGGTTCAACTATGGGATGAAACCTCCTTTCCAGCACCTTGACAGACTCTCTCTAGGAGAGGCTGAGGAGTATGATTCCCCAATAATTGAAATATTCATTTTTTTTCTGAGGTGAAAGCAGTCTACATTCACCATTTATTTTTGCCCTATTTAGACATTAGAAAGTGAAAAGAGTCACAAAGAGGCAAGGATTCATAGTTCATACTGTGGGAAACTAAATCCTCAGCAATGATGGGGCTTGAAAGCTGAACACTAAACAACCGCCAGTCTTTACAATCTTTCACACAAACCAGTGGCAATCATTGCTGACACCTTAGAAAAAAAAAATTGGAGGAAATACTGTACATTCATGAGGCAAATGACTGAACCAATAAAGCAATTGCATGAAGTGTATATTAAGACTTCTCTACAAGTGATATCATCTTTGCATATTGAAAATTGATGAAACACCCTGACGTTTTTAGGAGCGCAATCATTTTTCTGCCACAAATAGCTTATTTCTTATGTCCCTTCTTCTTTATTTGCAATATCAATGCATGAGTGGAGAAAACAAGTTTCAGGGGCAACGCTGCAGGGCAGAAACATATGCAAGTCGGGAAGAAAACCAGAAGGCTACAGTTTGGATGTCCAATGAGCCATCTGTTCCTCTTCCCCAGCAAGAGCCAGAACACCCTGGAACCATAAAAAAAAAAAAACCCAATGCCCAACCATACACATTTTGAAACTACAGCAGTATTACATCACAGTCATATCTGACAGCTCATACCATGTTCCCACTTAAAATGGCCTGCAGAATCTAAGAAGACTCACGGATTCTAATTAGCCTCATATGAGAACAATCCCAGGATCCCAGTTGCCCAATTCTAATCTCTGGATCAGCATCCATTGTCATGGGTAAATTCAAATTTGCCGAGTGGGAAAATTCCATGGATCCAGAGAAAGCAACTGTGCACAATTTGGTGAGAACTTAAGTTGTCTGTATCTTGGCTGCACTGCACTCGGCGTGAGTTGCATAGTCTAACTTCCGGCACCTTTTGCGTTTGCCCCTGCTTTGATATACTTGACCATTTTAGCAATATTTTGCGTCAGTATATTAGTACTCGGTAGATATCATTTTAGCATATTATTATATTTTTGTTCTGAGAAATTTAAGTTTTTTTTGCATGGTTAAATACCAGTTGACTGTCCTCTGACATGTGAAGTATAAAAATGCACTTCTGGATGACATTATCCATTGGGCCAGTCATCAGAAGTGGAGAGGATTATAATCAAGACCTTGGATTAAATGAGAAAGTGACTTTTCAATGATGACATATTCATGTGATTTAGTGGACTGTCCTCCATCTGAGGGCCGTCTACAGGCCCATTCACACCAGGGCGGAATGGAAGGCGGCACGGATTTGCGGACTATTCGCAGCACGAAAATTCCGCGTTAAACCATTCACACCGAACTCAGTGCGAAATTTCGCATTCTTGTGTTCCAATTCCGTACAGCGGAAAAACAAATTTGCAAGTTATAATTTAATCTAAATGAACCATGATAGCAGCAGCGACCATGACATTGTTTGTATGTATCTGAACCATAACGTTAGCCTCGCAGTCTAATTTTGCACTGACGTAGCAAACAAACGTTTTCCTTAATGATGTCCGGACCTGGGGCTGTTTCAATAAACTTAACTTGTCTAACCCAGACAAAGCTTTGTCATAATTTGCACCTCAGCGACGCACAGCTTTGTGATTTGGTGCACAAATATTCTGTGGGGTATCGCTCAGGAACCAGTCGCGAGAACCAAGCAGTGCAGTAAAACTGGATTTTATTATGGAAGGGGGAAAACCCCCGCAGAGCAGGAGGCAACAGTACAGAGTCCACAATCCAAAAACCAAAAATCCAGAGGACGAAATCCGAGTCGTTAACAGGGCAGCAATCACAGTACTCGTAGTCGGGCAAAAAGGGTTCGATACACAGATGCAGAAGGTAATCCAAAACAGAGCCAAAATCGTAATCAGGGACGGTCCAGTCAGAAGTGAATCACAAAGAATACGAGGCAAAAACAAGGGAAACGTTCTGATGGGGAACTGCTGTGAGAAGACTGCTTAAATACACACAAGGGAAGTCACATGCTATGATTAGGGACAGGTGAATGGATCAGACTAATTACGAAGGAGCAAACACGAGGGAGAACCTAACCACATGAAATTGGCAAAAGCCAAAACGCGGACAGGGATCACGAGACAGCCTATTGACAAACATACAGCTCCGGTTAGGGAGTTCTAACGTGCACAGATAATTAGAGGCAGAACAGAGTTAAGCAGGTGCAGAGGATCCGCTGAAACGCAGCCAAGTAGATTGAGTGAAGACAAGAGGCGGAGACTAGAACAGGGCGAGTGCTGAGAGCTTGTTAATCAATTAGTAAGGTGCAGCTATACAATCCCTAGTGCTCATTAGTAAGTTAGTATTATATACAATGTTAGTTTTGGTTAGTAACCTTAACAAAATAACAAACTGTTAGTACTTGTTAGTAATATAGAAAAGCAACGTGAAGGAAGCAAACGAGATTAGAAGAAACTATTGAAAACCCAGAAACCATGAAATCACCTGAAAGCGTGGCACACAATACTGGGGAAAATAAGCTGTCACATAACAAAAGACCATACAGGGGAGACAGTGCAATGCATGGTAAAATACAAAACAATGACCGGAATCTAGCTGGGGAAATGGACTATGGCAGGAATAACACAATAAACAGAAACAAAACATGGCATGGATACAAGGCATTGCAAAACATGAACAGAACATGAACAGAACAGAGCAGAATCATAACATATTCAACATATGAAAACTTTTAAAAAAAAAAAAAACTATGATTAGCAATATCTCTAACTACTATGAAAAAGTAAACTACTTGCGCACATAGCCATAAGATGTCACGTTAAATTTAAGTGTTAACTGAATACAAGCTATCTAGCTAATCAAAAGGTTTGAATGCTGTGACATCAATAAAAACAAATCATTTCATTGGCTAAAAGTACAATTTCGCCGGCGGGTTTTCGCAGAAGCTTAAGTCCGTGCAGATGTTTTTTCTGCCACACGGAAATTCCGCCTTGATGTGCAAGCTTACATTAGAGCCGATGGAATTAGCTCCTATAAAAATCCATGCGCATAATCCGCACGAAATCCGCCCTTGGTGTGAATGGGCCTTTACGCTGGAATTTGGTATGAGTGAGCTCAATGACCACTTAGAAATTACAGCACTATGACATCACAATCAGTTCTGTTAGATCATGGATAAACATACATGAGAGAAGGCGTTTTCTGACCAGAGGAATGTTTTCATAGTTCCAAGAACTTAGTTCTACGAACCCCCCATTTTATTTTATCTGCAACGGAGGAACTATACACAATCTTGGGACTCTGGAAACTCATTTTTTAGCTCCAGCTACACTGCCCTACAAAGCCTAAGTGCAGTAACTACACATTTGGTAAACTATGAGTTATGCACCGTTTTGGGCCTGATAGTATGGAAGTTAGGACTTACTTGGATTGAATATATACCATGGCAACCCAGTGAACCATAATCTAGCATAAATGTGCTGAGTATTCATTTATTGGGACAGCAAGCAAAATCTGAAGCCATTTTTTACTGTTTAAATTATTTCGTAGTTACTGCACTTAGCCTTTGTAGGGCAGTACAGAGTAGGTTCTTTCAAAGCACCAAAGGAACTCTGAGTGATATAAGTGTACGTTACAGCACCAAACGCCAGCTGGCTTATGTTGTTTCAAGAGGTTCCTATTAACAGTGCCAAAGCCAAAAGAGAAAAAGCCCTTAAAGGTGTATAGTTCTCAGGGAACTCCCCAGAGGGAAGTTCCTCTCAGGGAGTCCCTAGAACTGTTTTGTCAGAAAATGCCCAGACTTGCCAAATATTTAGCTTTACGCATTGAACAGTTCTGCCAGTATTACTTTGGTCAAATCACGAAGCTGAATGCAGTGCTGCATGGAAACCCTCTCGCACTCCCTCCACTGAAGCGGAATGGTGCAGGGCAGTGGGTCCCAAACTAAGTCCTGGGGGACCCCTGCATATGTTGATTTTTGTTCCAACCGCAACTGCCATAAAAGAAGATGCGAAGTGTAGTCCGTGGACAAACTTGATTGGCTACTATGGATTCATGGTCATTGTCTCCACCACTGCCGCATCCATACAGATTTTCTTGTGAACGCTCAACAGGCCACTAATTTCAACCGATTCCTTTGATATTTTGTGTGGGCAAAGATTATGGTTAGGACACGACGCCCATCGATTTTGGTTGCTATGGCAACAGAATTGGCCGATTAAAGCACAATTTCATGCTGAAATGCGCCCATGTCAGTGTATGGCTTAAGAACACACTAGAGGTCAGAGTTTTCAAGATATCGCAAACAGACACTCGGGGGCTACACCCATGCCATTGTGGGCAACTAGACTCTCTGGTTTTTCTTCAATTAGTGCTTTTGATTTTCAGATAGATGACTAATCTTACTGATCAGCATTATGCCAGAAAAATGCAATGCCACCAGGAATATGTGTAATCCCCTAGTTCATATTGAGCCTCTTGTAAAATGGCAAAAGTTGCCAAAAAAGCGGCAACATTAACCTCTGAGGTAATGCTTGGTTGGCATTAATTATTTTTCTTTCGTGAAAATCAATACAATGCAGGTTTACCTCATGATCATTTACTTTGTCTTTGAATTGGTCCTTGTCTATTAGATGACTATGATTGATGGCCAGGTGTCTGGATTTTCACTGATCAGCAGCCCATTCATTCGGATCAGTCTCTATTTGATCAGAGATCATTGGCCTCCTTTTAGGAGCATTTGCAAAATGTTTGCAACATAGCCAAACGAATACTGCTTTCCACAGAGATGTAATTGAACAGGGCACCTCGGTGGCTCATCAGTCTGGGTGCGCATACCGTGGGGGCTGTGTCCTTCCCGCGGTGACCTGGGTTTGATTCCGGCTCGGGTCGTTTGCTGCATGTCTTCCCCATTCTTCTCCCCAACTTTCCTGTCTCTCTCCACTGTATGGCTATCAAGTAAAGAAAAATTCTCAAAAAAATTATCTTAAAAAAAAAAAGAGATGAAATTGAACAAATCATACCACACTATTTCTGTCATACTATGATTAAGATTTCAACTAATTGTGCACGAAAAGCACCTAGTTTGAATTATGAGCTTGTTAAAATAATTTAATTGTAATTGAGGTTGGAACAAAAACCAGCGTACACGGCGGGCATCCAAGACCGAGTTTGGGAACCGCAGATGTATGGCATTTGGAGCTTAAATGAATCAAATTATTTAGCATTGAGCATAGCATTATTTAACATCTTGCTGCAGTTGATTGTGTGTCCTATCAGAACTTCAGCTGCGTTCAGTTTGGCTTGGAAGTTGGAAGTCAGGGATGGGAATAACGTCATACCCGAGCTGACTGCCTTCCATTAAATAAGTCGGAAAACTGACTTTGGGTCAGTGGGGTGTCCTCTGGCTAGGATTAGCTATTGCTGGCAATACTAGTTGATAATAAAACATTACTCTGTATTTTTCGCATGCAAAAACCGTAAAATCAAGTTCATTGATAAACTCTATTCAGTACTGTGTGTACGACAGATTTAATGAAACACAAATAACACAGAATTGCAAATATACTCAGTCAAAAAAGAAACTTCACACTCGTTTAGAGGTCGATAAGTTGAACATACAAGAAAAGTGGTTTTAAATAATGATTTAATTGCATTCTGTACCCATTAAGGACGGTGTACCATAAAAATCATGTTCATAATGTAACCAGTTCCACCGGAAATGCTACGGAAATGTAAGAGAGTAAAAATGTTAAGTTACAACTTGATGAAAGCATGTCAATAGCGCGTATGCCCTCCATGAGCGTTCACAACTGCGACGCAACATCTCCTCATGGATTGAATGATGCGTCTGAACACAGCTTGGGGGATGCGCCGCCATAATTGAACCAACATGGCACCAAGTTCCTGCAAATTCTGTGGAGGGCTCCTTACTTGACGGAGTCTTCTGCCCAACACATCCCATACATGTTCTATGGGATTAAGGTCGGGAGACCTTGAGGGCCACTCCATGACATTGATGCCAGCATTCCTAAGAAAATTCCGTGTTAAATTGGCCGTATGAGGTCTGGCATTATCGTGTTGGAATGTCAGACCTGGGCCATGAGCTGCCATGAATGGCAAAAGCTCTGTATCCTGCAGCAGTTAGGTTTCCTTGAACGACCATCAATCGGGAACGGGCAGGACCATTAAAAGGCACCCCAAACCATAACACTACTGCCCCCAAAACGGTCCACTTCCTGCACACAACACTGGGCGTTGCGTTCACGCGTCTCCTCCAAACTCTAACTCTCCCATCAGCGAAGTGCAAAGTGAATCTGGATTCGTCACTAAAAACGACCCTATTCCAATCATGCTGAGTCCATCTCAGATGTTGTTGTGCCCAGAGAAGCCGTTGATGTCTGTGTAACTGGGTTAAAATTGGTCCACGATATGGCCGACGTGCGTGGAGACAAGCAGTGCGCAGGCGATTACGTATGGTTTGGGCAGTCACACGACCTCTAAACAATTCATTCCTAGTGGACGTTGCAGTGAGAAATCGACACGCAAATGACGTAAGACGATTTGTCGGTCTTCTGCTTGTGTCGTCACACGTGGTCTACCCGAACGAGGTCGGTCTGCTGTGGTGCCAGTTTGTTGGAGACGCGTCCGAAGATCATGGATAGTCCGTCGACTGCATCCCATAACCCTGGCAACGTCAGTGACCGACGTTCCCGTATTCAGCATGCCAATGGCACGTTCACGTTGAATGTTTGACAGTCGTGGCATTGCAAATCAACGGATAATTGACTGTAAGAACTTTTTCCAAGATGTCACTCTACCGTGCTAACGTGGGCTCAATTGCACGTGTCTCATAAGGTCACGTGACTAGGAACACGAGGAAACATGCTTTTACCTTGATGTATGCTCGCATGTGCTGCATGCTTGTGCACGTCAGAGTTGCTGTGTGTCATGATGTCTTTGACAACGCATTTACCCCTAATAATAATAATAATAATAATATCTCTTGTTGAAAGGAATGGCTTGAGACTCCAAATGCAGTTCAGCAATGGCAGGGCGTTTATTAGGTGAGCTCATGGTCATACAGAACAGAAATCAAAGCCAGGCAACAGGAATGGTTTAGGCAAGGCAGAATCGTAAATCAAGGGACAAGCAGAAAGATCTATAAACCAGGATGTCAGTCCGCACAAAGACAGTAACACAGGGAAATACTAAAGGGATTGGATGGGGAAGGAAAAGGGGAGTTGGAGAGGATAAGGGTAGCACAAAGGAAATCTCTAACAAAGTTGGTACAATGGGAATAAAGGGGAAACGTGGTACTCACAATCACTATCTCAATCACACAACGCAAACAACAACGTAAACAAGACTCACGGGAGAAATCACGAAATACAAACTTGCAGAAATCGAGAGAAAAGATGCAGAAACGAGACTTGACCAAAGCGAGCTTAGGCAGAAGAAACGAGTCGACAAGAAGCAGCAGGAAAGTGGGTCTTTTATACACAAACAAATTAAGTGGAGGCCCAGCTAAACTCAGAACAGGTGAGAGGAGAGGCGGATCTAGAAAAGCAAGGACGGTGATAGAGAGAGAGAGAGGAAGTAGGTGGGATCCTAACTTTGAACTAACTAATCACCCGTGCCTAACTGAACTGCTCTAAGTGTGGATAGTCCAATCAGAACAGCAAGAGAGAAGGAAGAGGAATTACCAAACCGAAATGGAAAAGAAAGAGTGAGAATCTTTTAAAGACACCACACAAAGAAACAAGAGGAAAGTAAGACATGAGACTGCAAGCATTCATTCTCTAAACATGAAACATGTAACTCAGAATAAATATATAAATACAATAAATACACTAGAAATATGCTAGAATGGACTAAAACCAACTAAAACCAAGCATACAAACATCACTTCTTAACACTTGTATTAAGTTTCAAGAAAATATTTAGAAATTTATGAGTGTGAAGTTTCTTTATTGACTGAGTATATATTTGCTTACTGTTGATTTACGGTGCAGCCATCTTGGACTCGAACTCGGGGTAGGTGAAGAATCTCCAACTTTCCAAGTTGGAAATCCAACTTCAAGAGGCATTCCAATTGAAATTTCTGACTGATTGCTCAGAAATTCTGACTTCCCAGTACAAATGGAATGCAGCATTGGTCTGCTGTGCTTCTGCTGCGATATTTCCTCTAGGATCCCTTTTGGCTACGTAAATACACAATTAAGAGATCAGCACAATAAATGTATGATCAAGCAATAATTTAATTATTAGCTCCCCAGCTCTGCTCAGGGAGCTCCTTGCATGTCCATGCAAGAATACATGGAGCCACATGAAGGGAATGCAACACAATCTCCCTAAAACAAAACCGCACAGACATAGCCGAAATTGGAATGCATAGACCCCCTGCTAAAAGAACTGTATATTTGAATGACACCACAGAATAGCATAAATGTAAATGAAACAGAATCCAAAGTGAGATGATGACACGTTGCAGTCTCTCTTGAAGCCAGTATAACAAGGAAAAATAGAATAAATGAGGAGATTATGTGTGACAAAAACAGCTATGTTGTCATTTCTCTCGAGGATGATATTATAATGAAAACACACTACATTCCAAGACTGTGTGTAAGACAGCAGCCATGCAGTCATTTCCTTTGGAGTCAATAAATCCCATGTGAACAAGAGATTGTGCAAGCCTGCATGGAGCTGAATGCAGGGCGTACTTCACAAGCCATCCCAATTCTAAACCATACCACAGTAAACTTGAGACTTGCCAGACCTGAGGCCATCATATTTATGTCTCTCAAAATAAGAGGTGATGTGCTCCCATAATTATGGCGCTAGCTCAACCGACACAAGTGGCTCCGCAGCTAGCAGACAAAGTTTGTATACAAAGCAGGCAGTGGTCAAGCTATTTCAAATGATGGATGGCGGAGCAGATGACTGGAGAGTCATTGTGAGGGATGTACTCAGAAATAAACAAAAGACAAATGATAGTGCTTACAAAGAGCTCAAGATGAGCTATAGCTTGTTAATGTGAGCCCAGATGATAGCAGATAACCAGCTTAGCACTGTGCTCTTGTAACTGTGGTGCTAGCTTAGCACCTGAGAGATGATATTGTGGACATTAGGTAGATTCTAGCGAAGTATCTATGATGGCTTATCTGCTTGGCAACATGCTTTGGCACCAGCGTAGAGCAAGCAAGATTTGCCAAAGCTTGCAGATGTGAGCAAGATACAGGCAAAGTATCTGTGGTTGCTTACCTGCATGGCTCTGTGTAAGCACATGGTGGTACACATACAATCATGCAAAATGGTATTTGCTAATATTACAAGGAAAATATTCTGATTTGAAATTGCAATGGAGATCAGGCATTCATTTTTGCGCATACAAGATAAAACACAGCCACAAGATGCACAATCACGGAAGTTTGAATACTAGCCAGGATGGCTGATCTTGCATGCTGAGCATTGCCCATAACGTCCCATGGAGAATACTAGTTGCACCTGCCATGGATAACGGAATGACATTGACGTCCATTTACGTGCTTTACAGCATGCTAGGGTTGATGCAAGTCAAATAGAAGCACCACCATAGTAATGACTTCACAATTGCCATTCGGCCCAGTTATTTAACCCCTCTGTGCAGATGTAGACAGCAGCGGATATGGTGCTGCTCTATTTATGCACACAGTTACAGTATTCTATCACCAGATGGCACACCCGAATTGTTATTGGATATTCACTAGAAAGCCTAGCTCGAACAGGGTTTCGAACAGGGACTGCTGACCTCGACTGAGGATATTGTCTGGCGATCGAAAGAGCACTTTGAGGGACTCCTGAACCCGGCAGACATGCCCTCCATTGAAGAGAGAGGGGCGGAGGACTCGGGCGAGTTGTTGCCCATTTCCCTGGTGGAAGTTACTGAGGTAGTCGAAAAACTCCACAATGGCAAGTCACCAGGGATGGACGAGATTCGTCCTGAGATGCTGAAGGCCCTGGATGTTGGTGGGCTGTCATGGTTGACACGCCTGTTCAACATCACGTGGATGTTGGGTACAGTACCCATGGACTGGCAGACTAGGTTGGTGGTTCCCATTTTTAAAAAAGGGGACCAGAGGGTGTGCTCCAACTATCGGGGGATCACACTGCTCAGTCTCCCAGGAAATGCCTATGCCAGGGTGCTGGAAAGTAGGCTCCGCCCAATTGTTGGACCTCGGTTTCAGAAGGAGCAATGCAGGTTCTGTTCCGGCCGTGGAACAGTGGACCAACTTTTTACTCTCACACGGATACTGGAGGGGTCATGGGAGTTTGCTCATCCAGTCTACATGTGTTTTGTGGACTTGGAGAAGGCTTATGACCGTGTCCCACGAGGAATCCTGTGGGGGGTGCTACGGGAGTATGGGGCTCCATGGCCGTTAGTTCGAGCCATTCGATCCCTGTATAACCAAAGCTGGAGTTGTGTCCGCATTCTCGGCATTAAGTGGGACTCATTTCCAGTTGGTGTTGGACTCCGCCAAGGGTGTGCCTTGTCACCTATTCTGTTCATGATTTACATGGACAGGATATCAAGGCGCTGCCGAGGTTTGGAGGGTTTCCAGTTTGGTGGCCTCAGGATTTCATCTCTGCTGTTTGCAGATGATGTGGTCCTGTTGGCATCATCACGCTGTGACCTCCAACGCACACTGGAGCGGTTCGCAGCTGAGTGTGAAGCGGTCGGAATGAGGATCAGCACCTCCAAATCTGAGGCCATGGTTCTCTCCCGGTAAGAGGTGGATTGTCCCCTTCAAGTGGGGGGGCAGTTGTTACCTAAGTGGAGGAGTTCAAGTATCTCGGGGTCTTGTTCACGAGTGAGGGTAGGATGGAGCGTGAGATTGACAGACGGATCGCTGCAGCTTCTGCAGTGAAGCGGGTGTTCTACCGGTTCGTTGTAGTGAAGACGGAGCATAAAAGTGAGGCTCTCGATTTACTGGTCGACCTATGTTCCAACCCTCACCTATGGTCACGAACTTTGGGTAGTGACCGAAAGAATAAGATTGCGAATACAAGTGGCCGAAATGAGCTTTCTCCGTAGGGTGGCTGGGCTGACCCTTAGAGATAGGGTGAGGAGCTAGGACATTCAAGAGTGGCTCAGAGTAGAACCGCTGCTCCTCCGCATCGAGTGGAGTCAGTTGAGGTGGTTCGGGCATCTTGTCCGGATGTCTCCTGGACGCCTCCCATTAGAGGTTTTCCAGGCTTGTCCAATTGGGAGGAGGCCCCGAGGCAGACCCAGGACACACTGGAGGGACTAAATCTCTCGGCTGGTCCGGGAACGGCTTGGGGTCCCCCAGGTAGAGTTGGAGGAAGTGACTGGAGAGGGGGGCGCCCGGAGCTCTCTACTTAGTCTGTTACCCCCACAACCTGGCCCCGGAAAAGCGGAAGACAATGGATGGATGCATGGATGGATGGATGGATGGAACAGGGTTTAGAATATGGACGAGTTCATTCCCATCATTGTTTCCCAGGAGCTGTATGAATTAAACTCCTGATGTGCAAACTGCTGTATATACTTGCCCATAGTATCTATCCAGCAGTTCAAAAAAATGACAAAAAAAATTGTTGTCCTTTGTAACAACCACCTTAGCTTATAGTGAGCCAATGGTGTCCCAATTAATTAGGTAAGAAAAATCTGAAGCAAAAATTCGTCATGTTATTGGTACCATGTCATTCTACTGTCAATTATAGTCATTACATATCAAAAACGTGTAATTTCCTACCTTGAATTTACGCATAAATACCTCCATTGATGAATTCAGCATTCCCTTATATCCTCCTAAGTACTCTCATTAGCCGCTTACTTAGGCTCATCTGCATAATGCACAGTTATAGTTCACGCCCACGTGAAACTTCCCAAGTAAAGATCTATTGATTGACATTTTCTTCTCCAATTCCAGAGAGTATAAACTCTCCACAGTAAATGAAAGACATTGATTGGACCATCAGAAAAGTATTTAAACCTTCATGTAACAGCAAGTTAAGGTCGTATTCTCTTAATGTTGCGCAACTCTAAATGACGCAATTGAAAAAAGAAAAAAAGATTTCCAAAATCGGCCTGAAGTGCTCACTAACATGCGTGGGATTTAAATGAGATAAGGACTTGGTCAATGGGAATTCTTCCAAATGAAACTGGACTGGAGGGTTCCTTCTACCGAATAGATCTATGTCTCTGAGGAATTCAGTGAAGAAAGGTTTTTGTTCATTTTATGAGTAAGGCAATTTTTTATGGCTAGTTAGCTAGCTGTTTTTTATTTTCGGTTTATCATAGCCATGATGATCACAGACGTTGTTTGCTACACTGGTTAGTCTTTGCTAATAATATTGCATGTGGTGGCATTTTGCTCAATGTGGCTCTTTGTTTTAGAATATATGCCGTATTATAAAAAATCAAATGCCAAGGTTTTCGTTCATTTAAAATGAGAACAGCTCCAGGACTTTGGTAAAGCCCCTGCCACATTTGTTGTTCCGATTCTGTTCAATCAAGGATAGCATAATGCCTGCTATTTCCTGATAGTGGAATGTCTGTTTTGATAAAATGAGGTATATGTCAAGTAGTACTGTGTTAGTGAGTTATATACTGGACAAATAAAGTTAGGGATCACCCCAAATTTTGAATTTGAGATATGTGATAAGTTTGTATTTTTTTCCATATCATATTTTAATATTGAAAAGTTGGGTGATCCCTAACTTTCTTTGTCCAGTATACTTGCTCCTTACTGAGTGTGAAAAGTGTCTATGCAAGCTTACGTTTAGGTTGTATGATCGGAATTGTGAATAGCAAGCTGACCTCCACGGGGTGAACGTTCTGACTGAAAGATAAGCAGTTCCTTTAATGAGTTTCTATGCTTGCAGATGTGGCTTTGTAGAAAAATGGACAAAACTCTGAACATAATCGTGGAGATAAGGCATGTTTTTGGTTTGGATAAATTCATGCTAAATTCTGCTTGAAAATCATTCATTCATATTGAACTTCATGAGTCAAAAGTTAATTTGTGTTAAACATATGATTACTTTATGATTTGACTGTGCGAGATTTTGTCAGACAGGGCTCTGACTGACAGGAGTTTCTCGGTTCATTTGGGAGTTTTTTCTTCTAGTGTGACCCCTCTTACTTGTGGGGTGCCCCAAGGGTCTATTTTGGGCCCTTTATTGTTTTCATTGTACATGTTGCCCTTTGGATCCATTCTCCGCAAACATAATGTGTCATTTCATTGCTATGTTGATGATGTTCAGATTTATATCCCCTGACAAATGAATTGTAAAGACTCCGTACAAACTCTGCTTGCCTGCATAACTGACATCAAGACTTGGATGAGTCTCAGTTTCCTAAATTTAAATAACAGTAAGACAGAAGTCACACTGTTTGGGCGTCATGAACGCTACAGTGATTATGTTGATGCTCTGCCCCCCTCCCTGGTTTCAAAAAACTGCTCTGTCATTAAGAGCATCAACCAATCAGAGCTCTGAGGTCTGCAAATGAACTGAACCTCAATGGGCCTAAATGCAGGCTAAAAACTAGAGGCGATCGAGCATTTGCAGTGGTTGCCCCTATGCTGTGGAACAATTTACCGCTGCATATCCGGTTGTCAGAGACTCTGGAGGTTTTTAAGTCCTCTCTTAAAACCCATTTTTTCTCCCAGGCTTTCGGACCTGTGTGAGATGAAAGTTGTTTTGTGTTGTAAATGTATCTGTATTTATCTTTGTCATTACTAAAATTGTCTTTTGAAATGTAGCGTTGTATTTTATTGTTATTTATTTTATGTAAAGCACCTTGGTCAACCTAGATTGTTTATAAGGTGCTCTATAAATAAACGTGACCTTGACCTTGACGTTCACCTTGACTGACAGATGATGCACACTTGTGGTCAAGGAGTTTATGATCCCAGAAATGTATTGTTTTAACTCCCAGCCATTTTTCAACTCTCAGTGTTATTGTTTTAATAATTCATGTCTGAATTTTCATGAAGATTCTTTGTGTTTGTGGCCCTTACTCATTTCAATTACACTCATAACGCTCCCAGATAGAAATAGTTAAACTTTTGGAACACTGCCGAGCTCGTCAATGTCACTTCTCTCTCACAGACCAATCAAAACCAAGAAGAGGGCAGGACTTACTATATCAACATTAATAGCGGAGGAGAAACTGCTCCTAGCTGTCACAGTTGTTTTCCTAATCAATTATGCTAGGTTGACATTATGTTCCCGGCGGCCATGGCAGCCACGTTTGCCCAAAACGTAGTGCGCCGTGGGATTTTGGCCATTTTTTTCTCTGTATTCAAGTCTTAGCAAGTTTTCTCACAGTATCCTTGACGGGCCGCGGGGGGAAAGGGGCTGCTGAGTCACGGAGGCTCCAAGGCGCACTACGGTTCAGCCCGCGGTCTACCACGGATGCCAGTACATTCCCTCCTGGCCCGTCAGGTTCTGATGGCGTCCCTCACGTTTCTCACGTTCTGATCAAGGTCTGACATGTTTTTCACGTTCTGTTAAGGCTTTCTACGGATGAAACATGGACTCCGGGCAGCTTTGGAGCACGTTTGTGCCCACGGTATGAAAAGAAGGCCTCCCAAGCAATAGCAATGATTCAGAGGTGGATAGTAACGAAGTACATGTACTTCGTTACAGTACTTAAGTAGTTTTTTTGAGGATTTGTACTTTACTTCAGTTTTTTTATATCGGGACTTCTACTTTTACTCTACTACATTTAAAAGAAAAAAGTATACTTTTACTTCGTGACTTTGACACTGGCCACTTCGTTACTCGTTACAAATTAAAATATGAATGTAATTCATCATTTAAGGATTATCTGGATGTGGCATGTTCGAGAAGAACAATGGTGCTCGGCAGGGGATCTTAAGCGCTTCGTGCAGATGTGTCCACCAGCGGACATGGAGCTGCAAATTTATGCACGTAGTTACGATATTCTATCACTAGATGACACACCCGGATCGGTTATTGAATATTCACAAGCAAGCTGAGCTCGAACACGGTTTAGAATATGGACGAGTTCACTCCAATCGCTGTTATTCAGGAGTTGCCTGAATTAAACTCCTCAGCTAAGCCTGATGTGCAAACTGCTCAATATACTTGCCCATAGTATCTATCCAGCAGTTCAAAAAAATTGTCTCTTGGTACAGAAAAAATCATTGTCCTCCATGGCAACCACTTCAGCTACAATAAGACAATGATATCCCAATTAGTAGTTAGGAAAAATCAGTTTTCTGAAGCAAAAATTCGACATGGTATTAATACTATGTAATTCTACTATCAATTATAGTCAATTATAGTGGTTTTTTTAAAGTGCCAGTAAACTCGAAGAAGAAGAAGAATATAAAGAAGAGACTGCCTGTTTGTTTTTGAATACTGTATCTTTCATTCACCTGAAAATTGATTAAAGAGCGCGAGGAGAGAACAATGCGTGGTTGCTTTGCTTCTTTCTCTGCGTACTATGAAAAATACTTTGTACTTATACTGGCTTTTTTGACACTTATGTCTATTTTTTCACAAGATAAGTACATTTAATGTGAGCTACTTTAAGGCTTTTACTCAAGTAATTTTCTTATGGGTGACTTCAACTTTTACCAAAGTAACTTTCAGTTATGGTACTTCTACTTTTACTAAGTTATTTTTTTCCAGTACTTTATACACCTCTGCAATCATCGTATCCTGAGACTTCGACATGACAACATCATGAATGCCCAATATGAAGAAGATTTTGTGCTTGCATGTTTGCTGGGTGCATACATCCAGTTATTGCATTAGCAAGAAGAAGGCCAGCAGCAGTTGCAGAGGGGGAAGGCCAGAGTGCAGTAATATAATACAGTAATCTGCCGTAATCTATCAAAGATGTTGTGTCGCGAATGCTCAGACTCCAATGAAGCTCCCCTGCTAGGCCCAGCTTCTATATACTCCCTCCCAGACCGCGCGCCATGTCAGACCATAGTAGAACGCAACGCGCTGTAGCGCGTAAATGATATTTAAGATGTGAGGGAAGAAATAGAGTTTGGGATTGAGGTTTTTTGCATGCACTGACCCGCGAGATAGCATATCTTGACAGGTAGCAGAAATTGACAGAAAACTGACTGGGAGGGAATGACAAGCAAGCTCGGGTTTGCAGCAGACTGGGGTGTGTTTCCCAAAAGCACAGATGCTAACTTACAAAGCTGGAATCATTGACTGAATGAACAAACTATGTAGGTTGGTAACGTAGTTAGCCAATGTGCTTTTGGGAAACACAACCCATGAGAAAGGTTCTCTAAAGGATTCTTTACAGATTTTCAGCCAGCATTTCATTATTACAATGTGGTAAGTGTATGCTAATGATCAATGATTAACTTTTGTCAACATTGCCCAGACCAAGAATTTTCTGTTTATAACCCAAAAACTGTCCGCGGATGCATTTTAGGTCATCTGGTGCACAATGTCTGGCTCTCAGGCAGCTGAACAATGTAAAGATTGTACTACCGCATTCTTAGTATGCTGCTGGATCCCGAACAAAAACTAGAAAGAAACCTAAGTCATCGGGGTGAAAATGACATCTCTAGGGTCAGTGCAATAGCGACAGTATTTTGTAACTAACATGGCAGTGTTACAGTATGAAATCATGCAATACGTGTTTTGATTTATGTGATCCTAACAGTTTATCTGAACATCAGTTGCCCTGGGGTGCATTTCCCAAAAGCGTATTTGCTAACTAAGTTAGCAACTTACATAGTTTGTTCATTTATAGTCAATGGGTCCAACTGCGTACGTTAGCATCTGTGATTTCGGGAAACGCACTCCTGGCCGGCTGTTTACAGCACTGATACAACACTTCCCTTTATGGAATCATTTGACTTGGTAAGAATAGCGGCGCTCATAAATGCAGATTGATGGCCGATAGAAATCGATTTAAAATGGTAAACGACCTCGGAAATCGATGAAAATTTCAGGATTGGTAGAGATTATGATAATCTAACGAATAATCGAGATTTATCCCTATGATAAATGAGTGAAGTATCCCTTTGATCTCTTTTGGAAGCATGGCCCAAGCAATTGATGCTGAGCTTTCATTGCATGATGGATGTTGTGACCACATCGCAAGCTTCAGTTGGTCCCTGCTCTTCCATTTGTTTTTTTTAATGCAGCGTCTCACTCTCAGCAGTGTCACAGTCAACTATTTTATCTTGAATCAGTATTATCAAGAATATGGCATTATTCACTAAGGACCAATCTGATAATGACGGATTCTAAATATGGTTAAAATGTGACATGGAAGGGGCACTGATTGAACTGTGATGGTCACTGTCACATGGATACTTGAATATAATGATCGAATATTGGCTAATTTACTGACATCAATGGTCACATGTTTCTAAGATAATTACTCTGGGCCTACAATAATTGAGATAGCAATGTGTAGTGGACAATTCAGAATGACTGTTAAGGACATTGATTTTCAATTTGGGTGACTACTGAATGAGGCGAGGTGAAATTGGCTGGAGACAGGAGCTTAGCTAGTTTGTAAGCTTGCTCCGGAGCTGGCTAGCTCCACAGACTTTGTTTCCATACTAACGAGTGCCGTGGCTTAGCTCACACGCTCTGTGCAACCGAAATGGGGCTTGACATCAGGCTAATCCCGTGCCGATCCTGGGCTAATCCCTCATCCCGCCTTCGTGCAATAGGCCCCTGGAATTGCATCAATCCCAACAGAAAGCACTGATTCTCAGTGTTGTTCACAAGTTTTCAATTAATCATCAGCAAAATAAACATATCAGCAAATACACTAAATTGGTGCTGTACCTGTGTAACGTGCTCCCCCCATCTTTGTGGTTTTTTTTTTCTTTTTTCCTCGGTATAATGCATGCAGGCAAATGCTATTTATTAAGGTAAAAAGAAGAACTTGGGCTGTGGTCTGTTTGAAAAATATACTGCCCTCCCCAACTTTTGCTGGCCATTCTCATTTGGGAGAATGTGAAGTGGAACCAAAAATAAAATAGTTGGCATTTTAACCAAGGAAGAGGAATGAGGAAAGTAGCTGTACATTTTTGAATTGGGCCGCACTTGTGCTTGGAAGTTTTTGAGGGGAAACCATGGAAATGGCAATTACTGTTGAGTTCAGTGCATCCAGGCACTTCATTCAGGCTGTATAATTGATTACCAGCATGATGAGAAAAATGGCTTGTGGGGGATACAATCCATCTTATATAAGAATTTTAAACTAACTGGCACAATCACACAGCTTGTTAGCTTGTTTACTGCTAATATCAGCAACACAGAAGTAACAGTGAAAGCACTAAACTGCAACCTTGTATAAATGTCATCTTAATTTGTTTTTGGCAAATTCTGAAGCGGTTATATCCAAAAAAGTCAATGTTGTCTAGCTTATTAAGTGCTAAAGTTCCACAAATAAATTGAAATGAGCTTGTGCCTTTAAAAATAGCCTTCTCCATTGTCCCTATAGTATTTTCCAAAAATCCACAGAGGTCAGGAACGACAGCAGCCGCAACGTTTTTAACTGGAAGCTTGGGGTTTTTATACTGCATTGTGGGCAATATTGTAGCTTTGTGTCTGCAGTGGAAGGTGACGTGAATGGATTTTCACTCCTGGCCCATCCCACTTACACAAAAATACTCCTCCTTTGTCCCAATCCAATGAGAAAGTGGGGGGTGGCCGTGTAGGCTTTAGCCAATAAAATGATTTTGATTTGATGTTCACGCCATCCTTTTCATGAATGACTTTGTGTTCTACAGGACAATTTTTTTTTTTTTTCATTCTCACCATTTGACCAATATGTTGGCAGTAAGCAAAGAACAACACTGGTTCACTTGTGGTAATACGGTATTTGGGATATAATGCCTTAATCCAAAGAATAAAAATTAATTCACTAAAGGGCACAAAGGCAAATTACAAAATTGGCCAGGGGTCCCTTCACCTCTGAGAGCAGCAGCTAGATCCCTGTTTCTTGGTGGATCTTTCAAAAGGGGTCATTTTGGCTACATATTTCCATGAGTGTGTCTCTGAAGACCAGTCCTGCCCGAGTCTGTGGTGTATTTGATAACTACTTAACACGACTACGATGCTATGTGTGGAGTTTTGACACTGTTTTCTCGGTCAGGAACTTCTTAAAACTTCAGGCTTGCCAAGAATTTGCTTAGACTTGCTCAAAAAATGTCAGCCTCATTCGGTTGAGCCAAATGGTAAATCAAGGGGCTGATACTGCATTCTTCACTTGCATATCTAATGGATTGGACCACCCTCCCAGTGGCCAATGCACTATTTCCAGTTTGTAAAGGGATTCCCAAAGTAGTACCGATGTAACAGGCCAAAGTATACCCCCAGCTCAGAGTATACCCAGGGATAAAGTGGGCTCGCCTGTTTTATACCCTGAGTATAATCTGGGCTAGCCCCACCAGGCCAGATTATACCCCCTGCATTCAGTCACATTTTATACCCCGGGGTATATTTTGGCCTAGGCCACATTATACCTGGGCATAGTTCAGCAGGGGGGTTAATCTGGGCTGCTACATTGGCAATGGGGAGAGGAGAAGGGTGTTAAAATAAGTAGATTGGACTGGAGCCTCGATTTCCCTTCGGACATGACAACGCCATGTCTTGCTGATCTAATGACGTTATATATTCTGATTAGTCAGTGTCAAGGTAACACGCTGTGCTCACCCAAACTCAGTTTGCCTACCAAATCCCCATGAGAATGAACATCATGTGGCTTCAGGTTGCTCGAACTGTAAGGTTTGTTTACGCTGTCCATGTGGTTGGCTTCGCGCGTCGTTCAGTAAATGGGTGGCATGCTATTTTCACTCAGGATTTACGAGGTGCTTAGTTTCAGGTATGTCTGGCGCGTGGTCTATAGCTCCTTCCTTTGGCTGTCTAGGTTGATTGTGTGCCTCAGAGACTATGGAAAGCTTATGTATGTTTTTTCCTTTTTGATTTCAATTTGTTCAGTGCTATTTTCTTTTTTCCTTTATTTCTTGTATTTGTATACTTTTTATCTACAGTATGTGAACTTAAGGATCACACCTGTCGCCTAGTGGGACAGCAAGTGAGGATCCCAATAAACTAAACTGAACTAAAGAAGTGCGCAGCAATGCACACAGCACACTTACTCATATGAAAAAAGTGCAACCACTATGTTCATTGCTGGCATACGGCCAAAAAAAGCCTTCATCTGTCACTCAGCCGTGCATCTGGGTAGCTTAGGGAGGGTCCAGGATTTAGTGAAGCGGGTAAGTGTCCAGATTTGCCATGCTGTGCACTGTAGCCATGACAAGGGCTGCCCCTGCAGTTTCAGCACCATAAGCCAAAATATTTCTATGCGAGAAGGGGAGTGGATCTTGGCACGCATGGGAAACACTGAGGAAGAACAGGGAACTGCAACTGAGGGGAAATTAATGATCTGGCTCAATTATCTTCCCCTGGCCTTGAAATACTGTCTGTGGGCTGCATCTACCTGCTTCATCATTTTATTGTATTTAAATAATAAAATAGAATCATTTCTGTTAGGGGTTTGCTGAAAATTCTCCCATCTCTAAATGAAAGGGAGAGAAGCAGAAAATTTGATTTAAGAGAGTGAAAGAACTCAGATTGTTCAGATGGACAGTGAGAGAGAGGGGGAGAAAGACAGAAAGGAAGCCTACATCCCACACAGAGAGACCACATGATAAATGACACAGAGCAGCCATTATCTGGTGTTCTGCGGATAAAAAAAAAAAACGGACAGCTGCAGCAGTGACGACGTGCAGTTAAATTGTGTTTGGGGAAACGTTTGGAGTCAAATAAATTGCTCTATACCTTAACCCTTGTCAAACCCAGCTGAGACAGGTGAGGAGAGAGAGGGCGAGTGGAGGAGGGATGGTGAGAAAATGAGGAGACAGAAGGGGGAAGGAGGTGTGAGGAGCGAATAGGAGAGCACTTGTGAAATACTCTGGTGAAGCCGGTCTCGGTGGCAACATGTGCTTCGTCCTGCTCACACCTCCCTGCTCACACGGGAATCCATGAGATGCTTGTGTCGCTTTGAAACCCAGTTTGTCTTGCTGTCATCCATTATTGACAATTCAATCACTCTTAAATGAGCACAGAGACAACCACCTTCACCATTCCCTGAAACAAATGAAAACGTCAAGGTCCCTCCTTCCCTCTCCAGCTGACTGAAGGTCGCCCGTTCATTCTGCATTCACCTCCCACCATGTGCACAAAAAGCCTTTTCAACATTATTGATATGTGCCTTCTCCTGTCTGCGATGGCTGCAATAAATCTGGGCGGCGATTAAGACATGGGGCTTCTGATTTGTTAGGAGCACACTGAGACACACCCATATTTTCTTGAACTAAACAAAATTTGCCTTCCAAGATCAGCCACTGATTGACTTTGGAAGCATAGCACTTATTGGAATGCAATACTCACATGACCATCCCTGATTCTGAGTCTAAGACAGGGTTCTGCAAATCTGGACCTCGAATTGAGATCAAGCCCTGTTTTTGTTTTCCCCCGGGTGAGTAACTGAACTATTGACCCTTTTACGATCGCCAATCATGCATAGTGCGGACGTGCAGTTTCTGGTTGACACTCTTATTGGACACGTTGAGAGATCCAGACAAAAATTTCTGATTACTGAGTAAGAAGAGACACTACAGTGGATGTTTTTACGTAGCACTTGGCTGTGTGAATTACTCCGGTCAAGATAAAGTGGGAGGAGTGCAGAGATCGAATTATTCATATCCATTGAACTTTGGCTTTATTTATTTTACACTTTTCAATGAAACATTTTAACAATCACCAATAAAAGCATTAAAATCCTTGTGTCCATTGAAAGACAAAAAGTGACTCACATTGTACCTGTCTGTGATCCCAAGAGATCAGTGGATGCCGTCCAAGTCCAGCGAAATCTACTCTGATCATTTCATTGGTGGTAAAACAAGACCTTATTTATTAGTCAATGAGTGCGTTTCTCATACTAAATGACCCAAGTTACAAATTTCTTTCTTAGCAACAGACATTTCCTTGTTTAATCACCCTAGTAAATGGGCAAAAATTGGTGGTGACTAAGTTAGCTGGCTAGCCATTGCTGGTGAAAAGCTCTCTGCACCCATCCAGTGTGCAACACAGCCAGCTAGCTAACTAGCTTGGCTACGGTAAGATTTCCAGAGCTTGCTTTGTACCCACCAACGCATCTGAGATTGTGATTCAAATTAAGTGAGTTAGCATTCCTGACTGGCAAGAAAGCATTTATGAGTCCACTATGTTCTAACCCATGGCAGGTCATGTTGAGCCTAAGCTGCAATATTTTCATGAGCGTAGCTGAAAATGGCAAATTCCACCAGACAAGTTCCTTGTAGTTGGCTAGCTGGCAATATATGATGTTAGCCACCAGGGTCAACTGTTGGCAATTAATAATACGGCTGTCATTCAGATATTAGCTCATATGTCTGACTGAACTGAGGCGCAGACCTTATCAATGTGCAAATTACAAACGCTTTCCTTCTGGCCTTTGCATGTAGCTTGGTTGCGTAATAACGGTTATTCACATTCATATCTGCACAAAACTATCCTCATGTTATTTGCCAGTTACCAACTTTTACATTTCAGTCATTATCCATTCTTATTTGGGAGGCCAAATTGGCTTATTGCTGCCCAAAATTAGAGGCATTAATAGTAATATAGGTCCCAAGTTTAAAAGATTTAAATGCTGGTCCATATAGTGTCTCATTGTAACGAGCCAGTTCCCTGTAGATAAGGAAAGTAAGTGTAATAGCCCGCCACAGCAGTACAGTTCAGTACACTACACAATATATAAAACCCCCTTCCCCATCTCCTCTTGAGTTTCCTGTACCACTTGAACTACCCTTTGCATTAGTGCATGGATTCAAAATAGATGTACATCCTTTTTCACATGGATTTCTAACTGTGCCATGTACTTTAATCATTGCCCTGACATTCAAAATGGGTATTGTCTTTTGAGCTATTTTCTTATAGTAATTTCCACATTTGCACAGCTAAACAACTCTCTGTCACACATCATTGCTTTTATCTGACAGATGCACAATTTCTTGTAATATTTCACTAAAATAAAATCTCCTTTCATGCAGTCTGGTACATTAGGTCTATTTTGGTGTCTGTTAGCGTTGTGTCTAAAAATCATCTGATATTATATTTTTAGATTCGTAGCACAGCCCTGTTTCAAAAAAAAAAATGCTGATGTGATGTGGAAGATACAAATAAGCAAAAGTAATTTGTGAATATGTCTTTATTCAGGTCTTATTTTAAAAAATAATAATAATAAAAATTGGCATTTCCAATCCCTCTGAAGTTCGGTGATCTATGTACTGGCATGCTCGTATGCAACTCATGTTGCAATCTCAGGAGAGAACAGACAATTTGCGGTTCTCCAAAATGCGCGTCAGCTGGTTCTTTTTAACATTTGCTGCTTGAAACCTAGCAAGCTTGGAATGAGAAAACCTGTACATGTGCTTGTGCGGAATTTACTGACGAGCACCCGGCTGGCTAGCAGTAGGCGTTTGAGCAACGAACAATACAGGCTCTTATCGACAGTATCCCGCCCACACTCAAAAAAATGAAACCCTATGAAATGTTAGATTTACTTAATAATGTTATGTCAACTGGTTCCACGCAATAGCTTTGCATAACCTTTATTTGACTTCTAACATTTTTTGACCAGTTTAATTAATTGCATTGAGTGGAATGTACTTAACTCAGTTTTGTGAAACCAGTTGACATAACATTATTAAGTAAATCTAACATTTCATAGGGTTTCATTTTTTTGAGTGCATATCCCTTGTAGCGCAAAGCCGCAATCGGCACAGGCATGGTTTGGACTTGAACCCAGGCCGTGATCGTCATTCTTGACCGTTATTAAAATGCAGATCGAAGATCAGAAGAGCTCATTATTTGTTGTTCAACCTCATTTACGCAGAGATTTCTGCAGATTTCCTGAATCCATTATTAATATTATGCACTAAAGGGGGAGAAATTCCTAAAATCCTTACAACTGCATATTGCGATATGGGGCACTATTTTAACAATAGGGCATGGTCTGAAACGCTTAGTGCAAGTGGATTTAAGGCATGTCCAAGTCCACTTTTGCTGGTTGAACAGTGGATAATCTGAGTGCAAAATAAGGTCCCTGGTTCAAAGGGGTAGTGCTCAGTCTCTCAATTAAGCATAGGCATGTTTTAGGCATAACATTAAAACAAACCAATCAGAGTATCATCCATAATTCCCTTTATAGTAGACATGTATTGATTTGAAACTTAATTTAAAAAATCGTAGTATTTGGTATCATCCGAAAAGGCATGCGGTACACTCTCAAACTATCAACATTTTTCACCGGGAAATGATAGTGGAATCATATATGTAAATTGGGCTATAAGCAACCCCCAATATTGCCCTTCAAAAGCGCTGTGAATTGGGTCAAGATCTGCGACGTCACTTGTGGGATCAATTGTGACACATAGGCTATCATATGTGCATTTTACATTGCAAGCAAGATGCCGAAATCCACTTAAAATGTCAGAATTTTTTCTTGACTTGGACATTGAAGTCAGGGTTGCCAACTCTGATTAGACAAATAACCGACTGCAGCTTCAAAAACAAGCCCAAAACAAGCGCAATATAAATTAGACGATCCTAAGACGGTGTAGACCTGGGGTGGAATCTCTTTCGTTTTTGTTTCGGGGGGGAGATTTTCTTTCATTTAGTTGAGCAAGGGGCGAGGAGAGAGAGCGGGTTCACATTGCTTGTGAGGCTGTGAGCAGACAGGGTCACTCAATGAATCGGGGGGAAATAGCAACCATAAACGTATAACAATTAGGTCGCTTGTTACACTTCTCTAACAAGCAACCATATTTTTAAAAACAAGCCCAAAAAACCGCAACCCGCGACCTGTATTTTTTTTCAAGCGACTTCAGGAAAAAAGAAGCCCAAAGTCGCGTATTATAAGCGGACTTGGCAACTCTGATTGAAGTTAAAGAGGATGATTCAAGTGCAAGTCCAAAAACTAGCAACAGTGATGATGATGATGATGATGATGATGATGGAGAGGTAAGAGAGATGGAAAATGTGGAAGAAATTGGCAATGATAGGGATGCAACTGAACGTAAACAGCTACCGCAAACATACCAACACGAACCAGAGCCTCCGGTTCGGCAAGTGAGCAGGAAGCAAGCTCTGAGGTGCGTTTCTCAAAAGCATAATTGCAAACTTACTTAGGTGGAATCATTGACTGTATACGGTCAAATTAACTATGTGAGTTGCTAACATAGATTGTAACTATGCTTTTGGGAAACCTACCCCTGAACAAGGGTGGCGGGAACCCGTACATGTGCAAGCTTAGAAATTTACTGTCAAGCACCCGTAGTCCGAAACTGCCGGTCCCTCCCAATTTATTTCCCTGCTGCACGAAGCCAATTGTACACTGCGCTTAAAGCTGTTGAAGGAGGAGACCTCACCTCGGCAAAGTTAAAAAGAGAATTCTTGAAGTGACTAAAATGCATATTTTAATTTGATAAGAATCCAGTGCGACGCATTTTAAAACCAGCGAGTCTTCAAATTGGCATAAATATCAGGGAGCAGACATTTGTACTTGGGGAATCTTCTGATTTTGAATTTGATCTTTCGAAAACCTCACCTTTAAATGCTTAATAACATACACCCTTTGCAGTTTACTTTTCCTGACTAATCACAGTTGCTCAGACTAATTAGTAAAACTAACGACAGTCTAATTTATTTTCGATAGCATTGTTATGCATTGCACCACAAAATTACAAGGCATTTTCTTCCACGAATAAATGACGTGAAATATCAATATGTCTTTATAATTTCTCTGCTCGTGTAGCTCGTGAAGCAGAACAGATTTGCGTAAATTAGTTTTCAAGGCTCATAAAGCAATAAGCCACTAGAATCTGTTCTATATACTCTGAATGTAGTCACGGCTAAAAGGCATTGTTAGGTACGTTGCACAGCTGAGTGACAATTGTAAGGATAACAAAAATAAATGCTGCAAAGTCAGCAAAAGTTTTGGATTTTTGCATGTATATTGCCGTCCTTATAATGCCATATAAATTATATACAGTAAAAATGTTGACAATGGGCATTCACTTTTATATTATCATTTCTTATTATAGGTCATGTGTTGGTCTTGGTTGCTCAGTTGATAAATTGTTTGATTGTTAATCAGGCCAGCATAAAAGAGAACAGCTTGCGAGCAATCAAGCCGTAAAGGGTGAGCAAACTGAAGGCACTCTGAACAACGACATGGAGACGATGAAAGGAATGAGTTTAACTGACATCACGAGCACCGCAGCAGCCTAGTGAACTGGCGTTTGATTGGATAAAATTTGATTCCCTAAGAAAAAATGTCTGTCCCGTGACATTGACGCCAATTTGAAGGCTCGCTGGTTTTAAGATGCGTCACACTGGATTATTACGAAATTAAATGTATTAAACTGTGCATTTTAGACACTTTGAGAATTGCATCTTCCACTGAATATACACTTTAGTGAGGTGAGGTCCCCTCTTTTAAAAGGCTACTGGGCACTGGCATGACCTGGGCTCCAACCCGGGGCGTGGCGCTCAGTATGACTCAGCAAAGCGGCGCCTTAACCGGGTGAGCTAACTCGGTAGCTGAACAGTTACTTACTTTTTGACGATCATAAATCTAATCCGCTACAAATATAAAACGAAACAAGACCAAGAAATGAAAAATTCGATAGGCATATGATGGTCGATGCACTCGAATTCCTAACTGTGTGTCCCTGTCTCCCATGGATTACGCCATCAGAAAGAGGCCATTTCCCCCCAATTTTTTGGGGATGTGTGCAAGTTGAAAGGATGTTCAAAATGCCTCTTTTATTCCCTTCTTGTTCAAGTGAGTGCCCAGGAAGTCTTTTATTCATCACTTCCATGACATAGACTCGACCGGCACATCCAGGTACTTTGAAAAACGTCAAGGCCATGCCCCCTTTTGGAGAATAGAAAACCTCAGATCCCATTAATCATAATGTAATTTGATGAGTGTTTAGCTGTGGAATTTATCAGATTTCTTTTCCATAATTTCCTGTTTACATTAATTTCATGATTTATTAATATGTCTCGCGATTATTTCGCTACCTTGCCCGAACCTGAGCGTTCGCGTTGTCTTAATAAATTAATGTTGATCGGTCAATCCTCTTGCCTTTTCAGCGTCCCACCGTCCGAGTGGATCAACGAACCGACATAGCGGCCGGACATCGCTTATCCTGACATCTTCACGTATTTAATCGAGTCACCATGTAGTATTAGGCTAAGTGTTGTCTGTAAATAACTAACGTGTTTATAGAAAAATAGTCATTTTTAATAATAAAATAACAGAATAAACAAATATCTATCTCAAAAAAGTATGAAAATGCTTTGAGATGCAGTAGAAGCAAACACTGTAGATATAACAATAAAAATGAAAAAGTGTAATTCTTTTACTGTTATTTACTGGTTTTGTGTTACATTCTATTCCAATTGCCCATTCGAAGAAACAAAACAGAATGAGCACAAGGATTTAGATTTTCTATTTCACATAAAAACAGAAAAATAAATTAATTCATTGTATATGTGTCTTTTTATGGAATCAGATTTGTGTCAAAATTATTGAAAAAAACTTTTTGGATATCAAAAAAAAATTTCAAAATTGAGAGAGAATATAACTCACTGAAGCAAAAAAAAAAAAAAGTGACCTCAAAGGTAAAACTTATAACTTGAAAACTAATTATTTTTAAGATGGAGTAAACCATTGGTCTTTTAGTTGTTTGATAAATTGTCCTTTCGTTCACAGTTCGCTCTGCTGCTTTCGCAAATATCAAAAATTATAGTGATGATAACAAGTTATGAAAATTTCATGTGAAGTTTGACATTTAAATCAATGAAAATCAATGTCAAGGTCACTAAATAAAAGTTCCCATACATTTATAAGACCTCCTGTAATACAAACACAATCCTAAGCTCTGAAGCAGTTTTGGTGACACAAGTCATTGAAAATTCAATATGTCAATTGTGAACTTTAAAGGTCACGCAAGGTCAAGTTGAGGTCAGCAAATGGACTTCATATATCGTCCCTTGAGAATCAGCTGGTTCTATGTCCACTTTTCTTCATTTTGAGAAAATGGAGTTTGAAAATTTCAACTGTCTTATCTCTGATGTTTAGAGAGTTATCAAAATTTATTTTGTGTGGAATATTGTTGACTGTGGAAGGTACCCTAAACATATTGCAAAAATGTTCAAAATCTCCATAGGCTTAGAGATATAAGCAGTCAAACATGGACATAGAACCTTCTGATTCCGAGGAACGTAAGTTGCCCTTGGTCAACAAGTTCTATGTCCAACATAGGACCTGGTGCCTTTACTGGTTTTACGTATGATCGAAATCAGGAAGTTCTATGCCCATCAGAGTTGTTTTAAAAAAAGTTATGAACAAACGAAGAACGTTTTAGTCAATGGATGGTTACCTGTATTTTATACTTATTTCACAAAAAATGTACTGGGACACCATGAACGGCGTTTATAAGACTGAGGATTAATGAGTATTGAAAATGCTTCAAACACTCATAGATAAAAGTATTGCATCAAATTAACAGATTGATGAATGAGCCACCTTCTCATTTGAACCTGTGACACCGGACATCATTGCCCACTGACCAGAATCAATAGCATGAAAAATAAAAATTTGAAAAATTAAGTATATATACGAAATGCAAAATTTGGCATCAAAATGCTTCATGGGGAGGGGGTAGGGGGATCTCCCTCGATATCCCTGGGTTGCCCCGATGTCGCTGACAAATTGTATATTAAGTGCACTGTACATTAGCACACTAGGCCTAGAGTTGATCGTTTGAGAATTAAGTAGTTCTATGTCCATGCATATTGACGAATGTGACTTTTCCACGCCAGTCCTAACACGACAAAATTAAGATTTACAGTGTGTATACATTGTTGGTGAACAACGTACCCATCAAAATAATCCATTAGTCTTTCAGAAGGGATCAAAATCGAACGTTTTCTCTGAGGAGTTCTCATTTTGTGCTTTACATGTGCTCCTTGGCCATTTTGAGCGGATGTCACATGATCCAGGTACAGACTCTGATTGGTTCCTTGGACATAGAACCACCTGATTTGAAACAAGCCCCACTCAGGATATAGAACTAAATGTTTCTACGTGTTAATATGGTGTAGACTTTAGGTTGGAGCTAAGCACTAAGTGACATAAACCTAACTGATTTTAGAATGTCCTGGTATGCTTAACTCCATTTCTGCGAAAAGTGGACATAGAGTCAGCTGATTCTCAAGAGACGATATGACTTTCTAAATGTCTCTGTACAAACCCTGGCTCAATCTGTGACCATTTTGGTGATACAAGTCATTGTACTTTCACTGTCAAGTTTGACCCTCTGGTCACTGACAGTCAAGTTGAATGTCACCAAATGAAAGTTCATATGTGACTTCCTAGATGTCAGTAACACAAACTTAGGCTCCATCTGTGACTATTTTAGTGAAACAAGTCATTGAATTTTCACTAGGTCACATTTGACCTTTGAAGGTCAATACAAAGGTCACCAAATAAAAGTTCATATATGACTTCCTATATGTCTCTAATACAAACGTAAGCTCCATCTGTGACCGTTTTAGCAACACAAGTCACTGTAATTGTATTATGTCAAGTTTGACCTTCAAAGGTCACCAACAGTCAAGTTGAATGTCACCAAATGAAAGTTCATATGTGACTTCCTAGATGTCAGTAACACAAACCTAGGCTCCATCTGTGACCTTTTTAAAGATAGAAGTAATTGAATTTTCACTAGGTCAAGTTTGACCTTCGAAGGTCAATATGAAGGTCACCAAATGAAAGTTCATTTATGACTTCCTATATGTCTCCAATACAAACAAACACTTTATCTGTAATGATTTTGCTGATATGACTCATTGAAATTTCACCGTATAGTTTGGTCGTTGAAGGTCACTGAAGGTCAAGTTCAAGGTCACCCAATGAAACTTCATACATGACTTCCTATATACCCACAATACAAACCTAACCTCTATCTGTAATAGTTTTGGTGATCGAAGTCATTGAAATTTTACCATGTGAAGTTTGACCTTCGAAGGTCACCGAAGGTCAAGTTCAAGGCCACCAAATGAAAGTTCATATATGACTTCCTATAAGTCTCCAATACAAACCTACGCTTTATTTGTAAAGATTTTGCTGATGTAAGTCATTGAAATTTCACTGTGAAGTTTTTCCATTGAAGGTCACTGAAGGTCAAGTTCAAGGTCACCCAATGAAACTTCATTCATGACTTCCTATATGCCCACAATACAAACCTACGCTCTATCTGTAATAGTTTTGGTGATAGAGGTCATTGAAATTTCACCATGTGAAGTTTGACCTTCGAAAGTCACCGAAGGTCAAGTTCAAGGCCACCAAATGAAAGTCCATATATGACTTCCTATAAGAGTTCAATACACTTAGGTTCCCAATATTTAATATTCTCAAGCCTAGAAGCCTTTGAAAGTTGTAACATTTTGCTTGACCACAAGTTTGACCTTTCAAGGTCATCTCAGGTCTACTTTAACACATCCAAAATATAGGTCATATATGACTTCCTATATGTTGATAATACAAACTTAATTTCTGTCTGCAACCATTCAACTTCCACAGGCAATTTTGCCCATTCTCCGTAAGACCCCCACTAGACCCACTTCCGTCGATTCAATCAAAATGACACTTGCACTGCACATAAAGTGTATCAAGGTGAGTTGATTGCCAGATTTAGAAAAAAATTTATCAGACAGTTTTTGAGAAATAATTTTTTGAAATTTCAAGTCCTATCTTTTAACATGGTTAATATTTTCCCTGACCTCAAGTTTGACCTTTCAAAGTCATCTATGGTCAAATTTAATATTGCCAAAATATAGGTCATATATGACTTCCTATATGTCAATAATACAAACTTAATCTCTATCTGCAACCATTTGGCCTCCGCAGGCCATCTTGCATATTCAGAAAGTACAGCGCCCCCACTAGACCCACTTCTGTTGATTCAGTCAAAATGGCACTCGCACAATACATTGATGGTACCAAAGCAAGTTGATTGCCTGATTTAGACAAAAATTTCACGCAGTTTTTCAGATATGATTTTTTAAAATTTCTCAGTCCTATTTTTAACATTGGGGCGAAAATTTCAAGGGCCCATAAAATGGACAAAAATGATTCAGTCAAAAATCCAAAAAAAAAAAAAAAAACGTCTGGAGATGTGGTCTAGTAGTATGTTATGGCAAATTTACGGGAAAATTCATCAGGCCAAAAAAAATATTAAAAATGTTCCGGACGACGGACGCCACACTACGACAATTATTAGGGTGTGTATTTTATTATTGCCAATTAAGTAACTGTTTTTTACATATTATTTTAGGTGTAGAAAAACCAGTGCAATGTTTTTACACATTTATGTTGAAGATAGCCTGTTTTTTAACCTTAATTAGTCGAGCCCCCGTAGGGGTTTGCGAGACTATTGTAATCACCTTGTGAGTCTGTCTGTCTCTATGTGTGTGTGTGTGTGTGTGTGTGTGTGTGTTTCCTAGCAGATATCTCCAGAACCACTTGACCGATTTCAATCATCTTTCACATGTAAACACCTTGGGCTGACCTCACGGCATTACATAAATTTCGGGCTGTTGGGCAAGACTATGAATTCTCTGAATGCTTGTTTGTCTACTGCATTGCCAAAAACCAATGAATCCTGCCAAAATTTACTTTACAAGTAGTCAAGACCATACATTCTTCAAATAAAGCACACGTCTAAATTATCATGTTGAAAAACCTATTTATTTATCCACCTTTCTGGATAATTAAATTGTACCGTTTTTCGTGCCTGCACTCGTATGGAAGTGGGGAACACTTTTTATTAAGATAATTGCATATTATTGACATATTCACAAATGCGAAAGCATTAAAACGAACCAAGGTACATTGAAAGTAACCGTTCAGGGGTACGTTTCCTAAAACCTTGGTTTGAAGCAGACTATGGAAGTTGTTGAAAGTTTGCAAATAGCAACGCTTTTGGGAAACACAACCCCAGCTCAGTGAATTGCAGTACGGTTTCCCACATTCTGTTGCAATCTTCCTGAATTGCTTGGCTACAACAGCAGCTAAAGGCAATGTGTTATTCACTATCAGATTTTTTAGAGTAGGCCACGGCAACGAATCAGAGACACATATTCTCTGAATTGAATATAAATTCCAATATGGATTCAGCTTCTAAACCTGCAACTGCAATCATAGACGGCTTGCATTAGCCTCATTAAAAAATCAGTAGCTCATGCCTTAATCAGTAGCTTATGCTTCAGTTGGTTATATCAGCTTTTAACTTGCAGCTTGGGATCTCATTTTCATAGTCGAGATAGGGTGTACTATTAACCATCCATATGCAGCGTGCGGCACTATTTAAACACAGCAGATGCGTGGTTGATGGAAGGATTTGAAGGGTATGTAATCAAGCCAATCACATTTATATGCACAATTTATCTACATCTTGTGCCTCACCTGTACTTTATATTTTACTAAAATTAATCTCGGAAAAATTCTGTAGGCATTTATTTTCAACATTCATCCACCTGGACAACGAAAATGAGGTCCAGATACAACTAATTAAATTCTGTGTGCGACAGAGCACGGTCCTTCAATGGAAACATATATGGAAGTGGGGAACACTTTTAGTAAGACGATTGCATATTATTGATTGTATATTATTTGCGTATTCACGTACGCAAAAGCATAAAAGCAAACTAATGTAGATTTACAGTAACAGTTCAGGGGTACAGTTCCCAAAAGCTTAGTTTGAACCAGACTGTGGAAGTAGTTAAAAGAGTTAGCAACTCGCTACGCCTTTGGGAAACATACCCCAGCTCAGTAAATTGCAGGACGGTAGCCCACATTCTGTTACAATCTTCTTGAGTTGCTTGGCTACAACAGCAGCTAAAGACGATGTGTTATTCACTATCATATTTTTTTAGAGTGGGCCACGGCAACAAATCAAGGACACATTGATTTCCTTCATCAGCCATTGAAATATTTCCGTCGTCGCTGGTGTGATTCACTTGTAAGTGGAGTCCGAAGTGAGACTTGTGGCTACATTCTACGGTTGGATTCATTACTCCAGGCTCTGAGCCCCAAAATTCCATTAAGCAATGAGGTCAGACCACGCAAAAAATCCCGCCCACATGAGAGGTTTGTGACAGAATTGCAAACAAAAAATCAATAAATGTAAAAGAGAGAGCTGGGAGCATAACCACAAATCTGATAACTGTGAAAGCAGCAGAGGGCACTGTGAACGAAAGATCAATTTATGATGGTTTACTCCAACATAAAAATAATTTGTTTATAAGTGGTAAGTTTTACCTTTGATGAAACTTTTTTTCCTTCAGTGAGTTATATTCTCTCTCAATTTTGAAATTTTTGTTTGATATCCAAAAAGTTTTGTTTGATAATTTTGACACAAATCTGATTCCATATCTTTTCACGATACTGGGTAACAAAAGCGTCACTCTGAAACAAGCAAGAAAGCGTGGATTCATATTGAATTTTGAAAATCGTCATCAGTGCATACGGGTAACCTCAACTACAATTAATTCATATGACATTTTATAGGACAACATTATTCTGGAGCATAACTTTCATCACGATGGATAACGGTGGACAAGAAATGGGTACAAATGAATCCGTCACTGTATGATAAGAAATTGCATTATTATCCTAAATTATGAAATTAATAATGCAAATTATGCAGAAAAGTCCTGAAAACAGCAGTCAGTAATGTCTTAGCTAGCGGGAGGATGGCTAATTGCTGAACGATGACCAAGAGTAAGGATGTACTCAGACTATGTTTATTACAATTCCCTTTTCACTAAACAGTCGTTGCTGCACACAAAATTGTGAACACGAAAGGTATGGTTGCGGAAATCAGCCAACTCACAGCAGCACACGGGAAAACTTTTGTTGCCGATATAATCTGCGCACAGTGTCATTCGATAGGACATGAAAAATCTATGAATTGATGCATACAATCAAAGAATAAAAATCAAACTTTGTCTTCAGTAACGGTCGTGATTTACTGGGCACTACATGATTTTTAGTATTTGAGTTAATATTTTTCAAAATTGGCGGAAATCAGCGACCAAGAAGTTGTTTTATCAGCGTAAGTAAAGTCAGTTTTTCTTTGGAGTAGCAGTACAATTGAGCAGTGCCACTCACTCAAGACCTGCCTGACGTTGTAACAGTCTTTAGCACAGCGGATATGTCGGGCAACAACCGTAACCTGATCATTTCAGTCTGATATCGTCCTATGTTCTGACCAAAAAAGTTTTGTAACAAAGTGGAATTTATTCACAGGACTGTCAGTGAATAACTTGTGCGCAAATGCATATGATACTTACTAATTTTGATATTTTTGATGTCACATTGATGTCACATATGGGTCCTCTATATATCGGTGACTGGCAGGATTAGGGTTAATAAAAAGTGCACCCATCTATTGGCGCATGACACTATTTTCATCATGCGCCCTTTCATCCGGTGGTCCTATGTTGCTGTAGCTTCGTTTTTATTTTGTCTTATCGTGCTGTCATTTTATTATTTTAAAAATTTTTTTATCGTTTTATCATTTATCATTATTTTAGCACTTTGTTATTTTACTTCTTTTTATCATTTTATTTGTTTTATTATTTTCATTTGTTTTATGTTTTTAAAGTACTTTATTGCATCCGAGAGTTGTTTCAAGTAAGCGCCTCAGCTTGTTAGCGCCCTGCAGGCTAAACGCAATATGGCTCCACTCACCTCTCTGCCTGGCTGCGCGAGCTGCGTTCGCATGTCCCAGAGGATCGCGGAGCCGGAGGGGAGAATTTCTACCCTATACATGATTAGGGACAATGAGCAGCTCATCGATTCCCTGGTTGCTTTAGCTCTCGCTGTGACTAATGTCACCATCACGGGTGATCAAGATTCCATGGCTCTCCCCAGTGAAGCTGCTCCGACCCAAACCGAGGACCCCTGGATCCAGCTGGGAGCAAGGCCCAAGGCGGTCGTCAGCTCCACACCTTACCAGGCTGAGCCCTGGGTCGGATTGTGCGGCAATAAACGCTGCGGCAGGAGATCATCATGCGTTCCGCCTGTTTGGGACCTGCAGCTAGACAACAGGTTTTCCATCCTGGACGAGGAGGATTCGTCACCCCTGCCCTCTCCTGTTCGCCTGGCTGCACCTCTGCCGCCCACGCCGGAGAGGATAACTGGCCCCGTAAGGCAAGCTCCGCTGTCCTGCGGCCTACTACTCTGGTCACTTCTCCGGTGGGACCCAGGCCCTCGGACAGTGCCCCGAGACCTCCCGCTACTCTCATTATTGGTTACTCAATCGTGAGAAACAAAAGAGCGAAGTCCACCATTACGCACTGCTTCCCGGGTGCCAAAGTTTTAAACATTTTAGACCGGATTCCAAGCCTGCTGGACAAATATCCTCATGTTTGGAACATTGTAGTTCATGTTGGAACTAATGACACTTCATATCAACAGTCCAAACTTCTAAGGCGTTATTTTATTACCTTGTTTGATGCGCTCAAGGACTGTGGGAAACGTGTTTTTATTTTGGGTCCTATTCCAACTCTGGGTGGAGGGAGAGGGCATTTTAGCCGAATTCTTAGTCTTCATTCATGGCTACAATCTGAATGCTGCTTTCGCAAGATGTTTTTTATCGATAATTTTAATCTGTTTTGGGAGCGTGCAGCCTTCTTTAGAAATGACGGAATTCACCCCATTCCGCTCGGTACTAGGAAGTTAGCTGAGAACATCTTTTATACAATACACCTGTCATGCAAATGACTAATTGCTTCCCCGGTAGTTGAGGTCTCGCATTCGATTGTTACAATTACTTCAGTAAGAACACAATCCCGAATTGGATCCAAGACTAACGTTGGCTGCAATCGCAGAAACTTGGCCAATATTTCATTAAGACCCCGAAACATAAAACATCCTGTAGCGTTGTCAATATGGCATCATTGAACGTAAGATCCCTCAGTAATAACAGCTTTTTAATTAATGATATTATCGCTGAGAGGAAATTGCATTTTATGTTTCTTGTTGAGACCTGGCTGCAGAATGATATTGCTGCACCTTTAATTGAGGCTTGTCCACCTGATGATTTTTTCAAGCAGCAAGACAAGGTAAAAGGGGCGGTGGCATTGCTGCTATTTATTCCAATAAGTTTAGCTGCTCCGAGATTGATCTCGGTAAATTTGCTTCATTTGAACACCTTGTGATTCTCTTGAAAGCTGCCTCAGGTGTGCTAACTGCTCATTTTCATAACCCAATTCTGTGTGTTGTTGTGTATCGCCCTCCTAAATCGACTGAAGGTTTTATGTCAGAATTTTCAGTTATTGTCCTCAGTGGTTTTGAAATATGAGGGAATCTTAATTGCGGGTGATTTTAACTTTCATATTGACGTTCCCTCAGACACTTTGGCCACTGAATTTTTAAACCTTACTGAGTCTTTCAACCTGGCCCAGTGGGTGTCTGGCCCTATGCACAAACACGACCATATCTTGGATTTAGTTTTTACTCTTGGCGTGAATTTGAATGGCCTCAAGATAGAGAATATTTTCATTTCCGACCATTTCGGTGTGATTTTTGATATGGAGGCCCCTGTTGCTCAAACCAAAGTGAAGCAATCCTTTCATTCTCGTGTGGTAACCTCGCACACAGCCTCAAAATTCTGTTTTTTTAAATACTTGTGTTAATATAGCGCACGTAACGAACAGCAACGAAATGTTAACTTTATTTAACAATACATGCCTGTCTGCTCTAAATGCTGTCGCACCTCTCAAAATTAGAACAACACCTGTGCAACAGAATTCGCCTTGGATAAATGATAAAATTTGCAGCCTTAAGAGGGAATGCAGAAAAGCGGAACAGAAGTGGAAGGCCACTAAACAAAATGTTATTTACGCGCGCATGAAAAGCCTGCTAAACTCATATAATCAAGAAGTAAAAAATGCTCGAGATAAATTCTTCTCTGAATTAATAGCCGCTAATCGGCATAATGCAAGATTTTTATTCAAAACAATTGACCGTCTGGTGAACCCTCCAGTAGCTGTTGCATCAGCTTCATCCCCCGCTGATTGTGAGAAGTTCTTGAAATTCTTTATTGACAAGATAGCAGTCATATGGTCTAGTATCAGTCATGTTCCATCTGTTGATGTTTCGTGCCCTCGCTTAAACTTGCTGAGTTGTTTCGCACCGATTTCTCTGTTGAATCCAACTGACATTGTGTCACACATGAAACTCTCATCCAGTCCCTTGGATATTATACCCACTAGGCTCCTTAAAGAAGTAATGATGGCTATTGGCCCACACCTGCTTTCCGTGGTAAACCATTCTCTCTCTACTGGCTGTGTTCCAGACTATTTTAAGATTGCCTGCATTCAACCACTTTAAAAAAACCAAATCTTGATCCAGCCATTCTTAGTAATTTTAGACCAATATCAAAATTGCCTTTTAATTTGAAAGTTTTGGAAAAAGTGGTCGCAAAGCAACTTTTAGAAGTGGTGGAAACCAACAATATTTTTGAGAAATTTCAATCAGGCTTTAGACATCAACATAGAACAGAAACGGCTCTTCTCAGGGTCACTAATGATCTTTTGATGAATGCTGACTCTGGTGACTGCTCATTACTGGCGCTTTTGGATATTATTGCTGCCTTTGATACAGTTGATCATGTCATCATGATTGATAGGCTGAGAAATTGGGTCGGGCTCTCTGAGTCTGCTCTAAAATGGTTCTCTTCATATCTGTCGAACAGAAAACAGACAGCTTTTGTTCAAAAGTATATTTACCCTAAATTCAGACAATTTTCTGTTTCGCTATTACTTCGCTGCATGCTAGTATAATAACTGTGGCAGGCGTACACTCCCACACAGCTGGACATCTTGGGCAAAAACTAACCGGGGGAGGGGGGTTACTGTATTCATTCTCTGGCTAGTTGGCAAGAGAACGAACTAAAGTTACTTTGTGTTCACATATTATGTTATATGAAATAATATTAGAATTTCATCACCTTAGAAAATAGACCACAGACTCCCAAGACATTATCATCCTAATTTTTCGATAAAAAATCTCCAGTCAGAAACACGGCCAATGGATCAAGTTTCGTGACTCGAATGAGCCTATAGGTAGGATAACGGTCCACAGACGACTAGAAAAGTCCAAGGGTTAGCGGCCAGGCTAGTCGAGCTGTAGTAACCCCCCTCCCTCAGACGGCCAGGCTAGACCCGTGGTTAGTGACAGGGCTTGGCGTTCCTACTCTACAGCCCGAGGCCGTGTAGGCCTGTGCAGTAGCCTAGCCATGACATAACCGGATGAGACGACTCCTGCCCACAGGCTGTGTAATTCAAGGTTCTGTCACTCAAAGTGGCCACGCCCTTAATAATGCAAAAAATTTAAGGCTTTATACACTGCCCGGCCAAAAAAAAAAGTCATCGTATGGAAATGAATGAACAAATTTTATTATTGGATCATGATTGCGGTTATTAATATGTTTCAGCTGGCAAAATCATTTTAACCTTGGTCCGATATGGGATGTCAGCCTGGTATGGCAACCTTGCTGTAAAGCTGAAAACCAAACTGACTCGTTTGGTGCACACGACCATGAAGGTGATGGGAAAAAGTGACTATCAGACCTTGCAGTCCATTTATGAACGAACTGTTCTTAGGCAAGCCCAGAGGATAGTGACTGAGCCATCCCATATCCTTCACTTAGAATACAAGCTCCTGCCCTCGGGCAGACGATAGACCTCCAACTGCAAACTCAACCGCTTTAAGAATTCATTTGTTCCAACCTCCATCAAACTCCTGAACAATGCTGCTTGAGGCCGAAGATCGTGCAATAATTTTTATAGTTTTTATTATGGTGATCTTTTAGCGTGTGTTTTTTATAGTGTTTTTTATTATGGTTATCTTTTAGCATATGTTGTTTCCATTGGTGTATGTATCTGTTGTGTGTAATGTTATGGGATATGTGCAATACTGCTATGTAATTGTTGTTGAGATAGTATGCCTGGTGATGTATTGTTTGTTGTCATTGTGGCTGTCGAGGCATTTATGGCACAGTTGCGGGGTCCAAGACAAATTTCCCTAAGTGGGACAATAAAGTATATCGTATTGTAACCCTGACTGATGAAGCGCATTGCTACTCATTTCTTAAAAAATTATGTCGGAAGACGCTTCCCTTGATGGTGGAAATGATGTTACAGTATTATAGAATGGGCAAGTTATTGGCCTGTATCTAGCAAAGAAAACCATGAATGACAAAAACAAGAATGAAGAATCATTTTCACAGACAAATTTACCACCACAAAGTCCTGACCTTAACCACATTGAAGGTTATTGGGGTGTGCTCAAGAAAGACACCGAGTGGTTCAACCATTTTGTCGAGAAGACAAGATATCGGCCAAAAATTATGGCATTTCTGATCGAAAATAAATGTTCTGGCATTGCATATGGTTGTCAAAATGAGGACAAGACAAATTTGCACTGTAATCAAAGCTAAAGGGGTTCCAACTAAATATTTGAGTGCGCAACTTTTTTTTTTTGGCCGGGCAGTGTGTAATGTAAATAGTAGAGTGACAAAAAAATTCACTCCCCCCACAGTTTTCACAGAGGGGAAAATTATCCATAGAGACCAAAACCGTATTTTGAACCAGGCTGTAAACATGTTCAATTTTGCTGTGAAATTGAGCTTTTTAACATGGGGGTCAATGGGGATTGACTCCTTTCTGCAGTCAGCCTCAAGTGGCCATTCGAAGAACTGCAGCTTTTGGCACTTCCGTATTTGCCTCACTTTTCAGACCTGCAGGTTGCCGCTTGGTAAAAATTTGAACATGAAAAACTCTGCCTCCCTCCAAAGTCCCACCTTCTTCCCCCCGATTGCCAGACTTCTCCTACGTAAAAAAATATAACTAATAAGTTCGTCAGACTACAAAGGTAACTAAACGTTGCGAGGGAATTTTATTTTATACCACATATAGACTTGAATATTATTTAATTACTGTTGGTTAGTTTTCACTTACCGGTGCCTCTGAATCTGACTCCATTGACCCGTTTCACTCACGCTGCTCACTTCCTCACGCCGCACGCAATATTTTTTTCGTAGGAGAGTGAAACGGGTCAATGGAGTCAGATTCAGAGGCACCGGTAGTGAAAACTAACCAGCAGATATGACATAATATTCCATTCTATATGTGGTATAAAATAAAATGCCCTCGTAACGTTTAGTTAACTTTGTAGTCTGACAAACTACCATTAACGTTATTATCGTAATTATAGCATTTCAACACCCGTTTGTTCACAGTCAAATGCGTAGTTTTTTTTTTTTCTGCCAGAGAGGTGCTGACTCGCAAGCAGTGACAGTGGTAGGCAACTGGAAGGGGCGCTGCAACGGATGACAGACAGAAAGCTCGGCAAATCATTTTATTCGGACCGAAGAAAATGATTGGTCAGACTTTCATCAGAAATATATGAGAATTGAATATTGAAGAGTTTCAACACCTGGTGGATTTCTTTTACATTTTAGTGTGCCATATGCTTATTAGGAGCATTTTAAGATTACAAAAGAAAAGTGTAAAAATGCCAGAAAGGTAAGAATTGCTTTAAAGACACACTTTTTTAGGCTTGCTTTTGCTGATTTTACGGTTTAAATTCTTTTATTGTATGGGTGTGCTTGCATGTATGTCTCCTTTTGTTATCTTAATTCTTCCTATTTTGATGTTTAATTCCCTACTTTCCCCATTTTGTTTTATTGTATTTTTACCTGCTTGTGAAGCACTTTGTGCTGTATTGCTTGAAAGGTGCTATATAAATAAATTTATTATTATTATTATTATCCCGGTCTTCGGTCAGTTCCCTGAGACTTCCCGTCACCCTCATTACTGGGGACTCAATCGTACAGAACATTCAAACTAAGTCCACCATCACATACTGCTTCCCGGGTGCCAGAGTTTTAAACATTTTAAACCAGATTCCCAGCCTGTTGGATAAACATCCCCAAATTCGGAACATTGTTGTTCATGTTGGAACTAATGACACCTTGTACCAACAGTCCGAACTGCTGAAACGGGATTTTATCTCTTTGTTCAATAAGCTAAAGGTATGTGGAAAATGTGTTTTTATCTCTGGTCCTATCCCGACTTTAGGTCGTGGAATAGGACATTTTAGTAGAATTCTTAGTCTCCATTCATGGCTGCAGTCAGTTTGCACCTCTCATAGTATGTTTTTTATTGACAATTTTAATTTGTTTTGGGAACGTGCAGCTTTCTTCAGAAGAGACGGAATTCATCCCTCTCCGTTGGGTGCATGGAAGCTTGCCGATAACATTTTATTTACGATAGATACGTCACGCAAATGACTACGCCAGTCTACGCAGCAAAAAAACCCGAGGGTTACTCAGCTCCGGCACTCAGTTACAGGTTGACCTCGATGTAGTAACATTATCCTCTCTTGACTCTCCAAGCGATTTGAGTATTATTTCTCACAATGTAGCTGAATCACAAGCTAATTTAGTCAAGGATCTGAACTTTTTTTTATTGAACACAAGAAGCGTGAAGTCTGTCAATGAAAAACGTAACAAGTTGATTCAACTTCAAGGCTTAATATACGCTGGCATGCCTGATATCGTCGCTCTCATAGAAACTTGGTTGAACGACTCTGTCGAATCAAATGAAATTCTTCCCGAGGGTTATACCCCGTATCGCAGAGACAGAGGTAGAAAATGAGGTGGCGGAGTTTTTCTTGGTATTTGTAATAATATTATCTCCCGCCGTTGACCTGATTTTGAACCCAGTATTTGTGAGGTTATAATTTGGGAACTTGTGCCTAGTAAATCATTGAAAGTATGCATTATTTTGTGCTACAGACCTCCAGACAGTGATCCTGTATCTTTTTATGATTTTTTGTTTTTACTAAATGCAGTATTGAGTACAAAATTATATTCGCACTTGGCGATTTTAATCTCCCATATATACCCTGGTGGGACGAATCAGCAAACACTGGACACATGCTGTGTGACTTGGCTGACAGCTTTTTCCCAGCTTACCCAGATCATTGACCAACCTGCTCATTGCTGGATTTAGTTTTCACCAATACCCCTGAACGCTGCTCCGAGCCCAATGTAACATTTGGTCAATTTTCAAACTCGTGTCAACAGACTCCGCACATGCGTGAGAAACGTGTACAATTTTAAAAGAGCTGAATTTATCGGGCTACGATCTCACATGGATAAAGTGTCATTTCACTCTGCTCTTTTCCATCCTGATATTAATGTTAACTGGCAAAGTTGGCTTGATCTTATGCATTCATCTGTCAGTAAATTTATTCCCATCGCTGTAATTAAGGATGTAAATTCTCCTGCCTGGGTTGACAGTGAAGTGCGCCACCTGAGCAACAAAGTACAATCCACACGGAAACGAGCTAAAAAACGCAATACTGCAGCATTATGGGTGAAATTTCGTAAACTAAGGAATAAATTAAAAAATGTATGTACTTTCAAGTACAATCAGTATTTGGATGTTCTCAGTGATTTTCTTGCTAAAACACCAAAGCGTTTCTGGGGATTCTTCAAGAGTAAAACAAAGACAAAAAGTGTCCCCAGTTTTGTTGCTTATGGAGATAAAACTGCCTCCGATCCTAGCACAAAGGCTAGTCTGTTCAACGAGTATTTTCAATCCCTATTTACCCCTCAGCCTCTAGAACGAACATATCCGGATATAACCGTTTTTAAACATGCTCATTTGGGTGATTTAAGGATTACTGTCCATGATGTTGAATCAGTTTTGATTAACCTTGATACAAATAAAGCATGTGGGCCTGATGTGTTACCGGCTTGTATTTTAAAAGAATGTGCTCGTGAATTGGCTCCGTCACTTTGTAGTCTTTTTAACAAATCTCTTCAAACTGGAGAATTACCACTTGATTGGCAAAGAGCAAATGTTATTCCAGTCCATAAAAAATCTGACAAAGAAAATGTGAGTAATTATCGACCGGTATCGTTATTGTGCATTTGTAGCAAGGTGGTGGAAAGGTGTACACTTAATTTTGTCTATCCTTATGTAGTGCCTGTTTTCCATCACCTACACCATGGTTTTGTTAAGGGTCGGTCGACAACAACTCAGTTAATCCAGGTATTTCAAGAAGTTGGTAAATTCTTAGATCAGTCCGGACAAATTGATATCTTATATTTAGACTTTTCATCTGCTTTCGATTTCGCCCCCATGACTTACTATTACATAAACTCCAGACATATGGATTTCATGGCAATCTTTTAAAGTGGTTTTGTATTTATCCAATCGTAAACAAAGAGTTGCTGTCGATGGTGCCCTATCATCCTGGTCTCCCGTTAAATCAGGAGTTCCACAAGGATCAATTTTAGGTCCTTTGATGTTTCTGCTATGTATTAATGACATGCCAGACTGTGTAAGTCCTGAGACTAGGGTTTCCTTATTTGCGGATGATTCTAAATGCATAAGAGAAATCAGAAACACGCAAGACTGTTCACAGCTGCAGTGCGACCTAGAAAACATCTTGGATTGGAGCCATAGATAGATGGGACATGAGATTTAACGCTGGTAAATGTAAACTATTGAGCGTTACAAGGAAGCAAATTCCCATTCTTCTTCATTACACAATGAATGGTAATTTAATTGAAAAAGTTGACTGCATGCGTGATCTTGGGATTGTGGTGTCATCAAATTTATCATGGGATGCACATGCAAATATCTTGGTGAGTAAGGCAAATCGCATGCTTGGATTAATTCAAAGAACTTGCGGTCATTCGGGTTCAGTTCAAACAAAACGAAAACTGTATATTTCGCTTATAAGACCACTTTTAGAATACTCCACCCAATCTTGGGCCGTTTCATCAAAAAAAATCTCTCCTTCATGTTGAAGGTGTGCAACGGAGAGCCACTAAGTACATTCTTGGTTATAATGATTGTGTTGGAAGCAATTACAAAGCCCAACTAATGAAGCTTGATCTTTTACTGCTGGGCTAAAGACGTGATATATTTGATTGTGTATTCTTGTGCAAATGCTTGAAGGGGGAATATGACATCAACTATAACCATTTTGTTTTATTTCAAAATGAGGATACATTTTTAATGAAAATTGCAAAATTTAGGACTGAAACTTTTCGCCATTCTTATTTTAACTGATTATTTTATTTGTGGAATGCCAGTCGCCTCTATCAAATTTCTGATACTACAGCTGCTTTTTAATTGAAGATATTTCATTTTTATACAGAAAAGTTTAACAACTATTTTTCTTCTGATGATTCCTGTACATGGGTTGCCAAATGTCATTGTTCACGTTGCCGTCTGTCCCTCTGATGTTACTTACACTTGCTAGTATACTGTCTTATTTTATTAGTACTATTTTTTTTCTTTGTTCAATTGTCTGTACATGTTGTGGGATGATTGCCTCACAATAGGTGCCCTGTACACCTGTGTGATCATTTCCTGACTTCCGTCAAAGCTTAATAAATAAATAAATAAATAGAGCTCATGTTGTTTTTACATATTTTGAATAATTCAACACAGTTTTTCACAAAGTGGCAAGCCTCAAGCTCTCTTTGCTTGTAAACGACTGAGTCTTTTACAGGCCATTTTATATCCAAGCATATTAGCTTCACCTATTAACCTTTTAGTTAAGGATAGTGATCATGCAAATTTATTTATCATCACATAGGTGTTTGGCTCCTTTTTAAATCATAATGATAACTGAAATCACCCAAATGGCCATGATCATAAGTTAACATACCCTTGAATGTTTGACCTTGTCATATAGACACAAGGGGCTCTTATTTCTTCAGCGCAGGGTAGCGTAGTGTAGCCCACGCAGTGGTAATTTAAGTCCGGTGCAGCGCAATGGTAATTTCGGTGCAACAGCAGCCACTTTGGCAATTTGGTAGACAGATAGCGCCGAGATGGGTGTGGCGGCGTAGTAAGGTGTCACGTATTTATCAAACAGTGACAATTTAAGTGGATCAAGGCTCCGCCGAAATTGGGCGAGAGAGCTCGCCAGCTCCAACCTGGTTTACTTTTCGGTGCAGTGGTAATTTGGCTGACCGGGCGCACAGTCAAGACTGCGCCACCGAAACCTCACAGGCAGGTTTTCAGAATGTCAGGCACATTTCAATGCAATAAATAATTACAGCAACCACAATTTAATGTAACTATCTGAATCAGGACATAAATTATAGTATCTTTATCGATTGTCCTGATGTCAGATTAAAAAGGCGGTTGTCACAGCGTGATTTTTTCGACCTGGCTTAATCAACGCAGCTGAATCTGTGATGGAAACTAACGACTTCACATCTTTCTCAGCCAACCACAAACTGCCTCGGCATCAGGCAGTGCGTGCGTATGTATATATGTATATATGTATATATATATATATATATATATATATAACGTTCTATGCTCAGTAAAGCCGCTTGCACACTGGTGACGACTGATTACAGTCAAAAGTCAATGCAAAGACACGAATACACGTGGGTATTCGCGTCTTTGCATTGATTTTTGCGATAATACGCAGTGTTCACGTGTCCGAAAGTCGGACAGCGTTTTAATATATCTCCGTGTCCAACAGTCGGATGGTTTCAATATAACTCCGTGTCCGACAGTCGATTATTGTTTTTAATTTTTCAAATCTACTGAAGCGTGAATGTTTTGGTAAGAGGGCTCAGTTCTTCAAGATGAGTACCGAGAATTTCAATCATTGTTTCTGTTTAGGCAAAAACGGGCGGCAGTTTTCCAGTGCATTTTACGGCAGTCCCCATTTCAAGCCCTGCCCTAAACCAACTGTAACCCTAACCCTAACCCCTAACCCTTCCCCCAACCCTAAACCCTAACCCTAACCCCTAACCATAATCCCGAATCCTTATCCTAATCCCTTGAAATAGACTGCCATACCAATAAAAACTGCCGTGTCTCTAGACACTGCGTTCTGTTTAAGCTCTGCTCAATAAAGTGAGTCAACATTGGCGCGGGACTTTGTGCATTTATGACGAGTTTAGCGACTGTCAGACAGAGATCCTAAAATACTCTGTGTCCGAAAGTCATAAAAGTTCTAATTTTCGAGTATTCCAGGAATTATTAGACGTACAAAATTGGCCATGTTTATGTTCCACCTTCACAAAATGCAAATTGATAGCTATTGACTTTTCTTGGTCTTTTTTTCTTCCGTTGAAGATTTGACAACAGTCTTTATTCGGTCTCTCGTTTGAAAATTAATCAGATGGGTCGAACAGATTCACGCTTTATTTCCACACCAGAAATAAAATAGTGCTTGTAGTCAGTGACCAAATAAATTCCATGACCATTGACATTGTGAATTAAATATATGCACGATCAAGACTGTCCGGTTTTAAATGCAAAATACTCCATGTCAGGCAGCCAGCGAAAAGTAAAAGTATTGAATGAGAACAGATTTATAATGAAATAAAGAATAAAAATATATCACCAACAAACAGAACATCCAAAAAAGATGGCCCGCAAATAAATAAATTGCAGTGTTCATTGGATGTTCTGTTTGTTGTTAAAATGTTTCTTTTTATTCTTTATTTCGTTATCAATCTGTTCTAATTGTACTCTTTTTTTTGGCCGTCAGACACGGAGTATTTTGCATTTAATGTCCGACAGGCATTGTACATTGTCCCGTGCCAATGTCGACTCACTTTATTGAGCAGAGCTTAAACAGAAACGTTGATTGAAATTCTTGGTACTCATCTTGAAGAACTGAGGCCTCTTATCAAAGCATTCACGTTTAATATCTAAAAGATTCAGTAGATTTGAAGAAATTAAAAACAATAATCGACTGTCGGACACGGAGTTATATTGAAACCATCCGACTGTCGGACACGGAGATATATTAAAACACTGTCCGACTTTTTTTGCGTTCAACGCAATCTGTCGTCTGAAAAAATCTTTCCAGTGTGCAAGCGGCTTAATACTACTATTATTGTCACTTAGGTTTTATCGCTTTTTAGTGGGCGAAAGGAATACAGCCTGATTGCTATGATCTCGATTGAGTTAAGATCACATATTGAAAATAAATGTAACGATCTTGCATTGTTGTCCATGCATGTTAATCCCAAAATTTTAAGCCGCAACAGGGTGTAATAATAGGAACACGCTATCCATCGTTTCTCTTCCCAATGATGCAGGCAGAAGAAATAAATGAGCAACCGTCGTATTTCATTCCAACTTCATAAGTTTGAATGATCTGACGTAGTTTCGTTTCGAAATTCCATTCAAGTTCGCTAATGGTACTAATTGGCGAATGCCCTAGCTAGCCAGCTTGTGCAGAAAACATGCCTGAAGCAGCAAAGTAAAATGTAATATTAACGCATCATTCAGATATAGGACAGAGGCTTCTTTATTTCAACACTTTAAAGGTGAGGAGAGGAGCTCATTTGATTGGTGAAGATTTGACTCGGCTGTGTTCAACCCACTTACGCCTTCTCTCCTCCCTCTTTGCCACTTGCGCCGGCAGGAGGGACAGAGGCGGGACAGAGAAGTACTTGCGCCGGGCTACACCGGGCACGAAATGGCAAAATACGCCTGGATACACCTCGTTGGCGCGGCGCTCCCCCCATTTGCCGCGCCTGCGCCTGGTCTACGAATTTAGAGCCCAAGGTGACACACTCAGGTTTAAATGGCTATTAAGCGTTCCACACCTGTGGCTTTTTAAATTGTAACTGTTGTCTGTTAATGGTTATTCATTCTGTGACCTCCTGAATGGATGCACTGATCTGGCTAGACACTGAGCCATGGTGAGCAGAAAAGAACTGTCAAAACTTTTTAAAGATGAGAAAGGACAAAAAAAATATTCAAAGACTTGAAAATGCCAGTCAGTACTGTTCAGTCCGTGATTAAGAGGTGTAAAATTAGGGGATATGTTGACACCAAGCCAAGGTCAGGTAAACCAAGAAAGATTTCAGCCCAAACTGCCAGGAGAATTGATCAGGACACAAAGAAAAATCCAAAAGCTACCTCAAGAGAAATACAGAATTCTCTGGAAAAAAATGGTGTGGTCATTTCAAAAAGCATAATGAGGTACTCAGACAACAATGAGCTGCACGATCGAGTTGCCAGAAGGAAGCCATTATTGCACAAATCCCACAAACGAGCCCAACTAAAATATGCCAGACAACACTTTGACACACCTCACAACTTCTGAATACTGTCATTGGGAGTGACAAGACCAAAATATAACTTTATGGTCACAACCATAAGCGCTGTGTTTGGAGAGCAGTCAACACCATTCCCTCTGTAGAGCATGGTGGCAGCTCTCTAATGTTTTGGGGGTGTGTGAGCTCTAAAGGCACAAGGAATCTTGTGATAATTGATGGCAGGATGAATGCAGCATGCTATCAGAAAATACTGGCAGACAATTTGCATTCTTCAGCATGAAAGCTGCGGATGGGAAGCACTTGGACTTTGATCCAAAGCACAGGGCCAAGTTGTCCCTCCAATGGTTACAGAAGAGAAAGATGAAGGTTCTAGAGTGGCCATAACAGTCTCCTGACCTCAATATCATCAAGCCGCTTTGGGGACATCTCAAACGTGCAGTTCATGCTAGATAACCAAAGAATTTGCAAGAGCTGGAGGCATTGTGCAAGGAAGAAAGGGCAGCTGTAACACCCAAGAGAATCAGGGGCCTCATTGACAACTATCACCAAAGACTGCATGCTGTTATTGATGCTGAAGGGGGCAATACACAGTACAGTATTAAGAACTAAAGGTATGCACATTTTTGAACAAGGTTCGTTTCATTTTTTCCCCTTGTTGCCATGTTTTATTTGATGATTGTGCCATTCTACATGACCTACAGTTGAATATGAATCCAGTAAGAAATTAAAAGAGATGCGTTTTGCCAGGCCATTAATGTTTTCATAACAAAATATTATCTTTTTTACAAATTCAGCTTGGGTATTCAAACTTTAGTGCACAGCTGTATGTGCATAAACAAATCACTTCTTATTTTTTTATTTACAGTTTCCACTCTATCCATCTTTTTTGGAAATGGAGCTGTAGTAGTACTAATAGCAGTAGCAGTTTTATCTGGACCACAGAATAGTGAGTATTATTACCAGAGCACATAATTGGCATAACGAGGAGTGCAAGTACACTATACAGATAAGCGCAAACAGGACATTAGGAACAAAACAGAAATGGAACAGAGAATGAAGCTGAAAAGCAGAGCTCTTTATGAGAGAAGTTCACAAACTCTAGCTTGTGCTTTGTGTTTTGTGTGTCTGAGAAATCTAAGGGCTTAATTACAAGTCCACAGCTTTTGAAATGAGTGGGCAAGTAGTTTATATACCTTCTGCAAAAATACATCCTCTGGTGAATGCTAAAACAGATTGCAATCAGTATTTCTATGCCAAGATTTATTATAGTCGGCTTTGAAATGGTGGCTGTTATTGACAGCCACAAGTATTTTGCAACATAATTTAGGTTTGGAGACCCTAATGGTGGCCATTACTCTTTGTTCTCTTTTTACTCCTACAATTTCAGTTTTTTGTTTTGAATTGATTAATGCATTTATGTTCAAACTGTTCTTTTTCCCACTATACAAATGGTCACTGTCATGTTCCCTTGCAGCCGAATTGAATGTTTAAGAATGATGAGTTAAGTCTTTTTTTTTTTTTTCAAAATGTGGGTTTAATGAGAATGGATGGTTGATTGTTATTCGGGGTGCTAAATTGATGAAAGGGGATTTGTCTCAGACAGCCTTCAATTTTTAGCTTACCGGCCCTATGGGCCGATAAGCTATTGTCGTGGTGTGGCGTCCGTCGTCCGTCGTCCAGAACATTTTTTATCTTTTTTTCGGCCTGATGAATTTTCGTGTAAATTTGCAATTACATACTACTAGACCATATCTCCAGACATTTTTTTCTCGGATTTTTGATTGAATCATTTTTGTCCGTTTTACGGGCCCTTGAATTTTTGGCTCCAATGTTAAAGATAGGACTGAGAAATTTTAAAAAATTATTTCTCAAAAACTGGGTGATACATTTTTTTCTAAATCAGGCAATCAACTTACCTTGTTACCGTCAATGTACAGTGCGAGCACCATTTTGATTGAATCGACGGAAATGGGTCTATTGGGGGCGCTGTACTTTATGAAAATGCAAGATGGCCTGTGGAGGCCAAATGGTTGCAAATAGAGATTAAGTTTGTATTATCGACATATAGGAAATCATATCTTGGCAATATTAAATTTGACCACAGATGACTTTGAAAGGTCAAACTCGAGGTCAGGGAAATGTTAAAAGACATGACTTGAAATTTCAAAAAATTACTTCTCAAAAACTGTCTGATAACTTTTTTTCTAAATCTGGCAATCAACTCACTTTACGTACATTTTGATTGAATCGACGGAAGTGGGTCTAGTGGGGGCGCTGTACTTTAACATGGGGTCTTATGGAGAATGGGCCAAATCGCCTGTGGAAGCTAAATGGTTGCAGATAGAGATTAAGTTTGTATTACTGACATATAGGAAGTAATATATGACCTATATTTTGGCTGTGTTAAAGTTGACCTCAGATGATCTTGAAAGGTCAAACTTGAGGTCAAGCAAAATGTTACAATTTTCAAAGGTTTCTAGGCTTGAAAATATTGAAGATAGGGAACATATGTGCCTTGAACACTTATAGGAAGTCATGTATGAACTTTCATTTGGTGGCCTTGAACTTGACCTTCGGCGACCTTCGATGGTCAAACTTCACATAGTGAAATTTCAATGACTTCTATCACCAAAACTATTTCAGATAGAGCTTAGGTTTGTATTGCGGGCATATAGGAAGTCATGTATGAAGTTTCATTTGGTGACATTGAACTTGACCTTCAGTGACCTTCAACGGCCAAACTATACAGTGAAATTTCAATGACTTATATCAGCAAAATCATTACAGATTGAGTGTAGGTTTGTATTGGAGAGGTATAGGAAGTCATGTATGAACTTTCATTTGGTGACCTTCATATTGACCTTCGAAGGTCTAACTTGACCTAGAGAAAATTCAATGACTTCTATCACTGAAAAGGTCAGATGGAGCCAAGGTTTGTGTTACTGACATAGGAAGTCACATATGAACTTTCATTTGGTGACGTTCAGCTTGACTGTTGGTGACCTTTGAAGGTCAAACTTGACATAAAACAATTACAATGACTTTTATTGCCAAAACGGTCACAGATGGAGTCTAGGTTTGTATTAGACACATTTAGGAAGACATTTAGGAAAATACATATTGACATATTTCAATGACTTGTATCACCACAACTGCTTCAGAGCTTAGGATTGTATTACAGAAGGTCTTATAAATGTATGTGAACTTTTATTTAGTGACCTTGACATTGATTTTCATTGATTCAAATGTCAAACTTCACATGAAATTTTCATAACTTGTATCATCACTATAAGATTACTTGCCAGTAAGCTACAGGACCCTTGGTCCTATTTTTATTTTTTCTGTTACTCAAAAAATTTCAAATCATCAGTGAACAAGAGTGATCAGAGGCTGCTGTTTTGTCACTTGTCATTTAAAACATGACACGAATCAAATGCTGTGTTCAACTACAAATAATGCAGTGACTACACAAGAACAATCACGTGTCGTAATTCGTTGAGTCTTATCGTTAGCTTGCTGGTTTAGCAAACTGTCAATAAAAAGTGAGAACAAGCAGCATATGGTCGTAGATTGTCCAAGGGATGCAGCAGAATTCCCTTTATTTAATGGAAATTCCTGGCTTTTAACCAAAATGTCAACACACAAATCAAACAAACTCAGTTAATCCCAGCCATAAGCTTTATTATATTAAGGATAACTAGCTTACTAGCTTAGTGATAACTGACTCATTTTGAGGGGTTCCTGTGTATTTTGGTCAGTCCATTTTCCATTCTCAAATCAGAAGTCAAAGTGGTTTAAATGGTCATTCAATTTTCATTCCAAAATCTGGAGATGGAAAAGGGAAATACAAAGTATCTTCTTGGTCAGAAATGGCACACGCTATAATATTTAAAAACTTTTGAAAATTAGAAAAAGAACAGAAAAGAAATCACCTGTAAAAAGAAATTGAATAAGGGCAGATTTTTTTTTTCCATTATCCATTTTCATTGTTTCTGAAAGCGAAATCGACAGCCGGCAGGTGATCTTCTGGCCTGAAAACTGTTAGTACTTTTGCGTGACTGTGCATTTTCTATCAGCAGTTTTAAGAGTTTTATTGGGAAAGGCTCCACCTGAGATATACGCGCACCGGAGACTTTACTGAAAGAATGGGTTGATATCCCACCAAATGCATTACGGAAATCAAACTAAAGATTGTGAAGGCAAAGGGTGGGCCTACTATTGATACTAAATATCACCTTATGCAAGGGTTTCTGACATTCTGCACACCATTGGTTGGTGGTTGGTTGATGATTTCCTTTTATTGTTGTTGGTATAAAATCCGTTGTATATTATGTAGTGTTTTTATGTGGAGTAATTTGAACATATTAATTCATTTGGTGTAGTCGGGTAAATATTCAAACGCGATGCCTTTAGTGAAATAAGCTTCATTAATGGATGCGTAAATTCCACCATGGAAGTTATAATGTTAGCTAAGATAGAATTCACGCCAGTGTAGCACGATATAAAATGGTATAAATAGCCTGCCAATATGTTTTATGGGAGATCGTGATTTATTTATTTGCATTCTTATTATTCGTATTATCGTGTTGGTATCGCATAATAAAAGCAACCCTTATCGCCATAAATGCTAAATCGGATGGCCGGAAAGCGCGTGCATGAGTGGGGAAGTGGAATTTTGGTAGGGGGTGGAAATGGCGACAACACAAGGGAACCAGCCAATATACAGTGGTGTGCAAAATGTCAGAAACCCTTGCGTAAGGTGATAGTTAGTATCAATAGTCAGCCCACCTTTTGCCTTCAAAATCTTTAGTTTGATTTCTGTACTGTCTGGTGGGATATTAACCCATTCTTTAAGGACAGTCACTGGTGTTGTGCCATCTCGAGATCTCGGCAATGGACTCATGGCGCCACCTGCAGTTGAGCAGGGCGAATAACTTTATTAGGACACAATCCTTCATAACAAATTTATACGCAATCCTTCGGACATTTGTGAGAAAATCGGCACCACCATATCACCGATAGAAACATGCCAAAAGTCACGTGATGTTTTTTGTACTTGTAGGAAAAATTTTCTCATATGAATTGAAGCGCCGTTTATTTATGATAGGTACATTTTGTATCTGTAAAACAGAATATATTTGTTAATGGTGTTTTGTATTTGCAAACCACACTGTTTGTTTGCAAATTGTTTTGTATTTGCAAATCACACTTTGTACGTGAAACATTTTTATATTTGCAAACCACGATGTGTTTGTTTGCAAATTGTTTTTGTATTTGCAATCCACACTTTGTATGGGAGTCATTTTTTTATATTTGCAAATTGTTTGCAAATTGTTTTTGTATTTGCAAACCACACTTTGTCTGTACGTGAATCAGTTTTTTATTTGCAAATCACACTGTGTTCGTTAGTGAATCATAGTGCATTTGTAAAACATGTTCTGTTTGTATATTTGGTTTCGGCAGTAATTTAACTCTATAGTAGTAGCTAACTACGTCAGCAACTTACATAGTCAGACCATTTAAAATCAATGATTCCAACTATGTAAGTTAGCACCTGTGCTTTTGGGAAACGTTCCCCAGAATGCTACTGTGTGGAAAGGTCCCACTATAAGGTCTGCTAATCAAATTTTTCTCAAAGCACATTTAGACAGCTGAGCAATATAGCAATTGACTGTGGTTACTAACCAAATTTGCCACCAAATGGGGCTCCTAAATTAAAAAACGGATGAAGGAACCATAGAGGAGGACATAAAAGAATCCAATCGAGAAATAGGATCTTTCTTTGAAATCTCAAGCTACAAGTGACGCAAGTTCTCTGATTATCCTGTTACTTATTGGATCAATTCTTAGTAACCCAGACGTAAAATACAAAATTTTATAGGCAATAGAGAAGCACTTTGTTAGCCTACAAGTACTGTAAAATTTATCCATCTCACGTCCACAATCTTGGATTTGACAATCAATAAAAATTTACGGCAGTCTAGGCCAGTCTGCTTTAAACTTGGCAATCTAAATCTACTGTATTTCTGATCAGTTCTTATGAAATTCACAGGAAATGTTGGCATATCTACAAATTGCAGAGGTTAAGGCTATGTCATTCTGTATTTGTTGGTGGTTGGTGTGGACTCTTTATACCAGTAGAGTCGCCTTCGCTCGCCGTGGCATGATCATCACTCTCAGCGTAGGGTTCAAATTGGTATGGTCTACTTCCCAATATTTTTGGTAAGCGGCATATCATTGCTTCTGGAGTCGTAAGAGTCAGAGGTGAAGCTTGAATCTCCCAATGTTTTTGTATCCATGTCTATGCGTGCTTGTCAAATAGTTTGCCTACAATGGCATCAGAGCTGAGAAGATGAAGTTCAATGTTTTCAACATCAAACATCAACATCACTTTTCTGATGGCTTAAAATTTCTTTTTTTGTACTTAGTGTATATCATAATGATATCTTACTACGTTGTAGAAAATTCCCTTTTGGGAATACCTTGAAGTCATTTGAAGTACTGCCCCTTGACTTTGTGGATTCTGATTGAAATGGTTTGCACCACGTAGTTCGTGTTATGATATACAGTATAGATCTCCTGGTCCATACCATGAATTCCTATCTGAGTTTTCAGAATTTCTGGCTGACCATAAACTCATTACAGACAAAATTATTGCAAAGGATGATTTCAAAATACATGTTGATCTTCACTCTCACTGACTCAATTGGTTTCATTCAAAATGTTCATGAACACACACACACACACACACACACATTACCACCATCATATGCCTTATCTCGTCTTGTCTTGGGGCATAAATATTGAGAATATAGTGGTTCTGCCACACACTCCAGTACTGTCTGACCGTTTCCTCATTAACGTTGAAACTTTAGTGCTCATCAGGTCCTATCTATTCCTATAAACATAGTTTGTCTGACATTGCAGTATGGGACTTCATGAAGACCTTACCATTTACACAGTTATATGACCGCACCTTATTGAGCCCTGTTGCTGTTGGCTCCAGATGACATCACCTGCATAAACAACGCATCATCATCACACAACAAAGGTGTGAGGATTTCCTGCCCCCAATCAGATTATACTAAAAGAAGAGCATCCATTGTCTCTTTCTCTTTTTCCCCACTCTGTGCCTTATTTGTTTTGCTCCTTCGGCCAGGACACACCAAACATAAGGAAGTTGCTTGCATTAGGAACTCGCATAGTTCATGTGGCCTAATTACCTCCAGAGTGCTCATAACTAAAGAGCTCATGAAAAATTCAAGACAGCAAGTCTTATTTAACTAGCTACTTTCACAAGGCGCTGCAGCTTGTTAATCACGGAGACACTCTGCGAAATAACTTTTCTGAATAGAAAAGGACATTACTTTTAGCCATCGATACAACGGAGTGGCATTGCTACTCTATGTGGACACAGGACCACAGATCTATGCACGGGACCTCCACGCCAGGACTGCATTGTTGAATGGATCATGAGAGCCAATCGAAGCTTAAACGTTCCAGGTGGTAGTATAGTTTAGCTTTGTTTTCATTTAGACTGTATTGCATTTTGGGTTGCCCTCCACTGATGTGATCGAACAGTCACTGTTGTGCTCCTTTTTATATTTAAATGAGCTTATTAGCCAGCAGGAAACAAAGAGATTTTATGAAAGTTATCTGCATTACTTTTCAGTGCGCTCTTTGCTAAAGCACCTTTATTATTTCATTTGTGGCTCATCATCATAGCAGTATGATTAGGACCGGTCCTGCAGTGGGTTGCCCGATGACTTTGGATCTCAGGATTAACGAGAGAGATTCTTCAACGAACATTCTCTCGTAACATGGGATTCCCAAACACAATCGTGAGACAGAGCCCTAAGAGGAACTTTGCAAAGAGCTTCTTTGCCGAGCGCATCCTCGCTAAAGCATTAGTTGCTGATTAAGTGACGCTGTGAGGTATGTGTCACTCGTTTTAATCAATCAACACTGAAATACAATATTTAGAAGACGCTGTGTTATCACCATACTGTGACTAAATTGATTCAGAGGTTCTTTTTAATTAAATAAGCCTTCCAAAATATTACAACGAAAAATTAAAGGAATAAAAAATAATGAAGAAAAGGCTAAATTATGAAGTAAAACTACCTTCACCATGTCTTCTCATTTCATTGTTATTCAATCAGAGCCTTATTACTCCAATAAATTAGCATGCGTCAATGTAGTGTCTGAAAATTGGTCATGGAGGGGAAAGGCCATGACTGAATGCAGGAGTGGTGGTGTTTCGGCTTTATTTATAAGATTATACAGGTGCAGCCATTTTTATCATTAATAAAAAGTTATTACATGATCATTTTCTAATCATTGTAAGTTGATTGGATTAAATATTATCAAATTATCAATGTGATATTATCATGTTCAAATTAATATAATACTTAGTCATTCCGAATCAGTGCATTAAATACAAATGTTTACTCATTAAATAAGCACTGTATTCGACAGTGCATGCCTATTGTGTGCTCTGTAATAACGGATGTCTGCGAGTGGGATCTTAATTTGGTTCTTTGCTGTGAACGAGTGTTCTGGATCTCTCGTTAGTTAAAAGGGAACTAAAGAGACTTTTTTTTGCAAACTTATTTGGGAAACCCACGCTATTTTAAGAACGATCATAAAAGTCTTTTAAAGAGGTTCTTAGCATTTAGATGTTTTCGGGAAACCCACCTCTGATCATTAGCAAGCAAAATTATGCACAATCTAGAAAGCAGTATATTTAAATTATATTTATTTATTCAGATTTCTAGACAGAAGTGCTGCGCATGCCCACAACGAGTGGATGCTGTCTCTTTTCAGAAGCCCAGGCAACCCCCAAAAACTATGACAATAATCAAAGTTGCCAAGGCTATTTTTCATTCTGACAGCTAGCAATTCAGTGATGCTAATCTGCTGCAAATTACTTCTTCGTGCCGATTGGATATTGTACCAGAACATATTGCAGTGTTCAACATCTGCTGTGCTAGAGCACACATTGCTTTAAAGTTATTTTTAGTGACCTCCAATTGGTGTGACCGGACATGATCCGAGCTGATTTGAATATCTGTCTTGGGATATCTATGATTAGCATTGACCAGCACTTTCAAATTTGCGTTGATGTCATTTGCTCGAACCCCAGCGATACAATTTACTTTGACCACTGGTGTCACCAGTTTCATGTTTCTTAAAGTGGAGTCGCCAATCACCAGAGCTTTTTCAACAGGAAACTCAGTTGGTGAATCACGGAGGGGAGAATACCTGTTGGAAACATGAATTGCGATGGTCAACCAGGGGCTTGGAGGCAAGACTGCTTTTTAGTTGAACCATGACCCAACGGCCCTGGTCTCCTCACTGGCGGAGGTGAGCTAGGGTAAAGGCTAGCTGACACACTCACAACTGCTGTAGGTGACTCAGAATGCATATTGCGAATGCTTGTCCCTTGATTGTTAGACTTGCCAATCTTTGCCTCTAGTTCATTGATCTTCTACATCAGTCCAGTGACTAATTTACATTTATCACATATATCATTACTGTTAAACAAGGCGAGGGAGTAACTGTACATTTGACATCTGAGCAAAGGACAGAGGGTGAGGGACACAGGTAGGCTAGACGAGTAGGCTTCATAAACTTGCTTTGAACTGCCATCAGTAGGGAGAAGAACAATGATTTCTAAATTCGCTGAAAATAAAATGGTATTATCATATTAAATGATTGAGCAGAGAATTACTGAGCAGATTAGCCAAGTTAATAAGGTAGAGAATATGCCGAGGCACACAGGCAAAAACACTGACTCAGGACGCGGAAGTGACGCAATACACTTAACATATTCTCCAGAAAAACCTCCCAGTGGAGGGGGAGAGGAAGTGTTAAAAGGAAGATTAGTGTATAGGAAAGCATGAACACCACTTTGTGAATATCATTTTGGGAATATTGATCATCATTTTCATAAATGATCACTGCACATTTTTTCCATGTGATTTGCTTTTATTTATTTATTTCAAATCACAACCGTACAGTATAAATAAAATGACCACTGTGGGACTTTAATATTAGCTCTGCTCTGGTTTTATAGCAGCTTGTAAATGCAAAATGAACTCTCAGTGCCTATTATACTAGAAATGTTCCTGACCTAATTACTTATGTATTTCTGGGTGATAATGTTTATGACTTTGGTGGAATTTTTCATGGTGTAGAAGTACTGTATATCTACTTACTTGGTGGGCTAAAGAAGTACTGCTTTGTACTTTTCCTTGAGAACAGTGAATCCACAGAGTAAAATGATTATCATTATTCTATTACACATGTGACCTTTTTTATAACACATCCAAAAATTCTCTTCTCGTATTTCTCAAAGGCCTAATGTGCCTCTGAGACCCTCACTGGCTTTCTCCTTCCTTCAACCTTGTCCCCGTGGGAGGCAGGAACGTGTTACACTTAAAAATCGCACCTTCCGATTGTATTGTTTTATTTATTTATTCACCTTGTTAGTGTTTATTTTATGTTTTGTTTTATTTTGCGCTTTGCACACAAATCTGAGGAGTGGAGGCAGGGAGGACATTGAGGACCTTATTGATAGTGACAATAGTGATATTCCTTTTCCTGCATTGGCATTAAAGCATTCAGGCCTTACCCTGTTCCAAGCTCCAGTCAATGGTGGGAATCTAGGAGTCTGACCCACATCTTCAAAGCCTCGGGGTGCCTGGCAAAGTCTGTAATTTGTTTGGCCTAGGGCTCCGAAAACACAGGCGGCTACTGTGGACTGCAACAAGGAGATGTTTCATGGAGATTGCAAAAGATCTCGTGTCTTGTTTTTATGTCTTTGCTCCTTTTGGGGCAACTTAAATAGAAATGACCCAATCCCACAGTATCCGGGGCCATGTGACTGTGGGAACACCAATACCCAAGCCTTAGTCTGTCTGTGTCTCATCAGTCTAACCCTCCTGTTATGTACCAAAAAAATATTTTCATCTCCTTAATTCCATTCAGTAGCTGCAAGTCATAATTTATTTTAAGGCTATTCTAAATAGTTTGTTTAAAGTTTTTGAAAACGTACCCAGAAAACAGAGGACTAGTTCTGTTCATCCAACACATTGCACTGAATATTGACACTGCGCCTGAACGGAAGACCAGAACAATCCTCCTCATATGGTGTCAGGGCTGACACAACGTAATATGCGCAAGACCACACAGCTTCATTTTTCAGGTTATTGAAGTCATTTCATAACATTTATTTCTTTATACCGAAGACTTGTGAGTTATTTATTTTGTTGTCTTCCTGTCTTGTGGCAAGTTGGGCAGTAGTTTGATCATAGTAATACAGAGAAATCCTAGTTTCATTTTCCAGTAGCTAAAAAAATCAAAAGAGGTAAGGATGGTACATACAGATTCTCTATGATTGGAAGATAAAGATTCTATGATGAAAGCAAGTTTTCTATGGCCTTGTAGTCCCCAGAGAAGTTAGCATCAGGTTTAGCATTTCACTATCTTGTAATCACAAAATAACTGATTTCTGGGTCTTGGCTTTGCCATCAAAGCTAAACAAAGACTAAGGAATGTGATTAATACAGCCAACAGCAGACAGACAAGCTGCCATCTGACTAATGATTTCTTCCAGCTGAAAGGAGCTGACAGCCCTGTGAGCTCAAATGCACATTTAGCATGGGTGTATTATACAGCTCTATTATATAAGAAAGTTTCAAGGTCAAAGTGCAGGGACACACGTTCCACCGGAGATCCAGAAACATGACTCACCATGACTGAAGGGTCTCGTGCCCTCTTCTCTGCCCACAAAGCCTCTGCCTTGGCATCCCAAGCTTGAGTCACGGGAGCAGATATGCTCAATTTCTGCATTTTTTGGAAGAGAATAGAGTCATTTATCTTGATGAGGTTGCTGATGTGACAGGGTAATATCACTGTCCTGTTTTTTTCCATTTTCATTTTTTTTCCCACAGACTGGCCATACCACAATAACTCTAGGCAATGACGCCACTGTCCCAGACAGCGAGAGGGGGAGAGGAGACTTGTGATAGGCAATAAGGGTTTTTAATCATACTTACTATTTCAAATGCTGAAGTCTGGAGCTCACCATTTTTTATTCCATTCAGTTTGGATGTTGAGCATGGAGTACAGTACAAAGATTTGTTTGCATTATTGGAAACCTGTGTCATATTTAAGTGTGCTTTAGAGAGTAATTAAAGTATTGATGCAACACTGAAGTTAATTCATGCTCAAACTGTCTTCAGACAAATTAATGTGGCCTTCAAACCTTGCAGGTTCTAATTTGACAATCTAAACGCCAACGGGAAATGCCAGCGTTAAGAGTATCGCAGATCAGAGCTGTGTTTCAGGCCATTCCAGGAAATTTTATTACAGGAGGCGACAGTGTAACTGTGGCACTGTTGTCAAAAAGTTCTGTATAAGATGAATGATTCACTAGTGGGTGTCGTGGGAGTTTGGTGTCCATGAGGGCCAATCAGATTAGCTGCAGTCATTCCCTTTGAAACCAATATGTTAACAGTGAGCTGGTAATTTTGTCAGGTAAAGGATTAGTACCTAGCTTGTGTTACTGCCAGTTCCTTTCGTCCTCTCCTATTTAGTGAGTGGTTCAATGATGTTAGATGAAGAGGACAGCAAGAATGCGCTTCAAGCAGGCAGGAGACCAGATCCACCGGAGGGGGGTAACCAACAGTGAGCCCCTCACATCAGCAGTGGACATTACTGTCTCTACCTTTCCCTTGCAGAGGGTGGTGGGGTTAGGAGGGTAAGAGGTCAGCTCATCTGGTAATGCGTTTAGTTTGAGAAAATATTATACCAAACGGCTCTAATAGTATTAAAACAAGGACAAGACTGAAGTTAATTATTTGTATTTCCCTTCACATTCTTTTCCCATTAGACTACACCACCATTTTGTCGGCATAGTTTATTGGGAACATAACAAAAGTGAATTTTAAACAGAAAGAAAAAAAAAAGAAAAATATTTCTTCATATGTAAATTGTTCTGCTGACTGGGATTTAGTCACATTTGAAGTACCATGGAGTGACAACTTTTGTGATAAAAAGTGGTATTGGACTGTCAAAATTCAACCGAGGTCTTTGACACAAAAATTAAGTAGCACCAGCTGTATTTAAAGACACACCCCCTAAATGCGCTGTTCAACCCACTGTGACATAAATGCTTTTATTGATTAGTATGGAAGTACTAAATTGGCCAATGCCAATAAACACGCCTTTTGCGACAGAAAAAATTTTAAACGTTACCAACGTTTAAAACAGAGACCTGTGTCGAACATTCATACAATATATGCTCACTTTAGGCAAACAGAGACTTTCAAAATGAATGGCTTGAGTGTGATCATTGAATTTTTAAAATTAATCCAGAGTGAAAGAATTTATATTGTGTAGAATGAGTATCTTGTCATAGTGTTGAGGGAGGCGGGAATTTTGTCCCATGACTGGTGATAAAAGCATCAGAAAACAAACTAACAAAAAAAACATACACTATACAGGAAAATACTGGAGAAAGTGGAAGTATTCACAGAAAAAATTCCACAGCTGGATAGGATTCAAACTGCACAGGTTCAACATCTTGACAGATGACTCATCAAACATGCTTTTGACAGTGCCCTGTAACTAAGTTACAGTAATGGGAAACACCTGACTTTGTTATTACACAACCTCAACGGTGTTGTGTGCTGTGAGAGTTTTTTTTTTTTTTTTATGAGGTTGCTGCTGTCTGGGCCTCCAAGGTTTTAGCAAACAACAGGAAATTGTGATCCGTAGAGGAGTAGACCAGACGCGCTCAAAGCCCGCTATGGAAAAGGACTATAAAGGTGCTCGACAGCATGGACAGTCAATGCAGAGAAAAGCGCACCTTACCGAAAAAATCACTAAGGACTATTCCGGTAAAAAGTAAAAGCTGGAGCACACAGAGCTCAGGACACAATCTCTTTATTGAAAGGACTGACGTTTCGACGTCCACTGACGTCTTCCTCAGAGTCAGATGATGCATGAAAGATGACGCACCGGGGGGTTTTAAATACCCTCCCCTTAATTACATCATACCAAATACAAGGTGCGCATGGTAAAATAACATGGTAATGGAAACACATTTCATAGCATCAAGAAAGAAAACCAACAAAATGGTAATATTGCCTTCTGTACATAACACAAATACAAAGACAAAATAGAAAAGTGAAGACGTGCGTAAATTATAGAAAACAAGTCAAATTGAGGCAATCATTTAACCCAGTAGGCTCGACACAATTCAAAGTGTGTATCCAGAAAGCTTCCCGGCGGAGCAATTTCTGGACTATGTCTCCGCCCCTCGAAGACACCCGCACTTTTTCAATCCCCCAGAATTTCAGAGACGAGACTGACCCATGATTGACTTTGGCGTAATGACGTGCGATACCATAATCCATATTTCTTTTACGGATAGCAGTCTTGTGTTCAGCTATGCGCTGTTTTAAGGCTCTCTTAGTCTGGCCAATGTAAATTTTAGAACAAATACATTTTAACATGTACACTACATGGGTGGTGTTACAATTGATTAATTCTTTTATTTTGTATTTTTCCCCTGTCCGCGGGTGACAGAAAATGGAATGTGTTTCCATTACCATGTTATTTTACCATCGCATGCGCACCTTGTATTTGGTATGATGTAATTAAGGGGAGGGTATTTAAAACCCCCCGTTGCGTCATCTTTCATGCATCATCTGACTCTGAGGAAGACGTCAGTGGACTTCGAAACGTCAGTCCTTTCAATAAAGAGATTGTGTCCTGAGCTCTGTGTGCTCCAGCTTCTACTTTTTACCGGAATAGTCCTTAGTGATTTTTTCGGTAAGGAAATTGTGATCATTGCTTGGAGGAGACACGGCCTGCTCCTCTTCTCTCCACCCTGCATTGCAGGTATAAAAATGCAGGGCTCTATGATGTTGGTTTGGATGAAGTACCTCACCTTCATACAGGGCAGTCCAGATTCAGAGAAGATGCAGCTATCCAAATTCTTTCTCCTTCATCAAAGCTTTCCTCCGAGGGAAAGCAGCACTGGTTTTTTTTCCCCTCCTCTGATCCCTCACTTTTTAATGGGCCTGATTTATGTTTTGGGTTTTTTTTTTTGGTGTCTCCACCTCCTCTGACTCTTGTGAAGTCGCCATCCCTAAACTGTACAAATGATCCATGCATGTAGCTCAAAGCAATAATTTCTATCTGGTGAAAGCTAACACTCATCAACAACCTGTTTCAGTGATATCATAGCTTGCAGCGTAGATGAAACTAAACATTTCGTCTGCTATTTTCAGTGTGTCATTATTCTGGGCACCTGGTTTCAAAATGGCCATTCATGGAGTTATTTAAAGAAATTCTTATCATGGATGGGGAAGAATATTAAAACCTTTTAACCATATGAGTTGAATTCTTTGAAACGATACATGAATATATGCTTCAACACACATACACCAGTCAGCAGTAACATTGTGACCACTGCCAAAATAGCCCTGAGCTATTGAGGCATGGACTCCACTGTGGTAGCTGGCACCCAGATGTTAGCAGCAGATCCTTGAAGTCCTGCAAGTTGCGAGGTGTAGACTCCACGGTTTAGGCTTGTTTGTCCAGCACATCCCACAGATGTTCGACTGCAATGAGATTGGGGAATTAGGAGGCCAAGTCAACACCTTGAACTCATGGTTGTGTTCCTTCAATTATTTCTGAACAATTTTTGCAGTGTGGCAAAATGTATTATCCTGCTGAAAAAGGCCACTGCCATTAGGAAATGCCATTTCCATGAAGGGGTGTACTTGGTCTGCAAGAATGTTTACACAGGTGGAGTGTTTCGAAGTAAGATCCACATGAATGGCAGGACCCAAACTTTCCCCGCAGAACATAGCTTGCCAGCTGACGCAGTGTGGGCATTCTTCCCATAGTGCATCCTGGTGCTGTTTCTTCCCCAGGTAAATGACGCTCACACCCGGCCATCCACATGATCAAAAAGAAAACGGAATACATCAGACCATGCCACCTTCTTCCATTGCCCTGTGTTCAGTTCTGATGCTCAAGTGTTCAATGTAGGCAATTTCAGCAGTGGACAGGGGTCAGCGTGGGTATTCTGACCGGTCTGCGGCTACATAGCCCCATACGCAACAAGCTGCAATGGACTGTGTGTTCTGACATCTTTCTATCAGAGCCCGCTTGAGGTATTTCAGCAATTTGAGCTACAGTACCTCTTCTGTTGGATCAGACTACACCAGCCTTCGATCCCCATGTGTATCAACGAGTCTTGGCCTGCAATGAACCTGGTTTTCCTTCTTTGGACCACTTTTGGTTGGTACTGACCTCTGCAGACTGAGAACACCCAACATGAGCTGTAATATGGGAGATTTCTAAGCCAGTCGTCTATCCATCACAATTTGGCCCTTGTCAAAGTCGCTCACATCCTTCAGCTTGCCCATTTTTCCTGCTTGCAACACATCTACTTTGAGAACAAAATATGCAGTTGCTGCCTAATATATCCCACCCACTGACAAGTGCCATAGTAACGAGATAATTCACTTCACCTGTCAGTAGTCATAATGTGATGGCTGATCAGTGCAAATGAACTACAATATCAATTCTTTGGTGAATGTTGTTTTTTTTTATCTGCAGAATTACCAAATGCACAAATGCTCATTGAAATTAAAGAAGTAAAGTATTTTACAGATGATCAGTCTTGAGTTTTGGCCTTAGCGTTAGTTGATCATTTTCCCAATTACTGTCGAGGACTTAAGGTCAGGACTCACTTCAAGCTATGAGCCCTGGACTTCACCACCAATCACTGAAAGTAAAATCAAAACTATTGCTTCATTTTCTGCTTTTGATATCAGATTTAAGTTGATGGAGGGTTAAATGTCAGTCAAACCTGCATTGATCATTGATGATTCATGACTTTTGTTTTCTTTTTTCCAGAGTTGTGGTTACAGGCATAAGTTATTGAAGTAATTAGTTCAGTATACGCTAGTGACCAATGTGTGTGTGTGTGTGTGTGTGTGTGTATATGAGTATTAGAGAGAGAGCATTTGTGTATTTGTGTGCATTCACCAGACCTCATATTTATTGAGGCTAACATCATAGAATAATAAATGCACAACCATTAGTCTATGATTATAGTATACCACATGTGTGTCTAGCGGAGTTTTTCTGATGATTCTATTAATAATTGCTCTTCTTGGAGAGCTCTAAATACCTGTGTTCAGCTGACTGTGACTGCAGTCTGGGGGAGGTTGGCACTAAACGTGCTTAAGGGAACAAGATGGAACTTTATACTGTATGGATGGCAGTCTAGTGTCACTGTTTGACACTCAATACTGGCCCAAAAATTTTTTGGGCAACTAGAAATTTATTTTTACTGGCCCAAAATGAAAACTGGTAGCCCAAATATCCATTGATATCTTAAATTGCTCAAATAATAATAATAATATAAAATCAGGCAGGAATAAAGTATTGCCTCATGATCATGATAATTGAAAAAAAAAAAAAAAAAGTAGCATTGGCAGCCCGTGATCTGAATCAGGTAGCATTGTCTGCTTTGCTTTTGTTAAATCATCTTGTTAGAAATTTGTCTAAAATTTAATTCATATCTATTCTAAACAGTGTATTTCCCATGTAAAATTGGTATACTATACCCCTACAAATTACGGTTGTCAACCCGAAGTACAGAACATGTCCACTGTCGTGAGCACATGGTACAGTCTGACTGTCATAGATCTAGACCGACTGATAAATTACACTGATAACAACATACGAACTCTAGCGCATTATGATTGATACTTATTGATTTACATGATGAGAAACTACTTACTTGGCAGATTTAGCGGGCTTTTTTTCTCTCTGCTGATGCTGAGGGTCCCTTTAGGGCCTGTGTGCACAGGCAGTGGTGTTTTGCTAGAAGCGCCCATAACCTCATATTCAGAGCACTCCTCTTATGTGCTCATTGTTGCAAAGTTACAAAAACTGTCTTAGGAAAAAATAATTGAAAAATTTAGAAAGGTGGCTGAACTGTACTGTCCCTTTCTGTGGTACTCCTCATTAAAATAGAAAATAAATTTTATCAAGCTTTCTCCAAACACACTAACATGGGAATATATACATTATCACTCCCTTTATAATTCATGTCAGTATAATTGGCTTTTGTCCTTCATTGCTGCTTGCAGCAATAATTTATTTTTATTTTTATTTTCATATGTTTGAGAATGAAGGTTCTCATCCTAGAAGCATAGGCAGACTAAAAGAGTGGGCTTTTGTGGTAGAAGACCTTTTACTGATGTCTAGTTTTGTCATTTACATATTTTTGTCACAGATCAGCACCTGCGGAAAACTAGCGCATGTTTATCATTTTAATGCTGATTAGGCAAAAAAGATTTTACAAGCCTGTGTGTGTTAAGAGATATGTAAAGTGTTTGAACTTTTGCACAGTCACCAAATCATTGCTGAAAATACTAATACCCAAGTCTTAATAATGCTGATGTTCAACCCCACCCACTTCCATATAGCTGTCACCGAATCAGGATTTATTATAGGCTATAGGTTCTCCCCTTCTTTGCAGCCAGCCACATCCCTCAGTACAGTTCCTTCTAATCACACTGTTATTCTTTTTCAACACCTCAAAATGAGAAGGAACAAGAAGGAGATGAGATTTCACACTTGTCATTTCATTGTTTGTATTCCCTGAGTTGTGGAACATCCTCGGCACCTTGACAAACCTTCATGGTCGGAACATATTCACTTTGCTTCGCTGAGGGCCCTTCGAGGATATTACAATATTGAGTGATGAATATGTGTTACCTTTTATCGCTAAACTGGGAGGTACAGTTTTTGGCTTTAGAATGAAAATTAAAGCTCTATAATGTACAATATCATTGTAAATGTTGAATCCATATTCAATAGACCCTGTACTGGAATTGTGCATTTGTAGAATGTCTACTTCACAAAATTTGGGCTCAGGGTTTTTTTTTTAATTTTATTTTGTTGGTGTGGACATTTTTCCCATTTTTTACATGAACTAAGTGCCTTAGATATCACTCAGTATGTTTTTCACAGTCACAGGTACTAGTGACAGAAAAATAGCAAATGTAGACCTGCTGCATAACATCAAAAAAAAAAAAAAAAAATTAACAAAAACTAAAATGTTTATCAAAAGTTCAGTCAGTGGCTTAGAGGACGAGTGCTCCATTGGCCTGACACCAAATTTTACCTCACTGTCCTTTTGGTTTTTCGAGCATTTATGTACACAATTTTTAAAAAAAGAAGTAATTTTTGCTCCTGGATAAGCAAAGCTCAGGAAGGAATGATGAGATCAGTCTCGAGTGTCACTCACTAGTCATTCAATCAATTTTCCGTAAGCATGACCACAGCCAGTAAGATTCACAAACAGCTTATCCAGGAGTTAACAATAGTGTCACTTTGATTTTATTAAAATAGGTTCTGTGCAGTATTTTTTCAGCCAGCTGGTGGGAACATAGAACAATAAAATAATAGATTTGCTTCATTCAGTTTAAGAGCAAGCATGGAAAGTGTGTAGGCACCTATTGTAAATGTCAGTTTTTATTATCATTATTATTCTGCAGTGGGTGTCTGTAGCAGTCCATCGAACCAATGCGTCGGTTTTTTTTTTTGAGATTTGGTACAGTGATAGATGGCTATGGGTTCTATCTTACAGAGCTGTGCCAAGTGGGACATAAGTGTCTTTGGTAGTTTATGACGGGGCCAGCTACCATTTTCTCGTCCAGCAATCAGGTTGCTATAATAGCGGGTGCACTTGCACCAAACTGTGAATTTTTGTACAATTGAAAACATATACTGTAATAGAAAGACTGCTTGGAGTGCTCCAGATGTTTGGATAAGTCAGGTCAGTGTCCGGCACGGATCAACCTGCTACCAGCAATTATCTGAAAATCAATTTTGAACCTGACCTGATCCATGAACTGGCTACGGTGCCTCACTTCAATTATCAAATACACAACTCCACATTTTGTTCGAGATGTGCTTATTATAATCTACAGTTTGGCTGACAAACAAAGCAGCCTTAAAAGGAGGCATTTCTAACAAGAACCAAAGCGTCACAGCAATAAAGCAGAAGCAAGTTCATTTCACTGCTGGATATTATTCAAGGGATTACAGCGACGTAATTAGAATTACATTTTTTTGTTTCTTTCTCCCTCGCTGTTTTTTCTCTCTAATCATAAATCCTCTCAGTCATGCCTCACCTGCAAAAATGATTATTTTTTACCTACGACCCTGAATTAAACCTTTTTTCAGTAAGTTTTCCTGTTTTATGCACACGTTCATATGCGACCCTCGGAGTCACTGTGTATATTTTCTTCTGTATATGAGTAAAACAATTTTGAACAATGTTTAAAAAAAATTTTAAATAACATTTTTGATGGTTACATTGATCAGGTTCCCATATTTTTAGCAGTGTTTTCCTTGCACACTTTCACTTCGCGCATAAGCAGACCCGTTTCCCTCTGCAGAGGACTGTTTTTCCTACCCTGACTTCCGCCCTTATAAGAGCAATTCATTGAGACGGAAGCGCACCTGACTTTTATTGGAAATGGGAGATGACACTCTGGTTTATTTCATATTACACCCAGAACACGGCTATGAATAAATAAGAGATTAAGTACAACCCTTTTGAACCATGCGCCTAACTTTGTGCTCAGATAACCCGCCATTAAACAAGCGAAAATGGATTTGGACATGCCCAAAATTCACTTTCTCCATGCGCTTCAGAGAGTTTTTTAGATAATTAAAATAGGGCCCTTTATCTTCTGCCTTGCCATTCTTGTCAAACCGCATGTGACGGCCCATGAAATTTTTAGGGCGTTGCCTCAGCTGAAATTATCAAGCATTATCAAACTCGCAACTGGAATGGTCCATCGTGATAAAACTGCTAGCATGTAATTATTGCACACTGGCAAAGTTTGCTAAGTATAGTCCAATTTCACCCACAGGAGCATTAGAAATAACAAAAATGGGAAATAGGCAATTAGCGTACCACTATACCACTTAGTCCTCAGTGGGCCCTTTTGTTTGCTAGTTTTTGTTTCAATCACACTGGCAGAATATTAACAATCTATCAACTTCTTTAAACTAGGAGATTACACCATGGGATTACCTTTAAACTTCAAAATCAAAATCTGTCAGAAATAGCTATCCATGCCATGAAAAATACATATTCTATGGGTGCACAGTACTTATTATATAAAATTTCAAAGAGTAAATTTCAATATGCATACAACTAAATGAAATGAGATAAATCATCTATATCAGATAAAATCAAAGACTGAGGTCAATCAGCAAGCTTCTACTGGTATATACACTTGACCGCAAATCCTAACCATCTGGAGTATAATGATCTATTTGTTGTCACATTTCTTATCCAATTCCAGAGAGTATAAACTAGTGATGGGCAATTCGATTCTTTTCAAAGAATCGGATCTTTCGAGTTGATACAAATAAATGTATCGAACCTTTCTTTAATTTCGGTAGGGTTCCTTCTACCTTATAGATCTATGTCTCTGGAAAAGGAATACAATGAATTTTATGAGTAAGTACAACTTTATATATTTTTTTTACTTATGGCTAGCTGGCTAGCTGTTTTTTATTCTCGTTTACCATAGCCATAATGATCACAGAGCTTGTTTGCCGCATTGGTCAGTAAGAGTAACCGATAGTCTTTGCTAATAGTACTGCATGTGGTGGCAATTTGCTCAATGTGGCTCTTTTTTTTAGAATTTATACCATATTAAACTAAATCGAATGCCAAGGTTTTTGCTAGTTTAAAATGCAGACAGCTCAAGCTTTTTGGTAGACCCCTTGCTAACGTTCTTTGCACCATTCTGTTCAATCTAGGGTAGCATATTGCCTCCTTTTTTCCTGATAGTGGAATGTCTGTTCTGTTGTAATAAGGTATATTTCAGATATTACTGAGTTAGTGAGTTAAACTTGTTCCTTATGAGGTATGGAAAGTGTCTGTTTCAGGTTGCGAGCTCGGAAGTGGGAACTGCTAGCTTTTCATAGCTGGATGAATGTTCTGACCATTAAACAGTTTTTTTCATGAGTATATGTGTTGGCTTATGGGACTCTGAAGAAAGATGGAGAAAATTCTAAACCTTATCATGGAGAAAAGGCATGTTTTACGTTTGAAGAGGTTGCTGGTGACCATTGTTGTCCAACTGCAACTATATTGATTAACTCATGCTAAATGCAACCAAAAATAATTAATTCATATCGAATTTCATTCGTCAAAAATTGATTTGTGTTAAATACGTGATTATTTTTTGATTTGACAGTGTGCCATTTTGAGGGATCTGAGAGTTTGGGGAGCCACCTGGAGAGCTCTCTCATTTGGCTCCTATAGAGTCAATAATTTAGAATTTCATGCTCAGACGAACAATAACTTGGTCAAGGAGTTTATGACCCAGAAATGTATAGTCTTTCAATTCTCTGTATAACTTCATAACACTTTAGAATAATGATCATTTATAAGACATTTATAAGATATTAGTAGATATTAGTGGATAGTTAACTAATCATGAACAAACCACTTATATACATTCGTAAATGATTATTAAATCATTTATAGCTTAAGTTACAAGACATTTATAAACTATTAGTAGATATTGAACTAATCGTGAATAAACCATTTACGTACATTTGTAAATGATTATTAAATAATTTATAACTAAAGTTGTACAACATTTTTATGTTTTATACATTATTAAAAACGCTGCATCAACATTGTTTGTACGTGATTTATTCATCATCAACTAATGTTATTTAATGTTTAGGAAAGCACTTTTGAATGATTTAAGAAACTATTCTTTGATTAAGTAAATGTATTGAGTTTGGCATGGTTTTATGGCATTTCATAAGCAGGATGGATCCAAAAGTTGTCTACAACATTTATTACATGTGATGAAAAAGTCTACAAATGTTAAATAATGCAAACATTATTAGATATTTGTTAAGGATGAATAGGGTTCACTTTAGATTAAGGGACATAATAACATCTGCAAATGATTTATAGATTTTTTATGAATGTCTAACAAATCATTTGTTGAACATGAATAAACAAATGGTGGATTTTATAACACATCTACACTATTTCACTAATAATTTACTAATAACGTTGATCAGATTGAAAAAATGATCTACAGATCATTTATGAATGTTAAAGTAGCACGTATAAAAATGATGTACTAATACGTTTTAAATGCATAGAAATGGTTTGATAATAAACAGTTTGGTACCAATGATTTTTTTCCAGAAATGCTTTGGGCTGCAACAAAGACTTAACACATGATTTATACTGACTTAACAAATCATTTATTAAGAAAAACTCAACATGTAGTTAATCAAAGAATATTTTCTTAAATTGTTCAAAAATGTTTTCCTACACATTATATAACATTAGTTAATGATGAATATATCATGTACAAACAATGTTGATGCAGCATTTTTAATAATGTCTAAATCATATATAAATGTTGTACAACTTTAGTTATAAATGGTTTAATAATCATTTACAAATGTGTATAAATGGTTTATTCATGATGAGTTCAATATCTACAAATAACTTATAAATGTCTTATAAATGATCATTATTATAAAGTGTTTTTTTTTTTTTTTTTTACAATTTCAATGCTCAATTTTCATGAAGAGTTTATATGTTTGCAGCCCTTTTTCTCTTCCAAAATCATGGAAATAAATGGAAATACAGTGTAATTCTAAATGCTAAAAGTGTCTTGACTCAGTTGAGCCATTCCTTTCCTCTCTGTGAAGCTTCAACGTTGAATTATAAAGCCTTAAATAAGGTAACACACAGATAGCCAGATTTGGCTTTTACACAAAGGGGTTAAAACTTAGGTTCCTGATTTACCTTTCCCTCAAATTCAGCCCTGGACATGCACACTCAAGCTAAGCTGAGGAATTGATTCGTCAAGGAATGCAACAAATTATTAATTAATTACAGTATGATTCCATAAAATACGGAACGGGTGGCAACCTTGCACAGCATTTCTGGTTATGCGGAAATAGTATTCTTTTTCACTGTGGATATAGATACTTTTGAACTTGTTTCCTCCAGCTCCGTCACAAGGTTCTTGGCTGTTGTTCTGGGATTGATTAGCACTTTGTGTTTCAAAGTATGTTCATCTCTGGGAGACAGGATACATCTCCCTCCTGAGCAACTGAAGGCTGTATGGTCCCATGGTGTTTTATACTTGCATACTTTTGTTTGTACGAGTGAACAAGGTATCATAAGACATATTGAAATAGCTCCCAAGGATGAACCAGGCTTATGGAGGTCCACAGGCAGTCTAGGCTGACTTGCTTTGATTTTCCTATAAAGTCAAGCAAAGAGGAACTCAGTTTGAAACATATAAAATACCACCACACAGGCCCCCTTCCAATTGACTCAAACAATGTCAACTGGCCTATCAGAAGTCTCTAAAGCCATGCCAGCATTGTGTGTAATTTTCCAAGCAGTTTAAAGGCGCAGCCATCTTATTGTACGTAAATATCTGACCCACTGAAATTGTGAAATTGTGAATGTAAAAAAAAAAAAAAAAATCTGTCTGAAATCAACTGTTGCAAAAATTGTGTCATGCTCTTAGTAGATGTCCTAACTTACTTAAGAAAACTATTGTTTCTAAGCATGAAATTTGTGGAGACTTAATTACTTCACCCCATGAGTATGCAAACGTCTGACTTCAACTGTTTTATGTGATAAAATTAATTTGGCCTCAGGTGAAAATCAAATTACAGTATCAGAATTTTCTGTCAGAATTACAGCAAAGTAGTTACAAGTTTTGCATCTTACAGTTACTACACCACTGCAATGTAACATCATAGATTTTTAATGAGGCAGCACTGTGTTTGAGCATTCAGAAAATGTATGTGTGGCCAATATCACTACCAATATGAATATCTTGTATGCATGGTTCCAGGGCTCAGTGGTGGAGTTGTTCCCTGGTAATATTATACTGCATCGCTGTTACTCAAGAAAGATGACATTACTCATATGATTAAACGATGACTCAAGCCCCCCCCCCAATCATGATCAAACCCACACCACATTTTCAACTATGAGCACATGCGCTAAATGTGAAATGTGTCACTGAAAAGGTTAAATAATGTACCGTGAACTTTCCTCCCCAGCCCTGCCATTTGAAGGCGGGTGAAGAAGATGCCGAGATCTCCATTCAGGAGCTGCTAATGGGCCCTCCATCAAAAGGTTGTGTGGAATCATTCTGTCAGCTTTGCAGTTCAGTAAAAAGCGAGATCCTCTTCATGGTGACGATGAATGCACGGCAGGCCCCTTTGTTTAGAGTATAGAACCTAAAACATCGGGGAGAAATGCTGCTTGAATGCAATTTATGTGTTGTCTCTTTTAAAATCTGTTTGATGGTTGTGGGCTTTTAATTTTCAGAATTTATTTATACTTTTTTTTCGCGTAAGTGCGAGGGAGTTTGAACTTTCAGTATAATTGCTGTAATTTCCTGTGCAAGTTTTCGGCTAATTTTCTGGGTTTGTGATGAGATCTTCTTTTCTGTAATGTGTCTGCGCAGCACATCTGTGTGGCTGAATGGATCACCAGTGCAAAACATTCCCTCAACAGCTCTGCACTTCAGCTGGGCTACTTTTCCCCTCTGGTCCATGGAAGACCAGAGATCAGATTATCTGCCTCACGTCGGGCTGTAATCTGATTAATTCTAACTGAGCAGGAGATTAATTGGTTTTGGCAGCCAATAAACAATTTACCCTCTTCTTGATTTCAAGCTCAGTAAGAGGCCATCCTTCCTCCCCCTGAAAGGTAGACACACACACACACACACACACACACACACACACACACACACACACACACGCACACACAGACAAACTGACATGCAAGCCTTAAAACTAAACTCAGTGCTTTCAAGTACATTGGTATCAAATTTTGACATCTCAAGACATAAAACTGGCAAGTCATGAAATACTGGCAACTATACTGATAACAACTTAACAGCAGAGATTCTCATTTTCCCCACTGCCCCAACACCCCCTCCTTCCCACTGCTATCCCAGCATTCCAAACACAACATTATGTCATTCTTCCATGCTTATTGATATCATATACAGTGCTGTGAAAAAGTATTTGCCCTTTCTCGATTTCTTTTGTTTTGGCATATTTGTGTCACTTAAATGTTGCAGATCAAACTCATTTTAGACAAAATAACCAGAGTAAACAAAATGCAGTTTTTAAATGATTGCATTTATTGAAGGTTAGAAGTTATTCAAAACCTATATTACCCATGTGAACCCCCGCCCCCCTCCGCCCCCCCCAAAAAAAAAAAAACTTAGCAAGTATTTGTGCCATCCTAGCCGGTAGCAGCTGCAATCAAATGCTTGCGATTACTTGCCATGAGTCTTTTACATTGCTTACATTGGCCTGCCAGTTGTTTTACTTCAGCCACTCTGGAGGGTTTCGGCATGAACTGCCTGTTTAAGGTCATGCCCCAGCATACAGCGTCTCAATCAGATTCAAGCCTAGAATGACCAGGTCACTTCAAAACCTTTATTTTGTTTCTTTGGAGCCATTTAGCGGTGGATTTGCTCGTGTGCCTCAGATCATTGTCCTAGAGCTTAATCCATCTACGCTTGAGCTTAATGGCCTGGCATCCTCCTTCACGGTTTTCAAGTAGAGAGCTGAATTCATAGTTCCATCAATCATGGCAAGTCACCCTAGTCCTGAAGCAGCAAAGCAAAACAGATGTGGATGTGGAGGGTTTGTTCAAATCAGTAGGTGATTGATTTGAAATGATACAGGTAAAAACATGACACATTTTCCCTCTTGCACCACCAGTCGTGGTTTATAAATTGATATGACAACCCCTCCCTTGCCTTGCTGTGCATCCACATGGAATGCTTGTTTTCATCAGACACTAAAATGCTTTGGTTGAGTTCGCCAGATAATTTTAATTTTCTTGACTTGACCACACAAATCAAGATGTAGAATCAGTTTGAAAATCATTGCTGATGCATTGACACATTAGCAGGTCTTTGTGTTCTTTGCCATGTCTATTTCAGTCACACCACCCAGCTGCCTTCTGCTGTCAGCTGCCTAAAGTCTGCTTTTTCTTTTGTCTTTCAGCAATATTGGTTCATTTAAAAAGGTAGCACACTTGAAAAAGATAATGCAAACAATTTCACGAAAGCTTTCAAATTATAGCTTTGTTGATCTGTTCTTTCCACGAACTCCTATTGACAATTTGATTCAGTCCCTTTAATAAACAATGTTCTATTATTGAAATAATGAGTTAATAGTTCAATTCGTTTTTAGAAAAATTCTGATACAATTTGTCAATTCAGTTTGTCAACAAAAAGAGAATACAGTAAAGTTTGCAGGAAGATCAAGTTTGATGATTTTGGCATTGCATGACAAATTTATTTTGATTGTTTTCTGGTGAAAACATCTCTTGTATGTTTATAGTGTCTTGTAAACTTATGTAAGTTACATGTGAATTGATTGGTGTGATATTATCTCCACTGTTTTAACATTAAGTAAAAATTTGATATTCTTTAGAATTTGACTCAAAATAAAATGTCTTATTTTGTCAGAGATCTTTGATTCAACTCTGGATTTAATGCGAGTATTAGTCAATTGTGGTGTCAGAATGTCAGTTAGTGTACTGTCCACCAAGATGCCGGAGAATTAATGCACAGTGGTATGGCAGCAGCTTTGATTTACTGTGATCACTGCAGCTACTGCCTACTGGATGGATGGATAGCAAAGACTTTGAAATTGAAGATAGTTTTGAAGGTCAAGTCAGTTCTGTCTTTTCATAAGTACAGGCACGCAGGTGGCTGACAAGACTGATTTGAGACCACCAGGTCGTTCCACATCCGCTGCAGCGGAATGGTCTAGTCCAGGGATCCTAAAATCTGGACCTAAAATTCAAATCTATCCCAGGTTTTCCTTTATCCCAGGTATGAAAATGAAGACTTGGTGCCTCTGATTGGCCAGACTGTCTTAACACCTGACTCTCAGGTAAAGGGAGGGTGGAAAATCAACAGTTCTCGGACCTTAAGGATCGTGATTTGAGGACCTAGGGTCTAGTCTACAGCTGATTCAGTTTGAGTCCTGTTTTTCTGCCTAGTCTTTTTCTCCTCCGCCGGCACAATGGTTTGCTTCAAAGGTTCAGATGGCTTTGTGACGGTATGACAACAGATGGCTCGGTCAACAGCATTGGTAGACCAGTGTCAGGGGGTTGATACAGGAGGCTGTGAGGGCTTTCTTCAACATGTCTTTGTAGTGCTTCCTCAGCGCTTTAGTTGTGAAAATAGTTCACTGTACAGTGCAATTTTTAGTTGGCAATAGTTGACCTTTTTAGAGACATGTCCCACCCAGTTTAGCTGTGTCTTCAGGAGATTGGCCTTTATATTGGTGACCTTCGCCCTCTCCAGGACTCTCACATTGGTGACTTTGTCACTCTAATGAACTTTGAAGATGGTGTGCAGGCAGAGGTGATGAAATCTCTTCAGGAGGCAAATGTGACAGCAGTGGGAGACTAAGGATTCAGAGCCACATAGGAGAGTAGGCAGCACAACGACCCTGTAGACCAGGGGTCTCCAACCCTGTTCCTGGAGAGCTACCATCCTGTAGGTTTCTACTCCAACCCTAATTCATCACACCTGATTCAGCTCATTAGCAGCTTGTCAAGATCTCTAACTGGGAAAGCATTTGTGGTTTTCTTTGGTTGGAGTGATAACCTTCAGGATGGTAGCTCTCCAGGAACAGGGTTGGAGACTCCTGCTGTAGACACTAATCTTAGTCTTCGTTTGAGGTTGTTGTTGCTCCACACTCTTTTGTGTAGCCTTTTCAGGGCACTGTTGTTCACTTCCTTGTTGATCCTGGTGTCACTGGAGATGACAGTCCCTATGTAACAGGGCTGCTGGATGGTACTCAACTTGGTCTGTTTGATAGAGATACTTGATGGATGGGAGTCCTCATAGGGAGAGGACTGGTGGAGGAATGCCCTGGTGAGAATGCTTGCAAAGATCCTGCAGGGATCCTAGTAGGATCCTGTGAAGAATTCTGACAGGATCTTTGAGGATCATTAAGGATCTTGAAGAATCCTTGAGGACCCAAGCAAAATCCTTCAAGATCACCAAGGATCCTGGCTAAATCTTTGCTGATCCTCAAGGATCCTGGCAAATTCCTTGGGAGCCCTGGAAAAATCCTTTGGGATCCTTTAATGTGCACATCGCACTGTGCTCCGAGAAATGCAGGAGGAATTCAGGATGTCTGGAGTGTAGAGCCACCATTTATTCAGACCTTGATGTCAATTCCATTGACTCCTGCAGCCTTGTCAGACTTTAGCATCTCAATAGCCTTTACAGTTTCTTGGAGTGTTGGGGTCCATCGAGCTTGAGTTTTATGCCCAAACCTGCCTACTAAAGGGGTCATATTATGTTTTTTGGCTTTTCCCATTCCTTAATTGTTGTGTAGTTTTTAGTGCATGTAAAATCTCTGCAAAGATACAAAGCCCAAAGTCCACAGCAAAGGGAGTAATTCTCTCTGACTGAAAACACAGCTTTTGAACTGCCTGAAATGCATCGTTTGTTGTTCAGCCTTTTCTTCCATAACATGTCTACATCACCATTTATCAAATTGGCAAAATCCCCAAGCAACCAATATGTTCTTATCCTTACGCGTCATATAATGATACTTTTTGCCCAAGCATCAATTTACGACAAAAAAAGAGCCTTTTGGTGTCCTTATTTGACGTTTAGGGTTAGGGTTAGAGTTAATGTTTAAAAATGTCTTCAAATAAGGATGCCAAAAGGCATTATTTTCGACGTATATTGACACTTGGGCGAAAATCATCACAATATGACATGTCGGGATGAGAATACATTGAACCAGCGGCTAGTTTAGCACACCTTTGAACAAAGCTTGGTAGAGCACAGGCACAGGATGGAAACTCTCACTGGGCTGGATCCAGGTTTTGAAGTGAGTAGTTTCCATGAGTAGTTTGCCACATGAATAGCCAATCAGAATGAGGTTTGAGTGAGTTCCAACACAATGAAAGTGTTTCCAGCCAATCAATGAGGTGTTTGAGTGAGTTCCGAAAACTACTCAAACTACCCTGGATCCGCCCCTGTCTAAAGTTTTATAATGATTGAATTTCGCATTGAGGAGTTAAGCCCCAATATATCAAAAGAGGCCATGCTCACAAACTTAACGCACATTCTGGATTTAGCTTGAAGTTGATATGATTGTTTTTACCAAAGTTATTGTAGAAAAATGATTTTGAACTTTCCAGTGACCTTGACCTTGACCTTAACCCGGTGACCTCCAAAATTTATAGGGGGCTATTTTGGACTAATGCCCACCGGTCCTGAAAGCTTTGTGAAGATTGGCCCGGCTATTTTGCCATGATGTTGTTAACAAAGAAAGAAGAGAGAGAGAAAGAAAGCCCACCAAAAACAATAACTCGCTGTCCGGACTCCGTCCTGGGTGAGGTAATTATAGTAAAAATCAGAACGAACTCAATAGGGTTCCAGCACTTTCTGTTTGGATCCCTGATAATAATAAAAATAAATTCAGAACAAACACAATAGGGTTCCAGCACTTCCTCCTTGGACCCCTTTTAATAATACTAAAAATCAGAACAAACACGATAGGGTTCCAGCACTTCAAGCTTGGGCCCCTAATAAATAAATAAAACCTGAGATTTGACAAAGTTTTTTTTTTTTTTTTTTTTTTTTTTTCCTGAGAACAGATGCCTTTTAGTCTGAGGAATGAAGCCTTTCAGTCTGAGGATCAAAGCCTTTTAGTCTGAGGGACAATGCCTTTTAGTCTGAGGTCTGAGGATGTTCTTAAATGTGCATTGCCCCACCAGGCCAGAGTCAACGTTCTTGCTGTGACGCAACAGTGGTGTCCAATGCATCGCAGTGCTGTCCAAATATTCATTAATTCCTTTTCTTTGTTGTTGTTTAAAGACAGCGATAACATTCAGTATATATTGTGAGCTAAAATGAACCTAAAGCTGGAATGTGAACTGAATGTAAACTCTTGCAAACTATGGCAGCATCACAGACAGATTGATGAGTTCACTGATTATACTAAGCACTGGGTACTTGACAGATCCAACCATATCTTCAACTAAACTGATGATGTGGCAAAGCAGTATGTGTCTTATTTATTTCACTTAATTGTATACCTTTCAGAAATGTTCCCAAGATATGTGGAATGTTACAATTGTAGTTTTGTGCTATCCCAGTACCTTGATTAATCTCTGTGGAATGGACTGAAATAATGATGCTGGTGGTGATGATGATTATGATTATTATTATAATTATTATCATCAAAGAAATGTCACTTATTACTCATTACCTTACCTTGTTTCATTTCCTGTACTTTTTGTCATTTTTGAGCTACCTTCACATAACAATAGGAAAGCACAACGCTGATTGACACAGAAAAACTTCTGCCTCAGGATTTTTGCCATAACCACCACATATCAATTATAATAGACCTTTTTACCTTAAATTTCACTGTTATTTGACAAGATGACTGCAGTCATGACTAAGAAGTGTAGTGCATAAAGATTGTTTCATTGCAAGGTTGCTGTGCCCGGAAGCAGAGCAGTGCTTTAATAATCCAACTTAATGTTAACGAGTACCTTCACCAAATATTTTGAGGTCAGATTATGAGTTTTTTGCTGTGCATAATTTCATACTGCCTGGACAGAAAAGTCGTTTTACAATAATGTTCCAGCTTACATTCAGTGATGAAATTAAGGAGAAGGTTTTCACATGGAGAACAAACCAACCTGCTTCCCTGTTTTGACACCAGTGAATGATTCTTCTATTTGGTATTGAGCCAAGAAATTACAGGCCAGTCAGTTTAACTTGCATTGCATGCAAAATACTGGAATCTATCATAAAAGACGAGCTGGAATTGTTTCTTGAACTTTATAATATCTTGAGGGATAGCCAACATGGTTTCTGTAAGGGAAGGTCATGCCTGACAAACCTTCTGAAATTCTTTCAAGAGGCCACTAAGACTTATGACCAGAGCAGGGCTTATGACATCATATACTTGGATTTTCTTAAAGCATTTGATACAGTACCGCATAAGAGACTAATTTTTAAAATCAGCTCCATTGGAGTTACAGGAGGTATTCTGGAGTGGATTCAAAACTGGTTACAGGACAGATCACAAAGAGTGGTGGTCAGTGGAATCTCATCTGAGCTAGGTATGGTGGGGAGTGACGTCCCTCAGGGATCGGTTTTGGGACTTCTGCTGTTCCTCATCTACATTAATGACCTTGATAGGATTATTGAGAGCAAATTAGTTGAATTTGCAGATGATACTAAATTGGGAGGTTAGGCAAATAGTTTAGAGTCCACTAAAGTGATTCAGGATGATTTGGATAGAATCCAGAATTGGGCAGAAATGTGGCAAATGAAATTTAATGTAGTGAAATGTAAAGTCCTGCATGTAGGTAATAAAAACATTAGACAGGATTACTTCATGAGAGGTTTAAAACTGGAATGTGCTCCACATGAAAAAGATCTGGGAGTGATTGTTGACAAAACCCTCACAGGTTCTAGCCATTGTGCTGTTAGCCAATCGGATGCTGGGATATATAGCCAACCGTATTGAGTAAAAATGCAAGGAGGTCATACTTCTCTTGCACAACACATTCATCAGACTACATCTGGAGTATTGTGTACAGTTCTGGAGACCATACTTTAAGAAAGATATAGAGGCTCTAGGAAAAGTTCAGAGAAGAGCCACTAAACTAATTCCAGGTATAAAAGATGAAAGCTATGAGAAGAGGCTGAAGATCCTTAATCTCTTTAGACTTAGGAAAAGGAGACTTAGGAGTGATCTGATTGAGGTCTTTAACACGTTGACTGCCAACTACGAGATAACTCGTAATGGCGGGTCAGGGCCAGCGCCAGCGCCAGACTTGAAGATTCGGGGGAAATTATCCATCCCTTTATTGACAACAATTGGTCCTGGCTAATTCTAGATGGTTTTCCTTTATAAGCACGTTTTCTAATTCAAGAATAATCAAGTGGCAATTGAAGACACGGCTTCTCTCCCCCATGCGATCTAACAGCAAATAATGGGCTACATTCAGTGCAGAAAAATATTTTAATTATAATTAGGTCAATGCACTGGCACTCAGCAATGGTAATTTTTTTCCAGCGAGAGCGGAATTTCAGAACTCTTCGCGAATGAAGGTAATTCTGGTGACAAGTATACGTGGTTTCCTCCGTTTTCATTTTCCAGTCTAACAGCTGGCTATTTTTTTACAGCAAGTTGCGTGACCGTGCTGCAAAAACAGGTGTAGGTACTTGCCGTAATTACCTTCATTCGCAAATGAGTTCTGAAATGCCGCTCTTGCTGGAAAAAAAATTAACGTTGCTGAGTGCCTGTGCATAGACCTAATTATAATTAAATTATTTTTCTGCACTGAATGTGGCCCATTATTTGCTGTTAGATCACATGGGGGAGAGAAGCCGTGTCTTCAATTGCCACTTGATTATTCTTGAATTAGAAAACGTGCTTATAAAGGAAAACCATTTAGAATTAGCCAGGACCAATTGTTGTCAATAAAGGGATGGATAATTTCCCCCGAATTTTCAATTCTGGCGCTGGCCCTGACCCGCCATTAGTTGGCAGTCAACGTGTTAAATATGTTAAAGGGATTTACAAAGTGAATTATGAAGGATTCCTTCGGCAAGTTTTATTAGTAGAACTTGGGGTCACAGATGGAAGTTGACCAAGGGTAAATTTAGCAGTGATATTAGGAAATATGTTTTTACCCAAAGAGTAATTTCGATGTGGAATAGCTTGCCTGACCATATTGCTGAGGCAGAAACCTTGGGAATTTTCAAGAGCGGGCTTGACTATATACCATTGAGTCATTGAGTATCTGAAGTGATATATTCACGATAGTAAAAAGAAACCGGCGTGCCTAGTTGGGCTGAACGGCCTGTTCTCGCCACTCATGTTATGTTATGTTATTACTTTTCTTGGAGTGCCATCGTGGTGCACTAAAATTGGTTTCATAAATTAGAATACAAGAACCAGGCAACAGTGTGCTAGCTTCCTATGACCACTTGTCTGTGTAATGAACAACCAGGGGTGGACAATCCATGTTCAGAAAAAATTATCCAGTTTTTGATCCGACAACATGGCTTTGCTAAAACAAAAAAAAAAAAAAAAAAACAATATTTCACCCTGGAGGTTGAAGTAATTAGTATAATCAGCTGGCTGAATTTATGGGTGGACGTAAAATGTAGCAGGACTTGTAGATTCTGACCCCCGAAGTGTGCACTGCTGTGAACAATCAATAGCTTATATTTATGCATGGCATAAATGCATACTGTACATGTAGTATTTATTGATTGCGTTTGACAAGTGAGGCCTAGTGTCGTGCAGGACTATAGACTTTTTCATGCTGGTGGCCTTTCTGGTCCTCACTAACTGAAAAGTGTAGTGCTGCTACAAAAAATTAACTGGCACAGTAACATATATGTTGTGCAATAATAATTTGTGTGGTATAGTACAGTGTGTGTGTTTTTCATATCATGGGCTTGTAAAGATATATTATTTAAGGTATAGTAAAATTGCTGAGCTTTATAAGCACAGATCAGGTGCTAAGTTCAATGCACAGTGATCCTGATTTATAAAGCAAATTATTGGATGAGGGAATGTTTAAATCGTTGAACTTTATTTGAACGGCAATTTTCAAATCAGTGATGTGGGGAAAGGTTGTTTAAATACATGTAAATGCAGTGTTAATTTGTTTGTCTACTCTGCTTTGGTAATGGGGAAGCCTTAATTATTGTGACCATGGGTTGCTAGTCTTGTTGAAACCATTGAATAGTTCATGCTTTAGAATTGCACATTGACTTTCCTTTTCACTCTCTTGTTAGAAGAAATAAATAGAAATTCTATTTGTTACCGCACACCAGCGAATATTTAATTGACCCTATATTTTTCAGCATTCTGGATCATCAGATCTGGAATTCTACTTGGATCCTGACCAAACTTTTATATGTGACTGAGCATATGGAGATGATATGCTGCAATTTTTGTGATTGTATTTTAGCCCTTTTTTATGGTGCAATGCGCAATAATGCTGAAAATGCCTCTATCCCACAATGGTAAAGAATCTTTAAAAATTCCTGGATCCGAATCCTGATCCGGATCACCTCCAAAATGTAATGGATTGTTCCTTGTACCATCTCCGACTCCTCCAGAAAATTTCAATGAATTCCGTTCATAATTTTTTAAGTAATCCTACTAACAAACAGACAAACAAACAATTGCACAAACAAACTAGTGCCAACTAAAATATAACCTCCTTGGCAGAGGTAAATTTGACCTGTATTATGTTAAAAACAATACACCAGCACTTTGTTTGATTTTACAGCACATTTTATGGTAACACTTTACAATAAGGGTACATTAGTTAATGCAGTAAATAGCATGAACTACCAATTAAGTAACAGTTGGCTAATGCATCAGAGACCTAAATAAGCATTAGGTAACTTTAACTTACCATTTATTAATGCAATTTGCCATCCTTTTATGAAGTTGAAAACATCCCTTAAGTAACACCTCAAACTATCAAACTATGCAATAATGTATAAATTAATGCCTAAGTTAACTCAAACAGCGTTAGTAATGATTAGTAGTCCCTTTCGTTTACTGTTAATTAACTGATAGTTAATGTTAATGCTTTTTACTGCATTAGCTAATGTTAATTAATGTACCCTTACTGCAAAGTATTACCAATTTTATTGATTTTTCAAAATAAATACTTAGTTCAATTTTGATTCTTGCAACACCTTTCAAAATTTAAAAAAATGGGATGGTGAAGTATTTACCACTTAGTAATGTTCCCATTCCCATTCACATCACACAATAAATGGGACTGAAGACACCAACTGATTAAGTGTTTCAGGAAAGATTTTGTGCCATTTTTGTCCCACAGACTGTTGACTCTCTCCTGACCTGTGAAAAGAATCCAGAATGTCTTACGGATCCATCGATGGGGGCACCTTTGGCAGTCGGAACCCATTCGGGGGCCCAGCCAGACAGGGCTACCAGCCAGTAGGTAAGGTCAGCTTTTCTTATTATATTTTTTCCCTGATTGAAACTGACAACTGGCATCTCTCCCACTCAGAGATAATTCAATTTTATTTTTAATTCAAAGAAAAAAAAAGCTCCCTCAGTAGCATACTTTAGAAACCGCATATTTTTCGCAACCGCATATATACCTTGCAATTGCATGGGACTGTCCTCTTCTTTTGTTGGAACAAAAGGTTTTCTGGTATCACTTATCAACATGATAACAAATGAAAGCTCAGTTCTGTTGTGCATATTTTTGGCTGTTTTTGGTACAGATTCCAAGCACGTATGATCTAATCGCACACGCCTCTAATACTAAAAAGGGCAGGGTAATGAAAAGCTTGCCAAGATAAAGTCGTTCTCTGGAATGAGTTCCTCTGAAATAATTATGATAGTTTATTATTGGATTTGAAAGATATGGCAGAGTTTAGACTTTCGCCGTCATTACCAGTTCACGTAAGGACAGCTAGGTGAATAGATGCCAAAGCATGTGCATTTATTGGATGGTAGACGGAAGGCAGCAGGTGCCAGTGTGGCTCTCCATGCAGGAATGCACATTTACGCCAGCTCGGTGTCACAGAAGATGCACTCTGCCAACCGCACCTGCCAATTCATTTTAGTGCTGAAACAAAGACGCCCGCATCGTAATTGTCTCGAATCAAATGGAGAAATTCCTTAAGATAGGTGAGCGGACGAGAATTACAAAGCAACCACAAGTGGAGCAGGGTGCTCCGCCTCTGTTATTCTGCCAGTGTGAATGGCCGCTGGTGCGAGGTTTGAATTTTGGTGGAGACAGATTTGTGTCCGGAAGCAATTAAAACAGTGTGTTCATTTTACATTGAAAAATGCACGCTTGAATGGTTTAACTGCGTGAGACATCAGTGAACCACTTGGAAGGGTTGAGGGAATAGAACTCAGTGGCAGACATTCTGGGTAAAACTGCCCGCTTCTCTCTCTCTCTCGCTCTCTCTCTCTCTCTCTCAGACTAGCTCTCTGTGTCTCATTGCTGCGTACCTGTGTTTCCTCCTGCTGTGTGATTGGCAGGCTGGCACTGCTGCCTTGTCGGATGCTCATTGACACTGCTGGCAGGGGAACAGGCATGTGCCGCCCCCTCCCGAGGGCTTCAGTCCACTGATGGGTGAAATGAGTGCCCTGCTGCCCACCGATGCATTGTCACACCATCGGCTAGAAGTGGCTGTGTGCCCACTGAACAGGCAGAGAGGATAATATTAGCTTTTACTGTCACGCAAAATGTGGGCTGCAGACAAGATGCTCAAATATGGATGTATAAGCTGATACAAGGAATCCTGACAGGTGCGAAGCAAAGATGAAACGCTTGTTTTTTTTCTGGTCCATCTTGTTATTCAATACGAGATAGAACAGAAAGCATACTGAGAACATTTATTCATAAGTCTACTTAGAAGTCAACATAAATTAATTCTGCCAGATATTTTGCAGTTTACATACAATCCCACACATGTGCCAATGCAGACATGGACACATGATAAAACACATGCACTTGAAGCACACACACACCTAGCCACACATAGGAAACAAAAAATGAGTGGTTCTCAATTAAAGTGTGAGGGTACCTCTTGTCTCATGCTGATACTGCTCTTATTCATAGCCAAAGCTTTCCCAGCGGAGATAAAAGCCAGCTGCCAACTGCAACCATTAGTGCTGTATGGGCTTTGATCACTACAAACCTGGTCTGATCCACAGGGGGTGATCAGGGGAATTGGAGAGAGTGTTTTGATGAAGGTGTAAAGGCAGGCAGAGCTCAGTCTGCCAGATTTATTTTGCACCACATTTCTCGCTACCCTTTTGAACTGAACTGAAGCGCAGTTCACCAATGATCAAAGCAGACCAAGTTAAGCTCCTAATGGAGATGTCTGTTGAGCTAATCTTTTCCCTCCCCTCTCACCTGCTGAACATTCCAGCTTCTCTGTTCTTCTCTTTCATTCTCATTTTTCTCTCCCTCCCTCACTAGGCAAATCTAACAAAGGCGGTTCAGTAGATTTTGTGCTCATGCCATGGAGCTCCTTCACTGACTTGACTCTTTTATTGACTGGCATTTTGGCTGACATTATCGAGCTGAGCTTCACACCAACCATTGCCAACATATTGCCCGTTTTGTGCATGCTGAGACAATAGTAAAAACACATTTTCTCTACATAAAACAAAACTGAGGTTTTTTAGTTCATGTCATTGGTTTAACGTCTATTGTCTGCATTTTATTTTGGATTGGTGATGCCTCTCCTAAGAGATTAAATGCCAGATGAGTTGCTTAAATCTGCTGAATGAGCCAAAATGGCAATCCCATTAAAGTTTTTGTCATACTTTTGGGTTTACTTCTCCGTCTGAATAACTGTAGGTTCCTAATGTGTGTTACTAGCCCCCCCACCCAAAGAGTAGGTTGGGGGACTATTGAATTAGGCCGTGTCCATCCACACGTGCGTCCATCCATCGGGATCCATTATTCAAACACTACATGCAGCAGCCTTGCCATTTTACACTGAATGTATGACCTTTACCAAAGCTTCGTACCAGTTATCTTTTTTGTGACCTCTGGCCCTTCACCATTCAGCAATGACCTATATCACTGCTTTTTTTTTTGTTCGTGTCTGGAGCATATTTCTGACACCATTGTTTTGAAAAAGCTTGAGTAGGTTCCCTGTAACCTCTAGTTCCGCATTTTGAATGTTTTAATGTTTTGATTCTCCATGACCTTTGACCTTTTTCAGTATGACCTTGACCTTTTAGCTCAAATTTTAACTTCCTGAGAAATGACCTGATCTTTCAGAGTAGCACATCTCGATCTACTAGGTTTAGGTCAAGGATACCAGTGCGAGTATTAAAATTGAGCGGCAACCTCCTCAGAACATTTTATGTGACCTTTGAATTGTGACCTTGGCCTCAGTTTCATTTCTGGAGAATTTCTGCCAAACTACTCCCAGTGGCTTTTCACATTTTCTTTTTAGTCCCCCTTCCACCCAGCGGGTAGGTCAGGGGTCAGGTCAGGTCAGGTCAGTTGATGCAGTCCATGTTCGTCTGTCTGTCCATCTGTCCAATGGCCCACACATCCATCAGTGTGTCCATAAGTGCATGCTTCCTTTGGTGAGGGACTTTTGCAGTCTCTGACTATTGAGATCTTTTGTTATTATAGTTGCATTAGTCCTCTAGATTAAATAGTTTACAAGTAATTGTTAGAAAGTGCTGTACAGTCACTGTACAGACATTCTTGCAAATACCCAATAATATAGAAGCAAACATATTACTTAACTTGAACTCCTTCACATGAGGCTGTCATAACACTGTCATGTATTTGATAAAACAGTGTTTTCAACCTTACCTAATGGCTGATTTGAGTTTAAACATGGATGTCAATGAATGTTAAAACTGGTCTTTTGTCACATATTTTATTTTTTGGGTAATTACTTGTTGTCACTATTTAGAGTAATTGCCTGTTATTATACTGTAATTACCAGATTTTATTGCGTGTCTAACAGCCTGTAATTTTTTATTATTATTATTATTATTATATTACAACCAATACTACTTCTAAGAATAATAATAATAATAATTATTATTATTATAATTTCAAATGCTTGTCTGTGTTTTGCCTAGGGAATTAATGCATTTGTTCAAACTGATTTACAAAATGACAGAAAAAAGGTGAGAAGGAAGTATAAACCACTGATCATTCAAATCTTGGTCATTACTCGATTATACCTATCAGAGACCTGCCAGTTCTGTAATCACCAGGGTTGACGGATGGGCTTTAAAAATTTGAGCCTGTGGCCTGTGGGAGGTTTGAGTCATTTTCTGAGCACTTGGGAGAAGCTGTCTCTGATGAGTCAATGAAGAGAAAGATCCCAATGGCAGAAGCTGGAACATGAGACAAACTTTTAAGTGGGCACATTGAGAAAGTACAAAACAACAAAAGGATTTGAATTCTAGCTCTGGGTCCAGGTGGTCTCTTACAGCCAATCAGTTGTGAAAGCAGGTCTTGGGATCTGAGAGCTTGAGTGGTTTAAGCTCATTATTGGTGCTTGGATGGCCCCAGAAGGAAAAGGCCCTGACTATGTACAACCCAAATTCAGTAAAAGTTGGAATGGCCTGGAAAATGCACATAACAACAAGAAGCAGTGATTTCTAGGTTTACTTTGATTTACATTCTATAACAGACAGTATGAAGACAAGATATCTAATTGTTGGTCAGGTCTACCACATTTTGTTTGTAAGTAAACATCTATTTCTACCATTCAGGTCTGCAATGCATTCCAAGAAAGTTGGGACAGGGTCAATTTAGGAGCAGTAATTAGGTACAAAAAAAATGAATAATGATGTCATTTCAAACAGCTGATGTCAACAGGCAATTGTAATCATGAGATTATACAAAAGCAGCACCCAGGAAAGGTCTCATCCTTCAGATAAAAAGATGGGCTAGGAATTACCAACTTGCCGACAAATGCGTGAGAAGACCACTGAAAGGTTTAAAAACGGTGTACCTTAGTGAAAAATTGTAAGGGGTTTTAGATATTTAGCCCTCAGCAGCGCATAATATAATTATGAGATTCAAGGAATTGGAGAAATTTGCGTGCGTAAAGAGCAAGGGTGCAAAATAAGCTGAACACCCGTGATCTAGTTTGTAAGATCACTCAGATGGCACTGCATCAAGGATGAAGATCTGCCACTTATCTGTTAGTGATATAGGCTCCAGTTTACCCTGGTAAACCTTTGTCAAGCATTACAATATGAAGTTACATTTACCAATGCTGGTTAAAACTTAACTCTGCAAAAAGAAAGCATGTCGATAGAGTCCAGGAGTGTGAGGATTACGTGAGGAACCACAAGCGAGAACCAGTGAATACAAAAATGGAGGCTTTATTTCTGAAGGGGGGAAACCCCCAACAGAGCAGGCAACGGTACAATGTCCACAATCCAAAAAATCAGAATCCAAAGGGCGAAATCCAGAACCGTAAACAGGGCACCAATCACAAAAATCAGGGTCGTACAAAATGGGTTCGGTAACAGAGGATGTGGCAAAGTACAGGGAATAGGCAAAAATCGTAAATCAAGGACGGTCCAGTCAGAAAGGTAATCACAATGAAAACAAGGCAAAAAAAGCGTGGCCAAAGGAGAACGTTCTGACAAGGAAGTGCTGAGAGAAGACTCCTAATATACACTCATGGAAAGTCACATGCTTAACAAGACACAAGTGCAAGAAGTCAGACTGATTACGAAGGAGGGAACATGAGGGAGAACCTAATCACATGAAATAGGCAACTGCCAAAACGCGGACAGGGATCACGAGACAATCCTATAGACAAATATACAGCTCCAGTCAAGGAGTTCTAACGTGCATAGATACTAAGAGAAAGGACAGCGTGAACAAGTGTGGAGGATCCACTGAAACGCAGCAGAGAAGATTAGGGAGAGACAAGAGGCGGAGACTAGAATAGGAAGAATGCTGAGAGCTTGTTAATCAATTAGTAAGTGCAGCTATACAATCCCTAGTGCTCGTTAGTAAGTTAGTACAATATACACTGTTAGTTTGGGTTAGTACTTTAACAAAAACAACAAACTGTTAGTTAGTATGGGTTAGTAATATAGAAAAAACAAGGTGAAGGAAGTAAACGAGACTGGAAGGACGGTAGAAATCCAGAAACCATTAAATCACCCGAAAGAGTGGCACGCAGTACTGGGGCTGTGAGAAATGACAAGACAAGGGACCAGACAGGGGGAGACAAAGTGCAATGCATGGCAAAATAAAAAACATGGACCAGAAAGAAACTATGGTAATATGCAAAACATGGAAAAACTAAACTAGACAATACATGAACAAAACTAAGTACCAAATCACAAAACATATCTCAAGGCATGGTCAGGCAAGAACAAGATCAATATACAAACAATCATAAATCTGGCAGACATATCAAAAGCATGGCAAACAGGCAGAATCACAACAAGGAGTGCTGTCGACTTCTCTGGGCTCTGAGGCATCTGCAATGGACACAGTGAAATGTGTATTGTGGTCAGACAAATCAATATTTCAGGAATAAATAAATTCTTTGTGCACTGGATCAATCCAGATTATTACCAGTAAAAAGTCCAGAAGCGATGCTCTGTAACGGTATGGGGTTGTGTCTATGTCCCTGGCAAGGGTAACTTCTGTTAGGGCACCATCGATCGTGAAAAGTTCAGATTTTTGAGTGACATATACTGACTTAAGACAACATCTTCCACCGGGAAGCCCTTACATATTTCAATGAGACAATGCTAAATTGCATTCTACACGTATTACAAGGACACAACTGCATAAGAAGAGAGTGTGGGTGCTGGATTAGTCAGCCTGCAGTCCTGAGTTGTCCCCAAAAGGGAAGTGTGGCACAATTTGAAACCAAAATGCGACGATGAAAACACCATTTTGTTGCATGCTTTAAGACTTGTTCGGAGAAAAAAGGGAACAAAATTACACCTGAAACAATTAATCACTTGGTGTCTTTATTTCTCAAATGTTTGTATAGAGTTTAGAAAAGGAACAGCAACAATAAAAACTGCCAAATACGTTGTACTTTACTGCCCTAAAGTTTTTGAAATATGTTACAGGAGTCAAAAGTAAAACAAGTCCTCTCTTATGAAAAATTACAATAATTCCAAGCTATAGTTTTCCTATAGTAAATGGATGGTATTTTTGCCACCAAAGTGTAGTAGGAGTTTAACAGTACATGTATTTTTCCAGAACCGAAAGATACAGATGTCACGGTTCGGTTTTTGTGGTCACAAGACAAATACGTCTGAGTTGGGGGAAAAAAGTCAGTTGCAGTGGCAGCAGTATCCACACTCCAATCCAGGTGGCGGTAATGCATGTAAAAGCTGTGCCAATTCGCCATTAAACAACAAATACAGAAGAAAAAAAAGAGTACCTACGACAAGTTTAGATGACTCACAGGATTTTGAGGACCCGCCTGCCCCTTTTAAATCCACTGCATGTGAAAATTTTGCATTCCCAGTGGATTACAACAGCAGTTGTATGCACAGTTTGAATTTTGAGAATGTCTATGACGAAATTAGCAGGAAGGCTTAACCTTGGCATTGGTTTGTAAAGTATTTAATGGCTGTGTACATAATTTATCTATGGAGCAAGGAAGTACAATAACATTTAAAAAACCTGTGTTGACAGGTAGAGCTTGAAATTTAATTAACTGGTTCCTATGGTTTATTTAACCTTTGCCATGAGATCAGTGTTCTACGATGTACTTAACTCATGGTCACAGTAAGTTGCCATTGAGAAATCTAATTAAGTCCTTCCAACGATTTCATGAACTCAAATTGAGGAAACGACTTGTACATGCTATCTATGGAGAAAATAACATTTCGTGGGAAAAACCTGTATCTCGGGCCAAATATTAAATGTATTTTTTTAAGTCCTTTGGCCATGAGATCAGTGTTCCGATGTACTTAGTTATCCACTAGATGCTAAGTTGTTCCCTCAGCATTTAATTAAGTCCATAACATGAACTCAAAGGAGGCTGCATCTCATCAGAATGAACGATTGATGACGTAAGCACAGAGCAGGGGCTTGCATTGTACATCTGCACTGCAGAACTTCGGACTCCATACGTGGGCGCGTTCCCAACTGCTTCCGTGAAAATAATGCACGCAGCTGGGCTACTAGTGTGCATACATGTGAAGAGCTGCTTGCCCATACTCATGCCTTACGTTCTCAGTTTTTCTCAATCGCTGACTTTGCTTCAAACACACATATTTGGCTATTCGTCAAAGAAAATATAATTTCTGTGATTAGTACTTCAGAAAAAAAAAACTGAATTACTGAGACCACCTTTTACTTTTATCATAACAGAGTCAATTTACACTCATAGCATTTACTAAACACTAAACTTAAAACATTCAAATTTGAGATATATTTAATCACTGACAACTTGAATTGTTAAAAAAAATTATGGACTCTCAACAACAGTATCATAATCACCCCATTGAACCCATTCATCATTGTTGAGCAGTCTTCTTGAGTCAAGATTCATGACTGATGAGTCACATCTCTCGTGACTGATTTGATGAGTCTTCACGCAACAAATTGCAAAATTATTCCTGAATTATTGGTCAAAAATTTTGTCTAAAAAATTCTCCCAAATAAGGCTCAGATTGCACCGGAGAGCACCTAAAACTCCAGAGCTTCCAGCTTTTTCTAGTTGTACCGAACGCGTACCGAATCAAGACCCCAAGACCGAGGTACATACCAAACCTGTGTACCGTTACACCCCTATAGTGTAGTATTACTATAGTGATACTATAGTTATTAAAACTGCAGCAATACAGTTGTGTGGACTATAGTAATATTATAGTACTCTTGACCGTGGTAATACTATAATTAAAATGTGATGGCTATAGTACCACACTAGTTATACTATGCAAACTATAGTAATACAATAGTTATGCCAAAAATCATAAGGGTTTATTTTGAAAAATCAATGAAATTAATGTGGAGAAACATCAAATAATGTGCTGTTATATTGTTTTCAACATAATACTGGTCAAGGATAATTTACAAATGACTGCTTTCAATTTGAATGTTAATTTAACATACCATTCCAATGTTTCTTGCGGTGGGATTTTAATACTGCCTTGCACGTCAATAAGAAACATAGCACACTGTGTGCGCTGTGAGATTTTTTGCCCACAATAAGGTCTTTAGCATTTTTAGAGACATAAAATCCTTAAAATCTGCCCTAATGAGAACATCTAATGTGAATACTGCACATGGCATTTTACATGAACACACACATGCTGGTACATACACACATGATCCTTGTATGAATGCTGTATACAGTTCACAAATATAGGTGCATGTGTAATTGCAAAAATATCTCTATTATTATTTGGAAAGCAGCTGTACCAAAAAGTGGTGCTCACGTGAGGTCTACATGACCATGTAATTTAACAGGTGCATGGCCAGTGTTGCATGAAGTCTATCATCCTGGATATTGTCTATCTAGCACACTGTGTTACTGCGTGCATATGAGACAAGATGGGGCTTTCCCTGACCTGCACTCAGTTAGCGTGCATCCTAAAATTTAAAAGTACAACCCGAACTCTTGGGACGGTACACAAAATGTATATAAAAACAGAAAGAGGCGTTTTATAAGTTTACTATCACTTGTATTTTGTTGCAGACAGTATGAAGACATTTGATGTTTTGTCCAGTCAATTTTATTTCATTTGCAAATATAAATCAAGTACTGCCATTCAGGCCTGCAACAGATTTAAAAAAAAAAAAATTGGGATGGGGCAATTTAGGATTAGTAATGAGGCAAAAAATTTGAATAATGATCAGATTTAAAACAGCTAATGTCAGCAGGTGACTGTAATCATGATTTAGTTCAAAAGCAGCATTCAGGAAAGACCTAGTCCTTCAGGATAAAGATGGGCCAAGGATTGCCAATTTGCTTATGAATGCATGAGAAAATAATTGAAAGGTTTAAAGACAATGGTCCTCAAAGAAAAATACGATTGTATTTGGGTATTTCACCATCTACAGTGCGTAACATAATTAAAAGTTTCAAGGAATCTGGAGGAATTTTTGTGATCGCAGGGCAAGTCACGACTTTCCCAGAATAAAAGAATGTGTGGCACATATTGAAATGCAAAATTCAACAACAAAGAACCCATACTGTCGCAAAGGTTATATTAAGTGGGACAAAACTACATCTGAAACACTCGTTTACTTGGTGTCTTCAGTCCATAAACATTAATTAAATGTTGTGAAAAGGAATGGTAACATTATAAAGTGGTAAATACTTTACTTTTCCAACCTCTTTAGAAATATGTTGCATGAATCAATATTGAGCACAATATTATGTTTATTAGATAAATCAATAAATTTCATGGGGTGAAACGTCAAATTATGCGTCATATTCTTTTCAACATAATACAGGACAAAGATTTTCGAAATGCTGCTCTCATTTATTTTGACTTGCCGTCCTATTTTTTCTGATTTTAGGTTGTATGAAATTTGCCTGTAAAGCTGGAAGGAAAGGGTTTTCAGGAATTGATTTACAGTTAGGCAAGTTTGTTTGCTCAGCACTCATAACCTGGGGTGTCTGGAGAGCTGAAACTGTGCGCATGATCAGTACTCAGAACATCATTGAATTACTGTGCAAAGAAAGCAAGTACATGAGTACAAAAATACTGTTTATGAACATTTGCTGTATCCTGGTGTCTGTTCAATGATTATTTTGGCTCATAAATATGATACATTGAGTGATATTTTCCAAAGGAAATTATTTAAATCGTCATCATTTTAGGAAAACACAACCAAAATTTATAATAAGAGATTTTTTAAAAAACCTTTTCAGAAATTGTAAGAACCCATTAGGTTCTCAGAAAAACCTATTTCTTCTCAATCAAAATAAAATCCTCAGCTAGTAGTGCTGTAAGGCCACGTCCCCAGCCTTCAAACTCACCAGTCTATTTAGACCTGGACCGCATTCTCAGCCCCGCAATCATCATATGCAGCTGTTGTTCATTTCCACTATGTGGGAGCGCTGTACTTTTTAAGACCGAGCTTTGCACATAGTCTTTGCGAAGTCTCATAAGCCACATGCCAGTGTTTATACTCTAGTCTTGTAAAGACTTATCTCCCGCATTTTTGGGTGTATATATTCTAACTATTGAACTTATAAAAATTGCTGTTTATTGTTAATGTCAGCACTTAACTTTATAATTACGGAACCTTGTTTCCTTTTCTTTTCTATTTGTAGTACATTGTTACTGTAGCTAAATCCCACTGCCTGTGCTCCTAATAGTGTCCTTAATGTACCTTGATTCCTCATCTGTTTTGTATTGCTTCATATGTGCCATACTGCTGTGCCTAAGGCATATTAAATACAACTAAGTCCATCCTTGCACCTGAGTCTGGTCCCCAACTTCCTGTCCTCCGTGCACATCATCAGTGTGCGAAGCACATCCCTTACAAGTGCATCTATTTGCAGTATGTCAGATCTAAGAAGTGGAATATCTGTATCGGATTGTTTAACATGAGGTTCAGCGTCAATGTTAACTTATATCTTTGTCTTTGTGTCTTTGATTTATTTCCCTTGATGGCAAGTTTATTTACAAACTTGTTAAAGATGTAAATATACTTTTCTTGAAATGAAAATATACACAGTGCAGTTAAAAGGTATTTTCCCCATCCATATTACATCTATTTTTGTGTATGTGTCACAATTAAATTTTTCAGATCAAATTATTGTAATATCCAACAAAGATAACCTGAATTACATAAAATGCAGTTTGTAAGTGATGATTTCATTTATTGAAGGAAAAAAGCTATCCAACCCTACCTAGCCCAATGTGAAGAAGTAATTTGCCCAAGTTACTACATTGACCAATTCAACAAATGTCACTTATGATTGCGTTCAACTTCACTTGACCCACACAGGCATGATTACTGCCAGCCCTCTTGAATCTAAATATTGCTCAAATTGAACCTGCCTGACTATAAGAAGTAGGAAAAAAGTACACATAATGGTGAGATTAAAAGAAATTCATAAACAGATGAGAAACAAAGTAGACTTCTGTTAGTCTGGAAAGGTTTACAAAGCCATTTCCAAGGCTGTGGGACTCCAGCAAACCATGGTGAGAGCCATCATCCACAAATTGAGAAAACTTGGAACAGTGGTGAACCTTCCTAGGGGCGGTCGGCCGACCAAAATTCCTCCAAGAGCACATTGATGACTCATCCAGGAGATCACAAAATAACGAACATCTTGCGAACTGCTGGCCTCACTTGCCTCAGTTAAGGTCAGTGTTCACGATTCTACAATAAGAAAGAAAAAATGCCATCCATGGGAGAGCTGCAAGGCAAAAACCGTTGCTGATCTAAAAGAACAGAAAGGCTAATCTCACATTTGCCAAAAAACATCTTGATGACCCAGACTATTGGGATAATATAGAGTGGACTAATGAGTCAAAAGCAGACCTTTTAGAAGACATGGATCATATTACTTTTGGTTTAGAGGGGTAGTTATTTCTTCACATGGGTGATAACCGTAGGTTTTGAATAACTCTTCACTTTCAACTAATGAAATGATCATTAAAAAGCTGCACTTTTTGTTCACTCACATTGTCTGTGATATATTAAAATTGGTTGGATGATCTGAAAAACTTAAATATGACAAATAATCAAAAGCACCAGAAATAGGGAAGGGAGCAAATATCTTTTCAAAACACTGTATAAAGCCTCTGGAGATTGAAGTTTTATTTATTTTCATACTTGCTAACTTGATTTCTTACTTTCTGAGTAAATTATTGATTTGAAACTGCCACAGAAAAACCACAGAAACCAGCAAGTTACTATCATAAGGAGACTTGAAATAAGCTGTATGAAAGAATACTGTTCCTTTCCACCATGAGCTGTATACTTGAGATTGGGCATTTGAAAGCATGGCAATCAATGTTGGGACTTTCTTTAAAGCCACTCTTTAAATTTCAGTGTCTATAAAGTCTTAACAGAATATAAACAAATAATGAAAAAAAGTTTGCTCTTGAGTGGGCTCTCTGCATTTTACTGCCCTCCATTTCTGCCGCCGTAACAAGCAGCAAAATGGGAGGGTTTCCTCAACAGTCACATATTGTACAGTTCCTGTGTCATCAATAAAAAGCTGCGTGGGTTTGCTACCCTGTGCATCATCTGCTGGCCCACTCTTTGTCCTTATGTAATCTTCTACAAACCCCCACACAGGAGCCAACAGAATGAACACACAAACCCCCATACACGCATGCGCATACACACACAAACACATGTCACAGAACTTACTGTTTACACACATGCAGTGTAAGTTTAAAAATACATGGAAAATGGACACTTGCTAAAAATCCCACATATCCACCTCCACATAGTAAAACAAAATGCACATGGATGCATTATTAGCAAATCTGATAGATATATTTGAGAAAAGAAATAGCGTGGCACAATAAAAAGCAATTTCTTTAGAACTGCAAACATTTAATTTGTTTTCAGATGAGTCGGATGACTGCAAATAATTTTTTAAGCACATTAAATTTGTACACATTACTTATTACTGCTTAAAAAATTTTTTGTCAAGGTTTAGGTCTCAATATCATTTTTACTTTGCCAGCACAAAACTATTTTCTTTTTTTGTTGTTTGCTTTTACAATCACTTCTCCCAACTTTCGACTATTTTCACTTATTGCGTTTACCCTGCTGTAAAAACGCATGTACCGCCTTCCTGATTTCTTCCATTTTTGCATATTTGCCGTACATAAATGTTTCAGGTCATCAAACTAATTTAAATATTTGACAAAAATAATCTGAGTCAACACAAAATTCCATATTTTAAGAATTTTATTTTTTGAAAGAAAAGAAGCTATCCAACCCTACCTGGACCTACCTAAAAAAACCCCCCCCCACATCACTAAATCAACTGCTTAAATATAATTTATTGATACTTTGGTCCAATTTATCTCGACACACCCAGACATGATTACTGTCAGCTCTGCTGAAACTAAGCATCGCTGTCGGGCAATGCATATGATGCCACAATCTAAAAAAATGCAAAAATTATTGGGAAACAAAGTTGTTGATATTCAGTCTGGAAAGGGTTATGAAACAATTTATAAGGCTTTGGGACTCCAGTGAACCACAGAGAAAGCCATTAGCTTCAAATGGAGAAAACCTGGAACTGTGGTGAACCTTTCCAGGAGTGGCCAGCTAACCAAAATTCTTCCAAGAGCGCATTAACAACTGATCCAGGAAGTCACAAATGAACTCAGACTAACATTTAAAGGACTGCAGGCCTTACTGGCCCGATATTAGGTCAGTGTTCATAATTCCGCAATGACAGAGAAACTGGGGAAAAATTGCTTCCATGGAAGAGCAGCAAGGCAATGACCACTGTTGGCCGAAAACACAAAGGTTTGTTGCATATTTGCCAAACTTAAACATCTTGATGGTAATATTCTGTGGACTGATGAGTCAAAAGTGGAAGTGTTTGGAAGACATGTATCCCGTTACATCTAGCGCAAAGCTAAAACAGCATTCAACAATCAGAACATCATACCAACAGTGAGACATGGCAGAGGTAGTGAGATGGATTGAGGCTGCTTTGCTGCTTCAGGACCAAGGCAGCTTGCCATAATTGATGGAACTATAAATTCCGCTCTCTACTGGACAATCTGGAAGCAGACTGTCTTGCCATCAGTTCCAGACTAAAAGCTCAAGCTTTGTTGGGTTATGCAGTAGGACAATGATCTGAAGCACACAAGTAAGTCCAACTCTGAATGGCTCAAAAGAAACAAAATGAAGGTTTTGCAGGGCCCAGCCAAAGCCCTGATTTGAATCTGATTGAGATGCTGTGGTATGACCTTACACAGACAATTTACTCTAAAAACCCTCCAATGTGGTTGAATTACAACAATTCTGCAAAGGAGACTGAGCCGAAATTCCTCTACAGCAATGTAAAAGACTCATTACATGGCTTGGCAGACATGGCAAACATTTAATTGCAGTTGCTACCAGCAAGGGTGGCACAACCAGTTATTAGGTTAGGAGGAAATAATTTTTTTCACATGGATGATATAGGTTTTAATGACTCTTTATGTTAAGTAAGTGAGATGATCATTCAAAAGCTCCGTTTTGCGTTTACTCACGTTGTCAGGAGAAGGAATGGACCCAGGTGCAGCAGAGTAAAATAGCAGAAGCAAATTTATTTAGGGCAAAATCAGGGTCAAACAGTCCAGGATGGTAACATGCAGGTGACATGAAGTGCAAAAGAGCAATCCAAAATTGTAGTCAAAAAACTAGCCAAAGATTGAATGCTCAACAGTAGGGATGCCAAACCAAGGAGCAGACAGAATCGTGAGCCGGGGTATAGCCAGAATCACAGTGATGACAATTTCGACACTTAAGTTTGATTCGTTTTGAATACCTTTGGCACTTCCGCTATCAACACAGATTTGCTGCACCATTTTGAAACTTCAGTCACATGATCAAATAGCATTCATCCCAGAAAAATGTCCTTACCCACCACGAGAAGGTTTGAATGATTTGCTGAGCATTTATGGTGTTATTGCTTTCTAGAGACAGCTTGTGATTGGCGATTAAATTTGAGAGACACTTTGCTAATTTACTTAGTTAAATAGATAGTGTGATTAAAATATACATGTGGATATAGCTAGAGAGATACATAGGCACTGGCTATGTGTATACATGTCAGCTTTATTAAATAGCCTAATCTGTTGCTGCACTGGTCCAAAAGCTTTCCTGTAATTAATATGACATTTGAAAAAGGATCATCTCCTGGAGCAGCAGTTCCAGAATTATTGGAGTGGACTCCAGTTCATTTTGGAGTGGACTTCTGGAACTTGTGCAAGTTTAACATCATCTCCTCCCTCTAAGCAGAGCAGTGGTTTTAAAAAACTGATTTATCTTCCGATTCCTCCAATAAAATAACGGCAAAATTAAACCATTACAATGTGTGATTCAATAAAGGAGTAAGCTTGGTTGCTGACCTGGTGGGCAAATGGTTTGTAACCAAAATAACCCAATTTGTGTATCTTTATCTCCACCAAGGAGATAATGCGATCGAGTCGGTTTATTTATTTATTTATTTGTCCGTCCTTCTGTCTGTCTGTGGACAGGATTTCTCGGAAACTACTGGACGGATCTTCATGAAATTTTCACCAGAGGCAGATCTTGGGCCAGGGACGACTCCATTAAAATTTTGTGATGATCCGGATCCGGATCTGGATTCTGGATCCGGATCTGTATTTACAATTTTAGTGGCATATCTTGGAAACTACTTGACGGATCTTCATGAAATTTTCACCAGAGATGGATCTTGGTCAAGGGATGACTCCATTAAAATTGTGTCATGATCCAGATCCGGATTTGGATTCTGGATCCGGATCTGTATTTACAATCTCAGTGACATTTCTCCGAAACTAATGAACAGATTTTGATCAAATCAAGGTGGACAGTGATTGCGCAATCACACCCGAGGGTAATTGTCCAATCACACCACTGATTGCGCAATCATACACCGGCAGTGATTGTCCAATCACGGCCTGTGCAGTCACATCGATGCGATTGCACAATCACACGATCATCACGTGACATCATGATGTCACGTGATGATCATGATCGCTCTGTACTTTGATGACGGCTTTGGAGAATGGATGCTTCAAACATACAAAAATCCCATTTAAACTTGTCACATGGGTGGTCCTGAAATCTTCCAAAGAGAAAGATCTTGCATTTGTATCAACATCATCCCTTGGCGGAGATCAGAAATCTCGGATTGCTCTTGTTGTAAATGCTATTATAATAATATTGGGAGGAAAAACGGAATAACAAGCTGTTGTTGAGGCTCATCTGCTATTATCTGTGCTTTTTCAGTTCAAAGATATTTTTTAAAAGCAGCAATAAAGGTCTCTGTCAGTAGGCTGAACATTACTGGTCGAAAAGGTGTTTCGAAACATTTTGAAACGTTTTGAAACCGTGGTTGTTTCCAAAGTTCTGAAAGTGTATCTGAAATTGCCATCTCTACAGAATCATAACCAAGAGATAACTGTGCACAGGGAATAGGCAAAATTGTAAACCATTGGACAGAACAAATCAGAACTGGAAGAAACGCAAGGAAATACAAAGGCTTGTAAGTGATGGCTTAGACAACAAACTGGCGAAGATCAAAGGAAAACTGAGGCTATGAAAAGAGGAGAAAAGAATGAGAAGGAAACTCAAAACAGGTGTGCAACAGGACAGTGGGACAGAGGGTGTTGCTACAAACTAAACAATGAACTGACCAATAACTAAAAAAGTGGGGAAAGCTGATGGGGAGAGCTAAAGGAAACAAAGTTGCATGGAAAGCAAACAGAACTGAAATGATAACAAAAATAATGAATACGAAAAACCAAGATAAAATACAGATTCACAGAACACTGATACTCATCATGTGGAGTTACAGGGCAGGTGAGGAGACGGGCAGGGAGGTAATAAGAAAACTGACACAGGTGAGACATGGGAACAGAGCACAAGAGGACGCGGCTACAAATGGGGAACAGTGATGACACATTCCATGTCAGAACAGCCGGAATAGGAAGATCTTCCCGGATGACCATCTTTGATTTCTTTCTAATTTGGCAAGCTGATTGATCCATGTATCTGAAGTACCCCCCTAAAATTTCTAACCATAAATCCTACAAGTTCCAGAGTTATGGTCCTCTAAGAGAGAGGGGGGGTCTGCCCTTGTAAGTGAAACCTTATTTCTGGGCCATTTTCAGAAACCTACCATAAAGAAACTGTGAGGGGTAGAGGTCTATGCTTTGTTATACAATTACTACTACTTATATAGACTAGGGGGGAATCATACACCAGGTGCCACATCTTGCCACACGAAGGCTCCAAAAATGCAAAAAACTCAACGAGGAATGACAAAAAATTAAATATTGATAAATCTGTCAAAACTAGAATATTATCCCTAGGAACTTAATCTTTAGTCTAATAACTAAGGTAGATATGGGGCTTATTTACAAATAATAATTACTTCTGAAGACACCATACAGGTGGCACCACCAGGGCCCAAAGTTAGCCAATCTATTAAAATGATCTAATTTCAGCGGTCATTAAAGGGGACCTAATATGCTATTTTTCCAAGTTTATATTTTGGTCTTTGACTCCCCTAGAGTACTCCTGATCACGCAAAGTAAAAAAAAGGGTACTTATTTCGCTCGTACTGCCATCCTCAAAAAAACCCATTTGTAGTCCATAGTAGTCTCTGCCTGAAACGCCTCATTGGGGTGGCTCTTCCACTATGGCCCCCACTCCCCGTGTGCCCACTTTCTTCTGACTGGCCAGCTCTGTGGAGGGCGGAGTTGGGCGGGACGAGGCAGCAGAATGCAGTTTTCTGGGTCTCAGAGTGAAATGTGAGACGCGTCTGCCATCTGAGCTAAGGAATCAGCAGGGAAATTCTGCAATCAAACGCAGTACATGTGTATAGATCCAATGAAATTAACTTGTTCTAATAAACGCAACGGCGAAAGTAGAGGACGCAGTGCGAAAGTCTGGCAGCTCAAGCACGAATTTGCTATCGGCTACAGTTTGCTACGGCAACAGTTGGTGAGTTCAGCGGTTTTTCTACTCCTAGCTAGGATGCAGGGGAAGCTAGAATCCACCCCATATAGACACATTTGTAGAACGGGTCGACATGCCCAAGTGTAGACCGGAGACCGTAGAAATCCGGTGGGTCTGAGTTTAGAGGGAAACATGGACAATGAGGGGCAGCTAAAAGTGGACCAACAGCTCATGGACTGCTTCGGTGTGTATTAGGACCTGCTGGTTCTTGTGCATAGCTGTGGTGTGTTGTTAGCGTGGAGAAACGAACAGCTTCCGTGCTGGTATATGACGGAGGGGCGAAAGCTCCAGGCTAAACGGCCTTTTCGGAAATTGCCTGCGGTAATGGTTTACTTATTGCTTCGGAATGACCAGCTTTTCCTCGCGGAAAATGGGCGCATTATGTATAGCGTGCGAGAGCTAGACAGAGCTCCGATTATGTCATGATTATAGTACAGGTTTTACAGACCGTAAGTTCCGCCTGCGTGAACCGTTGCTTATGTGGAGCTAGCGAATCAATCACTTTTACAGGAAAGAATTTAATATTCAATCGATGGGAATGCAGAGAAATCGTTTGTTATACCGGACACGTTGTAGGCTGTGCGCTTCCCTATTGCTTTCACCGGTAGTATCAGAGAGCTTGCCCAGACATTGGAGATGTATCAGGCTGACCCCGGTCATGGATAAGTAAAGTGATCGTTTCATAAGCACCCAAAAACGCACCCCAAGCTCTGCAAAATTTACGTCTGGTCTAACTGCAGCCCAACTCGGCAGACACATACAGCACCTCTCCGGTTAGCTTCAACTGTAGTGGCTACAATCAGGCAACATTATGATGAAACTGCCACATTGATGCTTACCGAAGTAACACAAGCATACTGATCATAATTGCTGCATATAAATTAACCAGGAGCATTTTTAATTTGCAGAGCACGCGAACTAACATGCAGTGGCTGATAAGCGGTTATGACTTTGAATGTAATCTGTCGCGTGAAAAATTCGTTTCGCGTCCAGTGTGAAAGCTGCTTAACGCGCCCATAACGCCTGTATTCGCGTCTTTGCATCGACTTTGAATGTAGCTAATCTGTCGCGCGAAAAATTCTTTTCGCGTCCGGTGGGGAAGCGGCTTGACGTGCCCATGACGTGTATTCGCGTCTTTGCATTGACTTTGAATGTAGGCTAATCTGTCCTGACTCTGGCTAGGTCTGTACTAATTGGACGGCACAACCTGACGTCAGGTTTTGCCCAGATCTCGTGAAGATCTCGGGAGGAGCTGTTCAGAGAGGAAATCACGCTCACGAAATCACGTTCTTGGATTACGGCAAAATCCCTGTATCTTATGTTTAGAAACTTTTCAGAGGTTGAGCATGGACAACCAACATTATAACATTACTAATATATATTAAAAGAAGGATCAGCATGTTAGGTCCCCTTTAAAGCCATGTGGCACCATTTTCAGGGAACCAAAAAATGTTTTTCTTTACTGATGGCATCTTCACCCTTAAGATGCATGTGGTTTCTAAGGTGTTCCGTACATCTTTGATAGTGAAATAATTTGTTCAAATTTCATATTTTCTCCCGTCATTATGGCCATTTTCTACATGACTCACCGTACTGTAAAGCTGCTGTCAACGCTACTTCAAACAAAAATAGATATGCATGGTCACATTAGTCCAGATTGAATATATTGGTATAAAAAAACAAAGACCAGGTCCTGGTATGAGCTCATATGCGACTTTAAACTATGCTAAATGACCATTGATTAGTGATTATATGTAGTGTTATGAATGTAAATCTTTATCTATAGGCTTAAAGGGAGTAAACACATTTATATATATATATATATATATATATATATATATATATATATATATGAACCTGGACTGTGAATAATGTAGACATATCTTAAATAAATAAATTTCCATATTCCACATGTTTTAGCACCCTGGGAATTTAGAATTGGTGTCACCATTTTAGTTTGTGAGACGGTTTGGCTTGGTCTAGAAAGACCCCAAAATTTCTAGACCAAAATAGGGGCATCGACACATTGGGGCACTAATTAGATCAAATTCATTTGTTGTATGCGAAAGCTCGCATACAGGTTTACAGAATGACACTGACCCCAGCCATGTGAGTTACATTTGCACGTGCATAGCAGAGGTGACATTCAAAGTCAGCACTGTGCTGTAAACCCATTGTAATGTGAGTGGCAATGAAGTATCCAAATGGTGTACTGCACCCATGGGTCAACAGGTCACATGATAATGAATAGGTCACATGATCATCTTGGATTTTGTGGTGTATGTTGCTGGAGTGTTGTTCCTTGTAATCTGATTAAAACTGGATTATTCATGGAATAACAGATAAAAGGAAAATCAGGATATCACCTTCATGAGGAGTAGGTCAAGCTTTGATACAGGGGGAGTCACCTGGGCCAGTTCTCACCTGGAGTCCAGTCATGACCTCGAATCAGTGCTCTCTAGTATTACGTCTGGAGGAGGAATGCCCTAAAGGAGTCTATGCAAGAACATCTAAACTTCAACAAGTGTCAACCCTAACAAATGAGGACAAGGTCTTGTTGGAGAGGAGAAGTGGGCACACTCTAGGACAAGGTGACACAGTATGTAATGAACACTATATTCACTTCATGAAGAAGTTTCCAGACAGGCAAAAGAAATGCTGTAATCCATTTGATGACCATGGAGATAAGCACCCAAGTGGGAACAGACTGGTTGATATTTCTCTGGCAGATGTTCTAACTGAATTTACAGGTAAACATATCATACCTGGTTGGAAGCTATGTCCACGCTGTAAGGTTAAATGTAATGAAGGATAGCCAGGATTCACTCACTCCTTTCCAAACAGCAGCAGAAATTATGGATTCAAGTATTGGTGCTCTTGGTTGCTCACCCTTAAAATTGTCTCAGCTAAGTGAACGGGATAAGTTAGCATATGGTAAAAGAAAGGTTAGTGATGCAATTTCCAAGCTGGGAAAAACAATGGCTAAAACACTAAATCTACCCAGTACTTCATTTTCGTCTGAACAAAATGAAGATTGTGATAAATGTCAGGATTATGACAAATTAATCAATGACCTAAAGATACTATGCACAGAGTCTCCAAGGAAGAAACAGATTCAGATTTTGACACTACACCTGAGAGTTGGACTGTAGAGAAGACAGCAACTGAATTTAATGTTACTACCTATCAAGTGAAACAGGCTAGGAGATTGAGAAAGGAGGAAGGAGTCTTGGCTAGCACAGCTCATAGATCTGGAAAAACACTTTCCAGTACCATAAAAGAGGAAGTCTTGAAATTCTATGAGGATGAAGAAATATCGAGAATTTGCCCAGGTAAAAATGATGTCATGATGGTCAAAATTGATGGGCAAAAAGTGCCCAAACCAAAGCGGTTGCTGTTGACAAACCTTAAGGAGCTCCATACGCATTTTAAAGAAAAATCTGGCATGCAGATTGGATTCAGTAAATTCTGTGAGCTGCGGCCTAAGTGGTGTATAACAGTAGGTTCAACAGGAGCCCACAATGTTTGCGTGTGTTGCATACACCAGAATGTAAAGCTTATGGCATCCAATTTGCCCGGCCTATCAGATAGCTCATCACTAATGGGGAAAATTGTCTGTAATACACAATCTAAGGAATGTATGTTGCATAGGTGCCCACAATGCCCAGGGAAAGCAGCACTTGTACAACAGCTTGAGGACATCCTATATGAAGACCATAATGGAGAAGATGAAATCACCTATAAGCAGTGGACCCATACAGACCGTACTGAACTGATATAAATAACATCTGACATAGATTCATACATAAAGAAGTTGGCAGAACGTGTTGATTGCCTCACAACTCATCACTTTACAGCAAAGGCCCAGTCTGGTCATCTAAAACACCTGAAGGATTCATTGCCCCAAGACCAAGCACTGTTAGTAATGGATTTTGCTGAAAATTACTCCTTCATTGTACAGGATGCCATTCAAGGGTTCTACTGAGACAACTCACAGGCCACACTGCATCCAATTGCCATATACCATCAAGGGGAGGAAGGCCTGGAGAATGTGTGTGTATGCTTCATCAGTGACCACCTCAAGCATGACACTGTCACAGTATATGCATTTCAGCAGATTGTGCTGCAGCATCTCAAGTCTTGCTTTCCTCATTTGAATAAGGTCCTATATTTCAGTGATGGAGCTGCATTACAATATAAGAATTTCAAGAATCTATACAACTCTGTACAACCACAAACTGGACTTTGATTTGGATGCAGAGTGTAATTTCTTTGCAACAAGTCATGGCAAGAATGCATGTGACAGCATTGGGGGAACTGTCAAGCGCCTAGCAGCTCAAGCTAGTCTGCAGCGACCAATAGACAATCGAATCCTCACACCAAGGGCCCTCTTTGAGTGGGCCTCTGAGTCCATAGCAGGAATCAAGTTCTTCTTTGTTAAAAAAGAAGAAGTGGAAGCACACGCAAGAAAGCTTGAACCTCGCTTTGCTGAAGCTAAAGCAGTTCCTGGTACGAGAAGCTACCACTGCTTCATACCAACACAAAGTGCACTCCTGGCAAAGCGCATCTCTACAGATGATAATATCACAACAGTTCACATGCATGGCTGCCAGCCAGTAACACAGGTCACTACAAGTCCTGGGCAGTATGTTGCTTGCACATATGACGGCCATTGGTGGATTGGGATTGTTCTTGATTATTCTGCAGACAACGAGGACTACAATGTCAAGTTGATGTCCCCCAGAGGCCCAACTAAATCATTCAGGTGGCCTGCCAGGGATGATATCTGGTGGACACCAAAGAGTGACATCTTATGTGTAATCACACCTCCAACCACCACCAGAGGAAGGAACTACAAAATCCAGAACAAGGAGTTCAAAACTATCTGTGACAGGTTAAAGCAGTACAATCTCCACTGATGTTGTTTGGATAAACTCTAAAGAGGTTTGATTATCAATAAGGAGTTCATTGACAGAACATTCTCACTTCAATTTAATGGCAGAAGCTCTTTATTCTCAATAGCCAGATAATGTACTCTGTATTATGGTAAATATAAAATATGGTGAAACCTGATATGTTTGGATTTCATTTTCATAGAAGAAAAAGTTTGAACACCTTAAAGTCAATATGTACTGTTAAGATAAAGGTCTGATCTGTCTAGTAAAACAGATATTAAGGGCTCTAATTTTTTGGCGCAGCGCAGGGTGGCGCAGCGTGGCGTAGTGTGGTGCAGCCCACGCAGTGGTAATTTCGTCCGGTGCAGCCCGTGCAGTGGTAATTTTGTGCAGTGCAACACCGTGCGCAGCCACTTTGGCAATTTGGTAGATGGACGTGCGCCAAGATGGGTGTGGCGGTGTAGTAGGGGGAGGTGTCACATATTCATCAAGACGCAGTGACAATTTCGTAGCAAAAGTCTCCGCTGAAGTTGCGCAGAAAGCTCGCCAGCTCCAACCTGGTTTACTTTCTGTGCAGTGGTAATTTGGCTGACCGGCGCACAGTGCGCACACGTCACCGAAACCTCACAGGCTGGTTTCCAGAATGTCAGGCACATTTCTATGCAATAAATAATTACAGCAACCACTATTTAATGTAACTATCAGAATCAGGACCTAAATTATAGTATCTATATCGATTGTCCTGATGTCAGATCAAAGGCGGTTGGCACGCGTAATGGAAACTCGACCTGGCTTAATCAACGCAGCTGAATCTGTGATGCAAACTAACGACTTCACATCTTTCTCAGCCAACCACAAACTGCCTCGGCATCAGGCAGTGCATATATATATATATGCATATATATACACGCTTGCACACTGGACGCGAAACAAATTTTTCGCACGACTGATTACATTCAAAGGCCACATTTCCCAGATTCATTTAAGAAGATCTTAGCACAAAGAGCTTCTTTAGATCCTTCTTAAGGCTCCAGTAAGAAGCAAACGCGTTTCCCAGATTCCTTCTTAGCCTAAGATGATCTTTTGTTAAGAAGAATTTGAAAGAAGGGTCTGGAGCAGTCTTAACACCCTTCTTAGCGACGAAACACTGCAGATACAGCCGCGTCAGGCAAATCAATGTGACACTAAGCAAGGAGATATTAATGCAGTGCGTACGGTTCGTCCTTATTTTATCCCCCCCTTTATTTCATGCACCCCTACTACCCATTAAGCATTTAAAATGAGGGAAAACTTACATCTCTCCTCTATGGTTCCATGTGTTTAAATATTTTACCGTATTTCCCTAATTTTCCCCTAATATTTCCGGTCTTCTACTTGACCACTTTTTGTACACTCTATATATAAAGCAACTTGAGCTGCATGTCTCAAATCAAGTTGAATAAGGTTTAACCGCATGATTTCACACATGTAATGATTTTATTTTATGTTTTCATTCTTTTTTTTCCAAGTTTGTTTTCAGACATTCTGCTGCGTGCGCAGTGGCATTACGCACGTTCATTTTTAACATTATACACCACTTGCTACATCAAAACTTCATTTGTGTGCACGTAAGTATGTGGAACACTCGGTTACTCTGACATCGATTGATCAATTGAGCTCCAGTTAAGAAGGGCACAAAGACACTTGTTAAGAAGGGCACAAAGAACGCATCTGGGAAACACTCTTATCTTAAGGCTCCCTCTTAGCTGAACTCTTCTTTGGAGTCTTCTTAACTCCTTAAGAACGCTCTTAACTGGGAAACGCAGCCAAAGTCAATGCAAAGACGTGTATTCGCGTCTTTGCATTGATTTTGAATGTAATCTGTCGTGCGAAAAATTCATTTCACGTCCAGTGTGCAAGCGGCTTAATACTTTTATTGTCACTTAGGTTTTATCGATTTTAGAGGGGGAAAGGAATACAGCCTGATTTCTCTGATCTCATACTGAGTTAAGATCACGTATTGAAAATAAATGTGTAACGTAGCCTATCTTGCATTGTTGTCCATGCATGTTAATCCCAAAATTTTAAGCAGCAACAGGGTGTAATAATAGGGCTATCCATCGTTTCTCTTCCCAATGATGCAGGTAGAAGAAATAAATGAGCAACCATTGTATTTCATTCCAACTTCATAAGTTTGAATGATCTGACGTAGTTTTGTTTTAAAATTCTATTCAAGTTCGCTAATGGTAATAATTCGCGAATGCCCTAGCTAGCCAGCTAACTCATATTCGTAATGCTTAATTTAGACGTAAGCGGTGCAGAAAACATGCCTGAAGCAGCAAAGTAAAATGCTACATTAACGCATCATGCAGATATAGGACAGAGGCTCCTATATTCGAACACATTAAAGGTGAGGAGAGGAGCTCATTTGATTGGTGAAGATTTGACTCGGCTGTGTTAGACCCAAACACGCCTTTTCTCCTCCCTCTTTGCCACTTGCGCCGGCAGGAGGGACCAAGGCGGAACAGAGGAGTATTTGCGCCAGGCTGCACCGGGCACGAAATTGCAACATACACCTGGACACACCCCGTTGGCGCGGCACTCCCCCCATTCGCCGCGCCTGCGCCTGGTCTACGAATTTAGAGCCCTAAGTCTCTGAAAATGGAGCCACATGGCTTTAATGGCCGCTGAAATTAGGTCATTCTAATAAATTTGCTAACTTTGGTTACTAGTGGTGCCATCTATGTGTTGTCTGCAGAAGTAATTATTATTTCTAAATAAGCCCCATATCTACCTAAGTTATTAGCCTACAGATTAAGTTCCTGGGGATAATATTCTTGTTTTGACAGATTTATCAATATTTAATTTTTGTCGCTCCTAGTTGAGTTTTTTGCATTTTCCGAGCCTTCGTGTGGCAAGATACAGCACCTGGGGTATGATTTTACTTTCCCCCCTAGTCTATATAAGTAGTAGTCATGGTGAAACAAAACATGGACCTCTAGCCCTCACCATTTCTTAATGGTAATGTCTTCAAAATGGCCCAGAAATAAGGTTTCACTAACGAGGGCAGACCCCCCTCTACCTTAGAGGGTCATAACTCTGAAACCTGCAAGAATTTTGATTAGAAATTTTAGGGGAGTACCTCAGATACATGAATCAATCGGCTTGCCAAATTAGAAGGAAATCGAAGAAGGTCATTCGGGAGCCTCCAGTTGATCTCACACGAAATAAGTCTGATGAAAAAAGGGTGGAGAGGGCGAGAAGAAAGGAAACACAAAGGAAACAAAATGAAATAAACAGAATGGTGAAAAATACTCTGATAAATATGCGATATGAATAATACCTAACAAAACACAACAGAATGACAATGCTGACACGCATTGTCTTTGCTTTATATTAAAGTCAGTTGGATGATCTGAAACATTTAAATTTCACAAATAAGTAAAATTGGAAGAGGGCAAATACTTCCTCACAGCACTGTACTGTATTTTGTGCAGTAACTCTGCCTAGCTGCACAACAATGTGATTCTATATTTGCTTCAGATCAAGCTGTAAGATGGATCTTGGCACCAGTAGGTTTTTCTGAGATATAAAACTACAAGCTTTAAAAAGAGTAAAGCTTTATGCTATCACCCTGGTTTGATCAGGAGGCCCACCGCAGCGGCAGGGTTTTTGTAAGCTTGTGTTGGATGGATAAGGGTAGGTAGAAGAAGGGGGTGGCTTGGTTTTGTGCCTCGATGCGAAACAGAATTCATAGATGCGATTATTCAGATCTCATTTTTGTGTGGGCAGAGATGTCCAGGATCTCTTTCTAGAGTGTGGAAATGATTTCTTTGTGTGGGCACCTTGAAAGTGACATCATCTTTTCTGGCGCAATGACTACATTTATGCTCTGCTGAGCACGACTACTGAACCAACCACCACGTGTCCTTTAGGAGAAAAAAGTAACTTTAGAGAATTAAACTTGTAGACAAAGATTTACTGAATCCACGCATAGTTATAAAGTATACTGTAATAAATGTGTGTAGGTATCAGGGAGTGAGAAGAAATGGCATTAGTAGTTGTCCCCCCTCTCTCCGCTCTTCTTTTTTCTAGCATAATGCAGCTGGCATTTGTCTTTCAGTGTAGAGGACGGTCCCAAGATATGCATTTCTTACAGTTGGTGTATAATGACTTTTCTCTCCATTGAGGAGTAACTCAGCTATTGGAAGTAAACTCATAAACAACCATTCAAACAGGCTTCGCAGTTACATATTTTGTTGTCTGCCTTTGTTCTTTTCTGAGAGAGAGATCATAACCCTTTGGATAATGTTTTGGAAGCCGGCGATTAAGTTGCATTTTAATTTGAGAGTGTAATTAAGCTTGTTGACAAATTTTTCATTAGCTGTACTGATGAGCCTCTCTGTAATACCAACAGTTCATTTTTCTCCTGCAGTTGACAATTAAAAACATTTATGCCATGAGAGATTTATTCATTATTCATCATTAACATTTCCCACGACCAAAACATGATAGCAGGACATTGTGAAGAGCGACTAGTTCAAAATACGCATTTGCAAGTCAGCATTAAGCGAGCCTTGGCTCAACTGAAAATTGCTGTAGATGGTGAAATTACAAAAAAAAAAATTAGTGATGGTGACATTACAACATTACACTGAAAGTCACAGAGAAAAATTAGCACACTTCCCACGCTGTGGTGACTTATATTTTCCTCCCTCGATCAGCTTGAATTTTAACCCCCTGCCATGTTCTCTTTATTTGCCTGTTTATTCAATTGTCTGCATGTCACGTCCATGGTATCCCTACTCTGTTCCAAAAGGATTTTGGGAGTCCAGCTGGTTTCATCTCCACAGTAGCTCTGCTATACAAACCAGGAGTGCCTTCTCTTCCTGTTGCAGAAAGACACACACACAGCTAGGCAGCATAAACTTGGGCAAATATTCACTGCAAGAAAATTTGTGCTAATCAGTTAATTTCACTTCATTCCCCCCATTCTGTGCCATATGATTGGCAGACGCACTTGCATTCAGCACGCTGGCAACTGCGACTGGATCGCACAAACACCCTGTTGAATTCGCAGGGACAGGGCGTGCGTGCACCGCGATTTGTTATCACACTGCTGAAAAATAAACCTCTCGTCCCCCCCTTTTCCACAGAATCTTGCCAAAGATCACACCACGTGTGGGGTTAAGGCGGATGTTGCCGCAGCGTGACGGCAATGAGCTGGATTGAAAGCTCAGGATCTGACTATTTTTATGCAATGTTGGTGTTAGTAGGTCAAGGCACAGGGGCTCACCACACCCTCGTTACCCTCTCTGTCAGCCACCTCAGAGTCTGAAAGGCACAGCCTGCTGCCGTGAGGGAGTGAGGGGACAACCAAGGGCTGGTTTCACAAAGATAGACTCTGACTATGGGTTGGACACAAGCACTAGTCAGACTTCAGATAGACATCAGCCATTTCACAAAGCAGTTAAGTTCTTGACTGTCTTAAGTAGGACTACTGTACAATGAATTCTGGGTAAATTAAGACCTTTTTCAAAAAAAAAAAAAAAAAAGGCCACATATAGCTGCTCAGCTCCCTTTACCCCAGCAGAAAATTTCTGTCTCCATGAAGAATTTAATACATATAAAGAAATTTTACTCAGAAAATTCAATGAGGACTGTAACAAAAAAAAACCTGATATGGAAAAAATCGCCGCTACCGTAAATAGTGTAAATTCTACAGTTGAGAGAACCGTCAAAGACGTCCAAGAAAGGTACAAAAACATGGTACAAGACACTAAAAAAGAAATTTTCGAGAGAAGAAACCCTAAAACTGGAGGACGGCCATTAGAAAAGCTGAAAGACACAACAGAGAAGGTTTAACTGATTGGATACCATGGTAACATAGGTCTAAAGTCTAAATTAGCCTGGGGGTGAGGTGTCTAATTTTTTTGGCTTAAACTTAGGCTGTCTTTATTATTGTGAAATGGTCTAACTTGCATTAGACTAGTCTATGAGCAAATTTTAGACTGGTCCAACCCTATAGACCAGTCTGAAATATCTTCGTGAAACCGGCTCCTGGACCCCCACCAACACTGCAGGCATTGCAGCAGCCTATGAAATCCAGGCTGAGAATACTTCCAGGAGACCGAGAGAAGGATTACGCTGACTGCACCCTGCAGGCGAACAACACTCACGAAAGATGTTCTCCCTTTGGTAATCCCAATGGCCTTCCCCACCTCAATTTTGATTCTGTTAGATAGGCATCTCAGAGTTGACATGTTGCATCAGTTTTTCCACAAGTTCCTAAAACTTAAAAAAAAACCCCAAAAAACATGGCTCTTTTTAGCAGGACAGAAGAGAAGAGAGGGCCATGGCGTTAATTTAAAGATGTCATTGCTAAATTACAGTAAAATACAGGCAGCTTGAAAGGGATGTCTGGTCAGATCCAAATGTGCGAATTTATACTGAATAATTCAGTAGATTGCCAATAATTTGTTCTAAAAATAGTAATATTTACCAGCTCTTATTTCCTGTATTCATGCATGTTCATCTAGGAAATAAATCAAAACTGAATCATTTATTTGATGGAAGTTCTGGGCCCTGTACATGGTCAAGAAAGCAACGGATCTTACGTTTAAACAATTTCACTTCCCCACCCCACCCCACCGCCAAGTATCACTTCCCATCCCCACCGCATGTTCTCCCATACACCTTAACTCTCTTCTGCCTCTCTCCATCATTATGATAGATTGGCTCTACATATTCATGATATTGAGCAAATATACATCTATAATCATTCTGGATAGAAAGGAAGGTGTGACCGTTTTTGTCATTACTTGAGGATGAACATATTAGCGATTGGGACTCTGAAGGTGAGACAAGGTCTTCTCTCAGCTTAGTCTGGGTGTGTGTGTGTGGGGGGGTGGGCGTCTGCTGTATCACTCACCCACAACACTCCTCCCCTCCCCACTCAACTCTTCCAGTGTAGATAAAGATAAAAGACAGGTGGAGGAAGGCTACGTGAAAGACTGAGGAAGCCTGATGGATATGCTGTCTTCCTCAGCAAAGCTCAAGCTATTTGGTTATGTCTCTTCCATCCCTATAAGCACCCCTGCTGGTATGCAAATGTTAAAGCAGCAGGAATTTTTTTCCAAGACTGTCATTATTTCTTATCTGATTTAATTGTACTTCACAGAGATATCACACCCATGCAAACAAACACACATAAGCCGAACAGTGGAAGTTTAGTATTTCTCATTGTGGGTCCCAGCCTTGAACATATTTCAAAAAATTAATCTCACCCAAGATATTCATCTGCACAATTACATTTTAGATATGATTATCTTTGTCAATGTTTATTCATTTTAGTTTTTGTTTTGCTATCATTGTACATATCATAACGAAGTGGAAGAATGTAATTGCAAATCTCTGTATTCTCTGAATTCCTGCCCATTCTGTCAGCCAATAAAAACATATTGCATCAGACTGTAAGCATAAATATGACTTTAGCAATTTAGAAGTGCGTGTTTTTCATAGTTTATTTAGGCTAAGTACTGTAAATGCACATAGATTTGATACACAGTTTATACTCTATATTTCATCACGTGTTCTGAACTGAACATTAGCATATGCCATAAACATAACTGCATTCAAAGTCATGTTTTATTTGCAGCCAACATTTTGATCTAAATAGCGATGCAGTAGGCTATAATACTGCTGCTGTACAGCCTTCATTCTCAGTGATGTTGAAATGCTACAGCCATTACAGTCAACAGGTAAGGGTTTAAAGGCCATGATCCTACCAGTCCCCACTGAGAAGTCTTTATGTGTAACTATCTGAACTCAAACTGACTCTCACCAATGTGCACCAGGCTGGTACAATTAATGTAGTTGTAAACATTCCCATGGTGTGAAGAAGTGGCGAGGTAAGAAAACTATTGTATGTTTTGATCTCCACAACAGGGTTCCACAACTTTTTTATTAGTGAGGCCCAGTACGCTTATTTGAAATTTTCAAGGCCCGATAGAGGGGGCCTGAGGGGTGCACCATTATATGCCTGCCTCATCTAGTCCGGTAAAAAAGCAACTGTAGGACCATTATTGCCAATAAAAACAGAGTTTGTTATTTAACCTCTTAAACCATAACAACCCGGTACCAGGGGCAATCATTACACATGATAAATACAGCATGTTTCCTAATAGTATCATCGTCATGAGGCATATCCTCTTAAAGGGAAGAAACTCGGCGAAAAGTTCATGATGACCATTTTTACCAAAACTGATCACAATGCAAGCACCAAGCAAGTAAATAAGCATGTAGCAAAACATAGGGTAAAACAGGGCTCTCAAGTTTTGAATGCAGGCTAGAGTGAGATTTTCTTCGGGGGGGGTTGGTGTATGATACTCCCGTTTTCAAAGGTGCACGTACTTCGTTACAGTACTTAAGTCGTTTTTTTGAGGATTTGTACTTAAGATTTTTTTTTTACCGGGACTTTTACTTTTACTGTACTACATTTAAAAGAGTCTACTTTCACTTCGTTACTTTGACACTGGCGACTTAGTTACTCGTTTCAAATTAAAATATTAATTTAATTCAACATTTACGGATTATCTGGATTTGGCGTGTTCAAGAAGCACAGCGGTGTATCTTTGTGCAGACGTGGACGCAGAGCTGCAAATTTATGCAGGCAGTTACAATATTCTATTACTAGATGGCACTCCAGGATCAGTTATTGAATATAACAACTGCCAGTAAACTCAAAGAAGAAGAAGTGAGTCTTCATCCATCCATCCGATCCATCTCCACCCTCCCCATCTTTTATCTATCTTATATCGTGTGTTGCATGTATATTTCCTTTTACTTTGCTACACCAAGTGTTTTACAACACAGCTAACAGCTGTACTCAGCATCACGAATATGAGTTAGCTGGCCAGCTACGGCATTCGCAAATGTTATTTGACTAGAGATTAAAATTTTGATTTCAACTTGCTGGCGTTTACTCTTGGAGTAGTTGTTAGGTTTTGAACAAGACAATGTTTAGCCATATCTGTACTTTTTTTAATTTCAGTGGGACTCCCAAATTTAATAAAGACTAAATTAAATAATTATTTTGTGTATTTGTATTGTTTTGTCTGTCACAAACGAGAGATGTTGCGGTACCACCTGTGACACCAGATCGGAGCAGGGTTTGTTTTCAGCCAAAATACACTACATGGAGGGCAGAGAGCCCCCACTCTCCTCGTAACAAGTTACAAGTCAATTCATCTAACCATAACCGTCCAAAGTTGTTAAATTGAGGTAAAAAATGATCCATAAAGCAAATATCCTGCATAGTTCCCCGACTTTAATAAGCAGCTATTGTAAAAAAATTAAGTGATGAAGTGCTTACCTGATTTCGGGCTTCCACTTCCAGCTCTTCTTTGACGTGGCACACAATAGCTGCAGTCGCGCAAGTGTGGAAGACGTGATTACGGCACTGCTATTTCACCTGGCAACAAGAAATACTAATTTCTGATTAGCTGATAGGTTGCTGATTCAAGCAGAGCAGTCTGCCTTCGCCTCATCCATTCATAGATTACTAATCTCTTTTATATACAGTCTATGTTACTAATGTGCGGCGAGTTTTATCACTTCTCAGCGTGAGAAATGTCATGTGTGGCGTGTGAGCGTGTGAACTTATTGAAATGCGTGTGTCTCACGCTCAATGCGTGAGACTTGAGAGCCCTGGGTAAAATAATATCAGTGCTCAATCGCTAGCATTTCTACTGAATTTGCGCTATGCATACAAATGAAACATCAAATGAAAGAGCATTGTTCAGAGAATCCAATGATATAAGCCTTCTCATTTTAAACCGACACCACACTCAAAGAATAGCAGGCATACACTTTACATTCTACAGCGATGAGCGAAAATCTTTCCTTACCTTTGCTATTTGTGATATAAAACTGCATTCGAGGGTAAATCTTCACTGTCTATTGTTAGTCCAATGTGTCCACATTATCTTGAAACTACTTCTCCCAGTCTCCATGCATGCTTTTTTTCTGGAGCACTACTTCCAAAGAGTACAAGCCCTGAGCATTCCCATTGCACCAATGTATTTTCTCCTCTGTGATTGGCTTGTGATGCAATCAATTTTGAATTTGGGGGTGGCTATTTGAATATATGGGCTCTGACATTTCCAACAAGTCCTCAACAACCGTAATCGCACAAACCTAGCCTGAGATGGAGCCTTGCGTTCCCAGTGCGCCATTACACACGTCCTTATAGAGCGCTACAATATAAACGTTAAACTGATTTGTTTTTGGTATTTTCACGATAATTATCTGCTAAACATTCAGCAGACATCAGCAAAGTAGTTTCTATAGCTTGCAGCTAACTCTTCATTTGGCGCTGAAGCATAACTAGATGACTCATTGGAAATTGGTTAGTGGGTAAGTCATTGAGCTATTGTGCAGGTGACCGCTGTATATATACTTGCATTTTGAGCACACATTTGAGCGTGCACCATTGCAAACAAAGTTTTCGTGTATGTAGTTGCTGGAATGTTTGTTGTAATTGCTGTTTTTTTCTTTTTCTTGGTTTCTGGCTGCCAGGCAACATTACACACAAAGGGCTCTAATTTCGTGGCGCAGCGCAGGGTGGCGCAGCGTGGCGTAGCCCACGCAGTGGTAATTTCGTCCGGCGCAGCCCGCGCAGTGGTAATTTAAATGCGATTGCAACACCGTGCGCAGCCTCTTTGGCAATTTGGTAGACGGACGTGCGCCGAGATGGGTGTGGCGGCGTAGTAGGGGGAGGTGTCACACATTCATCAAGACGCAGTGACAATTTCGTGGATAAAGCGTCCGCCGCACGTGCGCTGAGAGCTCGCCAGCTCCAACCTGGTTTACATTCTGCGCAGTGGTAATTTGGCTGACCGGCGCACAGTGCGCATACGTCACCGAAACCTCACAGGCAGGTTTCCAGAATGTCAGGCACATTTCAACAGAGCCGTCGCATGGGCTGTGCGAAGTGTGCGACCGCACAGGGCCTCGCGCTTTTGGGGGGCATCGCGGCTGGTGTGTGATTTATTATTTTTTTAAAATAAATTAATACATATTTTGCATCACTGCACTTGACTCACCATGCTCCTAAAATGCCAATTCTCTGTGTCAGTTTCATTCTTTACTATTTCATCTCGATAAAAGCTTACCCAGATTTTTTTTTTTTAAATTTATTTATTTTATGTCGTCATACGTAACATATGCTCTGTCTCGCTGCTCACTCGTCTTTCCCAACTGCGAGATTGCTCTCAGGGTCTCATTGACGATATCAATAATTGGCATCGGGGTAGCAAAGCTTTTCAAAGTTAAAACAAATTTAAAACTATTTTCGGACCTCCATGTCGCAGGAGAGACTATCTTGGGCTCGCCCTTCTGTCTATCGAAAAAGACGTTGCATCCAGGCTGGATTATAAGGATTTAATTGCTGAGTTTGCGGCCCAAAAGGCAAGGAAAGTGACCATCACCCAATCAATGAATGGTGAGCGGGAATCTGATGTTTTTAAGTTATGCTGCAGCAGAGCGTTTGTGACTGACTTGTATGAGAAAATATACTGCATCGTAATCAAGTGTTAACTGTCGCGGGTGTCAGCGGATACTACGCCTTTGTTAATCTGAGATTTTTTCCATAGAAATGAGTCAAAATAAGCGACTGTCACCAGTGAGTGTGAGCCATTAGATATTAGTGTTTGTTGAATTGTAATTCGGGTCGCACTTTTCATAATTCAATATGCCAATATAATGGGACAGCTGAGCTAATTTGATGATAAAAGCCAATCGTTGTGCAGTTAATTTTTTTCCTTTGAAAGATTATGATATCCAAAAAATCAGAGTTGAAATTATTGCCACAATAACGCTGTTTTAGTCTAAAAATGCATGTCATTTCACCGGGTGTAACTAGAACAGCTATGTGCTTGCAGCCTAACATGATTAATGCGCGTGCACGTAAGTCGGCACAGGGCCTCGCACCCCCCCCCGACGGCCCTGCATTTCAATGCAATAAATGATTACAGCAACCACTATTTAATGTAACTATCCGAATCAGCACATTAATTATAGCATCTATATCGATTGTCCTGATGTCAGATCAAAAGAGAGAGAGAGAGAGAGAGATGTGTGCATGCGGGCGCGAGTGCGTGTGTAGGCTATGTGGGTATGTGTCCTTCAGCTGCTTTCACACCGGACGCGTGACGAATTTTTCGCACGACTGAATACATTCAAAGTCAATGCAAAGACGCGAATACACGCGTGTATTCGCGTCTTTGCATTGACTTTGAATGTAATCTGTCGTGCGAAAAATTCGTTTCGCGTCCAGTGTGCAAGCGGCGTAATACTATTATTGTCACTTAGGTTTTATCGTTTTTAGTGGGGGAAAGGAAAACAGCCTGATTGCTATGATCTCGTACTGAGTTAAGATCACATATTAAAAATAAATGTGTAACGTATCTTGCATAGTTGTCCATGCATGTTAATCCCAAAATTTTAAGCAGCAACAGGGTGTAATAATAGGGCTATCCATCGTTTTTCTTCCCAATGATGCAGGCAGAAGAAATAAATGAGCAACCGTCGTATTTCATTCCAACTTCATAAGTTTGAATGATGTGACGTAGTTTCGTTTTGAAATTCCATTCTAGTTCGCTAATGGTAATAATTCGCGAATGCCCTTGCTAGCCAGCTAACTCATATTCGTAATGCTTAATATAGACGTAAGCGGTGCAGAAAACATGCCTGAAGCAGCAAAGTAAAATGCAACATTAACGCATCATGCAGACATAGGAGAGAGGCTTCTATATTCCAACACATTAAAGGTGAGGAGAGGAGCTCATTTGATAGGTGAAGATTTGACTCGGCTGTGTTATACCCAAACACGCCTTCTTTGCCACTTGCGCCGGCAGGAGGGACCGAGGCGGGACAGAGGAGGACTTGCGCCAGGCTACGCCGCGCACGAAATTGCAACATACGCCTGGACACACCCCGTTGGCGCGGCGCAACCCCCATTCGCCGCGCCTGCGCCTGGTCTACGAATTTAGAGCCCAAAGACTTAATGGGCGCAGACATACAGTCACTGAACCTGTTTGTTTTTGATATTTTCACTAAGACTGTCCACTAAATATTCAACAGTCATTTTCAAAGTTGTCTTTCGAAAGAATCCATAAGCATATGTGCTATTACTGAGAGAATGCTAGAAGTGCTAGATTGGGGCGCATGACATGTTTTGCTGTTTAGCCTAATGGCTTCGGCATTGCTTTTGAGTGTGCGAGGTCCAAGATTCAAATCTCGGCTCAGGCGGAGGATATTTTTTGCGCAGCAGGGGCATAGTTCTTGTATAAATATTTGCTAGGTGTTTATTGTTTTTACTTTTTTACCATTTTTACCTTATCTTTCTATTAATAATTTTTTTATTTGCATGTTTTATTGAGAACAAATCTGCTCCAGGGGAGTCAAACTTCATTCCCTTTGTATGTATTTTCTTTGAAGGGGAAAATGTATACAGGACTGGTTGCAATAAAATGATAAATTAAAAAAAATAAATAAAATTGTTGTAATTAGATGGAATGTATGTCTGTAGTGACATATAAGCGAAATTAAACGAGTTTTACAGTTTGGTACCTGAGAAATCTGAAATGGCTCGCAGTGCCAATTTGGAGACGCCACCGAGACATTCCCGAACTAAAACCTCTCTAATTTTGCTCTGATTTGCTTGATTAGAAATAAACTTTGACATAGATAATGGTGAGATTCTGTACTGTAATTTTTTGAGGTTTCAGACTGCAACTACATAATTTCACAAGGGAAAAAAGTTAAACTTTGTTAGGCGCGACTGAGATCTTTCATTTTTGCTGTGTACTATCTTCATTTACTCTGACTCAGTGACATATATACTGATGACAAAAATCCCCAAGGTGTTACTTTTATGATGATACCAAGATTATTCAAATTGACTAAGTAGTTGCAGAGATATAATAATTTCATTTTGGGCATGTCATTTTCGAGTCAGAGGCTCAGGGCTTAAGAGGTTAATATCAAAGGTAGGAGTTCTCAATCAGTTAAGCATCACACACGTGTGCTTATAGAGTCAAGACAAACTCCTACTGAACTAAAAAATTTTTGCCATTACCAACAAATCTACCGTTCAAAATGCATGATTTTCTATCGGCACAAAAGCCAATAGAAAGATTTATAAAATGTAAATTTATATTATTAATGGGCAACAAGTCAGAGCTGTCAGATAGCCACATCCAAAACCACTGATTTGACGTACTGAGGAGCATCTGTGAATGACAGACATATTGTTCTAGGTTTGCTTTAAAATAATATGGGAATACAAGAAACAACTGCCCAAACATGAGACAATAAATTTTACGACTCACCAGTCACTGTGACCACGAGCTTGTTTCCTTGCTGCACGCTTGTCTTACTGAGAAGTGATGGGACTCAATTATAGTCAAAGTCGGTTCTGAATATGTCATCTACTCCATAAACATATCTTTGTGGCTATCATCGCAAAACACCAGCTTCACAAGTTTAAGGGGTCTTCAGGGTAATGTGTAGAAATAACCATAATAATGTGAAAACTAAGAAATAAACATGCTTAACATGATTTTAACCTCATAAAATATAGTATTTTGATAAAGATTTACATGGTTGTCAAGGAAACGACACTTTAATGACAAAATATGAAAATATTTTGTGGCTCCGATATTTCAATAACCCATGGTCAGATTTTACTCAAATTAGTCTCATATGAAAGGGTTAAGATAGTTCTATGAAATGACATAGGATTTTTTTTTTTGTTTGGAACATTTATTAATATTTAATGAGCTCTGATATTTAACCTTAACGAAAATCGCTATCACCAACTTACTTCATTTTCAAAATTTACCCCCTAGAGATGCACCTATGTAGAATATCCTATGTCATTACATAGATCTCCAACAGATACAACTTCAGTCTAAATTTCAAGTCAATCAGATGAATATTAATGATTTTATGAATGTCACAAGGTTGAAAATCAGTCAAAATTGTGATTTTCGGTAATTTGCATTTAAAGTCAAAAGTGACAGTTGAGGCAGAGGAAAAACATAGTTTCTTGGTGTTTACTGGCATCTCACTGCATTCCTTTATTTATTTCAGTTATTTTCTGTGAAAATCAAAAATATTGAAATTTTCAAAAAAAAAAAAAATTTTTAAATTTTACCCTGAAGACCCCTTAATTTGCTGGAATGGGCAGTAGTGTCTTTAGGGCCAGTATGTGTAGGTCAAGGTATTTGGCCTTGATCTGGGACTAAAGCAATGCCAGCAATGATTTTGAATTGAAGAAACCTTTGAGTTCACTGTTATTTCTGAGCTCATTTCCTCGTCTCTGACATATCAGGTAGATTGCAGAGGTCTGCAAATGGGTCTCTGATTCATTCTGTAGAGACTCAGGGGCCCTCACTAGAGGGAAAATAGCATTTGGTCAGGTGACCAATTATGACATGGACACATCCCCATTCTCTAGGAAATACCCTAACAAGTTGAAAACATGAAAGACCCTTTCCATTCATACTGCTAATATTTTGATTTGCTCTTCAATGGTGGACACTTTTTCAGCCAGATTAAGTACTGTGGTTGTAGTGACAAGTTCAGCTCATTCAGCAGGGTGAATAAATTGGGCAGGTATGTGAGCTTGGCTACCCATTGTCTGTTGGTGAGAGGCTCTACCAGCAGAGTTTTTTGTAGTAATAGAAACCTCTGGGGTGGCTCTAGTAGTTCAAACACCTAAGCAAGAGCCTACCCTCTTAATAGTTATGTTACTTCTGCACTTAAGAGAAGTTTTCTGTGTTCTGCATCCAACTCATCACAGAGATGCTCAAACAGACCATGTGTTGTGTGCTGTGTTTTGACGTGATTCACAACTTTAATTGGGTCACTCACTACACTGAGAATGTCGGACAACTTTCTGCTGGTGAGTATTTCCCTATGAAGTACACAGTGGGCATACTCACATACTACACATAACCTTCACACAGGTTGCGGAGGCAGTGTCCCCATCTGTACAGACTCCCACACAGAATGACTAATCTAGCATGCCTGTCATGTAGCCATTCAAAGCCTTTAATATTTTATCTGTGGTTGAACTATTAGGCAATGACAGGGCACATAACATATCCTGATGTACTTCATTTTCATAGATATAATGCACATAGATGAGCAGGATTGCTTTGTAATCCACATCTGTCAATTCATAAAAACTTGTATTACATACCATGGAGATGGGTGAGTCTTTCAAATAGCTGTCCTTCAACATCTTCAGCCATGTCATCAATCCTACAAGTCACGGTGTCATCCCAAAGGAGGGACTTTGGATACCTTGGAGACTGCAGTCTCTCCCACTACCTCACAACAGATGCCCTTGGTGGCAAATAAAATTAAAACTATGTTTCCATTTATACGGCTGAAGTCAGGCACCAGTGCAGACACGGTTACGTCAAAAATCGCATATCATTGTCTTTATACGAAGTGTCTCCATCCACGCGATTTTCACCCAGCTCCTGGAGCAGAGCCGCATGCGTGTTTTTCCAATCGGACCAGGGGGCGATTCCAGCTCCGGCGCACACAAATTGCACGAGGAATTCCCTATAGTTCAAAGGGGTTTCCCCACTTTATTTTGTTGACAAATGAGTACCTTTGAAGCAATGTATATATATTGCCCTGTTCAGAGCAGAGCCGAGGTTTCTGCAGCAACATACATGTATTTACCATTCTCAGTGAATACTACCGCTTTAAATTATGCTCTGAGCTTTGTAATGCCACGATACCTTTGTGATTTCTGTATATCAGAAGTGTTCCTGTGTATCACACGCTTAAGTACAAGATGATAACCGAGTCGTGGTTTTCATGCGACAGTTTTACAGAGTTTGAACATAATTTCATCTAATTCTTGGAATTCAGAGGATGAAGCAGAATCTTCAGAATATCAGACTTTATTATTCAACAGAACATAATTCCAGCCATCTTTATCTTTTTAATATCTTTAACCGTACTTTCTTTTCGTTTGTCTCTTCTTCTGTATTAAAATGTAGCTTGTAATTATTATGATGAGCTCTTCGTCCACCATGAGGTGCTGTTTAAGTAGTGCTGTGTTGGATCCTGCCTTGACTACGAAAACCGATGAATAGCGTAGTTCAGCCGTTTATATGGAAATAGTGAGGACGCATGTGATGCCCCGTGTCTGCCCCGCAGCCTGTTGCAGCCGGACTTCAGCCATATTAATTGAAATTTTCCAATGGTGAATGGCTGTTAACTGGTTGTTTTGTTGCTTTGGCTTTTCGCTACTGTACTTCGCTATTGCAAACTGTACTTTCGCTACTATGTCTAAGTCCGTTTGCTACTCCAATCAAACATCGAGCAGATCAAAGATCGCTGATCAGCTTGTGAATTTAAACCCCTGTTCCTTAATTTTCTATTCATATTTCTTTTAAAACTGAAAACTAATAAAGTAATAAAGCTACGGGAGAGCTTCTAAATAAACTCTTTTACCAGGATACCTTATGTTGGATAAGCGAACGGACACGAGTGGACGAGTGTTTGTTGCCGATTCGATCTTCGTTTGATTGTCCATATTGAGTCAGAAACCGAAAAAATATTCTCAGCTGTAATGAGAGTGGTTTTTAATGAAGTTTTACTACTGATTCTTGATTAATATTTATGTTATTAACTTGCATTTATCTATAGTAGCGAACGGACGTGGACATGGTAGCGAAAGTACAGTGTGCAGTAGCGAAAAAATAATAGCAAAAACCCAAAGTAGCGAAACCACCGGAAACTGAATGGCTTCTTTGCCTTGGCAATAGCTACCAGACATGATGCACACAGCCCAGCTACATTGAGAGGTCAGGTAGCTTTCAAAACCTTGTTCACTCATTTTATGCACAAAGGTTTATCTTTTATTGCAGGGTGTTTGGACCCAAGGTGCCGGAAAGCTTTGATGGATTCTTTCCTTCATTTGAAAGTCTCTGCCCACATACCACACACAGGGGGCTAAGAAAACATGAGTCACCTGAGGCAACTAAGCCATATTTCATGCATGACTTGCCATTGTCTGTTGAAGGATGCCTGTTTTCTTGACTGACGCGGGATCACTACTCCCACCTTCTTTGTCTTGATATTTTATGCCCTATTCTCTCCTCTACCCTAGGAAAAGCTCATCAAAGACGTCTGTTTTTTTGCTGTTGTTAGCTAGTTTTGTAAGCACCTATCCACCAAAACAAGAGTGCTAATAACTAATTCCCTACGGCAAGCCGCTGCCAACAAGGTGGAGAATTCTACCATTCCCTATGGTAAGTTGGTGCCAGCGGCGTGGATGTCCATTCGCAGTCCGATGAAAACACGAAATCAGTTGAAGATCGCGGTGATGGGCCACCTGTACTTCAATACTTTATATTGTGTAATTTTCGGGAAAAGTATTCTGTACAAACGCAACAGTTTTATATAAAAGTATTCCGTAGGGAATGAGTTAATGTTCTCTGATATAAAGATGGCCACATAATGACACCCATAGACTAATGGTCTGTCAACGTCGCAAATTACGTCACAAATTCAATTGGTGGCAGTAAAGGGGGAAAAAAAACCAAATTAAAAAAACTGCAATAAATGGAAAGACTAGTGTTGGGCAATTAGTTTTTAGTTTTGATCATTTTCAGAGACCGGCAGAATAATTTCATACTACAGTAAAACATGCAAAAACAGATTCAATTGGACCAGCTCATTTTGTCCGTTATAAGCAAAATCCACTATATGCATAAAACGGACAAAATCCGTTATACGCATAAAACAGATTATATCTGTTATATACTTGTACATTATATGCATGCTTTGTGCATTAAGATCGGAACAACTTCATTCTGAAGTGCACATAGCTACTTGTCTTCATTTAGTCCGTCTTTGCACCTGACACAATGCACTGTTATAAACTGACTGAATTTAACAGTTAAATTAATGCATTGTCTCCTTGTTATTTTAACTGTAAGTAGAGTCCTGCGCGCATTTAACTGTGGATTACAGTTAACATACACGGAACCTCTGTTATAAACTGATTGTAAAATTACAGTTAAAATAACTGGAAAAAAAGGTGCCAGTTAAATTAACTGGCAAAAAAAAGATGCAAGTTTATAACAGTGAGGATGATATTGTGTGTTGCCCAAACAGAGATGGAAACCGCGCCAGTTTCAGTTTCTGCAAAGAGGAAAACCAAACTTCATTCCTTTGCTCTGTTGCAACTGTGCATGCGCATGGAGCAAATCCAGCTTGTCCGGTGTACATGAGTGCTTTTTAATGGAAATGCATGGTGACGGGACTAGACATTTTGTCTGATGCAAGCTATATCCGTTATACAAAATTCGGTATATCCGATGTTTGTTTAATGGAAAAACATTACAGAAAAATCGGGACTTGAGCTGTTGTCCGGTATGAGTGAGTTTCTGTTTTATACGAGGACGGTTTAGGCGAGTTCTACTGTAGGTGATATAATTTGTTAATTCTCCTACATGTGGTGAAGTACCCTGGTCCTTGGGAATGTCTTCCGTTCTGTCTCTGCTCATGCTTGCACCTCTGCAGAAACTTAGACCCATTAGATTATTAGAAACAGTGAGTCATAAACTCTGAGTTTAAACCCCACCAATTCTTCAGACAACGGAGGTACAGGCTCTTAGCAACCAACTAGATAAACTGATAAGGGCATTATTTATTTATTTTCATTATACAGTACTTTTCAAGGCACCCTTGAGTTTCTTCTTTGAATTTGGTCTTAGATTACTCATTAGCCCGCTTGGCCAATCGGGCTTATGCTGTGGTTAGATGCCTTCGTGGTGGTCTGTCGTGCGTCTGTAAACTTTTTGTCTTGTCAGGGCTCTAGGGCCTTCAGTTTTTCACAGATCCTTTTCATATTTTATATGCATGTACATGGGATAAATCAAGGCAAAGTTTTTCATCCAAGATTTTGGCCATAGCGGTGCAGTAGCTTTGCCACTTTTTGTTTGCCATATCCATATTGCTGAAGATAACATGCAGATTTGGGATAACAAATATCAATTTTAAAAATAATTTTACACTTAATGTTTGCAAAGATCGCTTATATTGATAATTTAGCTGTGACAGGGCCCTGATCTCAACATTATCATGGCTGTCTGGGATTACCTGGAGAGACAGAAGAGAGTGAGACAACTAGTCAGGTGACTGTGGAAAGTTATTCAATATGCTTAGAACATGCAAAAAGCCAATCATCTTTGAAAACAATGGAACTACAGGATTTCTTAGGTGAATTGTAGTCACACTAAATATTGATTTGTTTTAACAACATATGAGCAATTCCAGCATTACTCACGTTACATTTAAAGCACGGGACTCTTGAATAAAGGTGTCTCCCTATTTTGTCAATGGGCTAAACATTCTTATTTTTTCACCATGATAACCATAGGCCATTCTCAAGGTCCACATGTCAACATTTGAAAAATTCTGCTTAATGGTTCTTCCGGGCTGACTTTTGTCAGCATTACTCACGTTACGCAAAAATTTCATGGCATTTTAACGCTAAATTTGCTTTCAGTATCTCGCTAAACTAGAAAAGACACAGCAAAATGATTGATAATATTTTGAACTTTTAATACTAAACTTTTAAAGAGAACAAAGCAATTGGCATAGGTTAATGATGTGAGGTATCGTTTAGGAACCAGTCGCGAGAACCAGGAAATGCAATGGATGTGATTTTATTGGAAAAGGGGGCGAACCCCCGCAGAGCAGGAGGCAACAGTGCAAAGTCCTCAATCCAAAAATCACAATCCAGAAGGGTGTAATCCGAGTCAAAAACCAGGGCAGCAATCACAGTAATCGTGGTCAGACAAAAAGGGTTCGATACACAGAAGCAGACAAAAATACCAAATCAGAGCCAAAAATCGAAAGTCGGACGGTCCAGTCAGAAAAGCAACACTATGAGTACAAGGCGAAAAATAGAGCAGCATAGGGGAAACGTTCTGACAGGGAACTGCTGTGAAAAGACTGCTTAAGTACACTCAAGGGAAGTCACATGCTATGATCAGGGACAGGTGAATGGGATCAGACTAATTACGTGGGAGCAAACACAAGGGAGAACCTAACCACATGAAATTGGCAAAAGCCAAAACGCGGACAGGGATCACGAGACAACTAATAGACAAAACATACAGCTCCGGTTAGGGAGTTCTAATGTGCACAGATAATGAGAGGCAGGACAGAGTAGAGCAGGTGCGGAGGATCCGCTGAATTGCAGCAAAGACTAAGAGAAGGCAAGAGGTGGAGACTAGAACAGGGCGAGTGCTGAGAGCTTGTTAATCAATTAGTAAGTGCAGCTATACAAACCCTAGTGCTCGTTAGTAAGTTAGTATTATATACAATGTTAGTCTTGGTTAGCATCTAAACAAAAATAACAAACTGTTAGTAAGGTTAGTAAAATAGAAAAGCAAGGCGAAGGAAGCAAACAAGATTAGAAGGAATGTTTGAAACCCAGAAACCATGAAATCACCTAAACATGTGACACGCAGGACTTGGGGAGAAGCTGTAGCTTATAAGACCAGACAGGGGAGACAAAGTGCAATGAAGGGCAAGAACAACGACATGGACCGGAATCTAACAGAATAATGGATCTGGCATGGCAAAAACAAAAACATGGCAAAGAACTAAAACATCGCAAAAACAGAACAGGCAAGGGAGAAACATAACAGGGCATGGCAAAAAAACAGAACAGACATGGCAGAAACATAGCAGGCATGACAGAATCATAACAAATGAACCATTATCTCTACACACAGTTAAAGAAAAAAAGTCATGTCACTCACATTATGTTACTCAAGTTACAGGTACAATGGAAGAACACAACATGTGCATTGAAACCTCATTCCCTTGGATATCAATTGAAGACCTGGGTGCAAGAAGTACTTTAGTCACAAAATAACACTTTTGAGATATTAAGGGTCAAAGTTTTGAAAACATGCTGCAGATACTTTTTTTAAAAGATAACATTCAGTGGCGCCTGCTGCTAGTCCCAGGGGTTATACAAAGTAGACAGACACGTTTTTGTGGAAAAATAATGCTATATTACGAAAAAAACAAGAAAATCAGTTTCAGACTTTGGTACTTCTTACCATAAAATGCCTGGACTTCAGTACTTATCGCCATAAAATGCATGGACTTCGGTACTTTTACCACACAAATGCCGTTTCAATCATTTCCTGATTGCCAAACAGTCATTTTTGCTACGCTTGCCACATGACACATACTAGCAGCTGATTGGACAGTCATGGACTTAGGCACTTGTTCCTGATGACGTCAAGGACTTGAGTACTTCTGCAAAGACTTGAGTATTTCTTGCACAAAAATTCAGTAGATTCAGGGAAGGCCGTATATCAGTATTGAGGACTTGAGTAGTTATTTTTGGAATTTTTTGGCTTTAAATGATGCACATGACACTCTACTTTATGGTAGTAGTGGCAGCTCATATTTTGGAAAATGTGACTTAAGTACTTCTTGCACCCAGGTCTTCAATTCTAAAGAGTGATATAAATGATTAAATTTGTAGTCCTACAAGTAGAGTGATGATACTCAGAGTTGACTGCCGCCCCCCCTGGCTCAGGTTGTGAATGACTGAATATTCAGGACTGATTTTTATTATATATAATAATTTTACTGTGAAAGAAATAATTAATTAAGGATAATTATTATGAACCAAGATGAACATTTAATTATTAAAATGTAAATTGTCATAAACTAGAATAAACTGCACAATGGGAATTTAAGGTACAAATACAAATGTACATGTGTTCAAAATATGAAAACAGCTTTCCTTAGACATATATATACACACAGCACTCATATATATTTGTATCTCCCCGATGATAGTGTCGGGAGATACTGTGGTTTAGTTCCGGGGCCGCCGCCGCGCCCGCAGAGGTTTTCTGTTCCGGGCTCTGGAAGTGACAATTATTACAGGAATTTTTTCTAATTTTACACAGGCGAAGATATTTATTTGACAATGCTCAAGACCGATTTTCGGCAATTTTGGACGTCCAATATGGCTGCCGGCGGCCATTTTCTCCAAAATTTTTGGATCGGGGAGATATACGACTTGGTCCTTGTGGCGACCGAGTTATCTAGTTACAGTAAATTTAAATTTTTTTTTTTTTTAATTTTACCTAACTATTCAGAATTTTGTGACAACAAACACCTGATAAACAAAGTCATAATTTATTAAATAATGGTTGTGCTTGTAGGCTGATGTGTGACACCAGTCCAGTGTTTTTAATTTCATTTTATCTGGTCGCACATACACACGTACAGCGTTTGATTGCGCAATTCCCCCGCCGATTCCTTTCACAAGAGAGCAGACGCTTCTCACCTTTTGCGGTTGGTTCAGCCAATGACGTTGTCCACTCTAGTGTTTTCTTTAGCTCTGTGGGCAGGACTGGCGCTGAGTTAGGAGAATAATGGGGTCTTTCCACTCTTTACCATGGTTTTAGAGTCGTTAGGTTATCCATAGTGCAGTGGCGGAGGCTGATCAGGACGATATTAAGAGACTGTAGAAGCCCGTTTTTATTCAAAACTGGACGAAAACTCTTATTCACATTATCCGAAAACTGTATCACAAAATATGTGATGGGGATTTCAAAAGAACAATAGCTAATTGCTCCCACTCACTAACAAACAGGAAAGTAAACTTCAGTCTTTAGATCTCAGTGATAAAGTGTGTTACTCAGGTTACAGACACTGTTACTCACGTTACAGAATTTGATACAGTTCCACTCAGAGCTTATGAGGGGTTTTCCTTATTTTGTTTCATAAATGTAACTAGTGGTGGTAGAAGAGATGAATACAGGAATCTGACAGTCCTATCTAACAGCAGTGTGAAATGAGGGAAAAGTTAATTATTTTTTGTTAATCACGTGACGAAAAGAGACTGCACCATTTCTGTCATCCAGCCCAAGGAAAATCATACTTACTTCCAAAATTAAGATGTTGCTCCTAACACTCTGACATCCATACAATCAAACAATAACAATAAATCCTGCGGTAAGCTAGAGGCTAGAGTGAGGGTTGTGGGGAAAAAAAAGCCACTAGATGGCAGTATTGACTTTTTTTTTTGTTAAGCCTAGTCTGGAGCTAGGTTTGGGGCATGTCCTGGACATGCCTCAGAGGGGGCTGGAAAAGAGTATATAAGGAGAAAAATTGAGAGAGTGGGTAGTAGGAGAAATTGCAAGGAGAAATTGTGGAAGGATACATTTGACCAGACCTGTCACTCTTTTCAAGACCTGTGAAGCTTTTTCGGATTTTTGCCTGTGTTGGAGCATTTTCCTGTCCCAGGACATCGCAACATAGCAGCCCATCTCAATTACCAAGGGACTGTAAATATCTCATTTTCTTTATGTCAATCTTGGTCAGTAGCGTAGATTGTAGATTAGTTCAAAGTGTTGGTTTAATTAAATCTTTTAAAGTTTTAAAATTTTGTCTGTCATCCCTTGCTGTCCGCTACGCCATAACAAATTGGGGCCATAACTAATTGACGCCATAACAAATTGGGGCCATAACAGGGTGTAAGGAAGAAAAGAGGTGGTTTTGGATTGAAAAATGCTATTTTTCAGTGGCTGAATTTGGATATGTAGTACAAATCCTAAATTCGGTCAAGCTGCTTGAAATCCTTATTTTCCTTACAGTTAGGAAGCCAAAGTACATGACCAAATAGTATATGAAGTGATATTTCCGATTTGAAATTTCAGTTGCCATGAGACTGTTTTGCTGGAATTGCCCATATGCTTCATTTTAGTATATTTCTCAATATTCAGAAGCCTTTAATTTTATTATTTTTAGAAGCATATTAGCCTCACTGAATATTTGTAAATGTGCCAACAACTTTTGTACAGTACTATGCATATATAAAAGTACTCAACAGTCTTCAATTTTTGTTGGATTTTTTTCATTTTTGTTTTGTGGGTCAATGGTGATATGAAGAGGATCGCTATTGATTTTGATTATAATTGGCAAATTTTTAGCCAAATAACATGCTATTGACATGGCTGCCTTGTGGATGTATTACCACACTTCGCGTGGCTATCTTTAGTGAGATAATTTTTTTTCAGATAGGCTATGTTTTGTTGTAAGATGTGTCAAGTGACAGCACTCTGGTTAAGGTCTTCAACAGAATGGCTATTGGTGTTTTAAATTTAAAATGTCATATTGTAATTTTTTTGGTCTTTATTGATTATGCTAAGCTAATTTTAGTGACTAAACTGGCACTGTTGTCAGTCTATTCCAGTTGTCAGTGGTTGACTGTAGCCTGGAACACGTACAAACGCAATACACTAACCTGTTTAATTGTCTTCATGTAAAGACCGAAAACAGTATTCCAACTGTGCCTCATAAATTATTTAATTTCCCCCTTTTATCCACAGATGTCTTCTCAATGTGGCCACTAAGCCTCTTATAATTTTTAATTGTCAAGTAATTTTGCCCTTTAGGGATGCCGTCATTCAACAATGCCACTGCATAATTCATGATTTGACTGCAAAATGCTATCATGTCCACATGCTTTTGATTATGAATCTACAGTAGTGCCATAAAGATAACCAGACTATTCATCTCTTACCTGAAATAAGCTGCCATCTACGCAGGGGAGCTTGCCAACTTGCCCTTGCTTTGCATAGTGACATTTGCTAGATAAGGCAAATATCTTTAAATTCTGTTTAGTCATTCTAGTTGTAGTTGCATAACTCATATCAAGTTATGCTTTGCGCCATTAAAAATGCAACTGTGACGTTTGTACTGTATTTGCGGCAAATTGAAGAATCAATCCATTTTTATTGCTTTTCCAGTGAGATACGAGTAAAAATAAAGAAAAACGCGTGGTATTGTAATCCTGACGTGCGCCACATGAATGCATTGAGCACCTCAATAACAACAAGCATTGAGCTGTTTGTGATGTGTACAGTGGCACTTGACTTGTTCTTTGGGTGTGGTCAATAGCCTACATAAAGCCAATATAAAAAATGAAAAATGCTACTGCATCAAGAAAATGGAGCAGTTCACAAAACTGGCATGTTATGGGCAGGTCTCGGCCGCACGTCATCTGCACTGTCACTGGTTAACAATCAGTCTGCTGTCTGTCCGAGAATGGAAAACAGGTACTGTTGCTGGCCAACCCCGCTTAGGGCAGCCACAAGTGACGACGGTAGCTGAAGAGCGCCACATCTGGTTACAACCTGGACATGACACATTCCGGACAGCAACTCAAACTGATTATGAGACATGGGGTCTGAGATGTCTGAGGGCGAGCGCAAGTAACGTTCGATGCCATCTACGTGAGCAACGTGTGCACACGTCCCCTACAGAAAAACCACTTTTTTCCCATTTATGCACAGGAATCGATTGATTCTTCAATTTGCCGCAAACACAGTACATACCTTACTGTTGCATTTTTAATGGTGCTACGTATACAACCACATTTCCTAAAATGTTGGGACACTGCGTGAAATGCAAACAAAAACAGAATATTATTTGCAAATTATTTAAACCCTATGTATGGCTGAAAATGGTACAAAGACAACATATCAAATGTTGTAACTGATACATTTTATTGCTTTTTTAAAAAAAAATATCGCCTCATTTTGAATTTAATGCCAGCAACACCTTCCAAAAATTTTGGAAAAGAGAAAAGAGTGAAAAGCATGTATAGTGCTAAAAAATACACCTGGTGGAACATCTCATAGCTAATTAGGTTAATTGGCAACAGGTTAGTAGCATGATTGGGTTAGTAGCACACTGTAGGCGAACATTCAATTGCGGAGAATTTTATAATCTACTGTACATCATATCATTTATTAAAGAAAGAAAATATCGAATGGCTGTGATCTTCAGGCCCCCAGGCAGCACTGCACTAAAAAGAGAGTGGATTCTGTTGTGGAAATCACTGCATGGGATCCGAAACATTCCTGCAATCCATTGACAGTGAAAACAGTTCATTGCTGCATCCACAAATGCAAGTTCAAAACCAACCATGTAATGATAAATTCATAAATGAACAAGATCCAGAAACTTTGCCACCTTCTCTGGGCCCGAGCTCATTTAAGATGGACTGAGGTGAGGTGGGAAACTCCCTTGAGGTCTGACCAATCGAAGTGTGAAATTGTTTTTGAGATCATTCAGACCGTGTCCTCCAGACTAAAAAGGAGAGGGATCTTCCAGCTAGTTATCAGCAGGTAGTTCGAAAGCCAACAACTGTGATGGCATGGGGGTGCATTAGTGCACATGGTATGGGTAACTTGTACATCTGTGAAGGTACCATTGACTCTGAGCAATATATACAGGTTTGGAGAAATATATGCTGCCATTCAGATGTCTTTTTAGGGTAGGCCTTGCTTTTTTCAGCAAGACAATGCCAAACCACATTCTGCACACATTACAACAACATGGCTCCGTCGTGGATGAATCTGACTGCAAAACTGGCCTGCTTGCAGTCCAGAGCTGTCACCCACAAAGAAAAGTTGGCACATTATGAACCAAAAAAAAATACGACAAAAAGGCCACAAAGTGTTGACCAGCTGAAATCCTACATTAAGGAAGAACGGTAAAACATTTTGCTTTCAAAACTACAGCAGCTGGTCGCCTCTGAACAACATTCCCTAGGCATTTTAGAACTGAGAAGAGGTGATGCAACGCAATGGTAAACATGCCCGTCTTATCTTTTTTGAAAAGTGTAGCTGGCGTCGAATTCACAATCAGTGGATATTTTTCAAAAAAAATCAACAAAAAAAATTCTCAGCCTCAACATCTGATATGTTATCTTTGTACTATATTCAATGTAAATATAGAGTTTAAATGATTTGAAAATCATTGCATTCTGTATTTATTTACATTTTACACAGTATCACAACTTTTTTGGCAACTGTTTCATAGAAATTGTTGGAAAGCAGCCCACATTATGGCTTCACAAGCCAGAAAAATGGTCTAATTCCAGTGACAGCATAAAATTTTATTAACATAAAATAACATAATGTATATTCGGTGAGCAAAGCACAAAGCTTTATGCGCATTATTGCTTGCTTCCATCCTGCATTAATGCCAACAATTCTTAATTTTACAAAGTTGGGCGTGATTAATGGCACCATAAACTGACAGTGCATTCAGGCAATTAACATTTAAATCAGTCTTTTGGAGAAGGCAATGGCAAATTCAACTGCTTTTTTATCAAAAATATGATGAAGCGAAGAGGGTACAAAATCACAAGTCTGCACTGGTGTGGACTAATGTATAGAGAAGTGTGTGTGCTAGATAATATACACAGAATAATTGAGCATGCACTAACGGTCTCTATATCACGTTATCATAATAAAACAAAGAAAGAACATTACTTATTGCTGATTATTGAAAAAGCAGTTTGGCTTCCGGGTTAGCTCACTCGGTTAACGTGCTGCATTGCAGAGCAGTGGTGACCACCATGACCCGGGTTTGATCCCCACTCGCACCAGCGCCAGCAGTGGTCAGTAGCTTTTTAAGAGCAGCACACAATTGTCTTTGTGCTGCAAGGAAATAAATTGGGAGAGACTGCCGGTTTGGGATTATACAATTACAGCATTGTTTGTTGCTCAAGTGCCTCCTGTTGGCCAGCCGGGAGCCTGTCAGTAAAATTCTAAGCTTGCAGATGTTCTGGTGTCCTCCGCCTTCGTTCTGAGCTCATGAAGTTTTGAGCAGCGGCTGACAGGCACGTGCATTGGAGGAGAGCTGCAAGCTGCGAGCTCTCCGGAGATGGCAACGTGGGGTTGCATACAAGCAAGCTGGTGCACATAGTTCGCTAATTGGGCTTTCCAGATTCGGGTGGGATTGGAGATGCCAAACTTATTTTAAAACAAAAAATAAGAAAGCAGCTCATAGACAGACTGCGTGCTTGACACGCTGAAATGAGGAAAATTATGTTGACGGTAGACGATCACGTGCTGGTGGCCATGTGATGCAAGTCGATTTTTGTTTGGACTGGCAAAAAGTTTGTCTCAAAACTATGCGTATAAAACGCAAATCAACAAGCAGAGAATTGAGATCTACAAATGCCTTTTCAATTCACAAATACAACGTAAAAGCTGAATGCCCAAATGCCTATTTGAAAGTTGAAAATATTGGGAAGATATCAACAAATTGTAATTTATATTAATAATTTAATTGTAATTGAATATTTTCACACAATTTTTTCATCAGTGAAATTGGCTTGTGTATTTGCAGATGTTTTTATATGTTAAGTAGTTCTCTGAATTTACAAACATTTTATGTATTTGTGGAAGGTTTTAAATATTTACAGATTATGCAATTACACACAGATTGTTGACCTGTTCATACAAAGAATATTTAAACAAATCTATCCCCATATATTCTTGTTTCAGGTAGTAGAACCATGTCTGAAGTCATAGATATTTATTCCTTTGCAATTTACAGGGCTACCAACTTTCTACACAATCTCACGCATACGGTGTAAGTTTCACGCATTTTGACGGCGTATTCACCGTAGTCAGCAATTATTCAATCAATGAATATTAATGAGATTCTTACGTGTAATTACAGTCCTTGTGAGTGGAAGTGTCAGTTTAGCTTGCGTTACGGTGGATTTCACCACGAGTAACATGGAAGCGATTGTGACTCCAAACGTTGTGCGCTTTTCCTCACTCAGGGGTTGGAAGCAATGTGTGTGTTTCATGATTGTTTAAATCGTTTAAACGAAATAAGACCATTTGAAACATCTTTATGCAATTCCATTGCTTCCAACCCCTGTGTAAAGACAAACCTGAGAATTCCAGAGTCATAATTGCTTTCCACTTCTCTAGTGGTGAAATCCACCGTAATGCACGTGAAACTGCATGGTTAACTTCCATACTCAAGGACTCAATTTCGCGTGAGAATCTCTTAAATACGCATCAATTGAATAATTGCTGACTGCGGCATGGGAACGTGAATGCCTCTAAGAGGCGTGAGACTCACGGCGAATGCGTGAGAGTTGGCAGCCCTGAATTTATGTTAAATTTTCTGACTTTGTGCATTATGCGTTGTGCTTTGTGATAAAGCTTGATCCAACAGGTTGATCGGCCTTTCAACAAATTTGATAGTTTATTTGTTAATTGATATCTTTGATAACTTGATTAACTGTAATAAATTAATTTTACATGTTGGATGAGTGAGTAATTTTAACAGTAGATGCACTTCTGTTTGGTATTCAGAATGCCCAGTGTAACTCCCTTTCGAGTCGAAATCACGAACCAAGTCGTTCCCTTTTTACTGGCTTTAATCACACAACTTGAATGATATTGCCGTGAGAACTGGGCGACACACAGAGAGAAAATACACAAAAACAAATCATTTTCACACAGAGACTGAAGACACAACATGACTGCATCGCTACATGACCTAACAGAAACTCATTACGCCAGATCTGCCAAGTCAAACAACACAAACAAATTACCTCATTGGCCGCCTTTACTCCAGAGGAAATTAGTTCAACTTCGATTCTTCGATGCACTATGCACTTTAGATATTAACCCTTTTAACATTGTCGGTCTTAAGCAGAGGTATCGACGAGGTGTCTGCGCGCTAGCGTGTTATCAACAAAACTGGGGTAACTCTTAATAGTAACACCTGTCAACTCGCGGCAGCAAACTTTAGTTCCCACCTCAATTACGATTTGACCCCATATCAAACAAATGAAATACTTGAAATATGTTACACATTGCTTTTAATTATAAAACTATTTTTACGAGAAATATTTTTATTAATGAGCTCAATATTTTAACTGAATATTTATTAATCTATTATTTATTTATTCTGACTTGATGGCAGCTACACTCCCACCAAATCACTTGTGATTTCACTCTAACATATATATTGGCAATAGATGATCAGAAACATTGCAAGAAAATGTGGTTGCATTACTCGGCTTCAATCAAGGTGACCGTCTTATGGATGGGTCTCTCCAAGAAGTTTGGCTTTCCGATGCGTTTTCCTTGTTTACCCGATGTTGAGTCACTGATCAGCAGTTGCAGTTTCCTTATGCATCCATCTTCTGCAGGGAAGACCTTTGTGACCTTTGCCAATTTCCACTCGGTTCTTGGGGCAGTGTCGTCTTGCACAATCACTATATCATTGATCTTAGCGTTTCTGCGTTTTCGTTGCCATTTTTGACGCTGTTGCAAGCTCAACAGATATTCTTTGCGCCATCTGGACCAAAACTCGTTGGCTAAGTATTGGACCTTGCGCCACCTCTTACGAAGGTAGAGGTCTTCCCTTTCAAACTTTCCAGGCGGTGGAAGAATGATGGACGATTTCATCGTCAGGATGTGGTTGGGTGAAAGAGGTTGTGGTCCCATAGGATCGTTCAGTAAGTGAGCTGTTAACGGTCGACTGTTAATGATCGCCATTACTTCATAGAAGTATGTCCTCAATGATGAACTATCGAGTCTATTGGAGGACCGATCCAGAATAGACATCAGCACACTTCTTACTGTCCGAATCTGCCTTTCCCAGGCTCCGCCCATATGGCTTGCAGACGGCGGATTCATGACAAACTCACAGCCCAGTACCTTTAGGCGTTCTTGATCCATCTCCTTCAAGGCCTCTATGAACTCGCGCCTGGCACCAACAAAATTGGTGCCTTGATCACAGCGGAGTTGTCGAACATTGCCACGTATGGCTATGAAGGCACGGAGAGCAATGATGAAAAAGTCTGTGGTCATCTCTTCGAGAAGTTCGATGTGCACTGCACGAGAGCATAAGCACGTAAACAGCAAGCCGTAGCGCTTTGACTCTTTCCTTCCATCTTTAACATAGAATGGTCCGAAGCAGTCCATTCCGCAATACGAAAATGGAGGAGTTTCTTCCATGCGGTCGCGCGGCAAGTCTGCCATTTGCTGATGCTCTGTAGACCTTCTAAACCTTCTGCACTTTACACACTTGTAAATGTGAGATGAGACGGCATGACTGCATCCGATTATCCAAAATCCATTGGCTCGTAGCTCATTGACTGTTATGCCACGTCCTTGATGTTGCACTTGGTGATGATAATGCTGTATGAGCAGTCTTGTTACGTGACCCTTGGCAGGTAAAACAGCTGGATGTTTAATGTGATGGTGTAAATCAACATGCCTCAGTCGACCTCTCACCCTGAGGATTCCCTGTTCGTCAAGGAAAGGGTTCAGTCTGCGTAGCTTACTGGTCTTGGCGTGTTTAGTGAGCTCCTTCCCAAGTTGTAAACTTTGGATTTCTTCCGCAAAAGCTTCCCTCTGAACAAGACCAATGATGGTAGCTTCGGCATCGCTTCTCTCAAGAAGACTTGTAGCTTCATTAGTTCTTGGTATTGAACCTTTCAGCTCCTTAGCAAGTCGCATGAGTCGAGCAATGGCCTTGACCAATCTTGTCCAACAGGAGAATTTAAGGAAGCGATCCTGCAGTGGAACTTCTGTAACTGAAGCCTTGTGTACGAAGATCTTACGTATTTCAGGGTCTTCTGCAGCTACATTATCCACCTCAAAGTTTCCACAGGGAAGTTCCTCACGCCAGAGGAAATCAGGACCAGAAAACCAGTTGGAGGCAATGAGCTCCTTTGCCCGTAGACCTCTTGACGCATGATCGGCGGGGTTGTCTTCAGAGCTTACATGTCTCCACTGATCTGGTCTGGTGCTATCTTTAATCCGCTGGATGCGATTTGCCACAAACACGTGGAATCTTCTTGCATCGTTGTTCACGTATCCTAGGACGACCTTTGAGTCTGTCCAAAAGACTTCTTGAGCATCTATTTCCAGTTCCTTTCTAAGCATGTCACTTATGCGTATGGCTACGACTGCTGCAGATAGCTCGAGTCTTGGCACCGTTGTGACCTTAGTGGGGGCTACTCTGGCTTTGCCCATCACTAAGGAACAGTGGATTTGTCCTGTTTGGCTAATTACCCTCAGGTAAGTACATTCTCCGTACCCCAAAACGCTTGCAGCGGAGAAATAATGGAGTTCGTACCTTTGGGCTTCCTTGAAGTCTGATGGGAGATAACATCGCTGAATCTTGACGTCTGCCAGGCTCTTCAGGTCAAAGAGCCAGGACTCCCTCCGTGGTCTTAGATCATCTGGCAGTGGATCATCCCATCTGACCTTATCGCGGCACATTTGCTGAAGTATTTGCTTCCCAATCAGAATAAAGGGAGCGACAAAGCCCAAGGGGTCAAAGATGGATGCCATTGTCGACAACACTCCTCTTCTTGAAAGTGGGCGTTCGTCCACCACCACTCTGAAGCTGAAGTGGTCCGATGTGACGCACCATTTAACACCTAGGGCTCTCTCCATCTGGGGTTCGCCCAAAGCCAGGTCTTGACTTCTTGATGCATCTGCACACTCTTCTTTCGGAATGGATGCAAGCACCTCCTGGCAATTAGAGACAAACTTATGGATGCGCAACCTTCCAGAGCTGCAGAGCTGTCTGGCTTCACTGACCAGCTGTATGGCTTCTTCAGGCGTCGAGACACTTATCAAACCATCATCGACGTAAAAATTTCTTTCGATGAAGTGGATTGTTGCTTCACTGAATCTACCTCGTCCTTGTGCAGCGACATGTTTGAGGCCATAGTTCGCACAGCCCGCGTTTGAGGCTGCACCAAATAGGTGCACTTTCATTCGATAAACTGATGGCTCTGACTTGATGTCCCCATTGTCCCACCACAGGAACCTTAGGTAGTCCTGATCTTCTGTTCTGACCCGAAACTGATGGAACATGCGCTCCATATCGCACATCACAGCTACTGGGCCCTTCCTGAATCGGCAGAGGACGCCTATTAAGGTATTTGTCAACTCTGGTCCAGTGAGTAAATGGTCATTAAGTGATACTCCTTCGAACTTGGCTGAACAATCGAACACCACGCGGATCTTTCCTGGTTTCTGATGGTGGTAGACTCCGTGGTGTGGAATGTACCAGCAGGAGTGCCGTTGGACCTCACCTTCCGGGACCTTCTCAGCATCTCCACAGGTTATGATGTCATTCATAAACCCAACGTAGTCTTTGTGGTATCGCTTGTCTTTCTCAAATCTTCTTTTCAGACACTGGAGTCGATGATCTGCGCACTTCAAGTTGTTAGGCAGACACGGTTTGCCTTCTTTAAATGGCAATGGCATTTCACGCTGACCATTTGCTTGTGTCTTTATGCCCTCCTCCATTATCGAAATGAAACGAAGGTCATCTTGAGAGAAATGAATGTCTCCCACATTTCTCTCGCTGAAATCTGATTCAAGTACTTTCAGCACATCTGTAGGAACAATGACTTCCTTGACTTGGGTTCTGCATATGTACTGTACTTGACTCGTTAGATCACCAGGTGACTGTAAACTTGGTGTGACTTGTGTCACTACAATTCTGTGGCTGCTTCCAATGGCATCGCCATAATCAACACAGGGGTTGACGCAGCCAACTATGCTCCAGCCAAGATCGGTCCTTACTGCAAATGGCTCGTCATCCTTGCCTGATACAATATCTCTTGGCAACAGGGCTTGAGAAAAATTGTACCCTATGAGCAAACCGACGTCGCAGTCTATTAGAGGAGCGATTTCTTCTGCAAGGTGCTCTAGGTGAGACCATGCTCTTGCAGTTTTGGCTGTGGGAATGTGGCTTAGACTAGCAGGAATAAATTCTCGTGAATAAGTCACGGGAAGAAGGATTTTCTTGGAGGAATAAAAGCCTCTGACCTGCAATCCAACTAACTTGTGACTTGGGATTACAGTTTGCTTGGATGCAAGGGTGGAAAGCTTTAATTGCACAGGCTCCATCTGTGTATCAAGAGTCTCTGCCCTTTCTTGTAGGATGAAGGTGCTATCGCTCTGACTGTCTAGAAGAGCGTATACAAGAACTTCAGTTTCTGGGTTACTTGTCGTTGACAGCCAAACTGGCACTATTGTGGATGCATAAGTGCTATTCCCATTGTGCATCACTTGATTAGATGTAGCTGTGCTTGTTATTTCTCTAGTTTTAGACTCTGTTTCACTATGTTTAGGCTCTTTCGACCTTTCTTTTTCCTTTGAGGTTTCTCTACTCTCCCTTTGTCCATCAACTTGGACCCTTTCACCCGCCTTGGCACGGTCTTCATGTAAACACGTGGGATGTCTGCCCTTGCACACGTTGCAAACACTTCTCCTTTCGCAGCTCTTTGAGTGGTGTCCTGGCCTTAAACATGCAAAACACAATTTCTTTGTTTGCACATACTTAACTCGCTCTTTGACAGGTTTCTCCATTAACTTCCGACATGTCTGAATGCCATGATTTGCCTTCTCACAAAACATGCACCCCTTAACATTGCTCTTTTGTCCTTCAATATGTGGTTTCTCTTCAGATGCACTTGCTAGCACCTTTGCACCAACATTTCGGACCTTAGATGGCTTTGTTCTTTCAACATCACCACTTTTCAGAGCATGAAGTGAAGTCATCGGATTGCAAGCAATTTTGGCTTCTCTAGACACAAACTCAACAAAGTTGCTGAAACTTGGAAAGGTTTGTGTGTCTTCTTCGAATTCCATGACCTTTCTGTTCCACCTGGCAGTGAGCCAGTCAGGAAGCTTACTGAGCATTTTTTGATTTTCACTGCAGTCGTTCAGGACTTCAAGACTCTTAATATGGCTCATTGCTGCTTGACACCCTCGAAGGAAGTCTGCAAATTCTCTCAATTCAACACTGTCCTTGGGTCCTATCCTTGTCCACGAATTTAGCTTGTCGCGGAAAGCTTTAGCGACCACAAAGGAGTTGCCATATCGTTCTTCCAATATTTCCCATGCTGAATCATAGGCTTTCTCTGTGCCCACCAGGAAATAACTTTCAATTGCTTTCCTTGCAGGTCCTGTGACATACTTGCGGAGGAAGTAAATCTTTTCATTTACAGGAATGTTCTTCCAGCCTATCAGGGTTTGGAATGACATTTTCCAGTCCTTGTATCTTATTGGATCTCCGCTAAAGGCAGGTGGCTCTGGCACTGGAAGACGGCTTGCATTTATGGACTCTGCTATCGCTTCGGCAAGCATAATTGTGCTATTGTCATGAGAAGTGGGCCAATTGTGTTGAGAAGTAGGGCGAGCAACTTCATGGCTTGTAGTGGGGAATTCTCTGGCGGGCTGTGAATAAATGTTGTGCTTTGGAAGGGTGTTAGGTTTAGGTGAAGGCCCTGATAGGTTATGGTTATGAAGGAGATCTGATATCTCTTCATCTGAGCCTGCGTCTTGTTCATAGACTAGCAGTCTTGCCTTTGCGGCATTCATTCTTTTAGTTGCTTCCAAACGTTCTAACTGTCTGCGCTTCTCTTCTAACAACTTCTGTCTTTCAGCATTTTCTGCTTCTTGTTGTGCTAGCTTCCTCCTGTTCTCAGCCTCAAGCCTTTCAAGCTCCTTTTCTTCCTGTTCCATTTCTGCTAGAACCTTCAAGGTGGCTTTAGTTGCGGCTAACTCTGCTTCTGCTTCCTGTTTCCTTGTGGAGGACAGGCTTGAGCGTCTTGAAACAGATCCGGAGCCTGAGCGGCTCAAAATGGACACTTGGTCTTCTTTACACGAGAACACTGAGCCAGTGTTACCCCATAGTGCTTGTACTGTGGGTAAATACTGATCTCTGTCTTCATGCAGTAGCACATGTAGCCGTTCTGTGATCTGCCTTGATACAGCATCGCAGGTGTCCACCGACGGCGGGTGTCTCCATCTGGGACACCGTGTTGACTTAACATCCTCATAGCGTTCCTTTACTTCCAAATCAGCTGTGTGAATTTTATTCTGGAGCTCTTGTAGAACATCGCTTGAGTGGGGTGAGGAGAGTCCCTTTCTAGCCTCTTTAGCAAGAACTTTCCATCTCTCATAGGTTTTGTCAAAATTACGTTGAAGTCTCTTTAATTTTTCATTATGGAGTTCCTGACCCTTTTCAGTAAGTTTTCTGTTTCTCTTGTCTTTAGCCACGCTGGTTTCTATATTCACTTCAACTTCCTTTGCAGGGCTTGCTTCTAATGGTTCATTGTATACAGACGCCTCTTCATTTCCAGGTGTAACATTTGGGTCTTGAAGTTTAATTGCAGTGTCCTTTTCAGCCATTTTTAGTGTATTAATTTAAATGAAACTCTAGGATTAAGAAATCTGAGTAGTTTTAAATACCATTAATTAGCTTGATTTGTTTGTAAATTAAAGTGAATTTCACCTTTGGATAAATTGTGTTGAATCAATTCAACTTGTTATCCTATACGTTCAAAGGCTATCCAGTAGGATCAAAATGTAATAATATCAATCATGCTATGTCGTTAATAATGCTATAGTACTGAAAATTATAGACAAGTGGTAAATGAAGTAATAATGTTGAAGTCAGGTCACACTAACTTACATGTCAAGTGATAGCCTGAATGCCCTGTACAGCAGGAAAGAGTTATTTCAGTTAAATACTAAATGAGAGCACCTTCTTAAAACTTAGAATCACTGAAAATAGGCAAATGCCAATGTACACCTTTAAACTAAATATTTCTCAGAATGACTTAATGACACTCAACAAATAACCTATATACATTCAAATATCAAATGCAACACATATGTAGAATAATCAGAAAGGGTGTCACATTAAACCTTATTTACACTTCAAAACTTAGCAAGCATTCCTTAATGAAATATGCATGTCCTTAAACTTATACTTATGCTGCGTGCAGTCAGTCCAACTTAATGCTGAAACTCAGAATTCTTTAAGCAGTTGTTAAGGCTACTCCACGTCTTCACATTTAACTTGGCTTAAACGTGCTTCTCATTGGCATAACTAAACAACGCTCCTAGGTTACCGGCAGGATCTATAGGCTACTGTCCTTTGATGAGTGGCTCTCCCGGAACCTTGAACATATCCACAACTCCGACGACAGCTGGTGGGCGCGCGCTGGCTGCGTTGCTTATACTGGTCGCGCTCTCCCTTCGTGTCGCGCTGGCGTTGAGTTCTCACTGTAACTCCCTTTCGAGTCGAAATCACGAACCAAGTCGTTCCCTTTTTACTGGCTTTAATCACACAACTTGAATGATATTGCCGTGAGAACTGGGCGACACACAGAGAGAAAATACACGAAAACAAATCATTTTCACACAGAGACTGAAGACACAACATGACTGCATCGATACATGACCTAACAGAAACTCATTACGCCAGATCTGCCAAGTCAAACAACACAAACAAATTACCTCATTGGCCGCCTTTACTCCAGAGGAAATTAGTTCAACTTCGATTCTTCGATGCACTATGCACTTTAGATATTAACCCTTTTAACATTGTCAGTCTTAAGCAGAGGTATCGACGAGGTGTCTGCGCGCTAGCGTGTTACCAACAAAACTGGGGTAACTCTTAATAGTAACACCTGTCAACTCGCGGCAGCAAACTTTAGTTCCCACCTCAATTACGATTTGACCCCATATCAAACAAATGAAATACTTGAAATATGTTACACATTACTTTTAATTATTAAACTATTTTTACGAGAAATATTTTTATTAATGAGATCAATATTTTAACTGAATATTTATTAATCTATTATTTATTTATTCTGACTTGATGGCAGCTACACCCAGCGTTAAGCGAGTTCGTGTAACTATCAAAACCACTGGATTTGGAAATTGCTGCTAATTCCCCGACAGTAGCAAGACGAAGCAAAGGCATAATGAAAGTTTTATGGATATTTGACTCACAATGACAGGATCCCCAAACTCACTTTTCTGAAAAGAATATCATCCAATAAAAATGATTTGAGACTATGGACGAGCAGGCTTTCTCTGTTCCATCCAATGGCAGGGTTGTTCCCAAGTTCATCCCTTCAGATCCAGTCAGAATCTCAAGTCCCATTGGGGGCTTTCACCAGCTACTTATCAGTTACTAGTCAAGCAACACACCACTAGGCTATACCCTGCTGCCCCCAGCTTGAAATCTCTGTGGTGTTGAGGCATTGGCGAGCCTTTGGATCACATCTTTGAGCACATCAATCAGCGATCAAGCGCCAATATGTGAGTGCCAAGCGAACTCTGATTTTCCTTTGTTCTGGGGGCTCTTCTTGTTTTTGGCGATTTTCAAAAACTGCTGCCCAGTGGAAAATCAGAGTAACAGTCCTGTAGTGTAAATTCTGCATCGGATAATGTCACGAGCATGGAAGCAAATTGTAGGCGTAAAGCGACTGATAAGCTTTCATCTTAAATTATATGCTCATCAAATTAGGTCAAATGTTAAGAGCACGTGGCCATTTGAAGATGGGTTACATACCTACTGAAAAGACAACAAGGACTAGAACTTAAATATGCAATTTAAGCCTATTATTAAGGTATACTATCATATGTAATTTTTGATATGACAAAGCACTGAAAAAATTTGCTGTGTTGAATTACAAGTAATTTAGCTTGCTGGGTTTTTTTTTTTCCAAGGAGTGCTATGGACACGCAGCTGTCAAGTGGAGCGGCCAAAGATGAAAATTTTGCGAGGCCAAAATAAATTGTAAAGGCTGGTAGAGAGGAGTTCAGATGCGGCGGCCGGCAGAGGTGTACCAAGCACGGAGCCTAGCACAGCAGAAAGTGATAGAGGTAATGGAAGGAGTAAGGCTCGCGTTCTGAAAACACGAGACGACTAAATGCCAGAAACAAAAGCCTAAATAGAGAAAAATAAATCTCAACAAACGAGAAAAGAAGGCACCACACAATAGTGCGTGAAAATACCTAAAGAAACAGAGCTTCCCAGGAATAATAGAGAATATGAGAGTCAAACTAACCCTGACTACAAATATATTCAGCCGAGGCGAACAGCTACAAAGCAGACACTCCAGCAAAGGAGGCGTGGCGGACCTCTGGCTTATATAGACTCCGGAGAAGCACCGCCCAGTAATAATCAGCCAGCTGGGTGAAAAAATCCGATGGAGAAAGAATTCGATGTCGTCAGGGACGAGAGTAACAAAGAAAGCAAAAAGCACATACACAAACCATGACATAAATCCCTTTCAACCAATCATTTGTCTTCATTTATTCTCAAAATTTTATTCTTTATTCACAATATGACCACTCCATACAATTAGGTGTTGCCAGTTCTCCTCATTAAAGGAACAGTATGTAAAATACTTGCTGAACAACTTTTTGGATGGGTGAAAGCTTTGCAATTTGGACATTTTCAAAAAGGTTGCTGACCAAATGAAGGAGAAAGGTTGCATGCATTTTTCTGAACAAGTTCGAAACAGATGGAAGAAGCTAAAAAGCAACAACTTTGCTGCAAAGAAGCCAAAAAACTCGAGAGGCTGCAATCCTTCCACTTTCCTTTGATTTGATATAATTAACAGCATTCACGGTCATCAGCTTTAAGCTAGCTAGCATATCCGAGGGTGGAGTGGACGTTGGATTTCACGGTCTTGTTGTCTTGAGGAAGGTCAGTTGACCGAAACGTTGACTAATAAATGAATTGCAAGTGAGAAGACCGTGTGCGTGAGTTTTTTCTTTACAAAATTAGAAAGCAAAGACTCAATAGGTTATAAGGCAGCATGGGCTGCCATGGGTTTCAGTCAACTTGTGTAGGGAAAATCGGACAAATGATTTTGTGGACGGAATGTGGGCGTGCGTGTCGTGAGTCATTAATCAGACTTTGCTCTATAACCTGTAAATGGGAATATGAATAAAATATTTTATCAGCAACTGATGTAGACACCTTAAATAAAGAGTGTATTTTTTTTTTTTTAAAGAGTGTCAAATAAATACTTTACTGTCTTATTTAGAATAAGGCCAGTAGTCGGATTGTTGCTGTCCATGCAAACATAGTCAGTGCTACAGCCAGTGTTTTCTTAATGAAATTTCCATGCTGGGATGGAATGTCTGTTTTTGCTCGAGACTGTATGACCCTCTCCACAGCCCATTTCGACACCCAGGGCCTATTTGCTATATATGCAACAAATCGGCTGGCAAACACAGCATGCTGCTGCCATGAAAGCAAGGACTTAGATTCTACCTGACCTTATAAGCTCAGGATCCTTCTAAAAAACTCCAAGGCGGGTAAATACTGGAGATGCATTTAAAAGATGGAAACAGCTTAGAGCCCAGAAGTTAGATGTTGAGTTGGCTAATTTTCACCTGAACGGGTGAACATTGAGCTTCAGAAAATGTTTGCAAACCTTCACTAATTTAATTACCCGGAAATTGAGCCGTACATTATCCAGGCCTGGAAAGTAGCCAGTAACTCCAACACTATCAGCATGTGCTTTTGGTATGTCGGGTTTAGCTTCGGCAGCCATACATAGCTGGCCATGCAGCTAACATTGACTGAGTTATAAAAAAATTGAAGCCAGTTGAGAATTTGCAAACAATAAAAGCACTGCAAATGTATATAATAGTTGATAAAAAGCTGAATTGTAGGTTGCTTGCCATTGTCAAAGTGTGATGTTGCGTTCCTCATGGGCATTTTTGTGTTGGTTCAGTGTCCTCAACCTGGCAACCCACCTGGGTTTCGAGTCTCGAGAAGAGGGTACAGGATGAAACAATTCTCCCCAATATTTTTAAATTTTGACAGCCATGGCCATTTTAAACACTTGCTGTCAGGGTTAGATATTGTTCCTTTAAGGTAAGATTAGAAATACAGTGTCTCTTTTGGATGTGAAAGTTGGGGCATTTCAAGCAGTGTTATTCAAAATTGTCTAAAACTGTTTGAAATTTCTGTTTTCTTTGATGTAATTTGATCAATTATGAGGCACCGGTTAGTTTGCCTGCGTTGTAGGATGTGCCACAAAGGTAGGGCAGAGAATCCAAAGTAGTTTACTTTTTTCGTAAGGCATACGTAAAAGTAAAATTTAAAGTAGCAATAAATTACTTCTATGAATTTAATTTAGCCTATTATTCCATTGCCATTACATTGAATTGAGAAATAAGCTGTGTCTTTAATTGCCAATGGGTTATTCTTATAAGTGGAAAATGTGTTAATAAAGGAAAATGAACAAAATCGGGTCAGGACTTTTAATCAGTTCAAGGCAATGTTTTTCGGCCACCCTATTTTCAGCTCTGGCTCCGCCACTGCAGCTGTTACAGCAAACAAAACACCACACAACACTTCAGTTGACTCTTGAACAGCTATCCACCACCAATTAGTGCACACACGCATCATTGCTTATAAACATTGGGATTGGTCTATTGTGTTGTTCAGTAATTAGGTATAATAATAATAGACTGTAAAAACATATTTTAATTTTGTGGATGTAAGAATTCTGCAATACGCTTATCAAAAAAAAAATCCTGTTTTTTCCTTCTTGGGAATCGGCAGCACGCTGGCCGGGCACTGGTCCATTGACAGTCTACATCATCCACAAACTTACGTGCAAAATCTATAAGCAGTGCTTTCATCCAGCTTTCAGCCTGTCCGCATGCGGCATCTCATGACTACAAGTGGAATATTCTTCATAGCTAGGTTCATATGGATCCATATGGATATGGTCTCGCTTCTGTGACAATTTGTTTTTGAGACCTCTTAAAAATGCAAAATAAAAATGAAACAATGTCCAAAGCCATTCACGCATTGAATAGGCTCAGTTTACATGGTTGAGGACATTGAAAGTGCTTAGAATGGAGGTGAGATAAGACCGTAATGTACTGATGTATTACTAACAAACTGCCACAAATCTGAACTCTCATTGTGCTTGCGCTGCTGGCTTACTTCCAGGTCATTCCAAACGTGTATAATCTTGTAAAACTGCTTTATCCATTCTGTGAGAAAACAGGGAATTGACAGCAGCTAAGGAGGATTAGCCACCTTCTCTTCTGTTCCATTACCCAAACCATGGTCACAAAATAAAACATATAACATGTCTGTTTCAATGTCTAACATTTTGATTTACCTCTGATTCTAATTTTGTTTGACAATCATGGTCACTCAATTCAGCTCACAGAAGAAGAATTTCCAGTTTGTTTAGACTTCAGCAATAGACATTGTGGTATTTTCCCCTTTCTTCTGATACAACGTCTTTGCACCGCAGTCACCTCTTTGGCCGTGAGCTGGCAGCATCGACAAAGAACCTTAATTGTGATTGTTTTCAGTTATCAGAATACTTAAATGAAAGGGCAGTGACGAAATGAATAGCTGCCAACGCATCCTGACCAGATGGATAGAGTGGTTTTTCCTGTCACGAGCCTGGCAGTATTTTACACTTCTGTCGAGGTCAAGGAGGTAATGCCACAGAATGATCAGGATCTTCATCTTTGAGACAAATTTTTTTCTTTCAACCAACAAATATTGATGTGCCCACATGAGTCATTTGTGTATGTGTCACTATATCATGGTTTGGTATCGGCTAAACACACTGCGTGTTCTTGTTGTTACTCATCTGCTTTGTCATTATGATGCCTCCTGCATGCACCTAACACCTCATTTAGGAGTCTTGCCCTTTACTTCACTTCAACTGTTAGCAACAGGGTTCTGCAGTCTAGCCTCACTGTCTATCATCGCAACATCCCCATGTTGATTGAATATCAGGCCGTCTTCAGGTTTTTTTCTTTGTTAAATGAGATGAATCACAGGTCTGAGGAGGAAAAATGACGTTTCACCTTTTAGGCCTTTAGGATTAAAATATTGACTGTTCCCGAAGACTGAATTTTCTAGTTTCCCCAATAACAATTTCTATTAAATTAAACTGAATATCCTCAACTTCATTCGGCTTCACAGTATCCATTTGCTCGCCTTGGCACCATGGTCACTGTTTGCTCACTTTGGCACATATGCACTCCATCTAGTGCTAATAATAGTAATGAAAAAAATAATACTAATACTTCTACTACCACTACTAGTACTACTGCTACAACTATATTAATAATAATACCCAAAATATTATCAAACTGTTTTGATTTAGAAGTAAACTGATACCTTAATACGGAAAGCACCAGAATTAACACTTACAGTTTCACTTGGAAGGAGTACCAAGGGATCCTATTGTCCTATAATTGGCAGCGTCTCTGACTTTTTATCTGTCCACGGTTGCATGGTATACCATTGCTCCACTCGCCTCCAAACTTTGTGGGAACTCTGCTCAGGGGTCTAGCATAAGTTTGGTCACACCAAAAATCTCTAGAATACACAGAGATTTAAAATTTCATCTTCAACTGAGCACTCGAGCCGAGTTTTGTTTTCAGAGAAACTCTGAAATTTCTGGAGCTCGATAATTACACCTTTTCCGCAAAAGTGTATTTTTTCTTCTTCGATTTGATTCTTACTTTACATAAAAAACAAATGTCTTAATCAACAAATTTTTAGGGGTTTCCGCAATTTTTGTTATTATTATTTGACAGGGAAAACACAAAAGGACTGTCTTGTAACATGCATTCTGAATGGCATATTTTGCATAATGCCATTACATCACAGAACACAAAACCTTGCTGGAGAGCGCAGACGTTGGTGTGCGAGCGAAGTGAACCACATAAGACGTCTGCAACGGAGGCTAGTGATAGCAGACATCCATTTTCATCTGTGTTCTCACTGGTAATTCTCCATGAAGATCTGTGTGGCCATATAATACAGAATGCTTTTGCTTAAACAGAAATTTCAATATTAAAAATATGTTACAAACCATGTATTTAGTCCAAAGAATCAGTGTTAGAATTATTCTCCCCATGGATGACTACTACTGGTGGGAAAATGTAATAAAATGGTAGTATTCTCCTCCTGGGGAGTGCCACTGAAGCTTTTTGCCTCATATCCTTCAGGGTGTGCTGGGCATTCTAGCCTTTTTCAATAAATGAGCTGCTTTATTTCTGGTGGTACTATTAATGCAATTGAACCCTCCGAAGTAAATTGTGCTTTATCTCGCCTAGCTGTATACTTTTTATTATCATTGCAGACACTGAAATCTTTCTTGCTAAAAAAGCCTCAGTTTGCTGCAGCTTTTTTGGTGAATTACCCAATTGAGGCAGCCTATAAACAGAACAATTTTCAGTGGTCTGATCATATCAAGCTGGGAGGATAGATGTCTTCATCCAGATGAGGATTTAAGTCTAACTGCATTCTTCGTCAAGAGTGACATATTTCTCTCTCTCTCTCTCTCTCTCTCTCTCTCTCTGTCGCTCTCAGTGTATTGGGTAATTTCAAGGCTAATTCTGCTGTGGATGACGTTTGTAAGAAAGGGAGAAAGGTCACAAAAGAAAACTTAGCTTTGCGGTATCTGGGTAGGAGTGCAGAATTTAAGCCTGCTTTTGTTTGCAGCAATTCTGCTTGCCAAGGACTCCTAAAGAAGTAATTAACATTTTACTGTCCCGTCCCCTTCTCTTGTAAAACTGTCACAACCACAGAGGAAAACATCTGCTGTTTACTGCTGAGTATCCTAGCAACCACTTTGATTTCTGCTTTGCTGCCTAATCTTCCAAAAACTCTCTATGATGTGGATGGCTGAAAAATATCAATTAAATTCCACCTACTGGAAGCAGTACATTGCCCAATCTTTACCTCAAAACAAAACACAAAAGTGAGTTGAAAGTTGTCAATGACACTAACATTTAGGGTGGGTGATTCCTAAAATAAGAGTCAAAGCTTGCATCACAAAATAAATAAATAAATAAATAACCGGATCAAGTTATTTTGTGCTGATTCATGAAAATGTATGCCTTGCTGATTAGGGCCACAGTACCAGGTTACCACTGCTGAAATCAAATTGGCGCTTCCTGGAGGCAGCCACTGAGATTTCTATTCCAGTTTAATATTGCATTGTTACAAGATCCATTCATCCTTTATCTGAACCCAAAGACATGCATGTCAGGCCAGTTGCAGACTCAAAATTGCCTGTACAAATGAGTGTGTGTGAACCCTGCGATGAATTGGCGAGGTGTCCAAGGTGGGTCCCTGCCTTTCGCCGATAGTCAGCTGACTACCCCTGTGGTCCTAGTTTTGCTAGGAATCAAGTCACACTTCTTATGTTTGTTTCTGGTGCATAGAGAAGGGTTGTTTTTGATGTTGGTCACCCCATGACCTTTGCTGTAGTGCCAGACAAAACTATAAATTTTAAAAAATTGCAAAATCTCAATCAACTTTAATGAAAATCATGTCAAATCTGTTTTTGACATTCCTGGTGGACAGAGGAGGAAGTTATCGATTGTGGTGGCTCTTTAATGTTTCTTGTTGTGCGACAACTCAGTCTAATTTAGAATTTGCAAATGCAATAACTCAAAAAAGTTTTGATTGACATCACGTCAAACTTTATCTGATTGTTTCTGCTGCATAGAGAAGGGGTGTCATTGATATTGATATATTGATCACCTTAGGACCAAATTTGTTGTGAACAAACATTTACGCGTTTCCCGAATGGTTTCAAAATGCACATTCATATGCATTATATTCAGACCACAATGAAGGCATTTTTTGGTAGAGCACATTGTTCTTCACGATTAAAATGCAGACTTAGAGTGTTGGACTTTGCCAGATTTATAAGAGTATTTTTTCCTTTCCTAGCAACACAGATGAGCCCTTCAGAGGTTCAAGATGTCTTTCAAGAGACCTCCTCCAACATCTTTCAGATCAATGCTAATGGTGAGTTGTGGAGTTCATTGAAGATTCATGCACTGTTTGATGCTTTACAGTGACTTCATCCAGTAGATTTCAGGCTGACATGCAGATTTCCTACTTTGGCAACAGTTTCGAGTCACTCTCCAAATGCAGGTATTAAAACTTGAGGTCATTACCTAAATAAAAAACAGCAATGGGACATTTATTATTATTATTATTATTATTATTATTTATTATTATTACCATGCATTGCTGTCATTACTGTCCCTTATAAAGGCACAATGTTACAGCACATCACCCATGGTCCTTTTTTTCTAGTGCCAACTATTCCATTATGTCCCTTTCCAAAATTCCTGGAAAAAATGAAGAACTTTTCAATGACTGCGTTTACATGCACACCATATTCCTGTATTAATCGGAATATGAGAATATTCCGATTGCGTACCTGTCATGTAAACGCGTGCAATAACCCGATTAAGGTCATTTTCCGATTCGAAATATTCGAATAAGACCCTGGCATATGCCTGTTTTAATCGGAATATTGGCTCATGTATACACCTTAATCGGAAAATGCCCCCGAACAGAATATTCAACTACGTCTGCGCCTGTTCAATTCGCAAGGAATTGAATCCTTCTTGGACGGAGGAGGAGACGACTGTGTGCATTCAGATAATGAAAGACATGAATATAATGGAATATATCGATTGGCACCGTAACAACGATATCTTTAAGATGTGCGAAAAGTGGAGAGAGGCTGGTTTTGTGTTGACTGCCAACCAAGTTATGCATCGCTGGAAAACTCTGAAGGCGGCATACTCCAAAGCGAAAAAAAAAAAATACAGGCAGTGGTTGTTTTTACGCCGATCATAATCTTACTCTAATTTGCTATTCTTCCGAGTTTCCGTATGTGCATGTGCAATGTAGGGAATCTGGACTTGGACCCATAGGCTGATTTATACAGTCTATGCTTAGACCACGGCATTAACTATAATGTATCAGCTGATGTTAGCCAGCGGGACAGCTGTAACATTACTTATGTTTTCTAGCTAGTTGCTTAACTTAGCAAACGGGCTAGGTAGTTACGAGACTGTAATTTTAAGTTCAACGTTTGCTCCCTAATAGCCTATTTGGGGAACTGTCAGGTCGTCACTCTCCACAATCAATAGTCAGTAGTGATTAGTGTCGTGTAGAAGAGCTGACAGCTGCACAAAGTTTGTCCTTGCAAGAAATTCTAGAGTTCAAATTGGCTAATGAGTTAGATGGCAAGCTGGCAAAGTTAGCTGGCTAACAACTAACCCTACCGAACTTGAGTAGAGGACATCCTGACTGCAACTTAAAGTAACGTTAAGCAGGCTAGCCGGTCTAGTAATGTGAGCCACAAGGCACGCAGCGAAAGCGGGATGTTTTCAACCCAGTTGCAGTTTTTTCCGAGGCAGAATTTTCTATTGTGCATGCGGATATGGAAGCTCGTAAGAATAGCAAATTACAGTAAACTCACGACTGGCGTAAAAATAGCTACTGCCAAAAACAAAAGAATACCAGCGGCCCTAATCCAGCCAGTTTCATTTATTTCGCGGTCATGGATGAAATTCTGGGACAGAGACCGCTGGCGATGGCAATGGCCAAGGGAGTGGAGTCGATGTCGGCTTTGAAGCTCTAATTGAAGGCAACCAAAGCCATAACGATTACTTCCGAGCGTTATATTTGCTGAAAACCCAGTGTTGAGATTGGACCTAAGTGGTGGATATGCTAATAAACATGTAAACGGAATATTCCCATCGCTTAGCGCATGTAAACAGCTTATTCGGAATATTACCTTAACCCGAATATGAACCTTAATCGGAATATGGTGTGCATGCAAACGCAGTCAATGATCACCCCCCCCAAAAAAATATAAAACCCATACAATTCATTGACTGGTATAGAGTCTACAAGCCAAGATACTAATCTGTTTAAAAAAAGAAGTGCATATGTCACTGACAGTGACTAGTAGCCTGTGGGCAGCAGGTACTAACATTTAGCATTAGCTTGAGAAGCTAATGTAGCTATAGCCAGAGGGACTTAATGTAAACCCACCCCCCACCCCCCTTCCAGTGGTAGGCTGAGGGCATTTATGTTCCACTGCAGTGGACTTACAGCCATAAAGTCCTAATGGCATAGCTGAGGCACAAGGCTTAAACAGAAATCGAAGACCTCAACTGTGTGTGATATCCTTTGACTGAGCTGCTCTTGAGCTCTATGCAGAGTTTATTTTAATGAGTAACTTGGGCTATAGTGGCTTCAATCACCATGGGCTTCACAGGGACTGTCTTTTCCTTTATTTCACACTTCCCTGTCACAGTGGTGTCCCTGGAGAAGAGTCTACAGTCCTTAGGAACATCCAGAGATACTGCAGAACTACGGCAGAACCTGTAAGTCTGACCATTTGATGTCATGCATTTAGGACTGATACAACAGTGTATGATGAGTAGTTGTTTCATTCATTAACCAATAGAATAATCATACTGCCTGGCCAAAAAAAATCACGCTTTAGTATTTTGATGGACCACTTTTAGCTTTGATCACAGCATGCATTTGTTGTGTCATTATTTATTTATTTATTTATTGACAATCCTACGCAATATCAAAACATCTATTTCAGGCCAGAGTTAGATAAATTTTTGGTCTTGTCTTGATGATGAGAGAGTCAAACCACTCCGCAAAGCCTTCGCCAGCACATCACAAACACTTTCAACCGGTTAAGGTTAGGTGGCTAATTCATGGGTGTAAACGATTCCTCATACTCCATGAAACACTCTCTCACAATTTAAGCCTGATAAATCTTTGCATTTTCATCTTGGAATATACCTCTGCCATCAGAGATTAAGAATCCATTGATGGGATAAACTGGTGATTCAGTATGTTCAGGTAGTCTGCTGACTTCATTTTATTGCTGCATAGCATTCCTGAATTTATACCTGACCAATTAAGGCAACCGCTGAGTTGCTTGTTGAGGCTTGTACATGGAGCACTATGCACGATGGGTGCACTGCCTCTTGCAGTGGCAGCTGGTGAACTGGCGATAGGGGAGGCTCAAAACAATCCCTTAAAATTAACGATTGGTCACGACCTGTTTTCAATCATTCATTTAAATTACCATCACAGAAACTCCGATAAATCTCAACATTAACAGATGTGGCCAGTTGTCATTTATAACGCATACCAATTATGACTCCGGACTTCTCACGCTTTTCTTTATTCAGGGAATGGAAGCAATGCATGTGTTTCATGACCATTTAAATGAAATAAGATCATTTGAAACGTCTTTATGCAATTCCATTGCTTCCAACCCCTCCAGTGCACAAGGACTTCAATTCCGCGCAAGAATCTCTTATATACGCAGTTAATTGAATAATTGCTGACGACAGCAGAGGAATGTAAGTATGCCACTTAAACTCACACTGAATGCGTGAGAGTTAACAGGTATGCGTTATAAATGAAAACTGGCCACACCTGATAATGTTGAGAGTTTTCGGAGTTTCTGTAATGGTAATATAAATGAATGATTGAAAACAGGTCGTGACCAATCATTAATTTTAAGGGATTGTTTTGAGCCTCCCCTATCGCCAGTTCACCAGTCGCCACTGGCCTCTCGGGCTTCTTTTCTTACCTTGATGTGCCCATCGCTCTGGAATAGGGTAAATTAAAACTCATCAGTCCACATGACATTTTTCCATTGCGTCACAGTCCAATTTTCATGCTACCTGGTAAACTGAAGTCGTTTTTTCCCCCAATTAGCCTCACCAACAAATGGCTTTCTGGTGGCTACGCAGCTGTTAAATCCCATTTCTACTTGTTCTTGTTGCCTTTTATGTGTGAAAATGCTCTTATTTTAGCAATTAAACATAGCCTTGCGTTCTATTGTCAATATTTTGTGATGAGACTTGACCTAAGGTTTTAGTGATTTCCGATCACAATCATTCATGTTTTTTCTGACCCATTTCTTCTGCGAAGTTGACAGTTGACAGTCAGCCGCTATCTTTCCAGGTATTAATAAAGTGCTGGACAGTTGATTTCCCTATTCCAGTGATTTCAGCAGTCTCAGTTGTTTTCTTTGCTTGATGCTGGCCAGTAATTTGTCTCTCATCAGTTCATCAGCTTCATCAGTCCCATTTGAGGTCATCAGCAACCACCACCACCAGTGCCTGGACAGTAAAATCTTTTCCACAACCACGGGATACATCCTCTGATATACTGTAGTTGATCAAGAAATGAGAAGCTACACTGCTTCAGTCAAGCTCAAAAGAATTGTAGTAATAGCACAAATTAATTATTGCAATAATGATTCGATCATTGGAGTATTGTTTATTTATTTATTTAAATCCAAAAGGTAACTTTTTTTTGGCCAGGTTGTGTAATTTGTTCACAGTATTTATAAAATAATAAGAGAGAATAGTGCACACTGGCATTATGGCTCTTAAGTTTGCTTTTATACTGTGCATAACAGGGTCCTCCTATTGATTTCCTTGAAACTATTGCAACGACTCTCATTTCGCAGGACTGGTCTAATGACTAATGACAAATTATATTCCAAGCAGGCATATTTAAGTACTGTTTTATAAAGGGTTCTGAGTATGTCATACTGTGCTTTAAAGATTGTGATTTTTTATGCTTCCAAACAACAAAGCAAACAAAATTTCAGTTAGAATGATTAATTAAACTTTTCATTCTGCAAGTTTTTTCTGCATCCATATTAATCGAGGCAGTCAAGACATGGGGAAACATACAGTTACCTTTTTCTTGATGCAGTAGCATTTTTTGTTTTTTTTTTTTTGTTGGCTTTATGTAGGCTATTGACCGCACCAAAAAGAACAAGTCAAGGGTCACTGTACACATCACGAACAGCTCAATGTTTGTTATTACTGAAGTGCTTGGCGCGTGCACATAGTGCGCGTCAGGATTACAATACCATGCGCTTTTCTTTATTCCCTCTCGTGCCTCACTGGAAAAGAAATAAAAATCAATCGATTCTTCAATTTGCCGCAAATACAGCACATACCTCACCTGAGCATTTTTAATGGCACTGAGTATAATTAGTCAAAATAAATAAACACATACATACATACAAATATATTATTATATTTATAATAATAATAATATCTGCCTATTCTTTATGATTAACGAAGCAATCTATATATTTTTATTTTCAAAATGTTGCCAAAGCTTGCTCAATACATGCAGAAAGCTGCTTGGTTACTGAAGCCACAGCAACTAGAAAAATAAAAATCCTGAGACTTGATAATTGCTGCTAGTTTCCAACAACTCAGACCCTGTCCATATGGAAGTTGTTGGAAAAGTATGTGTCTCGTTAAATGAAATTTTAGATACGCTGGTGTTGTACGTGTTTGTAGGACGATGTGGGAGAGATGAGCACGACAATTTGTCTCGGCTTTTCACACTTATAGAGGTGTTGGAGCCTGGTGACTCAAACTGGTGCAAGTGCAGGCACATTTTTAATGTCACGTTGAGCCAGAGGTCCACCCAGCCACCATATCCCATTAAGGACATCCACTGTGGTCTCTGAGCCCTCAGTCACCTTCAGGTGCCCAAGGCGTGGCTGCACCAGCAATGGCTGTCATTCCCTGACTCTGCCTCATGGTAGCGGTAATGAGCTCTTAATCAACAGAGAATCCTGCAGCAGGATGTGAACACATGGAATCATTGAGAACATTCACTTTGAGGCAAGATCAGTGGGGATATACAGCATGATCCAAGGATGTTACGAAGGTGGTGACAGGCGCAAGCCACCTTTTAATCAAAATATGTCACAATCAGATTATTCTTACAAAAACAGCTTTGTTTATATTTGCTTGCCCTTCATTGTCTGCCCTCTGGTCGCTTTGTTTTCTTTGCGCGTTTGGTTTTCTCCAAGCAGCACTGGCACACCATACATTCTCCTTTATTCGCAATATTTATTTTATTATCGTTATTATTCCCGGCTTGACCTTGTAGTTACAGCTCCCTTGTGTTCACCTTTATTGCCACACGCCCTGACAGAGAAATGATCGGGCCTGTGTGTTTCCAAGGAAACCAGAGCGAGAGGTGACATATCCTGTGAGCTCCCAGATGGCAGCGTGCTTCCCATCACTCCTCACTCTGCCACCTCTGCTACCTTATGACAGCACTTTCCCCATCATTGGCCTCTGCTGAGGTGGGGCAGTTTTGACTGAGTGACAAGAGCAGAAATTAAAGACAGGAAATGGGTTGGGTTTCCGTGACTTTCCAAATAAGTATATGCAAAGGAAAATGGCTAAAAAATAACAACTACTACTACTAATATTATTGATAATAATAATGATAATGCTGGGTAATAATTCTGCTAGAATATGTACAAAAATAACTAATAAAAAATAAAAAAATGATAATAATGTTGGGAAATTATTCTGCTGGAATACGCACGTACATGCTACCTGTCATTAGAAGTCCATTGAAGTGTTGCATGTGGCTGTATGAGCTACCAGCAGATCTATAAATGATCTAAAACTTCTGCTTTCATGAAAATATACAGGAAACATATTTACAAAATGCAGAATTCACTTTTTGTGGCCTTTCCAGTCAGTTCTGGTGTACACATAGGAGTAAAAATGCGACAAAATACAAGTTCGTTGTTCCTGGTTCTGTTGTCTTATGTGCAGCATAACACATTCCAAACACATTCACGTGAGACTGTCTTGTCTTTTGTGGATGAAAAGACCACAACAATGGATTACCTACCCATAGAAAACACACAAACTTACAACTGCAGCCAGCTGCCACTCACCAAAGCCTCAAAGCCATGGAGGTTACTCATTATTCCTTGAGAGAAGTTTGACAAAACGCTCCATGTTTCACAAACAGCAGGGTTCTTTGAAGTTTCAGTGTTGTGATAGAAAACGTTCTGAACAGGCAGTATTTAGCGAGCAGTTTTCAGTTCAGTACAGCTTTTTACCAGAATTACAATTCTCTCTTTGTAGCATTTTAAATCCTTTGAGATTACCCCGTAAAAATGAAAAATCTTTCTCCTGAGAGAAAGAAAAACATGAAGTATAACTGTGCCTGTGTATGTCTGACTGCAAGTGCATGTGCGCGTGTGAGCGTGCGTACATGAGTGCAAGCATGTGTAATAATTTGCCGGCAATCGTGTTTGTTTGCGGGTGCAGTCCTTTTGACTTACGACGACAGTCAAATGGGAAGAGCAGGTTAAGAAAAACTGGAAAAGTGAAATGAGTAAGTAAGTGAGGCCAATTCCAAGACCATTAAATAAACAAAGTTAATGTGCTGTGAAATATACCAGTGTGAAAATGAAAATGATGAATGTGCTCACACTTTCTGCTAGAAGCAAGTATACATTGAAACCCATTACGTTTAAAAAAATAATAATAATTTCCAATAATTTTCTTTTATTATTTACTTTGGAAAATAGCTTTACTAAATGAATAGCATATAATGTATTCACATGAATAGCCTGTTTTTTTGAATAATAATTCATTAATTCAACCTGGTGAGACCAGGGGAGAGAAGTAAAAGATTATTATTTATTATTATTTATTGTTCAGATGACACACAAATTAGCCATGAGACAAAGTCTTTGGCACTTTGATATTACAGGGTGATTTTACTCAAGGGGCATTAGCACTTGGCAGCAGCATAATAAATCCCCCCATGGAGTCCAGGCACTGGTAGTAGTGGTGGCTGAGAGTTTCAGATGGGACTGATGGAGCTGATAAGACTGATGAACTGATGGAGATGAATCTGTGACGATGAGGCTGTGATATGGGGAAGTGGAGGGGCGCACACAACAGCATGCTGACGCGCTAAAGCGTGAGGAGTGACATACTTAAAAAGACAGCACGATAGGCCAGCAATGGAGGTGTGTTGTTGCGTCATTGGATAGATGTGAATGATGATGAGGATAGCTATCGAGCTCAGTTCATGGCTCCAGACAATGATAGCGAGGTAAATTGAGTGAGCATGGGTGAGAGGTGAGAATGGCAGGACACTTAAATTCAATTTAAGCTTACACATATAAAAGATCGTCTTCCCGAATGAACTCTTAAGCAGCTCCATTTTATTTGAATAATATGATATGGCAATTCTTGCTAGAATTCAGGTAGCTTAATAAAGAGGAGTTTTGAGTCACTAAAAAGCTAGCCAGCAATATAGATCAGTTGTACATTTGGCCGGGAGTTGTGGCAGAATGTAAAAGGGATGAAAGAGTTTGCTTATGTCTCTCTAAAATGATGAGAAAGCAGTGCTTTTGATCTTGCATTTACGTACATGTTTCCTGCAACAACTGTCATATCTTTGCTTACCAACCACTGTTAGCAGCCGTCAAATCACAGTAAATTCTACATTTTTTGGCAAATGCTGTTTATCGCTACAGTGTTTAACACTGAGCACTTATTGCTTGGATATGTAATAGGTCTATACTAAGAGGGTATGTTCACAGTAAATGAGCCCCACATCACACAAAGTGGTTCTAATCAGAACAGGAAAAATAAGCATGGGTTTCTGTTCCCCATTGCAAGCAGTAAAGTAGCCCTGGTAAGCCATTATAAATATGTAAAATAAGCACTGTTCCCTGGGCAAAAATGATCTCCCATTAAGGGAATCCACTTGTTTGGCCACATTGATAATAGGGGTTGTTAGCTGAGACATGAGGGTGGGTTTTGCGGCAGTAGGCTTACAGCTGAGGAGTGCTTTTTTAATGCTTTAATGTGCATGAATTGTGTGGTTTTGAATTATTCACGGAACTGTACTTATATGAGAACAGCAGAACTAGAGTTAGAGCCTAGCTTTCTTGTTGTAATTCTCCTGAGTTTATCCACGAGAAAATATAGTTAACAAATATTATTTGTACCAGCAGATATACAGTACTATTCAAAAGTTTGGACTCACAGACAAATACAGTATGTGTGTTTTTGAAATATTTGGATTTTATTCAACAAGATCGCATTGAGGAATCAAAAATGAAGCCTATACTGTATTGATATTGTTAAGAATAGTTATTACTGTTTGACATAATTTCTTAAATTCACTTTTTTTTCCCCATATAATTGCAAGGCCCCATTTTTAGCTGATGTAACCCCATTGTACTAACAATACTCTGTATTGTTGAGTAATAATACAAATATGATAATTTGGTACTAGGAAAACTGGACGCCCATCATATGAGGTGCAGGAGAAATAAAAAATTGTAAACTGCGACACAGTGACACAGTGGGCTGGATAGTTACCTCACAGCAAGAATGTTGGGAGTTTGAATTCAGCCGGGGGCCTTTTTTTGGGGGGCGGGTTAATGTTCTCCCCGTTTTCGTGTGGAAATTCAGTTTCCTTAAGCAGTCCAAAGACATGCATGTCAGGCTGACTGGAGACTAAATTGTCCATACTGTGGTTTTCAAATTAGGTCCTGGGGGGATCCCGGTGTATGCTAGTTTTTGTTCCACCCGTATTTGCAAATCCAGAATTTGTAACAAGCAGTTCATTCGAATTAATTGGGTGCTTCTGATATTTAGAGGCACAATTTAGCTTTCAGATCTTCATTATGCCAACATAATTTTTCAACGCCACAAAGATTCCTAATTTTATATTGTGCTTACTACACGATACCCAAACAATGATCCTACATAAAGTAACAAATGAATGAGGTTAATTGACCAGCTTCATGGCTTAACAAATTCCTAGGTTATCATACAGGTTGAATATGCATTAATTTGCTATTTTTTTCTTATAGTGAAACACAGTGAAAGATTTTTTTTCAGTGTAAACTGGAAAACATCTTCTCATACGTATCAAACCATGTAAAACACTTGCAAGAAACTGCTTTACTTACTGTAAGCTCAGAAAGCAAATTTACATGAATCTGTACGATTTAATAAGCAACGAGAATTCAGAGTCTTTGAAAGATACTATGTTGACTTTTTAGGTCGTCATCATTGTGGATAGGAATGCCTCATCATTATATGTAATAGAAAATAATGATTCCTAAAAATACCGACTCAATTCCAGAAGAATTGGGACAGTATGTGAAATGTATGTAAAAATATCAAGTGGTAATTTGCAAAAACCCTTCTAGCCAGTTTTCAACTGAAATAAGTACGAAATAATAATAGCTGAAAATAACAGCTTCTTTGACATGTGATGTCTGCAGCTCGTTCTCATGAAGTTGGGACAGCTGCTTGTTTACCATCGCGTAAAATTTTGATAAAACAGTCATTTCTGAACTGGAAAATGAGTTTTTGGAGTTTTAAAGTTGAACTCGTTTCCATTCTTGCCTGATGTAGGACTTAAGTTGATCAACAGTCCAGGATCTCTGTTGCCAGATTCTTCCCTTTTTTAACCCGCCACACGTTTCCAATGGGAGGCAGGTCCGGGACTAGCACCAGAACTCCATAACTAAAAAGTCAAACTGTTGTAATATATGCAGAACGTGACTCGGCGTTATCCTTGTGTAATTAGCAACGGTGTCCCTAGGAAAGATGAAATCTGGAGGGTATGTTGTTCCAAAGTGCACGCGTTCCCTTCTGTGTCAGTTGTTTCCTCACTGATGTGCAAGTTGCCAATGCATTGAGTACCAATACAGCACCAATCCCAGACCATGACAGATGTCGGCTGTTGCACATATCACTGATTCCAGTCAGGTCTTTCCCCACTTTTGCCTTTGAACAAAACATCCATTTTTTCCAAAAATCATTCGAAAGATGGACTCGTCAGACCACTGTACCCCTTTCCACTCTGTGTCCGCCAAATTTTAGATTAGGTCAAGGCCAGACAAACCGGAGATGCTTCTGGATGGTGTTGATATATGGCATCATCTTTGCATAGTAAAGTCTTAACACATTTGATGATGCCACAACAAACTGTATAAGTAAATTTTCACTTGTCAAGCAAATAGTAACTTAAAACAAGGTACTATTTGCTTGACAAGTGAAAATTTACTTATCCCATTGGCAAGATAGTCAAAATGACCTCAAAACAAGGGCAAATTTTGTCTTACTAAAAAAAATTGTGATAGAAATAAGTGTTTTAAGTCTTAAAATAAGTACATTTATCTTGCCTAGTATTTTTTATCTTTCATTTTTTGCAGTGCATAAACTTAGAGCTGTGTCACAGTGTTAACGATGATGGCACAACGGAAGGAGCTCTCTGAGATTTGTAGCCGCATTGTGGCCTTACATGATGCTGAAGATGTTAAATGCTCCCATGGCTCCATAAGAAACACCACCAAGCATTTCAAAGAGACCGGTTCGATGAAAATTAGTGGCAAGAGAGGTGCAAAATGGAAGTTAAGTGCCTGTGATGTTCGTTATCTGTGTATGACAAATTTAAAAAAAAAAAAATTGACAGTTGACCGCACGACAACTCGGTGATGATATTAATAGCACCAGAAATGAAGCAATGAAAGTATCAAGATCTACTATTTCCGGATGCCTGTGTGAAAATGGCCTGATTGATCGTGTTGCTGCCAAGAGCTGGCAACATCAAAAAAAAAAGACTAGAATTTGCCAAGAAATTCAAGAATTGGACACCAATGGAGTGGGAACAAGGCGTAGAGTTGGAGAACATTTCAAAAATTACTGTTTAACCCCCTCAGTGAAACATTGAGGTAAAATTATGGTTTGGGGTTCAGTCTGCTTGAAAGGAGCGGGTGAAGAGACTGATTGGTCGGGTTTTTATTCTCAACAAGAGAAGGACCCTAAACACGCTTCTAAGTTGTGCAAGAATTATCTCAGTCGGAAAGAAACATCTGGTGGCGTAAAAGTTATGACTTGGCCTAGTCAAAGTCCAGACCTTAATGTAATCGAGAAAATCTGTTGTAACATCGAAAGAATCTCTTTGGAATGAACTTCAAACCATACAGAATGGTTCAGCAAGTGAGGAAACAAAAAAATTTGAAAACTATGCATACGTTAACTATGAAAACTATACTTTTGTAATAAAATTAAAGGGTTGCCACACTAGATATTGACATTTTCTCTCAAAAAGATTTTTATTTTTGCTCTACATTGTTATCTGTTTACATATTTTAATCTATATGATCCAATATTACATTAAATAAATACTTGAATAGTACAAAATACTTGGTTTCTGAATTATCTTTATCTTTTCAAGTGTATAATCATCATTGCACACTACTGTAGTTAGGTATGCCAGCATCAGCTCATCAGCGCCGCAAGCCTACCTGGATCAATAACTGATATGCGAGGTGTAAATAACGTTGTGCGCACCAGGGCCGTTCACAAGATCCAAACCTGCCCATCCAAAATCCTTGATAAAATGCACTATGTGCGAAACTGAGGCATGAAATTTTTCCCAGGATATATCCTTAACTTAATTTCTGAAATGTGAAATTTTATTGATTAAAAACAGAAATTGGCCCCAGGATTTGGGCTAGTACAATTAACTAGATGGTAATCGGTCAGAAATTTCTTGTCAGACATTTGCGCTATTACTGTCTTGTCAACAAATTCTTAGTATGCGGGGCACTAAGCAAACCCATTCTGTTCACAATGTTCAGCGGGCTGTAATGCAGACTTATCACTCCCTTCTGAACTCTACACAGTCTCAGGTAACAGCAGACATTTACAACTGGCTCTTGGAACCCTCTCTAGAAACTATTAAGTCTTGCATTATCCATTTGAAGTCGCTGTTGATGACGAATTCCAAAGTTCTAGTTCCAGAAATGCCACCATTACTGCCATATGGTTTCGACAGAGAGAAGTTGAAAACCACGATCAAAAGTAAGATTTACAATGCATCCAACCCAATTATACATTCTTAGTTATAAAAAAAGGCCTTTTTTTATCTGCTTACGTAGTTTGCCTGACTGGGATGGTCCATACAAGTAGTTAGCCGTCTCGGAGTGACACAATGCATTAACCGCTGAGCCTGTCGATCTAGCATCCAAACATTTAATTCAATTGCCAGAGTCTACCTCAAGTGCTTCAGGTTTAAAAATGCCTGCTGCTGTGTGAACATGTGTTGCATGCTTGTCTGGATGGATCAAGTGAATTAGAAGGCGCACTGCTTGTATATGCAAGAAATGTCCATGTCTTGTATACCAGAAGGTGGCAATATAAAATTGTCATTTCTTTGTGTCCTAGAATTGTATAGTTGTATGCAAGAACTGATAATACTCATGATCCTGGAATTGTATTGAGTACTGGTGTTGGAAGTAAAAGTTCCCTTTCATTTTACCAATAGACTTTTTTAAATGTTCACTTTTGAAGTACAATCCAAAAAAAGTTGGGATGCTGTGTAAATTGTAAATAAAAATGTCATGGATTTGTCCCACCAGATGCAAACTGCAGTCTGGCGGGCACTGGGACCATGGGCCCAAAAGCAGGGAAGGAGACCCAAATGCTCAGGCTGGTAAAAAGAACTGAAAAGTTTAATTAATAAAATTGAACAAAACAGAACAGAGCTTAAAGCGCGGAGTGTAGCACCAAACATTACACCAAGATACAAAAAGGCAGAGGCACTGGGGACTGGGAATAGCCAGCCCTTTATACTCTGCAATCACCTCCACCTTAACGGGCTGCACCTGTTTCCCGTTAAGGTGGAGGTGAAAGAATGCAGCAGGGGAGGGACTGCAAGGCCAAACCCTTACAAAAAACAGAACGCAATGATTTGCAAAGTTCATAAATCCACACTTTATTCACAACTGAACATAGACAACATATCAGATGTTGAAAGTGAGACACTTTACCATTTTATGAAAAATTTTGGCTCCTTTTGAATGTCAGTTCATGAGTTTTGTAAATCATTGCATTGTTTTTATTTACATTTTACACTGTATCCCAACATTTTTTTGGAATTGGGATTTTACTTCCCATTGCTTTCAAGACTCCATCGATTTAGAGATTTAACAGCATATTTCCGAGTAACTACAACTTCCATTTTTCAAGACCGTAGTCAGATATAATTTAAATTTTTTTTTTTTTTGCCCCTATATATAGTATAGTTCTGGTATACATTAATTAATAATACTCATGAAGAATAAACTGTCAATGTTTTTTTCCCAGCAGCCGTTGACACCATGGGATTGATTTAACGGTTCCTCTTGTTCTTGCCCGGGGTAAGGATCGGGGTTATGGGTAGGGTTATACAAATTATCTCTAGGTGGGAATTGGGCTTTTCTGGTATACAAGAAATAGACATTTCCCGTGTATATGAGCAGTGCGCCTTCTAACTGACATGATCCGTCTGGATTACTTGTCACTAGTTAACTGCAATCAGGGATTACAATCTCTATGTAATTGTTTTTGCAGACCAAAGTTTTTGGGGTGTCTCTCTCCAAACGTTTTCAGATGCCTTTCAGCAGATCAAATCTAAAATGCTTGCTCACTTTGACAAAAAACTGATATATTTCAAGCCAGCCTGAATGATATTCAAGGATCACTTTCTAAACTTGGGGAACAAGTGTCTGAACTGGAGCAAAGAGTTGGTTCAAATGAGGAAAATATTCAGGATTTGGTTGTGTGAGAACACTCCTGAAAAAGCAAGTTCCCACCTTAAAGTTGGAGTGGATGATGCTGAAAATAGAAGTCGATCTCTGAATTTGCATTTTATTCATGTTCCGGAAAAGGCCGCGGACCGTGATTTTGTTGGATTTGTAAAAGGACTTTTTCAGCTCCTTCTTGGTAGGGAGAATTTTGAAACTCCTCAAATCATTCAACAGGCTCACCATTCTCCCACCTGGCCTCGGCAGGATGCTACAGCTGATCCATGGCCTATTCTGGTCAATCTTTTTCACTTCCAAGGTGAAGATACTCTGGCTTGCAAGGAGTTAGCAGCATCTGGAAACAGACTCCAAGAACTGTTCAAGCTGTCCGCTATCTATATGGTATACCATGACAAAGTTTTACATGATCTAGAGAAATGTTGTCTGCAAACCACAAGTCTGAAAATCAGTTTAATTAAGGATTTTTCTTACCCAGTTACACAGACAGAATTCAAGGTTTTGACCATCCTAGGAAAAATATTCACTGGCACAGACCAAACACACCACAAGGAGGGTTTTGAAGTTGTAAAGTAGTGTCTTGCAGGAGTTAAGGATCTCCTTGCAAAGGACTGTATCCTGTTGAGAGATATTAAGACAGCCTTCTTTGGTGATTCATTGGATAAAATGGAAATTGCCATCTGGAGTGATGAACATCCATCTCATTTTTTTCGACACCAAGCTCAGGGCAAGGCTTCACTATTCAGGGGTGATGTCACACAAAAAGAGTACCAGCACTATTTTCAAATGGAAACAGAAATGTCAGAAATTTCAAATAAAAAAAGTTTGGAAACTGTACATACGCATAACATGGACTGCTCACAACATGGGAATATTCAGTGCGATCAAATCCAAAACACTCAAGGCAACTCTTCTGTTCATTTCCTCTAAAATTAAAGCCAAAAAGAATTAAACTCTTGAATATCTTCAGGGCCTACCAGAAACTGAAGCGGATAGTCTTGTAGCAAAGGCTGTGACAGTTGGGTCTAAAATCTGTAAGTGTGCTTAAAAATCAGTGAAGATGCGCAGAAGGATTTGTCTACAAGAATGCGAACAAAATGGAAAAAAGATGCGGGAAACCGAAAAACATTGAATTTTTTTTTTTTTTTGAAAATTTAGCAAATGATGGAAACTAATGACATGGTTGATTATGCATCAACCTTTCCCATCCTGGGGTGCATTTCCTGAAAGCACGGAACTTAAAAAGTTGGAACCACTGACTGTGAACGGACAAACTATGTAAGTTGCTAACTTAGCAACTATGCTTTTGGGGAATGCTCCCCTGGATGGCCCATCCATTGAGATGTGAAAGTGAATGGTACAGGTCCCTCTCTCCTTCAAAACTCATCAAATATGCAATCCAGCAGCTCCAAAATGCTCTCGTGGACATCTTGTGACCTGCACATCCACCACGCTATAATAATGTATAATTACGGGACAGAGTTATTTTCAAGGCAAATGCATAACCAGAACTACATTCCAGACATACCGGCTGGGCGGAGTGATTTCAAAAGCGTATGTTTACTGCAACTACTCGCAATGTCTGAGGTGCGCACTGTGTTAATCCGCCCAGCAGGTTACTCAAGAAAGTAGTTTGGAGTATTTGCTTCATGTGTCATAATGTTTCATTATTATACATTATCATTTCATAGCGTGGTGAATGTGCAGGTCACAACTTGTCCACGAGAGCGTTTTGGAGCCGCTGGATTGCGTATTTGAAGAGTTTTGAAGGAGGGAGGGACCTGTACCGTTCACTTTCATTATGTTCACAGAGCAGCTCGCGTCTTTCCCCCCCGAATCTCAAAACAACGGGCACGGATAACTAAAGGTAATGTACCTACTCATATAACTATAGGGATTATGGCAATAGGCTAATTTGCCAAAATGTTGAAATATCCCTTTAAATACGTCTTCAGCGTGCGCAAACTAATTGAAATGTCGTGATTAATCCTGAGCATATCCCCTATCAACTCATATGTATGTCCTGAATCAAAATATTCTTTGATAGCGGCAGTTACGTTTGGGTAACCGGTAACGCTCATGTTTAAAAACCACACCAAAGGCAGAATAACTTCCTGGTCAAAGGATGAACGGTGCCTTTGTCCAGTCAAGTCCTCCCTCTCTCTCTCTCTCTCTCTTCACACACAAGGGAGCACACTCGTCCAATCAGCAATGACTCATGTCACCCACCAGTACCTACCTCTTCCGGTAGGTTAATGTCATTGTGTTTAGTTATTTGCGGTTGTGTTTTTTAATTTGCTGTTGTGTTTAGTTATTTGCGGTTGTGTTATTTTAAAATTTGCGGTTGTGTTTAGTTATTTGCTGTTGTGTTTTTAAATTTGCTGTTGTGTTTAGTTATTTGCGGTTGTGTTTTTTAATTTACTGTTGTGTTTAGTTATTTGCTGTTGTGATTTTTAATTTGTTGTTGTGTTTAGTTATTTGCTGTTGTGTTTTTTAATTTGCTATTGGGTTTAGTTATTTGCTGTTGTGGTTTGCACTTCAGGGCCACCGTAGGAAGTACCACTGTAAAGAAGGTTAGCATGTATGACTCTTGACTTCATTATGTTCAGGTTCAGATCACACCTTCACCTTATACATCTTTTATGTTGTTCTACATGTGTAATTTATTAATGAAGATGTAACTGATAATCCATTACCATAATCAGTTTTGAAAAATTGTCTCCAGCAATACCAGCTTTGTGAGACCTACTTGTAGCGATGAGAAAACTGTGCCTGGCACAAAAGGATTCCTCTGTCAAGTCTTAGGCTCGTTAACTTAAAAAGTACCAATTAAGATTTAATTGATAAGTTGTTAATCAGTTATTATTTCTTTATTGATAGCACCACATTGCTTTTGAAATTCTCTTCCCAGCACTATCAGGTTTTTGGGACCTACTTGCAGCAATTAGGACACAGTGCCTGAAAAAAGGATTCATCAGTCAACAGTTCTTAGCCTTGTTAACTTAATTAGTACAAATTAAGATTTAATTAATAAGTTGTAAATAACTTATTAATTCTTTATTGATAGCACCACATTGCTTTTGAAATTCTCTTTCCAGCAGTACCAGGTTTGCGGGAGCTACTTGCAGCAATTAGGAAACTGCCTGAAAAAAAAGAATCCTCTGTTGTCAAGTCTTGGCCTTGTTAACAAAATTAGTCCTAATTAAGATTTGATTAATAAGTTCGGAATGAGTTTTTAAATCTTTATTTATAGCACCATGTTGCATTTGAAATTCTCTTTTCAGCAGTACTAGGTCAGTGGTACCCATCTCCAAGAATAAGAAAGTTGCCATTAAAAAAAGAGATTTGTCTCCCCTCAAGTCCTCGCCTCGTTAACCTTGATTGCTTCTCATTAATTAATGATCCCATACTGACCAATATATGCAGCCTACTTTGATTGAGTTCACGTGAAACCTCTTTAAATGACCTTTCCAGAAATATCATGGTTTAATTGGTTTTGAGCATGCAGATTTTGTGGTGGTTTAGATGTTTTGGCTGTACGCGGAGAATTACAATTTAGGTCTCGTGGTTTTACAAATTCTAATGGTTAAATGATGGTACAAGATTCCCCTAATTTGCAATCTCTGATTATACATAACTTTCTTATTACTCAAGTTATTGGATGGATCAGGTGTCATCGAAATGCTTTTTTTTCATGTTCTTTCCAGACATGGCATTTTCACTGAGATTAAATCAATTTGGTTTTTTTTTTGTTTTCATACCTAATATTGTTATTTAGCCTTGTCTTTTACGCAAGGGATTGCTCAAGTTTCTCCCGATCCTCTGAACCTTTTCAGTATATTTGGACCATGGCAAGAATTTCATGGCAGCCATGGCCACCAAGCCACCAAAAGTGTGGCCGAAATGACCCATAACAAATGTATACCCGGTGGCCACAGTGGCCTTAATGCTCTAGCCAGACTATCCAGCTTATTTCATGTTTCTCCTCTCTGCCGCGTTCCTCTCAAGAGTTCCTGACAACAAAATGTCTTTGCTGAGATTCTGAATTCTTCAAGGCTAGCCGAAACTATGGTAACTGTGAATTCTGCGAACCGCTGGCAAATCAGACCACTCACGCTGACCCAAATTTAAGTGAGAACGATAAACTAGTCGGCTTAATGTCACTCCAATGCGAACTCCATGACCGCAAACCTGAAATCAAGATGCAGACTGGACGTCTGACCAGAGCAAGGCAACTGACCTGTGGCTAGAAAGTTCAGTAAATTAGACAGAGGACAAAAACATGAAACAAAACCCCTAAAGTGAGACATTGCTTGTCCATCGCTACAACGTTAGCTGCACCTGCTGCCTCTTAAGTGTTGCGTGCCTCACAATTAGCCCAACGACAGCATTAAAGGATTGTTACTATGGTTAGAGGTCAAATATTATGTTTTTACACGTTATGTACCAACTTGATTGCTAATGTTGGCTTTCCATATTTGAGGTCATCAGGTAACAGCAGAAGTGTCACAACAGTTGTTTGGTAAATTAATTAGGATCATTGAGGGAGGTGAGACACTATCTGGCCAGGGGCGATCCATGGAACCACACCAGCAGCTTGCCCCTAAAATTATGAAATTTCAGGCCTTGTAATAGTCCAGTTTTATTAATTCTGCGTTATGGCAGCTAGCTAAGCTTCTGTTTTTAGTGGGCTGTATATGTATGCAGTGTCTGAATTATTCAAATATAAAATATAAAAATATTCTTTGAAATAAACATTGTTTCTTCTCTAAGAGTTGTCTGAGATGTTTAAAAACAAAATCATCCAAAGTCATTCAGTTGCATTCATAATTTTCATAGACTCAAAGTCACTGTGGTACTTGATAACCTTTGTGCCCTTGCATGTGACATTTTTGCTTTCAATAAATTTACAAGAGCAATAACTTAATGGCCCAGCCTCTAAAATGATGAAATTCCAGGTCTGTTATGGATTGTCAATGGTGAAATCCCTACATGCAATCACATGTTGGGAAACACTGGACTCCAAGGGCCCTATCTTGCGCCAGAGTCCCTAAACCCGTTATTTGGGGATTTAGCATTGCGTAAGAGGCGTTCCCCCGCAAAAGTTGCTATCTTGCACACCTGCCTATATCCCTAAAACACCTGCGCTACCCGTTATATTATGCATAGGCGTGGTTTGGGCGTTACGCCAGTTAAACCAATCAGTGTGCTAGGTGCCATTGCCTTTTCGGAGCAGGCTGCGCTATCCCAAATCCTCAAACCGAAACCCGTGATGGGGAGAGGAAGGTCGCCACGTTTTCTCCAAGACGGTTAAATTGCCCGTGCATGAGGTCAAATCCAGACAGGGGAGGATCTTTTTTTGTTAAGTAAATCATGAATTGTGTTATTATTATTATTATTATTATTATTTGACATTCACATATTGTTTAATGTTTGGTATGTACTAAAAAAAAAACATCAAGCCTACCCCTTTTGTGATTGAAACTTCAAAAAGAAAAGAAAAGAAAAAGAAAAAAATGCGTTTCACCATGATTGGGTCATGCCTCCAATGGAGCTGAGCGGGTGTTGGAATGACCCACTAGCATAGAAAAATAGTGCCACAGTAACCCTAACAGCAACGGGCAAGGCATACGGACGGCTAGCAGCGGTGTATACATCATCTGCAACCAGGTGACATAATTCCGTCACTGCCTGATGGGAGAGGCGCAGTTTTGTCACGCGTTCTCGTTCTGTGGGAAATAATTCTCAGGGCCGGCGCTAGACCTGAAAATTTGGGAGTAAATATCCTTTATTTTATTGACTACATTTAGTCCTGGCTAATTCTAGATGGTTTTCCCTTATTAACACGTTTTCCAATTCAAGAATATTGAAGTGGCAATTGAAGACACGGCTTCTCTCCCCAATGCGATCTAACAGCGACAAAATAATGGGCTACATTCAGTACAGAAAAATAATTTAATTATAAATAGGTCTATGCACTGGCACTCAGCAGCAATATTTTTTTTTTTTTCCAGCGAGGCGGCATTTCAGAACTCTTTTGCGAATTAAGGTAATTTCAGCGACAAGCACGCACACCTGTTTTTGCAGCACGGTCACGCAACTTGCTGTAAAAAATAATTGACAGCTGTCCGATTGGAAAATGTAAACGATCGAAACCACGTACTTGTCACCAGAATTACCTTCATTCGCTGAAGAGTTCTGAAATGCCGCTCTCGCTGGAAAAAAAAAAGTTACGTCGCTGAGTGCCAGTGCATAGACCTAATTATAAGTAATTATTTTTCTGAACTGAATGTAGCCCATTGTCGCTGTAAGATCGCATAGGGGGAGAGAAGCCGTGTCTTTAATTGCCAAATGGATAGCGGGTGGTTTGAGGACCCGCTATACGCTTTCCCTAACCTGTGTGGTCAAGATAGCAATTTTAGGGAAAGCGCATAAACACGCCCACGGGCACACCTCCAGGTGCAAATAAAGGATTCGGCATAATGTATAGCGGGTAGTGTGGCCGCAAGATACCGTTTAGGGATAGTGGAAGCTGCTAAATGCGTAATTCACGGGTTGCGGGTAGTGGCAACGGGTAAGGCAGTGTGAAAGATAGAGCCCCAAGTGTTTGATTATTTGTTAACTCTGTATTTTCCGAGCAATGAACCCCAAATCAGGGTATCCTAAAGGTAGTTAGCTTGACTAGTAATGGATGAGTTGCTGGCTCAAACTTGGAGTGGGGCTTGGGATTCTGACTGAATCAGGAGAGCTGAAGTTGGGAAAAACTCAGCTTTTGGGCCCTTCAGTGAGGCTCTCAACCCCAAAAATCGCTCCAGAGGCTTTGTCCTTGTTTCTCTCTGTCTCTGAAAGTCTCACTTTCAACTGTTCTATCTGGCATTTTTCCTCTAAAGGCATACTTGAAAAAGAGCAACATGCTCTCAAGGGAACTATACTGCTTTAAAAAAAAAAAAAAAAAACTGAAGAAAAAGAAATCTTGCCAATCAAAGATCATGTCTTTTCTGACTGCTCATTTTACACCCAATCCTGAATGAATCACCTACTCCCTATTCACCTATTTACCTGAGAAATTTTCCAAACCGGTGGTTTTCCATAATCTTTCCATGCCCTTATCGCAAATGCACCAGAACATGTTGCAGGAGTAAAATTTGCAATTTGTGAACATTTTCCAAATTCAACACCGTTGATGATGGTGAAACTTCAAAATATTTTTTTCTCTGTGCTATTTTCAAATAAGTGCAGGTAAAAGAAATTTACCAATCACCTAATTCTGTTTTTAAGTTGCATTTTGCATACTATCCCAGTTCTTGTGAATCAAGGTTATACATTTGCCAATTGTTCAACTGATTAGTTTTAAAAATGAAGTAAATCAATGTTTGGTTGCTAATTTGGCAAAGTAAATTGGAACAGGTTCAGATCAATCATGTGTTAATAGGAGAAGTGTCTACAGGGCCTTAATACCTCAAATGACTCATCATTCTAAAATAGATAACAAATATAATAGAAAAATGAACAAGAGAATAAATGAAAAAAAAACTACATTGAAAAAATAATTGTCAGATGCGCAAATATGCATTTTTATCACAAATGGGATACAGAGGGAATTCATTAAGCCAAAGCAAAAAAACAGTCCAACTCATTAAGTAAACTCGCTGTTATCTTTCAAAGGGAGCTTGAGCAACAGCGGTTTATTTTGCAGGAGAATTTTCAGAAATCAAATGGGAAGAATCTTAGTCCCATTTTAATCTCCAATGTCTTACTGCTTAAACTGACGTTCCATTTGATCATGACTTTTAATTTTTTAAACGAGACACACAATGGTGTGTAAATGATACTGCAATCAGTTTGTCTGCTTGTACCGAGGCAGTCAGCGAGGCAGATCAAAAATAATATTTTAATGAAATGCCTCTTTCTTTTTTTTAATTCAAAAAGTGCCATGTGGCCCGTTATGCTCATCTCGATTCCACGTCAGTCCGACAGCCAATATGTTTTCCACAAAGGGACAAATAAAACTCATTCAGAAAAAAATAATTGTAATTTGTGTTCCATCTGTGATACAGCTCTGTTCCAGGGAGACCCATTCTATGTGAGAAGGACCAGCTTGTGTGAAGGCTTTTGTTATACCCTAAAACTACAAAACGACTAATCATGTAATGAAGTGTTCGATTCTGCAGATGTTGGAGCTGATATGGGATGAACCTAGACTGATCCTTGACATAAGCTGTGTTAAGGACTCAGTCCAAGTGCTCGATGGTGTGATTTCCGTCATGGTGCAGGCCAGGGCTGAGGCCAGGAGCATACATGCTGCAAGCCAGGAAGAGTCTGTTCATAAGAGATAAAGAAAACGTAGTGTGGCTGAACTGCTGAGCTGGTCTGCAGAAAGTCAAGCGATTTGAAATTAAAGCTTGAAAAGTTGGGTTTGCTTTCGGACTTTGTTATTTGAGTCTATTACTTTTCCCCAGGGTGGACAGAGAAGAATTGAGAGGATTTTCATGAATATTATTTTATGTCTGTGGGCGTTGAATGCTTTCTCAGTCTTGCCCATCCCACTTCTTTGTTTCACTTCTTCTATTTAAGTGTCTGAACACCTCTCTCTCTCGCACAGTCACACACACACATAGGCACACACAAACACACAGGCACACATTCACACACAGTCTCCTTATGTCGTGATAAATCAAAATGGTGAAAAACCAAAATAACAGCATCACCCTTTCAGGAGTGTCACACGAACCTGCTTGGAAAAGACTTGACACTTCAGTTTGGGTAAAAATAAAAATCTGAAGAGAAATTATGGGAAATACTGAGTTTGAGAGAAGGTCTGAAAAATCTGATGAAACTTTGAGCTTCGATGACAGTACAGTACTCCACCAAAAACGCTCCCGGCAATCTTTGCCGGAGGCCATTTGGCTTCCCTCAGGATGTGAATAGGTGTAATTCTCTCCCCACTGTTTATGGCTAATGCAGTGCCCTCTCTTGGGTGAGATCCAGTCACAGGAAAGAAATACCTTGCTCATGCCAAATCTGAACTGAGCAACCATACGGTAGACTGAACTGGATATCGGCCCACCAAATTACCTGCTGGTGAGAGGACAAGAGGACAATGGAGTGCAAAAATACGGAGAGGAAAATGTAGAGAGATATAGAGAATAAAAAAGGGTATTCATGTTAAAAAAAAGAAAATAAGACTGGGAGAGATTGAGAGCAAGTGACAGAGAGATGCAAAAAGGTTCAGGCAAAAATGAATAAACCCGAATGGATGAAAGAGTGACAGAAGGGAGAAAGGACCATGTGCATATTTGCCATTAGTCCTCTCCTGTTGTTCTGAATGGTTAATGGCATAATTCACAAATGCAATAATCAACAGACTATAATAATTATGGGTACACATTTGTTCATGATGAACAGAATGAATATTGCAGATGTGTTAAAGGAGCGCATTTGCTTGTTGGCCTTTTAGAAATTAGATTAGAATCTGATAGAGTAAAGGTTGGGGTTGCAGACAGAACCATTTGTCCTTTTATTCAGATTCATTCCTTTGATTATGGTCCATGTAGACATGATTGCATCACAAAAGTTCTGCAGATTCGTCAGCGGCACATCATACGGCAAATCTTACATTCTGCTGCATCCCAAAGCCCTCAATTGGATTCAGATCTGGCCTTTGGGCAGGATAGTGAAGTACTCTGATCTCAGTATGAAATAACTTTCACAACCATATGCAGACTGGCTGTACCATTCCAACAATGATTTGCTGGCACTGGGCAGCAGTGTGCCAAGAAAATGTTCCTGACACCATTACACCTTTCCACCCTCAATGTTGACACAGTGCAGGTCAGGTCCATGGACTCACGCTGTTGATGCCAAATTCTTGCTTTTCCATCTGCATTTTGTAGCAGATATTGAGCTTCTTGGCAGGCGTGGAATCTTCTGGCATTCTGCTTTTGTAGCCCATCAGCTCAAAGGTTAAATAAGTTGCACATTCTGAGATGCATTTTGGTTCACCACAGGTGAGAGAGATTATCTGAGTTACTGCACCCCTTCTGTCAGCTCAAACCAGCCTGGCCATTTGCCTCTGACCTCTCACAAGGTTTTTCTGCCCATGATACTGTCGCTCACTGAATGTTTCATGGTTTTGCAACATTTCACGTAAAATTTCAGGACTGTTATACATGAAAAACTTAGGAGATTAGCAATTTCAGAGATACCTAAATGAGCCCATCTGGCACTAACATCATGGTTGAAGCCATTGAAATTACATTTTTTTCCCCCATTTTTGATATGAACATTAACTGAAGCTCCTGACCTTTATCTGGCTGATCTCATGCATTGCAATGCAGCGACGCGGTAGGCTGAATGGATAAATGAGTGAATGAGCAGGTGGAGAAGTGTTCCTAATTAAGAGCTCAGTGACTGTACATAGGACTCTAGCAGCTATGAAGGACCTATTATACTTTCGTCACAATAAAGAGCGGACTGATGTTGCCATTGAACAGGTTCTGCTCTCAGCACTCAGTAACAGGGTGGGCCAGAGAGATTTTGAGTGAGGAAAACTTGTGGAGTATCCAGCAGTTAGACCACTGTCCGGACCATCGCCTCTCATTTTTAAAAATTGTATATTGTATATTAACCTGGCTTGACACATGCTTTTCAAGCACACTGTTGAGTTCAATTGCCACTTTCCAATTATTATACCCTGAAAGAACAAAAATTGCACCTATCTCAAAATGACTAATAGAATGTCAAATATCCGTATCCATTGAACTGAAATTGAAAATTTTTTTTGTGAAAAATCAGCACTGGCCTGTCATTAGGGATTGTAGTCCACGTTGGAATTGGGGTTGACAGATATATTGAAGTTCAACAGTCATTATACATGCTGCAATTGACTAAAACAAAAATACACTGAGCACTACCTTGCCGAGCTCAGTGAAAGCAGTTATAATGTCATGTAAGTTCTTCTGGGCTCTTGTAACTGTTTATAGTGCATTATAAGATCATCATAAAGCAATGGTATAGCAAATGGTACAGCATGATTTTTTATCATACTCTGTCATGTTCATCTGGAGATTTGGTTTGTTCAGATTTAATTGTATATGACAGTGACCAACTGCATTTACTTGAATCCTGGCAAGAGTTTTACCCAGGAAGAATGAGATGAAAAAAGGAAAGAAAAGGGGGAGATATAGTTGGAGTTGTGAGCAAGTAACTGTATCCTTGGTTGAAGCCAGGGGCAGATCTAGGATGGTAGGAGATCCGGGGCTTAGCCCAGAGGGAGGAAAGAAGTGTGCGCGTGAGCTGCGATACAGAAACCCTCAACTTACCACCAAATTAAAGCGGACAAAAAACACTGGAGAACACTTGTAAATTCACACCCTTTAATGAAGAAAAAAAATTCTAAAATCACTGAAGATACTGTCAGCAGCTGGTTGAAGTCTCTTCAGAATTTTTTCTGTGCAGGTCGGTTGGTACCATTACGTACTTTAGCCAATCACAGCTCTGGTACAGGCTGTGGTACCATTGTACGTGCCAACAGCCAATCACAGCACGGCTGTACTCATGCATCAATAAGAATGGCAACGCATTCGACCTTGTCTCTGTCAGCTGAGTTGTGTACGCGGCAAATTTGTAAATGCCCGTCTGACAATCACGATTAAAGTGCTCCTCAATACCCTAAATAGCAAGTAAACTAACCGGTCTGCTGCAGAAGTCCAGCAGTCCATTTATTAGGCCTTGGCTTCGGTGACTAACACTCCGGATCAGAGAGCAAATTTTGTGATATCAGAATGTGAGGACAATGAGCGACGTTTTTAGCCCAAAAACACAGACTGCTTTGTCATCGTAGACTGTTCGTGACGCACGCTCCTAGTTGAGGCATTGCGCTGATAAGCATATGATCGTCACTGGAGTATATTGGGGAAACGTAGTTCGTTTCTGAACCAGTATTTTGAACATCTGCTGCAATCGACAAAATACTTTTCAACTGACCGTTGGCTAATTATCGGAACCCCAAAGAAAATAGACTTTAAATCTAAGAGCCGCAGCTTTTCTCATCTTTATCGTACTCTAATGAAAATAAATCACCTTGCACCCGGACCACCAACTTCATACAATATATGCTGCACGAATAATCATGTATATGCGGGACTTCAGACCAGAGTGGATTGTGGAAGAGCGCATCCAATCTAATCCATTAGGGTAGAAGGTTAGCGATTGATGTTGATACGAGCTAGCCAAATAATACCATTTGCCACTGGACGCATGCATCCATTGCTCGAATCAACATCAATCTCTTATCTGCTATCGTGATGGATCAGATTGGATGCTCCCTTCCACTCTGATCTGTAGTCCTGCATGTTGAGGATTATTCACGTAGCATGTATGAAATTGGTGACTGCTTGGTCCAGGTGCAAAATGATTTATTTATTTTTATTAGAGTACGATAAATACGAGAAAAGCTGTGGTTATAGATTTATAGTCTATTTTCTTTGGGGTCCCGATAATTGGCCAGTGGTCAGTTGAACAGTATTTTGCTAGCTGATGTTGCGGTGGATAGCCACGACAAGAAAAAGTTCACAGTTCACTTTGCCAGATGCAAATAACATGACGTATTAATTTTATCAACAATGGAAGGCTTATATCTAACAAATAAACATTACCTTTATCGTTTTAAGTGTTTCTCAGATCCTTTTTTTTTTGGTTGCGCTACTAGCTCCTTAATGTCACGTTTCAGGCATCATGAACTTTGTGGGTGCAAACATAGACAAATATACGGGTGGAAGAGGGAGGCTTTTATGAGAACGAAACAGACACATAAGCGTCCCCATAATACGGTAACTTTCTAACGCACGCCGCAAATAAATTAGTACAATATAGGCTACTCAGTGGTTGCAAGAGCTCCAAGTTCATACTTGTCTTATTTTTTAACCGTACAAAAAGACCCTGGGCTAAAGAAAAATTACCCCGGGCTATAGCCCAGTAGCCAGGCCCCAAACACGAACCTGGTTGAAGCAGCCAGAAAGCAGCAAAACATTCAAATATTGATCCAGAAAAACTTTCAGAATGAAGCCAACAAAACACAGACATCAAACAATCAGGTTAATTTGTTGAATTAAAAATGGCTAAATTCAGATCCGTCAGTCTCTTTATTGGCTCAGTAAAGAGGCATTTGTGCTCCTCAAGTATGATTGCACTTTCAAATTAAAGTAAGAAGAGTGATTGAAATGGACAGTTAATATAACCAATTAGGTAGGAAATCACACAGATTAATAGGGAATAATACTCAGCTTGAGGTGTGCTCATAGACGTCATCTTGCCATTACAGAATCATGTATGTCCCTAACATGCAACTCGTTGTTTAGATGGGTGGTTGTGGTAATTGTTGCTCTGGTTGTTGTAAGAACAAGGGTACGTCCGTCTGACGATAAAAGGATGAGGAAGCATCTTGCACATCCTGCCGACAGATTGAATTCCACGGTGCACTGACTTTGAAATGATGTATTTGTCATGGCTGCACCAGCAAATGTGATTGACACTTGAAGTCAAACTGTGTAGTCAGGCCCTCTCCCCCAGGAACACTGAGTGAGTCAGTCCTTCCATCGGTCTGAGAAATACCATGGAAAATAGCACCTTCACAATGTATCCACTGTACAGCATATTCATGCATATTCAACCTCAACTCCAGAATGGCTGGGACAATGAGCAGAATGCAAATAAAAACAGCAAGCAATAAGTTGGACGTCCCTTTTAACCTGTATTCAGTTGAATAAAAGTGCAAAGTCGAGATAAGTAATGAAATAAGTAACTCATCAAATTCATTGATTTTTTTTTGGAAAATAAAAGCTATTTCAAAAGTGATGTCTGCAAGACATTCCAATGAAGGTGGGACAGGGGCATATCGACAACTGTTTTACATCATCTCTCCTTTTAGTAGCACTCAGCAGTCATTTTGAAACTGATTACACCAATTGTTAGAATTTTGAAAGTTGACTTTGTTCCCATTCTTGCCAGATATAGGATTTCAGTTGATCTACAGTCCAGGGTCTTTTTGTTGTATTTTGCGCCTCATAATCCACCATGTTTTCATTGGGAGACAGGTCCAGGCTGCGGGCAGTTCCCGCACTCTGTGACAACGAGGTCATATTGTTATAATACGGGCAGTGTGTGGCTTAGCCTTAAATTGCTGGAACAAGCAGGGGCATCCCTGAAAAAGACGACTTTTAAAAGGCACCTACATTGTTCCAAAATGCGCTTGTGCCTTAATACGGCAATTTTGTAGGCGAATACATTGCGCTTACCAAGTTCACTAATGCAGCCCCAGACCATGACAGACACTGGCTCTTCAACGCATCCCTGATAACAGTGGGGATGTTTCAACTCCTCTTTTGCCCAGAGAGCATGATGTCCATTATTTACAGAATCAATTTGAAAGGCTCATCAGACCACAGCATTCTTTTTCTCTAGCCCAGAGAAGTCGGTGGTGCCATGAGATTATGTTGATATATGGTATCCTCTTCGCATAGTTCAGTCTTACCTTCCATTTGATGATGCCATGATGAACTGTGTTCATTGACTCGGATGTTCTGAAATATTTACGAGCCTATATGGCTATGGCCATTACAGAAGTATGTTGGTTCTTGATGCAGTGCCGTCTTGAGTGCTCAAAAGGCACACAAATCCAACATTTGTATTTGGCCTCATTTTTTAAGCAACAAGATTGCTCAAGTTTCTCTGGAGTCTCAGAATCTTTTCACTTTATCATAGATGGCCGATGGTGAGATCACAAAATTTTCTGCAATCGTACGTTGAGAAATTTTGTTCTTAAACTGCTTGACTGTTTTCTCACACAGCTTTTGCCAAAATGGCAAACCTCATACCATCTTCCTGGTAAGTGACCTTGCCTTTTGTGACGGGTCATATTATGATCAATCATAATTTAATCACCTTTTACCCATTGAGCTATTTACCAGTGGACCGCTCAAAACAGGTGTTTTTCTGAAGATTCCACAACATTTCTAGTCTTTCAATTCCCCTGTCCAAATTATGTGGAATGTGTTGCAGGCAAATTTGTGAATATTTACAAAAAACAATACAGTTGACAAGAAGAAACTTTAAATACTTTATTTCTTCATGCAGTTTTCTGCTAAATGTAGGTGGAAGATAATGTGCTGATCACTTTATTTCATTTTTTTTTGTGGCTTTTTACATACTGTTTCAATTTGCATAGAAATGAGATTGTACAGTATGTATATGCTGTGCACTGGCTTTGGAACTTAACAGGAACACGATATGAAGAACTTAAAAGTAAAGTCCTTTAAAGTAAAAGAGGTCGTAGGTAAGAATAGGACAGATGGAAACATAGCAGGGTAACTGCTAAACACTCTCAACACTTTGGTTTCCAAAACTGCCACAGAATTGAATCAGCACCTCTGTGATCAAGTGTTAGAAATAAACGTTATGCCATGCAGTACATAAGCTTGACAGGGCCACCACCCACAAAACAATTATTTCTAGAGTTGAAGCACACCCTTCTGAAGATATTCTCTAATATCTCAGAACACATAGTTCATAGATTTAATTGCAGCATTGCAAAAGGTTTTGATGTAAAGTTTGTGGCCCATCTCTTGGGTTTTACGATTATTTGGCTGTTAGGTTGTAACGTTTGGGTTGCGTGCACTGTGCAGATGCACGAAGGACAGGAAGTTGAGGACTGGACTCAGGTGCAAGGATGGACTTGGTTGTATCTATTATGCCAACTGCACCGAAGAAGGCACAGACGTAGCAAAGCGAACAATAAGGAACAGAGGTTCCTAAAATTAGCACTATGAGTAATACAGAGTCTGGGCTATGGCTACAGTAACATTGTATTACAAATAGGGGGAAAAAAAGGAAACGAGGTTCCTTAAATAAAAACGAGCTGATGAAAATGCAAACAGCACAGGATTTTAGGTTTTAGTATTAATTTGCTAGTAAGGAGAACAGAGCCTATACAAGACTACAGTGCTGAACAGGCATGGGTATACAAGACTTCGCAATGAGACTGAGTGAAGCTCGGTCTTAAATACACACTGCTACCATCCAGTGGCAAAAAGAAATAGGTTCGATTGATAATAGAGTAATGAGTGAAGAGTAATCCGGAATTTAGTAGACCGGTGAGCTGGACGTGTGGAGGCGTGGCCTTACGTATGTCCACTCTCTGCTTGCATATTGATCAGCCATAAGATTAAAACCAACTGCCTAATATTGTGCAAATCCCCCTTGTGCTGGCAAACAAACAAAAAAAAAAAAACCCTTCAAACTGACGTCATTTGAATTCCCAAACTCAGGGTTTCCCAGCAGAACATTTTCCAGGGTATCACATAGCCCTCCACCAGCTTGTCTTCTTCCTACAATGCATCCTGATTCCATCTCTTTCCAGGTAAATGGTGGACTTCTACCCAGCCAAAGCCCATGATGTAAAAGAAAATGGGATTGGACCAGGGGACATTCTTAAACTGCTCCAATTTCTATTTCTAAAGCTCAGGTTGGGAAAGCATTTAGAGTTGGACTGACAGAACTGCAAGCTAAAAAGTGGAAGTGCACTGCGGAGTATAATGCAGTGTGTGTTTTGATATATTCCATATGTAAATATTCAAATTCTCTGTAACTTGTGCCACTGTCGCCCTTCTGTCAGTCTGGACCAGACGGGATAGCCTTCATAGCCCTTGGGCTCCTAAAACCCTGTCACTAATACATGGTTTGTCCCTCCTTGGACCACTGTCAGAGGGGCACCTCAGAAGTCCTGCCACTTCAGAGATGCCAAAACCCACCTGTCAGGCCATAACAACTTGACCCTTGTGTGACGGTGCGTTCAGGAACTACACGCAAGAGAGGGAAATCCAAAAAACGTATGCCTTTAATGAGTTCCGGGTCAGTACCAAAAAACACAAGAATTGCCAAGCCACAAAACAAAATCCAAAAACAGAGTCGACTAGACAGACCGGGGTCAGAACCAGTAAATCAGAGGAGCAACGGTACATAGACGGCAGGTAAAAAGTCGTAGTCGATAAACAAGGCAGAGGGTCATACACAGGGCATCCAAACACAGGAATCGTGGTCATACAAAAATAGGTTGAAATCCAGAAAGACAAAACAATACAAAAAGGGCAATGGCAAGAATCTTGGTCGGACGAAACAGTCGAAGGAAAACAATACTCAATGGCATACGAAAGGCTCTGCACAACGTCAGAACAGCAGTGAGGACTCTTAAATAGACGGGAGGGAAGTCACATGCTATGCAGGGAACAGGTGAGCTGGATCAGACTAATTACAAAGGGAGGAACACATGAGGGAAATCCTAACCACGAACATTGGCGAAAGCCAAGACACGGACGGGAATCACGAAAACAGCCTATAACATTTCAACAGCTCCGGTCAAGGAGTTCTAAATGCACAGATAATGAATGCAGGAAAGTAATTAGGCACGTGCGAGAGATCTCGCCTTTGTACTGTAATGCTTGCAGAATGTAGTTTTGCATTATCTTGCTAAAATATGTTTGGGTATACCCAGAAAAGATTTTGTCTTGAAGGCATACTTTTGCTCTAAAACCTCAGTGTACTTTTCAGCATTAATGGTGTCTTCAAAGAAGTGCAAGTTTCCTAGCCAAGAGCACTGACAAAACCCCATACCATGTCAGAGTATGGCTTTTGAACTTGTTAATAGCCGTCGGGATGGTTCTTTTCGTCCTTGGTCTGGCGCACACTGCATCCATTTCTTCCTAAAAAGGCCACTTGTGGGCAAATTAATGATCATTAGCACTTCTTTGCCCCTGAAGATCCGGGCTTTTCCTGGATGCTGCTTTTTTACCAAATCATGATTACAGTCACCTGCTGATATCAGCAGTTTCAAATAATGTACTTAATTATTCAAAAAAATTTTACCTTATTGGTGCTTCCAAATTTCCCTCATCCCACCTTTTTTTGGAATGCATTGCATGCTTGAATGGGAGGAATGGATGTACATTACTGCTCAAAAGTTTGGGATCACTTGGAAATTTTCTTGTTTTCCATGGAAACACACATGAAATTAGTCTGATTAGGAAATATAGCAAATGAACAGAAAATGCTGACATTGTCTGAGTTAGAAATAATCCCCTGAATTCATAAAGGGAGATGAGCACGCGATTATTTTATTCACGCACAACTACTGTACAGTGGCTAAAACAGAGAAGTACGCGTGTGGATAAACTCCTGTGACTAGCGCAATTCAGGTAGAACATAATCGGGTGTTTACCCATCCGTGTACAAGTCCCCGCTTAGCCGATGTGTAATGGTGTCATGTGCATGGTATTACGTAATATGTGTACCAAAAGGGCATGCCTATCTGAAGAAACCCGGAGATCGCGGCACATGTGCTCTGCTGATTTCCGCTCAATTGAGAAAGTCAGGATCAAAATGTCGAAAAAAACCGCTGACAATTTCACCCATGACCAGAAAATGGGTCTAATTGAGTGTGTAAAAGGTAGGAGAACAGTTATAGAGGATAAAAAGAGTGACACCGATGCCAATCGAAAGAAAACTGAACTGCATCAGGTGGTTGCAGACAAATTGACAGTTGAGACTGAAGTAGCATTTTCTGTTATAAAAACGTGCAGCATTAATGCCTCCTGGGTTAACGATTGCGACGTGGGTGCCGTCAATAGCACTGATCACTCCTGGAAAATGATCTACGACATGAAATCCATGAATAACTGCTCGTCTTTCATTCTCTTCCTGGGGGAATCTTATGAAGTGTTTTTTCCTGGCACATATTGCCTCGGTAACACGACAAACTACTTGACAGCAGGTAGCCTGTGATACACCACACGTGTCACCAACAGCCATTTGGAATGCACCATATGCATAAAAGCACAGGGCAATACATAGTTGGTGTACTGGAAGAAGGGCATGGTTTCGTCTTGTGGGATGGTCAATGTCTGCTTTGATTAGGTCTAGAATATAACGGTATGATTCTTTGGAAATTCTGTATCGCTTGACAAATTTCGTGTCGCTATACTCTTCTAAAGGATTCGTCCTGTCTTTGAAAACCCTCAATTCGGCACCTAGCCTTTGGTCAGCCTTCTCTTCCAGTGCTATTTCAATTATATAATAAAGAAATCCATGGTCATACGTCCAGCCACACAAGCAAGCCAACAGAGAATTGGTAGCTTGTACACGAGATAAACAAGCCCCTTGGGACGATTAGAATTTCTATTGTTACTTAGACAGGTGTGACTAACCATGTATGTTGGATAAACAGCAGCTGATTTGATCTCTCTTAATGAATCGGGCCTAAATTTGTCCGCTTGATCATCACCTGTTTATACACTGTTTAGCCAAGTTAACCGTGATCAAGGGAAAAACACCCATTATGAATTCGGGGGTATGATTTTAAGGGAAAATGATGAATGTATACTTCAAACTTTGCCCTCATCAAAAAAAAAAACCACCTTCACTGTTGATACTGAAACTGGTGTTTGACGGGAACTATTTAGCGCAGCTGCTAGTTGACAACCTGTGAGGTGTCTTTGTCTTAAACTACACACTCTCAGATATTTGTCTTCTTGCACAGTTGTGCATCGGGGCCACTCCTTTTTTCTGTCCTTGTTAGTGCCAGTTTGTGCTGCTCTCTGAAGGGAGTAGTTGACAGCATGGTAAGAGATTTTAAGTTTTCAATTTCTCACATTGAATAGCCTTCTTTTCTAAGCACAACAATAGACTGGTGGGTCTCTAAAGGAAGTTCTTTCTTTCTGGTCATTTTGAGCCTGTAAACAAACAAACAACTGCTGATGCTTCAGGTACTAAACCAACCTCAAGAATGCCATGCTCTCTTTTGCACTCCCTTATTAGTTCAATGGTTTTCAGCTGTGCAACACATTTGCAGAAGGGTTTTCTAATAATCAATTAGCCTTATAAAGTGCTTAACTTGGATTAGCAGCCATACCAGGAGATTGATGCAGAGGACTGACAGTTGCTGATAATAGGCCTCTATGCAAAAATGTAGATCATTCTTTGAAAATCATCTGATTAATTTTAATCGTTTGTGAAATGGATAAAAATGTTTGTGAAATGGAAAAAAATGTTTGTGAAATGCATGAAAATGTATTTTTCTTTGGAAAAAAAATAAATTTGCGAGTGATCCCAAACTTTTGAGCGGTAGTGAATATTTACTCATAAAATGGAGCTGACTGGACAATACACGAAATATTTTGTTTTCATACTGTCTACAATGAAATACAAGTCAAGGCATATTGTGAAACCACTGCATTCTGTTTTTATGCGCATTTTGCATACCGTCTCAACTTTCTTTGAGTTAGGGATGTAAGTTTTATTTGCTGAGGACTGGTTGATTTGTCATCAGCTCATCGGGTACACACAGTTTTATTAAATAGGATACCACATGCTCCTGATTAAGAGTCACCCTCTCTCTTGTTTAAGATTACTCCTCTACATCTCCTCACCAACCCACTGCTGTCCCCAGCTCTGGCTTTAATGAGTTCACTGGCAGCGCAGTGGAGCATTAAGCTGAATTGAAAAAAGAGGGAAAGTTTCCTGACATGGCACATACTGAGGAGGGCGGACAGTCACCAGTGCTGAACCTGGAACCTTCTCCAATTATGACGAACTCATTTCTCATAAGCTTCCCTTGCATTTCTCCAAGTAATGCTCTTAGTTGCAACTATCGATAGCTGCCAGAATTATTGATTATTTGATCCTGTAATTATACAATTAAGAACAATGCAGAGCAAAGGCTAAGATGAAAATTTGCATACCCTCCCTCACTCAACTGTCAAGGTTGACAGCGATTCCTTTCATATATAGATTATCTTAAATCTTCATGCATTGTACTGTATGTTCTCAGTGAATTATAATGAACTATAAGGATTACGGTTCCTGCCAGTAAAGGGCCATTATCTCACCACTGTGATGCAGCTCAGTGTATTTTCACTGCAGCATTCCATTACATTACATTACATTACATCTGGTTTGGTAAACCTATTCCCTTTCCTACTGCAACTTAGCCAGATTACATCTGACACATTATCTGCTTCCACTGGTGGATATTTAGTGTTTGTATATCTCTGTGTGAGCTAACAAGTACAGCAGCGACACCAACCTGAGCAATTCCAGCTTCATGACGGCCCACTAACTCCTACTCCTTATGGCAATATTAAAAAATCTGTAAATAAAAGTAATTAATTGCTTGCCCCTGCCTTGCATAAAATGATAATGTAACGGAAAACATAAATGCCTTTGGTGACCTTTAAGCATATTGGCTCTTAGATCTGACCTGCACTGAGAGGGCCAGGTGTCTTGCTAATTGTAAATGTAGTCTGAAGTTTGGTTATGTGCCCGCGCTTCTGTTCTCAGGAAGTCTGTGCCAAAGTGTTTGTCAGGGAAGCAGCATTTTGTGTCCTCAGCAATGTTTTACTCCACTCAGTAATGTGCTTTCATTAAAAATACCTTTAATGTCCCTTTTACAAAACATATTCGATAAGTCGATTGTGTGTCTTTCTGAGAATAAAAAAATCTTTTTAAAAAAACTTACTTAATCATAGGTGTTTTGGTATCTGGATGATCGCAGAGATGTAGCTAATCAACTGGACAAGTAAAAAGCTTAAGTGGGTCTTTTTTCTACTATGTGTCCCTGTGTTCTGAATTGCAAGTCAACGTAACCGCTATCCATGTAACACAGTAGTTGAAACCCAGACTTTGTACTTGAGTTCTAGGCAACAGCTTTGGGAGGAAGGCAATTGCTTGGACAGTTTTATACCCCTTTCACACTGGACAAAAAACTCACAAGCAACCACTGTCATCTGGCTTTTGTCTTCAGTTGGAAAGGGGAGGTGCTAAGACATTACTCTGTTGTTTTTTTATAGTCTATCGCAAGGATCCTCAAATCTCAAATCTCCATGAATCCAAATCCAGCCCAAGTTTTTTTCTTTTTTTTAATACCCAGGCAAGTAAATCAACACTTAGAGTTTCTGATTGGCCAGAATGTCTTTCCACCTGACTACCAGGTCAAGGGAGGGCGGAAGACCAGAAGTTCTTGGACCTCAAGGACTGTGATTTGAGGACCAGGGGTTAATGGGACTAACATGTAACAGCTGTTTTGTTCTTTGTATAATGCAAGGTGCAACAATAATTGAGCTTGAAAGAACTTTTGAAAGGATACATATAAAAAGGTTACCACTGTAGCACTGTCATTGGCCTCCATGCTTGTTCCTACTGTTGACTGACCCTGTTTTCTGGTGTAGTCATTTTGTTGAATATGACAAGTCAAAAAAAAAAAAAAAAAAACAGAATTGCAAATTCATCGACAGACAGTAGTAAAGGAGCCCATTGCCTATTTTCAATGGGTTTATCCACTTTTAAAAATATGCATAACCACTCTATGTTTACTGTAAAAAATGGCAGTATGCTTGTTTTCCAGGTAGGTTTTTCCTTTGGAGTTTGTTTGTTCAATATTTACAACACTGTTCAATGCAAATTTTCTTCAGGGCTGCTGACTTTCTTTATCTCTATTGTAATTTCTATAACTGTGAGACTGGATTGTGAATAACTCGGGTTTTTTAGCGAGGAAAGTGTGTGGACCCAAGCTTTGTCACCTGTTTATGCGCGTAAGTCTGGTAGCAATGGACTGGAAATGAGATAGCTCAGTAGAAAGAAGCAAGGAAAAAGAGAGGGACTGGAACATTCAGTATGGTTGATCTTGTGAGGGGGCGGGAGAAGGATGTGAGAGGGTGGCAGATATCCAAAAGAGGAGATGGCCAAAAGGAACACAGAACCATTTTGGGAATTTCCCATGACGTCATCATCTCCCAGAGAGCCAGGAGTTTCCCTGTACTCAGGCAAGAATAGGCACCATGGCAACAGGGCTGCACAGTATGTTTCCAAGGTAGCTCTGTCCGTTTGACGCAGAAAAAACATTTTTATAGAGTATGACAAAAATAGTAAGGTGAAATAACCTTATGAAGCAAATAAACCGCGAAGGGGCCGCAAGACTGGACTGGTGCTATTACAGATAGGAATGCGGAATCAGGTGCAGCCAGCCCAGGCTCTATAGGCCAGCCAGGTCCAGCTGGATGCTTGGCTCCTTGGGCCTGATGGGATCGCGTGTTGCATATCGATGTACCATCTGGACAATGCAACCTAAAAGTGCAGCTGCAGACAGAAGTGCTGCTGGGTTACCCTGGGGCCTTCAAAGGTTACGCAAGCTGTGGCCAAACATGATGTCCAGAATTCAAAATCAGACAAGCGTTTTCTTAATTTACTTTTTTTATTCTCTTTTTGTTCTTATCTCAGACTCAGAAGGGTAGTTTTTTGCTGTCAAGTACTGTTCAGTTTCGTATGTCCTCCTAACACAACCGACAGAAACTGTCAGAATTAACAGTTTTTAAAGCGCAACAATTTCATTTATGGCTAACTTTCTTTTTTAACATAAAAAAGATTTAACATTTTGTGCTTAGGAGATATTTTAAAATGAAGCATGAAGAGTTGTGAAAGATGACAAAATATTGTCCTCCTAACTGTATGGCAGCCATACATGTACTCTGCTAATGTTCCTGTTGGGCTGAAAAGATGTGGTAACTAAAATCAATTCACTTTATTACATTGTTACAAGGGCACTGTAGAATATAATGAGCAATTCCCACGATGCTACGACAGCAAATACTCATTCAATTGGTATTCTGCCATGATATCGCACTTAGTGTGATATTCTCTGGCCGAAACACCAAAATTAGCATTTAAAACACTTGAGATGCCGAATGAGGCTCTGGTTTTCTTAGCCATGGAATTATGGATTGACCACATGTAAGTAAGTAAGTAAAGTTTGATTTATATATAGCACCTTTCAAACCCGAGGTTACAAAGTGCTGTACACACAGATAAAAGGTTAAAAGAGCAAGAGAAAATCAAACACAAGCATTACAATATAAAATAGCAGCATAAACCAAGGCAGTTACAACCTTACATGGTATGGATATGTACTGTATGTATGTATTTATGTTTACTTGGTATTGCAGTCTCATTTAATGTGGAAAAATCTGTTTCGGTGGTCCTTTGGAATGGTCTGTAACGTCAGCTGTTTTATGGAAGCACAAATTAAAAACTAGGAAGTCTTATTTAATGAGTTTTCATGCTGGCTAATGGGCTCTGGTGAAAAATAGAAAAAAAATCAATACTTGAGAATATTATTTTATACTATTGGAGAAAATGCATTTTTTTGGGTATGGAGAGGTTTTTGGGGTCTATTAATTTCTATCCCCGCCTATTGATGGACTCATACTAATTCCATCTTGAAAATCATTTATTCCTATTGAATATTTTGAATCAAAATGGTTGATTTGTGGGAAAATATGATTAGTTTATGATTTCACTCTGTGCAACATTTGGAAAGTCACTTGGGGAGCCACTTGGAGAGCTCTCCTCTTTGGCTCCCGGACAGTTGTAAATTGTAACAATGTAGATTGAGCACAAGTACAGAGACTCTGAGAAGTTTTAATCTTTATTGCCTCTGGTGTCCTCAAAGCAGCTTGAGTATCCACATCGAAGGAAAAATTAGAGTTCTTACTAGAGTTAAACAAAAGTAGTCCAATATCATGAAATCCAAAAGGCAGATGAAAAAAGGTCAAACATACAAAAGATCTTCAAACAAAGGTTTCTCCAAGGCCATTAACAGTCCAAAAGTTCCAAAATAAAACAGGGCATCAACAAAGACTTACAAGGCTAGGGCGCAAACCATGACTGAGCAAAGGTGGTACAAACTGAGGGGTATTTAAGGCTAACAGAATGAGTTTCAGGTGCTACAGCAATGAGAATATAGGTAAGGACAATGATTGGCATGAACAGGGTCTCCTGGGGAAAGGGGCATGGGTTTCAAGTCCTTAGGGGTTTCCTGGACAAAACACCAGGGGCTGGGGCATCCTGGCGACATCTGCTGCTGGTGGCTTGTGGTGTGACATAAATTTTGAATATCCCGCTCAGAACACAGTTGTGGTCAAGGTCAAGTTTTTTTTTTTTTTTTTTAATCCCTGAGATATATTGTTTTACCTCCAAACCACTTTTTGATTCTTGGTATTTTTGAAAAACTTCAATGCTGAATTTTCATTCGGCATTTTTTGTGTTTGAAGCCCTTATTTTGTTCTAAAATTATGAAAATTAACTGAAATATGGTATTGTAAATGCTCCAAGTGTCTTGTCTCATTTAAGTCATTTTTCCACTCTCTTTGATGCATTAACCTTGAATTATAAAGCTTTAAATATGTATAAATTTCCTGATTTGGCTTCTGGGCAAAGGAGTCAATAAAACAGAGCCGTAACTTTTCCGTGACACTCGTGAGTGGCTGATGTCAAAAACACAACTAAAAACGCTTTCGATGGGGCGCCCCGGTGGCTCATTGGTCTAAGCGTGCACACCATAAAGGCTAAGTCCTTCCCACGGTGACCTAGGTTCGATTCCGGCTCAGGTCATGAGCTGCATGTCTTCCTCATTCTTCCCCCCAACTTTCCTGTCTCTCTCCACTGTATAACTATCAAATAAAGGAAAAATTCTCAACAAAATAATCTTTAAAAAACAAACAAAAAAAAAACGCTTTCGATGTAGATTTGGCTTGACTCACAGAGCACTGGGCAATAAACATCTCCTGGATTAATGTATGCAAACCAATTGCAGTTGGTATGACATATTTATAATTTATTAACTACAGATTCTGGATCCGTACATGGATTGGTGACATCAGACTGAGATCCATTCTGTGATGATCAGCACCCGATATCAATAATGGAATCAGATTGGTCTCATCCCTAATTTGTATTAATATTATTATTTGTTATCTTCCATAAAAGGAACCAAATACAGGGTCAGAGTACAATCCAATAGTTAAGTTTTAGATTGTTATAGGATATTGGCAGGGATCGGAGCCCAGAGCCTAATGACGCAGATCAGTTCAGAATGTTCTGGCTTGAGTGCAAGGGGCATGCCCGACCAGTGGTGTTCCAGGACAGCTGCCAGATGGAGTGCACACTTTGCCAGAGCCAAACTGTCAGATAGCAGGTCCAGAGAGTTTTGAAGGAATCCAGTCCCAATCCTGATGACAGCAGAAGGCTAGAGAGGTGTTCCTAATAAACTGGACACAGGAACAGACTGAAGGATGATTAATAGGATTGTGGTCCTAATCCTGGAAACCAAGAGTAGGGCTTTGGAGCTTGTTCCCATTAATAGAACTAGGAAGAGAATTTCTGTATTTACTAAGAATTATGAATAATTTCCAAAGATAATAAACTTTTTCTTGGAAAAAACCGACTAGTTGCTTAATGGCATAAACCAAGTGACAATCCAGCAACTTACACTCTCTAAGTGAGGAAAATATAAAGGCAAAGCCTCACATTACGTGCATTAAACCAATGAAAACAGACACACTGTTTGCCCATAGCTATGAGTGTGTGAGTGAATGGTATGTGAGCCCAGCGATGGAATGGCGAGTAGTCAAGGGTGTGTTCATGCCTTATGCGCGTAGTAGGATGGGATAGGCTCCAACTACCCTGCAAGTCTTATGAGGAAGAAGTAGTTTAGATAATAGATAGTATGAATGGCTGGAAATTACTTTCAGCCAACACATTACAGATGGTAGATTAATGAAAATTGACATCCAGTAAGTACATTGGCTACTCCACATCCTTGTGACGACAGAGTGGTCCAGGATTTTGGTTCTTCTCCCGTGAATGTTTGATTTGGGCAACACCTGAAATTTTTTCATATTTATTTTTACATCTCGAAGAACACCTGGGTTGCTGATGAGTTCTTTGAGTTACTTTGGCTACATTTCAGCCCAATGTATTTCATATTCAGCAACATTCTGAGAGTGAGTGAACACTGAGGCATTGCAAGTAATTGCTCTCGCCTAAAATGCATTTTACTCAAATAAGATTCATACATTCATATAGAAATCAACTAGTTTATGCATGTTGGTTTTCAGGTGTCCTTAACTGCCCTTCCCTCCTCTTTTCCTCCTGCTCTAAGTTAGCCCTTCAATTAACATGCTTCGCTATCCATTGTGGGTATTCAGTTTCCACAGTGGGCAATCAATCAGTCTACTTGTTTAAAATGTATTGACTCAGCCCGGGACATTTATATCTATCAGTTTTACTGGTTTGTTTCTTATGCAGATTTATTCATTACTTAAAACAGGATTTGCTTCCTGTGCATACTGCGTACTATGGAAGTGATGTGCAAGTGAGATGCAGGCAGGTTTGATAGGGGGCTTTAACCAGTGTTTGTGTTATCAGAAAAAAATTCCCCTCATTTCCTGTCTTGCTGTAGCTGAGAATGCTCTGTTTGTTGTTCCAGCTTCTCTGTGATGACTTGGCCAACTATGCAACCTTATGAGGTGACAAGCCAAGCCAACCCCTTCTGGCTCTGACAGCAGCAGTCTTCTCGTTAGACTGTTAATTTAACTTTAGGCCTTACTCATCTTAGCTAATTGGCTGAATTGTTGCTGTTGCCATGGGAATTAACCATGGCAGGAGTGGGGACTAGACTCTCCGCAGCTATCTTCAAAATTTCATGAGACCCTTGGTTGAGGGGGTGGGCAGAGGGGGAGCAATTAAGACAGTCTCAGCTTCCAGTAAGTATGCCCTCTGCTACCCCACAGACAGACAGCGGTTCAGAAAGCCTAACACAATGAGTTAGACATGTTCCCATTGCGGCAGCCTCAGTGGTAACCACGCCAGCAGGGAACATAGCAATTATCTTTCTTTGATCAGGACTCTGATCTCCTCTTTCAAATTGTCTATATGGCACTAGGAGGTTCTCTCAGAGTATGCCTTTTTATTTCTGTTTTCCAAGGAGCATTTTTACCACCAGGTAGTTTATGAACCATGCACAATTGCAGTTACATTTTTGTAGTCACTGAGCTTCAGCAACTATACTAAACGGTGTAAGCCTTGATGTTCTGTATTGATATCTCAATCCAAAGTCAAAAGTGCAACACGCACAATTAGGCTTATCTTAAACCAAGCGTAAAGTATCACCAATATGACTAAAGTGTCATTGCTTATTAGAGACTGAGGCAGTTGACATTTTGCTGTCCAGCACATAAGTTGTTAAAATTGCAAATGCACTTGGGCCAGTCTTAAAATGAGATGTTGTGAAATACAGATGCATTTGCATGTGCTCTCTTTCTTTTGTCTTTCTGTCGAGGAGCTGGCCACGTATCCTGCCATTTTCCACGCTGCATTTTTTATTTCTTGGCTGGTATTTTCTCCCTGTTAGTTGTTATTTTGGATTTTTGCAAGAAAAAGGGACAAGATGAGAGAAAGGGCATTGCACCTCTTTGAGACTAGCAATGTCACTTACATTCAGGTTACTGGCACTTGTAGAAAGTCAAATGCAGAGAATTTAGTCAAAGTTACCCACGAACAAAAATGAAAAGAATCCAAAAACAATTGTGGTCTGCTGAAGGAGAACAATAAATTGTGGACGGACCAGCAGGGGGCAATTGCAATATAAACCCATCCAGTGGAGAGGGCACATAAAAAAATTGGCAATGAAATTTGGTTACAAGGCTATTCATTGGCATTCAAAATAAATGGACAGGAATGAAAAAGATAGAATATACTGTAATGGCACATGTTGATTAGATGAAATACTGTGCCGTATAACTAACTTATCTTAATTTCCCACAAACCTTTTCTTTGTTGTTTCTTGATGTAGCCCAATAATACAGAATAATTAATATCATGGAGTACTCTGTTTCCTGATTGCTAGTGGTTTGCGTTGGAGCCAAAAAATAAACTTGCGGAAATTATTTATTTTGAGCACAAGATTGCCATTGGATGGCCATATTTTATGAACATGGGGGGCAATTTGGGTGAAACTCCTAACTACTATAAAATGCTGTCTTGTGCATTTTTGACAATTTACATTACAGGTAGCCTGTGAGTTCATTTGACAGGTGCAGTTAAAAAAAAAAAAAAAATGATTCACTCTTTTTACAGCGGTCATAACAGGAGCAACAGTTTCATTATACTGAAATGAGTAAGTCCCTATGGCCAGACCAGGACTTCCTGAAGGACAGATTCAGATCAGAAGTGGCCAGTGTCATTCACTGATACAGCACTTAATCCAGCAAACCTCCGCAAACCCAAACCTCTCTTGAAGTCTCCTTGGCCAAATGCACTGACCTAAACTAATGTACATGCAGAACCATTGCAGCATATATATGCATTTTCTGAAGAAAATATGCGCGTGTGCAAAGAGTTGAAAGAAGAGTCGCCTAAATATGTCTTTGTTGAAAAAGTAGTCTGATAAGATTTAAAGTTAAAGATTTAAAGATATTCTTTTAAGTTGTAACACAGACAGAAAGGAGGACTAAAACAAATAGAAAAAAAAAAAAGTTTTTTATTCCTATAACGCACCAAAGGCAACAGGATTCCAGCAAACGATACATGAGCAAATCTGAATTGCAATGGCTTTGAATAATGCACAGCCTTAGCCCCAAAATACTTCACATCCCAAAATTCAACGCAATATGCAATGCACTCGCTGGCTATAAAATGTCACTTGCGTCTCAATATTTGCCTCACTGCTGGTGCTGAAGTTCATTTTAATGATTTTTGCCAGTGGATTTTTGCCTATTATGTTTTGCTACATATTTATTTACTTGCTTGGTGCTTGAACAGTGTTCGGATGAGGTAAAAATGGTCATTGTGAGCTTTTCGCAGAGTTTCTTCCCTTAAAGTGGATATGCCGCATGACGATGTTGCTATTCAAAAACACTGTATTTATGTTGCTTATTGTGGTATGCCAGCTTGCCCCCGGTACCGGGGGCATTGGAGCTTAAGAGGTTTTAAATTGATTAAGATGATGCACTACCATTTAAATCAGATGCAGAAGCAGCTGTGCCAAGTGTTGGTGCCAAGTGAGCGGAGAAAATGCACTGCTTGAACTGAGCAATTGTTGCAAAGGAGCCGATCCCCAAGGTAAAAGCTGCTGCAACAGCATTAGTGGCGTCGGGCTTCTGTCTAGGAATTAAAAATAGCTGCTTAATGATCATTCAGTTTAATCAGTTTCATCCATGAATATAATGTTGTTTGTCTTTAAAAAGAAAAAAAAATGTAGAAATTAAACAACTGTCTGACTGCTGTTAAAAAAGATAATGTGTCATTGCCCATTGTGCTTGCTAGCTAAAGTTGGCTAGCTTGCTCGTCTAAAACTAACACAAGCAGAACACCCATTTCAGCAGAAGAACATTACAACACACGCAAAAAAAAAACCAAAAAACTATTGATACCTTATTCACATAGATTTAATTCCCTAATATAAATCAAATCACATTTACAATAACACTGTCCAGATGTCTGTAACAAACTGTTGAAGCCCTTGTATGATGCAGAAGACAGTTGAAGGGTGAACCAAATAAAAGTGATTACTGGATTCAAAACAAGCAGAACACAACTAGCATATTGGGTGGGCGGAGCCAAATTTGGGTGGGCAATGAACACCTCTGCCTCTTGCTAGATCGGACTGATTTATATGTGGAGGTAAGGAAGTGACTTTTTGCGTGCTCCCAAGTGTTTTGTCTCCTGGTGCAACCAGACAGTAAAACGTTACAATAGTACAGCTGAGAGGACCCGAATACATGAACCATTTTTTCAGCGTCCTGAAGGGACAACATTTTTCTGAGTTCAGATATGTTTCTAAGATTGAAAAAAGCCACTTGATTATTGTATACAGATATTGACTTTTCTTCTCAGAAAGACATTATTAATTTTGTCATACTATATTTTGTTATTTGTTTACCTATTTATATCTATGTGATCCAATATTACATGAAATATATACTGGAATAGTCCTTGGTTTATGATTTATCTTCATTTGTTTTAGTGAATAATCATCGCACACTACTATAAGTTAGTTAGCTAAATGATGTGTTGCATAAATAGTCTAAATGTATCATGCTACAAGAATGGGTTAGCTCAATATCACTAGCCATTACTGTGCTATCTAACAAGCTAGTAATGGTATTACACTTCATTTCTTTTTTTTTTTTTTTTATTTAACCCTTATTTGACCAGGGAAGTCCTGTTGAGCTTGAAATCTCTTTTTCAAGGGAGCCCTGGGGGTTGAGGTGGGGAGGGAGAGGGCAGTTTGCACAGCCAATTAGATCAGGGGACGATTAGGTGGCAGGTCGAAAGAGCCAAGTTGGGACTTTAGCCATGACACCGGGGAACCCCCTACTCTTAACAAAGAGTGTCATAGGATGTTTAATGATCACAGTGAGTCAGGACCTTGGTTTAACGTCTCATCCGAACGACGGCGTCTCCTTCAGTACAGTGTCCCTGTCACTGCACTGGGGCATTGGGGATTATTCCACCAGAGGGAAGATCGCAACCTACTGGCCCACCAACACCTCTTCCAGCAGCAATTTGGTTTTCCTACATGGTCTCCCATCCAAGTACTAACCAAGCCCACACCTGCTTAGCTTCAGCCACACAGCTGGAGCAGATCGAATAGTGGTATGGCTGCTGCTTCATAATCCAGTTTGTATTACAAACATTCAGTTTTTCAAATGATAGTAACAGTTTAACTTCACTAACTTTATGTATCATCACGATGCCACCAATGAAGCATGTTCACTGTTCTCAACACTTTTTCGGACGATGCCCATGATGCTCGCTCTTGCTGCCAGAGCGTGAGCCACAGAATGTTAAAGGCTGTTCACTTATCGGCCGCCAGTGTCAGTTATGACAAGGAATTTCTTAAAGTTGCATGTAGCACCTTTAATTTATTCCCACATGACAGGTATTTGGGAAGATCCATGCCATAACATACACTTTAGCTAGGGAGAAAGATGGGGACTGCAACAGAGGGAGAGAAAAGGACCCGCACATTCCCTCATCTGTGATTAGGTCCATTGTGTGCAGTGATTAGGTCACACTCGAGATGTTGTGTGTGAATTTGATCCTTGATTTGTAACACCGAGGGACAGATAATGTGAGTGGTACAGTTTGGGCCAAAGTTTGCCTGGATAGCTATGTGGATAACATAGCCCCAATGTAGCACTGTTTGCTAGCCAAATGGAACAGAGCTCATTATCAAAGAGGGAAACCCCACTCAAAACTGCTTGTTCTTCAGAGGGGAGAGTGACTGGGAGTGAATTGCTGATAACTTCTGGCTTTATGGCATGTTAAAAAAAACCTTTTAGAAATCCAAGACGGTAATAATTTGGGGGAGGGGGAAAGCATATTAAGAGACCTTCAATTAATACAACAGCCCTCAAACAAGTTGTGGATAGCGGTCAGGCTGTGAGGACCTGACCATCTGATATTTTATGCACAGTATTAAGGTAAACATTTTTCAGCTATCAGTGTATTTCAGTGTGGTTTCATGTTTTTTATAATCAAGTACTGCTACTTTTGCCATAGAGGAAGAAAAAACAATCTTCCTCATACCATCATCTGTGATTATCTTAATTAGTGATTAGGTCACTCTGGGATTGTGTGAGCAAGCTTGGTCTTTGCTTTGTAACCTGGGCAAGAAAATATTTGTGGAACAGTATAGGCCAGTGTTTATATGGAGAGCTGTGCTGGTAATATACCCACAAACCTGCTCCATAGAACTGAACCTGCTGTTAAAAAAAATACGCCTTGAGAGAAAAAAGGCTTGGACAAAAGCCTTGGCCAGCAGAAACAATATACCCCAAAGTAAAAAAAATTCCATGAGTATTTGCCTCCCTCTTCGTTTCCTTTACTTTTGCATATCTGAGACAAACAGAACACGAGTGAACACAATATACAGTTTTTTAAATAATAATTTTCATCACTGTGTATCTTCATTACCCATCCGAAAAAAAGTAATCCCCCCACCTCACCCCCGAAACGATATAATTGTAATACTACCTTTAACAGCTGGATAGCAGTCCTTCATTTTGCTGTGGATGAATTTTGACTCACTCTTCTCTGCAGAATTAACAATTAAACCTTGTAATGAGTTTAGCGAAGGGGGCTATTATTTTTTCACATGCAGCCAGTCAGTGTTGGATAACCTATGTCTTCAATAAATGAAATGGTTGTGTAAAATCTGTATTTTACTTATGTTGTCTTACTGCTACTTTAATTTTGTTTGAAGATGTGGAATGATTCAGTAGGACCCATCTGCAAAAATATAAAAAATCATGAATGGGTCAAATATGTTATTGCACTGTTCAATTGCGAAACAGTGCAGTGAAAAGTCTCTTTATTATGTTTTTTTTTAAATGCAATTCACTGCAGTGAATATTGTTAACCTCAGAGCATAATTACCTTAGTCATATTTTTGCCCAATTGAGATATCAGCTGCCTGTTCTTTCATGTTGGCTAAAAAATGCATTTTTTCTTTTTTTTTCCTCAGAACCTTAAAAAATTAAAAAAATAAAATCCATTCTCTTAAATAATAAAATAAATTTAACTTAATTTACTTAATTTAACAAACTTAAAAAATAAGATAGGCAATTATGCTATGAGGCTACCAATTTGAAAGACTCGATGGCATGGAGAGAGAGCAGTGCTCAAAGAGGATTTTATAACGCAACAGGGATTGCGAGACTATTATAGGAAGCTGTGTGTGGCTTTTTCTGTAAATCATGCACACTGAGATAATCCGCAGAGTTAAATGAATGCGTAGAATGTCCCCTCTTCAGCATATCAGCTGCCATGTAGTTTATGGGCAAAACGTCCAGCATGGAAAATGTCTCTCTCCTTGCTTTCACATCTTTTACATTCAATGTTTCAGCATTTTGATTTACCAGATGAAGGGAATATCGCCCAGAAATTTTTGCTCTCATCTGAATTAAGCTCTTCTTTTTTAAAACACATTCATATGGAGTAAAGCAATGTTCTTGTTGCCCTGTATTCTTGTTGCCCTGTGCCAGGGCTTCATTCATACTAAATCCAAAACTGGCCAAGCATTAAGTTCTTTGATTCCCCCCACTGGATGGCTGGCATCTGGGCTGGAAGGAAAACACTGCGGAGGGACAAACAGACAAACATGCTGGCAGGAATTATGAAAAGGCATATCTATGCAATAAGATATATCCATATATAAAATTTTGTTGAGAAATATTGAATGGTTTAGTAGTTCTGGCCTGGAAAAGAAAAAACGGGATGGCTGATATCTGGCCTGGAAAAAAATGCAATGGAGGGATGGACAGACGAATAGGAGGACAGAGTGAAATATGAAAAGGTGCATCTGCACAATAATTGTATTCATATATCAAATTTCATTGCAAAATATTGAACGGTTTAGGAGTTCTGGCCCACAAAAGAACTGCGATGGATGGACATGCGGAAGGACAACACTCATTCCGACACCCCATTCACTTCGCAGCTGGAGACAAAAGGGAACAACTTCTTCACCTATTGATCCCAAGGTGTGCTTACTGGTGGGAAGAGTAAAAGTCTGAATTATGTCCCAACAGTAACAGCAACCCTGGGGCATTTCAATCCTCAACAGAAGCAGTGGCTGCCCTTCCAGACCTCCCATACACTCCCAAATCCCAATGCTGTCTTTTTTGTTGTGATTCATGCAAGGCATCAGCTAACTGTTTTTATTGACTGTGCTGACGCACTGTTTCACCTCAATAACTGCTATAAGCCTTTTTTATGATGCCTCCAAATGCACTTATAACTAAGGTGCCTTTCTCCAGTATTGAAAAGATGCATCTTAGTTGTCACATCTGGAGCCTTATGAATAAAAGTTGATGTATTACTGTGTACACACCATAATTTTTATAAATGGGGCACAGCTGCCCTTGTATTTAACCACTTTCTGTAGCTTTCAGTGTCCTACACTTTTGGCTGGTTAGCTGTGGTCCTTTCCTCTCTGCAGTGTACAGTTATTTAGTGATATCTGCTGATCCCTGTGCTACTTCAGTTTTTAGATAAACACAGGCTTATGCACTGGGAAAATTATGTGTCTGTCCTTCACATTCTTTCCACATGCTATATAATAATAAATAATAGTTAATATCTCTAAATGGAACAATAGTTTAAAATAACTCAGCAATTGCTCATTTATAATTACTAACCGTCATGCAAAGTAAGTAAGAAGTCTATAATTTTTGACATCAGTGGATTTCAGAAAATAAATCAGAATACTTTGGAAGGTCAGACATTAAAAGTATTGCTTAATAAAAAGCACTGTGACCAGAAACATAATAATGCATCTAATAAAATGCAAGTGTTGAAATAAAAACATATACAGCTGCGCACAATGATGATTATACACTTAACAAAGTAAAGATAAATCAAAGACCAAGTACTATTCAAGTATTTATTTCATGTAATATTGGATCATATAGATGAAAATAAGTAAACAGATAACAATATATAATAAAACCAAAAATAATAATGTCTTTTTGAGAGAAAAAGTCAGTATCTTGTGTGGCCACCCGTTGCTTTGATTACAGCATTTAATCTTTCAGGCACAGTTTTCACCTTTTTTTTTTATCTCCTCACTCGCTAAATCATTCCATATGGTTTGAAGTTTGATCCAAAGGGATTCTTTTGATGTTACAACAGATTTGCTCAGTCGGATTAAGGTCTGGATTTTTCGCAGGCCAAGTCATAACTTTATGTCATCAGATGTTTCTTTCCGACTGAGATAATTCTTGCAGAACTTTGAAGTGAGGTTAGGGTCACTATCTTGTTGAAAATAAAATCCCCGACCAATCAGTTTCTTTCCAGATGGCAATGCGTGCCTCACAAGGTTGCTGTGATACTTCTTTTGATCCATGATTCTGTCGATTTTTAAGAGATCAACGGCTCCTTTCGAGCAGACTGAACCCCAAACCATAATATTACCAGTTCCATGTTTCACTGAAGAGGTTAAACAGTCTTTTTTCAAATGTTCTCCATCTCTACAGCACACATAAGTTCTGCGTTTGGGTGAGAAAATTTCGAATTTTGATTAATCGGTCCAAATGACTTGCTCTCAGTCCAATGGTGTCCGATCCTTGAATTTTTTGGCAAACTCAAGCCTTTTTTTGATGTTGCCAACTCTTGGCAGCAACACAACCAATCGACCATTTTGAAACAGGTGTCTGGAAATAGAAGATCTTGATACTTTCATTTCTGGCTCTGTTAATATCATCACGGAGTTATCGTGCTGCCAACCGCCCATTTTTTTTTTTAACTTTTCATGCTTGATGGTGTTTCTCACAGTGCCATGGCAGCATTTAATGTCATCAGCATCATGTAAGGCCACCGGCCATGAGCAATCTCAGAGAGCTCCCTCCGTTGTGCCATCATGCTTAACACTGTGACGCTGCTCAAAGCTGACGTCACCTTAAATACTAAAACAACTGACCATTGGAGGTAATTTTGCAAAATAATGTTGTGACAAACCAGTAAAAACAATTTTTTAATCATCAATAATCATGGAATGTGCCTTTAAACATGCATTCAGGCAATGCAAGAGTCAAAAAAAAAAAAAAAATTGCAACACCTTTCAATTGTCAGAAAAAATGGTTGTGTTTTTGTTTATTACCCATATTTTTGCCTCATTATAGTTGTGGCAATGATTTTTTTTTCTCATTGCCCTCAATACATTTTCACAAAAAAATTATAGAGAAGTAATATATGGGACCCGTTTCAGAAGAAATCAGTGGTCTATAATCTTCACTGCACACTACGATATTTACCTCTGCCCGAAAGGTAATGCTTTAGGTTCGGTTTGCTGCTTGCGAAATTTTTGACAAGCATATCAGTTTGTTGAGTTTGTTTGTTTACTTGATCATTTTTATATATGAGTCAAAATCAGCTAAGGTGTAATATGGCAATTAATTCAAACCATCACATGATAAATTATTCCCTATTTGAGTAAATCAGTAAATTCTTTTTGGTGGCCTTAATTTAAATATTCAAGAGACAGGACAGCTACTGTCATTAGAGCACCATCACTGAAGCCCTGAATGAAGAAAAGAAAATTAAAATTCAGGGGCCACTTATGTCAATGCTTGTCAAATGTCACAATGTTCAGGTAGCCATGTACTTGGCTGGATATTTTTACCATTTCAGTCCAAATTGCAACAACTATTTGCTTACATTTTAAATTGGTTTCAAAGCCATTGAGCCACACGGAAACACAGCACCTATGGCTCATAATTTAAAAAAAACTCTCCTCAAAAATTCACCTTGCGCGTGTTAGTGCGTCTGTCAAACATATCAGGGCGATGGCCGAGGGTTTTTTCCACAGTCATCAGTGACTGCTCCATAATGTATGCACGGTAGTGTTTTCATTCGAATATACTGAAGTTAGTGAGTCTTGTCTCTGCTCATCAGTAGTCAGGCTTTTTAGAATCGAAGTCCAGAAAAAAGTCCACTCCAATCCATCAAAAGATAATGTACATGATTTATGGCGCTTAAAAGACAACGATTAGGAAGCCCTGTGACATCTGCATTTCCAAGAAATCTCCCTATATATAGCTTGCTGTCTGCGTCATCGTTTATTGTGGAAGAAGGCAATAGTGGTGGCAGGTACGTTTTTTTGACTGTCTGTCAAAATCACTAACATACAAATGATGTGATGTGTGTTAGTATAAACGCAGCATTAACTTGACAGAAATTAATCGTTATGTGCGGTGACTTCTTAGAAATAGGAATTGAGTTGAAAGAGGTTAAATAAACACCAAAAACAAGTAACCCCCGGGATCTCAGTGCAGATCAGATTCTCGTGTTTCTGACAGACTCTGTGATTTGCAAGTTCTAATTTGACGGATTCTTATGTGCATTATAATTCTGACCCTGGTGTCATTTAACACACGCAAGCAGTCGCATTTTCGGTGAAAAAGTTACTCTTTAAAAAAAAACTGGGTAAATTACTATATTTTTTATTACCTTCGTCGCCGAAGGCAGCAGGTCCAGGAGTGGTTTTTTCACTTCTCGACCCGAACTCTGAAAAATGCTCGGAGGACAAAAATCTCTTGGGAGAGCGCCAAACTCATCAAATAGAGCGGGTGAAATTTTGTCGTCCATTGTCCGTCCGTCATTCCATCTGTCATTCCATCCAGCCGTCCGTCCGAATTAACGACGTTATCGAGATAACTCAAAAAATAATTGGCCCAGGAAGTTGTAATTTGGTACGATGTATCTTGACCCAAGGCAGGTCGCTATTGAAAATGGGCGCGCTGCGTCAAAATCCAAGATGGCCTTCGCCGTTTTTGTAAAAACAATGTCATCAAGATAACGCAAAAAAGAAGTTACCTATGAAGTTATAATTTGGTATGATGATGTATTTTCACCTAAGGCAGCTCCGCTATTGAAAACGGGTGTGCTTCATTAAAATCCAAGATGGCCACCGCCGTTTTTTAAAAACGACGTTATCAAGATAACGCAAAAAATAAGTTTCGTAGGAAGTTCTAATTTGGTATGCTGATGTATCTTGACCTAAGGCAGTTCGCTATTGAAAATGGACGCGCTGCTTTAAAATCGAAGATGGCCGCCGCCATTTTTGTAAAAATGACATTATCGAGATAACGCGAAAAATATGTGTCGTAGGAAGTTTTGATTTGGTACACTGATGTATCTTGACCTAAGGCAGTTCGCTATTGAAAATAGCCGCGCTGCATCAAAATCCAACATGGCCGCTGCAATTTTTGTAAAAACGATGTTATCAAGATAACATGAAAAATATGTGTCGTAGGAAGTTCTAATTTGGCATGCTGATGTATCTTGACCTAAGGCAGGTCAATATTGAAAATGGGCATGCTGCGTCAAAATCCAAGATGGCCACCGCCGTTTTTGTAAAAATGACATTATTGAGGTAACGCAAAAAATAAGTGTCGTAGGACATTATAAATTGGTATGGTGATGTGTCTTGACCTAAGGCAAGTCGCTATTGAAAATGGGTATGCTGCATCAAAATCCCAGATGGCCACCGCCATGGATCTGCCAGAACAGCATCATTGCAATAACTCCAAAAACAAGTGGTCTAAGTACTTTTAATTTTGGTATGGTGGTGCATCTTGACCTATTGCATGTTCTTATTGAAAATGATATCACAACATCAAAATACAAGATGGCCACCAAACGACTTTATCGAGATAACTCGCAAAATAAGTGGCTGAAGATGAGTGTGCTACGCCAAAATCCTTTCCAGTTTATCTTTTCCATATGGCTGCATCTATCTATCATTATCATCTTCGTCATCATCATCATAACAATTCATCATCACTCAATCAATGCAAATTTTTTTCACCAAAGCATACTTCTACATAACACCCACGCAGCAACGCAGGTTCAGTGACTTCACACTTGTTAACCAAATTAACTCTATTCAGTAGTTTAGCTTTTATAAAACAGTCAAAAAATAAATGATTGAAGAACTCTATATTTTGATGTTAATGTGACAATTTATGACGCCTTAGCTGATTGTGATATATATACACGCAACCCCAATTCTGAAATAGTTGAGACAAAGTGTAAATTGTGAATAAAATCAAAACGCAATGACTTTCAAATCACACCAGCCAGTATTTTATTCACAATAGAACAGAGATAACGTAGCAAATGTTGAAACTGAGAAATTTTACATTTTCATCCACAAAATGAACTCATTTCAAATTTGATGGCTGCTACAGGTCTAGAAAAGTTGGGACAGGGGCCTTTTTACCATGGTGTAGCATCCCCTCTTCTTTTTAACACAGAGTGGAGGCGTCTGTGCATTGAGGAGACAAGTTTCTTGAGTTTAGCCATTGGAATTTGATCCCACTCTTGTTTAATACAGGCTTCCAGCTGCTGGAGAGTTTTGGGTCTCCTTTGACAAACTTTTCGTTTAATTATGCGCCAAATGTTCTCAATCGGTGAAAGATCAGGACTACAGGCACGCCAGTTCAGCACACGGACTCCTCTACTAGGAAGCCATGCTGTTGTAATAGCTGCAGTATGTGGTTTTGCATTGTCCTGCTGAAATACTTATGGCCTTCCCTGGAATAGATGTCGTCTGGAGGGGACCATATATTGCTCTAAAACCTTTATATACCTTTCAGCATTCATGGTGCTTTTTAAAACATGCAAGTGTCCCACACCATATGCACTAATGCATCCCCATACCATCAGAGATGCTAGCTTTAGAACTGAACGCTGATAACAGCAGGGATGGTCTTTCTCCTCTTTAGCCCGGAGGACACGACGCCCATGATTTCCAACAAGGATGTCAAATTTTGACTCGTCTGACCACAGGACACTTTGCCACTTTGCTACAGTCCATTTAAAATGAGCCTTGGCCCACAGAACACGGCGGCGCTTCTGGATCATGCTCAACAATGGCTTCCTTTTTGCATGATAGAGTTTTAGGTGGCATCTGTGGATGGCACGGTGGACTGTGTTTACAGACTGTGGTTTCTTGAAGTATTTCTGGGCCCATTTCGTAATGTCAATGGCAGAATCATACCGGTGATTGATGCAGTGGCGTCTGAGGGCCCAAAGATCACGGGCATCCAGTAAAGGTCTTCGGCCTTGTCCCTTACGCACAGCGATTTTTCCAGTTTCTCTGAATCTTTTGATTATGTTATGCACTGTCGATGATGAGACCTTCAAAGCCTTTCCAATTTGACGTTGAGGAAGATTGTTATTAAATTATTCCACAATTTTTTTACGCAAGCTTTCACAGGTTGGAGAGCCTCTGGCCATCTTTACTTCTGAGAGACTCAGCCTCTCTAAGACATCCCTTTTATAGCCAATAATGTTACACACCTGATGCCAGTTAACTTAATTACTTGCTAAATGTTCTTTCAGCTAATTCTCTTTTATATTAACTGCTTTTTCAGCCCTTTTTTTGCCTGTGTCCCAACTTTTTTGAGGCCTGTTGCAGCCAGAAAATTTTAAATAAGCTCATTTTGTGGATAAAAATGTAAAATGTCTCAGTTTCATCATTTGAAATATTATCTATGTTTTATTGTAAATAACATATTTACTCGTGATCTGAAAGTCATTGCATTTTGATTTTATTCACAATTTACACTTCGTCCCAACTATTTCGGAATTGGGGTTGTATATATAGCTGTAACGGTTATGCTTCCTGCACATTTCAGATGCACGGAGGACAGGAAGTTAAGGACTGGACTCAGAGGCAAGGATGGACTTGGTTGTATTAACTATACCTACTGCACATCAGAAGGCACAAACGTTGTAACACAAAACAAAATGGAAACGAGGTTCCTTAGAACTATTAGTAATACAGACTGTGGGCTTTAGCTGCTGTAACAATGTATTGCAAATAGGAAAACAAACGGAAACGAGGTTCCTTTAAATAAAGTGCTGGTATGAAACAATAAACAGCACTTAGTTGGAGTTTGAGAATAATACATGCGACACGCGGAAAATACGTCTATACAGGACTAGAAATACGGCACAGCACAGGCATATATTGAACTAGACTTCACAAAGACTAAGTGCGAAGCTTGGCCTTAAATAGCACACTGCTTCCACACAGTGGAAATAAACAACAGGTGCAGGTGATAATTAAATAATGGGGCGAAGTGCAGTCCAGGTCTTAGTAGACCGGTGAGCTAGATGGCTGGAGGCATGGCCTTACAATAGCTTTCAGTGCTCTTACAATCCTTACTAAACTTTACCCGCAAGAAATCCTTACTTCTGAATAGTAACCATTTGCCGTTTGTCATTGATGAAACTGAGTCAAAGGAATAGACCAAGATGTAGACCTGGGTTCAAACATTGTTTTTTTTTTTTTGGTCTTTCTTTCTTTATTTATTTATTTATTTTTGCAGTAACTTCTCTCAGAATGATCTGATTAATTTCCAAATAAATAATCCAATTGTCCTTTCAATGCTGCATCATATGATGAGAAACTTGACATTATGGATGGTCAGCCCCTTCTTAACAGTAGGGGGGTAAAGTCATGGCGGGTTGGGCGAAAAGTCCATAAAATTGCCAATTTTCATCATAAGGTCTTCAAATTTGATGTCACAACCCTCACTTGATACATCACATTTTATCAGGGATATCATAATGGCCATAAAATATGGCAGAAATCTGTTCATTCACGCCCTGTTTCCATGAAAACAAAATTTTCACTTACTAAGCAACAGGGAAATTTGCCACTTTTTATTATAGTGTAATAAAGCCAAATTCAGGGATCATAGATAGGCATTGATAACTAAAAATGGCTTAATTTTCACCTTAAAAGGCCATTACAACCTTCTTATTTACATTCTATTTAGCAACATTTCGGCAAGCCCACAGTCAATGCTACTGATTTACTGCTTGCTAAAAGTTCCAATTTAGAAAAGCACATTGCTTAGTTGAGTTTGTTTGCTTGTTCGCTTTTGTCCACTCTGTAGCTTCCAGTTCAGTACCAATTCTCACTAAATCTCACAAATAGGCCTCCGTCAAGAAAAGAAACTTATTGCTTTTTTTTTAAAGTGGGTCGAAGTTCGGCAAAGATATGGGCCAAAGGTAAAAATTTTTTTTTTGCAATATATTTTGGTGATCTCTCAGTTGATGCAACTGATTATTTGGTGAAATCACCAAGTATGTTACTTTGTTCGGTTTGTTTGTTTGTTTGTTTGTTTGTCATTCTGTCCACTTGATAGCAGCCACAAATATGCTCCAGTCAGGACAACAAAAAATGACATGCGCTGAGGACCTTGAATCGCGAGTCTCGTCCGATATTGGGCGGAGTCAGCCATTGGGATTGGGTCACTAGAAAGTCTCAAAAATCCCTTTAAACGTTGGTGAATTTTCAAAATTCATATCTTTGTCAAAACTGATCCCATTGACATATAATGTGACAGACACACGTACATGGTATGCTCTGTATTCTGACCAAATACTGCATGCTTTTGCTGTGGATTGTGGATATGGCAGCCACCTATATTTATAATGCAAATCCACATTTACAACACACTTTTTTCCAGTGTTGCCCCATGTCAACTGAAGAACACATGTCGAAACTTTGCCAAGTTGTCACTTTGATTTTTCTTTGTTTGTTGGTCTGATTGTCAGATTATGTAAAAATATCTGGCCCAATTTTCATGAATATTGATGGAAGGTGCTAAGAACCCATTAAATTTTGATGATGAACCAAATCACAGGGCGAATATGCAAATCATTTTTCACTTTTATTAGCATTGCAAGATAGGGCATTTGGGTCTTGGCGGAGTAAATGTTGTTCATCTTAAAATGCAGTAGATGGTAGTAAAGCTCAGTGGTGACAAAACATTGCCAATTTAGCAGAGTGGCCTTGCCAGAGGTCTGCTCTTGCTGAATGTCTATCCATTTTCCCATTTATGTGAACTTGGCTTATGAATTATTGTGTTGTATACTGTATTGTGTTATTATACCGCATACAGCATTTTTTTTTTTCTGTATTGTCATCAAAATAATTACGCATGACTATATGCATGATAACTATCGAATACTGGCATTTTATTACTATTTATATACAAATACTTTTGCTAAAATAATCAGTAATGTTAGAGGAAAGTACTTCATACGAAGTATAATGAATGGCATATTTTAATTCTCTCAAAGGTTCTTAACTTTGATTACTTTTTGCACACCACAGGAATATGAGTTTTACTGACTTGTTAAATTTAGTTGCACTGTCTTGGTGGTGGTATCTCCTTGCTACATCTCTCTCTCTCTGTCTCTCTCTCTCTCTCTCACTCACACATTTAGCCTCTCTATTTTTCTTCCAGGCACTCCACCCAGCAGCAGACCAACAAAGTTATAACCAGCACCAGCCAGCTGATCAAACAACTGTCTGACATTGTCAGTGGTTCCTCACGGGTAATTAATTCTTCTTCATACTCCCTCATCTCCCCCTCGCACACCCTCCGTCCTGTTGCTCCTTTCTTGCCCGTTCACCTACACTACAGGCCAGAAGTTTGGAAGCAAGGCCAATACAGGTCAAAAATTTGGAAGCAACTTCAAGTTTCTGTTCCCAGTGCTTTTCTTAAAAACCAGTATGAAATCTATGGATTTTGGGATGTCTTTACTGCATGATTAGACTTTTCTTTCATTGATATGCACCATTTTCCTCTATTTACCTTTAGGTACTGTATACATTGATGTTACCAGACCATTGCTGAATAAATGTTAACTAAAGAAAGGAGGGGCTTAGTTTTTGGGTTGAGAAGATTTGCAAGAGTCACAACTTCAGTGAAAAAGTAAAAAACAAATCACAGTTTGCATTATTCACTTTATGTCATGGTTTACAGCCCACCGGATGCCAACGGCAATCCGGCGAGCACTAGGACCATGGGCCTAGCAATATGGGCCTGATAATTTGAGTAAAAATGTATTCTGATAAGTGACTCCTTATATAATAATCATGTTTATTTGGTTGCAAAGTATGCCAATGAAACTATGATTTTTATTTATTTTTTGTACTAATTTGATCTTACTTCCAAACATTTGGCCTGTAGTGTATATTAAGTGTTGTGTGACTGCATGCAACACCAGACTCTACTTCTGCAGGGCAACAACCTGCAGGTGTACAGATTTCTATATTGTCCCAGAATTCAGATGGTTACCTTGCAGCTACTGGTGCTGGCACTTCGCAAGTGCCAAGATCATGGAAAGTAACAGTGCCAAGGCGCTGAGCCATGGGTAAAGGCAAAGCAGAATCAGTTTGTTCTCACCACAAGGCCTAATATAGAGCAATAAAACCTGTATTATGAGTGTGTCTGATGAATGATCTGTCCAGATTCTGGTGAAGCGTACAGTTTAGTTTGGAACAGTTGATTACATAGTGAGAATGCTCAAATGCTGTTGCAGAGTGGGCAATGTGAAAGGGCGAGCACCATGCTATATCCTGGTCTCCCAATCACTTCTGAGACAAAGTTAATTTGCTGTGAGTCATGATGGTGAACAAGACGCATCTCTGACCAAAGATGCTAAAAAAGTCAGGCCAGAAAGCCAAAAGTTTGATTAATGCAGAGGTGGAATATAATGCATATGAACAGTAATGCTTTTTTACTGCCACAAGCTCAAACAGATGTAGCCTTAAAAACTATTGTGGCAGTGTAGCAGCAGTGTCACATGGATCACCTCGCTAAAGCCTTTATTTGTGCTGTCCTTTGGCCTGCAGGTGAAATCTTATGAGGTAAAATGACTACACTTAGTCAATGTTAGCACTAGGCACCTTTCCTATGGTTAGTCTCCCTCATTGTTCTAGGCATGTCTTAACTGTTTTTTTTAAAGGAAGTATAATGAATATTGTTTATTAACCACTTCGTGCATGTTGATACTCTAAAACAACATGCATCTTTCTCTCTTCCTTTCTCTCTTTCTGTTTATCTCTCCCCCCCAGCAAGATCGCCTTCGTCTGACAAGACTGAAAACCGAACTGTCAGACTCTGTCCAGCGTTATGGAGACCTCCAAAAGGTAGCGCTGTCCATGCCAGAACACGTCACTTCAATTCTTTGTTTCACTAGTAACGTAGGAGGCCTTCTCATGACAAAATAGTCCTGTGATGGATTGATGAAACCCTCTCAAGGAAAAAGTTTCAAATATATTAAGATTATTAAAGTGAAGAAAGGTGACCAAAACTTTCATGTCTATTGATCTTTATGCTGGATCATCCCCTCTTCACTCTCCTCACAGAAAATTGCAGACAGATCCAGAGCCTTACTTCCTCCAGCACAAAAAGACCAGAAGCAGGTAAGTGGACCCAGGCTGTCAGTAAAACCGGAATTACTGAATCTGTGAAGCAAACATGATTTGTTCATAATTTACAGCTGCTCCATGCAAAGCTTGGTTTCAAGTTGTGGGCTGTGAGCAGGCATTTTTCCATGAAAATGAACAAACAGCAAAGTTTGGTTTTACGTGAATCATTTTACTTCCGCGCCTTGATATCTAATGAGATTTTAGAGGCAGACATCAAACTTGAGGAAGTGTGGCATTGTTCATGGAGGTAGAGTGTCCATGGACATAATGTTCTCTCCACTTTGCTTGAGCCTAGTGCCAAAAATAAATGAATGCGCACAACCTGAACATAGTGTACCGTGTCGCAGGTGGAATAAAATGTGTCAGAACATCTCAGAGCACCAGCTCCATACCCATCTGTTGACACGTCTCTCATTCTCATCACTAATCTGCATGTTATGATACCCTGGGGACATTTTGAGGTCGAAACAAGAATTTTTTTTCTGTTTGGGCTAGCACAGTGTCGGACACATGAAATATAAGCGTCCTTCTGCTTTCCTCTGAACTGAAGTTAGCATTACCTGTAGCTGGCAGAGGGGATAGGGACTGAGTGGTGTTCAGAGTTTGAGCTCCCGCTGTGATCCCGGCGCGGCTCAATGCCAGTTTAGACAGTATCTGTGTGCTGTTTCCCTCCCAGTGGTAATTCACTGAGCAGCTCAAAACCTCACAGAGGGACAGGCAGGGGTCTCTACCCCCTGTTGATCCTGTCGCTGTGATAATCCACTGGGACGGCTGCCTCTGTGATCAGCAGTCTAATGCAAGCCAAAGGCTTTTACTGCAAGTCCTTCCACATTACAGATTTTACTGTTTCACTGTGCTATTTTAAAGGGCAGAGCAAACTACTGTCAAGGGTACACTGAGTATTTTGCAATAGAAAATGTCTCAAGTTATCATACACCTTTCAGCACCACAGAGAATTTATGTTATACAGGTCACTTGTAATGGTTTTTTTAAGCATAGCATTATTCGCAGGGTCGTTTTACGCTTCAACATCTGGATAGTAACCATCAGTTGGTCATATGACTTTTAGCGCACATTGAAATGTTTCATTGCTAAGTCGGATCAAACGACATGCCAAAGAGGGATAAAATATATAATTTAACTGTGAACATTTCATTGCGTACCAGAAAAGTGTGTAGGGATCTTTTACACTCATTTCAGATCCTAGCCATAAGCATGGTTTGGGGACATATATACCTTTTGGAACGGTGAGCAGCATTCAAAGTGAACTTCAGACTGTGCTGATGCAGAGCCAGGTAAAGCACCATCCACCTTATTCTTGGAGGAGCCAAGGGGGCCACTATGCCTTTTGCAGTTAGCGGTCGCTGACCTCTGATTTCCTGTTAACCATAACTGAGTGGCATGCATGCGCTATGTGGGAGTTCAATGGGGGCAACCGAGCTAGCTAAGCTTATTGATGTTGGTGTCGCTAACCACGTTTGAAAACTTCAGCCTGAGGGTGGGTCGCTTGGCATAATTTCTTTTTTTTAATATTGTGGTACGTTGAAGAACTATGTATCTTTTGGAACTGTGACAAGTCAGCACTCTAACTGCGCAAGCCATATTATGATCCAACTGCTACATCGATAATAGTATTTTCAATTGTGTCATAGTTACCCTCAGCCTGACATGGAATTGCATTAGTTTGATTGTACTGCATCATTCAGATTTGTCAAAATATGTTGAAATCGATTTTTCTTACCTTGGAAGCGGTCTAGCGATAAAAACCTGTTAAAGTTTTCAATCCGAACATAAAGGAAGCTTGAAAAAACATAATTAATTGACCTTGACATAGAAACGGTAGCTGCACGTCTTAGGCTAATTATAGTGAAATATACTTTCTGATTCATGACGCGGTGCTGGAGGCCATACAGTAGCCCTTTATGAACAAAATGACTGCACCCATTGTGCTGATCCAACGAAACAGTAAGTGTTTTAACCTAGCCGCCTTCACTGCAGTATATCAGGACAATCAACATCTTTTAGTTTACATTGAAAGCCAGTGGTCTGGGACATCCAAAAAATGGATTCATATGGTAGCCAATGGATTACAAATAGTTTTAATGGAGGAGAGGGGATTTTGTCAATGAAGCAAAGGAGTTTTGGAAGTGACTTCATTGCGCATATGCGATTGCACTCCTTTGCTGGGAATTGGAATATATTGGAGTGAAAATTCAGCTACCGAAGGGGGAAGTGAACTTGGGAGAGAATTACAAATTATAATGGAAACATGGAACTATTTACATCTACTTTGTATGATATTGACTGGCAAGCCTTTGACTTCAAATTGCAAATGACAGGTTCACTCAGCATTGTTATTCATCAAGAATGGCGTAACGCCTGCGTGAACTGAATAAAAGTCTGGACAGTGGGGCCCGTATGATGAACGAGGTATAATTTGTACTGGGTGTAAGCTTATACTGAGAATAATTATTGCAGCCCCTGTGGTTTAAGAAAATTGGTATGCGCGAAACGTAGTTTAACTATTAACTGTACGGATAAGCTATTCCGTAGTCGTAGGGTTATTCAACAATTTTTTGCTGTCGTTTACCTCAAATCTATTAATAGGCCTGCCCTTGTGCTTCATTACTCTGAATTGGGAGTTTTCGCGAGCGAGTACGCGAACGCCTATCTATTGTTCGACCGCTGTTTTGTGGTCAACGCACAAAAGATGGACATTCGCGTACAGCTTTCGGGGGAGTTTGCGGAAACACCCTAATCCAGTGAGAGTCAACCCTGGTTCTGGAGAGCCGCAGTGTCTGCTGGTTTTTGACGTTACTCAGGACTTAATTGATGAATGAAAACAGTTCATTACACCCTTAACTCATCTCACCTGGTGTCTTAGGTTGAAGAAAACCAAACTCGGCACACCCTGTGCTGTTAGCTATACTCCTGCACTAAGGGAATAATAAGCCAATCAATCAATTACCAGGAACTACCCACAAGACTCCTAGAGCCAATTAAACAGACATGCAGGTTGTGACAGTAGTCTATGTGGTAACCAAGACTTGACAATGTAGTTGGACATTTAGCATAGTTGTAATGCGGACAAAGTAGAAGAACAAAGTAAAGATAAAAGTTTATAGGGCAGGGGTAGCAAGCCCTGGTCCTGGAGAGCCACAGGGTGTGCTGAGTTTGGTTTTCTCCACCCTATTTAAACCTAAGACACCAGGTGAGATGAGTTAAGCATGTAATCATCTGCTTTCATTCATCAATTATGTGCTGAGTAACGTCAAAAACCAGCAGACACTGCGGCTCTCGAGAACCAGGGTTGACTACCACTGCCCTAATCACAATAGGGTTCCGCGTAGATGACGCTGCGGACGATGAGGTGGAGCCAAATGAACATGTCGAGGACAATATGCAAGGGGTTGGAGTCAGGGCCAGGCTGATTGCCGATCATTTCGCCAGTTAAATGAATATGGACTGCAACCTTAAATGTTTGTTCAGGCATTCAGTTATACTTTTTTTGGTAAAGACAAGTATAAAATGAGTTGAAAATTTACATCTCCAAATGAGTGTCAATCTATACAGGGTAATTTGAACATCATTTCATGCCAGTATCCTAAAAACAGAAGGCACAGTTTTGAGACATCCACTGAAAGCGGACTGCAAATTGTCATATTAAGTAAGTAAGTAAGTAAAATTTATTTACTATAGCACCTTTCACAGAGGACATAAAACTCACAAGGTGCTTCACAGTATAAAAAACATGCAAAAAACACAATCAGTAAAATACAAGCAATAATAAATATATATAATAAATATACAAATACAAAAGACACACAGTACAATTCCACTCCTTAAACCTACCCCTTGGTTGGTGTAAGTTACACCAGGAAATCTGCGGTGTTTACACCACAGATTAAGCTATTCAATATTTGTGCATACGACTCTCTATTCGAGGTTTAAAGTTATACCGCAGTTTAACATATACCATGTTCATGCATAGCAACAGTGGTAAAACCATTGATTTATTCCTGGTATAGGCTACTCTGTCCCTATTCCGCTTTCATGCATAGGGCCTTGGTGATGAACATTTTGCAGATCAGTAGCAAAGACTGCAGTGTTGTCTTTCCTTTCCCTGAATCTCCGTAAAATGTTCATAATTCCCTGTGATTTTCTCATGCTGTTGTGTATTGGCACAATGCATGTTCTTTCTTCCCATGACCTCTACACGAGATAGCCATTTGCCTAACATAGAAGGAAGGCCAGCCTGTGTGTGTTTTAGGGTGGATTTTATAGAGTTTTGGTATACATTCAATATTCATTTATATTACAATGGTCTGGGATGCAAAACTGTGAGAAGACATTGACAAAATTAAGTTAATTTTAACCCCAGTTTGAAGAAATGGATATGTTGTGTTTTGCGAAGAAACATTTCTGAGGATATATTGCATTTTACCAAATAATCACAATAAAATTCACTTTTTTGCAAAATTTATTTTTCTTAGATTTATTTTTACTATCGTAAAAGTAAACATGACCTTAATGCGACCTTGAAATATACACGATCATTGCAGAGAAAAAAACTGTAAAACATTCATTTTTGGTCCCAGCACCATTATATTTTAATCTGCAGTTGTTTTAGTGTCTGGCTGTGGCTGTATTATGTTTTTAGGCTGATTAGGCTTGGTCACAGTGCCACGGGGCCAGATGAAAACAGAATCTATTTCTGCCAAACAAAAGCTTACATTTCCAGCATTGTTGCCCCATTTGGTCAAAATGTTCTGCGATTCTGACTATTATGTTACAATCTAACGTGTGTCACCTTTCAAAAGAGGCTATGACTATGCTCATAGTCAAAGTCATTCAAGAACAGTAAGCATGTCAGTTTGGGAAAAAATTTGGTCAAAAAAGCAAGGAATGTTAATAGGGTTAGCATGCCATCAAGATCCTCTTGTGCATGGAATAATTCCAAAAGACTCACAGCACCCTACGCTGTCTTAGGCTATATATATATTTTATGGCACAGTAGCTAAATTAACTAGCAGCAAAGACAATATTAGCTTGCAAATTTTAGTCCATTTATTCGAAGAGTATAGTGAAACACATTGACCTGGCTTATAACCAATGTAATAAACAATTGTGCAGTATGTGTACAGCCCACTGGACTAAATATTTCTCACAGAAAATATAGATTATCCATATTTTTGGTATATCAGGAGCACTCAAGTACAGAATTGAAACTGATCTGGCCTTAGACTGAGGGGAAAGGACAGTCTTGTGGTCAAAGTGGGAAAAATGTGTCAGTACGTAATAGGCTACTACTAATTGGGATACCATTGGCTCACTTTAGCTGAAGTGGTTGCTACAGAGGACAACAATTTTTTTCTGTAGCAAGAGATAATTTTTTTTTGAACAGCTGGATAGATACTATGGGCCAGTATATTGAGCAGTTTGCACATCAGGCTTAGCTGAGGAGTTTAAAGGGGAACTCAGGGATAAATCATAATGCTGTTTTATACAAACATAATTAGTAAATAAATATTATAAAATACAAAAATGCGGAATTTTTGTTTTCAAAGACGAGATAAATGAGGTTTTATTCCCCCTAATTAGTTGTCGTCTGCTTCAACGGTCGCGTGATAATGACGTAACATCGCCGAGAATGACGAAACGTCGCCCTTCGCCCAGAGGTATGCGCTGTTATTGTGTTGGATAGTGTGATTGTCCCAGTCCATTATTTTATGACAAAAGATCGTTCAATATGGCCCATTGGCTGGTTGCACGAGATGGTGTTAAGTACTTTCTGAAATACACATGGTTATATCAACATTAACGCTTTGCTTCTGTCACTTATCAGTCTATATCAGATGCTGAGGATTTAGATATCCTGAGGATATATCCAGGATTTGGCTTAATTAACCATGAATTATGTTCACAAGATTTGTCTCGATTACCCGAGACTGATGTTTGTTCGTTGGCACTCTTAATGAGACATTAGCTGCTCCACCGAGAAATGAGTGGGTGTTCAACTAGCATCACATTTCCAGCCATTCTCACTGATGACTGATGAACTGGCTTTAAGCGACAGACAACGAATGTGAAAATATCTGGTAATTAATGTGTAAATATTCCATAACGTCAAAATGCCGTTTCATAAATCTAACATTCAATTGACGCGTCTTTTAATATTGTCGATACTTCGTTTACCTTCCCACGCGGCGTCAGTTGCACTCTCAGGACCATCACTTCTGTAGCTATGGTTAGCTGAGTACATCTAAGAAAACCATAACGATGTAGCACAACTAGCTAGGTAGTTGCATCAGAAAATGTCGAAGTAAATTCACTATAAAACCGAAACAATTAAGCCAAATCCTGGGAATATCGGCGATAGGTAAAATCACATATCCGGGATGATATACCTGTCATCTGCTCAGCATCTGATATATACTGATAAGTGACAGAGGCAAACCGTTAATGTTAGGGCAACCCTGCGTGTTTCAGAAAGTACTTAACATCTTGTGCAACTAGCCAATGGGCCATATTGAACGATATTTTGTCATAAAATAATGGACTGGGACAATCACACTATCCAACACAATAACAGTGCATACCTCTGGCCGAAGGTCGACGTTTCGTCATTCTCAGGCGGCGTTATGTCATTATTACGCGACCGTTGAAGCAGACAACAACTAATTAGGGGGAATAAAACCTCATTTATCTCGTCTTTGAAAACAAAAATTCCACATTTTTGTATTTTACAATATTTATTTACTAATTATGTTTGCAAAAACAGCATTAGGATTTATCCCTGAGTTCCCCTTTAATTCAGGCAACTCCTGAAAAACAAGGATTGGAGCGAACTTGTCCATATTCTGAACCGTGTTCGAGCTCGGCTTGCTTGTGAGCATTCAATAACTGATACCAGTCTATCTAGTGATCGAATATTGTAACTGCGTGCATAAATTTGCAGCTCCATGTCCACTGGTGGACACATCTGCACAAAGCGCTTAAGATACCCTGCCGAACACCATTGTTCTTCTCAAACACGCCACATCCAGATAATCCTTAAATGATGAATTACTTTCATATTTTAATTTGTAATGAGTTACGAAGTGGCCAATGTCAAAGTAACGAAGTAAAAGTATACTTTTTAACTTTTAAATGCAGTAGGGTAAAAGAAAAGTCCAGGTTTAAAAAAAAAAAAAAAACAACTCAAATAAAGTACAAATCCTCAAAAAAACACGACTGAAGTAGTGTACTTCATTACTTTACACCTCTGAATGATTGCTATTGCTTGGGCGGCCTTCTTTCTATACCGTGGGCACAAACGTGCTCCAAAGCTGCCCGGCGTCCACATTTCATCCGTAGAAAGCCTTGACAGAACGTGAAAAATGTGTCATACCTTGATCAGAACGTGAGAAACGTGTCAGACCTTGATCAGAACGTGAGAAATGTGAGGGACCCCATCAGAACGTGACGGGCCAGGAGAGAACGTACTGGCATCCGTGGTAGACCGCGGGCCGAATCGTATTGCGCCTTGGAGCCTCCGGGACTCAGCAGCCCCTTTCCCCCCACGGCCCATCACGGATACCGTGACAGACCGTTAGAAAACTTGCCAAGACTTGAATACAGAGAAAAAAATGCCCAAAATCCCATTGCGCATTACGTTTCGGGCAAACGGGGCTGCTGTGGCCACCAGGAACATAATGTCAACCTAGCTTAAATAAGGCTGCTGGTAATTAGCCTTGCAGTGGAAACGGGCGTGGAGTGGTGATTGAATGATTGGTAGGAATGTGGAGCGCTGATGAGCTGGGCTGCTGTAGGGTCCTAGTAGACCGGCAAGTTGGAGGCTTAGAAGCGTGGCCTTACACAATGTCTGGGGATGTGACGAAAACAAGAGAATGCACACAGCTCTTGATCTGAAATATTCATATGTTTGTTTAGGTTTTGGAAATAAACTGTAGTAAAATTTAAGCAGGCATCATTCGAAGTTTTGGCAGCGTGCACTCACATGAAAGAATCAAGAAAATGGCAAAACCGCGTGGTTTGCATTGATGTGGCTGCACTACTGATGATGTCATCTTGTCTATGTGACTGACTGTGAAACTTTGTCATTTCAATGACGATATTTCACTTTTTGGGAGAGGCTAAGGCAAGCTATGTACTATAGATGAATTGAAAAAGTAAAGTGAATGTTTGATGCTAGCAATTTCAACTGCAATAAGGTTATTAGGCTAAGATCAGAGGTCAGGTAAGTGATGAATTGCTTTCTCCACATGTTCTCTCACACCGCATAGTGCAGGGGTGTCCAATCTTATCCGTAAAGGGCCGGTGTGGGTGCAGGTTTTTGTCCTAGCCAGCAGTGCTACTGTAACTGATTCCACTAATTAACTAATCAGGGGTTTCAATCAGGACCTTGGTGGGTAGAATCAGGTGTGTTAGTGTTGGGCTCTAACAAAAACCAGCACCCACACTGGCCCTTTCTGGATAAGTCTGGACACCCCTGGCATAGTGGGTTTGTCTTTTCTGACATTCTCACCTCTCCAAGGTTGTTACTACCTGTATAGCCATACTTTGCCTCAGAGGGCCTTCCTGTCAGGGCCAGGTGGTAGTGGAAGACCAAAGAGCAGACTAACAAGGCCAAATTAAGATGATTTGAATAGTTTTAATGATAGAGCACAGAAATACAGGAGCAAAAGTCAAAAATATCCAAAAAGCAGTCAAAAATGCAAAAAAGGGCACAAAAAACTGTTCACAGGCACGGTACCAAAGGGCTCAGGCAGTATAACAATGGTCAAAAAACAGGCAGAGATCAAAACACTTAAGAGGTAGAGAGAAACAGGCAAAGGTACCAAAACATCAGACAAAAATGCCAAATCTAAGAAACAGTTTAGAGTCATAACCAGGACTAAAGGGCAAAAAATCCAGAAACAAGATAAATGGCAAGATAAGCACCAAGGAGGCACAATAAACTGGCATTGATGGCATTACTGGTCTGGCTTGAATACGGTGGCTGATGAGTGGAGTGGAAACAGGTGTGATGGACAAGAGAATGCTGATAGGCTGTCGCCTCTGTCAGTCAGCCCAGAGTCAGGAGTAGGGGAAAAACCAGGACTGGATAATAGGAATGGATCAAGGTATAGACATGATACTAGGAAGTGGAGAAGCTGGGCCGAACTGTGACACTTCCCCAACAGGGCACAAAGTTTTGTCCTTCTAAATACAGCAGACAGACAGGAAAGTAATAAATAAGTTGCACAAACTGAGAGTAGTAACTGTGCAGAAGTTTAATTCGAAGTTGGTATAATTTTCATAAGACCAGAACAGGATCAAGTGAGACTGGCAAACTTCCATTCACAGAAGGCATCAGTTCTTTGACACTCTTTAGACTGTATTTATCTGATGCTCAAGCAGTGCGCCGTGTTTTCAAAAGGGGGGGTGGGCTGCAGATCAGAGCAGGAAGTGACAGAAAGCAACGCTTTTGATTTTCAGTGGGCTGTGACAGGTGTCTGGTGGAGCCAGATAAGCACAAACAAAATGTGTGAGAGAGAAAAAGTGAGGTGGGAGAGAAACCAGAATATGGTGAGCAAAGCTCTGCCTCTGCGGAGGTTGCCAAGACAACAGAGCAGTGGCTGACAATGCTGGCTGAATGGGGCCATCTACCCCATACAGGCAGAGGGGAGCAGGTGAACCCAACTACTGTACATTGCCCTCTATGTTTAAATGAAGGCAGTTGCTATGGGTACGGCAGTTTTCCAATGCATTTCAATGTAGAGAGGTACGGCAGTCCCAATTTCAAACCCTGCCCTAACCTAACCCTAACCCTAACCCTGACCCTGACCCTAACCTTAACCCTGACCCGTAACCATAATCCCTAATCCTTATCCTAATCCCTTCAAATCGACTGCCGTATCAATAAAAACTGTCGTATCTCTAGACACTTCGTTAAATGAAACACTCACCTGTGCATATGCTGGACCTGACCGTCAATTAGTGGATTGCCCTGTCTACCTATTAATCAGTTTCGTCTTAGTTTTAGGGACAAGTTAGACTTGCATGCACACTCATGCAAACGCACGTGCACACACAAACACTATGGAGGGTGAAAGAGTCACGTAAGACTACCTGCACATATGTACATTTGTGTGATTATTCACTAAAAATCTCACACGAGTGTACGTACGTGCATCTGACTCCAAACACAGGCATGTGTGTATACTTGCGTCTCTGTGCACAGCCTGAGACTGAAGTTGCACATGCACGTGCATACACACGTGTGTCTTAAAATAGACCATAATATAACTTCAGCAGTACCAAGTTTATGATCATTTTTCTACAGGAAGTGCTGTCCGAACACCCATATACCAACACATTCTCATCCCGGACTCGTCATATCTTGACGCTACCTGCCCAAACGTCGATATACGAGGCAGAAGGAAGCTTTTGGCGTCATTATTTGAGGGTTAGGGTTCGGGTTAAGGGTTAGGGGTTAGAGAGTAGGGATTAGGGGTTAGAGGGTAGGGTTCATTTTACACTGGCGTCAATAAAGGACGCTAAAACCGACTTTTTGCCTCGTATATCGACGCTTGGTCAGGTAGCGTCAATATATGACACATCGGAATGAGAATGGGCTCCATATACATCGCTTATCAAGCGTTCATGAATGTTTTTTATTTGTAAAGAAATCAGCCACGATGATAATTGCAAATTTGGTAGCCATGGCACAAAGCAAGCGGAAGTGGCCTGGCATACACAAAAAAAGTGTCAGCATTCCATGACCACTAAAATTTCCAGAAGCATTAATTTTTATAATTTAAATTAATTCATTTATTTACTTCATTGAACCTTTATTTAACCAGGAAGATTCCTTGAGATTCAAAATCTCTTTTTGAAGGGAGACCTGGCCTAGGCAGTACACCATTTCACATAAATTACAGTTTGTATGAAACAGGAATAATTAAATTAGACAACACAATACAAGAAAAAAACCTATGCACAACAACAGCACACCTCATTTATGCAAAGTCGCAATCAAAGTGTAAACACACCCAATGAGGCTAAATTCTTCAAGTGTAAAGCGTTTTGAAGATTGTTCCATGACCAGGGTGCAAAATAGGAGAAAGCGGTTTTACCAAGCTCAGAGGACTTCCCATTGTATTGCGTAGCAGTATATCATCATAGATGTAAAGATACTGTTATCACAAACAATAAACTCTCTCATAATAAATAATGAATTAATTTACTTACTTAATTCACTTACTTTATTAGAATAACTCCAAAAAAATGATGCCAAGATATAAATTTGAAGAAGTTTAACACTAGAACTGCCAAAGGTCACTGTAACCTAAAATTGCCTAGGGGTAAAGTTTAGTGCTTCTGGCTGCCACATTCCTATCGAACAAATCAGTCTAAAATGACACTGAGAATTGCTGTTAGAAGGAACTATTTACATACTTGAGTGGTGTAATGTTGTTATAAAATGACATTCATTGCAATTATGACATTTTGAGAATTCTTCAACAATGCTTACGTATGTACTCCTGTGGTAGCATTGGCCTGGCTGCGAAAAGTAGGGGGTAGACATGGTAGCGCAGTGGTTGAGTGTGCTTGTCATGATCAAGAGGTCCTGAGTTTGAGTCCTTGCCATGGCCTTCGCGGTGTGTTCTTGGGCAAAACACTTCACTCCCACACTACCTCTCTCCACCCAGGTGTACAAATGGGTACCAGCAAATTGTCAGGGAAACCTGACCCAGAGCTGGGGAGTACTTGCGATGGACTGGCATCCCATCCAGGGGGAGCAGCAATACTCCTAGTCGCTTTATGCCACAGAAACCAGAGTTAAGCACCGGCCTGATGGGTCACTAGGCTCTGAACAGACCTGCTCTGTGAGAAGTAGAACGCAGACTTCACAATTATGCTACATTACTGTCAATGCCAATTTCAGTGATCATTAATTTTACATTAACAATGATATAATGCTAAACAATACAATCAGGATTTACATGATTTAGGATTTTACAATGATACCTTTAGTTACTTAACTTATGTATAATTCCATTTCCCATAATCATTTTCCTGTGATATCGGCTGTCCACTTTGGCCAGGAATAGTTCAGGAATAGTTTTCACTTAAGTTTGGACATGTTTCTCACAACTGGCATGTGGATGATCTCAAATTAAAGGAAAATACCAAATATTCACCTGCATGACTTCATATGTCACTTGCACTGCTGCCACCTAATTTACACAAAATAACCTCCCCCCCCCAAAAAAAAGAATAAAACTATGCCCTTCAGCTCCAACTATCTCCCCAGTTTGATGTAGTGCTGGCAGGATTCTACAGATTAGTCCTTGTAAGTGTTGGAAAATCAAAATTAGCTGAGCTTTCAGTCTGTGTATGCACCTTCAGATCAAGAGCTTGCTGGAATATCGGGCCCACAGCCAGTCCGCTTTTTTGCAAGTTTCGTGGTATAGAAGCCACAACTTATTTTCTGCTTTTTTTTCAATGCCTTTTTAAGATAGATTTTTACAGTTGTCACCTATGGAAGGTGATTTATGCTTATATGCTGCTCTGTCTTATGTTAATAGTGGTCTAAAATTTGGCAGTGAGAATATTAGCAATTATGTTTTGGTTGCATGGACAGTGTGTCTTGGCCACTGTCTTCTGTCCCCTGTCCCACATTACTAATTGCTGGTAATCCAGCACTGTAATTGCAGCTGGCTGTGCACATATGTGTGTGTGTGTGTGTGTGTGTGTGTGTGTGTGTGTGTGTGTGTGGTGTGGGGGTGAAGTGGGTTTTAAAGTTGAGGTTCAAGTGAACCTGAGATCTAGCTGGTCTGTCACACTGCCACAGCTGTGTAAGAATGGAGTACAAAGCTGAAATGAAATACTAAGGTTGTTTATGTTCTTTGGATGTTGTACGCAAAGTTTGTATAATCTGATTAATATTTATGACCACAAGAGGTTACGGGTCGTTCAAATAGGTGTCTATGGGTGAAAGAATGTCAAAGGTCAACAAACAGCCATTTGTCAAAAATTGTGAAAATCTGTCTTTCAAATGTTGAGACATGTTGTATCCAACTTACATACCAGGTTTTCGGCTATTTATCTTTATTAGAACGGTGTAAAATGGATGACATCAGTTTTTCAGTATGACCACCAGTATGGCCATGCCCACTTTTTGCAGCGCGGGGCAGCAATAAAATTCAAAAGTACTTTATGTGCCAAAGATGTTTCATGTCAAGTTGTGTCAAATTTGGCAAATATTTACGATGGCTAGAGGTTATGGGGGAAATTGTTTACAATGACCAGTTGGATTAATGAACACACTCTGTAGAGCCTAAAATAAGACTTGACTACAATTTTCTATCAAATATATTCTCACATTGTTTTCAATGCGAGGGCCAAAACTGAGTACAGCTACTGAAGTCAAGACAGTGAAGTACTGTACGACAATGAGCTGGAAGTTCAAAATGTGGATGAACCACATACCATACAAAACATCCTGTACCTCTTCCAGTTAACTGCATGCTTAATGAACAAGCAAATCAGCTATTAATACTTGGGAATAGTGTAAATGGTTTGTTGCTCCTCAGGGTCAATCTATTTAATATATTCCTTTTACTTTTTTGACAAAAAAAAAAAAAAAACTAATACCATATATCCTTGAAGAGCTGGAAGTAGGAGAATGTAATTCAAGTACAGTCTTGGCTTGTCAAATGAATGAGTACTGCATGTAAATTTTATATTCCCCAGAATATGCATGTAGGACATTTCCCAATGACTACTGTAAATTTTTATGTGAGCATTATATTATGGTGCTTGGTTCTGAATGTCAGTAGAATTTTCTCCTTACTCCACTATTGTTCGTTGTGAAACAAGAGATACACACTAGGGGATGTGCAGAGACTGAAATTAATGCAATGCATCTACTGTGTTATAATGCATTTTTCTTCAGGCAAATTGCTAAGTTTTGCTGTGAACTTTATTTGACCAGCAACCCTGTCTTTAGACCCTTTCAATGCTGATTGATTAATGTGTCTTTGAATAGTTTTATGATCTCCTGTTTCAGAAATCTGAATTTACCTAGTTTTAGCACTGAGTTTGCATTGAGATTTATAGTAGGTATTGATGAAACATTAATTCAATATGACATTATTCTTATTGTAGCATGAGATTAAAACATCAAGAAGTCAAGTGGTCCACTCCGAAACGGTCCCACTCTATTGTTCTAACAGAAAACATCAAACAGTTTAAATGTGTCCAAATAAATATATACATAAACTTGCTCTTGGACAGCCTCTTCTAACAATGCAGTTACAGTCATTTTTTTTACCTCCGCCAAGGAGGTTTTGATTTTGCCGGCGTTGGTTTGTCTCTCTGTCTGTCTGTCTGATTGTGTACAAGATAACTCAAAAAGTAACGAACAGATATCTCTGAAATTTTGTGGGTGGGTTGCTGTTACGTCAGGAATGGACTCTATTGATTTTGACCGCAATCGGTCAAGCAATATGACCGCCAAGGCAGCCACCTTGAAATCCTATGACATGCGATAACTGAACTTCGCTCCCATTGATATTGCTGAAATTTTGTAGGTTGATTAGTCTTGAATCAGGGACAGAATCTATCAGTTTGGAACGCTCTGCATCAAACAATATGCCGTCATTGGAGCCATCTTGAAATCCTATGTGGCAGATACCTTAAATTTCATATGAGCCATGTTTACTCAGCAAGATTTTGACTGTGCTGCCTTGGCGGGGGTTTGCACTGTCAGAGTGCCTCTAGTTTAATTATTTTTATATTGGCCAATCATCTACAATGTACAACCAAATGTAGGCGCAAGTACAGGTGGATTAGCTAGTGAGATCTTAAAAAGTAAGCAAAACTGCTTATGTTAAGTGGGCCAGGACCTAAATCTTTCCAGCTACAAGTATTTGAAATCAGCTACAATTATAAGAGCTTGGACAGTTGCCGTCATTGCAATTTATTGCTTCCTTGGTGAGATGCTGGGTACACAGTTGATATAAAAAGCTTTCCATATGGATCGTTGGCAGACTGCTTGGACTGTCCTTAGAATATTTTTTTTTTACTTTTTTTTTTTTTAAATTTGGCATCTCCAATCCCACCCGAATCTGGAATGCCCAATTGGTGAACTATGTATAAGGCACAAGGCTTGCTTGTATGCGACCCCTTTCTGCCAATTCAGGAGAGTGTAGATAGTTTGCGGCTCACCTCCGAAGCACGCGCCCGTCAACCACCGCTTCTTATGCACTCATTGATTGAATCTTCGCAAGTTTAGAACGAGGGCGGAGGATACCCGGACATGAACAGGCTTAGAATCTTCCTGACGAGCGCCCGTCTGGCCAACAGGAGGCGCTTGAGCAACGAAAAAGGCAACTATTATTTCCCCCCCCCCGGCAGTCCCTTCCCAATTTGCAACCCTGTAGCGCAATAGCCAATTGTGCGCTACTCTGAAAAAGCTGCCGACCTCTGCCGGTTGGTACGACCTTAGAATAATTTTTGAACAAGCTCCTTGTTTTCCTAGGCAGATTTAAATTCAAAAGCAGTCTTTGGCTCATATATATACTTAAATTAATGCATGCCCAATGCAGTGTCCTACACTACTGTTGGCACTTGTGTAAATATTAGGCCAAGTGTCACGCCCTGCTACTCTTGTTAATTGTTCTCCCTGTAATTCAGTAGTCTGTGTCAGTTTCAGTTTCTCTTTTCGTTAATTGTTTCTCATTACCCCATCATTGCCTCATTCTACTCCCCTCCCTCTGAATTTTGTGCCCTCGCCTCCTCACCTATTACTCTTTGTCTCGGGGCATTTAAGTTCCTGGTCCTTGTCTCCTTGTCGCTCGATAGTTGTTTAAATCTTCGTGCTGTGTGCGTACCTTTCTTTTTGCTTGTTCTCGTTATTGTCTCTAAGCCAGTTTAGCCTTGATCTCCTGACCACCCATTCTCGGTATTGAAGTATTACTTATAACCACTTTCATAGGCTTAACTACCTGTGCTATCCTGGTCCTGTTTGGCAGTTTGGCCGGTCCGTCTAAGCTAAGAGTTTGAGACTGGGCACTGCCCCCTGTAACCTGTAACTCGAGTTGCCTTCCCAGTACTGACCTCAGACCTGTCCCAGACTACAACTTGCTTTTCCTGTTTGCTCCTTGTCTGACTTGGTCTGTTTTGACTCCTCCACCTGTCCAGTGCCTTTTGAGTTATTTTTTTTTTTTTTTTTTTTCCAGTTTGTTGAATTTGCGGCTTGTAATTCCTTATTAAAACGCCTTTGGATCTGGACCTGGTTCCTTCTCTGCTGCTCATAACACTATGAAAAAGTGTGGTTGCTGTTCATCCTCCCAATCTTTTATTCAAAATTTAAGAAATAGTTAGCATTGAATTTGAAGAAAATGATTGAAGGAAAAAAATCCCTGAAATATTTTCCCATAAATGTGTGCCAGTATATTTTTATCTCTATATTACTTTTTTAATTCATCATAGTAATTTAGAAAATATAAATCGTCACTGATGACTTCTGTTTTCCAGCGATATAAATCAAAGCTTGTATGGCTGGATAATCTACTTCGGAAAACTAAACCTATCTTAATTGGGGCCTGCAATCATCCATCAGATTAGCAAAATTTTTATGAGCTGCTGGAGGAAATGTGCAAATAATTCTGTTGACTTTATAAAATCAGAGGTCATCATTGCCAGTGATTTGAATACGGACATTCGCACAAGGGACACTAATATTTATAAGAGATTTAGACATTTCTGCCAAGCGTTCAGCCTACATCAGACAATTTCTGATTATACTAGGGTTACATCTACCACCCAGACAATACTGTATCTTATTCTTGTATCTAATCCATCAAACATCTGCAAAAATGGTGCAATTGCATTCTGTTTAAGTGATCATTCTCTTATCTGTGCCAGTTGTAAAATTCGAAGGAATGTTTTTAAAAGTCATAATACAAGAACAATAAGATCTTTTTAAACAAATTATAGGTCAGCTGCCGCATGTGAGAGCTTGAAAACTGTTAACTGGTCTGAATTATAACAATGTTGACAAAGCTTGGAATTTATTTAAATCAAACTTTCATCGAGCTGTGAATGATAAAGCACCCTTCAAGACATTAGAATAAAGCACAGGACAGAGCCTTGGATGTCAGAATGTATTTTAAAGGTCATCATAGTAAGAAATTCAGTTTTTAAATAATTTAAGAAAAAAAAAAAAACAAAAAAAACCTTTCATCAAAGAACAAAGGATCCCGAAAAACTTTGGAAATCTCTGGAAGAGTTAGGCTATAGTAAAAGTGTGAAAACCAGGGGCCTTATTTATAAAAATTTGCGTGGATTTCATAGCTAAATAATACATACGCACAAAAAAATAAAAATGACATTTTGTGGAAAATAACCTAATTTATAAACCTATGGGCAAAACAAGCTGCATGGAATTTTCATTTATTTAATCAGGCTGGACTTGGAATTTATTGAAATTGCACGTAATCTTAATAATTTCCCTTTTTTTGATGTCAAGTTTGTTTTTATATATCAGAAATCTGCAAAGAAAGTGACGTATGTATCTTTTTAGTGCCTACGCACCGTTTATAAATGAGGCCCCAGGGCTGTTAGGCTCAGCTTGGAAGTGAATGCTAAAGTCGCTTCAGACAAAAAAAATAGGTGGCTGACTACTTAAATACCTACTTTACCACAGTAGCTTACAATATTGCAGCTAAGCTTCCTGATCACTTAGGTGTGTTCAGTGAGGAGCAGGTGCAGAGGCATGATTTGTAACGTGGCATCCAGTCAGGTTCCTTTTTCTTCAGTGAAGTGAGTGGCAGTTAGGTCCAAAAGAGACTTCAGGAACTTAATTGTTGTAAAGCTACAGGTATAGATAACATTCAAGCCAAGTTTCTTAGGAACGCAGCAGATATTATTGTTCAATCAGTTACACGCATAAATATGTCTGTACAACAAAGAAAAAGTCCAACAGAGCTTGAGTATCCATGAGTTCTCCCTCTCCACAAAATGGGCAGTAAGTTGGATGGGGGAACTATCTCCCATTTCTTTTAAAAGCCAGATGCCTTTGCACCTTGGTGAGTCGCTACTATATGGGCAGCATCAGCCAATCAGAGGACAGAGCTGCAATTCTGAATGTTGAATCAAGTCAAAAAATAACAACACTAATACCCCTTTCCCACTGGCCAAAAAACCCGTTTAAACCCGCTAACAATCGGCTTTTGGTGGCAGTGAGAAAGGCTCACCGACCCGCGTCGACCCGTGTCAAACAACTCGGCAAGCGACGCAGGTTAAAATCGCCTTCAATCGGCTCGGCTCCGATCGGCTTGCAGTGCGAACGCCAGACCCGGGTCAACCCGCTAATTTACGTTTTATGAAATTCTTCAGCTCACCTTCCTTGTTTGTTTAACCAAGCAATATTTTCGATTAAAAAAGGAGCTTTTGCGTCATTTCCTTGCTTTAGTAAGACATTGTGGTTACCTTTATTGCGCATTAACGAACCTGGCGCAGCCTCCGTATGCAGCGTTCATATTAAATTTTCTCCCGAAACGGTTTTGATAAAGACTAGAGATGCTTGCACGCACGGGCAGCCAGCCATTACATTTGCTTCGCCATATGACCGAGGATACGAGAAGGCTGAACCCGTAAGTATAAAACTAAAAACCACCACAGTATTGTCCTTCTTTAACAAGATAGGTAAAGATGTATTATTTTTCGCTATATCTAAAAAGAACCATCGTTTAATGTCGAACATTTTGATTACCATCAGTTAACGGAACTGTTTCCTGAGTGGGATAGGCTACTTCTTTGCAGACATTCAATTGAAATTGACCTTAAAATACAAAAATAAAATTAATGTTTTCAGTCAATATAATGGTGTGAAAGTAAACTTAAATGTCTTACGTTTATAACCAGGTATGGTTTTAATCATTTACTGGAGCTTTATCTTTACATGAGTCAGAAAAAGGATGCTGACGCTGGTTATTCATCTGTTGCAAACTGAGCGCTACTCATATTGCGGGTTGGAAAAGGTTAATAATGCAGCTCTTCAGCAACAGCTCAAATAGCTGTTTCTGACAACATGGCTTAACAGTGTAAACAATCCATATGAGTATGGGTAGTGCAGTTAAGAAAAATTTGCAACTGGTTAAAGATTTAGGATTGCAATTGTGGCTGGAACAAAAACCAGCAGAAATAGTGGGTGCCCAGGACCAAGCTTGGGAACAGACCCGGCTTTTTTTTTTTGCCAATGGGAAAGGAGCCAAATGCCGATTGTAAGCGGGTCGACCCGCGTTTAAAAAACCCACGTCAACCCGCTAATTTCAGTGGGAAAGCGGCTTTAGAGTCATGAGTCAGATAAATATACCACATTTGATCCAGATCTGACACGTGGAGAAGAGGTTTAAAATGTGTCAGTCAATGGGAGGCCAGGGCGGCCATAGTGGATTCTGAATTGAGCCAAAAATTACAGTCCTTGGTTAATTCCATAAGACAAGTAAATACACCACATTTGATCCAAATCTGATTGGTGTAACTGGAGAAGAAGTTGAAAATTTGTCAGCCAATCAGAGGCCAGGGCTGCCATATTGGATTCTGGATCAAGCCAAAAAGTAACGGCACTTAGTCAGGACCATGAGAGCAACATTTTTACTGTGTCTAATCCAAATCTACCCCATAGAACTTGAGAAGGAGTTGTTTAACTCATTCCCTACGAATACTTTTATATAAAATTGTCGCGTTTGTACAGAATACTTTTCCCGAAAATTACACAATATAAAGTATTGAAGTACAGGTGGCCCATGACCGCAATCGTCAACTGATTTCGTGTTTTCATCGGACTGCGAACAGTCATCCACGCCGCTGGCACCCGCTTACCCTAGGGAATGGTAGAATTTGCCACGCCGTTGGCAGTGGCTTGCCGTAGGGAATGAGTTAAAGAAACAGTTGACGGACGGATGGTTGATGGGTGGATAGATGACAGATATTGTACCATAGCAATAGATCACCAGGAGTGCTAATTATAAAAAAATGTAACGACTCATCCTCTTGACCACTGTAAAAGTTCCAGTGATACAGCTAGCAAGGTGAAGATGTGAGTAATGGCACATCAAACTCGCTGCAACAGTGATGTGACGTGCATGAAGAAGTAGTCTTTGCTGAGGGATGCTTTGGCATTCCTAATTCACGCAAAAGTACAAAATTTAGACTATATTTACAAATATGCATGTCAATAAAACATCAGTTATGATGCTGTAAACAATGCAGTTAATTATTGTTTCCATGTTAGAAGATGACTCTGCTATTTTTTCAAAATAATGTGAGATGGCTGACTCAATTTTAGGTCTATACGACCAATATGACTTGATAAATTTGTTATTGGTGACTCATACAAATTAAAAGGACTGTTCCTGACTCAGCGCTTTGTGAGTCAAATCAAATTTCGATGTTGAATACAAAGATTCCACAATTCGTTCCTTTTATTTGTTTTTTTCAGGTCAGTGCTGCATTAATTATTTGTATGAGCTGAAACGAGTCTTCTTTAGGACACATCCTAATGAGTTCTTCATCATTTGTGAGAAGAAAACATCAGATTTCCACACAATCAGAGACAGTAAAAGTGTGCGCCTTGTTCATACTTCAGTCATAAAATCCCAGTGCACAACGCAACATCTCACCAAGCGGGCTACTGACAGCCCTGTCTGCTGAGGAGTCAATCACAGTGGACAGCAGTTGAGGAGGTTGTGCCACAATCTGATTCGAAAGTGGTTTTGCCGTCTTCACTGACAGTTGTCACAGGAGCAAATAGTGTAGGAGCAGCCAACTGACTGTAGTAGCGCTGACCCCAATGTCTGTCACCCTTCTCTGCTTCCATCACAGTTTTGTGGTTTATGGTCATTTCGAAACTTGCTTTGTAAAGTGTACTGTCTGCCACACTGCACTGCTCCAAGTTCAATGATGCAGCTAAAAAACCAAAGTGCATAGATTCAACTGTCAAAATGTGAGTTGATATGGGGCTAGCTTCCTTGGTAACAAAAACACCAGTTGGACTGATGAGGAAAGGTGGATGATGCCTGCTTAGGCCAGTGGCGAACTGACCAATCAGAGTAGACCGGATTTTTTGGGAGGGCGTGGCCTCCCTAGCATCTTACTTTTATAAGAATTTGTACATATGCAGAATCACGTAGCACTCTGCTAGCTCTTTCATGGGGACTGTGGATAAAGTGATTTTTTTAATAACAGAACGCAATACTAAAGTACCCTCGGCCGTATGGGCATAAGACAAGGAATAACAACATATAAAGGGTTTTTTAATGTATGCCGATGTAACACAATGTGTTTAATACTTTCGGGCTTGAGAGAAGTTTCAAGAGTCAAAAGGAAGACAGAGGTAATTGTCCAATTTCATCTAGGACCTGGCAGGTTATATGGAAAGTGTGGAACAGGACAGCTGGGACTTTATATCGTTTGGCATTCAGAATATGAAGTCTGACATGATGCGCAGTCATCAAAATTCGATGTTATGTTGAAGGTGACTGAATAGTTTGGTTGATAATGTTGCTAAATCAAATTGTTATTAGAAGGTATTTAAAGTAGGTGAAGGCCATGTAGCTTCCATGTCCTCCAACTTTATCATCCAGTGAGTACACCTTATGAATTTGACATAGCTGCACCAAAAAATGTCATGGTAGTGCAAATGCTTCATGAAAGTAACACTGTTCAGAAAAAATGTGACCTTTTGACCCCATTAACCAGGTGAAGGTCATTCACCTTTATCGTTCTGCAAGCTGATTATCCAGAACATACACGCTGTAAATTTTACGCGGCTACAACAAAAACAGTGGATGTAATCAAAGAAACAGTATTTACAAAGAATGTGACCTTTTGACCCCTTAAAGTAGGTCAAGGTTACCCATCTTCAAACTTTTCCAAGCTATATGTCTCAAGAACAGTCCCTGTGAATTTCATGACCCTGACATTAATAGAAAAGGAGTTATTGTCTACACAGACGGACAGACGGACGGACGCAAGGTCTTCACAATACCCGATGGCCATATTTTGGCCTCGGGTAAAAAATGACAACTACAGTCTGAAAAAAGCTGAGGAAGCCTGGCTTCCCTCGGTCTTTAGAGGAAAGCACTATGGCAGATCCTTTACCATGTCTTCTCTCTGACCTTGTTTTACATTATGGAAGATGGCCTTTTATCTTGGCGAAGTGCAGCTGCTCACAACAGTATTGTAAGGGGAGCAAATTACTGTGGCACATTTTTTGAAGAGAAATATTTGTTTCTTGATGATTTCTTTTCTCTTTTTAAAGGTTTTATTTTTCTCAATTTTGTAAATTAACCTCTTCTATTTGGGACTTGCCATTGGAGGGATTATTTCCCAGCTCTCACCTTCATGCCTTAATGTGCATTACTTCTCAAAACCATTTCCCATTTACGCTTCCTAATTAGCAACTAACCATTAATTTGTAGTTGTGAGGATCAATCAGTAGAATTACTATTTCTCCTCAGCTTACATTATTGTTCATTGCAATAGTAATCAAGCATTTTCCTTTCCACTTTAATGGTGAAATAAAACATCAATGTCTTTGGAAGCTATTGAATTCCTGAAATAAAGCAGTATATTTTTTTCAACGTCAGTGTCTGATTGCCTTGTTAGAAAATGTTTCAAAAAATGCGGTGTTGCCGATGCAGGTCCACGAGTAAGGTTTGCTTATGTAAAAATAAAATTGTCTACAACCAGTGATATAACCATATTGCGGGTTAACTCTCAACCTGTTTCTGATTAAGAGTCAGATAATTTATAGAATTAATTTACTGAGCGAATAGGCTACCAAAAAGCTGCGTAGCCATTAATTATTTAGACATTTACCTTTGCGTCAAAGAGCGAGGCTGCAATATGAGATTGCATGGGTGGCAATGTAGCTGAAATTTGTAGCAATTTCATCTTGAAGTAACATGTTATGTTGTAAATGCAACCGAAGATTGTATTTTGATCAGGTTTAGATTTTGCTTCCAATTAATTAATTAATTTGATAAATGCCATCCATACAATCTCATATTGTAGCCTTTCTACAACTTTCCTAGAAGCTGGACAATAAAGACCTCATCAATGATTTTGTGACCATAAAAGTTTTTTTTTTTTTTTTTTAAAGATTATGTTTTTGGGAACTTTTCCTTTATTTGACAGTTATATAGTGTAGAGAGACAGGAAAGTTGGGGAGAAGAATGGGGGAAGACACGCAGCAAATGACCTGAGCCGGAATCAAACCCAGGTCGCTGCGGGAAGGACACAGCCTTTATGGTATGCGCGTAGACCGATGAGCCACCGGTTCTCTAATTTACCAGTTTTCTAAATTATTCCACGTAGGTTCCAGAAAATTTTGTAAGAGTTTTCTTTTTTTATTTTTTATCTGCCGTTCCTTTCTAATGTGAGGAGGGCTGTCCACTCGACTGCAACAAATAATATCCTGTAATTGATATAACAGTTTAGGATAAAATACAAACCCAAATACAATCAGTGCTTGCAATGGCTAACCTGATAGGCTGGCAATGGTAACTGGACCTTGTTATTATGTCCTTCCTGTACAATCTGATATGGGTCACTCCATACTAAACTGTACAATTCACTGTGTTGTACAAGAATGGTGAATAAAATTTTTTCTAAGATAATTAAATGATTTGCATTGTTCATATTTATTCACTCCCAGATTGAAGATATACATAAGAAAAAAACAAAGTCATCGGTCCAACAACACAGCAGAAAAAGTGGTGTCCTGATGTCAGCCGAGGCATTGTGAAAGCCATATTTTGTTACAAAATTTGGCAGCCAACTTCATGAAATGCTCATGACATGTCTGTTGATACTTCAAAAGAAAGTGAAATGAAATATTGCAGAGAAATACCCATAATAACAGTTTCAATTGTCTGCACTAAATTACAGGGACTTACCTGATCAGAAATGCAATTTGAAATGACCGTTGTGGGCGTAACCAGTCGCGTCCTCATGTGTTACGTCCAGACCTGTGGGTTAATTTGCATAATGTATGCAAATGGCGTAAAGATGACCGCGGCAAACTAAGGTACTCACTTCCTGCATCAAAATTTCACAAGGCGTCAGACAATTATATATACCATGCTTTAAAAAACAATGATTGAAAAAAGAAAATTATTCTGTGTCCTAATATCGTGTTAAGACCATAACAACACAAAGAAATATGCGTAGATCGTGTCCTGTGCATAGACTGTATATAAAGATGGACGCAGCACCCGGATCTAAAAAGTGAGGCCGATGCGGAAATCTCAAAAATTTGCGTTATATTTAATGGCCAGCAGATGGCGACGTCGGTGGTTGCAGAAAGAAGTTCAATGCTACTGAAGTCTATGGGAAAATGACCCTGCTTTGCCACCTGATTTATTATTTTATTTTTATTCATTGAAATGCCTTCTGGTGAATAAAATAATATATTCCTTTGGTGATTTAGAGCAACACGTAATCAGTTACAAAATTTTAACAAGGCTTTGCACTGAAGCCAGGTGAACGGAATACAAACATTGAGGACAATAGACATTAAAAACATTGACTGGCCATAATTGTCCGTAAATGTTACTGATGGACTAGGCCATTTATCATACAAATGAATTGACTTTGAAATGTATCTGGTTTTCATGAATTCAATATCTGTTTTGTGTCCTCGTTACACCCACAACGCCTGCCACCTTAGTACATTATGGGGTCACTGAAATGAAGTAGTCACTCAGTTTATCTTCTTGCTTGCTTCTTTATGATGCCCATGGATGGGGTTTCACCACTGCAATGAAAAACTTTGGAAAAGGCGTATTTGAATTTTCATCACCATTGTAACACATTTGTACAGTTTAGTATGGAGTGACCCATATCAATCCATGAAAGACATTACTCCCAAATTCCAAAAAATTGCATGGAGCATCATCATGAGAAAGTGGTGTGTCTTTAATTCACTCACACATTCTTTTGTAGTATCTTTATTGCCCACAACACCATATTGTCATCATAGTCCACAATCCATGTAATCATGTAAAGGTTGGCATCATGAATACAGTTCATTGCCACAACATTTTTGGCAACGTCATCAATGTCTCCATTTTTAGAATTTTATTCCATTTACGTACACTACTCTTGCCTATGTAGCATGTCTTTGTGAGTAATTCTGACTTTGTCACTAGTATTCCTTTATGAGGGATGGGTTTGCCTTTGTCCTCCATCCCTATCCTACCCCATCCCTAGATACGAGGAATAGGCTGGTGTGTCATCACAAGCCTTAGTATTTTCACATATTAATTGAAGGATGCTCATATTCTGATGATGTCATTATTTTGCTGCAAAGAAAAAGAAAACAAATAGGGGTGGTGCAGGGGTCAAGACTGTCCACACTGAGGACATAAAATGGACCATGGTGGTTAATCATGTTTTTCTCTGCTCAAATTCAATGGATATTTGAATAGCCATGTAAATGCAAGTGCTCCCTCAGGAACAAAAATTAACTTAGAATGAAATGTATATATTCACATACAGAGTGATGGATAGCTGAATAAGTTGTGGAACAGCAGCTTCAATCAGGGACTAAAGTACCCTTTGAGGACCTTTTGAGAGAGGTTCTCCATTGTACTGTGTCATAGCAAGCTCTGAAGGCTGTAGAAGAAAAGGGGTGAATCACAATATGTCTGCAAACAATGGGCACCCTGGGGGCTTTATCAATATCATGCATATGCAATTAGACAAATTAGCAGATCAATGTCGATCTCTCAATGCCCTAACTCCCACAGTTGTACTCAATTTCCCCAGACAGTAATGTCCCTTATCTGCAGAAAACAAAGTAGACTGTCCTTTTGTCAGAGCAGTACTTATGTGTTTTGTGCTGAGATGCTCTGTGGCATGGTATCATGTACTACTGTGTGTTAAACTGGATCATTTGTGCATTCTCTAATCGGTTTTGTTTCGAGACAGGAGGACTGGGATGCAAAGGAAGTAATGAATCCTTTCTGTTGGATGACCTCAAACTTTATCGGCAGAACATCAGGCTCAGTTGTTGCTATGTGTAATTAATAGCTTGTCTGTCCATCTGTCTTTCTGTCTTGCCTCTGGCAGGCAGAAGCACTGGTGGCAGCTAATGACGTTTCCAATCTGTGCTTATTGTTTAGAGGATGTTGGAAGAGCTGAGCATCTCCCCTGCATGGCCTTGTGCAGGATCATATAAACATGTCTGGGGAAAATTCTGAATCTAAATTCTGTCAGTCTGTCCATCATGTGTAAATTGTTAATTGGGGGTTCTGAGCCCACGAGTGGCTGCTGGTGTGGAAGTGCGATTTGTACAAAAATACAGTAAATACACTACTTAATTTTTTCAGGAGAGAAGCCATGATGAGTAGCATCTTATCAGATAGATCATGCAATATTAAATTATTTGATGCTGCGAGCTTGGGTAGGCTGGGTGGCTGTTATGAACTGCAGAAGAACAAACCACAGTCAGAATCACAGTAAATGTGTAAACACAAAGGATGAAGAACTGAAGAGGGCACAGGCAATCTGTTGTGGGGGCAGTCCAAGTCAGATGATCGGCAACTGAATTAAAGGGGCGATTCCAAGACACGGTCAGGGACTGTCTAGAGGTCAAAAGCTAGGTGGTTAAGATGGTCGCTGCACCTGCAGAACAGTGCATCCGTACAATCACCAGGACTGTGCCAAGGGGGGAGGTCTGTCCCTGCTGTGGAGACTGAAGGAGAGCAGGAAGAGGGTGTCCCTAATAAATGGCTTAAATACTCAAATTACACAAGAAAAACATGAGAGCACGAGAGGGGCTGGGAGTGAAACTAGATAAATGAATTACAGGAGGCAATAGGACAAAACCGGCACAAGCTGGTGGAACATGGGGAACCGATTAAGGGTACAACTGGGAGATGACAGTAAGATTATTCATTGTTAATGATTAGAATATTGTTTACCTTAAATGAAAACCAATTGATATATTGTGGCCCCGTATGCAATAAAGGCAATAGGAATATTGAGAGTGATTCCCCCTCATGTCTGTATTATTTGGTGCTGCAGTTACTATGCTGTTTGAATTCCGATACTGTATTCCTTGCAACTGTTAATAAACACTTGCCTGTTATCCATTGCGTGGCCATTTGCTACCTTTGTAAGCCTAATATTGGTAAATGCTAGCACTCCCAATGTCGAAAATCAGGCTGATGTTCTTTTTAATAGATAATGATTGCAGTATTAGCTTACAACATGCTTGGGAAGCTACAAATTTAAACATTTGCGATAACTTCCCAAATAGCATTCCATCTCGTTATTTAACTTAAACCAACATGCATGATAGGCACAATGACATGAAAGCTGTAGTTCGTGCGACTGCACTGGAACCTATCGTTCAAGTTAAGGAATGATTACAACCGATTTCAATACCAAGCCTAAGCTATGATAACTTTACTTTGAACCTCTGCATCCCAAAACCAATAGATTTTCAACAAGAAGACTCTCTTGTGTGATTAGGAAATGGCTCGCGCAGTGAAGGCCATCATTTTAAGAACACACAGTCTGAAAGGAATAATCATGGGTTTCCATCAAATTTTATTATACAGAGCTGCAAATTATAGTCACTTCTATCGGGGCGGTTCTTCCGTGGAATCTTCAGAAAATCAGCAACAAGATGACAATCCTAATGTTGCTATGCTAACATCACAACCATGTCAGTTCATGAACATTGTACCTGCCTGAGAATAAAAATATTCACAAAACTGATGATATTATCATATCTGATGTTTTTTTTTAAACTGTTACATAGACTAATCGATATGGCTAACTTGCCTGCTTGCTAGCTTTCCCATTGTCTCAAACAATCTAAGTGCCGTTTGAGCAATGTAGGTTGCAAAACTGGCATGTAGCTGCCAGTAGCAATGACGCTATTCAGAACTGTCATGGTTTAGGCGTGCATTTGTTTGTTGGACCTTTCTTTGTTCTATCGTCCGGGACGATATCGGATTTCTTTTGCATCGAATTCCTGGCCCAGCTGGCTGATTGAGCTGGGGCGGAGTTTTCTGGACTCTATATATATGGCCAGGGGTTCGCCATGCCTATCGCTAGAGTGTCTGTTTGTTTCTAGCACTTCGGCCGAAGATATCTCTGGTCAGTTTTCTTAGTGACTTGTTATCTTCCATTTATTGTTAGGAGTTGCTTCTTTTAGAAGTTTTTTCTCTTCTCTCTTTGTTTATTCTCTCTCGCATTGCTTCCGTGTTGCGGACTTTTTTTCGTCCTTGGAAGCGCGAGTCTTTACCGGAGGTGTGTACCTCCTTTTGTGTTTTTCTCTTTTTTGGGCTGCTTTTTGTTCTTCCTCTCACTGGTCGCTGCATCTGGCGTCCTATCACCGCCCATTACAGGAACACTACTATACTTGTCCAAAGGTTTCACTCAAGTTGAATATTTTCAGCTTGAGCAAAACATGAGAGTTGAAATTTCAGGTGTGGAGACTTAACATGTGAATAACCAAAATGGACCAGAGAAAGAACTTTATTAATTCGACTAATGCATTTAGATAATGAACCCAAAAAGGGTGCCCGCGCATGAAGAAAACCTAAATCGTAATCGGGTGGATTTAAAGCAGGCAAATTGCTGAAACTGGAAGAGAAAAAAAATCCCTTGATATTTTATTAACTTATGTTTTATTTGTGGACCTTCTTATCCACTTCAGCTTCTTCATCAAAAGGTCTCAATATCAACCCCATCGAGATGCCATGGCAGGACCTTAACTAAGCAGCTCCTCCAGGAAAACCCTCTAATTTGGCTGAATTAAAGCAATCCTGAAAAGATGCATTGGCTTCAATTTCTCTGTAGTGAATTAAAGACTGATCACCAGTTAAAGGAGAAATATAGAGGAAAGGTTGGTACTGCTTAACCTTCCCTTTCGGAGGGTAAAAAAAAAAAAACCATCAATTTTGTTTTCATCACAAAGTTCAATGCATTTGGAGAGCCTCTTCAAGTGGTGCGACACTTTGTAATCGAGAGGCTTTTGTTTGCGCCTACATGTTTGAAACTACTTGGGGAAACTGACAAATTTGACAATCAGTTGGTGGTGAAGGTTTGTTTGATATATTGTTTTTCTTGTCCCCATCATGAACTCAGTTGCACTGTGTAGTCCACAGCAGCAACCTGGTTCCATTGACTCAGTAAAGGCAGCTGTGATGTGATTCTTCCAGCTCTCGTGACAACTAGCCCTTGCTTCCAAATACACTCTTGCCTACGCCAGCAGAGGTTTACACAGTTAGCATATGTTTGAGTATTGTAGCTGGAAGCTACTGGAGTGGCCAGTCAAAAAAGCTAACATTCTGTGAGTGGCCACTAGATGAGACTAACAAATTAACCAGCTTAAACCCCATTATCCTTTGCGAGGGAGGGCCAATTGTTGCCTTAGGCGACAATTGCAGACCCTGGGCCTGGTATGTGAACAGGAAAACGCAGGGCTCCCAGATGGACAGCTTCGCTATGAGGCCCTTGATTTACCATTTTGAGGTAGAATTAAAAGTAATTTTACAGTATACTGTGTTGTGAAAAAGTATATGCCCCCTTCCAATTTTTTTTATTTTTGCATTATTGACGCACTTAAATGTTCTACATCACCAAATTAAGTTTAATATTAGACAAAGATGACCGGAGTAACCAAAACAAGCAGACTTTTAAATGATGGTTTCATTTATTTAAGGAAAAAAGGTATCCAACCCTACCTGGTCCCACATGGAAAATGTAACTGCCCCCTTAGCTACTAAATCAAGCCATTATCCAGGAAAGGAAAAAAATTGAACAGTGGCGAACCTTATTATTATTATTGTGATGAATTAATTATTTGTCTTTTTCCATCCTTACAATATCATTATTAAGTATGTTGTCAATGTGACCTCTGTTATTTCTTAAGAATTTCTTAATCATTGCAGGGCTCTATATTGGCCTTGATTATTCAGTAAATAAATTGTTTGATTATTATTCAGGCAATCTTAAACAGGAACAGGTTCAAAGCTAAATGGCGTTTAAGGGACAGAGGCTGATGGCATGCCGCTGAAAGTTTAGCTGTGAATCCCCCCCCCCACTGTTTCCCATTTTGTGAGCCTGACCCATATAGACAGGGCAATCAATGAAAAGGGCGAAGCTACAAATGTTCACAATAGGAAGTGGGGGAAAGGACGAGTTGAATGAATTAAGGGATACAAACCGCAAAAATCATGCAGACTGCTGGAACAAGGGAGGGATAAATAACAAGACACAATAGTTGTGACTAGAAGAAATTGGGAAGGGGGAAATGCTTTTTCATGGCACTGTACTCATTTTATTATCAGATTTTTTTTTTTAATTTTACAAATATTTTAATTTTCTCATTAGTAATCCAAAATCTGTTAATTTTTTCATTTTATATAAAGTTTTTTGTATCCTTTGCTCTTATTATTATTTCAATCACCGTGTTCAGTTTCCACGTGTCTTTGTATTGACTGTACACCAGCCCTCCCCATTCTGTTTGGTGATTAGTTCAGTTCATTTCCCCTTTTGTAACCACGCCCCCAGTAAGCCTTCCTTGTTCTCCAAAGGCCTGATTTGAGTTTGTTTCCCTGATTTGTTTGCTTAGAAGTTCCCTGATTTCTCCTTTCCTTTGCGAGTTTGTCTCGCGGTATTCTTAGTTACTTACGAGTGTCCAGTGAGATTACCCAGTTCTGATTTCCTTTTGACCTTGATTTTTTTTTTTTAATTCCAAATTTGCCTTGTTTTTTTCTGGTTATGAATATGGATTGTTCCTGACTTATGATTCTGTCTACTCTCTGCCAAGGCATTTGACCCTCCATTCCCTGACAAGTCTTTTGACCCTCCGCCTGTTTATCGACCCTGATTGTGATATTCGTCTCTGTGCTGCTGCCCCTCAGATTGGTTATGAGCTGTACAACTTCTGATTGTCGAATAAAGCTTGTGAAAATAATTCTGTTTGTGCTTGAGTCCTGGTCCCCTGTTTTTTTCCTTCATTCGTATTCTTGATTTAATTTTCTTCATTTTCTTCATTGTCTTGTGTTTTTGTGCGTTAATATTTCGTTTTTTTTTTGTTTTGGTTTTTTTTTGTTATTCTATTGGTATAACGGTTAATTTTGGGGACTTGTGGCTCTATTTTTATTATGCACAAAGTGAGGTTTAAAAGTTCAAAAAAAAAGTATTTCGCTTTCTCTCTCCCTCACTCTTGTCAGTTTTGCAGCCTCACTTTAATGAAAGGAGTGTAAGGAGTGGGCCATGTTAGGCCACAGCTGATAATCCATCACTTCAAAGCAGGTGATTCAGGGAATAGGGTCTCCTATGGATTGTGGGTGGAATGAGTGGGTGGTAGCAGTCCAGAGGAGGGATGAGTGAACCTTGATATGACTCTGTTTGCTGCTCATATAAAAAGCCCATCATTTATAGTTGAAGAACAGCATGTAAACTCAGACTGTTGTTTTTGTACAGAGCCCTCAGACGCCCTTTGCTGAGCTATGTGATGAGGAGCCAGTGTTCGGCGGAGCAGAGAGCACAGAGGGAGGAAGTCAGGCCTTCCTGGCTGAGATCAGCGAGGAGGACGTGGAGGCCCTGAGACAGAGGGAAGAAGCACTCCTGCAGATTGAGGTACCACAGTGTATCCCATCACCACCTTATAACAAATACTCCCTGCACCCCTGTCTTTACCTGGAGGCCTTTAACAAGCCTCTGGTACAATGGAAAACCCACTCCTGCACAACAACACAGTGCATATACTGCTCATCTCCAAATATGATCACCTTTACCCTGGCCTATTGCTTTACACCTCTTCTGTGATGCACACCCCCATTCCAGCACTGATCCCTGCCAGCCTTCGTGTCTTTCATGCTGCTGTAAGAGTATACAGCTGAAAGTTGCCTCATTTTGATATGTTTTTAAGCTGAATTATATGAAGCTCCAGAGAAGCCTGTGCTCTCCCGCTATTTGGTAAGATACAGGTAGAGCAATTTTCTGGACACAGACGTAGGGGAAGCTATCTGTAAAATAATTACTAAGCTGACTATGGTCAGGTTTTTTGGGAATATTCTCCCATCTAGATCAATTTTTTATGGATTCCTTTGTATTTGTTTTTCAAGGTGAGTGCAGTAAAAAAAATATATATAATAATAAATATAGCAGCAAGCAGTAACAAAGGATGCAAGCCTCTTATAATGGATATGAATGAAAAAGAGAGTAATGATTTATTTGTTTTGATGTTCGTGTGGTTGGAAGTAAGCTTGATAAAATTTATGTCCTGTTGCAATTAGGTTGCAATTTTCTCGCTGGGGGTACCGTGCAAACAGTTTTTTTGGCTCCATATTAATATATTTTTTTATTAAGTTTTATTCAAACAGTTAAAAAGCAGACAGATTTATATAAGAAGCCCCATCTGTGGCTTTAACTCTCACAAAGAGATTCGTGCATGCGTAATTTAGGTGGAATGTTGCGTTGGACATGCCATAAGGTTCATTTATACGTACCTTGTGGAATAAGGTTATATTGTGCTTGCCATTTAAAAAAATAAGTGACGTTAACTTGCTGTGCTCAAAATTATATCCTATCTGTTGTTGGTTAAACCTGCTTGAACTGGAGTCCAAACCTTAACCAGCATGAAAGTTTCAACTTCAGAATTAACGTGCAGAGCTAATCTGTTGAGGCTATCAATTCACACTGTACACATGAAATAGTTTCTGAAGATTGTCGTGTCATGTGCCATAACTTAAGCATGATTCATTCCAAGGTTTTTTCTTAACTGTCTTTATCGGGAGTTTTTTCTTGCCAAAGTGACCGTATCCTTGCTTTTGAGGGGGCCCACACCAAGGTTATACTGTAAAGTGCATTACGACAAATGTTTGCGAAATGCGCTATATAAATGAGAAGTGAACTTATTTGATTTTAAAAGATTCTTACAAATTAGAGTCCCAGTGTCCTTCATCTACGCTTCAAGACTAGCACCTCATTGTCATAGCTGCCTTTCTTCAGGGACGCAAACATCTGAAGAAGCGCATACTCATTCACTGTGATAATTCTGCAGTTTCACAAAATCCTATACATTTCCAGCACGTTTGGAACATTACTCAAGCCACTCCCTCTGCATCAGAGCCACTTCCACAACAGCCAGAGTGTCAATCTCAGAACAAATCAACCATGTTATAGACCGCTGTTAATCTCAGGCATATCGCTCCCACATCCGCAACAATCTCAACGATCTCAGAGAAGCCCAGACTAACTCAGATATTTAAACTGACTGTTCAAGGGTAATAACCAGTTCAGGCGGGACCACACCAGATATGGAACCCCCACCCTGAGTCTTCCTCTGCCCGGTCCTTAATATATCCTCCCAGACCAGCCCAACCAAAACATCCCCCTTTTGCCCTCATCCCTCCCTTCCATTCATTCATCCTTAACATTCATTCTCTATTAAATCTTTAAAATGGCACATTGTTGAGGCAAGGTCCTTGCTAGTGAAATGAAGTTAAAGAGTTATCGTTGGTTCTGGAGCGTCATTACGCCTCTAACACACCTCAACCTCACCTCTAACCACCGGTCAAGCTTATTTATTTATTTATTTATAACCTTTATTTAACCAGGGAAAAATCACGTTGAGATCATTATCTCTTTTACAAGTGAGCCCTGGCCAAGAAGGCAGCACACAAAATACAATTAGAACAGACAATTAAAACAGAAAAGAGCTATAAATACAGTGAAACATAAATACAAATAGAAATAGAATTTAAAAACAGTTGTAGATGGACTGGTACATGTTATTAAGATAAAAATTAAAATCAGGAAGTGGGATAAAAGTCTCTAGTATCAATGTTTTCTGTAGCTTATTCCATGTAGCTGGAGCACTGTACATAAAAGCTGTCTCACCAAACTCTGACTTCATCGGTGGAACATCAAATAAAACATACCTGCTTGGGCGCAGATTGTACTCAGAATAACTGCGCGTTTAAAGACTAGATCTATGCAATGGAAGCTGTCCAACTATTGCCTTATATACAAAAGTCAACCAGTGTCTTCGTACATGGAGTGAGGACCAACCAACCACTTCATACAGTGTGCAGTGATGGGTGGAATAGCTTGCATGAGTTATAAATCTTAAAGGAGAATGATACACTGAGTCCACAGACTGTAACAATGTCCGGGTGGTATGCCTATAGAATATATCTCCGTAGTCTAAAATTGGCAAAAAAGTATCTTCACCCAGCCTTTTCTTCGCTTTCTGTGTAAAACAGGAGCAGTTTCTGAAGTAGAATCCCAATTTTAATCTTAACTTACGGAGAAATTGCTCAACATGTAATTTAAAAGATAAATCCTCCTCCAACATAAAGCCTAAGTATTTGTAGGAAGACACCAACTCTATTGGCCTCCCCTGGAGTGTGTAAATTAGAGGAAGAGAGGATTTACACTTACGTGTCTTAGTAAAAATCATGTACTTTGTTTTCTTATCATTCAAAACTATTTTTAAGGAGATAAGATTTTGCTGTACAACATAAAATGCTTCCTGGAGTTTTAAAATGGACTAACCAGGTGAGGATGCAGAGCATCCTTATGCCCGATCAACCCATTTCACTTAATTTGCCTCAGATTACTCGACTCACACTCCCTTCCCTTTCCTTCCCTTCATCTACTTACCTCATCCCTACCCTATCTCTACCTCTGCTCTCCCCCACTCCCTCTTCCCTACTCCCCTCAACCCTTCAGATTCAATACAGTGCATACTGCTTCCATGTCTCATTCTGGGGGGTTGTAATTAACTTGAGCGGAACCACACCAGAGACGGAACTCCCACCCTGAGTCTCCCTTTGCCCACTCTTAATATATCTTCCCAGACTAGCCTGACCAAAAACATTCTCCCTCCACCTTTTTTCCCTCCCCTGTACACCCATACATTCATTCCTAACATTCATTTTCTATTAAAGCTCTAAAATGACACATTGTTGAGGCGTGGACCTTGCTGGTGAATCAATTATTGTCTTGTTCTACTCCCTTCTCTCCTTGGTTCACTCCCCGTGCTTTACCAAGCATTTCCACTTTTTTAATTGTCATCTTGTGTACTTAAGCTCCTAGTCTCCATATCCCCTTTGCTGGATTGTTGTAGTTTGTCCTTGATGTTTATCTAAAGAAAGCTAGTCACCTTTTAAAAGGGATAACCTTCCCAGAGTCTGCATTTCCGTTCGAGTGGCTTCTTCCAGTCTCTCCTTCACCCCAGTTCAAAGATGTGCACCTGCCCAGCATGCCCTGGTACATTCAGCTTGCAATTGCAGTTACTGATCTAGGACAAGTCCCTTTGACTCCGCCTTGCCTGACTTTCTATGTTCCTGTTTGCCCCTGCCTGACTTTGGATTGTCTACGGATACATGTCAGCTGAAGCCTATTGAGTTTTTCCTCTTCTGGTGATAAAGGCTGAATTTGCATTACCTGTGATTTGCATCTGGTTCTTGCTCTGAGTTTGTGGAAACTCTCACTGTATTTCATTTCTCTCCAAATTTATCTCCCCATAAGTGAGCTCAGTCTTCTTCTTCTTAATAATAATAATCATACTAATAATAATGTGATGATGATTATTTTTATTAGGGCCCGAGCACTCACAGTGCGAGGACCCTATTGTAATCACAGGAATTATTATTATTATTATTATTATTATTATTATTATTATTACGACAAAAGTAAATCGCTTATTTGGGGGCTTTAAAACTCACCAATTTTGCTGTGTGTGTCAGTCCCCATGTAAATTTACGTGTAATATGGCTTTTGTTTTTGGGGCGGGGCAAAATTGCTAGGCCACGCCCCTTAAACAGCAGTCCCCAAGACCCCTTACACCGATATGCACGAAAATCAGTACACATATGTATCACACCCAGACGCACAAAAAAGCCTCCGACCCATTGGCAAACCCAACAGGAAGTCAGCCATTTTGAATTTTGAGGCCATTTTTGGCCTTTTCCACCTGTTGCATTTTAACAAACTCAGGATTTATCAGATTGACTTCAAAATCGGTTTGTGTCATCCAGACTAGTTTCTGACCAAAAGTTATCAAAAGAATCAGTCATCGTTCAACGGCGTGGCAGTGACGTGGCGCCAAATTTCCAGTATTCGCCATGAAACAGGAAGTTGCTGTAACTTCAATAAAATATTGTCCAATCTGCCCCAAACTTCACATGTTTAATAAGAGTCCCGCCCTGAACACGTATACATGACAATATCCCATCATAGTCATAGCGCCACATGCTGGCAACAGGAAATGACATGTTTTCCACTTTCACGCGCTACTCGTAGCAGGTCCAGCAGATCCAACTCAAATGTGGTCAGAATAGCCTCAAGACCTTGATTTTGCTGTATTATGAAGATTGTCACGTATTGTGTAAAGGTGTTGCCCTGGCAGTACTGTGAACATCAATGTCTCGCCATTACACAGGAAGTTGCTTTAACTTCAGTGTACATGGTTGAATCTGCCTGAAACTTCACGTTTGATAGCAGTCAAACATGATACGTGTGATACGGTTTTCAATTTTGGGCGTGGCCAAATGGCTTGGCCACGCCCTTTAAACAGCAGCCCCCACGGCATGCTTCACCGACATGCACGAAAATTGGTACATACATGTACCATGCCCGGACACACAAAAATAATCTCTTGGAGCCTTAGCTTAAACCCGACATGAAGTCGGCCATTTTGAATTAAGTGGTCATTTTTGGCGATTTGCATGCTTTGTATTTTAGCAAACTCCTCCTGCAGGATTTATCAGATCGACTGCAAAATTGGTGTGAGACATCCAGACTAAGTTGTGACCAAAAATTATCAAAAGATCCAGTCAGCGTTGAACGGCGTGGCCGTGGCGTGGCATCGAATTTCCAGTATTCGCCGTGAAACAGGAAGTCGCTGTAACTTCAATGTATACTGCCCAATCTGCCCCAAACTTCACGTTTGATAAGAGTCCCGCCCTGAACACGTCTACATGACAATATCCTGTCGTAGTCATAGCGCCTCCCAATGGTAACAGGAAGTGACCTTTTTTTACTCTACCATGTCTGATCCAACATAGTTCACCCCATCAACTTCATTCCACTTCTTAGACGTGCAAAATAAGTTGGTGAAGCTACATTATGAACACTGGGAAGCTATGAGCAATGGCGTCTGTCTACCAGCGTGGCAAGTATTGATCCCTCGCCATTAAATTACGTTTGGCTTTTTCAGGGCTTTAACAAAGTCATAACCTCGTGAAAATTGATACATATGTCAAGAATGGCGAGCACTTACATATGAAAGGGGTGTTGCCCATGGGGGGGGCAAAATGGCTCCATTAAGTCAAAGCTCAAGGTCAGGAGCACCAAAAATGTTCAAAACACATACTGGTTCATAACTCTTCACATAGAAACTTCAAATTGATGCCATTCTGTTCATCAAGTCAATGCAGGCTTAGCGGTTATGTGTCGGGATGACGTCACACTTACGCAAGTACGTCAAAACGATGTCACAAGAGACATACATTTTTGATTTTTGCAAAAATCATTTTTGTCGACTTAATATTTCGCCGATTGATCGAGTAGCTCACACACAAATGATCAGCCCCATCAGTCAAAGGGTTGTGATGTAATTGACATTTTTTCTGACGCAAATTTTTTAAATCGTGAAAAGGGCCTCATTTTCCAACATCCTGTACATCCTTTGGTTTCGGAGTCAAGGTCAACAACAAGGTCACACAAAAGTTCAAAAGCACATTTTGACCAATAATTTCTGTTCTATTCAGTCTGCTGACATCAAATCAATGCCAGTCTGTTTGTGAAGGCAATACAATCCTAGCAGGTCATCTGAATTTTGGCAACTCATCGTTCTATGAATGATCTTTCATTTAATTTTTTGTTTGCTTGTTAGCTAGATTAAGAGAAAACCACTGCCTCAAATTATACCAATTTGGCCTAAAGTTGGGAAGAAAGCCAGAATAGATCCCATTAAATTATGGAATGAACTGGGTCAAGGTCAACTGAAAAGATAAAAATCCTTTTTTTTTTGCCCCAGACTCAGTCAAAAATTGTCCGATTTACTACATCAAATCAGAAGTTTCCCTTTTAAATTTGTAAAATATTATCCTATCCATTGCTGAAGTGAAAAGTGCACAGTCTCACCAATCAGTCGGGGTCAAAGTTCAGGGGGTCAAAGTCATTGATCTCTATCACCTAATTCACACTATATCTAAAAACTACAGTAGATAGTCACTTGGTTACTATTAATCACATATATTAACTCGTATTCCAAGTAAAATGAAGTCGTCACCTTTGACCTTGACTGACCTCGAAAGGTGAAATCCAGGGGCACGTGTACCTGAAAAGTGGATCAATTCATTGAACAGCTAAAGTATGTGTGAGGGGTGGGCTTTGCCTTGCCTGGCACCACCTATAGTATTATGAAGGCCTAATCACCAACCGGTGTGTGGACACTATTGTAATTACAGGTATTATTATTATTCTTTATTTCTGACTTTCTTTATTTCTTTCCATGCCTAAAATAAATAGCATTTTTCAGGAGTTTAAGGTGCTTGAAAACTCACAAAACTTGGCCCACGCATCAGCACTGGTGAAAAATTGCTATTTAATGGGTTTCTGCTCGGGTGTGACACAACAGCTCGATAACGCTTCCTTCAAAATATCAGCAAAGTGCTCCCCATGGCACGTTTCATCTACATGCTGGAAATTTAGTGGGTTTATGCAACAAGTCCTGACTTCAAAAAAAAGCATTGTGGAGGAACACCATAAACCCAACAGGTAGTCAGCCACTTATAATTTAATGCACAATTTTATGGGAATTTTTGGTTGTTTATTGGACAAACAAACTCCTCTTGGGAGGTTAATCAGATCCATCTCAAACTTGGTCAGCATATACAAAATTAATTCCCAGCCTGAAGACATCTCCATGCCATCATTATGGTCATATATAGAGTTATAGTAGTAGTGCCACCTACTGCCTTTATACTTTGATGTACTGCTCTTAGCAAATTGAGAAGATCCACCTCAAATGTAGTCAGAAAAGCCCAAAAACCTTGATGATGCTTTACTGGGAAGATTGTGAGTTTTCATTAAATGCTGTTGCCATGGCGATACATTCTCAATGAATAGGAAGTTGTTTCTGTGGCACTCGGGATGCTTGAAAACACATAAGTGTCATAAGGACTGTATTTCGTTTTCTAATGGAAGCATTTGCCTTTAGGTGTGGCAGGGGGCTCCATAGCACCCTTGTAATACTTCAACGGAGCAGCCCTCGCAATACATTTCACCTCGATGTTCACGATTTTGTAACATACCGACACTTAAAAAAAGTCTCTTGATGCCATGACCTAAACCAAACAGGAAGTCCGCCATTTTGAATTTATTGTGAAAGTTTAGATAATCTTTTTTTAACCATATACGTGGCTTATGCAAACAAACTTTTTTAGCACTTACATCGTTTTAGCAACTTTTTCCTTGAAGGTTAATCATGGTTTGCGATGACGCCGTCCCCATCGTGGAAATACGCATCAGAACAGAAAAGGAGGCAGATATTCAAATCTGCGGGCATCCTGCGGACGAAGTTTGTAAGGGTGTTGAAATATGAACAAAATGCTAAGAAAACTAACATGTGAAAATAAGATGTCTGACCGGCGTGCAGATCCAACACATTCTCATCCCGACTCGTCATATAGAGATGCTACCTAACCAAACGTCGATATACAACGCATAAGGAAGCTTTTTGCGTCTTTATTTGACGCTGAGGGTTAGGGTTCAGGTTAAGGGATAGGGGTTAGGGGTTACGGTTCGTTTTAAAATGGCATCAAATAAGGACACCAAAAGCGTCCTTTTACGTCTTATATTGACGCTTGGTCAGGTAGGGTCAACATATGATGCGTTGGGACTGGGCTCGCAGATCATGTCTATATGTTTCACGAATTTGATATCTCAAGCTCAGAAATTTGAGATCCTATTTATACCATAAATGTCAGTGTTGTTTAATTCAGAAAATGGAAAAATAGCGAATGTTAGCTTCTGTTTGGCAGTCTATTCAAGTCAATGGGATGAATAATTCATTAGCAAGCATGCTAACGCTTTTCGCCATTAAATTGAAAAATTTCAGAATCTTCAACAGCAGTTACATGTCTAACTTATTACTTTACTGGCGAAAAGCAATAACATGCTAGCTTATGAATTATTGTCCCATTTATACTTGAATAAACAGTCAACTAAAAGCTAATGCAAGTGATCGTGAACAGTTACCAGCAGAATTAGTAAAGTTAACTTTGCGAAGATATTAGTTAACGTTTGTTATTGAACGGAATCTGACCAATCGCGACGCGAGAAAATAAACCAGTATCTCATGGCTTTTATCACACCGATTTTTAATCATTTACGGGACAAAAGTTGAGACGCTGCATAAAAGTGAGCGAGCGAGATCCCAGAGGGAGAACAATGAGGTATGTAGCATGCTGCTGCTGTTGAGAACGATATACAACGTATTTGTTTTTGTGGCCTGTTAAATTAAATTGTAACTGTAACAATTGTTACTTTAATTGTTAAATTTTTCGGCATTGATGTATTCTTGAGCCTACAGCATAACCACTTTCTCATTCTAATCAGATTGCATATTTTAGGCCCACCCCATTAATCATTAAAAAAAGACTACATCGTGGGTTTGCTTTCTTTCCGTATTGAAATACTGAAGCGGAGGCTGGGTGCTCGAGATTATATGTTGAATGAACGCATGCTAACAAATATCGTACTTTATACATATATCATGAAAACAATTATGGGATTTTCCTGTTTCTCGATGTGTAAATATTAATAATCTTCTCGTATTGTAGATACTGTATGATTAAATGCACACAGTTGTTATTTTTGCCACAATATAAGAAGGAACACAGCAGTAAAATATTTTTTGTTGTCCATTTTTGACTTTTGTTCATACAAATTAAAATATCTATGGATCTAGCCCAAAAAAGATTGAACCCTGCGTCAAATTTTCATAACTGGATCTGCAAGAGCTTTCTTTTATTATTTTAAAGATCTGTTTTTAACTCTAGCTCTTGCTTACTGCCCACCTATACCCTAATTATCAATCCCCTACCCCCTCATTATGCACATGATCTCTCTTCAAGTCGTACATTATGAGAGTGGAAACATCATGGTGCATGGATATTTTATATATTATGCTTACCAAGTACTCACCAGTGACCCCTCTCCTGCTTTTATCTCCAGATTGAGACTGGACAAATTGCTTCTAATTATATGGATTATTAGAATGGAGTAAATGTGGAAATTTCTACTTCTTCTACATGATATTATAGACACCACAATCACACAAGTTAATGGTGCATAGACGACAAAGAGCACAATTTCAGATATAGGTAAAGCAGAGGTCTGGGTTTTATGTGCTAGCAAAATATAAGGTGGGTTAAGGTTATGCTGCTACAATTAATGGTGCTAAGTGCATTCACAAAGACCACAACCAAGCAAGTTCACCAGCCACCTTGGACAAAAATGAAATGCAAAGAAAGAAATCTTGTATTTAGTAAATCAAAAGATATATAAGAATTTACTGATAAAGTTTTTTCATAATAGCAATAGCAAATGGGACTCATCAAGGACTCAGTTTTTTAAACCCCTATGTGTCCCCAGTACTCGCTTAGGTTGTGAAGGACACAGTTTTTACACCCCAGTGCATCCCTGGGACCCCACTTTTTCTACTGTCATTGCAAACCCTGTGTTAATCAGACCCACCTTGACCTTTGCGCATACAAAAGATCTTTTTTATGAAAACTAATATTTTGAGTTTTGTCAAATGGCGTGGGCATGGCAAATGTTGAACCAAAAATTTTCCCCACAAAACAAGGAGTGGTTTGTACTGTGCAGATCAAATCTGCCTCAAACTTTACATGTTTGATAACAGTCCTGGCATTGAAAACATCTGAAGGCCAGTACTGAATCATAGTCATAATGCCACCGACTAGCAACAGGAAGTAAGACTTGTGTGACAAACACCATTCAAATAAATTTGCGTGGTATGGTCTTCACTTCTTATACAGTGACATAATGCATGTTTCGTGCATGTTCCCTGGTGCCACGTAGCAGACACAGGAAATGATACAAAAGGTGCAATTATTATTATTATTATTATTGAGATGTGTTTATGTTCACTGGACTTCATTTATCAAGTATGAGCCAAACAAATTTCATCATAAATTGCGCATAAATGCGTTTCTGGCAGCCAAGTCATGTAAACTGTCACTCGCAACCGCAACAAAGAGATCCAACATTAGTTTAGCATCTAGGCTCTGACCCTGACACACTCTGCGGGTTACTGAGCTTTAGGAGAAGTGAGTAGAGAGTGTCAGGATATCTCTCCAAAACAACATTACAGTACAGTTGACGCCCCCCCCCGCCCCCCCAAAAAAATTGCATAATTACAGTCCCCCACTTAGAACAGCCTGACCACAAACCCAGATGCCAAACGCCAGTTTTACGGAACCTACTAACGTAAGGACAGGGCACCAGCTGCCATGGGGCCATTCCACGCAGATATATACTACCTTGTGAAGCTATCAATGTGTGGCCACGGTTCCAGGCGTCGATAAGCCACCTCATGCAGGAATATACCTAGTGAAGCTATCAATGTGTTGTCAAGGCACCAGCTATCTTGAGACCATTCCATGCAGGAATATACTGCCCAGTAAAGCCATCACTAGAGTCTCTAGCTCAACAGCTTAAGCTCTGTTCCTCTGCCAGGTTCCCTTTCTCAGCCTTGCCCATGGTGCTTTGCTCCATTTGCTTTACCTTTACCTTCTGCTGGAAATAGTTTGACTTGAGACCTTGTCTCCCAGTGCAAGGGTTTCCATTGATGTTGCTTGACTCACGGGAACACTCTTCCTGTAGTGCAGAGGTGTTGGCTGCCCACTTTGATTCAGACCTTGTTGTAAAGTGAATCTCCATGATGTAGTCATCACTGGAATCCCAGTTCTGTCATGAGCAGTTTTCCTGTTGCTCGGTACTCAAGGAATTAATTGTTATGAGCAACTCAAAAGTACAACTCTGTGATCTATGCGTCTTTTTGTTTCATTTGTTTTTTTCATGGATGCTTAAACATCTTAGCTTGCTCCATGTGGACTGCAGAGGTATAATCAGGAAGATCAGAATCAGTGGCTGAACGGTGATCTTTGTTGAAAATGAAATGTTGGTTATTTGTGCATCAAAAAAGAAGTGCAGGTTTTCAGCCATGTATATATCAAAGGTAAGAACTTTGTTCCTCATGCTTGATGTTCCTTAGCTACCACTGATGAGGATTTCAAGCTCAAGCCATTGAACATTGAATTAAGCGACGATAGTGAAAATAATGAAAGCTCTCCCTCTCCCCAATGACTTCTCTCTGCTTGACTTGGGCCTGCTGTCAACATGAAGACCTAAAATATTTTTCAGTCAGCCAAATGCAGTTAATTGCAGCGTTAACATGTAGAAGCAATGATAGCTTGGCTTCCAGGCTCTGACTTTGACACTCACTGTGGCTTACTGAGCTTGAGGATAAAAGAGCAAGGAGGGGTAGCGGACCACCCCCCACCGCCCCCCATCTGGGGAACATTCAGAGCCCACTGGTGAATGCTGGGGAAGAGATATGATGTTAATTGTCAGCAGGCAAAAGTGATGTAGCAGCAGGCAACATTGCTCGCAGCAGACAGTGATGCTGCAGCAGTTGAAACATGTTTATCTGAGAGCTGCTTAAATAACCAATCTTCACAGGGGTGAAGCAATGACAAATATGAATAGGAGAGTCCCTCTCAGCCTGAGCTAGCTCCGCAAGCTATGCACTGTTGTCATTGACTTTTTTGGCATTGGCACTTGCGTGAGAGTATATGGATTTTCACTCTCAGGGGTAAAACAAGGACGAGAAATATTATGGTGTGGACGATTGTCATATATTACAATCATATATGCTAGTTTGAATCACCAGATGGTGCCCATTCCCTAGCTCTTCATTCAAGTGCTTTCCTCATGTCTCCCAGTCTTGTTACCACTTAATTACTTTTATTCTTGTTCTCTATTATTCTATTAGAAGTTTCACTTGCTCCCCATTAGTTTTGCCAATTTCCCCTACATTATCCAAGCTCTGAGCTTCCTGTGACTTGTGTTCGGTGATTTTACTCTCTATAGTGTTGTATGTGGTGTTCTGATGGTCAGCGTGCCCTGACTTTCCATCTGTGGTCTTTTGCAGCTTTTGTTTTTGTTTTATCTTGCGTTAGTGTCTGATTTCTGTTAAGTGCTTTGCCGCAGGTGAAGTATTTCGCTGTCTGTTATTTCTGCGTGCTCCTAAATTAAGGAAAGCCGATATGCTTTCCTGGGACCCCAAGTCACTTTTGTTCAAGATTCTTTTGGGGTGACAAGAACGTCTACTTCCAAGGGCATGCTGTGTTTGAACTCATTGATATGGAACACAGTCAAGTGAATAGAGCTACAGACATGAGGTAGGAGGGCTGGAGTTTTGAGGTCTGCAAGCATGGCTAGAATGTAAAAGATCAGCTTAGTCCATGAAATGTAATGATTCCTTTATTTTAATGACATTCTGGACTGAAATCCTGTGAATTACCTGTCGAACAGACTCCAGGCAACTAAATCCATGGCAGTTTATATTTTGCCTTGTGCTTATTTATAAAGCTGTATATCCCCAGTGAATTACAAGAAAAGTTTCTCTAAGAGTAAAATGACAGCAAGGCCATCTGGGAGCCAAATCTGATGCCATCCAGTCGCAAAAACACGGCCTTGAAAACGCCATGCATAATCGTAATACGTCGGGGAAATGGGCCAGATTATTCCTCATTAATAAAAAAAAATGTGCCTGAGTTTTACTAAATTAATTTGGCAAACCAAAAAAAAAAAAAAAAAGACAGAAGAAATTTGTGGAAGCTGCCGCAGAGGGCAGGTTGCAAGGAGAATCTAAATTCAACACCTGGCTCGTTACCAAGAGAGAAAAATACACATCCACTCTTTCATCTCATAAGCTCACCTGTGAAAATTGTGGGAAAAAAAAAGAGTCGTCCATTGGACAATGCAGTCTGCATCTGCAGAGTGTCAGGTTTGAGGCGTGTTACTCATCAATGGTTTTAATCCGTGACGTCTCGGCCTGCAGAAAGTTTCACGTGTTTGTTGTATGCTTGCATATTGAAATCTTTCTTTATGTGGCAAAGAAAAATCTTTTTTGAGCTTAGATGTTTCATTCAATTCATAGCAATAAGAAAAGTTAGCATTGAAATCATGTCCATTATGAATGATAGGGATCATTCTCCTGCTAAACAAAGGCAGACCTGTAGAGGGCAGTAGCTGAGTTAAAAAGATGAGCAATCAGTTTGTATGTGAAGAGGCTTCCTGGCAGTGTGGTTTGTAATCAATTCCCCGCTCATTGCCAGCCAGTCTGTCACACTCAATACTGATGCCTGCATGCCCTCACATGCACACACAATTGTTTTCTCACTCATGATCATGGCAATGCCTCACTCTTGTAATCAGCACCAGTGTGTTGTCCACACTTCCACTTGACGCCATCTGGTTTTGGGTACTTTATTCATGCATGTGGCTCCTCCACTGATCTGATAAAGCCCCCTTGTGACTCATAAGAACATGAGTCTGAATCCATAATATTTGGGAATTGGGACATATTTCCCTAATTTTAGACACACAATCAAAAAATATCAGGCTGCCATGTGCCAATGTTTTGGGATATACAGTATGAAAGGTGCTATAAAAAGTATTTAACAGAATTTTTTTTAATTTATCATTTGTCATACTTAACCCCTTCCCGACCAAGGACATATAAATGCATTATTTTCGTATGTGCCGAGTGGTTTTATTGGAAAGTTCGAGGATGAAGATACTTTGGAAGATGAGGACAACAAGGAACGACAGTTGATTACAGATGGTCATATTTTCCTCTTCTGAACTCTCCTTGGAATGTCTAGTAACGTACAACTCACTGTCTGCTATTTTCCTAGTATTCCGAGTTTGCATCCACAAAGATTTTGTTCGTATCTTTGTCTGATGTGTATACATGAGGGCGACAGGCTACTTTGACATTCAAAACATAGACAAGTTGGTTTTCAGGGAAATGAGGGAATGCTGATTGTCAGCGGTGTTTTCCAGTCAGTATCAGAGTCCTCTCAGCCACCTGCATAAGTCATGCGATTGTATTTGCATGCTGCAGGGGGCATTATTTTGAAGCCCTAAACACAGTTAGCAAATCCAAGCGACCCCCAAAAACTAATTATTTCAGCTATCCTCTGTAGGGAGTTTCCATGTCTGATTTGGTGAAAATCCTTCCTCTTCTCCAGAGTGTATAACGTAGACAAGATATTTGTGACTAATGGTGCTATGGATGGTGTGAAGGACAAAAATACAGACAGACAACCAGAAAACGGTACGCCTGTGTGGTGGAGGCATAATAACCACCACACTTACGTATGTCAGTTTTGTTGTGACATTAAATCGCCCATATTTTAGTCAAGTGTACAATTAACCTAATCAATTATTCTTTTCAGCACTCCAACAATGCTTGACTGAGAGAACATCACCAAGAAATTTGAGGTTACCAGCAAAGCTTTTTTTGAATTTACAAAATCATATCGCAAGATGCAAATATATACTCATGAAAAAAGTGTACAGCTGCTGCAACAGATAATTGACTAAAAGGCCTAAATAGTAAAACAGTAACATAACAAAACAAACTTTTTTTTTCAGTTCATTAACGATTCATTTATTTTTTAAACTCAATGAATATATGTGAAAAGGCTAAGTTTGATTATTTAAGTATGTGATGACACGTGTCCCTCAAACACATAGACATTCACCACTTTCACTGTGCAATTTCCACAGACCATTTTCCTTCAGTTCAGACGCTTGGCAAAGGTTTTATTTTGTTTGCATTGTGCCTTCACCATGAAGATAATTCTGCTCTTCTGTACCAGTGCGGGACACGGACACGGACACGAGCGGTGACTTTTTTTTAACGCTGGTTTGACTTAGTAACCCTAATACCTGTGTGGCACCGGTGAATCTCTGTCTCTTATCCATTAAAAGCTGTTATGAATGACATGATTCAGTTTACAGGTCACAAACTCAAATGAATGCTGTTGCCTAGTAACTTTGAATGTCTACACATAAATCGTGGGGAAATAAATGCATTTTTATATTGAAATTTTACCCAGCGGTGGTTATAGGTATAAATGTCTGTGTTTTTAGTCTGGATTTATCTTCCCTATATTTTACAGTAGGGAGCGCAACTCATCACAGTTTTTGGAAAAGTCAAGGACTGGGGGGACGTCAATATTTTCTTAAAACCAGTGTCGGCCGGTAACTCAAAAAATTGGGGAGGACAGGAAGAATACCAACGTGTGGCATCATGTTATTTTTCACAAATCATGTTATTTTGGACTAGTTTTTATTATAAATTGACAAATTTTGATAAGGTTCTTGCACTTATAATGCCCATACCAAATTTAAAAAAATTGAAATTAAAATTGTTAGTTCTTGCGTTGACATGAAGGATCTGTGGTGGCCGTGAATCTTGTTATGATCCTGATCAGAAACCAGATGCAGAGACAGGGTACAATCCATGAAGAAGGATTTGTTGGTAGCAATATGGTAATGACTGAGGGACAGAGCCCAGAGCATAATGGCACAGTTAAGAAGGTGCTGGCTTGTGTGTGGGAGGGCATGTTCTTGCGTGACCAGTCGCATCCTGAGGCAGCAGCCAGATGGGAGTACACAGTTGCTGGAGCAGAACAGTCAGATGGCAGTACTGGGGAGTACAGCAAGAAAACACTCCCAATCCTGACGACTACAAAAGGCTTGGGAGGCGTTCCTAATAAACTGGGCAAAGGAACCAACTAAGTGATTAACAACTAGTTATTAACAGGAATGCAGGCCCAATCCTGGAGACTCAGAGAAAGGCATCAGAGCTTGTTCCTATTCGTAAGACTAGGAAGAGTGCTTCCGTATTTAACTACCATTAAAGGAAAGTAAATGTATGGTAAACCTACATTGCCAAATAAAGTACACGAGGAGTCCACTTGCAAAGCCCTCTAAGTCAAGTTGGTCCATTTTTTAGAAAAATCAGATTTTTTGGTTGGCATAGAAATGATCTTCCGTAGATACCAATTTTCACTAGACTGAAACCACTAGCCTTGCAGACATAATCCATGAGGCAATTAAATTTTTTTTTTAAAGAAATGACTTTGATTTTGCAACACAAAGTTTTGACTTAGCAGGTTTTGAAAGTGGAGTGGAAATTTAGCAGGTTTTGACAGTGTTTAAACCAGCCCCGTTGGTCAATAGGTGAAGGTGTTTGACTCCGGACCCACTGTACATGCAACTCAATGCTACAAACAGCACAATGGTTGAATAGTTGCTATGACAATGACAACATAAACATGAGTCAATGGGTTCAAGTCCCCCTTTTATGGTTTCACTATAATCACACTTTTCTGAACTGCCCAAACCAACAAACTAGAACCCAATGTGTTACCATACTTTGATTGTCACCACAAGGCAATGAGAATTTATTAGTGTTCTAGAAGGCACAGTAGCTGAACAGTTAAGGATATCATTCGAACTCATAATAACGTTCCTCACCTTTCAAGCTTGAGGAGCTTCCTTTTTGAACACTAACGAGTAGATTTGTTTGCATTTTCTGCGATCAAAATGAAACTTGAGTCTGCATCCCTCATCTTGAGTTAAAGAAAGCAAAAGCTGAACAGGCAATAAAAATTCGACTATGATTGGTTCCTTCTAGAAAACGAAAACGGAATCATGTTTCCACATTGGCTGATGACTTAGCAGAATTTGACAGTGTTTTCCTCCTTGACTTGGCGGGTTTTGATAGAGTTTCACTTTTTCAGTTACAATTCATAATATGATTTAGTAGGTTTTGAAAGTGGAGCTATCAGTGAGACATGCGCAGGTGCCTGAAAGAGGGGCTAAGGGAGATAACTCATTTATTTTCAAAACTTTACTAGCAGGTTTTCAAGTCGGCTCCTCACATAATCTCTGGTATCCAAAACGATAAGTCATTATTTTTTTGTTTGTTTTTACATCGCGTAATCTGCTTTCAAACATTGCATAATCCTAGAAATTTCAGACTCTGCCATTGCCACCATAGAAAATAATTGACCAATTAAACAAAAGGAAATATACTGCCCAGACGAGTGCGTGATGTTACCACGACTGAGTGTATGGAGTCAAAGCATAAGCATTGGAAGTTGAGTCGATGATTAAGAGCAGTGATGTGCCGTCGTGGGTTAAGTTAGGTGAGGTAGAATTCTCATCGTTAAACAAACGATAACTCCCGATTACTCTTCTTGATTAGCAATCAGAGGATTGATTAACTAATTTACAAGACTAAACAGCAGAATGGCATGCCAATTTCATCAATGACATTATTGCTCAGTGCATCAAACTTAAAATGCCCACGAGACAGCAAATTTGTTCATGGTTGCTTCGAGGAAGCTAACGTAATGCCATTAAGAAATATTAAAACCGTTCTTATGCCGCGTGCAATGCGTGGTCAATATGTTTACCATAATGTTTTCCCTTTTATACGTACTTTTTAATGCCATTCAAAAGAAGAAAAAAAATATATAGAGAGTCTATTTTCAGTCTTCTGTCATAATCAGATAAAAGGTCAAAACAATACACGGAATTGCCGAGAGAGTTGAGATTTTTTCTAATTGATTATTAAGATTTCCATCCTTGCAGTCTCAAATCGAAATGTAAACGTAAATGAATCTTTTTGTCACTATCACCTCTTAATCATTATAGCCTACACATAGCCTAGGCTAGGTCTTAATTGTTCAGTAAAAAAAGTTAAAATTGATTGTCAATCAGGCATAGTATGTGGAAACAGGTTGCGCGGCTGTTGGGTGTTCCAACAAAACAGGCGATCGAAACCTGACTGATGTGAGCTACCCGCCCGAGTGACGTAGGCATTCTCTTCTCGCAGAACGAACATGGGGGCTTGCTTGAGCGGTCTAATACTAGGCATTTACATGCAGATTACTTGGTGTAAACAAAATAATAAAAATAACGGTTTATCGTTTTGGATAGCAGAGATTCTGTACTTTATTTGGCAATGTAGGTTTACTTTTCCTTTAAAGATTACGAACATTTTCCGAAGACGATAAACCTACTAGGAAGATACTGACTGGTAGTAAAAGGGCATATAGCAGGTGACAATCCAAAAACTTGCACGCTCAAAGTAAGGTGTATATATACGCCAGCACACACTATATGAAATGGAAAACACGAATGCAGAACACCTGATGGATGAGGCATGACGGACGTCAAACCAATCTAAGGAGACAATGGGCCTCACGCACCAACATTCTCTTAAAATTTTCTTGTATTTTCTCTCTTTTTTTTTGGTTAATAAGTTCAAATTTTTTTGGGTTAGACCACTGTGGTTCTCAGCCCTTCATTTATTTCTGTGCATTGAACATACAGTATGTGGACTGTGTAAATGGGATGTTTTTCTCTTATCTCAGTAAGAGTGTTCTCAACCCTTCGTTCATTGGTGAATCCCAGATGTCAATGGGTACTAAAAAAAATAAGAGAAAGCCATGGATATGAATAAATATAAGAAATTTGTATATCACTTCTTCCATGAGTCCCAATATATCTAAGATTCACACAAGGGTTGTGACAGAATATATAATAACCGTGAAAGTAGTTTTCATAAATTCAGAAAGCAGTTGCATCAGGAAAAATATGCTTTTGTTCCAAGCGTTATGTTGCTAATGCATGAACTCTTGGTTTGTTTGTGCAGTGGATATTACCATTCCCAAGTTTCACTGCAAGGTTTCAGAAAAATGCCAACTCACTGCAGTGTGCTCCTTGTGAGTGCACAAAACCTGGCACATGGACATACAGCTCCAACTGTCAGCATAACATTTTATTTTACATTAGAAAATCTTTTTACAGCATGTAAGGTGGGAGTTTTCTTAATCCATTCATAGCTGTTCTAGAAAATTTCATCACCATCCTGCACTAAGAATAAACATCAATCTGCATGACTTAACTTACCACAGCAGTGTCTGTATGTACCTTTGCTGGATTGGCTCACAGCTTGGCCTTTTCTGAGGAATGTTAAGCAAGATATGTGCATAAGAGGGTGAGCTTGTTAATCACCTGAAATGTGAAGATTCTCTCATTTAGCTGCTCACATAGGTGGATTCTCTCATTTAGCTGAACTGTAAATGCTGATTCACCTTTGACACAAAACGGACAGGTTTAACGCTCACAAATCTACCCACCCCCTCCCCCGCCGCAACATTTTATGCATCTGCCAGATGCGCTTTTCAATGTGTAACAGTGCAATAGATGAAAAACAAGACTAGGTGCAACCTAGTATATGGCTGGGCCACCAAGTGCTGTATGAGAATGTGGGCCCAAGAAAAGGGTGCTAAATGAGGCAAAGCTCACGCAATGATATGAAGTGCAAGTTTAGTAATGAGCAGGAGCTGATGAATTAGTTTTAGGGCCAGTTTCACAGACATGGCTTAAGCATAGTCCTGGACTAAGCAGAGTTTTGTATGGAGATTTTCTATTGAAAATTGAATTTAGTCTAGGATTAAGCTTAATCTGTGTCTGTGAAACTGGCCCATAAAGTGGGTGGGGAGGGTGGGAGAGTGTGAGATTAGGTGGGATCCATGACAATAAAGGAGCTTACATTAGATTTTATTCAACAATTTCAAATTAATTTTTGGCAAAAAGCATTGTCATAAACATCTTTTGAAGAAATTAGAAAAATAAAAAGAGTAACACCCATAAGAAAATTACTTGAGTAAAAGTCTTAAAGTAGCTCAAATTAAATGTACTTAAACCAAAAGTATTTTGTGAAAAACATACTTAAGTATCAAATGTGGAGTACAAGTACAAAGTATTTTTCATAGTTTGCATAGAAAGAAGCAAAGCAACCACTCTTTGTTCTCTCCTTGTGCTCTTTAATCAATTTTCAGGTGAATGAAAAATGCAGTATTCAAACAACAGGCAGTCTCTCCTTTATATACTTCTTCTTCTTCTTTGAGTTTACTGGCGGTTTAAAAACCACTATAATTGACTATAATTAATAGTAGAATTACATACTATAAATATCATGTCGAATTTTTGCTTCAGAAAACTGATTTTTCTTAACTACTAATTGGGATACCATTGGCTCACTGTAGATGAAGTGGTTGCTGCAGAGGACAACGATTATTTCTGTAGCAAGAGATAATTTTTTTTGAACTGCTGGACAGATACTATGGGCAAGTATATTGAGCAGTTTGCACATCAGGCTTGTTCGAGCAAACTGTGTTCGAGCTTGGCTTTCTTGTGAATATTGAATATCTCAGAGCCGTATATAGAGAGAGTCTGGCTAACTCGAATCATGGGCGCCATGTTTGCTACCAACGGCAGATGATTCTACGGCTTAACCCTATGGGCCGGATACTATGGTCTCATCAAAATCGCTAGTTTTAAAATACTAAGAGGACTCAACATAACATGACACTTTGCTTGTAGTATTATCAGGGTTCCTACACATGAACTCGAACATTGAGAGCATTGTTCATATACAAAGAGCTTGCTTAAAAGACGTTTTTGTTAGCACGGGACCTACCTCGCGTTGTCTTCCGGGTTGTTGCCTTAGGTGAGTCCAGTGTTAAAAGCAGTATTTAAGTAAACTCCTTGTACACAAACAATGTTCACAATGCTCGAGTTCATGTGTAGAGAGCCTGGTGATACTACGAGCAAAGTTTCATGTTGTGTCGAGTCTTCGTGGTTTACAAATAGCAATTTTGATGTGATCATAGCAGTGCCCGAGCGCTCCCATTCGACAGCCAATTGACGAAAGGTCGCGTGTATTCACGTCTTCGCATTGACTTTGAATGTAATCTGTCGTGCAAAAAATTTGTTTTGCGTCCAGTATGCTAGCAGCTTCAATCACATAGCTCTGGTACTTGATAAAAAAAAACCGCTCTGCGTTTCGTCACGCTATTAATATGTAGCTAAACTTAATACCAAGTGTAATGGAGTTAGCGCAGTGCTACAATGCCTGTGAATTAACTAACATCTCCATCAAGGTGCTGACGGAAATTACATTTGTCTTCTATTAAATTATGCTTCTCTGTTATGTGATAAACAGAACCTTACACTCTTGGTGTACAAGAAATTACAAGAAATTTATGAAACGAGTTGAGTAAATTTTACATTTGTTGCGAGCTTTAACTTTCATATGACACGTCCACTCTAGGAAGATCTCAATGCCGCTGGCGTTACAGTAAATGAGCATTTGCAATGTATTCTCTATTGAGTGCGTTTAGTTACATGGACTTCAGTATCTCGGGTATGATCGGGTTTTTGGAGAATCCCGTTTTTGCGTTTGTGCATGTAAAAATCATAACCTTATTTTAGAAACCAGGATAAATAAATAACTCAATATATGAACAAATTGAATAACTTATTGAATTTAATTACCACTTCGCTATGGGGTTCGCTGGATGAATATTGATTAATGGTAGCAAACATGGCGTCCATAAAACACGCGACCAGCTCAGAACCAATCAGCATAGCGGAATAGCTCAGACGTTCGAACCCCGAGTGAGTAGCATCCAGCTGCAGCCCCGGAGCAGAAGCCCCTGACGTGACACAAGCCCCTGGCATGACGGAAGTGCCCCTGGCGTGATGGAAGTGAAATAATGGCTATTTTATTATGGGTTATTAATCAACGTTATTCAAAATTGCATACCTGCGCAAATAGCTTGAGCCGCATGCTTTTTATAGCCTATTTCACTGCCGAGTGCCACTTTTTTCACTCCATACCGAGAGTAATTTTGAATAACGTTGATTTAAATTAAGCAAATACGCGTCCAGATGAATGATTGTCATCTTACCTAATCGGGGAGAACAAGCAACACCTGTTAAGTGCGGAGTGGTCTCGGAGTGAACCTTATGTTAATCATGAAAATGACTGAACAGGTCAGGACTAATAATTGTTCAAAACGGATGTTTTGTCCACCCCAATTCTCAGTTCTACTGAATTTACCTCATGATTTCATCGCTGTTAGATCGCACATGGAGAGAAACCATGTCTTCAGTTGCCAATTACGACAATTGGAAAACGCGTCAATAAAGGAAAATAACTGAGAACTAGCCAGGACTATCCTAATTGTCATAAAGGGACGTGTCTGTGCCCACCCAATTCCCTGTTCTAGCGCCGGGCCTGCTACTACTACTACTACTACTAATATTAACAAAAAACTATTGCTATTTATTATTATATTGTTATTATCACTATTACTGTTGTATGTACGGACTACAGTCCTAAGAAAACATACTAAATCAGGATCAAACAGACTGAGTGAGTTTATAGCCTATCAATATATGCGACCACCAACTGGTCATTTTACCTCCTTTTCAACAGAGGTGAATGCATAGGGCATTGACAGGACATTCGATAAATGTTAATCAGGGCCGCTAATTTTTTTTTCTCCAGTCTAGACAGAGATCCTATCTAATGAGTAGCAGCTTAGGTGTTTGTGTCACAAAGTTTTATTTCAACAACATACCCACCTTCAAGTGAAGCACGAGTTTCCTTTTGTTTTGCCTTTTTTTCTCTCTTGCTCGCTCCTGACCATGGATGTATGCTCCTGACTCGTTTTTATGACGGCATGTCGACATCTCTTCACCTGCTGCAGCTCTGCAAGTGCCTGCCGGCGCAGCCCTCAGATTAGTCAGATGTCGAGTGCTGTCAATCATTGCAGCGACGCATGTGCGGTCAGATCACAGGTCTCTTTTTCTCTCCTTCTTCGAGCTGATTGTGCTCTACGTGCGCCTCACAGTAGCGCATATGCGCAATGGATGCGCAATATGTGCAAATGCGTCCCCTCGCGCAAAATGTGGCCCCCCATGGAAGATGAGGCCCTACACTGATTATTGTCAACATTTTCCACCTTTCTTTCCTTTCACATCAAGGGTAAGGACAAAAATACACACCTAAATTATCATATTTTGGGGATAATTGTATGTATGCATGTATATGTGTGTGTGTGTGTGTGTGTGTGTGTGTGCGTGCATGCGTGCATGCATAGGTGCGTGCCAGATTATCAGCCCCAGGATGGCTGGGAGTCTGGATGGATTAGCAGATGTTATTGTGTTGTGTTTGGTCGTGTCTTGGTTGGCTTTGGGGAGGTAACTTAGGCTGCTTCCCTGGAGCTGGTGTGGGTTGGGACATTTTATATTAAAAAAAAAGTTCTGTCATCTGAGGCCTAAATAATATGAAAACATCCTGAGAACATTTTCCAAATGTTACTTTGTTCTTCCTTTGTTATCATGTAACATTGTGGGAATGTTTTATAGAAGACCATTCTATCATCTGTTACCTCAACAACATCCCCAAAACATCCTCAGAATGTTTCAGACAAAATGTTCTACGTTTGTTAACATATCATATTACAAGAATGTTTTATTAAAAACGTTTTGTGATGCGTTGCATCAATAACATCCTGACAACATTTTCAAAATGTTGCTTCGAGAATGTTCTTCCTTTGTTATCATGTAACATTGTAGCAATGTTTTATGAAAAACGTTTTGTGATCTGATGCATCAATAACATCCTGACAACATTTTCAAAATGTTGCTTCAAGAATGTTTTTCCTTTGTTATCATGTAACATTGTAGCAATGTTTTATGAAAAACGTTTTGTGATCTGAGGCCTCAATAACATCCTGACAACATTTTCAAAATGCTGCTTTGACAATGCTCTTCCTTTGTTGTCATGTAACATTCTAGCAATGTTTTATGAAAAACTTTTCGTGATCTGAGGCATCTATGACAGCCTGACAACATTTTCAAAATGTTGCTACGAGATTGTTCTTCCTCTGTTATCATGTAATATTGTGGGAATGTTTTATGGAAGACCATTCTATCATATGTTACCTCAACAACATCCCCAAAACATCCTCAGAATGTTGCACCTAAAACATTCTTCCTTTGTTAACATATAACATTTTAGGAACATTATTTGACATTATAAACATCCTTGAAACATTCTTTGAACATTAGATAAAAATGTTTTCTTTAAAACGTAATCAGAACTTGTAGGGAATGTTAGCCAATGTTGTGGGAACGTTCCCTGCTAGCTGGGATATACCTTCGGGCTATTGTGGTGCTTGCTTGCTGCTACGACGGAACCAATTTTTTATTTTTTTTTCCTGTAAGAGATCATTTTTGTCAACTGCTGGATAGATACTATTGACAACTATGCATGGTCCTTTGCAGATCAGGCTTTGTTGAGGAGCTTAATTCATATAATTTCTGGGATACGTGTTGGGACTCAACACGTCCATATTCTAAAGCATTTACCGGCACCGCTTCTTTGTGAATATTCTATATTCGTTTCGGGTGCAAAATATATTGATAGGATACTGCAACTGAGTGCATCATTTTAGCAGTTCCGTAAACACGAGCATCTACGATCTGCACCTCTGCACAAACGGATGAACTGCATGCTCAGTGCTGAAGTTCTCAGTATATGCGTTCTTGGTTTTGGTTTATTTCTGATTGATGTGCTGGCAATGATTTGTTTTCCACATTGAGTGACTGTACCAGTTACATGAGCTTTTCTTTTGATAACAATTTTTTGTTGTCTTTATCCATTGGCAGTTCAACGCATAGCTTCCTTTAAAATGATATGTTAAGAAAATTAAATCATAAATTCAATAAAACATGTTTTATTCACTTACTTAAGGGGGCTTCACTTTGAGAACATAGATAAATTACTCTGGATCTTCCAAAGTAACTTTTGGCACTTTTGCAAAGCAGACCATCAAACCTGCACTTCTTGATTATGAAAACAAAGATTGAAACAATTTTGCATTGACATGAACTGTGTTATTTCTCCTCTAACCTTAGAGAACTGGCTATGCCTGAGAGAGTTGAATGTCCACAGAGTTCACAGAGGTCAGGAAAAAATGTGTGTTGCGTGCGTGTGTATGTGTATGTGTGCGTGCGTGTGCGCGCGCCGTGTGTGTATGTGTGTGTGTGTGTGTCTTGCTGGTCTCATGGGTTCTGAGATTGTTTTTCAGGGTTTTCTCCCAGCTTGAGTTGATTAAAGACCTTTCTCAGCCGCCTGCTTGGGTTCTCAGTGTAGCTTTGGGCAGTTTATTTTCTCTGAGTTAGATAAATGGTGGTTCTAGTTTCCAGTAGAGACAGGCTTCCATAGGCTATTTGCCAACGGTGATGGTGAGAGTGGGTGTCAGCACTGTGATTGGTGCCTGCCATTTTGGAATGGCACCATGAAAAAGTACAACTCGTAGATTCAACTCTACCTTAACCCTTTCCATTACAAGTTTCTCTGAAAAACTTAATTCCATGTTTCAGAGAAGTGAGTAGAACCCTTCTGGGTTAAGTTTAAAGTAGTCATAATCACCGCCGCCTCCAACAAAGTTATGTTTTCATTTCCTTTTGTTTGTTGGTTTGTTTGTTTGTTTGTTTGTGAACAGAATAACTCAAAAACTTGGGGGTAGATTTGGATGAAACTTGGTGGAAGGATGAAGTATGGGTCAAGGACAAACTGTTTCACTTCTGGTCAAAGTCAGGCTGGCCCTTTTTAGTGGTGACCCTGGGTTTATGTGTAGCCGGCATAGCATTAGGACCCAGGAGTAAGCAGGAGAGGATAAAGAGGGTGTGAGTTAAAGGCGATCTGCTTGCATTCTACGAGTGGCTTTAAGTTTTCAGAAGGTTTTTATTTATTTTTCATTTTTGAAATGTACTTGAACGCTACTGTGACTTTTTGGTATCGATTGTAAAATGCTGGTTGACGGAATTCGGGGATATTACTATGTTACTTGCGAATTTTCCACTCTACACAGTTCCTGGGTTTCCGCAGCCCATTCGTCAACTCGTTGCTAATGGATTTGGATGAAATTTGGTGGAAGGAGGAACTATGGGCCCAGCAAAAACTTTATTAACATTAACATTGTGGGATCACAGGTCAAAGTGATGGTGGATGATTCAAGTTTGGCCAATACTGATAGCGCTATTGGCAAAGGTATGCGCTCTACTGAGTGCTTTCTAGTTACATATGAGATCCTGGGTAGTTAAGCTTTTAAAAATTAGGTCACTTGTCCAATTTCTTTGTAACCATAGTAACATAATTGTAACATGGTAACATAAAGTTTTTTGGACCTACTGAATTGGGCCTCTGGAGGGAAAGGGCTAATATAAATTGCTTCAAAAAAGGCCTGCCCCCTCCTTTGTTTCCACTACTGTTGATTGTTGCATACAAGGGCTTCGTCTTCAGCCCGTCACATATGTCAGACAATAAGCGCTATAGCCAAATATTACTACTAAATTTGGGAATACACAGATGTTATTTTTAAGTATTTGAGCCCTCAGTGAAACATTTGAGACTCATCATTGTCCTTTAGTTGACTGGGAAAGCCAATGGCCAGGAACTTCATGACAGAAATGATAGCCAGTTGCTGCTTACAACTATATATAGCATGAATAGTTTCTGCCTAAGGAGTTATGGCAAGATAGATGAAAGGTGTTTGAGGTACAATGAGATTATGCCCTCAAGAGCATGTACTCGTGCTGTGAATCAGAAAGAATGATGACATTACACATGCTAGATAAGAGTTGGGAGGAGTTTACAGGTGCAAGAAAATTTGGTTAGAGAGATACAAAAAGATCATAAATTTTTCACAAGAACTTGTGGAACTTTTGATGTGATGTAACTGTGAGGTGGCGCTCAGGAACCAGTCGCGAGAATCCAGCAATGCAGTAGAAGATATTTTATTAAGCGAGGGGGTAAACCCCCGCAGGGCAGAAGGCAACAGTACAAAGTCTACAATCCAAAAATCACAATCCAAGGGGCGGAATCCAAGTCGAAAAACCAGGGCAGCAAAACAGTAATCGTAGTCGGGCAGAAAAAGGGTTCAAAAACAGATGTAGAACAACAAAACCAAATCAGAGCCAAAAATCCAAAGTCGGACGGTCCAGTCAGAAAAGCAACACTAAGAGTACAAGGCAAAAACGAGAGCAGCACAGGTAAACTAGGGGAACGTTCTGACAGGGATCTGCTGTGAAAAGACTGCTTAAATACACAAGGGAAGTCACATGCTATGATTAGGGACAGGTGAAATGGATCAGACTAATTATGTGGGAGCAAACACGAGGGAGAACCTAACCACATGAAATTGGCAAAAGCCAAAACGCGGACAGGGATCACAGGACAACCTATAGACAAAACATACAGCTCCGGTTAAGGAGTTCTAATGTGCACAGATAATGAGAGGCAGGACAGAGTTGAGCAGGTGCGGAGGATCCGCTGAATTGCAGCAAAGACTAAGTGAAGGCAAGAGGCGGAGACTAGAACAGGGCGAGTGCTGAGAGCTTGTTAATCAATTAGTAAAGTGCAGCTATACAATCCCTGGTGCTCGTTAGTAAGTTAGTATTATATAAAATGTTAGTCTTGGTTAGTATCTTTAACAAAACAACAAACTGTTAGTACTGGTTAGTAAAATAGGAAAGCAAGGCGAAGGAAGCAAACGAGACTAGAAGGAATGGTTGGAAACCCAGAAACCATAAAATCACCTAAGCATGTGACACGCAGGACTAGGGGAGAAGCTGTAGCTTAACACAAGACCAGACAGGGGAGACAAAGTGCAATGCAGGGCATGAACAAAGACACGGACCGGAATATACAGAAATATGGATAATGGCAGGGAATAACAAAACATGGCAAAAACAAAAACATGGCAATGAACTAAAACTAAACAGAACATGGCAAAAACAGAACAGACATGGCAGAATCATAACAGTAACAGTGATGAGGAAGTCTCCAAAATTGTAGTTGGAGAAAGGCATGAAAATTACCATTGAAAAAAATATATGAAATATGAGTTTTCATTACCATTTTTCCTGCATTTGGTCAGGCTGGTGGCTGTGGCTCCAATGAGAGCCAAGGCTAATTCTAGCCAAGAAGCCTGCCAGTCGGGTAGAACCTATTTGGGGTGACTTTGGAAAAAAAAAAAATCCAGCTTAACATTACTTTAAATCACAGCATCTGGCAAACAGAAAGCATTGGGCTTTGAGTCTTTATTCGGAGAAACAAACACAATTTAACATAGACCATATTCATTCCAGCAGATTATTCTATTTGCGATTCATACATTACTCATCCATCAGATCAGCACGGTTACTAATTTTCTGCTATTTTTTTTTCATTCCCATCCTCCATTACTCATAGCACAAGCTACATATCGTGGGCTGAGGATTAACTGGGTCTATCTCCACTTTTCATCAAAAATTATGTTCTACCATACAAATAATCTCAGTGTTAACAGGTACTATATCCTGATGTAATTTTTTCAATGATAGATGGCAGCTGGGAGAAACATCCAGAAAGTGCATAGTACTTTGTATGAATTTTCAGTCCACTTCAGTTTAAAAAGTTCTATGTCCACATTGTCCAATCAGGGAGCTGGATATAGGGTCACCTGATCAGGATGACAAGATCGCTGAGCAAAGATTCATCCACTCTACCATTTCGAAGCAAAATCCCTCTAATATACCAAATCGAAGGTTGTAAGATGATGAAATCTGGGATATTTTAGATAGGTAGGTACTACAGCACTTATATGAAGCGTCTATGTCTCAAAACACTTCATTTTTCTTATGCCAGGGGGCCATTTAAGATAGTACTACTTGATTTTCAATCTTATATTTTATGCATTGCAAGATGCATGTGTATGCACATGAACAAGTACAATATGATGGACATAGTACTAGTTGAAACCAAGCCCAAGGCCTATGTAGTGTGCATCATGTCTGCATTAAATGTACTCAGATGAACTTGTACTGGCTACAGAGATAGGAGCAGTTGACACTGAACACCCTCGAGACTCCATTGCTCATTTCAGTGTTTCAAGGTTTGTTTCCTATTTATTTTCAGACAGGATGCGGCTGCCCATTTTCTGTGATTATTATTGTCAGATACTCTGTTTTTCTTTCAAATTCTGTATTACCTTTTACCATGAACATGTAATTTGCAGATTTGGGTGGAGTCACATTGTTGTGTTCTTTTTTTAAAAAAACACAAGGCAAGACATAACTTTGTGGCTAAACATTTCTGGAAATACAAGGAGCTATCAAGGAGATAGAACCATATACCTGCAAAATTTATGACATTTTGAAAATTCCAAAGGTCTATCTCCATTTACATTTTCCTAGATCCCCTATCTCAAATCATTCTACTAAAGGTATAACTCCATGATATTATACCTTTCAGTCCCAATAACTCACCTGAATATAAAAACAAAAAAAGAAAACAAAGAAAAGAAAAAAGAAAACAATCATCTCAAGTGACTGCCTGGTAAAATAAAGGTTATAAAATAATGCTGTTTGTAATTTTAGCCATTGCGTTAATTTATTCACATGTGAATAAAGATATAGTCAAACTCCAGAGTAGAAAATTAAGAACTGCCTGGGATATATTGCCATCTTTCTACCACAATAAACACATGCTTTTCAGAACTTCATGAATTCGAGATGGCATCATTCAATAGTTCTCCAAGCATAACAGCTGATGATGCACCTCATGCAAAGCACTCTGACCTAATTAGCTGCTGGCAATGCAACTGTATCGCAATGCAGAAACCAGGTACCACTAGCAGACCCATGAATAGCCGTAACCAGTACTTTAAAGGGTGGAGGTGGTGAAGAGTTACAGTTCAGTATATGGCAGTCAGGCCAATGTAGATGAGGCTAGTCTTGGTTGGGGTACAAGCAGGAATCCAAACCACAGCAGCCAGGAACATTTAGGGCAGGCAAGGCCAGTTCAGGAGGCAGGCAGTGTTCAGAGCCAGGAAGTAAATCAGTGGAGTGCAGGAGAGGCAAAGAGTGAGGCTAAGGTTGGAGCAGGGCAAACAGAGACACAGAACAATGGAGTGGAGGCATTAAGATGAGCACGAATATATAGGAACAGGGGCAAGGGAACTAGAAACAGGAACCAGGAACAGCCACGAGAGATAAATGCTGGAAAGCAAGCAACAAGCACGAGGATGACTTAAGACAATCTGGCAAAGACAAAAAGCCTGGTTATGTGCACAGAGACAATGAGGAAACGATGGAATTCATGTGTGGGGAGTGACACAAACAGAATAAGGAACAGGCATGGATAATACAGAGACAACAAGAGATGAATACAACCAAAAATGGAAAGAAACATCAGACAAAAGATGCAAATAAAAGAAAAATGCAAAACAATTGTGAGACATTGGATGCAACACAACTCAATATGCATTATACACTGCGTTGCTGAGGGAAGCCTTACAAGGATAGCCTACTTCACACTTCTAGTGTTGATTGCGATCAGTAAAACCCAATTTATAATTCCAAATAAATTGCAAATTCTGCAAACACTGCTTTTGTAAGTATTGCTACAATATTTAGAAGACTAATTGTATCAGTATTCATATGAAGCAGTTGCCTGTTGACTGTCTTTGTTATTAGACATGCCAGCAATCAAGATGCCATCACTAGACTCAGGGTACTGTTGCATTGAAAGGAGAAGACATTACCAGCCAGAAGTCTACAGGTGTGGAGACTTAACAGTGCAGAATCCAGAGACACAGAACAGAATACAAGGAAGGGAAACAGCCTCTTTTACCAGCCCGACATTAGTGTGTATTTAATAAACCTGAAAAGAGTGCCCGTGGAAAATTGTAATCAGGTAGCCTTAATGTTGGCTAAATTAGACCAAATTTCTTTATATTCTATTTAATTATGTACTAAAAGCACTTATGCATGTCAGCTTACTTATTTATTTACTCCAGAAAGTATGAGAAAACACACAAAAAAAAACCTCTAATGCAAAATGGGAGTCAAGTTATGTAACAGGCTATTTGCAAGCCAACGTCATGATGCAGGGAAAATGGTGGAAGCGAAGTTCTTACTATGGGAGCAAATCTTCCTACCTTTTTTAAAAAAAAAATTTTCAGAGACTTGAATAGATATCAGCAAGCTCCTATAGCACCATTTAAATCTTCCCTCAAAAATCCTAATCACTTCAGTGACACCAGACTTTACCCTATAGCTAATGCAGAAGATTTTGAGGATTACATTATCTACAGTACATAATATAATTAAAATATTCATAAAATATTCAGAGAATCCAGAGAAATTGCTGTATGCAAGGAACAAGGCCAAAAACAATGTTGAATGGCTGTGATTTTCAAGCCCTCAGACAGCACTTCATTAAAAACGGTGGTGGAAATTGCTGCAGGGGCTCAGGAAAACTACTGAAAACCATTGCTATTGAGCACAATTCGTCACTGCATCCACAAATGCAAGTTAAAACTCCAACATGTCAAGACAAAACCGTATATAAAAAAGATGCAGAAGTGGTGTTGCCCAAGCTTATTTAACTTTTTCCCCACAGACTCCCCCCATGCAGGTGTCATATGTACTCATTATTGGGAAATGAATAAAGATTGACTTCGGCAAAGTAGAAACTGTCCTGTGGTCTGATCAATCAAAATCTTAATAATGATAATTTCCAAAAATAATTTATCATTATTTGGATATTATTGAAATTCTCAGTGAATTGTGCCACAGTCGCCCTTTTATTGTTTTGGACCAGATGGGATAGCCTTCTTAGTCTTCATTAATCGATGAACCTTGCACTGTAAACCCTTATAGTGTTGTGAACTCAAATGTTTTGTGGAAATTGATGACCAAAAAAAAAAAAAAAAATGTGTAGGCCAACCTAATTGCATTGTGTGGAAGGAACGCAAAGAAAATAAAATAAAGTTATTTTTTTACATATTTTAAAATGCCGTTAACGCTAGATCATGAAATTGGCATACACAATTTTTTTTGAGGTAATTGATTTCCACAAAACATTAAAGTTTACCACACTTACCAGGGTTTACAATGTGGGTGTCCAAAACCTCAGTCCAGTTCATGGTTTGTCCCTCCTTGGGCCACTGTCAGTAGGTACTCACATCTGCTTATAGGAAGTACCCCGGAAGTATTGCAACTTCAGAGATGCTCTAACCCACTTGCCACGCCATAACGAATTGGCCTTTGTCAAAGTTGTTCAGTTACTATTTCTCCCACATCCAACGCGCTGAATACAAGAACTAACCATGTGCTGACTGTTTAAGACCTATCTGCAGACATTGACATGTGCTGTTTGTTTGCTGCTATGGGCAATCTCATCTGTAAACTAGAAAAGAGCAGTTCCAAGGGAAACTGCATTGGCAAGCTGGGAGCTGCCGAAATTGTGAGGTTTTAGTTGTTGAAAATGTAAGGTTAAAGCTGCTGAAAATGAGTTTGATGCTTCTGATAATTACAATTATTTTTGAGACTGGGATATTTTATCCTTTAATGGTGATGATTAAAAACAAAACAAAAAAAAGAGAAAAATCTCCACACTTTAAAAGGTATGAAAATGCCGAAGGAAAATACTGGTTAAAGTGGTTTTGTACATAGCAGAAGGGTTTGAGGAACTTCAAGTATTATTGTATAGACATTTTGAAAAATTAAACTGCAAATGCTACTCCTGTAATTGCCATCAATGTGACAGAGCAAACAACTGCCATTTGGAAAGTAGACTATTTAAACTTGTGAGCTTTTTAACTGTACATAATAATGGGAAACATAAATAGCAAAATTTTATGTTGCATGAACCCTAGAGGTGTTATAAACACAAAACATTGGAGAATTAGCAACAGAATATTCAGTTATAGCAAGACCATTGCACCAACTGGTAGTACACTCAGTTTTCACGAAGACCGGGTGTGAAATCAACAGCTATCTGACTTGAGGCGTAAAATGAATTTCCTGGCCATTTCCAAATGAAAGTACTTATTAAGGAAGACCTCCCCAAGATGCAACGTTACCACGCATCATACGTATTTCATATTTATTCAAGATATAATGATGTCGTTGCCGACTGAAATATTGCCATAAACATACATGCTCTACTTAAGGAAAACAACTTCTTTCTCATACAGTATTTCGCAAAATTGCATCAATATTATACAACGTATTTACACATATATCTTAAGATTATGAGAATTATTCGGGCACAACATAAAAAAAAACACGCTAAATTAAAGGCTATATGTTTTCCAACTCTTCCAACGAGTTCATTAATTTTCCAGTTAATATAAAGCAGAACTCCTTTTAAAATCAAACGTACATTTTAAATTGAAAGGTTTATAGTTACAGAATCATAAAGCCTAAAAATATTTTGACCAATGTCATTAACAGGCATATAAATGATTAAATCCATTTATTTTTAGTAACGTTCGCTTATGTAGGCAAGATGACCAGAAAAACGAGCAGCACTGTAAATTGGGTTGTCATTATTTATCAACTGAAATTTACGTAAAGTGATCAGTTTCATGTGCTCCAGCAAGTCAAGCGATAAACTAAAAAACATACAACAAATAAATACTACTACTGCTGCTGCTGCTAATACTGCTACTACTACTACTACTAATAATAATAATAATAATTTGGCATGTAACGTTAGATGGAGGCATTGATCCATTTATAGAAAGCCAAACTATTAGGGGCTACTGCATACTCCGGCCTTAAACCCTGCTATTTTCAAACGCAGGAAAAAGTAATGTAAAGCGATGAACAAACAGCAACTGGGCACATCATTTTCATTTCTTTGTACTTAACTAGCTCCATTTTGATACCAATATTTAGCCTGTTTTAGATACGATCATAAATATATTTAGCTAGTGTGAACATTTGTTGGTATATACTGGAGTAAGGGCTTGAGCAATTTTTTTTCTGCTTTGCAATTTTTACTGTAACGTGTTCTCTTGGATGCGCCCTGCAAAAAAAACGGTCTTTGCAACGCTCAATTTGCTCTCCTGGAGCTGGTTTGAGCGACTGTACCAACTATGATATCGAAAATTCTTTCACTGAGTTTGACGCAGAAATAGATTTGTTTTACAGTCGTATCAATCTTCATCCGAACAATGATAAATGCTGAAGCCTGGAAAAAGCCCAGCAGAGGGCAGAATCGAACCGCAAATGATCCACAGCTAAGATATGCACCCTACAGCTGATCGACAATTTTGCTGAATCACACTGAGTCATTTGAGCTTGTGGCTAAAGCATTTGGTCCAACAGAGATTTTAGCGAAGCCGTTTCTTATGTTCTCCTAATTCTACCTCAAAGATAGTAAGTCCAATCTATGAAATGGAGGTACCATATTAAAGAGGAAGGTCTGCTGGGCAAAATATGTCAAAATTGTGTGTATAGTGCCAAAAATTAGTTAGAAAGTTCGAAAACTGTGTGTTTCGGCTTCCCAACCTTTTTCTTGTCTCATTTAATGTAAGAGTTAATGGAGTTTCGGTTAGTGCTCCCGTCGCTTTTCGGCTCATACTGCCAAAACCGTCAGTCTGATTGCTTCCATAGTTACATTTTCATGACCAGCACAACTTTTGCAACAACTTGGATATAAAAATATTAATGTGGAGTGAAAACTGTGGGAGTTAGACTAAGTTTAAGAGAAGACTTCTTGACAATTTTACAGCTGTTTGCCACTCCAACAGTGACGTCAGCACACTCTAAGTTCCCAGACTTTATTGTAAAAAAAATTAATTCAAAAAATTCTTGAAGTTACGAAAATGTTGAACAGTGAAGAAATTATACAAGCTTGGTTTAACATTTTCCAGTTTGAATGACATTTCTAGCTAAAAGTATGACAGAGTAAAAAAAATCTGAAAATAGCTGAATTTTGAATGATCTGTCCCATTGTATCCTATGGGGGAAAAATATTGATATAAAATTTAATAACTCAAAGTATTAAAGATATCAAGAGGTTGAATACAAGCAACATAATTCAAAACAAGCTGAATTTGGTATAGTTTGAATGAAGTTTATAGGTGAGAGTATGTAGGAGTAGTTGGTCAGCAAAAACAAGGATAAGAAAGAAAGAAAGAAAGAGTGGGAAGAACATGTTTAAGCTGTGATGGAGCATGCCCTCTGTTGAATGGCCTCCTACTGTTTGTGAAATGGGGACTTGACCAGTGATTCTCTTTGCAGGATCTGACAAATAGAAAATCTTTCTACTGCAACACTGGTGCTCTTAGCCTTTTCTCTGGTATGATAGAACAACTATCCGGGCTTTAGAATGGACAAAAATATGTTCAAGATCTCTAGAAACTGAATTTGAATAATTTCTTTTTGAATTTTTATTGCTCAACTTGAATAATTACATCAAAACGTTAGAATAGCATAATTTGAAATTAAATTCATTTATTTGGGACTGAATTCCAATAAACTTAAAACTATATGTAATACTGTGAAACTCAATTCAGTTGCTCTGAAAGTATATTTGATCCTAACTGAAAATTGAACTCTCTACATCCTTCCACATCCAGTTCTTGCAATTCAATTTCAGTTTACCGAGACACATCCAGGTCATTATGCAATCTGCCACGGAGTGCAGATTCATAGAACAAACTGTAATGACTGTAGACCGATCTTAAAGTTTGTAAACAATGCTGCGTGTGCTGACTATATGGTGGCAGAAAGCCGTGAAAATGTCAGTTAAAGTGTATGGTGTTTTGTTAGTTGCGACAGCTGTGAGCCTCTGGCAGTCCTACCTGACAATAAATTACAAAGCTACTGAGTAAATTAATTAATCGCAGTCATATTATTTCTGCGCTTTGTCACCTAAAAAATTACGTGTGAAGACCAAACTTATGTTTAACGATAGGACTAAGTAAATAGATTCACTATCCTGTCCGTCTTTCCAATGGATGTTTGACTTCAATGGCTACATGTATGCTTCCCTATTGACACACCAAGCGTATAATTTATATAAGATGAAGACTTATCGATCCTTGAACACATACAATCCTGTCATTTGTTTTCAGGTTTAAGAAGTCATGTAGCCTACTACAACTGGCATTTATAATCCTTTGGAAGTACTTCTAAGTTAGCTTCAATGGCACAAGACAGTGCTTTTCAAAACCTGGGTCACCTCAATAAAGAAAACACTACATATTGGCAGCAAATGGTTGCTGCATGGCCATGTAAATTTTGCATAAACTCATTGTTGTCACAGATTAAAATTTTTTTCAGACTAGTGCAATAGCTAGCCAGTAAGGCAGCTAGCTTGCCATTGCCTAACTAATAAGACAAGGCTATGGCATACACTGAGCTGAATCCACTTACACAAAGCTTCAGTGAAAAGTTGGTAGCAAGAATCATTTCCTTTTACTGTAGCTAAGTATATCCTTACTATTTAAAGACAATGTTAATGCTGCAGTAAGGCAGCTGCACTAGCCGATGCTTAGCCTTTACGTTGAGCTGAGCATGACAATGGGCTGAATAGAGAAAGCAAGCACCTCAGTAATCTCAAAATTAGTTTTATTCAGACATTCAACAGCACAATGTTGTATGTTCATGTCGATAACACCATGATTCTGCCTATACTCACATGGTCTCTTTCCAGACTTTCTTATTTGTTCCAACCTTTAATTGCAGCTTATCCTCTTAATGAAACAACTATATAGGTTGATTCTTCCCTACCATCTGATGTGACCCATGCGATTGTTTCTGATACCACCCATTGGCAGCTGGGTTGGTAACATTACTGGACATATAGAGGTGCCTGACAAATGGGGGCAACGGAAAGGGCTGGGGCGAACATGTAAGGAAACAATGTTACGTGACAAATAGGGGCACCTGACATATTGTAGCGAGGATTTTACCTGACAAATCAGAGATCCTGGAGAATAAGGGCAAGGACATTGCCTGACAAATAAGGGCGTCAGACAAATTGGGGTGAAGACATTGCCTGACAAATAGGGGGACCTGACAAACGGGGGTGAGGACATCAAAAAAGAAAAGAAAAAAACCAAGGCACTCTGTATTAAATGCGTGAATTCTTTATGTCACGATATATAGGGGTGCCTGACTTATTGGGGAAAGAACATTACTTGATAAATCGGGGGGCATGACAAATAGGGATGAGGACTTTACCTAACAAATAGGGGCACAAAGTTAACACCAAGGACAGAACTGAACAATCCTGCAAATAGTCCGGGGGCTGAGGGGGATCCTGTGTGCAATCAGATGTCCACTCATTTTGACTCTTGAACCTGATAGTACACCCCTTGGTAAGTAAAAATAACTTGGGCAGAAGGTCTGGATCACGGGCAGGAGGGGTCAAATTCAAGATGCGTCCAAGATGGCCGCCATGTCATAAAATCATTCATAGCTCCTCAAGGAAAGGGGCTAGAGAAATAATTTTGGTGTCTATACCTAGGGTTTGGGGGGTGAAGGAATGCAATGAAGTCATGTTTTTGGTCATCGCCATATTTGGTATTGGTGAAATCCAATATGGCGGTGTAAAGGGGGCCGCGAGCTGTAACTTGCTTAGTACTTGGTCAAGAGTTACAAATTTGGTGTCCTTACCTAGGTTTTCAGGGTCAAGGAATCAATTGAGGCCATTTTCAGAAATGATAGTTCATTACGGAATGGTGAAATCAAATATGGCTATCACTATCACTGTCTTGGCATGGGCTAAGATCATGGCCGTTGGAGTTACCATCACCGGAAAGCAGATTCAAACCAATTTGGATCTCCCTTTCAAACTGGGGCCTACTTTGGAGTAAATTACTTTGAAACGAGCCCCTTAGGCCTAAAACAGTGGTGACATCTGTAAAATAGCAAGGTAATTACTATTGCATCATCAGTCGTGTTACACAAGAACCTTGTTGAAATGTACATGAACATTCTGATATTGATGCCATTTCTTCATCAGATTTCTGATTAAAATGATATGATGAATGTCCCTTGAGAATGCCCTCAACTGTTTACAGCTAAACACAAGATCTTAATCCCAGAAGCCAAATCTGCCTATTTGGGGGTTACCTTATTTAAGGCTTTATAATTCAAGATTGCAGCTTCACAGACAGGAAAGCAATGGCTGAACTGAGTCTAGACACTTGAAGCATTTAGACTCCCATCATATTTCAGTTTATTTTCATGATTTTGGTAGAGAAAAGGGGCTGCAAACACAAATAATCTTCATGAAAATTCAACATTGAAATTGCAAAAAAAAAAAAATTAATAATGAGAATTGAAAAACTGCTGGGGCTTAAAACTATACATTTCTGGGATCATAAACTCCTTGATCACAAGTATAATTCATCTTGAGCATTACATTCTAGATTACCTTCTTGCTATGAGCCAAATAAGACAGTTATCCAGGTGGCTCCCCAAAGTCTGAGATCGCTCAAAATGGTGTACTGTCAAATCATTAAATAATCATGTATTTAACAAAAATAAACTTTTAAGGCATGAAATTTAATATGAACTAATAATTTTCTGGTTGAGTTTAGCATGAATTTATCAATATCAGTGCAGTTGAACATCAGTGGTCACCAGTACCCTCTCCAAACACAAAATATGCCTTTCTCCATAATAAAGTTTAGAGTTTTGTCCATTTTTCTTCAAAGTCCCCCAAGCCAGCACACATACTCATAAAATAAACTGCTGATTAAACGGTCAGAACATTCACCCTGCAATGAAAGCTAGCAGTTGCCACTTCCGAGCTCACAACCTTATTTCAACACTTTCTACACCTTATAAGGAACAAGTAAATCTCACCAACTCAGTAATAACTGATTTCTGAAATATACCTTATTTTAACAGAATAGACATTCCACTTTCAGGGAAAATCAAACAATATATGCCTCCCTAGATTCAACAGAATGGTGCAATGAACGTACCAGGGGGTCCACTGAAATGCATGACTAGTTAACATTTTAAACTGGAAAAAACCTCGGCATTCGATTTTGTTGAATACGGTATACGTTCCAAAACAAAAAGCAAAAATAGCAGCCTAACCTAATCTTCATTGAATCCTTCCTCCAGAGACCAATGTATCCAGTAGAAGGAAACCTCCGGTCCTGGTTCATTCAAAAATAATTCCCATTGACTATGTCCTAAATCCTGTAAATGTAACTGAACACTTCAATCCGGTTTCGGGAGTTTTTTTTTTTCTATAAATCGCGTCAATTTCAGCCGCGTAATGTGCGCAATGTTGAGAGGATACCACCGAGCTTGCTGATATGCAAAGGCTTGTAATACTTTTCTGACTGTCCAATAAATGTGTTTCAGTTTCTGTGGAAAGTTTAAACGCTCGGGAATTGGATAAGAAACGAGCCAATCAATTTACTGCACTTTAAAAAGTGGACTACATGTAGTGCAAATAGTACTACCCCAGGTTTTTCTTGGGGTATTTTTCAATATGTCTTGCTTATTTTTGAGATGCGGCTGTTGTTATCTTGTCACAAACAACATACCGGTAGCTGATAATGCTTACTTGCAACCATCCTGTCATCTGTTGCCAAAATACAATGATTATGTATTGTTACTGACCAACAGTGGATGTCAAACATGCAGCCATATTGGATTTCACCATTAGGTAATAAACTTTCATTTCGGAAAATTGTCTCAATTGATTCCTTGACCCTGAAAACTGAGGAAGGGACACCAAATTTGTAACTCTAGACCAAGTACTAAGCAAGTTACAGCTCGCGGCCCTCTTTACGCCGCCATAAAGGATTTCACCATTACCAAATATGGTGATGACCAAAAACATGGCTTTACTGGATTTCTTGACCCCCAAAACATAGGTAAAGACACCAAAATTATTTCTCTAGCCCCTTTCCTTGAGGAGTTATGGATGATTTTATGATATGGCGGCCATCTTGGACGCATCTTGAATTTGACCCCTCCTGCCCGTGATCCAGACCTTCCACCTAAGTTTTTTTTTTTTTTTTACTAACTTAGGGGTGTACTATCAGGTTCAAGAGTCAAAATGAGGGGGCATCTGATTGCACACAGGACCCCCCTCAGCCCCAGGACTAAAAGGGAAAACATATACCAGGAAATTAAATACACCTGACAATAATTAATAATGGCACAGGTGGGAGCTGGAGCAGAAGAGGAAGGTCGAAGCACAAGACAATAGTAAAATAATGTGAACTAATGAAGGGACACTGACAAGGACAGCTGAATTGCGGGGGAAAGCAATTAAGAAAGATTCAGGACTTAACAGGTCCATAGTTGCTACAGGATGTGAAAAAGAGAATTGTGAATCTTAGCTTAGTTGCCCTCCCTTCACAACTCGGATACCCGGATGTGTCTTAGTAAATTGAGACTGATAGGGCAGATCCACTAAGCCTTAAGGTCAGGCACATAAGTTAACGTAAAGCCTTACGGAAACTTACTGCTGAGATTTTGTGTTCTTGCAGAAGCTTACTGCAAACCAATTGATCAGCTTTTATGGAATGTTGCATAAGTCTGCATAAGATAAGTCTTGCATTAACTTGCGGATGGAACTAGGTGTGCAAAAAGTTTTCTACCATGTTGGAAAAAAGTCAACCACGCAACATTTACTTTATGTTAGAATATGGAGCATCCAGTAATCTGCGGCCAACAAGTCAGAATATCTACGAGACACGTATCAATATATAAAAAAAAAAAACAGATTCACTTCAAATTGGATAATTCAATGCTATAGACAAGTTCTTTAGCAGTTTGGAAAAAAATGTCCCCCTTAGTGGATTGTGTAGATTACCTTATCTTCACGTGACCACAGATCCACTGCCATGTCAGTTTGCAGAGCTTTACTGTTACTTCTGGAGCACTATGGATTCGACTACAATACATTTAGGATAGATCCACTTTGCAGTAAGGTTACACACATAAGGTATTGTAATGCTTTACGTAAACTTACTGTAGAAACTTTGTGTTCTTGCGGAAGCAGACTGCAAACCAATTGATAGCGTCAACGGAATGCTGCATAAATCCGCGTATGCAGCATCAAATTGAGAGTCTTGTCTAACTCAGCGGATGAAAACGGGTACCCAGAAAGTTTTCCAGCATGTTATATGTCAACATTTAACATGTCAACATTTTTAAAAAAACAGACTCACCTCCAGCTAAATAATTGACCAGGGCCCGTATTCAGAAAGAATCTTAGCGCTAAAAGTAGGTCCTAACTGCTGGATTTAGGAGAAACGCCTAAAAAAAATGGGCGTGTCAGTCGTAAATTTAGGACTCCTAATTATTTTTACTAAGTGTTATTCACAAAGCATTTTAGGCCTAAAAGTAGCTCCTAAGTCTGGGAGAGCTTAAAAGTAGTCAAGAGGACTCCTAACTCGCTAAAACCTATTCACAAAGAATCGGAAAATGGCTGCTGCTGTTGAAAGACGGAATGACTTGGAAATTCTGAATGATGCGCAGTTGTTGAAAAGATATCGGATCGACCGTGAAGGGATTTTATTTGTTGTTGACTAAGTGAGGCGGAGAATTACGTCTCCCACCAAGAGAAACAACCCAATAAGCCCCGAAATAAAATGTTTGACAACACTTCGTTACTTTGCCACCGGAAAAATGCAACTTTGCAACGCGGACAATTTAGGGATTTCACAATCATCTGTCAGTCGGTCAATTCAACAAACAATCAATGCGCTCTGTGAACCTCATATCATCCGACAGTTTATTCGGATTCCAATGGACATTCGCCAACAACACAGAATCAAACTTGAATTCATGCACATCTCAGGTATGCCCGGTATTATCGGTGCTATTGACGGGACCCATATTCGAATTATTTCTCCGACCGAAGATGAAGAGGTATTTGTAAACAGAAAAAAAGTTCATTCCATCAACACCCAGATAGTATTTGATGGCGAATAGAATATTTTGGACATTGTTGCGAAATGGCCAGGATCCACGCACGACTTTCGCATTTTAATGGAAAGCAGCTTATGCCAATTATCTGACAGGCATTATGTGCCTGCGGGATGTCACTTGCTAGGGGACAGTGGCTTTGGTATCTCCTGGTATCTCTTTGGTATCTGTATCTCCTCCTGCTATGCATGAATTATTTTATTAGGCTATTGAGCAAGGGTCACGTTTAATAGATCATCATAATAATACCAGCCTATGTCGTATTTTGTATGCATATTTAAATTGTAGGCTATACATTACAAATCAAGCTTAGTATGCCTTCCTGTTTGAACGATAACCCGTTTATAAGCTGCAATCTCGGACCTCCCCTGCGATTGCAGCCCATACCACCGCTTTTCGCAGTCATCTGCCATCCGAGACTCCGAAGGGAATGCAGCATTGATCTGTAGGCTGATATTATCCCACGCATCCCGCTTGGATTTGCTGTTCACCCCGAGCCAAATTTCCCTTTGATTACATGCTTTCGCTCCAGCACCAACTGGGCCAGCAGCAGTGACTGGTCGTGGATCCAGTTGGGCTTTCGCGTCCTTTTTGAACTTTCATCCATGACAGTTTAGGGCAAACAAACTTGAACAGCCCGACATTTAAATGATCGCAACATATTCTCATTGGGTAATAAGTTGCTAATTATTGGGGCAAATGATGTGTTTTATTATTGACTCGTTTTATGCTATTGGCATTTTTACAACTATCTCTTTTCTATGTATGTTTATTTGCCTAGAGCGTGATATGTGGGGACTGCGCATAGTGCATTTTCAGGAGTGCTCAACATGTTATTATTTTATGGGACAAACCAGCCACTTGGACTATTTCCTAATTTTTTCGTCCATGGGTTTTATGTGGGATATTTTTTTCAATGGGCCGCCCTGTCACCAAACAACCAATCACCGTGCTCATTGTCCCAAGACTCGTGCATGAGAATTGACGTCATCCATAGCAATGGAGATTTACTCCCACCTGTCACAGAGCTACTCCTAGTCTAGGAGTTACCAGTTTTCTTAACTAAAAGTTGCTCTCAGCGGCTTTGTGAATAACTTTTAAGATTTTACTCCTACATAAAATGTTTTAGTGCGACTTAGGTGTACTCCTAGCAGTAAGATAAGATGCTTTGTGAATACGGGCCCAGTTCTCTAGCATGATGGAAAAAAGTCCTGCATAGTGGAGTGTGTAGGTTCCCGTATATTCATGTGACCACAGATCCACTGCCTTGTAAGTTTACGGTTCTTCACTGTCACTTGTGGAGCGCTATTCAACAACCATACGTTGTAATGGCCGGTAGAATACGGAGGCCAAGTGCAACGACCAGAGAGAAAGTGAGCAGCACGGACACGGTACAAACACTGAGAAAAATACAGACCAAAAGAAAAGTACTCGCGCTACCAAAGGACGTATTATAGTCGGAAACACAGAAGCAAAGCGAGATAGAAAAAAGGAAGAAGAAACTCCAATAATCAGAAGATAGAAAGTCATACAAAACCTGACTACAGATATCTTCGGCTATATTTCGAAGCTAAAAACAGACACTCTAGCGAAGGGGGCGTGCCGAACTTCCTGCTTATATAGAGTCCGGGAAGGCGCTGCCCCAACTCAATCAGCCAGCTGGGTAAAAAATCCGATAGCCAAGGAATTTGATATCATCCCGGGACGAGAGCTGCAAAGAAAAGTCCAAACCACACGCACAGCTCACAAACCATGACATACGTAGGTTTAAGTAAATTTACGCGAGGCAAACCCCTCTTACAGAAGATTGCTACACAATGGATATGCCCTTTTAGTTCAAATATGAAGTGCATACTAAAAGAAATAACTGAAAAATCTGCATGTTTCTGTATTAAACTGCTGGTTGTCCAGCCTTTTTTATCTGCATTAACAGTGAATTGTGAAGCTCCCAAAGTGGTAACAAAATGCCATCTGACATTCCAAAAGCTCTCTGTCCTATCAGAAGTCAGGGACATCATCGGGGAGAAAGCTATTATTATTTTATTGTTTTGTTTGAGCAAGTTTTAAAAACCAGAGATAACAATGAATGAAGAGAGAGAGAAATTATTAATGTAAAGAAGCTGTTGAAAGAGGAGGAAAGTGAATTACTTTGGAAAATAGAATATTGAGTACCAAGAGTATATAAGTATCAGATTTGTGGTTTGATTTTTTTTATTTCAGAACTAGGAGTTAGATTTTTTTTTTATTGGAAAATATTAGTACGACTGTGACTTGGACATTTGGTTGAGAAATGTCATAAAAACAGCTCTTGTTTTTAGGGGGTACCAACAAAAAATAGGTGAAGTGCTCATACTGAACAAAAATCAAAAAAATAATCTGTGATTCAATTTCAGTTGGACACTATGACCTGTTCGACATGAATGACAGTGTTTATGGTAAGGCGGTAGCAGGCATGGGGAACGGGTGCGACATGACTACTGCACTTTCAAAAAAAATGTCATTCTGCTCCCCACAGTTTACAAGCTAAATATCGGGCAAGTATCTCAGAAATTTGTAAATTTTACTTTGTCTAGGTGCACCAGATCAGGTGTGAATGATTAAGCATTCTTTGAGCAGATCTTGGAGAAACTTGCCTTATTTAAACCTCAGAGCGCAAGTTTGGCTTGCTTTGTCGTTGAAGTGTGTGATGTCACCTTGGCTAGATAAAAAGAACTCTCTGATGCCTTCAGATAGAAGGTTATGGATCTTGAGGAGTCTGGGAGGGGATTTACAAAGATCTCCATACTGGCTGCTTGTCCAGACCAAGCCACCCCTGCAAGTTCAGCAGGAGAGCAGACCACAAAATGCTGAGTAAAATCTTGAAGAACCTCAAAATTTTATCAAAGGACTGACAGGAAGGTCATGCTACTGTTGATGTCAAAGTACATGAGTCTGCTATTATAAAGAAGTCTCCGTGGGAGATGTGTCATGAAAAAACCTTTGCTGCAAGAAAATAACATCAGGGCAATTGTAAACTTTGCTAATGAACACCAAGTCAAAGACTTGGACGTCGAGAGTAGCATGCTCTGGACACACCAGTCAATGAGTTATCGGGCACCAGAAGACATGTCTGACTGCAGAAACTGACAGGAAGAACTTGATTAAAAAAAAAAAAAAAACTGTTAAGCATCATGGTGGAAATGTTATGCTTTACCACTACCTTGCTGCATCATGACCTGGGCAACTTAACCATCATAGAATTTATTATAAATTCTTGATTTTAATGCAGAGTGATTGAGGACAATATAAACTACAAATTAAACTGGATCTTGCTACATGACAATGACCCTTCTTGGGTTTATGAGAGTATCATATTGATTAATTTGTGTAACATCTGTGTGAGTGCTAACTACAAATGTGTGAGAAGATTGTTTATGAGAGGAGTATTAGGTTTTGCACTACATTATATAAATTTTTCTGGGATACATACTGTAAGTACTTGCACCAAAACAAGAGTTAATTTTCAATATAGATAAATAAATTTTGGCCTCCTGCACACTTAGATCATGTAAAAAGCATTGTGTTGCAGTGAATGGCCCAACACTGAAAAACAGTACATGGCGGCTATCTGTGAATCTGTGATTTGTTCCCGACTTGTTAAGTAGACTGGGCAGCTCGTGGCATTATTTGTTAGGTCAGACAGGGAATGTGGAGGCTGTCCAAACACAGATGATTGACACAGACCTTTCGAGAGTTACATAAGCTGCAGCTGAGAGGTGACAGGGGCTAATTTATTTCTGTCATTCTCCCAGAAAACAGTGAGATTTGAAATGCTAGCATAGAGGAGTCTCCACAAAATATTCAAGCCTTAATTGCACTGACCCATTGTTTATTTACATGCTTCCATTTATTTGTTGACATCTACAAAAGATAGCTGAAACAGACTGTAGTTATGAGGAGTCTGAAAACAGAAGAAAATCAGAAGAAGAAAAAATGATTTAGGACATAAAATTAAGAACATTAGATGGATAATTATCATCGAGATTCAACAATTACTTAAATATAAAGCTCTGAAAGTAACATACAAGGATATTCTTTCCATGTTTCAAATTATATATAGATTTAAGTGTGCTTACCATGACTAATGTAGCCTGCTGTGTTATGCTACCCCTGTCCCACACAGAAAGCAAGCTTCGTATACGTTGCTTATTTTACAGTTATACTTGTCAAGCTGAAGTTGGATCTTACTGAGGCTGCTGGCAGCTGAACATTCCATGCATCAGTTCAATAATCTCTCCTCTGTCTTTCTGAAAGAATATTACTGCACAGAGATGTATAAGTGCATTCACGCGTGAAAGTGCAAAACAAGCACTTACATGCACATGCACACAAACCCACAAATTTCCACATATAAAACAGTTTATTGCCATCAAAATGGTCAATATAGAGATGTAAGATAATGGAGTTCCCGACCCAATGCTTGTATACCTCCCATTGATAACATCATTGCAAACACATGCCTTTCAGTAGGAGTAATTCAAGAATAAAAATTTCCCATTAAATATGCATCTTGTGACTAACTGTACCCGTATATAGCGGCCCGCCCGTCCGTCCGTCCGTCCTTCCGTCCGGGGTCATATCTCAAAAACCGTTGGAAATATTTCAACCAAACTTTGTACAATCGTGAACCATGTCACAAACTACGCATCCAGTCATTTTCAGCTTTCTGGGATGTCAATTTTCTGACGTTTCCATGGAAACGCCACATTTTGTACTTTATTCTATAGTGGACAATGGGGACAAGTTTTCTCGGAAACTACTACACCTAGATGAATGAAATTTTGTTTGTAGGTACTCCTGACGATACTCTTGAACGAGTTCGAAAACTTAGTTCGAAACTTTATTTTTTACGGAGTTATTGCCCTTGAATCTTTGATTCGACTTAGTGCAAAAATCCGCCGGGATGCATCAATGGGGACAAATTTTCTCGGAAACTATTACACCTAGATGAATGAAATTTTGTTTGTAGGTACTCCTGACGATACTCTTGAACAAGTTCGAAACCCAGTTCCGAAACTTTATTTTTTACGGAGTTATTGCCCTTGAATCTTTGATTCGACTTAGTGCAAAAATCCGCGGGATGCATCAATGGGGACAAATTTTCTCGGAAACTATTACACCTAGATAAATGAAATTTTGTTTGTAGGTACTCCTGACGATACTCTTGAACGAGTTCGAAACCCAGTTCCGAAACTTTATTTTTTACGGAGTTATTGCCCTTGAATCTTTGATTCGACTTAGTGCAAAAAATCCGCCGGGATGCATCAATGGGGACAAATTTTCTCGGAAACTATTACACCTAGATGAATGAAATTTTGTTTGTAGGTACTCCTGACGATACTCTTGAACGAGTTCGAAACCCAGTTCTAAACTTTATTTTTACGGAGTTATTGCCCTTGAATCTTTCATTCGACTTAGTGCAAAAATTGGCTGGGACGCGTCAATGGGGAACAAGTTTACTCGGAAATTACTACACCTAGATGAATGACATTTTGCTTGTGGGTACTCCTGATGATACTCTCGAACGAGTTTCGAAGCCGAGTTACGAAACTGTATTTTTTACGGAGTTATTGCCCTTGAATCTTAATTCAACTTAGTACGAAAATCGGCAGGGAGGCATCAATGGAGACAAGTTTGTACACTAAATGGACCTTTTTGGTACTTGATTTGAATATGACTGCATATTACATTTCCATAGAAGCGTTATTTGCTATTGACATTCATTGAGCGACAAATGGGGAGCGGGGGTACGTGAGCTTTGCTCGCTTTTTTCTTGTTGACTCAGTGAAGAAAACTTGCTTCTGCACAGATTTATATTTCATACCCTTTTCCATATTGGAATATTTAATGTCTCAGTCGGGCTTACCATTACTTTAAAATCACACTGTGTTAGCTCTTCAGCATCACAATTGTCATACAGGTGTTGCATATAGGTCAGGAAATCGCTGTCATCTCAAACATGCTCCATGAACTGTCCAAGAAAGGAAAGTATTTCTGAAAAAAAAAAAGATGTCAAGTATTTGTGCCAAGGGAGTCATTTGTACCCAACTAATAGTGCCTAGTCAGTGAATCTACCCTTCTATCTACTCATTTATTGATTCCTCTCCAGCAGCATATGTTTAGACGTACACATCATTGTATAGTGGTCTATTTTAGACTCATTTTTTCTCCATATGAGCCGAGAATTCCTTGGCAGGATCAGGGAACAATTAAGAGATTACCTCTTTCCCAGGCGCAAACATTAAGCCAACATAATTCAATCCTGCATTTGTCAGCCGTGACTTCTGTTGTCACTCAATAATTCAAGTCACCACAACCAACACTTCAGAAGTGCAGTGTCTAATGACAAAATTTCATGATTTGATGGGTGTGTTAAAAGTTTTTCGTTTTTTCTTCAATATTTTATTCTTAATGTTCTCCAGAGAACGGCGTCAAACTCTCACCCTTGCTCTCTCTCCTCTCCTTCAGTCGTTTGTATGCCTCTGCATCAAAATCTCTCTCTCTCTCTCTCTCTCCTTCGCTCTCTCTCTCACTCATCCTCCTGTTGAAGGCTTCATTACCACATGACTCATTATGGTGGAGATTGGTGTGGTGCACCAAATTAAAAGTCACTTATCGGCCATGGTGATAATTTGTCGGCGGAGGACATTATCCACTCCATTAATCTGGAGTTCACTGCATGGCGCTCTTGACAAAGCTGTGATTTAGGCCTTGTTCACTCCATTCAGCTGATCCAGCTTTTACAATGCAGGAAAAAAGGTCCACTGGCAGTGCTATCAGCCCTCTCCTTTGTGCCATGTCTTATACAATTTCCATAAATCAGTGAAATGGCACTTGCAGAGCTTCTGCAGAGAAATACGCTTACCTGTACAATTCTTCTACTGGTTCCCATTTTACTTAAAGCAAATGACAACCAATGACCCTGAGTTTACGTTGATGCACCAACCAGTTGGGGAACCAACAATCATTGTTTTGGTGCCCAAAGTAGTCCTGGCAAAAGTCATGCTAATAGACAGCACTGAAGTAATAACACTAGCAAAAACAAAAACCGCCAGGACAAACCTTAAAGGATAAGTAAACAAAAGTACATAATCTCTACTATCCAAAACAATGAACCATCATTTTAAAAAAAAGAAATTTTACACCGTGTAATCTGCATGTAAATGTTGGGTATAAGACTGCTCGAGCAAGCCGCCATGTTCGTTCGGCTAGAAGAGGATGCCTACGTCACTCGAGCTGGTAGCTCCCATCAGTCAGGTTTGGATCGCCTGACTGCCACGCAAACTGTTTCCATGTACTTTGCCTGATTGAGAATCAATCAATTTTAACTCTTTTGCCGAACAATTAAGACCTAGCCTAGGCTAAATGTAGCCTGTAATGATTAAGAGATAATAGTGACAAAAAGATTAATTTATGTTTACGTTTGGATTTGAGACTGCAAGGATGGAAATCTTAATAATTAATTAGAAAAAATCTCAACTCTCTTGGTAATTCCGTGTATCATTTTGACCTTTTGTTTATCGGATTATGAAAGTAGACTGAAAATAAACTCCCTATATATATATTTTTTGGAATGGCATTAAAAAGTACGTATTTAAGGGGGAAAACATTATTGTAAACATATTGGCCACGCATTGAACATGGCATAAGAAAGGTTTTAATATTTGTTAATGGCATTGCGTTAGCTTCCTGTGCGCAAATATGAACAAATTTTCGGTCTCGTGGGCATTTTAAGTTCGATGCATTGAGCAATAATGTCATGGATGAAATTGGCACGCCATTCTGCACTTTAGTCTTGTAAATTAGTTAATCAATCCTCTGATTGCTGATCATAATAGGGAGTAATAAGTAATAGGGAGTTATCGTTTGTTTAACGGTGAGGATTCTGCCTCACCTAACTGACCTCCGACGGTACGTCACGGCTCTTAATCTTCGATTCAACTTCCAATACTTATGCTTTGACTCCATACACTGGAAAGACATGATCAGCCCTGGTGATGTCATGCACTGGTCTGGGCAGAATATTTCCCGTTGTTTGATTGGTCGATTATTTTCTATGGTGGCAATGGCAGATTCTGAAATTTCTAGGATTATGCGATGTTTGAAAGCAGACTATACCATGTGAAAACAATAAAAAAATTATGACTTATCATTTTGGATAGCAGATATTATGTATTTTATTTGGCAATGTAGGTTTACCATATGTTTACTTATCCTTTAACAAAGGTAACCATTTTCTGCCAACAGTTGATGGCAGTGTTGTGAAAAAGTTAATGGCCCCCTCCTGATTTCTTATATTTTTGCAAATTTGTCATATTAAAATGTTTCAGATCATCCAGCTAAATTTCATGTCAGGCAATGTGAGAGGAATTTACCTGAATGATATGAAGCATTGAAATGTGACAAGCAAAAATAAATAAAAATCAGGAAGGCTAACACTTTCAGCACTATAACAAAGATTCAGTTGATTTAAGCAACAGAAAAAGGAAATGTATTATTAAAACAATAAAGGCTTTTGTGCAAGAAATATGTCAAAATAAAAAGCATTAAATATGTTTGTTTTAGAATAGAGCTTATTTTATGGAGGGTGCTGACATGAAAGTATCGAGAAGGCTGTTCCAAAGTAGCCACTGTGATGGATCTCTTCCTATGTGTTTTAACTGAGAGATCCACATGACCACTCTCATAAGTGCAAAAAAAAAAAAAAAAAAAGGCTTTGTGCAAGCGAATTTGCGGATGACCCAAGCCAGTTCTGCGTGCAGTGTGGCAGGCAGGATTGGTGAATATGGGCGCTGAATCAAAGTGCTACTAAAGCAGTACAGCTGTGCGTGTTATCTGCTGCTAATGTACCCCTGCCTTTACCCTGGTCCCAGAGAGCTGCGGTGGCTTCTTACGGCTTTATCATAAAAGTATCATCGGCCCAACTTTTAAGCATTACTAGCTGCAGGGACGTATAGTGCACAATCGTTAATTCATTTTGCTCACATTAGCTACATTAAATGGTTTATTGAACATGCACTATAAAATCGGAATTGAAAACAAGATTTTATATGTTGCTTCCCCTCAATGCAGGTAATGCTGCTGTTATAGCTAGTTCAAGGGTACAGCAGCACTTTCCAACTTCAGTTTGAACTAACAGTTCCTAAAAAAATAAATTCAATAAATACATACATGCGTGCATACATACATTTTAAGCAATGTAGTCCCTTCTAGGTTTGCTCATGCACTGTTTGTGTCAGGTGGGACTCACATGTATGCAGTCTGTTGTGGTATCTAGTATAAATTCACTACCGGTCAAAAGTTTTAGGACACCCCAATTTTTCCAGTTTTTAAAATTATGCAGTTAAATGTCTCATTGTACTCTGGAATGAAAGCATAGACATGATAGAACAAATTAACAATCAAAATTAAAAAAGAAATCATGGAATCAATTTATGAACCAAAATGTATTTTAAACTTTTGACTCAAAGTACCCACCTTTGGCAGATATAACAGCTGAACACACTGGTGGCATTCTTTCTACAACTGAAATCAAATATTCTTCAGAAAGTTCTTCCCAACTGTGTTGCAGAAGTTCCCATAAATGTGTGGCACTTGTAGGTTGCTTTGCTTTCACTCTTCTGTCCAGTTCATCTCAAACCATCTCAATGGGGTTTAAGTCTGGAGACTGTGCTGGCTACTCCATGTTTTCAAGCTTACCATCTTGTTCTTTTTTCCTAAAATAGTTCTGGCAGAGCTTGGACATATCTTTTGGGTCATTATCTCGCTGTAGGATGAACCCCTGACCAACTAGGCGCATACCAGAGGGCACTGCATGGCGCTGCAGAATGCTGTGGTAGCCATTTTGGTTCAGGGTGCCTTTCACTCTGTAAGTCACTGACCCTGGATCCAGCAAAACAGCCCCAGACCATCACGCTTTCTCCTCCTTGTTTGACCGTTGATGTCACACACTGAGGAACCATTCTTTCACCTACTCGACGGCGTACAAAAAACCTGGGTAACCTTACCTTTTGTTTAAAACTTCTGACAGTTCACCACTTACCCTTTTACCATTTCAAGCTATTCATTGGACTGGAACTGCATAATTTTCAATAAAAAACTGGAAAAATTGGGGTGTCCTAAAACCTTTGACCGGTAGTGTAAGGTCTGCCATACTGAATTGTTTCACATTCATGCTTAGACATTTAGACAGTCTTATTCAGATTGACTTTGAAGTTTGCATTTTGGATAAATATCCAAATGTCAGTCTGACAAATGTCAACTTGTTGAAATCTCCAGGCGATCACAGAACTTTGAAATTCAAATAGTTTTAATAATGTCACTGTATTCAAAGGAATTACCATTGGATATCAATATATTCAATTTAAATATGATTTATTATTCATTAGAAAACAGATGGCTCTGGTTGTACATGCTAAAAACTGTTTTATGCTTGTAACAAGTGTCTGTCAAAAGTGTCTGATGACCAAAATGAAGTCAGGGAGACAGACCAAAGTGCCATCTGACAGTGTCTTGGACAATTTGCATATTTGTAATATTGCATATGCTGCCGTTGGTTGTCATATGCTGAATTTTGAACAGTAGTACTGAGTTTACAAAAGTGAAATAATATTTTCACTCCAGAAAATGGTTATGTTGACGAAAGGTTGCCGCCTGAAAACAGCCACCTTAATCTCCATTACCAATGTGCTCATTCACTGGTCCCCCTCCCCAAACATTGTTGCGGTTTTTGGAAGCCCTTATCACTGTGGATCTCCTCTGCTATGGCTGTGTGCTGCTTCTTTCATATCCGCCTGTCAGAGACACACCATTTGTTTGTTTCCTGGGCAGGTTGGGACCGTGGCAACGCGGCTATCCACCGCCCCCGCCACGTCTGTGCTCCAGCAGCCTCTTGCTAGTATACTCTGTCCTGATGTACTTGTCAAACCTTGATGATGTGTCTCTGCAGCCACATGTGAAGGCCTCTATCCAGGAGTCAGGATCTACATGGGTGACATTTCAGGCTAATGAAACAATAGGAGCCCTTTGTTGGCCTTTTCGTCATGCATTCACATTTTTAGCGCTGGCGCTGAATCACAATGAAGCTGTGAGCAAAATAAACTTTGGTGAAACAACATAACAGAGTTCCACTTTCTAAAAGGAGTTTGCATGTATCTCCGTGCTGCACTGTGCTCTTCATTCTCTTCCCTTACGCTCAAACATTTAGCTGTATCTCGTAACAAAACACGTTAACCAGCACTCAGTAATCTTAATTAGCAGTGGTGCGTTGGTTTACATAGGTCAAGCGAGTGACTCTTACACTGTTTTTTACAAAAGAATATAGCCATTAAAACGTGACTGAGGTTAGTTTAAAAGAATTTCACCTAAAGTTCAAGCAGAATTGGCTTGTGTGTGCAAAATGTACTCAGGAACTTCACCTGTAAACTGCACTGTCTCCATGCCCTTGCATGTGAATGTGTGCGTTTATGCGTGTGTGTGCACGCATACACAAAGCATTATATTTAACCTTAATCCCATAGACTTTCCAAAAGTCCTTTCATGCTATGGACAATGGTTTTTCTATTGTTGAAGGAATATGTGATTTTCATGAATATTCATGATAGGGTGTTACCACAGACAATACCAGCAGCTGGATTGTCAGCCCCCGGGTACACCTCTTGATGTATATTCATAAATGTTAATGCAGCAGAGAAAATGTTGGGAGAGGAACGCAGGATCCTACCATGTAGTTACTATGGAAGACAAGACACTGTCGCTGTGGGCAGTCCTTGGCAAGTGGATGTAATTTTGCAATAGATTTTGCAGGTTGTGAAGGGCATGTTGTGAATCTGAGCTGAGCTGTGCCATGAAACTACTGAACATATGCTGCAGACGCAGCCATGGCTGCAGACATGAACATGGCTGTGACATGTTCTTCTGCGCTTGGCAGTAACTAGGAGAGGTGGAGATCTGGACAGTTATTAAGATGGGAGACTGCACTGCAGTAGAAGGCCCACCGAGCTCCTCTCAGCCTTGTTTCTAACAGTAAAATATTTGCATTGAGGATGAGTCATCCTGGGGCTATCTTACCACCTTTTCTGTACACATATAGAAAAACACACAGAGAGACAAAAAAGCATGGACACATACACTTGCCACATGCGTGCATTAATGCTTAATCACACACATGCACACACACGCACACACACAGACATTCACCCTTACACACATTATCTTTTAATTGCAAATGAAATATGTGTGTAAGGGAATACATACGGGTGGATGTGACAGCCGTTAAGGTCCATGGAGTTTGCCGGCAGCCATCTTGGCTCTTACTACATGGTGACTTGCCAAAGAGCCAGGATGGATGCCAGTTTCCTGAACAAACGCAAACTCTGATGATGAATGGACAAATAGGTGAGGGTATAGAAATGTTGCCAACACACACTATGTAGACAAGGATAGAAATGCAGGGATGCTGTAGGTAGCAGATATGCTGAGTATTTCTCTTGTAGAATTGGCACAAAAGCCTTTCCTCTTTTTTTGACTGGCTGATAAAGTCAGAGCAGACTATTTGCTGAAACAAATGAAAACAGTCAAGTGTATTATCTGATTAAGTTAAAGTACACTTAATGACTGATCTACTGTATGTCTGAAAGTAAAAATTGGGAGAGCTATTAGGCTCGAGATATATCTGTAGTCATGAATTCCTATTGCAATCATTTTTTCATTATTTTGTGCATTTCCTCACATTCGTACAGAACGTTACTTTTTATGGTGCTTTATATTATATATAGAGCAGTTATTCAAGAAAACATTATAAAGCAATCAATTTGGTCAATTTTAAGAACCTCATCAATGTCAAATAAAAATCAACAACTGGTAACATGAAACCTGTGATCACTAAAAGACTAGAAAAATTGCAGACTCCCCGTACTTTACAGATGGATTCCAGATGCCGAGTATCATCTTTAAAATGAAAATAAAACTTCCCTAAATCTGAAAGTGAAATGTTGTCTGAGTTTTTCACCATTTTCCTTCTCTCCACAGCGGGACATGCTGGATGTGAGCCAGATAATGAGAGACCTGGCATCCATGGTGCACGAGCAGGGCGATGCTATAGGTGAGACCAGGTGCTCATCGTTAGATACACCACCTACACGCTTTACATATGCTGACCACATCCTACACTCTCTATGCTGACTCATTCAGAAGCTTGATATCATAGAATCTGCATATGGACACTTTAAAAACAGTGTTGCATTATCCCTGACATTTGCAGCGCCTGGCACCTGATGTGCGATTCAAGTTGTCAGTCATTTCGATCTCTAAGGATTGTGTGCGCTGATATGTTTACGGAACGAATGCTGACTTTATGAGCTGCGCTTCAAAGTTTTGTTTTTTTTTTTTGGTGATGTTTGTCATCTGTTTTTTTATGATTGGGCGGATTCCAATCAAGCCTTACCCGGGCTACTAGTCACATCCCATATTACCGCAAGGGAAGAAACCATTACAGAAACCATTAGACCTTAACCATTAAATATGCTATAGGTCCCCGTTAAACAGCCCGTAGTCCACTATTAATTAGGCTATTGTCCACTGTTAAATAGGGATGTAGCTCACTATAAATCAGGTCACTATCCACGATTAAAACAGGCCATAGACTACCATGGAAGGGACCATAGCCCACCAATAATTGGGTCATATTAGGCCATTAAATAGGGCTTTGTTTCCCATTAAACGGTCCATAGCCCACCATTGAACTAGCCATACTCTGCTGTTAAATACAACTCATTTACCATGGAATATGCCATAGCTCACCATTAAATAGGTTATGCTTCTCCGTTAAATAGGATACAAGTAGCGTGCCAATAAATCTGCCATCATCTACCATTGAACAAAGTGTAGTCTGCCACTTTCATGTTATGTAGTGAGGTCACTTACCGTTGAAAACTGATGGATGAAAGTTTTTTCTAAAGAGGGTATTAGGAAACACAACAACCACATCAATGTGGATCATATGTTCTCCCCCCCCTCCAAGCTTCCCTTCCTAATCAGTATATGTTCAAGCAGGGCGTCTGACCGGCTTGGAGAGAGAGTTGGGGAGGATGGGAAGGCATATCTAAGGCCATGTTATTGGCTGATAACACTCAGAGGACACGGAGAGAAATGAGCAACTGCAGGGTTTGCTTGTCAGGGAAGCGCTCCCCAGAGGTTTTTGGCCATGCTTAGATAACCAGGGCCGTGTCCAGACGATGGTTGGTGCTAATGATGAAGGCAGAACATGGAGCTGGTCAATTCAGAGCTGCTTTATTAACTGGGAGAGTGGGAGGACACGCAGAGACGGTGAGGCTGTTCAGAGAAGGGAGCATCAAATAATGACCCAAGGTTGGGAGGGAAGAGTCGAGGCTCCAGTATTACAATGGTAATCACTGCAATCTTGGTAATCGCTTTGTATTGAGTCCATGAAACATGAGCAAGATTTCAGGCTTTTTTTGTTCCATGCACGTGATGCTTTTGGTAAACTCTTCAAATTCTGTTACTCTTCAAAGACACAAACAAAATGGTTTATAATTACTAGAAGGATTTGTAATCTCAAACATATTTTTCAGGACTGCAGACCAAAAAATAGTTGTGTCTGCGTGTATGTGACTATGCATAATTGATTAACTGGGTCACAAAGCTGAACCCATTAACCTTGGCCCTCCAATGGTCTACTGAACAACCATAAATAATTGAGTTTATGCATGGATAGTCGGCACGGGGAGATTTTTGCTTCTTTTCTGTCACAAAAAAATTGCCAACTGACACCGGCCCTCTGATGTTGCTCCATGTGCAAATGTAAAAATTCTTTACAAGTTTTAAAATATGGCCCATACTAAGACAGCAATTTCATTTTTCTTTGAGTTGTAAATGTGTAAGAACATATTTATACATTGTTTTGGCGCCTAGCATGAAAAAAAGTTAGCGTATCGTAATTTTGTAGGGTAATAAATGTCATGGACGATACAAGCTATTTGCAAGTAAAATATTTTAAAACTTTTTGGACTCAAAAAATGTGTTGTACTTTAATGAAATATGCTGCAGTATAGGTCATAGAATATGTTATTTGAAAAAGAACAGAGACTTCTGAATCTTCCAGGGGAATAAATTAATTGTCAGGGTTTGAGGGGTTCAGTAGTATGACTGTTAGGCTGTGTTTTCCACAAGGTGGCACAGAGACTTGTCACTTTCCTGCATAAAGTTGCTTTATGGCACCATTTCAGAACCTCCCAATTTTAATTACTCACTTTGTATTCTAATTAGTGCCTTACCGCAGAGAGGACAGCAACCTGTCCACATTCATTCCTCTTTTAATTACTCCTGAGGGTGCAATACTTTCAGGTGGCTACAGTTATTTGATGCAGATTAATTTAGGAAAATTGAAGGTCATATTTATGAAGCTGCCCTTTAGATATTGTGAAACAGAGGGCCATAATTCACTGCTGTATGCTGCCGTGCTGCTAATGTTGTTTTATTCTCCGTGCCTCCACTACTGTATTGTGTGTGGGTGGCTGGGTAAAGCTCAGTGGACTGGAAAGCTATATTGTCCGTTCCTATTGGATGCAATTTAAGTATGCAGTGATGTAGGATTCTTATTGCTTATTCCGCATCCAATGGTGCAAATATAAAATGTCATATAATATTTTTTTATTCTTTTTCTCTCAATTGGCTTTAAATGAAAACAGATGTAATAATTTAATACTTAAACGTATTCATCACATTTAAGGTCAAAGGTGTGGCAAAATCATGTTCTATTCGTGCTTGGAGACTGGAGATATGGACAGATTTTCAATGGAGCAGGGACTGAGTCAGAAACAGGAGTCAGAGGCACAGATGGATGAGTCAATGAAACAGTGATAGTAGACGAAAAAACCATTCTACAACTTTTGTGAGACTTCGTCTGACAATCATCTATGCCAATTTTAGTGAAAATTTGTCAAAATTTGTGGCTTTTACATTTTTTTTTTTTTTACTTTGTCAAAAAATCCAGAATGGTGGAAAATTTAATATGGCAGAAATTAGTAGCGTAGGGTGCATTGAACTCGGCTTGATCCATGAAATCTGACAGTACCTCAGTTTTTGAATTTGAGCATACAGTTCAAAAGATTTGTGCATTAACGCATCTCCAACTGCAACATATTGGTGGCCCTAAAACGCTCCAGACATTAAATTAGGTGCAAAGAATTAAGGGACTGTCCCCAGGCTCTGTGCCAAATGTCAAGACTTTTTATCATACAGTAGTAGGGGCTGCCACAGACACCCTTGCAAGAATAAGTATTAGAAGAAGACATATAGGAGAAAAAGAAGAAACTCAATGACTGTTTCTCAAAGCGTACGCTGCAGGCTGCATTCTGAGGCTGCTATGCCATTGCAGGCTGTTCCATTGTTAAGGCACTTTCGAATACAGGTGACAAATTCAGCCTCCATCTTGCCGGATATCAGACGGAATTGTCAACGTGAAAGCGGAGTGTTTCAATTGAATTGGTGAATTCAATAAAGGCCCAACTCCACACATTTTCAACATGGAGTTGGGCCCTTATTGAATTCAATAATTAAATTGCATCTGATATCAGCCAAGATTAAGGCTGCATTTCTCGGGCGTATTTCAAAAGTGCCTTCACAATGGAACAGCCTGCAATGACGTAGCGGCATAAGAATTCAGCCTTCGTCGGCCGCAGCTTTCACTTTGAGAGACAGGCAATGGGTGCCAATCCAGCTTCAATGCAGGTTCCTTCTGCAAGTTTTTGGACACAACATATTTTTATTGAACTGAGTCTGTGTCCAATAGTTTTACATTAACAATGAAACAATTCAATTGCATATTCTCAGTTGTTATGTTTGAGCATTTTTATACATTTTAGAATGTGGGATGCTCATCTGTGACAAAGTTACTTAAATGTTCTTAATCCAATTCAGCATGTAATTCATGCTTTATTTTATTTCCAAGCATGAATAACAATTTTATTTCAGTTCACGCTAATCATTCCAGTTATATTGGCTCCCCTAAAATGTGTGCATATGGTGGGTAGACTGCATAAAAACCAAGAAATTCTTCCCTCTTGATGGATATAAATACCTTCATATTAAACCTAGTAACCTGAACTTTGACCTCATGATAATTTTTTATTTTATCTAATGACCAAAAAGCATTCCACTACCAAAACTTAAAATCAGAAATAAAGTTTCTTAGGAAATGTGCTGCTTTGCAGTTGCATTGAAAGACACTAACTGGCAGAAAACAAAACTCTCTTTCTATGCTTGTTTACACTTATGCATTTATTGCACCACCGCTATCTGTGACAGAAAGGCACAAATACTGCAAATAGTTTAGTGCCTGTACACTCGATAACAGAAATGATCCAAGAATAGAGAAAATATATGGCACAAATGCTGAATGCATAATTTAAGCTGCCAGTGCCAGTACGAATTTGTTTAATTTAAATGCATTTTAAACCTGAATGTATTCAGGGTCTTGGGTGATTCATCAGAGAGCTGGGTCGGACAACCTATTACGTACATTCATCAGGTTTATTTGTTAGTTTGTTTTCGTATCTCAGCATATGCGTTATAAATACAAATTGACCTCAGTGAGATCCCTGGGAGTGAGACCTTATAACTGCACGGACCCGGTCGAACTCTGTAGCCAAAACATGACTAGCTGGCGTAGTACAAACAGTTAAAAAGCAGGATCCACTGTGTTTAAAGAAATGCGCTTTAGCCCACAATATAGCACATGTTTAAATCAGTCGTTCATTGTTAAATCAGAGTTCATTGTTAGTTTGCTTACCACTGTAATGCTACATCACTTAGCATGAAGGAATCACCCCACGTACTCCTGACATGAGTGTGGGCACCGCTACTGCACCTTAACAAAAGAGCGTTTTTTCAGTAAAAATTGTATATCTTTGATGAGTGACTCAGTTTGTATTCAGGCTTTTTAATTTTGCTACTATGTTTAAATTACTAATTGCCTGTGTTAGTTATTAAACAAACTGCATTAAGGTAAAACCAAGGCGGATGTTCAAAATTCAGGCTGACCTGCATAGTTGCACTTTGCATTTATGAATCAGATGAAGTCATGTGTGCTTATACCACAGACCAGATTCCTTTCCCACCAGATAGCACTTATTATACACTCCCTCTCCCATTGGCAATGATCAGATCTTCTTTAAAGTTTGTCAGCTTGATGGAGACAATATGCAATACTGCTGTGTAGAAGAGAGCGTCACTCTATGCTCACAGATGCTGGGAAGCAAATATAGTCTGTTTATGGCCTGTGTTTGCTGTTTTCTGAAAGTATTTCATTGCAAAGAGACTGCAGACAGATGGAGGTCGTACAGTGCAAGTAGGGGACAGGTCCAGCAGGTTGTCTTATTTGGATCTCTGTATCTGTATCTGTCGATATGTTAACCTGAAAAGGGGAAGAGTGGGCGTAACCTTAGCTATACGTTTCTTTAGAAATACAAGCATGCAGTAAAAGCTGAATATAAATAAAGGCAAAAAGAAAGGATTGCAGTGTGGTCATGAAATGAATAAATCCTTGAAATGTGTAATTAGTGCTTTTGTAGAGCAAAGACAGTGCAACGAGTCTTTAATAACCACAGTAATTTATTATCGATGCCCCGTATGCTCATGTGTCATGACCTCCAAACATAAAACCATACATTCCTTCAATGAGATGCAAACCACACTGTTATAAACTGGCTCTTTTTTTGCCAGTTATTTTACCTGTAATTTTACAATCAGTTTATGACAGACGTTGCATGTATGTTCACTGTAAACCACAGTTAAATGTGTGCAGGACTCTACTTACAATTAAAATAACACAGAGGCAATGCGTTTATTCAACTGTTAAATTCAGCCAATTTATAACAGTGCATTCACTCTTCCTGCACCTTACATTATTTTTTTGTAAAAATATTCTCTGAAAAATTGAAAAATGACTTATCATGGGAAAATTCTCTTTCTACTGAAAGGTGACTCTATTGTGACATGAAGGTGTTCATTTCCTTGTACTGATGAGTGGGGTTATATAAGGAGCCTTGACATAGTAACAGCAAGCTTTCTTAGTGATTGACAGACCCATACCAACTCAAAAAATAAAGATTTTGATTTGAAGGTGAACAATACAATTAGGATCACAAAAACCATATAGAATATTTCTAGTCATGTTTTTCATATTGCAGTAGTTTTAATATTTTTGTCCCTGTAAAAATAACTTGGAAGACAAAAAGACAGTTGCAAAAGTAACATAAAATTATATGCCCACATTCTTGGTCTGAGGTAATTACCACACCAAAAGTATTTCCACAGTGATACCATTTTTAATTGCTGTCGTTCCTACACTGTATCAGTCTGTATAGATGTAATTACCCTCAAATTAATATGCAGATGGTGATTTAATTTGATGCTATTTATACATACTTTGAGTGAATCATGCATGAATTACAGCCTTTTTGTCACTATCCAAATTCTTCCACACCTCAGTGTGTATCAAATTGGAGCAATCTGGAAAAAAAAACAAAAAACTTAAACATTCATTAATATTTTGTGCCACCAAAAATAGAAGACATGCCTATGGTAGCCGAAGCCTCTATGAAAAATAGTCTGAATGAAGCAATCTGTATAGGCTCATCTTCAGAGAGAAAAACACAATGAAAATAAGCCTTCAGGCTTTATTGCATTATGCTGACTGAGCATGAAGAAGTGATGGGCAGCACAATGTGCTTTGTCTGTACATTTTTAATGACTTTGTCAAATAAAATCAATCAAAGTTACTGTAACAGCTAACTGATTTAACCAGGCAGAAGCTGGAGTACAGAAACAATATGCACAATGTCGGCAATAAAGTTGATCATCAGTCTACACATCAGCATACCAGCAAGCACTGAGTCACCCATTCACTGTTAGCAGTTTAAATAGCTCATGCTCATTTCCCATGGCTTTATTAACCTGTGATGTTATCCTCTTTGTCGGAGTATTAAAGATAACACTGGATAACCACTATAATATCTATTTACTAATAGCCTTATTACCAAGATGGTATTACAAAGATGTATCATTCATTCATTCATTCCTTTACACATTTTCAAATTCCTTCCATGGTAAAACTTATTCATTGCATTATAACTGTAAGGCTTGTCAAGAGTCTGAGCGACATTATTCTGCACAGGAAATAGTTGCGTTCTCTGAACAGAAAGCTCATGTCTCCAGCCTTGCCAACCAAATATGTAAGAGATATCCAAGAACTTTAAGTGTTGTTTGATTGAACATAACAATACTAGCACCTAAAAACCGAGAAAGTGCACCTTTTTCCGAGAAATTACTGTGAAAACTTAGAAAACACCGAAGTTTACTGAAGATTTGAGGCAAACTCAGTAAACCTCAGAAAAATTTTACCGAGGTATCCCGAAGTCTGCCCGGATTACTTAAATTTGGACAACACGTCAGTAAACCTGTGAACATAGGCCTAGCAGACAAACTTCAGTCTACCTCGGTGAAATTTTCCCGAGGAATACCGATGTGGTCTCTGAGCTTCAATGGACCAGACAATCCTTGGTGTGTTTTGGGAAAATTTGACCGAGGTTTACTGAGGTGTTGTCCAAACTTCAGTAAACTGGACAGACTTCGGGATACCTCGGTAAAATTTTTCCGAGGTTAACCGAGTTGGCCTCAAAACTTCAGTAAACCTCGGTGTATTCTAAGTTTTTCTAGGAATTTCTCGAAAAAAAGTTTCACTTTCTCGGTTTTTATGTGCTAGTAGTGTATAACTTAAGGCAAGTTTCACTGAATTCCATATAAATTGCAGGATTGATTGAATGACAACGTTTTGTAGAGAAATATGTAACTGGCAACAGTGTAGTGTGTGTGTGTGCGTGCGTGTGTGTGCATCTGTGTGTCTGTTTGTTTGTTCGTTTGGACGCAAGGGGGTGCGTGTGTGCTTGTGCTAATAAATGCATTTATTATTGTCTATCATTAGTGTTGCACTTTACCTTAATTACAGTAACAGCAGAAGAACAAATCTAAACCCCCGTATTCACTTAAAACCTAGAAAAAGGTTTTCAAAATAGACTGAACTTCAATGAACAACAAATAGCTTAATTGCATTCCACTGGCAGTTATTGGCTTTGCTTTGTTTTCATTTATTTTTCTTTGTTTTGCTTTGGATAATGGCCTGGTTTCATCCAGATTCCCGAGGTCTTAAAGTTCCTCTATGCTGTTTATTGAACTCAAGCCGCTTTGGAGGTGGTGCATTATTGCTGTCATCCCACATAATTCTCTCTCAATGGATGTGCCTGCCAGAGAGCCGTCTGTCCCATAATCCCTTGCTCTACTGTGCCACTCTCTCCTAGTCTTTTTGAGTTCTGGGGAGGCATGCACAGCACACTCTTGATTTTGCAGAACTCTGGAAATCAGGACAGGAAACCTGACACTCAGCCAAAATTTCTGGCTGGATCTATACCATGGGTGGTCTAAACATATCCAGGCTAAATGTTCTACAGACAGTATTCAATGTTAGCAGCATTGCCACAAAAGATTTCAGTGTTTGTCTATGTTTGCACATTCATGTCTGTGTGTTTATATGTGTGCACATATATGCATGTGTGTATGCATGTGTGTCCTGTATTTGTGTGTGCTTTCTGTAAAGTATGAATGTTTTCAGTGAAGATTCACATCATGATAATTAAGCACATCATGCATCCAAATGTTATATTGTCATGAAGACGACCACAGTCCCTGCCCCAGCAGTGATGCATGTGTGTATGTCTACGTGAACATCATTGCCTTGTTGCCTCTAACCCATTTAAACTGGGACAGCATGTGTGCATTTTAACCTTTAGAACCGGGGACGCTGTTACGCATTACTACCCTTCAGGCCGGGGAAGCGGATACGTCATTTTGTTGTTTTCATTACTTTTCCGACCATTTCCGGGCTCATAGCTGTTCTTTTACTGGCACTTTATACTAGGGCAGATGCCATAGTAACACTTCAAGACACTTTATTTTTTATATTTTTATGTTTATTTTTATTTTATTTGAACGGACACTTTATCATGCCTGCCACCCAGTAGCAGAGCTACAGGGGGGGCAAAGACACGTCCCTTTTAGTCCTGGCTAGATCTCACTCATTTTCCTTTATTGACGTCTTTTCCAATTATCGTAATTGGCAACTGAAGACACGGTTTCTCACCATATGCGATCTAACCGATGAAATCATGGGCTAAATTCAGTGCAGAAAAATAATTTACTTATTAATTGGCCAATGCTTCGCGTGATTGAACTGGTCTGTGTTCCAATGAAACGCGGACTTTCACTCTCAGTATTTCGTGGGTTGATTTAAAAAAAAAAAAAACAGTGGCACTCGGCAGTTAAATAGCCTAGGTTATAACAAGCGTGCGGCTCAAGCCATTTGCGTGAGAGTCGACAGGTAGGCTATGCAATTTTGAATAACACAGATTTAAATACAGCAAGTACGCGTCCAGAGGAATGATTGTCGTCTTACCTAATCGGGGAGAACAAGCAGCACCTGTTAAGTGCGGAGCACTCTCGGAGTGAACCTTTTGTTAATCATGAAGATGACTGAGAACAGGTCAGGATTTATAATTGTTTTAAACGGCTGTTTTGTACAACCCAATTCTCTGTTCCGCCACTGTGCTGAATTTAACCCGCGATTTAATCACTGTAAGATCGCATGTGGAGGGAAACCGTGTCTTCGGTTGCCAATTACAATAATTGAAAAAGACGTCAATAAAGGAAAATGATTGAGATCTAGCCAGGACTAAAAGGGACGTGTCTTCGCCCCCCCCGTAGCTCCGCCACTGCTGCCACCTGTTCCGGAGAAAGAAAAAGTGTTATTCTCTAGTGCAGAGCTTATACTTTTATTTATTAGGCCTCTTTATTCCATTTGAGTTGTGCATGTTATGTAGATAGAGATTTGTTATTTATTTTATTGGTTTTATTATATTTTATAGTTTGTTATAGTTTGTTCAGTGTTTTAAATATTGTGATGAAGATTTGCACAAATAAAAAACATAGTTCTAATGAAAGCCACAGGTGTAAGCTCTCAAATACTTTTTGAATTTTTTTTCTATCTGCTACAGAGGCTGATATATCAGCTTTTTACTAGACGTTGACACCTGGGTGCTGTTTTCCAGAAAACCTCAGGTTTTAGGGGTTCTTTTCAAAATCGCCCATAGGTTTTCATAGGCGTTTTTTGAATAGGCCTCAGGCCTAAATGGGCTAAACTGCAGTCAGTCAGCTGATTCCCCTCTCAGGGCACGACTTTGTGCTCTCATCCACCCAGCAGCCGATTGTGACATAGAAAAATGTTCATTGGTGCAACCTTTTGTGGTGTTTCAAGACACCAGATCTACAACGTAATAGGACAACCTCCATCACAGTTTGCATTTCATTTTAGGTTTCAAAATGTCATCCTGGCGATCCAGATGTCTATTGTTATTTACTGATTTACTAATTTATGTGTGTTTGTGTGTACAGTGCTGTGAAAAAAATATTTGCATCCTTCCCGATTTCTTCTACATATTTTGGTTATGTGTCATATTTAAATGTTTCACATCATCCAACAAATTTTAATACTTGATAAAACAACATGACCAAACAGAAAATGCTGCTTTTGAATGATCATTTCATTTATCGAAGATAAAATGTTATTCAAAACCTATATCACCCATGTGAAAAAATGTTTTCCCCCTTAAACCTAACAATTGGTTGTCCCATCCTTGACGGCAACATCACAATGAAATGTTTGCGATAACTGGCAATGAGTCTCTTACATCGTTGTGGAGGAAGTTGGCCCATTAGTCTTTACAGAATTGTTTGAATTCATCAACATTGGAGGGTTTTTGACTATGAGCTGCCTGTTAAAGGTCATGCCACAACATCTTAATTGGATTGAAGGCAGGACTATGACTAGGCCACACCACACCTTCATTTTGTTTCTTTTGATCCATTTGGTGGTGGACTTGCTTGCGTGCATTGGATAACTGTCCTGCTAGATGACCAAACTATGCTTAAGCTTTTGGTCATAGACTGATGGCTGGACATTCTCCCTCAGGATTTTCTAGAAGAGAGCAAAATTCATGGTTCCATCAATTGTGGCAAGTCGCCCAGGTCCTGAAGCAGTCATGCAGCCCCAGACCATCACGCTACCACCATCGTGTTTGACTGTTAGAATGACATTATTATTGTAAAATGCTGTGTTATCTTTACGCCTGATGTAATAGGACCAATATCTTTGAAAAAGTCCCACTTTTGACTCAATCAGTCCACAGAATTTTATCCCAAAAGTCTTGGGGGTCATCGAGATGTCTTTTAGCAAATATGAGACAAGTCTCATTTCATTCATTTTCTTTTCAGTCAGCAGTGGCTTTCATCTTGCAGCTCTTCCGTGGATGCCATTTTTGCCTGGTCTCTTTCTTATTGTGGAATTGTGAACACTGACCTTAATGAGCCAAGTGAGGCCTGCATTTCTTCAGATGTTAGTCTGGGTCTTTTTGTGCCCTCCTCGTCAATACGGAAGAATTTTGGTATTTTGACCACTCCTAGGATGGTTCACCGCTGTTTTCAGTTTTCTCCATTTGTAGATGATGGCTCTCACTGTGATTCGCTGAAGTCCCGGTGCCTTTGAAATGGCTTTATAGCCTGTCCCAGACTGATTTGTCAACGGCTTTGTTTCTCATCAGTTCTTGAATTTGTTTGATTGTGGCATCGTGCTGCTTTTTTTTTTGCGAACTTTACATTGCTGAATAGGTTCGACAGTATTTAAAGGGGATTACATTCAACAGGGCTGGCAGTAATCATGCCTGGTTGTGTCTAGTGAAACTGAACCCAATTATCAATTAATAATTTTTTTATTGGTTGATTTAGTAACTCACTTGTGGGGAAATTACTTTTTCAAATAGGGTCAGGAGGGATTCGGTAGCATTTTGTCTTCAATTAATGGAACTATCATGTAAAAAATCTATTTTGTGCTTACTCGGGTTACTCTATGTCTAATATTAAAATTAGCTTGATGGTCTAAAATGTTTAAGTGAGAAAAAAAGTGCAGAAATAGAGAAAAATCCGTAAGCATAGCACTATATGTGTGTCTGCATGAGGATGTTTGTGAGCATGTTTTGGATGAAGCTCATATTAGTCATTTATTAACAATAGATTTTTAGATGGCAGCTATAGAAGGCTCATTTATTTCAGAGATTTCCTTTCATTTCCCATAAACCCAGGATTTTCCTTTGGATGAAAACAAAAAGCTGTTTTTGATCGACCCAATATTTGTTGACATTTTGTATGCCCTTTCATGGCTGCAGACGATGCTTTGGATTATAAATAACAAGAACACCATTAGTGGACCTGTATTTCATGAAAGCAGCGGTATATGGGAATATTACTAATGGGTCAGCGTGTTCTTCAAATGTTCTTGAGCCATTTAGTGCAATTGGTATTTACTATCATTGTTTTGGGCTCTTTTTCAAAAAGAATTTGTGGCCTGATCTCTTTCCTCAGTAAACATTTTTATGAGTCCATATTCAGAAATATCAAACATACTATTGAGCTAATTTATGGCCTGTACTACTTCTGAGCCAAACAAAAAACAAAATTTAATTGATCAAGCTGACATGCTCTCTCCAGTTCATTAATATCATGTTGTTGTTCTGTGTAGGAAGGATTTGTAGGCAATGTGGGGCCAAGAAGCCAATTTATGGATGACACAAATGGATAATCAATTCAGCTCTGGCAAAGTAAGTCCGCTGTATGGCAGTTAATCTGTACTGGCGGCAATATGTGAATGAGTGATGTGAAAAATTATTTGGACACGTAAGCTTAGAAAAGAAGACAAAATCAGGAAATGCTGGTGGTCAAAGAGTATTTAATTCAGCTCATTCCACAGTGCCACAGCTCCCAACTGAAGGTATCACTTTGTATTATAGAAAATAAAATGTCAAATATAATTATTATTGTTAAAACAAATATTTGTAAAAATATCTGCTACCATTGACTTCAGGACAGTTCAGCCATTCCAGTGTTTCTTATTTTGAGACAGTCCAAATGTTTGTGCTCTCCATTTCCAATTAGTACTCCCTAAAACTCCCTCATTTAGATATATGTATTTTCACACACGTATGTCTCATTGAACTTCAAGACAGCAATGTATTACAGTACTCTGGAAAATCCATTGTTACAATATTATTGTAGTTTATCATATAATTGCAGTAGTTTTTATTAATCTCAGCTCATTATATAATTTTGAAATTACAGTAGGTACATAACACTTTTGCAAAAAATTCATTGGTTGAGAGCGTGGTAAAAAAAAAGATCGTCCTGCATCAGATCACGCTGTTAGGATTTAGCCAAACTGAATACCAAGTGTCACATTAGTTCAATCGGTATGGCTTAGCGCTTGTAGCGAGCTAGCTAAGTGCCACGCCCATAACTAAGTCAACGTTACTTATCTAGCTAGCTAGCGTGCACACAGTAGCTTTTCTTAACCTTATCTAAGATTAGTTTATAAGCTAGCAAGCTAACACTAGCTAGCTACTCAGTTGAATGTGAATTTAGAAACTGTTGCTAGTTAAATTTGAATACCTGTTGCTCACTGACTGACTGAGTTGCAAAGTGATGGAGTTAGCTCAGTGCTAACATATAATGGGAATGACCATGAAGGCGCTTACAGAATTTACATTCGTTCTCTAATAATTTTGGGATTCAGTTGTGTGATAAACAGAATCTTATACTTTTGGTCATCTCATAATAAAGTTATGATGCTTAAGCTTGCAAAAAAACTATAATTTACTCAACTTCTCTAATTACTTTCATATGAGATGACCATTCGTGTAAGATCCTCTGTATACATGTAAAATATAATGTTAATTTAAATCTGCTCTGTAAAATCACTGTGATTTTATACATTGTAATATGTCTTGCGTAAGGCTGTATCACCATATCATGTAGGCCATGTGGGACAGGTGTTGAGGTGAAATACCGACAGAAAAGTGTGTGGAGAATGCAAGCTTGTGTTGGTACATGTGCTATGATTTGTGAATTAGCTGAGTTATGTCACTTCGTAAAATTAGGTTTTATTCATAACTGAAGAATGCTGGGCACACGTGTAATACCAACTGGGAAAAATACTCCGAAAAAAAAAAAGAGACTGGATCAAAGTGAAAAAATTGCATCAGTTTTTTTTTTTTGTACATCTAATTGTTTAAAGTTTTTTCGGCAGAATTTTCCTTTTGAACAAGTCAAAACCTTTTTTTTAGAAAGTGCAGAAATGAATTCTCTCCTCACATAAATTGCAACCCATGATCACATTTTTCAGTGTATACTAACAAGATTTCAAATTGCACTTTTTTTTCCACACTCGAGCACGCACGCATACACACACACACACGCACACCTACACACACACACACACCCTGCTAATATTTACTCTTGAGTACTTGTTTTGACATGTCATTTAAGCAGACCCACACATTCATAATGATAGGAAAGTGAATTATGAGACTACACCCAGAAAATTGGTTTTCTGTTTTGTGTTTTGAATGCATAACAGCAAACAAAGGCTGTGTAACAGATGTGGTCTGATCCTTTTGAGAGGAAATTGGTGCTCCATAATCTTCCTCCCCAAGTTTTCTCTTTCTCTCCCTCCATGCACTCCCCACTCTTTCTCCTCTCTTCCCCAATTTTTTGTTTCAATTCAAATTCTTTATTTGCATGATATATTTCATATTTAGTGAAAAAAGCATAATAATGATCATGGTAACAATATACAATATAGCAACATATACTTATCATAAAATACAGTATAATAGAAATAAATAGTTGTAATTATCAAAATTGGCAAACAAATAACAGTAACAAATAAAACATGGCAAATAGCATGTTAAAAATTCACAATTAAATTATTGAGTGTGATATTAAAGTAATTAAATGCTTTCTCACTGATCCTCCAGCAATGATTGGCCAAAACATATGGAGCTGCGAGTGGGGCTATTTGAATTTGTAGATTTACATAATTTGTCAGGTTTGGAAATTTGTTTTGGAGTTTGGATGTCTTATTCAAAATGTGTTAATCTCCCCTTAAAATTTTTTTCACAATGTATAAGGAAGTGCATCTCTGTGTCTACCTCACCTGTCATACAATAACTACACAGTCATTCATCTTTAGGTAGCTATGTTTTTGTGTTTTTTGTCGTCTTTTTCAATTGCTTAGTTTGCACCATTTTACTAGGACCTGTCACAGGTTATGTGCACAGTGTTTAAGCATCTCTGTCCTGATGGTTCCAGGTTCAAAAGCCTTTCCAGGTTTTTGTGCTGTTTTTTTTTTTTTTTTTTTTTGCACATTGTCTACTATTTATTTAATTATAATTTGGCAATTAAGCAGGTTCAGATCCCTTTTTTTTTTTACTTTATTCTACTTTTTTTTAAACTGGGAATATTACTGCTGTGCCAGAGCAACAGTCACACCTTTCCAGTATCTCAGTGATTTGACCCTACCTGTGAATAGGTATGCTGCCATTCAGGGGTAAGCTTGGCTTAAGCTGCACCAAGCTTTGCTCTTGTGTTCCTCTGGGCTGGGTTCCGCTAGCTTGCCTTCTGTTGAGTTGGGTTCTGTCAGGAGGGGTTCTTCTGTCCTGTGACAGGTGTGGTATCTGGGGTTGTGTCTGGTGGAGTTGTGCTGGACATCTGTTGATGTGTGGGGCTGGAAAAGATGTACTGACTGTCTCTCTCAGGTCTGCTGCCAATAACCATTCGCTGTCCAGATTCAGGTGCACATTGTTCTATTGGTGCATGTGCATTAGATTGGGCTGAGGGGGATCGTTTTCGATGGATATCTTTGCAGACTTTGTGTAGATTTGTCAGTTTATTTTCATGATCACGTCATGTGCATGGCTGGTCCCTGGAAGCAGTGTGGAGATAGTGCTTTTCACCCTGAGAAAACTGTGTGCTTTTGTTTGCTCTCTCTCTCACACACACACACACACACACGCGCGCGCGCGCGCGCACATACACTCACAAAATATAAGAAATCGTTTATATTTTCTGAAAATACTTCTTCTCACATGATTGTGAACATTTTCAGTGTACTAGATGAGTACATTCTGAGCTGGCTCTAACCAGCTGAAGTAAACATTGTGGGCTGGCAGTGTAACATAATGTTTGAGGTTATAGTTTAGATTCCCGGGTAGGGCTCCTCTGTTGTACCATTGGGATAGTTACTCAACCTGAATTGCTTCAGTTAATATCCCGCTGTAAATGAATTTTATGTAGGCTGTGTAAGTAGCTGTGGATAGGAGTGCCTGCTAAATGCTTTTAATTTGAAAATAAATTCAGCATGTTGCCTGAGCTTGTAGACAGACACACAATGCAGACATAATTTCACAGTTCAGAACCACTCTCAATCAATAACAAAGGATTCACACCAGATTTCTCCTGCTAATCACAATATTGCAATCCCAGTATAATCAGTGGTACATGGTTTGTAACAGAAATGTTCAGCTCATAAAATGTACAACAATCACTAAATTCGGGGTGGCAGATTTTATCTTCATCATTGTGGGCTGTTACTGGTTGTATCAATCCAAGGCTTGTCCCTAGCTGCTATTTCTAGTCCCTAAACTGGATGGGATAAGAATGAAATGTAGATGGCTCCAGAACAATGGGTGCTTTTGTCCCACTGTCCACCTGTTCAATTTGCAAACGCATTTTCACGACTACTTTATGATAAGGACTGGATGTACTTGCAGAAGTACTCCAAAGGACTGCTATTCTTCAAATAGAGCGTGCATAGGTGAGGCGCAAATAAGAAAGGATGCAGTGACATGCCATCTAGACAGGGAGTGACTTCACTTTTTAATGCAGCTTAGTTTGGTTCCTTAGGAAAGAAAGCAGAACAGTTCAGACCATAATTTATTGCTTTAATAGTAATTTATTCTGAATATGGTAAACAGAAAAAGAAAACAATTCCTTGCACACTTATGTGGATTTTTGGTGAATTTCTGACTGATAACTGTAAGATCTCAGATTAAATTACGTCTAACTCTGCTTCATTGACCTTCTAATGCGTCAAAAAAACAGGCGCTTAGATACCAACAGCTACTGTGAATCATCAAAAGAGGATTTTCTTTCTTGGTAAAAAACGATTCGAGATAGAATAACAAAACCAAATTTCCCCAAATTTCTTCATATCATCCCATAGAGGAAAAGAGCCTCAGATTCTTATTCCCAGTTGGAAAAAAGAGGATTTGTGATGAAACAAAACAGACCACAAAACAGCTGTGGGAATTTTTTTTTTTTTGCTTTAGGGGTTTATTCCCCTCAGAGAAGCATGTGTGTATGCATGCGTATGCTGCATGAATGCATGTGTTGATGAATGCGCATATATATGTGCACACTCACATGTTTACTGTAGTTGGAACACCTGTAGCTTTGAATACGGTGCAAATCATTGCATCGTTGTTTTGACAACCGTATACAACGTTTGAACATTTATTTTCAATAAATGTTTTGGCTTGAGATCTTTTCACGACGAGATGTTTGAACCACTGTAGTCTTCTCGAGCATGTCATATTAACTTTCAGTGTGGTTAAGGTCAGCACTTGGTGGTGGCCAATTTGTGCGTGAGAATGATTCTTCATGCTTTTTTTCCTCATTTGCTGTTTTCTCTGCTTGATGCAGGCCAGTGACTTCCACCTGCTGAAATTTTGTAACATCTTTTCCACAATCAAGAAAAACGTCCTCCAACGTGATTCTTTTAAGAAATGGGAAGCAACGCACTTCATCTGTCGGGGTTAGAATAATTTTTGCTAGCTGAAACATGTTAATCATTGCAATAATGATCCAATCATAGTATTTGTTTATTTATATCCAAAAGGCAACTTTTTTTTTTTTTTGTGTGTGTGTGTGTGTGTGTGTGTGTGTGTGTGTGAAAGTGTATGGAAGATTTTCAGAGGAACAATAGGGTCCAGGGAAAAAAACTAGACTGTCAGTTATGCCACAACTGATGAATGTTTTCCTGAGAGATTTTGATTTCAACCCTACTTTACTTTCCCTGGACCATCATCTACCTACTGTCAAAATATTTGAGTTCAATTTCTTTTCGATGAGAAGAAATGAGTGGTTTTGTTCAGCCTACCTTGCACTTACTCAGCCATTCCTGTCTACTGGAAGTCTTCCGTCCTCGATCTTGGCTGGGAATTGGAAATAACCAAATTAAACACTCAGCCCTGCTTGGCAGTCAGACATTACCTGCATAGCTTCCAAGTTGTAGAGCAAAGGTAAGTGACGTAATGGCTGATATAGCCCATCAACAGTGCATGTGAATCTATTTGAGACTGTGGCTGTAGAAAACATTGGAAAGCAGCTGGAACTCCAGTCAGTGACCAAAGTGCTGGAGCGCATCCACTTTGCTTCACATCACCATGTCCTGCTCTGCACAGACTCTGTGAATTAGCTTTTAATTGCTGAGAGAACTGGGCTTGATTGGGGTTTGATTCCTTGCCAATGATTGCTGTTGGCACAACAATTACATGCACATCCAAACAAGAAACCTAAATTTGAATTATTCCGGAAATTGCTTATGTCTCTTGGGCATTTTGACTCAATCAGTGCTCTCGCAAGTATAGTGCAATGGATCTGCATGAATAGTTCTGGTGTTTCAGCCTGCCCATTAATTTTCTTTTTTTGCTGCCTTACACAGGCTGTTTTTCATATGTGACAAGATTGTTCGTCGAGAATAAAGTGAGTGCATAGAGATTGTTCCAAATCACAGGGTGTAACATTGCTTGTTACGTGCTCGTCCCGACCCTTAATGATGGGCACATACTGTGCTGATTTGGTGGGTTATGCACACACTGTTTAAAACGGCTTGGTCTTTGTAAGTGTCCGATCTTTATTAAAAACAGTTCCATTGATGCTCTTACTCTTTGCATGCTACAGGTGTGAGGAATACATAAGCAAAGGCAATATGTTACAAATGGTAACAATTACCGTGGGCTAGAAAAGAGTACTTGTGATCCCAGATCTCTAAGTGTCACATTTACTCACTGTCTTTGACATTTCAATCAAAAATACTCCAACAATTGACCACCATATGTTAACAACATTTTAAGAGCAAAAAAGATGGCTACCAAATGAGAAATGCCTTCAATGAATTAAATGACTGGACTCTGAGAATTTAAAGTATTTTTCAAAGGAGCCTGAGTTGCTTTCCCCTTCTCAAGTATCCACAAGTTTCACCAGAAGCCCATGGGCGCTGCCATGACAGAATGCCTACTTCCACTATCTGATTTTGTGTTTCCGGTAGCCTTGATGCCAATGACAGCAACAAACAGAGCCAGCTAGCCCAAACAACTTCATCAGAAATAATAACATCAATAGGATGTTCATCATTTAACCACTCACCGCTGAACATAAGCATATATATCTTCGACAACAGAAGCACAATAACGTCTTTGTAAATATATTTCATTGTTACGATGTTTGGATAACTGAAGGGAGCTTTGGTTTAACCCTTTGAACCCTATATTATATAAAGGGGTCGTGGCCCCTCACCTATGCCGAAACACAGCTTAAGGTGACGGGGAAACCACCTGATTGTAAACTAGGTCACATGACAACCAAAAGTCACGTGGTCAAAGTCACATGTTTGGAGGCCGGTTTTCTGGCATTTTGGGTTAATGCATGTTCTCTATGCGGCCGCTAAACTGGCCTATAGTGTTCAAAGTGTTAATGAATTATGCTGCCTTCCACAGAATAGCTGCTGCATGACTACATGATTTCCCTAATCCGGCAATACACGAGCAGTCGACTGTCTCCACGACTCCACTTACCCTCAGCATTACCCACGCTGTATGTTTAGCTTGACTGACGCTCTGGCTGGGCTCAACAGCTGCCTTCAGAAATATGAAGTCGCTGTGTTTCTTGAGCAGAACTTTAGCTATTTTGTCACTATGCAGGTAATTGTATGCCTCCATGCGCTTATAATTTCACAATTCTTCGCCATCAACGCCTTCGGAAAACACAAGGTAACTAGAGGCACTCCTTGAGTCCCAACTTCTATTAAGGCAACACAGTCGTAATCTTGGTGAGTGAACATGGCTCTTAAGAAATTATCACATAACTGAAGTACTTTTTTCATAGCCCAGGTCATGACATATTTTTGACATGACCCTATATTTCACTTTTGTGAAAAACGCATTGGCTGAGAGCATGGGGGGGAAGAAATCGCTTAGTTTTACATCTTGCTGTTTCTACTAAACCACACTGAATACCGAGTGTAACTTTGGTTGAATCGGTATGGCTCAGTGCTGCAGGAGGCTAGTGAAGCTTCATGGACATAACTAAGTTGACGTTACTTAGCTAGGCAGTGTGCATGCAATACTTTTTCAAAACCATTAGGTAACATTAGTTTGTTACCCAGCGAGCTAACATTAGCTAGCTACTCAGTTGACTGAATTTACAAAGTGTTGCTCGTTCAGCCACGAACGTCTGTGACTCAGAGACTAAGCAAGCAGAACGATGTAGTTAGCGCAGTGCTAACATACATTGGGCGCTAAAGGGAAATTACATTTGCTTTCCATGAAATTACGCAATTCAATTATGTGATAAACAGAATGAGAAACTTATTAAAGTCGTTGCGTAAATTTTAGGTTTGTTGCTCACTAAACTCGTTTAATAACTGTCATATGACAGGCTCACTCTTGTAAGATCCTGTATATCTGCAACATAGGATTTTGCAATGGTTGCTGTGGTGGGCATATTGTTTGACCGATCGCCGTCAAACTCAATAGGGTCCATCCCTGATGCAATAGTGACCCTACCAACAAAATTTCAGAGATATCCGTGCATTACTTTTTGAGTCGTCTTGTTCACAAACAAACAATCAGACAAATGGCACTGATCACATATACCTCCTGCCAACTTCGTTTGGCGAAGGTTAATAATTAACTATGTGGATGTAGCTAACATCGGACCATTGTTTCATATCATCTACCCACTCCGTGAGAAGTGACGGGTGAGGCACTGTAACAGAATTGTCCTAATGACTTTTTGAAACATTCGTACTGTGTATCCACCTCCATTTTGTCTCCATTTGTATTAGCTAAAAGCTGGCTTTTACAGCTATGCAACCGTAAACAAACACATCAACCGGAAGAGAAGAACCGGCTGCCGCTATGATTTATGGGTAACGTCACAAAGTCATGAAAAAGGTGGACAAGTTTAATTCTAACTTGGTCTAATTTGTTATTGCTTAACTTTGTTTTCAAACTGATTGACCAGCTTTCATCCGCACTTCTTAAACTGCCTTGCTTGGGACTTCAATCCCTGATGTCACCACTCATGTTTGCTGAATGCCTGTACAGTACAGTATGGTTTCCCATTGCCTGGTTCATAATTTATTGTTATTTGGCCATGGAATTGCATTGTGCAACATGTTACCAAGATCTCCACTGAAAAAATGGTCTCTTTCAAATTCAGACTATCCTGAATTTATACAGTACTAGACAGGAAAATGTGGCATTTCTGTAGAATTCTGCACATTCACTGAAAAAGGACCATTTTTGAAGCACCATTATCAGAAAAAATCATGTTCCAGTTCTGTCTGGACAAGGCAGTGCTATGAATTAGGGCTATAATAGTAACTGCAACATTACAATTTCACTTTTTTTTGCAACATTTGTTTTCCAAGTGAATTTGTATAAGTATTTAAATAATGATGAAAACAATGCTCTAAAAACAATTCAGTTCAGGCTTTTCATTGTTTTTCTAAAGCCTGAAAAATGCAAGATATGGTCTGCACAACAATCAAATAGCCAGCTAATACTGATGTGGCTGCATTTCAAGAGAATATGTGGGGAAACATTGAGGGAAATATTCCCAACCAGCAAAATCTTCTGGGATTCATGAATTCCGGTAATAACGCAGAAGCCACAGCTAGGGGCTTCGCTAGTCATTGCCTGAGGACCTTGCTGATAGACACAGACCTGTAAGTGAGTGTATAGGTTCTCACTGGCATATGAGAAAACTTTGTTAAGTGCGGTGAATTCTGGGAATGGTTGGCCCTAGCAACCATAAATGCCATTGAAAACAAAGTAGTCTGACTGGTCACTTGCTATGCTGCACTGCTTCGCAGATCAAAGCCACTTCTGCAGCCAGGGGCGAACTGGGGCAAAAAAGTGGCCCGGGAATTCGTACTTGACCGGCCCACTCTCCAGACGACGGCGGGGATGGGGAGGTAGTGGCTGGCTGAAAAAACTTCATGTTATTTGACAAGAAAGTATGCATTTTAACATCATACTGGATTATATTTCCCATAAAAAATTGATATTATTAGTTCTTGAGTTTATATAACACCAATTAGCCTACGACAAAATAATTGTTGTGTTTATCTAACATACAAACCCAGTGGCTATATGCATGTGTGATCTTAGCAGATGTTAACACATCACCTAGTCCAACCCCCACTAACCCCCCCTCCTCCTCATGTACATGTACTTATGTACGTTGTACATGTGAGTAGGCAGGTGTTGGGTGGGTAATACCCAAAAACAAACAATCCTATTTATATTAAAGATCCTATTTACCCGAAAGATGTCCTGAAATAAACTGAATATAATGATGCTGTCTTACATTAAAGACATACCATTGTCAACACATAACTAATGTATTTTACAGAAATATTATTATTATTATTTTTACATGAATGGATGTGAAACAGAAATGTGACTTTGGGGGCATTGAATTTTTCAATAAGACCACTGCATTATTTGGATTGATTCATACATAGCCTTTTCAAAAATAAAGTTACGTATTTTACTAACAGACTCTAATGGGCGTACATAGCTCACTAGCTTCAGAACCGCAGAAACTTGGTTGCAAGTTTAATGGTAGGTGATTCTGAACGACAGGGTTTTGGAATTGAAAATTTGGAAAGTCTTCCTATATTCTAGGACAAATTTTATTTGGCACCGTAAAACAACGAATCAATATGCATCAAATAGTAGGCTAATAACTTGTCCATTGGGGTTGTTACGTAAGCTCAAGCAAATTTTAACCGAACTCACACTTGCGATAGCCTATTAATTTAACGTCAGTCTTACCGCTTCCGTGTCCCCCTCCAAAAGAAAACTGCTTGCTGCATGAGGATCATCATGGCAAAACAGCTGGTCGGTTTTTAGTTTGCATTTGAAAGCCTGAGGCTCCGTTATCTGCTTCCTTTAATTTCTTCGCTTTCTTGCCTCTCCATTGCTTTCTGACATTTTCGTGATCATGTAGTCGTTGAAATGCGTTTTTAGACTGTTACCGCAGCAGGGGACAAGCAAGGCAAGCAAGGTCAAACAAATTTCCCAGCAAGCCTGCCTTCTTAAACTTTTAGGACGAAAACAACAAAATTAAATAAATTGGGAATAGCCAAAGCCCGTAAATCGTATTTATTTGCAAGAAAACAGTTTTTCGGTCATTCCTGTAGCATAAAGTAAATATATAAATAAATGCAAAATACAAGGCCATAACTTAAAACAACCGGAATAGTGAAGTAGAGCCCCTAAAAGTGTTACATATAACTATGACACTCTGGAGTTACAAAGGTTGGTAGACTGGTTATACCTAGTGCGGTAATGTAGCAGGATAGATCTTCACCAGGCGTCCACTATAATTGAAGCAAAGTGTTATAGGGCCGATCCATGGCGCTCATACGCAACTCATTACGGGTCGTTGATCACTACGTGGTAGGCCGTCTGAGTACTTATGAGTTTATGGCGAGTTTGTCCGCTAACCGAAGCGGTTCACCGGGAAAACTCCCGGGATTCCCAATGGCTAGTCCGCCCCTGGACTGGAGTGCGAAAAAGTAGATTAGCAGGGGAAAAAAAAAAAAAAGAAACTGGTGATGACTGCGTGGCGGCTGCTGGCCATCCTGGAGTACCGGCCGTTCTGTGATTCTCCAGAACACACAGATGGCCAGTCCGCCCCTGTCTGCAGCCAATGAACATCCAGGGCGAGGACATCGAGGTGGTGCTGTCATATAAGTACCTGCATGTGCATTCGGATAGCAGGCTTGACTGGTCTGTGAACATAGAGGCGGTCTACAAGAAGGGCCAGAGTAGGCTGTTCTTCCTGAGGAGACTCAGGTCTTTTGACATCTGTGAGGAGATGATGTAGATGTTTTATAAGTAGGTGATGGAGAGTACCATCTTCTATGCGGTTGTCTGCTGGGGAGGCAGTGTGACAGAGGGACACCAGAAGGCTGGCTAAGCTGGTTAAGAGGCTGGCTCGGTTCTGAGGAATTGCTTGGACTCACTGGGGACCGTGGTGGAGAGGAGGACGAGGACCAAGCTACTGGACATCCTGGATAATGCAAACCACCCGCTTCACCACTTCTTGGTTGGGCAGAGTAGCAGCCGCATCAAATGGCTTATCTCGCTGCGTTCAAGGACTGAGCGCCACAGGCGGTCTTTCTTCCCAGCTGCCATCAGACTTTTTAACAGCTCAGTTGTGGGCAGGGGCCTCTGATATGTGCTCTGTCCCCCCCGACGTTGGTTTGTGTTGACATGCTCCTTCTTGTGTATACCATTACTACTATTTTACTGACTTCCTTTTTTTCCATCGTATTTTAACTAGGCTCAAATTTTATCGATTGATTTGTGTATTATGTGTATTGTGTATTTTTATGTGAATTGTGTATTTCTTATGTATTGTACAATGAGATACTTGGAATTTCCCTGAGGGGATAAATAAAGTATCTATCTATCTGTCTACCTAACTGCTATATAAAGTAGTCTGACCTGTCACTTGCTATGCTGCACTGCTATATTTCATGCTATTTTATTGCCATTTCTTGGCTGCAAATTGCCAAAAAGTTGCGTATTTGTTGGTGTAGCAATGATGAATGGAAACAGGGAAAGAAAATATCTTACTTTGAGCTGCCCAAATGGTATAGAGGTTCAGAAAGACGGGACAGAGGCTGGCAGCCACTCACAGGCAAAACGAGGATGGGTCTCATTGGAGTCCACACTAATGTAAATTAATGACAACTGAAATAATACAATAATCATCTGCCATAACAAGAACACAGGCATAATTCAGTCTATCATATCTGAAAGAGGCTAAAAGCCATACACGCAGGACATGGTGCACATTGTACATTATTTCAGAATTGTAGTTTCAATAGGAGCGATCTGATATACAATACGGCACATCGCCAGGCAGATATGACGGCAGAAAATCACAGGTCAAACGTAAAAATGTCAACGAGTGAACTTCTGCTCATATCCGCGCACGGTCGAACGCTAGCTAATATAATGGCGATTTATAGCGTTTCGTTCCAAAACGTGAACTCCGACTTTGACTCGTTTGTAGCGTTTATTTGAATTTTGCAGTATTTTCACGTTCATATCTTTGTATCCACGATGGTATTCGACTGCAAAGCTGCGCAATGCTCATCGCATTTCTTCAGGCATGCATTGGCTTGGCGAAGCTGGTCTTATTACTGGAAGTGCGGATGTGGGCAAAAAATCTTTTTCCACCATCTCATCTCCCGATTTACGACAGTTTTGCGCTATATCAGATCGCTCCTATTGCGTTAACACAATTATATGTGCTCATGCAAATTCTGGTCTCTTAAGTCAGAGGTGTGACACAATGACAATAATAGAACCTAACTTGGTGTACTTGTAAGATGCATATAAAAATTTCCAAAATCGAAATCTGGCCACTCTGTGGGACCATTTTTCCATGTATCAGCGGTTGTAGGTAAGGACTATCTTCCGGCCCAATAACTGCCAATTTCAACTCATATCTACTTCTGGCCTCACTAGAAAGGCTGTTCATATAATCGTATCACATCACGATGACTCAAAATGGCTGTATAAGCGTTGAAACTAATGATGATCTTTATCGTTCAAAGGCCCTATAGAATCATTGAGCAATCATTGTTTTCAACGTAGTTAAGGAGGGAATCGGGTTGCTAGGCGGAAGTGACACAGCTCCGTGTGCACCTATACATGCACAGCAGCAATGGTGTCAAGAAGTGGTCGGGGGGACACCTGATGCAGGAACAAATGTGTTTATTGAACACCAAAACACTAAAGAATAAAGGTAGGCAAGCAGGCCAGAAATAAAACACCTTGCCAATGCACTGAACAACAAGGGAAAACTAAGGTACACTGCCCAAGGCAGGGGGAAACAGAAGAACACACTCAATGAGTGGCTAAACTAGAAAACAAAAACTTAACCTAACTAACTGACGGAAACACTGGGAGACTTATACAAAAGGGAGACAAGACGTGGGCGCAGCAAAACACAAGGCTCGGGAATTGCACAAAGGAAATACTCGGGAGGGCACAGGAGCTGAGATTTCACAATGTAGCGCATAGCCGACAAAGTTCTGCGAGGATTTCTTCTCTCCTGCCCACACATATACACACGGGAGGAGGCGGGGACTTGGAAGGCAATCTCAGAAGGAAGCCGAAAAACATGGGATTAATAAACAAATTCACGAGAACTGGGTTAACAATAATGACTCGAGACAAGACGCTGAGACAATCAATCAAATTAGACGGTTTAGATTAAGGTAATCTAAACGTGACGAGTATAGAAACACCACGAGAGAAGCGAAGGAAAGCATAGCTTCAAATGTAGTTAATCAGGGAAAGCTTAGGAAGAAATTAAAAAAGCTAGAACCGCTCACGCACGCTAATGAGTTAATTAAGGTTAATACTACGTGACAAAATATATACAATCACCCTCAAATAAGTGCTGGTTAGTACGGGTTAGTAATGATCCTATCAGAGAACGCATTCACTCAGAGTTTAGCGAGACACAGAATTAAGCACAGGTGGAAGTAATGAATGAAATACCACAACCGATACCGAATGAGGAAACGTGATTGGACAACGAGACACAGGCATACTCAAGGCTGTCAATCGACATCACAGGAGTTTGGGCAGGAGTGAATCAATCCTCAGACGGCAGAAAAGAAGCTGAAAAACTAAAGCGTGAGTAAGGCATGGGAGAAAAACACAAGCACAAAACTAAAAGTAAATATAACCGCAAGCGGTGATTACAGGGTCCAAGCACAATGAAACAAGTATCAATTTTGAAGTGTTGAAGACACAAACAATCCTGGAAAATGCTATGATAAAAGGTTATCGCCGACTTACTTTAGGCTTGAAATGCATTTCTACAGTCATTTTTAATAGCAAGCTTTTTTTCTTGTCAGTATATCCACAAGTTACAGCTCATTAGATAAAGCCCTTGCCCTCAAAATGCATTGAAATACTGTGGTCACACATTTACAAGGAGAATTTCTTCATGCTGGTTTTTTAGATCTTGCTCTGCAGATATTGTTTTTCAAATGTTGAGCAAATTGATCCAACTGAGAGCACTCAGAAATTACAGGTCTAATATGGATTTCACAATGGCAGTTTGCACATCAGGCTTAGCAGAGGAGTTTTACTCATGCAACACCTGAAAAGCAGGGATGGAAGTGAACTCGTCCATATTGTAAACCAGGGCTCCCCAATCTTTCTCAGAAAAGGCCAGTGTGGGTGCAGGCTTTCATTGCAACCAAGCAATTACACAGCTGATACTACTCATCATCGCCTGGACTCTTTGCTAATAAGCCTGATTAGAAGAATCAGTTGTGTAGCTGTTTGGTTGCATTGAAAGCCTGCACCCACATTGGCCCTTTTTGGGAAAGACTGGGGACCCCTGTTCTAAACCATGGAACTGTGCTTGCTAGTGAAAATTCAATGACTGATCCGGGACTGCCATCTAGTGATGAAATAGTGTAACTGCGTGCATAAATACAGCAGTTCCATGTTTGCAAGCATCTAAATCTGCACAAAAAGGTGAAATGCCTCTACATATTTTCAAAAGACTGCAGAGTTCATTGAACATTATGTATGATAAGATCCAGTTTAAAGGAAACAAGAATTCTCACTTTAATCTTTATCAATTTTTAGCTGCAGTTCGACATCAGTGGACATCTGTAGCCTCTCCAAACACTATACAGGCCTTTTCTCCATCATAAAGAGTAGAATTTTGTCCATGTTTCTTCAGAGGTGAGCAAGACAGCACATACAATCAATTAAATAACAGCTTAAACTACATTGGGATGGTTTTGTGTCTTCAACCTTTGTCATGATAATGCATAACTGTCAGGAGAAACATTTTAATATCGCAATAAAGGCCTAATAAGTATAGGGGCTAATGAAAATTCTTAGGCTGATTTCAGCCATTTAGTTTTAGCCATAATTTTGTTCTTAAAGGATTTACCGGCAAACTGGCCCACTGTGAAGCATGCAGAATTTCTAGTTCATTGGCCAAGTGGTTTAACAGTTATGCCCATTTGTTTGCTGTAGCGCCCCCTATGGACCAATTTGCACCAAATTTGTTATGCAAAAGGATGGTGGCCTGCTGATGTTAATTTTAAAGTTGGTCAGGATCGGACATTGCTCTAAGGAGTTATTGCCCTTTATATCAATCTAGGCCAAGCCTTTAAAATTGATTGGCTTATTGTGGCATTATTTTACAACCTATCCAAATTTTCATTAGTTGGGCTTTAGAGATTGGTCCTAAGATGCTGTATACCAAATTTTGTGTAAATTGATAGCACCTTCTAGGAGGAGATAGAAATTAAAGGTTTCACAAACAATTCAAAATACTGGATAATTTTCATGTACTAATATAGGATTTTCTGATATGATTTGATTTATATGGATCCAGAGAATCCAGAAGAAAACAAATTTTGTTTCTTTGTCCACCCATTCAGAAATTATAGCCCAAAACACGTTGTACCTCTCAATAGCGTCACCATTTGGCCAATCAAAGTAACTTTCATGAATGTCGCTTAATTTCACATCCTTAACAAGTCCATAAAGTTTCATGATGATAGGTTACAGATAAAGTGATTAAAAGGGTTACTGAAATTTGATTGGCTGTTGTCAGCCATTTTGTTTTAGCTAGCATGCCCTTCTTATTAAATCAAATGGAAACTGTGCCCCTTATGAAGCCTGCAAAATTTCAAGGTGATCGGTCAATTGCTTCAAGAGTTATAACCATTTGTGTGTTATAGCGCCAACTATGGACGGATTTATACCAACTACGGGGGGTTTGTGTCTTATCCCATGGGGATGAAATGTCTGAAGTTTGGTGTGGATTGGAATTTGCGTTCAGGATTTACAGCTAATTATAGAAATTGAGGCCACGCCTTCAGATTTCATTGGCTTACTGCAACCACATCTTTAAACAAATCAAAATTTCCATCTGTAGGCTTATAGAGCATGGTGTTACAATGCTGTATATCAAATTTGGTGCAAATCGATCACACCATCTACGAGATAATAGATTTTAAAGGTTTTTCATAAAATTCAAAAATAGCGGGAAAATTTTAATACAGAAATGGGCAGGACCCATATGGATTGATTCGACTTAACGCTTAGAATCTACTGGACATGAAATTTTGTTTCTAGGACTTACGGTTCAGAAGATATAGTCCAAAATGCATTAGACGTCTCTATAGCGCCACCATATGGCCAATCGGGACAATTTCTTTGTCTGAGTATTGGGTAATTATAGAAACCTATGAGCCAAATATGGTATGTCTGACACATAGTTTTTGCTGTGCAAACACTTTTAGGGAAGAAGAAGAATAATAATAATCAGAACGATTTCAATAGGGTTCCAGCACTTCGTGCTTGGACCCCTAAAAAGCACAATGACAAAACAGCACACATGAGGCAGAACCATAACAAATGGAAATACAAGCACTGACCAGCTGAGTCACTCACTTTCTAGCCAGATATTACTCCATTTCATGGATGCCTGCTTTCAAGTCCCAACAAATATAATTTTGTAATATTTGCAGTTCAAAGCTTAGCAAGGAAAGCTTAGCGAGAACTTCACTCATCCCTCTCAGGAAAAGCAGACTGGTTCCAAAGAAATTGAAGGGTTTACATTGAAGCAAGTTCAACAGGCTTTCTTCGCACGAGCCGCCTCGACAAACCCTAAACTGGCAATTAGAGATACCTTAAGTAACCAAGACTGGTTAAAAGCATGCCACCTATGGCTTTGTTATAATTTGACATTTTATCCAGTTTTTAAGCCACTATTTTGAGCTACACTTTTAGATTCTATTCTACATATGGAGCTTGACGTAAATTCTGATAGGCCACGGAGTCAGCGTGCTAATGTGGAGAAGCCGCTTCTCCCGCTGGGGAATCAACTGAGCGCTCATGACGGTCATCTGACTTTGCTGTCTCATGATTGCTTGACCAACAATATGCTGGTTTATTTAAGCTTTGGCTTCTGAGAAGCAACTCCTCAGCATGTACGCTTAACAACGATCCTCCTCCCCAGCTCCACCCATCCTATTTTAGCCTTCTGTAACCCTGTTCCTTCGTGACTAAACTGCGTTCAATAACAATGTTTCTTCAAGATCATTGTTGCTGTAGGCCCTGTCCTATCGAGGAGGGGTTAGCTGCAGCTCCCTGTCTTCGGTTCCACGCTTGGATGGGCAGGGATCTCTCAGAACAGAGCCATGCCGCCATTCTCAATGTATGCTTGTATGCTTTCAATAAATATTCTCTTTGACAAAGTGGTCCTATCAGAACCATGTTTTAACAAGATAAACTTGAGTAGTCATCAAATGTCTGGATCTTAAAATGTTTTCATTCTGAATTCCTAAAGCCAAACATCTTCCTTGCAATAACGCCAGTGTTACGGGATTTTCTGTAGTGCGCTGTGAGCCTCTGACCCTTTTTGCTATTGCCTTATTGCTTATTGCTTTCAATATTTTCCTGTTTAATATCGCTTAATTCATAATCAAACTGAATAATGAAGACAAATATGCAAGCATGTAATTATTAAGAAATGATAGAGATCATTGATGGACTACATTGACACCGTACTTCATAGTGATATTGAAAAAAACAAATAATTAATTAATCCAGTACTTTCTCTGAACTCCTTCTCCCATTTTAGCTATTTTTTTCCGCAGTGCAACCTCATTTATTTTAAGATTGTGCTTAATGAAAATGTTTTCAGTGTTCTACAGAATAGGCAACATTTGCAAGGAAGTGCAGTTGCACGCTAGTTGCCGCAATCCAACAATCATGAATTTATTAAATTACTAACGCTTCTTATGTGGAAGTGTTGGTAATTGAATAATTTAGTAAATTAGTTGTTCGAGCATTGTGAAAGTTCAAAGCATGTTATGAATTTAAACTCATTTAAAATTCATGCCATGTGTTGAACTTTCATGGCAGCAAAATATTTGATGAGGTCCTTATAGCCCAGCTTCTGGGAAAGTTGTGGGAAGACTTCAATATGAGATTGTATGAATGGCAATCATCTAATTATTTATCTCATTTATTTAGTAGAAATGAAATCTAAACCTTATCTAAATACCATATTCAGCAGCATTTACTACATAACATCATACCTCAAGATGGAATTTCGAGAAATTTCAGTTAATTGCCATCCATGCCATCTCATATTGTGGCCTTCCTCCATGACACAAAGCTTATATGTCTTTTTTTTCCCGCCACCACCCCCCCTTATGGGAGGTCAGCTTTAGTTATTATATAGAAAAAAAAAAAGGATTACCCCAATCAAGGGGGGGACAAACAAAAACAAACAACAACAGAAAAAAAAATGAACACAAGCATAAACAGAGGACAGACTATCAGACAGACAGGGGGACATGCAAGTATAAGTACTACGAGAGAAAGAGGAAAAGAAAACAATATAGCAGAAAAGAGAAAGAAAAAAACCAATCAATGGAAGTGAGACAGGTATCAAATGGGAAACAATATGGTCTGAAAGATGCCCATATTTTATTTATTTATTTAGATTTATTTAAGCAGTGGGCCTGACTAAGACCATGTCTCCTTTTCAGAAGGGCCCTGTATTACAAACAATTAAAATAACAGTTTTCAAGGACATTTGTAGGACAAAAAAAAAAATGCCTTTATTAAAGGGAAAACATTAACTAAAACAACAATTCTCTTGATTAAATGATTTGATCAGTTTTAAAATGTCCAAAAGGAACCAGTTCTTTCAATTTCAGTTCAGCTTGCAACTGGTTCCAGGTGTGTGGGACATCATAATAAAAAGCTGTCTTACCGAGCTCCGTTCAAATACGAGGAACATTCAGACACAATGAGTCCTGTGACCATGTCCCATGGCAACCCACTCGCCGCATAAGTAGACTAGCTAGATAATGAGGGATTTTCATTTATAAACAAATAAAAACCAGTGGTAGTCTCGTCTAGCTTTCAATGACCCCCACCCTACTGACTTGTATAAGACACAATGGTGTGTGTGGAAATCAAGACCAGTGATAAATCCAATAGGCAGAATCATAAATACAATCTAAAGGTTTTAAAACAGTAGTAGATGCATTTCTATAAATCACATCACCATAATCAAGCATGGGGAGTATTACGGGGTGCACAATAATCTTTTTACTTTCGAAATTGAAACAAGCCCTATTTCTGTATAAGAAGCCTATTTTACTCCTTATCTTTTTGTTAAATTTTCAATGTGCATATAAAAAGTCAGCTTGTCATCCAGCCAAATGCCCAAGTATTTATAATGGGGGACATGCTCAATTTGGCTACCCTGCAGGGTACAAATTTGAAAATCAAGGGGGTCTTTTTTTCTAGCCTTGGTGAATACCATGAACTTGGTTTAGTCCTCATTTAAGACGAGCTTCAAATCAATTAGAGATCTTTGAATAGAGTTAAAATCATGCTGCAGATTAGATATGGCCTGCTGAACTGAAGAAGCAGTCGAGTAAATTATGGTATCGTCCGCATATAAATGCAGTTTACAGTGATCCAAAGATAAGCCAATGTTATTAATATAGATAGTGAATAACAAAGGGCCAAGAATTGGACCTTGTGGAACTCCTCTGCTGATTCGAGCACTTCGAGACTGAGTGTTTTGAAATGAAATGTATTGAGTCCTATCCTCAAGATAGTTTTTAAACCAATTACAAGCAGATTTGTCAAGGCTAATGTTTGACAATCTTTTCAAAAGAAGGGCATGATCAACAGTATCAAATGCCTTAGACAGGTCAATGAAAAGGGCTGCACAATGCTGTCTGTTATCTAGTGCTCTTACAATGTCATTTATAACTAAACAAGTAGCAGCAACAGTGCTATGCCCAGACCTGAAACCAGATTGGTGAGTATTCAAAATACAATTTTCAGTTAAAAAAGATTTTAATTGAGAATTAACTAGGGACTCCAGGATCTCCAGAATCCCATAATAACAATAGTAACAATAGTAGCAATAATACTGTACAGTACCACACAAAAAATTTGAAGACATAACAGAAAGCAAAGAATGACAATGTACAGGTATTTATACAAGATAAAACTGAATTTGAATATTTCAGGGGATGGTGTATATGTACATTAATATGAGGAAATGGGATTAGTTAGCTATATGTCTTAATCATTAATGGCAATGCAGTTTATTGGTAGCCTGTTTGCTCAGTAAATTCATTCAATTAATTGTTTGTTTGTTTGTTTGTTTTATTTAAACACGGTTCAAACACTTACTATCAGCTGTTAGGCTGTTTTTCAGCAAGTCCGTACTTTGTATAGAAAAACAATAAAACAAATTAACATATATGAGTAACTATATGACAAAAGTAATACAATAAAAGACATAAAACCAAAAATTCTAAATTAAACCAAAGGGGAAAAAAAACACAGATACAATAGATCCAAACCGTAACAAACATAAGCAAAAAGGTAATGATCTTCTGAACAATTATTGATAATTATGACAAAAAGATAAAGATACTACTCTATTATGAGCACAAAAAAATACGATGAAAGGCAGAAAAAAATGTTATTCCCAATCAAAAATTAACACAAGTGTATACTCAAATCTTGACAAGGAATCATAACTCAAGCAAGAAAATGGTATTAATATTTTTTAGAAATTGTGATAGGCTGGTTTCAGTTCTAGTGATTTCCGGAAGTTGATTGAAAAGTTGGGTTGCTATTTAAATTGTGTTGGGTTTACAAAAATTTGAGTTAGGTTTAGGTAACTGACATTTGAGGACCGAATTTCTAAGGTTATAATTTGATAGCTTGGCTTTTAGTTGAGAGGAAAGAATATCGGGAGACAAATTATTCAGTATTTTGAAAAAATATTTCAGTATTTTTATTTCAAGTATTCAGTATTTCAAGGCTATTTCAGTAGCCTTGTTCCGGGGTGTTTTGTCAATGTATGTTTTAAATTCTTCTGTGGTTACAATGGTAAAGTTAAATGTCGTACTTACTCTTGGTACAAATCGCAAGGGATTATCTTTGAACTGTATATTTAGTCTACTTTTTGATGCCAATGTAGAAGAATGATTATTCAGTGCATTAGCAACATTCTTGTGACCAGTATATTCAGTCCCCTCATTTACTATCTTCTGAACACTTGTAGTACTTTTTGAGCTTGGAATCAATTCTTTCAAAACCTTCCACATAAGGGTGTTCGATTCTAAATCGGCAACAGGTTGAGTGTTAACCTGCACCATGGCAATGTCACTGGTTATAGACAGAATTTCATCATTACACAAACAAACTTAACTTGTGGACCTGAAGCAGCAAAACCGCATTCTTAAAAACTTTTCTTAGGTGTCTAAAGCCGATTGGACACTGACGTAAAAGAAAATATATACCGTTTTGTGAGCTACAGGAATCCAGAACCCTTAAAAGACTTTGAAGTTTCATGTCACGATTAATGTGGATAGGAAAATACTTGATAACCTCTGCAATGAACGATAACACAACCTAAGTGGAGATTGACAGTAATTCTACATTAATTCCACCAATTGATCCTCGCAACTAAATAAATTAACACCTAGTTGCTCATTAGGAAATGTAAATGGGAATGGATTTGGAGAGGTAATGCGCTTTAAGGTGAGAGCAGGGTTATAATCTCTTCGATGGCAAGCCCAGGGTGGAAGAGGCTAAGCTGACTTTCACCTGGATGTAGCTCACCCGACCGCTTCGGATACTAGCTTAACTAGGTTTGTTTTTGGTCTGTTGGCTGGCTAGCTTATTGCGTTTATTGTGTGCTTGTGGCAAGCAGAGGCCTTAGGCAAGCGACAAATTGCTCTTCTTAAGTCTATTTATTTATTTATTTATTTTACTTTTTCCATTTCCACACACTTTTTTGTCCCATATCAAGTGCCTGAGTGTTCACGATAGAGACACGGTTCAAATGCCGAAACATCCAGTCTGCCCGTGTCTCTGGGCCTTGTACAATCGGTTGCATTCTTTCACAATCCCTGTTTTTCATCCCTTTTTTCTCCATTAAAAATGCATGGTGGAGTTCTGCCATTATGGCATCACGGAATGCTGGACTGCTCTACGCTCAGAGGGCAGCCTCAACACCACAACCAGTATATAGACAAAGTTCAATAGCTGACATTTTTTTTAACTTTAGCGTCAACATTTTAGCAAGCACACTCTCGAGGTTTGTCCTGACGAAACACAGTTCTAGTTTAGGATTACAATCTTTTAGCACTTTTTTGATTATCAGTGTTTTACTCCCCTTTAACTCTGGTTGCTTACTTTACTCACTGGCATAATTCTTGGAGAAACTGAGATTGAATCTCCAAGTATGGTCACTTCCTTGTTTATCTCCCAGCTCAAACATGAGCTAGCCTCCATTGAGCAGCTCATTCCAACCCTTCACCAACAGCTCAGTGACCTTGACTCCTGGTTAGTCGAACCAGAGCTGACCAAAAAGTTAAAAAACATCCCGATATAGTCATGCCAACTCCTGTCTGTTCCACTTGGGCCTCGGTGGGAAGGGGCAAGAAGAGATTCTACCTGCTGTGATTTCCAGGATGATTCCACAGATTTGGAGCTGACTAATTTCTTCGCTCCTCTGACTGCTCTACCAACGTCACCCCCATTGCTGTCGAGCACTGCTGGCTGTGCTGTGGAAAAGTTTAAAGTAACATTCAATGTTACTTCCAGGAGGCACAGATCTTCATGCTGAAACTGTGACTCCAGCTCGTGAGCAGTCTCTCTGTCTGTTAAGTGTCCCCAGAAGTGTACTTCATCACTGGAGGACAGCAATGGAGCACCTGCAGCTGGACCCAGAACTCCAGTCTCTCCAGATGGTCACAACTCTCTGCCCGGTCCTGGTCTCTCTGGTCCAGCAGCTGCACCACTGGGTCCACTGAGCATGACCTATGCTGATGCTAATTCAGCTAGCCTGGTTAGCACCATGCTGCAGCTTGCACTGAAACTAGCCCATCTAAAAAAAGCTGTGTGGTAAGGAGCAATCCAGATATTTTGATAGTTGGTGACTTCGCTGTTCAGTATTTAACTGGTCCTTTCACCTCTCTGGTGGTTAGGTAGTCCACTTAATTGAACTAATTCCAACTCTCATTGATCTGCTTCCCATCATTAAAACTGTTCTAACATATGTGGAAGCAAATGACGTTATGGCTAGAAGTTTGTCCAAATTTTCAGTCGTTGTGATACACAATTGAGAGTCTGGGAAGATGTTGTATAATGTCTAGCCCCATTTCAACTCTCCCCAAAAACTCTGAACGTTTTCGACCCTTCAGCCTCCACTACTAATTAGAAAAACCTTTTCTGCTGCAGGATAACACTTTATCTCAAACTTGAAATTCCTGGACTACGTCTAGCCTTTACAGAGCAGATGGTCTGCGTCTTAACAGAAAGGGAACAAAGCAGTGTTCTTGGACACTATCATTTGTGTCCCCAGTTTATAAAGACACTCTTTTAACCCAGTAATTTATATCCAAATTTATGTGCCATCTCACTAATATTCAAATAAGTTGGCTATGATTTTCACAGGAGGTAGGCAACTGCTCAGCAGTGATTGCAACTAGCACTTCACACAGATTGCAAACACTCCAAATCCAAAGGAAGTTTTTGTAATACTTTAAGTCACCTAGCGATTCTTACGACTGATATAACCAGGTTGGCATTATCCTGATTGGCTTTAGGGACTGCCGTCCCAGGTCCTGGCCATCAGGGGGTCCCCACCGCAAACCCAATTGTGAATTGATTGACAACTAGAGGGTGTGTCCAGACGGCCACATCACCCCGCCTGTGCCCTCAACGCCACATGAAGGTCAATGTCATGGTGGAATTGGTGTCCCCATATATGGTTTCCTATTTGTGATTGAGCATAACATAGTGCCTATCTCTGGCGGTTTCTCAGTTACAGAGCCTGCAAAATATGATTGTCGGCCATTTTGACCTTCCAAAGTCACTTGAAGGTCAAGGTCACAGTGGCATTAGATACCTCATATGTGACTTCCTATTAGTGTTCAATAGTAACCATGGGTCTATCTTGCATCGTTTGGCTGCTAGAACACTCGGAAAAGTGGTGATGCTGAGTTTGACCTTTCAAGGTCAGTTGAAGGTGAAGATCACGGTGCCATTAGATTCCCCAAATATTGGGCGCTGCCAGATAGCTCACTCGGTAAAGCATCACGTTGCAAAGCAGAAGTGACTACCAGGGCGCGGGTTCGATCCCCGCCTCTTACCAGCCGGCAGTGGTCGGCAGCTCCCTTCAGAGTAGCGCGCAATTGGCCAATGCGCTACAGGGATGCAAATTGAGAAGGGTCTGCAGGGATAGGGTATTGTAAATAACAAAGTTCTCAGTTGCCTCCTGTTGGCCAGACGGGCGCTCATTAGGAAGAGTCTAAGCTTGTTCATGTTCGGGTATCCTCCGCCCTCGTTCTGAGCTTGCAAAGTTTCAACCAATGAGTGTATAAGAAGCGGTGGCTCTTCGGAGGAGAGCCGCAAGCTGTCTCACTCTCCTGAGTTGGCAATAGGGGGCCGCATATGCAAAAAGCCTAGTACATAGTTCCCCAATTGGACATTCCAGATTCGGGTGGGATTGGAGATGCCAAATTCCCCATATATGACGTCCTATTAGTGTTCAATAGTAAGTATGGGTCTATCTTGCACCATTTGGCTGCTAGAACACTTGGAAAAGTGGTGATGCTGAGTTTGACCTTTCAAGGTTGCTGAAGGTCATAACATTTGGCGGTAAAAGATTCTCCATACCCAACTTCCTATTAGTGATTTACAGTAACTACATGCCTATCTCCACCCAATTTCAAGTAATAAGCAGTTGAAAGTCTGCCCTATGTCCCAGTGTTAAAAAAGTCTTCAAACTGATCCAGAATCCAGGATTTGATCCGGATCTTCACCAAAAACTAATCATTTCTTCCCGTCCGCCTAAGGATTGTCCCTACCAAATTTGAAGACAATCCGTGCAGAATTGTGGCCTGTAGAGTGCAAACAGACACACACACACACACACACACACACACACAAAAATAAATAAACGAGACAACCACATACACCCTTCCGCAACTTTCGTTGCGGGCGGGGTGAATAAATAAACGCGACAACCACATACACCTTTCCACAACTTTCGTTGCGGGCGGGGTGAATAAATAAATAAACGCCACAACCACATACACCCTTCCACAACTTTCGTTGCAGGCGGGGTGAATAAACGCGACAACCACATACACCCTTCCGCAACTTTTGTTGCGGGCGGGGTGAATAACCTCGGTCAACTACCTCAGTCAACTGACATTATGAAGACTTGAGTGTTTTCTGTATTTTTACCCTGAGAAATAGAACAGTCAAAGCATGTCAGCGTAATCAAATGGGCTATTACGTTCGCTTTAATGTATTGAAAATTGATGTTAAAGCAGGCCGAAAATATGAGCGGAAAATATGAAAGTGGGTGGAAGATAAGGAAACATAAGCTTGAAAAGTAGTCAAAAGAGAGAGAACTGTTACAAAAAACATGAAGGCTGACCAGCTTTTTTGAGCAGTCTGCAGGAGTAACCGTGATCAGAGGTTCCTGTTGGAAGTGATGCCAGTTATGAAGCCATACTGGGCCAAGAGGTAGTTGTTTGGGTGCCACAAGCCACCGTGACCGAGGTAACATTTTTGCAAGAAATTGCATGTTGGTGACTGGTAACAGATGAGCTATGATAATTTTGGATGAAGAAGAGCACGATGGCACCAATTTCATGTCAAAATAAGGAAGGACCCTATATGGCCTTTGAGAGTGTTTACGGAAATCAGCATCTGTGTTTTAGCAATAGTTTACTCACACAGTCCCTTTGCAAGTTATTTAAAGAGGAGGGTTGTAGGTCAGCTTTTAGCAAGGCTGGTTTTTCAGACTGGAAAAACACAGTTTTATCAAACGGAGGAACATAAAACGGGTCAGAGCCAGTAAAATGCCACTCTGACCAAGCTAGCCCGCACACAGCTGCAAGGTATTGACAGGCTGTACAGGAACAGTGGAGATGAGGAAAGTTACTGGCGAGAGGATACTGGCATTGAGACGAGTCGTCATGGTCATACAATTTCTGGGAGAGAGTGGACTTGCATTTAAAGACGGCTATGAGGGTTTCACCAAAAAATGGCAATTATTTGGGAATATTAGCATTGCTTTTGCAATTTCAAACTAACTTTCGACGAATATAAAAAACAAGTATGGGAATTAGGGTCAGGGATCAATCTCCTATCTGGCAAACATACATAACATTTAAACAGTGTATCACTGATGGCTCAGAGGGTCGAAGCTGAAATCATTCTACACATACGGAATCTGAAGTACTTTTTTCCATGATTTGAGACTCTACTCCTCACTGACCTGCTGATCTTTATCGTGCATCTTATCTCTCAAGGGAGTTAGGTCTTTGAGCATTTTCTAAAATTCTTTCCAATTTTTTTCCCAGATTTTTTTAGTCTGTTTCAGAGGTTTTAGGAAGCACAAACAATGACACAGTGAACTGCTAAGGTCAATGCTACAATAACACCTCTAATAGGTCTGGGACATACAGAGGATTGAAGGCTTGGGATAGCGCCATGTTTACCATTGTTTACTATCCGCTCTTCTTTTAACAACAGTCTGTAAATGTCTGGGAAGTAAGGAGACCAATTACTGAAGTTTTGGGGGAGGAATGTTGTCCCACTCTTGTCAGATAAAGGATTCTAGCTGCTAGACAGTCCTGAGTCTTCTTTGCCAGATTTTTTGTTTTATGATGCCCCAAATGTTTCTATTAGTGAATGGTCAGGACTGCCAATAGGCCAGTTCAGCACTCAGACTCTTCTACTGCAAAGCCATGCTGTTGTGATGGATGCAGAATGCAGTTTGGCATTGTTTTCCTGAAATATGCAAAGCCTTCCCTGAAGGAGACGTTGTCTGGATGGGAGCATATGTTGTTGCAAAACCTCTATATACTTTTCAGCATTGATAATGCCTTTTCAGATGTGTAAGCTCCCCACACCGTAGGCACTAATGCAACCCAATACCATCATAGATGTTTTGAACTGTGCGCTGATAACAAGCTGGATGGTCCCTCTCCACTTTAGACCGCACAACATGGCGTCCGTGGTTTCCAAAAAGAATTTCAAATTTTGATTCATCTGACCACAAAACAGTTTTCCATTCTGCCCTAGTCCATTTTAAATGAACTTTGGCCCAAAGAAGACAGCAGCGATTCTGGATTGTGTTCAAATATGGCTTCTTCTTCGCATGATACAGCATTAGCTTGCATTGTAGACCGCACGGCGAACTCTGTTCACTAACAACGATTTCTGGAAGTGTTCCTGAGCCCATGCAGTGTATTCCAATGCAGAATCATGCCTGTTTTTAATGCAGTGCCGGCTGAGGGCCCAAAGATCATGAGCATCCAGTATTGACCTACAGACATGTCCCTTGCACACAAAGATTTCTCCTGATTTTCTGAATCTTTTGATGATGTTATGTACTGTAGATTCAAAGTCTTCGCAATTTTATATTGAGGAACATTTTTCTGAAATGTTCCACAATTTTTAGATAGTTTTTTTGCAGATTGGTAAATCTCTGTCCATCTTTACTTCTGAGAGACTCTGCCTCTCTAAAATGCTCTTTTTATACCCAATCATTTAACTGACCTGTCGCCAATTAACCTAATTAGTTGCAAAATGCTCCTCCAGCTTTTTTTTTATCAGTACCACTTACTTTTCCTGCCTTTTATTGCCCCCTTCCAACTTTTTTGATAAGTGTTGCTGCCATCAAATTCAAAATGAGCTAATGTTTTTCATGAAATGGTAAAATGTCTCACTTTCAACATCAGATGTGTTGTCTATGTTCTATTGTGAATAAAATGTGGGTTTATGAGATTTGCAAATCATTGCATTCTTTTTATAATTATAATTTACACAGCATCCCAGCTTTTTTTGGAATTAGAGTTGTACGTTGTACTTGAATAGCACTTATTAAAATGAAGATAAACCAGAAAACAAGTGTTTAATAATCACTGCACAGTATTTTGTGAAGGCTAATTGGATTTTTAATTGAGCAGGTTCTAATGATAGCTATGCATTTCAGATTAGTACTAATGTTGGCTATAGTTTTATGCACAGAGTAATAACACCACCGAGTGCCTGCGATGCAGTCATTTTCAAACTGAGACATTTGAACCAGCAAGGGTATAATGTTTCAGAATGTTTAAGTTTAATGTCAACAATAAATATTCAACAGTTGGACGATATGTCAAAGTCAGCAATTTCTCTTTCATGATTAAGCATTGCAGTAACATGGTTGTCAAAGGGGGTCCCAAAAGCAGAGTATGCCCCAGGTCCCTGAAAATCTTAATGCAACCCTGGTTGTAACCATATGAAAATTATTTGCTCTGAATTTGTCAGCATTTTGGTGATGGCCCAAAATTTTTTGGTAAACTGAACCGACGTAACTGAATGTACTATCTGTATTTGTCAGGTGGTCAGATGCCAGTTTCGGGCCCTGACTTTGTAGTAAGGCTGCATAAACCTTTTTATGGCACCTCAGAAGCAAAGTAAATGTTATTGTAAATTACATTATAATACAGCTTCAGGCACAGAAATAGATGTGGTTCAACAACTGCAACCACCACATAATCATCATGATGAGCCATATCAAGAGAGGAGGCATTAAAACACATGAACGGATGCAGTCCTACAATGAATTTGAAATGTAGCAGTGTTAATTAGTAATTTAAGGAATTTTTAAGGAATTTCCTCGCAAAAAAAGAAGAAATTAAAAAAAATTTCATATATACTTGCAGAATGCAAGACACTCATACAAAATACATCGTATTCCCTGTGGGTTGTGCAGAATAGCATACTGCAATGTCACTCCACCTCATCTAATAGCAGACTTTTGGCACGGGAAGGGCTCAGATCCACATCGAATTGGAACAAGACCATGGGAAATAAAAAAAAGTTAAAAACAGTCATGCTTTCCTTTTAAAGTATAATTCTTGATTTAATCAGTTTAATCTCCATTTGTGGTTTCACTGGACTGAATTTTCTGAAACAGTACTGTCTCTTGTCACAGATAGCATTGAGGACTACATCCAGACAACATCCTCAAATGTGGAAACAGCAAATCAGGAGCTTGCAAAGGCCAGTCATCACCAGGTATCTACCCTTCCAGACAGTAAATTTTCATAGCAGGAGTGTTTCAGTGATCAATCACTTTGTAACCTCACCCTTTAAGATCTGAACATTTTTTTAGTAAGTGCCACATGCTATGACTGACCACAGTCAAGGACAGAAGAGCTGGACAGTGGACACACAGAGATATGGTAAATCAGGTGACCTTCTTGGGATTCAGGCAAAAAAAAAAGAGAGATCATAAGACCCAAAAATAGACTAAACAGGTAGCTTTTCAGCAGGTCTTTTTGTTTTTTACAACATCTCTCACTCCTTGCCTGGTTAGAATGTCAAGTCTCAGGCCGAGTCCACACATAAGAGTATTTTCAAAACAAGATTTTTCCTCCTTCGGTTCTCAAAAACAAAAACATTTCTGTCCGCATGAAGATGTACAAACAGAATTAAAGTGCTGTCAACAGCATGCAAAACCAACAGACAGTGATATGATTAAATGCAAGACCGTGTAAGCCAGAGGTCTCAAACTGGTCCGTAGAGGGTCCAAGGGGTTGCAGGTTTTCATTCCAGCTGAAGAGAAGCACACTTGATTCAAGTAATCAACTGTGCTGACCGAGAGCAGTTGCTTAAATTAGTTGTATCAGCTGTGCGACTGCTTGGTTGGATTGAAAACCTACAGCCCGTAGGCCCTTTTACGGACCAGTTCGAGACCTATGTTAGTTTGTAAGCCAATCACATGCCTTATAAATTTGCTATAAGGAGCATACACCAACATTGCAAGCCAAAACTGTTTTCTCTGTCGACATATGGACAGTTAAAACTGAGTTTCCAAAAATCATCCCCCTGGAGGGTGTTTTTTAAGAAGCCCATTTTCAGTTGCCAAAAATACAGCTCAGTCAGGTCCACTTTGTCAAAAACATAAATTATATTATCATTTGTAGCAAATTTATTTGCAATATTTGAATTTAGCAGCATGGCTCTGTTTTGGGTGTAATAGTGTAATACAAGCTGCATCAGCCCTTGCCAAGTGAATTCAAAATAGTAAGAGATGATTTTCAAAATGTAACAAGGCTTTTCACTAAAGATGATTTTTACTGTTATGGGCTTCCATATAATGTAATTTCCTTTAAATTTGCTATTTTTTTTAGTTATGCGTTATGAATAAGTGGGCAAATTAAAAAAGAACATTTGAGGCAAAAAAGAAAATTATCGGCAATGGTAAGGATTCATGTGTTAGCCCGAAAAATGTATATGTATATTCTCAGAAATCGGCTGCGGCTCTGAACATATAGTGGGATAGAAAAGTTTCTTCAGCGTAATACAAAAAAATATAAAAATAATACTTTAAACTTTTTTCATGTTAAATGTTTCAAGTTGGACCAAAAACATTGACATTATGGATAATCTTGTTCATAGGCTTTCCAATAATACTGTACAAGAACCATACTGTTTTGTTCATGTATGAAGGAGACATAGAAATGTGTGACAATGTGAAGGAAAACCTAGAGTAAATGCATGGACAGACAGGACAAACACAGATACTTCTGTTCGTTTTTCTAGCATGGTTTGGGTCCATTCGTCCGCTTAAAGGTGGGAGGGTCACTGCAAATCAGGGCAGAGTTATTCTGTGAGATCACCTTCATATCCTATGACGAAACATTCCTACCATGATGGAAATGGTGACTTCCAAGATAACAATGGCCCAAACCTCACGGGGCGCAAGTTGTCAATGAATGGTTTTATGAGAGTGAAAATGCCCAGCATATAACACTGCCTTCACAGTCACTAGATTTCAAACCAACTGAACTCATATGGGAGATATTAGAAAGTTTAAGACAGTGCTCCCTGTCACCATCATCAAAACACCAAATGATGGAATATCTCTTGGAAGAAAGGTATTCCATCCCTCAAGTCAAGTTTAGCACTTGAAGAATGTATGCCAAGGCGTGTTGAAGCTTATCTGACCGCTTGTAGAAGCCCAACACCTTACTAAGACTGTTCATTTGGGTTTTTTTCCCTACTAATTTGTCATCCATTTGTTTCAGGCTTTATTAAGGATAAGGGCCCGTAATCGGGTTTACATCGAGGGCCATTGTCTCCTGAATGGTTGGTCATTTTGTTTTATTAAGCTGTTTTCTCACACATAAGTAAACATGAACAAAATTTTCTCCTTTTTTCAAATTTAGAAGGGTGAAGTCAAACAGTGATTGATTGCTGATGGCATACCCCACTGCAGCTTGTGAAAGACTAACATAATTTGATAAAATGTACAATTTGATGCTCTGTCCCTATGGGACTTATAAAACAACCTGTGTCCTGTAGGTCACGGTGAAAATGAGATTTTTTTTTTTCTTCAAAATTATGTTAAATAATTGTCCTCTTGTGTACAGCAGTGCCCATCTGAATACAGGGGGCTCAATTAGCAGCAATCTGGGCAGGTAGTAGACTGAAGATTCATTACCAACTGTTGGCCATGAAAATGTTCCGCTCATAAAATTAAAGGAGGCACTTTGCTCTTGGTAATAGAAGCCATTGTTCTTAAAGGGAGTGGACAAATTCTTTCTAGTCCACTATGTTGTGACAAGTTGCCTACTGAACCTTAGCCAGCTACCCATTCCTTCATGCACTAAATAATGAAACAGTCACAGACGTGTCAAGCCTAACTTTTTCAGATGACAAGTGTGGTGCAATAAAAATGAAGCAACTGTGTGGCATTTGCGCTTCAGTAAAGGCTAATGAGGAGGATTAAGCTGTCTCTCAAATGATGAAATGGGTCAACATTTGAGATAACATTATTGAAGAGGATGGATGAAGAAACACCTCAGAAAAATGCAATAAAAGATAAATAAAAAGTGGCCATCTGGCAGCTTAAATTTAATTAGGCGAAATCAAGGAAATCTACATATCAAACAGATCCTGAAAAGCCGTATGAATACAATACGGTTGCACTCTATACCAGTACCAACAAAGTCCCGCAGTGCCAAAACATTGCAATGTCTAATCTACTGCATGCTTTATACAATACTACTACCACTGAATATGGTTCTTCCTTATCAGCGGGGCAATATTTTACCTTCATTCCCCCCAAATTCACTGATTTCTGCGTCACAATGTTGTATTGACATGACCGCACCCATTTTTGGAAGGGACTCATAACTAATAGCAACCGGTGGAAATCTGATGTATGTGTGCGGGAGCTATTTTTGTTCTCGTTGTCACGGTAGAAGCATCTCCACGTTTGGGCTGCATTCGAGATGTCCTGGGATCGAGGAATAACCCCATGTCCCAGGCGGAAAAGTGCTCTCAAATGCCTCTCCTTGTGGTATGATTTCCGAACTCCTAGTCGGCCGCGAGATTATATGTGATGTCAAAGCAGAATGACGGCCAAAACATGCTGTTTTTTTTCTAAGATATTTTGTTAGTAGTACGAAAGTATCACAACGTCAGGACCACAGTTAACACTTAGCAACTAAAAATGAAAGATGTAATAACGATTAAGGGGTCAAATTTTGGACACTATTGTGATTCATATGACCTGCTTTTCACAAAAGTTCTGTCATGTAAAAGTTAAGTAGCTATCAGATAAACACAGTGAGTGATGTTTGCTAATGTTGGAGGAGGAGATAACTTTAACATCTAAGGTCAGGAAAGATGACTGGTACAAACAAAGCCCTTCTGTTTTTTCTTCTACGTAGCGCTCTATAATGAATCTTTAAACTCTTACTGTTCCCAGGACGTCTCGTACACAGCATTAGTTCCGTATCATCAACTTACATGTTTCTTGAGGAGCCTAATGCTAAAAGTTTAATCTGGAACTACTTTGGCTTTGAAACGAATAAGGAAAGAAAAGCTGTAGATGTTGGGCAGCCAATGTGCAAGCATTGCAATAATCACATACAGGCAAAAAGAAAAAATACATAATTTATCCAGGGCTTTCAAATTATGCTGGCAGCTGCCATTTGTGCCAGCTACAAAGAAAAAAAATTCTGCCCCCGTGTGTCAAACCAAGCACGTGTTATTTTTGTGATCCACTCAGCTGTCAGTGTCAGCTTCCATGATCAGGGATTCGTCATTCACATGTCAATCCATGCTTGAAGATTCTGATTGGTCACCACAATGTACACAATCCATTACTTTAACATAATCATGGCTTGCCGAAAGCGATAGCCCTTGTCAGTCAGGAGTGGATCATGACTGAAAAGGAAAATGATCCAAACATAACATAAATAGAAATCTTTGGAGGAAAATAGTGTTATCAAATAGCTATACCAGTCCTCTTGTTTGGTTTGCCGTATTTTTGATTTTCTGACAAATATACACTCGATATAGTATATCGGTCATTTTGTTGTGCTGCTCGAAATATCAGCCTTCATTCTACGACACTTAATAGTGCACTACAAAATGGTCGCCAGGCACGGTAAAATGTAGCACACAGAGGCTGTACCCTTGGGAGTTATCCTGAGACAGCAGTTTTCAAAGGCCTCTCAAGGAAATGCAATAGGGCAATAACACGTAAAATGTAGCAGAACTGTGTCCAAGAACGATCACTGCTTAGCACTGTTCCTCTTTGAGGCAGTTTGCTATCCTCTAGTTTGGAACTGCTCTTGGTTGCCAAGAAGGATGTTAGGTGAAATGATGCATAGTTCTGACACTACAGTCTACGTCAAATTTTATGAGAATTTATTTATATTTATTCATCAAAAAATGATCTGATGTGAACATACACACCGCCAAGATGCGGGAATCTTTCGATTGCGTTTTGGGTGACAAAGTTTTCAAGTAACTTGTATGTCACCTTAATATCTCTCCTCAGTCGTCCCGAGCCGTGTCAAATCAGTTGGCTATGTTGCTAGCCATGTAGCTAGCAGATGCGATGTCCGACAATAAAGAGAAAAACAATGTCATTTAAAGAGAGACCTGTCTGTCTCTGAAATTGTGATGACTGAGTGGACTCAGAAAAACTAAAAAATGCAAATGAACCAAGCTATTGAGTCGCAGGAGAATGGCTTTGGTTAACAGTTGTTTAGCTTGAAACGAAAAATCATTGTTTTATACTTAATTGCTTTGTCCTATTATTCACAGAGCTATAAATTTTAGCATTATTCAAATTCATGCGTCCTCTCGAAATTGCCTGCAGTCGTCCCATTGGTCAATGTACTGTATTTTCAGATCAACTTCCTAAAAGCACTTTTGTAAAATCTTATAGTAAATGGCAATACCGGTTTAAAAGAAAAAAGATGATGTATGTCAGAACTACTAATCCCAAACACAGAAGTCCCCATCAAGCTTGTGTAGATGAATATACACTACCAGTCTTGTCAAGTCTTAATCTTACATGTATGTTTACAACAAAGAAATCACTGGAACCCAAGACTTGTTTCTTACAAATAATAAATTTACAAGAAAAATCCACAAGGAATGCAGCACAAGTGATTTAAATGATCAGCTTGCTATCAGCCCCCTGAAGCTGCTTGATAATGAGTGGATCATTTTATTCACCTATGCTGTAGCAGTGAGAGATCTAAAACATGCAGGACAGGTGGTCCTCCAGGAGAGGTTTGAGAAGCACTGGATTAGACCATCATTACTGATTTGCTTAAATATTGACAAAATTACTGATCCTGGGTTTTCTTAATTTGTTTTGTTATATACATGGTTCATACATTCGGCTTCAGTTCTCCCACTTTATCTCATCAATGATTTCAGTTGCAGGCTCCTAATTTTTACTGGACATGCATCTCATGAAGGCCTGCAAATGACGTGCCTAAAGGTGACCTTGGCCTATTTTTTCAAGGTCACTGGCCTAAAAACATCACCAAAAACTTTGACATTTTGCTTTATCTCATCAACTATTTCAGTTACAGGCTCCTAATTTTTACTGGACATGCATCTCATAAAGACCTACAAATGACGTGCCTAAATGACCTTAGCCTATTTTTTCAAGGTTACTGGCCTAAAAATATCACCAAAAACGATGACATTTTGCTTTATCTCATCAACTATTTCAGTTACAGGCCCCTAATTCTTACTGGACATGCATCGCAAAAAGGCCTACAAATGACTTGCCTATAGGTGACCTTGGCCTATTTTTTAAGGTCACTGGCCTCAAAATATCACCATAAACTTTTGCTTTATCTCATCAACTATTTCAGTTACAGGCTCCTAATTTTTACTGGGCATGCATCTCATAAAGACCTACAAATGACGTGCCTAAATGACCTTAGCCTATTTTTTCAAGGTTACTGGCCTAAAAATATCACCAAAAACGTCAACATTTTGCTTTATCTCATCAACTATTTCAGTTACAGGCCCCTAATTCTTACTGGACATGCATCTCATAAAGGCCTACAAATGACGTGCCTAAAGGTGACCTTGGCCTATTTTTAAGGTCACTGGCCTCAAAATATCACCATAAACTTTGACATTTTGCTTGATCTCATCAACTATTTCACTTACAGGCTCCTAATTTTTACTGGACATGCATCGCATAAAGGCCTACAAATGACTTGCCTATAGGTGACCTTGGCCTATTTTTTAAGGTCACTGGCCTCAAAATATCACCATAAACTTTTGCTTTATCTCATCAACTATTTCAGTTACAGGCTCCTAATTTTTACTGGGCATGCATCTCATAAAGACCTACAAATGACGTGCCTAAATGACCTTAGCCTATTTTTTTCAAGGTTACTGGCCTAAAAAATATCACCAAAAACGTCAACATTTTGCTTTATCTCATCAACTATTTCAGTTACAGGCCCCTAATTCTTACTGGACATGCATCTCATAAAGGCCTACAAATGACGTGCCTAAAGGTGACCTTGGCCTATTTTTAAGGTCACTGGCCTCAAAATATCACCATAAACTTTGACATTTTGCTTGATCTCATCAACTATTTCACTTACAGGCTCCCAATTTTTACTGGACATGCATCTCATAAAGGCCTACAAATGACACGCCTAAAGGTGACCTTGGCCTATTTTTCAAAGGTCACTGGCCCAAACATATCACCAAAAATTTCGACATTTTGCTTTATCTCATCAACTATTTCAGTTACAGGCTCCTAATTTTTACTGGGCATGCATCTCATAAAATCCTACAAAGGTGACCTTGGCCTATTTTTTCAAGGTCACTGGCCTAAAAATATCACCAAAAACTTTGTTAATTTGCTGTATCTTATCAACATTTTTAGTTACAGGCTCCTAATTGGCTCCCGCCGCCCGCGTGGCACGGGAGCTATGGTATCAGGCTCCATCCGTGCGTGCGTCCGTCCATGCGTGCATCCGTCAACGAAAACTTCAACATTTTGTTTATCTTAACAGCGGGAGCTTCTGGGGCTGCCAGTGCCCTATATTTGTTACTGTATTTTTTGCTTTTGCACACTGTACTTTCGCAACTACTGTATGTCCGAGTCTGTTCCCTACTATTCAAACCCCTGTTCCCCGCACTTCATTTTTTATTCACCTTTCTTTGAAAACTTAAAAGTAATAAAGTAATAAAGCTATGGGAGAGCTTCTAAGTAAACATTTTTTTTTTTTTTACTAGAATTCATTGTAAGCACAACTAAAGCCAAAAGTTAAATCAGTGAACGGACTCGGGTGCACGAGTGTTTGTTGCCGATTCGATCTTTTTCTGATTGTCCATTTTGAGTCAGAACCCAAGAAAATGTTCTCAGCTGTAATGCGAATGGTTTCCTATAAAGTTTTACTACTGATTCTTAAGTCATATTTATGTTCTTAACTTACATTTATCTATAGGAGCGAACGGACTTGGATATAGAAGCAAAAGTACAGTGTGCAACAGGAAAGGTACAGTGGCAAAAAGGCAATGTAGCAAAACAACTGTAAACCATTTGAAACTAATGTGGTTATTTTTTTTGCGAGGCAAGTCCCTCCTCTGGTCAATAATTTCATCAGTTGATCTCGACTTCTGATGAAACAGACTTAAATAAATACATTTCCAATACTTGGCTGTTGAAGGCACAATATTGCTCACCAAGATCGGCAGTATTGGGAAGATATTATGGATCGTCCCAAGAACCATGAATCACAAAAATGGTAGATCTTGAATTTTTTAAAATCAGGGGCCACAAACGGCAACACTTTTTACAGAGGGGCCAAATGTGTTTCCCATATTCATGCATAATTCTATGTTCAGTGAGCTTTATATAAAACATACACTACTGGTCAAATATATTTGAACATTTTGCTGATGTTTATTTTATATTCCATGTTTTAGTGAAATGTAAACAGTTTTAAGTCCTGTAAATTTCCTCAAGATTTCAAAAGTCAAAAGGAATCTGTAAATTTGGGATAGTGATCTAAATTGTGGGGGTGAATAAAAAAAGTACAATTGGCAAAATAAACATGTAAACTATGTAATTATTTCCATTTTTTAACAGAAGATGTAAAATTAATGTAGATTAGTGCAAACTGGCTGAAAAATCAAGAAGAAGCAAGCCACAAGTTTCCTTGGGAACTTCCAGACTAGTGCATGGTGCAAACACTCAAATTGTGTGACTTTCAATTTAGAGAAACAAAAATGACTTGAATTCATGTAGCAGTCATTACGACAAAAGGTGGTCACTATGATAACTCAAAAATTCAGATATCTGTATAAAATGGGCATTTATATCTTATTTCTTCATTTGTGTTTTGACAGTGACTTGTTTGTCAGACTAATAATTCCTTAATGGCCATGATCTATTAAACTGAAAAGGCATATTTTAAAAGGTGATGGTGATGTTATTACTACAAACTAGAAGGCATTGTGATAAATATCCCCCGTCATCATGAAATCTCATGTCTGAACCCAGTGAAGTGTAATGTGGAAAAAAAAAGCCACTAGATGGCAGTATTGACATTTTTTTTGTTAAGCCCAGTCTGGAGCTAGGTTTTGGGGCATGTCCTGGGCATGCCTCAGTGGGGAATGTCCCAGAGAATTGGAGAAAAGTCTGGAAGGTGGGAGGGGGCTGGAAAAGAGTATATAAGGAGAAAAACTGAGAGAGTGAAAAGGTAGTAGGAGAAATTGCAAGGAGAAATTGTGGAAGGATACATTTGACCAGACCTGTCACTCTTTTCAAGACCTGTGAAGCTTTTTGTGGATTTTTGCCTGTGTTGGAGCATTTTCCTGTCCCAGGACATCGCAACATAGCAGCCCATCTCAATTACCAAGGGACTGTAAATATCTCATGTTTTTTAATCAATCTTAGTCTGTAGAGTAGATTGTAGATTAGTTCAAAGTGTTTGTTTAATTAAATCTGTTAAAGTTTTAAGATTTTGTCTGTCATCCCTTGCTGTCCGCTACGCCATAACAAATTGGGGCCATAACAAATTGACGCCATAACAAATTGGGGCCATAACAGAAGGCATACACACGCAAAATTTAATTCAGTTATTCCTGATAAAACTTGCCCTCACTTATCCGGGCGGACGGACAGACGTATGGACTTGCTTGGTTGCAATATATCCTGCTCAACTTCGTGTCATTGCGAAGGATAATAACTGCAGTAGTAAAGTTCATAGCAGTGCACATGACGATCGCATATACTTAACTGGTCTGACCATGAGCAGAATATAACGTATGAGTAATTTAGGGTTCAGAGAAGCAGTTCAAAATAGCAACATAGAAATTAGCGGTAAAACATGTTTTAGCCAACTACAATGGCCTACTTAAAAAAATCAATATTAATTTAACTGTACGCTATATTCAGAATATTTTCTCCGCTTAGTCTTCCCATCAGACAGCCTTTTCCTTTGGAACTAACGTTACAATGTCTCAATCAAAGAACTTCAGAATTCCTATTACTTACGTGTTGTGTCCCTCAAAAAGTTTTTTTTTTTTCAAATGATCATGTAGTAGACAGAAAAGGATCACAGAGAAACTAAAAGAAGGCAGCAAAAATAACACATAAAGGGATACTACTTTTACACAGAAAGAAACAACAGAATGCTTGGAAAGAAGAGAGTGAAATGTATTACATCGCAACTGCTCATTGATCAGTTTTTAATTTCTCTCTTTTCTCATGTCTGAATATTTCCCTTCTTCTGTTTATTGATTCAATTGCAACCTGAATTGTTGTTTTTCCCTCAAAATTAATAATTTTACCTCCCAAGAAAACAACTGAAAAATCCCATGATTTCCATTGTGCGAAACTGAGCAAAAAGATTGGAGATTTTTCTTGTAGTCCTCAGGTTTTTGCTTTCATGTTACATTATATGTAGCATTTTCAATGGCCTGTTGCCATTCCACCCATACTATATTCAGAGGAAAAGCGTGAAAAATTTTGCCTTGAGCTTTGGCCTTTTTTAGCCTGTGCAGCCCGGAACAGAACAAATTGTAGGCATTAGTATCACGACCAGACCTCTTCACAGAAAAGTAAATGATTCTTCGTGCATAACTATGACAACAGTATGTCACAGATCCACACAGGAATGAGGGCGTGTCTGGAGTAGTAAGCCATCGTAATGCATTGTGGTAGTGGTTTTCTTTACAGAAAATGCATAGGGAAGCCATTAGGGTGATACATATGGCAATATCACGAGCTGCCTGGGGGAAATGTGTATGGGCTGTGTGCAACTTGTTTAGAGAGACCCTAGAACTTTGAAACTATGTATGGATTAATTATCAGGGAAATGCCCCTTGAATGTTTTATCTTCAAACAGCAACACATCATTCGGCTCAGACATGAGCCACACATCATCATTTGTCTACGCTTGCCATTTTAAGTAATATAAATAATGAAATGCCATGATGGTAGAGACAAACTTAACAAAAAGCTGTGCTGATAGTCAGCCAGCTAACTGTCATTGCTAAGAAGGTGGAACACCAACATTCTATTTACAACAGAACTATCGGCCAGATATAGAAGTTAGGACAGCATTTGTCCTAAGTTAGGACTGCTGTTTTGGAATAGGTTTTGCCTTAAATAAGATCATGACTGAAACTGCCATTGTTACTTAATAGTTAAGACCAGATTTCTGTGTGTAATACAGCCCCAGTGCATAAATTTGAGAAATGGTCTGTTTTGGTTTAGTGGTCTTATATCAAGCAGTCCTGTGAACTGGCATGCCCAGTTGCAGTTTATTGGTCAAGCGCAATTAATTTGTTATGTTTGATACTGAATGGAATTGTGAGTTTGCTTCAAAATCCATGACAGGTCGCAAATCATTCCTTTCACATCTAATTGTGGTAAACATGATGGACAACTGAAAGGAAAAGAACATACTGCATTTGATATAATGTATTTAGTGATAGAATATGCCGGGTCATATCATTATGCCCTACACCGCGAGCATCTCTTTCTCCCTCTCTCTCTCTCTCTCTGTATGTGTGTCCTCAGTAAATACTGTTTTCCAGCAATTTAATAATCTTGTATGAAATTCTCCTGCTCTACTGCTCAAATTTCCTACTTTAACATTAAGTCACATATTCTTTAGCAACACAGATTTCAATAAAAGATTATTTTTACAGTATCTAATACATTCAACAGCTTTACCCTCTGGCTGCGTTGGATGATATGGTCATAAAGCACTCTGGGAGCTGTAATGGATTGTGCCTCTTTCATCTTAGAGGAAAGGATTCCATCACAGAATCTAGGAGGTCAAATTTGGACACTGGAATATTATGTTGTTCTAAATTCAGCCTTGTTTCACAAGCTCATTAACTGGCACAGGAAATTTGCTGATGTGAAAATTCTGAAATGGGAAGAGAAAGGGGGTGGAGTTACAAGGGGTGATCATTTTTTTAGTTTATGACTTTGATTTCCATTGATAAAGCACAAGCAGTCATCAAGGATTGAAGCACTTTTATGGGTCGTTTGGAACATTCGGAGGCAATTTTATGACTGATTCCTCATTTACCTTCCCACTGGAATAAAACAAAACAAGTCTTGTGAATTAAGCTGGGCTGCCCCAAGGCTATTTTAAATGAAGTATTGATGAAAGTGTCAGTGCTTTAATAAGATGTCCGTCTTATGGTTTGCAGCACTAAGTGGCTTAATATTAAGAATCAGATGGTTGAAGGCTTTTGCCTTCCAGATTAATAAGTGATGTATTGTCCATACTGTCCGTGAGGAAAATCAGGGATGTTGAGGAGGTTAAATAAACGTAAAAGCTGTTTATGTACATTTTACAACACAAAATAGTGTTCCCACTTTCTTTTTTAAGCACATTTTGTACAAATATCCCTATGTTTAAGGTTTTTTTATTTTTTTTTTTTGAGTCCAGTAATGAAAATGGTATTAGAGCCAACAAACACCAATCAGTAAAAAACATTATGACCGCCTGGCTAATATGCTGCTGATGCCTGCTTGCCATTAAAACAACTATCAAATTGACGCCCACACGAATGCTTCCCACAGTACATCCTGGGGCCACCTCTTTCTCATTTAAATAGTGCACAGTTACTGGGCTGATGTTCATGATGTAAAAAAAAAAAAAAAAAGTGACTTATTGGGTCAGGCAACCTTCTTCCTTCACTCCAAGGTCCTCTTCAGACACTTGTGTGCCCCTTGTATATGCTTTTGATAGTGGCCAGGGGTTACAGTGGGCACCCTGACTGGTCCACAGCTACAGAGCGTCATACACAGCAGGGTGCGCTGAGTTATGTGTCACATTCTTCCTGTGACCATCATTAAAAGTTTTTGCAACTTTAGCTGCAGTGGCCCTCCTGCCTGTCGGTTCAGACCAGATGCGGCAGCCTTTGTTGCCCTGTGCATCAATCAGTCTGGGGCACCCAACATCCTGCCACCATTTTACGGCTTGTTGCTTGTACCTACTTTTGGTGGGTACTCATTACTGCTGATAGGAAGCTTTGGATATGCTCTGACAAGGACGTCAGGCCATCATGACTTTGACTATTGTTTTTTGTGTTTGACTGAGATGTGGCAACAACTCAAGACTTATCACAGCTCAATAAGACTACCCCTGGGTTTGTTTACACCTGTCAACCCCGTGCCTCTGGTTGAGGGGGTGGTCTCGCGATACTTCACAGCGAGTGGAAAGCCTCTTCTTGGCCTGTTCCTCTACGTACATACCTAATTTGAGGCAATCGTGCTACAAATGAATGGGCCTACTATAGTTGCAACTATCTATCGACCACCCAAGCACAATGCTGACTTTTAAAGTCAATTCTCTGCTTTTTTCACTTATGTTCATTGTCCATAATATAATATTGATGATTTTAATATACACAAGGACAATATCAATAATGGACATGAGACTTTACATCGTGCCTGGATAGCTTTGGATTGCAGCTTTATATTGATTTTCCAATGCACTCTAAAGGACATATTTTTGACCTGATTGTCTGTTCTGATATAAATCCTCTCAACTGTACAGCAGACAGCCAACCCTTTTCTGATCACATGTTAATATCTTTCAGTGTCAACTTAACACTAAACCAAATCTGGAACATTTCATTTCTTTTTGTAATATTATAACATTGATTTTAACATTGATTGACAATCTTCATAGCCATGACAGTTTATAAGCCTCACTGAACTGGTCTCTTATTATAATGATGGTCTTTGTTGCTTTTTAAATGCTTTTGCTCCATTAAAAACATAGTCTGTTTCCTTAACCCACTTTGGCTAAACCTGAGCATTGACAACTCCTCAGTAAGACCTTCCCTTCAGTTTAAGAGTCTGGGTGTCATCCTGGACAGCACATTATCCCTTGAAGCACACGTCAACAATGCTCCTGTGATCTGGAAAAACCGAGTACATAATGTCGCTTTTGGTAGAAACAGAGTTTGACCCTCATTTGCAGAAATTTACAGTGTTGAAAATCTTAAAACACTAGCTAATAGTGCTACTAGTGCCTTGGGTGCTCTGAAAGGTGCCATTAAATAAAATGTATTATTATTATTTATTTTTTTATTATTATCATCATTGTTGTTGTTGTTGTTAAAGTCGGTTCATCAACCGTTATATCACCCCATACATGGAATTTTATTTGTAAATTCTTGTCATCTTGCGCATTCCGTTTTTGCATTCGTAGGTAATTTAGAAATAAGTCTGTATGTTTCATTTAGCTTTCCCATTATTGAGCAGTTTGTTGTGAGGGCTGGCAGAAAGCTGTAACTTCTGGTTTCATACTGTAATAAAATAAAATATGAAAACGTCTAGGGGGTCTGAATTCTTTTTACAAGCACTGTAGGCAATTCTTTTTTTATTATAGTCATAAATATAGTCATGGGTGCGGTTGTCTGTCCGTCCGTCTGTCTGTGAATATTATGTTTCCGGAGCATAACTTGAATACCGTTCAATATTTTTCCACTAAACTTGGTGTGCACACTAATCATGACCTGACGTGGTGCCTTTTGCTAATCCGAAGTTGATGACCTGGGGCCGGGGGGATACGCCACCTCCTGATGGCTCTTGTTTATAGAAGCTGTGGTTTTTCTTTTCTTGGAAACTGGAAAAGGTGCTGAGAGAGGTTTATGCTTTACTCTCCTTTTTAGCCGGCTTGGCCTCTAGGCCAATCGGACTTATACTGTGGTTAGATGCTTTCGCGGCAGTCTGTCGTGCTTCCGTAAACGTTTTGCCTTGTCAGTGCTCTAGCGCAGTGTTTTTCAACCTTTTTTGAGCCACGGCACATTTTTTACATTAAAAAAATCCTGCGGAACACCACTATTCAAAAAAGTTACAAAATGACACATTGTAGCTTAATACAGCACATATAATGACCAGAGGTGTATAAAGTATTCAAAAAAATAACTAAGTAAAAGTAGAAGTACCATTACTGAAAGTTACTTTGGTAAAAGTTGAAGTCACCCATAAGAAAATTACTTGAGTAAAAGTCTTAAAGTAGCTCACATTAAATGTACTTAAGTTCCAAAAGTATCTTGTAAAAAAATGTACTTAAGTATCAAAAGTGCAAGTACAAGTACAAAGTATTTTTCATAGGACGCACAGAAAGAAGTAAAGCAACCACACATTGTCCTCTCCTTGTTCTCTTTCATCAACTTTCAGGTGAATGAAAGTATTCAAAAAACAAACAGGCAGTCTCTGCTTTATATACTTTTTCTTTGAGCTTACTGGCGGTTTAAAAAACCACTGTAATTGACTATAATTAATAGTAGAATGACATAGGCTCAATACCATGTCGATTTTTTGCTTCAGAAAACTGATTTTTCTTAACTACTAATTGGGATATCATTGACTCACTGTAGCTGAAGTGGTTGCTACAGGGGACAACGATTGTTTCTGTAGCAAGAGATAATTTTTTTGAACTGCTGGATAGATACTATGGGCAAGCATATTGAGCAGTTTGCACATCAGGCTTAGCTGAGTATTTTAATTCGGGCAACTCCTGAAATACAGGGATTGGAGTAAACTCGTCCAGGATCCGGGTGTGCCATCTAGTGATAGAATATTGTAACTGCGTGCATAAATTTGCAGCTCCATCTCCGCTGGCGGACACATCTGCACAAACATACCCTGCCGAGCACCGTTGTTCTTCTCGAACACGCCAAATCCAGATAATCCTTAAATGATGAATTACTCGTTACAAATTAAAATATGAATGTAACGAAGTGGCCAGTGTCAAAGTAACGAAGTAAAAGTATACTTTTTATGTAAAAGTCTTGGTTAAAAATAAACTCAAGTAAAGTACAAATCCTCAGAAAAACTACTTAAGTACTATACACCTCTGATAATGACATAATTTCTGAATTTACTCACTTAGTGTGAAACCTGGGCCTGTTTAGATGAACACAAAGCTGATATCCAGGAATTGAAGAAAGGCACACACGAAGCTCTTCCTCAGCAGCTATCAGTCTCTCTCTGTTTTTAGTTTTTATAGCAGTCATGCTTGAAAAGCTAAGCTCACATAGATACTTCGTGGAAAATGGAAGCAATGTCGAAACAGCTCTGTTTGCCAGAATGGGGAACTCTTTGGCAGCCTTCAACCAAAAACTGTCCAAAGGTAGATCAGCAAAGCTTAGCTTTAAACCAGGGTCTTGTCTGAGTTTAGTTAGTTCCTCCTGCTCCTGCAAAGTCATATCCTTTCCAAAGACTGCTTCTGAACTGTATGGGTCCCTAACCCAGTCAAGGAATTTGGTGAAGGTTGTGGGGAAATAAAATGACAACTTCTCCTCAAGAGTTTTCAAATGTTTACCTATTATCTCACATAGTGCAGCAGTGTTGACATCTTCTTGCCATTTTTGGGTGAGGGGGAAAGTGCCAAGGTTGGCACTTTCAAGATGTTGTTGCCAGAGGTGCACCTTTGAACGGAATCCATTTATTTTGTCTGTGCTTGTGAGCAGGTTTTCATTTGGGCCTTGCATTCATGTGTTCAGTTTATTCAAATGCTGAAATATATCTGCCAGGTATGCCAGCCTTGCACGCCACTCATCACTTGGAAGCAGCTTTGCATCATCGCACCTCTCATCAGTCAGAAACATTTTAAGTTCCTCCCACAGCTCATACATACGGGCCAGCACTTTGTCGCGCAACAGCCATCGGACTTCTGTATGGAGCAATAAGGTTGTATGCACTGCTCCCATTTCCTCACATAAAGATGCAAAAATGCGGCTTTTGAGAGGTCTTGACTTAACAAAGTTTTCCATCCGCACGACATCACCCAGCACAGGCGCTAGGTCTGCTGGTAAAGTCTTTGGAACGAGTGCCTCGTGGTGCAAAAAACTGTCTGTAACAATAACATCTGGGTGTTTCTCTTTAACTCTGCTAACAAAGCCTTTGGTGCGCCTGACCATGGCTGCTGCTCCATCAGTGCAGACACACGTGCAGTTTTCCCACTGAAGTCCTCTTTGTCCAAAATATTCTGATGTGACCCGAAAAATTTCCTCACCTGTTGTTTTTCCTGGCAGTGCTTTGCAAAATAGAAAGTTTTCTCTGTTGGCGTCTCCGTCCACTAAACGCACATTGGCCAAGGGTTGAGCATGTCCACTAATGTCTGTAGACTCAGGTTGCAATGCAAATTTCCCACTGATGCATATCTTTTCCAAAACAACATTTTCGATGTCTGTAGACATGTCATCAATACGTCTGGCAGTTGTATTATCCGAGAGAGGGACTCGAGCTACTTCTTTAACTGCGTAAGGGCCGAGCATCTCGCTCACGATGGCTTTACAGGCAGGTAGTATTCATGTCTCTGCCACATTGTGTGGCTTTTTTGATTTGGCTTCAAGTTCACCTACTAAGTAGCTAACTTTGAGAGCTCTCTCAGACACCTTTGTGGTTTTTCTCATAAAAGTTACCTGTTTCTCAGTGTGTTCACGTAGGCGAACAAAATAGTCTGTGTCCTTGTTTTGAAGGGAAGAGTGTTTCGTTTGGAGATGTCGTTTAAACTTGCTTGGGACCATGGCACTGCTGGACGGCTTTTCCCCACACACCAAGCATAACGGAATCGGTGCCGTTGGATCCCTGGTGAAAGTAAATCCAAAAGAAATGTAACTGTCGTTGTATTGCCTTGAGCTCACCGTTTTTGCTTTTTTTTAGATCACAACTCATACTAGGCTCTTCCTCTGGGTTAAAATTTTGTCCAGGGCCCAGTTCAGAGTCTGAATTTTTCCTCTTCAAATACTTATCCATCGCTGCTGTACGTCTTATCACCCGGCAGCCTCTCCCGCGCGTCACTTCTTTTTCTTTTGGTTTCACAGCAGTTGGAATCATTACTGTTGCACTACAGTGCATCACTATTCTATTGTCTTAAATTAACAAGGTCATTATAATTGTGCTACCTACTGCCACCCGCTGGCAAGGATGGGTGCTTGAAATACTTAGTCAGCCAATTTCCCACGGCACACCTGACGATCTCTTACGGCACATTGGTGTGCCGCGGTACAGTGGTTGAAAATCACTTCTCTAGCGCCTTCAGTTTTTTTCACGGCTGCTTTTCATATTTTATATGCGTGTATATGGGATGAAAATCTAGGCCAAGTTCAATTTTGCCCATGTTTGGCCAAGCAGGCGCAGTGGCTTTGCCACAATTTTATTTACCACCATATTCCTGGGAATAATCATCTGTATTCTGGGAAATTTTACTCAAGCCAGTGAAACAGGATTGAATTAGACTTGTGTCCTTTGGCTCATAATAAAATAATTTTACTTAATTGAAAAACTCTCGAGGTAGAGAGTTCTAGATCTATCTATCTGCCTGTCTGTCTGTCTATCTGTCTATCTCTTACATACAGCATACAAATGATGTGGACACGTGTGTACAGCAGTACACACTGAACTGAACAAGTGAACTCACAAGCTCAGAAGCTGAAACATACAGTCAGTCCTGTCTTCTGCCAGGGGTGATGTTTTCTCTAGTGAACTTCCATCATGACAGCCTCAAAGTTTGCCTTTTTATCTGTATTTTATCATCTTCATGTTCTTTTTTTTTTTGCTTTTTTATTTCATACACCTCGCTATCAATCTGTTTTTTCTGTTTTCATATCCTTAGGCAGAGAAATACCTAGATTACCCGAGTGCGATGATAAGGTTCAAATGTGCTTATCTGTTTGTTTGTGTAATCTATGGTCTGTTGCTTTTACTTTGCCTTGACTGCTGCAGACATTACTAGTCACTCAGAGGACACAAAAGGAAATCTCAAATATCTGTTGCTATTATTGTGCTTGTCTTATATTTTGACTGTAATTGTGGTGCCGTTGATTGCAGTATTGTTATGCATGATTGTACTGTAGCCTCTCCCGTAACACCAGAGTAACTTTTCGTAATTGCCATTTTCCTTTTAAGCTGTCAGGAATGTAAAATCATTTGCAGACTGGATTGGAGGCAGGAGAGAAAAACACACCGCTGATAGTATGGCTCTGAGCGGCGACATTGAAATGAACTTGATTATCATTACATGAGGCAAAATATGTAGTTTCTGTGCTTTTTCAGCTCAATCTGATTTTGCCGTGTAAGTGTTGTTGCAAGGACAACAAAATAATGCTTGTCCAAGAATAACATTATAGTCCATCAATGAATTGCAGTTTAGCTATGATAAGGTCAAGAACACACAGAGGCTAAACAACCATGCATTGCAAATTGCATTTGGCTAGCAGTTTGAACCAGTGATATCCCTGAAGGGAAGCAATTTAAGACTGAAAACGATTTGACAATTACAGGGGGGTTTTTTTTCACAGAAATAAAAAAACTTATTTTGGGTTCTCTGAATTGCTTTCATGCTTATCTGCATGCAACGCTTGCTAACATTAGCTAGCTAACTTAAGACAAATTAAATGCATGACATTTGAATGCACAGCCGAGAATTATCAGATATGCTATTTATTGATGGACTAATGCATTTCTCCAGGATGAGCATTGTTTTGTAGATCCCAGACCAACACTTACACGACAATGTCAGATTGTGCACTTCATCATATCAGTTTGCTGCACATGCTTTGCAAAGTTAAAAAAAAGAAAAAAGCCCACAAATGTGTTGTTGAAGAAGGACAAGATGTCTTCCACTACTTTTTTTCAAACCAAAGTTCTCCATGCTTGCGCGATCAGAGGAAGGCCATGCTTGGCAGTTGATCATGCCAAAGTTCTGGCTAATTAAACAGCAAGGAATACAGACATTAGTGTGCGATGACCAGAAGCCATTCCAGCTGACTGACACCTCTCTTTGGCAAATCTGGCTTAAATGAGTGTGTTGTCCTGGACAGCCAGCCAATTGACTTTGGCACTGTTAAAATTTAATGCCAGACTGTGAGGCTTATCCATGCCCAAAATCTGAGCCTTAACGAGGTGAACCTTTAAAAATCCCACAGTCTTAAAACTCTGTTATATCCAGTGACTATGCTTAAGTTAAAATCAAAAGATCAAATTGCTTGTTTATGGGACTGCTTCAAATACATGATACTGTAAGGCAGGGCGTAAAATTTATTGCAGATGGACAAATGACTGTGATATTGAGTATGCATCATGGAAGTATGCCAGATGCTGGGAATATAAAGACTTGCAGAGCAGTACTCCCAAAGTGACCATTTTGTCATCATCAGCAAAATAACATGGTGTATTTAGTACTCTCAGTATTTTTTGAGAGTGTTCAGTGTTCTGTTTTTGAGTGGCTTGGATGCCATGAACTGCTCATTGTGAGCATGCTTTTCTCCAACAGCCAGCGCAGACTAAACCTTTTGCTCTGAATATTGTGATCGCCAAGGGCTATCCCTGATATATAGTAAATGTATAACTTCACACAAAATCCCGTGTCATATAAATACATTTGTCAGTATAGCAGAATGGCCATTAATGTGCGGGCTGCCTGGTTAAATCTAGGATGCCATCAGGGCCCCTTGAAAGAATACTGATACGACGTCAGCCCCTTTGAATCCGAATGCTCGTGGGCCCTCTCCAGCAATGAGCGCCCCCAACCTGTGGCCCAACAGAATTACCACCTTCCACCAACTTCTCATGGAGAAAAAGAAACTCAGGCCCTAAGCGATATTAATGGTCACGCTAAGATTGTGGGTGGGTTTCCTTTCCTGATCTTACAATTTTTGAGAGTGTTTAACAACATTCTTAAGCTAAGAACATTCTCTCTTCACATCACTTTATCTGAGATGCTCTTAACATGAGCTCTTAAGATGAACTTAATAAAGAGCATCTTTGCAATGGATGATGAGGCATGAGAAGTTCATAAATTGATGAGAGTTTGCAATTCACTCGTTTATGCGTATTTAACTCTGAAAAATGATGTGCAAGAAATATGATAGCATATTGAATCATTGTTGGACTGAAGGATTACATGCATAGTTGCTAACTGAATTCTGGTTCAAGGAAAGATTCCACGAATAGGAGGCTAAATTGGTGATGCAATCAATTGGCTTATTATGGGTAAAATTTGGGACACATGGCCCAAGTATGGTGGATTGAATAATGAAAAACTCAAGTAAACTACAGGAAAACAAGATTAATCTGCACTGTGCTAATATGTTATAAAAAAAACTTAAAACATATGTTCACCTGCCCAATTATTGATTAGCCTTTAATTTGAATAAATACTGTATGTAAAACCCTTTTTTGCTAAAAGTTTGTGATGTAATTAAGAAGTTATTTCATTCTTTCAATTTAATAGTTGATTGTCATTGCTATAAAATAACAACGAGAATGCACAGCTAATTCTGACTCATTGGAGTTTTGGATGGTAAGTTGTCCCTCTAATTGGCATGCAATTAAGAACAAGAATAGTTTGACAAAATACTTGAAGTGAACTTTTCAGTTTGAAAAAAACCAGCGGATACAAAGATGCTCCAGGATTGAGTTTGAGAACCTCTGGATTGAGTAAATCTGTCATTTTTATTGCCTGCTTATTTCTTTGTTATTCAGTCTTGAGCATAGACTATATAAAACAATGAACGTAGTCTCCTTGATGTCACCCATGGAGCTTTGAAAAGCCGAAGTGAAACTCAGTTAGTGCTCTCAGCCATCACCGTCTTAGCAGTGCTTTACTCGGCCTAACTTCTGGTGAATCCAAAAATGGCCAAAGAGGTGGAGCGTTGGTCGAACTGAGGCAGGTTGAATGAAGCCCAGTTGTGAAACAAGCAAACTAGGCTCAATGTTACCAAGTAAGCTATGGCTAAGAAGCTAGGTCATATCTGCCTCAGGAAATAAACCCAGGGATGGAGCCGTCTAATAACATGTGGTGGCGGGGCAAACACTGTACATAGTCAGGAAGCAGTGGTAGCTGACTCACTCTTATGTTATTCACTGAAAGAGTGAATGGTGCTCAGCTTAGCCTTTTAACGTACCTTGGCCAAGTCGAGCATTAAGATCAGAGCAGCAGTAGTATGAACGGTTTAACATTAATACATTACAAAGCCAATGTGGTCGACCTTTATTGTCCTACTTCTCACAGACAGATTTTGTTCAAATGTATTATCACCCTACATTTAAGTGCTTCTGCATTACATTATGACTTAGGTGCATGCCTGTTTAATTACCTACAGTGGCTAGCATACACGCCTGTTAGTACAGCAGGGCATACTGCTTAAAAGCAGAACAAAGCTACCCAACAAGCCAGGTATGGTGAGCACAGACACCTGACAAATCCGTAACCATAGCTGTAGACCTCCAAGCTCTAGCTTTCTTACTATTAGCTAGCTAGCCTGGCAACTCACTGCTTTCGTTTTGGGTTGTGTAGTTTATGGTATTTCTGGACCTCAACAATGAGCCTATCCTCTTTCCTTTTTTGCTTTTTTTTTGCTTTTGTTCTTTTGTGCAAACATAGCATCACTGTACACTGAATATAGTCTAATGTAACATTAGCTAGCTAGCTAGCTGCCTTGTTTTCGGTCACCATTTGGAGCATTTAGGTTTATGTAGCTAGCTAGCTTGTGGATGATGGACTTTATGCAGAAACACATTCAATGGCAGCTGGCTAGCTCTATCAGGTGGGATGGGTTCAATTATTCAGATAACTAGCCTGTCTAATTACAACTATACTGTATCAGAAAATAGACCAAAAATACGAAGAAGAAATCCATTTTTTGCATAGTAACAGAAATTTTTGCATGACAATCTCATGTTGTATGCATTCATTGACGGCTGGAGGTGCTGTCCAATGCCCCTGGGAAGCAGCTGAGGGACAGTTCCCTGGCAGCATGCTGCAGTGAGCTGAACGCTGTTGCTAGCTAGCTACCTGGCCAGGAAAGCATGATGGCTTTCCAACATCACACAGACAGCTTTTTATTCAAAGAATTATAACCCTATATTCTAACAGTTCTCCATGAAATTTTGACTTCATTGCATGCCAGTTTAATGACTATGGCAAGAATGCGCTCCCTTCAGAACAACTAGGCATCTCACTGGAAGGCTAAACGAAGGCTTATTCATTCGCTAGGTAATCGGCTATTTAAATAGCTAACCCCAATTCCTTGTATTTAGTGCTAAGTTAACTTATAATGTTAAATGGTAGAATTTCACTCAACTAAAGAAAATGGTGCAGTGACTCCTTGGACGATCTGTTCATACAATTAACTGCATGGCAAGACGTTATTTTCCAAATATTTTGGTGAAAATTCTCCAGTTGTCACCATTTCCTCAAACAAGGCCTAAAGGTCAAGTTCAGTGACTCGAAATAGCCTAGCTGAGGTGACGCTCCGCAGACAGCTTGAGGCTGGGCTCGCCACATGATGTGATGCTGCCACTTGTTACTCAAAGCAGCCTTGCCCTTAATTATGCACAATGTAAAGCCTTAATATAATGTAAATGGGTGAGTTATATAAAATTCACCCCCTCTCTGTTTTCATGGAGAGGAAAATTAGCTTTAGAGACTAAAGCCATTTTTTGAACCAGGATGTAAACATGTTTATTTCTGCTATGAAATTGGGCTTTTTGAACATGGGGTTCAATGGGGTTTACACCCTTTTGCTGCCAGTCTCAAGTGGCGATTCAAGGAACCGCAGTTCTTGGCACTTCCACGTTGGCTTCAATTTTCAGCCTCGGAGAGTGCCGCTTTGTCAAGCGACTACATGGCCTTGTGATTGGGCAGGCCATGAAGTGGCATTTATCATCCGGCATGGAAGGAAAAACAATGTGAAAGATACAGCATTTTCTAATTAATAATGATCAATCTGACATAATTCAATTAACAGGAAAACTGTTGTATTTAAATTATGTTTATATTGTGTTTATTTTATATTTTTACAATAATTCACATAAAAGAATAGTCTATGGCACTACTATACTTAGTAGGCATATATTTGCTGATGTTGACCATGTGTTGAAAGCCCACGCGCTTTGCGTGTGCTGCCACAACGGATGGCTGCGAGGGGGATCTAAAATATGTTCTCTGCTTGAAACAAGTGCTCCTGAGCGTTTGCAGCTTAAGGGTCAACTAAAGATACACTTCACTTGTGCCAAAAAGGTTTTCAGGGAAGCAATGTTTTCTTGAGAGTGGTCATTAGAATAAGAGGCTTAACTATTAGAGGACTTCAGGAAACCCAGCCCATGTTTGAGTAATTTTGCCATTTCATGTATGGCCTATGCTAAAATTATTGATTAGGTGTGAAATTGAGGATAGAAAAAAATTCCTCAAATATATACACAGCCATTACTTTAATTTCATTCATTTCACTTGTTTAGCTTTCTCTAATATGTCACATCATCGCGATAATTTTGAATCTGGGAACCACTGTATTCAAGGCTTTCTATCCCTTATGAAAAATCTTTTGGAAATATTAATTGCTTTTATTATGCAGTTACTGACATGAAAAAGACATTTATCATATATGCCTCTATAAAATTCCATTTTTAGTATTTTTTTATTAAGATGCATGCAGTAGTTTACCTGAGTTGTTTATCTTGTATTAGTAAACCACAGCAAAATTATTTCTTGACAGATTCTTCATTTGAAGGTTTTATACACAATAATTCCTCTCATTTAGTTGCCGGCACATTTATATTCTGTTTATACATGTGTAAGCCTATGTGCATGTTTTCAGTAATGAAAATAGAATCAAAGAAGAAAATTTATGTCATAATTAGGCTATGTTTATTTTGTTAGCCCTTGTAGAGGAAGTGATAGTGAGTAAAATAATTTTTCTCCTTTATTCCGCTCCACAAGACTACCTGAAAAAGATATGTGTTCATTCACCTGGCTATAACACAAATAAACTGAATCTTTTGGATTTCATTTATCGCATTATAGTGGATTTCCATTGTACTTTATAAAAATGCAAAATGTCAAAACGCCTGATTCTTTTTTGTGTTGTCACCCCTGCACAGGGAGGGCAGATGCAAAGGAGCTAAAGATAAGCTTTCAGATTTGGACTGAAAATTAATCACTGCATCCTTCTAGACAACAGATGCCATAGTACACAGTCTTGAAGACACTAAAATATGCATGTAAAGAAAACTTTTCAGAGTTATTTGGAGTTCAAGGCAAGGGGTTCAACAAAACCATTACTGCTATTTCCATGTGCTATTTGGCCCCATGCAGAGAATTATATATCCAAAGAGCAAGGGCTCTCTCAACTTTAAGATGCTTAATTTTGCTGTTATTGGTAAAAATTGCAGTTCAGCATTAATTTGCTCATTTGCAATCCCAATCAATGAGCATTTGAGAGCGCAGTGTGGTCAGCACAGAATTCACAGATTTAATAGTCATGTAATTATCTTTTTGAAAGCCACGACCAAATCTCATAGCTGGAAAATGTCAGTTTTCCTTCAGAAAGCAATGGAGAGGGGCAAGAAAAAAATTGTTAAATTAATGATGTTATGTTCAGACCATGAAAAAATCAAGTCATTTGTTTCGTGGCCCACTGCTCGGGCAAAATTTATCAGCAAAATTAAACAGAATCTGGGATCTATTAGTATAGGAAACCGGTGTTCTCTCCCCTCAGTGCCATGTGAATCCTGTTTAAAAAGATCACGGGCCACTTTGCTCCCTCTACTATGAAAAATCATCTATGATTTTCATAGAATTATTTATTTGTGTCAACTCTCACAGAAACAACAGTTAAAACTCTTTCCAGCTAAATTGCACCAGTCATTGCTAAAGAAACAAAATGTGTGAATGTGAATTAATTACTAAAATAATCAAGTTTTGCTTTTGTTTTAAGTTATAAAATACAGTGTCCTTGACTAGTGTTGGCACCCTTGGTAAATATTGGGCATGTCGGTCATGGTAAAATTTAGTTGCTGTTAATCCTCTTAATCTTTTATTCAAAATATTAACAAAAAGCTGATGTTGAATTAAAGGAAAATGATTGAAAAAAAGGAAAAATTCTCATCTTGAAATTAGTATTTTTCCCATTAAACATGCATGTCAAAATCATTGACCCTCCTGGAATCCTTCAAAGCCAAATCTAATTGAAGGATATTCCCATTCATATTTTAATTTTTTAAGTTGATCGTAATGATACAGAAAACTTAAATGGTCACCCATGACTTCCTGATCCCCAGGGGTATAAATATGATGTGATGCACAGAACAATTTCCCTTATTGATCCATGACCATGGCTCAGATAAAAGAATACAGCAATTATGAGCAACAAGAAGTTGCTAAGCTTCATAAATGTGGAAATGGCTATAAGAAAATAAGTTGAAAATACTCATTTTGACTGTCAGGCCAATAAATAAGAAGTTTAATGTGTATGGCAGTTATAAAAATCTGCATGGCAGAGGATGCCTATAGGTAAAGGAAACTCCTGGGACTCATGTTATCAAGGATTTCATCAAGTACCACAGATATTTAATGAAAATCAGACTTTTGCTTCCAGAAAGCTGAAACTTGTCCATGGTTGGATTGTCTAACAGAATCATGATCCAAAGACTCTACTAAATCAATATAAAAATGGTTTGTCTTTCACAGAATCAAGGTTTTCTCATGGCCACCGCAGTACCCTGACCTGAACCAAATAGAAAACCCCTGTGGAAAAATAGAGAGGAGAGTCTAAAAACATCAACCTAGGAATTTGAGGGATCTGAAGAGATCCTGAATGGCCTCAGATTTGTTGCCATTTCTTCTCCAGCCTAAGCGGCAACCTGCGGGGCTGAAAGTGAAGCAAATACGGAAGTGCCAAAAGTTTCATCTGACTGCAGGAACGAGTCAATCCCCATTGACCCCCATGTTAAAAAGCCCAATTTTACAGCAAAAATAAACATGTTTACAGCCTGGTTCAAAATACGGTTTTGATCTCGATGGCTAATTTTCCCCTCCGTGAAAACTGTGGGGGGGGGGTGAATTTTTTGTAACTCTTCTATTCATGTTATATAAAGGCTTAAATTTCTGCATAATTAAGGGCGTGGCAACTTTGAGTGACAGAACCTTGAATTACACAGTTTCTGGGCAGGAGTGGTCTCATCCGGTTATGTTGTGGCTTGGCTAGAGCACAGGCCAACACGTCCCCGGGCTTTGGAGTAGGAACGCCAAGCCCTGCCGCTAACCACGGGCCTAGCCTGGCTGTCTGAGGTAGGGGGGTTACTACAACTCAGCAAGACTAGCTGCAAATCCTTGGCCTTTTCTAGTCGCCTCTGGGCCATTATCCTACCTAGGCTCATTCGAGTCAAGGAACTCGATCCATTGGCTGTGTTTCTGACTGGAGATTTTTATCGAAATATCAGGATGATAATGTCTGTGTGGTTAGGAGTCTGTGGTCTATTTTCTAAGATGATGAAATTCTAATATTATTTCATATAACATTATGGGCTCTAAATTCTTGGCGCAGCGCAGGGTGGCGCAGCCCACGCAGTGGTAATTTCGTCCGGTGCAGCCCGCGCAGTGGTAATTTCGTGCGGTGCAACACCGTGCGCAGCCACTTTGGCAATTTGATAGACGGACGTGCGCCGAGATGGGTGTGGCGGCGTAGTAGGGGGTGGTGTCACACATTCATCAAGACGCAGTGACAATTTCGTAGCAAAAGTCTCCGCTGAAGTTGCACAGGAAGCTCGCCAGCTCCAACCTGGTTTACTTTCCGTGCAGTGGTAATTTGGCTGACCGGCGCACAGTGCGCACACGTCACCGAAACCTCACAGGCTGGTTTCCAGAATGTCAGGCACGTTTCGATGCAATAAATAATTTCAGCAACCACTATTTAATGTAACTATCTGAATCACCACATAAATTATAGTATCTATATCGATTGTCCAGATGTCAGATCAAAGAGAGAGAGAGAGAGAGACGTGTACATGGGGGCGCGTGAGTGCGTGTGTAGGCTATGTGGGTATGTACCCTTCAGCTGCTTTCACACCGGACGCGAAACGAATTTTTCGCACGACTGATCACATTCAAAGTCAATGCAAAGATGCATTGACTTTGACTGTAATCTGTCGTGCGCGAAAACTTCGTTTCGCGTCCAGTGTGCAAGTGGCTTAATACTATTATTGTCACTTAGGTTTTATCGTTTTTAGTGGGGGAGAGGAATACAGCCTGATTGCTATGATCTCGTACTGAGTTAAGATCACATACTGAAAATAAATGTGTACTTGCATTGCTGTCCATGCATGTTAATCCCAAAATTTTAAGTAACAACAGGGTGTAATAATAGGCACACGCTATCCATCGTTTCTCTTCCCAATGACGCAGGCAGAAGAAATAAATGAGCAACCGTCGTATTTCATTCCAACTTCATAAGTTTGAGTGATCTGACGTAGTTTCGTTTTGAAATTCCATTCAAGTTCGCTAATGGTAATAATTCGCGAATGCCCTAGCTCGCCAGTTAACTCATATTCGTAATGCTTAATATAGACGTAAGCGGTGCAGAAACCATGCCTGAAGCAGCAAAGCTAGTTTTTGCCCAAGATGTCCAGCTGTGCCAGCGGGAGTGTACGCCTGCCACAGTTATTATAGAGGCATGCAGCGAAGTAATAGCGAAACAGAAAAGTGTTTGAATTTAGGGTTAACATATTTTTGAACAAAAGCTGCCAGTCAGGGATAGGAAAACCGTCACGGATTCCCCAACAGGTTTCCAACGTAACTGGCCAGTCAGCTACAACATTAGAGCCACTATAGCACCCTACCAAATGACGGGGCTCCTCAGCTGATTCCCCAGAGTATTTGGAAGGCTTGACTGGAGATTGCCGTGGTTATACACTCAGTAGATTCACACAGCAGTATCTTATAGAACTGCATTTGCCACCAATGGATTCGTTCAATTTTCAGTGCGATTACTGAAGGGTAAAATTGTAAATAGAAAGGCTGGCTAGCTAGCTATATAGCTAATTTAACATATCCCACGTTATCTAGCAAGCTATCTAGCTGTTACTAAAAGTGTTTCTACATGAAGTCCATCATCCACAAACTAGCTAACCACATTAACGTAACTAATAAGCCAGACGGCAACGAAAAAGTGCCACTAACCAGCCACGTTCGGCTATATTAGCTGTCGCTGGGAGTAAAGGCTTTTCCCCCGAAAGTAACATCAATTTTAGACGCGATAAAAAAAAAAAAAAAAAAAAAAAAAAAGTTGCGCGTCGCAGTGGTATCGTTAGCTAATATGAAGGACAAAGGTAAGCTGGGCAGCTGATGAAATAACCATGGAGCCTTTGAGCCAGATGCCCAGCTGTGTTAGCCTACATATGCTGGCTACAGTAACTAATTAATTCAGCATTCACCGAAGTCAAAATGTAGGGTGATAATACTTGTGATCAGAATGTGGGAGAGTGTGGTAGGAAAATAAAGGTCCGTCAGGTTTGTCAGTAAGGTTACGTAGTGCAGTGTTATCTGGCCATACTACCGTTAATGCAGGGGTCACCAACTCTGTTCCTGGAGGGCTACCATCCTGTAGGTTTCTGCTCTATCTCCTATTCAGCACACCTGATTCAACTAATTAGCTACTCAATTGCCCAGCTCGTGATCTTGTTAAGTAGCTAATTAGTTGAATCAGGTGTGCTGAACAGGAGATAGAGCAGAAACCTACAGGATGGTAGCCCTCCAGGAACAGGGTTGGTGACCCCTGCGTTAATGGGACTGGGCTAAGGTGCGTACAAGAGCTAAGACGAGCACCCGCTCGCACTCTGGGGGGATACTGATACTCAGCGAGCCAACCGCCGCATCATCCCAGCGGTGTATAGCGTTCGTCGCGCTACTGCCTCACGGATACGAACAACGTTCGTCCCACAACCGCTTCACGAATATAAACAGCGTTTACCGCCACCGCAAGCTACTTGGCAGGATCCATAGCTTTACTGGCACAGATATGACCCCGCATCTTGGCCTTAGCGAACCAGATAGCATCGAGCTGAGTTAGGTTTTTAGTCAAGTATGGAAGCCGAAGATAGCTTGGTAGCTGCGAGCTTAGAGGGCGTGTTTCAGCAATCGAGCTCCATTCGGCCCGCCCACTGGGCTTGCGTCAGCTCCAGCAACGGCCCACTTTTTTGCCCATTTTCGGATTATCTGGGAGGTAGACGGAATCAAGTAAGTGCCAAGATGGCGACCAAATTTGCTTCAAAATGGATATTCAGAAACCTATGGGTGACGTCACGGAAGCTACATCCATGTTTTATACAGTCAATGCTCCAGCCTCATTATATACTGTAGGAGAAGACTCAGAGCGATTATCTGACATAAGGAGGCTGCGCAAAGCATTAAATGTAAATCCAATAATTGTGGCACAGTATTGAGAAAAATACTTACTTCATGATAGTTACTCTTCTCAGTCATTGCTTGTCAGGTAAAGATTGTAATTTCATTAATATTTTAAATGAATTATTAAGAGAATAAACAACAAAGACATTCGTTCATACCCCGTAATCATCAATTAACCCTGATGACTTTTGTTGTAAAAATCTAAATAAAAAAAAACATTGGCAGAAGAATTTTAAAATGTTTGAAGGTCTACTATTCTACCACTACTTTTGAAGGTTACTTGAAGGTTTGAAGGTTACTAATTCTACTTTCTACTGCTTCTGCGAGAAACATAAACATATTAAAAAATCGTACAGTATGTCTGATAGAAGTAAACTGGGAGGAAGCTTCCATTGCCAGCGTTTGTTGTTCAGCTTCTACTATGTTGCCTTTAAACATTTTTTACCCCCCACAGCTTAACAAGCATAGTTTACTATGTGTGCATAGAGGCTCGCTAGTATCATTACAACAGTGGGAATACATTGTATAATTGCCTTACTCTATGGCAGACACAAGTGATGGATCCCTGTGGCAAAGCAATTGGCTTCCTCCTTTGGCTCCCCACCCACCCAGTGTCCTGTATCACCACTGTAAACCATTCGTCTCCATCAGCTTCCTTTTTCCTCACTGTGGGGAATCGGCTAACTTCTTCTCTTCAGCTGTGACTGAATGAGGGTGCTTATGATGAGACCCATATATGATCAATGATGGGGTCCTATGATGACCGTTTCAAGGGCTCATTGCCCTGCCCTACATGTGTCACATGGCACAGCTCACTTCAGGGCAATTTTAAGTAAACAAGTGATATCAATCCTGTTGAGCAAAATTGCGATGACTTTAAATCTCTCTATCCACAAAATGTGTATGTTAATAAGACTTATCCTCACCTCACCCCAGATCAACTTAATCCACTTTTTATTGACAAGTGAAAATATTCAGATCCCAGCAACTATGAATAGCCAACAGCTGAGAAGTAACACTGTTGAACACTTGTAAATTAGCAACACTGATTGACTAAGCAACAGAGACACTAAACAACACTATTGACACAAGTAGTACAGAGAGACAATGTGCACCACTTAGCTAAACTGTCTGAGCAACTGTGCACTGCAATGACTTACATGAAACAAAACTGAGCAACAGCGAAACTCTGAGATCAATTTCTCACAGAACATACTTGAGCAATATTGGAACAAAGCAGGGTTGTAGTCGATTGTAATTTGGAGTATTTTTTTAGTTCCAATCCAGAGATGGCGCATCGTTACTAGTGGGAATAAATGAGTGATTTGACTACACTTTGAGCACTATAAATGAATGTCCAGGACTGATAAACCCCATCAGATTAGAGCCTGTTTGCGTACCCAGTATTTCAGCTCAGTTTGTTTTAACCGCCATGTTAAATGCCTCGGGAAAAATCGACATCGACAGAGCCATTTAAAATGGTACTTCAGAATGTTGACGAATTGGCTCTTGTGATTATTTATTTTTTTTGAGGAGAAATTGGTTTATCTTGTTTTTATTTGAGGTAAATGCCAAATGAGTGCACCCTGGCTTTCACAGATACGCCCAGAACAGAGATGTCATACATGCTTTTATAATTCTGTGGTCACGCGGTTGCATAAAAATGCGTAGAACTTAGGAATATAAGGTTTGAAAAATATGTTTTTTCAATTGAAGCCAGCCTAATGTGATGTTTATAGAGCGAAATTGTGTCTAAATTTTACTTGATTTTATTCCACACCTAAAAAAATGGGATATTATTGCTGTGGCTAGGTCTGCTTTAATTGTTGTCAACTAATTGTTGATTTCAGTATAAAAAATGGGAAATCGGTGCTCACTTTATTCAGTGTTGGAAATATTCCTTCCATCGTTTGGTGTACTTAATTGGGTGGGTGTTTATTTCTTTACCTATGCAACAGCAGTAACTGCCTTATATTCAAGTTTTTCCATAATGTAGCCTTTGAGGTTTTTTAGAGCAAGGCAACAATTCTTATTGGAACTTAGTAAGTTCAGAAAACCAAGGCCTCCTTCCTAATGTAATGCTTGATAACTAAAACACTGTGTAAAATTGTTATTAAAACTTTATTAAAATTTAATTGCTAGGCATAACATGGTATACCTTGAATTAAGGACATGAGCACGTCTATGCTTGGATCTTTAGCTGCAGGCAGCAGGAGGAAGTCTTAAAAAATGGAGTAGAAAGGGGGTACAGGGTGGAGACGGTATCATAAGAGAAGCCAGTCACACTTTAGATGAAGTATTGCTCATAAAGGCTTTATACAGCATGTATAATGCCTTCCTAAATGAGACACACTGTCTTCATAAATAATGCATAAGCAAATGTCATGCTTTGTAAAGGGTGAAATAACACATCCTTATTCAGCATGTGATGCCAGATGTGATATACAGTGCCGTGAAAAAGTATTTGCCCCCTTCCTGATTTTTTTTTTTTTTTGCATATTTGTCACACTTAAATGTTTCAGATCAGCAAATAAATTTTAATATTAGACAAAGACAAACCGAGTGAATACCAAATGCAGTTTTTAAATTATGATTTAATTTATTAAGGGGAAAAAGCTATCCAAACCTACCTGGCCTAGTGTGAAAAAGTAATTGCCCCCTAAACCTAATAACTGGTTGTGCCACCCTCTGCGACAACACCTGCAATCAAGTGTTTGTGATAACTGGCAATGAGTCTTTCATATTGCTGTGGAGGAATTGTGGCCCACTCTTCTTTGCAGAATGTTTTAATTCAGCCACATTGGAGGGTTTTTGAGCATGAACGGCCTGTTTAAGGTCATGCCACAGCATCACAATCGGATTTAAGTCCGGATTTGCTAGTGTGTTTCGGATCATTGTCCTGCTGCATAACCCAAGGGCACTTGAGCTTGAGGTCACCAACTGATGGTTGGACATTCTCCTTCAGGATTTTCCGGTAGAGAGCAGAATTCATAGTTCCATCAATTATGACAAGTCGTCCAGGTCCTGAAGCAGCAAAACAGCCCCAAACCATCACACTGCCACCACCATGTTTGACTTTTGGTATGATGTTCTTCTTATGAAATGATATGTTAGTTTTACGCCTGATGTAACGGGATGCATACCTTCCAAAAAGTTCAACTTTTTTCTCGTCAGTCCACAGAATATTTTCCCAAATGTCTTGGGGATCATCAAGATGTATTTTGGCAAATGTGAGACGAGCCCTTGTGTTCTTTTTGGTCAGCAGTAGTTTTCGCCTTGGAACCCTCCCATGGATTCCATTTTTGCCCAGTCTCTTTCTTATTGTTGAATCATGAATACTGACTTTAAATAGGCAAGTGAGGCCTGCAGTTCTTTTGATGTTGTTCTGGGTTCTTTTGTGACCTCCTGGATGAGTCGTCGATGCGCTTTTGGAGTAATTCTGGTAGGCTGGCCACTCCTGGGAAGGTTCACCACTGTTCCAAGTTTTCTCCTATTGTGGATAATGGCTTTCACCATGATTTGCCAGAGTCCCAAAGCCTTAGAAATGGCTTTGCCACCCTTTCCAGACTGATAGATGTCAATTTCTTTGTTTCTCATCTGTTCTTGAATTTCTTTAGTTTGCAGCATGAAATGTTGCTTTTTGAGATCTTTTAGCCTACTTCACTTTGTCAAACAGGGTCTATTTAAGTGATTTCTTGATTCAACAGGTCTGGCAGTAATCAGGCCTGGGTGTGGCTAGTGAAATTGGACTCAAAAAATGTGGTTAATCACAGTTAATTCATGATTTAACAAGGGGGGCAATTACTTTTTCACATAGGGCCAGGTAGGTTTGGATAGCTTTTTCCCCTTAATTAATGAAATCATCATTTCAAAACTGCATTTTGTATTTACTCGGGTTATCTTTTTCTTATATTAAAATTTGTTTGATGATCTGAAACATTTAAGTGTGAAAAACGTGCAAAAAAGTAAGAAATCAGGAAGGGGGAAAATACTTTTTCACGGCACTGTAACTGACAATGTCACTTAGCTTGTGGCTAAATGCTATAAAGGGTGACATTGTCAGCTATGTGACATTGTCATTGTCACATCTGGCATCATATGCTGAATAAGGATGTGTTATTTCATCCTTTACAAAGCATGACATTTGCTTATACAGTATATGATTTATGAAGACATTACGACTCATTTATGAAGGCATTATACATGCTGTGTAAAGCCTTTATGAGCAGCACTAAAGTGTGACCAAGAAGCCTAACTGGAGGAGACAGTCAGTGTCCAAGGGGATGCAGATGAATTAACATTTTGGCATTATTTCAAAAGACTGAATCATCTGATTCAAGCTGTTAATTCAGTCTCATAAGAGACAGCAACTCAGACCCTTTCCCCTCCACACAACTCATATCTATCAAACGCTTTTAATCTCAAACCATCTCCAAGAGTCTAAATACGGCTGAATGTGGTATTGTCCATGTTGAATACTTTGTATCTAAGAAATTATCTTGGTGTAGGTCGGTGCAGTGAGATCCAGCATCATCCATGGTACTCGCTAATATTTTACTCTAATTTAGTGTTTCTAAAAATAATGGTTGTTTGCCCAGTAATAGGTGGACATTTTTAAAAACGGGCTGAGTGTCCTTTACATTTGACCTGGACTTTCCACCTATCAGAATACTGATTGATATTTAAACATGAAGCTCTCTATTCAGATTCTCAGTCAGGTGCGAGAACGGATGACCTTAATATGAACTTGGCCGATCGGAGATTTATACATTATCTGCCTGAGCTGATATGTAGTGCAGTTAAGGTGTACAAATAGTTAATGTCTTTTGCCAGGTGGGTGCCAAACATTTCTGATGGTTGCGGAGTGTTTCTCCTTCATCACTGCACAATGAAATAAACTGCATAAATATAAGCTTTTTTATCACTTATAGAAAGCTGTGTTTTGCATTGCTGGGACCATTCTGTTTCATTGTCATGGCAACAGGTGATAAAATCTTCTCTGAGGGTCTATACAGTTTCCACAAAGAGAATGTGGTCACAAACTGATGGCTGGTGAAACAATATTTACATTTTACACATAATTCATTTACCACGATGATTAAATGAACTAATTTCACTGCGCCAATACAGGGTTGAATAGATAGATAAAGCACAAGTGACTTCAGAGATGAAAACTGACAGCACAGCTAGCTTGCAAGAATGGCTTTTGACCATTTATTTGTTGCGCACGATTGCTGCTCAGTTTTCTTCCCATTGCTATTAGTCCATTCAAGATCAGTCTACTTCAGTGACTGGATTGAAAAACATTACTGTACATTTCAATACATTCATTGAGCAGATGTTTTTATTCAGCATGACTTTCAGTGTAAGGTTATATCTTTACAACATGCCCTATATTGTGAGGTGGAAAACACATTTTGTGCGCAGAGGATGGGGGTATGTAGAATTTTCTAGAAGCCCGGGTAGATCTGCCAGCGAGGGAACTAGAGCAATTGGCAGTGCTCAGCCACAGAAGGCAGCATTAGAAGGAAGCCTGTGTTTATTTGCAACGCCTTTTATACCCCATAATCAAGCAAGGCTGGGACACAGAATTTTATGTAAATTGCACCTTAAGCCGATTACAGGCGCCGCGGTTGCACGGCAATATTAGCTATTTTATGGACTTCCAATTTTCTCGCCCAACAAGATAAAGGCAGAATAATAATAAACCCAATGATAATAACACTGTGCTGCCACTACGTGAAGACATTTCTGGTGTCAAAAAGGATGAAAAGGTATCTATCAGCAATGCAGATGCCCATGGGGATGTTTGCAGTTATAATGTGTGAAAAATGTGGTTAAGACCATATTTCAGCCTTTGGAGGTTCACAGAGTGTAACTCTGCTTCATGTTGTTAGCCAACCAAATGATATTGTACAGGATGGCATAGATGTAGAATCTCGAGGCGGGATGAAAATTCATTTGAGATTTTAAATGGATCTTCCTCGGTGAAGTGGATTATATTAAGAATCAAATTTGTCTTGACCCCTCACCAAGAGACCTCGTAGCAAGGTTCTCAAACACTTCTCAAAGAGTAAAAACATAAGTGCAGTCAAGAGATATGATGATGGTGAGATTTATTACCCTAGTTTTCCAAGGTACAAAAAGTGGAGAGAAAATGAGAAAAAAATGCACAGGTAAAAGAAAATAAATAAAACATTCTACACACTGGCTATATACAGTACAACTTACAAATAAAGATCAGCTGAGGCAGTTCGACTCGAATACGATTCAAAAAAAAAAAAATCACATTATCAGTCGATAAACATGCAACACTCTTTGTGTAACCCAGTCAAGACTGACTCAACCCTGCCCAAGGCAGCCATTGTAAATCTGAAGAGCCCGTAGGCTCGATAATCCAAAAAAAAAAAAAAAAAAAATCACAATTAAATTGGTTTCTTCAACAGAGCATTCACATTTTATGAAACACAATTATGCATTTAAATAAAGAACATCTACATATTTTTAAAGAAGCGTTTCCTTTTAATTCACACCAAACGGACTGTACCAGCAAAACCCATAATAATGGACAGCGTATGACCATAAAAGCGGGCAAGAACATGATATTTATTGCCAGAAAATGATAAGTCGTAGTATTGCGAACCGAACTGTTGGATGTTATGCACCAGAATGAATCTGCAGCAAACCCTGGATGATTTTTGAACGACTACCAAAGCAAGTTTTCTGTGTGAATGCATGAGTAGATGAAGTTAGAAGTGCAAACCCTTGGTTATGCTCCTGAAGTGAGGAGGAAAAATGTACAATAGTGATTTAGTGGTTGATCACTTTGGGACAATGAAGGAGATTGGGGATTGAGGGGTGTGTGTGTGTGTGTGTGTGTGTGTGTGTGTTTTTGTACATGCTACAAGGTTAGAATTAGGGATTGGTTAAGGTTAGGGTCAGGGTTTGGGCTGGGCATGCATTGCTTATTGTTAAGATTAGGGAAAGGCTGCAGAGCAGGGCTCCCCAAATCTGGCCCTCGAATCCAAATCCAGCCCTGGTTTCCTTTCCTCCGGGCAAATATTGAACAATTGTTGTCTCTGATTGGCTAAATTTTCTTTACACCTGGATCCAAGGTAAAGGGAGGGTGGAAAACCAGCAGGTCTTGGCCCACGAGGACTGTGATTTGGGGAAAACTGCCACAGAGATACACTAAGAATGAATGGAAGTCAATACAGTGTCCTCAAAAAGATATAAGTACAAGGATGCGTGTGTGTGAGGGTGCGCGCGCGCACTCGCATTATCTGAGGTCAGTGATACAACCGCTCCATCACAGACCTGCATGCTCAGAGGACCGTTGCTTTGTATTGAACCCTCACAATGGAAATTTGTACTAATCTAATCCCTGAATTATGAAATGTGTCGCACTGAAAAGTGTTCTTGTAGGACAAACTCAACTCAGAGTATCATTTGGATGAAACCCAGTTAAACATGGAAAAGCACCAAATTTTGTTCAGTCTGTTTTCAAGGCTTGCACCAGACTTAACTTTCAATGGAACAATCTTTTTTTTTTTTTTTTACACAAAATGAAATTCTGTAATTGTGTAGTGAAAACTATGAAATATTATTCTGTACATGTAATTAGTAGTATGATAATGGTAGTGTACGGCACCTCCCCTTTGGCATTCCAAGTCCTGGCTACCTGCTCTCCAACAATTAATCAATTATCCTCAGTCCCTTCACCTTTATTAGTATGACCTGTTTCCTTTTAGTTGATCAACATTCCCCTTAGTATTTAAAGCTTAGTTTCTCCCCAGACGGGCAGGTAGCCTTAATCGGTTCCCCCTTTTTGTTGTGTGCACTCTCTTTCTGTTCTCCTACAAATTTTGTTTTTTTTTTTTTTTAAATTTGTTATACTCTCACTCATTATTTAATAAAATCCACGTCCCTGCTCTTGAGTCCTCAGCTCCACTCCTTGCCCTGGTGCCCATTTAATATCTCTGGGTGCCAGGGCGTGACAGGTAGACAGCTTATAATCACCTGCACTTCCTGTTGAAGTGTAGCCATCTTCATTTTCTTCTAGGTCTACTCCTGTTTGCAGTCACAAAACAGTGATTGATGGACTACCCACATTTCTCCCTCTAAGTATGTTCTAAAGCCACCCACTTCAGTCATGAGCTTTGTTGATAAACCAGAGGCCAGTTATTAATTGTGGACGTGGGCTGCGATCCACAGTCAGAATATTTTCTGCAGGTCCTTGACAGTGAAGCCATCATCACACGCATTTAAAAGTGATCTCTCCTTCATTCAAGCAGGCTTTCAGTCAAGTATTGAGAATTTAACGTACTAATCGCTTTTAAGTATGGCAAGGATTGTTTTGAATGGGGAGTACATAGAGTGCAGACATTAATGAATGACCAGCAGTGAGAAAAAGAAGATGAGAAGCCATAAGGGTATTTAATGAAAAGAACAGGTCTCTATTTACTGACAAAAAATAAGCAAATCATCCACCTAGCAGACATGCACAAAGCCAACAAGTGTGTCAACATGAGCATTAGTTTCCAATTTGATTCTTGCAACATATTTCTAAAACGCTGGTATGGTATTAAACACTTTGTAATGTTGCCATGCCTTTTGACTTGACTTAAACAAGAACAGCAAGTGATTGAGTGTTTCAGGAGTGATTTTTTTTCCCAGTCCTTTAGCAAAAAAAGTTGTCTTGAAGGCATTACATGTTGCTCGAATGGTGCCTTCATAGAAGTGCAAGTCACCCTTACCAAGGGCACTGACACGACCTCATACCATGACAGAGCACAGCCTCTGGACTTGACACTGTTTAGCAACTGGACGGTCCTTTTCCTTTTCGGTCCGTTATACGCGGCATCCATTTCTTCCTAAGAAGGCCCAAAATATTTATTTGGTCGATCACAATACATTCCCACTGTGTGAAGGCTGATCGCACATTCCTCCAAGCCCGTAGAAGTTGATGGCACTTCTGGACACTGTTACCATTAGACGTCCTTTTTGCGCAGCAAATTTAGCATTTTTGTATGTAACTACATCTTGTCGTTCCTGACAAAGGTTTGCCAAACTAATCCTGGGCCCGTTTATATCACTTTTGGAGATGGGTTTTGAGGTGTGCCATCTGAGAGGTCAAAGATCACAGCTTTCAGCTGCTTGGACTTGCGCCTTGCTCTTTATGCATGGAAAATCCTCCCGATTCCTGAAATCTTATAATTATGTTATGCACTGTAGACGGTTAAGAGTCCAAATCCCCTCCTATCTTTCTTTCAGGAATATTCTTTTTAAACTTTTCAACCCCAATGCCTCCCAAAGTAATAAATTTACATACAGTGCTGTGAAAAATGATTGGCCTGTTTTGTGATTTCTTCCATTTTTGCTTATTTGCACCGGAAATGCTTCAAGTCATCCAACTAATTTTAATGTAAGACAACAAAAACATTAGTAAACACAAAATGCTGTTTTAAAATGATAATTTCCTTTATTAAATGGAAAAAGCTGTCCAACTCTACCTGGCCCGAAGTAATAAAGTAATTGCCCGCTTAGATACTAAATCAACCAATTACACAAATTGATGATTGGGTTCAGTTTCACCAGGAACACCCAGGCATGATTACTGCCAGCACTGTTGAGTGTAATCATCACTTAAATAGAGCCCATCTGGCTACAAGAAACAGGCAAAAAGCAGCACATGATGCCACGATAAGAGGAAATTCAAGAGAGATAAGAGACAAAGTCGCTGATATTTATCAGTCGGGAAAACATAAGAAAGCTAATTCTAAACCTCTGTAACTCCAGCAAATGATGGTGAGAGCCATTATCTACAAATGGAGAAAACAGACCTGTGGTAAGTGCTCTTTCGCCCACTTGGCCTTGGTGTAGAAGGGTTTACACCTTTCAATGATTTTCTTGCGCATTTATGGGAAATTGGTGATCCTTCATCCATCCTAACTTCTGAAGGATTGGACCTTTCCTGGACGCTACTTTTGTTCTAAATCATGATGACAATCACCAACTGACATCATGTTTCAAATCGTATCAGTATTCTTTTTTTTATTATTATTTTTAAACCTCATTACTCATCCTAAATTCCCCCCTTGCCTTGCAGGCCTGAGCGACAGGAATGGATGCGTTTTATCAAATAAAATGACGTTGACTAGACAACATGTCTGACCTTCATCCTGTCTGCATTGAAATGAAGTTAGAAATCACTGCGTTCTGTTTTATGCCCATTTTCCATACCGCCCCAGCTTTTTTTTTTTTTTTTTTTTTCCAAGTTGGGTTTGTAGATCAAATGTGACAGACCAGACCATTGGAGCACAAAGCAGTCCATGAGTTCCTTTGTCACAGTGACATCATAAATTAAGTTCCTTCGAGGGACCATTTTCTCATTAAGCAGATTACTTCTCTCATCCTTGATTCATTCTTCCCCCTCTCTTTTTTCTTTCAGTCTCTCTCCTATAATTTTTTCCCATTCTCATTCTCTCTCACTCGCTTTTTCTCTCCATCAGTGACAAAGAGAGTCAAATGAAATGGACAGTAGAAGAATGGTGGGCACATATAGAGTGTGCACAAGAGGGGAGAAAGACTGAAGAAGATGGTATGATAAAATAGGAACTAAGAGGAGGTTTATGAAGAAAGTGTGGAGGATGGTTGGAAAAGGTGAGCAGAGACCTGGAGAGGAGAGTTGCCCGTGTATGAAGAAAGGAGAGAAAAGAGGAAAGTGAGCTGGGAGATGAGTGAAGGAAAAATTAAAGCATGAGAGAGAGAAAGTGGCAAGGCGGAGTGAGTGAGTGAGAAAGGAAAAGAAACAGCATGGAGGGACGGACTGCGAGAAAAAAAGAGGGAGGAGAAAGTTTATAAGGCACAGTTGGGGGAAAATGTAAGGAAAAAAGCCTGGAAATCTGTGGTGGCCAGCTGCATGAGGAGAGATAGCAGAGAGAGGCATTTAATTCTCAATCCCCACAGAGCCTTTGAAAATAACCAATCTTCTTATCACAGACGCGGGGCTGCTTATGCAAATTGTTGTGGAGTGGAACGTTTAAACGGAAAATTACTCGACAGCAGTTTTTTCCCTCTTCCCTCTCATTCTTTCCCTTTCTCCCTCCCTCACTTTCTTATTCTCATTCTTGTTCTCCTCTCTCTCTCGCTCTCTCTCTCTCTCTCTCTCTTCCTCATAGAAAGTCTGTTTCGCGTCTCAGATAAGATGAATTGCTTTCTGTACTTTAAAGCACTTCTGGATTTAAACACGCTGGTCTAGCTCCAGTCTACTGCAGAAGCTCTAACCTTATTTGTGGCAGGGGGGTCGGAGAACAGGAGGGGCAGAAAAAGAAAGAATAAATGCTTCTCGCCGGATGTCTGCTCTGACATATTGCACATTGCAGCCACATCCAATTGCATGCCTCACTGGACTTAATAAATAAATATTCACATGTATATGTTCATAGTTCTACAACATTTTCATATTAAATTCAACTCAAAATTTTTCAGGCATTTGTCAAATACAGTACTTTTATAAATAGGTATTACATGCGTGATGCCAGAGATAGTCCGAACGTCTGAAAAATATAAAAACAAGATACAAGAAAACGGCAGTGCATTTTGAAGTCTAATAATGGAAAAGGTCAGTTATGACAAAAATCTGATCATTACCTCCGCCAAAGAGGTTATGTTTTTGCTTCCGTTTGTTGATTTATTTATTTGTTTGTCTGTCTATTAGCAGGATATCTCCAAAACAGTTGCATAGATTTTAACCAAACTTTGCTGGGTGTTAAAATAGCGCAAGAGGAACAAGATTAAATTTTGGCATATCTAGGCCAAAGTACAGCTGAGATATAGGCCAAAGTTCAAATGCAGCTATGCTGGCGGAGGTATGGGCTCTTGCAAGTCCAGCTTTAGTTGCTTATTCTTTTCAGATGACTCACCGTATGCGTGTCACTCTTAGTGTGCGTTAGTATGAGTGTGTGTTTGTGTGTGTTTGTGCACGTGTTTAAATATGAGCAGATACAGGTCCAGTAATGACAATTTATCAAAATTCTCAATGGGCGTGAAAATTCAAAACTGAACTGAAGCAAGTGAGTGTGAGCTTGTCCAAGATCATCACTTACAATGCGGAGCCCAAGACTGACCAAACCCGAAAAAAAAGTGAGTTGGTTATAGCCAGAGAAGGAACGAGCGAGCAAAAACGCCACAAATTAGCTTTGTTTTTAGCCTACTGTTTTTAAGTTTTTAACAGATTTATTCAATGACAGAGTGGCAGAATAAACCAATTTCACCAAAAGCAAGCAATTCAATTTGTAATAATGTTCTTTTTTTTGCCATGCTATCATAAAATTTAACAGTGTTTCTTCGTTAGAGTGAGATTCGACTTTCGCTGTATTCTTGATTCATTGTTGCCCTATAATCATTTATTACACAGCAGAGGATAATTCAGCTTCAACTTGAACATGGATATTACTCACAGGTGTAGCCTTTTAGCTTGAACAATTAAATACTAAATAAATAATTGAATAATCTTGGCTGACAAATTAAGTAACAGACTCTCATTTTGTTTTCTTGAGTAATAATAGTATGCAGGGCTGGCTTCATATTTTATTCTTTAGGCTAATGAGCATAGCCCTATGTATTTAGCCTTTATCCACAATTGAACATTCAATCTTCAGTAATTAAAAATGAATTAATAATTTTCCCAAATTAACATGAGAAAAATAAAATTACCGACTGCTATGTTTTGTGAATCATGGTTTAATACACTTTTGCTCATAAAGTTGGAATAAAATATTCGTTACCTCTTTTCATGAAATGATTGTGACAATGTGATTAATACTTGATAGATAAAGTGTTTGAAATGCAAAATCATTCCAACATTAAGGGCAAAAGTATATATCCCAGTGTTCAAAACAATTCTATAAAGCAGAGAACAGTCACAGAGAACGGGACCTTGGAAGATGTTGTACGCACAAAATGAATAGCTAAGCCTACATTTTTACAAGTAGAGAAATTCTTGACAATCAATTGCCTTAAAAATTTGCGGTCAGCATGATGGATAAGGCTGAATGCTCATATGTAATAATGGAGATTAGCTGTGGAAACAAACAAGGATCATTAATATTTTGAGCTTGTTAAAGTTTGGTGCACGTGGATATAATCAAAGCTTTGTAGCTGTAGAAATATTTTGTGTGTGTGAAAAAGTTTTGAGCACATAGATATAATTTCCAAGTGTAAAAAAAGTTTTGTAGCTATGGAAATATTTTGTGCGTGTTTGAAAAAGTTTTGTGCACAGATATAATTTGCACACGTGAAATGGTTTTGTACCTGTAGAAATATATTATGTGTGATTAATTAGTTTGTATTTGCTTCCATATTTAGCCCTCTGTGAACACACACAAAGACTTTTTTTCCCTGTTTTTGCATAGTCTTAGGCCTACCCGACCAGTGTAAATTTGCCTGTTCAAACCTGGCCCAACGCAACTGGCTTTTTCGGGTTTTTTCGGGTTCGACACGATACTGAGAACTCTTGCCTTCATTGGTTGTGATAGTTATTTTTTTATGAGATTGGGTTTGATGTGGTTTGCTTTGCTGACCATATTTCTTGGCATTGAAATCAGTCCAACTGAACTGACAACCAACTGTGCACTCTTGAACAGGTAACAAAGCTCCCATAAAGAATTTCTATATATGTTGATCACTGATACAGTTCTGTTATTCGATGGACATATGCAGTTAGCTGCTCAATATTTGAACTTCATAGTCACACAACTCTGTTTGGAAGCCTGGAATAAAGGCTAGATAACAAAAGCCCAACTAAAAAACGAATAAACATGATCCAAAAACCAGTCGTCTGTCTGAAATATTATGGCGCCTGTGAGGCACAGTGCCACTGTCGGTAGAGCTGTTGCTCACAGCAAGGAGGTTGTGGGTTCAATTCCAGCTGTGGCCTCTCTGAATAAACGGGTTCATTAATGGATGATAGATGGATTGTAATGCCCTGAAATAGGGTTCTCATCTGTAAAAAGAGTTTTTTTTTTTTCCATGATGAACCCAAAATATAGCCTATTACGGCTGGCCGAAGGAGGGCCAAGGCAGGTGATTGAACTCCAAACTCTCGGGTTCGAGTCACACGCGCTATCCACATTGCCAAAGAGCCACATTCTGGTGTAATCGGCAGGATTCAGGGAATCCCAGTGGATTGCAGAATGCGCAAAGCATGGAGCGTGAGTACCCGCCCTGGCTACCTTGCCAACGAGCCTGGCTATTTGGCAATGTGGTCAATTTGTGTGACTCTTACCCGGGAGTCTGGGGTTCAATCTCCTGCCTGGGCCTTCCTTCAGCCTGCCACACTATAAAAGTACTCTAAAATATGGCCCTGTTTCAAAAAATATTGGGACATTGTGGAAAAATGTAAATAAAAAAAGAGTCCAATGATTTGAAAATCATTTAAACTCTGTATTTAATTGAAAATAGTACAACTACAAAGACAACATGTAAGATGCTGAAACTGAGAAATTTCATTGTTTGTTTAAAAAAAGGTACGGTGACTTTGAATTTGATGTCAGCAACACGTTTCTAAAAAGCTGGGGGGAAAAAATACAGTTGATGGAACATCTTACTGATAATTAGGTTAATTGGCAACAGGTGAGTAACGTGATTGGGTGTAAAAAGAACATCCTAGAGAGGCTGAGTCTTTCAGATGTTATGAGGGTGAGGGCATTGCCCAAAATATTATACATTATAATATTACCATAAGTGGATTTGCAGTCATGCACAAATATGACATAACTGCCAGTCGTAGGCCTGTATGTTTTCTGTATAACTGAGCAGGGACTACCAGCTGAAAACATTCTTCTGTGTTCTTTTTCATCACAGAGACAACTCAGAAAAAGGAAGTGCTATTTACTGATAGTTGGAGCCGTGGTCTTGACCTTTCTCATCATCATCATCGCTGTCTCTGCTAGAAAATGAGCTGTCTTTCCAGGTGGGGCTTGTTCAATGTTATGTAGGTAATATTTAAATTGGTTTGGTGCAGTGGAAGCCATTTTTAAATCCAGCCAATCAATCAATCAATCAGTAAAAAACATATGTTCACAACAGTAGCCTGCATAGACATTTAGTGGTACATGTCTATGCAATCTATACAAATTTCCATGTGTAAGTGCTTCCGTAGAAAAATGAATCAGTGACTTAATATAAAGTAATATTTTAAGTTGAACAGATGTAGATATGAGATGAACATATGGGGAAGCCAACATTAAATATCTCAGAAATGTGTTCTGCCACCTCAAACCATATTCGGTATTTTAATAATTGTTGTGGAGAGCTTTGTCTTGCTTGTCTTATTTGTTAGTCTGAAATCTCCCATCGGTGTTAGGTTGAAATCTGGGGGCCAAGAAAGCCACAGAATATGATACTCATCATTTTCATACTCCTCAATCCCTCATACTCATTTAGTATCCCTTTGCGCCTTGTACATTTAGCCATTATCATATTTGAGGAGACCATTCCCTCCAGAATGAAATTGATTAATCAAAGGGTAAATGTAACCTCATTGTGATTCGCAGTGACCCTACTTACTAAGGGGAGGAGAAGATTGAAACCATGGCAAGAAAATGCCCCCTTCAGCATGAGAGCCAATGGACCCTCTCACTGTTGGGGTCAAGCATTAAACCTGAACAATTCTTCTGGTGAAACTCATGCACTCATAAAACTGTGGTGGAAAATGACTTATATGACCATACTTTATTTTTGTAAACAAGTGCCAGTGGTTTTCGGACCGCATTTTGGCAGCTCTCAAATGCGCACTTGTCTTTGTAAAGAGAGATTCATGCTCTGTAACCCTTCAATAACATCCCTCTCAAAGTTGCTGACTTATCCACAAAAGGCATGGTCATCGAATGTGCATTTGACCCTATTCACGGATGTCTTGTCCATTGATCTGAATTCAGATGTTGCATAGTCAATGCAATATTGTTCCTATTGACATACTCACCAGTTGAGCAGTCCTGGGCTTGTTTCATCTTGACCTTCACATCAGAAGCATGCTATGAGGTCCATTAGCAAATTCCAGGGGCAAAGCTTCCTTCTTTAACATGTAAAAAAGTTCCTCTGTAAAATATTTTTAAAGTCAATTGCAGTTGGTCAGAAAATATGACTGACTTTGATTAACCTTAACAATATTTTGCCAAGGATTCTTAGATATGTTTCTGAAGGAAGCTCTGACCAGCCCCCAGAATATGCTGCTGGACCACATAGAATGCTTCTGATGTAAAGACAAAGCTGTTTCCTGCAGTTGGCAACTTCGCTTTTATTTCCAGTAATTATATGTTTTTCAATGTCTGTATTGGAAAGTAGGCCCACTTCTGTCAAGCTTTCTCTTGAGAAAAAAACAAAAGAGAGATGTTGCTTTACACAAATTAATGGAATAAATCACAGTGTGCAATATTAGTTGCAGCAGGTGTTGTAACTTCATTTAAGCCTTTCCTTTTAAAGACTGTCAGGCAGCACAGACCTGGCAGGGTCAGTAGCGGAACGGGAGGTGAAAATAACAAGTCTTTTAATGGGTAGGTTGACAGTCCACATTCAGAACACAGCAAAAAGTACAATGCAGGTATGGCAGACAGCGGTTTAAGCACTGCAGACGGGTAACTGAAGAATAAATATGATGTTTTTGGTGAGGCAAGCCAAGATCAACACCAGTAAGGCAGTCCAAGGGGGAATGGAGCTGTTCAGGAAGGCAATGGTGGAGACTGGAGCAGGAAGGCAAACAAAGGATATGGAGAACTGCAGCAAAACAAGAAGGCAACCAGGAACTGGAAATCAGGAACCAGGATAGAGGACAATAAAATATGAGATAGCAATGAAGAGCACAAAGAAGGCACAAAAACAGTTGATAACGAACAAAGAAAACTGGGGAACTGATATGCACAGAGGCAACAGGCCACAATGAGGCGCAGTTGAATGGATGTGAGGTATGTTTGTGGGAATTAGAGAGATACTACAACAATGATTCAATTAATAAGACATTATCAGGAAGCATGCAGACAATAGAGAAAGGAAAGGAAAAAATCATAAAACTAAGAGACAGCTTTGCGATATGTGACAAATGTTGTTATAAAAAGGTTTATGGGGTTATACAGCTCTTGGGGCTTTTGCATGTGAACAATTAACAATCTATATTTATTCTTTCTAAAGAGTCTTGTGTAACTTGTGCTAATTTTGGATTTTTAAAAGTAGGCTACGTGTGGCTTGTGCTTTTTCAAAGGATTCTGAAGTGAAAAAGATATATTATGATCCTTTTTTCTGGACTGTGCTATTAAAAATTACTGTCAAAAAATGTGGTACAGGCCTATGTAAATAATAATAGAGTCAGTTAAGTGATGCAGCCAATGTACATTTGGAAAGAGCTTTTTGAAAAGAGCAGTTTGGACATCATGTGTGTCATGATTCATTTGTGATAAAGTTAACATGATTTCATAGCCAAACTATTAACACAAATACAGTGATAATGTAATCACTGGTTGCATATCAAATAAACAGTCTAACACCTTACTTCTCTCATGAAACCTCACCCTGAAATTACACTCTGGCAATCAGCATCAGTGAGGAGCGATTTAAAGAGGATCTTCATTTAAGAGGCTTTTGAAAAACCCATCCAAGGTCTCTGCTTTCATGGTGACACTGTGTAAATATGTCCATCAGCAGTTCATTTCTGCACTGTCATTATGTGAAAGCAGTGCAACAGGTGCAGAGAAATTTACCTTCAGGGCAAAAGTTTGCTGCTAGCCGTACGTGCTACACACTGACTACACAGCCCATGTTAAAGCCTTCAATCTCTCAGCATGGGTGCCGAAAGGAAGCGAGTCTCACTTTTGCGAATGCAAAACACTAAGCATCCAGTGTAAATCCAGACTAGGATCTCATGACTGCATCACTTGCCACTTGTGCCCTTATGATGAACCTTCTTTCAATGTCACTTGGATCTTTTTCATCTTGAACCAAAGTCAAGGTCAGCTGGGCCTGCTCAGGATGTTTAACCTCTTCTGCCTGGGATTTTCAGTGCCATGCCCTCAAAGGTATTAAAGCCCTTCAGTAACCTCACCTTAAAATGCAAGTTAATGCCAAGCCGGTTCCCATTTACATTTCCTAATTACGAGAGAAGAAATGCACATCAGCATCACGGTGAAAATGCAAATGTGAAGAAAGGCAATTGCACATTCGTAGCAGAAATGTGATAATAATTAATACATCTAATTATCCATTTTTTTGACATAAGTCTGCTAGCTTATGTCAGCTAGCAGGAGCCACAGCCATCACTGCTTGGCCACACCATGTTTACATGTAACGATGGAAGTGAGAGGGGTGTGCAAACCTACTCAGGGTCCATTGGAGCTCAGACAAAAAAAAAAGGTGACTAAAATACAATGGCAACTGGGCAATGTTCCAGGAAAACCAGCCCACAGCCTGCTAAACTGAGTGTCTCTTTATTGAGTGGGAACAAGGAAATGGTGGTGCGCAAGCTCGCTCTCCCTTCACTTTCATCTCACAAACGAACCTCCGCATTCGCAGCCAATAGGCGATCGATGTCCCATTGGCTGGCTATTTGCAGATGCTCTTTCACATACTGATGATCAGGCAGCTTTTGAAGTACATTTGGCCAGGTGAATGGATAACATTCATAGACATGATCAATGAGTACTTCCGCATTCCTATCCTGCTGCGCCACAGGAAATACCCGTAATTAAAATGGGAGGACAGTGCTAACAATACTTCCATCTCCCGTTCAAATATTCTCTGGCCTCACGCTCATTCTTGAAATGTGTAGAGACTGAGCTAGCACCACCTAGGGAAAACGGCATGAGAATCTTGACTTATTAGACGACCCACTGATTCTTGCCGCATCCGGGCAGGAGGTGGAAGCCCACACAACACTTATCATCCAACATATCACACAGTTGTGCTTTGCTAACAACCCCACTAAGAGCACCCTGCAGCCGTGCCAGCAGATGATCTACCTCAGGCTGCTTTTGGACTCCAACGCCATGACTGTACAGCTGTCAGAGGAGTGAGTGGGGGCAATATTACAGTTAACCTAATGCATGAGGTCACGGCCTCGGTGCCAGCATGAGGGAATATGTCACTATTCTAGTATATGCAAACCAAGAGCTAAGCCCTTTAAAGGGCAGAACACGTGACATAGAAATTGTAATTACCTGGATGTAACTCTAGTTCCATGTGTTCATGCGTAGCCCTCTAGCTACAAGCCCTGCTCGTCTCAATTGTTTGTAGCTGAGTTCTGTATATAATACATGTATATAATAATTCTGTAATTGAATTTCCAAATATATTGCTTCACTGGAATCATTTTCCACAGTCTCTGTGACATAAACACCAAGTTATAAAGCCGAAATAGGCTCATGCACAACAGGAAAAAATGTCAGTATTTGTATTCTGCGCAAAGGGGTTAACCATATCATGTTAAAACCTGGCATATGCCCAGATCAGCACAAATCTTTATTCTAGTATGGAGGGCACACACAATATCTTTCTTTCATGCCCTTTAATACAGCAAAGCCAACAGCAAAGTTGTAAAAATCAGCCCAAATAGCACTTCACAGAAAAGTGAGTCAGGTACAAGGCTACAGTACTGGCATAAACACGCAGGAAAAAGGACGTCTGATTTGTTTTTCTATCCTCGGTCTCAATCGCCAATATACTCAAGAAGAAGAAGAAGACATCTTTCTGGCCTCCCATCCCGCCGATAACTGAAGAATTTAAAGTAATGCAAGTAACTAGATAATTTATTTGTTAGTAACTGTAATCTGATTACTTAAACTATGAAAGTAATGCGTTGCATTACTGCGTTACTGATAAATGTAATCTGATTACAGTAATTAGTTACTTTGTGATGCGTTACCCCCAACACTGGTTGCGACAGCACTGACCCTTTAAGGGGGAAGGCACTGCTTGGATGGTAGCTCCCAATCAGGCTGCAAGTTAATAAATCCTTTCTCAGGATCCGAGGCAAAACCTCATGAGGGTCAACCAGGGAAACCCATTAGAGGGCTTTGCATGTATTTGTCAAACTGGAGTCACATCCAGGCAAATACAGTTTTTTTTTGTAGAGGCATAGCCCCTCTCACAGCTAAATCAAAATGATGAACCTGCAGAAAAAAAGTATTTAACATGCTTAGTTGCCAAAAGTGCATATCAAACGCCATAATTTAATGAAAAGCCCTCAAGACAACATACCAAACATTATATATCTCATATGGAATAGTTCTCTCGCTTACATGCACTGCGTAGCCAAAGTAATTTGCACAATCGAGGACCTTGTTAGACTGCCTTTAGCTTTCATCATTGTGTGCATTTATTGTGGCATTGTTTCCACAATCTTTTGCCATGTTATAACATTTTTTTCCCTTGAGATTTGAATTAAGTTCTGGCAAAGATCTTGTTTTAACAATGGGTGAGTGATGCCCCTCCATAAAGCCTCCTCCGGCACATCCCAAAGACTTTCAGTTGGTTAAGGTCAGGACACAGGGGTAGCCAATTCATGTGTGAAAAGGCTCGCTGAACCACTCTTTTACAGTTTTAGCCCAGTGAATTATGGTATTGACATCCTGGAATATGCCTCTTAAAAAAATATATTGACGGGATAAACAGGTCATTCAGTACTTTCAGGTAGTCTGCTGACTTCATTTTATTGCTACATAACATTGCTGAGCCTAGACCTGACAAATTGAAGCAACCACAGAGCATAACTTGGCCTCCAAAGGCTTGTACAGTGGGCACTATGCTCAAGTTGTGCATTGCTTCTTGGGCTTCCTTTCCTACTCTGATGCATCTATCATGATTGCAATAGGGTAAATCTGGGCTCAATAGACCACATGACCTTTTTCCTTTGCTCCACAGTCCAATATTTGTGGTCCCTAGCAAAATGAAGTGGTTGTAGCTTTCTTGTAGCCACTCAGCTGTTTAGTTTCAGTCCTACAAGTTCTTGTCACATTGCGTGTGTGGAAATATTCTTTCTTTCATGATTAAAGATAGCCTTGAGTTGTAGTGTTGATTTTTAAAGATCAGACTTCCAAAGCGTTTTGGTAATCCCGGAACATGATCATTCACAATTTTTTTTCCGACCAATGAACCCATTAATCAATGACATAATGTAATGGAATTGTGGGATCGAAAAGGGGTCTTGTAGAAAAACAAACCTAAATAGCAGAGGGTATTTCATTGTCTCGAAGTGAGGATGTCAGAGATGCTGAAATACCAGAAAACTGTGTGGAAAAGACCTCGGAAGAGGCCCTATGATGCTGGATAGCTGCCAGACTCCAGAGATTCCACTTTTTGTGACAGATATTTTATGCCAAAGATTGTTGCTTTGTCTGTCGCATAGACGTTGGAAGTGCGGGAGGGTGTAACTGCAACACATTTCATGAGTACATTCATACAATACCAAATAATAAATGAAAATGCAAGCAAACGGCACATTCTAACACATGGTGCGCAAATAGGCTATATGCAGTCTGACCAGTGGCAGAAGCGTGTTATGATGGGTTCGGGAACAAAAATTATTTTCACACCCCAGCCACCTAATTCACCATGTGTGCAAGCTGATCTAATCTCGTTAGTTTACGCATACTAATGCACCCACTTGCTATACTGGCCGAATATAATATCACGTCAGTGTGTGCATTGGGGATGGCACAATGTGCCTACAGCATTTAATTCTGTATTTCCACCTTAAGAAATCTACCTAAATAGCCCAATGAAAAACATCTTAAAAAACTGAAGATTAGCAGACGAACCATCTAATAAAAATTAACACAAGTTGATTATGAACCTTGACAATGTCAAACATATGATATAACTTTTCGCAATTTATACTCGAGAGTATGTTATTATTAGCTGATGTAATAATAATAATAATAATAATAATTATAAAGCATTTTATTCATAAAGTGCTTTTAACAAAAGCTCAAAGACACTTTACAACACCGCAGCAATAAAATTAACAATAATAAAAACAGATATACAAATTAAACCACATATTCATAAGGTAGCTAGCTAGCCAGTGAACTAGCCACAGTCTGGTAAGCTCTCATCAGTCAACTCTGTACAAAAACTGGGTGTAAGGGTGCTAGCTAGGCACCAACATGCAGTAGCTGACTGTCTTTAATAGGCTAAATGGTCGAACTAGAATTAATAAAAAACCAGAGGAATCTGAAATAAAGACCGGCACTTGGGTGTCGCCTCCTGTCATTGCTGTTTATATTAGTTACCAAGCAAAAATCAATAATGGCCGACAACGAGACTCCACTTCAATCCCATAGTGCCTAGTGCGTAAACTGGTGATGTGATCATGCTATAGGCTCATCTCTTCCTCTAAGTTGACGGTTCCCCACTATTTTTCCAGGTTTTAAAAATGCGTTGGACAGTTTTTAACCCAATTTTAGCAGTTTCAGTAATCGCCTTACTTGTTTTATTTTATTGATGCAGGTCAATAATTTGACCCCTCTAAAACAGAGTAACATCTTTTCCACGACCACAGGATATGTCCTCTGTCATGGTTGTTTAAGAAAGGAGAAGCTTCTCACTGCATCAGTTAGGGTTAAATAACTGATTGCCAGCTGAAACATATTAATCACTGCAGTAATTATCCAATGAAAAGCTCTAACTAATTTGCTTAGTTAAATCCAGGCGGTGACTTCTTTTTTTCCCCGGGCGGTGTAATAAAGGCAAGAAATGAGCTGTAGTGCCTTATAAATCATGTATTTTTTTCATAGCTGCATAACTGTCATTTTTAAATGACTATTTCCTGAAATTCCCACTTCAGCACAAAATGTAACCTTGACCTTGCCCCTTCTTTGAGACCTGATCACTGGTTGCAGCATCACTGTAAAAACTCAAACTTGCATGTTTAACTTAAATGCTTTCAATGCATGATAAAGAAGTTTGCTTATTATTTTTAGTTGAGAACAGTTCATTCACAAAGGGCGATAATTATTTTTTTTTACTGCAGATTTCCAAATCTCAAAGCTGGCCTTAGACAGTAACTACAACCCCAAGTTGTGCCTGCATATTTAAATCAAAACTGAATGCAGTGATTTGTAATTTATGATTAACCTGCATCACTGTAAAACAATTACACATTACAACAAATATTAAGGGACAGACAACACCAGGTGAATAAGTGCCTCAGGTGTTATTGCCATTCTCTTTGCAAACAAGTCTTAAAGAGAAAGACAGCCTTCGTAAGAAGTGAACTGCAGACAAAAAAACTACCCCTTAGACATTACAAAATATATTTTAGGTAATTTTAAGGCAAAGCTAAAATGAATAATAAATACTTATATATTTAAATCGAAAGACTCATTAAGTTCTCCATTTTCCGTCAAAAGGATGTCCGACGACCTCAGCTCTTTGACTGGAAGTGTCCGCTTTCCTATGAGACACCCGAGAGCCAAACATACCAATAATTTAATGATTTGTGAAGAAAAGTATCCACCAATAAAACGAATGCCCTGATGTATAACCAAACAAACACAATTGTAGTGTTACATAATCTATTGTGTGGTCATCTGACAGTGCTGTCAGCTAAGCTAACCACATAAGCTAAAATACACCATTATTTCACTAAACATGAGCAGTGTGTGACGATCAAATTTGCAGTGAACTTCCCACATCCCAGAACTACTTGTATTAAAGGAGCAACATATGGCTAATTATAGTAAAAACCTACGCTAGTGTAAATATCCGCTAAGTATCCACTGCTTGGAGCACAAAAAGGTTAAGTGCATTTTTTAAGTTTTGAGAAAAAGCAATGTAAAACTTTAAAACAATGTGGAAAATACGATTTGCATCTAACTTATTAGTTTCTTGGCATGTAACTGTGATTTATAATCATGTTTCAGGTCAGTATAATTTTTCATCAGTCATTCCACAAAAAGCACATTTTTTCAGCAAAAAATGTACTTAACCTTTTCGTGCGCCAAGCAGTCGATATAATACAAAAGATTCATGCTTCATTCGCGCACACTGTCATGTATTTGTTCAATAAATGTGTCCTGAAAACATACTGTGCCATCGTACTTTTATAATTAGCACACTCAATGGATGTCTTTAGCACCCCTATTGCTTAGCTTGGCATAACTGACCGCGACTCCTTCTGTTTCTAACTGTACTACCCAGTAGAGGCTGGCACGGGAGTGTTTTTTCAATCCTGTCCCGTCCTGCTCCCGCAAAAAAATTCCCGTCCCGTCCCGGTCCTGTAACAAAGTCAAAAAAAATAATCCCGTCCCGTCCCAATCCCGAATAAATCACTCCCGATCCTGTCCCGTTACCGTTTTTTCTATTTTAGAAAAAACAGTCGTCGTCACAATCAGGTGAACGATTGTGATGACAGATGGATCCTGTCTGCCCCGCGCGCATTGCAGGCTGAATGACAGCTCGACAGAGTCGAACTTCATATTATCACAACGTGTACTCAGGTCTACTTTGCAAAGTGAATCAGAATTTGGAACAAGCGACATAACGTAGGCTACTGTAGGCCTAATAGACTAGGACAACCTTCAGCCCCCTTGTGAAAACTCATGAAAGAAATACAAAACCACTAAATAATAAAGGCTGAAGTATAAGTATAAATAAAATAGTACACAAATGTGTCAACATTTTAAGTGTGTCACGAGTTAATTAATTAATTAGGCCCTGGATCATCTTGATTATTGCAGTCTGCATCCAATGCAGTTTACAGTGTCATGGCCAACTAATAGGAAAATGAAAGCACTGAAGGTGCTGATGCCTCGGTGCTTTCAGCAGTGACAAGTTTGTCCCTTAATGAAGCTATAAAATTCTGCGTGGACATGTCAGAGTGTCCTAGCTGTGCATCTGTGCTTGGCATAAGCTATGTTTCCATCCACTTGTCAATCGAATTACCTGAAGTTCACCAAAAATATTCATGCAAATAAAGGCGGTGAAAATGCATTTCCACCTAACAGCATTAAAGCGAATAAAAACTTGTGCGTAACGACGTTACTTGCTGCTATGCGATCAATTCGGTGTATCGAATAGATTTCTGACATTTTAAGCTGTTTCCATTCATTTTCGCACTGAATCGCAGAACCTTCGAGTGAACAGAAGTAGTGTGGTAGGCAACAAAATTAACTAGTTAGCAATAATCGCGTCTCCCAACAAATGATAATTGCACGAGTTGTAATAGTGCTTATGTGCCAGCTATTTGCAACATGCAAACCATTATCAGAAGGCAACAACAGCATCGAAACACCGTCACGATGCAGTCGCAGATTTATTCGGCAAATAACGTTTCCATCAGCAGTTATCGCATAAACCTTTTACCGATCAAGAAAATCCGATGAGATCAACCGCATAAACTTAATGTCGATATCTTGAAAATCAAGTCAAATTTCACCATTTCCATAAGGCATTTTTTATTTGATATGACTTAATTCGCATAAGAACGTGTGGATGGAAACATGGCTATTCTCAAGTATTTACCCACCAGTGGCCGGTTGACATAACGAGTTGATAAGCAACCGTGGGACCGCTTTAGCGAGACTGCGGTTGTTAAGCTTAGTGAAGCCCAGCAATAACTGAAAGCATTGTTCATTTGCGTACTGTTACTGTGTGGGGGGAGAAATCATTTGTGATGTTTTATAAAGTTCATACATTGGGTGGTAGTTGACTGCATCAAAGATCATACATTTTCTATTAGAAAATGTTTTTATCATTAAAAACACGCATTTTTGTTTGATTAAAGATAGAAAAAAGAAAGTAAAAAAGACCTGTTAACTTTGACTCCCGCTCAATCCCGTTTACATTTTTCCTGTCACGTGCCAATCACGTACCTAATAGGTAAATTGACTCCCGAATCACGGGAATCCCACGGGAATCCCGTGTCCTGTGGGTTTCCCGAGAAAATGTCAGCCTCTACTACCCAGCCTCCAGTTATGTTGGAGTGCCCTCTAGTGTCCTTTACCATATACAGTTAATGCAACACTACAAATATTTTGCAGAAAAGAATCTTTTCACAATCCTCGTGTGATTGCCTTTCATTTCCCCTCTGATCAACAACTTTAAGTTTATTAGAAGTAAACGACTTGCGTATTTGCTCCTCCTGGGCTGTGTCTTTTTTCATGCCCCTGTCCCAATGACTATATGTCATGTTAAAACTCCGTGTTTGGGTTTCAAGTTGCCGGATCGTAAGTTTGTCTTTTGTGTTAAGACCCAGTCAGTATTCCTTGTAAAAACTCTTCGTCTTTATTAAGTGTGATGTAATTGTTGCAACTCTTCGTATTTATTAAGTGTAACGTTATCCTTAATGGCAGCTATTCACGGAAGCTTTCCTTCCTACTCAGTTAACTTAAACAAGCTTCCAGTCTAACACAGGGTCCAGGATTGGGACCACGCTTCTGTTAATCCTTCCTAGTCAGTTCCTCTGTCCCATTTAATAAGAACAAGTTCTTAAGCTTAACTAGGGTCCCGGATTGGGACCGCGCTCCTGTTAACCCTTCCAAGTCTGTTCCTCTGTCCAGTTTGTTACGAACAAGCTCCCAGTCCTTCTACGGTCATCAGGATAGGAACCAAGTTCCCCTCAAGCTACTTCATTTTCCAGTGGGACAGCTTGTGCTGGGGAAGTGTGCAATCCACCTGGCTGTTATCCCAGAAACCACTTGCTGGTGACTGATAGCTCAGCTTCACCCACAAAATCTGTTCTGTCCTTCTCTGGGGTTCCGTCCCCACCTCACAAGCTGTCAATAAAGCTACCTATTGGATTGTACTCTGCCTCCGCACTTGATTGCTGGTCTTGTTCAAATATGGATGCGCATCCCTGGAAAAGATGTCATCTTGAAATTAGCATGTATTATACCAAAAGCTCTGCACTTTTTAGCCTTAATGCTGAACTTCACAGAAGGGCATGTCACCTTTGCCAAGGGTACTAACACAACCCCAAAGCATTGCAGTGCATGGCCTTTGGAACTAATCGCTGGTTAAAATCTGGAGGATCCTTTTCTGCTTTGATCCAGGGCACAAAACATCCATTTATTCATTTTTAATACGTAGTCGTAAATCATGGACAGTCAATGACTGGTTTGAAGGGACTCTTCTTCACCAGGAAATAATGATTCTGTCACCCAGTAATGCCGTTACCCTTGGTCTTCTGGGCCTGGTGGTGTTCCTGAATTTCACAGTGCATTCTTTTTCATAAGAATGTACCAAATTGTTGATTTGGCCATGCCTAATGTTTCTGCTCTCTCTTCAATGTTTGCCTTGATTTTCTATTAAAATGACAGCTTGCTTCACTGGCAGTACAAGTTTATTTGGCTTCACATTGAGTTAACAGCAATTGATTCCAAAAGCAAAAGACACATTTTAAATAAACTCTAAGCCTTGTATCCGCTTACTTGTGTGACGGTGCGTTCAGGAACCACATGCAAGAGAGGGAAATTAAAAAAAAAAAAAAAAAAAAAAAAAGTATGCCTTTGAGTTTTGGGTCAGTACCAAAAAACAAGAATTGCCAAGCCACAAAACGAAATCCAAAAACAGAGTCGACTAGACAGGCCGGGGTCAGAACCAGTAAAACAGATGAGCAAAGGTACATAGACGGTAGGCAAAAAGTTGTAGTCGATAAACGAGGCAGAGGGTCATACACAGGGCATCCAAACACAGGAATCGTGGTCATGCAAAAATAGGTCGAAATCCAGAAAGACAAAACAATACAAAAAAGGGCAATAGCAAGAATCTTGGTCGGGCGAAACAGTCGAAGGAAAACAATACTCAATGGCATACGAAAGGCTCTGCACAAAGAAATATTGATCAACATTCTGACAAAGTCAGAACAGCAGTGAGGACTCTTAAATAGACGGGAGGGAAGTCACATGCTATGCAGGGAACAGGTGAGCTGGATCAGACTAATTACAAAGGGAGGAACACATGAGGGAAATCCTAACCACGAACATTGGCGAAAGCCAAGACACGGACGGGAATCACACAAACAGCCTATGACATTTAAACAGCTCCGGTCAAGGAGTTCTAAGTGCACAGACAATGAGTGCAGGAAAGCAATTAAGCACGTGCGAGAGATCTCGCAGAAACGCAGAGGGAGACAGGTAAAGCTGAGCAAGAGGCGGAGACTAGAACAGGGCGATTGCTGAGAGGGAATTAGTACTAATTAGTAGCGGTGCAACTTTACAAATTTAACTCGAGTGCTCGTTAGTGAGTTAGTAATATATACATGAATTAGTTGGGTTAGTAGACTATGATACAAAATACAAATGTTAGCCTTGTTAGTAATCAGAACAGCAAGGCGAAGGAAGTAAACGAGAATTGAAGGAATAATGTGAAACGCCTGAAATCATTGAAATCACCCGAAGCATGTGAGCACACGGACTGGGGAGACGGACTGAACCAACTAGATTACAAGACAGGGGATACAAGTGCAATGGAACTGAAAATGGACTGAACTAAAACCTGAGAAATACAATAACAAAAAATAAATAAAAGACAAAATCATGAACATAAAACATGAACATAAACATGAATACAAAACCAAAACCATAACAACTTGAAAGTGAAAGGTTAAAAAATGAGGGGATACCACACATCTGGCCATTTAACGGCTGTGCTCCCATTTGTCAAATGACTTTCAGTCCTTTTTGCAAGAAAGGACACATATAAAAAGTGCTGAAATTCCTACTTTCCTCCAACTTGGTTGTAAATACCTTCAAGTTGAAGCTGAAAACCTGCACTTTATTCATTATTGAATGACCTGCATCCCAGATCTAAAATCTACTCTGACACCTACTGCAATTGGTTTTTGGTTTTACTTGATATTTAGGACCTCAATTTTAAGTATAAAGCACACTCTGCACACTGATGTATAAATTTGTCTTAAATCAAATAATAAAGTGTAACAATCATAATATACTCCATTTAATTTTTTTTCCCAATACATCTTTGTGTTTCACTTGTATTGAGTATTTTTCATTTTTTATGGTTGCTACAACATTCAGCAAAGAAATTGCTTGTTATTGCTTTAAATATACATTTTCAACATAACAACATTCAATAAAGAAACTGCCAAGATATAGAGTATTTAAAATGGTGCAGCATTAAATTGGAGAAAGAGAATATCAACCATAGTTATTCTCTAATAGTGAAATCTCTTAGCTTACTGGGCTTGGAGACCAGAGGGCATCCTTTCAATTACCCAGGAACAGAGAGCAAGAATGTCCACCCTCTGAGAGATAGAAAAACAAAGAGAAAAAGTAATATAAAAAGAAATAGAGGGGAGGAAAAAGACTGAGAGAACCAGAAATCTAGGCACAATACATCAGTTTAATGAAGGTGGCAATGACAGATAGAACCATGGACCCACTTTGGCTCTCAGATCAATAGCCTGGCTCTTTACGACACACTAAATAATGCAGTAACTGCAGACGGATGCTTATTTCTGGGAATTATGGTTGGCATTGTGCTCACATCGTGTTTACATAGTAATTTGGGTGGGAGATTTTTTCAATATGCATGCCACTTACATACTGCAATGATGACAGTGATGAGGAATGTACTGCAACTACAGTAGGCAAATTCCTTTTTATGCTAAAGCCTGTCAAGAAAAGCTTTCTCGTGTCAATGGAATTATTACCACATTATTTTAATCTTATGACAACTTGATTCCCTTGCGCTTGGATTGTACAGAAGGCACATGTTAGTTTGCTTCATTGTTATAGATTGCCAAGGTCAAGTTCATTATGAATGGTTGTAGCCTGAATTTGGATGAGTAATCGCTTTCTGGTATAGTGGTTTTTTTAACAGTGAAAAAATCCATCCAGAGTATATACTGCATGCACCTGGGGGCTAATAGAAACAGTGGGGAATGTGATTGGAGCCAACACCGATGGCTTTAAACAGATGTATGCTCAATAATTTCCATTTCTTGTATTACAGGAAATAAATGAGTCTCCAGGAAGCATTGAAACTGGCCTTTGTATCAGCATCAGTAGTTTCTCAGTACAGCTTTTACTGGTAGCCCTGCATACATAGCATCTATAGAAATTGCTTGCAAATACAAGTTGGTACTTGAACTGCTGTGCACTTCCCAAATTACTGCAGGTACAAGAGCGAATGATTGACCTGAAATATACATTTTAAATAAAACTCAACTCTTCAGTGTTGTTCATGTTAATTTTTTTTTTGTAGAGATCAGAAGTGGTGTCAGCTCTACAGCTTCAAATTCATATACTTTTGCATTCATGCAGCTCTGCAGAATTATTAATGAGGAGGAAGCCACATTTCAAGTACCTTTCGTGTTGATAAATATTAAAGAATTAATGCACAGGCTACATTTTACATTTTATATTTAGCCGCCAAAGCTGCTTTGCTTCCTGTGAAACAGGGAAGACAGTCGCAATCTCAAAGAAGCTTATTCAAATGATTTAAAAAGCCAAGTTGTCAACACACAGAAGGAAATCAGACACATGGCAACAACATGGCAGATGCAAGAAATCTTAGCATGGACTCCAAAAATATACTGAAATTTTCAAAAGGATGTGAAGAGTCATTAAAGTCAAGCAGACCACCATTCTTAATTCTTATTTCTTGGCCTCAGCAAGTGATAAATCCACACTTTCTACAGTCTACTTTTGAAACAATCTAAAGCTTTAGATTCTGGATTCAGCTGGTATTTCACAAAACAAGGAAGATGGAACTACTCATATTGCATCAAAATGGACATTTAAATTGGTAATACTTTAAAACTTCACAACAGAATTGCTTAACAATGATGTGCCTGTAAAAACGTGATCCAGGTTTGATTGGACGAATTATAATAATTTCTCCCAGAGGGCCATTTTGGTTTTTAGAATGCTTATGGACAGGAAGCACTTCCACACCTTGGCTTGGAGTTGACTTCTTCTTGCCTAGTACTGTTAATCCTCGTTGAAGACAAGTGTGACAATAAGCTCTCTGTCTGAACTCAAATCCTCTTAGGGAAGCTTTGTGGGTAAAGTTGCCGTATGCAAATTATAAACCCCATTAGCTTTGAAAAACTAGTCACTTGCATTAAGATTAATGACAGGGTGGCTATGTGATTTAATAGAGTTATTTTTGTGCTTCTGGGGGAAATAAACAGAAAGTTAATTCAAGACATTCCTCACTGCTGTTCTCAACTGCAGTCCCTTATGTAGAATAGGCCGACTGCTTTTGTGGATAGAAAGATCTTCTTGGTGGTGATAATGCGAGGGAAAAAAAGGTTGGAAGGCTTGTGTTTACTGTAAAAATTATAATAAAGATTGCCATGTGCGATAGAAGAATAGTAGCTATGTTTAGAAAGGTAAATTATGGTACATGGGAGAGGAACTCTAAACTAGTCATGAAAACAGAGCGCCCCCCTCCCCCCTCCCAAAAAAGGTTGTCACCTCCAATTTGTGTGCAATATTTGTGGAAAATCATTACTATAATTGGTTTCATTTTTTGGGCAAAACAACACCGAGACACTGCACAACTGAATGCAGCAAATTATTAATTTAAGTGCTATTATCATTTCTCCCTTATTTGCAAATATTATGTTTACAGTATATAAAAAAATAAAACCCTTAGTCTTGCAGTCAAGATATTTATTTCTCATGAAATGATTATTGTGAATTAGAGAAGGCCCATGTAGATTTGGAAACACAATCAGTGAAAAAAGCAAAATGTCCTCTGCAATTTCCCATTACGTGGGGGAAATGGAAATTATTTTTTATAACTTTACTTTTCTTGCTTTTTTTTTCTATGCAAGGGATTATGAATACTTTCCTGATGAGTCAAGAAACTCCCTGAATGCTTACTGTGTGACAAAGGCACAATGTGAAAATAAACAGTGCTGCCATGACAGAGGTCCAGAACCTTCTGAATGATTCAGCCAATCCACATACCTATCTTCATATCCTCACCCCTTTCCCACTGCTCTAGCTGAGCCAGCAGACATTGAGAAGTGAAATGAGATTAGCTAAAGCTGATTGAGCTATTTATGTACCAAATCTTACAGCTGAAGGCTTATTCTGTCATTACACCATCCTGATGCAATCCTGGTGCCTGCCAGCCCAGCCATGAAACGGTCACGCGGATAAAAGTGCAGGATAGACTTGGACTTGGCATATTTATTGGGAAGGAGGGCTCTTTGTTATCAGGTTAGATGTGATGAAGGCCAGCAAACAGTCCGGAGGATATTTCCTCTTCTCAAAATTTGAGAAGCTCTGGGTCAAAGTCAGACAGCTTGCCTCACGGTAGGGCTGGGTGACATGGCCAAAATCTTAGATCATGATTTAATATATTTTAATGACAATAACAAGATTTATCTCTACGGTGGCCCTGAAGGGTCACAACACCTGCAAACTCAGAAAACATCTGTAAATTCAGAAAACACTTTCATCGATTTCACAACACATGAACTGCAAATGCCAAAACACCTGCATATTCAGAAACATCTGCAAATTCAGGAAACACTTTCATCGATTTCACAACACATGAACTGCAAATGCCAAAACACCTGCATATTCAGAAAACATCTGCAAATTCAGGAAACACTTTCATCGATTTCACAACGCATGAACTGCAAATGCCAAAACACCTGCATATTCAGAAAACACATGCAAACTCACAAAACACATGCAAACTCTGTAATGACAACGGAAATGTTTCCCGGGGGGACCATAATCAGAGTTACGTGTTCTTTTAACGGACTTAGCAATGTCGGATACCCCAGTGGTTTTGTTTAATTTAAACATATTAAGGCAGTGTCCCCAAAACGTATTGGTCCACTTAGATAACTGTTAAACGTTTTGCAAACTTTGTTAGCTGTAAACTAGCTGGCTAGCGTTTCTACATTGCTGTCCCAAGACGAGCGCACCGCACCACTATTTTTGAAAGTTATCACTGTCACGTATTATGTTTGTCAATTCTGATTTCACAGTGCAATTTCGTGCAGATACGAACACTTTGCCCATTCTTTAACACTATTCCCTCTCCTGCTACGGACTCTACTACCATTTTTTTTTTAAATCGCTCATGTATCAGCTTAGCGCCATGACCACAGAGAGACCTGTGGTGATGTCGCTAATGCTGTGTTAGGTTTGGATCGGAAGTCGGGGTTGGGAACAACGTCATACCCAAGCAGGCTGCGTTCCATTAAGTAAATCGGAAAACTAACTTGGGGTCAGTGGTGTCTCATCTGACAAGGATAGCCTTTATTAGCTATTGTTAGCTATACTAGTTGATAACAACGCATTACTCGGTATTTTTAGCGTGCAAACACCGGAGCAACAAGTCCGCCGATAAACTTTTTTCAGTACTGCGTGTACAAATGATTTAATGAAACACAAATGACACTGAATTGCAAATGCAGTTTATTAACACAAGTTTCGCTTACTGTTGATATATGGTGCAGCCATCTTCAACTCGGAATTCGGAATTTGGGGTAGGTGAAGAATCTCCGACTTTCGGAGTTGAAAATCCTACTTATGGGGGGCGTTCGAATTGAAATTTCCGACTGGGGGGGTACAAATGGAATGCAGAAGCTGATACATGAGCTGATTAAATGAATTAAAAAGTAGGGTCTGTAGCAGGAGGGAATAGTGCTAAAAATGGGCAAAGTGTTCTTATCTGAAATTGCACTATGAAAGGTGGGAGCCGTCTTGGGACAACAATGTAGAAACGCTAGCCAGCTAGTTTACAAAACAAAGTTTGTTTAACAATTATCTGGATACATATGTGGACACTTAAAAATATGTTGAAATTAAACAAAACCATGGTGGTATCAGACATAGCAGGAGGGGATATTCCTGATATTATTATAAAAAATGATCTGGCAAAGTTGTTCTATTATTTTTATGTCTTCTCTGCATGGATGCACTATGAATGGAGCTTTTACTGCGCCAAGATTGTATGGATGCTGAGGAGATCTGCTCATGCAAGCACCAAATTGTCTGGTGTCATGTCCTGCCATTTCATGGTGGGAAGTTTCCAGTGGCAGACTGGGTGGAAATAATTGAGCTTCTTTGCATGGCGTTGAACGTTGTCTAGGTTTCACAGGCATTAGGAGTATAAGAAGAGGAATCACACTATACTCCTTCAGCTTTGTCTATATATTGATACCTCTTCTACACCAGACGGTGTAATTCCTGCCAAACATTGCACTGCTTTTTGCATATCTTGCATTCACTTCATCATCAATGATGGTGTTTTGGGACAATATGTTCTATTTAAACAATTTTCTTTGCATGGATCGTTTTGGACCGGCAACCAGATGTGGGTCTGTCACTGATTATGGTCCCCCCGCGAAACATTTCCGTTGTCATTACAGAGTTTGCATGTGTTTTGTGAGTTTGCATGTGTTTTCTGAATTTGCAGGTGTTTTGGCATTTGCAGTTCATGTGTTGTGAAATCGATGAAAGTGTTCCCTGAATTTGCAGATGTTTTCTGAATATGCAGGTGTTTAGGCATTTGCAGTTCATGTGTTGTGAAATCGATGAAAGTGTTTTCTGAATATGCTGGTGTTTTGGCATTTGCAGTTCATGTGTTGTGAAATCGATGAAAGTGTTTTCTGAATTTGCAGATGTTTTCTGAATATGCAGGTGTTTTGGCATTTGCAGTTCATGTGTTGTGAAATCGATGAAAGTGTTTTCTGAATTTACAGATGTTTTCTGAGTTTGCAGGTGTTGTGACCCTTCAGGGCCACCGTATATATCACAATATACTATATATTTTAAATATAGTATATAACTATTTTTATGGCTTTTGGATCATTTTTGTTGTCCTTTGTCCAGTGCACTAGTGGTACGTAAAACCAAAGTATGAAATACAGTTTGAGACTTTGAAGTATTAGACATGTCCAGTACAGTGAAAAAGTATTTGCTCCCTTCCCAATTTCTTGGTCACACTTAAATCATCAAACTAATTTAAATATTAACCCCAGTAAACACAACATTCAGTATTTTAATGATTTCATGTATTGAAGGATAAAAACCATCCAAACCAGCCTTATGTGAAAAAGTAATTGCCCCCTTAGACACAAAATTTACCCGTTGAATCACTTAAATCGTTCATCCGTCAAAATCAACGAAGGCCACTTTAACCAACATGGGGTTTAAGAGGTTTGGGATGGTTTATAGGTGTGCAGGTGGCTGATTAGGCCGATCTGAGCATGGAATACGCGGTTGCAACATGGGCAGGGGATGCATGGGGCATCCTCTTGATGGTTGCTTGCTCAGGTTTTCCTGATCTGTCTTTTGCGCCGTGTTGCAGTTGTTCTATTATTTTTATGTCTTGGCCTCTGCATGGATGACGTGCCCAATGGAGCTTTTACTGCGCCAAGATTGTATGGATGCTGAGGAGATCTGCTCATGCAAGCACCAAATTGTCTGGTGTCATGTCCTGCCATTTCATGGTGGGAAGTTTCCAGTGGCAGACTGGGTGGAAATAATTGAGCTTCTTTGCATGGCGTTGGTACGTTGTCTAGGTTTCACAGGCATACAGGAGTATAAGAAGAGGAATCACACTATACTCCTTCAGCTTTGTCTATATATTGATACCTCTTCTACACCAGACGGTGTAATTCCTGCCAAACATTGCACTGCTTTTTGCATATCTTGCATTCACTTCATCATCAATGATGGTGTTTTGGGACAATATGTTCTATTTAAACATCACTTAAAGAGAACCTGTCTGGGAATGTGAAGCAGGCAAAAAGCGGCACACGTCGCCACGATCTAAAGACATTCAATAACAGGTGAGAAACAAAGTTGCTGACTTCTATCAGTCTGGAAAGGGTAACAAAGCCATTCCTAAGGCTCTGGGAGTCCAGCGAACCAATGATGAGAGCCATTTTGTACAAATGGAGAAAACTTGGAACAATGCTGAAGCATCTCAGGAGTGGCCAGCCTACCAAAATTCTATCAAGAGTGTATCGCCAACTCGTCCAGGAGGTCACAAGAGAACTTAAACTAACATCTAAAGAACTGCAGGCCTCATTTGCCACATTTAAGGTTAGTCTCCACAATTCGACAATAAGAAAAAGACTGAGCAAAAATAGCATCCATGGGAAGGCTACAAGGCGAAAACCACTGCTAACCAAAAAAAAAAAAATGCATTCAAAGGCTCATCTCATCTTTTCTGAAAAAACATCTTGATGAATCCCAAGACTTTTGGGAAAATACTCGGTGAGACTGATGGGTCAGAAGTGAAACTTTTTAGAAGACATGGCCCCCCCTTATATCTGACATAAAGCTAACACCGCATTCTACTGTAAGACCATACCAACAATCAAACAGGGTGGTGATAGTTTGATGGTCCGGGACTGCTTTGCTGCTTCAGGTCCTGGGAAATTTGCTGATTGAACCATTAAATCAAAACAGAGCAAAAACTTTTTCACAGCACTGTATAAAACCAAAAATTTAAAAGTATAATACTTGGCAAATGTAAACCCCCTTGAGCCAGACGGCAGCATGACTGGCAAAAAAATAGGCAGGGTCAGTTCAAAAATAGAGAGAACTATTATTACTGGGTAAAACTTTAAACGTTGTCATTATCAAGTTAAAAGCTGCAAAAAATAAGCTGGGTTTTCATATGTTTCTGTTACTTCTTGAGTGTTTTGTGTGAATTTTTCACCCCCACAATTCCACTGTCTGTGTCAGTTTCAGTCTCATTTTTTAAATTGATTCTCATTATTTAATTATTGTTTTGTTTTTTGCCCCTCCTCCTATTTTTCATTCCCACGCTCTGCATACTTGTTCTCCCTCATTGTTCTTTTGTCATCTTGTGTATTTAAATTCCTGTTCTCCGTCTTCCCTTTGCTGGATTTTTGCATTGTGTGTCAGTCTGCGGCCCTGGGGAGTGGCTTCTTCCAGTCCCATCTTTACTCCTGTTTAAAGGTGTGCACCTGTACAGCGTTCATTCAGCTCGCCATCCCGGTTGTTGACCCGAGACCAGTCCCTTTGACTTCGCCTGGCCTTAATTTTCAAGTCCCTGATTGCTCCCACCCGACCACGGACTGTACAGTGTTTAACTCTCCAGCACTCAGAGCTCTTGAAGTTTGCTCTTAGTTTTGTTAATAAAGGCCACTTTTGGCATAGCTTGTCTTTTTTCTGTTGTTTTTGACGAATGTTTTTGCAAAATATTTTTCTTTGGAGGCATCAGTCACTTACTTTACAGAGTCTTTGCCTGTTTTTGTAGATAAAGTGTGTGTATTGTGTAACTTGTTGCCTAATGCAAATTAAGCCTTTTAGAATTATCTTGAAATGGCCAGAAAATAGTTCCAAGTCCATTCCCACCCACGTTGGGCAGCCCCTGACGAGAGGGCAAAAATAGAATATTTTTAAAATGATTAATCTGAAATTGAAATATGAGAGCATGTTTATGTCAATAGTGAAAGCAGAAATGAGGTCCGCAGGAGAGTTCTGTATACCACAGAACCGACAGCAACTTTGTTCTTACTGAACACAGGGCTGCAGGAAAAAACATCTGAGTCATTATAGAGTTGTTGAAAGGTATGATGGTTTTCCCAGTTTCTGAAAACAGACTAACAGAGACAACCATTGTCTCAGTGACATGACATAATGCGTTCAATCAGAAAGGAAGCAAGAGCAGAAGATTCACTGCCTTTCTCTCTTTCCCCAGTTTTTCCCCTGCTCTCTCTTCAGCAAGATTTACAAAGTGGTAGATTAACCTCATTGTCACAGGGTCCCCATTTCTCGTATATTTACGAACAAGGTAGAATTTAGAGAGCAAGTGAAATAAAAATCAAGACAAGTGCAGAAATAAAAAAGCTGTCCCTTTGCCCTGTATTGAGGAAGGCAGGTGCTCACACAAATACGGAGCCAAAGAGGCACTGTGTGATAGTTCAACATGTCAGTTAGGGGACATGAATTAGAATGCTTATTTTGGTCCATGGTAGAATAAAAATGTTTGCTGAGCAGTGTTTTAATGTGATCTGTGTATTTTTTTTTCCCCCCACTCGGTTGACCCTTGGGTTAAATATCCTCCCCACTGTGATGCTGCTCCTCTCTCGCAACCATTTAAGCTGCTAGCCGAGTTGCCAGAGTCACATGATGCAGCCATTCATTCAGCAAGAGCCAATCGATAGCTCCACTGCAGAGCCTGCTCAGCGTTGATTGATATCAGCCATCAGCTCCCAGCATCTGCCATCCAAATCTAGGCCTGGGAAGTGGCTGATGCTGATGCCAAGTGGAAAGCCCATCTGTCCCACATTATTTGGACTGGATAAAATTTTATTTCTATATCATCCCCAGCTTTGATTTGGCTGAGAGTTCTCAACCATCCTCTATTACTTTTTTTTTTCCACCTGCAGAGGAAAGGTACTTTAATTTTGCTTGAAATAGTTTTCAGACCTAAAAAAAAAAAAAAAAAAAAGAAATCTGACTGCTTTGAAAGCTGTTTTTCCCCAAACAGTCAATAAGAAGTCGCTACCAGAACCCCCAAATGTAGACATGATGTAAAGAGCTCTAACTTTCATGTACTCCCCCACCGCCAGTTAAAGGCAGTAAAATCCTATCTGAAGCTCAAAGTTAATGTTAGCTAATTTAACACAATACATTGGAAGTCTGATATTTATGTAATGTGTATTACTCATATTGATGCTCTTTGGGAATGTACCAGACACTTTAATTGTCTAATGCATTTATTTTCCAGGTATGCAGCAGTAAAAAGAGTTAGAAGATTTTATTCATTTATTTCATTTATTTGTAGCATTGCATCTTGTTAGCTTTCTGAATTCTCCCTCTCCAAACACATAGAAAGAAAGCCAGAAATTTAGTTCTTGTCACAATGACTGATTGCACGTGTAATTCCGCCTCCGAAGTCCCTCACGAACATCACTGCTAATGGACGTAATAACCAGAACCTTCCTTTTCCCTTCTCCACCCTATTTCTCTCTCTCTCTCTCTCTCTCTCTCTCTCTGTCTCTTTGCCTCCCGCTGACAATTTAATCTCGATTCACTTTTATAATACTTACACATGAATCACTTAAATTGCATTTGAATAGCTTTGCTTACCATTTTTGTCATTGGCATTCAGAACATGCAGTGTGTTTTTTGCCTCTCTTGAGCTTAATTTATTTCATTCAACTTAGAAGGCCTATATCATCTGAGAAAACGTGCCTCAAGCAAGAACCAGGAGCTTGAATGTTTAATAATAATTATGTTTTATTATTTAATAAATATCATAATTTAGTTCCTAAATTACCCGAGAGTGCATTAGCAATAATAATCTTTCAAAAGAAGACATATTCCATGATCTCCATTAAACCACAAAGTTCTTGAATAATGTCTACTATGATAACATTTCATTTTCCGCAATCAAATTTTTATTGTTTCACAGACTGAGGTCCAGGCATACAAAAGCAAATGTATAATTTGTATGAAGATGATATTAATCCCTCTTTGTTTTGAAGCTGTAATTGGTTCATGCAGATGCACAAAGTTAGTAGGCATGCCCATCTCAGTACTAGCTACTGGTCAGCTTCAGTACTCAAACAGTCTGATGGTAGAATTGTAATTACCCCAGGAGGTAGGCTGAATCGGCCAAGTTATCAGCTGCCAAACACCAAAAGCACTGAGTTTTACCTGATTCCACAGAATTGCTGCCCCAATTTGTATGCTGAATAACATCTGTGGTGAAAGCACATCACACAACGCAATAATGCAATTGTAACTGGTCACGGAGGAAGCACTGGATTCAGTTACTAGTGCTGGTCAACCCAGCAGTAGCAGCCACTAGTCAGCAATAGCATCGACCTCTGGTTGGTACACTTTAAACCAGTTGCAGCGGAACCACTGACATTAGTTAGTAGTCTTGATCAGCCCCGCCGTAGTTGGCACCAAAAGCACTGGTCCTGGGATGTGAGTGTCAGACAGTGGGCAGTGGAACTTTAACATGTTTACAACAAAAGCACTGATCTCAGTTTGTTGACTTACTCAATTTTAGCATATCGAACAATCTGCAAAACCTCTGACCTCAGGCCGCACTGTTGTTCAGCTGTTCGGCATAGCGCAGCACTGTCCCCTGTTTGGAGGATTTCTCAGTACGGCAGTGGTCAGCTAATACGTAGCCTGCTCCAAGTACCATCCAACAATTAATCAGCTGAGATGTCACTTATGGAAGGATGGCTAAGAACTCAATAAACAACAACTCCGTTCAGCAATGTATACAAGGGGTGCAAGCAACCATGTTTGCTGAGGCAAAACATGTTTAAACAGATTCAACTAAATAATTGCTCTACAGAACTTAAGTGATATTGTTAGTCGCAACCTTAATTCCACAAGAATTAGAGTCGCATGTAAAATACAAATCAAAACAGAATTATGTAATTTAATCTTTGACCAAGATTAAGTTGAATACAACATATAGGAATGATATATAAAGTTCTGCCATATCAACTGTTTTGATTTTTCTAAATATTTATAAATTCCGAATTTGATGCCTGCAACACATTCCTGAGCAATTGTGATGGGGCAAAGGAATGACTGAAATGGTTGTTGAATCCTCAGAAAAACACCCATTGGGAATATTTCACAGGTAATCAGGTGAATAGGTAACAGGTGATTGAATTATGAATCAGCATAGAATGAGCAGTCATGGTCGTTCACAAGCAAGATAGTTTGAGGACCTCCACTTTGCCAAAAACTGCATGAGCAAACAGTCAGTTTTAGAGCAAAGTTTCTCAGCACAAGATTCCACCAGATTTAAGGATCACACTACTGACTCCATACTATAGAGAAAAGATTCAGTGAAACAGGCAATCTTTGTGCATAAAAGATGAAGCTGAATACCAATATCGGACGTGCATAACTTTGGAGCCCTCAGACAATACTGTATTAATAACCAACATGCTTCTGTGCTGTACATAAACACTTGGGCTTGTGAATACTTTAGTAGACCTGTGTCAGTAAACTCAGTCTGTGGTGGCATCATCAACTGCAAGTTAAGACTCAACTATGCAAACAAGAAGCCGTATATTAACACTTCTGAGAAGCAAGACTGACGACTCTGGGCTCGAGATCATCTGAAATGGACTGATTGGGAAATGGAAATGAGTGCTGTGGTCTGAGGAGTCCATTTTTCAAATTGTTTACGTAAATAATGGATGTTGTGGTGTTATCAGCACCATAACAGTCACAGCCTAACAGTTCTAAACCTAGTGTCATGGTATGGGGCTAGATTAGTCTGCTCGGCATGTGCTTCTTGCTAATCTAGGACGGCAAAATTCAGGCAGAACGGTACATGCGCTTTTTAGAGCAACATATGTGCCCTCCTGATGACGCCTTTTTTGGGGACACTCCCACCTGTTCCAGCAGTATAATGCTAAGCCACATTCTGCAAGTTATAAAACACTGCGGCTTCACAGAGTGCAGGTGCTGCCGGCGGCCCGGACCTTTCTCCCGTGGGAAATGTGTGGTGGATTTTCGGTGTCCAACTGGAATCATTTATAGCCAGGGACTTATTGTCACCGTCAGGCCAATTTTTGCTGGGCATATTATAGTTTTTAACCATTCCCTGACAGTTTTACATCACCTTAAAGCTTAATAAATCAACTACATGGATTTGTTCAATACTTTTTGTATTACCAATTATCTATGTTTTATGCTTATTTTGCTGTCACACAACACAAGAAATATAAATAAATCTGCCAAAAAAGAAATTATTGTATATGTAATTTACGCTTACCTTCTGTTTACAACTACAATGGTTAACAACCGGAGTAAATGGATGGTAAGCTCTAATTATGTCTCAGAAATTAAACAGAGTAATTTTGGTGAATTCAGCCAGGACTACACAGCAAGACTTAGAAAATCAACAAATCAGTGCAGTCTGCAAAATACAAAATGTTGGATATTGTTATTTTGTTTTCCAGTTGACACTACATGATCAGTTCACCCACACCGCTCCCAGATTTTTGCCCGACAGGTGCCTGCTCTAACTATACATCATTACATAATGTAATGATGTATAATTAGAGCAGCAACCTATCGGGTGATTTACATTCCACACGTCACAGGATCATTTCAAACATGCCAGATCTCACACCAGATTGCAGATCTCAAAAAATTTGCCGGCAACAGGAGGATTTTTTTTTTGTGAAATAATGTTGTGCACACTAGGCATGAAGTGATGTAACTCAGAATGGCTGAAACTGGAGCTGAGTGGGCTGCGGTAGAGGATGGGGGGTTGGGCAAGGGTGGGTATTGCCAAGCTGGGAATATATAATTTTCTAATTGGCAGACTGAGCTAATTACTGACTCATTAAAGAGCTTCTAAATTAGCATGTGCCACTAATGCTACTTGGTACAGAGGGGTCGTTGGGGACAAGTCAGCTGCATTTAATTAAACAAGGGTGGGGGCTTGGAATATTGAGAGCGCAAAAATAAGAAAGAAAACGGAGGGATGGGTGTTCTCTTCGCGGAGAGGCATTCCTTACCCGTCGTTACAGGATGGAGCCATTGGAGCCGTCAGAACTAAAGAGTTCCGATTAAAGGGAATCCCCACTGGGGGAACTGAAGCAGAGATCTTACCGCCTGCCCCTGTTTCTCGCAGCGGCAGAGTTTAAACGAATGCTTTGTTCTTCCCAAATGCTGCGCTCTTGTATTCCACGGGAAGCATTATCACTCTTTCAAACATCTCTCTCCCTTCCTGTCGAGCTCTCTTTGTGGCAGCCGGGGGCTTTTGTCAGCTGTCAGTTCCAATACTCGAGGCTCAGGCAGGGTTGAAAAGCGGCCCCTTCTATCTTTCTCTCTCTCATTCGCGCTCTTTACTCTGGCACTTCCTCACACTTCTTCTCTGCCTCCTATTTCCTTATAACATGGAGCCCCCTCCCGCTTTCTCTCTCTAGGTTTGCTTTGTTCATGAAGGGAAGCTTGAATTCAAAGAAAACTGTGAATGTGTCGGTTATTGGTAGGATTGTATAACCTGCTGTCATCTTTATTGTTTTTTTTTTTTTTTTTGTCAGATGCAGGTTCAAATGCGTTGAGCTCAGTCTGCGATCGTGTGTGTTTTGACAGAGCGCGCCTAGGGAACAGCATATAAGCGCAAGAGGAATGTCAGTCTTCACAGCTGCTGCCACAAAAAGCACTGGTGCCCCAGTCCCTGTGAGAGAAATGAATGGAGGAATAAACCAGGCCTCTAATCCGTAATAAAGTCTTTGTAGATAATGCGATTCTGGCTTCCCATGCTGTGTCATTCACTTTGGGCGACCCATCGGAATAGCCCAAGAAGAACTTTAAATTAAACAACCATATTTAGTGCAGTCAGCACAAAGCTGCTTATGAGAGCTAGGGGAGGGAAAGCAGTAGAAATGTGGTCTGTGTGATTCCAAAGAGTAATGTAATGCCGTATTCCAGCGAAAGAAAAAGAAAAAAATTATTTGCTTGTATTTACACTTATTACATGCTGCCTCTTGCCGAGGCTTTGTGTGAGAGAGCAGTGTAAAAAGTGAATTTTACAGTTAATCGAAATACCTTAATTTCCATGGTATTTTTTAGCATTCCACTGAGATGTATTGTCTTTTGAAGACATTATTTATATTCTTAACTCACTAGTAACTGTTCCATTGCAGTCGACAATCAAATTAGGCTGATAAATGGAGAGGGAATGACTGCTCAGGAAGTGGCAGGGGTCGATGCTCCTCCCCTGTGAGGAATTTGCATATGGCTTGCATGCTAAGGTTTCAGAGTCGGCTGCCCTATAGACTGTGCCATAAGTCTCACCAGCTGCTCTATTTATAATGATGAAATGATGAGCTTTGTGTATTTCCATTAGAATTGCTTAAAAAAGGAATAACTCCCAGCCCGTTAAACACTAATGATTAATGAGCCAAATTGATGTATGAACTCTGGCCAAGACTTAATTAAAACTTTAACCTAACCGCTGATCATAAATTATACTCATGAACCAGATGCCATTTTGGGAATGAAAAGAGCAAATTGTTCTTAGAGGAATAATTGACTACACTGAAGAAAGAGAAAGCCATACCACAAACTGATTCACTCAAGAATTAGAGTAGTATATTGTGTCAGTTATGGCCAGATTATGGTCTGGCGACAGAATGTCACAGTGCCTGATAGCATTCAATGGGTGTCGCTCATCGCAGAGCCATTAGATTTATACTCTGAGCAGCTGCTGTCCTGTAATTACTCCAATGCTCGCAGAAGATGTGGTCAAGGCATAAAATATGTTGACCTTTGGCCCTGTAGTTGTCTTTTGTTGTGATGGTTATTGCTGTCATGGGGTACATTTCCCGAGAGTACAGTTGCTAACTACAATAGCAACTTACATAGTTGGAATCATGGAGCTGCAATGCATTTCACAAAACCATAGTTCACATTATCAAAGTAAATGCATTGGTAAAGCTGAGCTTACACAGTCCGAAACATGACTTCTAACTGACAGGACCCCACACACAGCACAAGTGAATCACCTGACGATTTGTGCGACAAAGTACTGTACTCACACTTTATGAGTGCTTTGCGACAATGGTGCTAACACTATGCGACGATGGATAGATTGTTAAATGGCCGATTAGTCATATTAGCTATAGAATGCAAATAAATAATATTATGTAACTTTCAGAGTTGGGGAGATACATCGTGACGCTGGGCTTGCTGACCTGTCGGACCAGTAAGTCTAATTTCTTCCACTGGTAGGCCATTATCTCTTTGTGGTGTTGTTGATTTTGTTCCCTTGGGGCTGCCAGTTGCCCCTAAGTACAGAGATTTTCTCACCCTCAAACCTGAGGAGCTCTTAACTGCACTGGCAGTGGATATTTTTGCACTGGCAAGTCCGGGTGTGTGGGGAGAAGTGGGGCGGCAGCAGAACAGGTGGAGTTGGACGAGATCCCAGACTGAGGGGATTCTAGGGACCCAGCGAAAAGTGCGACCCTGACGAACTGATATTGTCAATGCAATACGATACTCTATTGTCTTTCATAGGGAAATATGTATTCACAGCTTGCAGGCTATACATTGATGCATGAGTACATGAATGCATGATTAGCAAAGCAAGATGAGCTTGATTTATGCTTTTGTAAGGTAATGACAGAAGGTGAGCTGCAACAGAGTGCTCCCAGCTTCCATAAGGCAGAAAGTCTTTGCTGGCTGCATTTATGGACGTCAGTGGTGAGCCGATCAATACTGAGTTTATTGTCCAGAGTGAGACCAAGATGTGTGAAGGAGTTAACCAATGCAACAGCTGAGTTACTGTTGCATGTGAGTTTATGGACTATATGGCGTGGACTGGGGTTTGCAATGACCCTTTCATTTGTTTTGGTGGCAAGTAACTGAAGGTAATTATCTGAGCGCCATTTTATGAAGTTGGATATGGAGCGCTGGTTGGGCAAACCTGTGTCATTACCATTATAGAGAGCCAATAGGGCAGTGTCATCAGAGTATTTGAGATGTGTGATGATAGGAGGGGGACTGGTGCAGTTATTGGTGCACAGTGTTTGCAGTAAGGGGCTTGGCACGCAGCCTGTGGGGGGGGGGCTCCAGTGTTGGTGAAAATGATGGAAGATCTTAATGTACTACTCTGACGGCGTGCCGTTTGTTGGTGAGGAAGCTGTGAACCCAGTGTATGCGGTGGTGGGGTTCCTTAATCATCTGATGGAGCTGGATGGGGTTGAAGGCAGAGCTAAGGTCGATGAACGGGATCGAGATAAAGTTGCATGGTGCTTCCAAGTGCTGGAGAAGGCAGTGACGGAGGCATGTGACTGAATTGTGAATACAAGATTTATAAACAAGCATGATCGCAATTTAATATTGTATGAGCAAAACAAATAATCCAATGCTGAATTTTGATGTTGAACTACACTAGTGACCTGTGGACTGTTTATCTGGTGCAATAAATTATTGAAAAGCTCGCAAACCTGCAAGCGACAGGTAGATTATGAGTAACTGTATTATTTAAAAAAATACTTTGTGTTGGCTTTTCGACATTAAAAGCTGTAGGCACTGAACACATGGCTTGCTCCTACTTTCTCCGCCAAAGCTCTTGTCACTCACCCTTTCAAATATAAAAAATGTTTAATAAACTCATCAATATTCCAAACATGGTCGCGTGACTGATTAGTGGCGGTGTATCCACGAATGAAGTGAGCTCCATTTACTACCCGTTACTTTCAGATTTTTGGGAGGCATACAGTGGTGAATTATGTCAAATTGTCTAAAATGTTAATGCCACATAATACTGGGGCTACTAAAAACCCAAGCAATCCCCAGTAATAAAGAGATTTAAGGTATCATGGCCTAGAATTTCCAGAGCAGGTTTTGATTGCACCATCTTAGCAGGAGTGAAGCAGGCCCCGGCTGAATAGAGATCCGGGCTAAAAAACATTGTCACTGCGACAGTTAAATTGAGCTGTTCAAAAAATCAGTTTAATGATTTCTGTCAAGGTCTGATTCTGCACAGTCCGCAGCTAGACATAACAGAGACCAGGTCAGTGTTCTAAGTTTGAAAATTGAGAGCTGAATTTCTAATCGGCAGATATGGAAGACAGAAGTAGAAGATCCAACCTTTGTTTAGTAAGGCTGAGTGAAGCAGTAGAGGAAGAAAACTATATTGCCTTTTTAAAGGCAAATCTGTATTTAATTATGGTGTTACCTTTATAATGGTACCAAGACTATTCAAATTGACCAAGTAGTTGCAGTGATATACTCATTTCATTTTGGGGTATGTCATTTTCGAGCCAGAGTCTCAGGTCTTAAGAGGTTAATAAACGGCAGAGTTTTGACTTTGTTCAGAAATTCTGAAAACCGTAGACTTTGAAAGTTTTAAATATTTTATAGTTTTCCTTAAAAAACACCTGTCTTTCTTATTTTATTTTCCATTGAATGTGAAAATATAGGGTTGGTCGGGTCTGTGCTTCAAAAAATTAACTTGATCTGGCCGAAGAAGTGAAAAGCCTTGGCGGAAGTGAAAAGGTAGATAGTGGCTCATGGGACTCAATCGTTTTTCCTGGATACACTAAAGAGGTAGGCAAATTCTGTGTTGATTACCCTCTGAAGCAGAGCAGTTTAGCATAGCATCAGCTGGCACTAGTCATAGCTGACAATGACGACACAGCTTAACCTCCTTGATTTTTTAATATGGGGCTGTGGACTTTCTTTTTATGTTGTCTATCTCAAATTGTGAGGTAGGACACTAGCCCTAATTTTTCTCTCATTTGCATAAGAATTGCTTGTAATCAATAACTCTTTGGGTTTAGTTAGGCTGTATATGTTTCTCTCTCTTATTATTTCACGAAAGAAATACAAACATTTTGCTTTCTTTTCCTTTGAATTATTTAATTGTTGTAATGAGTGGGGTGGAGAGGTTGCATTGCGAGGAGGAGTCACATCTCTAAGACTTAATGGCCCCGTTTACATCTGGTATTAAAATGAATTTTAGTGATCGGATTGCAATCGGACAGCGCTTGACCACATGAAAGTACAGGTGTAAATGCACTCAAGACACATTGAGGATGGATTGTGAACCTATCTTTCAAACCAACTCTGAAGGTGGTCAGGGACGTATTCTGGCCACTTTGAACATGTGTAAATGCAAATGCGTCTCCTACAGTACACCCACAGTAAAACTCAGTAAAAACTCAGGAGATAAGTCGCATTGGAATGTAAGATGCAGTATGTTTTGTGGGGTGTCCCGTCGGTAAAAAGTGTTTCATCAAAGACTGTGTTATAGTCGCTATTCATTTATAAAAATGCGTAAACAAGTTGTTCCAAACTATTTCAATTTACTTGAAACGAAATGGCGATTTCCATTTTGTTTAGCACAGTCCACAACGTGAAGTTCTTGTGCAGCTGTATCGCTCTTTCTAGAAGTTTTCCATATGTTGCGGTGGGCTATGCAGCCTCTAGCTCTTAAGAGACTGGAGGGACTGAATACCAAGCTCTAGGACACATTAGCAAGGTCTAGCTCACAGCGCCCTCTCCTGGGTACAAATTGGAACATCCCCTTTACCTCTCGCAGCATTTTACTGGTGTATTGGACGCGCCAGTTTATAAGACGCAATGCATTTTTAACGGAAAAATATTGAATTAAAGGTGCGTCTTATTTACCAGTTTTTACGGTAAGCAAGGTGGGCCACTTTAAGAGAGGGGAATCGAAGGATGTGACGTCAGCGGGACGGATTGTAAAATGGATGCTGGAGACGCATGTTAATACCAGATGCAAATGTACGTGGTCAAACATTATCCGATTGCAATCCGATCACAAAAAAACGCATTTTAATACCAGGTGTAAATGGGGCCAATAAATTTATAAGCGAAAGGGGCTGTCTTCTTGAACTCCTTGCACCTTGTAAATAAGTTCTGTTTATAGTTTTGTGTGTTCTTATTTATATATTTTTGCTGGCAGACATTAACTTCAGGACCTTTGCTTTGCAGAGGGTTTTACTTTTTAGGGACCCATGTTTTGTTGAAGACATCTCAGGATTTTACAGAAAGAGTTTACAAATCCCACTGTGCTATTTCAAGTCAAGTTATACCAGTTGTTATGAGCAGCAAAGGAACCAGATGCAGATCCACTGGAAAGCCACTTGGGCATTTTAATAATGAATTGGAAGCTGCAGTTGGCACAAATGGAAAATAAAAACCCAAAAGGCTTTGGGCAGAAGAGTGGTCAGGAGCAGTCCAAGTCAGAACAAAAGCGAACAGAATCAAAGGGGATGGGGCTAGCTGTTGTGAGAGACAAGTCCAAGATCAGTTCTGGGAAGGCAATCCCAGGGTAAAAAAGCACGCGGTGCATACTTGCAAACACCAACGCTTGGAGGAACTGGAAAACTGGCCACTCGAAGACCAGTAAGCATAGGGAGAAATTTTTCTTTTTACCAAAGATGGAAGATTTAGAGCACTAGGAAAAACTGGCTTAGAACACAATGAAGAAAAAGTGGCACAGTGAAAGAGATTAGGCGCAGCACAAAGCACTTGAAAACAATCCAGCAAAGGGGAGACAAAACACAGGAACAAAAATGCACAGAGACAACAAGTTATACCTGAGGCAAAGGGAGTGAGGAATGGATGGGAGGGAGGGAGACAATTAAATAACAAGGATCAGTTAACAAAAATGAGACTGAAACAGGCTCGCAAATGTAATAAAAAACCACAAATGTAATAAAGTCATTTTTTTCAGACAAAAGACCAGTTATTATTTTACAATGATGATTAAAAAGGACAAAGCTTTTGAATCTTTCGATATTTGTTGGCTTTTTGTCAAAATTTTTAAGTTTATTACATTTGTGGCTTTTTATTACATTTGCGGTTGTGCATGTACAACTGCAAATGTAATAAAAAACCACAAATGCTATAAAGCCCTATTTTCTTGAAAAATCACTCCAATTGTTGTTCCAGGATGATGAATACACTGCATAATCAACTGATTTGGCCAATGTCACCAATATCTATGGCTATTTTATCAATAGTCATGTTTATTTAACTTGTAGTCAAAGTCGCCAGACTGTCAGAAGCATCCAAGAAATCCTCTAATGTAATAAAATCAATTTTCTTGGACAAAGGAACGGTTGTCATTTTACGATGATACGTAAAAAGGACCAAACTATTGGATCTGTCAATATTTGCTGGTGTTTTGTCAAAATTTTCAAGTTTATTACATTTGCGGTTATTGTTACATTTGTGGCTACACATGCACAACCACAAATGTAATAAAAACCCACAAATGTAATAAAGTCACATTTTCCTGAAAAATCATTCACGTGTTGTTCCAGGATCATGAATACACTGCATAATCAACTGATTTAGCCAATGTCACCAATATCTATTATAACAATAGTCATATTTATTCAACTTGTAGCCTAGTCAAATATGCCTGCTTGTCAGAAACATTGGAGAAATCCATAAATTTAATATAGTAAATTTTCTTGGAGAAAGGATCCGTTATTACAACCCCAATTCTGAAATAGTTGGGACGAAGTGTAAATTGTGAATAAAATCAAAAAGCAATAACTTTCAGATCACATGAACCAATATGTTATTTACAATAGAACATAGATAACATTTCAAATGTTGAAACTGAGACTTTTTACATTTTTATCCACAAAATGAGCTCATTTCAAATTTTCTGGCTGCAACAGATCTTAAAAAAGTTGGGACACAGGCAAAAAAAAAGGGCTGAAAAAGCAATTAATATATAAGAGAATCAGCTGAAAGAACATTTAGCAAGTAATTAGGTTAACTGGCATCAGGTTTGTAACATGATTGGCTATAAAAGGGATGTCTTAGAGAGGCTGAGTCTCTCAGAAGTAAAGATGGCCAGAGGCTCTCCAGCCTGTGAAGGCTTGGGTAAAAGAATTGTGGAATACTTTAAAAACAATGTTCCTCAATGTGAAATTGCAAAGGCTTTGAAGGACTCATCATCGACAGTGTATAACATCATCAAAAGATTCAGAGAAACAGGAAAAATCTTTGTGAGTAAGGGACAAGGTCAAAGACCTTTACTGGATGCCCGTGATCTTCGGGCCCTTGGACGCCACTGCATCACTCACTGGCATGATTCTGTCATTGAAATTGCTAAATGGGCCCAGGAATACTTCAAGAAACCACTGTCTGAAAACAGAGTCCGCCGTGCCATCCACAGATGCCACCTAAAACTCTATCATGCAAAAAGGAAGCCATTGTTGAGCATGATCCAGAAGCGCCGCCGTCTTCTGTGGGCCAAGGCTCATTTAAAATGGACTGTAGCAAAGTGGCAAAGTGTCCTGTGCTCAGACGAGTCCAAATTTGACATTCTTGTTGGATATCATGGGCGTTGTGTCATCCAGGCTAAAGAGGAGAAAGACCACCCCTCCTGTTATCAGCGTTTAGTTCAAAAGCCAGCATCTCTGATGGTGTGGGGATGCATTAGTGCATATGGTGTGGGACACTTGCATGTTTCAAAAAGCACCATAAATGCTGAAAGGTATATAAAGGCTTTAGAGCAACATATGCTCCCCTTTAGACGACATATATTCCAGAAAAGGCCTTGTTTATTTCAGCAGGACAATGCAAAACCACATACTGCAGCTTCTACAACAGTATGGCTTCGTAGTCGAGGAGTCCGTGTGCTGAACTGGCCTGCCTGCAGTCCTGATCTTTCACTGATTGAGAACATTTGGCGCATAATTAAACGAAAAGTCCATCAAAGGAGACCCAAAACTCTCTAACAGCTGTAAGCCTGTATTAAACAAGAGTGGAATCAAATTCCAATGGCTAAATTTAAGAAACTTGTCTCCTCAATGCCCAGACGCCTCCACTCGGTGTTAAAAAGAAGAGGGGATGCTACACCATGGTAAACAGGCCCCTGTCACAACTTTTTTGAGACCTGTGGCAGCCATCAAATTTGAAATGAGCTCATTTTGTGGATAAAATTGTAAAATTTCTCAGTTTCAACATTTGCTATGTTATCTCTGTTCTAATGTGAATAAAACACTGACTGGTGTGATTTGAAAGTCATTGCATTTTGATTTTATTCACAATTTACACTTTGTCCCAACTATTTTGGAATTGGGGTTGTACAATCACGTGAATATTTGTGTTATCCGCACTAATGCCGTCCAGAATTGCTATTGAATGTCAAACGGTGTAATAAAAATGTTAATAAATGTTATATGCACTTTAATGTTTGTTGATTGTTGCAAATGACTTTTTAAGACGGTGTTAATGCCTTTCTGATTTGCGCAAATGAAAGCATTTTTTCTTTATTGTGTGCCTAATGATGCAAAAGAATGTCCAAAAAATAATTGAATGTTGTTTAAAATGAAAATATCGTTACTGAATCTGAGATACGTGCAAATGTTAGATTTTTGGCGCTAATGAATGTTTCTTGGTGATATAAGTCGCCACTTCTCACACGCGAATGTGTATTTTCTCATAATGAACAGCAAAAGGTGTATTAGGGCAATTATTATTATTATTTTATTATTGTCATGATTATTATTATTAATTGTTCATGTATCAATGTGTGGCTCTTTGTCTCCCGTAGTTTGGTAAGAGGGCCTAAAATGGCTCTTTTGATGTTTAAGGTTGCCAGCCCTGCCCTAGGTATTAGACAGAAATGGTATAACAAACACTGTGTCGTCACCTCCCATGAGTATATTACATAAGAATAGCCATTAACATTAACTACCATGATTATAACAGAAGATTTGCCACCATTTTATAGTGCTGGCCTTGAATGCTCTAACCCCAAATCAATAGGTTTCGTCCTCTGTCCAAGGAGAAACTGCATTCCAGATTTCAAGTTTTTCCTGAGTCATTCGATGGTAACCGTTTAAAAAAGACGAAACTGACAAACACATAAGGCCACCAGACATATGGCCCAGGGCGCCTAATAAATGTGGCAATATTGAAAAAGTAGCAATGGATGTTGACCAAACCAGTCATTTCTCCCGTGACAGAACAACAACCAGTTTTATTTTTTGAAATTTTTTTTTTTTTCGATTTTATTATGATGCATTTGTGGATTTTGTTACATTTGTAACTGAAAATGTAACAATAAGCATATCAATTTGAAGATTTTGGAAAAAAACCAACACATACATTTGTGGATTTCCCGCATGCTTCTGGCAGGCTGGTGACTTCAACTTCAAGTTTCATAAACATGACTGTTGCAATAATAGCCATACGTACTGGCGACATTAGCCAAATCAGTTGATTATGCAGCATATTCATCATCCCAGAACAACAACTGGAATTATTTTTCAAAAAAATAGGAATTTATTACATTTGTGGTTTTTTTATTACAACCCAAAACCAGTGAAGTTGGCACGTTGTGTAAATCGTAAATAAAAACAGAATACAATGATTTGCAAATCCTTTTCAACCTATATTCAATTGAAACACTGCAAAGACAAGTTACTTAATGTTCGAACAGGTAAACTTTGTAATTTTTGCAAATATTAGCTCATTTGGAATTTGATACCTGCAACATGTTTCAAAAAAACAAGTGGCAAAAAAAAAAGACTGAGAGAGTTGAGGAATGCTCATCAAACACTTATTTGGAACATCCCACAGGTGAGCGGGCTAATTGGGAACAGGTGGGTGCCATGATTGGGTATCTTCCTGAAATGCTCAGTCATTCACAAACAAGGAAGGGTCAACTTAGTGAACCGTGAGCTGATTTCGAACAGTTTAAAAACAACATTTCAACGAGCTATTGCAAGAAATTTAGGGATTTCATCATCTACGGTCCGTAATATCGTCAAAAGGTTCAGAGAATCTGGAGAAATCACTGCACGTGCGACAAGGCGAAAACCAACATTGAATGCCCGTGACCTTGATCCCTCAGGCGGTACTGCATCAAAAACCGACATCAGTGTGTAAAGGACATCACCACATGGGCTCAGGAACACTTCAGAAAACCACTGTCAGTAACTACAGTTTCGCTACATCTGCAAGTAGTTTTAAAACTCTACAATGCAAAGCGAAAAGCCATTTATCAACAGCACCCAGAAATCGCTGGGCCCAAGCTCATCTAAGATGGACTGATGCAAAGTGGAAAAGTGTTGAATGGTCTGACGAGTCCACATTTCAAATTGTTTTTGGAAACTGTGGACGTCGTGTCCTCCGGACCAAAGAGGAAAAGAACCATCCGGACTGTTATAGGCGCAAAGTTCAAAAGCCAGCATCTGTGATGGTATGGGGGTTATTAGTGCCCAAGGCATGGGCAACTTACACATATGTGAAGGCACCATTAATGCTGAAAGGTACATACAGGTTTTGGAGCAACATATGTTGCCATCCAAGCAACGTCTTTTTCATGGACGCCCTGCTTATTTCAGCAAGACAATGCCAAGCCACATTCTGCACGTGTTACAACAGCATGGCTCTGTAGTAAAAGAGTGGTACTAGACTGGCCTGCCTGTAGTCCAGACCTGTCTCCCATTGAAAATGTTCATTATCGTAAAATCAACAACGGAGACCCGGACTGTTGAACAACTTGCTGTACATCAAGCAAGAATGGGAAAGAGTTTTTCAAAAAAAAAAGTTCCCAAACGTTTACTGAGTGTCGTTAAAAGGAAAGGTGATGTAACACAGTGGTAAAAAGGCCCCTGTGCCAACTTTTTTGCAATGTGTTGCTGCCTTTAAATTCTAAGTTAATGATTATTTGCAAAAAAAAATAAAGTTTCTCAGTTTGAACATTAAACATCTTGTCTTTTTGTATTCAATTGAATATAAGTTGAAAAGGATTTGCAAATCATTGTATTCTGTTTTTATCTACGATTTACATAACGTGCCAACTTCACTGGTTTTGGGTTTTGTACATTTGCGGTTGTACATGTGTAACCGCAAATGTAACAATAACCACAAATGTAATAAACTTGAAAATTTTGACAAAATACCAATGAATATTGACAGATCCAATAGTTTTGTACACTTTATTTATCTTCCTGAATTGATAAGTGGTCATTTGTCTAGGAAAAATGATTTTATTACATTTGTGGATTTCTCGGATGGCTGTGACAGGCTGGTGACTTTGACAACAAGTTAAATAAAATGACTGTTGTTATAATAGCCAAAGATATTGGTAACATTGGCAAAATCAGTTGATTATGCAGTGTATTCATCATCCCGGTACAACAATTGGAATGATTTTTCAAGAAAATAGGGCTTTATAACATTTATGGGTTTTTATTACATTTGTGGTTGTACATATGTAGCCGCAAATGTAACAATAACCACATATGTAATAAACTTGAACATTTTGACAAAACACCAGCAAATATTGGCAGATCAAATAGTTATGCACATTTTATTCATCTTCTTCAAATGATAAGTGGTCATTTGTCTAAGAAAAATGACTTTATTACATTTGTGGATTTCTTGGATGGCTCTGACAGGCTGGCGACTTTGACTACAAGTTAAATAAACATGACTGTTGTTATAATAGCCATAGATATTGGTAACATTGGCAAAATCAGTTGAGATTATGCAGTGTATTCATCATCCCGGAACAACAATTGGAATAATTTTTCAAGAAAATAGGGCTTTATAACATTTGTGGTTTTTTATTACATTTGCGGTTGAACATGTACAACCGCAAATGTAATAAAAAACCACAAATGTAATAAACTTAAAAATTTTGACAAAAAGCCAACAAATATCGAAAGATTCAATAGGTTTGTCCTTTTTACTCATCATTGTAAAATAATAACTGGTCTTTTGTCCGAAAAAAATGTGGTTTTTTATTACATTTGCGGTTGCTACACGGGTATCACAATTAAGACGAGGAGCAGGTGGTGACATGAGTTGGTTATGTCTAATATACAGTGGATTGTGCATGGCCTCAATATGCCAGAAAACTGGATCCTGTTTGCAATTTTTGCTTTGCAAAGTGACAGCTATAGCTTTTGTTCAGGAAAAACATTTGAAAAAGGAGGATATAACTTACTTCCAAAATAAGAACTATAAAATATTGGCACATTCTGGTGCCTCTAAAAAGTTTAGAACAAATCTCTGTGTTTTGCATGAACTGGAAGGAGATTTTTGCCTGTAGGTTGGTTTAAAGAGTTATAGCACTTAATATCTCCAAACTGATACTGACATCCATTTGTGCTCTGAATGAGCCTGATCTACATTTGATGGATTTTTATAAAAAAAAAATTATAATTTAATGACTGTGACATCATTATAAGTGGAGATTTTAATGCTGATATTTATTTTAGCTTGATTGTTCCTCTGTTATTCTTAACTGCTCTCGCTCATTGTCTGTACTATTTCTTCATAGATTTATTACAGATGTAAATTTAATGGAGCCATGGTGCAATCACAACCACAATGTGAAAAATACAAAATTTTCAAAGCAGAATTCATTTTCAAGAATCGATTATATTCTGGTTAGCGCTCCGATACTCCAGCATGTGTCTGCCATTGACATATTACCCATCTTGATCTCACATCACTCCATCATTGGCAATACTGTATATCACACCAGCTATGACGCATTCAAAAACCTGTAGGTGGTGTTTTAATGACTCCCTGCTGTATGATATTCTGCGTTTTTAGATCAGTTCAGCTCATTGCTTAAACCCACATATGTTAAGGGAAGTCACTAGATTTTTTTTTTTTATGATGGAATTGTATTGCTTATTCCTCTAAGGCCAAGAGTATTAAAAACAATCGCTTCACTGAACTTGAACAGGTAATATGGGAATGGGAACACTACAGGCCAAGTCTTTCTCTGAAGAAAGCTTTCAGGAATTGTTGGAGTTAAAAAGAGAATAGTCTGTTGATGTCAAAATCTGGCTTTATAATTCAAAAGCTAGGCAAAAAAAATTACTTTCATTCAGATAAAACTAGTCGTCTGGTTTCATTGAAACGAACATTATCCGAGCCTCAAAGAAAATATTAATTTGATACACAACAGCGATGGAAAAATTATTACAGGCCCTAAGGCTGTTAATGAAACATTTAAAACATAATAGTCCACATTATATCTTTCAGAGGAGGTACTTTGCCGAGGCACTTGCAAAATATTTCCAGAGAACGTGGACCTTCCTATTCTACTAACCCAGGACCCAGACATCCTCAAAGAACATTCTATCCTGGAGGAATTTTATAATGCTGCCAAATCATTCATGAAAGGAAAAACTCCTACAATACCTTTCAGACCTAAAAAAATTTATACCTAATATTTTACAGTTACTCCAACATTTCAGCAGTATGTCCGGATATTAAATAAATTGGGATACATCATCTTTCAGGATATTTCTCTCCCTAATAGCCCTGTATTTACCAAGTCATTTACATATTTTCAAATTACAATAACAGACTCTCTGTGGGAATCATTCAGATAAATTTCAGTTAAACCAGCCAGAAAATAAAGCTTGACTTACGAAAGTGGAAAAACCCTCAGATGTCAATGCAACCTAAAATTGGCACCGTCAAGATTAATATTTTACCTTGACTTAACTTTTTATTCCTCATGATCCCATGTATACCACCTCCAAAATATCTCAAATAAATGTACTCAGCAGTCTCCAAATTTGTCTGGAGTGGCAGACGACCTCGAAAACATCTCTCTGTTTTACAGCACACAAAATTTTAAGGCAGCCTTGCCCTCCCTACTTTAAATCTTTGTTATTGGGCATTTGAAATTAGAGCAAAGCGCACCGAGACAGACATAGAAAGTCAAGTGCCAGGGAAGAAGCATCGAGTCAGCCATTGTACAGTATATCCTCATGGACTTCAGGACCTGCCAAAATTTGGTGATATTATTTCATCCCCTTTAGCTGTATGGTACGGCGATAGAAAAGTAATCGGCCATTCAAAGAAAATCTCTCAGCAATCTGCTCTGGAACACTGCCCATTTGTTGTCTGGTCATCAACCTTTTGTGTATCCTTTTTGGTCATCAAAAGGTGTGTTCACACAGTCATATTTTTTTTATGGTGGTGGGCTGCAGACATTCCGGGATATTTGGACAGAATTCAGTCTACCTGGCTTTTCTTTTTCTTGTACTTGGAGTTGCAATCTGCAGTGAAAACCTTACCAAATTCTGTTTTGAGAGACCGCCCTATAGGCAACTAAGTTGGATTGATCCTCTGAAAGATTCTAGAGGTGTTGTCATGGAAATCTATAACAAATTCCTGTATAGTGTTCATAAGCTTGCACAGAAAAAATTGAGACTTTGGATCAAAGTGAAAATATTGCATCAATTTGTTCAGTATGATTGTTTTTTTTTTTTTTTTACGGGACCTATTATGCTATTTTTTTCAAGTTATAATATTCTTGGATGTCCAAAGGGAAAGTTTACAAACTTCTTAGCAAAAAAAAATAAATAACTAAAATAAAATCCTATGATTTCTTGACAATTTCATTCCTGTCATTCATAAACCTCCAAAAAACTGGCTGTTCTGAGTAGGCATCCCCTCTATGGAATGTGCTTTGTTCGAATGGGCCTGCGAATGAAGCCACCATGTCAAAGGAGAACAAAGATGTCGTCATACCCTGGTCACTGGCAAGTCTTTACCGATGACTGAATACGTAGCAAGCTAACAAGCTACTGCACTACATGAGTAGGGAAAGATAGCATCTGCAGGCTACGCAAGCCCAGTCTCATCCAGACTTGTCAGATAGTAATGCTACCTGACCAAGCATTGATATATGATGAAAATTGCGGCTTGTGGCGTCCAGAATAAATGAACTCTACCCCCTAATTCCTAACCCTTAACCTGAACCCTAACCCTAAACATCAAAAAAGGACGCTAAACGCCTCCTCTTTCGTCATATACTGACGCTTGGTCAGGTGGCGTCACTATATAACAATTCAGGATGTGTTGGGTAAGCAAGCATGGACGTTACATTCACAGATGACATGCAGTCACCATAATAGTTTTACTACACTTGTAATTCAGTCTCAAAAGTTAACAATGATCCATAGCTAGCATCTATACAGAAGCAACCGTAAGCTACTAAAACAGTCACCCATTCATTCAATCTGTCCTATCTGTGTCTCATACATTGCTTCTGGCTGAACTAGTGATGGTTTCTAAATTCATTGTCAATTTAGTGGTTAGCTACCTAGTAAACCACAAAATGATCATAAAGCGGTAATGCCCACATGCTAGCTGAGTAACTTAGTTAGTAGCACTTAGCTAGCTGGCTAATAACATCACCAACCAGGCAATACACATTTGACTAAGGTTGCATTTGGAATTCGTTTTGAATTTTAACAGAAATTAGAAACAATTACCTCACTAGCTAGCCCAGAATCTCCTTGAAAATAAATCGACCTGGGTTACTAAGGTCTGTAAATCAGTTAATAAAATCTATCCCCTATGACAGAGACCTTGAATGAAAAAAGTTTTTTTTTTTTTTTTTTTTAATTGCACATGTAAGAAACTGTGTTCTCAAAGCAGCCGTTAGGCTATAGATGTTGCATAATGTTTAATTTTATTCATATGTTTACGGCCGTTTGCATACAGTAGGTGTCCCTTGTCAAAAAGCCTAAATACTGAGGGCTGTCTTAACTTTTGTTCAGACATATGTTGTTCAAATGTCACTGGAGCATTTATACTGTACTTTTTGATGCTAACAACAACCACAGTCTGTTGAAAAGATTCTTCGCAAATGTACCACAATTTCATTCCAGCAGCATTCATTCTCTTGGCAATAGACTGACCTTTAATGCCAAGCAGTCAATTATAAACTTCCACATATTTACTGACAAATTGTTTACAGTTTCTAAGGATTTTAACAAATGGACAGGGTTGCAATGGATTGTGGTAATACTGGCAGGCTGATGAGCACATGGTCTTGCATCTAACCAGTAATCAAGCTTTATTGTGATACCAGACTTATTGTTATGTATGTCCCTGTCTTGCAGGTGCTCACTTTGAGCCTTCCTGGATGGAGAGGGACCTCCTTCCACTGCATTCTCTGGCTGAAGGACTCACTTAGTCTATTAGCTGCGAATATTTCTGTTCATGTGTTTATTTAATCTCAATGGCCAATGACTCCAAATTAAGAGAAGCCTGTTCACTCATATAGGAGAATTTAACAGGGTTGAGTGTCACGAAAGCCACTTTACCTCTTTCAATGGCTGTTACAAAGATTCTTAAGAATAAGGTCACTTTCTCAGAAACCTTTGTACTGAAATATCTCTTTATTTGATTTTCATGGTAGAAACACTCTGGACCACCTGTTCCCAGATTATGGATTAATGGTAACTTGTAGTCTCAATTTGGATAATTTCATTTTTCAGCATTAATTAGCTAAAAACAACAATTGTCATTTAATAAACACACTCAGCAAAGAAGTTTTTTGTGACGTTCATCTGAAGAGCTTTTGTGTTTAAACACACTCTTTTGTCATGAGATTCAATATTATCGGGAAAGCCACCCTATAACAGCCAAACAAAGGATAGAAGTAAATTGTGTCATTAATAATGATCTTGCTCGTCAACCATTGATGAGTTCTACGTGTTAGTTATTCTCTTCTGTTGGAGAGAATAACTCTCTTTAAAGTAGACTTTGTGCTTTGTAACTTTTGAAACATTTAACATGCACCAGTAGAGGTATATAACACAATGAAGGAGGGGGGAAAAAAAAAACAAAATGCATGATATGGCCTCTTTAATTTAAGCAGAAGGATCTGAACATTTATACTGCCATTTTTATTTTTGAATTATACATCTTGCTTTACCAACTTATTGAGTTCAAAGGGCAGAAAGTATGTAATTAATGAGTTTTTTTGTTTAGTAAATGCTGCATTGTCCGTGGCTGACAATTTCTTGTTTGTGGTTAATGAATGAATTTCTCTCTCAGCGGCTGTATTTCAAATGCAAAGATTGCTTTTAAAATGATATTGTAAATTCAGGTTCAACAATCTTTGTTTAATTCAGATGCTGAATTGTCAAATATTTAGTTGTACTGAGTTGTACTGCATTCATGTTTAAAATAAAGGTTTCAAAGATGTGTATCATTTGTAAACATGTACAGTATGCCTCTGTTTCAGAAAGATGTCCTCACAATCATGATTAGACCTTCATTTATTTAAAAAAAAAACACCTCTTTGCTTATGGAATAATACTGCAAAAAAAAAAAAAAAAAAGTTAAATTCCTTAGTCACACTATGATAGCTCTCTATTGACATTATATGTTTTATTGCGGCCTGTGTTTGGCTTATTTGTACCTACCTGTAAATTTCATGTGAGAGCTGCTCCATCTATACTGGACCATTAAGTATGATATCAGCATAGCGAACAAAATAGACTCTCATATATTTTAACCTGGACCCTGAAGTTTGCCGAGCTGTTGAATATTAGCACACGAGCTCAAGAGACATGAGAGTGTTTGTAGCTGCTGCCACTCAAATATTTGGGCCCCAGTCCCAGTGATATACATGAATAAAGGCATAAACCAGGACACTAATCAGTAATCTTTAATCCATCAGATGGTCACAATTTGTAAAAATCAAACATGTGAAATGTGCATGTTTACAAACATGTTCTTTACTGAACTACATGTTACGGAGATTACTTATTGAATCTGACATAGTAAATTGGAATATACACTGCTTGTCATATACACACACATTAAAAAAAAGAAAGTCACACACTCAAATACAACATGAATCAAGATAAAACATGCTGCACTGTTCTATAATCCGGGGATTTTTTTTTTTCCTAAATCAAGTTCTATTTTGAAAGTTCCTGATTAAGAAACTCCCTTTTTTTTTCTTTTTCGTACTGAAAATCATATCAAGCTTATTGATGATAAGAAAATACGTATGGCTGAGAAGAAATGGTAGTATCCATGAGTTTTTTTTTCTCTCACTTTGCTTATATACTTGATTTTGATCAACATTTGCCTTCTGAGACAAAAAAAAACTTATTTTATACAGATTATGACTGAAGGCATGGAATTACCGTATTTGAAGAATTTATTGACAGCTTCAAGTAGAAATACTTCGAAAAAGAGTTCAACAAATTTCCGCATCTATATTTTTGGTGATTAGTTAATGTATATCTGATTATCATATGATTATGGAGAAATATGGAAGCCCATAGGGGATTACATTAAAATAATAATGTTAACTTGAAAATAGAAATTTCACTCTGCAATAACATTATAATTTTCCACTTATGAATTAGTTATTTAAGTGAAAATGAAAATGCAATAATCCAATTACCACTTTCATTTTCACATACGCGTATGGGCATTTTACGACCATATTAAAATGAAAATGGAAAAGCTGTTTGACATTTAACCCCCTAAAGCCCGATGTCTCCCTTGCGGTAACTCCGGCGGAACAGGATTTTCAATGGCGTGCCCTGAGGCTCTTATCCTCATATGAATACCTACTTTCAAGCTGTTCCTGTTTAAAATCGCTTGATTAGTAATCAAACTATTTATTTACTGAATAATCAAGACCAAAATTTAAGACTGTAATTATTAAGAAATTATTAAAAAATGACAGAGATCGCTGATTGGCCTCATTCACAACATACTAAGATATTGTGAGGACGGAAAAAAAAACCCAAATAATAATTTAATCCAATCTATTCTCTGAATTTGATCTGCTGTTTTAGCATTTTCTTTCATCAGTGCAACCTAATTTATTTCCAGATTGCACTTCATCAAATGTTTGCAGCGTTCAAAAGAATAGGCAAGATTTGCGGGAAGCGCAGCCGCACACTGGTTGCCGCGATGCAATCATAATTAATTTAAACAAAATTCATTAAATTTTATTAATTTAATTCATTTAAAAATAAAAATAAATTACCAACGTGTTTCTAATTGAATAATTTAGTAAATTGGCTATTAGTGCATCCTGAAAGTTTGGCACCTGGCATGCATTTAAAATCATTTAAAATGCATGCCATGCATCAAACTTTCATTGCAGCAAAATAATTGATGAGGTCTTTATAGTCCAGCTTCTGGGGAAGCTGTGGAAAAGCTAAAATATGAGATTGTATGAATGGCAATTAACTAATTAATGAATTAAAAATGAAATTTAAACCTCATCTAAATATCATCTTCAGCAGTATTTCCTACTTAATATTCTACTTCTAGATGGAATTTCGAGAAATTTCAGTTAATTTCCATCCATGCAATCTCATATTGTGGCCTTCCTTTGACGCAAAGCTATATGTCTTCATTATTAATGGTGAGGCAGCTTACTGGTTGCCTCAGTAAATTAATTCAATTAATTGACTGATTTTTAATCGGAAACAGGTTTAGAGAAAACCTGCAAAATGGTAATGTTGCTGGTTGTAGACAAAGTTTTATTTTTACACAAGTCGACAAAGCCGCATTTTTTAAAACTGTTTCTTAGGCATATCAAACCGATCGGACACAAAAGCAGAAAAAAAAATACCATTTTGTAAGCTACAGAAATTCAGAACCTTCGAGAAACTTTGACATTTCATGTCACCATTAATGTGAATAGGAAAATGTTTGCTAACTATTAGAGTTAACAATAATGCAAGCTCAGGGAAATCGTCAGTAATTCTACCAATTGATTCTCACAACTGAATGAATTAATACTTAACTGCTAATTAGGATACTTAAACGGGAATGGTTTTGGAGAAATAATGTGCTTTAAGGGGAGGTGAGAGCGGGACTACAATGCCTCTGATGGCACGTGGGTGAGAGAGGTTTTTTTTTCAAAGTTATACCCTGCTGCACAGTGGTCCAGGGGCACTGGTTATGATTTCAGTTATAGATTCATTGCAACATTAAAAATTTTTCTTTATTGTTGGTTGTGCAGTTTAAGCAAGGTAAAATAGAATGCCAAATTATATGTTGAGTAATTGGCAAAAATTGCTGTCACATCTTTATAAGGCAACATTTAAAAAATTTTGATTTACTTTCATCCTACAGTGTTCACCATCGCAACGAAAAACAACATTTTACATTTTTTCCACTGATTTCCAATGTATGGAATGTATTTGACCATCCTTTTCTGAGGACTGGATAACTTGATTGCAATTAAGTACACACCATGAAATTTCTGGTATTAGAAGCAACAATGGCAGTAAAGATTGTATTTCACACTATGATGGTTCAATTTAGCAATTAGTCTGCGGTTCACATACGTACCAAAATTTGGGGGAGGATCCCTACTGATCAGAGGTGGACATTCCAGGGGTCAGAAAGTAAAAGTCCGGCCGTGTTTTACCTCCAGCCATGAGCTCCAGCAGCTGATTTTCCTAATTAGTTCAACCTCTGGGCTGAAGGGTTGCTGCAATCATTAGATCCAGGCGGTTGTTGCAAAATACTGGAACAGACTTTTACTTTCAGGAGCTGGATTGTCTACCTCTGCTACAGATCATGGATCAAGTACGCCAATACCATGCAGAGGTCCATATCACTCCGTTTGTCACAGTAAACAGAGACTCCAGCTTACAGAGTAATTCATATATATTAAATTTCAAAATCAAACTCCAAGACCGCAAATTCTTTAAAAAAAATTCTTAAATTTTAAATTCTTTGGTAGACAATTATTGAATTGTTACTAATTGTCATTAGTTAAACAAATTGTTATTGACACGCCTTTCTCCCTGGACTACCATAGCCAACTCCCTGCTCTGAACCAATTCACTGAACAAGGTAGTGACATCGAAAATGCTAGCCCGCCTTGATGAGATGACTGACAGATTGCATGTTCATTTTCACGTTGACCCCAAAAGAGCATGGAGACATGTAAATGATGGGGGAGCATTGTTTCTCTTTTTGCATTTGAGCAGTGTCCACTCTCCAGCTGGTTAAGTCTTTGAAAATGAAATCTCGAATGCCACTATCATTATTATTTTCAAATTGTTAGAGAGCAGCATTTTCATTTTCATGTTAGAACCTAATGAGCACGATGACATGTAAATGTAAATGCAACAGACTGATGGCAATGTTTTTCTTATTGCATTTGAATACTGTCCAATGTTTACCAGGTAAAGTCTCTGAAAACGAAATGTCAAATGCTGTGTTCATTTTCAAGTTGTTAGAAAACTGTATTTCCATTTTCATGCTAACCCCAAAAGAACATGATTATATTGTCCACTGTACAGCTCAAACAGCTTTTCCATTTTCAGTTTATTATGGTCTAAAACGCTCGTGCTAGTATGTAAAAATTAAAGGGCTAATTGATTTAATGCATTTTCATTTTCATTTTACTCAAATAACACATATAGTAACACAAATTTGGAGAATTGTATTTTTATTATGGTATAATGTTTTCAAGTTTAACATATCAGTTTAATATTTTTCCCTAGGTTAGGTTTCCATAGAAAAACATCAGCGCTTGTTTTGTGGAACTGTACATTTTTGCACCAGGGATGGCATGTTGAGGACAGAAGTCAGCCAGTGGTGGCTGGCGAGCTGAAAATTGATGAAGCAAAGAACATCCCTTGAAAATAATAATTGGTTTTAAGCTGTTTTCAATCATACATTCAAACTGACATTTCGTAGACTCCACTAGCACTCAACATTGTCAAATGTCCCCAGTTTTCCTCAAGTAGGTAACAAAAGAAAGAAAACACATCATTTCAATGCAAAATTGTCAATCAATGTTATTCATTTGCACACATTTATTTCCAATTTTCACTTTTTTTTTTGTAATTAAACAATCCTAAATATTAGATAAGACAGGTGAGCTAAAAGCAAACAAGGAAGTTAATATAGTTCTTAATCTTTTTTGTATTGTAAATAAAATATTTTCTTGTAAATTGTTGCAACATTGAATTATGAAGGAAGCTGCATGTTTAACTGCCGATGGCTTATTCTTATCATTGGTAAACCTGCTAATCAAGGAAAATGACTAAAAACAGATCAAGATGGCTACACCCGATGGGCTTAAAAGTGTTTTTGGAGTTTACATATTGCCAGTTTAAATGAATGATTGAAAACAGGTCAAGAACAATCACTATTTTCAAGAGATGTTATGTGCTTCGCAATTTCTCGGTTCACCAGCAGCCATTGGGCTCAACCCTTTGTCAGCAAAAACATGTCTTTAGGGTCAGTTTCTCTCCTTGAACCTCCCTAGACATACTTATGTGATCAGCATAATCGTGATAATAGGAACTACAATACCTCACCCTTCAATTTAGCAAACTTTGACTGATTTACAACTTTATTGTGAAGGCTTGTGTCAACATACCAATAAATTATTAAATGCATTATGTGTAATGTTCTATTTTTTTTTTTATTATCAGTATTGCACAGAATTACTCAATGTGTTTTGTACAGACCCCATAAAGTGTGAACAATGAAAAACCATGTAACAGAACTGTAAGCTTCCTGCAATGAAAATTTACAGTAATCCTCTCAATGAATCATGCATAAGCCATCAATAACAGGACTCATAAGCCAGCAGAATTAGCTGAACATATGTAAATGAACTAATAAATGAGCATACAAACAAATTACAATGGATGAAAATCTTAACGCTGATGTATAGTGAGATGACTGGTAACAAATGTCACAAGTAATACTATTGATAACAACTGCTTAACAGCAGGTTTATATACTGATCAGCCAAAACATTAAAATCACATGCCTAATATTGTGTAGGTCCCCCTTGTGCTGCCAAAAAATTGACATTCACTTTAATTCCTGTACCAGGGTTTCCTAGCAGAACACTTCCCGGAGCATCACGCTCCGTCCACCAGTTTGTCCTCTTCCCACAGTGCATCCTGGTGCCATCTCATGCCCTGATAAATGGTGCACATGTACCCAGCTGATGCAAATGATGTGAAATATAATGGTATTGGCTGGACCAGGAGACTTTCTTCCTTTGCTCCAGATGCAACGCTCACATGTCAACTGTAGGCACTTTAGGTGGCAGATCTGTACACAGCAGGGTGTTATGCACTGTGTGTTGAGTCATATTGTACATACAAGTACAGTATTAGTGAAATTCTCTGCAACTTGTACCACGGTAGCCCGTCTGTCGGTCGGGACCAGACGGGATAGTCTTTGTTGCTCTTATGTATCGATGAGCCTTGGGTACCCAATGCCTTGTCACTGGGTCATGGTTTGTCCCTCCTTGGACCACTGTCAGTAGGTACTCATCACTACTGACTGGGTGAACCCGGGAAGCCTTTGGAGAAGCTCCTGTCATATCTTCTGTCAACATTCCTGGGGCAAAGAGGAGAAACTTTTTGATTTTGACGGCTCTATTACTTTTACTGATGCAGCACCATTTGGTGAAACTAAATTTACAAATGCAAATAGTCAAATTGTTGTAATGAGAATTAGATCAACTTTGCCTTGAACATCTTGGTGCATAAAAAAGCAATACTATTGTTCTGGTGAGGCTACGGCCATTCCCGTACCACTGAAAATAAAGGGGGCGAAAAAAGATACCTTTAAATTGATTGTAAGTCCTGCCCTGCTCTCAATCATTTTCCTTTTTACTGAAATGTTCTCTAATTATAAGAATGACCCATTTAGCAATTAAAGACATGACTTTTTTCTTATTGCGATGTAAGACCAATTAAATAATAGGCTAAATACTCACTTTTTACGAAAAAGGTAAACTACTGTAGAACTTCCGTGCTACATTTTAGGCACATCCTGCAATACAGGCAATCTAACCTGCAGTTTGAGATGGTTCAAATTAAAAAACAAAAATTCAAATCACCTAAGCACAATTTTGAATAATGCTGACTGAAATGTAACAAAACGTTCCTCCAAATGAAGCATTACATTTCTTCTAACCTTAAGGAGGAGAACTGGCAAAAACTGATAGTGTGCAGGGTTGACAGAGTGAAAGCACTGTTAATGAAGAAAATTGAGAATTAGTCTGTATTAATGATTGGTTTTCAGCTTTGGCTCTACCATTGTCAAATGGCGAACTTAAAGTAGTAAAACATTAATTAGAATATACTTCAGCTAGATCTTTCTTCAAAGGTTTTTTTCCTTTCAATTATTTTATTTAAATTCTAGTGTAGATTTTTGTGAATATTTTGATTAAAGGATTTGAAGAACTATGAGCAACCACACTTTTTTTCATAGGCTCTTTTGCTAACATTTACCAAAGGTGCTGATATCAGTTGGGGGCACAATAGGTATAGTTTTATAAACTTGTTGTTTACATTTTTGCCATTTGAGGACAATGAGAGTAAATATCTCCTAAAGTTCATAGTTAGAATAAATTGGTAGCAGGAAACATCTACAGATGTGAAATTTCAGGAAAACTTTCTAACCTCTGGTTACCATCAAATGTGTCAATGGTGTTGGATAATGTCATACTTCAGTTCAAATTTATGTTATTACAGTAAAAGATGTTCCTTCCTTCTGTCTGTGCTGTTTTTTTGATCTAATAAATCTCTATACAAGCAAAGACAGTTTCCAACTGCCACAGAAGCATGCTGTTTGTCTGGACAATTCATGCTGGTCCAAGCAGTGGCAGAGCCAGAACTGGGAATTGGGGGGGACAGACACGTCCCTTTATGACAATAATTAGTCCTGGCTAGTTTTTAATCATTTTCCGTTATGGACGCGTTTTCCAATCATCATAAAAATCCATTGGCAATTGAAGACAGGGCTTCTCTCCATATGCGATCTAACAGCAATGAAATAATGGGCTAGATTCGGAACAGAAAAAGACAAACAGCTATGAAAATTTCGCGCTACCTTTCCCACACATCAGGCGATTTAAACTGCACATCACGATCGTTGAAATTCATTGTTAAAAAACCATTCATAGAGAATTCAATTCCGTGTGAGAATCTCTTAAATACGTGTTGATTGAATAATGACTGATCCGTGTTCCAATGAAATATTGCTTTTCACTCTCGGTACAGCTTGGGTTGATAACAAAAAGTGGCATTCCGCAATTAAATATATAGAGCCTGCGACTCAAGCCATATGCGCGAGAGTTCACAGGAATGCAATTTTGAATAACGCTGATTTAAATGCAGCAAATACACGTCCAGATGAATGATTGTGGTCTTACCTAAACGGGGAGAACTAGCAGCACCTGATAGCGTGGAGTGTTCTCGGATTGAATCTTTTGTTAATTATGAAAATGACTGAGAACAGATGAGGAATAATAGTTGTTTTAAACAGATGTTCTGTGCCCACCCAAATCCCAGTTCTGGCTCTGCCACTGGGTCCAATGAACTTTTCCACAATGTATTGTATTCCATCTTTCAAGAGTTCAACTGCTCTGGCTTGACTCACACTAATCAACTTTTTGGAAGGTCATATTTTATGTAAAAAACAGTGTTATAAATGTTTTTCTTAATTTCTGTTCGAGAAAGAAGCATGCATTTAACATGAACTTGTAACTTGTGATAATGTTACAGCCTATAAAGCAAATGGCTGCAGCCAGAGCAAACACTCGGTATTCCTTGTAGATGATCTTTAAATGTGTCCTAATCCTCGGTTGCGATAATGTGCAGAAGTTAATTATAGCATTTTTAGGTATGCTCTTGTCAGCAAGTCCTTTATTTTCCAAGACTGAGAGAGAGAGTCGGATCAATAAACCAGTAAATATAATGGCTAAATGATGTAGTTATTGAGGAGGGGACCTGGAACAAGGAGAGAGAGGGTGAAGTCTTCGCTGTATATAGTGGTGTCGCCAAGGGGGGGCCAGGGGGCATGTGCCCCCCCCCCGGACATCTCATGCCCCCCTAGGTGCCCCCCCATGTTAGATATTTAAGTAAATAGTATCTCGCACCCCCCAGCTCAACAAAATTTGTGCCCCCTCACCGAACTGTTGTGCCTCCCTTGTGCACCCCCAGAATAAAAGGTCTGGTGACGCCACTGGCTGTATAATGTGTCTCTCACATCTGCAGCAGTTCTCAAGGTCCAATTGTATGTTGAGATACTCTGTCCTGGCAAGGCCAACAATGCACCAGCATGCTTATTTCAGGCCGGCAGTAAATGAGCCTGCATGAGCAGAGGACTGAAATCCGCAAATCCATTCAAAAGCAGTGGCATCTAGCCTCGTTGCAGACGTTTTATGTGTTTCGCTTCCCTCTAACACCAATGCCTGCACACTCCAGCCACGTTTTGAGTTCCGTGATGTTATGGCATTGTGCTAAATAGGAAAATCAGAATGCTTGTTAAATAATAGTCCTTTTGGGTTTCCCCTGTCAAATATTAAAAAACAAAAATGGCGGGTACAGAAACTCCTAAAAACTCACTGATAATGAAATTTGTTTTGTATATAGGCCTAAAGTAAGAATCGGTTCGAAGAAAGATAAAATGCGCGCATATGGAAAAAGCGAACTCGATGTTCCTTCAATTATAAGTCATGTTCTTTCCGTAAATACTGCCTCCTCAACAAATTGTTTGTGTGCCGTATGGGATGCTACCGTTCGTTAGAAAACTTCTCAAGAATAAAAAACCCTCTGGATGAGAAAATAAAGGAAACGTTAAACTCTTAACTGTCACCTGCATTTTCTCACATTCCGTACAGTTAACAGGTTAAACTACCGAAGCACCGACCGACGTGCGCTTTGCTGTAGCCAAAGAACTTGTGTTCGGTAAAACTTCAATCCTGAAGAAACCTGGAGAAATTCCACCTTTTGAACATTTTAAACACGTTGGTGTTGGGTTGCCTCTGCTACAGACGTCTTATGTGTTTCGATTACCCCCACAAGAATATGTGACCATAGCTTCGAAATTTCAGAGCTTCTCTCTGATTAGTTGAACACAAACCCCAGCTCGGGTGTGCAGACATTGCTGTGTGAGAGAAGCGAACCACATAAGACGTTTGCAACGGAGGCTAAGTGGCAGCAACCGGGGAGACGGAGATCAATCTGGGTGGCATATCTAGCTATTAGCGTGGGGATGTGCCAACTGAAGGGAGACACCCTTATGCTGCGTTTCCACCAAGCAACTAATTAATCACGCGGTCAGATTACATTCAAACTCAATGCAAAGACGCAAATAGTTGCGAGTGCACGCCTTCTCATGTGTATTCGTGTCTTTGTATTGACTTTCCATCTAATCTGGCTGCGCGAATGATTTGTTCTGCGTTTGGGGGAAACGCAGCATTAGAGAGCCCAAAGCCAGCCTCAGTGTTACTTAGGGAAGGAGGACCATAGAGAACACAAGCTCTTCAACTCAATCCTCGATTTTTTCCATTTTTAAAACAGGCTTCTTCTTCCACAGTACATAATTCAGTTTCCTTGTGTGAGAGCCGTTTTCCCAAAATAAAAAGTAAAAAGTAGCCTCAAGGCCAATAAAGGGCCACAGTGCTACTGTGAGTAGTGTTTTTGAGGAGAATGTTATGAAACCTGACTTCATAAGACCTCTGAACCTTTTAAAGAAAGACCCTGTTAGTCTGTTCTTTCAATTTTTCATTGCATGCATCTAATTACTGATTTCTCTTGTCACCACTTAGAGACCATTTATAGGCCCTGAAGCTCTGGCTGGCCTGGTAAAGATGAACAATGGTAATGTGGTGCAGCCCATTCCACAGGGGCCCTTTTTATACCTTTCTTTTTGCTGTATAAGTGATTAATATTTTATAATGAATTAGTGAATTGGATGACACGGCTTTCACTAGCCATTAGCTCACCATTACTCCCTGGTGTCCCCATTCTCGTACAGCTACTGTCCACTTAATTTATTTTACACCAGCAGCCTGTGCTCCAGCTTCTGAAATATAAATGATCTTGTTTTTACTCTTTAAAATAATGTTCCAAATGCAAGAGATTGGGGTGGGAGATGATGTTGGGGGGGAAGGGGGGGGGGATGAAAAGGTGAGACGAATAATGAGTTTGCCTGTGAGCACATGGGTCTGTGTTTGAAAGAAGAGAATGTTGCAGAATGCAATTTCTTGTGAATTCTTCTGTTTCCGTAATGCTACCACACACGGAAAATGGCATCCAGCTTAATCTATTGTTGATTAAATGTATTCATTTCATACCTTAATTCATTTTCCCATTAATCACAAAGTATCTCAAAGGGCTTTGCTGACTCTGACCAGCCATATTAATACAGCTCATTTGTTTTCAGTTTTGTTTTTTTTTCTGTTTAACAAAAAAAAATCAACTTATTTGTTTCAGGTTGCGTACAGATTAGATGGCAAGTCAAATGCAGTCTATATTAAGAAAGTGCTGCATAATTGAAGCAAATCAAAAGTAGATGATATAAATGCTGGGGGCCTGTCAGATGCGAAAACAGTGTAGAATACACTGTAAACCCTGACTAGTGTGGTGAACTCAAATGTTTTGTGGAAACCGATTATACCCCTGTTCCACAGAGCTTTCTGGCTCATCAGTCACTCGTCGGAAGCAAAGTTTATTTCTTCCGGTCACCCACGGAAGACTATCGTATCACAGGCCGATGAATCTGATTTGTGTTTGTCCACTATCAGGTCAGTGTCCGACGTGTCGGGCGTGATCCGATGAGGTGAAATCGTCCGATGAGAGCTTAGTTCCTTCATTGGACGATTTCGCCTCATCGGATCAAAGAAATAAACTTTGCTTCCGACGAGTGACCGATGAACCAGAAAGCTCTGTGGAATGGGGGTATTACCTCAAAAAAATTGAGTATGCCAACTTAATGATCTTGTGTTCACAGCACTTAAAAACATGGAAAAAAGACCTTTACTTTATTTTCTTTAAGTTCCTTCCACACAATGCAACTAAGTTGGCCAACAGAATTTTTTTTAGGAAACTGCTTTCCACAAAACATTTGAGTTCACCACACTATCAGGGTTTACAGTGTACAAGAAAAGACTCCAAGCGAATATCAGCACCTTAATCTTAATGCACATTCTAAGTTCTGCATAAAATTTTTTAAAAACAGGAAACTGGAAAAAATGTGGCCCCACCGTCAGAAATGAGTTGGAAATGACAGCATATTATGCTGTATGAAATGGATAATGTATTGATGAAATTTCCTGTGGTCCATTTATGTAATAGGCAATTTCACTGAAAGTAATTATGTTAACAGATATCAATTGTATTTATTGCTAAGGCAGGACATGAAACTGGCTCATGCAACACCGTACATGCAGAGCTATCATATATTGTGCACATGTGTACGTCTCCTTCAACCACAAGTCAAAAAAGCATTCATCAAAACTCTAGCTCCTAAGTGATCACATACTGTTATAGAATAGCAAATATTTTCCCGGGAAATTGTCCTGTTAATATGGTATTTTAATGTTTTGCCAAATGAAATCTCCTAAATAGATAAAGCAGAAAAATGGAGCATAAATGGTGATGACGACCTGTTTTTAATCTATCTTAATGTCAGGATTAACACATTAGCTAAATGGCAACAATGGTCCATCATTACTTTTTTCCATTTTTCTCATCTTCCTCTCTGATTTGGATATGAATCACTGTTTTATTTCTCCTGGAGGTTCTATAAATCAGGTATAAACTCTATAGTGCAGAGGTAAAGCATCTGTAATGCTTTGCATTGAAAAAAAACATATTGCTGTGTTTATTGAACACAATAGCTTTTCTACATATTAATTTGGGGTTTCTTTTTTGATGCTGGCTGTTGCCAGTGTCAAATAGCTGTTAGAGTCTTAAGAGGGAGACACTGATAAATCAATGTAATGGCCACTATTACAGCAGTTTTATGTCACAGTAGCCCTTTTATTATACTTTAGGTACAACATCGGGGTTGGTAGCATCGTTGTGCTAGTACTTTGTTTATTTTTAAGAAATTTGGGGAAACAAATTGCAGTAGACATATGAAATTCCCTTCAATGTATGGAAGTGATGAAGTAAAACAATTTTGATACATATTCAAGGTGAAAATTTACATTCTTGCTTTTGGGCCCAATTTTTTGGCATGTGCTACTTCTGAAGAAGCACGCACAGACTGATTGCTACATCTATTCTTATTTTCCTCCAGCTGCAAAGACTAATGGGTATGTTCCTGCTGGGGCAACAAACAATCGGGTGGAGGACTATATATTGAAGAAGTGGTTATATTTCAGGGAGCATTTTACATGTAAATCAGATGGCAGCAGTGGGAGTGTCATTTAAATGAGGTTGGCAAGGACATTTTTTTGGTATCTGTCTGATTGTAAGCCAGTCTGCAGACAACTTCTGAGTTCCGTGTCTACCCTGAAGTAGAACCTTTTTTTATTTCACCTGCGGCTACCAACAAATATACTTGTATAATGTGTCTGTAATGAATGGTATCAGGAAATAAATAATGATAAAAATAATTTATAAGGATTGTTTTTAGTTTCACTGAATCAATTTCTTTCACTTTTGGGTACTTCTAGAATTAATGTTAATTATAACCAGGGGTTAAAGTGGGCCGGAACGGTCCGGAACTGCATTCCACCACCTTAGTTTGAATTTAAATATTTATTTGACTAAAGCTGCTTTCACACCGGACGCGTGTATTTGCGTCTTTCGCGTTGACTTTGAATGTACTCTGTCGTGCAAAAAATCGTTTCGCGTCTAGTGTGAAAGCGCCTTAACAGTAGCGCCGCGGACTACAGATCATTTTCGCATGCTGCTTTCAATTACTGCCTGCCTGCCGCTCTCTCAAAAGCACCAAGATGCTCAACAAATCAGAGCGCAACATCAGTCTCTGCCAGCCCCGCCTTCATTAAAACGCAGCTGTATCGTATGCTGTATTTCATTTGAGTGAGTGCATCGGTCACGTACCAGCCTGCGAGGAATTGTCAATGTTTGAAACGGCGTTTATAGCTAAAGTAAGTGGATTAACTTAAGTTGAAGTCGATGGTGAAGTTTTGTAATATTCAACAATTCAAACTGGCCAACTAAAAGAATTTAAATTTAAAAAGGGTTAACGTTAGCTGCTTTAGACTATGTGCAAAATGCTAACCAGGCTGCTTACCAGCTAGGTAGTTCATTAATAAAATTATTAGCGATTCAAAGTCTGACAAAGGCTCAATTGCACCGATAGTTATGCGAGCAATGTTGGATTGTGTTTCTGGGTCAGAAGTAACATTACTTGTGCATATCTTTCTTTGACATCTACAGTCGCCAGCTAGTTAGCGGCAGAGCAACTTGAAAATCATTGCGCTGAGCAGCACGTTTTTTATGTAGCTGGCAAGCAAGCTATTATGCTGGCAGCATCGCAGCATCCTGTACTATCCAGGGATGCGTTTCCCAAAAGCATAGTCACTAACTGCATTAGAGCATAAAATTATTAGACATCCATCTTGATACATCTAGCCATAATTTTGCATTGGAAATCAGAACATTTTGGAAGTAGAGTATGGTTTATGTGTGCAGTGTAAGGACAGTGTCTTGAAATAACTAAAAGATTAATAGATTTCTGTTACTAGTTCATTTTGGTAATTATGTAATAGTTTTGGTTTATTGTTTTAGGAAATGAAAAATATTGTAACAGTAGAATATCTTCACTGTCATACTTCCCATTATTCTGCAAGTTTTCAGCCAAATCTATGACTGCTTTTCTGTTGTTATGCCCACTTCCTGATTAGGTGAATACGAAAATTCAATGTCATAGTCCCAATAGGCCAAAAATAAAGCGAATACAGTTATTTGCAATCATTTGTGTCATTTTTTCCCCACTGCGCCGCTGACACCGAATTTTAGGGTTCCCCCACCTGTCAAATCCCACTTTAACCACTGATTATAACTCAACTGTGGAGCCTATGTGTTATATGCTGTCAGTTGTGACATAAAGTGAGACAAAAGAAACATCTGTTTGCTGGAGCTTATTTTATTCTAACCACTCACTTTGGAACAGTAATTTTATGCAGAATGTGTAATGTAGACAATATTTACGTTGATTGACAGAGTATAGAATACATAATTGCCAAGAAGTAAAGACGTATTTATGGCCAAAGTGATCTTAACTTAACTGACAAGGACCACCAGAGACATCTTTCTCAAGGTCATGAATAGCTGTGATCCAGTTAATGCAAATTCCCTCCCCATTGCAGTCAAAATTCCAATTGTCCTGGCCTTGCATGTGAGGCAGGCCGAAGGAGGGCCCGGGTGGGGAATTGACCCTCAGACTCCCGGGTAAGAGTCAAATGCACTGACCACATTACCAAAGAGCCAGGCTCGTTGGCAAGGTAGCCAGGCCACGTACTTATTAGGAGGCATTTCTAGTGACGGGACCCATCAACTGTCACACATGTATATTGTCAATTCATTCTGTTATTGCTGTATTTTAACTCTGCAATAATATTTTTGTGGCAGGTGACCGTGGCCACAGTGGCAACTACTTTGCTTAACAGCATGCGACCAGCATGAAATTTTCCATTATGTCGAAGATACTCAGATGACATAATACAATCACCAAACTGCACAGTGGCCTATGCAGCCAGACCTTTCTTTGTGATGTACCGTATTCCACAATTACCACCAAGACGTATGTATATTTTCAAAGACAATGAAATTCACATGTTTAAACATCAAATAATCTGTTGTTATGCAGTTTCCAATATACAGAGAGTGAATTGACTTTTCAATTCAGTCCTTTCCGATTTTATTTGCATCTTCTGAGATGTGCTACCTTTTCAAGAATTGTAAAAGTCTGGTGTTGTTACATAATCAATACACCCAATGGATCAGGTCTGCAATCCAATGATGGCCAGATGTTTTTAGGAAGGCAGGGACATTAAGTAAAAAAGGAGTGAGTTTATACTGCAATTTGTACTGCAGTTACATTCTTGTTTGTACATACAAGGTGTGCAGTGATATTTATACACTACAATTTTCATCTAAAAGGGGTCCTAATATAATACTTCTCGCCAATTTTTATGATGATTATGTATTGAGAAATCCTTTTGTAGCAATGAGAACAAAAAAAAACATTCCCACAGGTATACTGAGGTAAAAATATAGGTAAAAAACAAAAACATTGAAAACATCGATTTTTTTTACATAACAGTTGAAAGGTGTTGCAAATTTAATTTTTTTGACTTTTGCATAGCTGATTGCATGTTTTAAGGCTCATTCCATGATTATTGATGCTAAAAAATGTGTTTAAACTGGTTTGAGGCAACATTTTTCTGCAAAATTACCTCTGATGGTCAGTTGTTCCAGTGTATAAGGTGACATGTACTTTGAGCAGTGTCACAGTGATAAACATGATGACTTGACATCAGGAGCTCTCTGAGATTGTTCATACCCGCATTGTGGCCTTACATGATGCAGAAGACGTTAAATGCTGCCTTGGCACTGTAAGAAACACCATCAAGCAAAGAGACCAGTTTGCAGAAAACTAGTGGCAGTACAGGTGTAAAACGGAAGTTAAGTACCTCTGATGTTCGTTATCTGTGTATGACAGGCAAAAAAAGATTGGCGGTTGACAGCACGACGACTCCATGATGATATTAATAGCACCAAAAGTGAAGAGATGAAAGTATCAAGATCTTCTATTTCTAGACAACTGTGTGAAAATGGTCTGATTGGTCATGTTGCTGCCAAGAGCAGGAAACATCAAAAAAAGACTTGAGTTTGCAAAAAAAATTCAAGGATTAGACACCACTGGACTGGGAACAAGTCCTTTAGACTGATGAATCAAAATTCAAAATTTTCTCACCCAAACGCAGTGCCATGGAGTTGGAGAACCTTTCAAAAATGACTGCTTAACCCCTTCAGTAAAACATGGAGGTGGTAATATTATGGTTTGGGGTTGAAAGGAGGTCTGCTTGAAAGGAGGCTGTGATCTCATTAAAATTGACAGAATAATGGATCAACAGAAGAATCACAGCATCCTTGTGAGGCATGCATTGCCATCTGGAAAGTGACTTACTGACTGGGGTTTTATTTTCAACATGATAATGACCCTAAACACACTTCTAAATTGTGCAAGAATTATCTCAGTTGGAAAGAAACATCTGGTGACATAAAAGTTATAACTCGGCCTACTTAAAGTCCATACCTTAATCTGATTGAGCAAATCTGTTGTAACATCGAAAGAATCTCTTTAGAATGAACTTCAAACCATATGGAATGGTTTAGCGGGTGACAAAATTTAAAAAAAAAAGTGAAAACTATGCCTGAAAGATTAAATTGTGTAATCAAAGCAAAGGGAGGCCATACTAGATATTGACGTTCTCCTCTAAAACAAAACATTATTTTCGTTTTTTTTTAAATATTGTTATCTTTTTACTTATTTTTATTTACTGTATATGATCCAATATTACATTAAATTAATACTTGAATGTACTTGGTTTTTGATTTATCTTCATTTCGAATGTGTATAGCATACATTTCAACTCTACCGCTTTCGGGGCGTTTCATTCTGAAAAAAACGCCCCAAAAGCTTTAGTCTACCGCCAAAAGCGGTAGAGTTGGCATGTATGGTATAGTCATCACTATACACTACTGTATCAAATCAGAAAGCAAGTGGATATGAGATTTTTTTTTTTCTCAGATAAATGAAAAATTGAATTAGGGTAAAAATCTGCTAAAAAGAAACTTCACACTCATAAATTTCTAAATATTTTCTTGAAACTTAATACAAGAGATATTATTATTATTATTAGGGGTAAATGCGTTGTCAAAGACATCATGACACACAGCAACTCCGGCGTGCACAAGCATGCAGCAGCACGGCGAGCATACATCAAGGTAAAAGCATGTTTCCTCGTGTTCCTAGTCACGTGACCTTATGAGACACGTGCAATTCAGCCCATGTTAGCACGGTAGAGTGACATCTCGGAAAAACAAGTTCTTACAGTCAATTATCCGTTGATTTGCAATGCCACGACTGTCAAACATTCAACGTGAACGTGCCATTGGCATGCTGAATACGGGAACGTCGGTCAACGGCTTCTCTGGGCACAACGACATCTGAGATGGACTCAGCGTGATTGGAATAGGGTCGTTTTTAGTGACGAATCCAGATTCACTTTTCACTTCGCTGATGGGAGAGTTAGAGTTTGGAGGAGACGCGGTGAACGCAACGCCCAGTGTTGTGTGCAGGAAGTGGACCGTTTTGGGGGCGGTAGTGTTATGGTTTGGGGTGCCTTTAATGGTCCTGCCCGTTCCCGACTGATGGTCGTTCAAGGAAACCAGGATACAGAGATCAAGTGCTCATTCCAGAGCTTTTGCCATTCATGGCAGCTCATGGCCCAGGTCTGACATTCCAACACGATAATGCCAGACCTCATACGGCCAATTTAACGGAATGCTGGCATCAATGTCATGGAGTGGCCCTCAAGGTCTCCCGACCTTAATCCCATAGAACATGTATGGGATGTGTTGGGCAGAAGACTCCGTCAAGTAAGGAACCCTCCGCAGAATTTGCAGGAACTTGGTGCCATGTTGGTTCAATTATGGCGATGCATCCCCCAAACTGTGTTCAGACGCATCATTCAATCCATGACGTTGCGTCGCAGTTGTGAACGCTCATGGAGGGCATTTGCGCTATTGACATGCTTTCATCAAGTTGTAACTTTTTTACTCTCTTACATTTCCGTAGCATTTCCGGTGGAACTGGTTACATTATGAACATGATTTTTATGGTACACCATCCTTAATGGGTACAGAATGGAATTAAATCATTATTTAAAACCACTTTTCTTGTATGTTCAACTTATCGACCTCCAAACGAGTGTGAAGTTTCTTTTTTGACTGAGTATAGAAGCACTGTCCAAGATTCAGTCGCATGGAATTATGTCTGCACTTTCTGTCTCTGAATACTCCTGCAGATCAATAGTGTGCCATAGAAAATTTCTTAGAGGATGAGGATGTTCAATTCCCAAAATAATTAGGAGAATGCAATTATTCTGTGGCCACATGCACGTACCAAACTCTACCTCTAACTCAAGAGAGCATAAACTTGAATTTTTCTCCTTCAAGACACATTGTCAACAGCGGAGTCTTTGCTCATATAGAATGGAAGACGAGGGGATGACTTTTCCTAAGCAGCTTTCATATGTTCTCCATGAGTGTCCAATCAAGTGGCAGAGATCACTGAAACATTGACCGCCGACTGACTGAGCCCCCATACAATCAGATATGTAATTGCTAATTGCACATTTCCCTGTGCAGTAACAAACCATATTCAACTCTAGCAGTCTAGATTCAGTCTGAGACTGCAGGATTCATGTATGTGAATGTCAGTGACATTAAGTGGTAAGAGTGTGTTTGCTTTTTTGCAGCCTCTGCCATCAGAGCAGTAGTTTTCCAGCATCTCATAATTGTGTTGTGTGTACAGCTTATTCTTCTCCCTCTTCAAAAGCACAGTAAAATGTCACATAAAAGCATGATAGCAACCTTTATACAAATAAATTTCAGTTTGTTTATTTTCAACTGAAGCAAAGCATAAAATTAAATCCCTAAGCAGTGCTAGAAACAGATGGACAAACAAATCCCCAGAGGCTGGATTGTAGTGTGCATCAGGAACAGAATGCATTGGGGTTGAAACACCCTCATCTTCAAAATGGCCTGAATCATAAGGTTGCCCAACTTTTCTCTGAAAAGTACAATTATTTCCTCTGCTGGTCAGATAGCCAAGAACTCAGTGTCATTCCAGCGGCAATTAAATATCGTCCACCCATTCATATGCGCAGAGATTTATATCCAGAGGGTAACCCACTCCAGTGTATTACACCGCGCTCTAGATTTGGAAGGAGCCGAGTGCAAATGACCATACAACAGAAGTTTGAGTGAACTGCCACTTTAGATTGCATGTGAACATTTACCATTTACAAAAAACAGGAAAATAAAACTGGGCCCTTTTTTTATAGAATAACCAAAAAAAAGGAAATTGTCCTTTATTGGATTGTTTCTTTTAGTATATTTATCTTTGGATTTCCTGCTGTTGCTACGGTAAGAATAAGTCCAATGTCTGAGAAGTCAGGGGAAGCGTCACGAGTCAGGGAAAAATGTCAAAAGTCACTTAGTTGTATGTCTGTTCAAGTTGTAGTCAGCCAGGGTGACTGGCACGATCTTACCACAAGCAGATAGGTCATCTGTGGTTTACTTGGTTATGTAGATCTGGGTTCTGTAGATCATGCTGGGAGGCTCGCCATCAAATGGATCAGTAGATTTCCTTCACCAATCTTTGCACTGGATAAAAAACCTGACCTGCATTTACAACAGGTTCATAGTTTTTTATTCTGTTTCATTCCATTTATATCTCAATTTTCAGTGAAGTTCATCATATGTCTCTTTGTTGTACAACATTTCAATAGGTTATTACATCAACAATTATATTATATCCCCAAAATACGAGTTTCGGGGATATCATGGTTTCGCCCCACTTGCCGCCGCGTCCGCAGATTTTAGCCGTTAGCGCGATAACTCACAAAATACTTTACATTGGCTTCTCATTTTTTGCATATAGGTAGATATGGTAGAGAGGATCAACTGATTAGATTTTGGGCAAGTATGCACTCTAGGTTTGCCACCAGGTGGCGCTATATATTGAAAAAATCAGTTTTTTAACCATATCTCTGGAACAATTACTTAAACAGACCTCAAATTTGCCTCATATTGTAGGTCTAGTAAAAGGGAATTTAATAAATGGGGCTTCGAGGATTGGGGAATTTCGGGGATATACCCCTTGCTGTCGGCCGCCGACAGCGTAGGCCTAGTTATTGATTGCATTTGAAAATACTAAATACACTGAAAAATATATTTTACGCTTCAGATAAATACTCCCCTACAGATTGTGCTTTGAATCTGCTTTTTGGTACTTGTCAGGATCAGAACCTTTCTCAAATGAACTTAGTAAAAACATTTTTCTGTTGTTTCAAAATTCATTTCTATTTTGTTTAATCTAACATGGAAATGGAATGTTTCCATATTTCTGGCAGTCACTGTTATACATTATTGAGGAAATGTATAACAGTGAGTGTGTGCTGTAAGGCGTGAATACGGTTTGTGATTTCAAGAAACATACTCAAATGCAATATTTTTTCCAACTTCTGCCAAAAGTTTTGTTCTTGTATGGATTTTAAAATATATGAGGGTTAGCTTTAGCTTCCTTCGAAAATAATTCAAATTCAGTCATCAGGGAAAGCCAGATGTGTTTTCTATGCACGTGTGCTTTTAAGCAAACTTTGTGGAATCTGCAATAGTGCAGTTGACACTCCAGTAATCTACAGCCTCATTTCCAAAAAATGTGGGACTCTTTATAAAATGTAAAAAATAGTTTTAAAAAAAGAAATTATTTGCAAATCACTTAATCCATATAGGCCCTATTTTTATGATCTAAGTGATCAGTCTGGCGCAAATGAATTGGCTATTTATGCAGCGTGGACACTGGACAGGAAATTGGTATTTTTATCAGTCGTAAAGTAGCAAAGATACTTGCGTTACGTCTTGCACCCCTCTGCGCTGGGTGTAAGATAGAGGCCTATATGTAACTGAAAATAGTAGAAAGACAAAATATGCAATATGTTGAAACTGAGAAATTTTATTTTTTTTTGAAAAATATCTGCCTGCTTTGAATTTGATGCCAGCAAAACATTTCAAAAGTTTGGACAAGGGCAGCAAAAAGACTGAAAAAGTTATATTATGCTAAAAAATAATGCTGATAGAACATCTCATAGCTAATTAGGTTGATTGGCAAAAGGTCAGAAAGATGTTGGGTATAAAAAAATCATTCAGAAGTAAAGATGGTGAGGGCTTCACCACTCAGTGAAAGACAGCATGAGCTGTCCAATTTAAAGGTCTGCTGTCAAGCTCACACCTGCTCTTTTTCTCGTGATAATATGTTGGCAATCCTAGATTGAGGAATCCATATATGATGTTGGACTTTCCTTAAAATGGCTAATTAACAAAACAACTTGAATTAAACAATTGATTTGGGAACGCCCCTAAAAATTTCACTGGAAACGGATGATTAAGCAATCACAGTGACACCATCAAGGGAAGCAGTGGTAGAGACTGTCAGTGGAGCCAGATACAGTCTCAGTGGAATGACTGTCAAAACAAGCTGATCTTTCAGTGTAACCCCCTGCAGGCTTGGTCCCAAATTTTTTGGGATTGTATTTATACTGACGAGACTAGCGGTTTGGGGGTCTAATGGATGTGGAAAAATCACACTTTGATTATTCTGTATTCAGAGTAGTTTATGAAAGAGAATTTATGTGCAAGCAGTGTGCTTACAAGCATTCATACAACACACGCATGCACGCACACATAGGGCTCTAAATTCGTAGACCAGGCGCAGGCGCGGCGAATGGGGGGAGCGCCGCGCCAACGGGGTGTGTCCAGGCGTATGTTGCAATTTCGTGCCCGGCGTAGCCTGGCGCAAGTACTCCTCTGTCCCGCCTCTGTCCCTCCTGCCGGCGCAAGTGGCAAAGAGGGAGGAGAGAAGGTGTAAGTGGGTTTAACACAGCCGAGTCAAATCTTCACCAATAAAATGAGCTCCTCTCCTCACCTTTGAAGTGTTGAAATAAAGAAGCCTCTGTCCTATATCTGCATGATGCGTTAATGTTGCATTTTACTTGCTGTTTCAGGCATGTTTTCTGCACCGATTGCGTCTATATTAAGCATTACGAATGAGTTAGCTGGCTAGCTAGGGCATTCGCGAATTATTACCATTAGCAAACTTCAATGGAATTTCAAAACGAAACTACGTCAGATCATTCAAACTTATGAAGTTGGAATGAAATATGACGGTTGCTCATTTATTTCTTCTGCCTGCATCATTGGGAAGAGAAACGATGGATAGCATGTTCCTATTACAAAACCCAAAACCAGTGAAGTTGGCACGTTATGTAAATCGTAGATAAAAACAGAATACAATGATTTGCAAATCCTTTTCAACTTATATTCAATTGAATACACTGCAAAGACAAGATGTTTAATGTTCAAACTGAGAAACTTTTTTTTTTTTTTGCAAATAATCATTAACTTAGAATTTAAAGGCAGCAACACATTGCAAAAAAAGTTGGCACAGGGCCTTTTTACCACTGTGTTACATCACCTTTCCTTTTAACGACACTCAGTAAACGTTTGGGAACTGAGGAGACCAATTTTTGAAGCTTTTCAGGTGGAACTCTTTCCCATTCTTGCTTGATGTACAGCTTAAGTTGTTCAACAGTCCGGGGTCTCCGTTGTCGTATTTTACGCTTCATAATGCGCCACACATTTTCAATGGGAGACAGGTTGGACTACAGGCAGGCCAGTCTAGTACCCACACTCTTTTACTACGGAGCCATGCTGTTGTAACACGTGCAGAATGTGGCTTGGCATTGTCTTGCTGAAATAAGCAGGGGCGTCCATGAAAAAGACGTTGCTTGGATGGCAACATATGTTGCTCCAAACCTGTGTATGTACCTTTCAGCATTAATGGTGCCTTCACATATGTGTAAGTTGCCCATGCCTTGGGCACTAATACACCCCCATACCATCACAGATGCTGGCTTTTGAACTTTGCGCCTATAACAGTCCGGATGGTTCTTTTCCTCTTTGGTCCGGAGGACACGACGTCCACAGTTTCCAAAAACAATCTGAAATGTGGACTCGTCAGACCACAGAACACTTTTCCACTTTGCATCAGTCCATCTTAGATGAGCTTGGGCTGTTTTTAAGCCCGGCGCGTTTCTGGGTGCTGTTGATAAATGGCTTTCGCTTTGCATTGTAGAATTTTAACTTGCACTTGCAGATGTAGCGACGAACTGTAGTTACTGACAGTGGTTTTCTGAAGTGTTCCTGAGCCCATGTGGTGATGTCCTTTACACACTGATGTCGGTTTTTAATGCAGTACCGCCTGAGGGATCGAAGGTCACGGGCATTCAATGTTGGTTTTCGGCCTTGTCGCTCACGTGCAGTGATTTCTCCAGATTCTCTGAACCTTTTGACGATATTACGGACGGACCGAGATGATGAAATCCCTAAATTTTTGCAATAGCTCGTTGAGGAATGTTGTTTTTAAACTGTTCGACAATCAGCTCACGCATTTGTTCACTAAGTGGTGACCCTCGCCCCATCCTTGTTTGTGAATGACTGAGCATTTCAGGAAGCTGCTTTTATACCCAATCATGGCACCCACCTGTTCCCAATTAGCCCGTTCACCTGTGGGATGTTCCAAATAAGTGTTTGATGAGCATTCCTCAACTCTCTCAGTCTTTTTGCCACTTGTGCCAGCTTTTTTGAAACATGTTGCAGGCATCAAATTCCAAATGAGCTAATATTTGCAAAAAATTACAAAGTTTACCTGTTCGAACATTAAGTAACTTGTCTTTGCAGTGTATTCAATTGAATATAGGTTGAAAAGGATTTGCAAATCATTGTATTCTGTTTTTATTTACGATTTACACAACGTGCCAACTTCACTGGTTTTGGGTTGTATTACACCCTGTTGCTGCTTAACCCTCTGTTAACCAAGTACCTTTCCAACTGTGTAAAAATCATTTCCCTAGGCAAATATGTTGATTATGGGCCAATATTTGGAAAAATGGAAAAAAAAAAATTCAAACCTTTGGCCCACCTTTCCAAAATGTAGCAGATCTGCTACATTGGGTAATAATGCGAATGGAAAAATTAAAGTGACGGACCATTCAAGTTATTCTCAAATGTTTATTTGGCAATAAGAAACAAAACCAGCAGGGTGTCCAAGCTGTTAACCCTTTCACTTTATGTAGCAGATATGCCACGGTGGTTAATAGAGGGTTAAAATTTTGGGATTAACATGCATGGACAACAATGCAAGATATGTTACACATTTATTTTCAATATGTGATCTTAACCCAGTGCGAGATCATAGCAATCAGGCTGTATTCCTTTCCCCCACTAAAAACGATAAAACCTAAGTGACAATAATAATAGTATTAAGCCGCTTGCACACTGGGCCTTGAAACAAAATTTTTTGCATGACAGATTCGTTGAGCGCGCAGTGTCTCGTGTCGAAAAGTCGGACAGGGTTTTAATATATCTCCGTGTCCGACAGTCGGATGGTTTCAATATAACTCCGTTTCCGACAGTCGATTATTGTTTTTAATTTCTTCAAATCTACTGAATCTTTTAGATATTAAACGTGAATGTTTTGATAAGAGGGCTCAGTTCTTCAAGATGAGTACCGAGAATTTCAATCGATGTTTCTGTTTAAACTCTGCTCAATAAAGTGAGTCAACATTGGCGCGGGACAATGTACAATGCCTGTCGCACATTAAATGCAAAATACTCCGTGTCTGACAGCCAAAAAAAAAAAAAAAAGGACAATTAGAACAGATTGATAACGAAATAAAGAATTCAAAGAAACATTTTAACAACAAACAGAACATCCAATGAACACTGCGATTTATTTATTTGTGGGACATCTTTTTGGATGTTCTGTGTGTTGGTGATATATTTTTATTCTTTATTTCGTTATAAATCTGTTCTCATATCAATACTTTTACTTTTTGCTGGTCATGGAATTGATTTGCTCACTGACTACAACCACTATTTTATCTCTGGTGTGGAAATAAAGCGTGAATCTGTTCGATCCATCTGACTAATTTTCAAAAGAGAGACCGAATAAAGACTGTTGTCTATCTTCAACGGAAGAAAACAGACGAATAAAAAGACCAAGAAAAGTCGATAGCTATCAATTTGCATTCTGTGAAGGTCGAGCACAAACATGGCCAAGTTTGTACGTCTAATAATTCCTGGAATACTCGAAAAATTAGAACTTTTATGACTTTCGGACACGGAGTATTTTAAGATCTCTGTCCGGCAGTCGCTAAATTCGTCATAAATGCACAAAGTCCCGCGCCAATGTCGACTCACTTTAATGAGCAGAGCTGAAACAGAAACACTGATTGAAATTCTCGGTACTCATCTTGAAGAACTGAGCCCTCTTATCAAAACATTCACATTTAATATCTAAAAGATTCAGCAGATTTGAAGAAATTAAAAACAATAATCGACTGTCGGACACGGAGTTATATTGATACCATCCGACTGTCGGACACGGAGATAGCCTATATTAAAACCCTGTCCAACTTTCGGACACGTAGACACTGCATACATCGCAAGTCAATGCAAAGACGCGAATACACGTATTCGCGTCTTTGCATTGACTTTGACTGTAATCAGTCGTGCGAAAAATTCGTTTCGCGTCCAGTGTGCAAGCGGCTTTACTGAGCATAGAACGCAAGCATTATAGGGGAGAGCTGGTACGAAAGGTACATTTTTCACATGGACGTCATTTTAAAAGATAACGTTGCAGACCGAAAAAATATCTCGGAGCGATGAACTACTTTCGTGTGTGCTCAGTCAATATCAGGTGCTTAATCATCACCATATATATTGACTTCGGCATAGTTTGACGTCGAACGGAAGTTGCGGATTGCTTCTTTCGACCCATCCAGCCGGGATGAAAGTAATGCACGGGCAGGGCAAAAGTAACGTGATCAAATTTACTGGAATCTTTTTAAATTTCTCGTTAAAACAGAAGCAAAAACAGCCAGACATTTGTTTTAAACATTTTAATTGGCCTCAAATGTTCCAAAAGTGAACGTGAACATATTTAATGTGCAAGGTCTATTTATAAAAAATTACTCATCACAGTTGTGACAGATATAATGAGTGGCACCCTCAGTGCATGCCTCATGCGACCACAGCAGACAAAAGATGCACCGCACCCACACTTCTCCAGGCAAAGATGAGGCAAATGTCTCCCCACAAACAAGACATTCCTCATCCTTGCCCCGAGAAACTGTGGTTGCAGTGTGTCCACTAAGCCTCGTTTTCTTTGGGAGTTTTGAAGAGGACTGTTTTCTCTGGCCCCTCTGCCGACTCTCCTCCTCCAAAGCAGCTTTCACCAGGGTGTCGGTCAGTATTGCTGTTGACCTGCAACATTCAATGAGATTATAGTCAGAATCAGCTTGTTTTTATACAAGCAAAGATCAAGACGATTTAAAAATGACACTATGCTCACCTCTTTCGGCCTCTCCTTTTATTTTCTTTCCTCGAGCCAGCCTTTGGATATGGGCGAAGCTTTTCTGGGCTGAACCTCTGTACTGGCGTGCCACTAGATGTTCCTGGAACCACTAGCATACCTGGATAGATGGTATGTGCTGGCGATGGAGCTGGCGCTGGTGATGAAGGGGGCGCTGGTGATGGAGCTGGCCCTGGCACTGGGGATGGAGCTGGTGCTGGTGCAGGACGGTCGGTCACAAAAGCTGGAGCAAAGTCTGCCTCACTGAAAATATCTGGATTCAAGGGCCAGAGTGTACCCAGACGAAATGCTGCTTGGTGTCGCAGCTTGAGGCAGAGCTTTAGCCACAAGACTTGGGATGTTGTAGATGGTCAAAGTTCTTCCAGGGTTCATTCGCATCCAATTGTCTGCTGCACTGTTAATGTAGTGCTTCAGAGGGCCAAAAACGCTTCGGTCTAGCAGCTGAAGACGGTGGGAGCAGTGGGGTGGAAATGACAGGAGTACAATGCCCTGTGACTTGCAAAAGTCAATAGCTACCACAGAGAGGTGTGATGCATGATTGTCTAAGAGTAACAAGCAACTTTGACTCCGGGGTCACGCGGGTGTGTCTTGCAAAATGCTGTAAAAAGGCCAAAAAATCTGTCTCCTCCATCCACCCCGATCCATTGGCAGAACCAGTGGAGCCAGGGGGACCATCCCGGATGAAGTGGTCATGGAACTTCTTCCTTGGGAAGATAAAGTAAGGGGGAACAAAGTTGCCTTGTCCGTTGGCAGCAAAGGCAACGGTCACCAATGTCCCTCTTTCCCCGGAGGTCACAGTACCGACCTGGCGCTGGCCCTTGGTGGCAATGACTTTGTCCGGCACTTGAACCGTTGTGGTACCTGAAATAATGAGTGAAATGAATTATTGCTGGTGCAAATCACTGTTGCTTTTAAATTTATCATCTAAATATAAATTTTTACCTGTTTCATCCATGTTCCAGATGTCATTTGCCTGAAAATTATAGCGGGTGAGGACAATCTTTAGGTTGTTAAAAAACGAGGTCACGTTGGTCATGTTGAAGCTGGTGGAACGGGACATGCTGGTGGCTTGAGGTCGACAGATGGACAGGGTTTTGTTGCGCTCGAGGAAGGAGGTGAGCCAATCCTTCCCTGCCATCTGGTTTTTCTTCCATGAACATGGAGTTTTGAGGCCAATATTTTTGGCCAGCTCATATGCAAACTTTCGCACCTAAAAAAAAGCATAAAAAAGAGGTTAATTCCCAGATAGCAAGCACCTCCGCTCCGGATCTGCCCCGGCTCCAGCTGATCCAGCTCAGAGCCATGGCAGATCCGGAGCGGAGGTGCTTGCTATATGGCGGTAGTGGTGTAGCTCTGTCTGCAGTGTTACTCGCACCTCTTTAGGACTCAGGCCAAAATATATATCGGCTGCTCTCTTTATATATGCCTGCAGTCTCTTCTCCTGTTCTTCTGTGAAGACTTTATTGTGAGCCCTGTACCCCGGGGCCCTGGTCTATTGCCCTCTTGCCTCTGCCCTCCTCTTGCAGTACCTGAACAGGGTGACATGACAAACGCCATGCACCGCTGCTGCCCTCCTTATACTATTGCCTCTTCGGACATCAAAAAAGGCCCTTGCATAAACCTCCGGGTCAACCGTTCCTCTCTGGGTAGTTCTGACCCTAACTCTGGGCATTTTCTGTCGGTAAAACATAACATACATTTTTATGGAGCTTTTAAACACAAAATGCAGCCGCATTAGCAGAGAGGGACGAGCGTAACTGTTGCTACTTCAGTCCCGACGGTGACTCCTGACATTTGAACGAGGATTACGAGTGGAAAAATTCTGACATTTCAAACTGCACCATATGTTATGGAACTAAATCACCTATCATTTCATCATAAATATGACACATGGGGCGATAAAGACAGTCTTTAAATCGAAAAAGTTTAGCATTCGTCTGAATTTACTCACCGCTGTGGAAAACAGTCTTCTCGGTCTTGTGCCGCGAGGAAGACTGGACGCCTCAAGAATGTTCGCAGTTCTGGAGAGGGGCGCGAGCTGCACATGCTGACCTAGTATGACGCATCGAAGTGCGGATGGCTGTGAGTAAATCGCCGTGTTACTTTCAGCCAGAGTTACTTTCGCACCGGCGCTCCCCTATATATATATATATATATATATATATATACGCACTGCCTGATGCTGAGGCAGTTTTTGGTTGGCTGAGAAAGATGTGAAGTCGTTAGTTTGCATCACAGATTCAGCTGCATTGATTAAGCCAGGTCGAGTTTCCATTACGCGTGCCAACCGCCTTTAATCTGACATCAGGGTAATCGATATAGATACTATAATTTATGTCCTGATTCAGATAGTTACATTAAATAGTGGTTGCTGTAATTATTTATTGCATTGAAATGAGCCTGACATTCTGGAAACCTGCCTGTGAGGTTTCGGTGACGTGTGCGCACTGTGCGCCGGTCAGCCAAATTACCACTGCACCGAAAGTAAACCAGGTTGGAGCTGGCGAGCTCTCTACGCATCTTCGGCGGAACCTTGATCCACGAAATTGTCACTGCGTCATGATGAATATGTGACACCTCCCCCTACTACGCCGCCACACCCATCTCGGCGCATGTCCGTCTACCAAATTGCCAAAGTGGCTGCGCACGGTGTCGCACCGCACAAAATTACCACTGCGCGGGCTGCACCGGACGAAATTACCACTGCGTGGGCTACGCCACGCTGCGCCACTCTGCGCTGCGCCAAGAAATTAGAGCCCATAATGTTTTTATGTTTTGTGGGGATATCCCATTGGCTTACATTTATTTCCTAAGCCCACACACTGACCTTAACCGCAAACACCTGTGCAGGTGTTTTTACTCACAAGAGGTACAACCCCATTGCCAAAAAAGTTGGGACACTGCGTTAAATGATTATAAAACGGTAAGCAATGATTTGCAAATCAATTAAAACCCTATATTTAATTCAAAATAGGACAAAGACAATGTATCAAATGTTGAAACTGATAAATGTTATTGTTTTTTTGAAAATATCTGCTCATTTGACCGTAACATGTTCTAAAAAAAGTTGGGACGGGACATTAAAAGACTGGAAAAGTTTCATGATGGTAAGAAAAGACATTGGGAGAACATCTCGCGGCTGAATAGAGTATATTCACTAAATATAGTGAGGGCTTAACCACTCTAAGATAGACCACATGGGGAAATAGTTCAACATTTATCAACATTGTTTGCATTCATATGTAATTTTCATTCTGCTTTAGCTTACCCTAAAATATTTTCCCAAAACTGTACAATGTACCAATATACTTTGAGACTGCTTAGCCTACAATCTTGTCATGCATATGCCTAAGTACAGATACTCTATTTAAGATCGCAGGAGGCGATTTTGTGTGAGAGTGGAAGTGAACTGATTAGATCTCAACTCCCATATTCTTGGCAGTTTTGCTTGCACATATCTCAATCAATACTCCCAAACATTAAGGAACATCTGAAAGGCAAAATATGTACACCCCCAAATGAAGATCCCCAGTGATATACTCATTTGATATGTTGTTGTCAAGGAGATTTGACTTTTGCAAGTTTTTCCAAGGGCCTGTCCCCTGCAAGACTATGCAGAATTATGAAACTCTCACATTTATTATGGATGTACTTTCTACAGATCTAAAGTAGAAAGATGAGATTTCTGATATTGATTTCCAGGTGGGTCTAGGTGGGCATAACATGGCAATATTTAATTTTCCAGGGGTCATTTTTGCGTCGAATATCTCTGAAAGGAAAGTTGATTCATGCATTCTGATGCCAGACATGAATCCTGCACAGACCCTTTTTCACACATTTTTCATTTTTTGCACAGAATGTAATGGACCTGAAAAATGTTGCATTTTGCCTGAATGTGAACTTAAGTGGAAAACCCTTCTAACTTTAGCTGCAGTCTAAGCAAAAGTGAGTGGAGTATAATGTTGTGTTTTATATCTCACCATTATCTGCCGACAAACAAGGCGAGAAAAAAATCCAAGCGGATTTGATAGAACCAACAAAACCACCAAAATGGATTTAACTTTGATGTCTCTAAATGCAAAATAATTCAAGCATCGACATAGATCATTTCTATTTTAATTGAATACTAATTAGGACTATACTTCAGCTGGAAAGAGGTCAATCCAGCAGTATCTTTCTTCGTAGGTTTCCAAATCAAAATGAGGATACAAATAGAACTCCAAAAAGGTCATATAAGAGCCTGAGTTGCAAATGTATTGGGTACAAAAGCAGCAAAATTATTTCATGTGACAAGGGGAACTGTGTCAAAAATTCTGATTTATGTATTTATTTATTTATTGTCGTACACCAAAAAGAGCAACAGCAAGAAAGAACTATGACTGCAAGTCAGAGTTCTCTGACAGGGAGAGACAGACCCTTGGTAGGATAGCTGCTAATAACCACAGAACTACCTGACTAAAAATCAACAAAAACAGCACGTCGTGACCTACACAAATCTGGTAATGCACTGTCTCCAGTGATTTGTCTATCTGTCCATTTGTATCTAGTCATTTCTCCATTCTCTTTCACATTTGTACATCAGGTAACATAAGAAATTACCAAAGTAATGAAATGTCAGGACCTCACCACTGAAGAATCACAAGAAAACAGTCCAGACCATGGAAAATTGCTCTATGGGCTGTACATCCGGCAGACGTAGGAAACACAGCATCTTCAATGATCCTTGGGAGCGTATGGATTGTGCTCAGTATTTCTGGCATCAAAGAAAGTCAGCATATTTCCATTTGAAGTAGTTGGAGACTGCTGGTGAGGAAGCAATTGCATAAATATAATGACAAGCATACTGTTTTACTGATGACACACAAACAAGTGTGATGGCGAGCAATACTGTAGTGCTAGCGATATAAACCAAAGCGATATGATTCTTGAGCCCAATGACATACTGCTGACTATTCTGAAACAAAGCCTCTGTCAATACGATATCGGTATGCTGCAGGAGCCGAAGGAATTCGCTATTAAGAAGAATGTTTGACGTGATCATGATAAAAACTCTCCGACCCTACATTTTTCTCAATATCCACATGTGATCCCAAGCATAACCTAATGCCTCACCTCATTTGACCTCACCTCTCAGCTCATCACAGCCTTACCCTCAGACCTCTACCTAACCCTTAAACCCAAAAATAGTTTGCAATAAAATGAAGAAAGCCTACCTGTGGGTAAAAGGGAAAACAGGGAAAAAGGTAGGCAGGATCCAAATCAGGGCCGGCTGCAGCCTGCTTCGACTGGTGGTGCAATGAAAATTGCTGGGGGGTAGAGACGTTTTGTTGACGGGGGGAGAGATCGTGTTTCATTTCGTTGACCAGGGGGAGAGATCGCAATTCATTGTGTTGACCGAGGGGGGCGTGAGATCGCGTTTCATTTTGTTGACCGGGGAGGGCGGGATCGCATTTCATTCTCATTGAATTCGCATTACGCACTCCTTTTAATTGCGTTAAAATATACATTAGTAAGTCAGGAGGCGCTGGGGGGGGCGCGGTAAAAATCTGGGGGGGCATAGCCCACCCCTGCACCCCCCTAGATCCGGCCATGATCCAAATGCCCGTTCGACTCAGGATGGTATCCTAAGGTGAGGCTTACCGATGCTCCCAGCTTTTGGAAGGAGGCTCGCCACTCCTGAGACATAACTGTGGCCCACGGTCCAAAAAGATGTCCTCCAGAAGGCCGAAGTTTCTGAAGACCTGCTTGAATTATTATGTGTGTTGTTGTGTTTTGATTTTCCTTTTATTGAACTACTTGGTGTGCTCTTAAATTGCCCCTAGGGGATAAATAAAGTTATTTGATTTGAATTGAATTGAATATAGCCTCCACCACCTGAAAGGCAGAGAGCAAACTGGGGAAAGGGACAAACTTGCAGAACTTAGAGAATCGGTCAACATCACCAAAATATCTGTATTGCCATTAGATTCCGACAAATCAGTGACAAAATCAACTGCCACGTGGGACAAAGGATGGTGTGGAACGGGTATTAGGTAGAGAATACCGGCAGGAAGTTCTTGTGGTGTCTTGGTAATGGTGCAAGTGCTGCATAAATTGACCGCACTCTCCATGTCAGAGGTATTTGCGAGCAATGATTTGTGTGGTTCTTCGGACTCCAGGGTGACCAGAGGACAGGGAGGTGTGGACCCATAGGATGATCCTATCCCAAAGAGTGGAGGGGATGCAGGTCTTCCCCACAGGCACCGAGGCAGGAGCTGATTCCTTCTTAGACTCCCGTCAGATATTACAATCCAACTGCTAGCGGATTGGGGTGGCGACACATGAAGGTGGTAGAATCGGCTCATCCGCCTCTGGGTTGGTCTTCACCTCATTAATCCAGGATTCGGCATCTGCCTCAGCGTTCTTTGACCCTGGACAGTAGGTTATGGTTAAGTTAGTAAAGAACCTTGGTAAATTGGTAAAGAATAGGGCCCACCTGGGTTGACGCAGATTAAGCCACTTAGCCTGAAAGTACTCCAAATTGCAGTGGTCAGTCAGCACTCTGAATGGATAGAGAGCTGCTTCAAGCCAATGCCTCTACTCCTCGAGTGCCAATTTCACTGCCACCAGCTCCCGGTTGCCCACATTGTAATTAGCTTCCACTGGTGTGAGTCTGCGGGAAAAGATAGCGCAAGGGTAAAGCTTTTCTGGTGAACCATGTCATTGTGATAAGACAGCCCCCACCCCAGCGTTGGGGGCGTCCACTTCTACGACAAAGCGTCTGGTTAGTTGAGTATAGGAGCTGTTGTCAACAGCCGTTTCAGGGAATCAAACACGCGCTGTGCTTCAGCGTTCCACACCTGCCCCTCGGGCTTTCCCTTGAATAAAGCAGTAAGAGGCTGGGCAACCGTCCTAAAGTTCTTAATGAACTAGCTGGCAAATCCCAGGAAGTGGCAGAGCTCCTTGAGGGACCGTGGGACTGGCCATGCTGCTACCACCTCCATCTTCTTTCTCTCCATCGCCTCCCCCTCTAGTCCGATCACATACCCCAGAAAGGAGATGGTGGTTCAGTGGAAGATGCACTTCTCAGCCTTAATGTAGCCCTGGTGATCCAAAAGGCAGGTGAGTACCTTCTTCACATGCTTGATGTGCTCGTCGTACATTGGAGAATATGCTAGGATTCCGTCAATGTAGACAATGATGAATCTCCCGAATATGTTTCTTACCACACATTTATGACGGACAGGAACACCGATGGAGCGTTAACAAGGCCATAAGGCATCAAGCAGTGCTAGTAGTGGCTGAAGGTGGTGCTGAAGGCTGTCTTCCACTCGTCTCCCCTCCGAATACAGACTAGGTTGTATGCTCTGTGTAGATCAAATTTGGTGAAGAACTTTGCACCTTGGAGCTGCTCCAAAGCACTGGGGACCAGAGGGAGTAGGTACCAGTACCTCACCATGACTTTGTTCAGACCTCGGTAGTCTATGCAGGGATGGAGGCCACCATATTTCTTCTGGACAAAGAAGAAGCTGGCTGAAGCAGGTGACATGAAAGGATGGATGAAGCCCAGCTGGAGTGCTTCTTGAATGTACTGTTGAATGTACTGAGTTTCAGCCACCAAAAGGGGTACACACAACTTCTGGGAGCTGGCACCAGACAGAAGCTCAATGGCACAGTCCCACGGGCGATACAGAGGGGGCTTGTTGGCTCTGGTCTTGCTGAAGACCTCCTGTAGCTTCCAATACTCCCTGGGAATCTCAAGGTGGGTCGGGGCTTTCCGCTGTAGTGGAGGCAATGGCGAGGGGGCTACAGTGTTGCCGATAATATCCGAACCAGAATGTTAGACAATGATTGTGCCAGGAGTTGATGGGGTTGTGCCGTGGACGCTGGGGATTACAGGGTGATTGCAGACGGGGAGAATTAGGAGTGGGAGCTCCTTCTGATGGCTCTTCTGGAAACAAAGGGAGATTGGAGCCGACTGGTGGAGGATGCTTCCGTTCCCCAGAGGTTTCCCATCAAGCGCTGCCATGCTGACGGGGATGTTCAACCAATGAGCTGGGAGCCGAAGCTGTCGCACTAGCTGTGTGGAGATGAAGTTCCCTGCCGTGCCAGAGTCAATCTGGGCTTCTGTACAGAGGTGCAGATCATAAAATGCTACACACACTGGGATCAGGAACTTCTGACCTGATATAGAGGATGGTGACACGGTTACCTTGACAGGCGAGGTCGGTTCTGGTTCCTGTCTTCTGAAGTTCCAGAGAAAGCCTCCTGCAGGCAGTGGTTGATGCCCTCCTCAGAGGGTGCATGGCCCTGACTTCTTCCAGTCACGACGGTCAGCTGATCTGGAGCAGCCGATCTCCATCAGCTCTGGTTCCGGACCTGGCAGTTGGATGGGATCTCTGGGGCATCCCCTCTATCTCTCCTGCAGCAGCTGGTCAAGACGGATGGAGGTGTCTATATAGAAATCCAGGGAAGCTGCTTCGTCCTAGCATGCCATCTCTGCTATCAGGTTTGGCTGCAGCGCATTGCGGTAGATGGTGAGGAGTGCTGGTTCATTCCTGCTGCTGGCTGCAGCCAGGGTCCTGAAAGCGAGGCATGCTCCTCTGCCGACTTGTACCCCCGCCGCAGATCCAACAGTCGGTCCCTAGCCTTCTTCCCTAGGTGGTCAAAGACTGCCTTGAACTGAGAGATGAAGCAGTCTTAGGTGGGGAAGGCAGTCTGATCCCGAACGATAGTAGCCCATTCTAGGGCTTTGGCTGACAGATGAGTGATGATTGCGGTGATCTTCTCAGCATTACTGAGGGTGGAGTGGTAAGCAAAGTAGAGGGGACACTGGAGCAGGAATCCTCTGCAGGCAGTAGGGGAACCCTCATAGCAGTCTGGCAATCGTACTAGTGAATCACCCTGGGGAGGCGCTGGGTACGCCTGTGGATATGCACGAGAGACTGGGGCAATGAGTGGTGATATATCATATTAAATATTATTATTACCTCCACCAGGAGGTTATGTTTTTGCTTCCGTTTGTTTATTTATTTATTTGTTTGTCTGTCTGTTAGCAGGATATCTCAAAAACGGTTGCATAGATTTTTTTTTTTAAATTTGGCATCTCCAATCCCACCCGAATCTGGAATGCCCAATTGGTGAACTATGTACAAAGCTTGCTCGTATGCGACCCCTTGCTGCCAACTCAGGAGAGCAAAGACAGTTCACGGCTCTCCTCCGAAGCACGTGCCTGTCAGGCACTGCTTCTTATACACTCACTGGTTGAATCTTCGCAAGTTCAGAACGAGGGCAGAGGATACCCGGACATGAACAGACTAAGAATCTTCCTAACGAGCGCCCATCTGGCCAACAGGAGGCGCTTGAGCAACGAACAAAGCTGTTTATTTATTTCCCTTTTCCCGGCAGTCCCTTCCCAATTTGAAACCCTGTAGCGCGATGGCCAAATGCGCGCTACTCTGAAAAAGCTGCCGACCACTGCCGGTTGGTACGACCGGGGTTCGAACCCGCGACGTGATAGTCACTTCTGCACTGCAAAACAGTGCCTTAACCGAGTGAGCTATCCGGCAGCTACAACGGTTGCATAGATTTTAATCAAACTTTGCAGGATGTTAAAGTAGCACAAAAAGAACAAGTTATTAAATTATGGCATATCTAGGCCAAAGTTCAGCTGAGATATAGGCCAAACTTCAAATCCAGCTATGCTGGCAGAGGTATGGGCTCTCACGAGCCCAGCTCTAGTAATTATGATTATTATTATTATTATTATTATTATTGGGAATTTGAGTCAGAGGGCTCCATTTACCTCCTTATCCGGAGCCCCCAAAGACTCTAAAATCACCTTTGATTCAGTCCCATGGGTTTGGTTGCACAGCATTGTCGAGATTTGTAGAAATATGTTGAGAGCAATGTCCTTGGTAAAGGTCTAGCAATCAAAATCCTTCATAGTTTTTTTGAGGATTAAAAACTATGTGGTGCCATTGAGTTTCTCGACTGACAAGTTTTAGTCATAGGGCAGAAGAAAATATAAAATCTTTTCTTGTGCCAGAAATAAAAGATAATTTTCTTACTGTTGGAGGACAGTTGCTTTGTCTTCTTTCAGATGTGACCATGAGTTTGGCTCTGTTTAATGTGGTGCAAGAACAGTAAAATTTCACGGAAATATCCAAAAAAAAAACGTGGGTAACAATGAAAGGGTTATTAATCTGTTTAAACCTCAAAGTGCACCACATCACTGATGCATTTAACTGTTAAAAGTGTAATTTTTTTCTACTTAAGCACAGTGCATAACTGCCAAAACCTCATGATGATGAAGCTCATGCACAAACAAAAAAAAACTAACTATAGTTTTTGTTTTTTTTGTATACCAATGTCATAGCACTTGGAGTGATTCTTATAAAAAAATCAGTCTCTGATGAGCAGAAATCTGTGTGTGACATAGATAAATAATATATCATCTTATTGATAGCCAGATTGAGAATGGCTTTTACGTACCCGCAGTAAAAAAAAAAAAAAAAATAAAATAAAATCGTCGGTTTCGGAGCATTTTAAGAATGCCGATGATAAGTCCAAAGGGAACGATTATCAGGCTATCATTATTTTATGCCTTTTATGGGAATAGCCTGCTGCCTGGATGTTTATGTTGGCGAAAGTGACAAGTTACATTAATTAAAGATAATTGATTGAATTAAAAAAAGTAAGTCATATATAATGCGATGAATCACTTTATTCAAATTTAGGATTTTGTCCGAGGATTATTTGTTTATTTTTGGGACTGCAGTCCTCGAGTAGCTCGTAAAACGGCACATGATGGCTGAGTTTACGAAGTCACGTCCTTCTGCACTGATGTTTCATGGGGTACGACAGGAAAATGATTCTGTTTTAAATGTAAAAAAATGCTGAAATGGAAGATGGGATTCAGAGAAAGGGAAAGAATTACGTATCAAACCTCCACTTTTTTTGGCTTTTTACTCGCCAGAACGATTTTAAAAGGGGGCGCCCTTTTAGGAGGGAGAAGGGAGGTTTATAATTTCAGATTACTATTTAATATCGTCAATGCGCACCCTTTTCTTAGGTGCACATTCTCAAACAGCACTTGGCGGCCCAGCCATATACTAGGTTGCACCTGGTCTTGTTAATGGAAGCCATTCAAAGTTGGCTGCAATTCCAATTCTATCCTCTAGAAAATACAGAGGAAATTTTGTAAAAAATCATATGGTTCAATTCTAACATCTTGATTGGTAAGAAATTTATTTTTTGGAAAAATACGTTTGATTCTGGCATTATTTTTATAAATGATAAGGTAAATAATGAAGGCAAATTAATGTCTTATGAAGAGTTAATTCACATTTATGGAAAGGTTTGCCCTTTACAAAAGTTCAATCAATTGGTTGCAGCCATACCACTAAAATGGAAAAGAAGAATTTTTAAAGGAAGTAACAAGGAGCTTGTCTGTCGACCATCTATGAAAAAATTTCAGTGGATTGAAAAAACCAGCATAAATAGAATGATATATAAGTTTCACCTTGAATCAATAAAACTGAGAGCCAATCCTCACAATGTTCTTGATTCTTGGGATTATATGCTAGATTTTCCGATTCCATGGAACCAGGTTTTCAATTTAATTTACAAAACAACAATAGATTCGTTAATAAGATTTTTTCAGTTTAAATTAATATATAAATTTTTAGCCACTCAAAAGATGCTACATATTTGGGGAATTGAGGGGTCCAACTTGTGTAAATTCTGCGGTGAAGAGGTTGAGTCAGTGGATCATTTATTTTGGTACTGCCCCTGTGTAGGTTTGTTTTGGACAGGGGTTCAGAGGTGGCTGGCTTTATATTCAAGTAATTTTACACTGGATTTGCCCACCATACCTCTGGGCAGTCTAAAAAATGACTCCGGAAAAAAAGTCAATATTATAATACTTCTTGGCAAAATTTTCATTTTTAAATCAAAATCTGTGGACGATTTGAGGACAGAGAGATTCAAACTCTTTGTAAAACATCACAGTAAAATTGAATGTATGATGGCACACGAAAACAGTAGTTTAAGTGTATATAAGGATAGATGGAGGGTGCTGAGAGTAGCAGAAGGATGGGAATGAAAATAAAATAAGTAAATGTGTATGAGTCTATTAATGTATGCTGTGTTTGTCTGTGTTTGTATGAATGTACATATGTTAAAGCATGAGTATATATATATATATATATATATATATATATATATATATATATAATTATGATCAATGTATGTATTGGTGCAGGTATGCTGTTAATTCTCATTTCAATTTACTCATTTTTGTATATATTTACATTCTAATTTATGTCATTGTCTTATCACTGTATCATCTGTATATATGGGTGTAGGGAAGGGTGGGTGTATGGTGTGATGGGAGTCAAAGGGTGGGTGTGGGGTCTTTTGAGAAATTTATTGTAATTGAATTAATTCAGTAGACCCCCAAAATGGGGGGTGGGGGGGGGGTGGGATTAGAAAAAAAATAAAAAATACAGTTTTTAAATGATGATTTCATTTGTTTAGGGAAAAAAGCTATCCAAACCTACCTGGCCCTATGTGAAAAAAGTAATTGCCCCCTAAACCTAAACCCACCCTCGGCGACAACAACTGCAATCAAGCGCTTGTGATAACTGGCAACGAGTCTTTCACATCACTGTGGAGGAATTTTGGCCCACGAATTGTTTTAATTTAGCCACATTGGAGGTTTTTCGAGCATGTACGGCCTGTTTAAGGTCATGCCGCAGCATCTCAATTGGATTTAAGTCCGGACTTTGAATAGACCACTCCAAAACCTTTATTTTTTTTTTTTAAGCCATTCAGAGGTGGACTTGCTGGTGTGTTTCGGATCATTGTCCTGCTGCATAACCCAAGTGCGCAGGTCACAAACTGATGGTCGGACATTCTTCTTCAGGATTTTCTGGTAGAGAACAGAATTCATGGTTCCATCAATTACGGCAAGCCGTGCAGGTCCTGAAGCAGCAAAGCAGCCCCAGACCATCACACTACCACCATCATGTTTGACTGTTGGTACGATGTTCTTTTTATGAAATGCTGTGTTAGTTTTACGTCGGATGTAACGGGGCGCACACCTTCCAAAAAGTTCAACTTTTCTCTCCTCAGTCCACAGAATATTTTCCCAAAAGTCTTGGGGATCATCAAGATGTTTTTTTGCAAATGTGAGACGAGCCTTTGTGTTCTTTTTGGTCAGCAGTGGTTTTCGCCTTGTAACTCTCCCATGGATGCCATTTCTGCCCAGTGTCTTTCTTATTGCTGAATCATGAGCACTGAATTTAACTGAGGCAAGTGAGGCCTGCAGTTCTTTAGATGTTGTTCTGGGTTCTTTTGTGACCTCCTGGATGAGTCGTCAATGCGCTCTTGGAGTAATTTTGGTAGGCTGGCCACTCCTGGGAAGGTTCACCACTGTTTCAGGTTTTCTCCATTTGTGGATAATTGCTTTGTAACCCTTTCCAGACTGATAGATGTCAATGACTTTGTTTCTCATCTGTTCTTGAATTTTTCTAGATTGCGGCATTATGTATTGCTTTTTGAGATCCTTTAGCCTATTTCACTTTGTCAAACAGGCTCTATTTAAGTGATTTCTTGATTCAACAGGTCTGGCAGCAATCAGGCCTGGGTGTGGGTAGTGAAATTGAACAAAAAAAAATGTGGTTAATCACAGTTAATTAATGATTTAACAAGGGGGGAAATTACTTTTTCACATAGGGCCAGGTAGGTTTGGATAGCTTTTTTCCATCAATAAATGAAATCATCATTTAAAAACTGTATTTTGTATTTACTCGGGTTATCTTTGTCTAATATTAAAATTTATTTGATGATCTGAAACATTTAAGTGTGAAAAATATGCAAAAAAATAATAAATCTGGCAGGGGGCAAATACTTTTTCGCGGCACTGTATATATATCATCTGAACTTGGTTGAGAAGACCCACCCATGCATCTCATGTTCTTAGCTATTCCACTACTTAGCGATTCCACTTAGAGCTCATCCAGCATTTTGATTAAGTTGTCTTAGGGAAACTCAAAGCCAAGTCATGTTTCTCTTCTCTCTTTGTCCTGCTGGAAGCTAGCAGCTAAGATAAGGGCTAATGTAAGCTCCTTTTTTGTGGAATTTTGCAAAGTTCCAAAAAACATGTTTTCGGAAAATGTGCATTGTTAGCTCACTGTGTGTGAAAGGGGCTGGTATACAGAGAAGACAATTTCCTTTGACACATTTTCTCTTTTTTTGTGATCAAATTCCTGTTGTTTTCAAATCTCAGCCAGACAAATGTATAATATTGTTCACAAAAGCATCTTCCATTCTAAACCCTTTCGTTTTAATCTCTTTTCATGTTCGCAATCCTTCATTTTTGTAACAATCGATCGACAGATGATAACATTTCCCTCCTTTGCTTTGCGCTTCATTGCGCTGTAGACTATTCCTCATATTTAATTTCAATCATCCATTGATTTACTTATAAATATTGTGGAACAAGCCAGTCTTTGCTATAATATTTTTTGCAGCTGGGAAGCCTGCCAGAATGTAAGAGGATGTGAGAAGATATAAGGCTTAGTAGAGTAAAATCGTTAATATCAAACTAGGTTTTTCTTTTTTTTTCCTTCATAAAATCAGAATATAGCTTGAGGCAAACATTTTCCAAATATCTTAACTGTAGGGCATTCCTGCATCAAATATAGAAGTGTGCTCCACTACTTGAAAGCAGCACAGAGAGCAATTCAGACGAGGAATTCTTTTCTTGTTAAAAAGTTTGTCCAGCATAAGATAAAGACTATGAAAGAGCTTATAGTGAATTAATTAGTGTATAGTTCCTGAAGCCAGACAAATATTTTTCCTGAACATGTCCCAATAGATTTCAAATTCTTGGCTCATTTTTTTCATATATCAAGTAAGAGGGGTTTATGAGAAGCTTTTAGCCTCGTTAAACATTCCTGTGATTTAGATTTTAAACCTTTCGTCATATTAGCATGTAGTATTTTACATATATGAGCGTGGTGTGAGTCTGCTTACGGGGCAGCCCATGGGCTTTTAATACTGCTGTTCGATGAATATAATAAACTCTGAAGAGCAGGGGAAATGAAAATTGGCTGTTATCTCCTGAAAAGCAAGAATGTCATTGTCTCAAAATACATATGTGTATCGACATATTGATTATTTTTTTTCTCCAGGGAGGAAAGCGTTTTGGCCAATTTCCTTGAAGTAGTTCATGATTATTAAAAAAAAGGGGTATGATGATGCCATAGCGAATAATTTTTACCTTTTTTTTTTTTTCACTAGACTCCAAACAGAAATTAGTTCTGATATGATTGGCCCAACTATATGTAATTCATTCTTGTGAACTTTATTGAAGCTCTTGAAGTCTGTATGGAAAAGCTATATTTTTCCTCAAATGATTGACATGAGTCAAATGTCAATGTCTATAATTTTACTACAAGAGTATGTCATCTGAAAGACCAATTGAAGACCCCAGTGCTAAAAGTACTTAAGTCACAAAATTTCCATTTTGAGAAAATTGACTTGGGTGACTATAAATGACATTTTCCCACCCTTACTTCACTGTGTTTCAAAATGTGAGTTAAATACTTTTAGCACTAGGCTCTTCAATTATAAAACTTTGGGAAAGATTATTCCCTTGCATTTCTTTCTCTTTGAAGGGAGGATGTTTTAATTCATGGTTTCTCACCATTGCAGGTAAATTTGTGAATCTGTTTTGTTTCAAAAATCAGTAGGCAGAGGTAGGGAGAGCATAGATCTAGATTAGTTTATGCCAGGAAGAATGATATAATGAATGTGTGTGTCACCTTCCGAACCTGGCAGTCCAGACACCAAAACCACACCCTCTACTCAAATCAAATCATCACTTCCGCGTTCCAACTCCCTTGAGCACTTAGGGCTCTATCTTTCACACTGCCTTACCCGTTGCCACTACCGGCCACCCGTGAATTATGCATTCAGCAGCTTCCACTATCCCTAAACGATATCTTGCGGCCACACTATCCGCTATGCATTATGCCGAATCCTTTATTTGCGCCTGGAGGTGTGCCCGTGGGCGTGTTTATGCGCTTTCCCTACAATTGCTATCTTGACCACACACGTTAGGGAAAGCGTATAGCGGGTCCTAAAACCACCCGCTACCCGTATTTGGGCTTTCACAAGAGCGCTATGCACTAGCACTCAGCAACGGAAAAATTTTTTCCGGCTAGAGCGGCATTTCAGAACTCACTTGCGAATGAAGCTAATTTCGGCGACAAGCATGTACACCTGTTTTTGCAGCTCGGTCAGGCAACTTGCTGTCAAAAAATAGACAGCTGTCCGATTGGAAAATGTAAACGGACGAAACCACGTACTTGTCACCAGAATTACCTTCATTCGCTGAAGAGTTCTGAAATGCCGCTCTTGCTGGGGGGAAAAAAAAAGTTACATCGCTGAGTGCCAGTGCATATACCTAATTTTATTTTTCTAAAATGGGATTTTGTTTGTTTTCTATGCTTCATTTTAGACGGGAGAGGGAGTTGGAAGTGCATGGCGAAACGCTATTTTTTTCTTTTTTTTTTTTTTTGAAGTTTCCATCACAAAAGGGGTAGGCTTGATTTTTTTTTTTTACTACATACCAAACATCAGACAATATGTCAATGTCAAATAATAATAATAATAATAATACAACAATTCATGATTAACTTAACAAAAACAGATCCTCCCCTGACTGGATTTGACCTCATGCACGGGCAATTTAACTTCGTCAAAGGAGAAACGTGGCGACCTTCCTCTCTCCATCACGGGTTTCGGTTTGAGGATTTGGGATAGCATAGCCTGCTCCTGAAAGGCAGTGGCACCTGACACACTGATTGGGTTAACTGGCGTAACGCCCAAACCACACCTATGCATAATGTAACGGGTAGCGCTGGTGTTTTAGGGATATAGGGAGGTGTGCAAGATAGCAACTTTCGCGGGGGAACGCCTCTTACGCAATGCAAAATCCCCAAATAACGGGTTTAGGGACTCTGGCGTAAGATAGGGCCCTTAGTGTTCTACCCTGTGTTGTGCCTTATTTAAACCTAATGTTCTGTTCAGTTTGTGACTGGGATTTGTCTTGCGAATACCCTAGTTCTCTAGCTCCTGCAGTTCTCGGTCTAGATCTGCACTCTCGTGTATTTAAGCTCCTTGTTCCAAAGATTGTAATCTTTTATTCTGTTGTTACTTTGCACACATGCGGTACATTGGCATTTTTTGGCTTTTTCTGTGTTTGAGAGGTTTTGAGTGCATTTCTTTGCCACTTTGTTAATGCTTTGTGTTGTTAATTTGGGGGTTTTGTTTATTGTTCCTATTTACTTCATGTGATTATATCAATTTGTATCTTCTAAGCATTTCTGTTATAAACTTTGCACTTCATATTATTGTCACAACCCGCAGCGTAATTGTTTCAACAGTTATCTCGTCTTGTTTATCTACCCTGGTGTATAAACTTGCATTTATTATACGGTACTATTATTGTGAAATTAAAGTACCTGTTCCATGCACTAACTTCCTGTGTTGTCTGCCCCGCATCATCCTCCCTGAGTGTCCCGACAGTATGACACTCCAAAGTGTGTGACGGCTTCATCCATTTACCTACATCTGCCCTTATTTGAGTTACTGTAAAAAAAAATTTTCTGTTGTGTGAACAGAGGGATGAATTTCAATCAAGATATTTGATTTACATGTGTGTATATATATATATATATATATATATATATATATATACAGTTTTTTTTTTTAACTTTTAGCATGAGTAAGGTAATATCAGCTTTTTTTTTTTTGCATCATCGCTTCACTCAATGGCATTAATGCTGATTTTCACCAGCTATTTATGTAGCTGGACAGGGAGCCAAATAATTCAAGAGTAAGGTACATCTTCTTAAAATAGAATATCATCAGCCTAAAGCGATGCACGGTCTTTTGTGACCACAATTTTGATCTCCGAGTTATATCGGTGAATTAAATAATTGCATTTTCTGGTGGTACTAATGATGGCACAAGTGAGAAAGTGAGCAACCTCGTTGAGTCTCTCTTTTATCCACTAAATGATCAGTCCATTTTGAGTTTAAGCACGGACGTAAACATGGGAAGAATTCTACTTCATTTCTGCTGAGTGAAGCAAAATTGGTGAGTAGCTGACAATGGCCCTCTAATATTCTGCCTGGAGGAAATAATAAGTTTCTGTATATGATTTAAACGATCATATATTGTGAAAATTAATTTTTTCCTTCACTTTTCATTAGATGGTGACACGTTACTCTTGGTTCTGCATTCTGGAACTAGGCCTGTGGTATGGAGAAGACCCCACATAATCCCTCTTGCCCACCCCATAAACTCTTAAACACTTCCTTGAGGGCAATATTACAAGTCTTACCTAAGGTAGATATACCTGGTGGCACAACCAAGTGTTACTGTGCCTGGCAGCAGTGCTAGAAAAACAATGGGCGACTGTCAGCCCCCTTTTCCCGGCTCTGTACCATCCTCCAGCAGCAACATTTGTTTAGGGAGGTGAGAGGCAAGCCAGACTCCTCATGTCAGGACCAGACCTTGGGCTGCTCGGCTGGATGATGGTGGCAGATGTGGGTCAGACGCTCTGCTTCCCAACTGAAAAACACAATTCACTGTGTCTGCAATTGGTGCAATATGCAGCGACCCATGTACTAAGCTGAATGAAGCCATCTGAACAAATTTTTTTTTAGTATTGGCATCCATACAACAGTTACTTGGAAAGTACTGAATTCATTTTAAAATTCTACACTTTGCCTAAAAGCTCTACATCTGGGCTGCCAAATCTGGCCCTCAAATCAAAAAACAGCTCTTTTCTCTCCCTCCAGGCAACTAAGTGAACCATTATTTCTCTTGATTGGCAAGGCTATCGTCACACCTGACACTCAGGTCAATGGAGGGTGGAAAACCACTAGCTTTCCGTTCACAAGGACTGATTTTGGGAGCTGTGCTCCACCTGGAGTAGCTCCTACACACATTAAAGGTTTTATTGGTTTCTTACTGCCAATCTACATCTCTCTGTTCACAAAGTGCGGCCTTGATTGCTACTCTACCATTGGCAAAAATTCTAATGGGGGAGTAGAGCCTTTTAATTTTGCGCCTCAACCCTTTGGAATAGAATACTTCCTTCTATTCGAAAAGCAGACACCATCCTGGATTCCTGGTCCTTGACAGTGTGTGATACTCCTCCCTCCGCCAGCCCTCTTCAAGAGCTGACACCCTAGCCCTCCACATCCATCACCATCATGCACTTTGCTATTGCATGCACAAAATCAGACTAACCTCTGACCCCCCCCCGCTTCCAGACTACACTTACGCAAAAAGGCCACCCTCTTGTTAAGCCAGGATCTGTCCAAGGTTCTAGTTCTTTCTCTCTAAAATTGTTTTTTTTCTCCTCCAAGAGGTTTTCCCTTGTTGCAAACTTGCTCATGGGGATCTTTTGTTATTCATCTGAGGTCTGTAAAGCACTTTGGAATGAGGTATTTTTGCTGAAAGTACCATACCTTAAATTGAAATGTGAAATGCCTGAAATGTGTTTTTTTTTAATAAAAATCTAAAGTACTCTTATAAACATGAAGTCTATGGAAGTAAATGCAACTTGACTAGACAATAGTCCATTAGAAGTTCCCACATCAATTTTTGTAAGTGGAACCCGGCTCTTGGTTACAGATGTGGGCTTACAGTTCTATGCCTGGGAACAATATACAGACGCTATATTTGGAAAAGCAAATTCAGCCCACATTTCCTAATAATAAAAATAATAATAATAATTATTATTATTATCATTATGCACTACACAGGTTTTACACGGTACTCCCAAATGACCATCGTTAGGCAACATGTTGCCCGATATCGTAAGGTCCCTGCAAGGTCTTGAACGCGGGATCCTCAAACTGCGAGGAGTCAATGCTAAAAATTGCACCAGCACGCACCCATTTTTGGGTTTGCGCTTTCAGTTTTGATCTTTTGTTTAGGTTTGAGAATTGCTATGCATTATCCTCAACATCCTGAAAATAATTATATTGGCTGTGCCCCTTAATTTTTTTGATTGCTGCGCCAGACTTGGGGAAATGAGAAAAATAAACAAATAAATAAAATAAGCGGAAAGCTGAAATGCCAAGTATGCTCAGATGACATGCATCACTGGCCTAATATCACAACATGAGACCAGAGTCTTTGCAGTGCACAATAACCACAATACAATGTGATCAATGTGTACATCCCACCAAGACCAAAGCCATCCAAATAGTCCGATGGCTATGCGAATGTGCAGTGCACAACTTGGATACTACACTTTATAAACCAATAGAGAGTCTCAGGCACTATCCAGTATACAGAGAAGCAGACTCGTATATAAAAAACAGGTATTTTGACCAAAACAGATGTTCACGTGGTGACCACCCTGGATCAGTTTGTTAATTTTTAAGGGACATATATGCACCAAAGAACTGTCTTTAATATAATAAATACTAAAATGAATAAAATCATTCATTGATGAGCGCAAAATATAGGCATGCCCATCGAAAGCTGGTATGGGCTCCAGCCCCCCTGCCAAAGAATAAGCAGGATATGGACGGATGTAGAAGAAAGGAAATTGCCATGTCAAAAACAAACAAAAAGTCAATTATATTTGCTCCTTCCTCTTGTTCGAACATTCCTCTGTTGCACTATGATTGATAAAGCATTCCAAGGTTGCAATAGTCTCTGCATGCATAGTGCCTGCATGCCTTTGAACACTGCTAATTTTATGTCTAAGTGTTGTGGCTCACTAACTTTATTCAACGGTGGGTGAGATTTTTAGCTACATCGCATGTAGTTTTTGATGGATGCTACTGGATTCTGCGTCTTCTACAGAGTCTTCGATGAACTGTCACTATTCAACCAATTCATCAAAATGTTTTAAATCATGCATTCTTGAAAAGAGTAACATTAAATTGCTATCTAGTGACACTGTAAGCATCTGATATTGTGTAGTTACGTTTGAAAAATATTTTGTTTCTATGCTTGTTATTTTTCATCTCATTGTTTATTTTAGCAGTTCTATGTATTAATCTAGTCTTTGTCGTGCATTTTCTGTTCTCACTCCTGTGTATGCATTGCCTCATTGTTTGATTGCTTCCCATTTGTGGCCACACCTGCCTGCACAATCCTCGCCTCCTCACATCTGAACCCAATGTTATTAGGCCCTTTCCTTCCCCTCATGTTCTGCCAGTAGGTGTAAGCCCAGTGGGAATTTGTTAAGCCTTTTCAGATTTTCTTTCATTAAAGCTGTTTCCTTGATTCCTGAGTTCCCGTCGATTACAGTTTATTTTGTCCCAGGCTTACGATTTCAGTTCTGTTCCTATAATGTCTTTTCTGATGACCCATGTTTGATTTCTGTTTTGGGTTTTTGGTTTTGATTCTCCCTTTGTGATTTTGCTTTGGTGTACCAACTTCCAGGTATTGACTATTAAACTGAGCTTTGTCACGATTCCGGATTTTCCCCTTTTGTACTGAAGTCTCACTACCTGTTACTCACCTGGGTTGCCTGACTGCAATTATGAATTAAGGCTGCGAACTGGACTTTCATCTGTGTGTGAGTTCTGACCCTGTTCTGTGAGACACCATGCTGGAATCAATCAATAAATCTCATACACATCACAGTAGTATGATCTGAAAGGGCAGCAGGTTTTGGAGGATTCTTGTAAAAAAAAGAATTGCTGCTCAGGCTGCCTGCCTGCAGATGTAATGATATAAATGTTTCACAGCTGGCTTTATGCGATGCCTCATATCAATAACAAAAAAACAATTTTAAACTAAAGACCATCTGGGATGGCAGCAGTCGCGACAGTGACACTTGTATCGTTACCAGCCGTGAAAGCGATGCCGGTATTGTTTTCAGTTGATTTTGCAGGTGGTTCCAGGTATGTGGGTGCGTCTGTTTGTGTACAATTCTTCTGAACACCATAGCATTGCAACCTTATTGAGATGCAGTCAAAAAACATTACACTTGAGTTTTTGGGATCAAGAGGAAGGCTGAGTTCAAAGGTGGATGTGGTCAGAATGCAAGACAGCGAGGAAATTATCCTTCCAGGTATTAGGACCTTATTATATGAGAATTATTATTCTACCTGCTGGAGTAGAGCAGGCATCTAATATTGGTGTTTAATGGTTATGATGTGCTGTGAGTACCAACCTCGCTTTGTTGGAAGCAGATGAAGGTTCTATGGCATAAGATTGTTTCAGTTATTGTTTGTTACAAGGTGACTTTTTGTGTATAACTCAATATCAGATTTCTTAGATTTTGCAACACAAAGTTTTGACTTAGCAGGTTTTGAAAGTGGTGTGGAAATTTAGCAGGCTTTGACAGTGTTTAAACCAGCCCCGTTGCTCAATAGGTGAAGGTATTTGACTCAGGACCCACTCTACATGCAACTCAATGCTACAGACAGCACAGTGGTTGAATAGCTGCTATGACAATGACAACATAAACATGAGTCCATGGGTTCAAATCCCCCTTTTATGGTATCACTATCATAATACTTTTCTGAACTGCCCAAACCAACAAACTAGAACCAAATGTGTTACCATACTTTGATTGTCACCATAAGGCAATGAGAATTTATTAGTGTTACAGAAGGCACAGTGGCTGAACAGTTAAGGCTGAACAGTTTTTGAGCCCTTACAAGGAGATCTGCTTACAAAGCCTTTTCTGTATCGCTTTGTTCTACAACTTGGGGATAAAAACCTCTGTCCGGAGGGGAGAAGCTTAAAATTGCTGTGCAAAGGGTGGGAGCCATCCTTTAAAATAGTAAAATGGTAGCTAATTAAGAAGAGTAAACAGGAACCAGTTTGGAGTAATCATGCATTATAAGGTGAGGTTAATGACAGCACACCACTGATATATACATGATATTATAAAGAATAATAATAAATTGGCAGGGGTAAATAATTATTTCAGATGAAAAAAGGAAATGAATGATATTACTTTGTAAATTTCTATGCTCTTCCATCTTTTTCCACTTTCCATTTACTGGTAGAAATTCTCTGATTTGCCACTTATTTCTTATTCAGCTGAAAGGAATTACAATGAATTACAATTACGACCAAACATTTGACGGCACTACCTACTGAATACTACAGGGTCAAACTGAGGTGTCTGTACACCTGGTGCAGTATCACTAATAGTATCACATTATGAAATTCTCAGCAACACAGTTATCAGTGAGAGAAGAGTCAGCTTGAAAGAAACTTTTGTCATTCATCTTGATGAATTATTAATGCAAGAAATCATATGAGTCGAGTCATCTCGAGTAAATTAAAAAAGGTGTAATGTGCTGTTTGAACACCTGAAAATGTAATGAGCTAAAATTATAGATGGCAGATTAAAATGAATATGGATTGGATGTACTGTTTCAATTATTAACCATTCATGCTTTCTTATATTCAAACAAGAAACCTGGGACTGTTACAGCAATTATAAACATGATTGAAACATTGTTGGCAAGGTTAAGTTCTTCCTTTTACAGTTTGTTACAGCTGATAGGGTCACAGGGAGAAAGTCATTGTCTTAGTTTATTAAACAGTCATGTTCTTCCCTGGCTTCGCACAGAAGGCAGCCGTCACAATGCGGAACGAGGACTTTGATGAAAGCAGACGTGTTAATGTGAAGCGCACCAACCTTGGCTCATGCCTTGTGGGAAAAGAGAGTAATCTTTAATGCACCAGGCCTAACCATGCTTGACAGCAACCCGTTGAAAAACATGGCAAGAGGAATATAAAATGAATAAAGAAGCCAAGCTGTGTGTGAGCGCGCCTGTGTGTGTGTGTGTGTGTGTGTGTGTGTGTGTGTGTGTGTGTGTGTGCACGCATGCGTGTGAATTTTTTCTTTAAATATCCATGGCCTGGATCCAATCAACACTTCTTGACGAAATTGATTTTCAAATACAACCCCATTTCCGAAAAGCTGGAACGATAAGGAAAATGCAAATACACAAAGAAAAATGGGATTTGAAAATTATCCTTGACCTGGATTAAATTGAAAACATTCCAAAGACCAGACAGGTTTCTTGGGACTGGAAGTTTTTACCACCATGTTGCATCACCTTTCCTTTAAGAGTCTTCCAAGTAATCATTTTTATGACTGAGGAAACAAATTATGCCAGTTTTGGAGGATTTTTTTCCATTCTTTCTTGATAAACATCTTACGATGCTCATACATTTGGGGTCTTCATTGTCGTATTTTGTCATTCTTAGAGCATAGTATATTTTCAACTGGAGACAGGTCTGGACTGCACATAGGCCAGTCTAGTTGCTGCACTCCACGATTCAGAAGCCTCACTGTTGCAATATGTTCAAATTGTGGCTTGCCGCCGTTTTGCTGAAATAAGCCTGGGCATCCCTGGATGAAACCTCACCAAGAAGACAGGATATATTGCTCAGAGATACATAAATATCAATGGTAGATGTTCAGGTCAGCCATGCCTTGGGCAACAGCTCGCCCCTATACCATGGTAGATGCTGGATGTGGATATAAAAAAAAAACCCAGGATGGCCCTTTTCATCTGTGTTCTAAAGAAAACTATGACCATTATTACCATAAACTAAAGGCTCATATGACAATCATTTTTATGACTGAGGAAACAAATTATGCCAGTTTTGGAGGATTTTTTTCCATTGTTTCTTGATAAACATCTTACGATGCTCATACATTTGGGGTCTTCATTGTCGAATTTTGTCATTCTTAGAGCATCGTATATTTTCAACTGGAAAGGTCTGGACTGCACAAAGTCAAGTTGTAGTTTATGTCATCACCAAGAAGACAGGATATTTTGCACAGAAAGATGTTGATATCGAAAAAAAAAGCAGGATGATGTTTCGTCTGCAAAGTTTAATCAAACAGGATAAAGATGCTTGGGCAACAGCTCACCCCTATACCATGGTAGATGGATTGATAAAAAAAAAAAACCAGGATCGTCTGTGTTTAAAGAAAATTGACCATTATTACCATAAACTAAACGCATGAAACACAACTGGTTGCCACCCTGACAGGTTTGTAAAGGCTGAAATGCTAGCAAAGTAGTTTATGTCATAAAGATGTTGTATGCAAAGTTTAATCAAACTTGCTCAATATTTGTAATCGTTTTTTAATTGCAGCATATTCTTTCAAGGTTTGTAAAGTGAGCTAGCTAATATAAATCCTCCAGATTTTGCAATGGGTTCTACACATGGCCACTTTGTCAGAGTGGCCACGCCTAAAGTTCAACGTCATTTTCCCGCTCTTTACAATAACTTAACATTTCTCTTTTTTTCCCATATGTATGATTACACTAATAGAATACGAGAGTGGCGGTTTGTTTTGGCAGGATAGTAAGCTTTGATATCCCCAGTTCTTAACCAAATTTAAATTCATAGCTCTTAACCGCAGTTATTAACCAAATTTCAGTAGTTTCAGCAATCTCCTCCGTTGTTTTCTTTGCCTGATGCAGGCCGATAATTTTACCCTTCTGTAACAGAGTACAACAACACTTTTTTCCATGACCACAGGATATGATCTGACATCGTTGCTACTAACTGCATCAGTTAGGGCTAAATAACTTGTTACCACCTGAAATATATTAATCACTGCAGTAATCATCCAATGGACGGCTCTTCCCTTTTTGTTTAGTTACAGTCTTGTGCAAATTAATTGGATAAAGGTGCTTGTCAACTGAATGAGCTGAATGGAGTGCACATAACCATGCCAAGTTATGGATGTTTTACATAACCATCTCAAAGATCACAATATAGTACCTTCTAGCAACGTTTCATTAATTTCCTTGACTTGTATGATGATTACATCATCAACACAGTACTGTAACTTTGTTGGACTGGCCTGGTAATTCACCTGACCTCAATCCCATTGAGATTCTCTGGTCCATCATCAAGTCAAGGCTGCAGCAAAAGGACTGCACCACAAAAGCCAAAATCATTGTTGCAGTTGTCCAGGCGTGGCATCACGATGAAGAAATCAAGGCAACCTGCAAAAACCTGGTCAGCTCCATGCGAAGACGGGTGGAGCAACTTATCAAGAACAGTGATTGACACGTCTCGTACTGAGTGCTGAATGTAGAATCTATTAAAGCAATAAAAAGCCTGAAAACCTTTGTTGTTTGGTTTTTCCCACTCCACCTTGCTTTATCCAATTATTTTGCACAAGACTGTAAATCCGAGATGTGACCTTTTTGGCCGGGCAGTGTACGAACTCAAGACATTAAATAATCTGTTTCATTTAAACTGTTAGTGTTTTTTATTTATTTATATTTCTTATTGATTTATATAAAGTGTTTTTTTAGAACATTTGTACCTGTGCAATTAAATTTCACGATATTCTAGTCTTTTTCAGTCAGGTTTGTAAAATCTTTTAAGGGCTAGTGACTTTTTCTCCCCCTTCCCTCAGAACAAGCTTGACGTACTTAGTGGCTTCACTGTATGTTTTCTTACACATAAATTAGCTTGGCTCAATAAGTGAAGATTTGTGTTGGATAGGACAGAATAAGATATAGGACTATCCGTTATTTCACAGTTGACTGCTGTGACTATCTGAGGGGCCCCTCAATAATGCTGTGCCCCTTCTGGGCTGATAGCCTAGCTCCGCCCTTGATTGAAGGGGCAAAGCTATCAAACCCAACCTGGTCTTGCGTGAAAAAGAAATTGCTGTCACAACCTGCATGTCTGCTAAACTGGTTCTTCCCCTGTTCCAGCAGTCTTGCGAGTTCTTCTGGATAATTGGTTGATTTGCTTTTCATTCCATTAGTGCAATCAGCTGCAGCTGTTCTAGTTGTCCTGTGTGTGTAGGTAGTCGGTTTTGGCTCACTCGGGGCTGGATTATTTTACTAGGAGGGGTTACTCTAATCTCTTATGCTATATTCAAGTTCTACTCCCAGGTATCTTTCCCACAGAGCTAAATTATTAGTTTGCAAATTATTAGGTACAGTGGGTTATCCAAGATTTCTTCCTTTTCTCCTCTTCTTCCTCATTATATACGTGCCCTGGTGGCTCATTGTCCATCCTGCAATTGGCTCTCCCTCTGCCCAGTTTGTAACAGGATGATCCAGCCAACAAATGAGCCTGCAGATCTCTCCATTTTTGATTTTTGTTTACTTTTCTGAAGACCCTGCTAGGATGATGGGTTTCACTTTTCCTTCGTTTCCAGTCTCTGAGTCTCTCACCTGGAGTTCCAAGGTATTTGCTTGGCTAGCGTTACAAGGTACCCCGCTGCCTGGCGTTACAGGGTGTCCACTGCCTGATCCTGTCCTGGGGTCCACCCAGCTGCTGACCTAGCATTACAAGGTATCTGCTCACCCAGCATTACAGGGTTCCTTCCTCCCCATACCATGCATCCACATACCATCATGGATGCTGAACTGTGCACTTATAAAAGCAGGATGATCCTTCTCCTCTTTATCCCGGTGGATGTGGCATCCACAGTTTCCAAAAAGAATTTCACATTTCAATTGGTCAGACCATGGAACAGTTTTCCACTCAAAATGAGCTTGAGCCCAAAGATGGCGGCAGTGTTTCTGGATTTTCTTTCTACGTATATGTTTTAATCTTTATAGCAGAGTTTTAGCTTGCAGTATATCTCGAATATCTCAACATTTGATGCGCAAATTATTTTTTTGTCATTTGCAATTAAATTTAGGGTTTAAGTGATTTGCTCACCGTTACCTCTGCCAAAAATGTAGTTTGTGTGTTTGTCTGCCTGTTAAGGGAATAATTCAAAAAGTTTTGAACGGATTGGCACAAAATTTGGTAGGTGGCAGTTGATTCAATTTTGGAACAAGAACATATTCTGGATTCTAAACCTAGAATTTGTTCAAATATACCTGAATAGAATGATTGCCCTTATGAAATGAGCAGATTGTTATGATTCTGCCATGTCTGTCATGTTTCTGCCATGCCTGTTCTGTTTTTGCCATGCCCTGCCATTATTCTGCCATGTCTGTTCTGTTTTTGCCATGTTCTGTTTAGTTTTAGTTCTTTGCCATGTTTTTGTTTTAACCATGCCAGATCTACATTTCTGTTAGATCCCGGTCCATGTCTTTGCTCATGCCCTGCATTGCACTTTGTCTCCCCTGTCTGGTCTTTTGTTAAGCTACAGCTTCTCCCCAGTCCTGCGTGTCACATGTTTAGGTGATTTCATGGTTTCTGGGTTTCAAACATTCCTTCTAATCTCGTTTGCTTCCTTCGCCTTGCTTTTCTATTTTACCAACCCATACTAACAGTTGTTATTTTGTCAAAGTTACTAACCAAGACTAACATTGTATATAATACTAACTTACTAACGAGCACCAGGGATTGTATAGCTGCACTTACTAATTGATTAACAAGCTCTCAGCACTCGCCCTGTTCTAGTCTCCGCCTCTTGCCTTCACTTAGTCTTTGCTGCAAATTCAGCGGATCCTCCGCACCTGCTCTACTCTGTCCTGCCTCTCATTATCTGTGCACATTAGAACTCCCTAGCCGGAGCTGTATGTTTTGTCATAGGCTGTCTTGTGATCCCTGTCCGCGTTTTGGCTTTTGCCAATTTCATGTGGTTAGGTTCTTCCTTGTGTTTGCTCCCACGTAATTAGTCTGTGTTAGAGATCAGTGATTTGTATGTTTGTTTTTAGTTAGTTTCTGGTTTTAGTTTGTTTCTTGTTAGTTTTTTAGTATTGCTAATTATTTATATATTTATTATATTTATTCGTTTTAGAGCATGTATGTTTCTGGATGATTGCTCTGTCTCTGGTCTTCAGTGTCTTCATCTCGTTTCTGTCTCGTATGTCTTTTCTTTTTCATCACAGTCTCTTCCCTGTAATTTCAGTTGGGTGTTTCCACTTCCTTCTCTCTCACTGTTCTCATTGGCTATCCGCACCTGAGAGTAGTTTATTGAGGCACGGGTGTTTAGTTAGATTAGAGTTAGGACTCCACCCGTTTCCCCTCTCTCTCCTATCACCGTCCTTGCTTTTCTAGTTCCACCTCTCTCTACAGCTGTTCTGTGTTTAGCTGGGATTCCACTTAATTTGTTTGCGTTTAAAAGACCCACTTTTCCCTCAGCTTCTTGTTGACTCGTTTCTACCACAGCTCGTCTTGGTCAGTCTCGTTTCTGCGCTTTTTTTCTCTTTGCGATTGTTGAAAGCTCGTTTCTTGTGATTCTCCCGTAAGTCTTGTAATTGGTTGTTTGTATTGCGTTGTGAGATTGCGGTTTGTTTGATTAGTACTTCGTTCTCCCTGATTCCCATTTTGTACCAATCTGTTTAGCTTCTCCTGTGTTCTCCCTTATCCCACTCAACTCCCTTTTTCCTTCCCCTTCCATTCCCTTAGTTTCAGCCCTCTTTGTTACTGTGTTTGTGAGGACTGATTCTCTGGTTACTGGATTATTTTGCTTGTCCCCTGACTTCGATTCTGCCTATTCTGCATTTCTGTTTGCCTGGCTATTGATCCATTTCTGTTTTGACCATGAGCTTTGTTAATCCCAATAAACGCCCTGCCAATGCTGAACTGCATTTGGAGTCTATGCCGGTTCCTTTCAGTCTGATCCTCTTCACCTGATCCTAATCATAGCATGTGACTTCCCTTGTGTATTTAAGCAGTCTTTTCACAGCAGTTCCCCGTCAGAACGTTTCCTTTGTGCCACGCTTGTTTTCGCCTTGTACTCTATTGTGATTCTCTTCTGACTGGACAGTCCCTGATTATTTTTTTTTTTTTTTTTTTTTTTGCCTCTGATTTGGATTTTCTGCTTGCATCTGTGTACCATACCCATTTTGCCCAACCACGATTATTGTATTTGCTGCCCTGGTTACGATTTGGATTTCGCCCTTTGGATTTTGATTTTGGATTGTGGACTTTGTACTGTCGCCTCCTGCTCTGCGGGGGTTCGCCCCCTTTCCAACAAAATCCCATTTTTCCTTCACTGCTCGACTCTCGCGTCTGGTTCCAGAACCGTACCTAACACAGATTTTCATAAAATTTCAGCATTAAATAGAATCTTCACCAGTGGAGAATTGATTATAGTTGTTGGTGATCTGGATAGTATTCTTGTGGATCCAGAACCAATAATTCTGACATAAGGTGTGGCAGAGGGTTGCAGGACTCTTCGTCCCTGGACTTTTCGTCCCTGAATTTTTAGTCTCTGGACTTTTTGTCCTCGGAATTTATCCCCGAGGACTTTTCGTCCCTGGATTTTTCATCCTCGGATTTTTTGTCTCCTGATGGTAAGAAAATGTGGCTCCATTATTGACAGATTAATGGACGAATGAACGATGGTCCAATCGCCATGATATAAGGGTTAGGGTAAGGGTTTAGGATAGTATTAAAATACAGGAAGAGGGCAAAGCATTACAGGGGATGAACCATCCAGGGACGAGGAGTCCGGGGACGAAAAGTTCATGGGTATGAAAAGTCTGGGGACGAAAAGTCCAAAGGGATGAAGAGTCCACGGCCAAAAATTCCTAGGGGACAAAATCTCCGGGGACAAAAAATTCAGGGACAAAAAGTTGGGGAAGAATAGTCCTAGAGCTGTGGCAGAGGTATGCGTTCTACGGAGTGCCCTTCTAGTTTCATCATGTTTTTAGTTCAATTTTACACAGCGTCCCAAATTTTTTGGAAATGGGATTGCACTAAATCAACCAATTAAACAAATTTAAATGATAGTTGTGTTCAATTTCAATAGACATTCTTCTGAGTGGTGCCTCTCCCAGTTTCTTTTTCATCCAAGTCCAAGAATGTGCATCTGCCCTGTGTGCCCTGATCAATTCAGCTTAACATCCTGACTACTTATTTTGGACCAGTCCCTTCTACCATGCCTAGCCTGACCCTCAGTGTTCCACTTCCCTCACTCCTGACCTCAGATTGTCTTCTGACTATATCGTTATGGCCCCAGTCTAGGGTTGAGCAGTTCATATGTCCCCTCTCCCGTCCGCAGAAAGCATAAATACACTGTATGCTAATTGTGAAAATGGTTGACAGAGTATTTATTTTAAAGCTTGCAAACAATTTCTTAACAAAGAGTAGAAAGGCTCCAGAGTGGCCACTCCAAAATAGCAAACAAAAGATCTAAGAAAATAGAACAGAATGTCAAACCTAACAAAAAAAATCCAAAAGACAAATTACTAGACTTCGTCAACATAACCAGGAGAAAACGAATCAAACAAAAACGGCACCCACTCCCAGCTCTTCTGACAAATATACGTATGAATTATCGCAGCGATTGCAACAAGTTCACCAAACATACATTGTTCTATGCTGCAACAAATTTACCAATTATACATTTGGACTATTTCGCAACGAGTCCACCAAATGTACATAACACCAAGCTTATCAACGAGCCGAATAAATCAGTCACAATTTACACAAAAAACATTGACAAATGCGTTCTTGAGGACGAGAAAAGGAAGTCCGTCTTTAAACTGCTTGCGCAGATTTTTACAACGTCCAGGTTCCGGCAGGTCCATTCACTTGGAGCGTCATCAGCAGAATCACCTGAGGAATTAAAGGCAAACTGCAGAAGGCACCAAAACGGCGCACACTTCCAAATATACGTCCCCAGATGCAACAATAGTCTTTGTTACAGATTAAATAACAAAAATCTTCCATTTATGAAAGACGCTTTTACGGCTTTGTCTGTGATCTGCGTGTGGCTCGTGTGTTTTGAATTCATGACTCTTGACAAACCCCTCAAGAAAAGCAAGTTGTCATCCTTTTCTTCATCTGTTACTGTTGCTTAATTAGTACTTCTATTCCATAAAAAAAATGACAAATTGATGTGTCGAAGAAAAGCTTGTGAGCACTGACCCACAAATAACCTCCTGAAGTAAATAATTTGTTCCATTTTTTCCTCCATATGGTTTCATTTATTACTTTGCCCGTGAAGAGTGAATCAAATATCCTGTCCCTTCCTTCCCCCTCCTAACTCATTATACGGTACTACCGCATCGCTCTCGCAACTAATTTGAATGCACTTCCTGTTAATAATGTGGAATTGAAGTGGTGCTTGTCATGGATCACTGCAGACATGCTGTGGTAAGGAAATATTGTTTTGCTCGTGGCAAAAGAGGGGTGAGCAATGTTTTCCATAGAGTTTTGTTTACACCAGTGAGCAAAGATTTTGTTCATTTAAGTGGTTCAGTTAAATTGATAGAAGAGGGCATCTGAGCCACTATGTCCTGATAGTGGCAGCCAACATTGTGCACACGAGTCCACCTGCATTTACACACACACTCGCGCGAGTGCACGCACACACAAACTCATACAATCATACTTGTGCACATGCATAAACAAATGAATGGGAGTGTGTCACACAACTGAACTGCTATTGGTGTGCTCAGAAGATGACCAGATAGTTGGTTGATGTGCTCATCAGGGTTTGACATACTTTTGTTCAAGGTTTCTGCACCATGTTTATAGTAAGTAGCCAGTTCAGTTTGCTAGATCATTAGATGGCCAGATTTTGAAATTTGCTGCTTTGAAGAGCTGTAATTTTTTATTTACAGTACTCTGCAAAAGTCTTGGGCACTCTACATTTTTTTTTTAAAATTATTTTAATCTGGATTTGGATGTTTACTTTTTTCCATATTGTTGTTGCTAAAGATAAAAAGCATATTTTAAATTCCACATGCTAATTTAAAAAACAGTTTTATAAATGTTTGTGTTTCATTAAAATCAATTGATACAGATAATAGTCTTGTCAGAACCCCGATGCCAACATCATCATGGATGTCTGCAGCTACTCGAAGGGATAGACGCAAGTGAGACAGTCAGACTTTTCCACTCTCCACAAGTTTTCCACTCTGCTTGGAACAAGCAAAAACCGAATAACCTTATAAGGCTATAGCACAAGAGGACAGTGTCCCAAATGTTTAGGCAAAGGGTAGTCAGTTGTAGTTTTTAACAGTTTACAGCTCTATGTAGTGCATTTCTCTGTTAATAGACACTTTCAATGTCATTATTTTTGTGAGCATATTTGCCCAGAGATATTGCTTAACATGTGCCTTAGACTTTTGCACAGTACTCCATATATGGTCCCACTTTATATTAAGTGTCTCTAATACCTGAGTACTTACATGGTAACTAGGGGAGTAGGTACTAAGTAACTACACTGTAAGTACACACTGGTACATCGTATCTACAGCTCTAATACCTGTGTAATTACACATATGTAACAATGCACTAAATGGTATGTGTAAGTACAAATGTGTAATGAGAAATTGGTAACACTCTTTTTCACTTCAGTAAGTACATGTGTAACAGGAATTATGTAACTACACTTTGTAACAACATGCATTCACGCAAGTGTTTTCCACTTCCACAGAGCTCTTCAATATTGTAGCTACCAATTGTAAATACAATTGAAACATAGAGGAAATTATGTTTAATTCCAGTGTTAATGCAATGTACTTACAACCTGCAGGACCAATGTTAAATTAGAATTACCGCTGAAGTAGGCTGGACTCACCTTGTAATATCAGTGTACTTACTTTCAAAGACCAGAGGAACTTTTCACTTAATCTAAAGTGTAATTCTTGGGTCATTTTTGTGTAACGTCAGCGTAGTTACATGGTAACTCCACAGGAACTGTTCACTTAATCTAAAGTGTAATTCTTGGGTCATGATTGAGTAACATCAGCATAGTGACATGCTAACTCCACAGGAACTGTTCACTTAATCTAAAGTGTAATTCCTGGGTTATGATTGTGTAACATCAGCGTAGTAACATGGTAACTCCACAGGAACCGTTCGCTTAATCTAAAGTGTAATTCGTGGGTCATGATTGTGTAACATCAGCATAGTCACATGGTAACTCCACAGGAGCCGTTTCACTTAATATATAGTGTAAAACATTGTTCATCGCTGTGTAATATCAGTATACTAACATGGCAACTCCACTGGAACTGTTCACTTAATCTAAAGTGTAATCTGTAGGTCATTATTGTGTCACATCAGCATATTTATATGGTAACTCCACAGGAATTGTCCTCTTAATATAAAGTGTATACCTATTACCTCTTTACCAAACATATATGCAAAGCTTAAACCATAAGCTAAGCCATATGTAACAGTAGTGCAGTTACATTGGTCATTACTGTGTAAAATCAATTGTAATCGAATGATAATTTAACAGGAACTGATCATTTATTATTCATAACACTCATATGCAAGGTTGCAAAATGTCCACGACAGTGTTCTTGTTATAGTGCAATTATTCATATGAACAGTGTATTGTACTGTATGTAGTATTGATTAGTACACTGCATTTACTGCATTACAATGTTAATATTACTCTTAATTGATTGATTATTACAAGAGCCTAGTGCCCAATATTCCCTTTCCATTTGGAAAATATTGAATACTTAATTGGATGTGGCCAACTGAAAAACCTTTAAGGCTGTCCCTTTGGTGGGGGAGAATAAGGAATTTTTTCAAATATTTATATTTTTATACCATTGCTTTTATTGCTAAGACACAATAGTTCAACATGCAACATCATCTTCTGACACGTTCTAAATGGTCCCCAAGCATTGATTGCACAATAGTATTGAATTATACTTTACAGGTTCAATGAAATAACCTACTTTTCATCACTGAAAAAAACATCAGCAAACTTTTCAATAACAGAGGCTGTCTAGAGCCAAAAAAATGCATGCAATGCTGCAAACTGCAACTTCAATTAAATCTAAACTTGTACACTTGTCTAATATCATGGATCAACTGTGCCAAGGCACCCTTCCTATTTCTTCTTCCCAGCCAGTAGTGCCACTGGATGAATTTCAAGTGTTCTCTTAAAAGTTTTGTGGTCTTGTTGCCCCTGAATCGTGATACCTGTGCCTTGATTGCTAGCCAGGCCCGTTCAATATGTTGCGTGCGGCAACCAGTTTGGGGATCAAAATGTTCTATATGATTAACAGTAAGGTGTCTGTATCCTTGTGGCTGGAGAGCATTAAGATATGCTTCCAATTGTCACTGTAAACAGTTGACCCCCTTCGAATGTGTTTTTTGATAATGGGTATCAATGTGTTCCTGGAACGGTCCTTCACCATCTTCAGGACTGGTAGACGGCGAGCTCCTTTAACTTCCATCATCCCAAACACCCAGCCTCTTTTCCTCTGCCACGTAGCACGACTGCGGCCACGATTAAACTGAAAATGCATTAACACAAGAGACATGGCAAATGTTAAGACCAAATAGTGCTGGTTTGTCAGAGAAAACAAACCTTCTTGATCCCTTCATGACAATTTGGCGGTCGCTCAGGTGAGATTTTCTGCACAATAGAATGGGAAACAGGGATAAAATGGAGGGGAAGGTATTGATAAATAATATTAAAAACACATACTATGCCTTTCAATAAAAAGAAAGATTTTCACATTATGAAACAACCCCAGAGGACATACTGAAGCGTTACAAGAAAGTTTTATATGCCTTCAAGAAATTTGGGAGCATTAGTAAGGCTTGCACCAAAGTGGGAGTTGACCGAAATACACTTGCATTAACTGCTGTTGTGGCCGAAATTCAACTTGTTGATCCAGAGTTTTACCAAAGCATCCCGAAATTCAAGTCAAGGAGGAGAAGCTCTTTGATTTTGCAAAGCGATGCCTTGAGTCACTGACATCAGACCTCAGGTCTGCCATTGAAAATGACAAAAAAACACGTAAACTGCTGCCAATAAAATATAAGTTGAGATAGATAATACATCAGTAGCTTGGAGGTTTTAAGTTCAATTATTATTATGAAAATACATATTCAAAACATTTTAGGCTGTGATTACCCTGTGATAATTGCGGTTGATTACTCAACCTTGGCCATAATGTTTAATTTAGTTGCACAATTTGAAGTACAATTTAAGTGAATGTTTATGTTCTTACATTTTTGCAATTAACAGTTAGGCTACTTTTGGCACATTGAAAGGAAAGAAATGCATGTCACAAGCATGAATAACAGGTGATCAAATAAGAAGATACTGCCTTTGGCGGTATACTAGCTTTTTTTTCATATTTTTAATAAAATTTTGCTAATTTCAAACATTGGCAGTATGTTAAATTGGCATAGCTATTCTATTTTTAGAAAGATGCAGTCTGAAGAACCTTGTGGTCGTTCTAATGTTAACTCAGCAATGCTGGTACACTTAAGTTTTAGATTAGAAGTAGATACACTATTGGGTGTATTGAGCATTAAAAAACATCGATATTTATCTTTACTGCATACTCTCTTTTTTGCCATCCACTACATTTTTGTTACTGAAAGTTGATCAAGGTTTAACACTTGGGCATTTATTTCAACTTGTATCTTACCGTTAAGTGGAGTTAACATATTTTGTATATTTTTCCTGTGAAGTTAACATGCAAGTACACTGATATTACACAGCGATGACCAATGTTTTACACTTTACATTAGGTGAACTGTTCCTGTGGAGTTACCATGTTACTACGCTGATGTTACGCAATCAGGACCCAGGAATTACACTTCAAGTGAACTGTTCCTGTGGAGTTACCACGTGATTATACCGATGTTACATAATCATGACTTTTGGATTAAACTTCATATCAGCGAACAGTCCCTGTGGAGTTACTATGCAGATGTTACACAATCATGACCCAGGAATTACACTTTAGATTAAGTGAACAGTTCCTGTGGAGTTACCATGTAACTATGCTGATGTTACGGAAAATGACCCAAAAATTACACTTTAAGTGAACTGTTCCTGTGGAGTTACCGCAAGAATTATACTGATGTTGCATAATCATGACTTTTGGATTACACTTCATATCAGCAAACAGTTCTGTGGAGTTACTATGTTACTATGCTGATGTTACACAATCATGACCCAGGAATAACACTTTATTTTAAGTGAGCGGTTCCTGTGGAGTTACCATGTTACTACGCTGTTGTTACACAAATATGACCCAAGAATTACACTTTAGATTAAGTGAACAGTTCCCGCGGAGTTACCATGTAACTACGCTGACGTTACACAAAAATGACCCAAGAATTACACTTTAGATTAAGTGAACAGTTCCTGCGGAGTTACCATGTAACTACGCTGACGTTACACAAAAATGACCCAAGAATTACACTTTAGATTAAGTGAAAAGTTCCCCTGGTCTTTGAAAGTAAGTACACTGATATTACAAGGTGAGTCCAGCCTACTTCAGCGGTAATTCTAATTTAACATTTGTCCTGCAGGTTGTAAGTACATTGCATTTACACTGGAATTAAACATAATTTCCTCTATGTTTCAATTGTATTTACAATTGGTAGCTACAATATTGAAGAGCTCTGTGGAAGTGGAAAACACTTGCGTGAATACATGTTGTTACAAAGTGTAGTTTCATAATTCCTGTTACACATGTACTTACTGAAGTGAAAAAGAGTGTTACCAATTTCTCATTACACATTTGTACTTACACATACCATTTAGTGCATTGTTACATATGTGTAATTACACAGGTATTAGAGCTGTAGATACGATGTACCAGTGTGTACTTACAGTGTAGTTCCTTAGTACCTACCCCCCTAGTTACCGTATAAGTACACAGGTATTAGAGACACTTAATATAAAGTGGGACCGAATATATTTTAAGTGTCACTGGGACTTTAATGCCAGGATCTCATTTGAACAATTCAATTATTGTAAACACCGTAAAGTTGAGCTGCCGGATAGCTCACTCGGTTAAGGCACTGCGTTGCAGTGCAGAAGTGACTGTCATGTCGCGGGTTCGAGCCCCGGTCGTACCAACCGGCAGTGGTCGGCAGCTTTTTCAGAGTAGCGCACATTTGGCCATCGCGCTACAGGGTTTCAAATTGGGAAGGGACTGCCGGGAAAAAGGGAAATAGCTAAATAGCTTTGTTCGTTGCTCAAGCGCCTCCTGTTGGCCAGACGGGCGCTCGTCAGGAAGATTCTAAGTCTGTTCATATCCGGGTATCCTCCGCCCTCGTTCTGAACTTGCGAAGATTCAACCAATGAGTGTATAAGAAGCAGTGGCTGACAGGCACGTACTTCGGAGGAGAGCTGTGAACTGTCTTCGCTCTCCTGAGTTGGCAGCAAGGGGTCGCATACGAGCAAGCTTTGTACATAGTTCACCAATTGGGCATTCCAGATTCGGGTGGGATTGGAGATGCCAAATTTTAAACAAATAAATAAATAAATAAATAAATAAATAAAAAGAAATACCGTAAAGTTCCGTGTATACGGCGCACTTGTTTTTACTTCAGGAAACATGAAAAGTTGGGGATGTGCCTTATATACGGGAACACCAGAATCGCTGCAAAAGTTCCGACATACATGCAAACGTACACCCGATTTTATAAGGTCAAACTGGGGCTATATGTGCACGTGAGTTTGCACAGCTTAATAAATGAAAAAAAAAAATTACCAATTCAACATTTTTTAAATGCAGGATTTTAATTTTTATCTATGAATGAACTTTTTCACATTTCACTTTCCATGATAACGTTCATGCAAATAACCATCGTCGAAGCATGGAGCTACAATGGGAGAATGCAGACAGAGAGGGATAGAGGTTTAATTGCGGGATAGAAGTCCTGTCTGACGTGCCATTTACTTGTCTCGAGCACTAAGCAGCTCAAGCTTACTAAGTGCCCTAGTGCAGCTTTATTGTGCAATGTGGCAATTGGTTACAGCTTAGCACCAGCACGGCAGTTGTCCTTTCAAAGTGTTCCCTGCAACTCCGCAAATAACTTAAAAATGACTGAGATGTCGGCAGAAGTATAATTATCAGTCCCTGAAAAAATTATTTTTTTTTCCAGCGGATATTCTAGTTACAACATGATTGAGCTAGCAAAGAAGTTTTGTGTTGCGATGTGCGGTATTTATTCAGTTTTGGGAAATCACGATGTCATGAAAACATTAGCCCAAATTGGCTGGCTGACAAGGACAGCTAACGTCAGATCTCATGTATTTACACAGAAACGGAGAGAATACTAGCAAAAAACGAACGAATGCCCACAGTATAAATTTTGATTATACATTTTATTTTGTTGGAAATAGTTGTATAATTGCATTATTACACTTGAGGGTGTGCTTGACCGCCATTCTTGTCCCTTCGGTGATGCTAACGGCCGCATCACTGTCGTGACAAGAATGACGGTCAAGCACACCCTCGCGTGTAATAATGCTTAAAAAAAACATAAAATCATTTTAGGCGACTTCATTCCAATATTTTTTCTTTACATGATTTGTTTCATTTCTACAGAAGAGAAAGTGTCACTCCATAGATATGTTCTGCTTTTTATTAATTCCTGACTTGCGAGTCATTTCTCCTCCTTGGTTGTTCCAACCTGCAAGGAAAAATAGCAAATAAAATTTGTTGTAAATAACGCTGCCCTTTCATCGTAACTGCACCGGTTGCGATTAGAATTTGCCGGGGGCTATTGTGGACATTTAGCAGAAATTTTTGGTAGTAGAACCAATATATTCCCGCCCGATAGATAGTGGCATATGCGTGGGCATACGCGCTGTAGGCATATTGGTTTCTGTCTTGCGTCTTGCGCCTTCCATTTTTCGCCAATGTCCGATGAATAATCACTTCTCATGGAGAAAGTTGAAAAGGAAAGGAAAAAAAATAGGACAAATACATGCGGCATTCTAGGTAAATTTTGAGGAGAGATAATATGTATGACACACGCAAGATTTGGGTGGAAATTTGTATGATTTTTTATTTTTATTCATTTATTTTTTTTTGACAAGTCCCAAAGTCGGGGTGCGCCTTATAAACGGGTGCGCCGTATACACGGAACTTTACGGTACATCCCAAATCAGATTCTCCGTCAAAAATTGCCCATAGCAAAGTGAACCCTTCAACTGCGCTTTATGACTTGGCTCCTAATATAGTTCAAAGTACAGATTGCCGCTCTTCGAAGCAACATCCAAGCAAAAATACTGTTACATGTAAATTACTTGATTCATGTGCATGGCTATCTTGATGTTATAATAGACGTTGTGACTAGGCTGTTCAATTAGTGTCTGCGTCATCTCTCCAATATTTGGAATACGAAGCAATGTAATGAGGCACCCATTTGTTTAACGTGGTAATTGGTATGGCTTGAAATCACAATGTGAGGTCAAAATGAACTGCTGAATATGGTAATTGGTATTAATGGCATCACACCATTGAGTTCAGTGCATCATATAGATTGTGATGGCACAGGTAGAGCAGCAGAGTCAGGCTAATAATGGCTAAGTAATTTTTATTTTTCATGCTAGTCAGGGGATCCCGTGCTGCCCAGAGAGCCAGAGGCAGCCGCACAGTTTGCTTATGCTTTGGACTGACTTTGATTCAATTCCTTATATCCACCACATTTTTGATGTACTGACTCCATTCAAATTTAAACTTGTCCAGAATGGGGTGCTCTTCGATTCTAAACATATCTATAGCTATTAGAGGAAGTGTTGAATTAAATACAGCAATTTAATTGGACACGTCCAAATAATGACATTGACTGGCTTGCCGTTTCGCCGTTTTCTAATGTAAGAACCTTTTTTGGATTTAGGTAAGATATTTTAGAATGACTGTACAAATTTCATGTCAATTAGACTTACGGTTTGTGAGAAAATTATTCTTTGTGTTTTTCACTCATTTTAAAATGGCGGGAAGTCATACTTTGACGTATTGATACGGTTCAAGTTTTGACTTGTTTGGAAAAATGAGCACTTTGATTCAAGACATGTTTGAAGCTTGAGGACCATGATTGGAATTAATTCCAGTGATTTGATTGAACATGCACACATGACTGAATTTGATTTGCGAGTTGTTCAGCCATGTTTTAACATAGGAACTTTTCCTTCGCAAATAAATTTTAACTGGTAAGACCAACAGACATACCAAGTTACGTGTTAAACGAACTAATGGTTTATCAGTTCTAGTTATTTTTTGTGATTTTCGGAAATTCCACATTGCGGCAAATCATATTTGGCGAATTTAAATGATTTAAATGATCCCCTTAAAAAGTTAAAAAAGAAAATTTGACCTTACCCTGCAGTGCCACCATTTGGTCAACTGGTGCCATTTTCTTACAGATCCCCGTTGTTCACCATTCTTAACATGCCTACCAAATTTCACGAGTTTTCATTATACCATCTAGGAGCTACAAACCTTAAGTGGGGGCAAAATAATAATAATAACAACAACACAATAAATACAATAGGGTTCCTGCAGCTTCACTGCTTGGAACCCTAATAATAATTATTCATTATCACAAATATTTTTGTTCCAATAGCTAAAAACATCTGTCTCAAGCAAATAACTTGTTGTGGTAAGGCCTTCATGGGCATGTGATAAAAGGACATTCTACAAATAATTGAAATGCAAAAAATCACAAGTAGTTCATCCATGCCAGGTCCATCTGTGTCATTTTTTTCAGTTTGTGTAATTTTAATCCGCATATGAAGAATTTCATTGTTTTAACTGTTATAACAGCAAAAACACATTGAACCAGTGTCTCTGCACACTCCTGAAATGTGCCACATGTCTGTGCTGAAGTTTCCCTCGCTTTAATATCTGACATTCTAACTAAAATAAAAGGAAAGTCTAGCATCCAGCATCCAGCTGGTTGCAAACTCGCTAACACAAACACAAACTCAATACAGCTATCCAGCTGCAGCCCACCAGCTTGCAAACATTTTATATTCTCAGAGTCTTCACAGGAATTTCAGGTCATTGCACAGTGCATTTTCTGCTTGGTCAGGTAGATCAAGCAGCTCAATGGAGCATTCCTCAAGTAATCTTTCTCCCGGGGTTGAGGCAAAAGCTCTTTACTCTTACATTGTGGTATGTGGAGTGGTACTAAAAAAAGAGTTCCTGTGTCATTTTAGTATCCTAAATGATAGGATGACAGTCCTTAAAACTAAAATATTTCGAAAGTGGGTGAACAGCATTCCTTTTCGGAGACTGCAAACTCTGTAGGTGCTCCTAAATTAGATTTCTCCTCCACATGAGCAGTCTGAATTTTTATGCTCCAACCTAACTGAAGATATTTTGAAGAACTGCATGGGATTTTTTCCCGCTTTGAGTGGAGTTTTGTGAATTTGAGTTTACCATCCGTATGTCAGCGTGCCAGTCTGTAGACTCGGCACATGGTGAATTTTAGTGACTCGGACCTTCTCAGACCATACTGTCTATTTTGTAACAGCAATTAGGACTGCAGAAGTTGAGCTATCTTTGAATACAACTCTTGTCTCCAAGAGCAACTTTCACACCTTCAGGAATTAGAATAGAGTTTCGATCTCAGTTTTGTCCCCAGACAGCTGCTTTAGTGCTGATAGCGTCTGTTTTATATACAAATTCTATTAAGTTAGTGCTCAATGCCCTTGGCGCAAAAACCAAGGTCAATATACAGTTTTTTTTTTCCACTGCCCTAATGGCTCTCCCATCTGCAAATAGTTCAACTTTTGGAACACCGCCGGGCTCCTCAATGTCACTTCTCTCTCAACGACCAATCAAAATTAAGAGGAAGGCGGGAGTTACAATATCAACAACAGTAGTGGAGGAGAAACTGATCCTCCTGCTACAGTTCTACTCTGTTAGCTACAGTTCAATTTAGCGAACAAGTTAGCGAGCTAGTGTTTTAATGTTTACTGCAGCTGTAGAGACCAACAGCTGTAGCTGGGTATTCTGCTATTGCTAAGGTTTCCATTAACTTTAACTGGGGTATATTTTCATAGTTGAAAACATACATAGTGCAAGTATGTACAAACATACTTGGAACTATACACATGGAACTATATATGGGACCACATATAGTCTAGTTCAAACAATGTAAATTAGCAACTGTGCTTTTGGGAAATGTACACTTAATTAGCAAACACACGTTCATTTGTTCAGTTTAGCAAACCTTTCAGAGGTAAAGTTAAACTACTGAGACTTGATATTCACAATGATGGATTCCGGAAGTGCTAAGAAGACAGGTTTTGTAAAATAGCAACAAAAAGCACTTGAGAGAAGCGTTCTAAAAATGAGGCAATAAATAGCATAAATAACGCTACCTGTAGACACATCTCATCAGCAATTCTGGGCTCAGGTACATCAGCAGGCCCAAAGTCTGGAAAATGAATTGTTAAAATGTTAATTGAATTATTTAATTAATTAATACATTGCTGTATTTTTGGGGTTGCTGTATTTTTGGAATTAACTTTTTGACCATAGCCATGATTGTTAGTGGATTTTTTCCCCCCGGCATATAATGCGGGGGGATATAGTTGTCAGTGCGGTCGTCTGTCCATCTGTTTGTTCGTCCATGGTCATTTCGTTTTCGGAGCAGAACTTGAATACTGTTCAATATTTTTGAATGAAACTTGCTACGCATATTAATTAGGTCCTAGACCGGTGTCTTTTGATATTTTGGGATTTCTGGGATGAGATTGCGGGGGCTGGAGAGATATGTCATCTTCTGATGGCTCATGTTAAACTTAGTTAGCAAACCTGGAATTTCATCTGCCTCTAGTGCCCCCAGTGCTGCAGTATACAGATTTATAAGTTTAGCGTTGCAGCATATAGGTTCATAAATTTGAAAAACACAAATGTGAATGCAGCAAGTATGACTTTTTGGACTTTTTCCTATAGTGTTTTGTATGTGCTTACAGAATAAAGTATTTGGTGTCAAAAATTTGAGTGATTCACCGATTAGTTTCAATGGAATCATGTAAGAAGTAAACCACTTTGGCAGATCAAGGAAAAAGTGCCCAGCTTTCGTCTCAAAGTCTATATATATATATATATATATATATATATATATATAAAATGGCAAGCTGTTTAGGAAATTATTATATATATATATAAAATGAAACTGAATATATGGAATGAAACTTGAATATATGAAATGGAACTTTGAATATATGGAATGAAAGTCTGAATATATAGAATGGAACTTTGAATATATGGAATTACACTCTGAATATATAAAATGAAACTCTGAATATATGGAATGATGTCATCAAGGCGCTAGCACCATCTTGTGTTTTAAGACGATTAGTTATCGCTGTTGCTGCAAAAGTGAGTGCGACATTATGAGTGAGTCAGCACGAAATCTGGTCTCAGCAATTCAAAGTAATGAAGATATAATCAGCGCTTCGGCGAACGCATATACAGGCCGTAACACTCGTAACCGAATCCAATATTGTTCTACTAATGAAGAAATTTATTTACTCTTTCAAAATGCTGGGAGCACCACAGGCAGCAGTGCTGCACGTCAGGCAATTCAGGTCAACGTTAATCCTGGAAGAAACATGCCTTTACCCTCGCAGGAGCACTGCGGTCAAGCTATCATCAGTTCGAAAAACGACGGTCGAACTATCACCGCAAAAAAATTGATGCGCAAATTCAGCAGATAGCGCGGTAATAAAGTCACGTGATGCAATTCAATTTTAATTTAATTTAACTTATTGACTTTATATAGCGCCTTATAACATGTAAATGATCAAAAGCGCTTTACAGTCAAGCTAAAATATCAAAAATGAATCTACTATTCAAAGAAACCCTACATAAAATTCCTAGACTACTATAGGGGCCTACATGGAGAGAGGGAGAAGAAAAGAGAGAGAAAAAAACTAGTATTAAAATTCTTCAAAGAACTAATTAAAAGCTAATCTAAAAAGATGTGTCTTGAAATATTCTTGAAAGCGGCAAATGATTCAATTTCACGGATATACATGGGCAGGAAATTCCACAAGTTAGGGGCAGCAGCGTAAAACGATCGAGCGCCTAAAGTTGTGAGCATCCGCTCCTTAGGGCGTTCCAAAAAAATAGTAGAACATAATCTTAGTGTGTATGTTGAACAGGACCTAATGCTGACTAAATTACTGATATATCTAGGTGACATGCCATGAATGGCCTTGAAAGTGATAATCAGTATTTTAAAATGGATGCGATAAAACACTGGTAACCAATGAAGCTCATACAAAACTGGAGTAATGTGATCACACTTCTTTGTATTCATTATTAATCTAGCGGCAGCGTTCTGAACTTGCTGTAGTTTAGAAATCTGATATTTAGGCAGGCCATAAAGTAAACTATGACAATAGTCCAGTCGTGAGATTACAAAAGCATGGATTAATGTCTGAAGGCACTCCTTAGATAAATATTTAGAAATACGACGAATATTGTGAATGTAATAGAAAGAAACTTTACACAGTTGGTTAATATGATTGTTCATGCTTAGTGAGTTGTCGATAATAGCCCCCAGGTTCCTAACATGAAGGATCAATATTATGATCACCAACTTGTAGACTAAAGGGGCTAAGTTTACTGAGCTGTTGATGAGTCCCAATGATAATTGCTGATTGCTGCAATTGCTGTCAAGAACCGGCGTGTGGAAAGACAACGAGGTTTATTCAACATAAGTATGCGTGTAGTTTGTTCAGAAAAAAATCGTAAAGAACGTCCATAATTTGGTTTCAAAATGATTTTTATTTATTTCTTTTTTTCACTAAATGGTCGGCACTTTGTGCAGATTGAAATGTTACATTTTGGTGAAGTGCCGTAACTCCAGATCACTATCAATTGCATCTCACATTACCAGTGTTTTACAATTAGCAAAAAAAAAAAAAAAAAAAAGGGAAAAAAGGCAGATATTACTTGGAATCAATGTCGGAATTGCCATCACTATTGGTATTTTAGAGGTGGACAAAAAAGGAGAAAATTCAAGTGGGGACCACAATACTTGATACATAACACTATAATGCAATGGTACTGCCCAAAAATCACTTCAAGGAGTGAAACATTAACGTGTTTTGCCACGAAAATCAATGACAAGCAACTGTTTCGTGGCACTTTATTTTTTAAACAAAAAATAAAGTAAAAGATTGAGTACTTCCCTCACCATTGTTTAAAAGGCACAGCTGATGGAGGATTCTATTTGTCTGTTCACATTAATTATTACAAACTAACACCAGTGGATTTTGTGATTTTCTTAAACTTTAGATGTCAATACATTGTTTGACATCAAAAAAATGTCCAGGAACAGCAACACAATTACATAGCAGGGTAAGGTCTCTATCTTACAGCCTGTGCAAAGCCGCGCAAAGCATGACACAAGTGTCTTTGCTAGTGTATGACCGACGCAAATGTCATTTGTCCGTCCAGCGCTTAGATGGGAAAGATAGCTAGTGTAATTGCGCCAAAATTAGCACACATGAATGTGTTGGTCTTAAAATGAGGTGTGGTCAGTAAAAATGTAGGCATGTTGCTATCTTGAGGTGGCATAAAGCTAATGTGCCATTGAACAATTAAAACTTGGTCTAAAATCAATCTTCAGTTTTCAGCTGCTATTTTAAGGGTGCATTACTGATAGGGTAGATCCACTATGCGATAAAGTTCTGCAAGACGAGTTTGGCTCGCGTAAATTTACATAAACCTACGTATGGTAGTCGAATCTGTAGTGCTCTGCAATTGACTGTAAAGATCCACAAATTGATAAGGCAGTGGATCTGCAGTCATGTGAATATTCAGTAACCTACACATTCCGCTATTCCGATTTCTTTCAGTCATGCTATAAAACTTGTCTATAACCTTGAATTATTTAGCTTGAGGTGACGTTTTTTTTTTTTTTTTTAAATACTGATATGTGTTTCATAGATAGTTGGACATATTGGCAGCAGACTACGGCATGCTACATTCCATATATTCAGAGATTAATTCAATATATTCAGACTTTCATTCCATATATTCAAGTTTAATTCCATATGTTCAGACTTTCATTCAATGTATTCAGAGATTAATTCAATATATTCAGACTTTCATTCAATGTATTCAAGTTTCATTCCATATATTCAGACTTTCATACAATATATTCAAGTTTGATTCCATATATTCAGACTTTCATTCAATATATATAATAATATCCTAAACGGCTTGTAATATATATATATATATATATATATATATATATATATCTGCAACATGTTTTGAACACCTTGACCCCCAAAATCACATAAGTGTTATCTAGTGACTGAGGTACTTCTTGCACACAGGTCTTCAGTTTGCCTTGTAGCAACATCTTCTGTTTGTGACAGTTATAGATACAATAATGTAATTCTGTGACAACCACAGAATTAAAATTCAATGGCAACAACTTAGTCAAGCAGAGTTATATGGTAAAATACAAGCAACAAAGGTGATTGGCACTGCTAAAAGCTGTGCCTACAACTGATAAAGGACTGTTACTGGTGGAAAGATTTTACCGTCTGCGGTGGCTTGAAAATCCAGAGGGTTTACCCACCACTGATAGATTTTTTTGTGCATTTAGCGGTTTGGCAGGTATCAATTTCAAGCCCTCTTAATAATTATTTTTCATTTTCATTTTCAATTGATTTTTTATAATCCTGCATTCTCAAGTCTGACCTGCATGCATATCTGCAGGCTGGAAATAAATACATGATTTATCTGCTCTGAAACTTATGCTAATTTGTGGTTACAGCGGAAAACTAGAGCTGTTCCTCTTTGCTCCATTGCTTTGTATTGATTGGTAAATTATTGCACTTTCACCCAAAGGCTGCCTGATTGTACAAAACAGAATGTGCATTAAAATGTCTTCGACCTCTTTTATAACTTTACACAACCTATGGAGTTGTTGCATGTATTGGGAGCAACCCTAAAACAAGTCTATAAAATAAATAAGATTTATGCACAGGCATGCTTCATCTGGAAGCATGACAGGTATCTCAAATCATAATCCATAAATCTGAGGCACTCATTTGAATGTATTATTGGCACATTTTTATGATAACATTGATCTGACCGCACACTGAATGCAAGGATAGAGTTAACCAGGTTAATTTAACTCTTCACCTCATCACAGAGTTAACCCTTGACCTCAATACAGTACAGTTATTCAAAATGTTATTGGCTTCTACGTTTATCTGTATCAGCCATATTTGTATTGAACTAGCTCCAAATGCAGTCACTCCCACAATACTGCCTCCAGTGCGGTGAAGTTAAAAGGGTGACAATAATCTAAATAATCAATTCATTGTCTGTAAAGAATCAAAGGCTAATCTAGAGAGAGATACAAATAAATTTGTGTATTTATGGTCATGACTTATATTATGAGGTAAATATCATGACAGAACATTAGGAATTACGTTGTACATTAACTGAGGTTCTACTTGGCTGAATATAATAAATTATCCATAAAGAATGTCCAAAATCACGTTGCACAGACCGAAAATCTTCATGTATATTGATTCATGATATTTTGCTATTTACAGGGTCATCTTGAATATTAGCATAGGAAGAACTGTTCCAGGTCAAATCTCAATTAAAGACACCTCAAGTCCATTGCCCTGCACAGCGGGATGGGTTTTGCTTCACTGGCTGACATTTTTTGCAAAAGCAATGGAGCTCTCTATATTTGCTCTTACCCTCAGGTGCAAACCACAGCAAAAATGTACGTCTTAACTAGTCTTTCAATCTTAATATGAGACATAATTTCTTGTTTCACTCTCCAGTATAAAATATGAGCTTATTTTAAGTCACCACGTGCTTGACAATTGAAATTATTCACATTGGCAATACTGGAAATTAATCAAAATTATCTTGCCTGATTGGCCGAATCTTTGCCTAACTGAGAAAAAAGTATTTGAATTTTGAAAAAAGTGTTTTAAATCTAAATATTAGATTACAATACTTGGTCAAATGGACATTTTTTAATTCTTTGAACTGTATGGCTTCAAGTACTCTTATAATACGATGTAGAACATATAAAGTACAAATTAACATGGACATGAAAAAAACATAACTAAGTGCCGAAAGAAACTTAATATACGGGTAAAACTGGAATGGTTTCAAATAGCTGTTGGATTCAAATTCTGACATAGTTCTCTGTCAATTTTAATTAAAGAATATGCTGTCTCTGCTGCCATATTGTTACAATGTTAATTTCATCTGAACTCAATAGTGCGCGTTTTTAAGGTTAATTTGAGTATTAAGTCTACAGACAGCACAGTAAACACAAAAAGCTAATTGTAAGCTTATAATAGAGTACATTTTCGCAAAGAACTACACAAATGATGCTGGAACTTTAGTAGAAGCCTTTCTTTCTAAATAGGCTGCAAATCTCAGAAATAAATGCAATATAGAGAACCATTTTTCCAGTAATTTGTAGACTGACTATAACAAAATGTATTCATCTATATTTTTTATTGGTAATTAATCATTGAACGCATTTTGGTTGAAAGGCCTCACCATCCACACACATAATATTCATATCTATTCCTATTTAGATTGTGTGCATAGACTGCATAGCATTTACAGAGCCGAAAATTCAGCTTTTGATCGTTACTTTTTTTTTTTTTTTGGTTGAGAAGAACAGTTTATTTTGATAGCCATCTTCTGTGTTTGGAATAAAAAAAAATATTCTGACCTCCATTACTTTTAAAAAAATAAATCACAAAAAAAGTGCACAAGTATGGTTCAAGCAATAAAAATGTATTATCTCATCCTTCTGATCGCGCAGAGTGGGAGAAAAGGACATGATTATGCAGTGGAAGTGCATTATTGGTCTGGGAATGCACACATAGGGCTCTATCTTTCACACTGCCTTACCCGTTGCCACAACCCACAACCCGAGAATTATGCATTTCGCAGCTTCCACTAACCCTAAACGATATCTTGCGGCCACACTACCCGCTATGCATTATGCCGAATCCTTTATTTGCGCCTGGAGGTGTGCCCGTGGGCGTGCTTATGCGCTTTCCCTACAATTGCTATCTTGACCACACACGTTAGGAAAGCGTATAGCGGGTCCTAGAACCACCCGCTACCATTTGGGCTTTCACAAGAGCGCTATGCACTAGTACTCAGCAACGGAAATTTTTTTTCCAGCGAGGGCGGCATTTCAGAACTCTCTTGCGAATGAAGGTAATTTCGGCGACAAGTATGTACACCTGTTTTTGCAGCACGGTCACGCAAAAAAAAAAAAAAAAGACAGCTGTCCGATTGGAAAATGTAAACGGACGAAACCACGTACTTGTCACCAGAATTACCTCCATTCGCTGAAGAGTTCTGAAATGCCGCTATCGCTGGGGGGAAAAAAAAGTGACGTAGCTGAGTGCCAGTGCATATACCTAATTTTATTTTTCTAAAATGGGATTTTGTTCTATGCTTCATTTCAGACGGGAGAGGGAGTTGGAAGTGCATGGCGAAACGCATCTTTTTCTCTTTTTTTTGAAGTTTCCATCACAAAAGGGGTAGACTTGATTTTTTTTTTTATTACTACATACCAAACATTAAACAATATGTCAATGTCAAATAATAATAATAACAATAATAATAATAATGATAATAATACAATTCATGATTAACTTAACAAAAATAGATCCTCCTCTGACTGGATTTGACCTCATGCACGGGCAATTTAACTTCGTCAACGGAGAAACGTGGCGACCTTCCTCTCTCCATCACGGGTTTCGGTTTGAGGATTTGGGATAGCGCAGCCTGTTCGAAAGGCAGTGGCACCTGGCACACTGATTGGTTTAACTGGCGTAACGCCCAAACCACGCCTATGCATAATGTAACGGGTAGCGTTGGTGTTTTAGGGATATAGGCAGGCGTGCAAGAAAGCAACTTTCTTGGGGGAACGCCTCTTACGCAATGCGAAATCCCCAAATAACGGGTTTGGGGACTCTGGCGTAAGATAGGGCCCTTAGGGTTCTATTCTACAAACATAATTGCAGTCCGCAAACGCAATTGCTAACGTTATCACTGATCAAAACTGGGCATCTCTTACTCCATTCTGGTAATTTAGTTGCAGGCGGCGATAGCACAGCTGTGGCACAGTTGTCAAACAGTTTGGACCAAGAAGAATTAATTACTGATAGGTGTCGTGGGGGTTTGGTTCCATGAAGGCCAATCAGATTAGCCACTGTTGCTCCCTTTAAAACACTGCATTAATGCCACAGTGAACTTGCAGTTTTGTAAGATGCAGAACAAGCTCCCAACTTGCATTACCGCCACCACCTTTGGTCTTCTTGAAACCGCACTCCAATGTAGTAATACCTGGAGGCATTCGTGAAGGTAGAGGTAAATTCACTAAGGGCCTATTTCAAAACTAAGTTTGCGCATTTGTTGGGGTGTCAAACGCGTAAGTTAACAAAAAAAGCATTAAAACATTGCATAGCTAATAACACAGGCGTTTACTGACAAACTTTCACGTAATTGAACTGTTAAGTGCCCTTCTTTTAGCGTGGACAAAAGAGGTGTGCACTAAATAGTGGGTAAGTGATTTGTCCTGGTAACTTTTATGTTAGACCTAAGGATATCTAAACGTGTAGTCATTGTAGGGTATGCAGAAACTGGAAGCAAGGTTCCTTCTAAAAAATGTCAGAGGTTATTGCATGTGACAAGTGAATAATGCAATGCATTCATTGCTATTTTCTTGTAATTGTTAAAGTGGGGATGCACTGTCTTTTCAGGGTAATTAAACTGTGAACATCCAGCACCCGAGAATTAGACTTAACCCGTTTATGCCCAGATTTTTTTCGGACTTGTAAGGCATATAATTTTATCAGTCGAGTCCCTCTGAATCATGTTATGTATTTATTTTTTCCATTTTGTACTTTGTTTTGAAGAAAATAGCATGCCAGTAGTCACACAGCTTGTCACTAGGTCAAATGTCACATAATAATAATATAGAAATAATAATAATAATATAGTAATAACAAAATAATAATATAGTCATAATAAATAATAACAAAAAGGTGGAGGGGGGGTGTAAAACAAAAAAAAATATGTAAAACTGTCCATGGATACCAATGGATATTATCATCCCAGGAAGGTAGCTAATGATCATGGTTCAAACCTTGGTTCCCCCTGTATAAAATTCAAAACAACAAACAATTTGAACTGGTTTCTTTATTCATAAATAACCTTTGTATCAGATATACATCTCAGACCAAGTCTGTATGACATAAAAACAATCTCCAACAGGTTAAAACATAACAACAAAAGGTTTCAAACATTGAATTCACACTGCCAATCGAAAAACCACCAAACAAGTGTGGGAACAAGTTGGTCGAAATAAAATCATATGTTGTTGCTGATTTTGCAAATGAAACAGAACAGAAGTAATAATTTCTATGTCACAGAAATGCAATGCATATGAAATAGATAACCTACAGATAACCACAACTGTGATGTCCGCCACAGTTTCAGAGTCCTGCAGCATGGCCAGGACCTCTGCCACGGTGTACCTAAGGAAAGGACAACATACATGATTGATTTTTATTTTGACCTATGTTATTTTATGAGAATTGCTTACATACATAGCATACCAGAGGGAAAAGGGGGATTGTGTGTGTGTGTGTGTGTGTGTGTGGGGGGGGTTTGAAGGTGTGTGCATTGGCTATGGTAAGTACTTGTGTGTCAAGAAAAGTTCCCCTCCAACTGCACATCAAATTTTTTTACCTAAGTGAAACACAAGCTAATGTTAGCTAACAGAGAAAGATCGCTTAACAGCTAGCAAGAAAATGATGTATGGTAACATATCAAAATCCTATAGACACAGGCCTTGAATACCTGCGAATTTATTTAGCTAGGAAGAGTATTCTACGAGGACTAAAATGAGCTATTGTACATCATTCTACAATTTGAAATAAGTAAATTATGAGCAATCCTGCAGACAGTGTTTTTCTTTAGTCAGCGACAAGCTATGTGCCCACTGGCAACTTTTGTTGCCACTCACAGAAATAAGCCCATGAACACAAAAATATTTATCCCAGGTACAATTTTTTGGGGAAGGATTACTCTAGAGACTTGAATGATTAAATAATTATTAATATGTTTGGGGGGAAAATCATAAGAAATTTATGAAAATTACCTCTTTCCAGGAGGATTTGCATTCGTCATGTCTTCAGCCGGAAGGAGCAGGAAGCAGATGATGTCATGTGACAGGAAGCACTTGGAAACTATTTTTTATAAACCAAAACCTTTGTCTAAGTTGTCTACTAGCATATAAGTGGAAAAAGTTGCATTAGTACCTTTGAGATCTTTTATTGTGAGTAGAAAATGACAGTGATACACTTCGGTAACAATTGTTGCCAGTGGGGCAAAACGGGTTAACCTCCGCAAGATGCAAAAAAAATATCCGGGAAGCAAAATAAAAGTGAACTGCTGGTATTTGTAAGTCTGGGAATGAATTTGCGTGAAGTACCAAAAGTGCACTTTTATTGAAGAAAAGTATCCTACTTTATCTGCAAATTCTGGCTAAAAGTTTCAGTAATATTGATATTTTATGGTGGAGGCGAATTTCCTTTGGAAGATAAATTCATGTCACAGGGGTTCACATTTGTGAGAAGTCAAGTTTCAGGGCAAACTCCCATGTGTTCCTCAGGAGCAGATTACAACTTTTGTTGGGTAGCAAGTTGTTTAGGTCTAATTCTAATGTTTCTAGGGGTGGACCTGTATTCCCCTGTCTATACTCCCCCATACCACTGCCAGGATGAAAAATATGTTTCTCATTTGATGAATTTTGATAAGGCTCACCTCCAAAACCTCAGTGTATCTTTGATTCAAGTGTGCAAAGGTTTTGACTTTTACTTACCTCCAAATAATGTTATGTGTCCCATTAATATTACGGTTGAGCTCAATAAAATTTACAAATAAATGCCCAAAAAAATTGTTAAAGGATGAACACTGGCAAATGACATTTACACAAAACACAGTATACAAATCAGTAAATGGGGAGTGAGATAAAATAATAGGGTTAAAGGTCATTGGAAGCTTCAAAATGAGGGTAGTTGGCAGCCATATTGGATGAATCACAGTCCTTTTTATTCACACTTCACTTAACTTATGAAGTAACAAAAAAAAATGGACAAATTAACACTATCTTAAGTAAGTAGTTATTTTTAGAATTTGGCAGCAAATCTTTTGAATTGCATGACCAAATAATGTCTGTGATCCATGAACATAACCAGATGCAGGTAGCTTCCCTGGTAATAATTTGCCATGCATATCACTATGGCTATCTTCAGATTTATTTATTCACCTATTTTGTGATTGGGACTTTTGGAGCCAGTAGTCCTATCTTCACAAAATAAAACTCAGGTTCAGTTTCATTCCAGTCAGGCAATTAACTTGGCTAACAACAATGCTTTTAGGGTATGAAATTTTCTGGCTGTTTTGATGTATATTTGATGTTGCTAAAAAGTGACAAAAGATAAGTGGTCCTAAACTGAGCACGTTAGCAAGTTGTAAATGCTGCATACTTTGGCCAATAGAAGTGCAAAATATACAAGTATGCTGCCTCAGGATTTAATATCCAAAATTTCCAATATGCTGCTCAGAGCACTACTCTATGAGTATGAATTTAGCTGAATGGGATAACATTTGTATTATAAGCAATTTGCCCAGTGGAGATTGCATGCTGTGTAATGTACAGCAGATTTACAGTGCTGTGAAAAAGTATTCCTGATGTCTTCTATTTTTGCATATTTGTCATGCTTGAATGTTTCAGATCATCACACTCATTTTACAATGACACAAAGATAACCTGTAAACACAAAATGCAGTTTTTACATGATTTCATTTATTGAAGGAAAAAAGCTATTCAACATTACCTGACCCAATGTGAAAAAGTACTTGCCTTCGTAGTAACTAAATCAACCGATTAAGCGAAATTAATTGACAATATGGTTCAATTCCAATAGACTCACCCAGGCATGATTATTGCCAGCCCTGTTGAAACTAAACATCACTTAAAGGAGCTGTGTCATGATTACTGTGCATGCTCAGAACGAACATCCCAAGAAAGTGAATCTGCTTAACTGCAAGTAATAATCTGATTCCATCCTTGCCAATCCGTCTTTGTGTTACATCATATTTATATATTTTATTTACTCCGGCATTATGCTTTTTATATTAAAGGGGACCTATAATACTGATCCTTCTTTTAATAGATTTAAGTACTGTTATAATGTTGGATGTCCATACTCAACCTCTGAAAAGTTTCTAAACATAAGATAAAGGGGTTTTGCCGTAATCAAAGAACATGACTTCGTGAACGTGATTTCCTCTCTTAACAGCTCGTCCCGAGATCTTCACAAGATCTGGGCAAAACCTGACGTCAGGTTGTGCCGTCCAATTAATATAGACCTAGCCAGAGCCCATCACAGCGCTGGACCTGCCCACACCGGAAACTATTCTAGCAGGCACAAACAACCGCGGATCATACTATGCCTTAGTAGCGTCTACACTTTTGGAAATACAAAAGAAGAACCGCAGATCATTTGAGGTGCAGTTTTGTCAGTATCTCTCCCAAAGCTGCTTGTCCATTTACGTTTTGACGCGAAGAAAAGCACCTATTTCTCTTCCAAAAGACGATGCCACCAGAAATCAGGGGGTAGCTTTTTTTGTTTGCTGGCAGCAAACAGCCACAGCCAAAGGGAACATTAGTTGTTTGTGCTCAGTATTTCACCAAAGACAGCTTTGTCATTAAAGGATAATTCAACACAGGATAAGCGTTTCAGCTGCTTCTCAAACCTGAAGCAGTTACATCGATCAAGCGCTCGGAGCCACAAGCTGTAAGTAACGATATAACAGCAAATAATGTAAGTGAAGCTAACGTGTTACGGGTGGCTAGCAGGACCGCTAGCGATAGTTAGCACTAACAACAGCCCTCAAACGCAGGCTTTGTAAAATATCTGAAGATAAGGCCTGGATCGGTGGCAACTGTCTGTGACTCACAGAAACGGAAGCTGTAAGTTGCTTTTACGGCATAAGCCTACCTAACGTGATGGCCTGTTGATTGTGGCTGTAGCACTGCGGCTAACGTAGCCAAGTTATTGTTGCTGATGTTTGTGTCCTAAATATGCAAGAGTAATATCAGGGGAAATTCAACAGGAGGTGTGTGAACATAAACCTCATTTGAAGCTAACTTTTTATACTTGTTTGTAATTTGGATGCTTAGTACAACTGTCCAAGGTAACGGAACTTGCTGTCTGTAAAACCTGTATTGCAAGGGTTTGTCTCTGTGGTTGTTGTGAATGCTCGGTTACCAACTACTGCATGTTAGTTTGCGTGCTGTGTTAATTAAAAATGCTCCTGGTTAACTTATATGCAGTAATTCTGATCGGTATGCTTGTGTTACTTAGGTAAGAATCAATGTGGCAGTTTCATCATAACGTTGCCCGATTGTAGCCACTACAGTTGAAGCTAACTGGAGAGGTGCCGTATGTGTCTGCAAAGTTGGGCTGAAAAGGCTGCAGTTAGACCAGACGTAGGTTTTGCAGAGCTTGGGATACGTGTTTGGGTTTGTTTACGGCTGCTTGTGATCGCTTCACTTATCCATGACCGAGGTCAGCTGGATACTTCACCAATATCCGGGCTAGCTCTCTGACGCTACCGTGAAAGCAATCGCAAAACGCACAAGCTCTAACGTGTCTGGTATAACAAACGATTTCTCTACATTGCCGTGGCATAATTTCATCCCCCTTTAGAAATTCTTTTGGCTAATAAAAAGCTGAGAAAGGTGGAGATTGAATAGGAAATTCTTTCCTGTAGAAGTGATCGATTCGCTTGCTCCAAATTAGCAATTGTCCACGCTAACGGAACTTACGGTCTGTAAAACCTGTATTATGTTCATAACAACCGGAGCTCTCTCTAGCTGTTGCGTACTATCCATACAGCTATTTTCACATCTTACACGAAACGAATTTTTCGCGCGACAGATTACATTCAAAGTCAATGCAAAGACACGAATATACGTATTATGGGCGCGATAAACTGCTTTCTTACCGGACGCGAAACGAATTTTTCACGCGACAGATTATATTCAAAGTCAATACAAAGACGTGAATACGCGCGTTATGGGCGCGTTAAGCCGCTTTCACACCGGACTCGAAACAAATTTTTCGCGTGACAGATTACATTCAAAGTCAATGCAAAGACACGAATACATGCGTTATGGTCACGTTATGCCGCTTTCACACCGGACGCGAAACAAATTTTTCGCGTGACAGATTACATTCAAAGTCAATGCAAAGACAATGCATAGCTCAGATGGCAGACGCATCTCACGTTTCACAGTAGGGAGGCGGACCCCGAAAACTGCGTTCTGCCGAGTCCCGTCCAGCTCCGCCTTCCACAGAGCTGGCCAATCAGAAGAAAGTGGGCACACGAGGAGGGGGGGCCATAGCGGAAGAGCCACCCAAACGAGGCGTTTCAGGCAGAGACTACAACGGACTTCAAATGGGGTTTTTTGAGGATGGCAGCATGAGCTAAATAAGGACCCTTTTTGGACTTTGAACAATCAGGAGTACTCTAGGGGAGTCCAAAATCAAAATATAAACTTGGAAATGTACCATAATAGGTCCCCTTTAATGAGCTTTCTATTGAAATTTGAGGATTCAAAGCACTATTTTAAGCTTTACCCAAGGGATATCAAGAGTGTAAGCTGATTGCAATTGGCAAAAGTCATAGAAGAAGAAAAATATCCTCTAGATTTCGACTTGCAGTTGAGCGGATTTATTTTGTCCAAATTTGTCCGACATTTTTACATCTTATATTGTGCTTTTACTTCTTATTTATTGTAATATTTTTAATAATTTTTTTATGAGTAATTTTTATTGTAAAGCCCTTTGAGCTGCATTTTATGTCATGAAAACTGCTGTATAAATAAAGTTCCAAAAATATCCAAAAAGCTGTCACCTACAGTTTGTCTTCCAGTGTTGCTTGTAAAGTGAGGATCTGTTCATAAAATGTGGTAAACTTACAGTGCTGTGAAAATGTAAATTCTCCCTTCCCAATTTCTTATATTGTTGCCACATTTAAATGTTTCAGATCATCCCACTAAATTTAATATATGACAAAGGCAACATGAGTAAACACAAAATCCAACTTTTAAATGATCATTTCAATGACTGAAGATTGTCATTCAAAATCTATGTATATCAGCCATGTGAAAAAAATAATTGCGCCTGTAAATCTAAGACGAAGCTGTGCCACCCTTCGCTGAAACAACTGCGGAACAGATCTCTTTTCTTTTGCAGAATTGTTTTAATTCAGCCACATTGGAGGGTTTTGTGCACAAGCTACCTGTTCGAAGTAATGCCACGGCATCTCAATTGAATTCAAATCAGGATTTAGACTTAGCCACTCCAAAACCTTCATTTTATTATTTTTTTCAGCAACTTAGAGGTGGACTTGCCCACGCACTTTGCATCATTGTCCTGGTGCATTACCTAACTGTGTTGAGCTTTAGGTCACAAACTAATGGTGGGAAATTCTCCTGTAGGATTTTCTGGTGGCAAAATTCATGGTTCCACCAATGGCAAGTTGTCCAGGTCCTGAAGCTGCAAAGCTGCCCCAGACCATCACACTACCACAATCATGTTTTGACTGTTGGTATGATGTTCTTTTTGTGGAATGCTGTGTTAGCTTTATGCCAGATGCCACAGGAACCAAGCCTCCCAGAAAGTTCCATGTTTGACTGGTCAGTTCACAAAATATCATTCCAAAAGTCTTTGTTTGTTTTTTTTTGGTTTTTTTTGGTCAGCAGTGGTTTTAGCCTTGCAGGTCTCCGATGGATGCCATTTTTGCCCAGCCTCTCTCTCATCATGGATTTGTGAACACTGACCTTAACTGAGGCCAGTCAGGGCTGCAGTTTTTTTATGTTGGTCAGGGTTCTTTTCTGATCTCCTGGATGTGCTCTTGGAGAAATTTTGGTGGGTTGCCCACTTTTGGGAAGGTTCACCTTTGTTCCAAACGGGGCATAACCAATATTGGTTTGAGGCAGCACTAGCCCACCCACTAATAAAAATATTTTTTGATTCAAAAATGATTGACTGATTTATTATTTGATTGATTTTTCATTAATTAGGGATATAATGAATACATCTGTGGGAGTCATAATTTAGTTTGTGTTTGGGATAACAGGAATGTTCCAAACAAGTGAGGGGAAATACACAGAAAGTAATTGCTTCTGACTCCAGTGGCAGCTGAACCAAAAATAGAAAAGGCAAAAATTGTACAAATTTCATAACCCAAACATTATAAAAAATTATATATACATGTTGCTAATATTGATTTAGTAACAAAGGGGGCAATTACTTTTTCAGATAGAGACAGTTAAGGTTGGATTGCTATTTTCTTTCAATTAGTGAAATCATCAATGAAAAAATACCTTATGTGTTTACTAGCATTATTTTTGTCTAATAGTAAAATTTGTTTGTTGGTCTGAAATATTTAACTGTGACAAACATGCAAAAATAGAACAAATCGGGAAGGGGCAAATACTTCTTCACAGCACTGTATTGCCAAATGGTATTTCTACCCAACCAACATAATTTGATGTTTACTCTTGGTAGCTACATAGCTGCATAAAGAATGGGCTGAACAATGCCATGATTTAGGTCTGAAAGAGCTACATAGCTAGCTACAGGTTTTTTTCCACTCATTTAACTTAGGAGATACAAGTTTGGCAAGCACGTATTAAGTTCTACCGAACGATAATTTGGAAAGTGAACAATTTTTACCTAAACGTTGCATTGACCTGAACTATCACAATGTCATCTTGGACAGTTTTATTAATTTTACCTTACATTAATGCAGCGCATTAAGTTACACTACTGTTTACGCAATACAATTATACACTTCAACTTGGTTACATGTGCCAGACACACAACACACGTCATTAGCATAACTTTGGTGAAATTGACCCTTTATTCTAATGGCTGGTAAAATAGAGAGGCCAGGTGCAGTGGCCAGGGAGAGAACAAGCAGCACAGAAACAATACAAACACAGAGAATCACACAGACCACCAGAAAGTACTCGCGCTTCCAAAGGACGTATAATAGTCGAAAAAAAAACGGAAGCAATGCGAGAGAGAGAAAAAAAAGAAAAGGAAAATTCCTAAAGAGGAAGGAACTCCAAAAATAACTGGAAGATATAAAGTCACACAAATACTGACTAGAGATATCTTCGGCTATAGTGCTTAGCTACAAACAGACACTCTAGCAAAGGAGGCGTGGCGGACTTCCAGCTTATATAGAGACCGGGGAAGTGCCGCCCCAGTTCAATCAGCCAGCTGGTTAAAGAATCCGATAGAAAAGGAATTCGATCTCATCCCGGGACGAGAGCACCAAAGAAAAGTCCAAAACACACGCACGCCTCACAAACCATGACATTTATGCTCTGACTGAATAGCTAACCATTGCATTAACACGTAAAACAGGTTACCAGCCCAGCAGGGGACAGGTAGCCTACCACTAGCACAGAAAATGCCAAGTTATCAGCTAGTGCTAGCTAGCTAGCTTGGTTTGAAGGTACATCTGTAACTGATGAAAAACATGCTTGAAACAATTTGCACTAACTAGTGAAATTGAATGGCTGAATCCTTAGTCCATCTTTTAGTACAGACTATCACTGAACAAGATATTTGTGGGCGAGCAAAATATTACAATTAACTCTAACCAACTTAAATAAAGAAAAAACATTGACAACACCCAAGAAACAATTTCACAACTAAGTAAATGTACAAAATACCATAGATACGCAGTGCTATGACTCTACCCTGATTGATAGGTCACCATGGTAGCTACTCATCAATCACGGGATAGCCAAGCCCTAAAGCATGCCTGCTTTACCCTCTATTTTACTCTAATTGGGACCACATTTGCAAAATGAACATCATACTGTATTGAGGGCAACTTATAACTAGCGATTAAGGCCATAAAGTCATTCAAAAAATGATTACTTGGGTAATAAATCAAGGGAGAAGTGAGGTAATTTTCTTACTGACTTCTTTACAATTAGACTTCTTTTTTTCCAACCAGTGGAGTCACCCCCTGCTTACCTATTTAAAGAATGCAAGTTTAAGGCACTTCCACATTGGCCTCTCTTTTCAGACCCATCCGTCTTTTTTATACAGCCTCTGGCAGAGCCATGAATCCCATGACAAGCAGGAATTTGGGCGGGGGGGGGGGGGTGTCAAAATCCTGGGCTGTCAGATGCAGTGGGGACCAGTAAAAGTGGAGTTAACTGGGAAAGAAGTAGTTTTACAAAATATGGGTCCTTAAGTTTGCATGCAATTCATGATAGGAAACCTTATGCTCTAAACATGCACATTGGTATAAACTCCCTACCCATTGCAGCACAAAGCTGGACCGTTCAACAGTTTAAAGGCGCAAAATTTGAAAATAGCATTAAGTGATATTTATTTAGTCTAACATCAATTGTTGCTTGCCATAGAAAAACAATGAGACAGACAAACATTTGTTTTACTTGTTATGTTACACAGAAGAGTTACGACAGGAGTTATTGACTAGCTAACGATTAGCCTAATGTTACAGTATTTTGTCATCCCGCCACAGCAATAATTATTTTGTAGACATAGAGAAAAGAAAAAAAGTTATTGTACTAAACTGCTGAGAATTAGAATCAATTTCTGACTGATAATCAACTGCAGCCGGAAGCTCTATGAGTGATGATCTCCCAACTCCTGCTGTTTTCACGTATATTGCTTTAGAATTTCAAATGCCACAAATTAAGAGATACTTGCCTGATTTATAAATTGTCCTTATACTTTGCTACATTCAGTCAATGAGAAATATAAATGTTGTACTTTGAGGTCACACTTAAATATAATAAAGTGAACAGCCAAAAATATAACTAACAGAATGATTATTCTTGTATTTGGATTCACTGAAAATAAATTGAGAAATGGTTATTGCAAAGAGAAATTTTCATGCTTTCTTGGGGGGACCATTTGCTTAGTAATGCCCCAACCTGTTTATAACAATGTCATCAGCAAGCATTGCAGTCTTGTGTTTAGATTAGTTCAGAGACAGCAGGGATAACAAGGTTTAAAAACTGCTGTTTTACATGGGAGAGTTAACTACTGCAAATACAACCTCAATTCCAAAATTGTTGGGACAAAGTGTAAATTGTGAACAAAATCAAAATGCAATGACTTTCAAATCACACCAGCCAGTATTTTATTCACAATAGAACAGAGATAATTAGGCAAATGTTGAAACTGAGAAATTTTACAATTTTATTCACAAAATGAGCTCATTTCAAATTTGATGGCTGCTACAGGTCTCAAAAAAGTTGGGACAGGGGCCTGTTCACCATGGTGTAGCATCCCCTATTCCTTTTAACACAGAGTGGAGGCATCTGGGCATTGAGGAGACAAGTTTCTTGAGTTTAGCCATTGAAATGTGATCCCACTCTTGTTTAATACAGGCTTCCAGCTGCCGGAGAGTTTTGGGTCTCCTATGACAGACTTTTCGTTTAATTATGCGCCAAATGTTCTCAATCTGTGAAAGATCAGGACTGCAGGCAGGCCAGTTCAGCACACGGACTCTCCTACTACGAAGCCATGCTGTTGTAATAGCTGAAGTATGTGGTTTTGCATTGTCCTGCTGAAATACACAAGGCCTTCCCCGGAATAGATGTTGTCTGGAGGGGAGCATATATTGCTCTAAAACCTTTATATACCTTTCAGCATTCATGGTGCTTTTTAAAACATGCAAGTGTCCCACACCATATGCATTAATGCATCCCCATACCATCAGAGATGCTGGCTTTTGAACTGAACGCTGATAACAGGAGGGGTGGTCTTTCTCCTCTTTAGCCCGGAGGACACGACGCCCATGATTTCCAACAAGAATGTCAAATTTGGACTCGTCTGACCACAGGACACTTTGCCACTTTGCTACAGTCCATTTTAAATGAGCCTTGGCCCACAGAACACGGCGGCGCTTCTGGATCATGCTCAACAATGGCTTCCTTTTAGCATGATAGGGTTTTAGGTGGCATCTGTGGATGGCACGGAGGACTGTGTTTACAGACAGTTGTTTCTTGATGTATTCCTGGGCCCATTTAGTAATGTCAATGACAGAATCATGCCGGTGAGTGATGCAGTGGCGTCTGAGGGCCCAAAGATCACGGGCATCCAGTAAAGGTCTTCGGCATTGTCCCTTACGCACAGAGATTTTTCCAGTTTCTCTGAATCTTTTGATGATGTTTTGCACTGTCGATGATGAGACCTTCAAAGCCTTTGCAATTTGACATTGAGGAACATTGTTTTTAAAGTATTCCGCAATTTTTTTTACGTAAGTCTTCACAGGTTGGAGAGCCTCTGGCCATCTTTACTTCTGAGAGACTCAGCCTCTCTAAGACATCCCTTTCATAGCCAATCATGTTACACACCTGATGCCAGTTAACTTAATTACTTGCTATATGTTCTTTCAGCTGATTCTCTTTTATATTAATTGCTTTTTCAGCCCTTTTTTGCCTGTGTCCCAACTTTTTTGAGACCTGTTGCAGCCAGAAAATTTGAAATAAGCTCATTTTGTGGATAAAAATGTAAAATGTCTCAGCTTCAACATTTGAAATGTTATCTATGTTCTACTGTAAATAACATATTGGCTCATGTGATCTGAAAGTCATTGCATTTTGATTTTATTCACAATTAACACTTTGTCCCCACTATTTCGGAATTGGGGTTGTACATACTGACCGCTCAGTGTGATCCATAAAAAGTGTTTTAAGATCAGCCTTTTAACAAGATGTTACCAGCCCATTCTATTCTTGAGGCAGGTGTTTTCATCCAGCAGTCAGCCCTTTCAGTCCTGCAGTCTGTTTTTGCTGACGTAGTCCTGTCTTTGTGGTAATCAAAAGTCATAACAGAAATCAACATGAGACCCTTTCTTTTTTATGCACCGCAGGCCAATTGACAGCTGAGCAGCCAATTGTCCAATTACATTTGGCCCCCTGAGAAGGGCAAAATACACACAGAAGAGGGAGTAACTCCTCTATGATTCATTTAATGTGGAGTTAAATGTTATCAGAGATGAGCAGACAGTTTGCATGTTAACCTCATGATCATTGTTCAAAAGTGACAGCGTACAGAGGGGAAAAAAAGAGATTTTGGTGCAAGAGAGATGGGCCATAGTTTGTAGTCATAATGAAAGGTCAGCATTGGAGAGTGATGTGGTTGAAGTGAGGTGGAGTGCAGTAATCCCCTATCCTCTGGCCTATCCATGCGTGGCCAATCATAGAGAGACAGAATGGCATATGCTGAGCTCCGCCTCATTCTCGGTCAGCAATTTTTCCTCATTTCATTTCCGCTAAAACTTTCAATCCTTTATAGCCAACTTACCAATTTTTTAAGCAGTGGGGACTTTATATATAATTTTCCTCCGGCCATCCATCTTCTTCCTTCTTGTTTAGTTTCTGCACTTTTTTTTTTTTTTTTTTTGTTCAAACCTCAAGGGTGTTTTCAGTCACAAACCTTTTTTTTCTGTTGATGCACTATTACAATTTCACAGGGTTTCATATGCTGCCTGTTAGCCATAACATCTTTGATGCAGAATGTGTTCAATAACTAGAAAATATTGCACAACTCTAAAAAATGTAATAAAAGCTCTTGTTCAATTCAGCCACAAAAAGGGAGAAATGTCAATAATTTCTTTGATTATATAAAACAAAATACTAGGCCCATCAAGGATCCTTTGTTTTCCAGGGCAATTCTAGATTTAAATGGTATGGTGATAAATACTCAAATCACAAAAAGATAAGGGGACTGATGTCCTTTAGTGGAGTAATCTGCCTTTTAGAAATATGTTTTCACATCTACATGTGAAATCACTTACACTGCTCATTTAGCAGTGTGACATTCCCAAAGTAAGCAAATGTATTTCATGACTAACATCAAGGTAACTGTAGCTATAAAGTAAATCAACACAACTTTTATAGCACATTGGCTCAACTCGATATACCGTAAATGCAGGCATATGCTGTAAAAAGGAAATTAAAAAAAAACTGTATATACTGACTCAAAATCCTACTAATTAGTGTGATTTGCAGCAAAATTCAACAGGCTAATGTTTTTTGCACTCTGAGATGTGAATCCTCTTTGGTGGGGGTGGAATATTAGGAAGGATCTTTATCAAGATGCAGCAGTTCTCTAACAGGGACCTATGGGAGCCAAGTGTGATTACTCAAGCTCCCCGCACTACAGTAAAGATAAGACTTAAAGATTTTTTTCAGAGAGCAAAAATGAAGAATTTAATCATGTCATATTCATCAACTGCCACATTCTGTTAATTGAATCAAAAATCACTTATGAAATAAAAAGCATTGTGCACAAGTCTGTATGCATAGTGGTGAAGTGGGGATTTATGGAAGGAGAACTCAGATTTTTATGGCAACATCAAACATGGATTTGGGGTACATTTACAAGGCTGAGACTTTTGCCAGATTGAAATATTTGAAATGTTTGATTTGCCCATATGGACATATTACACAACTTCATAGAGATAAATAAGTTTGCCCCATATATTTTAATCTTGTATAGGTATAGCTCATTTAAAAACAGGTGCTTTATACAGAATTTGCTAATCATTATTATGGCAGCAACCCCAAACATAACAAAACTATTACCGCTCAACTGTCAGATTTGTTAACCAGTGCAAACTGACCATGATCCACAAAAGCCACTACTTAATGCTGAACATCTATCAAAATATAAACCCCAACTTCAACAAATTTCTCACTGTCATCACTCTTCAGAAGGATTTGGTTTCTTAACTGAAGCCAAACATTATCCAAGCTCCATGCTATTTGAGGAATAAGTCTGTCCCAAAATCATAAAATTCAGTTATGATTATACATTTAGGTCAATAGTCATTTGGACAGTAATACAACAGGCTCGATTTTACTGCATGTACTTCCAGTGACAAAACACAGGCATCGCTATGTCTATTCCGATTTTCCTTCAGCTATTAGAGCAGATTGACAATTTCTTGCCATTGCCACATGTAACTGGATAGGGAGTTCAATCTTCTGGCTGTAGTTCTGTTTGTGGGGGATCCACATTAATCACAGAGCACTAGTGGGAGGTGACACTTCAATGTGGTCGCTCAAAGCGATATTTAATATTTTCCTGAAATATAATGCTGCAGGCGTATGACTTGTAAGTACCACTTCTGAAGTTCAAACGATTTGTGATCCTACCAGTAGCTGGTACCCACAGAGCCAAGCAGCCATTATTATTGTGCTAAATGAAAGCATCACAATGGAGGTGCAAATCCCAGCCCCTCTGACCTCACCTGGAGGTGACTCAGCAGTAGACAGACAAACTAGCCTCGGCCAGTTCTGGTTAGAGGAGTGTGGAAGAAATGCAGCAACTAGCTGGTTGTTCCTATGAAGTGCAACAATATAAACTTCCTACTTCTGATGTGACACAATTGAGCATAAACAAATCTGTGTGCCACTACCAGCAGCATTAAGACCATCGACAAGATCTATGACTGGACATCACAGTAAGACCGCTTCCCGTAACCTGTCATCTCCCTGCCAGAGGAGCATTAGCTCCCCACGTCCAAATGAAGGCTCCCAACCATCCAGCACTGGCACGTATTGAACCTATGTACTGATGGTGATAGCAGATTATTAAAGGATGTTATCGAGATGGTCTCCTTTCAGAGCGAGGGTCTATGCAACGGGGAAGACCTATGTCCATCTGACAGCTAAAGGGACGTGCAGCAAAGGCTACTTAGGGACAGAAGGCTCTCGTGTGAACAGACTATTATTATCTTTTATACCTGAGTCTTAGTTCCTGAGTTTTGCCCGTGGGAATATGGCTTACTGGAAAGGGTATTTTTTTTTAATTTTGTTGACTTATTGTTATTTTGTGTGCCCTGCGATTCTCAAGATATACAATTCACTCCTATGAATTTAGACCATGAATTTAGCTCCTAATTGTGTGGTAAATAGTGAGTATGAAGTGTTACGTTAAGCTGGCATACTCCTATAAATTGTGGTTTAGCTCAATTCCTTAATGCTCTGATATCGCCTGATTTTAATCCAATCATTGTTGTGACGGCAAGAGTCGCTGCTGATTTTTCCATATGATAATATTAAATTCGGTCAGTCCACTTGCCTTTTATTTCTCACCCTGTACATTTGTTTTAAAATGTCTTTCGAACTGGCCCATTGTGGAGTGAGGGCGTCGCCTCTGGGAGGATCAGGTTTAGATGGAGCAGAGCACTGCAATTTTTACGCAGGCTTCAATTTGAGGTGTAATAAAAGTTTTGATTTTATTTATTTACTTATTTATTTGGGCTGACGCTTGTCCTCATATGCATTTGTATCTCTGGGCAAATCAACTGTGTTATTTAACGCAGTGTTTTTCATGGCATTCCCCTTCTTTCCCTCAGACATTCTTTGGTGTCGAGTTTGGTAATGCTGCAGGGGAAGAGAGTCGCTAATATAGGACTCTTCATTTTTCCTTTGCACTGTAATGTGACTAAGTATTGCACTGCATTTAAAATCCCTCTTCTTTGCAGTGTGACTGAGTGGCAGCATAAGCATGTGTTGATGTGGTAAATAGGTGTCTTCTTGTTGCATCCTTCATGTTGTCCTCTTTCCCTTGTGAATAATTTACATATAGTCTATCTGTCCATCCTAATAATCTGGAATACCTTGTTGGGGTAGTGCCTCGCACAGAACACCAATGTTGGGGAAATGCCTCGAAAGGTGGCACCTTAGTGGTGATAATGCCCAAGTAGTGGCGACGTTGTTGTGAGTGCAATGGCACGTCACACAAGGGCGCCGGCTGTTGGGGTTACACCTCACAAGTGGACACCATGTGTTGAGGCAATTTGCCTAATGATATTAATATTATTAATTTGACTATCAAAAGAAAAAACCATGATATTGTAATATTAATATTAAATATTAATATGAATACCTCGGGGCACCACCCTTCCTCAGTGAAGGGAAAAGGATAGCCGATTAATAAAACCTCAGTCTCAATATCAACTAAGCTACTAATATGGAAATTGATTAATAATTAAATTAATAATTGTAACAAACCTACCCAATTTAATTCACTCTTGTACAACATTAATAACCACAGCATATGTCTTTCAAGAAAATTTATTTAAATTAAACAAATAAAACACACAATCTAGACTACGCTAAACACTATATATGCACAATGAGGGAGGGGGGTGTGTGTGTGTGTGTGTGTGTGTGTGTGTGTCTGTGAGTGTGGGTGAGAGGGAACAAAAGGATGATCAAAGGTGCCTTGCTGACCATGTGGAGTGGGGGAGGGCAACCCTACTGTGACAAAGACCAAGTCTTTGTAACAAAGGAAAGTTTCAAGAGAGTTTAAAGTCAGTTTTAATGACTTAAAACGCTCAATGTTGTGTTTGTGTGTGTGTGTGTATTACGTTAAAATGAAGAGATATGGGTGTGTTTTGTACAGGAAAGGTGCCATGTTAGTATACAGGAGGTTATTTGCATGCGAGACCTTGTTTGTTACACATTAATACCACCCTGACCTACTAAAACACAAACCTAAAAACAATCACAGTAACTGTCATTTTACAAATACATACAGTAAATCTTAGTCTTAAAAGGTTTGGATGCCCAGTCGTTACCAGCCCTTAGTAGAGGAAGGAGATTTGGTAATTTCTGCTTGGTGGAGGATCCGATCTTGGGCGATGCTGATCCGGCTGGAAAGAGTGGTTCTGGTGCTGCAAAGGTCCGTGTCTTCGTTGTGGAAAGAGGAGGGAGGCTGGCCGCTCCTCAAAAGCAAGCTGTTGCTTCCTAGGCTTGTTCTACTCCTGGTATCATGGCTGGTGCTTCAGCATGGCTGTACAGGGCCACACGGGAGAGGGAGGCCCAGAGGTGGGGGAGGAGAACCCCAGCCTGAGCAGTCCCCAGGGTCCAGGAGCCTCACCAAGGGGGGAGAGCAGAGCCAAAAGAGAGAGTCCAGAAAGCCAAGAGACAAGAGAGTGATAAACTGGTTGACCACTGCTTTTATCTGCCTGGCCTGCTGGTGGGAGGGGCTTACAGGCAGCAAGTGGTCATGGGAAATCCTGAGCTCCATTTTGTTTTTCCTCACATATGAAAGGTTTCCCCCGTGTGATCCCAAGAACCTTTAGTATGCATAAGCTGCCTGTTGTGATTAAATAAATTTCAAACTTGACTGACTCCCTGGTTTTTGGTATGGGCAATAAAACTTTACTTTTGTACTTGAAGTCACGTCTCTGTTCCTCCTTTACAAAATTACCTGAGAGATCAAATTTATTTGTGCAATAGGTAATACAACCATTTCTTTGGTAATAATTCCAAACTTAGCTAAATTAAGCTTCTGGTTTATTTAGGGTCCTGTATCGCCAGCGCACGTATGCATGGAGTGAAGATAAATGAGTGCCACACATTTGAGTACCACGGCATGTTTAGCCACTATTTGCCATTGTCCAATGAAGTTTAGGACATTTCCTTTTGATGCATGGAGAGCTTTAATGCACAACTGTGTTTACTGCACATCAAATGAGCGGAGTGGAAGGATTTATTTTGCCACTTAATCAGCGGAAGGATTAGTCAGCATGATTTAGAACTGAAATTGGGAAAACTGAGAGGAAATCTATCATTTTTTCTTAATGATCTTGGTCTTCTGGGCGGAAATCTGATTCAACATTTAGCCTGTTATGAAGGCAAGGTACTCCTACACCTATACCATGAATTAGGGACCGGCCATCCATGCCAAGATCATATTTATCTTACCGGCCATGGTTGTGCTAATGGAAAATTGATTGATTGATTGATTAGTGAGTGACGCTCAACTCTCATCACATCACTCCTTCCTAAGCTTTCCTTATCCAGGAGTAAAAATGAGATCTTGTTTTAGAAAGAGCATTGTTGAGTGGATTGTCCACTGATCTTTGTTGTCTACAACAGACTCTGAAATAATGTGACAATGGTTTAAAGGCAATTTCTCAATATTTCTCTCAACTAATAAGAGAGGCCAAAGGTAATTCTGCATCCCTTTGGAAACAAGCAATGTACAATCTTACTGGATTGTACAGGACCTGCGATGCGGCGTCTTTTTGAATATCAATTAATTATGATGCAGCGAGGCTGAAGTGCCGCTTGTAAACTCAGGATCAGTTCAGAGAATGTAGCAAGCTAGTAAAGGTATTGCCTAAATTATTCTGACCAAGCCAGCATAATTTGACGTCTACAGTAGCCACCTAGCTAGCTACAAAGCTACATGAAAAACGGGCTGCTGAATCCCATGGTTATTATGTAACTCTGTAACCAACAAGCTGGCTACTGTAGACCTGAAATGAGGGAATTCGCAAGTAATGTTGGTGCAGTACACTTCAACTGAGCCAAAAACACAAAACAAACATTCCTAGTGTAACCATTGGTGAAATCAAGCCTTTATCAGGCTTTGACTGATTTGCTTATAAAGTTATTAACACACTAGCTAACTTGATTAGCAAGCTAACTAATATAGGCAATGCGCAGTCCTACTGGATTGCACAGAACTGTGCGATGCAGTGCAATTTTCCATATTTAGTGTCATGGTTTTGGGGGGTTGCTGCCTGCTGTGCATTTTCTTCGCCACCTGAGAACTATCCTGCTCTCTGATCAGGTGGTTGATTGCTTATTGTTTGCAGCTGTGGAGAGACTACTTAAGAAGCTCTTTCACCGCTGTTTGGTGCTTTTGTGTCACTCTTGCGAGGACTACAAAGCCCTTAGCATTTACTCGGAGGAAACTCCTTGAAAGAGTTTAGGATTTGGTGTTTGTACATCTCATTTATCATTTGTCCGTCCGATTTATTGGTCTGTTCGTCAGAGCTTATGTTTGGTCCCACAGAAGGTCTTGTTTGTTGGAGCATTGTGTTTGCTCGCAGATCTCTGTCAGTTCGCTCTTGTTCTAGTTGGAGGGAGTGGTTACTCTGTCTCTTACAAGAAAGCTCTGATTTTCTGGGAGGATTTTCGCCCACCTTTTCTGGGTCGTTTATTGTTGGTGGAATCGCCAGGCAGTTACGCTCCTTTTTTCTGTTACCACTTCCCCAAATAGTGGTCACTCGTGTTTCGTGGGTGGCTTTTAAAAACTGTATCTTGTGTCATGTCTGGGCCTCCATCCCATTCCCTCCTTCACAATTTAGTATTATGCAACTTCACAGACTCACCAATTCTTAATCAGTTCATTTGCTGTGCTATATCTGCTAATGTGCAAAGTTAGAAGGCTATTGTTAGTACCATTCTTGAGATATTGAGTATGAAAGGATCATGACTCACTCACTCACTTCCATTATGGCCTTCGTAGCCCGCAACCGGAGGGAGCATTTAAACAAGAGGCCTGTCGGCTTAGAGAGCTCCGCTGAGAATGACTGAAATGTCCATGTCATAACTTAATTTTAGAAATCCTTGAAAACAATTGCAATATGAAATGCTGAATTTCTCAAAAACCAGGATGTAGAATTTTCAAATTTTCGCAGGGGATCATCAGAACATCATAAGGAAGGCTCACAACAAATTAGACAATAAACAGACAAATTATAAACAGACAATAAATTAGACAAATCTGTTGCTCCATTTTTAAATCAGGTGACACTGACCAGGTATGCAATTATCGTCCAATTTCTATTCTTCCCACAGTGTCAAAGGTTTTGGAAAAATTTGGGTCAGAACAACTGTTTGACCATCTAAATCAAACCAACTTATATAATGTGAGCAGTTTGGTGTGATATAAGTGCTCCACAGAAACAGCAAATTGTCTCTGTCAAAAAATCTGAACAGTTCTATGGACAGAGGTAATGTGGTGAGGGCAGTGTTCCTTGACTTGAAGATGGCATTTGACACTGTCAATCAAGACATCTCTCTAAGTGGTCTAAATTTAATTTCTCCAAAAAAGCTTTGAAGAGCCATTATCTGTAAAGTTCGGGCAGGTTCTGGCAGGTGGTGATGGTCACCTTCTTCAATTTTGCTGAAACTTTGGTGGTTTTATGTCCCTACTCTAACTAGAAAATTACCCAGATTTTTTGGCCCTACCTGCACCGGTTTGGGTTTTAGGGGTCAATCAAGTGCAAGCCGAAATAGGGCCTAAACTGCCAAATTATCAAAATTTGATTTTTGGGTTGCTATTATTCACTGCGCAAACTTTATCCCAAAGTAAAAGTTCGAAAATTGAATTATAGGGGGGATGGTCAGTGGAAAGAGCAATTTTCGGCCTGGGATCTTCTTCGCAACATATAGGGGGCACTCCAATATGGCCGCAATCCATTTTCGTCACTAGTTTGCACCCCTGATACTCTTTGCGTGATCAGTGCCCCAGAACTTTTACGACTGTACCTCATTGGTATGTAGTTAGACTATCCATTACAGGTGAGAAAAAGTTGGGATAGTGTATGCGCACTGTGGGTACTGTGATGGTTCTGCCCTGCAGTCCCGTGCCTTGGGGGGAGGGTACTGTGATGGTTCTGCCCTGCAGTCCCTCCCCCCACCTGTTGTCTTCGCCTCCACTTCAACGAGCCACACCTGTTGCTCGTTGAAGTGGAGGTGAAGTGTATGGTATTTAAGAGCTGCACTGCCAGCGTGGCAGTGCAGCTGCATTCTGATGCGTGAGCCCAGTGTTGTTTTTGCCGCTGCTCCCCTGTGTTTTACCAGTTTTGGTCCTCTTTTATTTTGTTACAGTGCGGAGCCAAGCCTGTTTGATGGCAATTAAGCTCACTGCATCTTTGTATATCCGAGCCTTAAAAATAACCCTTGAGATGGCATCACTGTCACACACTAAAGCTGTATAATTTGCTCGGTTGATAATTCCTTTTTCTTTTGCCTCCATGAAATTCAGATCTTGATGCTGGCAGACAAGTGGTAGGATCACAAGGAGCACAGCAAGTGGCAATTGTAAAATTTAATGCCAAAAGACCTCCTTTGGGCAGTCATTGTTTTCCGTAATGGGCTTTCAACAAAATGAAATAAAATTAGCTTAAGATATTATTTTAATAACAGTGTTAAAGGCTGACTGAAGCAAAATCAGAGCAGTATGCATTTTTAATACGGCATGAAATGTTTCTAATTGTACGTTTTAATAAATTGAATGTAACCCACTTTGCTTTTGATGCCTTTCTTTTACAAAAAGCCTAACTGGGGACTGAAGTTGGAAATCGGCAAAAGCTTGAATCTCAGTATGCTAAACGTAGTAGTACTATGTTAACTTAAATTGTCCTTATCAAATAAACTGAATGAATAAATAAAATATTTCCATGCTAAATTCAATCTGTCATCAATGTTGCTGATTCTTTCAGTGCATCACATGGGAAATCTGCCCTACTACTTACTTAGCCAAACATTTTTTGACCATTGTCTACCTGTCTCCCTGTCTTGCCTCTGCCATTAGGCCTGTGCAGCTCATCAAGAATGCTGTTCACCCCATGTACACTATGAACTCCGCAGATTCTTCCACCTCACGTTCCTTTTCATCTGCATTCACTGGCTCCCTTCAAATGAACATGTCGGTGCCAGACAAGAAGCAAGCAAAGGGCAGCTCCATAATACTATCTTCAAAAGAGCAGAAGCAACTGGAATCTCTCTTCAACTGTTTGCACTGTCAGAATACAGTAAAGTGAGCTCCCCGCTACAGTCAGAACATCAGGCACCCTCAAGCCTCTTTCTTCGGATTTCATTTTTAAATAATTTGTTAGTCATAGCTGTGTCATAATTTGGTGATGTCTATGGGGCAGAGGCGTTGCCAGGATGCCAAGCTTGGGTGGGCATTTGTCCTCTTTGGGGGGGCAAAAAAATAAGTTATGCAGGCTAACGTTAGCAATTTTGAACAAGTAGACATTGAGCAGTAAAGGGGCTTGCCAGTAGCGTTAGTGAATATTTAAAGGTGAATAATCGTAATCCTGGCTTCTGTAAAAACCTTAGCTTTAGTCGACTATATTCTTGTGGCAATTATTTAGCTTGTCAGCTACAGCAGTTGTGAAGGATTGGACTGAGATCTTTATTTCGTTCCATGCATTGGTGATTTCCAGCATGCGAAGTGAAGCTTGGGGACTGCACTTCCGTGCTCTGAATAATGATTGTTGCCCACAGCTAATGTGATATCATTCAGTAGCGGAGCGGGTGACGGCTGGGTTTTTAACCTTGTGCAAAACAAAGAAACTGCTCGCCAGACTATTTGCTGAATCAAAAGCATTTTGATACGCAGTTTGCTAGCCAATCAGTTCCTGCATATGAATTGCAACTCGCCGTCTTGTCACGCTTTTTTTACTTTGGCTGTAGGAACGTGTGTAGGCAACCAAATAAAGATCACGTCTTCGTCAAGCAAAAGAATGTTTTGGCCGAATAAAAAATATGTAAGCTAGCCTCTGCATTTGAGTATACACTGTATGTATGTGTATGTATACATCCCGCTGTACCACAGACGCTAGCCGCAAGCTACTACTCGGTTCGATGAAAACGGATGTAAGCAACAGTTCGACAGGAAGAAGGAGACCGGCGAGTCCGTGGAACCACTATGAATCATGGGAGATAGAACGTTCAGGGATTAAGGTGGATATGAGCAGCGTAGACGTGACCTCAGACTGAGTGAGGACAGCAGTCTAAGAGAATGGGAGGGTCCTTAGTAATTCGAGAGTGCCCATTGGTTAGTTTCACATCAGAACAGACTGGCAAAGGAATCCTCCAATCACACATAGTAATATACTATTCAAAAAAAGTAGGGGGTATTGGATTTACAAGTACCATGAAATGCAGATCATGAGGTCAGGAAGGAAACAAATGACATAAAAACATTAAGGAAACATTTGTCAATTTATTCAAAACCCTGTGTACAGTCAGTAAAGGACAGATTCTCCAGAATAAGGGTCGACACAAACACAGGGTCACACAGCAAATTTACCACCATTGTGAAACAGAGTCAGTAGCGGGTAAAACCCCCTCGGTTGGCTAGACAAGCTCGAATTCGGCGTGGCATACTCCTAACGAGACGTCCCAGGTCATTTTGGGGAACGTTATTCCATTCCTGTTGCAATGCTGCAGCAAGTTCTTGGACATTGGCAGGAGGTTGTTGACGTTGGCGTAGCCGCTGTCCAAGCATGTCCCAGACATGCTCGATGGGGAAAGGTCCGGACTGAGTGCTGGCCATGGTAATGTGGTGATATTCTGCTGCTGGAGGTAATCTGTAACGATCCTGGCCCTATGACATCTGGCATTGTCATCTTGGAAAATGAAACGGCGGCCATAACGACGTGCAAACGGCACAACATGGGGTGCCAAGATGTTGTCCCGATAGTACTGCCCTGTGACACGTCCAGCAACAACATGCAAGTCTGTTCTGCGGCAGCAGTGATGCCTCCCCACACCATTACAGATCCACCCCCATACGGATCATGTCTAATGGCGTTAACGTCATGGAAACGTTCGTTACGTCTGCGCCAAACCCTCCTGCGTCTGTCAAAGAAGTCCACAGTGAACCTCGACTCATCTGAGAACATTAAGTGGTTCCATCGGCGATTATCCCAGCGTTGATGATGACGACACCATTGGAGTCTGGCCCTAATGTGACGATCCCTCAAACAGGGAATGACACGAGGGCGTCCGGGCGTGTAAGTGAAATCTGTGCAGACGATTCCAGATGGTCTGGCCACTCACTACCAAGCCAGTATCCCTTTGAAGTTGAGACCTTATCTGATTTGCTGTTACCATACGATTTCTCAAGACAATAGTGTGGATGAATCTGTCCTGAGCCTGAGTTGTTGCCCTTGGTCGACCGGATCGTAGTCTATCCTGAACAGACCCTGTAGCACGATGTCTGGACCATAATCTGCTGATGACAGACTGGGAAACATTCATTGCCCTTGCCACAACGACCTGTCTTGTGCCAACCTGTAGCATGCCAAGGGCACGTAACCTCTCCTCCTGTGTTAGACGGCGCATGGTCTCTGTTTAATTAACGACTTCAACCACTGATAATCTGATGCTTTCTCTTCAAAATCTTCCTTTACAGTGGCTCTAACCTTCCAATTCAGAGTCATGCAAATTTGTGGCACAACCCCCTTGATCATCAATAGCATCCCGTGCAGATCGTGAGAGTGTCATTGATGTGTTTGGGTGATGAATTTCTTTGGAAATGCTTCCTCAGTAAGGAACTATACAACATGGTTTCGTATCCCTTTGTATATGTGAACATTTTGATCTTAAAATAAAATATCCCCTACTTTTTTTGAATAGTATAGATAGATGAAGCAAACGTAAAGCTCTCTCTTAATGGCTGTTTACCTCCGGCTGTGAATCACGTGGGATATCGCGTGTTTGCTGTCAAATAGTTGTAAATCAGTTTTTTATCTTGAGTTTTCATTGGGTGGGCAGAGATTTCCCTTGGTAACGCCCCTGCTATGGGGACATTGTTTATATATTTTGGTTGCTTAGGTAACATCAAACTATACTCACTGACTAAAGTCTAGCAACACCTGATATGAATGCACAGTAAAGAAGGTAACGACACTGAAATGTGTATTTTATTGTCTTGACCATTACAGGGAACAAGTAGACATCCATGAATGCCCAACACAGTTACAAATCAAATCAGTGAGATGATTAAACGTCACTCAGAATGCATGGGGGCGGGTTGTCCACTTACCCACAAGGCCGTTCCTATCCCTCAGTAGCAAGTGTGATGCCCACCGACCTGCTGAACTGCATGTCATTCAGTTTACTCGCAATGACGTCACGATGAAGCAATCTTAACGTGCTGTTGTTTTACATGGTCTACCACTGTGAGGTTAGTCTTTGATGGTCCCAGTCTGTGCCATACGTGTCTAAAGAAGAGAAATGGTAAAGTACTGTTCAACTTGTCGCAAGCTCATTCCTGCCCTTAACATGCCAATGGTTTCATGTTTGGCATTTCTGACATTCCTCTACGACGCCCATTAATTTTGATTTTGCGCTTTTCAGTGTTTTTCATTCAACAAAGTGCATCCCTAATGTGTCAACCAAGTTTTAAAGGGATTCGAGAGACAGTATTCACGTGAGTCACGAATCGTACAAAATCTTGGGCAGAGCATGCGTAAATGAATATGTGACCAGGATTCAGTGTAACTTGGTGCGTTGGTGCGATATGTTCTGTTTAGGAAGACGATATAGTTCACCAATTCATTATATTTCATTTTTTTCAACATTGCTTAAAATTTTGTTGTTGCAAAATTTTTGCTACTGAGTATATAAACCAAGGACTGTGTGTGTGTGTATGTATGTGCGTCCTTCAAATATCTTGTGAACCGTTCATCCAATCAACTTCAGTATCGATGGGTATATTACTGAGCGCAGTGCTGTGTTTGAAGTCGCTTGGCTGAGCAGTTCTCCAAAAATTTGGAGAGCTACAAGCCCCAGTTGAAATCGAGAAAACTGTAAACCACAAGCAGCAACTGAATGGGCACTACCCTGTTACACTCTATGGTATGTTGCTCGCGGAGCTAGTTCAAGGAGACAACTGGAGACATGCCCTCATTCTCATATACACTCTCATGCATACAGTATTTGCCAATGCTCAGCCCCTCTTTAAGCTGGCTATTTAAGCTGTTCTCCGGCTATAGTATATCAGCTACAAAGAAAATGCCTCTGCTTGCTACTGCACTGCATCACTTGCTGCTCCTGCTTGAAACCTTGTCTGCTGTGGCATCACTCTTGCATGCTGATAGTTAACATCACACCTCCACCCCAGCAGCCACCTGTGGGCCAAGAATTTTGCCCTTGAAATGGGGATATGCTGATCCTCCCTGCTGTCTTCTTCTCTCAGTCGGCTACAGGGTGCGTCAGAGTCGGAGGCTTGAAGCCAGACCATCACTTTATCTATTTGTTAATACTGCAATATTCAAACGACGTGAGTTGCCTGACTTAGGGAGCTTGTCAATATACTGAACGCATTCGAATTTGAACAGGCGTTCAAAAAAGAACAACTCTACGTTCGTGTTCAGCTAAAAAAATGAACAGCAGTGTTCTAAAATGAACGAGCATGCGTTCATTTTGCGTTCAAAAATGAACAAGCATGCGTTTATTTTTGACCGGACGGCATCCAAAAAACGAACTACCCTCTCTCGCGTGACAAAATGAATCTGCTCTCCACTTCACAAAATTTACACAAACATGCGTAAATATCTCCTTACGAGAAAAAAATTCCCCGTCTCCCATCCTGCAGAATTTAGAAGTATATTGTAAGCTATATGCCTATTAAACAATAGTTTTCACGTCGACTAAAAAATCCTACCAAATCTCCAGTTTCGAGATTATATCTTTACCGATTGTCAATCTTCTGCTATACGCTTACACTTTTCATCGAGTTCGATAAGATGCTTTAACACATTCCACACTTAAGACCGGAGATAAATTGTGATTCAATGGTACCGGGCTACATTCAGTCAGCCAAAACATTCAAACGTTGCTGTGTGAATTCTTTACTGGAATGAACATCGCTTACGTGTGGTGTCAGTATGCCACTTTTTCCTTCTTATATAAAAAAGCATTTAAGAATTCCAAATCATGATGTGACCGCTAGGCACTTTGTATGCAAAAGATTTTAAATTAAATACATTAAAATTATAGTTTACGCATTGTATCACATCATCTGCGAACAGCTCAAGTTTAATTCTACTATTCCGTGAGTATAAGAACTAGGATAACTTAGTCCCGCTCATATCAAATTGAAAAATTATCCGCGATATTAATCCTTTCTTTTTAAAACTGTGAACATGCAAGCCAAAAAAAAAAAAAAATGCCACGTTTTACAGCCCACTACGTACACGATGAGTTCTGCAATGATATTCAGATTTTGTTCCATTGATTGTCGCAGATTTTGTAGGCTACCATTTGTCATATTATATATTGTTCTAATTTATTGTACAGTATTTTTTTCAGATTGAAGTCACAACACATGAAACCGCCGCTCTGTGGGAGCTGCCGACGACAGGTCCAGATCTAGACAAGCAGATGAGCAGAGTAAAACCTCTGCATGTGCACAGTATTATTATTCAGGGATACGAGATCACGGAGTGAGACCTGAATTCATGTGACACGCTGGAATACCGGTGACAAGACTTTTGGATGATGTGCACAATGAATACTTCATTTGTTCAGTCGACTAAGTTTAATTGGTTTTTGTTTAGATAACTGGAATATGTTTTTGTTCAGAGAACAGGAGTAGGTCGCATATAATCCCATTCCTGAAGCGTCACCTAAATTGGCAAATGATCTTTAGCAGGCGGATTATACCCAGTATATGAAAAAAAACTAACAATGACAATGAGGACTATTTCACTTTAAGGAACTGAGAATTTAAAATAGGCCTGTACAAGCGTTTATATAAACCGTCATCCATATTCAGTCGTCGTTCAGAAAAGAATATCCGCGCCCATAATCTAAAAGCTCACTTAACACACGTTAGCGCCAAAGGAGTCAGCAGTGCCGGGAAGACCTGGGATCAAATTACCTCACTGAATGACTTTCTACCTTCTTTTATTTCAGAAAGGTGCCTCGAAATTACAAACGAATAACGAAATGTGGCAATGCCATTAGAGAATGACTCGAGGTTCCTTACAGTTGCTTCGTGGGATAATAGTAGTCAGGCATCCCCCTTAACTTGCCTACTTAAGTGGGAAACACGTCTCACTTAATAAGCAAATTCTTACTGTAACAAAATGCCCCACAACCTGTAGAAAACTACCCCTCCTGTAACAAACTACCCATATGGGGTAGTTTGTTACAGGTGACGGGGGTCTATTTTTTCCTCACCAGTATCACGCATGCGCAGAATATAGGGGTTGCTGCAGATCAGTCATGTAGTCTAATAAACTTTCTATCTGAACAGTGCATATTGGTAACAAAAACCTGATCATGTTAATTCTACAGCCGTTAAAAGAAAAAGTGTAACAACTAGACCCGGTGTCCCTTATAGCTGATTATTTTCAGTCATAATGGCAAATTTATTGTTCTCGACACCCTTAAAATCTTGCTATAAATCTTTATCGTTGGGTGATATTTTTAATTACATGATGTAACTTTAGCTGACGTAGAAAAAATCAGATAGGCATACAGAAAAACACAACCGTGAGACCACGAAGACGACGGCGGGCAAAGGGTAACATACGTGCACGTTTTGCGTTTTCCAAATTCTGGTACCACGTCGCCAGTCAAATGTAGGCCTACATTTCAGAAAAAGAAATGCGTGACGACAATATTTTATATAACTGATGCATAAAACAGAGAGAAGACTCCAGCTGTAACACTGATAATTTCTATCAATAAAATCTATCTATAGTAAATGACGGAAAATGGGGAGATGGCGTTAACCGCATAAACTGTCACATACATCGACAAAATCTGCAATAAAAAACTCAGAACAGTTGACTACAAACAGAAATTCTTGGATTGCGAACATTTTATAATGACCGGAGCTAGGTTTTATATGAATGGCGTTCAGTTTTAGATGAACGCATCAGGCCTTGGGCAGGCATTCGGAAATGAACGCATCAGAAAATGAACAGAAGGGTGTTCATTATCGAATGCAGTGACCAGGTTTGCAGCCTCGAACGCACCAAAAAATGAACAGGCGTCCGTTGAAAAATGAACGCGTTCATTGTTCAGAATATTGACAAGCTCCCTTAACTGAAGATTGAGGTCTCTGCAGTGCACATTCCTGGCAATGCCACATTCTCATAGTCCTGAGATTTACCGTTAAACCACTTCTGTAATGTTACCCAAGTTACCTTTGATAACAGCGCGTGCTCGGTGAATGCTGTTAAATTAAACGTAATAATAACATATTCACTCAGGACTGCTTTTGCTCAAATACTGAGCAGGTTTGAAAGGATAACTGTTACACAAGTTCAAAAAGGCACTCCATTTTTATTTTGAGCAGGGATTCTTTGTTCGATGTGACAATGCCTGAGATCACGCCTGACTCAATGCCTGATGGATTGAGGGCATAATGCCATTGCTGTTAAATGTGCAGTTTGTTACAGTATCTTACTATCACTATAACACTGTCAAAACAGCCTTTGTTTGCTTGTAACTTCAAAGTCAAGTTCAAGTCTGAGAAGAGCTTCTTATTAAAAGTGACACAGTAATTATTATTGCATCAAGGTAATAATGTATTCAGAGGTAGAACTTGAATCTGTAATCCCATATTGCCAATACTCTGATTGGAGAGTGTCTCAGATTCAGACATCAGTGTTCTATAGAGATAAGACAGATTCCTTTCTTGCCATTGTTGAAGTAAAATGGATGACTGCGTGGAACACATATATGCAATGCTTGCACCTCTATTCTATCACCCACACAATGAGAGCAGAATATGATTGTAAAATACCAGCTTTTGTACCATAGGAATGATAGATGAATTGCAGACATTAGATACAGATGGGTGACAAATTCAAGGAAAAAGAACTAAATGAATGGAAAAATACAACGAATGCAGATGTTTCTTTTCATTTCCCAAGGACAGTTTCTGTCCAGTCATCCCCTTAAAGGCAGAAGGGGCACTGCAAATCAATTAAGAGTTTATTCTGTGATTTTTTTTTTTTTTTTTACCCTCTTGACTTGGGGTCACGTACAAGAATTCCTATGTACCTCTACTGCGATGTACCTGTGCAAATGGCAATAAATTCTATTCTATTCTATTCTATTCTATTCTATCACCTTCATATCCAATGGGATGAAGCATTCCTACCATGATGGGAGTGGTCTCTCCAGGATGACAATGGCCATATAGCCCAACAGGTCACAATGGTTCACTTAACGGTTTCATGGTTGTGAAAATGATCGTAAGCATATACCACTGCCTTCACAGTCACCAGACATCAAACCACGGAACTCATATGAGAGATTTTGGAACAAGGTGTAAGACAGCGCTCTGCATCATTATCATCAGAACGCCACCGAAGGTTATAGCTTCTGAAAGAAAGGTACTTCCTCCCTCCTGTGAAGTTTTCCACTTGCAGACTCTATGCCAAGGCACATTGATGCTAATCTGCCAGCTTGTGGAGGCTCAATATATGATGAAGACTTTTATGTACATAATGCCATTAATTTGTTACCCATCTGTATTTTGTATTTCTGTAGCAAAAGAAAATAGTACAATCTTAAATATTTGAGAGAAGAGAGAACGTAGTAAGTAATACCAAATCAACAAATTGACTGGGTTGAGTGCAAAGTAAGAACCGAATCATGGACCGCAAAACGGAAGTTTTTTTGTGGAGTTACTTGGGGAGGGAGGCCGACACAAAAATTAGAAATTAGATCTTTATTCTGGACTAACAGTTTTGTCACATTTCTTCGGGAAGAATTATTAATCTTTTTTTGAATGCTAATCTGCATGTTTAATATAATTTGGATGCTGGTCATTGCTGTCATTGTAGGTTTTTTTTTTTGCACGTAGTGAGGGCCTTGAGCTGTAAATGCATGCATTGGTATATATCCATGCTGATAATTTCTGTTACTATACACAGAATAAATGGCAGCCTACTGTTATGCAGTTAAGCAACAATGGCTCTTTTAACTCCTTTCTTCCAATGGACTTTGAGAGAAGGACAAGTTATTTCACCCTCTGTCTCAATATGCAGATCTGGAAGCATTCTGGGTCTGATTTTATTTAAAAAAATCCATACAGTATCATTGCACGGTTAACAAAAGGCCCTGCAGCAAAATCTGCGGACATGATAATTAGATTTACTTGGGTGGAGAAACAGGGAAGGGCAGAGCTTCAATTTCAATACCTGTGCCCGAGGACTGGGGAGGCCCTGTGTGCCACGTGATGAGTCCGTGGGCATAAATCTCCGGCTAAAAGCCACAGGAGTGCTCTCAGGTGACACCGCTCTATTGAAATGGATGGCGCTGTTTGTTCATGGCCACAGCAGCCCCTCCATCTTGCCGAACGGCCCAATTATTCCTGGCGGATGTTGATTCATGTGCTGGCATCTGGTAATTAGGGCGGGTAATGGCCCGCTATGAGTGGGGGTTGTATTGTTGTGACTGAGCAGCCACTGAGTGTTTCTGCTGCATGGGGAGGAGGTGAGTAAATAGAAATAGAGAGTGGGTAAATAGAGAGTACAGTATGTATAGGCAGAACCGTGAGGTGCAGCAATCTGAGATGTGGAGCAGTGGACAGAGAAGAATAACATGGTACAGTGACCCCAGAAAGAGAGCAAAAGGAGAGGTATTTAGTTTTCTCAATGTGTGGGGCCCATCGGCTTGGTTCGTCATATAGTCTTGTTAGGATACAAGGGCTTGTTCCAGTAGATTGAGGTGTGAGTTCGACAAAAATGGGAACAGTGTTTACAACTTCACCTCATGCTACCTCTTACCTCTCTGCCAAAGAAACAGCAGCTGTTCTAAAATCACTGTGCTGGATCTGCAGTTTTCCACATATGGGGAACAGGGATTTCCTTCAATTCAATTGTGAGTGCAGCTGACTGGACTAATTCTGGCTTAAAAGAATAAACGTGTTTATTCCTGCTTCCATCAGTAGATGTAGCTGAAGGAATCCACTCTTTATTCCTGCACTTTGCTGTGTCATTTCACAGTTTCATCTAATCCTTTTAGAACTGCACTCACAGCGTTTCTCTGGAGATCCCCCCCCAACCAAAGATAGATAAAAACACTCGCTCAAACATAAAACTTACCCCCCCCAATACCCTGCTACATATAGACATACACTCTGTAAGTCGCAAACACTCAACTTGTGCATACTAAAATAATTGTTAGGGCAAAATTGTTCAGATAGCACATTTTTTACAATGCCAACTAGAATGTACTCAGCATCGGCCATAGCTCGCCAGGGCATGCTGACATTGCGCACAGCATAAGGCTGAATGTTTTTTTGTAGATTCGGTGAATTCCTTACAAACTCCATGAAACAAATTTGAACAGGTAAATATTTCCATTATTTTCCTAATAATGTGGCCATGATTTCAATATCATAGTCTGGCACATTTAGTACCCCATCAGTAAAAAAAAAAAAAGACAAGATATAGTAGCAAATTATATTTTGGTGTCTGCTCGGTGACCAAGTAAATCAAGACAGCGGAGTTTGGCTTTTCTTGAATTAAAGAGCTGAAATTTTGACATGGAAGGGACAAAATGTGCTTTGTTTTTCCAGAATTATTTTATTGCAAAACCTTACCCTATAATGAGTGCTACCCATACGGACATACTGGTTCAATGACGAAGCGTCCTTGAGCAAGACACTGAATCCCACAGTGCTCCTGATGTGCAGGTTGACGCCTTGTATGGCAGCCTCTGCCATCAGGGTGAATGTTAGTCATAATTGTAAAGTGCTTTGTGCCCCGTGACTAGAAAAGCGCTGTATTAATGCAGTCCATTTACCATTTATTAAAATATATGAAACCGTTAGTGTTTTCATATTTGAAATGCATTTCACAATGCTTTTTTAAATATACTCTAAATATATCACAAATATTTTTTCATCCCTTTGGGAAAATATACTAGAATGTATTTCAAATAAATTGATAATACAATGTCCGGTGTGAAAGCGGCTTAACGCGCCCATAATCCGTGTATTTGCGTCTTTGCTTTGACTTTGAATGTAATCTGTCACGCGAAAAATTTGTTTCGTGTCCGGTGTGAAAGCGGCTTAACATGCCCATAACGCGTGTATTCTCGTCTCTGCGTTGACTTTGAATGTAATCTGTTGCGCGAAAAATTCGTTTCACGTCCGATGTGAAAGCAGCTTTATGGATTGTGAACAGCTAGAGAGAGCTCTAGCTATGTTATGAACATAATACAGGTTTTAAAGACCGTAAGTTCCGTTAGCGTGGACAGTTGCTTATGTGGAGCTAGCGAATTGACAACTTCTACAGGAAAGACTTCCTATTAAATCTACGCCTTTTTATTAGCCAGAACAATTTCTAAAGGGGGACGAAATTACCACAGCAGTGCAGAGGAATCGTTTGTTATACCAGACACCTTAGAGCTTGTGCGTTTCTCGATTGCTTTCACTGGTAGCATCAGAGAGCTAGCCCAGATATTGGGGAAATATTCGGCTGTCCCCGGTCATGGGCAAGTAAAACGATTGTTTCACAAGCACTCAAACACGCACCCCAAGCTCTGCAAAACCTACGTCTGGTCTAAGTACAGCCTTTTACAGCACCACTCCGGTTAGCTTCAACTGTAGTGGCTACAATCAGGCAATGTTATGATGAAACTGCCACATTGATGCTTACTGAAGTAACACAAGCATACCGATCAGAATTACTGCATATAAGTTAACCAGGAGCATTTTAAATTAGCACGGCGGCACGCAAACTAACATGCAGTAGCTGGTAACCGAGCGTTCATAACAACCACAGAGACAAATGTAACCCAGTAGAGAAAACGACTCCTTTCCTCTCAGTTTTATTTGTGTTAATGCAATTGCATCATTTTATTTTGAAAAACATTTATTTTGACAAGAGGAAGTGTGGTCCTCTCCCTCCAACTTTATTTTCCTGTATCATGGTCACGTTGGATGATAATGACCTTCTCATTTGTTAAGAGTGATATTAGTCCCGCCTTCTAAACAGCGGACTGAACTACACATTAGTTTGTCGGTCTTTTGCACTCTGTAACTTAGTGCAAAAGTTTGAAATATGCTCAGTCAAAAAAGAAACTTCACACTCGTTTGGAGGTCGATAAGTTGAACATACAAGAAAAGTGGTTTTAAATAATGATTTAATTCCATTCTGTACCCATTAAGGACGGTGTACCATAAAAATCACGTTCATAATGTAACCAGTTCCACCGGAAATGCTACGGAAATGTAAGAGAGTAAAAATGGTAAGTTACAACTTGATGAAGGCATGTCAATAGGGCGTATGCCCTCCGTGAGCGTTCACAACTGCGACGCAACGTCTCCTCATGGATTGAATGATGCGTCTGAACACAGCTTGGGGGATGCGTCGCCATAATTGAACCAACATGGCACCAAGTTCCTGCAAATTCTGCGGAGGGTTCCTTACTTGACGGAGTCTTCTGCCAACACATCCCATACATGTTCTATGGGATTAAGGTCGGGAGACCTTGAGGGCCACTCCATGACATTGATGCCAGCATTCCTAAGAAAGTTCCGCGTTAAATTGGCCGTATGAGGTCTGGCATTATTGTGTTGGAATGTCAGACCTGGGCCATGAGCTGCCATGAATGGCAAAAGCTCTGTATCCTGCAGCAGTTAGGTTTCCTTGAACGACCATCAGTCGGGGAACGGGCAGAACCATTAAAGGCACCCCAAACCATAACACTACCGCCCCAAAAACGGTCCACTTCCTGCACACAACACTGGGCGTTATGTTCACCGCGTCTCCTCCAAACTCTAACTCTCCCATCAGCGAAGTGCAAAGTGAATCTGGATTCGTCACTAAAAACGACCCTATTCCAATCACGCTGAGTCCATCTCAGATGTCATTGTGCCCAGAGAAGTCGTTGACGTCGTTGTAACTGGGTTAAAACTGGTCCACGATATGGCCGACGTGCATGGAGACGAGCAGTGCGCAGGCGATTACGTATGGTTTGGGCAGTCACACAACCTCTAAACAATTCATTCCTAGTGGGCGTTGCAGTGAGAAATCGACACGCAAATGGCGAAGACGATTTGTCGGTCTTCTGCTTGTGTCGTCACACGTGGTCTACCCGAACGAGGTCGGTCTGCTGTGGTGCCAGTTTGTTGGAGACGTGTCCGAAGATCATGGATAGTCCGTCGACTGCATCCCATAACCCTGGCAACGTCAGTGACCGACGTTCCCGTATTCAGCATGCCAATGGTACGTTCACGTTGAATGTTTGACAGTCGTGGCATTGCAAATCAACGGATAATTGACTGTAAGAACTTGTTTTTCCGAAATGTCACTCTACTGTGCTAACGTGGGCTCAATTGCACGTGTCTCATAAGGTCACGTGACTAGGAACACGAGGAAACGTGCTTTTACCTTGATGTATGCTCGCACGTGCTGCATGCTTGTGCACGTCGGAGTTGCTGTGTGTCATGATGTCTTTGACAACGCATTTACCCCTAATAATAATAATAATAATAATAATATCTCTTGTATTGAGTTTCCAGAAAATATTTAGAAATTTTGAGTGTGAAGTTTCTTTTTTGACAGTATATTTATTGTGTCAAGTGGATGGGATCACGAGCTAGAGGCTGTGTGGTTGGTGACCCTTGCCGTGTGCCGTGCGCCGTGCAATACCTCATCTCGGTGAGTTCAGACAATGTGCTTGCTAAAGAAAACATGCTGGCGCCATGCTAATATTAGAATTATGCTAAGGCTAATCGCGAGTGGATCTTCTCTGTTTAAAAGCTATGTAAAAGCTATTTTTGGTTCTAAGGTTTCACCAAATGGTACTTCAATTCATAAAGGTATAAGGAAGCACTTTTGGTCGTTTTTGCACTATTTTTAGTTAAATGTGATGTTTATTTCGATGCTAAATGCACAGATTTTGGTTTTATTTTATGAAAGCTTACACTAATTCCTATGTAATGCTAAAACAGTAGCCCAGATAGGGTTTTATTGTCTCAAGGGATAACTTTAAAAGAGAATAATGGAAACTATTATTTTATTTCCTCCTTGGTAATGAGATAAATTAATTGTATTTCATTTCATGATTTGCAAAAGCTTAAAAATGCTTAAAAAGTCAATAATTAAATTGGTAAAAAATAATAATCATAATATCATGGTTAAATGATTTAAAGAGATAAAATTAGGAATTCATTTAATTGTTTTACATGGGTTAAAAATAATTTCATGTACAACAAAGGATATTTTGAGTTAAAAACATGCATGTAAAATATTACTGTATACTGTACAATAGTAATATGAGAGAAAAAAATAAAAATTAAGTTATAGCTATTGGAAAGAATAGGAGAATGGACTTTATTTAGCTGTACACAATAATAAAATTATTATTGTGCAGGCTAGGTTTTTTACTGTTGATTCTGAAACCTCTGGATTGGATACTGGATTTCTCCGGATGGGAGATGGCGAGCCTGTGCCCGAACTGAACCAGACCTTCATCGGAAGAACCTCATTCTTCATTCCTTTGTCAAAACAACACTGTGGTAACCACTCAAACTACCCCAGAAAGAAAAAAAGAAACAGAACTTCTGAACTAAAAACCTTGACCTGACTGAAAACAAAAGGACTAAGACATTGAGCTCAATGGGACTGGGTTTTTCCAATATTTTGCATATACCAGCTATTGCTATTATTGTTGTTGAATTGTAAATTGTTTTATTTTTTATTTCACTTTTCTACAAATCATACAATCTTTCTTGCTCACTTACTACCTCCAGCTATTTCATTACGCATTCACTTTTGCCACTATTGTAACTCTGCCGAACCTAGCAACTGGTCTATACTTTTGAATTACCCTACTATACTTAACGTGAGTCTGGGGTTACACAAACCCTTGCAATACAGGTTTTACAGACAGCAAGTTCCGTTACCATGGACAGTACCAAGCATCCAAATTACAAACAAGTATAAAAAGTTAGCTTCAAACAAGGTTTATGTTCACACACCTTCTGTTGAATTTCCCCTGATATTACTCTTGCATATTTAGGACACAAACATTAGCAACAGTAATTTGGCTACGTTAGCCGCTGTGCTACAGCCACAATCAACAGGCCATCACGTTAGGTAGCCTTATGCCGTAAAAGCAACTTACAGCTTCCACGTCAATGAATCACGGACACTCGCGACCAATACAGGCTTTATCTTCAGATATTTTACAAAGCCTGCGTTTGAGGCCAGTTCTTAGTGCTAAATATCGTTAGCGGTCCTGCTAGCCACCCGTAACAAGTTAGCTTCACTTACACTATTTGCTGTTATATCGTTACTTACAGCTTGTAGCTCCGAGCGCTTGATCGATGCAACTGCTTCAGGTTTAAGAAGCAGCTGAGAGGCATATCCAGTGTCGAATTATCCTTTATTAACAAAGCTGTCTTTAGTGAAATGCTGAGAACAAACAGCTAACGTTCCCTTTGGCCATAGCTGTTTGCTGCCAGCAAACAAAAAAGTGACCCATTGATTTCTGGAGGCATCGTCTATTGGAAGAGAAACAGGTGCTTTTCTTTGCGTCCACAAGTAAACGGACAAGCAGCTTTGGGAGAGATACTGACAAAACTGCACCTCAAATGATCTGCGGTTCTTCTTTTGAATTTCCAAAAGTGTAGACGCTACTAAGGCATAGTATGATCCGCGGTTGTTTGTGCCTGCTAGAATAGTTTCCGGTGTGGGCAGGTCCAGCGCCGTGATTGGCTCTGGCTAGGCCTGTATTAATTGGACGGCACAACCTGACGTCACGTTTTGCCCAGATCTCGTGAAGATCTCGGGATGAGCGGTTCAGAGAGGAAATCACTTTCACGAAATCACATTCTTGGATTACGGCAAAACCCCTGTATCTTATGTTTTTTCAGAGGTTGAGTAAGGACATCCAACATTATAACATTACTTACATTTATTAAAAGAAGGATCAGCATAATAGGTCCCCTTTAAGTTAACTGGCATCTGGTGTGTAACATGATTGGCTATATAAGGGATGTCTTAGAGAGGCTAAATTAAAGATGGCCAGAGGCTCTCTAAACTGTGAAGGCTTGCGTAAAAAAAATTGTGGAATACTTTAAAAACATTGTTCCTCAACGTCAAACTGCAAAGGCTTTGAAGGCCTCATCATCGACAGTGCATAACATCATCAAAAGATTCAGAGAAACTGAAAAAATCTCTCTGCATAAGGGACAGGGCCAAAGACATTTACTGGATGCCCGTGATCTTTGGGCCCTCAGACGCCACTGCATCACTCACCGGCATGATTTTGTCATTGACATTACTAAATGGGCCCAGGAATACTTCAACAATCCACTGTCTGTCAACACAGTCTGCCGTGCCATCCACAGATGCCAACTAAAACTCTATCATGCAAAAAGGAAGCCATTGTTGAGCATGATCCAGAAGCACTGCCGTGTTCTGTGGGCCAAGGAATTTAAAATGGACTGTAGCAAAGTGCAAAGTGTCCTGTGATCAGATGAGTCCAATTTGACATTCTTGTTGGAAATCATGGGCGTTGTGTCCTCCGGGCTAAAGAGGAGAAAGACCACCCCTCCTGTTATCAGCGTTCAGTTCAAAAGCCAGTATCTCTGATGGTATGGGTATGCATTAGTGTGTGGGACACTTGCATGCTTTAAAAAGCACCATGAATGCTGAAAGATATATAAAGGTTTTAGAGCAACATACGCTCCCCTCCAGACGACATCTATTCCAGGGAAGACCTTGTGTATTTCCGCAGAACAATGCAAAACTACGTACTGCCGCTATTACAACAGCATGGCTTCATAGTAGAAGAGTCCGTGTGCTGAACTGGCCTGCCTGCAGTCCTGATCTTTCACCGATTGAGAACATTTGGCGCATAATTAAAGAAAAGTCCGTCAAAGGAGACCCAAAACTCTCCAGCAGCTGGAAGCCTGTATTAAACAAGAGTGGGATCAAATTCCAATAGCTAAACTCAAGAAACTTGTCTCCTCAATGCCCAGACGCCTCCACTCTTTGTTTAAAAAAAGAGGGGATGCTACACCATGGTTAACAGGCCCCTGTCCCAACTTTTTTGAGACCTGTAGCAGCTATCAAATTTGAGATGAGCTCATTTTGTGGATAAAATTGTAAAATTTCTCAGTTTCAACATTCGCTATGTTATCTCTGTTCTATTGTGAATAAAATACTGGCTGGTGTGATTTGAAAGTCACTTGTAATGGGGAAAAAAAAAAAAAAAGCCACTAGATGGCAGTATTGACAATTTTTTTTGTTAAGCCCAGGCTAGAGCTAGGTTGGGCATGTCCTGGGCATGCCTCAGAGGGGGCTGGACAAGAGTATATAAGGAGGAAAATTGAGAGAGTGAAGAGTAGTTGGAGAAATTGCAAGGAGAAATTGTGGAATGATACATTTGACCAGACCTGTCACTCTTTTCAAGACCTGTGAAGCTTTTTGTGGATTTTTGCCTGTGTTGGAGCATTTTCCTGTCCCAGGACATTGCAACATAGCAGTCCATGTCAATTACCAAGGGACTGTAACTATCTTTTTTTTTTAAATTTCAATCTTGGTCAGTAGGGTAGATGTAGATTAGTTCTAAGTGTTTGTTTAATTAAATCTGTTGAAGTTTAAGAATTTTGTCTGTCATCCCTTGCTGTCCTTGACGTCATAACAAATTGATGCCATAACAAATTGGGGCCATAACACATTGCATTTAGATATTCACAATTTACACTTTGTCCCAACTATTTCAGAATTGGGGTTGTATATTTAAAATATCTGTATTAAAATATCTGAATTGGCTATTTTTTACATATTTAAAATGCATATTCTAAATGTATCTCAAATGCATTTCCATTCTGTATGGGTTCAAAGGACTTATTTTGTAATTTCCTAAGCTCCAACTTTCCAAGAAAAACCTTTCTTTGAATACTTCCTGTAGATGATTTGGTAAATGATCCCTCTGATTTGTCCACTTAAAGCCACCATACATTCAGTATGTGTTCACTCTAGCTACCAGCAGAAGCTGGTCCTCAATTGGTTCTCATGACGATAAGTTTACATCCTGTATGTTAATATAATGTTCGAGTGATAATCGACATCAAGTCTCATTATTTGTACGGAATGTTTGGGTACAACCACTACATTTTACATGGTGTCAGAAACGTACGGACTCATTGCCTGGGAGTATTTTACGGACAAACTGTGTTTTTTTTTCGGAACCGGACTGTTCAAGCGAAAGAGCTAACGCAAGCAGAAGCCATGAAAAGCCATAATGGCGGAGGGATTTTGCAGACCAGAACCTGTTGTTTTTGACAGCAACGTCGCGGAGAGCTGGCGAGTTTTTGAGAGGGAATATGACATTTTTATTGCCACAGCACACTTCGACAAGCCTGCTAGGACAAAGGCTTATATCCTCCTCAATCCTGCGGGACCGGAGGCCATTGAATGGGAGCGTTCATTCATCTATGCAGCAGAGGTGAGAGCGGCGGTGAGGACAGAGCGATGATCACCCCGGCGGAGTCCAGAGAGGACCCGAAGTGCCTGAAATAGAAGTTCCGAGAAATCTGGAACCCTCAAAACAACAAAACGATGGAGAGACACAGATTTCACTTGCGCAATCAGAAACAAGGTGAGAGTCCGAGTCTTTTATCAGTAACCTGAGAATTAAAGCTAAAAGCTGCCACTTTGAAGAACTGACTGACGAGCTAATCTGTGACCGGATTGTCTGTGGCATTACCAGTGACACTTTGAGGAAAACACTTCTAAGAGACTCTGAACTAACCCTGGCCAAAGCCATATCTCTGTGTCGCATTCATGAAATGACAGAGGAAAGTAGCAAAACACTAGCCACTCAAGCTACCAGTTTTGATGTTGTTAGGCCAGTTACTCACAGAAAACACCAGCCAAGCCACAGTCGTGCCCTCAGCCTCAATTTATCACCAACCGCAGCAACTGTGGAAATAGTCATGCAGCTAAGAGGGAGAAATGTCCAGCTTTCAGACAACAATGCCATAACTGCAAAAAGTTAAATCACTTCAAGAAATGCTGCAAGTCTAAAGCACACATTCAAAACTGTTTTAATAAAAAGACTTTGAAACCTTCAGTACATGAAGTTGAAGTAGATGAGCCTGCAGCATGCTCTGAGGACACCTTTTATGTTGGTGGTATTAATGTTGAAAAGTGTGTTGACAGCATCGATCCACGAGAGGACAAAGATGAGGGATTTGTCACGATGTACATTACCGGCAAGCCCATTGAAATGAAAGTTGACACAGGAGCAAAATACAATGTAATGTCACACAAGACTTTTAAATCAGTGATAAGAGGCGAGCAGTTGGTAAAGCAGGATAAAAGCACAAGCCTCATAGCTTATGGAGGCAGCAGGATTGAAACTAAACACATGGTCACACTGACATGCAGTTTAAAGGAGCAGTGCCACCAGCTACCCTTTTTCATTGTGGACAGAGAGGTACAGCCACTACTAGGATTTAAAGCATGTCTGAGCATAGGAATCGCCACATTGAGCCCTGATGTCCATCAAGTCTCTAGAGAGAGCAACATTGACTGTATTAAACAGATCCTCACATAGTACAGTGACCTGTTTAGTGACGAGCTTGGAGAACTTACAATCACATATTCCATGACAGTCGACCCCAGCATTCAGCCTGTGGTCCGACCAGCTCACCGCATTCCAGTTGCGATGCAGGAAAAAGTCAAAGCTGAACTCGCATGCATGCAAGATCTAGGTGTTATAACACCAGTTTCTGAGCCTACTGACTGGGTCTCATCCATGGTAGCTGCACTCGAGAAAGATAAACAAGAGATAAGACTGAGCATCAATCTAAAAGACCTCAACACAGCACTAAAAATGCCCCGTCACCCCATGCACAGCGTTGAGGAGGTTGCAACACAAATGTCTGGCGCAACTGTATTCTCAGTTCTAGATGCAAAGAACTCCTTCTGGCAAATACGCCTGGACAGAACGTCTTCACTGCTAACCACATTCAGTACCCCCTTCGGAGGCTACAGATTTCTCCGAATGCCTTTCGGAATAAACTCAGCAAGTGAAGTGTTTCAGCGCTCCATGAACAACTGTTTGCTGGTTATCCATGTTCAGTAATCGTCGATGACATCATCATCGGAGGCCATGATGTGGCTGTGCATGATGCCAACCTAAAGAAAGTGCTAGAATGAGCAAAAGATTTCAAGCTAAGACTGAATCCAGCCAAGTGCAAGTTCCGTTTGAATCAGGTTAGTTACGTAGGCCATGTCTTCACAAGTGCAGGCTTAAAAGCTGACCCAGCTAAAACAGCAGCAATTACTGACATGCCAGTCCCAACAGATGTCACATCACTACAGCGTTTCCTTGGCATGGTCAATTACCTTAGTAAGTTCATCCCAGAATTCAGCAACATCGCCGCACCACTAAGAAAACTGCCTCACAAGGACACTGCATGGTGTTAGTTCCAGCAGCAGCAGGATGCATTCGACTGCCTGAAGTCCTGTCTGTCAAGCACACCAGTACTATCATACTATGATGTGAAGCAGCCAGTCACCCTAACATGCGACGGTTCTTGCTACGGACTGGGTGCTGCTTGCTTACAAAATGGCAAACCAGTAGCTTTTGCATCACGCACCCTGACAGACACAGAAACATGCTATGCACAAATCGAAAAGGAGCCGTTAGCTGTTGTGTTTGCCTGCACAAAGTTTAAGGACTATGTATATGGAAAGCCCATAACAGTCGAAACTGACCACCAACCTTTGGTCACTTACCTTAAAAACCTCATTCACAGCGCCCCTGCCCGTCTATAAAGGATGATGCTCCGCCTACAGAGCAATGACATCACCCTCGTTTACAAAAAAGGTAAACACATGTACTTGGCCGACGCTCTTTCACGAGCCCCAACCAGAGCCCTGTTGATGAAAACTCTTTCAAAGTTATGTCTGTGAATTAAATCTCCACAGCCCGTCTGGAGATACTCAGACAACACACGGCAGAAGATGAAGTGCTACAGCCTCTCACTACAGTCATCCAGCGAGGTTGGCCCCCGAGAGAGCCAGCTCCAGCCTGCCATACGTGCCTTCTTCCCCTACAGAGACGAACTAACAGTGGAGGATGGACTCATCCTGAAAGGACACAAAACTGTCATCCCCCAATCTCTACCCCAGGACTACATCAACATCATACATAGAGGCCACCCCGGTGTTAAAGCAACCAAACGCAGAGCCAGAGGCATCATATTTTGGCCTGCCATGTCCAAAGACATCACCGAGGAGATACTTTCATGTGCAGTGTGCAACAGCACCAGATCTCACCAGCAAAAGGAACCTCTCCAGCTTCACCCCGTTCCAAACCTGCCATGGTCCACAGTAGCAACTGACATTTTCGATTGGCATGGAAAACACTACCAAGTGTTAGTGGACTCTTACTCAGGTTGGTTTGAAATCGATCTTCTGCGTGACCTGACATCATCAACTGTGATCACAAAGTTATGGAGACATTTTTCAGTACATGGAACACCGCACGTAATGATCTCTGACACCGCTAGACAGTACACCAGTCAGCAGTTTAAAGCTTTTGCAGAACAATGGGATTTCAAGCACGTCACAAGCAGCCCAGAGTTTCCTCAGTCAAATGGACAAGCAGAGAGAGCTGTCCGCAGTGCTAAACAACTGATGGAACGATCTCACAGAGACGGCACCGATGTGTTCCTTAATCTCCTAAATGTCAGAAACATCTCTCGTGACGCAACCCTTGGCTCCCCGGCTGAACGCCTAATGTCAAGGCAGACACGCGCAGCCATCCCTGTAAACATTAAACTGTTAGAGCCTACCCCAAAAAACACCCAGCGAGTCAGAGCCCAGCTCACCAACAAAAGACTTACTTTAAAGAGACACTATGACACTTCTAGTTGCATTCTCCAGCCCCTCGCAGGAGGACAAGTTGTCAGAATGCAGACCCCCAAAGGATATGGCCAGCTTGGAATTGTCAAGGAGGTCAGTAAAGAGCCACCTTCCTACATCATCCAGTCCAACGGTGCAACATACAGGAGGAACCGCCGCTACATCCTTCCTGTTGCAGAGCCACCACCGCCTCAACCCCACACAGGGAACTTCGAGCCCCAGAGCACAGGACCCCCTGCGATGGACACTGTCCCATCCTCCAACGCCTGTGTTCCATCCACACCGCATACACCTCTATCTGACATGTTAAAGTCACAGCATGTTTCACCCTCAAAGTTCACACATTCACAAACAAACAACAGCGACATTAAACACACCCCATACATCACACGCTCAGGACGCATGTGTAGACCTAATCCGAAATACATGACCTGAACTGAAAAGAAAAAAAAAAGAGAAATTAAAGAGGTCACAATGGTAAAAGAAAAAAAAAAATCTTTATGATTTGGTTTTGTGACATAAATCAGAATGTGTTATTTGAATGTTTGCACTAAGTTCTACTACAGATGCATTTAAAGAAAAGTAATGGGTTGCAAGTGATGAGCTAAACATTTTGAAAAGGTTTTTTTTTTTTTTTTTGGTCATAGTTTCATTCAGGATTTCTAGGCTAGTCAATTACATGGGGAAACAGCATGCTTCTTTAAGAGAAAATGCTCTGTATGGATAAATTTCAGTTTCTTTTGCTTCAGGTAGAGCTACAAGCTAAAGGGAAAGGATGTAGATCATTTGGTAAATGATCCCTCTGTTTTGTCCACTTAAAGCCACCATACATTCAGTATGTGTTCACTCTAGCTACCAGCGGAAGCTGGTTCTCAATTGGTTCTCATGCCGATAAGTTCACATCCTGTATGTTTATCAGGTCCGCGTTAATAAAATGTTTGAGTGATAATCGACATCAAGTCTCATCATTTGTACGGAATGTTTGAATACAACCGCTACATTTCACACTTCCATTTTAACCGTGATAAAAAATGCATGCCACGCAAACAATCCATCTCATTTCTTTGCATTTAAACTACACCAATCAATAATCACTAATCAATAATCCACCATCTTGGATCACTGCTGCTGGAATCCGTGCATCAGGGGTCCAACATCTGGAGTATATTTGAATTCACTAAGTAAAATTGATTAAAATTAAGTCATTTATCCATGGGAGTTGGGACCCACTTATATGCAATCAAGAACCTTGTCACCTGAAGAGCGGAAACCATGCAAAACATGCATTTTGAAAATGGGTGTAGATTGAGGAGTTGGGTCTTTTTTGCATTCTCCATATTCATATGGGATCAATACGCAACCTAACTCCTACAGATGAGGCACCACATCTCCAAAAGTTTTAAGGTATAAGGGCTTTCAGGCCATTTATTATGCCTTATCCTTGACTTGTTACCAGCTAACATGTAAATTAAATAATGATGAAATAAGCACATACCTGGCCATGGAACAGCTATGCAGCCAACTGTCCCACTTCTTAAAAAGGGGATACTATGTAAAACCCCATTTCCAAAAAAGTTGAGACGCTTTGTAAAATGTAAATAAAAACAGAATGCAATGATTTGCAAATCACTTGGGCCGTAAATTTTATAGAAAATGGTACAAAGCAACATATTAGACGTTTAAACCGAGAAATTATATTGTTTTTTGAAAAATATTAGCTCATTTTGAATGTGGCTATCCTAGTGGTGAATTGAATTCACAAGATTCCAGACCCAGATCATGCGGTATGCCTATTTGCACGAATATGGAACTGCTGTTATAAGTGAGGCATGTCTCTGCCTGAGTACCAATAACTGTGAAATCCAAGATTACTTCAAACTCTTTTCATGATTTAGACCTAATATTTGTATTGTTTCATGTGAATCTATTCAACATTTTTGGAGTTATCTTGCTGACAGATGGAAAAGGAAAAAATATGACAACTGTACAAAAGGCTGTGGACTTATATGTATTTTTTTTGTGTTGCCTGTCCTTAGTTTCCTCCTTTGACAGGTATTGGACTTTTATTTTGGAAGTGCCTGCATCATTAGTAGTGGACCACGTACTTTGTTTATCTTAGAAATTGGAGCATTTTTTCAGTCAGCGGTGGCCTCTGTACGTTCAAGCATTTGATACTTGCCAATTGCTAGTTTCAAGAACTGTGCGTTATTTGACCAAAGTAATTTTCTTCCTATTGTTTTACAATCCATGACTCGAACAGGTGAATGTATGAATCTGTTTATTGGGTTTATCAGGCGAATGTTCTACATTAAGTTTCCACTGTTATATCGAGTGAAAGAAACATTAGCGTCCTCATTGCTGGACGAAATTAGCCTGCTAATTCCCGAGTGAATTCGTGTTTACGTTCGCGCACCGACTTCTAGTCTTCGTTGACCTGGTGTGTGCCCTGTTAAATGTGTTTATTATAATGGCTACATGCCGCAGAGTATACAAGCATACGGAATTGCGGCTTATTTGTGATGTACTGCGCTGCGAGTGCGAGCTAACTAGCTCATGTGTACCGAATAGATAAATACGCACGGTTACACGTAACATTATCTCTCCAGTAATCTGTTAGCCTATGAGTTGATGCCGTAGTTACAGGCTACGATAATGCGCTGTATTGGGGTATTTGTTCAGTTAATTAATAGGTTGATTGATGAATGTTAGACACAACCTTGTACTTATTATTTTCTCCTCTCTGTTTTATTGTAGAAACCACACACACGAGTACATTCTGCTACTCAGATATATATATTGAAGTCTTTCAATACAAGTTTTGATAACAAATCCTTGCCTCATCATTGTGCAAACACCTGCTCCTGGAAAACCTGGCTTTAAGTAGTGTTCTGGCCGACACTCCAGTTTGTGTGCGGTGGAAATCCTGAACAATCCTCATACAGTCCTAACCACCTGAATCCCCTCACCCACAACAACTGTATACAAAACAATTGAAAGATGGGTTGAATGGCAGGGCATATATAAACCCGGCCCAGATGCTTTCTAACTAGGCCCTGTCACACTTCTGTGTATGCTAATTCCTATGAGTTGCGCATTGACATTTCTTTCATAAGCAGTCGTTCGCACAATACGCACCTCATAGGCATCTCAATCGTTTTAAGTTTCATGTACGCCGGCATGCGCACAGTATGGCCCAGTATGCCTGATAGTATTGGGCATGCACAAAACTACGCTGCGTATGCTGTTACGCAGGTCATAAGTTATAAATACGCAGTGCATCGGAACCGCATCAGTAGAGCGCGGTACGAGTACGCTATGTGGCTCCTCTAGACAGTGGCGAAAAAAGTGGATATGCAATGTATGCAGTGCATAGGGGCGCTACGCGAAGGGGGGCGCCAAAACATTTGGCTGCAAGCAGATGAAGATACAAGGGTATTGACTTGTACAAGATAGTAGAATTTAAGGAGTACTGAAAGACGCGCGATGGAGTGCCCAATAACAACGAAATAAAACGCATCTCTCCCTTCTACCCCCCCAGTCAACAAAATAATCCGCGTCTCTATTCCCCCCCACCGCCCCCCCTCCCCCCTGCTCAACAAAATGAAACGTGCATGAAACCTACCGCCCAGTCATTAAATAATTAAGTGGAGAACACTGGGTGTAGGTGTTGGGGGGGCGCTGTTGTTGTCGTTGCATACCCCCCCAAAAATGGCTGCCCCCCTGCCTCTAGACTCCAGGGTGAACAGACCTCCTGAAGGTTGATGTTCACGCAATGGAATCTGCACTGGTAATAAAAACAGCGGGAAGCAGCCGCCTTTTTAATAAATCGGGAATACGCTCAGAATACGCTTGGCATTCGTCGGAAGTGCGTCAGGCATGCGGTCGGCATAAGTTGGGTGCATCCAGAATACGCTCAGCATGCGCACTGCATACACAGCTATTCGCAGCAAGAACTAGCGAGGCACTCGTAGAGTGCAAACCTCCGCCAAGGCAGCTCAATCCAAATGCGCACGGGAGTGGGAGCAAAGCTGAGTTATCGCGTGTGATAGGATTTCAAGCTGGCTGCTGTGGTGGCCATATTGTTTCAGTGATGGTGGTGAAAATCAATAGGGTCCATCCTTGATGTAATAGCAATCCACCCACAAAATTGTAACAATAACAATACTTGAGGATCCTCAAAATTTTTAAAAAATGTAAAGTGTATGCATTCAATATTGTGCATGAATATGTCTTGATAGAGCCCCTTGCAGATGCAGTCACGAAAAATGACAGGTGAACAATTGGAATAAAAAAGAAAGCTGAGTTTGAAAGAAGGTGTGATCTGAGTACGCATTCACTGAACGTGTTACAATGAGGACTGCTATACTGAAAACAATACCGGCATCTGTGTCGTAGATGGAGCAATCCCAGATGGTCTCTCGTGTTAGTCTAAACTTCACTTACTTTTTTTTCCTGTCCCTGACTGAAGTTGGTCTCAGGCTGACACCAGTGCTTTTTATTTCCTTCTCAGGTCATCAAGAAAAAGGAGCAGACAACTGCAAAGCAGCTTCTTATTTGTGGACTTCACCTCATCTGACACCGAGGCTGCACTCGCTTGAAGGTCATACCTTAAGATTTCTGATCTTTACATTTCAGCATGCCATTTACAGTGTCAGCTCAGGCAAATCTATGGTCTTTCTTAATAGTTATATTGTATGGATGGAGAAAAAGAACATCAGTAATCCAACACTTTCTCTGAATTCCATCCCCCATTTCAGCATTTTCTATTTTAAGATTACACTGAATCAGAATTTTCTCAGTGTTCAAAAGAACAGGCTACATTTGCAGTGAAGCACTGTTGCACACTCGTTGCTGTGATCCCTTCATTAATTTATTAAACCACCAAAGCTTCTTACGTCAAAGCGTTGGTAATTGAATAACTTAGTAAATTGGTTATTATTGCATCAAGGTCATGAGTGTGCCAGTGCCGACACATGCACACAATTACACACAATTACATTTGTCTATTTTCTCATCATAGTTACCTGAGCAACATTCATTGAGAGACAGCACTGTAGCTTAGTCTAAAATATATAATTTTAAACAAAGCAATTCATGGATAAATATACAAATGAATAAATTAGCACATAAATAGTTGTAATAAATAATTCGAAAATTACAATGTGAATTCATTCTAGTGTTTAAAAGTATTTTAAAAATGTTAACAGTTCATGTTGAGTAAAGAAAACGTGATATAAAAGGGCTATCTGAAAGACTGACTATATACTTTGTGTGTAATGTACATGGAGCTGCACATGTAGGTCACGGTCTAATTTGGGAAATGTTAGGTTGTCACTTTTAGTCTTTCTTTTATTTTGATTTAACACTCCCAAAGCTTGGATCCAATAAGCTGTGATTCTGAGGGAGAGAGGCGGGTCTTTGCGGTGCGTACGTAGGCTTGGCCGCCAGTGAGTAAAAACTATTCCATCGTAGAGATGTGAAAATCCCTTGTTCACTGCAGAGAGTGATTATGTCCAAAACTCAGGTTAATGCAGAGTTACACCTTCTGTTCAGGATTTGATCTTATCTGTTCAAGAGAGAGGATCAAGAAGTCTTCCGGAGACCTCATGGAAAGTGTTCGCCTGCCAGGGTTTGAACTCTTGCTGTGGTGGACTGTGACTGCTACTTGTCGTTTTTTTTCCCCCCGATACTGCTTCTGCGGCATTAACGCTCGTTCGCCGTCTCTCCCATGTTTATTCCCGGAACATTCCATTCGTCAGTGAGTACTGCCTAAAGGACATGAGTTTCCCGATACATTTTCTTTTATCATTTGCTTTAGCAAGTGAAGCAGCCAATGTGTTTTAAGGCCTCACTGATCCTGAGCTACGATTCAGGCGTGCACCGTATGTTTTATGGACTGTGTTGTGTGCGTGTGTGTGCGAGTGAGGGCCCTATAGTAGGAGTGAAATTTGAGTTTACTGGTTACAAGGGTTTGGTAAAAAGCTTTTTGCAGGTACTCTACTATTTTTAAAGTTGTACTTTTATTTTGTTATTTACGTAAATATTTTCACTAAATTTAACCCCTTTTGCATTTAAAGGGAAGTGTTTTGTGTCATATTTGTTCATTATAATAGTAGTTGAGTTACTAAAAAAGAGAGTCTATAATTCATAATTATTAGTGGGAATTAATCCTAGACTAAGTGGAGGCACCATCAAATAACATCTCACTTATTAGTTAAAATACTGTGAATTGATCAGATAAATATTTTATACAGATAAGCGCCAACAGAAAAATTCATAAAAATTCTTGCCCAGGACCCTGCCCATAGTACTAATACACCTCCTAATAATACAATAGCTACATTGGACAGGTGCTATATTACCTTGGAACATGCGTATGATGAACTAATGCACTTACTACACAAGCCACAATGGCATCAAGCAGGAAATTCTAACTGCAAGATATTCTGTGCAAGTTTAGTGTGCACATTTGGTGAAAAGTGAAAGAAAATAGCCAGAGCGAAACTGTCCAATTGCCACCAATGTCTTAGGATGGCTGCAGCAATAACCTAGCAGTATCTCCAAGCTTGACAGGAATCAGGACTGCAGCTCTGCTATCAACCCCACTGATATACTGTACATAAAAAATCCACATAAAGCAGTTCTTATAAAGCTGAAACCTCATATTGTTATTGTTCACCTGGTTTAACTCCTCTGAAAAAGTAATCATTAGGGCTCTTGTTGCGGAGGGAAAGGGCAATGCGTATAATTATTTTGAGTGTCTGATTTGAATTGGCAGGTTCCTGACAAGCTGTCAAGATGTTGATTGGCTCAAAGGTCCAGCAGCCCATGGCCTGAAATCAATTGATTCAATGTTTGTTTGTACCTCTAGCCGCCAATTAAATGCAAGTGTTCATTGTTGGGAAAAGTTTGGGGAGTGATATTCCAATATAAAATGTTGATTTTCTCTGAAAAAAGCGGCTGCAGTTTACATTGGTGTAATGTGCTCCAGGCTTGAGTGAACTTCAAACACAAAATTTTTTCTGAAGTTTTCCCTTTGGTTAAAAAAAAAAAAAAAAAAAAATGTTTTAACATTGTAGGACAATTTCACATATTTATGCTGTATCTGCTGTTTGCAACGCTTTGCTGAAGCGACATCACACTGATATTGTGAGAAGTATTCAAACTCAGGCCATGTTCTTTATGGTCACAGCATTACATCAAATGTAAAATAAATCGATCTTCTACATCATTTTATACACTTTCCCCAGCAGGACTCGTTTGGGATCATTGAAAACCAGGGGATCTCCACTAGACTTCAAAATAGGCCTGAAGTTCCACAGATTTGAATACATTAGCTGTATTTTACGGACCCATACATGGCTCAGTGGGTTTTATGGGGCCAAAAAAGAACATTCTGAGTGTTTCCCCAATTGTTTTTCTTCACAATCCAGCTGTCCTTGTCTGAGAGCATTGAGAGCATTGTCTGAAAGCACTGAGATTTTTAATGGAGGCTCAAGCCAATATTTTTCATGAAATGGTAAAATGTCTCACTTTCAACATCTGATATGTTGTCTGTGTTCTATTGTGAATAAATGTGGGTTTATGAGATTTGCAAATCATTGCATTCTGTTTTTATTCACGTTTTACACAACGTCCCAACTTCATTGGAATTGGGGTTTGTACAACCATATGGTCAACTGCGGTTCATTGTTGTCCTCATTTTCCAAAGTATCTTCACCGTCTACATCAGTATTTTCTCATACATATGTATATTTTTTTATGCGTACACATACGTCCTTGGTAGGGAAGAGCTGAATTACTTGACCCCTATCTTATAAGATCGTTATACTTACCATGACTTGGGATATCATTTGTTTTTCTCCAGTTCAGAAGGGGGGTAACTGTTTCATGGACCTAGCGAGAATTGGCTATTTAATGTGCACAAATTGATGTTTGGTCCTATGCCTTTCTTCTGCACATTCACCAGGTGTGTACTTTGATTGTGTTTCAAAGCAACAACACTATAGCAAATTTGAGCCAGCCTTTTCTGCTTTGTTATCCCTCGAGGAAACAGTGTGATGTGAAAGTAATGAGGGAAAACTGGTGAAAGAGCAACCCACACATGACCCCAGCTGTACTGAGACTAATGAACACTGCTGTATTTACCACAGACCACAGATTGACTTTGGCATATCCCTTCCAACATATATTAAAGAAACAACTATGCTTCTTAAATTTTTGTTGTTTGTTGGATTTTCATTCATGCTTATACCAGTGCCACAAGGCAATCAGGTATCCTTTTGAAGTGTGCTTCGAGATACCAGGTGCATCAAAAGAATTTGAGAAAGAGGTAGGTAGGCATAGACAAAGGGAGATGGAGAGAGAGAAACATCCTTTCTAGCACTCTTCCAGTATTGCTTGCTCATCTGTATTACATTGCTCTGGCAGTTCTATATTTCACACATTACAGTCAACAGTATCTTTCACACCAATCATAATGCCATCACGCCGTGTCTCCCCACTAGACCATCACCCTGGCTTGTTTCATCATGAAATGGCCCACTGACCAGCTAGGACACTGATCCCGCTTGTAAATAATTCTCAAAAACAGATGCACAATGATGTCACTATTGAACATTGAAAATCTAAAAGGCTGGTGAACTTCCATTCTTGGGACTTGGGTAAAATTCTGTTTTCATTGACTTTCTTGTTAATGCCCTCCACTCTTCTTACACAATTCACAAACGTGGCACAGAAGTGAAGTCCTCAAAAACTGTTCTAATGGCAGATACCTTTTTACTCTAAGGTGCTACAGAAGCTTACCACTGGTTTAATGTGGCACATCTGAAGCACAAAGCACCTCTCCCCACTGATACCACATACAATTTACAGTAAGAAGACAGACTCACCAGTATCAGGGCCATTGTTGAAAGGGGGATGGGATGGACAGGTACAGTGTTTATGGTCAAGGGCCGGAGGAGTTTCCAATTCATATCTTCTTTCTGGTTTGTAAATTTTATCTAGGGTAATTTTTTTACTTTGAAAATGGACACTAACTTGATGGTACTATGCTCAGTTTGAAATTAAACTTTTTCCATTTAATGAGAATATCTTGCCATCATCAACAGCATCTACCCCAGGGGCCACGCACACAGTGTGGTTAAAAGAGCTGGTGTATTTGGAGTTGTATTAAAACATGCTGCCCGCAAAAGGCGGCTCGCTAGACTGCACACAATTACTGCACACCTTTCGCCCAGCCTGCTAAGCCTGAGAGCTATTAAGAAGAAAGTCCATTTATGTCCCTCTCTTGTAAAAACATGCATTCTGCTAAAAGAACCATGCAGCCAAGACCCCTTCGTTTCCTGGGAGGATTTTTTTTTTTTTTTTTGTCTGATAAAATGAAGACATCTCCTTTCTTGTTAATTTTCATTATTTATTGAGTCCTGTCTCTGCAAGCAAAAAGGCTAAAATACTACAGTGGGTAGTATGGGTTACGGTCAAGAGAGCTATGAAAAAGCATTAGGCAAAACTGGATTTTTCAGAACTCCTGGCTTCACACTATTTACTAAATCAAAACTTAGCAAAGCTGGCTCTCCATGAGGTAGTCCATTCTCCTGTGTTCTGTAGAATATTTATTTTTGACCTCAAAATCCAGGTAGTGATTTGATATAAGGTTACACAATTATTATGATTTGGGTACCCCTAAAAATAACCATGATGTTTGACCTTGAATTTCCTTCAAGGTTAACTTGGTAGACCATTGGGAGCCCATCATGTCCGTATCTCCTGTCAGCAGCTCATTGACTGTTGCAAAGTGACTCCATGGTGGATCCTGTGGTTGAGTCACATCGAGTAAAGCGAGAGCAAAGCATGCAGACAGCCATATTCGATAACTTTTGGAATTAGGTACAGTAACACCTTTGTCTTTGATTGTTTTTGTTTTATCTATCAGTAAAATAATTACACCATGTAGGGTGACAAACAACAGAGGCCAGGCTACTAATCTATCTTCTTTTTTTAGGGGTCCAAGCACGTAGTGATGGAACCCTATTGTTTTTACTTGGATTATTATTAGTTTTTTTTTTTTTCCGCCACTTCTTTTACAATTTTGCCCATAAAACCAAAACCGTCCATCCAAAGGTCACCAAATTTGGTAGGATGTTAGGGGGTTATGTGGTGAACAAATATTTACAATATGACCAGGCAGCCATTTTGGATTGAAAATGCCATTTTCAAAAGCTCCGCCCCTTTGACTCATTGGACGAAAAGTCACGAAACTTGGTGTACAGGTTCCTCTCCTCACAAGGAACAACTTTGCCTCTTGGACCTATCAAAATGACATCTTCTCCTGAACGGCTGGGCCGATTTAAATGAAATTTGACACAATCATCTTGAAACCAATCCTGACTTAAATTGCGATGGAGAAGCTGCTACATCAAAAAAATGCCCGCCACAAGCCAATTAATTTGCCTCATTGATGAATTAATATGCAAATGAGCCAATATCATTCACCATTGCATCAATCATTCTGAAATTTATTATGCGCAATGGACAAGGCCTCGCTAACATTATATTCCAAATTTGAAAGCAATCTGTCAAAAAACATAGAATCCACAAGCGCTTGGACACGCCCATTTTTAACACAATTTTTAATATGTGAAAAAAATACTTAAAAATCTTCCTCTTATGAACCGTAACTTTGATTGATGCAAAATTCCATCTGCCGGGCCTTTGGGGTACGCTCTATCCTAATTGCGAAGGAATAGTTGCTACGTCAAATAACACCAGAGCTATGCATCAATCAATTTGCAACGGTAATATAATGAGTTTTTTTACATTTAATACTCATGTGCTCCTGAACCACTGCGCTGATCGGCATAAAACTTGGTAAAACCGATACAATGTCCTTTGTCTAATGTATGAAGGAAAAGTAGCTTCATCAAAAAACATGGCTGCCACAAGCAAATCAAGTTGCTTAATTTACTAAATAATATGCAAATGAGCCAAAAATCATTCACTGTTGCCTCAATCATTCTGAAATTTCTTGTGCACAATGACAAGGCCTCACTGAGAAGATATTCTAAAGTTGAAAGCAATTCGGCAAAAAACACAGAATCCACAAGCACTTGAACACGCCCATTTTAACCCAATTTTTAATATGTGAAAAATATAAAAATCTTCTTCTCATGAACTGTAAACTCCATTGATGCAAAATTCCTTATGTCGGGCCTTTGGGGTACGCTCTATCTAAATTACGAAGGAATAGTTGCTAGGTCAAATAACACCAGAGCTGTGCATCAATCAATTGGCAACGGTGATATAATGAGTTTTTTACATTTAATACTCATGTGCTTCTGAACCACTGTGCTGATCAGCACAAAACTTGGTAGGAAAAACCCTCACAAGGTCCTCTGTCTAATTTATGAAGGAAAAGTAGCTACATCAAAAAATATGGTCGCCACAAGCCAATCAAGTTGCTTCATTTACTTCAAAGCACATGGCCTTAACAAACTAATCAAATTCTTCATCACAGACTTATAGCGCATGAAATCAAAGACCCCCTGGCAATTAGCTTATTTGTGCTTGGACCACGGAATCGCTGCTTGCAGCTATATTTTTATGGGTGTAACTTCTCATGGATAACTTCGCCAGCTCATATTTTGTTGAGGAACTCTGGAACTGGGGGCCAAGCAGGGAAGCTGCGTAGGCACCCTATCATTTTTCCACATTTTCTTACTCTCCTTCTTCTTTAAAGTTTTTCAGGCTAAGGAATCAGTGGCAGCCCCAATAACCGTGTGGTAAAGAGTTGTAATTAAGTATAAGTTCAGTCAGGACACTTACATCAGATTTAACAGGCTTGTGACCAGCCTGACTACCATGCCTGACTGAACTAATGCCTAAAGCTCCATTGCAGTCAGGACACACGTCAGATTTAACCATTTATTGCAGGACAGCCTGCATTTGGAGTTGGCAGTGACTCTGCTCGAGTGATGCTCTCATACAATCTGAGCAAGCATGACACAGACAGTCCCTGAGATCATAAACCCCAAACCCATGCTCCCAAAGGGAGCAGGCGAGCAGAGTCTCCTTCTACAAAAATTAATTATGTATGGAATGGAATGGATTAATTTTCAGAAGCCAGCATGTTGCATTCCTTTGAGTTCTGGAAACATGTATGGCTTACTGTAACAGACAAAACAACATTCGGCTTGATACAAAGTAAATATACTATATGAGATATGAGACTATGTTGTGATAAGCATGTCGCAATAAACATGTCAAATTTCGTTTGAATTCCCGCAACCCTGCGTGACCTTCTCCTCTGGGTGTAGGGAGCTCTGCAGCCTGCTGAATACAGACAGGAGAACATCCGGCAAAACACTTAAGTGACTTGATACAAAGGAAATATACTATTCGAGAAGAGACCATGTGTAGCGAGAAGTGTGTTGCATTTCCTTTGAATTCATGCAAGCATGCGTGACCTTCTCCTCTGGGTGTAGGGAAACATCCGGCAAGACACTTAAGTGAGTTAACCCCTTTGCGCAGAAGCCAAATTTGGCTATTTATGGGTTACCCAATTTAATTCTTTATAATTCAAGATTTAAGCTTCATAAAGAGGAAAAATGTGGCTCAACTCAGAAAAGACACTTACAGCATTTAGAATTACATTGTATTTCAGTTTATTTTCATGATTTTGGTAGAGAAAATGGGCTGCAAACATAAAAAATGTTCAAGAGAATTCACCATTAAAATTGCAAAAAAAATAATATTATTGTATTGAGTATTGAAAAACTGCTGAGGCTTAAATCTATACATTTCTGGGATCATAAACTCCTTGACCACAAGGAGAATTCATCTTCAACATTACATTCTAGATTACCTACATGCTATTAGCCAAATTATACGGCTATCCAAGTGGCTCCCCAAAGTCTGAGATCCCTCAAAATGGTGCACTGTCAAATAATAAAATAATCATGTATTTAACACAAATAAAGTTTTGAGGCATGAAATTTAATATGAACTAATGATTTTCTGATTGAGTTTAGCGTGAATTTATCAATATCAGTGCAGTTGAACATCAGTGGTCACCAGTAACCTCTCCAAACACAAAACATGCCTTTTCTCCATAATAAAGCTTAGAGTTTTGTCCATTTTTCTTCAGCACACATACTCATTAAATAAACTACTGATTAAATGGTCAGAACATTCACCCTGCAATGAAAGCTACCAGTTCCCCCTTCAGAGCTCACAAACTCATTTCAACACTTATAAGAAACAAGTACAACTCACTAACTCAGTTATATCTGAATTCTGAAATATACCTTATTTTAACAGAACTGACATTCCACTTTCAGGGAAGATCAAACAATATATGCCTCCCTAGATTCAACAGAACGGTGCAATGAACGTACCAGGGGGTCCACCCAAATGCATGGGCAGTTCACGTTTTAAACAGGAAAAAAACGTCGGCATTTGACTTTGTTGAATACGGTATACATTCCAAAACAAAAAGCAAAAGTAGCAGCCTAACCTTTTTTATTGAATCCCTCCTCCAGAGACCGATGTGTTCAGTAGAAGGAACCCTCCGGTCCTGTTTCATTCGAAATAATTCCCATTGACCATGTCCTTATCTCATTTAAATCCTGTAAATGTAACTTAACACTTCAAGGCCAGTTTTGCAAGTCTTTTTTTCTATAAATCGCGTCTATTTCAGCGGCGCAATGTGCGCAACGTAGACAGGATACAACCGAGCTTGCTGACACGCATAGGCTTGTATGCTCTTATGTTTGTCCAATCAATGTGTTCACTTACTGCAGAACGTTTAAACACTCAGGAATTGGATAAGAAAGGAGCCAATCAATACATTGTTACCGGGGAAGTTTCACGAGGGCGTGAACTATAACTGTGCAGTTACGCAGAAGAGCCTGAGTGTATAATTGAATGGTTGGCTATCAACACCAGTACTTGGGTGGATATAAGGAAGCGCTGAATTTGTCAATGAAGGAATCTACATGTAAATCCATGGTAGGGAACTACGTATTTTTTGTATGTGATGACTGTAATCGACAGTAGAATGTGAGAGAATCAATACCAGGTGGAATTTTTTGCTTCAGAAAACTGATTTTTCTGAACCACTAATTGGAATACCATTGGCTCACTGTAGCTAAAGTGGTTGCTACAGAGGACAACGATTTTTTCTGTCGCAAGAGATCATTTTTTTAAACTGCTGGATCGATACTATGGGCAAGGATATTGACCCGTTTGCCCAGGCTTAGCTGAGGAGTTTAATTCATGCAACTCTTGAAAAACAGGGAGTGGAGTGAACTTCCCCATATTAAAAACCGCGTTCGAACTCTGCTCGGTTGTGAATATTCAATAACTGATCCGGGGGTGCTATCTAGTGATTGAGTACAGTAACTGCGTGCTTATATTTGCAGTTCCATAGACGCAAGCGTCTACATCTGCAGAAAGGGGTTAATACAAAGGAAATACACTTTATAGGAAGAGACTACGCGTAGCGAGAAGCATGTCACATTACCTTTGAATTCATGCAAGCATGCATGACTTTCTCCTCTGGGTGTAGGGTTGTTCAGTGGCCTGCTGAATACAGACAGAGAAACATCCAGCAAGACACTCCCAAAGTAACTTGACACAATGGAAATATACTACATGAGATATGGAACTGTGTGGTGACAAGCATGTTGCATTTCCTTTGAATTCACGCAAGCATGCGTGACCTCCTCCCCTGGTTACAGGTAAATCAGCAAGCATGCTGAATACAGACAGAGGGACATTTGGCAAGACACCATTAGAGTGACTTTATACAAAGGAAATATTCTATGTGTGCGTGCAAGTTTGCCTGAACTGAGTGAGATTGCATGAAACTCAACTGAGAAAGTAGAAAAAAACCCCAAAACAAATTTATGCCGGCTTAGCTAAAAAAACTTCAGGCTAACATTTATTGCCCTTTGGAGCCAGAAACGGAGTGCTCTTGAATTTCTTTCATTAGTTCAAATAAGGTGATTGAGGTACTGTTAGACAGTTGAAGATATATTTCAAAGCAGATGTGGCAGTTATAAATAAAGCATATAGATGTTGGGGCAGAGAATAGCATAGTCCTAGGCTCTGGAAAATAGATACATAAATACAAAATCAAGTTAAAAAGAAAATGGAGTAATTTAAGCAAACAAAATGAGCCTGGGAATATGTAGCAGAAACTGGCAGGGTATAAGGATGGTTTGCCTAGTAGGCAGCATACACTGATAAAGAAGGCACTAGCTGAGCACGTAAGGGGTGAGCTATGGCACGAGGAGGTGAGGCTGGTACTACTAAGAATTAGCAATGCTTGTCTACTAGGCGACGTGCCTCCATAGCCATTGCAATTGTGGGAACGATTGAAATATGTCCCTCCTTGGAGATACAAGCAAGATACAAGCAAATTGCTTGAAACTGGTTGCCTGCTGGGCAACGTGGTTGACGCAGATTCAGTACAGGTGATATTTACCACAGCTAGACCACCTGAGCTTCGTGCTGGAAAAGATTGAAGGTCTTGCATTCCAGGCAAAGTGCAGCTATCCCAGTCTACACTGGGTAGAGCACTAGAATGTTTACAATCATACAAAACCCTAATTGTAAGGACACAAGGCAAGTAGGAATGGCAATGCACATAGATGCAGAGTAGGCCTGCTTAATCAAAATCCAATACTTGCCAGTGAGATTGAACGATTAGCGCTGAACATTTCCCATGGCCTCAGGTAGAGAATTTGTTGGTACAACTTCCAGCTGACCACATTTGAAGCTACTGAACCTGTGACGTGCTACGTGTGTTTTGTCTGACTTCCTTGTCTTCATCTGCCACCATCTTCATTTGCTGTGCCACCAGTCAATCTTCATCTACCAAGTCCTGCCTCCACCAACTACAGCCTTCCCAGTTCTACTTCCACTAATCCAAAGCTTCTGCGTCATCCACCAGTCAACCAATCCGGATCCACTGAATTGTTTAAAATCCTGGATTGTTTGCTATTCTGGAGTTTTGCCTAGTTTTGATTTTGAGTGAGAGCAAACTGCCTGTATCTTAATTTTGTCTTTGTTATCCCTCATTCATTTGACTGTGTATTTTGTTTGCTTTGTATTTACTTTCAGGGCTTGGGACAGGTAAGTCTGGGGGCTCCTATACATATACCTGTAGGATTTGTGATGTATAGACCCACTAGCCTTTAGGGTTGGTTGCCAACCACTGTATTTATAGTGCTAGTCAGAGTAGATAGGCCTTTATTTTGTGTACTTGATACACTAGGTTAGATTGCTCTGTCTTAGCTAGTTTGTTTTTGCTGTTCTTATGGCAACATCCAGCATCCCTCGACCTTGGTTCTGAGAGTCTGCATTGTCTTGTTTGTTCCTGTTTTCTTTATTCTATGTCTTGTACCACAGCAAACCTTTGTGCACTGAGTTGCTACTTTGTCCCCTTGTATTATTATCTGTACTTAATCACACTACATCTTAAACATTTCCCGTTTCTTTTCTATTTCAACATCCAGTTACCAATCCCCTGCACCCCTAGGCCTGTGGGGGTTGTAACAGAGCCTCATATAACAAACAGCCTCATGTAGCGAACATATCCAGTTGCGCAGCTGCATGCAAGTATATGGAATGGAGTATTTGCATCCATTACCTCAATTTCCTGGTCATTACGGCTAAAATGACACCTGCCAGGGGCAATGTTAAGACATTGATTGTAGCAAACGTGCTTCAAGGCAGAGGATGTAAGATTCCAAGAGGACTCAAGCTGCATGGTGCCAATTAATAAAAACATTTCAATGAAACTACGATCCTGACCAGTTATTAAAGCAAGGCCACGTCATGAAACACTTAGCCCAATGAGGCGACAGTCATCCGAATGACTGCATAACAATCATGACCATAAACAAGTCGCATCACCAACCATAACGCTGAGAGTAGAGTAGGGGGGTCCGGGGGCATGCCTGGCCTGTTTAAGGCCTGTTTTTAAAATAAATCACAAGCTGAATTATGATGCACTAAATAACCAAATAAACAGAATTACATTACTTGGAACAAAAGAATTATATTTGGAAATCTACACATTACCCACTCTTTCCATACTTCTATGATGATCATTTTCCCAGAATACGTTTTATTCATGTGAGTTATATATGACAGTTAGTTATATTTCCATACATTTGATGTGCATACATATATTGGTCTTTCCAAATTTGAGTTACAACATTATATTATAAATTTTCTTAAATGACTTGAGTGTGTGACAGTTGTTTGAAGCACTCATGCAGTGCTGGAGCAGATGATTTAGCTGTCCTTTTCCTGCTGGCTGATCAATTGCTCTGCCTTTGCCAAAGCTCATACAACACATTTAAGGAAATATGTAGATAGCAAATATCAGAAAATATTTGAAAGTTTAGAGTTGCAAGATAAATATCTTGTTTCCACCTCACTGAATAATTCTATGATATTAATATACAAAGGAGAAGAAACAGAAATTGAAACATTTCTCATCCCTTTGCCCCGAATTCCTGATTCAAAGTGATAGGCAGATCCACATGCAAACAGAAAGAGAATTTCTCATCCCCTTCCCCAAAGTCCTTGGTTCAGGACAGACAGACCGAAAAGTTTCTACATCCCTTGCCCAAAGTCCCTCCCAAAAAGCTGCCGTCCACACACAAACAGAAAGGGTAAATTTCTCATCCCTTGCCTTAAAGGTACTATGTCAGCGGGGGCGCATGCGCGTGACGAAGCGAAAAACTTGAAAACGTTAGGCTAACTATTTCAAGTTCATAGGAGATGTAAGGTGTAAGCGTTTCAATCTGTTTATATCGCACTCATCCTTTAAGAGTTTATTGAAATTTTTACCAAAGAACTATCTTTATTGATCGTAGAGCCTATTTGTAACATGATTTTGTCATAGTTTGGGTTTTTGTAGCGTTATTATTGCTTTTAAATCAGCCTGCGTTGATTATGTCGTCCCATGGCGGCCGTCAAACTGGAAGCGGTCGCAAAAGGATCTATGACAGCTGCATGTCAGACAAAATGTTGCGACAAACAGGTTCTGCGAACATTAAAGACAGTTGCTTGATGAAAATTTCCCCTCAAGGATGCGCGCGATGCAAACAGATTGAAACTCCACCACGAATTCACCGGTTTACCTTACTTCACACTTTCAATGTGTTTTTGCCCAAAGAAATATGGATGGATACTATAATTTATTCTTCATGGGTTTCGGCAAAGATAAATGCGGTTACTCTAGCAATTTCACGTTTGCAAGCCATCTACTGTATTTAAAACAGCGACGAAGGTACGCTTTACACATGTACTAATAAGCTTGGGTTTGTATTTCTGCTCCCTTGATATCGCACTGAAAATGTTTATCGACTGTACTCTATTATGCATGTGCCCCAGCTGACATAGTCCCTTTAAGTCCCTGGTTAAAAGCTAGGCAGATGGACATAATTCACAAACAGAAAGAGAATTTCTCATCCCTTAACCCCAGATCCCGGCTTCACAATGAAAAGAGAACATATAAATGAATGATCGGAATGATAATTTTTGCCCGATATTTTCCCGATTTTCACCTGTTTCCACTCCCCTTTCTTGATATCCCTGACAGAAATTCATCACATTCATATTATTTTATATGTATAAAAACTTACTGTCTGTGGATATGATCGATATAGCAATAATTAAAACACGTGTAAATATTCTAAGTCAATGAAACGAAGCTGGAAGACGAAGCGGTTCCGCAGAAAGACGCGATTTAAATTGAAAAGAAATTCTCTGTCTCTCGGCCTATCAGAACGCAGGACGGCCGTGAGCCCTGAGGCGTAATTTTTTTTTCCAGGTGAGTACGGGGCTAATTACCATAAATAGGCGTGTCTATTGGGCTGACACTTGTCGCTCATGTGCGATACACTTGTCGGTCTCGCATACTTACATGCTCAATGTCCAGATGGGGGAAAGATATAAGAATAGGAAAAGATAATACATCCTCAGAGAGCTTGGACGCAGCCTAACCCCTCGCATCCCAACCAGGTTTTTGCCATTTTGGACAGATATACATGACAACTCAGCGAAACCTGGGGTCTCCCATCTTGCCAATACAGAGCAGGAACATTCGCATCATCTTAAGCTATAAAATTCGAACTAGAAAAAAGGGGGAGGGAATATTTGCTGGAGATACCATTTTAAAAATTCTAATCCAGTACCACATATTTTTATGGGTCAATCACGCCTTTAAAAGCAGAAACAGATTTTGGCTAACCAAGGCTAAATCCCAATCGAGTAATACTGAACCACTGAAACAATAATTTTATTACGGGGGAAACACTCTCGCAAAATCATTAACAGCAAATACAAGTACTGGACATGTCTGTCAATACGCTAAACGCTTTTGTACTGGCGAGTCGAGCGCGCGTGACTCATTACCAGCAAACTGACTCGTCCGGGGATTTGAAAGTGATTTTGGTTAATTTAATTACTCTTAATGGAAGGTTGCTGCTTCAATCAATTCAAATAATTACCAGAACATTGCAGCTAACTAAAAATACCCACTTGGTTAGAGTAAAGTGTTTTAACGTGGTTGTAGCCTATTCCATAAATAAGATGTTAGCATATGACATACATGCTAGCTCACAGCAACTGAACAAATGTGGACGAAGCAGTCAGTATCGTTAACCAGCTAGCTGCCTCTTTCGATGCCAGTCATTGATGACAACCTCATGACAGTAAACCTTACACCGTCCTACCGTAGATTTCCGAGATAATGCACCAGTCCATCAGCTTTGTGTAGTAACTATCAATACAATTTCCTGTACTTGCCTGGAAAAAAAAAATTACGCAGCCCGTAGAGCAGAAAAACAAAATGGCGGTGCCCATACGCTCAGTGAGGAGGAGAAGAACTGGGAAATTCTGATGGTTTTTGCATCAATTTTGGGGTGGCTTTCATATAGAAACAGCTTTTAAATATACCCCGATCACATTACGAGACGGACAAGACGGTACTTAAATGAAAAATTGACAGAAATCCGCCTGTAGACAAAGCTCTTGCACCCATGGGATAATTTCAGAACAATATAATTCTGTATTTTAAAGGTAGTTACATCATTGCATTATACTGATTGATGGAGAGCTGACAGATGTGAGCATTAGCTCCTTGGATGTTACAATTAACTTCCAGTCTTTTGAGGAGGTAAATGCAAGCAGTTTCCATAAAACATATGAAGACTACAAAGGAAAAATTATCAGAGTCCAAATTTTGCATTTTTGTATATTTTATATGTTATATATTATTAAAATATTTCATATATTTTATATTTTATATCTGTTTGTTTTAATGGTGTGTTGTCATCTGTACATATTTGTGAGAAGCCAAAGACAAATTTCCACCTTGGTTGGACAATAAAATCAATCAATTCAATTTTTTGCAGTGCTTTGTTTCTAAGATCGTTTTGAATTTTTAATTCATCATTTCTCCACAACTTGAAAATGTGACTCTGATCATTTTTCCATTGTGGTCTTAGATGGATAACAAACTCATATCACATGATATCTTGATTCAGCAACATGTTTTCTCACCTTCTATGTTTGAATGAATACAATATTTAAAATGGGTACTTGAAAAAAAATGTCAACTCTAATAATTTTAAGCCTGAGGAAATGTTCTTCGCTATCCATCGCCAAATAAATGAAACAAAAATAATCTGTTTCAACATTTTTTTAATGGCTTTTCATCCACTGTTACCTGTGCCCCCCTGGTGGGATTTTAAGGTTGTAATTGTCCTACAGGGACTATGACAGCAGTAACAGTTCATAAAGCATCAATATCAGATTAAAACACGATGCCCTTGTGCAATATTAGATTTTGAATTTGTCACGGCATGAAATGACATCTCTGCATGATCAAAACAGTTGTGAAAATCGTCCGCATGAGAAATTGGAAGAAGATGGTGGGCATATCAAAATCAACAGGGTTTCCAATTACTTGATCATGAAATAATGGAGCTTTGGCATATCCTGTGTGGACCAATCCCTCAAGTGTGGAGGTATGATTATAAACAATCTTACACATAAAATAATGAAATAAAAGGCTCAGTTTCTGCTCTGTGCACAGAGGTACGCATCTGGAATCCTTTGGGAGGAGGGGAAAGGGTGTCTAAAAGATGAAATTGTTCAATGCTCTGTTTCGACCACATGTGGAGTGCCATATTAAATATGGGTCAGCACTTTATAAAAACAAAATGGACACCACAGCCCTCATCCACCAAGAGGGGGTGGGAGGGAGATTGAATTTACCACAGACTGTGATGGAATGGCACGTCTTACGGTAACAGGCTGAGAGAAAATTACATTTAGTTCGGGAGCGAGGTATAGGGATGGCCCTAGACAAAACATTTGAGGGCTGAAAGAGAGCAAAAGGTAGCATTACCCCCTGCGCCCATCCAAAAAATACATTTAAAAATTAGTCAGTGGCTTTAGTTCATTGGTAACATACCAAATAAAATAGTCAAATAGTGGTGAATTTATGCAGCAGGGCTTCTTAAAGAACAGAGAACCTCAGCCAGGGTGCAGATAAGTGGGTGGATTTCAAGGATTCTGTGCCCCGGTTGGTGCTGGGTGGTAACAATATTTTACATTTCTTTAGCTGGTGCATTTATCTGAGAAGATGTATAAAAAGTGCGAGGTGAGGGCTACTGCAATAACTACTAAGCACAGGTCATGCAAGGTGCATTTTTGAATGTCATATCAAGCTTTCAGGAAAATATTGGCAAAATTAACAAAACTATTAGATGCTTTAAAATAGAAATGTAGCATGATTTGAAGATTTAGAGAATTTAGCAAAACTATATAATCCACAGAAATGTTAGGATTTGCAATTTAATGAGTGGGTATTTCATTTAATCTTAATTCACAACCCTTTTTCAGGAAAGTTGGGACGTTCTGTAAAATGTAAACAAAGATTGAGTGCAATGCCAAGCAAATAATTTAAACCCAGTATTTAATTGAAAATGGTAAAAAGACAACATATCAAATGTTGAAATGAGAAATTCTATTGCTTTTTGAGAAATATCTGCTCATTTTTAATTTGATGCTAGCAACGCATCTTAAAAATGTTGGGACAGGTGCCACCAGACTGGAAAAGTTGTAAGATACAAAAAGAATATGCCGCGTCGAACATCTGCAGCTAATTAGGTTAATTGGCAATAGGTCATTAACATGATTGGGCATAAAAAGAGCATCCTAGAGAGGCAGTCTTTTAGATTAAAGTTGTCAAGGGCTTCACCACTCTGTGAAAGACTGCATGCACAAATAGCTGAAAAAAATTAAGAATAATGTTTTTCTTAGCAAAATTGTAAAGACTTTGGAGATTTAATGACCAACCATACATAATATCATTAAATGAGTCAGAGAAAACCAATATTGAATGGCCATGATCATCAAGTCCTCAGGCAGCACTGCTTTAAAAACATATAGGATTCTGTAGCAGAAATCAATGCATGGGCTCAGGAACACTTCTGAAAGCCATTGTCAGTGAACACAGTTTGTTGCTGCATCCACAAAATCGAGGTAAAACCATCTACGTGTAAACAAGATCCAGAAACAATGCCCACTTCTCTGGGCCCCAGATCATTTAAGATTGACTGGGGCAAGGTGGAAAACTATTCTTTGGTTAGGGCAATCAAAATATGGAATGCTTTTTGGAAATCATGGATGCTGGGTCCTCAGGGCCAAAGAGGAGAGGGACCATTCGGCTTTTTATCCGACCACAGTTCAAAAGCCAGCATCTATGATGGTATGTGGATGCATTAGTGCACAGGTTTTGGGGCAACATATACTGTTATCCAGACAACATCTTTCTCAGGGAAGGCCTTCCTCATTTCAGCAAGAAAATGCCAAACCACTGTATGCACCTATCAGAAGAACATGGCTCCGTAATAAAAGAATCTGGGTGCTAAACTTGCCTGCCTGCAGTCCAGACCTGTCAAACACTGAAAACAATTGGCACAGAATGAAATGAAAAATATGATAAACGAGGTTACGAAGTGTTAAGCAGCTCAAATGCAACACCAAGCAAGAAAGGGAAAACATTATGCTTTCAGAACTACAGCAGTTAGTCTCAGTTCCCAAACACGTACAGAATGTTGGAAAAAGAAGAGATGATGCAACACAGTGGAAAAACATGCCCCTGTCCCATCTTTTTTGAAATGTGTTGCTGGCAAGAAATTCAAAATGAGCAAATATTTTTAAAAAAAAAACAATTTCTCAGTCTCAGTTCATAAGCTTTTTTTGTATTATTACCAATTAAATAAAGGGTTTAAATGATTTTCAAATCATGGCATTCTGTTTTTATTTACATTTTACATGGGGGACCCAACTTTTCTGGAAACAGGGTTATGATCTGTCTTTCATTTCTATTCCTGTAGGTTCTTGCTGGAGTGTCATGGTAATTTCTGAGCAAGAACTGCTGTTTACCACCATAATTTTGAAATCTCTTCCCAACGGCTGAAACGCCTCATCTGCCTCCTTTCTGCCTTCACATTCGAAATCAGACCTAATATCAGCCATTATAAAGTAAAATATGACATCCAAAGTAACACTGTCCTGATGTGTCCATTCAACATTTAAAAGATACAGTACACACAGTACCTAGCCATGCCCTCTGTTTTTAATTACTTTTTTATGAGTACAGTATGTGCACTATGTAATATATTGTAACAGTCCTGTACAATCGGAGGCAGGGACAGTAACTTCTGGTGATTCCCCACACTTTACTGTGCCAAATACTTCCAGACAAAAGCTAGCCTGCAGAATCCACCGAAAACGAAGAAAAACATAACCCCAACGCTTTTCCCCGGAACTGAACATGACGCATTCACGCACGCGCACACTCTCTCTCCCATTGGCTGGCGGCGCATAAGCTGCAATCATAAGTCCCAAACAGGGACGCTACACTAACCCCCCCGTACAAAGTTCCTCATCCTCAAGGAGTAGCCTGGAACAAAAGAGAGAAAAAAAACCCACAATGCAAGGACCGAAAAACCCTAAGGTGGTAAAGCAGTGAACCACAATACAAAACCCCAAATCACAATCCCATACCCCAGTACAGTTTCTTTTTTTTTTTCCTTTTAACACAACTCACATAACCTCTTCCGGACCGACGCCCCAAAGGGACACCACAAATTCTCTTAAGCGGGCTGGGGGCCTCCTCCGTCTCCCCGGTCAGGGCCCCCTGGGAGACGGGGGCAACGGGACAGGGGCAGAAGGGTGTGGGGCAGGGGTGACGGGGAATGGGGTGGGGAATCGGGTGGGAGTGGAGCGCCCTGCGGGGAGGGAGGGCCTGCCTGCGCATCCATGTCGGGGGACGGGGGACTTCCCCTGGTAGGGGGCCAGTCTGTGGAGTGCCACTATGGAGTGCCACCTTCCTTCCCCGAGGAGGCATCTGCACACGGTACACGACCTCTCCCATTCTGTCCATCACCTTGCAGGGCCCGTCCACTTGCTGTCGAGCTTGGGGCACCAGCCCTTCTTCTGTATCGGGTTTTAGACCCAGACCAATTCTCCCGGTGCAAAGTCCCGGCCCCAAGACTTTATGTCGTAGTTGCGTTTCTGCTTCACGCTGGCCTCCTCTAGTTGTTCCCGGGCGAAGCTGCGGGCCGAGTCGAGGTGGTCCTGCAGCTTCCTGGCATAGGCCGGCCCTGCGGGGGCAGTCGGGGCATCGGGCGGCCGACCAAAAGCCAGCTCCGCCAGGGTGCGCAGCTCCCTTCCCAGCATGAGGAGAGCTGGCGTGCACTCCGTGGACTCCTGTACAGCGGAGCAGCACGCCATAAGCACCATAGGCAGGTGTTTGTCCCAATCCCACTGGTGCTGGGAGGTGATGACGGCCAGCTGATCCCCCAGGTTCCGGTGGAACCTCTCCACCAACCCGTCACTCACGGGTGTAACGGGGTAGTGCGGGTCTTGTGTACGCCCAGACACTCATACATGGCGGAGAACACCTGGGACTCGAAGTTCGTCCCTCGGTCTCTGTGGATGGACTCTGGCACCTCGAAGTGGCTGATCATGCCCTCCATTAGGGCATCGGCGATCATCTCAGCCTCCTGGTCTGGGATGGCATACGCCTCCGGCCACTTTGTAAAGTAGTCGATGCCCGATAAGACGTAGTGGTTAACCCCATCGGAACGCGGGTAAGACCCCACAATTTCCACCCCCCACTCTTTCCATGGGGCACCCTACGGGGAACTGTTGGAGTGGAGCATGTGAGCGCCCGGTTGGGCCTTTGCGCGCCACAGAGGTCACAGCGGCGGCAGAAGTCGTCGACGTCTCTCTTTTGGCGCCCCCAATAAAAGCTTGTCGGAGGTGGCGAAGAGTCTTGGTGACCCCGAAGTGCCCTGTCCTTCTGCTCCATGCATGGCTTTCAGCACCGCCTCCTGTAGGCACTTCGGGACCACCACCTGCCACCGTTCCTGCTACCTTGAACGTCCGCTACAACACACCTTCGGTCAGCCTGAATAGATTATGTTTGCAAACATTCTGTGCGCATGTTTAGCTTCCAATCTGTTAATGTACTGATGCGTAATAGCAGCAAAAGAGACACCTAATGACCTGGAAAAAATAAAGGCTCAAACTTTGAGACAGTGTTACACTCAACCTATGGTTAAGGGTAAGGCTTAAAATATACATCTATGTTGAAGAGGCTTGGAATATCCATAATACCAGAACTTATCGGCTAAATTGTCTATACATTCAGGTCAGATCGCGCTTTCTCAGGAAGCAGAGATTTCTCAACTTTTCACAACCTAAATTGCTTTTTTTCTCCTTTATGGTTCTGTTGGGTAGCTCATCATATTAAAGCACTGATTTGGTGCATTTATGAGCCTTATGTTTTGTTACCCAACCTAACAGCAAATTGTTGTGATAACTGTTGTGATAACACAAATCTACAGACGCCCTTTGTTAGTCTGCTGTCGCCCAAATCGATAAAGGGTGTTCCAGTGTGAGAAAGATGAACATTTAAAAAATTAGCTGGCAATTTTCCTGACATATCTAATGTGGAATACAGTTAAGTGTTTGTCAAAATAGCATTTTTATTTATTTCACTTCTTAAATGGTATCTTCTGAATGCCTTTATGCAGTTTTCAGACATCAGGGGTATGAGGCAGCCTTTCATGCAGCCACTGCTGTTTTTTTTTTTTTTTTTTTTTCTCCGTAAGCTGAGTGGACAACTGTTCACCATCAGTTTGTGACAAATATAATTCATATCCATTGGTCCTAAGTTGCACTGTGAACCAATTAATGCAAAACAATGAGTGCTGCTGTTGTGAAGGGGCCTATTACTTCCACGCTGTCTGCCCAGAAAACTGAGCTTTTTTTTCTTCTTTTTCCTGCCTTTCTCCATCTGTTTGAAAGGTACATTGTTCCAGGAATTTCCTTCTCATCTTGTTGTTTTTTTCGGGGGGGGTGAAAGCTCGAGGGGCATCTTGTCGTCACAGGGATCATTTGAGCTGTTCTCTACAGATTCATAAGCAGGATGATTGACTGCTATTGGCACAATAGCTGCCACTGAACCCGGCGCTGTCTGACGAACAACACAGGCGGGGAGTCGGCGGGGGAAATTACAGAGATCTCCCAGAGATTGCACCTAATCATTCTGCATCCCTTGCCTGCTTTGTATCTTTTTATTTCACGGGCCATTGTACCACCTGCATGAAATGGAAAACATCATATAAAAATATGGCAGTGTGGCTGCTAACTTAAACAGAATATAAAACATAGAAAGCTTTATGTGGGGTGCTGTGCATGTTGCACTCAAAATAAGGAGTCTGATGTTGTCGCACATAACTGATGGGTGAATGAAAGAGATTAAGCTCTGTATTGGATGTATGGATTTTCATGACATATGGTGCAGCTTAGTTAGGCAGTTAACAAAATTCAAAAAATAAAACTCGAGAACACTCTATTAGACTTGGGCTAGGGTGCGTCAAGGCCTCTGATCTCATACTGTATTTTTTTATGATAACTTTGACGACCTTCATTGGACAGAGCTCGTCAAATTCCAACAGAAATCTAGAATGGCCTGGAGTTTCCCTCAATTGCAGCCAAAATGCCTGTTTGAAACATACTGTTGGATCATGCGAGTACAGTCATCAACTGTTCTCCCACACTATGCTGTGTCATCAGTTGCTTCCTTCCACATTGCACACTACAGTTAACCTCAAGTGGCGTGAAGCTGAAAGAGGACTTTTTATATGCAACTTTGACATGGAGCCCTCTGCGCCTTATGGACCAGCAGCATTAGCTGGAAAGCAGGAATGACTCAAAGCCTATTTCAGGAATTATGTAAATAACTGGTTTAAGTTTAACTCATCAGTAGTTTGGGGAGAGGATACCAGACCCCACCAGTTTAGAGCTTAGCTCCCCTATCTGTAACTCTTTAGCAACGCCCCTGCTTGAGAGGAATGAATACAGAACTCTAATCGAATTAACTCCTCCATACCCTGGATGAATTACTTATGAATTGTGTATCCCTCTATAGAGCTAATGGTTACAACACGGGTACTGACTGAATTAAATGCTCATTTCTGCACTATTGCCTATTCTTGGATGTTCATCTGCTCAGATGAACAGAGTGCTAGAGAACAGAGTCTGCCGATGGTGGTTTTGATTCCTACCCTTTAAAAACAGAATATGGGGAGATATAAACTTCAATAAATTATTTAAAATTTCAACTCTTATCCCACTATTACAATCTATGTACTTCTTTTTCAACAAGTGTATTGTAACAAGGTGTAAAGTTACTGCTACCAAAACTATGACCTCTGTTCAGAGCCGCCCTGCTTTGAGTCATACCCAAGCTTGATTTTTTATGTTTGGACGAATTGAATATCAAGTTAGTGAATATGGCAAGTGACTCAACACATCCCTGTCTTTCTGGTAATATACAGTCAGTTAAGAAAACTAGTGGTTTTTATAAAAAATTCTTGTCGCAGTTTTAAGCAAACTCATGCATTTTCGGGACGGAAAACGAAGTCTATCTACTGAAAAATAAACATGATTTCAGTATGTACATATGTATATTTGTCCACAAAGTGCTTTTGTGCCCTGTGGATTTCATCTCAAATGTTGCCACATCTACCACAATCAGAGCTAGGCTTCCTGAAATTTTCAGATAGCCTACAGGCTAAAAGTTAAAGCTGTTCTAGCTTGTGTGCATTCAGCCAGACAGCGCAACCACTGCATATTACTGCTTCTTATCAGAAGCAAAACACTACAACTATGTTCCAAAGAAGTATAAACAGCCAACTAACTTGATTAATACTCAGCGTAACATATTAGTTTGCTGTCTATTTAAAAAAAATATATATTAAAAAGTAGCGGTCTCAAATTTATCAGTGTTCAAAAATTCACACTCATCTGGTTGCACGGTGTAACAGTTCGTCCAAAGGACGGAAAGTGGAGGACTGGACCCAGGCGCAGGATGTAATAAATGAAGGTTTATTAGAGGCTGCACATCAGTACAACACTTAACGTTGCAGAAAAACAAGAAAAAGGAACAGAGATTCCCATGTACTACCTACAAGTCTAGAATAAGACTTAAAGTTTGCAAGTTTGTTTACTTTCTGCGTGATTATATTTTTGTCTCAATTCGCCACATCTCTCCATGATCCGCTAGCTGCCTGCCCTTAAATTCACTGTAAAAAAAACCCGGGCTCTGGAGACCGCACAGGCGTCATAAACTGCAAATAAACACAAGGCGCACAGGCTGTGCCCCATAACATAACAAACCGTCCCGGCCAATCACTGACAAGAGTTGACAGTTATGGAAGCATGGGAAGGAGGGAACTACGGGAGGGAGGGGCGGGCTACCTCTATTTTGTTTGAGCTCGAATGTCAACAGAAGTGATGTCAACAAGTGCATAGTGCACCTTTAACACAGTAGGTTTAAAACAAAGTGGAATCGAGATTCCTTAAATATAATAGTGCAAGTAGTGCACGATAGAATTACATAAAGATATACGCAAAATACGTGAGAAATAAGCCCAAGCAGACTACATGTCTAACAGGCATAAGGTTACCAGACTACACAAAGCTCTGTCCTTAATTAAGGCTGCTAGGTGAATAAAACAGGCGTGGAGTGGTAATTGGATAATTGGGTGGAATGCAGAGCGCTGATGAACTGGGCTGCTGCAGAGTCCTAGTAGACTGGCGAGTTGGAGGCTTGGAGGTGTGATCTTACATACAGTAACTGAAAGATCGGTCCAACCCAAACTGTTTGTTTTCGGCAGCTGTAGCCTATTGAATTTTGTCAGCGAATATACGATTTTTATTTTATAACATTAGTTGACCCTATTACTCATAAAGTTCTTAAAAAAAAAAAAAAAAAATTAGAACTACATATATACTTTTTTCCATAAAAATTAGAACTAATAAATTTCAATAATCTGAATTTTGGATCTTTTTTCTTTCAGTTTAAAGCAAAGACTATATTTTTTCAGCCACCATTGATCACCATTCACTAACTAACACATGAAGCTTGATGACATCTGATCTGAGCATGCAAGAAACATGAGATTTATACAACTTAATTCCTAATGTGTAACCCTACTTAAGATGGGCAAATTTGATTTAAGATTGAATAAAGAATCAGATATGTGCGTAAACACCCTACATATTGCCTTAACCAAAAAAAGCCACCCAGGAGCTCCCATAAGCCTGAACATTTTTATATCTCCTATTTACAATGGTATTAGGCTTGCACTTTTAATCTAAAGCAAACCTTTCCTTTAACTTTAAATTAAATTCAGCCGTACTCTTCTTAGCCTTTGGACATTGAGCTTCAAATCTTTTTAGGAGCTCTGCAATTACCATGCCCTCACTCTGAAACTGGTCTGCAGTTTCATCAACCGTGTGCAGCCATCGATAGATTTAAGCATCTCCAAGTCCCTCGGTATTTGAAAGACTGCCATTTGTAGGCAGGAAGTGTAACAGGGTGAGAGACCACCTCCCCCTAGGCTTATCCATGCTCAGGATGATTTACGTTTAAGGCAGTTTATTATCAATTTTTACAACCCCATGCCAGCCCAATAAAGAGGAAAGTCTGAAAACCTAAGACAAAGGGAATGATCTATGTGGAGCCCTTTAAGCTTTTTAAACAGCTTCTGTGGAACAATCAAACGGGGTCCAAAGCTGTAATCCACCAATCGGATTCCTGTGTGCCAGAGGGCTATAGACGCTGTAGACTGAAGACCCATGACCACTACATTACCAGCAGACCTGGGGCACTGAAACTGCAGCAGATATCACAGCCACTGAAAGCCCACAGCCATTTCAGGGCCAAACGATCAAACACTTTTATAGCTCCCGAAGTTTAAGAAAACTACAGGCCTTTGGCACCTGAGAGGTGTAATTTCACCTCTGTATGATGGTGGTTCCTAAACAGGCCCTTAATCCCACCTGAAGGAGAGATACTAAAGAGGAATAGGAGAGTAGAAGAGAGAAACAGATATTTGCTGGCTGTTTTCTCACTTCTCGGTATCACAAATAGCAAATGTATTTTTTGCCTTAAAATAACAAGAGGACTTCTCAGCAGTCACTGGAGTTCAAGGTGGGCACCCATTATCTTTTCAATGGTAGTTCTGGATGGTCATGCCTCGTGGCACCTGCATAGTTGTTTAAGCAGCTCCACTTCTTATGTACCTAGCTGTTCGTAAACTCAAGCTCACAGAGGCTACAGTATGTGTGAAAAGACAAAAACACACAGCAACAAATTATGCAACATAATGTTGTTGTTTTTTATTTGTCAATGTTTTACACTCCCTGATAGTTTAATTAGTTCTATATTTAGATGGAGACATTTAAAAACTGACAATGATCAACGATTGTCATTAATTTCCATTTTATCACTTTGTAGCGGTTACTCCGCAAAAAGTGCAAGCATTAATAATTCACGCATGAAAATGGAGAATCATACCCCTGCAAGACCTAATACAAATTACTATGCCCTGTTAGTACCAAAGAGCCTTTTCAAATTAAATGGCCTTCAAATTCTTTGAAATTTTAAATTATCTTTGAGAGAAACTTTTTTTTATCATCTCCAAGTCTTCCATAATTCATACCAGCTATCTCAACAAATGAGGAACAAATTAAGCTTTGTTGTATACCTGCAGGCAGTCTCCCAAGTCTTGTTCTTTTCCTAATGTCATACATAAGTGGGACAAAATCAATGATGGTTGCAAATATTCAGCAAAAAAACATGCCTTTACTCAGCATACTATGCACAACAATGCAGAAATAGTATATAAATGGTGGTCCTAGTCTTATATTTACCCCAGAATTAAACAAGGCAAGGATCTGTTGTCGCTGCAGCCACATCTGGTGGGGATCAAGGCATCGTTGCATTGCAGCAACTCTGCAGCAGTGTAATAAGAACATTATGCTTCGGGTTGCTTTGGGTAAGGGGTCCCTCTTTCCGCATTGGCAATCTGAAATGGTTGTGTCACACTCCTTTCTTGCTCCACTTTCTCACTCCCTCTCTCAAACTGCTCTGTAATGCATTTAGCTTTCAGTCATTTTGGGGAACCACCGGCCTGTCATCAATCATATGGACAGCCAGTTCTCATGTTTGCTAATGCAGTTATTAATGCTAATTGCTTCGCCGGCAGTTATTTGGGCTCCCTCAGTAAACATGGCCATTATTCTCCTGGAAAATGGGGCCACTTTGTGTGGGTGTGCACTTTAAAAAGGCCCCAGGTTTTGGGTTAAGCCCATATCAAGTCACGAGTCAATCCTCAGTATTCTCTCTGTGGCGCTGCAATAGCGCACGGTTGGAGATATCTTTGTGGGAAATTGCCATTCTTCTACACAGGCACACACGGACACAAACACAAGCACTCATGCATTTACTTACTTTTGTATAATAATATGGATTAATCTTATTTATTGTTCATTACTCATGGAAAAATATTATATTTGAAGTTCTGAAATGGAAGCAATGTCCATCAGAACTATAGAGCCTAGAGCCTTGGTCATTACTCCTAAACACATGGATGAACACCAGTTTAACCGCTGCCAGCCTACATCCTATTCAAAACTGCACAGAAAGCCACTATGCTATATCAAAACTCTGCCACGTGGACCTGCAGACAGGAGAAGGGTGCCCCCTACAGGTGTGAGACATAAAAAGGCGAGTATAAAACCACAGAAGCGAAACAGGCTTTGCAAAGAAAAAGCACAGCCTAATTAAGAAAGCACGGTGCATGCCATTAGCTGTGAGAACATTAACTGGACTGTGACAAAAGCAACAGTAAATTATGTTGTTTTTTTGCCATTGTTTGTTGCGGTAGCATTTTTTGCTTGGGTTTTTAGCTGTTGTTGTTCCTCAACTGTAGTCAGAAAACTAATCACAGAGCAGAGGGTGCTTAACTTAATTTGTATTATGCTTTAATTGGGTATACAGCAGTCAGGCGCTGACGGCTGCAATTACTGAGGGGAAGGCGAGAAAAGCGCTGCATTACCGTGCATTAAAGTCAATTAATTGGAAAGGTCCTTGATGAGTCACTGTACCCCCACCCCCCTCCCCCTACTTCCTCTTCACAAATCCCATGACAATGAAATCTCATACTTTTTTTAATATGGCCTGTGTGTTGGTACAGCTAAACTCACCTTTAGAGGATGCTTAGGCATAAGTATACATTTTTTTTTAAAGATTATTTTTTGGGATTTTTTCCTTTATTTGATAGATATACAGTGGAGAGTGACAGGAAAGTTAGGGAGAAGAATGGGGGAAGACATGTGGCAAATGACCTGAGCTGGAGTCGAGCCCGGGTCGCCGCGGGAAGGACACAGCCTTTATGGTGCGTGCGCTTAGACCGATGAGCCACCGGGGCGCCCCCATAAGTATACATTTAAAGGCAGAAGATTGGCTTATGCTTAGACTGCTTGCTGGCTGGTGATTGACTCCCTTGGCACGTAGCTCTGACTAAGACTGGTAGCTCTCCAGGTAGCTGGATTGCTTTTGGAGTGTCTAAATCGGTAGGTTTTTCCTCGTCCCATTCACTTCCTCTGATGCAGTTCTAAATGGCTCTTTGAACCTTTGTAGATGTTAGGGTTGATTTCAGACTTTTAATTTATCTTTTTAATTAGTGCGTAATTTACACAATATATTTCATAGTATTTGTGATATTCTTTTTAAAAATATATTCTTTGTCCTCTTCCTTCGAGGGATCAACAAATCAAAATGCTTTATCGAAGGTGTCACTCTGGAGTCAGTAAATTGCCACACCTGATTTTATTAAGTGAAGAGAAATATCTCGTATACTGAGCAGCTTTACAGATCTGAATTTAAATCTTTTCATGCTGGGTAACTACAGTTAGAAGTTACATCTCAGGAAAGTCTTGACATTATGAGGATGGATAAAAATAAGATGAATGTGAATGGCACACTGTAGGTGCCAATCATTACGGCTGAACTCAGTATTACTGGTGGCACACTCTTGCTCTCCCTCTCCCTCCCTCTGTGTGTGTGTGTGTGTGTGTGTGTGTGTAGGATGGTTATTTTGCGCTTTCATGGAGGGGAGAGAGCCTTATATTTGATATAGTTTTTGTGTGTGTCTCTCTGTGTTTCTATGTGTGTTTGAGCTTATGTGTGCGAGCACGTGAGTGTGTGTGCGCGCGTGTGCGTGTGTGCATGTGTGCGCACGTGTGTGTATGTGTGTGCTTGTATTGATGTACTGAACGTACGTGTGGGAGAGGATCCGTTCCGCCAGCATCACCCCATATCAGAATTAGCTGTCGCTGCTGGCTTCTCCAGGCCTCTCCACATCACTACAAAACACGGCCAAGTCGAGACCCACCATGCTGCTCTTCACTGCATGCTACGTAGGTGGGAGGTAATGGCTCTGTGGATGTCTGACAGGGTGTTGCCTTGGTTTAGCCACAACGGGAGCGCTAATCACGCTGGAGATCCACGACACAGCGCTGCCCTATTGGTCAGGCCTCTGGAGGGCGGGGTTTTATTAATTAATTCCCTGCTTCGGATGATGGATAGACCCACTGAGGGCTTTTAGCCTGCACAGCGGTGCAGCTGTCTCTGCTGTCTTCTGTACTTGCACCCGCAGTGGAAGATGCTGTGACGCTTCCACTCAAACCCACACTGCACGAAGTATAAAACTGGTCAAAACAGCCCTTCCAGCTGAATAGCAAATGGCTGAAACATTTCTAAAATATGAACCCTTTTTTTGTTTGTTTGTTTAAGCAAACTGAACATTAGCCCTTTTAGGAAGTGGTTCTCAAACTCGGCCCTGGTGCCCTGTGTGTGCTGGTTTTTGTTCCAACCATCATTAGAATCGTAGGTTTTCTATAAGCTGTTTAATTGTCCCAATTGGGTGCATTTCATGTTTAAAGCACTCATTTACAGTCTTAAACCTCATTTTAACTGAAATTTCTATGTGTGCCATGAAGAATGAAAGAAAATTTTGCATTTATTTTTCTTAATTGCAAGCAATGTCAGTAAATAACATTTCTGAACCGATCAAATCACATACTCTTAAAACTAGTAAGGTCCAAATTAGGTTGCTGAACACAGGTGTTTAGAGTTCATTCAAAACATTTTGCTTGAACTTAATAATATGAACATGACACAAAACAGGTTTGACAATCATTTACTTGGCTAATAAATTGTTCATTTTTGCAACCATCTGTCCATGGATTCACTAGTGAGGAGCCTGATTGTTTACCTGGATAGGATTTTTTTTCTTCCTTTTTTAAGCAGTTCTTTATAAAACTCTATCTCTGTGGAGATGGAATTTTTATTCTTCATGCATGTACAGATATCTGTCAAAATTTGACATTGGAAGAAAAAATTCACCTATTTAAGACAGATCAGTTGCTTGTTAAAAACTTATAGTATTTTTGGTTGGAACAAAAACCAGGAAACACAGGGGAGTACCAGGATCTTGTTTGACAACCAATACTTTAAGGCAGGCATTCCCAAACTCGGTCCTGGGGCCTCCCTGTGTATGCTGGTTTTTGTCCCAACCATAATTGCCATCATAGGATTTTAACAACCCAGCTGGCATTTTAACTTTTTTCACTGTTGAATCAACGTCATGGATCATAGTTGAATCACCGTTGAATTATGTTTTGATTTTGAAAGATAAATCCATGTTGATTTCACAACGTTTTTTCAACATTGGGCATGAGTACCATACACAACCTTCACTTTTTTGGGGGTTTTTTTTTGGCCCGAATGATTTTAAAAGGAGGCACAAATATTTTGGGGGGTTTTTATGAGTGAGAAGGGGATTTAGAATGATGGGGGAAAAATTTTAAAAGGAAGGGGTAGATGCGGCGCGAGGAAAAACATTTTTTACAGTAATTCCAGTTTCCACCACCGTGCTCTTCCCTTGTGACATTCATTCTGTGTACGATCACTCCAACTTCTTCTGACCTTCTTTTGTTTTATGTGTTTTTTTTTCCCCTCTATAGATGAGGCTGTGAACAAAGGTTTACATGTTAAGTTAGACATTACATTAGTGTCTGCAGCGGGATTCGAACCTGGGAACCTGTGGACAAAGCAATTTCAAACACACCATGCACTGTGGTCTTAACCACTACACCCACTGAGTTTATATATATATATATATATATATATATAAATATATATATATATTTATTTTAAAATGTATTAATTTTTCTTTCTTTTATTTATTGTTGCCAATGAGGAGACATCATGTGAATATCCATTTTGATGTGTTTCTTGCTGGTGAGTCGGCTGATCCATTGACCCTGGGTAGAATATTTGAGCAGAACAAACCATTTTGTGGCAGAACAAACCATTGTTTGTGGCTGAGTTGGGTTAAGGTTAGGGTTAGGGACAGGGATAGCGATAGCGTTCCCTATGAGTTGGGTTAAGGTTAGGGTTAGGTATAGGGATAGCATTCCCTATGAGTTGGGTTAAGGTTAGGTCAACAGTGTCATGGCTGCCACCTTTATAAGCTTGCCGCATGTGTAGACGGTCTAGAAATTATAAGTGTAAATTCTCTTAACTGGGATGTCGCTCGACGTTTTTCCACACCCGAATATTTCACTTGGTATCTAAACATGAAGGTAAGCTGAAAAAGTTGGATTTTTTTCAATTTTGCTGGAGGTTGTGTGTGGTACTCTTACCCAACGTTGTTTCAATGTTGTTTCAACGTTGAAACAAATCTTGTTCTAATTTCAGTGTTGATTTGAGATCATTTTGTTAACCTTTTTACAACCATCAGAGTTAAACATTGTTTCAATAGCGTTTCAACGTTGAAACGACAACTGACATAATTTCAACCATATTTCTACATTGAAGGTCGGTCGTGTGCCGGCTGGGTTACAACCATCAGAGTTAAACGTCGTTTCAATAGCGTTTCAACGTTGAAACGACAACTGACATAATTTCAACCATATTTCTTCGTTGAAGGTCGGTCGTGTGCGGCTGGGTTACAACCATCAGAGATCGTTTCAATAGCCTTTCAACGTTTGACATAATTTCAACTATATTTCAAAGCGTTACAACCATCAGAGTTAAATGTTGTTTCAATAGCGTTTCAATGTGGAAACGATAACTGACATAATTTCAACCATATTTCAATGTTGAAGGTCGGTTGTGTGCCAGCTGGGAAGTTATTAATTTGTCCAAATTGGGTGCATTTTGTTTTTAAATATGTTATTTGCTGTTTTAAGCCAAATTTTAATAGAAATATCCATTTGTGCCATTAAGAGTAAAACACCAAATAAAAGACCCTTGCATATAAAGTTTTTTTTTTTTTTTTTCCTGTGTGGTAATAACATTTCAGGTTTCATAATTTCAGGTCATAACATTTTTAAACAGATCAAATCAGGTACTGAGAAAATCAGTAACCTACAAATTAGGTTGCTGAAGACAGGTGATTAGAGTTCTTTCAAAATAATTTGCTTGCATTCAATCACGAAAAGATAACATAAAACAGGTTTGACTCTGTCATTTGCTTGTTTAGTAAATTGTTAGTTTTTGCAACCATGTGCCCACAGTTTCACCAATTAGGAACCCATTGATTTTTTTCCTTTGATTGGGTACATTTTTTACCTCTTTTCATGCAGTTGTTACTCATATATTGCAGTGTGGATGCAGAATTTATTCCTCACTGTTTGTATGCATATCTGTCAAAACACTGTTTGTCAAGAGAGGATAAATTGCTGCTCTGAACAAAAATGCACCTAATTAAGACAAATTAACAACTTGTTAAAATCCTATGATAGCAAATCAGGGTGGAGCAAAAACCAGCATTCACAGGGAGGCCCTATCACCGAGTTTGGGAACCCCTGTTTTAAGGTGTAAGATGACATGTACAGTCAGATTCATAAATATGTGGACATTAAGTTATTTTTAATTTGAGCTGTTGTCTAAATCACATTGAATTTGAAATCAAATTTTGAATATGGATTCAACATCCAAAATTTCAATTTTAATGTGAAAGTATTAATATCCAAATTAAGGGAACAATGTAGCACTTTTTTGTGCACTTTTTATTTGTTCCCCTGTTTTCAAGAGACTAGGAAGTAATTGGAAAATTGGCAGCACAGTTGTTTGATGGCCAAGCGTGTGGTATTATTTCACTAACAAGCAAGTGAGCTGAAAGGTCCAGAGTAAATCTAAAGTGTAATATTTAATATAAAGTGGAATATGTTGCTGTAACTCTTAATATGAAGTCCAGAGTAGTCACTGCCAGTGAAGCAAAGCATCATTCAGCTGATTGTCATGTGTGGGTATGTTTGGCTGCCAATGGAATTGGTTGCCTTATGTTTACTGATGTAACTACAGCAACCTGTCCTCCAACCATATGCTCAAATAGGTTGATTATTCTCATTTACTCTGATTTATGACCCATAGGAGCGTTTCCTAAAATCGTGCCCCTACTGGCAGCAGGAAGGTACTGTTACAGTTATATTTACACTTAAAATAATGGTTTGGGAAAGGATTACGGTTGGGTTTAGGGTTAGGGTTAGGGTTAGGGTAAGGGTTAGAATTAGGATTAGGGTTAGGATTAGGTTTAGGTTTGGGATTTCCTGACGGCGAGGCTGACGATGGAAACCAGATTGTAGCTATTTATGTGGCCAGATCAACCATTGATGAGACTGGACACAGAATAAAATTTTATAGTGGATCTTTTAATTCCCCGACTGAATATAAGAAAATAAACAGCATTAACTGTGTTATTTTGAGGGTTTTGCTGAAATCAGAGATAACCAAACAGAAAAATATCCTTCCTTCTTTCAGTTTTTCTCCACACTTAATATCAAATTTTGGCATCAAACTATACAGCATAAAAAGAATAAACAGTGGCATTGGTAAGTTACTCAAAGTAACATATTGCATGAACGGCTACAATTGACCACTTAGATCCTCAAGTTACAAGGCAATTTTGATTTCACTATACAATTTGGCTTTACTGAACAAATTAGTTTAGACAAACTGAGTTCAACTTTACTAGAAAAAATAGACTTCGCTAGACAACAGTCTTAACAAGGCACTTTAGATTTAGCTAGCCTGCTAGACACCTGAGATTTAGCTAGACTGCTAGACACTTGGGATTTAGCTAGCCTGCTAGACAACAGTAGTGGCTCTCTCACTCCAGCGCGTAGCCTACTTGCAACGATACATGCCTGGATCTCAACACGGCTTTATACTTCCCCTGCCGAACCGCAGTGTAACTTGTTCCTTGGCATGGCAGAAATATCACACAGCCAAACCATTTTTTGCAAATCTGTTGCAATCAGCAAGAACAGAAAAATCATCACTCACTATCCTAGCCCGACAACTTCATCACACTCGCTCCTAATAACGATGGTAATTATTTCTGTGTTTTCTCAATGTTTATGTGGTATTTTACCCGAAGAGGAACAGAAATGCAATCCACATTGTTACTCAGCTTTTCCAGTTCAGCTTTTTGTGTATCTAAAGCGTATTAACGAGCATTCAGCAATCTCGCGCAATTGGAACCTGTACTTCTCTTAAAGTAACGGTGCGTTTCAACAGGAGGAATATGCGACTCTAAACGTAACAGTGTTATTTCAGAAAAGAAATGCCTTTAATGCCACAAATCTCACTAGGGATAATAGAACATTAATAAAACCCTTTTAAAAACACTCTATACCCCTTGTTCACCGGGCTACATTTAAATGACCACTAGAGGTCGCTTAACTCCTAAACGTACCTTCAGGTCGTAATAAGCTGCTTGACAAATGACCTTTGCAGGCATATTTTGTTGGAGGACAGGCTCAACTACAGATAAAAGCAAGTGGGTGATTTCTTAATTGCAAAAGATTATATTATCTGCTCAGATTCAGCAAAATGCTCCAAAACTCATTGAGTGGTGATTCACAATGCATAGGGCCACTGACCCAATGCATACAGAGAAACAGACCCAATAAAGTAAAGAAGTGTAAGGTTCTACAATGGTAATCACCAGTCCTGGATCAAACGCAGCATGGTAGCTGATAACAGCTGAAGGAGAAACTACCCAAGAACAAGCAGAAAGTGAAGAAATACATAATGAAGATTGTTTCAATGTCCCGATACTCATGGACCTGACTACATGTGATTAGGGGTGAATTCACACTTGGCTTGTTGGGAGCGTTTTCCTCCAGAGATCAGTTAGTTTGGGCTGGTGTGAACACAGCAAAAGCACTCTGATGCGGAACAAAACAAGCGGGCCGAGATCGCCAAAAAAGGGTGGTCTCGGCTCGTTTCCATTTGAACCCTGGAGCGGTTGGTTTGCAGTGAGAACACAATCGTCTCAGCAACCGGCACAACTGACTCATAGCTGTAGTAGAGCCCATCTCCGTCGGCAATTTCTTGAGGTGGCACGTCTTAACAGATGCATTAGGAAATTATTTTCCAGTCGCTGTCTGGATTCCCCATAGAACTAGGTATGTTGTTCAATTATCAAACACTGGTACATTAACCAGAGAAACGCAAAAAAAAAAAAACCAAACTAGTCACACACGCTGCTGATATCCCATGGTTGTTGTTTGGGTTGTTGTTTCTCAGGGAAAGAAAAAGAAATGCCTCTTCCTTTCTGGGTAAGATTTCTGACCAAAGAGAGAACAGTTTGTTCGCGCATGGCGTTTACAACTTTGGACTGGTAGGGACAGTTGCCGTGTGAATACAAATGAGCCAAAGGACAAATGCAAACAATTGTATCATTTTTGCCCCTGAATTGGAACAAAGCAAGCGAGCCACATGTGTGAATACACCCTAGAATTTCTTTTAAACTGAACATCCTGAAGGCAAAGTATTCATCACTACTGGTCATTGAAAGCAGCACAGTTCTTGAACACTGACTTTTAAATTACATTCCAAAAATATTAATTCTTTAAAGGTTGTAATTGCCCATAGATATAAGGGATGAAGCATCACAGGTGTCGATATGTGAATATACCACACAAAGTACATTACCAGGAAGGGAGCCCCCTCACTACGCATGCCACAAGATTATAAGCGACAGGCAGCATTGCATTGAAAGGATATTTTTGGAAGAAAGATAGCCTCTGTAACCTTTTCATAACAGTGCATTCTTCTCAAGGCCTTTGTCTCAGTATCCGCATTTAGAGATGTCTGGAAATGGGGTTGAACACTGAACCCCTGACTGCTGTATTCAAAAGAAACTTTGGACCTACAATAGTGCGCCTTATCAAATGAAAGCTCAGAATGTTTCAAATGTCAGGGATTAGGAAGACACTTTTGGCTGAAACAGAATGTATTCAGAGAATCTAAAAGTTTTCTGAAATTATAGCCCTTCCAACTAGGCCTTCACAAATTCTTCTACACAAGCACACACTAATATGCATTTGTCATGAACAATTCCCTAATAATTTTTTCCTTGCTGTAATTTTTCATCAATTTCATCCATAAGAAAGTTACTGAAATACATGAAGCAATAGTCAGGGGGAAACGAATGTACTGTATAAAGAGTTTTGAAAGTCAGGTGAAAATCAACACAGGGACAGTTCTGTTTCAAGTCATGATGAAAACATAGCTCTGAGCACTTGACTTCAGGCGAACAAGGCTTCACTCTTCACAGGAAAAAGAAAAGCCTTGAATTTTCCTTTGCTATGAGACCACCTTGCATAGGGATACGGATTCAAATACCGATAATTGCAATGGAAAACAGCCTCTTCCATTTCCCTGGTGATATTTTTGGAATGGCATGAATTACATATGTCAAAAATATGACAAATTCCAATTTCAGAGGCACAACCAGTGTGTGTCCTGCCAGATTTGACCTCTGTTCCTCTGGTTTCAAAGATAGTTGAGTGAGAGAGCAGCTTTTGAAATATGTCAAATGCTAAGCTCCACTTCCCATGCTAATTTAATTGGCATTTAGAGAGATTATGTGACTTTGGTTTTAGGATCAAGGTTTATCTGATATTGTAGTCAGTGTCATTTTCCCTGTTTGCATTGTCAACTGGTGCTTAACAGCACTTTACCAAAAGAGATTGAAAAGCAGTCAAAGAGGCTTTGAGTTAATTAATCGGCGACTGGCCCAAAAAAATCAACCCAATAATTTACTTGCAGTTAGATAGATGAGGTGCAGTGAATGAAGCATTCTGCTCAATGTAAAGCAGTCTAAACTGTCAATAATGAACTGAAACAGGTTTTAAATAATGCTTTCTGTCCCATCCATCCAGATTTGTCTCCCAATAGATTATGGCCAGCAAGAATCCAGCAGACAATAGTGTCAGGTCCATAAGTTCTTGGACAGTGACAATTTTCTGTATGCCACCAAATTTTTTATTACTTGCTTAATTGACATGGATATCTCAATAACATTGGGATCTGCAACATTAATACTTAAGTACAAGGCTGAGACTGTCAACTAGGACTTAGCGAAAGCTTCCGGTGGCATCGAACCAATCTGTAAGAACACTGGATGATTATACAAAACACCTCCTGGCAATTGACAATGGGGTATCTGTTTGAACAAAAAAATTGATGGGCATCCTCAGATGGAGTTATGGATGATTTTTTAGTGCTGGTTCCTTTCAGCAGACTGACCTAGGACTTAGGCTTCCTTGGGGCAAAGTTGACAGCTGCTGGACCTCAGGCATCAGGGCAAAATTCCGCCTTGTTGTACAGGTAATAGTCGGTGCTCTGAGGCTAAGCAACCATAGAATTTCCTCTCAGAGAAGCCTGTAAAGGTCTGTGATGCTGTCGTCATTGAAAATATATAGGGGATTGTGATTTTCCCTGATATAATAATTAACAGCGCTAGAGGATGGCACAGACAATGTGCTATATTGTTGTGACACAGTTGAACAATACATAGTATGGCATCCATGGTTTGCTCAAGAGACCAAAGATTCCTCCAGTCTTATAACTTTTCCATACTTCAATAAACAATGTGTATCTAATTTTCGTTGATGAGGTTGTTTGTGTGCCACGGCCTAATTGCCCCTTTTCACTGCAGCCTTTTTGACATGTCATAGACGGCGAAATAGAAATGTAACCATGGATATAAAATGAATATTATTGTTGCACCTTTGTTTATCCATTAATGGTATGTCTAAATTGCTGCTATGAAAAGGCGCTATTATGATTCAAATAATTTGTTTCACTGTAGCCTATAGGCTCTTTTGACAGTTCCCACAGTGAAGACAGAGCGTGAAGCAGCATTCAAATGAGCATAGCTGGAACAGACTTCTAGTAGGCCTGAGACTTGCTCCAACACTGATGTATTTTATTTACAGGGTAACTACTTTTGCTCCATGCTAAATTATAGTTGGCTTAATTCATTTCAACAAGTTTGTAAGCATATTCACTGATTTGTGTCATCTCCCCTTTTTCTATTAAATGGCACTTTGTACTAGTGGTGCCCAATCATGTGCCATTGAGGGCCAAGAGGATGACAGTTTTCATTCCAACCAATCATGACACCTACTAATTACACTAATTACTCTCTGCCCTCAATGGCACATGATACGGCACCCCTGCTTTACACGATACAATGGCAGCGTTCAAACTGTCTTTTTTGCTTCGGAAATTTCCCAATTGCTAGAAAATGACCCGGAGGTATTTACGTGGCAGCCATGATAAGTGTGTTAGAATTGTCTGAATGTTAAGGAAGGGTGTTTCAGTGCTTGCTCAGTTACCTCCTTTTGCACAAGGTACACTGAACCATCCTTTTCTAAAAGATAGGCAATAACGCCATCCCACAGTTCCATGTGCCAGCAATATTAACGGCGCCGACCATCCATCTGGCCTATCAGGAAAACAAATGAACATGACTGGTGAGAGATGCATGATCATGTCGCATAGTGTAGGTGCATTTGGATTCTCTTAGCAGCATAGTTAACCTCCTAAGCGTTTATGAATTTCACTTTACACCTTTCCTTTACTTCATAACTTTTTTCCATCGAGGTTAGAAAAGTGGTTAGGAATTAGTCAAAAGGACATAGGTCATTTTTTGATTATTCGAACGCAGCCAACGCCTTTTTATGCCTGATGTAATGCAGTTTGAATTGCCTCTGTGTATGCAATGTGCTACACAGATAAACTTGCCTTGTTTTTATTCACATGCGCATGAGTGTAGAGATTTCTGGATGGTGTCGTTGCAAACGTGAGAGGGCAAATGGTCAAGCCATTCAAAACATCTATTAATGCCTATATTAGAAAATTTGAGGTATTCAATGTCAGGGTGCTATGGCAAACGCACTTTGTAAGGAACAGAATCCAAGAACAACCATGGGTGGCAATAAAACGTCTTGCCTTACCTTGTTGCTCTGGCAACAGAATAGGCACAAAAATGGAGGGCTCTGCACACTGCATTTCCGCTAAGGCCAGCTGCCCCTCCATCAGCGAGTGTTTGGCCTGCTTAAGCTTTTGGACCTCATCCTGGAATTTTTGTAGGTCTTGAAAGGCGTCCTCTGTGACCTTCTTCAGGTCTTTATGAACCTGCAGCTCCTATCTTTCCTGCTGGACGAGGTCCTGGCTTCACTTGCATCTGTCCTGAAACCCTTCACGCCTTTGTCAGCTGCGAGCTGGAGAGGAAGGCTGAGAGCAGGATGGCCATGTGGAGGAGACAGGGACAGAATGTGGAGTTTGGTTCGGTGATGGGTTAGTGGATTGGGATGGGCAGAGGTGATTGTGGCAAAAAGGGGGTTTCACAGGTGGAAGGACCAGGCTCGCAATCTGCGTCAGGAAAGCATCCTCCATGGACGTCAGTCCATCCTGTTATTCCATCAAGGGCAGTGGCTCCCAGGATGGATAATACCCTTTCCCCCTCTGGTGTAAGAGAGGGTGCAGTGCTGGTCCCTCCTCCTGTCTTACCCATGGAGCTCTTGAGTAGTGCAATCCCACTATTGGCCTTGTGAGAGAAGTCGTGCCATGTCTTTTGGATTTCCTTCCTCCACGCTTCACACCCCTTCTTGCCGTTATTTTCTTAGCAATGTCTTCCCAAATGATGGCTTTATTTTTACTATTAACACTGCCTTTAAATCTGTTGAATAAATTGGCTTTGTTTGCCTCTGCTTCATCAAACATTGGGCTTATTTCTTCTGGATGAAAGGGCAACTTACCTGGCTGTTTTTGTTTCAATAATTAGTTTAAATGTTGTCCCGGTTTCATTGAATTTCTTAGCTGACAATGTCACCCTTTATAGCATTTAGCCAATCGCTAAGTGACACTGTCAGTTATATCACATTTGGCATCAAATGCTGAATAAGGATTTGCATTTTACCCTTTACAAAGCATGACATTTGCTGATGTATGATTTATGAAGACATTATGTCTCATTTATAAAGGTATTATACATGCTGTATAAAGCCTTTATGAGCAACACTTCATCTAAAATGTGACCCGGTATCGTACTTCAGACGTTTCTTTTAAGGTCGTATCAGCATCGAGGTAAACCCTTTCTGTACCTTCGCAATGTCAGTGGCTGTTTAACCTTCATCCTACCAAGTGGGGTCCATCTGGACCCCGCACCTATATATTCGTTTGCCATTTTAAAAATATGTGACATACTGCCTCACCGTTTTATGAATTTGTCAGAATTTATGTCTTATTTAAAACACTGAAGCACCGGAAGATCAGCTTCTGAGTAAAACTTATCTGTCTTTGACCCCAGAGTAAAACTTATCTGTCTTTTATCTTATAATTGAATAGCACACTGAAAGTTAACTTCTTTTTGGTTGTTTCAGATTCATAATGGCCAACAGACAAAGACAAGCTAGATACACAGCAGCAGAGGCCTTAAGGCAGATTCTGAACACAAACAATGAAAATTATTTTACAATAACTTTTTTGTTTTAAATTCTGTAAGAAAAGACATAAGTTGTAATCCAGAATGTTTTACAGCTGCATGAGCTGCAAAAATGTATATAATGCCAAAATTTCTTTTGTGGTGCTATAATTTGCTCAGTGTATGCTAGTTATTGCAATATTATTGCAATGTTATTGCATTAATAATACATCATTGATATTCAGCAGTAGTGGATTTTGTTCTTCAATAAAGTTTTGTGTGTTTGCTGCATTGAATTTGTTCTTACTGCATTGATTTCAAGGTATTCCCTCCTGGGGTCCATACGGACCCCGCCTGGGAGTTTGTGTATGTAAAATTGGCCGGTAGGATGAAGTTTAAGGAAGGGCATCATTACTACTTGTTTGTTACTGTGTTTGAGCTTTTTATTTGGCAGTTTTGGATTTGTTTCCGAGCAACATTATAGACAGATCGGATGTCAGACGACAGACATAGCAGCAACCTTCAACATAAAATAAATGTCGCCCAAAGTGGAATCTTGGGAGTCTGGCAGATTTTTCGTACCTGAACTTAGATATAAGTTATCGATTTATTAGCTCAAATATCAATACATTTTGCTGAAACTTCGCATTTATCTTCTCAGATAATTGCAATTCAACATCACTTGCCTTGTAACGATGACCATTGGAAATTAAACAATGATAATATCTTGAAGTCAATACTGTTCCGTTGGCTAAATGTTAATATGCATAATTGCCCCGCGAGTTGACATTATACAAAGGTCTCCTTTAAACTTGTTGATTCAATTTGACTTTCATCATCCAATCATCCAATCACTATAGGATGCATTAACTGTGCGGTCGTGACAGTCTCAAATCTGATTATGCTCACACTGCAAGATATGAGCCAGACCGCTTCGCGAGGTGATCAGGCTCGCATTGCGATGGGGATTCTACAGTCCAGTAGCATTCCAGCTACAGTGTATACATGAGCAATGCCAGGAAATGGATGAGCAGGGAATGGATGTGGACACAATCTGGCCACGAGAGAAGTGTAAGTGTATGCGGACATACAGCAAATGCGATCTTACATCTGGCAATATTAATCCCTTTGCGCAGAGTACAAATAACGCCAATTTTTCCTGTCATGCATGAGCCTATTTAGGCTTTATAACGCAGTATTTGTATCACAGAAACTATGGAAAACTATTCCAGTGAAGCAAGACATTTGGAAATTTGTATATTTCGCGGATAAACTTAGTAACCCCCCCCCCAAAAAAAAAATAACAGAATAAAGAATGATGAGCCATTCGATCCCATTCAATCCGGCTCCCTTCAGAGGTCCATAATTCCCAACACAGCAAGGTAGCTAGCTTGAGCAGAAGGAGTCACATCTCTATGATGGAGTCATTTAAATGACAAGACTCCTGCCTAATGGGTGAAACTGAAAATTGCCCGCAGAATTATAGCTTGCTTACTGAGGCATTGCATAGTTCCTCTCTGTTTCGGTTATTTCAGTGACGTTTTCAACAATTTATTGGGGGTGGGGGAGGGGGATTTAGCAACCACATTACAGCAGTCAACGTTAATTATTACAAATTTTCATGGTAGTGGAGGTTGGCATTTGTTTGGGAGCTTTCTTTGTTACTCTCATCCAGGACGATATTGTTTTGCCCACATCGGATTCTTTGGCCAGCTGGCATTAATTGTGGGCGGTGCCCGGACTCTATTTAAGCCCAAGTTCTGCCTCGCCACCTTTGCTAGAGCGTCAGTGTTACGATTGCACTATAGCCCGTAAGTTCTCTAGCTAGAGAGTTGGTTAGGATTTAGTCGCAAAAGAGGAAAAGCGTTAGTAAGGGAAATTTTCTCTCTCTTTTCCCTCTTCCTTCCTCTGTCTGTGCAGTCTGGGTGCTTAATCTTTTGATCTCGGCTTCCGAGATTTTTTCTTTATTTCGTTCTGTCTAGCTCGCTTTGCTTCCTGATTATTATTCGGACGAGATTTATGTCCTTTGGAAGCGCGAGCCCCTCTCTCTTGTTTTATCTGTGTTTGTCATTTTGCTGTGCTTCCTTTCATTCCGGCCACTGCATTTGGCGTCTCGAAATACCAGCCATCACACAAATAGTTATTGTTTTTCCGCCCCACCCCAACTGCATACTCAATTTGCATATTATATTTTGGCAATACTTTCCAGCTTTCTTTGACAAATATGGCAAGGATAATGGGCAAGAAAAATATGGCTTAAAACTTCCTTCGAATCGCCACTCTGCCCATCTCCCCCGGAACCCAGTTAGCCCACTGAAAACCTGGGGAAAACCCCGCGCAGTAGACATTTTTGAAATGGCCAAACTTTTATGGACTAGATATTCGGGGAAATAGTTTTTAATTCTGGTAATTGTGCCTGAACATCAAAGAGGCAGGAATAATCTTAAATGCAATAAGAAATTACATTAATGTAATTTTAGCAAATAAATAAATAATTAATTAAATGGCCTCAAAGCCAGTACCATAGTGCATAGTAAAATCACACTTTCATCTGATTGTTCTTATATTTAAACTCAATGTATAAAATGTGCACTTATGAATAAAAACCTAAGGGTACATCTCTCTGCATTCATATTTTGAGTTACTGGAATTGTTTTGTGGCTCCAAAATCATTTATCAACCTTATGCATGTTCATTTGCATGATTAGGTTCAGGTCACCTTATCACTTATGCAACTGCGGGATATGTAATCATATTTACACTGAAAAGTAACATATTTTGTTCCATGGGTAAAAAAATCACTAAGTGCAACTAAAGGGAATCACCCGGATTAGAGTCAACATTCCACTGAGATTTTTGCACAATGATGTATTTTATTAATACATATTCCAACTCCACGAGGTGCAGGCAGCATTCAATCACAACCCTAAGCAACATCCACCATCCCACTCCCCCACTTCTGTGGCTCGCCTCCTCAAATTCAGCTGTCAGCTGAGGGCTCCATGGGTACGGCCCCCTTGTAGAGGGTAGAGGGTAGAGGGTCCTCTGGCTCTGCGCTGCTCCATATGCAAGCAATGCTGCATCCGGGCTGAGATGCGGATGACCAAGGCTGGGTGTGTGGAAGTGCATCTGGTGTAACCCTGCCCTACACACGGAGCCGCTCCTCCTGCTTTGGCAGCATTCAGTTGCTTTTCATGTCATCGCCTGTCGCTAACCCTTCACTGCTGCTTAAAGCCCAGCACTTGTCACTCATATTTTCAATGCTGTCAAAATGCCAGTTCTGTGGTTCCACTTGGTGTCCTCCACCCTTCCCTCAACAAAATGATTCACGAGTAGATTTAGATGTATTGTAGTCTTCAGTGACATTACTGTCCCTCAATTTCGGGTGAGTCAAACTCTACTGGCCTCCCTATGCAGGAGTCAAGTGGCTCTTCTCACACCCACCTGCCCTGTTTCAGCTGCAGCTGCACTGTGGGAGCCCTCCATCACAAGAAGTCTTTTAAAACTGGGAGTTTTAGGTGTGTTCATCAAGGGTCTCAATCCCTGATTAATCTTGAGAGGCTCGGCAGTTACCATGATTGGCAACTTCAAGCAGAAGCCATCAGTGTATTTGCATGCGTGAAAATGTGTTTAAAAGTGAACGACAGTGACAGCACTCGGAGTACAGGGGATCAGTCAGTCACAACCCTGAACAACATCCACTATCCCACCACCCCCACTTCTGTGGCTCGCCTCTTCTTCAAATGCAGCTGGTACGGCCCCCTAGCAGACAGTAGAGGGTTCTCCAGCTCTGCACTGTTCCATATTCCAGTAATGCTGCATGCAGGCTGAGATGCGGATGACCTTTGCTGGGTGTGTGGAAGTGTATCTGGTGTAACCCTGGCCTGTACACAGAGCTACTCCACCTGCTTTGGCAGTGTTCAGTGGGGCTCTTGCCATTGTCTGTTGTTCATCCATTGCTGCTTAAAGCCCGGTGTTTGAAACTCATATTTATAATGCAGTCAAAATGCCATTTCTGTGGTTCCACTGAGTGTCCCCCACTCTTTCCTTAGCAAAGTGCTTCACGAGCAGATTTCAATGCATTGTAGCCTTCAGCGACATCACCGTCCCTCAATTTCAGTTGAAGCACTATTGTCAAACTCTGCTGTCCTCCTTCTGAGGAGTCAAGTAGCTCTCCTCACCACCCACCAGCCCTGTTCCAGCTGGAGCTTCACTGTGGAAGCCTCCTATTACAAAAAATCTTTTAAAACTAGGATCTTTAGGTGAGGTCATCAAGGCTCTCAATCCCTGATGAATCTTGAGAGGCTCGGCAGCAATTATGATTAGCAACCTCTAGCAGAAGCCATCAGCAGTGCATGTGTTTGAGCCTGCATGCATGAAAATGTGTGCGTGAGTAAAAAAAAAAAAAAAAAAAAGATTAAAAGGTCACATTTTTGGGTTAACTCCCATTCTTTATTTTATGGAATGGCTTAGTTACTGAAAACAATCAAATCTGTTGTGATCCTTTAAAAATCAATAGGGTCTGGTATTTACTCCGCAATCAATTCTAAGGTTTAAAACACAGGAGCAGATAACAATACCAAATCAGAGCCAAAAATCGGAAAGTTACAATATTGATCATAACACAATAGGTACACAGAGTGAAAACTGACTTTCTTAATAGTAAACGGCATAAAGAGTAGAAGTTAAATCATATTTTTGGCAAAATGGTCAATCTCCTGCTTATCTTCTGAATCTGTTTCCCATGTTTGTTGCTTAGATATGCAGATGGAATTTGCGGGAGCCAAGTAAAACGTAGTTGGAGATAGCTGATAGCTAACATTGTTTCCTTCAAGTCCTCAAAAAAAAAAACAGAGGTTTTAGCAGAAGTATTGAGAGGAACACTAATTATTGCTAGACTCCCAAGAGGTGCCTTTAGGACACAGTGCTAAGTGCACTGTTATAAATTGACTGAATTTATCAATTTAATTAACGCATTGTCTCCCTGTTATTTTAACTGTAAATAGAGTCCTAACATTGTTTCCTTCAAGTCCTAAAAAAAAACAGAGGTTTTCAAGTATTGAGAGGAACAAAAAACAGCGTATTCAACTGTGGTTTACATTTAACATACACGCAACCTCTGTTATAAACTGACTGTAAAATTACAGTTTGAAATCACTGGCAAAAAAGGTGCCAGTTAAAATAACTGGCAAAACAAGGTGCCTGTTTATGACAGCATGTGCAGTGAAGCATGCTGTGATTTAGTTGAGGATAAATACAGCCGGGTTTATTTTGCAGGAAGATTGTGGGTTCGAATCTGGCCTGGGGCTTTCCTGTGGAGTTTGCACACTCTCCCCCTGTTTGCATGGGTTTACCCTGAGTACTCCGATTTCCTCCCTCAGTCCAAAGACACACGTCAGAGGACTCAAAATTGCCTGGAGTTATGAGTGTGTGAATGAATTTTGTGTTTGCCCTGTAATTGGTTGGCGAGCTGCCCAGGGTGTGCCCCTAGCTTAGCCCATAGTCAGCTGGGATAGGTTCTAACTCCCCTGCAACCCTGGTGAGGATGCAGCAGTATCGATAATGGATGGATGGACACATAGTAGACGACAGGCCTAATATGTCTCAATGTATTCTGAACAATGCCCCTGCGAACACTCAAATTATTTTATGATATATGCCCCCAATATTGTTGACAGTGTGAATTTAATTACATAAAGAAATATACCGTTTACAATGTGATGACTGAAGCTGGCACTGTCAGCTGTTTAACACAGGGCAACATTGCCATGTCTTTTAATCACACTTCTTAAGTGATTGGGCTCTGAACTCACCAGTTGGTCATGCCTACCAAGCAAAATATTCCTCTATTCCACCATTATGACATCGACTGCAGACAGGTCTATCTTGCACCCCACTCTCAGCTTCTGCAGCCATGCACTAATCCGTGCAGAACATGGATTGGCATTGTTTTGCTGGAAAAATGCAGGGATCTCCCTGAAACATATGATGTCTCGAAGGCAGCACATGTTCCTCTAATGTTTGCACGTGGAAACTAAATCTTACTAATGATTTTAATCTTATATTTGGACTTCAAACTCTTATTTCTGTTGTTTTCCTTGAAAAAAAGATTCTGCTTTTAATTTAATAATTTTGACTCATTTCTTGTTAGAAAAACTTAGATATCTAGATGGATAAATTTAGAAATGAGAGAAAATGATCTCATATAAGTGGCAAGAAAATTTTTTGTAAGGAAAAAGGTATTAGAAAAATAAATGTTTTAAGCCTAAATACTTGATTAAAATGCTTGGTGAGATTTAGTTTTTGTAGTGTGTGCATATCTTTCTGCATTAATGGTGCCCTCAAAAATACGCAAAGTACCCATGATGTGTGCACTGACACATGCCCAGGAAACACTACATATTTCTTCCACGTGTAAATCACGTGAGAAACTGGTGTTTTAATTCACGTGTCATGAGGTACTTGTAACTAATGTGTAAAAAAAATGAAATGAAGGATGTTCCAAATCATATGTGTAAAACATGTTGATTACACGTAGCAGCAAACTCGAGACATTTCTTCCACACGTAATTCACATGAAAAACTCACTTGAGAAACACACAGTGGTGCATACATAGGTTAATATATTTATATCAGTGAAACTACGTTTTTTCAATATCACGGAATCAATGCTGCCATCACAGATCCTTAGTGTTAACGCGATAACTCAAAAACTATTTCATAGATAAATTTCCTCATTTTATATGCCTTTAGATCTTATCAAGACTGAGAAAAGGATTGCTTTTGGGCTTTGTATTATTAGTAGTAATAAATTAACTAATTGATTTCCTGGAACACCTGAGCTCCATCATATTGCCTGATTTGTCAGAAATATCACCTTGACATTTTGCCACTTGATTCTTTCACTTGATCAATTATTGCTTAACACTGTGACAAAAATATCAATAAATTAAGAAATAAATGAAGTATTTAAATTCATCACTGACCACATGAAAAGAAGTTTAGTGTATTTTTCATTATTAATGAGTAAATTTAGGCGTTCTGAGTATTTATGAGATAAATCAAGGTGACACTAACGTGAACTCCTGGATAAGCAGTTTGTGAATTAGGGACCGGTCATCCATGCCAAGATCATATTTATCTTACTGCCCGTGGTCCTGCTAATGGCAAATTGATTGATTGATTGATTGATTGATTGATTAGTGAGTGATGCTCGAGTCTCATCGCAACACTCTTTCTTAAGCTTCACTTTTTCAGGAGTAAAAATGGGTTCATATTTAAAAAATTTAATAAGTTAAGGTGGTAACAACCCATCATTTTCATGAAAAAATCAAAATTTGAGAGAAAAAAAATTTTTTTTAATCCTCACAGGCTACCATACTGAATCCACTTTTAAGCCACCTAATTAGTATTTGATTAATAAGTCTATTTTTTATCCTCACAGGCTACCATACTGAATCCACTTTCAAGCCAGCTAATTAGTATTTTGATTAATAAGTCTATTTTTGCAGAAAATTGGTTTTTAAAATTGTTTATTTTGTGCAAAATAGTCTGCATCCTACATCCTCATTATATATTCAGACAGTCATAAACTTCCCTCAGAAACAACAGAATTCTCACTAAAGATGAACTTCTTCTAGGGTGTTTGCATGGTCGCACTCAGAATCAGAATGAGGCGATAAGTCAGCTGTACTGGATTCAATGTCCAAGAGGAGTGTATGTAGGAAAGGATGTGCTGGTGTTCGGGGTGTACGACTCAATAATCGACTATAACAGAGGACTAAAAGCCTGCAGTGATGTTCTAAAGCACAAAGGACTTGATCCTGGGTCACACTATTTAGCTGGGTATAATGAAATCGATTGCAATAGGCAATACCAGGCTGAGCATAAAGTCTCTGAAAAGGAATCCAGGAGGAGAAAATATCTCAGATGGAAAAATAAGGGTAGACAGCACTGGCTTCAAGAAAAGGAAGGAACGCTGTACGAGTCTGGGGCATTTTGAGGCCAAATCGTTGCATGTTGAAAGCTGTTTGTGGGTAAGAAAGTGATGCACGAACTTCCAATGCATATTTCTCTAAAACTTGGTTTTATGACTTCAAAGAGTAATGTTGCCAAAAGTATTAGTCCCACTGACTTGAGCTTTGGACAGAAGCTAGAATTTATGGAGCTTTATGCAACCTACCAAACCGAACTCTCAACTATAAATACTGAGGTAGCTGTTGCCATGGAAACCCCTCAAAACACTGAATGTGAAGGTCTAAATCTAAATAAAATTTGTAAAAATATTTCCTGTAGACTGAGATTCTAGATTTTGGTAGGTTGCATAACAAAAATGGTCTTGTTTTATTTGGAAAAAAATCTCTAATATCAATTTGCTATGGAGTATTTATTGTTTAAAGTTTTTGTTTACACAATGGCAGCCATCTTGAATTCGCGTTGCCATGGTAACCAAAATTGGGGTCGAGTGTAATCTTTCACTCCCAACAACTATTTGACAAGTTTGAATGAGAAAATTCCTTAGTATATGAAAATTGGTCTCCTTGGGGTAGTTACCACCTTAAAGCAGCTAATTTTATTAAATGACCTCCAAAACTCCTCGTCAGTTAAAATTAGAACACTCTCTAACTATTTGTGCTTCTCTGCTTCTGGGAAATAATGTATTCAATGGGCTACTCCATCAATCGAAGCGAGAGCACACATTCCATTCACCAAGATTACTATTCCTAACTGAGTAGACAGAATTGCGTAAAATCCAGTAAACAAGTTTTTTTTGTCATGACTGACATGTTTTGAGTATTCTTCAACCATCCATGCTCTTATTTGCACCCGCAGTGTGGTAAGCGGGTTGTGGGAAATAAATCACAGGTTCCGAGGTTAATATTATTATCAATGTTGCATGTATGACCAGAAGTGATGACGCTAATTTTCCATTCATGATTCAATGACACATGATACAACCACGATAACTCTATTTATATGCATACTTTTAATTAAATGACTCATTATATCATTCGTCGGCACCTTCTTGTGAAATTTAAAATATGCTTCAGTTTATGCATGGTTCTTGTAAGTCATATGTGGTCAACCTTATGGATGAGAAAGATACCAAATATTGCCTTGTGTGACCTCATTTAAATAACACTCCCATTGGGGCTGTTCAGTCCTGGCAGAAAATTCTCAAGTAGTCCTTGTGGCTGGCAGAAAATAGGAATATACAGGGCAATTGGTCTGTGCCCGTATTGTTACGTGTAGCGTGTAAAAAAAAAACCGAGCCCATAATGAACATGTGAGATCAATTTTTAAGATAAACGTATATATTTTTTCCAAATATTTGTCTTTTTTTTTTAAAAACCAAAGTGAAAGTTATATTCTATTTTTGTCAATAATATGAACTATTATAAATAGCTTTTTTTTTTAAATTTCGACACAGCAAATAATTAATTTAAAAAAATAAATTAAAAGATTATGGTTCATATTGCTTGGTTTCCCTCAAATTGACTACTAAAGTTGACTCACCTATAATGCCACTGGCTTATAAAGCTCTATGGCATTCTACCCAGGCAAATGAGACAATCACACCTTGCTTTATGTTGCTCAGGAGTCTCGTTTCAGTGCAGGGCACAGGTGGCCACCGGTTGTCACATCAGGCCTGACATTGCGTGGTCAGTGAGACTAAGCAGTGAAAAGCCTGGGAGCATGCAGGTAATACAATCACACTGAGCAATTGAGTGTCAGAGATGCTTATATAATTGACCTATCAAACACCTACATACCCCAACAGAAGACTGTGTCCATCAGTTTGTACAGGAACATCCCATTATTGAGGCGATGGAGCCAGTTTCACCATTTTATATTTAGCCTAGTAATTGACAGAATTCAATTTTGAATGGAGATTTTCCATACAAAATATGGTTTAGTTGAGGACTTTGCTTTATCCATGTCTGTGAAACCACCCCATGACATGCTCTCTGTCAGCATGCAGGAGTGATACTCAGCTCACACCCACAGCACACTTGTCACATCACACAGACACACAACCAAGCATTGCTGTATAAATATGCATTTGCACACTTGATTTTGAATTTTGTTTTTGTATTTGCTTTATAGCATTTTTGTTGCCATTAGGTTTTGACGGATGCATTTGGACATGTGGATTTTTATGTGCGCACGTATGTGTTTCTGCCCTGTTGGTATAAGAGTTTGATTGGATAATGGTATTGTGTGCACAGTGGAGTTTGCGCTGCGTGTCGATGGCAGTGGTATTGATTGTATGGATCACTGAGGTATCAATGCATATGTGTTGAAGTGGCTGAAACAGTTGGTGAATGACAGTGGGGAATAGTGGGTGAATGGGACTGGTCCTTTATTTATTTATTGATTGTTTAATAACTTTTTCACCACATTATCGTATGGGTTGGTTTTGTCATCCATAATACTCTTTTAAACACATTGAGGAATTGTATCACATGCTATTCACACAGATGCTCATATCTATGGGCAAAGAAGAGCATCCAGTCAGCCCAAAATGCATGCCTTTGGACTGAGGGAGGAAATCAGTGTACTTGGAATAAGGCCACGTAAACAGGGGGATAACATACAAACTCCCTACAGAGAGTCCCCAGGCCAGATTCAAACCCGCGAACCTCTTGCTGTGAGGCAGCAGCGCTATCCGCTGAGCCATCATGCTGTTGCAGGGAGTGGCGCTCAGTTTGTAGAAGGCACTGTTCTTGGTGTATGAATAGTGCTCCTACTCAGTATGTGCGTATATTTTGGTGGTGCAAGACCTGTGGATGTGGCTGCTAGTGTACAACTAATGCTTGCACTAATGCTTAGTGCTTCAGCATATCTCTAAATGCTCCAGTCTCCCCAGTGCACAGCAGCCTGTGCCTTGCCACACAGTTACAATAACTGGATAATCAAGCTTGAATTCAATGGTCATGTTACCAGATCATGGCAGATCTATGAGTTGACCTGTAAGCTCCCTCCCTGAGTGTTGCACAATTAAATTCATGTGAAGTTCAGGGAGGTGTGTTTTCACTTAAATCAGTTTTTTTAGGATTCTTCTTCAAACATCCTTCAACAATTTATCCTGTGCCTTTTCCCCCATTTAACCTGCAAACGTGTTCTACCCCGCAGTAAAATCAATATGTATGGAGAGTGCGTGGGTACTGCAGAAGCTGTGACTGTCGTAAAAGTCCACTTCAGTCTCAAGCTGGCCACATTTCATACTGAAAATAAAAAAGAAAAGCCAGTGCCTTTCATCTTACCACAGGGACTCGTTCGCGCAAAATGGCATCGCTGGGACTCAGTCGCTCCAAGTGCACACAAAGGAGGAGAATCGAGACAGGACAGCTGGCATTAGAAACATCTGGGGAATAGTGACAATAACCCACATAATTCAGTGTATGGCTCAAGTCATAGTGCCCATTTTTAGAGACCCTGAAAATGCCACCGCAATGTGCTCCATTTTACGGTTTTAGGGACAGTGAAGCTTTACACTGCTAATCATGGTTGTGCTCAGCTTACCTTAGCTTGGAAAGGGTGTAGAATGATCGGTGTCACGAGCAGCAGAGGCAGGAACCACGCACAGATCAAGGGTTTGCTAAATTAGACTTTAATGACAGAATGCAGACTCACAGGTTATTCAAACTGGAGAGAAAATCTTTTACCAACGATCCCGACACAAAGAAAGGACAGGAAACAATCCAGACGAAACACAGGAACAGGAATACACAAAAACTACGAGCAACAGGTGAGAGAAAGGAAGTGCGGAACACAAATGAAGAGAGGAGAGTAACAAGACAATAATTAAACAAGCAACGACTGGAGACAAAAGAGACTGAAACTGACTCAAACTGCTGGATTGTAGGGAACACAAATAAGGGAGGAAACGGGACGCGACAGATAATTTATCAGCCATTCCATAAAAAATGAACTGGTATTTGGAGAGCTTGAAGGGAGTATTTGATATCAGTGATTAGCCATTGCGTGAGGTTTTTCTATCATGTGATGAGGTGGATGCAATAAAGTCTGCTTTGACACACATTCAGTGATGTGACCCTCAGTAAAAGCAGTAGATGATCATTCCAGAACAGCACAGGCCATTATTTTCTCCCTTCTGGACGTCATCCTACATGCCTTTATTCTCTCCATTTGTGTTTATTTTTTTATGACCTATTACCACTAATGTGTTTCTGCCCCTCAGCCCATGTGCGATTTACAGGCCTTGCATTGTTGAATTATTAACGATGCGCTTGGGAAGTTGATTTGGCTGATTATTTCAAGCGAATGGCCCTGTAATCCCAGGGCACAGCGCTGGGATTAGACAGTCCCTGGTCCTCCAACTCCTCTTTGTCTCCTTGAAAGCCTGAGGCCAAGCATGTTCAGACTTTGGTTTATTTTCTTTATCTGAGCTTACATCCTAAATCAACTAAGATTTTGTTCATAACTTGTGGTTATTTTGAGGAATAATCATCATTAAACATTTAAAAACAAACCTCAAAGAAAATAATACTTGTAAACACTGTGTTAGCAAACATATGCAAAAGCACACAAAAATTTAATGTCTCTCATGAATAAATTTCATATTCTCATTGTCCACCCCAGGTGGCAATGCAAATCCTATGGATAGAGCCATAGATTAATATCAGTTTGCAAATGCAAGTCTATGAATCAGAATGCATTTTATCAAGACTGTGTGTTATTTGGCAAAACTATTACCACCCTGGTAAGGGAGGATCCTGGGTAAGACCACTGAGAGTTAACTGTATCCCCTGGTGCATTTTGCCCATCACCAAATTTAATGACAACAAATTTATTGACTTTGCACTTACTTATTTTGGAATTTCAATTGGATGACTGCATTTTTGAGGTTCATTTTGAGGCACAATGATCTATTTTTTGTCCCTTCGATGGTGACGATTTTGGTAAAGTGACTACAAAGTCCACCAAAAGTTTGTCGATGTTGGGAGATTTGAGTGGCAAGTAATTAAGTTGGATTGGCAATGCCAACATCCTGATCTTCTTCATCTGATCAACCCATTAGGACCCAAGTTGCCCTCTAAAAAAGTATTCTTAAAGCTAAGAAAAACATTTTTGAAAACAACCTCCTAAAATCTGAGGGTTTTCCGAAATACTTAACAGAACAGTCATTGTTCAACAAAACCTTTATTTCTCTGCCTCTTTAGCAGATAGAAACATGAAATAAAAACCATTTGAGAGTTTAGACTTTTGGCTTTCATATAGAATTACTTCCTTTGTCCAGGTTTTCACAAAAGTGAGTATCTCACTGAGCAACAAACATTTGGCGAGAGCAGCAACAAGTCATTCACCACTTTTTTTTACTACTTTTTGGCGATCCCATGAACTATTCACCAAGTATTTGCCAGTCAGTGAGGGGGCTTTACTGTAAAACCCTCGCCTGAACCCCTACAAAAGCAAGCCAAGAGCAACAGTGGTAGGGTTAAAGTCCCTATGATGACAGATAGGAAGAAATCCTGGGAGGAAACAGGCTGAGGAGGGGGAAAAGCCATCCTCCTCTGACTGACTAAGGGTATGAGTTTGTAATGACGAACATGGTCAGTAGGTCAGTTAAATACACAGTCCTTGGTTGGGCATCAGACTAGGCACGGCCATAGACCGGGTGGCATTGATGGTGTTAGACCGGGCAGCATTTGGGCTTCAGACTGAGGTGGTGCCATGGATCGAACACTGTCAACGGGTTAGACCAGAGAGCAGTTGGATAGAAGGCTGGGTGGCAACGACAAAGGAGAAAAAACAGCAGCGTGCTCGGGGAATCGGGGCAGAGCCCCACCATAGATGTAAAGAGACAAAACAACATCAGGGAGTTAGTCGAGGGCAGTGGGTGGCAGCAGTGATAGAGATCAGGGGTTCTACACACTGCTGACCCCACCAGAAGCTTTATATGGCTGCATGGCTACAGGGACAGAGATAGAGTGATAGAGTAGTCATAAGAGAGGCAGAAAATCTACCCAATCTTCAAGAGTTACCTCTAGCAGAAAAGAGTCAGCTGTTGGAAAAGTGATGGTAAGGAAAGGTTTCCACCCCAGATCACTCTAAGACAACAGACACCCTCCAACCCTGTTACCAGAGTATAGCTCATTATGAGCCTGATCAAAAAGGTGCGATTTTAGACCAGGCTTAAATATTGTGACTGCATCTGTTTCCCTTATAACTTTTAGTGGAATATTCTGCAGAAATTGGGCTCTGTATGAGAAGCCTCAACTGCCTGTTAAATTCTTAGCCATACTTAGAATTTCCTGATAGCCTTCATCTTGACAGTGAAGCATCCTCATGGGCTGATTGGATATAAGCAAGGTTAGTTAATCACTCAAGTGCCATTGCATGTAAAGCTTTAAATGTCAGAAGTGGAACCTTCCCAGCAAAAAATGTCACGTATAAAACATGTGAAAAACACTTGTCATAGCCAAGTAGTAAACGTGTTCACAACACGTGTTGTGTACGTGAAAAGTGGCGTGTCGAAAAACACGTGTGAAACACATGTACAGAAAACGTGTACAAAACACGTGTCAAACACATGATTTACACGTGTACCTGACACGTGCAAATCATGTGTTTGAAATGTGTTTTGTAAACGTGTCAGGTACACGTGTGAATCATGTGTTTGACACGTGTTTTTTACATGTGTCAAGTACACGTGTAAATCATGTGTTTGACAAGTGTTTTGTACACTTGTCAGGTACGTGCAAATCGTGTTTGACACGTTTTCTGTACATGTGTTTCACACGTTTTGACACGCCACTTTTCACATGCACAACACGTGTTGTGAACACATGTTTACTACTTGCTATGACACGTGTTTTTCACATCTTACACATGAAATTTTTGCTGGGTTGCAGTCAGCTGATTTAAGCACACATCTATTCAGAGTGAAGAAATGGTAAAGTGCATGGGAGTGTGCATATATATACATATATATATATATATATATATATATATATATACACAGCAAATGTGTGCTATATGCATGGGAGTAGAATAAAGACACTAATGTACATTGGAGCAAATATAGATATTTATAGGGTATACAGAGAAATTATATACCGTATGCAATGCAAGGATGAGGGGAGACTATAGCCTACAGCAGAAGAGTACTTCACTATGGTTTTTACAGTGGTTGATTGACAGTGCAATGCGTATGTTTACGTCAGATACCTAAAATTCGGGTTGATTGCAGTGCAGTTTGAAAATCGCTGTCTTTTTTCAGCGTGTTGGGTGTCCTGGATGTGCGGTTGAAATTGTGCACTTATACTGATGTTATAGTTCACATTCCCCGCATTAGCCTCGTCTTTGAATTTTCTCAATCGGCTTCATAGAAGTACTGTAATTTTCAGGAATGGTTCGCTGAAACATGTAATGTAGTGTGTCACTATCAATTGTAGAATACATTTCATCTCAGAAATCCAATGAAAACCATTTAATGCAATCACCTGAACCACGCGTTGTCGCGACTACGTGAGATTGGCTCTTCCCCTGTAGTAGATCAGCCTGCTACGGCAAGGCAACACCGGCACACCGGCTTAAGTCTCGATAAGCAGAGCGCAGATGTATTTCCGGGTGCTGTAGCCGTCTCAAAATCCGCCGTTGCTTAAAGTCCCTATTAGCTGCGCATCATGCTGCCCTCAAGGATATGGGAATGGGAATTTCGATCTCAATTGGCCTACTGTTCATTTTGGTTTTAATTGTTTTTCCGTACGATCTATGGCTTTTTCCCTATTTTTCTGTTGCTTTAAACTCATAATTGAAAAGAATTATTTAAAATAAAAAACAAGCTTTGACTAAGGAAGCAGGCCGGGACTGAGTCTAATAAGGGAAAGGCACCGACGGTGATTCCGCAAGAGGGCACGGCAGTAGACTGCCGTCGGTTAAGTGAGTTTTTCGGGGGCAGCACGGCGAGTGAACAGGGCACCATTGCCGTCGGTGCCGCCAGTTACGGCGAGGCCTGATAACTCCGCAACGTGACAGCAACAAATGACTCTGGTGCATTAGCATTCACCTAACGGTTACATTTTTGTTTTTTACCCTAATGGTGTTGCATGATAATTTACCTAATTCATCAGTGAAACGTGGATGAAATTAAGAAAAGAACCAGCTATAACTGGTAAAATCTTACAAAATTCACCTGTCTGTTTTTGTTATTCAAAAAAATTGTGCAGAAGTTTGCCTGAGCAAGACCCATTTTAAACTTCATGAAAACCACATGGCTAATGACCTTGAGCTCAATGGGTAAAAATATGGATTAAATATAGGTTATAAGATAAAATAATAGAATATTAATGCTCTTGAAATAATACATTTTCAAAAGTCACCTTTTTACGTTTTTTCTCTGTCAGAAATGTCAGATGGCAGTTGAAAGAGATGGCAATTTCAACACCAAAGTTCAAATGTTTTCAACATGTTTTAACACTTTCAGTTCCAATGCAGTGTTCGAGAGATGTTTCGAAATGTCACGTGATCGCTATCAGTCCACCGCAAAAGGTATTTAAATGCCATGGGAAAATACAGGTGTTTGAGGTGTTTTTTTGTGTTGAGTTTCTGAGAGAGAGAGAGAGAGAGAGAGAGAGAGAGAGAGAAAGTTCTAAAGCTTGCCAGGTACTCTTCAATGTGTCAATAAGTTGAAGCACCTATTATTACTGAGTTTGCGATTTGCGTAATTTCACACATCTCTTCCGAAACCACTGTGAATAACCGGTCTATTTTCCGCATACACCGGTTTTACTGTGTGACAAAGACGATGCGGCAGGTTTCGAACTTAGTTATGAAGTGAAAACTGCCTTTTGAAGCCGTTTTTGCAAGTAAAACTGGCTAATTCAGGGATACTCACTCTTTTCCAGAATGAGCCGCAGTAAGTGCAGGCTTTCATTCTAACCATGCAGTTACACACCTGATTCTACTTATCAAGGGTCTATGGCAAAAGCTTTATGGGTTGATTAGTAGAATCAGGTGTGCGACAGGTTGGATAGAGAGAAAGCTTGCACCCACTGTGGCTCATTCTGGAAAAGAGTGAGTATCCCTGGGCTAATTCAATCAGCTGTGCACAGCACGGGTATCGGCTAGTGTTTGTTAATTTGTTTAAATAAACTTGTAATTTGATTCCACATGGTAGGGAAGCAGAGAAGCCAGCTGAATAAGAAAAAAAATGTGTGGCAAATATTATCCCTGAATAAAAGTCTTTGAGCAAAATGTTTCTGAATCTAAATCTTTATACCACATTTTATTGATGTGCGTAATCACAATGAGGTGCTATACCAACTACGCAGAATCAAAAATTGTAATTTTCAAGTCCATTTATATATAAAAGGCTGACCTGACACAATCATTCTCAATGAATGAATGAATGAGAACATTTAACGGCAAAATACAATAAGAAATAGTCATATTGTACAAAAAATTAATAATTTACTGATTTCGCCTCTGTCAAAACTATTAATATTTTTGGATTTTTGAAAGGGGGGGCTTCAGCACATCAACACCAACAATTATTAAAAGCTGCAATGACAACTTCTGCCAGTGGATGCCAATGTAATACACTTACCCTACACGTTTTTCACGTGATACTGATGTGAAATGATTCACGTGCAGAAATACACTTACCCTGCACGTGTTTTTCATGTGATACTTACGTGACATGATTCACGTGTAGAAATACACTTATCCTACACGTTTTTCACGTGATATTTACGTGAAATGATTCACATGTATAAATACACTTACCCTTCACGTGTTATTCACGTGATATTTACGTGAAATGATTCACGTGTAGAAATACACTTACCTTACACGTTTTTCATGTGATATTTATGTGAAATGATTCACATGTAGAAATACACTTACCCTTCAAATGTTTTTCACGTGATATTTCCGTGAAATGATTCACATGTATAAAAACACTTACCCTTCACGTGTTTTTCACGTGATATTTACGTGAAATGATTCACGTGTAGATATACACTTACCCTGCAAGTTTTTCATGTAATACTCACAAGAAATGATTCACATGAAGAAATACACTTACCCTACACGTTTTTCACGTGATATTTATGTGAAATGACTCAAATGTAGAAATACACTTACCCTTCACGTTTTTCGCGTGATATTTACGTGAAAAGATTCACATGTATAAATACACTTACCCTTCACGTGTTTTTCACGTGATATTTACGTGAAATGATTCACGTGTAAAAATACACTTACCCTACACGTTTTTCAGGTGATATTTACGTGAAATGATTCACGAGTATAAATACACTTACCCTACATGTGTTTTACTCGTGTCATACACGTGTAGTGTTTGCTGGGTTTAAATCAGCTTTACACTGTTATAAACTTGCACCTTTTTTGCCAGTTGTTTTAACTGTAATTTTACAGTCAGTTTATAACAGAGGTTCCGTGTATGTTAACTGTAAACCACAGTTAAATGCAGGCAGGTCTCTACTTACAGTTAAAATAACAAGGAGACAGTGCGTTAATTTAACTGTTAAATTCAGTCAATTTATAACAGTGTATACTCATTGGTGTAGTCAGTGGATTGATGCCATCACTGAGGTGATGTGTTTGAACTTTTTTGTTCAAGACCAGATACGAGTAGCAGCATTCTACACAAGCTGGAGATTTTTTAAATGAGGAATTTGGACAACTAAGTATTAGGGCATTGCAGTTGGGGGTATCGCCAATATGCAAAAAATGCCCGGATGTTGCATTCGTGCCCTGTTTCAGATGCATTATGGGATACTTCGATAACCCAGTCGCTTCCGGTCTTTTTCCCAGCTGCGGGAAATAATCGAACGCTGCCTAGGCGTGCGTGGTTCTGCCGACCGCATCGGGTACTTACTTGCATACTCGCCCGTACGCTCGTGAAACTAGCTGTGCAGTTGGTGAATGTGTAGAATTTTCCTCTGCTTGATTTGCGTATGCATGCATGCAGGGCCGAGCCACAGCTAGCTGATGCTAAACGATAGCTGTGATCTCAGTAACGCACCGGAAGTAAGTGGGTCCTGGAAGTAGCAAGATATTTTGCCAAAAGCGCTACATCCAGGCATTTTTTGCATATTGGCGATACCTTCTATTGTCTCATCTAGATGACAAAAGCATGAAGTAGTTTCTCTGAATCCCATAACAATAGCCATTGCCTAATTTTAGCTATATTTCCTCAGTGAAAGATAGCCTCTCTGGACACATTTTTAGCCCTTTGTTGCATGCCGGTTACTAAAGTAACCAAATCTACCCACCACCCTTAATGGGAAAAGACCTGGCTCGGCAAACCATAAACTCCCAAAGAGAGATACAATTAGTTACAACGGGGACTTAGCCTGGTTGAAAAAGAACCACCTGCATGACATTAAAAACTCAGCTTAAGGCTCAACATCCCTAACTAACCTATTAAATTTGCATCGTAACTCACCTTTCCGGTAAATGTATTTTCAGTTAGGTGTACTTGGTGCTGTACATGTTTAAAAGTTTCTGTGCAGTTGCTCCCGCTGCTTCCTGATGTATAATCTGAGCTGTTGAATTAAACCCCTCTTTTACCTGACATGTTTCTTGTTGTGATGCTGCAGTCACTTTGCTCCCTGGCTGTTCAGCTGCTCCATATGAATCCTTATATCTCAACTCAGGACATTGTTTCAGAAATCTTCTGCAACAAACACTCGGCATTTACAACTGCTTTTATGAACATGTTTCAGCAGCGGCGTGTGGTGACATGTTCAGAGGGGCTTCAGTAACCTTACCCTTTGCTGCTTGACGGTCCTCTCGCGGTTCTCATTCAAGTTCGCCTGATTAAAAATCAAACAATTTATCAACTGAACGACCAAGACCAACCCAATTTCCATAATAAGAAATGATAATGAAAAAATGAATGCCTACTGCCAACATTTATATAATTGATACGACATTGTTAGGATGGAAACATAAATGCAACAAATCCGAAACTTTTGCTAACTTCGCAGCAATTATTTTCGCCCTCACTCAACTGTGCACCATACCTAACAACGCCCTTTAGCTGTCACTACATTCAGACTATAGAACGGATTCTCGATGCTTATTGCTCAATGAGCCTCGCAAACTAATTTACATAAATCTGTGCTGTTTCACAATCTACACGAGCGCAGAAATTGTAAAGACATATTCATATTTTATGTAGTCATTGATGTGCGGAAGAAAACACTGCATAATTTTGTGGTGCAATGTACTTGTATAACAAGGCTTTCAAATATAAATTCGACTTGCGTCAGTTCTACTAATTAGTCTGAGCAACTGTTGCTAATCTGGAGAGGTAAACTGTGAGAGGTTTAGGTCATTAAGCAGTGAAAGGTGAGGTTATTGCTGGCCCTGTGTTTCTGCCGTCAGATCGCCACTGTGTTTCAGTATGAGTTTGACCATCATTTAGCTGGTAATTATTGTATTGTATTGACACATATAGTTGCAATCAAAATTATTCAACCCCCGTTGCAAATTAGGTTTACTGGCGAAATGTACAAACTTTCAGCTGTTTGCAATGGACAAATCAAACAAGAACAATTTAAATGGCTCAACACAACAAATATTACAAGTGGCTTCTCCAAATTCAACAGAAAATGCCACTTTTTTTTTTTTTAAAGATTTTTTTTGGGAATTTTTCCTTTATTCGACAGTCGTACAGTGTAGAGAGACAAGAAAGTTGGGGAGAAGAACGGGGGAAGACATGCAGCAAATGACCCGAGCCGGACTCGAACCCAGGTCGCCGCGGGAAGGACACAGCCCCCACGGTACACGCACCCAGACCGACGAGCCACCGGGGTGCCCCGAGAAAATGCCACTTTTAATGACTACTGCAGGCTCAAAATTATTCAACCCCTTCATGAGAAGCATCTTTAGTTCTTAGTAGAGCACCCTTTTGCCGCTATGACCTACTAGAAATGTGATGCATACGCAGACAACAGCTTCTGGCAGCATTCCCAAGGAATCTTAGCCCAACCCTTATGGACAATGACCGCCAGTTCACTAATATTCTAGGGTTTGCATGCTGCAACTGTGTTCTTCAAATCCTACCAGCGATTTTTTATGGGGTTCAAGTGAGGCGACTGTGATGGGCACTCTAGAATCTTCCCAGACTTCTTCTGAAACCAAGCCTTGGTGGATGTTGAGGTACGCTTATGATCATTGACCTTTAGGAAGGTCCAATGATGCCCAAGCGTCAGCTTCCATACAGACGGCATGACATTTTCTCCTTGGATATCCTGGTACTTGACTGAATCCATTTTGCCCTCCACACTTTGCAGATTTCCAGTGCCAGAGGAAGCAAGGCAGCCGCAGAGCATAAAAAAGCCCCCACAATTCTTCGTTGTAGGCAGGGTGTACTTTTCAGCAAAAAGTTATTTATTCCTCCTGCAGACATACCACTGAGTCATAAGCCCGGAGTATTCCAGTTTTGTTTCATCACTCCACAGAACAATAGCCCCAAACTTCTGTGGCTTATTTATATAGTTTGGAGCATATTGGAGCTTGTGCTTTTGGATCAGTTGTGGTGTATGTCTTGGGGACCTTCAATGTTTACTGTGCAAACTGAAACCTCAGTGCCTCCTGCCTCCAAGTCTTGCTGCAGGTCTCCTGCAGTTACTCGAGGGTTTTTGACCTCCCATCTCCTCAGGAATCTGGTGACAGCCATTGATAGCTTCCTCTTTCTGCTACATCCTGGTAATGTAGCCACTCTTCCTTTAACTCTGAACTTGCAAACTATGCTTCCAACTGTATCTCTATGAAAATTCAGTGCCTGTGCTACCTTTTTGTATCCTTTTCCTTGTTTGTGCTAGGCAATGGTCTCCTCTATTGGCTTTTTGGACGTTTCTTTTGACAGCCATATTTCTAATATGCAATCACATGTCACTGTCAACAAACCCCGAGCGAGTGCAAGTATTTGATGTATTCTACCTTAAGCAAACCTGATGCAACTTGATTAGCTGCATTAGGTGTGCTTGAAACAACACCTGATTTGCAAATATGCTCTTATGAGGGATTCTATTCGGGGAGGGGTTGAATAATTGTAATATTAGTTGTGTTGAGCTATTTAAAATGTTCTTGTTTAATTTATCACAAACAGCTGAAAGTTTGTAAATTTTGCTGTTAAACCCAATTTGCAATGGGGGTTGAATAATTTTGATTGCAACTGTAGCTGCAGACTTGACCCATTCTTTGACCTTTATATTGTTAATGAGGCAGATACTGAAAACGGTTGCCTCCGCCTGTGTAAGATACTACAGTTCAAATGTTAGATTTGTCTGAATTTTCTCAGATGAAACTAAAGCATTAAAGGAGACCTATTATGCTTCATTTCAAAATTTATATTTTGATCTTGGACTCCCCAAGACTACTCCTGATCGTTCAAAGTCCAAAACAGGGTCCTTATTTAGCTCATACTGCCATCCTCAAAAAAACCCATTTGTAGTCCATTGAAGTCTCTGCCTGAAATGCCTCTTTGGGGCAGCTCTTCCGCTATGGCCCCCACTCCCCGTGTACCCACTTTATTCTTACTGGCCAGCTCTGTGGAGGGCGGATCTGGGCGGACGAGGCAGCAGAACGCAGTTTTCCGGTCCGCCTCCCCAGAGTGAAATCTGCCATCTGATAAGGAATCGATGGACAAATTCGCAATCAAACGCAGTACATGTGTATAGATCTAATGAAATGAACTTGTTCTAATAAACGCAACGGCAAAAGTGGAGGATGCAGTGCAAAAGTCTGGCAGCTCAAGCTCTAATTTGCTATCTACCTACGGCTACTATGGTGAGTACAGTGGTGTTTCTACTTTATAGCTAGGATTGAGGGAAAGCTAGAATCCACCCCACACAGACACATTTGTAGAATGGGTCGACATACCCCAATGTAGACCGGAGACCGTAGTAATCCGGTGGGTCTGAGTTTAGAGGGAAACGTGGACAGTGAGGAGCAGCAAAAAGTGGACCAACAACTAACCGACTGCTTCGGTGTGCATTATAAGGACCTGCTGGTTCGTGTGCATAACTGTGGTGTGTCGTTAGCGTGGAGTAACGAACAGCTTCTGCTCTGATATATGACGGAGGGGCGAAAGCTCCAGGCTAAACGGTCTTTCTGGAAATTGCCCGTAGTAATGGTTTACTTATTGTGTTGGAATGACCAGCGTTTGTGTCAGGAGGTAAGCTGCTGCCTGGCTGAGCCTCAGCTTGGAATTGGGTAATGAGGAACCACGGTGCCTCATTGGGCTGGGTTAATTGGATGATTGGCCCTGCTGGTCGGTTGGGGGCTCACGGCTGCTCTCAATTGCTCATTACTGGAGTTGCAGATATAAAAGTGTGGTAGTTCAGGTAGTTGGGGGTTGGATGGCTGCAGGGAAGCAGGCTCTGTACTAGATTTTAAGGGGGGAGATTTTGGGCTCTAATTTCTTGGCGCAGCGCAGGGTGGCGCAGCCGCGCAGTGGTAGTCCGGTGCAAGTGGTAATTTTCTTGCGGTGCAACACGTGCACAGCCACTTTGGCAATTTGGTAGACGGAAGTAGGGGGAGGTGTCACATATTCATAGTGACAATTTTCAGAGAAAAAATTGCTGAAGTTGCGCAGAAAGCTCGCCAGCTCCAACCTGGTTTAAGTGGTAATTTGGCTGACCGGCGCACATTAAGACACGTCACCGAAACCTCACAGGCAGGTTTCCAGAATGTCAGGCACATTTCAGTGCAATAAATAATTACAGCAACCACTATTTAATGTAACCATCTAAATCAGGACAAAAATTATAGTATCTATATCGACTGTCCTGATGTCAGATAAAAGGCGGTTGGCACGCGTAATGGAAACTCCACCTGGCTTAATCAACGCAGCTGAATCTGTGATGCAAAATAACGACTTCACATCTTTCTCAGCCAACCACAAACTGCATATATATATGCTTGCGTTTATGCTCAGTAAAGCCGCTTGCACTCTTAAACTAAAACGACTGATTACAGTCAAAGTCAATGCAAAGACGGACAGGGTTTTAATATATCTCCGTGTCCGAAAAGTCATAAAAGTTCGAATTTTTAGTATTCCAGGAATTAATAGCGTGCAAACTTGGCCATGTTTGTGTTCGACCTTCACAAAATGCAAATTGATAGCTATCGACTTTTCTTGGTCTTTTTATTCGTGTGTGAAGATAGACAACAGTCTTCATTCGGTCTCTCTTTTGAAAATTAATCAGATGGATCGAACAGATTCACGCTTTATTTCCACACCAGAGATAAAATAGTGCTTGTAGTCAGTGAGCAAATCAATTCCATGACCATTGACAGTGTGAATAAATTATCGCATGCACGATCAAGACTGTCCGAGGCGAAATGCCAAATACTCCATGCCCTGCAACCAGCAAAAAGTAAAAGTATTGGTATGAGAACAGATTTATAACAAAATAAAGAATAAAAATATATCACCAACAAACAGAGCATCCAAAAAAGCCGCAAAAAAATAAATCGCAGTGTTCATCGGATGTTCTGTTTGTTGTTAAAATGTTTCTTTTTATTCTTTATTTCGTTATCAATCTGTTCTAGTCGTCCTTTTTTTTTTTTTGGCCGTCAGACACGGAGTATTTTGCATTTAATGACCGACAGGCATTGTACATTGTCCCCCGCCAATGTCGACTCACTTCATTGAGCAGAGCTTAAACAGAAACATTGATTGAAATTCTCGGTACTCATCTTGAAGAACTGAGCCCTCTTATCAAAACATTCACGTTTAATATCTAAAACATTCAATAGATTTGAAGAAATTAAAAACAATAATCGACTGTCGGACACGGAGTTATATTGAAACCATCCGATTGTCGGACACGGAGATATATGAAAACCCTGTCAGACTTTGGGACACGTGACATGCGTTCGCAATCTGTCGTGCGAAAAAAATTCGATCCAGTGTCGCTTAATAGTGGGGAAAGGAATACAGCCTGATTACTATGATCTCGTACTACGTTAAGATCACATATTGAAAATAAAATGTATAACGTATCTTGCATTGTTGTTCATGCATGTTAATCCCAAAATTTTAAGCAGCAACAGGGTGTAATAATAGGAACACGCTATCCATCGTTTTCGTCCCAATGATGCTGGCAGAAGAAATAAATGAGCAACCGTCGTATTTCTTCCAACTTCATAAGTTTGAATGATCTGGCGTGGTTTCGTTTTTGAAATTCCATTCAAGTTCGCCAATGGTGATAATTGCGAATGCCCTAGCTAGCCAGCTAACTCATATTCGTAATGCTTAATATAGGCGTAAGCAGTGCAGAAAACATGCCTGAAGCAGCAAAGAAAGAAAAATGCAACATTAACGCATCATGCAGATATAGGACAGAGGCTTCTATATTCCAACACATTAAAGGTGAGGAGAGGAGCTCATTTGATTGGTGAAGATTTGACTCGGCAGTTTTAAACCCACTCAGGCCTTATCTCCTCCCTCTTTCCCACTTGCGCCGGCAGGAGGGACCGAGGCGGGACAGAGGAGTACTTTGCGCCAGGCTACGCCCGGGCACGAAATTGCAACATACGCCTGTTGCACACCCCCATTCGGGCCACGCCTGCGCCGCGCCTGCGCTTTTGGTCTGTTTAATTTAGAGCCCTTAGTGTTAATTGGTTAAATTTTTTTTTTTTTGTTTTTTTCTTGGCCAAATTTTCCTTTGCTTTTTTTTTTTTTTTGTTTGTCCCTGGGTTTTTGTTGTTTTTGAGCTGGAGGGTTATGCTAAGAGGAACTGTTTTTAATGTGGGGAGTTTGGAGTGTGTGGAGGCGAAGTGCTGCACCAGGACTGCACCAGAACCCACGGGCGGAGAACATTGGCTGGCTGGGAAGGAAGCATTGAAGAGGGCAGTGGAGGCAGCAGAACCCAGGCTGGGCAGAAGGCGAGAGGGGCTAGTCCCTGGTGACGTAAGGGATGTGTACAGAAACTGCATTGTGTTTTTGATTGGTCTGCCCAGCCTTGTAGTGTGGGTGATTTGCCCTGTGCCCTTTGTGTTCCCAGCACGGTCCAGGTCCCTGCCCAAGCCGCTAAAGGAGGACAGCTGACTTTGGTGTCCTGAAGCAGCAGCCTGGGGCCAAGATATCAGCAGCACTCCTGCCTCCGTCGTCTATTTTATTTTTTTTAGGGGCGTTAGTGAGGCCCAGCATTGAGGCGTGGGCCTGGCTGCGCCCACTTTTGTTTCCAACGTGTGTGTGTGTGGACCACCTCCTCCCTAGAGAGATTACCCCCTCGGGCGGCCGAGAAGGGTTTCACCGTCGTCGTGGTGCTCGGTGTGGGAGTGCTTCAGTGGTCACAGTGTGGTGTGAAGTGCACAGGGTAGTTTCTTTCTTTTGTGTGTTGGATTTGTAGTGTGGGTTGGGGTGAAGTCTCGCTCTTGGCACTGCGTTTTAACGGTGCGACGAGGAAGGGCTGCAGTAGCGTGGGGGTGGGGGAAGGAGGATGGGGAGGGGTTAGCAGAGTGGTGCTGTCCATCCAACAATACTTTATTTTTAAGTTGTTAATAAAATTAAAACATTGTTACTTCCTGCAACTCTGGTGTCCTGGTTGTCTGTGGCTGGTGGGTTTGGGAAGGGTACCTGTGCTGGGGTGGCAGGGGAAAGTGTTGCGACCCCTGACATTTGCTCGCGGGAAGTTGGCGCGCCCAGGAACCCTGGAAGTTAGTTTTAATTTCAACCATCCAAGGAAATGGTGAGCAAAACTCACGTTTAGTTCATGTGAACAAGCCACGATGCTCAATAAAATGCAGTGTGTAACTGTACGTCTCGCTACTCAACGGTCCATGCTGGCCTAAGTGAAGATTTCTGGTTTGGCTGAAATGAGACCGATTTGCTGCTGATGGACGGTGAGCAAAATGATTGCAAATTACCGGAGACATGATCGTATGACGTTTGATTAAAATGTTTGGTTTGATGTTAATAATTTACTCGTGTCTGTTTGTCTAAACAGGCTAGGCTCTTTAAGCTGGAAAATTGAACTGGATGGCGAGCCAAAGAAATAGGACGGTGTAGGCTACTATGCCAATTCAAGATTTTTTTTTTTCCTGTTCGATGCCCAATGAGTCTGACTTACCTATAACATCTTCGTTTAATGATCGGGCTATAATAAGACCATGTAATTGCTATGTAATCGCTGACGACAGGGGACATTTCATCATAGTTGGTGGAAACCGGGACATTTTAGCATCCCAAGAGGCTTTCGTCAGGACTCGGGACACGCAACTCAAAACCGAGACGTCTGGTCACCTTATCATATCATGTTTGGTATTGTTTTTCTCAGGAAAATTCCAGGAGTTAAATGGAATACGTCTCATTCTAATTGAAATTAGATGTCATTCCCTTTTAGAAACTCCCTAAATTTTGGTTAAAGCAGAATACCCTCTCGGATAACCATTTGGGTTCTCCTCGCTTTGCCAAATTGTTTTATTACCTCCTGCAATTGGCGGAAACCCAAAATCCAGATTGGCCCCCCCCCTCCCTCCAGGTAATTAACGGCCATGCCACCTGGATCAAATACGTGATTTGGCTTAAAGCAAAGACAGACAATTAATTCTGGGAAGATCGTATCCGATCTCTCCCCGCGTACGTTAGTGCATGTGTAGCCTCTTTAATTACGGAAGATCGTAGACGACTTCCCGCACGTGCATTTCTGTGTGTCGTGTGTAGCCAAAACAGGTTTGGTAAGAGACTCAAACATTCAATTTTTCTTTTCTAAATGAAGTAACGGACTGATTAGATTTACTATGTGGACCTACCTACCTGTTTAATAAAAATTTATTTCATATTAATAAATTGTCTTTTTGCAATTTGTGTGGTATTTATGATTTTAAATCCATCCTGGTTCCTTTAGCCAAAACTATGGTTAAATACTTGGGGAAACGGGTGCTGACTGAGACCTACTGTCAGAGGCCAGTTACAGACAAAGTTTTAGGTAGCTCCGGTAAGTTAAAACGGGGGCCGCGTTCGACTGCTAACGGGATTGGCGGGGTATTGGCTCTGGAGGTTTGGCTTAAGAGGACCCATGGGCGTATTACGCCGGTTCTTGTCAAATTCTCCTGAAGGAGGCCGATAGGTACTATTAGTATCATACTAGTTGACCCCGGTCCGTAACTGTTGCGAGGGAAAGGTACTAGCGTATTACGGTGGTTGCTGGCTAACCAATGCAGAGCTCCCCGAACTAAGGTTTTGCGATTGTGTGGGTCCGGAAGCGCAATCGTGTAAAATTGGTGAAAGACTGAGTATGGTATTATTATTTTAAACTCACCACATTTACAACTAAATTTTATATTCGTAATTAATTATATGGAGTCAGATCAGTCGTAACTGTTGTGCTTTTGTGCCCTGTTCTATGAACAGAGAAAATTGATCCATTCTTATTATGATTTACACCAACCCAAAAGTTAACGCACCAGCCAGAAGAATGCGCTGAGCCTTCACCTTTGGCAATTTCCGTCGTTGGTATTGCTGCGAGGTTTTACAATAGTATGATCCGCGGTTGTTTGTGCCTGCTAGAATAGTTTCCGGTGTGGGCAGGTCCAGCGCCGTGATTGGCTCCGGCTAGGTCTGTATTAATTGGACGGCACAACCTGACGTCAGGTTTTGCCCAGATCTTGTGAAGATCTCGGGACGAGCTGTTCAGAGAGGAAATCACGTTCACGAAATCACGTTCTTGGATTACGGCAAAACCCTTGTATCTTATGTTTAGAAACTTTTCAGAGGTTGAGTATGGACATCCAACATTATGACATTACTTATATGTATTAAAAGAAGGATCAGCATAATAGGTCCCCTTTAAGCAGACACAGCCTTTGATACAGGTTTCTGCCCAATACAAAAATGGAATGATGCCTCCAGTCTGGTAAGCAGCAGTTTTGCAGGAAATGCCTTGTTGATAAGGGAGGTTAGACTGATTTGGCTGATGAAAGGCTATGGTAACTTTAATAACCATTTGTTACAACTGTACTGGGCAGAAAATGATCTCCGAGTATGTAAAATATCAAACCTTGAGGTTGGATGGGTTACGATAGCGGAAGATCACATCGACTTTCACTCCTATGAACGGATATCTGAGGCTTGTAGCTGCAGTGAGCACATTTTAACCAAAAATGGACAGTTGAAGATTTGAAAAATGTAGTCTGGTAAGATGAATCCTGATTTTAGTAGTGACATACAGAGATAGGATGCTGCAACATTGGGTCAGAATTTGCCATCAACAGGTTGAATTCATGAACCCAACCTGCCTTGTCCTGGTATTTCAAGCTGGTGGTAGTGGTGTAATGATATACAGAATGTTTTCTTGGCACATTTGGGTCCCTTGAAACCAAAAAATTATCATTTGAAAGCCAAAGGCTGTCAGAGTATTTTTTTCAGAGTTACTGATCATATGCATTCATGTATGGCCAGATTTACCAATCTTCCCACTTGATAATGTACCATATCACAAAAAGCAAGTCCTCGAACTCATCCCCCTCAATCGCCGGGGACCACTGAAGACCACTTTAAAAAAAAAAAAAAAAAATAAGAGAGGGGCGTTCTATATTTTGGTTTCTCAATTCCACACTTTATTATGATATTTCATCATTTCAACAATATATTTTGTTTAGTTTAATTGATAACATTTTAACTTTCAGGGATAGGATCAGGGAAACACTAAAAGGAGACAGGGTAAATGGGAGAAAATGGGAAAAAAGGAATTGCCTTTTATGTCATTAATTACAGGGAAGACATGTTCCACGATAACAATTTACAAAATATGAAATTGTGGAAATCTCTGTTTTGTACAAAACCAACAGCTAGGTCCATACATATTTGTTCAGAGACACAGATTTTCATAGTTTTAGTTTTGTATGCCACCATATTGGATTTGAAAAGAAACAATCAAGATGGGCACAAAATGAAGACTTTTAGCTTCAATGTTAGGGTTGTGTAACAAATATTGTCTGAATCATGCGTGAATTCATCCCAGTTTATGCACAGCCCCCTCAATTTAAGGGACTTAAAAGTAATTTGACAAGCTGACAATCAATAATTGAATGCTCACTTTTATACTTGGTGGCAAACCCCTTGCAGTCAATGACTGCCTGTAGTCTGGAACCTGTAGACATCACCAGACACGGGGTTTCCTCCCTGGTGATGCTCTGCCTGGCCTTCACTGCAGCAGTCTCTGGTTCCTGCCTTTTTGTTGGGGTGTTTTGCTTTCAGTAAGTGAAATGTATGCTCAATCAATCATTTGGCTGAATCTAAGCATATATAATATAGCCCTATACAATTCAGAATTCATCCTCTCGCTTTTGTCAACAGTCTCATCACCATAAGGGAACCAGTGCCATTCGCAGCCATACATGCTGATACATAACCACTCTTTACAGATGAAGTGGTATGCCTCAGATCATGAGGAGTTCCTTCCCTTTTCCATAGCTTTGCTTTCCTATCTTTCTGGTTTTAGTTGATTTTTGTCTCTCTTGTCCCTAGGATGTTGTTCCTGGACTTTACAGGTGCTTTTAGGTTTTTGTTTTTTTGGTTTGTTCTTTTTTCCCTGTTTTTTAGCCTTACCAGTAGTTTACATTTTAAAATAAACCCTTTGTATTTACTCTGGTATAGTCCTATTTTCATAGCTGACTTCAGCACCAATAAGAATACCTCTTAGAGAACGTCATTCATCTGTCCAACTTTTGCGTTTGGATTTTTTTCTGAACCAGGGAAAGAATTCTTCTGTCATTTGCAACAGTTACTTTCTGTGGTCCTCCTAGCCTTTTTTGTATTCCTGAGCTCACCAGTGCTTCTTTTCTTTCTAAGAATACTCCAAAACGTTCAGTTGGCCACACCTAATAATTTTCCTCTTTCTCTAATGGTTTGTAGTAATTTTTTGGCCTAATAATGGCTTGCGTTACTGGTGCTGATAGCTATTTGGATGTCATATTGAGTGTTAACGGCAACATATTCCAAAGGAAAATGTAACTCTTGAAATCAAATGTAGACCTTTTATGTGTTCTTTTTTAAATGAAATTATTGGGGAATAAAACACACTCGGCTGTGGAACAGCTGCGCATGCAAATGTCCAAATACTTTCAGTCCCTAAAACAGGAGGATCTCTTTAAAAAAATGATGTAATTCCTACTCCATCCACCCAATTTCTGATGTTTTAACCCTCAAACTGAAGCAGAATATCCTCACTTTGAACTAATATTGGGACCATTAAAATATTTTCGTGCATCTGTCCCTGCTTACTTTTTTCCTGTGCAGTTAATGGTCTCTTCCTTTAGAATCTACCCTCTGCTTTGTGTTACATTTATATGAAACAAGGCTGAGCTGGAGTAAATGAATACCAGAGCACGTCTTTTCGAATGTTCTCTTGCTTACTCGTGTTTAGGCTTATAGCTCATGCTACTTACAATATATTTTTATGAGGCAGGAGTCTATGCCTGGCTGTCATATTAAAGTAAGGATGAATTAGAACAATTTGAAGTTCAGGATGATTTAAAGTAGACTTATTGATTTGAAACTTAATAAAAAAATTGTCTTATTTGGTATCATCCAAAAGGGCATGCAATACTCTCTCAAACTATCAACACTTTTCACCCAGAGATGATAGTAGAATGGAGTAATCATGGATGTAAAACGGGCTTTTAGCAACCCACAATATCGCACTTGAACAGCACTGCGATTCATGCCAAGAGCTGTGATGGCACTTGTAGGATTAGTTGTGACTCATAGGTTATCGTATGTGTATTTTACATTTCAAGTCAAACATCAAAATCCACCACAATTGTCAGAATTTTTGCTTGACTTGGACATCGAAGCTGAAGAGGATCATTCAAGTGCAAGTTCAACAACTAGCAACAGTGATGATCATGATGCAGAGGTAAGAGAGATGGAAAAAGAGGAAGAAATCAGCACCGATAGGGATGCAGTGGAATGCCAACAGCTACCGCAAGCATACCAGCATGAAAGGGATCCTCCAGCATGGGCGAGTGAGCAGGAAGCAAGCTCTGGGGTGAATTCCTAAAAACATAGTTGCTAACTTACTTAGTTGGAATCGTTGCTTGTATATGGTCGAATTAGCTATGTAAGTTGCTAACATATTTAGCAACTATGATTTTGGGAAACCTACCCCTGAGCGAGGGCGGAAGGAGCCCGAACATGTACAAGCCTAGAATTTTACTGAAGGGTGCCCGCCTGGCTAACAGGAGGCCCTTAAGTAATGAACAACGCTATAGTCCTATAATCCAAAACCGGCAGTCCCCCCTTTATTTCCCTTACGTGCATGCATGCATACACTACCGGTCAAAAGTTTTAGAAGACCCCAATTTTTCCAGTTTTTTATTGAAAATTATGCAGTTCCAGTCCAATGAATAGCTTGAAATGGTACAAAGGTAAGTGGTGAACTGCCAGAAGTTTTAAACAAAAGGTAAGGTTCACCAGGTTTTTTGTATGTCGTCGAGTAGGTGAAAGGATGGTTTCTCAGTGTGTGACATCAACTGTCAAACATGGAGGAGGAAGCATGATGGTCTGGGGCTGTTTGCTGGATCCAGGGTCGGTCACTTGTACAGAGTGAAAGGCACCCTGAACCAAAACGTCTACGACAGCATTCTGCAGCGCCATGCAGTTCTGGTATGCGCCTAGTTGGTCAGGGGTTCATCGTACAGCAAGATAATGACTCAAAACATAAGTCCAAGCTCTGCCAGAACTACCTTAGGAAAAAAGAACAAGATGGTGAGCTTGAAAACATGGAGTGGCCAGCACAGTCTCCAGACTTAAACCCCATCAAGATGGTTTGGGATGAACTGGACAGATGAGTGAAAGCAAAGCAACCTACAAGTGCCACACATTTATGGGAACTTCTGCAACAGAGTTGGGAAGAACTTTACTGAAAAATATTTGATTTCCATTGTAGAAAGAATGCCACGAGTGTGTTCAGCTGTTATATCTGCCAAAGGTGGCTACTTAGAGTCAAAGTTTAGAATACATTTTGGTTTATAAATTCATTCCATGATTTCTTTTTTAACTTCAATTGTTTATTTGTCCTTTCATGTCTATGCTTTTATTCCAGAGTACAATAAGACATTAAACTGCATAATTTTCAATAAAAAACTGGAAATATTGGGGTGTTCTAAAACTTTTGACTGGTAGTGTATCTGTATTCATTAGTTGGGTGTTTATGGTTGATTCCAATTCTGAGGCTTATTAACAAGGGCAAATTTTATCTGTTGTAAGACAACATTAAATCAATAGGAAATGAATAATAAGGGCCAGAAACTATTGGGGGAAAACTCCAGCAGGGCTACATTTCAATGTCAGTGCCCTATCTGCACAGCTACATAAAGGGGACCTGTTTTTGGAAATCACCATGTGACCCAACCCCATATAAAACATTCCAATTTAATCATGTATTAAACAGGAGGCGTTTAGGCTAATGGTCCATTACTAAGCCCTGACAAGCCCCTTGCTGCCCTAGGCATAAACTGGGCAGGAGCAGTGCTATCGATTTATGGAGAGATCTGAGCAAGACTCGATCATTTACTCAGCTGAACAAAGGTGCCCCCTTTTGAGATTCAAGAGAGAGAAATAAAGTGTTCCTCTTCAGCAGTCATGGCAAGTTTTGTTGGGCTGAATGGCCTGTTCAACTATTCTGTTATTTTATGTGATACAGTGTCAAGGAAGTTATTTGCAAGTAATAATGTGTTACTTATTGCTTTTTACCTTCAAATAAAGACAATGGGCTCTTAATTTGTTGACCAGGCGCAGGCACGGCGAATGGGGGGAGCACCACGCCAACGGGGTGTATCCAGGGGTATTTTGCAATTTCATGCCCGGCGCAAGTACTCCTCTGTCCCGCCTCTGTCCCTCCTGCCGGCGCAAGTGGCAAAGAGGGAGGAGAGAAGGCTTGAGTGGGTTTAACACAGCCGAGTCAAATCTTCACCAATCAAATGAGCTCCTCTCCTCACCTTTAAAATGTTGGAAAAAAGAAGCCTCTGTCCTATGTCTACATGATGCGTTACTGTTGCATTTTACCTTGCTGCTTCAGGCATGTTTTCTGCACCGCTTACGTCTATATTAAGCATTACGAATATGAGTTAGCTGGCTAGCTAGGGCATTCGCGCATTATTACCATTTTTAGCTTATATCAATTTATTTATTTATTTATTGAATTTTGATGCTTCCTTTTTTTCCATTGTGTCTATTACTTTTGCTTTTATGGTATGTGAACTTTGATTTTATCTGGAATTTGCTATATAAATAAATTGAAACTTACATTAGTTAACTTGAATGGAATTTCATTCAATCATTCAAACTTATGAAGTTGGAATGAAATACGACAGTTGCTCATTTATTTCTTCTGCCTGCATCATTGGGAAGAGAAACAATGGAAAGCATAATGCCATTATTACACCCTGTTGTTGCTTAAAATTTTGGGATTAACATGCATGGACAACAATGCAAGATACGTTACACATTTATTTTCAATATGTGATCTTAACTCAGTACGAGATCATAGTAATCAGGCTGTATTCCTTTCCCCCACTAAAAACGATGAAACCTAAGTGACAATAATAGTATTAAGCCGCTTGCACGCTGGACACGAAAAATTTGTTGCGCGTCCAGTGTGCAAGCGGCTTTACTGAACATAGAACGCAAGCATTATTTATATATACATATATATATATATATATAGATATACATATATATATATATATACATACACACTACCTGATGCCGAGGCTGTTTGTGGTTGGCTGAGAAAGATGTGAAGTCGTTAGTTTGCATCACGGATTCAGCTGCGTTGATAAAGCTAGGTCGAGTTTCCATTACGCCTGCCAACCGCCTTTGATCTGACATCAGGACAATCGATGTAGATACTATAATTTATGTCCTGATTCAAATAGTTAAATTAAATAGTGGTTGCTGTAATTATTTATTGCATTGAAATGTGCCTGACATTCTGGAAACCTGCCTGTGAGGTTTCAGTGACGTGTGCGCACTGTGCGCCGGTCAGCCAAATTACCACTGCACAGAAAGTAAACTAGGTTGGAGCTGGCGAGCTCTCTGCGCACTTTCGGCGGAGCCTTTTGCCACAAAATTGTCACTGCGTCATGATGAATATGTGACACCTCCCCCTACTACGGCGCTACACCCATCTCGGCACACGTCCATCTACCAAATTGCCAAAGTGGCTGCGCATGGTGTTGCACCACACAAAATTACCACTGCATGGGCTGCGCCACCCTGCACTGCGCCAAGAATTTAGAGCCCAATGTTATAAAACAATATTATTTCCTTTGTCTAGTAATATATTTCTTTCCTTACTTTCCAGGGACCAATCCCAAATAATGCGCAAAAGATGTGGGTATGTTTGGCTAATAGGAATAGATAAAGTTCTAAATTAATATTTCCAAAAACACTTCATAGGTTTGATTAATATTCTGTTAGGCGAACGTTGTCGAATGAATAAGGAAATGCTTGAGAATGATGATAAATTTGCTGACACAAGATTGTTGTTGCTACACACTGAGCAGTTATTGAATGTTTAACTTTTTGTATGGTTATATTAAGCATTTCTGGCTGTGAACTATCCTTTACCGCCAGTACAGGAAGGACATGTTATGGAAATCTTTTGGCTTTTTCACTATTTTAGTTAAGCATGTACTATGTCTCCCTAAACTAATTCTGCTTTGCATTTTTTTTGTTTGTCTTTTATCTAAAGTTGGTTTCATCCATTATCAATCATTTTCATATTCATCTCACCTGCTACTTCTGTGTTTCACCCCAGACCTGATCCCTTTTGTTGCCATGCCATCCCTTCAGTATTTAAACCTGTCTCTTGGAAGCCACAATTCCTAAACATTGTCAGAATTCAATAAGGCTAAGCTGTAATTTAAATAGCCTTAGTTATTAACATTTTGTAATTGGCCTACTATTTCCTTAAACTACAGAGTATGGCCTTGAATCTTAAATCATATAAATCCATGTTTCCATGTTCCCCAGAAGACATTTTGTGCATGCTAGAGCATCAATGTAGGTTGGGCTCGGACAGAGTGATGTTTTCATTACTAAACTCACTGCACATTTTTAATTTCATTACTTATTTGTTTTGATAATAATTTGCACTATATTATATGTAACGTAGTTCACTTTAGCTTGTAATAAACTAACAGACCTCATATTAGTTTGAAAACTCCAAGGTTACGTTTTAATCTGGATGGAGGAATATACATGCATTTTTAAAAATTAGCACCAAACAAGACAAAGAAAATTAGGGATCAAATTTGAAATATTTGATAGTTCAAATTATGTTCCATATCATATTTCAATATTAAAAATCAGAGTGATCCCTAACTTTCTTTGTCCAGTATATAACAGCTTACTGAGATTACATTCATTTTGTGTTACCTGCTAATGAGGCCTGAATAAAATTCTAGTTTGTTGCTTTGTTGTCTAGACTGGAGGTAACAAAATACAATGTTTCTGGCACAGCATATTGTGCAATGCAATATTCCGCTAAATAAAAAGGTGGTTGACGGATGCTGTCATAGGCTACTCGGCACTCCTGTGATAAAATCAATAGTATAGGATATATACTGCTCAACATTTGATAGGGATAGTGGAATTTTGGCCACCTGGTCAGTGAATTGTTACATTTTGGGGTAACAAACGGGACTTTTATTGTTCCTTAAAAAACTTGATTGTCACGTGCATCAGAAATCACATTTTGCACGTGCATAACATGAACATTGCTGTCCATTGGTGCGCTAGTGGGTGTTTGCATTTATTATAATCAGAGCTAATGGGCTGTTTTATTGAAATTTTTATTTTTTTTCTTGATTTAATGTGTAAAAATGCAAAGGCATCTCCAAAGATGTCCTTTCAGCAATGAAGACGTGGCATTTCTAGAAGAAATGAAGAACAGGGGCCTCTAACTGACTGGCGTGGTATTTTTGGTCATTCAGGCCAGGACATCATGAACAATATGAACTGGTTTTTGGTCATTCAGGCCAGACATCATCCAATATGAACTGCAACGCAGCTGCAAAATGATCTGCGAAATGCCTCTGTTGTGCATGTGTCTACACAAACTGTGGGTCATTGTCTTCAGGAGGCAGGATTCTGGTCACGTAGACCAGTTCTGCTCATGCCTTTGACGCGTCGTCACGCAGAAGAGCGTTTGCAGTGGGCCACAGATCATGTCAATTGGATCCTGGATGACTGGAGGCCAGTGGTCTTCACTGATGAGTCTCGTTTCTGTTTGGACCATACCAACCGAAAAGCAAGGACATGGAGACGGGTTGGAGAAGCATTTTAGAGGCAACAGGTCGCTGAGTATGACAGATATGGGGGGCTCAGTGATGGTCTGGGGTGGCATATCCATGTCTGGAAGAACACCTCTCCATGTCCTTGGGCATGGAATGCTGACTGCAGCTCGTTATAGGGATGAAATCCTTCATCCCATTGTGAGACCGTTTGCTGGTTCAGTTGGCTCACAGTTTATTCCGATGGATGACAATGGTCGTCCACATCGAGCTAGGGTAGTGGCAGATTACTTGGAGCAGAAGCAATTGTGAGAATGGAATGGCCTGCGCACTCACCCTACCTCAATCCAAATGAGCATGTGTGGAACATGTTGGGGCGTGCAGTTTCCGCACAAGTTGTGCAACCCCAGGTGCTGGACGAGCTCGTTATGGCCTTAGAGGAGGAGTGGCAGCATCTTTTTCAATGAGAGACTCATCGGCTCATAATGAGCATGAGATGTCGTTGTCAGAGTGTCATTAAGGCATGAGGATACCATACCCCTTATTGAGTTTTCATTATTGTCCCACCATTAGCTTTAACTAATGTTGAAAGTTGGATAAGAGAGCTTGATGATTTCATCAAAAATGACAAAAAGGCCTTTTTCTTGTACAACTATATCCTCCCTTTCGTTCACTTTTAATGCCTGTCAGAGCATGATGTGATAATTTATGATACAAATAGATGGCATTTGTATCAGTTGAACATGTTATGACATCTGCATGATACAAAATATTCAATATCCCTATCAAATGTTGAGTAGTATATCATTTGTTTAATGAGGTCCTAATGGAGTTATTGTTTGTTTCAGTGAGGTCTAAACAGAAGAGAACAGCAGTATGGTCTGTTCTGCTCGACCTTAGTAAATTGGGCAGCCATAGCAGTTCTGGGGAGAAGACGCATAGAATTGTAAGCTACAAATTTGTGGGCTACAGACAGAATGCCTTTAAATAAAACCCAAATAGGGAGGGGAAAAATAATGGTTTCTTTATATGCATGCACATTTGTACACACCTTAGAAATCACAACGGCTATATATATATATATATATATATATATATATATATATATATATTTTTTTCTGATCCAAAAAAAATAATCGAGCATTGGCAGTAAGATAGCCATTGTCAATTAATTCAATCCATTGTCAATTCTCAATTAAATTGACCATCTGCCCTAACCTAATGGAGATAAGTTGGTCCAATTTAGTGAGTCCTGAACCCTCTTCCATCTTCTAGGAGCATAAAAGGTGAGAACAGTCTTTCCTGACTCTATGTGCGTACGTGGATTATTCAATCTAATGTATGCTTCTGAACATGTGTGATTATGTGTGATAGTGTGGCGCTGAAACTTAAAATCAAGGACAAATGTAATGATGGTTCACCACATAAGGCTTTGTAAATAAACCAAAAGCAATGTTGTTCTCTTTGTGTGGGAAAAAATGGCCACCCTTCCTAATACAGCATACTATGATGCGTTCTAAACATGTAATTAATTATAAATCAAAGATCACAATGTTCAACAGTATTGTCGGTTTGAGTCTTCAGGCACCAGCATGCATATACTGTATATTATAACGTAATCAAGCACCGATAAAAATGCTGCTTGTACAATCTGCATTCTACTACTCATTATAAGGCATTGCTTATTTCGAAAAAAAAGAAATCCAGTTTAAACCCTAGTTTCTTGGTGCGTTGACATAGGTTTTAAAAGCAATTTTTCATCAAACCAGATAAAAAGGCACATCTAACACTGCGCCTTGTGAATTTGAACCCCATATATTGTAATAGTATTAAAATTCTTCAAACATTTTTATATATATGAACTGATAAAGAACATGTATTTATCTGGGTTTAGCACCAGATTTGGTTCAATCAGGGCATTTTGAAAAGCTAAAACTGTGTCTGCAAATGCAGAATAGCTTTGACAGTAGAGGGCACTAATGTGAAGACTATAACATCATCAACATGATAATGGACAAAGCTCCTCAGAATTTAGCAGCCAAGCACATTTATGTACAACGTGAACAAGATAGGACCTAAATCTGAGCCTTGCAGCACCCCTTTAGTGACTACAATGAAATCCTTTTGATGGCCTTCAGCAACTATTGCTTGTATTCTTCCAGTAAAATAGTTCCAAACCAGTTAAATGCATTGATGTCAAAATTAACTGATTTAAGCCCATCTACAAGGAGAATGACTCATAGCACCAATGCTTTTGATAGGTCTATAAACAGGGCAACACAACTCTCTTTTCAATCTAATGAACAGATCATGCTATTTGCTACTTTGCATGCTGCGGTCACTGTGCAATGTTAAGGTCTAAAACCAGATTGACTGGAGTTTAAAATACAATTATCAGATAGAAATTCATGTGATTCATGACTATTGATGAGTTTTTTGAAGATTTTGGCTAAACATGATAGGCTGGAGATTGGGAGGTACCTTTTTGGATCAACGATATCCCCACCTTTACATAAGGGAATTACATGGTTACTTTTCATAGGTGAGGGAAGCTACCAGACAGGAGAGTTCAGTAAAATTTATGCAGGAAAGAGTAAGCTATGATATGTGCAGTGAATAATTAAAGTCTTGGATTTAAATGGTCTGCTTTAGTAGCTTTTGTTTTGGTTCAATTGATGTTAAAGCTTCACACACTTTCCCAATTAATGGAATAATTAGTGAAACTATTTATTCCGACATTAATTATGGTGTCAGTCGTCAAATTTAACTTATCAAATCAGTAAGCAGAGGAAATAAAATGCAAATTAAATACATCACATATCTGTTCTTTCCCACAAATGACAACTGAACCCTCAGAGAGATGTCTGGGAAAAGATAAAGCATGAACTTGAATTAGTGTTTAACTGTTATACATCATTTTTCTGGATTATTATAGCAATATGACATGACAAGAACAAAAAATATGCTTTAGCATTTCTAGTGGTCCTGACACTCTTATCTTTCCATTGCGTGAAGTTCAGCCTGTCTCTGGAGTACTTTGATATTTTTGATTCTCCCCAAGGTGCATCCTTTACCTTAATCTCTGAGACCTGACATGAAAACCAAAGGTTTCATACATCTTTTACTATAAATCTTTTAAATGATGCATGCTTGTTTGCCATTGAATTGAAAAAATTTGTGAAAAGGTTAGGGCTAAATCAGGGACTGCAACAGCACCAAAGCATGATATATCACCTAGATAAAATCATGAAAATTGTTCAATAAAATGTTTAATGTCTCTTTTCCAAATGATATGTGGTGGAATCCTTTCTAGCCTGTGACAAGTGACCAGATAAAGGTCACTCATAAACAAAACACCAGAGGTCTCATACACAAATAAAAGATTCACAAGGTCCCGGGCACTCTGATATGCAGAGAAAGGGCAAAATGGTCCAATAACCACCATTTTATCATTCGGATTAAGAGCATCATTTTAAGCTAAAAATTTAAAAACCGTTTGGACAGGGACACAGAATGCAACACGTCACAGTAAAACATTTTCTAATAGAGACACCAACCCTATCCCCCCACCCCCTCCTTTGTGTATTTGTCCATTCTGTAAACACCAACCCTTAAATGCAGTGACTTACTGTAAAAAGATATAAATAGCACTTCAAGGGCTTACTGATATTTAGTAAACTGTTAAGACCAATTTTTGAAGGTAAGATCATTCGTTCCCAAGGCAAGACCTTAGTTGCCATTTGGAGACAGAAAATTAATTTTGTCCACCTTTTTTTCCCTATATGTGCACAGCGCTAACAAAAGCCGTTTAAGTAATCTGCCCCACAATTGCAATGGAGGTTTGACATAGTTTTTTTCAGCCTTTTGGGAAGCAAATTGATAAAGAAGCTGGAATTTACTTGAAAGCCAACTTATAAAAATTTGTAAATAAAATATTGAGGGATTTGTTCTCATCCGGTTACAACAACGTGCCAACTTTATGTCCTCTCGAATACAATCTAGATTTAGAACTTGCATGGCCACTCTTTTCAGATTCATTGATGAAACACATTTAGTGTGGTACATGGAGCTCTTTCACCAGTCTGGTTTTGGTGTTTACCATATTTAGTCCCAACACCAGCAACCCATAAGATCAGTTTGCTCAAGTTACATAAAACTTTCAGGAAAGGTGCACAATGGTTTGAGGATCATCAGATTAAATTTTTGACCTGACCAAAAAAGCAGGCAGAGTCTGTTGTACAACGTACCTGGTATCATTTGCTGTGACTTAGTTAATCATACTAAAAGCTAAATTGCAGTTGGAACTCTGTGAATAAGAGTAGATAGCAAAATATGGTACATGGTTTCAGCTGACAATTATTTTCTCTGAAGTGTTTGCAAAGTGTTCAATAAATACTGTACAATGCAAAATGGGAACATTTTCTTTCATGGAACTACAAAAATTTATCATGAAGTTATCTGTAATCAGCCTTGAAACAACAGATTTATCTTTTCTATACCATATACTGTATTTATTTACAAATGCATTTTCTGTATTTTAAAAAAGTCACATACTGTATATTTACAAAGCATATACTGTCTACAGTTCTAGAAAATATTCCGGAAATTTGTCTGTCACCAAACATAAAATCAAAGTTTTGTTATTGCCAAACTTTCACCATGTATTCCACAGAAACATGCAAACCTGTCACCTCTTGAGTGTTTCCCCACTTGATTTCCCCTGTAGTCCTGCTGTTTGTGTCAGTTTTGATTTTGTTTTGTTTACTGATTCTCATCATTTCAGTCTCATTCCACTCAACTCCCTCCTTGTTTGCCAATTGTCCCCTTGTCTATTTAAGTTCCATTTCCCCATCTCCACTTAACTGAATTGTTATGTTTTGTCCTTGGTGTGAGTCTCTCCTTCGCCCCAGTTCAATGGTGCGCACCTGCCAAGCATGACCTGTCGCATTTGGTTGCCATCCCAGTTACTAACCTCGGACCAGTCCCTTCAAATGTGCCTTGCCTGACTATGTATGTGTTTGCCCACGCTTAACATCAGACCTTCTACGGATACTCACCAGCTAAAGCTGTTGAGTTTTTCTTCTTGTGTTAATAAGCGCCAAATTTGGCATTACCTGTTCCTGGTTTGTGTTTTGAGTTTGTGACACAAACCATGAGAAATAAAATAATGAAAGTAGGGATGACATTAGAACCAACATGCATTTGGGGTTTTACCACTTGGCTGCGGTCTTGCTATGGTCTTCTGTTCATTTGCAACCACATTCACCCCATACCCCATCCTCACTGAATGTTATCATTCAGAAAACATAATAATAATAATAACAATAATGTTGTTGTTGAAAATCATGCAGTATGAACACAAAAAAGAAATGCCAATCAAAGTTGTATTGCTTTAGTACTGCCATCTAGTCTTTAAACATGACAGATCCAAAAGTGTATGTACAACATTTGTGAGATTAATCGTTCTTTTTTGTTTAGAGCACCAGTATTGATTTTGGATTTCAGACAAAGGTACAGCCTGAGAAATTCATCAGATTGTTCCAAAGATTGCATTTGAGTAAACAAGGTAATTAATCAACCAAGCACCTCGTTTAAACCATACGAATTGCAGTAGGTTTCTTGATCCTTTTGGTAAAGTTTTAAATGAGTAGATCGTGATGAAATAATAGCTTATAATAAATCGTTTGAAGCACAGTTCATCAAAGAACCAAGATTTTTTTGATTTTTATAAATTCATTTTAGTATTAATAATACAAGTAATAAGCCTCCAGGAAAAACCACAGAGGAGAGGATAAAATGTACATGCAACCAGAAACCCTCTTATTTCCTTGTAGCACTTGGCAAAATATATCTTACTCATTATTATTATTATTATTATTATTATTATTATTTTTATATTGGAAGCATGGTGGTGTAGTCAGTAGCATTGAAGCCAAGTAGCATGAAGGTCCTGGTTTAGATACTAGCTTGGTCATATCTGTATAGAGTACGCATGTTCTTCCTCCACTTGCATAGATTTATAACACCTACTCACAGAAGTATACGTATGGTTCACTGGTGAATCTTAATTTTATTCGCAATAGAACATAGACAACATATCAGATGTTAAAAGTGAGACATTTTACAATTTCATGAAAAATACTAGTTCATTTTGAATTTGATGGCAGAAACACATTTCAAAAAAGTTGGGACAGGGCAACAAAAGGCTGGAAAAGCAAGTGGTACTAATAAACAACAGCTGGAGGAGCATTTTGAAAATAATTAAGTTAATTGGCATCATTAAGTCAGTAACATGACTGGGTATAAAAAGAGCATTTTAGAGAGGCAGAGTCTCTCAGAAGTAAGGATGGGCAGAGGTTCACCAATCTGCGAAAAACTGCATCTAAAAATTGTGGACCAATATCAGAAATTGTTACTCAATGTAAGATTGCGAAGACTTTGAATATCCCACCATTTACCATACATAATATCCTCAAAAAATTAAGAGAATCTGGAGAAATCTCTGTGCGCAAGGGACAAGGCTGAAGGTCAATATTGGATGCACGTGATCTTCAGGCCCTCAGGCGGCACTGCATTAAAAACGGGCATGGTTTTGCGCTGGAATTCACTGCGTGGGCTCAGGAGCACTTCCAGAAATCATTGTCTGTGAAATTAGTTCACAGTGCAATCTACAAATGCAAGCTAAAGCTGTATCATGCAAAGAAGAAGCCATATGTGAACACAATCCAGAAACACCAGCGTCTTCTCTGGGCCAAAGCTCATTTAAAATGGACTGAGGCAAAATGGAAAACTGTTCTGTGGTCAGATGAATCAAAATTTGACATTTTTTTTTGGAAACCACGGACACCGTGTCGTGTGGACTAAAGACGAGAGGGACCATCCAACTTCTTTTCAGCGTACAGTTCAAAGTCCTGCATCTCTGATGGTATGGGGTTACATTTGTGCTTATGGCATGGGCAGCTTACACATCTGGAAAGGCACAATCAATGCTAAAAAGTATTTAGAGGTTTTACAACAACATATGCTCCCATCCAGACAACGTTTCTTTCTTGGAAGGCCTTGCATATTAGACAATGCTCAACCACATACTGCATCCATCACAACAGCATGGCTTCGCAGTAGAAGAGTCTGGGTGCTGAACTGACCTGCCTGCAGTCCAGACCTTTCACTGACAGAAAACATTTGGCCCATCATAAAACGAAAAATCCAGCAAAGAAGACCCAGGACCATTGAGCAGCTAGAATCCTACATCTGACAACAGTGGGTCAGCATCCCAAAACTCCAGCAATTGGTCCCCTCACTTCCGAGATGTTTACAGGCTGTTGTTAAAAGAAGAGGGGATGCTACACAATGGTAAACATAGCCCTTTCTCAAGTTTTCTGAGATGTGTTGCTGCCATCAAATTCAAAATGAGCTAATATTTTTCATGAAATGGTAAAATGTCTCACTTTCAACATCTGATATTTTGTCTATGTTCTATTGTGAATAAAATGTGGGTTTATGAGATTTGCAAATCATTGTATTCTGTTTTTATTCATGTTTTACACAATGTCCCATCCCAACTTCATCGGAATTGGGGTTTATATATACACTGACACACAGTGAAAACGCAACACTCATATGTAATAACCAAAAAGAAGAAACAACCAATGTTTTTCAATTCAATTTTAATATGAATAGAAGAAGAATTTCATTGTTCATAACACTGTAAAGTTTCATTACATTATCTCAAAGAATGTTTCCGAAATGCCATTGTGAATGCACAGACCCTCCACAAACTGTCATTGTCCTCCCTGTGTTTGCACACATGCACGTAAACGGCGAGGCATCAATTCACACAAACATCGCCCAGTTGCTTGGGGAATGTTCCTCCACACCTCCTGTAGTGCTGCCGTCAACTTGGCAACGTTGCGTGGTTGACATTGACGCTGGCGCACACGATGACCCAGTTCATCCCACGTGTTCAATGGGGTTAAGATCAGGTGAAACGGATGGCTAAGGGTGAACATCGATCCCTGCTCGTTAGAGAAAGTCTCTGGTGAGGTGTGCAGTATGGGGACGGGCGTTGTTGTTTTGGAACGTGAACGGCAATCGTTGCTGTCCATGGTTGTTCAATAGTGGTTGGAGAACTGGTCTTAAAATCTCATCCATTGTTATGATTCTGTTGTTGCCAGGCCATGTTTTTGTCATGAGTCTTCTTTTACCAAGCCATGTTTTGATTTAGTCCATGTCATGTTTTGTAATTTGCCTGTCTTGCCTCGCCATGTCTTTTTCCTACCATTACTCATATTCACTGTTTAGATTATTATGCTGGTTTATGTATTTCTCTATGCTATGCATTGCACATTGTCTCCCCTGTCTGGTCATATGTGTTAGACAGTTTTATTCCCCAGTTTTGAGCGCCATGTTTTCAGGTGATTTCATGGTTTCTGGGTTTCCAATTATTCCTTCCAATCTCGTTTGCTTCCTTCGCCTTGCTGTTCTGTCTTTACTAACAAATACTAACAGTTTGTTATCTTGGATAAATTACTAACATTAACTAACATTGTTTATAGTACTAACTAACTAACAAGCACTAGGGATTGTATAGCTGCACATTACTAATTGATTAACGAGCTCTCAGCACTCGCTCTGCTCTTATCTCCGCCCCTTGCCTTCACTCACTTTACTTTCCTGCAATTCGGCGGATTCTCTGCACCTGGTTAACACTGTTCTGCCTCTCACTCTCTGTGCACTTTAGAACTCCCAAACCGGAGCCGTTTGTTTGTCATAGGCTGTCTGTGTAATCCCTGTCCGCGTTTTGGCTTTCGCCAATTTCATGTGGTTAGGAACTTCCTCTTGTTCATTCCTTTGTTAATTAGTCTGATCCAGCTCATCTGTTCCCTATTATAGCATGTGACTTCCCATATGTGTATTTAAGCAGTCAGATCACAACCAGGGGCCTCATTTATCATTGTGGATACACCTTTTTTTACACCTTTTTTCCCCCGTTTTGTGCGTATGCACTTTTCTCCGCCAAATTTGGGATCTATCAAACCCAAACCTGACGGGAAAAAGTGCGGACATTTACATCCAGTCTGACCATGGCGTACCATGATTTACACCCTTTTTGAAGAACAGGAGGATTTGGCGACACAGCTGCCGAGTCAGAGAATTGCAGTGTGCGAGGGAGAGAGGGGTGCGGATTATAGCCCATTTAAAACAACAATCAAAGCCGTGAAGGAAATATTCAGAAATATGTCAGTCATGAGTGATTGTCATACCCCGTACACACATACATATATATATTCAGCACATCATCAAATCAAATGTCAATATTTGATGATGAAATTGCCATCAAGATATGATTAAGTACACCTGTGTGCAGCAAGCATATAAATACCACGCCGGTGAGCCTGTGCGTAATGGAGGAACATGAATCCAACAACACTCGGAGTGTTAAACATCCTTGCACGTGACATGGCAGATAACGGTGATCCCGGAGACGGTGGGAGACTCAGGAGGGAGCGGGTGTTCCGGGACCAACACGATCTGCTGGCCCATGATGACAACTGGCTGATCAGCCGATTTAGACTCCCCAGAGCTGTGCTCTTGGAGCTATGTGCTGAACTGGGTCCAGCATTGGAAAGGAGCACCCGCCGCACACACGCAATACCAGTACCAACACAGGTAGGTCCACGGACCACAAACAGTAAAACGTTGAACAATGAGGCCAATGACAGCTCTCCATAAATGAACAGTAATGATGAATATGCTGTTTACATTTTGACATGCTGAAGTGACCCACATGATTTGGCACAGGTATTAACTACGCTGGGTTTTCTGGCAACCAGGACCTACCAACGGGAACTAGTCGACAGGTGTGCATGATAACAATTCCTTATTCACCCTTATGGCTGAAGACCCTGCTGGGAATGCGCTAATCCGGCAACATCCCTTCCCTATAGGTCCGGGATATCGCAGCCGTCACTGAGCGCCATAATGCCTGCAGTCTGGGATGGCCTCATCAAGATGAATGATCAGTACATTCGGTTCCCTTACACTGTGGCAGAGCAGGCCGACACCAAAAGGCGATTTGCAGCAATGTCCGGTTTTCCTAATGTAATCGGAGCCATTGACTGCACTCACATCATGATTAGGGCACCATCAGTGAATGAATTTGTATATGTGAATCGCAAAAATGTGCATACGATCAATACCCAAATCATACGTGATGCCGACATGCTCATAAGGAATGTAGTGGCACGGTGGCCTGGCTCTACACATGATTCATTCATCCTGACGCACAGCAGTGTGGGGGCGAGACTGGAGGCAGGCGCTGTGCATGACGGCTGGCTTCTTGGTTAGTGCATGCACACAGTATACTCATTGAAAGCTGCTGCTAATAATCAATCAAGGCTGATACTCACCCCATCGTTTTGACTTACAGGTGATAGTGGCTACTTCCCGAGGGAGTGGCTGCTAGTTCCTATCCCGGACCCACAGAAGGTTCATTCATCTTTTTTAATGCCTCCGTGAGGCCGGTGACTGCAGCTGGTAGGGCCACAATGGCATCTGCGATGCGCTCTTGCCCGGTGACTATGCGCTGCAGTGCTGCAGTGACAGACATATGATGGTTGGTCAGCTGGTTGAGCTGCTCCGCCACTGCACCAACTGCAGCCGCCGTGTCCCTCTGGGCTTGTAGGGTCTCCCGCTGTGCCTCCAGCACCGCGTCAGTAAGGACCCCCAACCGGTCGCCCCCTGCCCTTCTGGGACCCGACGCGCTGCTTGGACCGGGGACCGAGCTGGGGCCTGGCACACTGGGTCCGGCGACTGCGCTGGGTCCGGCGACCGCGCTGGGTCCGGCGACTGTGCTGGGCATGACCGTGAGGTCGATGACTACATACTCCTCCTTCTCTGTGCCATCCACCTCCGAGGCTGAGGAAACAAGTGTTTGTCTTAGTCGGTCTGTGCACACATTTTATGAGGGCATATATTCATATGAACACTCTTTCATTGGACAGCCATGGTGGCGAAATAAACTGATTTACAGGGTTCGTTTGTAGTCTGGGTCTCCCTCACGGTCATGTCGGAGTCACCTTCCTCGTCCGGCACAATCCCCTCCACCGACTCTGTGCCGATGATGTCGGCGATCATCATATCGACCGGGGTGAGGACGGGGGTTGCCAGGCCCCCACCAGTGGCCGCCACACTTTGGCAGTGGGCGGAGAGCCTTTTCTTTGCTTCCCTCTGTAACAATGGTAGTGACAGTGTTGACATTGCAATACAGATGCTATATGACGGAGTATGCCGTATTACACATTGAAATCCACTTTCAAGTCAGCCCACTTTTTGCGGATTTCGATCTCCGTCCTCGGGGTGAAACCCGCAGCGTTCACCATTCGCGTCACCTCCTGCCACTCGGTGGTTTTGCGGTTGTTGGTGAGGCCGGGGCTGTGGCTGATTAGGAGAGATTGTTTTAATTTCCGGAGGAGAAATTGTTTGGTCCAACATGTGTTCATTTCTGTTGTGATTCTCTACGTGTTTGTATGTTCTTGTTCCTAAATAAACCACAAGAGTAAGTGATCATACAGAATTCGTGCAAATACCTGCCGAAGAGGGCTTTTTTCCTTGCCTGCACTTCACCAACAAGCACGTAGATCTCACTCTCCGCGAAGTTTCGCTTTTTTCCTCTCTTGCAATCCATTTCAGTCTTCCACTGACTTCACACCACAAGTCCCCAAGGCGCACATGTCTATTTTATATGCAGATGCTCATTTGCATTGACTATATATGGTTGTGTCTGGGTATGTAGAGGGCGGGATATGAGGCGCGTTCACATCTGCACTTTTCTTGGGTCCGGTGTGATTTATCAATGGAAATTGCGGACAGCTTTGCGTGCACACAGTTTGATAGATCTGAAAAGGGTGTAAATATTTTGGGTGTACGCCATTTCTGAATTTTTGCCGTAAGTGAACATTAGTAGGACTTTTACACCCTTTTTTTGATAAATGAGGCCCAGCTCTTGTCAGCACGTTTTCTCTTGTCTGCTTGTGCTACTCTGTTCATACCCTGTATTCATAGCGTTACACTTCTGACTGGAACGTCCCGGATTTTGATTCTGCCTCTGCCTATGATTATACTTTGCCTGTGTACCGAACCTGCTTTGCCTGACTTCGAGATTTGTGATTGCTGCCCTGGTAACGAACCGTTTCTGGCCATCTGGATTGTGTTTTTGGATTCTGGACTTTGTACTGTTGCCTTCAATCCTGCCGGGGTTTTTACCCCTAAATTCAATAAAACCAATTTTGCTGCACTTCCTAGTACTCGCGTGTGGTTCCAGAATGCACCCTCACATCCATATATCGCTGAGTGGTTAGACCTCCACGAAACACAAGTTCACTCCGAAATCTCACATTAATGGCAGACCAGACCATCACACTACCCCCAAAAAACTCATTTCTCCCCAGAACACACCTGTCTTGATGACATTCATATTGCCTCCTGTACACCCGCTGTTGGCAGTTGGCAAATGACACACAGTACCTTGATTCGCCTGAAAAAGCCAACAATGGAAGACTCGTGGCAGCCAAAGATGATGACACCAAGAAAACTGGAGTCTGTTGTCTCTGTGACGTTGTGTCATGATGTTGCCTTGATACAGCCTCCAGCACCTTATCCCCACAGCTCGCAGGCGCTGAATCACAGTCATAGCATGGATGGGGCGTCCATGGCATCCTATCATATTCTGAGCCGTGTCTGCTGCTGTTTGAAACCGATTCCTCAGATGGATGTGTCGGTCCTGACGTGCCGTCGTAACTGGAAGTTGTCCTGGTCAGGGGCGGTCGTGAACGCTTCCTGTCTGTTGGTAGCGATGCTCCAGTCTGTTGATGGTGGATGGACTGACCCTGAACTGGCGGGCAATCTCTCTTTGAGATGTTCTCCTAAGCAGCATCCCCTAAGCTCGCTCCCTCTGCTGTTCTGTAAGCCGTGGCATCCTGACATGGATGCTGATGGGGATGAACCACTGTGCCTTTTATGCATCTAATGTCTTGCTTTGCACTTGCATTTCATTCAAGTGATGCATTCAACCTGCTGCTAATGGCATGGCAAAAGTTGTGTTTTGGAATTGTGATCCCCTGACAGACACACAAACTGGGTTTGAACCCAGACTGGCACAAATTCCAGCTTTTAACCTTCATACCACAATATTTCTTCTGTGGTAATTTTGATGCCTTCAAAAAATCAGCTATGATTTAAAAAAAATAGGCTTTGCGTTTTCACTGTGCATTCAAATTTGACTTTCTACAAAGTTCCCTCCCTTAACCTTGATTTCAGCCTGACATATCCTTGGCATTCTTTCCAGCAGTTTAAGGAGACAACTTCCTAGTAGCTCATTCTGGGCTTTCCGGTTTTCCTTCATGAGATCTTTTGAACTTGATGGGTGCACATTTCTGACTGCCTAGTCAAGTTCATCCCACAGCAACTCAAAGTTGAATTTGAAGATGTGCAGTTGTTAGCAGCAACAGGTTTAGTCAATGCAAGTGTCCCTTTGGCATTTTGTATGCCTCTGTTGCTCAAAATTAACTTTAAAATGACAAAAACCAGCCAAATTCTGAAAAATGCTGGGTGTTCCTAATATGTTGGCCTGTAGTGTATCATCACAGTCTCCCACTTTCTTGTCCAATCATCCATGGTGTGATGGATACAACAGAAGTGTCGATCAGCAGTATACAGATTTACCAGTGATTGTACTCTGAAATGTATTTTAAACATTTGAATCAACCTGAGCTAAACATCTCACATCCCATCACTGTAGTGTGAGGATGAGTGTTGTGTTCCGCGCTTCCAGTTCACCTGTTTTCCTTGCCTGCACAGACCCAGACATGCCTTTTTTGGCCTATCATGCCTTTGGGAACTACAGTGCCCATGAGAATACTGTTTGACCACTGATCCCTTCTATTTATCAGTACCAACTTTCATTTATCTGGGCTATTTGTTTTTGCTGAGATTTGACCTTTTTTAAAAGGTTGCTGATTAAACTGAAAATTAATAATTCTCCAAAAACTGCTGGAGACTGAGGGGGGCATAACACTGATGGGAAGTCACTAGACAGCAGCCAAATAAAATGTGCACTGTTTGTCATTAAGGTGCAATTGTATAAAAATTCCAAAAAATATATAATGCATACATGCATTATTGATTGGCAGATTCATTCATATTTACAATGTTATCACAACAAGCATCACTGGCATTGGTGGCATCTCAAAAATAGTTTTAAAAAGCATAATACCTTTCACAGCAGATAAATCTCCATCTGTCCACATGGCTACTCTTTGTGTTTATTTATTTAGTTTTGTTTATTTTGTTCTTGGAAAAACTATTATTATATACAGCTTATAGGTATATGCCTGCATTAAAGTAAAGTTTTAATAGTCTTTAATGCACTACTGACTGCATTTTATTTCTATTCCAACAAAGATCATTGTCATTCGGGACATTTATTTGCATAATTTGTAATAACAACTGAATACACAGTGCTGGCAAACTACACTGTGTAAAGCAAACTAAAGAAGTTTATATCCATAAACAGAAAACTTGATAATGAATTCAATGTGCTTTATTGGCATGGCAGCATTTGCATTTTTATTGGCAATCACTGGGGTAAGATTATGACAGCAAAAATAGGAGCACCAACTCAAAACAAACTAACAGACATCACAGAGAAAACATTTTATCACGAGAATTGGCCAGACAGCATGTGGGAAGATCGATATGTGCTGTGCCAAGAAAGTGAAATGGAAAAGTGCCCTTTCTTCTCCATAAAGTCTAAACCAGCAATGCTCTCCAGAGTGAGATGGAGAAGTTTGCTGGACATTGGGTCGAATGTTGAATCACAGGTTACCCCAGCTGGACCAGACTTTAGCTCAATGGGCAAGAAATTGAAATTTCCTGATAGAAACGGAAATATCCATATAAGGAACTGTAGTTCCAATGTGAAAGACCAGTCCCAGGGAGAAAGCACCAATTTTGACAGATAGCCAGAACAGATTTAGAATAAAATAAAGCACCTGTGACCATCATGACTTTCCAAGTGTGCCTGATGCATTTCACACTATGCAATCAAAAAAAAAAAAAAAAAAAAAAATCCAGATTAAAAAAGATTTAAAAAAAAATCTATTTACCTCATGCATGTTGCCTGGATTCCAATGTCCCAGAGAACATTTTTCGCAACTTTTCTTTGTGTCTTTTGTTGGGTGGACACAAGGAGCAAGGAAAGGATATGCGATGGAGATATGGAGTGGGAATAACCAACTGGAATGAGCTCATAGTCCCTCCATCCGTGCCCTCATTGCTCGCACAATATTTCTGAGGCAGCAATGATGAACAAAGTGATTACTCTTATTCTTCTTTGCTCAAGTCTCAGAGATGAAACAAATTGTAAAGAGTGGAGAATACTATTAAAAAAACTCCAATGAGGGTTGGGGGGCTTTCAATGACTATATATAGTTAGTTTCTCCCTCTTTTTGAAGAACCATAGATTTCTTCAAAAGAAAGTTTTTCCTTTCTTTTCTAATTTAGCTAATTTTGTTACATAACCAAGAACTACATATCCACTGTGTGCCTTGGGGCACAATTAGCTCTGCTATTAAATCAATCAAGCATAGCCCGCTTCGCACATAGGTTTCACTTTTTGATATCTCAGTTTTTTAATTAAAAAAATTGACAAAATTATTGGAGGGTGGCTCTACATCTAAGCAAAAATGGCTACTTTGCGAGATAGAGAGAAATATATGATTTTATATTTATCACAGTGATTATTATGTGCAGAGTTAAGTAGATGGTTTTGTAATTCAAAGGTCTTAGTAAAGCTGTTTTGCAGAGATATGGAAGCAAAGAAAAAACCCATCGGACACACATTTATAGCGGGAAAACGCTGGTGTACGCAGGATGCTGCCCCTTACACATGCCGACAGGTCTGCCACAGAAGCAAAGGGATTTGAAGGAACGTTAATAAAACGTGACTGGAGGAAAAAGTAAAAAAGCTGTTTGAAAAGCCTTGAATGTTGAAGGAGAGAGAGGGACAAAGAGGATTCCTAGATTAGTGATAAGAGACAACAGGAAGCCAACTGTGGGTGTGGGAATACTATGCGGAAAGACTGCAAATCTGGCAGGAGTGTGTGAGCTTATATTGAGCTCATCTGTCCACAAGACCTTTTATGCGCACAATTTTTTTTTTTTTTAAATGTTTTCTTTAGTCTGTTTGCATACTTCTGAGGAAACTGGAATCTGGCCATAGGCAAGCTTTTTTTGTTCTTCTTTTGAGTTTTCTGTGGACAGTTGTTAGAGACACGTTCCTGTCTGTCTGTCTGTTGAAAAGTCTCATAAAGTGCCAAATATGTTTTTTCTTCATTATGGTGAGAAATGAAAAATGTTTTCCTTGGCCAATGAGTGTTTGCAATTACTGAACACACTGATGTTCTTTTTCTCCATTATAATGTTCTAGAAGTTAATTTTTTGAAGCCAATGGTTCAACCTATGTATCTCAGATTTTTTTTCAATTAGTCAGTCTCAAAAGGTATCCCTTCACGTCCTCAGACACAGCTCTAGGCCTCAGATGGATCAGAGCTAATAAAGCCAAGTATTGAGACTAAATACTGGAAGCTCTTACATGCAAATGACTGAATTTTCTGAAGTTCATAGTGGATCTAAAATACAAGATATTTTCCAAAAAAGTCTGAACTGTATTGAGAATACAAGACAAAAGAAAAGGACCAAGGGTGCCGTAGCTTACTGGCAAGTAGTCTTATTGCACTGATACAAATTATATTATATAATTATATTATCATAAATTTCATGTGAAGTTTGGACTTTGGACTTTGAATCATCAAACATCAATTTCAAGGTTACTAAATGAAAGTTCATATACATCGAGACCTTAGAATTACAGAGTTCTAGCTAACATTTACAAAGTTTTGAGGAATTTGCTTGCAAAGTTTGGCCGCTCAGTGTACACTTAGGGAACTGGAACTTTGTAATTCTGATCAGAAACCCAATTTAACAAATTAATTGAATACCCATTCTTAATCATTAGATAGAACTATTACCAATTATGTGCAATAGTTAAAACACCCTTTTCCAATTTTTCTGGACGACTTGAAGGCTATAAATTCGGAATGTCTATATAAAAAAGAGTCTGAGACTTTCTCTTTGCCGACGATGCTGCCATAACCACTCACTCAGCCCTCGAACTTCAGAGAATGATGAACTTCTTCAGCGAAGCCTGTGAGCAATATGGGCTTACCATCAGCACCAAGAAAACGCAGGTCATGGGACAAGGCAGCACTGAACATTCGGAGACCATTTACTTGAAGTAGTCCACGAGTTCACTTACCTGGGGTCAACGATAGCTGACAGCCTACCCCTGGAGAGCGAACTGAACCGTCGAATCGGCAAAGCAGCTACCACCATGTCTCGTCTGAACAGGAGAGCCTGGACAAACAGAAAGCTGACGGAGAAGACGAGGTGCAGATCTACATGGCATGCGTGGTGAGTACTCTCCTATACGGAAGTGAGACGTGGACCCTAAAAGCAGCCGAAGAAAAGCGACTCAACACCTTTCACGTGCCCTGACTTCGAAGGATCCTCAAGATCACCTAGAGGGAAAAGATCAGCAACCAAGCGATTCTTGAGAGGGCAGGAGCCTCCAGCATGTACTGCCTCTTGAAGCAGCGAAGGATGGGATGGCTTGGTCATCAGGTGCGCATGGACGACGGGCGCATCCCAAAGGATCTCCTCTATGGAGAACTGACAAGCGGCAAATGCCCAACAGGCAGAACAAAGCTGCGTTACAAAGACAACTGCAAGTGTGATCTCAAAGCCCTTGGGTTTAACCTCCAGTCATGGGAGACCCTCGCCCTTGTCAGAACTGCTTGGAATCACCATGTCAGACAAGGCCTTCGAGAGCATGAAGAAACCCTGGCGCGTCAGTCTGCTGAAAGGAGACAGAGGAGAAGGAGAAGGATACAGCAGCAGCAGCCCAGAAGGAGCAGTCCAACAATAACCAGCAACCATGTCTGCCCAACCTGTGGGCGAGACTGTACCTCGAGAATCAGCCTCTACAGCCACAGCCGATGTTGTACCACTCAAAGCGCAGCACCATAGTCGACACGACTGATGGATGCCAACGACGATTCAAAAATAGATGAATGAGGACTGAAAAAAAACATTAAATATCTCGTCTTTGCATTGGTATCAATTTAATAGAGGTGATGGGTGGTATTGTAAATGGGTTTGTGCTGTATAGAAAACATACTCAAAATAATACTTTTACTCTTCATCTCAAGGCTCACTGTACTATAAAAGTTTTATTTACTTATTTATTCAAGGCATGAAACAACCCTTCAGGCCAGAATACAGATATCACACATTTATCCCCTTTCCCCACTGCTGCCCTAAACACCTTACCCTCCACCCACTTTCTCTCATCTGACAGGTTCATTTTTTCACAACATATTCATTTACTGGGCAGAAAGCAGGCTTGAATCCCATCATGTGCACTAGCTCGTTTTCACATGGAGTGGATATCGACTTGCTATTGACCAGTCTGGAAACGGCTGAGGCTATCCCGCCTGCCACTTGATGTAGTTTTTTTTTTTTTTAGCTTTCCATGGTGGCCTGAACAAAGGTGCTGCCAAAGAGTGTTAATGAAATACTGACATGAAGTTGCGTTAATCTGTAGGCGTTACCCGTGAAAAATGCTTCACTTGATAGCATGTTCTTTCTGCCATCAATACACGTCAATTTACTTTTGCATTCTGTTTGATTTTTACAAAAGTCATAGTGTGCTACGTAAGTATTAAGTTGAGTCGGTCAAAGAGGTCCTTTTTTCCTGGCGATACTGCACCTCCGCGTTGAATGAGATTAAAAGGAGCAGCAAAGTCACCTTTGAAACAGAAACACATTCAACATATAAATGTGGCATTCTCCATCTGCGGTCCTAAAATTTTCCACGGAGTAAACATCAGTAATAAGAGTCATCTAGGGGCTATTATTATTAGTATTATTACTATTATTTGCTATAGGGATAGATAATGTAATCCTGGTGCTGATATTTGCCAATTTAATGTTATGAGATGGAATCCACCCTGGAAGTGGTAGCTGTGTGTAGCCCTTTGAAGTCTGTAAAAGTCATATAGTACCTACTGAGGGAAGTTGTACAGGAAGAAACAGAATACTGAAAGGCAGAGATACCGCACTCTTAAAGTGCCTTCAGTTTATAATTTAATTGCATGCTTTGCTATTATTATGCCTAAAACTGAGTCCAAAGGTATGAGCAAGCTAGAGAGCTTGAGTAATTACGGGACCAGAAAATATAAAGAAAGTTCACAGAAGAGCACTAATTGCTCTGCTGTCTATCAGTGAAAGCACTGAGGCTTTGCGGGTCTAGCATGACTTGTGTGACTGACGGACTGTCTAGGACATAGATAGGCCTTTCAACTTCATCAACTGAGAGTTCTCACTTTATTTAACATGCATCATGAGGCTGCAACAGCAGTTATTGAGATACGGCATCAGAGATTTGCCAACCATGTTCCATGACTAATTCTGAGGTGGGACTTTGGTGAATTGCAGCCTTTGGAATATATAAATTATTTGAAACCTTTTTCCATTTGCTCTGTCATAGCTGCCTGTTGTAGTGAATGTGTATGTCTGTGTGCGTGGTCCGTGATATGGAATTCCAGATTTCTGTATCCTTATGGGGACATTCTCAGGTCCCCATGAGTTAATTGAGCTTTTTTATGGTTAGGGGTCAAGGTTAGGGTTAGGTTAAGGTTAGGGTTAGGTATGTACTGTTGAGAGTTAAGGTCAGGGATATGGGTTGGGGAATGAATGCAAATCTATGGAATGTCCTCACAAAACATGAAAACCCAACATGTGTATGCGTGCATATGTATGTGTGTGTGTGTGTGTGTGTGTGTGTGTGTGTGTTTATGTGTGTGTGCATAAATGTATGTGTGTGTATGCTCGCAAATAGTGTGCAAAATGATTTATAATTTGTTCATAATTTGCACAAATAATTATGAGGACATTATGTTATTGACAAACTGTTGTAAAATGGCAGCACGACAAAGTTGACCAGCTGTAAAAACTCTGCCTGACAGGTTCTCAGTGAGCAAGTGCTCTATGACCTTCAGTGGGCAGTTTCTGGCAGGCCAGCCACTGTCATTAGACCAACTCAGCTCAGTGTGGCTGTGATACTCATGTCTGTTGTCCCGCTCCTGCCACATGCATGTATACATCCCCCCCCACACACACACCCACTCAACTCCACGCACACGCAGATAAATAAATGCACACAGCTGAAATCAACCCCTGAGCCTTAATGTTTTCTGGGGGTATGGCTGTGATTGGATAATGAAGCGAGGTCCACTTAGGCTGGTGAAATCTGGACTGATATTTGATGGAATAATGAACCAAAAACAAAATTCTCTTTCACTGGAAATTCTGCAGTTTGACCTGAGAATTGTATTGAAGCTTACAGGAGCTGTGATGCACTGACAATGTGATGCTCGGTCTCTTTGGAAAGAGTGCAGTTCCTAGCCTCAGGTGATACCCTTTATCTCCATCTAGCACGAAGCGGCATTCAAATGCTGTTTGTCCTTTATTTTCTGGGGCCATTGTGATTATAATTGCTTAATTGGAAATTGTGTTTCTCAGATATAGTTTTGACTACATATGCATGGATTACTGTTTTGGAAGCCTCAAGCCTCAAGCACCCCAACCCCCCACCCATCCCCCGGAATAACATAACCCCCCATTTTGGTGTTAGGAATGGCTCATGCCTCTGGAATTGTTGCATCACATTATGCCATTATGCTCATGTGTTGATGGCTGGTGAGCCAAGGTCTTTTTCTATGTGGGTAAGCCTGCGGTGAACTTAGGGCTGGTTGAGGGCAACTGACTGCAATGTCCAGATCCTTATGCATGAAAGACTGCATCCTGTGCATTCAGATGTATGTCTTTGCATGAATAAAAAAAGTCAAATAAAATACAGAATAGAGGGTCACACTTTAGATGAAGTGTTGCTCATAAAGGCTTTATACAGCATGTATAATACCTTCATAAATGAGACGTAATGTCTTCATAAATCATACATAAGCAAATGTCATGCTTTGTAAAGGGTGAAATAACACATGAAGAGTTGGAATGCAAAACCCACAAAGTCCACTCAACCTCGTTTGTTTTAAATTGAGTTTTTTTTTTTACTCATCATAATCTCCATTTAAAAGAGGTTGAGTGGACTTTGTGGATTTTGCATTCCAACTCTTCACATCCTTATTCTGTTATGATCACAGAAGGACACCAGTAGCGAGTCTTGAATCCAATGAGTGAATTTATTGGAACAGAGAATCAAACAAACACGGCCTGTGGGCCAACAGAGATTCCAAAAAAAGAACAAAACAATGCAGGGAAAAGGAGGGCACGAAGCCGACAAAAAACCTAGACTTAGGAAGCTGGAACGAATAACTAAGAAATACTGAGGGCTTAAGGAGGCACAAGGCCAACAAAAAAACTACACTCCAAGAGCTGAACTATAGGGTATACATTGACTAGGCATGAGAAGCTTGGCATGAAAAAGGCAAGGAAATACACATTAAAAACTCTCAGGAACGTAGCATGGAACAAAACTCTAACAAGAACAGAACAGCAACAACGGACCGACTGCCAACTGGAATGCCTCCACGGAATATAAAGGTAAATGGCTTGAACAAGGAACGAGGAACACCTGGGCAGATAGGGAGGAAACAAAGCATGAACGTAAGACATTGGACAAAGGCTTAAAGACATAACGAGCTCATCAAGAAGATGAGCGTGCTCAGCAAAGTACCAATTAAGTAAGCAGATTGAAGGAAGAGTGAAAAAGTTACGCAGTAAAGCAAAGCGAGATCTGAAATAGTATCACAGCAGGAAATCATGACAATTAACGCCCTACCTAAGTTAGTAATATTAGTAAAGTGCCTGTCTAAGAAAAACACCCCCCGTGAATGTTAGTAGCTGTTAGTAACTAAAAACAGTTAACTGGCATTAAGATTAGAAAGCCCCGAAGCCAGAACAGCGCTGAAGGAAAGTGGAGATACCGCAGCCAGCAAATAGCGAAGAAGCAGTGCATGCACGAGAGGAAACAAGACGTGGACTGGAATGCAGACATGAGGAGGATTCCATTGGCAGTGCGGGAACAAAAACCTGGACAGACAAGGCAGAACATGACAAGAACATTACATATTCAGCATGTGATGCCAGATGTGACAGTGATAATGTCACTTAGCTGACAATGTCACCCTTTATAGCAGTTAGCCACTACCTAAGTGACATTGTCAGTTATATCACTGTAATGGGCGGTGATAGGATGCCAGGTGCAGCGAGCAGTGAGAGAAAGAACAAAGAGCAGCCCAGATCAGAGACAAACACAAAAGGAGTTACACATCTCCGGTAAAAGCTTGCGCTTCCAAGGACGAATAAAAGTCCGCAAAACGGAAGCAATGCGAGAGAGAATAAACAAAGAGAGAAGAGAGAAAACTTCTAAAAGAAGCAATACCTAACAATAAATGGAAGATAACAAGTTACTAGGAAAACTGACTAAAGATATCTTCGGCCAAAGTGCTAGAAACAAACAGATACTCTAGCGATAGGCATGGCGAACCCCTGGCCATATATATAGAGTCCGGAAAACTCTGCCCCTGCTCAATTAGCCAGCTGGGCCAGGAATTCAATGCAAAAGAAATCTGATATCGTCCCGGACGATAGAACAAAGAAAGGTCCAAAAACAAACGCACGCCTAAACCATGACAGGACCCCCCCACAAAGGAACGGCACCAGAAGTTCCCCAAGAACCCCTTGCATGGAACTCAGAGATGAGGCTGGGATCGAGGATATCCCGAGAAGGGACCCAGCACCGCTCCTCAGGCCCATATCCTTCCCAGTCCACTAAAAACTGGGCTCTGCGACCCACACACCTCTTGTCCAAAATGCGACGCACTGTATAAACTGGGCCCCCTTCAATTATTCGTGGTGGCGGCGGAGGTTTGTCAACCAGTGCTAGGATGATTTTAGCCTTGAGACATGAAACGATGGGTGGATACGCAAGGACTTGGGGAGTTTTAACCGGATAGTAACAGGGTTGATCCTCCGCACTATTTTAAAAGGGCCAATGAAGCGAGGAGCAAACTTTTGTGACTCCACCTTTAAGGAAAGGTCCCGAGTAGAAAGCCAAACTCTTTGGCCAATCCGATAAGATGGGGCCAACCGGCACGCTCTATCGGCAGCGGTCTTCTGTCTCTGCCTGGATCGCAACAAAGAGGACCGGACCCTGGCCCAAACAGAGTGACAGCGTCGAATAAAATAATTGACAGAGGGGACTTCAGAATCCTTTTCAGTCTCAGGAAAAAGGGTGGGTTGATAACCCAACTGAGCCTCAAATGGTGAAAGGCCTGTGGAGGAGTTGTCCAGAGAATTATGGGAATATTCAGCCCAAGCTAAAAAACGACTCCATGATGATGGATTATCAGCCGCCAAACATCGAAGGGTACTTTCCAAAGACTGGTTGGTCCGCTCTGTCTGTCCATTAATCTCTGGATGAAAGCCAGAAGAAAGGCTCACAGTGGCCCCCAACAGACTGCAAAAGGCCTGCCAGAACTTAGCCGTGAATTGAGGGCCCCTGTCAGAAACCACATCTTGCGGGAGGCCATGCAGGCGGAAAACATGGCCCACAACAAGAAGGGCCGTCTCCCGCGCTGAAGGCAACTTCGGCAGAGTGATAAAATGGGTGGCCTTAGAAAAATGGTCAACCATGACTTAGATGACAGTGTTGCCTTCAGAATTAAGCAGACCCGTCATAAAATAAAGATCGATACGGCTCCACAGGCATTTAGGGACGAGTAACGGCCGCAACAAACCAGAGGGAGGGAGGTGGGAAGTCTTATTCCTAGTGCAGACATCACACTCTGCTGCAGACTCCCGGATGTCTTCAATCATGCTGGGCCACCAAAAATGTCGGGCCAAGAACTGTTTGGTCCGATGAACCCCCGGGTGACCTGCCAGACGGGAAGAGTGCCCCCACTGGAGAACCTGGGCGCGTACAGAAGGCGGAACAAACAAAAAGCCAGGTGCTCCCCACCAGGCCCGGGATCGGACCTTAAGGCCCCCCGCACATCAGACTCAACGTCCCACTGAATGGGAGCCACAATCTGATCAGTCGGGATAACAGGCTCCGGAATGGGGTCGTGACCAGAGCGGTCGTAAATCCGTGACAAGGTGTCAGGCTTGGTGTTTTTAGACCCCGGGCGATAAGACAACGTAAAGTTTAAGCGATTAAAAAACAACGACCACCGCGCCTGCCGGGAATTACGTCGCTTAGTCTTGTTGAATGTATTGGAGATTTTTATGATCCGTCCAAACCACAAACGGATACTCAGCCCCTTCCAACCAATGGCACCATTCCTCTAACGCCAGCTTAATGGCTAGCAACTCTCGGTCACCAATACTGCAATTCCATTCGGCCGCCGACAATGACCGGGAGAAGTAGGCGCACGGGTGCAACTTATTGTCCCGAAGGAGGCGCTGGGACAAAATGGCACCCACCCCGACTTCAGAGGCATCTACTTCCACAACGAACGGGAGGGAGGGATCGGGCAAAACGAGAATGGGCTCTGAGCTAAAACATTTCTTTAACACCTGAAAAGCAGCCTCAGCTGCTGGGGACCAATCAAACGGGGAGGAGGCATTCTTCTTGGTGAGCGCAATAATGGGGGCAGCTGCTGTGCTAAATTTACGGATAAACCTCCTATAAAAATTGGCAAACCCCAAAAACTGTTGCACCTCCTTAACATTTTGAGGGGCAGACCAATTCCTGACCGCTGCCACCTTGTCAGGGTCCATGCGGACCCCTCTGACACAATGAAACAAGAAACGAGACGGTTTTGGTATGAAAAACACATTTCTCAGCCTTGACAAAAAGTTTGGCTTTAACAAGGGCCTCAAGCACTTGTCTGATGTGTTGTTTATGCTCTGAGAGAGTTGAAGAAAAAATCAGAATGTCGTCAAGATAAACGAAGACGAATTTCTCCAACATCTCTTGGAGAACGTCATTAACGAGTGCCTGAAACACTGAGGGGGCGTTAACCAATCCGAACAGCATGACCAAATATTCCCAGTTTCCGTCATGCGTATTAAATGCTGTTTTCCATTCGTCCCCCTCGCAAATGCGAACTAAGTTATAAGCATTCCGAAGATCTAGCTTGGTAAAAAATGACGCCTCCTGCAGACGTTCAAAAGCGGAATTCATCAACAGAAGGGGGTATCGGTTTTTAATGGTGATCTTATTCAAACCCCTGTAATCAATACAGGGACTCAGACCGCCATCCTTTTTTCCCACAAAAAAACCCCACTCCGGCAGGAGAAGTGGATGGCCGAATAAAACCATTAGCGAGAGCCTCCTGAATATATTCTCGCATGGCCTTACGCTCAGGCCCTGACAGCGAGTATAGCGAACCCCTAGGAGGAGTAGTACCAGGGTGGAGATTGATCTCGCAATCAGACAGGCGATGAGGAGGTAAAGTCGAGGCTCATTGTTTACTAAAAACCTCCGCGAGATCAGCATAATCACTAGGAACGTTAGGAGGCAGACAGAAATTTAAAGCGGCCCCAAAACTCTCCACCTGTTCGGGACCCGCCATCTCCATGACCGAATCACAGTCAGAGAGATCCTCCAAATCACAATCATCCTCTGGCTGCCGCCAGTCAAATTGAGGATCCCACTCCAACCCTTCCTCCGCCTCCTCTTCCCGACTAGAAGGGCAGTATGAGACAAACTCCTCAGAATCACTCGCGACATCAGCCTCCCCCCTAGGTTGATGCCCGGACTACACGTCAATCTCTCCCCAGTGGGAGTACAGTGGGACCGACAGTTAGCACCCCACTGGACAATAGGGCTAGTCTGACTAGCCCAACGGATGTGAGGCTTATGTTTCCGTAACCATGAGTGTCCTAAAACAACAGGAAAAATGGGAACAAATAATAAAAAATCGGACCTCCTCAGAATGGCCACCAAAGGGAACGAACATGGTTAGTGCTTCAGAGACCTCAGTTATAATTCCAGAACCTAGCAAACGACCGTCCAAAGATTTAACAGTATGTGAATGTAGCAGAGGGCGTATAGGAATAGAATGCCTCTCAGCCCACTCCGCATCCATAAAAACAATCCATGGCCCCCGAGCCCAAAAAAACCTCCACTGGAATTATCAGTCTACCCACAGTTAATTCTACGGGAATCAAGGTTCGGAAGGGAATTTAGGTCTTCCCTCTAGCCCCCCCCCCCCCCCCCCCATACAGCTGGAGGGACTTCCCGTCCCTTAAGTTCAGGGCAGTGTGGGCTAATATGTCCCGGTTTGTAGCAGTTATAGCAGATAATTGGTTTACGAATGGGCTTACGAGCCCGGCTCACATATGAGCCATCGACCTGCATAGGTTCCCCAGGAGTGGAAATTTCAGTGGACGGAATAGGAGCTATATGCATACTACGAGGAAGATTAGCCCAGTTGTCAGCAATAGCTAAAGCAGTACGTTTTTCTCTGTTGCGCTCACAAATTCGATTATCAATTCGCACAGCAGTGTGAACCAACAAATCCAGAAGAGTACAGGGTTCTAATGTAGCCAGAGCGTCCTTAACCTCTTCCGCTAAGGCATGAATAAAACCAGTCATTAGAGGCACCTCTGGCCAGCCCGTCTCTGTAGCTAGAGAGCGAAAGGCCATAGAAAACTCAGCAACGCTCTCGGAACCCTGCCTAAGATGCATTCGACGCGTAGCCGCGTCCTGCCCACACACATCCTGATCAAACACCGACACCATCTCCCCAACGAGAGTCTCCACTGAACTCACAACCGATGAATTAGATCGAGTAAGCGGCCCGACCCAAGGAAGGGCTGTGTCAGTCAACAGAGATAAAATAAATGAAACCCGAGACCCTTCATTTACAAAACGCGAAGGCTGAGCTTTGAAAAATATTTCGCACTGAGCGATGAAGTCTTTACATTTCCCTGCCTCGCCTCCATATCTTGGGGGTAGCTGGAGTTTAGGCTCATGGTGAGAGTGTAGAGATTGTGCTTGTGCAACATTCTGTGTAATTTGAGTGGACAAGGCTCGATTACCCTCAGTGAGACTTAACAGGACGCTCTCCTGTTTTTGTAAAGCCTCGTCCTGATGGCGGACTCGTTCCGCCAACTCAGCTTGTTGACTGTTCAGGGTAGACAGGCCCTTGCCATAGCCCGAGAGTGTGGCTTGCTGATCAGCCAAAACTTTCTCTAACGTAGCCGCAGCTGACGACTCCATGTTGCCTAGAGCGTGCTGTAATGGGCGGTGATAAGACGCCAGGTGCAGCGACCAGTGAGAGAAAGAACAAAGAGCAGCCCAGATTAGGGACAAACATGAAAGGAGGTACACACCTCCGGTAAAAGCTCGCGCTTCCAAGGACGAATAAAAGTCCGCAAAACGGAAGCAATGCGAGAGAGAATAAACAAAGAGAGAAGAAAGAAAACTTCTAAAAGAAGAAATACCTAACAATAAATGGAAGATAACAAGTCACTAGGAAAACTGACTAAAGATATCTTCAGCCGAAGTGCTATAAACAAACACACTCTAGCGATAGGCGTGGCGAACCCCCGGCCTTATATATAGAGTCCGAAAAACTCCGCCCCAGCTCAATTAGCCAGATGGGCCAGGAATTCGATGCAAAATAAATCCGATATCATCCCAGACGATAGAACAAAGAAAGGTCCAACAAACAAACGCACGCCTGAACCATGACAATCACATCTGGCATCAAATGCTGAATAGAGTATAGCAATAACTAGTTGATTAATTAAGAAAACCAAACCTGTTAAATTTTATTGCTCATGAAAAAGAAAATATTATTTGGAATTCAATGGTAGATGTTGGAGCCCTTCATCCCAACATCCAAAGGTTTAACGGAAAATTTGATGACAATCAAACAAACTTCAAAGGTTATGCATAAACTTAACTGAATTCATGCATAAACTTTACACAAACTTCCTTTATTTAAAAAAGTTAATAACTCATTGTGATAGATTTTAACCATCAACAGCTTAGCTCCACCAGATTGATGGGAGGAACTATGCCTGTCAGTATTCGGCGCATTCAGTGAAGATGCAAAATTTGATTACTCTGACCTGGATGATTAATTTTGGTCGTGCTTTAACTCATTCCCTACAGAATACTTTTATATACTGGACAAAGAAAATTAGGGATCACCCCAATTTTCAAAATTGAAATATTTGATAGTTCAAATTATGTTCCATATCATATTTCAATATTAAAAATCAGAGTGATCCCTAACTTTCTTTGTCCAGTATATAAAATTGTTGCATTTGTACGGAATACTTTTCCCGAAAATGACACAATATAAAGTATTGAAGTACAGGTGGCCCATCACCGCAGTCGTCAACTGATTTAGTGTTTTCATCAGACTGCAAATGGTGATCCACGCCGCTGGCTCCGGATTACCATAGGGAGTGGTAGAATTCGCAGCGCCGTTGGCAGTGGCTTGCCGTAGGGAATGAGTTAATAACACTTCTTTTTCTTAAAAAACAGCAATAAAAAATAAAATATTCTGAAAGAAAGATTTCCACTAAGACACATATACACGCACGCATGCACGCACACTCACACACACACACGCATACAAACACACATTCATTCATTTACAGTACATTCAGTTGCATGAAATGAATAACCATGATTTAATTATGAGTTAAAGTAATTAACATGAAAATTAATCATGTTTCTCCCCAGTGTGCCATTGCTGTGTCAGTGCTCTATTTACCAGTGTTTTTGCTAAGTGTTTTAAATGTGTTTATGTGTGACTGTATTGTCACAACAGATATTTTGAGAGAACTTGAGATTTTGTAAAACTGCACAGAAACACCAAAGTGCTTGTGAACCACAGGGCTTATTTCCAATAGAGGGGCTGATCATAGTCAAGAAACTAAGTGAAAGGAGTCCTCAAGGTTTTCAGTCCCTTGCCTCAGTAAAAGGTTTAATCTCAATTTTTGGTCTTTCCTGTACCCACAAAGCCTTATTCCTTTACAATACCAGCCAAGTTAATTCCACTTCATATGAATAATTTGTTAGGGTAACAGGTAAACACACGTAAGACTAATGTTAAGAGGAACGTTTCCCAGTCAGCATGCCTATGTGGGCCCCAGGTTTAAGAAAAGTGAGCATACTGAGCACAACTGGGCCGGGCTTGAAGTAGGGTTTTCACTGAGCTCCATGTTAACGCCGACATGAGCTGCCCAGATCTCACGAGATCTCACGAGATTGAACCATGGAGCAAGCACACGTGCTCCACATGCAGCTGGCTGACCAAAGTCAAAGAAGCACAGTAAATTTTGTATTGTGTTCTATGCAATTGGCACACTGAATTATTTTACTTTCCGAATATGCCTATATCTACGCTACTAAAGGTCCGATATGCACTCGCCCAGTTGACGCTCACGTGGAGCCCACTGACAAAAGTTGCTGGGCCCAAGTAAACAGCCCACAAAGGGCCCAACTGGGGTCCAGTTAGGACTGGTGAGTGAGCTGCTGACAGCACTTGATTTTTTTAAATGAATAAAGCCTTTTAATTCTGGTTGACTTGAAAAATGGCCATTTACTGAGCTTTGTTTTTGTAGGCCTTGTTGAAATCTGTATTCTTTACCCAAACTATTCAGAATTAAATATTCCAGGTAAATACAAAAACATTCCATCCATTATAATGAGCATTATATCGTATAATATGGTCACGATTCCATCCATTTGTAATTATATCTAAGAGTCTTAATTCAAAGTGTCGAATAAGCATCTAATATCCGATTTATTGAGTGGTTTGCATGGAAAAACGTATTGATTGCTTACCATAAAGTCATTCACTGTTGGGTTAATAAAAAGTATCATGCAAAAAAGGCACAGAATTTCAGCATAGAGGAGATAGGATTCCAACAATGACTCATTTATTCCCACTTATGTCTTCCTCTCGGTAGGAATACCAGCCCAAGAGTCAAACTCCGCCATGTTTAATGAGAATGGATGAGATGGCCAAGTTGGACTTTGTGTGTCATTAATTAAACTACCACAGAGTTGCATGCCCTCCAATACCTCTCAGCTCTCCAAAAAAAAGAGGTACACTTAATAATTTATGCACACACCTGAAAATATAAAGCAAAGATCAATTCAGGTTAAAAGACATACAAGAGAAAAGCAGTACAATAAACTAAAATGGCATGCTCACCTTTTTAAAAGCAAATGAAATGGACTGTAGATCATAACAGGAAAAGGTTGAACTCTCAAAGATCCTTGTTATCTGGGGGTGTGTTATGACTGTGAAATTCTACTCACAGTGCAGTTTCACATCCTTGCATAATGTCTGCTAAGAGACAACCAAAAGAAATGAAGAGGCAATATTCTTTCATCATACTTAAATGGTAACTGTGATTGAATTTATAATACTGAAGTAAAAGGTACCATGAATAATGTTTGTATTGTGATTTCCCACCCAATTTGCCATGATAACAGACTGGTATGTTTTATGACTATAAATTATGTTGCTAATGCTCCTCAAGACATTGATTTCTCTTGTATGAAAAAACCAAATAAACCCAGAACACTGACTGTTTGGAATAACAATATCAATGTCCACAAAAGAGCCCAAATTTGTTCACAAGCTCTTCCGTTTGGAATGCAAATGCAATCTTTTTCAAATGCAATCCATATTCCGGGCAACTTTTCAAAATAAAACAAGACTCAACAGTAAGATAAGTCTCAGTTAAGCCCAAGAACAGCATATAAAGAGTGCTGTGAAAAAGTATTTACCCCTTTCCCCATTTCCTCTAGTTTTGCTTATTTGTCATATTCAAATTAGTTTCATCCAACTAATTTTAATGAGGCAAAGACAACATGAGTAAAAACAAAATGCTGCTTTTAAATTATCTTTTCTTTGTAGATGTTAAAGAGTGATTCAAAACCTATATCACCCATGTCCAAGAAAATTTTCCCCCAAAACCTAAAAACTGGTGCTATTGAACCTTCTTGACAAATGGCAATGAGTGTTTTACAAGGCTGTGGAGGAATTTTTACCCACTCTTTTTTGCAAAATATTTTTAATTCAGCCAAACTTGATGGTTTTCGAGTATGGACTGCCTGTTTAACGTCACGCCTCAGCACCTCTACTCAGGACTTAGATTTGGTCACTCTTAAACCTAAATTTAGTTTCTTTTTGAGCCAGTCAAAGGTAGACTTGCTTGTGTGCTTCAGATCATTGTCCTGCTACTTAACCCAATGGCCCTTTAACCGATGGCCACACATTCTTCTTCAGGACTTTCTGGAAGAGAGCAGAATTCATGGTTCTTTCAATTATGGCTAATAGCCTGCATCTTGAAGTACCAAAGCAGTTTAAGTTTAAGAAATGACAAGGTACTCATTGCATCAGTCAGGATTAGAAGAATTGTTGCCAGGTGAAATGTATTAATCTCTGCAATAATGAGTCAATCCTAAGCTTGTAAATATTTGCTCATTTAAATCCAACCAGTGACTTTTTTTGGCCTGGCAGTATATGTTATGAGCACAATGGAGATTTCCACTATTTTATACACTGTAAATCGCTGCCAGAGAAAACAACATGCATGGAGATCTTCAGTGTCATGGAGGGCAATTCCTTTTCTCTGCCCCCTACCCCCTCATCCTCCCCCACCTCACCCCACATTTTGCCCAGCTACTTTTTGTGTTTTCCTGATCCAATCCATGAAAGTTAAAAAGTGATCAGTTAGCCAAAGAAATGGGTATTGTTGAAATGTTGATAAATGTACATCATGCCAAAGTTTGGTAGGTGATGAGACACCAGTATATAGAGCCCCTCTCAAGCATTTTCAGTAACACCTTTAATTAAGGTCCTTGTAATAAACTGTAAAAAATTCTTAATAGGTCACTTATAAGACCTTATAAGGTAGTTATTAACATAAATAAGTATACATAAGTGTCAATAAAAGCATAATTGACACATTTATTATTGCTAATGAGAACTTACAGACTCTTATTAGAAACTTCTTACCAGTTTAAATACCTACCATGCATTAATAAGATGGTTATTCTCATTAACCAGACTTTATAAGGGATAATTAGAGAGTAGTTAACACATTAATAATTGGTTTATAAGACACTTTTATCAAGTTACTTAATGTTTAAAGACAGCTCATAAATATTAATAAGATGTTTATTAACATTGATAAGACTATGTAAGTGTAAATTAAAATCATGACTAACATATTCATTATTACTTATTTTCACCCTTCAAAGCACTCACTATAAACTTAGGGTATATTTTACTTGTTCTGCAGCTTAATAAGAGATTTATTAACATTAACAAGACTTAATAATGTCTGTTATAGTTATAGGATAAAACACATTTATTCTTGGCTTGTAAAATACTTATGAGCTCTCAAAAGAAAATTGTCGACAGTTTGCAGACCACAAATCAACAGTAATAAGATGTTTATTAACTTTAATAAGACTCAAAGAGTGTTCATAATACCATAAAACACATTTGTTAGTGGCTTTTAAGATGACTATGAGCAATTATTAGAAACTTGTTGACAGTTTACAGACCATTTAACTATGTTAATAAGTTGTTGATTGACAGTAATTAGAGTATAAAAGGTTAATATTAATGCTGTGTAAAAGGTAATAGATCATTTGCAAAAGACTTGTTAACAAATAAGAATTCTCCTTCTCGGCTATTTGGTTCCAAAGTGGGAACAGAGTCTTAGGAACATTAATAAATATTTTCTTATGCACTTATTAACAGTTAACAATGCTATTTTGCAGCAACTGGATCTAAAGTGGGAACAGTGTCTTATAAGACACTGTTCCCACTTATGTGTGGCTTATTAACTATTTATTACTGCTTTTAACAAGGACCTTAATATAAATTGTTTCTGTATTTTTATCTTTATTTGTTTAAACTTGGACTTACATGGTTCTTGGCAGCTGACACTGGGCCCTGACTCATCAAAGTTTGAGAGTACAGTACACACACACACACACACACACACACACATATATATATATATATATACAGTTGCAATCAAAATTATTCAACCCCCGTCGCAAATCAGGTTTACTGGCAAAATTTACAAACTTTCAGCTATTTGCAATGAAAATATCAAACAAGAACAATTTAAATGGCTCAACACAACAAATATTACGAGTGTCTTCTCCAAATTCAACACAAAATGCCACTTTTAATGACTACTGCAGGCTCAAAATTATTCAACCCCTTCATGACAAGCATCTTTAATACTTAGTAGAGCACCCTTTTGCTGCTATGACCTGCTGGAAACGTGATGCATAGGCAGACAACAGCTTCTGGCAGCATTCCCAAGGAATCTTAGCCCAGTCCTCATAGACAATGGCCTCCAGTTCACTAATATTCTAGGGTTTGCATGCTGCAACTGCCTTCTTCAAATCCTACTAGAGATTTTTTATGGGGTTTCAAGTGAGGCAACTGTGATGGGCGCTCTAGAATCTTCCCAGACTTCCTCTGAAACTAAGCCTTGGTGGATGTTGAGATATGCTGAGGATCATAGTCCTGTTGGAAGGTCCAATGATGCCCAAGCGTCAGCTTCCCTACAGATGGCATGACATTTTCTCCTTGGAAATCCTGGTACTTGACTGAATCCATCTTGCCCTCCACACTTTGCAGATTTCTAGTGCCAGAGGAAGCAAGGCAGCCGCAGACCATCAAAAAGCCCCCACAATTCTTCACTGTAGGCAGGATGTACTTTTCAGCACATAATTCTTTATTCCTCCTGCAGACATACCACTGATTCATGAGCCCAAAATATTCCAGTTTTGTTTCATCATTCCACAGAACAATATCCCCAAACTTCTGTGGCTTATTTATATGGTTTTGAGTATATTGGAGCTTGTGCTTATTGAATCAGTTGTGGTGTATGCCTTGGAGTTCGGACATGGAGACCTTCAACGTTTAGTATGCGCCCTACTGTGTAAACTGAAACTTCAATGCCTCCTGTCTCCAAGTATTGCGGCGCGTCTCCTGCAGTCACTTGAGGGTTTTTGACCACCCGTCTCCTCAGGAATCTGGTGACAGCCATTGATAGCTTCCTCTTTCTGCCACATCCTGGTACTGTAGCCACCCTTCCTTTAACTCTGAGCTTGCAAACTATGTTTCCAACTGTATCTCCACAAAAATTCAGTGCCTGTGCTATCTTTTGTATCCTTTTCCTTGTTTGTACCAGGCAATGATCTCCTCTATTAGCTCTTTGGACAATTCTTTTGACAGCCATATTTCTAATATGCAGTCAAATGTCACTGTCAACAAACCCCTAGCTAGTGCAAGTATTTGGTGAGTTCTATCTCAAGCAAACCTGATGCAACTAATTAAGCTCTTGATTAGCTGCCTTAGGTGTGCCTGAGACAACACCTGATTTGCAAATATGCTCTTATGACGGATTCTCTTCAGGGGGTTGAATAATTTTGAGACTGCAGTAGTCATTAAAAACAGCATTTTGTGTTAAATTTGGAGAAACCACTTGTAATATTAGTTGTGTTGAGCTATTTAATATGTTCTTGTTTAATCTGTTTATCACAAACAGCTGAAAGTTTGTAAATTTTGCTATTAAACCCAATTTGCAATGGAGGTTGAATAATTTTTATTGCAACTGTATATATATACATATATATAGGCCAAGGTTGACAATGTATTGTGTTGTCGAGGAGACAGGTTAACCTCTCAGTAGGTGCCAAAGACAATCAATTAGGTTCATAAATCATCCACTGGACAGTTCTTGACCCAATTTTAGTCTCCTTAGTGGTTTTCTTTGCTTGATGAAGGCCAATAATTTGCCCCTTCTTATAAACAGTTGCATACTTCAATGAACATGGTAGTTTAAGAAATAAGAAGCTACACATTGCATCAATTATGGTTAAAAGAATTGTTCCTGGTTAAAGCACATTAATCATAAATATAATGATCTAATTATAAGCTCTCCAGTATGTGAAACACATTGATTATCTTGTAATAATAGCGCATGTCTGACAGTAAGCAAAAGATGGGCTTTAGAAGTTGATACGTTGGAGTGCCCAAGATATGGGACCCTGAACAATGTTGACAAGGGCCTAACTGCAATGGCGAGACAAGTGAGTTGAGAATCTCCAAAGCAGCAGGGCTTGTGGGATGTTCTCAGTCAGTGGTGGTGAGTAACCTACTGAGAGCAGCCTGAGAAAGGACAAACCATAAACGAGGGACAGTGTAATGCACACTCAAGCCTTCTCGACGACAAAGGGCAACAAAGGCTGTCTCATCTGGTTTGACCTGACTGAGGGGCTACTGTGGTACAAGTCACAGAAAATTTCACTGATGGTAATGGGAGGTATGTGTCGCAACACACAGAAAATCCTGCTGCCAATGGGGCTTTGGAGCCACATACAAGTTAGTGTACCCATTCTAACCTCTGTCTACCATTGAAAGCCTACAATGGACACCTGAGCAACTGAGCTGACAGAGGGTCACTGGGTACAATTAGTCTCATTTCATTTTACTTCAGATACATTGACCAGGTATAACTGCACCATTTATCTGAGATGGGACAGCACGAGGATGTAGCTACCGCGGGAAGAAGACAAGCTGGTGGAGGAAGTGTGATGCTCTGTGAAATGCATTAGGAATCCCTATGTCCAGGCATTTTAGCAGACATCAGTTTTATGGCACCCTTTTGGTAGCACCCAGAAAAACAACACCATATTATGCCGATGGTCATAATGTTGTGGATTATTGCTGTATTATATGCCTTTCCTAAATTGTGAGCTCCAAGAATCATCACGACTAGCCGTAGCCCTGGGGTGAGACATTAATTACTGAGTCACTGCAAGGGCCACATTCATGTTTTCTATTTAGATTTATTTGATTCACCTACTGGAAAGAAAGCATAATTGTAAAAAGGAGAGTATGTGGGCTGTAATCTATTCCATGTTCAGAATTTAATCACAAGACTGCCTAAGGAAGAAACCTGTCTCAGTTTATACATACAGGTATGCGTTATGACAACATTATGGCATGAGTCATTGGCAGACTTTCAGTCATCAGATTCTGGTGTCAGCCATGATGAAGCCATCCTGCCCTACTGTCCTAAGATTATGAGCCATGCAGAGAATGGCAGCAGAATGTGGGTGCCATTTTCTTTCAGAGGGTTGCCAAGGGCACTGATGAGAGATGCCATTAATCTTAGACTGCTATATTACAGCACACACTAAATGCCTCAAGGGTATAAATAAAACAAAGAATTTTACTTTATGATTTAGGCATAGCTTGACAGCTAACTTTATTATCCCCAGTGGTAAAATATTCTCTGCAGCAGTGTCATTTAAACACATACACAATTCAGGTTATGGAGGGTGAATGAAAAAAGATGAGGGGGGTTTCCACGCCGCTAGTGACAGGTGGAGATTGGGTGCGCTGCTTTACTCTTGGCTTACCCACATATGTGCAGTCGTTTAGTACTGATTAGAGCAAGTGTTCAGTAGTGTAAAGTATTTTGCTTACTAAGGTGAAATCACTGTGGGACCAGGAGCTTTACGATGCTTTGTGGGCAGGAGTCGAGGCAGTCATTGCATCAGAGTTTCAAAGAAAAGATAGCCTTGAATTGCATCATTGCTATTGGCTGCTACATTGGGGAGCTAGGCTACCAACATTGCTGGAACTGCAATATCTGACATTGAAAATGTGCCATTCTCAAAGGCAAGCACTCCTTGCATTACTTTTGCTGAGCAATAGGAGAGGGAAGACAGAAGCGTCAGCTATATGGTCCCTACAGAGATATTGGGAAAGCTAGCTGCTGCCAATGTAGCCACAGTTTTACAAAGAAACATTGTTCAAATTCAACATGACAAAATCATCAGTTTTGAGAATACAGTATTTGTATTCTCAAGTGGAAAAAATGTTCATAAAATTTTTGTGTTAGCATAACATTTGCTCTACAATCTTGTACCTGGTTGGTGGTGAGAAATCATATGTTGAAGTTTAGCTAAGTTGAAATCATGACAAACTTTGTATACATAAAAGTTGAGGATTCAACCCATAACTGGAAGACGAATGTTTAAATCGTTTATCGCCCACTTTTGATTAGAAGTGAATTTAATTTCAGTATGAGTAATCCCCAATACATAGGTGCTGAATATAATCCCTTCAATTTATTCATTAAGGGAAAGTCTAAAGTGAAAGACAACTTTTGCGCAAAACCAATGTTAAATAAAAGAATTACCCCTACGGAATCAAGATATGACTAATGACCAAATGAGCGGTGAGACAAAATCCGACATGTTTTTGCAATAATTATAGAACTTGGACTCAGAGTTTATGTTCAGTTATGTTGCCTTAATGTTAGAATGTCTATGTAACGTTACTGCTTGTTATTGTTGTCACTAGGCCTATAATTGTTCCATACGTTACAAAGACATTATTGGCTCTTGAGGGGAAAAAAAAAAAAAAAACCTTGCACGAGTCATGCAGATTGTAAAACGCTTTTCGCTGCCTTTTTACGCTTCACGCCTCTTATTTTTTTTCTCTTGGAGACTTAAAAATAGGTTCTAGAATGCTAATTGCTTGATTTAAAAGGAGTGTTAACAATTTACTTGCAGGAGGGTGGTAAGGGGCTGAGATACAAGATAAGATGTGTGACGGTGCGTTCAAGAACCACATGCGAGAGAGATAAATCCAAAAAACGTATGCCTTAATGAGTTCCGGGTCAGTACCAATAGATACAAGAATTGCCAAGCCACAAAACGAAATCCAAAAACAAAGTCGACTAGACAGGCCGGGGTCAGAACCAGTAAAACAGAGGAGCAACGGTACATAGACGGCAGGCAAAAAGTCATAGTCGATATCCAAAACAGTGGGTCATACACAGGGCATCCAAACACAGAAAACGTGGTCATACAAAAATGGGTTGAAATCCAGAAATACAAAATCAATACAAAAAGGGCAATGGCAAGAATCTTGGTCGGACGAAACAGTCGAAGAAAAACAATAATCAATGGCATACAAGAAGCTCTGCACAATGAAATATTGATCAACGTCAGAACAGCAGTGAGGACTCTAAATAGACAGAAGGGAAGTCACATGCTATGCAGGGAACAGGTGAATGGGATGAGAACTAATTACAATGGGAGGAACACATGAGGGAAATCCTAACCACGAAAATTGGCGAAAGCCAAGACACGGACTGGAATCACGCACACAGCCTACGACATTAAAACAGCTCCGGTCAGGGAGTTCTGAGTGCACAGACAATGAGTGCAGGAAAGCAATTAAGCACGTGCAAGAGATCTCGCAGAAACGCAGAGGGAGACAGGTAAAGCTAAGCAAGAGGCAGAGACTAGAACAGGGCGATTGCTGAGAGTGAATTAGTACTAATTAGTAGCAGTGCAACTTTACAGATTTAACTAGAGTGCTTATTAGTGAGTTAGTAATATATACATGGATTAGTTGGGTTAGTAGACTATGATACAAAATACAAATGTTAGTCTTGTTAGTAATCAAGAACAGCAAGGCGAAGGAAGTAAACGAGAATTGAAGGAATAATATGAAACACCAGGAACCATTGGAATCACCCGAAGCAGGTGAGCACACAGACTGGGGAAACGGACTGAACCAACTAGATTACGAGACAGGGGAGACTAGTGCAATGAAACTGAAAATGGCATGAACAGAAAACCTGAAGATACAATAACCAAAAATAAAGAAAAAACAAAATCATGAACATTAAACATGAACATAAAAACCATAACCATGACAAGATGTTAGTTTGTTTTTTTTGCTTTTTGCTTCTTTACTGCATGTACAGGCTCTTTTTTCAGCAGCTCCGCTGCCATGTGGGGTTTACATTACCCCTTTTTTTTAGGGGATGCAAAGCAGGGAATTTGGGGGACTTTTTTTTCCACTTTGATTCATGCTGTGATCATCATATTTTGTTTGTATGAAGCTTAGCGAAAGTTCAGTCAGGAAGACTCTCTCTCTCGCACGTCAACTCCGTTTATTTTCTTTTCATTCACTCGCATGCTCGCCCATATACCTCTGCAGTCAATGTCTGGGGCTGTCAATTGAGCAGTCAGCTGGTGTAGCAGCTGATCTCTTCCATCCAACCATGGCACACCTCAGTCCCATCACTAGCCAATTGTTATGTTGCTGTCTTTTAAAAAAATGTCATTTTCTCTGCTCTACTTCGTTCATGCTGCCGTTCGCTGACCCTCCTCCTCCCCAACGCCACCCTGCTCCATCAGACCTTCTGTCCTGCCGCTCCAGCTTTGTCAGCCTTCAGCCACCACCGCCACCAGTGTCTGGACTCTTCGGGGGATTTTTCCAGCTGCTGCTCTCAGCCATGCTCCTGCTCTACGAGTCTTCCCGAAGAGTCCAAGCGCCAAAGACTTGTCTGATTTTAAGCATGTTAATTCCTGCTGTCCTGATCCTCTCATCCCTAATTTACCATCAATTTATTATTCAGCCAGTGGAGGATGGGCTTCCCCAGAATAGCCAGGTTCCTCCTGAGATTTCTTCTCAATGAGGAGTTTTTTCTCACCACCGTTCAAGGCTTTTTCTCCCTACAGGGAGTTTTTTGCCTGCTATTCGGGGATTAGGGATTAGTCTGGGCTCTGCCCTTTTCTCTATGTAAAGCGCTATATAGATAAAATTGAATTGAATTGAATTCTACTTATGCTCAACGCATATTAAAATTTTTCTTGATTTCACTCGAGTCTCTCCTGATTGAAATATAATGGCATCTTGCATTTCTATGTTGTAGGGGTGTCATGAGTGGCCCAAAGAATGATTATATGGTGAATAACATTATTAATCTAACTTCTTGGAATGTCAGAGGTTTAAATAACCCATCCAAGAGAGCTAAAATATTCTCTTACTTACGTGATGTGCATGCTGATTTCTTGTTTTTTCAAGAGACACGTATTAATCACACTTAACATAACACACTTAACACACTTAAAACTTAGGTGTAGCTGGATAGGACAAATCTTTCAGTCAACTTTTTCAGCTAAGGCACGTGGTGTGGCAATTTTAATTTAAAAGAATATTCCCTTCCAACACATTTCAACTAAAACGGATCCAAATGGTCGCTTCATAATTGGGACTGGCACTATTTTGACTGTTCACGTTACCCTCCCTAATTTATATGCACCAAACTTTGACAATCCTGTTTTTTTCCGAGGTGTTTTCCGTCTAATACCTGACCTAGCAACAACTAACTTGATTGCAGGTGGTGATTTTAGTTGTGTTTTGGATACTTTTTTGGATAGATCCTCATCCCGCCCAGCTAGTCCTTCATACTCCACAAATGTGCTAAATAATCTGATGAAGTCACTTAACTTGTTTGATATCTGGAGGGTTCACAATCCTACAGAGAAAGAATATTCTTTTTTCTCACAAGTTCACAATACATATACAAGGATTGATTATTTTCTAATTGATTCTAAGCTAACAGCAATTACTAAGTCATCTAAATATCACAAAATCTTAATCTCAGATCATAGCCCGGTTTTTATAGGTATGGACTTTGGGTGGAAAAAACCCCACTATAATTGGCGATTTAATTCAAGTCTTCTGCATGACAAAGTATTTTTGGAAAAATGTTCACTTTCGATAAAGGACTATTTAGCTTTTAACGACACAGGCGATGTCTCAGACTCAACTCTGTGGGAGGCCTTTAAGGTTGTGATTAGAGGTTTTTTTTTATCCTATGAAGCTGCACAAAAAAACAGAGGAGACAAAGGTTATCAGTTATAGATCCACAGCTTGCCCTCCTTGAAAAACAGTATTGAGAGGCTCCATCTTCATCTTTATTGAAGGAGATTGTTAAGTTAAAGCATGTATATAATAGTATTCTCTCTCAACAAATCAATACTTTACTGTTGAAAGTGAGACACAAACAATTTGAGTTGGGGGATAAACCTGGCCCTCTTCTCTCACGGCAGCTACGAGGGGCTCAGGCTAGCAGGGCTATTCATGAAATTAAAGGTCAGACGAGCTCTATTGTTACAGACCCTGTTGAAATAAATAAGTGCTTCAAGGATATTTATGAAAATTATATAAATTTCAAAGCTCTGCAGCAGAAGAGGATATTCTTCAATTCTTGCGCTCCCTTCCGCTTCCTAAGATAGACTGCAAGGCGCAAAATGAACTTAATGCTGAAATTACATTACAGGAGGTTGTCATGGCCATAAAAGAATTCTCGAGTGGAAAGTCACCTGGTCCTGATGGCCTTGGCATTGACTTTTATAAAGCATTCATTGACGATGTGGCCCCCCTATTATTGAGAATGATTAGAGAATCAATAAAGAATAAAAAACTACCAGATTCATTCTGTACAGCAAACATTTCTTTAATATTGAAAAAAGATAAAGACCAGACTGATCCATCATCTTACCAGCCTATTGCCCTCCTTGGGTGGGCAGAAAGGGGTAATTCTGTGGGTTGTTATGTACCTTTAAAATGAATAAATAAAATATTCAAAAAAAGATATTATGACTAGTATTTTTGTGATTTTTCTTTGAAGTTCTACAATGCTTCAAGCAACAAAACGAAAGTATAAAAAAGAGCAGGTGCTTGCCATCTTTCCATCCCTTGAAAATGAATGCTTTGGCCATCTCGTGACAATGATATCGACTGACCATGGATAAACCAAAGTCTGTATAGACTTAACTCATTTTGCACTAAATCCCCACTCATTTTGCGCTGTTTAGTCATCTTAAATTGGTAAATGCATGAGCTGGTGCTCCCCCTCCTTTTCTGTGGTGGTTGCCTGGCTATGGATTGATTTAAAGTGGGCTCAAGAATTACTGGCATCCCTGACTGGAAATGCACAAAAAATACCTTCAAAAATTCGAAAAACAGATATTTAAAGAGAAACTCTAAATACCTTCATGTGAGAAATACTGAACAATATTAATGTTCCAATGGAACCAATCAAAATCATTTACTGATTTAATTAAAAATCAATTTCCTCCAAATCAAGGTTTCGCAATTAATGGTATCCTTAAAGATTATTGTAAATGAACATCTACCAAAATTAAACCAGGAATAAGATAGAACTTAAATAAGTGGTATTGAAGTGTTCAGGAACTATATTGAGCCATTACATCACTTCTTGTTTCACTAGGGTATAAAAATGAGGTAACACACATGCTATATCTTTTTGTCAGCCAACACCATGAAGAAAACAAAACACCTGTCAGTTCAAAAGAGGCAGTTGATCATAGACCCTCATAAATCTGGTAATGGCGACAAGATGATACACAAACGATTGAATGTACCACTGAGTGCTGTCAGGGCATTTGAATCATTGAGTTTCCAAAGGGCCCAACTGACTGAGAGGTCTGCATATCGCATAACAAAGAAGATAACTGTCTTGTGCTTTCAGCTGAAAGTATCCCAATGACACCCTTTAGAGAGGAAATAAAGTAGAAATATATAGGTTATAATAATTTGGTAAAAAAAAAGAAGAAGATTTTTTTCCCTTTGCAGAAAACCAGTGTTCCTTGGAGTTGGGCCCTTTGGAAACTCAAGGATTGAATTATTTGAAGATTCCAAAGGTATGGAACTGTTGAACACCTCAAGGGTAGAGGACGCAACTGCATTTTGCCCCCCAGGATACTCAGGAGGATGGTGAGAAAAGCAACAAAATCCCCAAGAATCACTGTGAAGGAATTTCTGGCCTTGGTGGCATCTAGGGGTCACCAGGTTTCAAAACGCACCATCAGGCGCCACCTGGACAACCACAGTGCTCTTTGGAAGGGCTGCCAGAAAAAAGCCCTTACTGGCCAGAAAACACAGAAGCAAGTGCTTGGAGTTTGCCAAATGCCATTTAAATTACATTTGTATGACTGCCACAGGGTGCTTTGGTCAAATGTGACCAAATTGCACATTTCAGTCAGATACAGTATTGGCAAGTTTGGCATTGACACAGAGATGGATACGAAGGCCTCATACCCACAGTGAAATATGATGGTGGGTAAGTCATGTTTTGGGGCTGTTTTAATTCAAGAGGTCCAGGGGCGCTGGTTCAGAGTAATGGCATAGTGAATTCCACCTAATATCAGGACATTTTGGCTGACAATCTGGTTGCCTCCACCAGAAGGCTGGGACTTGGCCATAGGTGGACCCTCCAACCAGACAATGACCCAAAGCATACCTCACGATAAAGACACCAATGGTTCTGTGACAACAAAATCAAAGATTTGCAATGGCCATCTCATTCGCCAGACCTCAGTTAAATTGAAAACCTGTGGGCTAAGTTGAAGAGGGCAGTTGATCTGCTAAGAGGAATGGTCCAAAATTCCCCCAAATGTGTGCCTTAACCTTGTCAAAAATGACAGGAAAAGACTCCATGCTGTTATCCTTGCCAGAGGTGGTTGCACTAAGTACTCAATGAAGGGTGCCCAGAATAATGAAACATTGATTTTGTTGAAATTTAATTTGTATTAAATGATTGTTTTGATTTTGGTTGATTCTATTGAAACATTAATAAAGTGTTTCACATATGTTGGTATATTCTCTTTCTCTATAATTATATTGTTTATATTTTTTGTTTTGTTTGTGCATTACCAGTCAGGGGTGTCAGTAATTTTTCAGCCCACTTCATGATCAAATTTTTCTCTCGTTAACGTCTTCTCACTCATGCATACTATGTAGAAAAGTACATTTTCTTTCTAATTCATTATATTGAGAGGACATTAACATTTGTGCAGGTATTACCGTCACTAGCTGTATGTTGCTCTTTTTATAGTTTTAGGATCAGGGAAGTTCACCATAGATTTGATCAGTACACTCTGTTGGCATGTTTAGCAAATTCATTTATGTTTTAGCTCATATTACCCTAGCTGGCATCATAGTTAGATCACTTTTGTGTGCTATAGGTTACTTAACACTACAGTGTTGTTTGTTTGGTTGTACAACCCCAATTTCGAAATAGTTGGGACAACGTGTAAATTGTGAATAAAATAAAAATGCAATGACTTTCAAATCACACCAGCCAGTATTTTATTCACAATAGAACAGAGATAACATAGCAAATGTTGAAAATGAGAATTTTACAATTTTATCCACAAAATGAGCTCATTTCAAATTTGATGGCTGCTACAGGTCTCAAAAAAGTTGGGACAGGGGCCTGTTTACCATAGTGTGACATCCCCTCTTCTTTTTAACACAGAGTGGAGGCGTCTGGGCATTGAGGAGACAAGCTTCTTGAGTTTAGCCATTGGAATTTGATCCCACTATTGTTTAATACAGGCTTCCAGCTGCTGGAGAGTTTTGGGTCTGCTTTCACGGACTTTTCGTTTAATTATGCACCAAATATTCCCAATCGGTGAAAGATCAGGACTGCAGGCAGGCCAGTTCAGCACACAGACTCTTCTACTATGAAGCCATGCTGTTGTACTAGCTGCAGTATGTGGTTTTGCATTGACCTGCTGAAATACACAAGGCCTTCCCTGGAATAGATGTCGTCTGGAGGGGAGCATATGTTGCTCTAAAACCTTTATATACCTTTCAGCATTCGTGGTGCTTTTTAAAACATGCAAGTGTCCCACACCATATGCACTAATGCATCCCCATTCCATCAGAGATGCTGGCTTTTGAACTGAACACTGATAACAGGAGGGGTGGTCTTTCTCCTCTTTAGCCCAGAGGACACAACGCCCATGATTTCCAACAAGAATGTCAAATTTGGACTCGTCTGACCACAGGACACTTTGCCACTTTGCTAAAGTCCATTTTAAATGAGCCTTGGCCCACAGAACACTTCTGGATCATGCTCAACAATGGCTTCTTTTTTGCATGATAGAGGTTTAGGTGGCATCGTTTAGGTGGCATCTGTGGATGGCACGGCGGACTGTGTTTACAGACAGTGGTTTCTTGAAGTATTCCTGGGCCCATTTATTAATGTCAATGACAGAATCATGCCGGTGAGTGATGCAGTGGCGTCTGAGGGTCCGAAGATCACGGGCATCCAGTGAAGGTCTTAGGCCTTGTCCCTTACACACAGAGATTTTTCCAGTTTCTCTGAATCTTTTGATGATGTTATGCACTGTCAATGATGAGACCTTCAAAGCCTTTGCAATTTGATGTTGAGGAACATTGTTTTTAAAGTATTCCACAATTTTTTTACGCAAGCCTTCACAGGTTGGAGAGCTGCCGACCATCTTTACTTCTGAGAGACTCAGCCTCTCTAAGACATCCCTTTTATAGCCAGTTATGTTACACACCTGATGCCAGTTAACTTAATTACTTGCTAAATGTTCTTTCAGCTAATTCTTTGATAGATTAATTGCTTTTTCAGCCCTTTTTTGCCTGTGTCCCAACTTTTTTGAGACCTGTTGCAGCCAGAAAATTTGAAATGAGCTAATTTTGAGGATAAAAATGTAAAATGTCTCAGTTTCAATATTTGAAATGTTATCTATGTTCTTTTGTAAATAACATATTGGCTCATGTGATCTGAAAGTCATTGAATTTTGATTTTATTCACAATTAACACTCCATCCCAACTATTTCGGAATTGGGGTTGTATAGCAGAGCATTTGTTGTAATGGTGGATACAATTCTTTATTAAACTGATGGTGTTTTTCGTCTGTTGGGTGTCAAAACACTCCTGGGAAAGCAGACGATTCGGGTCAATGGAAGCTCCCCCCCTCCCCCGTCGTAAAAGAGCTGTTGGACATTTCACATCGCTGTTAAAGAAAAATGGCGAATCCTGTGTGTTTTGGTCCAGATGTTTAAGTATTTATCATTCAGTTCAGCTTTGTTTTAAAATTACCAAAAACATTTGTAACACCTAAAAGGCAGTTATTTCTTTTGCCGGCATCTTGAGAAGATTAGTTGCCTTTCACTTTAACAAGAGTCAAAAGAGTAGGTTTCCATCTTGAAAAATAGTATGGGAAAAGCTCAATAATTTTTTGATAGGTATTCCAAAGGATATGCCTCATAAAGCTTCTGTTGATATCACTGTATTATCCTTTTCATCAGCTTTATGTTTTACTTCCTTTTTTCTTCCTCCCTTCAACTTTATAAGCAGTGAGAGGGAATAAACAACTGATCATTTATTGTTGCCTGGATCTATAAATATAGGCCTTTTTCATCAAAGTTTCTCTTTGAGTCCCTGAGTCCTAGATATCATTGCCAATTATGTATGAGGATGTATTCTGGTAAAGCATGACACCATCACATAGAGCTACCTGCTGATTTTCAAAAGCTCACCACATAAACACTGCCCTCTCTAACACAAATTTCCTATAAAAGCCTTTCTATACACCCTACAGCATATGCTTGATCCTCTTCGTTTAGTTTTACGTGCCCACTTTCCCACCCTGTCTCTCCCCATCCCTCCCTAGTGGAGGGGCCAGTGGGCTTTCTCTGAGTTGGGATCTATAGCAAGCACTTTGCAGACGTCCTCCTCACACTGCTGACTCTTTTTAACACTGTTTATACTTTTTCTTTCTCATTTATCTACCACTGCAATTCCACAAGAACTGAGACAGTATGGAACATACAATAAAAGCAGAATTAAGTGATTTGTAAATTCTTTTACATTTAGTTGAAAATGGCTCAAAGACAAATATTTGAAATTTTAAACTCAATCAACTACATTGATTTCTGATAGGACCACGTTGTCAAAAAAGGAAGATACTTATTGAAGACATATAGGCATACTTGCATACCCTGGGTTTGGCGACATGGCTCTCTTCTGAGAGATCCCTGCCCATCTAAATGTAGAAACGAAAGCAAGGAGCTGCAACTAACACCCCCATAGAACAGAGCCAACAGCGACAATGACCTCAAAAGGAAAAGACATTGTTACTGAAAGGCAACTTAGTCATAATAAGACAGGATTAATAAATGATATGGGGTGGAGGAGGGTTACCAAACAAGCAGCGCGAGGAGCTCCTTCTTTTGATGCCAACTTAAATAAACCTGCATATTACCAGTCAAGCAGTCATCTGATGGTGAAGTCAGGTGACAGTCATGTGCCTTCAGGTGACTCTCCAACAGGTTGAAGCAGCTGCTCTAAGTAGATAAGTGCTGTTTGACTACATGGCCTATCAGAATTTACAACAAGGCTTCCATTTTTGTAAACATTCGCAAATTTTGATTTTGACGAGTCAAAAAAAAAAAAAGAAAAGCTTTGATCAAAAAAATCTCATTGAAACAGTAAAATTTTACATGTTGGTAAAATTTAATTATGCAGAAACTGCCTTCCTCACAGCTTGCAGGACTTGTAGTTCTAGCATGAAGGGTCTATTGCAAGCAAAACATTGGACAGGAAGTCGTCTTTTGGTTTATGAAATTATCTGGCAAACGATCTGGCCAAATTGCTTCTTTGCTGTCTGGTGAGACGCGCTCATTGTAATTGTAACATAAACTCCTGCATTTAAAGTGGCAATGTCCCAAATTGAACAGGGAGTCCGAGAGGGGATTTGTGGTTATATTCGCTATGAACCTCTTTATTTACTTCTGTGAGATATTATCCTCTAATTAGTTATCTCATGGAAGACACCACATTAGTATACTGTTGAGCTGCCCACAATTCTCTGATGTAATGAGATTTTTTTCTTTTTTTCCTCCCTTTGCTGCAAGCAGATGCCTGAGTGCTTCAGTGAGATGCAGGACTATGTCCCTGACCAGTGTAGGGGGTAAGACGATCACCAGCTACCCTAAGGAGAGTTCTGGAATGAGAACACAGGTCTTGCGAAGAAGCAAGCCAAACTGGTGAGGACAGACTCTTGCAGTGGACCCAAACACTCATATGAGGTATGCTGACAACAGTTAATTCAGGCTGACCCTTGAACATTTCCTGGCATTCTCAAATCAAGGTCAGGCCATGGATAAGCTGAATCACTCGCCGTGAGAGAAAAAAAAAAACATATTGGAAGTGTTGCTTGCAGCAATGAGTTTATGGGACTTGTTGGTTCATGGAAATCCATTTGTAACAGCTCATCTGGCACGTTACCATTTGCATTTTCTCACTTACCATAGGAGCCCTGTCTTACAGATAGCATGAAAAGATCAAACAGAGGTAAAATATAAATATAATGGAATTTTTTACCGTGACAGAAATAGGTCCATTGAGAGGTGAAGCCTTTCTACTATTCAGGGGTATGGTTATTATGCTGAATTACTGCAGTGCCATTTCCGCTCTCCTAAACAAGCCCAAGTACACAAAACGTGTGTCACTGTGTGGGTGTGTAGACGCACAATGGAATCGCGAAAGTTAATCACCCAGCCAGACTGCCTGCTCCTTTGCTACCTATCTCTAAACAATATAAATTTTGTGAAAACCCATCTGCGCATGGAAAAGCCTGCAATTTCTCTTACTTCATGGTGAAAAATGACCAAGAACTACATTTGGATCATTAATGCAGAGAAAGACGCAAGTACTGATGGTTACCTTCGGGCTAAATTCTTCCACTCTTGTGACTGAGGAACAGGGCCTACTGAAAACAAACAAATAGGCTGAAGGCTGTTAATCCTATTTTAATTTAAATAGCATGATTAAATAGTAGATGAAATGAAACTGCAATATAGTGGTAATGGCTACTAGTGGTTTTTGAGACCATATATCAGTTTGCTGCACAGAAGATGAGTTTATAAATGATCTTTTATTAAGTTGGAGCAGACATTTGCTTGTAGAGGGATGAGATGCTGCTATTGAATGCTGTGATACTGAAAAACATGACAGGATACTTAACTAGTACATTGAATCCAGCATAGGGATCTAGCACTGCTGACTTTCCTGAAGCTTCTGCTGTTGATCACACGGCCATTAATGGAAGAAATGCTTCAATTGGCAATTGCAGCTCTTAAATACTCTAACTTCACCTCCACTTCAACGAGCAACAGGTGTGGCTCGCTAAAGTGGAGGCGAAGACAGCCGGAGGGGGAGGGACTGCAAGGAAACCCTTACAAAATTTTACAATTTTATCCACAAAATGAGCTCATTTCAAATTTGATGGCTGCTACAGGTCTCAAAAAAGTTGGGACAGGGGCCTATTTACCATGGTGTACCATCCCCTCTTCTATTTAACACAGAGTGGAGGCATCTGGGCATTGTAGAGACAAGTTTCTTGAGTTTACCCATTTGAATTTGATCCCACTCTTGTTTTATACAGGCTTCCAGCTGCTGGAGAGTTTTGGGTCTTCTTTGACTGACTTTTCGTTTAATTATGCGCCAAATGTTCTCAATTGGTGAAAGATCAGGACTGCAGGCAGGCCAGTTCAGCACACGGACTCTTCTACTCTTCTAAAAGGAGGGGTGGTCTTTCTCCTCTTTAGCCTGGAGGACACGACGCCCATGCTTTCCGACGAGAATGTCAAATTTGGATTCATCTGACCACGGGACACTTTGCCACTTTGCTACAGTCCATTTAAAATGAGCCTTAGCCCACAGAACACGGCGGGGCTTCTGGATCATGCTCAACAATGGCTTTTTTGCATGATAGAGTTTTAGGTTGCATCTGTGGATGGCACGGCGGACTGTGTTTACAGACAGTGGTTTCTTGAAGTATTCCTGGGCCCATTTAGAAATGTCAATGACAGAATCATGCCAGTGAGTGATGCAGTGGCGTCTGAGGGTCCGAAGATCACAGGCATCCTGTAAAGGTCTTAGGCCTCGTCCCTTACGCACAGAGATTTTTCCAGTTTCTCTGAATCTTTTGATGAATTTATGCACTGTCGATGATGAGACCTTCAAAGCCTTTGCAATTTGACGTTGAGGAACATTGTTTTTAAAGTATTCCACAATTTTTTTACGCAAGCCTTCACAGGTTGGAGATCCTCTGGCCATCTTTACTTTTGAGAGACTCAGCCTCTCTAAGACATCCCTTTTATAGCCAATCATGTTACACGCCTGGTGCCAGTTAACTTAATTACTTGCAATATCTTCTTTCAGCTGATTCTCTTATATATTAATTGCTTTTTCAGCCCTTTTTTGCCTGTGTCCCAACTTTTTTGAGACCTGTTGCTGCCAGAAAATTTGAAAGAAGCTCATTTTGTGGATAAAAATGTAAAATTTCTCAGTTTCAACAATTGAAATGTAATCTATGCTCTATTGTAAATACCATTTTGGCTCGTGATCTGAGAGTCATTGCATTTTTGATTATATTCACAATTTACAGTTCTTCCCAACTATTTCGGAATTGGGGTTGTACAAAAATCCACAAAACAGGCTAGGGTCAAAAACCAGTAATCAAGTAAAGTAAAAGAACAAGAATCCTAAAACGAGAGTTGTAGCAAGAAAAGCACCAAGGAGGGACACAATAATCTGGCAGTGCTAGTAGTTCTGGTCTGACTTAAATACCATGCATGATGAGGAGAGTGGGAACAGGTATGGTGGGCAGGAGAGTGCTGATGGGCTGCCTCCTCTGTCAGTCAGCCCAGAGTCAGGAAAGGGGGAAAACCTGGACTGGATTTAGGAAGGGATCAAGGCATACACATGACACAAAGAAGTGGAGGAGTTGGGCCGAACTGAGACATTTTTAAGTCAGGTGGATGCGTACAGGGACACTGGAGGTCAGGTTAAGTGTAATAAAAGGGACGAGCCCGAGGTCAGTGGCCAGGGTGCTAAGCTGAATGGATCAGGACACGCAGGGCCGTGGGATGCAGAATTAACTGGGTCAGGCACCACTTGCCAGGACTGCAAGTACTTGGAGGAATATCTCCAATAAACAGATACTTGCTTTCTTGAGTTTAAACACCGAACATGAGGACAGCAGTCCAGCAAAGGGGAAATGAAGACGAGGGACTTAAATACTCAAGGACACCAATCAGAGTGGAAAGGAATGTGCAAGTGCAAGGAAGACCACAAGGTGAGGGGAGTGGAATGAGACAATAATTAAATAATGAAAAACACTGAGCAAAACAAAGCCAAAACTCACAGAGACAGCTAGACTGTGGGGTAAAAAAAAAAACAATCATCCGAACATTTACATCATGACAATTATCACTTATGAAGCAGCTGCTATCAAATTTCCTGCAGCCTATGGTAGGTTATCGGTCATTAAATTAAATCACATTAAAAAGTTCTGCAATTTCATCTCAAGTCTTGTGGGTTTGTTCTATCATCGTATGCAGGGTCCACACCAAATCTGAAATTGATTGGAGAAAAACTGTGGGCTGTACAGCGATTATGAGGAAACCTCTGTGGCAGTAACATAAGTACTTGCACGCTGGGGATACAATGAGAGCATTCGCTAAAAAAAAAAAAAAAAAAAAAAAGTTTCTAAGGCTGACACAATATGCTATATAACCTGTTGAGAGGATGTGCCTTTTGAATGCACTGGTACAAAATACAATAACCAGCAGAAAAAGTAATTTGAACAAGAAAAGCAATAAAATGTTAGGACCTGACCCTGTTTTTTAACACTCAGACAATTGCCTGCACAGCTTATACAATTGCTGTTCCGCTCGGCTCCACTTTTTGTTTATTAAAATAGCTGTTGTTCTAGATGCACTCCATCGAGGATCCAAATTGCATTATTCACGCAGGGCAAGCTGGTAATTGCACCGATGACTGATGACCTGTATTTACTCCTGACAGCAAAGGTCGACAGAGAGGGAAAAAGATGGAAAGGGAACAGGGAAAAGTGGGAGCAATGGAGAAAGAAGAAATTGTAAGATGTAATTATAAACAGTGGTGCACTTTTTCTGGCATCTGTGGCAGCCTTATAAATATAACCACATAATCTCATTTCATTTTCCCAGAAAGTGGCAGTATACAGTACCTTTCTGGGTTGGCGACATCACATGGCCCCAAACAATGCAGTGTTTTCATGAAGTTGCAAGGCTTTGTTCAGATTACTGTTTAACCCATTTCAGGCTAATTATGGATCAGTCATTAGGCTATTTGCCAGATCGCAAATGACTTGCAAGTCTAGTACACCCTGAATCCAAATGCCAGTGTGGAAGTGAGATAGTGATTGTCATTCCCACTACTTTAGATGCCCACCAAGTACAGCTTAATATTATGGGATTAGTTGCCATTTATATTAAAGAAATACAAATCAGTGTTTTCATAGATTAAAACCAGACAAGGAAAGCAGGGTGATAATCCAATAGATTTTGGAGGTATATAGATCTGCTTTTCTTGGTGCTTTCAATGATACCATACTTTAATTTTGACACAAGTATATTTTTCAGGAAAATTAAAAATATAAAACCTGATACATTTTATACTCGTCTTCCATTATGTTCTTTCTGGCCAATAGTTTTTTTTTCTTCCTTTCATTGAGTTCAATAGTATACATGCTGCCTAATTTCTACCCAAGTTCTGCAGCATGTATGCTAGCATAAGTGGTGTGCAGTATACCCCAATCATGAAAGTGCATAATAATAACATGAACAATAAGTTCAATTTTTTTATCTCAGTTTGAAAAAGCATTAGTATGTATGATAAAGTGACTTGGAGTTACTACGTATTTAACACAATTTAACATCAGTTCTCAGAATGAGCAGTTAATGGTGTCCCAGTGGTTAAATTTTACAGGCACTAAGGTACGTTGTTCAAAAACCCCGAAAGACAAACTTTTTCTCTGGCACTTCTTAAAAGTATTTGCAGGTATTCAACTGAAATGACCCTCAGGCTCAGAACTACCCTGTAAGACTCAAGGGGAGCTTTTCTTTTTTAATGAAACTATAGGGAGATGCAGTTAATCCAATTATGTATTTCATCATTATAAAAGCTGCATCCACAAAGAACCAGGCTGGCATTCAATGTGGAAAGTTTTAATTTCATTTTTGAAGCTGTTTAATTCAGTAGTTTATAATCCCTTTTAAAGTGCAGCACGCCTATTAATAAAGTCAAACAAGAGTCAAAATGGATGTTGTTTGACAGTGATTAATGAAATTAAATTTAGAATTCATTCTGTCAATTCTTATTCAAGGTGAGTCATGAATAAGATGTGGGAGCCATACGATCAAAGAGGAAAGTGGTTTGAGGTTAGTCCATGTCTTTTTGTGCTTATAAACTGTTTTGCACATAATGGAATTTGGAATTAACATATTCGTGTGTCTTCGTGGTAGCATGGTCAATTCATGATTCATCATTTAATAATAGAGAATGTATGTGTATGTCACTCTTTCTCTCTCTTTCAGATACGCACACACACACACACAAAACTGCATGCAAGAGCTTTTGCCTGTATCCTCTTTTGCTTAAAACAAAAGTTTTGCAATCCAGATTTAAATCCAAATGCCAGTTATCCAACAAAGCCCCACATTCTGCTGCTAAAATGCATTCAACTTTGTGCTATAAAGTAATCTTCAGTAATGTTGAGGTGCTTTTGTGTGTTTGAGTGTGGGTGTGTGTGTGTGAGAGAGAGAGAGAGAGAGAGAGAGAGAAATGTGTGTAATACATGTACACTGAAAAATTGTAGTTATATTTTCAGATTAATAGCAGACTTGAACAGATTTAGATTTTGCAAGAGTCCATTCACAGGAATCAGATATGGCACTTAGTTCATTGTTAGCAAGACAACCTCCACAAATGTTATTTCTGGTCATTAAAAAAGTAACTGTATTTATCTACCCAAAATTGCCAGCATTGCACCAAAGCTTTTTATGCTCACCCTGACAAAATTTCAAAATGAGAAAGCTAATGTTAAAAAAAAACAAAACGCTTTCTCAAAGTCAACTCTATTTGTTTTGATTTTTTTTTTTTTTTTTTCAAAATTGTTGCCATTTTGTTATATGTGGTGACGGGAAAAAGATCCATGACATATTGGAGGACAGAAAAGTTCAAAAACGGTGTAAACAAAAAATAAAATGGAAGTAAGGAGAGAGGATTGTACTTTATTTCACTGCACTGTAATTAGATGTAATTAGTACAAACTTTATATGAAATTGAACAGTAATTAGGAATATTACGCCCCATTTTAGACGGCAAACTAACACAATTATATTTTAATTCAACGCAATGTTACCAAATTAAAGTCCACTTAGAAACTGAATCACCATATCAGACAAATATACGTGACAATTAAATGTTATTCTGCCCAAAATATACTGTAACTAGAAACCAAAATTAAGATCCAAAATATACTCTATTTATTTTTGTTATGTATTTATCCTTTATTTAACCAGTGAAGTCCCATTCAGATTGAAATCTCTTTTTCAAGGGAGCCCTGGGGGGTTGAGGGAGCCAATTACCTTGTAGATCAGGGGTAGAAAGAGCGATATATATATATATATATATATATATAGTGTGTGTGTGTGTGTATACACAGTACCTGTCAAAAGTTTGGACACACTTTGCTAATGTCACAGCACTCTGTTTTTAGAGAAATTTAAATGGCTTAGCTTCTCTATATAATCTCAAATGGAATCTTGCGAGAGGTTAACAGTCAGAAGTTAGGAGAGAATAATTTATTTGTTCGAACAGTGTCTAAAATTTTGGAATCCTCAAGGAAGCGAACAAATACGCTCCTTCCATTTTCCAACAGCCGAATTAAAGTCAAGCTGTTTTGGGACTTGCCGGGCAAAAAGGTCAATGAAAAGCAAACCACGAGTGCAGCACATCTTTGGGAAGCTAGACAGCCATGCAGCTGCAAACTCATTGTAGTCATATGACTGTGCTTGTGGGGGGTAAAAAATTGTGAGTATGCTCAGCAAATATGACAACAAATGCTGGTTAGTTTAATGGATTTATGAAAAATAAACGGTGCTTCTTTCTTTATTTAACATGCATTGTATGAAAAATGTGGGTGTATCCAAACTTTTGACAGGTACTGTATATATACAGGTCCTGTGGAAATTCATTCTGGTTCTCCTCAGGGGACAACTTTTCTCCATTCAAGAAAGTTCAAAAGATGTCTCTTGCGCTTTGCTCATTAGGTGGCTACAGCCTACAGTGTGTAGTGACATGATAGGAGCGCACTGTCAAGTCATTTACCTAGTAACTTAGAAGGTTTTACTGAAGCCTCACGCACCTCTGTTAAATATTTAGGTGTCACCATTGATCAAGACCTATCCTTTGATTTACATTTGAAAAACATCATCAAAATGGCTTGCTTTCACCTGCGTCATGTTGCCAAAATGATAAAATGTTGTCTCAAAGTGATATAGGGAAACTAGTTTGTGCCTTTGCTGGATTACTGCATTGCACTCCTAGCTTGGTGCGGAAACAAGTTGTTAAAAAGCCTCCAATGTGTTAGTCCAAAATGCAGCCACTCACATCGTAACCAGAACTAGATGTTTTGAATATATTTCCCCAGAGGTGGCCTCCCAACACTGGCAATCAGTGAAATATAGAATTGATCTCTAAATACTACTATTAACTTTTAAGGTACATGGCGGTGTAGCACCAGCATGTCTGAAAGATCTAATAGTTTCCTGTTGTCCTCAAAAATTTTTGTTGGTTCAAAAAGCGCAGGTTTTCATGTCAGCTTAAAGTGCACCAATTAAGTGACTTTTCATTGGTCATTCTTGTATTCTTGAAGTCTTCTAAAAAAGGTTTAAATGTGTCATTGATTAAAAAAAAAAAAAAAAAAAAAAAACATGAGTTTTCTGGCCATTTCTGCAGATCCTGTCCCTGCCCTCCTGAAAACGCCAGTGTGCTCTGATCGGTCAACTTTATCATTCACTTTTGATATGTCCACCGTTTGCGCGTGTGTCGGAAGTGTCAATCCCCATACCATAAATGGATTTCTGCTCCAGAGTGTACCTGAGCTTTAGAAACAAATACTGGTGTAGTCATATGGGCGTAACCCACTTGATTTAAAGGCGTGTCAAACTATCTGCTTGGCGCCAAAATTCAATTAGTGACATCACCAATTGATGAAAAAAATGGCCAGAAGCTATGGGGGCGTTTCACTCAGCTCTGCAGCAGTGCGTTTTGCAGCAGAGAGCACTTCTTCTGGAGCTGACTTTGAGTTGTTTTCTGACACAGACCTTTTAAATGCGCATAAAAACGATATGATTCACACTACGACATAAAAATTATGAAAAACCAATAAAGGTGCACTTTAAGAGCAAATAAAATTACAGGAGGTCGAAGATCCTTTTCTTACTGACACCTTTTCATATAGAACAATCTTTCACTTGAAGTACAGGAAGCAGGCAGCCCTTCTTCCTTCAAGTTTAGACTCAAAACCTGCCTTTTTTGCCACAGCTATAGGTAAGCATGGAGTGTGGTAGCATGGAGTCTTTGGTAGACTGGTCTGTCTTTGTTGTTGCCCTTTGAGGTCGGATAGGGGCTTTTCAGCCTGCCGTCATAATGTTCCTGGCTCTCTATATATTCCATTGCTTCGTTATGCTGCCATAGGCTAGCCTGCTGGTGGTCTTCCTTCTGACACTCCAAGTAACCATTTGTCTCCAAATTTCTGACCCAACAATGCATGGCTCCTCACTGTTCTCTCCCTCCATAGCCCCATCCCTCCTCCATTACTATGAGGGAGCACCATGACAATGAAGCTAAGCCATTCAGCCTACTGCACGGGGGGATCACAATCAGCACAACCATTCAGCACCACTGTAATGCCATAAGGAACCACAGACTGCCTTAACTCTTTTCCCCATAGACTACCTCCTATCTTTACCCATAATGACTACAAGTGATGACCCTAGAGGAGGTTAGGAAAAAGGTCCATTGATATACGTACATGTAGGCATCATATGTGGTCATCATGGAGAAAAGAGTTGAACAGCACCCACCCCTGGACTTTCTGCCTTTGCTAGTCACATCTGTATCTAGACATCCTGGGCGATCAATGCTCCAAACCATATTAGACCTGGATTCAATCTGAACCATTGTTGCCCCAGCCCCTTTTGTCCCAGCCAAACCCTTGCCCTAGCCTGCATTGGTCCTCATTTTTTAAATGTAGCTGTGTACACTGTGTTAGCCTGCATGCATGCAAGTGATGGTTCTGCTTTGCTTGCCCTCTCCCCTTCCCTGTGAAATGTTGTTCCTGTTTCTGTCTTTCCATCTCTATTTGTCCTCTCCATTCTCTAATCTTGTCCTTCCCCCTCTCTCCTCATTTCTCCATAGCTGACTTCAGACAGTTGGGTTCCTCCTATTTTGGAGCTGGATTCTGCCCAAGCGGTTTCATCCTACTAGGGAGTTCTTTCTTGCCACTGTAGTCTTTGGCTTGCTCTTAGGAGATTCGGGCCCTACCCTGCGTAAAGCGCTTTGGGTCAGTCTCAATTGTGAAAACCCTCGACAAATAAAATTGAATGGAATTGTACTGAATATCTAACAGGCTGGAAATTATTGGTATTACCCGACACACCTGAGATTACTTCAGAAGGGTTAAGACTCAATTTCTAAACAGCTCACATTGTCTGGTGTTATGTGCTGAACAAGACGGCCTATTGTTGTATTAACTAAATTGGTCTTTTCACCGCTTGTCCTCTATATGATGCAATACCTTCATAGCATAGACAATTCCATGATGTAGATCCCCCTTTTTCAATCTGAGCCTGAGCCCGTGAATCGCTCCCTGCATGTCCCGGTCCAAGTGTGATCCTTGGTGTTTCCTTTACCACTTGAGCCTTCCTGCTCACAGTGAGTCATGGGCGGCGCTAGGTGGTGCTTGCTGGTGCTCTAGCACCAGCCAGTGGCGGATCTAGGATTTTTATAAGTAAGGGGCCATCATGGGGCCATATTCCTCACAGAGGGGCCAAGTATTTGTCCAACATTCATGCACACAGTCACATTTATGATAAGGTGTATATATGTCTCTCCAGTCATACCTTTTTCAAACACTTTAAAAAAAAGTGTAGACAGTGCAACTCATTTTCAATTTTACATTTGAGCATGAGCAACTCCAATGGAAATGCAATAAATATTCAAAAACATTAAGCTGAAACCATGTTGTCTAACTGTCAGACCACAACTATTTAATTAAAAATTAAGAAAAGGACTTGAAACCTTGAAATATCAAGGTGAGCTCTGGTAGAGGTGAGGTGCAAGAATTCAAGTATTCGGGATACTGAAATTATCCTTCACTCAGCAGTGTCTAAATTTTTTCACTAAACATATATCCAATGATATTGTAAATCCTATGTATTTAATGTAACATTGAAATACTACAATTTCATGACTAAATACAACATGAGATGACACAATGTGCAAGTAGTCTAATCTTCAGTGAGACAGAGATCCAGATAAATGTCAAGGCAATGCCTACATTCAGACAAACTTTGCTGTGGTCAAGTAAGGTGGATCTGCAATTTGATTCCTACACTGTTTCTTTAATTTAGGATACATTCATTTACTGTTTTCACTATTTTTATTCATAATAGTCACAAATATATATAATATATATATTGAGTGCACATTCACTAAAATGTGGTGGAGATTCTCACAATAGCACTTCATTACAATTACTACTAAATTGGCACAAACAAGTGTGTTATGAGTTTTAACATTCAAGTTACCAGCTAATTGCTTAAGTTGTTCTTCAAGCAGAAAATGTGCAAACATTTAGCGCCAATGTCAATTGGAATTTAACAGTGTGACCATTATTTATCTTCTGTGCCTTTTCATATCAATATCAGACATATTACAGAGTTACTGCTGTTGCTGTGTCTTGATGATGTTTGCAGGGCTCTCAACTCTCAAGCATTCAGCGTGAGATGTAGTGCTTCATTCACGTTCTCGTGCTGTAGTCAGCAATTATTCAATCAATGCACTGTGTGTTTCACAATCGTTCAAATTGTTTAAAATGAAATAATACAATTTGAAACATTTTTATGCAATTCCATTGCTTCCAACCCCTGAGTGAAGAAAAGCGTGAGAAGACCGGAATCATAACTGATTTCCATATTACTAGTGGTGAAATCCACCTTAAAGGCCCATTCAGACTGGGGCGAAGCGAAAGAGCAGCACGGATTTGCGGAATATTCGCTGAATGAAAATACCGCGTGAAACCATGCACGCCGGACACGGTGCGAAATTCCGCGATCTTGCGTTCCAATTTCGCACAACAGACAAACAAATCCGCGGGATATTTAATCAAATTGGACCATGAGAGCAGCAGCAGCGACGATGACACTTTTTGTATGATTCGAAACGATAACCTTAGCCTCATGTCTACTTCTGCGTGACAGACGTTCATCTCTGTAGCCACCGAGCGTTTTCATTATTGATGTCAGGAGATGGTCTTTCAGCTCGTTGTTCAAGGAATCATCCCGCCTCTAGTCATAGAGGACAGGATTCTGGAGAACAATATTGATGAGACGCTCTCCTTTGTTTGTCACCGTACTATGCTATGTACTGAGTTTGTACCTAGTTTATGTGACTTTGCAATTTGAGGTTTGAATGCTGTAACGTGAATAGAAACAAAGCATTTCATTGGCTAAAAGTCTAGTTTCGCAGACGGATTTTCACAAAGCTTAAGTCCGTGCGGATGTTTTTTCTGCCGCACGAAGCTTCCGCCTTGGTTTGCAAGCTTACATTAGAACCCATGAAATAAGCTTCTATAAATATCCTAGCGAATAATCCGCACGGAAATTCATGTTTTGTGTGAATGGGCCTTGAGACTGACCCTTTCTTTTCGTACTGAACTGCTACCGAACATTATGGTTAATGTTAACACAAAAATGCAAATTACAAAGAGGTAACATACACTGATTAGAATGTATTAGCAAAAGCTAATGCTAACTAATAGCTTACCGCTGCTTCTTAATTTAATGTTTGTTAGACTTCAGCTGAGTGACAGCAGCAATTAATATTCTTTCAAATGTTTCTTTCAAACATTAATGACAACCATGGGGATTTGCAACTCAAAATGTTGACTGCCATCGAGCGGTTATCCGTGTCTTCTCCAGCCCACCTGTCGCTGTAGTATTGTTGTATGGGGCGCCGTTTGTAAAATAGGGTGTGTTGTTTTTTCCATACAGTTTTTGCACATGTAGGGCCCTATCTTACGCCAGAGTCCCTAAACCCGTTATTTGGGGATTTAGCATTGTGTAAGAGGCGTTCCCCCGCAAAAGTTGCTATCTTGCACATCTGCCTATATCCCTAAAACACCTGCGCCACCCATTATATTATGCATAGGCGTGGTTTGGGCGTTACGCCAGTTAAACCAATCAGTGTGCCAGGTGCAATTGCCTTTAGGAGCAGGCTGCGCTATCCCAAATCCTCAAACCGAAACCCGTAATGGAGAGAGGAAGGTCGCTACGATTCTCCGAAGACGAAGTTAAATTGCCCGTGCATGAGGTCAAATCCAGACAGGGCAGGATCTGTTTTTGTTAAGTTAATCATGAATTGTATTATTTTATTATTATTATTATTATTATAATTTGACATTGACATATTGTTTAATGTTTGGTATGTAGTAAAAAAAAAAACATCAAGCCTACCCCTTTTGTGATGGAAACTTCAAAAAAATAGAAAAAGAAATAAATGCGTTTCGCCATGCACTTCCAACTCCCTCTCCCATCTGAAATGAAGCATAGAACAAAATCCCATTTTAGAAAATACCCACAGCCAAATAAATGCCTACATTGACTGCAACCATATACACTTTTTTCTTTATAAAGCGACTTTGAGTATTTAATAAAACGCTATATGAATTACATGTATTATTACATTATTAGTAGCCTACTGATTGCACAAATTACTTACCAGGCAGGCTGCAGATGACATGACTAGCGGTGTCGCAGATCCACTGCCAGCTGGTCCCTCGTTGCCTCTGCTACTGCTGGCAGTATATCAGCATTTGGAGTCGGCACCTGCACTTCAGCTTGCCGCCTTCTATAGTCCGGTAATAATCTATCCTCAAACTCCAGCATCATTCCATGGCGTAGGGCAATGTTGTGCAGCAAACAACATGCCACAAAGAAAGATGCTACTTTCTGAGGACCATACTGTAAGACTCCACCTGACCTGTCCAAGCAACGGAACCGCATTTTGAGCACGCCAAGTGTTCGCTCAATGACAACTCATGCACGTGAGTGTTTTCTATTGAAAGCGAACTCATGCACACTTGTTGGCTTAATGTATGGCACCATGCACCACGTCTTTAATGGATAGCCATTGTAATCCAACAGCCACCCATCCAGAGGGGGGTCCCTCTGGAAGACTGCAGGAATGACTCACTGTTCCATGATAAAAGCATCGTGGCCACCTCCAGGATGATTTGCGTATACATTCAAGATGTAACCCCATGCATCACAAATCACCTGGACGTTGATGGAATGGCTTCCCTTAGAATTCACATAGGTGCCACTGTTCAGAGCCAAAGCCCGAATCAGAACGTGTGTGCAGTCGACGGCACCCAGAACCCTAGGGAACCCATATCTTGCCAAAAAATCCCGCTTTACCCTGCGTTGTCTCTCGGGTGTCACAGGGATGCCAGTGATGTACCTACAGGCATGTCGGACTAGGCTGGCAGTGACTGCAGTTATAGCCGAGCTTACGGCAGATTGGGTCATGCTTCCAATCGAGCTGAGTGGGTGTTGGAATGACCCACTAGCATAGAAAAATAGTGCCACAGTAACCCTAACAGCAATAGGCAAGGCATACGGACAGCTGGCAGCGGTGTCTACATCATCTGCAACCAGGTGACATAATTCCATCGCTGCCTGACGAGAGAGGAGCAGTTCTGTCTCGCATTCTCGTTCTGTGGGAAATAATACTTGTATTGTATTGTTATAATTTTAGAATGTTATATATAATATATATCATTAATATTTATTATATATAATAATTATATATTATTATAAAAGCGGAAAAAATGATTGATACAAAATACAAACAATATAGACTTACCTGAAAGGCCCAGGTAGCTGGTGTGCTGGCGGTACACACGTTCTGGGCGTCTTCTATCATTTAACTGGCGATCAAGGCGATTTAGTACTATCTCTGCCATTTTCTCAGGGGTTCAACTGAGGCTAAAGCAAGGTGGCTTTTTATAGGCGAGTTAATTCGGGAAGTGGAGCCGCATGTGCACGTCTACATGTGTCCAAGTGGACGCGCATTGAAGCTGCCTGGGCGCGCTCTTGTAAAAGTCCAAATGGGTAGCGGGTGGTTTGAGGACCCACTATACGCTTTCCCTAATGTGTGTGGTCAAGATAGCAATTGTAGGGAAAGCGCATAAACGCGCCCAAGGGCACACCTTCAGGCGCAAATAAGGGAGTCGGCATAATGCATAGCGGGTAGTGTGGCCGCAAGATACCGTTTAGGGATAGTGGAAGCTGCTAAATGCGTAATTCATGGGTAGCGGGTAGTGGCAACGGGTAGGGCAGTGTAAAAGATAGAGCCCGTAGTGTCAAAAAGATTGTTGTCATTTTAAACCGTCTCTTTTTCACACATTTGGTGTAAATTGGTGTAGAAAAGGTGATATCGTTTTTTGCAGTATAACTTTTTGTAGAAGGAAAAAGAAGACATTAAATACTAAATCTAAACGTTAAATATAAATCAAATTGCTAAATATAAATCTAAATTAAATATATAATTATATATATAATTTAAGATTTAAAATTTAAGGTTTAGATTTAACCTGTACGCCAGTAGATGTTACTGTCAGCTTAGCATTGCTGTTCTGTGGGTCGTGCATGACTTAAGCGTGGAGACAGCTCGAGCGAGTAGTCAACAGCGTGCTAGCGAGAAATGCTAGCGAGCTAGCCAGTTGGTTATGTAGCTAAATACATTGGCATGCTAGCTATAACGTTATACAGTTCGACATCACTTTAGTTTGCTAGCTAGATAGCCCACCAGCTCGCTAGCGAGTAAGACAGTATGCAAACTGTAGCCTTATTTTGTCGGTGTAATCAAGACTCAAATTGACGCGATTATGGGACGAAAGTGAAGTGGGGGGACCAGAATTAAAGAGTAGCGACACATTAACGGTACAGAAAAAGATATCGCTGCCCGTACACCTAAGGAAACAGCCATCTGTATGGCTGTTGCCAAATCTTGGCTTACACCCGTCGCCATGTTTCACTAGCGCGCTGTTGACTACTCGCTCGAGCTGTCTTCACGCTTAAGTCATGTACGACCCACAGAACAGCAATGCTAAGCTGACAGTGCCATCTACTGGCGAACAGGTTAAATCTAGTCCTTAAATCTTAAATCTTAAATCCTAAATTATATATATAATTTTATATATATAATTTAGATTATATTTAGCAATTTGATTTATATTTAACGTTTAGATTTAGTATTTAATGTCCTCTTTTTCCTTCTACAAAAAGTTATACTCAAAAAATGATATCACCTTTTCTACACCAATTTACACATATTAGTGTGTAAATGTGTGAAAAAGAGACGGTTTAAAATGGCAACAATCTTTTTTCCCGGTTTTTGACGCTAAATGTGCAAAAACTGTACGGTATTAAACAACACACCCTATTTTGCAAACAGCGCCCCATATTGTTGGAGTGTGAACAAAGTGTTCTCTCAAATTGTCATCTTCTTCTGTGAGCTTTATTTACGGTATTATGCCTATTTGGCGCAGTACTGCCACCAACTCTTGAGCAAGGAATTGCATTCACCTATAATCTGATTGTCATTCTCGGGCAAAACGACAGATGAGTGACAGGACAGGGGCACTTCAGGGGGCCAATTAGATTTCAGATGGAGCCAATGCCCCCGTGGCCCCGCCCCTAGAACCACCACTGGCACCAGCAGAGATTTCAATAGCCCCACCATAGCACCATAAATAACAGAATTTTCACATTTAAATTCTGGCTATACTTTGTATATTTTTGGAGTTATTTACTCAGCTCTTTTGGTCTAAGGACAGATCCACTCTACAAATCTTTTGTTGTAAGTTTGGTGTGAGCTGCTTATAGATCCCTATTGAACACTGGATTGCTGACAGGGTACGCTCAAGTGAAGCATCTGTTCCAGCAGAGTATACTTCCAGAGGTAAAATTCACTCGCAGACTCCCATTCTTTTTGGCCTACTTTAAAATTACATTTACAGACACACCCGTGAGGGAGTCAGTGCTATTTTGGTATCGCTGTGCAAACAGAGCAACATTTGGCTCCCTAAATAGACTGTGCTTTTTGAGGGGAAAGAGGCACACTCAAGAAAGGGAAGACCGAAAAAGTGACTCGGTGACCACGTTATCGTGACCAAGGCTTTAAGTGACCCCTTAGTATGACAATTGGTTGGAAGTTTTCGTTGTTATGAGAAACGTCGATGAATGTTTGTATACGTTATCAAATTACTTTCTGGTTTCTTCACTTCATTGTACCTGGGTTAAATATATTTGGTGTCAACTGAATTGTTTATATTGAATCATATGACTAATGCCAACTTTGTTAAATGGAGGCGCTAGTTAAATCTAGGTACTCCTTAAACAAGTTTCACCTTTCAAAATGCTGCTTGTCAAAATGATCACTGCTCAGCTCTGATCGAGGGGATGGTGAAAAGTTCTTTCTTCTGATTTAAAACAGCCAAGCCTTTCTCTCCTTCTTGTCTTTTGGAAATCAATATAAACAGACAAAGCAACTTATTCACTGTTTTAAATATTTTGCAGGTTGGAAGTATTGCCGTTGAATGTCAATTACAAGTAGCAAAATTATTAGCCACCATGTTAATTGTATAAACTGCCAAGTCAATGTAATTTCCACGCCGGTAAGGTTATCAAGGTAGGTAAGCTGGTTACCGTTAACAATCGCTAGCATTTGCTTTTAGTCAGCGGTCTATTCAAGTCTATGGGATGGCTAATTGGCTGGCTTGCACGCAAACGTGATTTTCTCCATTAAATGAATAAATTCGGGTATCTACGATAACTTGCGCGTGAGATGTCTTATCAAAGCCTTTCGAATCAATGTTGCTGCAAAACGCAGCCACACATCTTGGCATTTTAACAATTATATTATTTAAAATTGGCATTATAGGAAACCATTCATTTTAATGAAGAAGTTTGTTGTATCAATTTGGCGGCCAGGTGCTTCACTTTGGGTAATATGATATGACATCAGCAATCTAGCGCTCTAAATGTATGCTATTAAGCCTATGTGCTGAAAAAGGGCGACGTCACTTTCGCTGGAGTCAACACCATAGATAGGCTATATATATATTTAAAACACGGTCAACACTCACTTCCTTGACATTGGTTCATGCTCACAGCATAGCAACAAATTCACTCGTAGACTTAACACATGGCATGAAATACCTCAATATATGACAATCAAAATTATGGTGAGAAATGCTTTCTGTTCTTTTATAATGAGCACATTTTGGGTTTAAGATCGTTTAAAATAAAGCTTAATTCCATACATAGACGCGAGGGCCTTGGCGATAAACACTCTAGTTCTTTGTTTATGGTTTTGTTCGTTTGGCGTGAACCAGTTGCCATGGCTACGACAAGTTGACCTCAAAATTACGTCACCACTTTTCCAGCGCATTGGTTTTGCTTATGGACTTCCAAAGGGTGATTCTTGGATTTTATTTCAATTATTGTTTTGTTTATTGCATACGATTTGTCCAACAACTCCAACAAAGCCTCGCATTTGCTGTTTTCCTTATTTGACTTTAATGTAGGCTATCTTTTGGTGTTGTCTGTCAATTTAATATAAGAGTAGACGACATTGTTTTTCAGTCGAAAAGCATGCATTTAATGCTGATTGCTGGATTGGCGTGTGATTGATGATGTGCATTCTGGCTCGGAAGCTCTGTTAGTTTATTGTTCATGCTCTTTTGTAGCCCAGGGTGTCTCTCAAGTTGCTGACCCAGTTTACTTATATATTAAATACAAAAATCGCTGTAGTTTTGCGAATCAATAGAGGCGATGGTAAAAACATATCTGAAACTTACTCTTTAATGCCATGCATCTGGCTTTTGCGCAAATAAAGGCTACCATACAATACATTCATCAGCCCCATCACTGAATGATTCAGCATCAGAATAGCACCAGCAAGAAAAAATCTCTGGCACAGCCACCGCAGTGAGTGCATTCAAAATAGATGTATGTTCACTTCCAGGCAAATTTTTAGGATTGTCATATGCCTTAAATATCTTAATTGTTGCCCTGATAATCAAAATTGGTATTTTAACCTTTTATCTTTTGTCTTATGGATATTTCCAAATGTCACATACTGTTACTGCATTTTTTTGTCATTGTTTTGTATTATTTCACTGCATTTTTTTCGGCTTATGTATCATACCATATTTATACTTCAGGGAGGCAGGAAATTATGGGCGACCATTTAAGTTTTCCCAAGCATTGGGGCGCCCCGGTGGCTCATCGGTCTAAGTGCGCGTACCATAAAGGCTGTGTCCTTCCCGCAGTGACCTGGGTTCGAATCCGGCTCGGGTCATTTGCTGCATGTCTTCCCCCACTCTTCTCCCCAACTTTCCTGTCTCTCTACACTGTATAACTATCGAATAAAGGAAAAAATTCCCCCAAAAAAATAATCTTAAAAAAAAAAAAAAGTTTTCCCAAGCATTATGGTGAACTTAAAAGAGAAAAAAAACTGAATCAGTGTCAGTTCTGTTTTTCTTCCAAGATTTTCCTTGGGTGCCCATAATTTTGGCACATTGCCGCGCACATGATTTTAAGGAAAATATTTGCTTTAAAATAAAAATATTTTTCTTCAATCATCTTCTTTACATTCAAGACTTTATTGTTGATATTCTAAATAAAAGATTGAATGGATTACCTGCAACTACATTTATACACAGCCTTTTAAGCTCAACCTTTTACCAAGGTTGCCAGTATTAGTGGACGATTCAAGTGACACCATGGAAACTGTCAGGACAAAGCATCTTTATTTTCCATTTTAAACCCTAGTTAGTCCGTCTTAGAGGGAGAGTTACTACACATTACAATGCAATTTTACCATAAATTAAAGAATAATAATGTCTCATCTAGCCAAGACTGAGAAAGGGCTCAGATAAGAGGAGAAAGAAGAGTGACATATAGCTGCAGAACAGCTCTGCGGCTAGGCAAGGGTCTGTCGCAGTCCATTGCTCCTTCGCTGGGTGAAAGCATGAAATGCGGTGCCTAATTATATTTGTATTATTATATTGATGTATTCTTATTTTATACTCTTACTTGGTGTAACATATTCTATTTATGTGTGTCTTTTCACAATATTGGAGAGATTTCAGGGATAGTTGTTGTTCATTGTTTTATTATCAGCAGATAAGGATTGATGCATTGAATTCATGTTCATGTTATTTAGCACACATGAGATATAGTGAGGATAAAACTACCACTTGAACTCGAGTAGTTTATTACTATTATTACTATTATTATTAAATTAATTAAAGTGATTTTTGGCTCAAATAAGGACACCAAAATGTGACATCAAAAATAAGTTTTTTTATCAGAAAGGATGTGGGAAATTAAAATTAGTAAGTATCATGTGTATTTGCCGATAAGTTATTTACTGACAGTCCAGTGAATAAATTCCACTTTGTTACAAAACTTTTCTGGTCAGAACATAAGACGATATCAGACCGAAATGATTGGGTCACGGCCGTTGCCTGACGTGTCCGCTGTGCTAACAAATGTTACCACGGCAGGCAGATCTTCAGTGAGTGGCAATACTCAAATGTACTGCTACTCCACAGAAGAACTGACTTTCCAAATGCCAATAAACTAACTTCTTCCCAGCTAATTTGTTCAACTCTTTTCGTACAAGAAGTTACAAATTAATGCTGGTGGTTGAACAAAATACACAATCAGGAATCAAAGAAGAGACGCTGTTAATTGAGCTATCAATTTAGCTTGATAATGTTATTCGCAAGAATCACGAAACCACAATCAGTTGTTCTGCTCTTTATGCCCACTGTTCCACTGATTAGAGAATGCTACAAAGGATAGCCAGCTAAGCTAACCAAATGGGTAAGAGCTGTGCTTTACAATATGTCACAGTTTTTGCCAGTGTGCTGCAACCAAGGAACACATACCGTAAGGGCTGCTACTAAGTTAAAACTGTCGAACAGTGTTAGGAATTAGTGCTTAGTTGAGGAGGGCGCTGTAATGTGATAAGACAATGATCTGTTTGTTGGTATTTTTTATAACTTAGCTAGCTAGCTATGTCTTCATAGCTTACAGTTAGTATATGTGTATACTGTAGCTAGGGAATACTGAATCACTGTAGGTACACTACAGGCCAAAAGTTTGGGGCCACCCTCAGATTTTTAAAAAAGACAATGACCCCAAACATTCTTCAAATCTTTGCCAGAACTACATTCATTCAAAAGAGGAGCAGAATGTCTTAAGAAACATGATTTGGCCACCACAGTCTCCAGACCTTTCTCCTATTGTACTGGCATGGGATGAACTTGATAGGCAGGTCCGGTGCTCCAACCCTAGCAACGAAAAACAGTTGTTTGAACATTTGAAATCTGCATGGGAATCACTGCCAGCAGCACACTTCAAGAAACTGTTGCATCGCATGCCAAGAATTTGTGATGCAGTCATCAAGGCTAAGGGTGGCTATTTCGATGAATCTAAAGTCTGAGCAAAGTCTCACAAAAATGTCTTGTTCAGCCTGAATCCTTGCTGGAAACGTGACTGTATGACGTATTGAAACTGTCTTGGCCCCTTAAATCACAATAAACTGAAATGAAATGCAGAACACTGTGTTTTGATTTGATTTTTTTTTTTTAATCTGAGGGTGGCCCCAAACTTTTGGCCTGTAGTGTATATAGCATGTAAGGTTGTATATTTTAAAAGTCTATTCTAGTTTTTACTTGCTGCTACATCACTTGGTAGCTACCTAGCAAACTAGTATACTTGCGTCTGAGTAACATTGTCCGACAAACAAAATGGTCCACAAAATTAAGGAAGCTTCATTCAACTCTATTGGGTATGAGGAGAAGTTCCGAATTAAATTGGGCTTTCCATCAGACGAGAGGCACGAGTGGTGAAACTGGGAGAATATTCTGAAATCACTAGTACTTTTGGTCATGTCTGCTGTTTTACACGCAAGGAAATGATATCTCATGAAATTGCAGAAATTTCAAATGTAAAAAACATTATAATCTCTTGCTCCAACCCAACGTGGAGTGGGGGAGATTGCAATGGCACTCGTCCATCCGTCTTTCTGTCCGTCCGGATAAGAGGGGATTTTCTCAAAAATTACTTCGGTTAGATAAACAAATGTTGTCTTTGTATGCTACTAGTTATGATCTTGATTGGGGTCAGAAACGGGATTCCATGGTGGCAAGGGATATTGATGACAATGTCGTCAACTTAAAAATGTCATGCATGTCAGTATATCATGGATTTCAAATTCCTAATCTTGCTGGTTCTTCATTATCTGATTTTCATTCTTCAAGTTGCTGTCTGCAGCCTTGAGAGCCTGATAATGGCAAATAGATATGCCATTGCACTGTCATTTGATTATTTTTTGATTAATGATTATTATAATCTCTTCATAAATAATTTTTCTCTAGGTAGAGTTCATTGTCTTCATAACTGATTTCTGATGGGCTGATAATGCTCCAATTAAAAAATTATTCCATAAATAAGAAAACAGTGTATAAATGCACTTTCAATAACGAACATGCAGTTGTCTTTATGGAACTTATTTTACAAAGAATTAAACTTTAAATAGGAATTACTTTGTAATGAGGTACAGGCCTCTGTTTAGTTTATTGTTTAAGAGCAAAAGTTTTCAACTTATTGGTCCAGAGAAGTTACCAGCAGGGATCGTTTCAATTGTGTATATACTGTACATGCTTGCACATAATTTATTTTTTTTTTTTGGTTGCATAGTACAAATCCATCCATTTGAACAAATGTATAAAGAAAATGAAACATATCATTTTGTTTATGACACAAATTTATACCACCTACTGACCCGTTTGGTTTGAGAAACCATGCTCTGATCAAATATGACACTTTATGCCCTTGCGCTCCCCCCCCCTTCTTTTCTCATCTCCCAAACCTCTTCTTGCAACTACCCATCAGGAAAACAAAAAGAATCTGATGTATTTGCATCTGCCTATACTGCTACCATAGCAGCGGAGGAAGCTTAAGTCCATTAGTCCAAGCTCATAAAAGTATTGATTTATGAGACAAGCCATGGGAGGTGACACAGTAGGGTGATGTGTCTCTTCTCGATGTGCATGAAAATGAGTCTTTAATGAAGTCATTTTTCTCTGATCTAAACCCCTTCGCCACAAGAATTCCAAATCACAGAGTAATGTCATGGGCATGGACAGCAACCCTGCTGATGCCCTCCCCTCATACCAATACAAATGCAGCTGACTCACCATCTAGAACCGCCTACAATTCGCACAGATCAAGGCTACCAGTCCAAAAACAGCAGATATTCTTTGGAAGTTGCTCATTTGAATTCAAAATGGATTTGAACCTGTTGCTGTTTCAGAGAAACAAAGAGTTAATGTTCTGCAGAGGTATACTGTAAACTGTTTAAAATACAAGCCTGAATCAGAAAAAGTTGGGACAGTATTCTAAATTAAAATTAAAACTGAAAGCCGTGATCTGTAAATTATCTTTAACTTCTATAATATTGAAAACAATTTTACATTACATTACATGACAGTACATTATTTGATGTTTCTCCTCATGAATTCCAGTGATTTTTCAAAAAAAACTCATTTCAGTTTTTATTTTTTAAGCATATCTCAAAAAAGGTTGGGACAGTAAACTTTGTAATGTTGGTATCCCTTTTCAGAACACTTAATAAATGTTTATGGACTGAGAACACCAAGAGATTCGGTGTTTCAGTGGGAATTTTGTCCCATTCTACCTGCAATTAAACAAGTCTTAAGGTGTGCAGCAGTGCAGGGTCTTTGTTGTTGCTCTTCGTGTTTGAAAATGAATAATATTTTCCCTATTGGGGACAAGCTGAGACTGCAGTCAGGCCGGTCTAACACCCACACCTTCTTCTTACACAGCCATGCCTTTGTAATGTATGTAGAATATGGTTTTATGTTGTCTTGTTGAAATATGCATGGATGTCCCTGAAAAAGATATTGACTTGAAAGCAGCATATGTTTCTCCAAAATTTCAATGTACTTTTTAGTATTAATGGCAACAACAGCACAGAAGTGCTAGTTATCCTTGCCGAGAGCACTGACACAACCCCATACCATGACACAGCATGGCTTTTGGACTGGTTGTTGGTATGATTCTGGATGGTTTTTCTATTTTTGGTCTGGAGCACATAGTGCCCATTTCTTCCGAAAAAGACATTAAATATTGATTCTTTTGACCACAATACACATTTCCACTGAGCGATGGTCCACTGCAGATTCCTCCAAGCCCAGAGAAGGCACGTCGGAACACGGTTAACATTACGTTTCCTTGTCATGAATTTCAGGACAAAGTCAAGTCCAGCACAGAGATTATGCCAAAGTTGGCCTTTATTAATAAAACAAAACTACAACATTAATTATAGCTGCTGCCCAGCAATGGTCGGGCCCGGGCAATTTTAGGCAAAATTAGGCAATTCTGAGCAACAAGCAGAGTGTAAGAAGATGAAAAAAAGGTGGCATTCTAATGCGCATTTTACATCAGTTGAGGCTTGAACTCACAATTTCTGGCACAAGAGACTATGCTCTATCTCACTGAGCTAATTGGCAAATGGAAATGTCACATGTAGCTTCACAAACTGACTAAGCCAATCACCAGTGTGCAAGACAGCAGCTGTTAGCGTGTAAAGGCAGATTTCAAACGGCTGTCAAAAATTCAGTTATTAAGACAAAAATCCGAAAATAAACAAATTGTATCTAGACAGCATGGAGATGTTGGTAATTTGTTTTTAACAATAGTTTATTGGCTCCATAAGTGAAAAACTGATGATTAAAAACGCCATTTTTGCATTGACTCCAATTGTGTGCATGAGAGCGAAATTCAAAATGCTGTAAAAAATTCAGTTTTTGAGATAAAATTCTGATATTTTCCAAACATCATCTACCATGACTCCAAAATTTTGTCATTTTTTTAAATGAACATTGAAAATGCATTTAGCAAGAATTTGCAAGTATATGTTTACAATACCATTTACAGTCAAACATTCTGATGCACTGTAGGCTCAATATTCAATCAATCAAAAATTTGTGTGGATTGTTTGTGTAGGACAGTCTGAAGATGCTCTGTAGCAAGTTTGGTGTCAATTGAGCAAAAATTGCAGGAGGAGATAGGTATAATAAGTTATACAGTTTTTGAATAAAACAGTGATGGACTTCATAATTTGCAATAGGTTTAAATAAACAAAAGTTTTTTTTTTTTTTTCAGTATTGGGGCTACATTTTGGTGAAAGTTGCAAATCTGTAGCGCATATAGTTGATTTGTTGTGAATTTTCAAAATTTTGAACTTTAGAGGCTTGCTGTAGCACCACCATCAGGACTATTGGCCTCTTTTTGCAGCTGGGGCAATCTGGCATGGGAGTGGACCTTTGTGCAAAGTTTGGTGATTTTTCGTGCATGGGAAGTAGGATTTCCTTGGAGGAAGAAGAAGAAAGAAGAACATGCAGGATAACAATAGGGTCCTGGCAGCTCAGGCTGCCCGGCCCCTAATAACTTTCAAAGCTGGATGGTCTGTGGTTGGGCCGAAGCAGTAACAAGTTCGCAGAATCAAGGCTTGACAAAGTTGAAAGGGCTGGTCTGCACCAGGATGGTAAGCCTGATGGACCTCCACAATGGAGGGTGCAATATCCAAATGCTTTCCCATATTTTTTGAGGAACTTTTTTTTTTAATGATTCGATGATTTTCACACATATTTGTGGGCAAATTTGTGGTCCTTGGCCAATCTTTGCTCCTAAAGGACCAGGCCTTTCCTGGATACGGCTTTTGTGCTGAAGCATAATTATAATCACCAATGGACATCAGCTGTTTCAAAAAACATCATTATTCAATTTTATTTATTTTTTTTACCTCATTAACTAGTCACCATCGACTCAAAAAATATAGGCCTATACTTTTATTTCGCGCATTGTAACGTTTTTCGGTTACGTTCATTTTTCCCTCGAAAAAAAGTGTACGCACGTGCGTCGTGGCCTCGTGCTGTCTACTCGCCTGATGCCATCCCAACTTTGGGATTGTTGGGGTTTTACGGTTAAATGGATTTAAGCATGGCTGTGGAGTGTTGATTGAAGAATTTACAATATCTGTACATAATTTCAGCTCAGAAAAGATTGTTTGAAGCCCATTTGGAAATAAATGATAAAGATGGACACAAAGCAGTGGAGGAAATGACTTCAGATGATAGATAGATAGATAGATAGATATGTACTTTATTAATCCCGAGGGAAATTCACAGGTGGCCAGCTGCTCAATCATACAGCAAACAGTCACACCAATACAGAATAATAAATAAATTTCAGTACATTATACTATATAAAAACAGAAATAAATATGTAAAATTGCACTAAAAATAACAGTAGGTAAACTTGCACAAAAAAAACACCATCAGTGATCCCCGTACTCCCTCACTCCTCCTCGCAGGTGGAAGATGGAGGCCAAGGGGTGGGTGGGTCATCTGGAGTAAATAAAACTGACGGTGCCTGAAAATATCTGAGTTCTATGTTCATTTAAGATCTCATATTACAAAAGATTATCTTTGATATAGAGTAGAGGACAACAATGTACGAAAGTTTGTTCAGGAGCAAGAGCACTTAAGATTCCAGGAGTATCAAGTGCACAGATGTTACGAACATATCATTCCGACATCCATGCAAAATGAATAAACTTTTGGACATTCCAAACATTAAAATACATGGAGGGTTTTGGGAGATATGTGTTATTAATCTCAGCACTCTCATCTTTTTACGGTATAATTCATTTCCCAGGGTCCCATTATCTCCTTGGGCTTCACCCCTCGTCCTCATTGCTTTGTGTGAACGTGATGCATGCTCTATATCTCGTAAACCTCTGGCACCCACTATATCAAAAATTCATGAATAATGAATTTTACTGGGATTCCTTTGTTCCCCAATCACCTATGGCCATAGAAATGTGTACACTTGTGGTGCTAAAAAAAAAAAAAAAAGGAAAATGAGTCAAAGTGCCCTGGGAGCAGATTAAATATGTTCCTTATCAGGCAGCAAAAGGAATTTGGGTGAAAGTTTGTTTTTGGGGCAATGCCTCAGTTATGTAAGAATTAATGCTGCAGCATATCTATACACTTTTCTCATTTGAAATTATTATATAGCTGCTGGGAAAGAAGAATTGGGTATAAAAAAGAGCCTCCAGCTCCTGGAATCTCTGAGAAGCCATCATGTTTACTGAGAGATTTTACTTCCAAGAAACAGTAACGGAACAGAAGAGCATAGTAGCAAACAAGAATGTAGTCCATGGGCCGGACCATATTTCACTACCACCTGAGGTGGCCAATTCTAGGCAGAAATTTTCTTAAAATGAAAAACAATGTGGAATGTGGGAAAGAGGGTACGCATGAATGCGTATGTTGCCAAAAAATCTGCAGGAAATGCATGTGATGCCAAAATCCCCAAGAGTGTTTCCAGTGCTGAGTTAAATCCATGCATTGAAGATTTAAGGCTGTTAAGAGGTAAAGAGAGGATTCCTGCTCGGCAATTGAAAGTTTGTCAAATATGGGTTTTTGTGCATGTAAAACATCTGCAAACTTACAAAGCTCAAAATCCACGCCAAACAGAGTTATTCCCCCTGAAAAAACAAAGCTTTCAAACTGCCTGAAGCACTTTATTTGTAGTCCTGAAAGGAACGGGCATTGACTCCAAATGCAGTTCAGCATTGTCTATGTCGTTTATTGGGATTAACAAAGCTCATGGTCAAGACAGAAATAGATTGGACAGCAAACAGAGATATGCTAGGATGGGCAGAGTCGAAGTCAGGGGACAAGCAAAAAGATCCGTTAACCAGAATAATCAATGTCAAAGAAGTAACAAAGAGGGTTGAAACTAAAGGAATGGAAGGGGAAGGAAAAAGGAGTTGGATGGGATAAGGCCAGGAGATACTAAACAAATAGTATGGATCGGGAGAAAGGAAACTGTAGTGAAAACATAATACAAACAATCAAAAAGGTTAAAATAACAGGAATCTTGATCACTAAAAAAACAAGAAAAATAGCAGTGCAACTGACCAAAATTGGCTGTCGACAAGAAGCAGCAGGAAAGTGGGCTTTTATACACAAACTAAGTGGAGGCCCAGCTAAACTCAGAATTTCTAGAAAAGCTGACTGGGATCCTAACTTTGAATAACTAATCACCCGTTCAATGAACTGCTCCTTCAAAACAGCTGAGAAGGAAGAGGAATGTCCAAATCGAAATTGAGAATCTTTTAAAGTCAAAGAAACAGAAATAAGACATGAGACTGCAAAATTCTCTAAACATGAAACATGTAACTCCAGAATAAATATATAAATAATAGCAATACTAAAAAATAAATGAGTTAAAAAAAATTCTGTCTGATGTCAGGCAAGATGGAGGCTTCATTTCCCTGCAGTATTCGAAGGTGCCTTCACATTGGAACAGCCTGAAATGACGTAGCCATCTAGAAAAGTAGCCTAAGTAGTCTACCAAGGCTGCAGCCTAAGCATTGTCCCTTTTGTCCCTTTCATATGTCGGGGAGCTTTGCTTCCAGAACCACTGTCTGGCCAATCACAAGAGTAAGCCTTAAGGAAGTGGGCCGTAAAGAGACAGAAGCTGAAACAGCCTGTTTCAGGTTCAGTGAGTCTGAAGTGCTGTGCACACGGCCTGTACAGCTGTAAGTTCGTGCTTTTGACAATAAAAAACATCCAAATGTTTGCAACAAGACCGTGAAAATTTAGAATAGTACCCTGGGAAATGGGTTCAATACAACCTCTTTAATGAAGGGTAAAAAAAAACCAAACTATTTTTAGGCGTGCCAAAGCTATGCTCAAAAATGGTCAATTAGGCTCCTGAAAATGACAGCGCTCACAATTTAGCTAAGAGTAGTAGGTTCTTAACTTCTTGAGGTGATAACTATGACAGCGCGACCACTTTGTGATGCTGATCATACCAATATACAGTGTCACCAACAGACATAAATGAAGCTTATTAAAATGTTGACTTACATAAGCTATAGGTGCAGTCCCTCAAAAAAATTAAACTTTTAAAGAGCATTTTTTTAGGCGTTTTTGATTATGGAGTCACAAGTCCGTGGAATTCACTCAACACCCTAAGAGTTTTTTTATTCATAGTCCGATAAAGCTCAAAACCTAATGGGGCAAATTTAGTCACATAAGATGGTCAGATTTTGTATGAATTGTTAAGTCCAGAGCAGGGGTGTCAAATGGTCTGTAAAAAGGCTGACGGGCTGCAGGTTTTCAATCCAACTAAGCAGATACATTCACAATCAGTGGTTCCAACTATGTAAGTTAGCATCTTTGCTTTTGGAAAACACACCCCTGGTTGTTTTCGTTGCCGTGCTTGAAAGACAGCAAGCATCAGAGTCAATGGCCAAAATGTTAGCGATGTTGGGCTTTTGGAAGCCCACCTTTCTTTTTGGTCAGCTGCTTCTCTGTCAGCTCTCCTCACATGTCCGTGCTGCCTGTCCACAATCATCTACCCCCACCGATAGAGGCTATGCACATAGCTGCAGCAACAGTTTCTCGTCCGCAGCAGGATTCAGGACTGCGTTTTTACCATGCTAGGTTAAGAGCTAAAGCTAAGCACTTCCATGCACCATACAGGTTCAGTGAGCCAGGCAAAGCCAGGGTAGTCCCTCAGTAGTGGCCCTGAGCGTCAACCAGGAAGGCAGGCTGCTTGCTGTTTATCCAGGACTCCATCACTGGTTGCTGGTTGATTCAGGTGTGCAGAGGAGCATCTCGCCTGCAACAACTGTGGACGGGATGGCTGGCAGATTTGGTCATCCTACAGATGATGCCAGCAGCACTCCAGTCCGCACCCATGGCACAAGTAATGTGGAGGTGTGTTTTAGTGGACAGCAGTTTGGCTGGGACTTTGTTATGCTGAAGGTGTCTGTTTCCCTTTTGGGAGCGGATTTCCTGTACAGTTATGAACTATTGGTGGATTTTAAAAACAGCTGTTTGATTGACGCTGTCTGCTTCTGCTCCTACACAAAAAAAGCTGGGGGAAGCAGGTCCCAGCAGCTTGTGTAAACAGCAAATAAAAACAGAATTAAGCGATTTGTAAATTCTCTTTGACAAAAATTTAATTGGGAACAGACAGTGCAAAAAAATTGAGTTTCACTTCATCAACTTTATTAATTTTGTTAAGAATGAGCACATTCCAAATTTGATGTCTGCTACACAGGGGAGTGGTAAGACTGAAAAAGTTGTGGAATCTTCATTTAAAACCTTGTAAAATTCCACGTTAAAGAGGTGAATAAGTAACCAGTGATTCAATAACGATTGGCTATAAAATGAGCAATCAAAAAACGCGTGGTCATTTCCCAGCAAGATGGTTTGAGGTTCAACGCTTTGCTCAAAGCTGCATGAGCAAATAGTCAAACAGTTTAAAAAGAACGTTTCTCAATGTGCAGCTGCACAGAATTGAAAGATTTTACCGATGACAGTCGATGACAGCGAAAGAAAAGGCTCCGAGAATCTGGAGCAATGTCTTTGCAAAGATAAAAGATGAGGAAAAATACCAATATTGGATGCGCATGACCTTTGAGTCCTTTGACAGCAATGCATTAAGAATCAACTAGCTCCTGTAACAGGTATATCTGCTCTCAAATACTTCAGCTGACCAGTGTCAATGAATGCAACTAAAAACTCTAGTATGCAAAGAGGAAACCATATATCAAAGGCATTCCAGAAGCACCACTGACTTCTCTGGGCTTGAGATCATCTGAAATGGACTGACAGGAATTTGAAAAGAGTGCTCTGGTCTGACAAGTCCATTTTTCAAATTTTTTTTGTAAATAAAGAATATTGTGTTCTCAGGGAGAAGGATAATCCTGACTGTTATCAGCGACATGATCAAAAGCCAGCATCCATCTTGGTGTAGGGCTGCATTACAGCACTCGGCATGTGCGACATGAAGATCTCTGGTGGCACAGTTGACACAGGAGTGTGCATCTGCACTTTTGAATGACAAATGTTGCCTTCCAGACAACATCTTTTTCAGGGACGCCCCAGCTTTTTCCAGGGGAATAATGCAAAGCTACAATGTGCATTTATCACAACAGTGTGGCTTCGTAGTTGCAGAGTGCCAATACAATACTGGTCTGTCTGCTGCCCCGGCCCATATCCAGTTGAAAACATGAAGTCTTACAGTATCTAAAAAAGTGAGTACACCCCTCACATTTCGACAATTAATTTATTATATCTTTTTAAGGGACAACAATACGGAAATGAAACCTGAATATATTCTTGAGTTGTCATTGTCCAATATGTGTAGCAGTGCAGATTTACTGCACTGTCCAAATAACTGAACAAACAGTCACTACTTCCAAAATGGGTGGCAGCAAAAGTGAGTACACCTCACTGTCAACATGCCAAATTGTGTCCACAGTGTCAATATTTAGTGTGACCACCATTGTTGTCCAGCACTGCCTTGATTCTCCTAGGTATGGAATTCACCAGAGCTGCACAGGTTGTAACTGGGATCCTCCTCCACTCCTTCATGACAACATCATGGAGTTGGTGGATGTTGGATACCTGCTGCTCCTCCACCTTCCTCTTGAGGATCCCCCACAGGTGCTCAATGGGATTCAGGTCTGGAGACATACTTGTCCACGCCATCACCTTCACCTTCACCTTCTTCAGGAAGGCAGTTATCATCTTGGAGGTGTGTTTCAGGTTGTTATCATATTGGAAAACTGCCATGCGGGCCAGTTTCCGAAGGGAGGGCATCATGTTCTGCTTCAGAATGTGACATTACATGTTGGAATCCATTATTCCATCAATGAAGCACTCATGCAGCCCCAGACCATGATGCTGCCATCACCATGTTTGACTGTAGACAGTACACACTTGTCTTGGTACTCCTCACTAGGGCACCGCCACATATGCTGGACACCATCTGAGCCAAAAAAATTTATCTTGGTCTCGTCAGACCACAGAACATGGTTCCAGTAGTTTATGTTCTTGGACTGGTTGTCTTCAGCAAACTGTTTTCGGGTTTTCTTGTGGGCTAGCTTCAGAAGAGGCTTCTGTCTTGGCCGACGGCCTTGCAGACCGACATGGTGCAGTGCACGGCGTATGGTCTGAGTGCTGACAGGCTGTTCTTCCACTGCTGCAACCTCGTTAGCAATTCTGCCAGCACTCCTGCGTCCATTTTCTGAAGCCAACTTCTGCACCTGACGCAGAGCACGAGGACTCAACCTCCTCAGTTGACCCTGACGAGGCCTGTTCTGAGTAGAATCCGTCTTGGAAAACCACTGGATAACCTTGGCCACCATGCTGTAGCTCAGTTTCATGTTTTTCACAGATCTTCTTGTAGCTTAGACCATCTTTGTGGAGAGCAACAATTCTCTTTTTCAGATCCTCAGAGAGTTCTTTCCCATGAGGTGATATGTTGACCATCCAGTGATCAGAATGAGAGCATTGCACTCAAAGCACCACAATTTAAACCTTCCACATGTTACACAACCTCATATGGCCCAGTCAAACAGACAAAAGCATGAACATGATGAATAAGACATGTTTCATTGCTTGGTTGACCATTACCAATTGGGATGTGTACTCACTTTTGTTGCCACCCACTTTGGAAATAGTGACTGTTTGTTCAGTTATTTGTACAGTGCAGTAAATCTACACTGCTACACATATTGTACAATGACTACTCTAGAATATATTCATTTCTGTAGCATTGTCCCTTGAAAAGATATAATAAATTAATTGTCGAAATGTGAGGGGTGTACTCACTTTTGTGAGATACTGTATATCCGGCAACAATGAAAACAAATTCCACTTGTGAAACTCCTAAATTTAGCATTCTCAGTTCCAGAATGACTACTGAGTGTTATTGAAAGGAGAGATAATGTCACAAAGTAATGAATACTGTATGCGCTTCCCCCAACTGCATTGGCACTTGTTCCAGACATCCGCATTTAACTAGCTACTATTAAAAAAAAAAAAAAAAAAAAGTTGATTTTTCATCAACAAGTCGATGAGATAAAACATATTTCTTTTTTTTTTTTTTGATTGAATAAGTTCTTCTGGAATTGAGGTTGTACATATTCCACATAACTATGTAACAAAGAGGTGAGCTAAAGGTTATATTGCAAATCTAATTTTTCATTCTTTGAGACAGAAAAAACAGAATATTTGCAGTCCCATTGACATGTAAGTGACCCACTGGAAATATTTTAACGGTGCAACATTTTAAATGCGGCATGCTTTTTTCCAAGATACTTAAGTCAAAAAAAAAAATCTGTGTCTACGGAAGGGTTCTTGTTCTTTTCTGGCTCTCTCGCTGTGAAATTCTTCTTGAATTCTTTATTCTCCAGAGCCATGATTTTCCAACAGTGCCTTTTGTGTTGCTCTCTCGACCAAAAAAAAAGCATTTAAGTGTGAAATTGCTGTATTTAGACTTCAAAGTTGTGTCCACAAACCTGATAAAATTCAACATTATAATACAGCCCCCAGCCCGAGTCTTTCAGACGATAAACGGACAGCTTCATTTTTTCAGCTGTTTGCCTTCCAAAGTTAAGATCAGCAGAGGCTTCTCTTTTTCCTCCCATATAGCTTCCAGCATATCAGCTCCATGCTGTGAATGTAATTAAAGACTTCCTGATTGGTCTCACACTGGTACAGCGAAATATGGCCCCTGATACAGCAGTTACCTCAGATTCACTGCAGCACCCCAGCACAAGAGTTCATCTCCAACTACAGCGATAACAGCACTGCAATTTTCTGTGGTAAATTTTGAAATCATTACTATGTTCAGGAGACATATAATTGCTAATGCTAGAATGTAGCCTCTCCCATGTGCTCTTATTCCTTTTTTATTTTCATTCTTTACCTCAATTATATATAATCATCATCTAGCATTAAACTGACAATAATGCAAGAGATGTCATGAATTTTAAAGTTTTTTTTTTTTGGTTTCCTTTCTTTTTTTTTTTTTTTTGGAAATATACACTAATTCTGAATTTGAGGTCTAAAACACCTTCCAAAAATTGGGACGGGCGATGTAAAACTTGGAATATGGAAGAATGTTAAAACAACAGAGAAACAGCTCCAGAACAGGTGAAGCTGCCATGCTTTGGTATAAAATGAGCATCCGAAAAAGGCCCTTTGGTCTACAGGCAAAAATTTATTGAGGTTTGCCACTTTGCTCATAAATGCATGGTCAAATAACTCAGAATGACATTTTTGAGAACATTTGAAAGTGTGCCATCACCCTCTTTGGTGCACAATATTATTGAAACATTTGGGAAATCTGGAGAAGCCTCTGTGTGAAAGCCGTATTATAAAACAAACGCTAAATCCTTGAGGCCTTTGATCCCTTGGATGGCACTGCATAGAAAACCAAAATGCTTTTGTGAAGAATGTACTAGATGGCATCCCTCAGAAAATTTTACAATGCAACCATTTGCCTTTGGACCTCCAGAAGTTAAGACTGCATTGAGGAAGCCAAAACCCAGACATGCTGCCATCTTCTCTGGGTTTCAACTCAAGTGAAATGGACTGACACACAGTGGAAATGTGTACTGTGGTCTGTCGAGTCAGACTTTGAATTGCAAAACAGCTTAAGCTAAGAAGCAGGACCACACCACAGACACTCCCCTAAGACTTGCCTAGACTACCTGTGCCACCACAGAGTAGGATTTGTGAAAGACGCTTCATGCTTAGAACCTCATTAAATGACTCTCAGGAACATTCTAATGAGTATTGTCCTTTTCCACTACAGGGTGGGATTTGTGAAAGCCGCTTAATGCCAAGAACCTCTTTAAATGACTCCAAGGAACATTCTAATGAATATAGTCCTGTTCCGAAAAACCTTTGTACTTCAAGTGTGTCTTCAGTTGACTCTCAAAGGTGTCGTGTGCGACTTTCTGAAATTCTTTAGCGTGAGCAGTCGCTGTTAAAGTAGACATGTATTGACTTGAAACTTCATAAAAAATTGCCGTATTTGGTATCATTCCAAAGGGCATGCAATACTTTCTCAAACTGTTAACACTTTGAACCTGGAGATGATACTGGAGCAGAGTTATCATTGTAAAATGGGCTTTTAGCAACCTCCAATATTGCCCTTGAACAGCATTGTGAATTGGGCCAAGAGCTGTGATGTCATTCATGGGATGAACTGTGACCCACAGGCTATCATATGTGAACTTTACATTGCAAGCAAGACGTTGAAATCTACTAAAAATGTCAGAATTTCTGCTTGACTTGAACATCAAAGTTGAAGAGGATGTTTCAAGTGCAAGTTCAACAACTAGCGCCAGTGGTGATCATGATGGAGAGGTAAGAGAGATGAAAAACGAGGAGGAAATCGGCGACGATAGGGATGCAGCTGAAAACCAACAGCTACCGCAAGCTTACCAGCATGAACCGGAGCCTCGGGCATGAGCGAGAGAGCAGGAAGCAAGCTTTGAGGTACAAAGGAAATGAGCTGTTTGGCACCTTATTCATCTGATTTTTTCAGTAAGATGCACAGTGAACCTTCTCTTTTCCCAAGCTCTGAGGTACATTTCCCAAAAGCATAGTTGCTAACTTACTTAGCTGGAATCATTGACTGCATATGATCGAACTAGCTACGTAGGTTGCTAACATAGTTAGCAACCATACTTTTGGGAAACCTACCCCTGAGCAAGGGCGGATGGAACCCGAACATGTACAAGCTTAGAATTTTCCTGATGAGCGCCCGGCTGGCTAACAAGAGGCCCTTAAGCAACAAACAATGCTACAATACTACAATCCAAAACTGGCAGTCCCTCCCCATGTATTTCCCTGCAGCGCAAAGTCAGTTATGCGCTGTTCTGAAAAGGCTACCGGGCACCGGTGCCATCCAGGCTCCAACCCGGGCCGTGGTGCTAAGTACTACTTTGCAAAGTGGCGCCTTGACCGGGTGAGCTAACCCGTTAGCTAAACAATAGCATACTTTTTGACGATCATGAATCTACTCCGCTGGAAATATAAAACAAAACGTGATGAAATGAAGAAATTCCACGGCCAGACGATGGTCGATGCACTCGACTTCCTCACTGTGTGTCCCTCTTTCCCACAAATTACGCCATCAGAAAGGGGCTATTTTCGCTCGGTTTTTTTGGGGATATGCGCGATTTGAAAGGGTGTTCAAAATGCCTCTTACGTTCTCTTCCTGTTTGAGTGAGTGTCCAGAAAGTGTTTTAATCATCATCTCCATGACATTGGCTTTCCATAGAGGCATAATTTGCCCATTTTTTTGATTTCTCAATACATGTCCACTTTAAGTGAACTGCAATCAGTATCATTTTAATTGCTCTTGCACTTGCCCACAGGACTGAACACAATTCATGGGGCAGTTAAGTAAAGTTACACTGCTACTAAAGTCTGGCAAATGTCATGTTTCTTTAATCTATTTGATTTTATAAAGCGTAATAATGTTACCAAGCGCAATTTATCAAGTATCTGACAGTGATATCTTGAAATCTCTGACTTCTGGAGCATTCTCAAGCAATACAATACATTTTCAGCATGAAATTTTGCTTTATTCGGCCAGTTCTTTTGCCATGGCAACAAAAATAGAGAGGCGTTGCGACCTAACCGTAACCTACGCTCACACCAAATATCAGAAAGAAATTTGTGGTCTGTAGAAAATCTCTACAGACGCTGCGGCGACAGCAAGATGATGATCATGAATCCAGAATAGCCACCTGACATCGTCCGGGGGCTACACTTATTAATTCTTGTAGCATCATACATTGATTGCATTTATATAATATGATGGCATTAGCTAGCTAGCCCGCTTTATCGATCGCTGTTTGTCCAGCTTTCCCCAAGAGGCTCAACAGTGTCAGCATCATCATATTTGCTAGATGATAACACTAATGTTTGGTGCCCCAGACAAAATATTATAAATGTGCTGCCACACTTCATTTTTGATATAATGATAGCTTCCATCGCGACTCTGATTTTGCTGAATCGATTCACTTTTCAGTGTCATGAAATAGACCTATTTTATTGTCAACTAACTTCAATGTACTGAATGGGTAGGGGTGTAAAGTCCGGGTTCAGAAAGTAAAAATCCTCCCCAGAACTTTATTCCAACCAGCTGGGTTTAGTTCGGACAGGAGATAGAGCCAAAATAAGTGATGAGCTTATTCTGTGGGAGGGAGAAAAACTTGGCGGGACTTCTGACCCCTGGATTTTACACCTCTGTGAATGGGTCTAACACTGTGTTGAGACAATTATAACTTAATCCTAAACTAACATCAGTTATAAATTATGGGAGTGGAATGAGTTATGCTGGACTGGAGGTAATGAGCAGAAAATGCACAAAGCAATGCAACAGGTTCAAGAGAACACATTTCTTTTTTGCATTATCCTAGAAAATAGTCTGTGTATTTCATGAGTAACCATAGTTTACTGTTTTGTATAATTACAGCTTACCTTTGTTAATTTGATTGCCACTTTTACTGGTTGTTTGTCGACGTGAATGGACTACATTTTTCAGGTAACGTAGAAAAGCAGAAGAGAGGCAGGCGACGCATTCGGGAGTTTGTATAAATGTGACTTCCTTTGGATTTTCCCTCAAAATCTCATGTGGTTCCTCCAAATATTAATGAGTCAAGGGGCTGTCATAGCCAACCAAGAGAGTCGGGAAACAGCAAAGGTCTCATTTTTAAAGTTACGTCACAGTTCGTTCGCAAATCAGCAATAGAAAGCAATTAATACCTGTAAAAGAATTGCATATAGTATAGAACCTTTAAACAATGAATGCTAAGGATCACTTGCTCCCAGCAAAGAACATCTTCAAGATCCTTGTCGCGGATGTCTGCTGCAGCAGCACAGAGCAAATGCGTGCCCTTTCATTTCATGAATCTGTCATTAAGAGTAACAGAGTTGTAAAAACACACCTCTCCCCAAATTTTTTGACAGGGGTGTGCATGATCTCATAATTCCAAAAAAATCTTTGTCCCATCTTCCATATAATAAAGGTCAAAATTTTTCAAAAATCAATGCTTTCAATTTTAAATTGAATTCTCTTATCATTTTGCCCTTTTTCAGGATTAGGGTTGTATTATTCAATCTGTTTATTAATATTAGTTTTCAGAACAACCCTCACAACATTCACTGAAAGAGCCCAAAACTTTCACCCTAGTTTAAAACATCCTAATAGGGTAATTTATCTGGTGCAGCCACAAACCCAGTGTGCATCACCTTCCAATTTGGCGAGCACCCCTTCATCCACGCATTTTGGGCCCAACAATTCCTTACAATTCCTAACATACAAACATGCACTCGAGTGGTCGCGTTCAGCACATTTAATATCTTCCTTCTAAAGCACCCCAGTCCCCTTCCATGTTTGTTCGCTTCTGCTTACATTTCCAAATGTGCTTCAAATCCTGGTTTTCAAATTGAAAGGGGGCTTTGAACAGTCCCCCTGCCCCCCAGAGCACAGTGAAAATGTGCTGCAGTGGATTAAGCGGGTGTGCGGGGGGCTAGCAGGGGCTGGCGAGCCAGGGAGCATTAGCTTTATCATGCCTTTACAGCACTGCGCCTCTGTGTAAAGCTCATTATGGCCCGCTGGTGATGGGCATGCTCTGTCGCACGCTGACGGCCTGCCTGTTTACACCCTGAGAAAGGGAGTGGAGACTGGGCTACCGACACACTCATATGCGCAAACGCGCACACACATATACACGCACATTCACTCACACCCACACCCACCACCCCAGAGAAGTAGCCTCAAAGCAGTAAGCAACGGGGTCGGATTTGTGTCAAGCGCATGTCCAACAGTGTTACAACCATGTCTGATGCTCAGGGAAATGTAAGATGATTTGTTAATGCAGGAGATTAAATGCCTCTCTCTCTCTATTTCTCAGTTTTTTCCCTTTCAGCCCTCCTCTCACGAAGGAACAGGGGAGCATTTGTTTCTGAATGGAATCAAATCCACATGGCTATGTCTTGCTAGTCAAAAGAATGACCAGGGCCAAGGCCTTGTTCACACGTCTCACCACGCAATGATAATAACCAGCAAAGCTGCTATTGTTTGCAGTAGATCTGTGTGTCATCAGGCCAAGCCACAGACAAATTACTCTGAAACTGCTATAAAACTACCAGAAAATCTGTTTTCCGCAGTTTTGCAAGTGTGTACATTTCTGTATGTCTGTCTGTCTGTGGAAAATTCTTGCAAACATGGTAGCATCACAGCCGTTTAATATGCAGCCTTCAATCTACATAGTTGAATAGTTCAAATAAAAAGGAAGGCTGAATTCGAAGGTGGGTGTGTTCTGAGCTATACTGTAAGCAATGGCCGCTTTGCTATTGCGGCTGGTGCAATCCCAGATGGTCCCTAGTGGTCTATAATGACGCAACCTGACCAAGCGTCGGTATACAAACGTACAGCGCAAAAAGAAGCATCTGGCATCTTTATTTGATGCTTCAGGTTCGGGTTAAGGGTTAGGGGCTAAGGGGTAGGGTTCGTTTTAAACTGTACTCTAGTCACAGCAAGCACTTAAAGACATTCCTCTAAAACTTGAGCCATTAAGACAGTTTGATTTAGTTCATTTGCTGAATGCCAGAAAAGGTACTACGATGAAATGAGTCCATCCTACCCATGCACAGGTCCAGTTCTTGTATGCCAACAAGGTCCCTTGGGAAGTGGATGATGTGCTGTCTGTCCTCCATGAATGTCACCTGCCCACCGGCTCCTTATTATCTTCACATTATCTAGAGAATGGGAAGCAAGTCAAAATCTCATTTTGCAAGCTTATTCATGTGTAGCCTCGCTACCTGATTAGGTTGGAGCTAATTCATGTCATCCCTAAGAGACTGCATATATAAATACGGGCACTTTATGAGGGTATTATCAAGGGTCATTCACCTTTCTGACACAGGTCTTACATAGACGGCTGCAGCAGCCTCAGGTAGACTGGTATATACCTCGGCATGCTGTTATTTCTTTGATAGTGTTTAAAGTATGACTATTATGGCATTCCTTTCACTGATTAATGAATTTATCTTTACAGTGCAATTATTTAATTTTACCTGTTCTATTGTGTGTGGCAATAGGCAGATTGTTAGTGACCTCTGCCTATAATTGTTGAACTAAGTTATTGTTTTTTGCTGTGTTCTTATGCCATAGGTCGCATTTCAGCTGATTATGCAAAACAAGTTCGGAGCTGGTAAGTACAGCAGGCTACTCCTGACCGGTGCTCGCCGAACAGGAATCAGGAACAGGTCCATAATGGGTCAGGTAGTTTTGTTGATTGATGGCTATTGCTGAAACAGCATAACTGTACTGTAAAGGTAGTCAGTGCCGCTGCTTTAGCCAGTCATGATTCTGTAGCAAACTGTCAGTGCCTGGAGTCAGTATTTTTGCTGTATCCAGTCACCTGTAACCATCCATAACTGCTGTTGCCTGAGATCACTGCTTCCACTGATTAATGGCAGTTACTGCTAGGCCAAGCCTTCAACTCAGTTGATGAAACCCACAGAAAGAACTGTGGACAGAACTACTGCTGAGAATTAGAGCTGGGTCGATTTCCAGTTCAGTATTAAAATTAGTTTGATGATTTGAAATATTCACTTGTGACAAGTATGCAAAAACAGAAGAAACTTTTTTTTTTTTACGGCAGTTCCATATGCACCCATCCACCGCTCTGTGAGTCTCAGTGTCCTCTGAATTCAATCAAACCCTCCCTGTTATCTTAAGTGCAAAGTAATGCTTTTCAGCCAAAAAGGAAAAAAGAGACTAAATATTTGTTTGGTATCATGGCAATAATTTCAGTTTTTTCTCTTCAGATACCCTTAACTAAGAAGAAGGTGGGAACGTTATGGCATTTGGGAGTCACTTTACTGCTGTTTATTTGCCTTGATATTTTTATAAATATCTATTGTCTTCAACCCCACAACCCGCACAATGGTTCAAATACAGCCCAGCTTTGTTATTATTTTTCATGTATTTTTTCAATTAAATAATGTTCTTCAGTCAGGGCAGTTGGTATTCCTCATTTTATGTTGGATTCAGCAGAACCGCCCACGCCCAACAGGAGACGTTTTTTTATCCGCACCTCCTGTTCCTGTGACGCATTGCCCATGTCTAGAAAATAACCCCCTGCTTTCAAGTAAGATCATGCAGGGAAGTAATAAAAAATGAATAGAATGTGAAGCGATCCCATGAAGTATTAATACAACATTTTGTTCCTCTGGTGGACATTGCCACAAAATCATTTTTACAACATTTTTCCTGCTGCGACACAAAATAATAACCGTATTTAAAACTCTGATTGTGATGAGAAAAATGCGCTGACAGGAATAATAAATTTAGCTTTTGATTACTAATAAAATATTAGTTTCACATCAAAACATAACTCAAGGACATTTTTTTATGAGTCAATAGTGCAATAAATGCCACTGAAATATTGTCCAATGAATGACACTCTGCGTAAAATCCCCATAATGCACTGCTTCTGAGAGTTCTGGAGCCCTGCTGGTTCCTCTCAAACTCCTGAGTGAGGGGACAGCTTGTCATGTTCGTGAGGGGGCAGGTGATTGGGCAGTGAGGGCTGCTTAAACTGTGATGTATGAGCAGACACCCCAGCCTGGCTTTGTGGGGCTATCACGCAGGCATTGATTTATAGCCTTGGAGGAAGATTCTCTCTGCCAGTGTTTAATTCTCCACTGGCCTGTGACACAATTCCAGGGGGACGACTGAGGGAGTTTAGTAGGCAAGGGAGTTTCTGCCCTCCAATCCGCCAACCTAAGTCGAGAGCCTGTGGGTGGTTATTAAAATGGATGGTTAGTATGGCTGGGAGTCACTGTAACTGCGCTTTTACCTCCACCGCTGATCGCCAGCTATTCCTCTGTGTACGTGGAACCTTTGTACCTTTACACAAGCCGTAAGGGTGAGGCAGAGATCCAAAATTCACTCACTCCTTTAATATGAAGAAAGGGTACTCCTCAAGGGAAGTTTCAAATTATGATCAAATAGTTTCTCTGGGTTTATGCTCTTACCATGCCATTTCAAAGCTTATGACAAGGAAAATACCATAGCAGACATACATAAAAAGGCATAAATGCATTCCTTATAAGCCACTACATATTAGAGTTGAGTCACAGTAAGTATTCATCCTGTTAAGAAAAACTGTTGTGCATTGATCTTAGAACTAATCAGCTGTTATTATTGTCCTTCCCGAGTGTCAGCATTAGCATTTGATGTTTCACATCAGTCCAACAGGACTGATGCCACTCATGTAATTAGACTTCACTTCATTCATTCCTGTATAAGCATTTGGAAGATTCTGTAATCCCAGTAAATTTGCTCAACACATTCTCATCTTGACTCATCATATATACTCAGTCAAAAAAGAAACTTCACACTCGTTTGGAGGTCGATAAGTTGAACATACAAGAAAAGTGGTTTTAAATAATGATTTAGTTCCATTCTGTACCCATTAAGGACGGTGTACCATAAAAATCATGTTCATAATGTAACCAGTTCCACCGGAAATGCTACGGAAATGTAAGAGAGTAAAAATGGTAAGTTACAACTTGATGAAAGCATGTCAATAGCGCGTATGCCCTCCATGAGCCTTCACAACTGCGACGCAACGTCTCCTCATGGATTGAATGATGCGTCTGAACACAGCTTGGGGGATGCGTCGCCATAATTGAACCAACATGGCACCAAGTTCCTGCAAATTCTGCGGAGGGTTCCTTACTTGACGGAGTCTTCTGCCCAACACATCCCATACATGTTCTATGGGATTAAGGTCGGGAGACCTTGAGGGCCACTCCATGACATTGATGCCAGCATTCCTAAGAAAATTCCGCGTTAAATTGGCCGTATGAGGTCTGGCATTATCGTGTTGGAATGTCAGACCTGGGCCATGAGCTGCCATGAATGGCAAAAGCTCTGTATCCTGCAGCAGTTAGGTTTCCTTGAACGACCATCAGTCGGGAACGGGCAGGACCATTAAAGGCACCCCAAACCATAACACTACCGCCCCCAAAACGGTCCACTTCCTGCACACAACACTGGGTGTTATGTTCACCGGTCTCCTCCAAACTCTAACTCTCCCATCAGCGAAGTGCAAAGTGAATCTGGATTCGTCACTAAAACGACCCTATTCCAATCACGCTGAGTCCATCTCAGATGTCGTTGTGCCCAGAGAAGCCGTTGACGCCGGTGTAACTGGGTTAAAATTGGTCCACGATATGGCCGGCGTGCATGGAGACGAGCAGTGCGCAGGCGACACGTATGGTTTGGGCAGTCACACGACCTCTAAACAATTCATTCCTAGTGGACGTTGCAGTGAGAAATCGATTACGCAAATAACGTAAGACGATTTGTCGGTCTTCTGCTTGTGTCGTCACACGTGGTCTACCTGAACGAGGTCGGTCTGCTGTGGTGCCAGTTTGTTGGAGACGTGTCCGAAGATCATGGATAGTCCGTCGACTGCATCCCATAACCCTGGCAACGTCAGTGACCGACGTTCCCGTATTCAGCATGCCAATGGCACATTCACGTTGAATGTTTGACAGTCGTGGCATTGCAAATCAACGGATAATTGACTGTAAGAACTTGTTTTTCCGAGATGTCACTCTACCGTGCTAACGTGGACTCAATTGCACGTGTCTCATAAGGTCACGTGACTAGGAACACGAGGAAACGTGCTTTTACCTTGATGTATGCTCGCACGTGCTGCATGCTTGTGCACGTCAGAGTTGCTGTGTGTCATGATGTCTTTGACAACGCATTTACCCCTAATAATAATAATAATATCTCTTGTATTTAGTTTCAAGAAAATATGTAGAAATTTTGAGTGTGAAGTTTCTTTTTTGACTGAGTAATAGTTACGCTACCTGACCAAGCGTCGATATACGACAAAAAAGGAAGCTTTTGGCATCTTTATTTAATGCTTAGGGTTAGGGTTTGGGTTAAGGGTTAGGGGATTGGGGGATAGGGTTCGTTTTAAACTGGTGTCAAATAAGAACGCACACAGCGTCGTTTATCGACACTTGGTCAGATAGTGACAATATATGATGTGTTGGGATCAGACTGGGCTCATTTGCTCTAATCACACATTTAAATTATTACTTGGGCATCCTAATTTCCCAAAAAAACAGTCTTGCTCCTCAACTGTATCAAAAAATTCTCCACATCACATTCTTGGTACAGTCCTTCAAACCAAGCCGACACCTCTCACACTCACGGCTCACATGCGCGCAACGCTTCATTTTCATGCTTGGGTGGTGAGACATGTTTCTGCAGAGAGGCAAAGCCTGCTCCTAGTAAATGTGACACCTTATTCATATGGATTTTCTGTTGGTGCAGGAGCTCAGAGGACACATGAATTGCCTCCTGTATGCAGAATGGCAGGATGATATGACAGTATTCAGGAGGGTAGGAATAGCCTGTCAGTACAAGGCAATAATATCCAATCGCAGCTGTCAATGGGAGGTGTCCAACTGAAGATAGTTAAATTTGTCTCACACTGAGAAGATGTGGGCCTACCTGGAGAACTGGAAAAAAAACAGAGACGTGGCTTTTTAGTAAAAAAAGAAATACTGTTTTAGTCTGGAGTTTCAGGAATCAATGATGTAAGGTAGAGTGAAAAATGCTCAAGCTTCAGTTTAGTCAGGCATTTTTCTAAACTTTAGACATCCCAGTAATTCACAGACAAGCTGTTGATTTAGCTGGGCACTTACAAAATGAACACTCCAGCTAAAGCATTTTTTGAAACATCTAATCCACTATTAAATCTTTGAATTTCAGGTCTCTGCCAACTATCATAGTAAGTGATAGCGTGCTCTTAACAGAGCAAAAGGAAGAATAATTCTTAATAATTATTTCCATTTGTATTCTGCTATAAACTATAACGGGAAAAATTTTACATTCAGTGTAATATGTTAATGTTCCTGGATCTAGAATTGTTTTTAATGTATTATGAGTCACTTAAAGCTACGCAATACATGAAACCAAATTGAATTTCATTCAAATGTTTAAGTCTTAAGGTACTAACCTTGCTACATACAATACACAGTTTATTTCCCTGTTATAAATTGCCTTTCAATTAATAATTTTATTTCAATGAAAATGAAACTAAATTTATGTGCGTATTAATACTTACCTTTTGCCTTTGTACAATATATTTACCTTTGTATTTAAAATGTTGGATCATGGGGGTAAATTGGGGGGAACCTGTCCATGCCCACCCTAAATTTCAAAATCAAAAGTTTTTCCCCAACGCCCCCACCTTCTCTCATCTCAAATTATATTTTTCACTGCCTGCCTACCTTTGCCATGGTCTTAGTTTGGCAGTCTCCAAATGACTCCACGCAACTCTTTAAGAGCACAATTCAATAAAAACAAATGCTATCATAAGCATAGTCAGGTCAGACTCGAGAGGAGCTGGCTCGATCTGCTTGCCCATTGCTTTGACGAGAGCCAAGTTTGTCACTGCAAGTTCACAGCAAAGTCTGGTAAAGATTTTCAGGGAGGTGGCTATTCAGGCAAGGAAAGCGGAATGGATTAATTTGCACGTGACTGGTGACTTCTACCTGATCCATCTAGGACGACGATGGAGACCACCACTTCCAGCCTCTATCCCAGCCTCTTACCGCGACCACCAGCACCAGTCTCTGCCCTAAGCTCTCTTTGTCATCCGGCTTTGCCCTAGCCTCTCACCACCATCACCAGGCTCTGTCCAAGCCTGATCATCTACTAATTGTGATGTATTTTCATATGCATGTCCTTATATTAAAATAAGTCTAGTATGGCATGTTGTATATAAGCTCCACTCCACACTCTGAGTATCTTCCATCTTCAGCCACAGCACCTTCTTACAACCACACTAATTAGCAAATTCTGTTCTCAGAAGTCACCAGAAATGAGTGTTTTAGTGCTTTGATTGGAAAAAAAAAAAAAAAAAAAAACTTCCGCGGGGAACATGTCCCCATGACCCCCCTAGCATTTCACTGTCCATCCAGGTTAAAATGCACTCCTATGCCCCTGGTTGGCACTGTATGCAAACATTTGAAAATCTGCCAGAAGCAACCCATCATAGAATTTCAGTGCCCACTGATCAACACCACAACACTGATAAAATCATTCCCCCCGTGACACTTCTTCCAATGCACTATGAAGCACAGGCCGTCATACATCCATAGAGAAACAGCACTTGATATTCCAATGCAATTCGAAAGCCTGTGCTTTATTCCACAGGATGGTCTTTAATGCAGTTATGTAAAACAATTAATCAGTGTCCCTGAATTTTGAGGTTTTTAAAAGGATAAAGGCCACTGCTGTATTAACATGAAAGACTTTCATACTTCAGCTCCAATTCATCTTTGAGGTGGGGCCACTATCATTCATATTATTCCTCTTTCCTTTTTTTCTCCTTGCATTACTGCATAACCCACCCTATTATTAAAATCCATGAAACCCCAATTATCCATCAACTCTTTTGTGGAGTAATAGCCTGTCTGGAAGATTGAATTTAACAGGTCATTGCATAATGTAGGAATAAGAAGATATATGCCATTAAACCTCAGAAACCCAAATGAAAAATTTTGACCTGGGTTTTCCCCAATTTAAAGTACCATGAGTGTCTCTCCGAAAATTTTGCAAGCAAATACTGAAGATGCAATCAGTCATTACTGTGGAACCAGATCTTTACTTTATCACATCAACACAGTAGTTGAAAAAGATACGTATGCAGTGAAATAAAGAAATGTATGAGATTAATTATGGTGAACTTATTGATCATGTGATCAGTCTGACAACAAGCTAGTGATATACTTGATGTGGCCATTTAAAAAACACATCTTTTGTGAATGAGCATCCACGGAAACCTGATCACATTGAGCTTGAAAATTTATCTTAAATGGCACAGCTGCCCAAACTGGTCTTGAGGAAGCAATCTAAGCAACTGGAACCACACCCGCTACAAAGAGAGAATGCGCACAAATAACCACAAAGTACATTAGAAAATATTTCACCATTTAAAAATATGAATGGAGAAATATAATTGACATACTTTACTAGTAGTCTTGCACTATCCAGCCAAGTGTTAAGTAAGGGATAATTAACGAGCAGGTGTGCATTCCACGGTTTTAATGCACGACGCGGAGGCAAATAACCACCCGACGCGAAGCGGAGGGTGGTTGCCTCCGCGAACTGCCTTAAAACCGTGGAATGCTCACCTTCGAGTTGATTATCCCGCTTATAACATGGTCATTTACCAGCAATATCAAATCGCAGCATTCAGAAATTTTTGGTTAAAGTTTTGTACTTAAAAAAAAAAAAAAAAACGAGCTGGTAATCATTAAACAGGCGCCGCGCCTTCTCATACCCAATACTATAGGCCAAGCTAAATTGAACCAGCTATCTTAGTTCATCTTCTGTTCATGGAGAAAGATTTTTTTTGCACATGCTTACATCATTCCGTTTACCAGCTGATGATTTGATTACGGATTCAAGCTGAAATGGAGATTATGCATAACGCAACACTATGCGCGATTATGCAGACTGTAGCTAACTTGCTACCCACAATTACAATGAACTTATGACGGTTTCCGCAATCAGCGAGCTGAAATCAGTCTGCAGGCATAGCACGTAGCTAGCGACCTGTCAGCAGTTGCTGATACATGAAGTGGGCACGTTAGCTTCCTTTGTAACCGAACACAATTACAATTGTTTAATGAATAAAGCCTGATTACTTCGCTGCTATAATATTTACGGTCATCATCGCTTGAGTACGAGTCAGCGAGCTGAAATCAGTCTGCTGGCATAGCACGTAGCTAGCGAACTGTCAGCAGTTGCTGATACATGAAGTGGACACATTAGCTCCCTTTGTAACCGTACACAATTACAATCGTTTAATGAATAAAGCCTGATAACTTCGCTGCTATAATATTTCCGGTCATTATCGCTTAAGTACCTATAGTTAACCGCCCCGCAGGACGCAACTTATATGACGCCACCAAATTTACTGGAGATAAATGAGCAGCTAGGTTTCTGTTGTACCCAGCCGAATACCAGGTCTAACGTTGTTTGGGTTACAAGTTGGCTAGTGGATGAATTTCGAATGGTGAAACTACCGTAGCCGAACTACCTGTGCGGTTCCACGGTTTTAATGCATACCTGCCAGCCAATCAGAAAAAAGTACTCACCCAGACCATGGTATAACAAGTCATATTACCTCTAACAGACACCATCCCTGTGATGCCCCTTCCCTCTGGCATTCTGTTGTCCAGCAACCTGCCACGCACCAATCAATCATTTATCTGAGTTTCCCCTCAACCTTAATTCTGTTCACCTGTTTCCTTTTAGTTTACTAGATTCCCTTAAGTATTTATAGCTTAGTTTCTCCCTACTCGGGCAGGTAGCCTTAGTCTGGTTCCCCTTTGTGTTAGGTGTACTCCCCTTCATGTTATCCTAAAGTTTTGTATTTTGTTTGGTTGTCCGTCACTATTTAGTAAAGTCCACGTCCCTGCTCCTGGGTCTTCATCTCTACTTCTTCACCCTGGCGCACTACTCAACATCCTTGGGTGCCAGGGCCTGACAATATCCAAGCAAAGCTTTCAGCTAATCCATGTAAAACTTCACAAGATCAAACTACAACTTGAAATCATGCTGACATTGGGTCACTGAATAAAAAGGAACACAGTCCAAATACAAATGGTACAATTTAGCAGGGTGTCGCTTGAATCGCAAAATTCTTTCACACTTTTATCAATGCTGGAGAAAACATTAGAATGGATGGAGGAAAAGTGAGTGAGTGAAAAGAGAGACTACATAAAAGGAAGGCTGTGAGAGATAGGGGAAGGATTGGGGTAGGCAGCATAGATGAAGGAAAGAGACGAGACCAATCTAACCTGTCCAGTGCACCACCACCTGCCATGAGGGGAATTGGCATCTGGCAGTGTCTGCAATTAATGTCTGACAAAAGAGGCACCTTCCATCACTTCAGTTTTATAACCTGCATGTTCTGAAAATCTCAGCAGATGCTGTAAAAGAATTCATTAGCACCACAGGTTCCCCGAGATCTTCCCTCGTAAGCCATTAGCAAAGCCCGTATGAACATTTTCCAAAAATCTCATTGTCATCACCCCATGTGCACATTCAGATGCCACACACAAAATTTCCATCTATATCCTATCATCCATCTGAGGGATGCAGCTCTCGAGAGTACAGTGAACATTTTAAGTTTAAGCAAAAACTTGTTGTGGTACTCAGTATGAAAGAACTTTGCTTAGAATCACACTGTATGCCATGTGGCATAAAATCTGAGTTATACAGATAAAAAGTCACCGGTGCATCAGCACTCATTGTGTAATATACGGGATATGAGCACATACTGGACTAATTCTCACCAGCATTCTCATGAATGCCAGACACACGACAGAACGTGAGAAGCTGGAAAATAAAGGTCAGTCATTACATTTCCCGTTGACAAATTTGTGCATCTCATCACAGCAAACACGCATTACATTCATTCTCACCTATGTGGGGGGGGGGGGGCTGCATATGTTATGATAGACTCATTAAACACTGATTCATGTCTATACCCTGAGATTATTATGCCAGTAATATATCTCCAGAAGACATGAAAATTCATGAAGACAAAACACCTACACTCAGTGGTTTACATGTGATCAAGGAACATCATGTCTGCTTTTTATGAGAAGAGAGAACAAACATAGGCAAATAAGTACATGCAAAAATAGTACCTCTCTTCCACACAAATGTGATTGAGACAATGCACTACAGGTAATGTTAAGGGTTCTCTCATTGATTGCATTTTTGTGTTTGTCCATCCTGAGCATGGGGCCAGGTGCTATACAGTGAAAAGGAAATAATTTCTATCAGCTCTGGTATGCTGTACTGTATCCTACATGATCCCTTCCTGCACCTCAGTGCTGTCATGCAGATAAAACCCGACATCCTCTCCCCACATGGCTGCTCTGGCTGTCGACAGGGAGACCAGGAGACTGCCCACACTCTCAATCTCACTAATTGTCCCTAGCTGCTTGCCATTGGGTATTTGATCTTGAATGCATACATTAGTCATTGTCTCATCTATCCCTTTCTCCTGCCAGTCCCACCACCCTGTCACATCCTACAAACACTCACAAGGCAGTGTGTTTAGCTAATGTGTCTTCATGCTGTGCAGCACGGGATTTTGTGAGGTGTGTTTAATTTCACCCCATCCATTTGAAAATCTTTAAGCACTTCCTTGGGAATCTCAGCGGCAGACAGCATACAACACCTCAGAGGATACACCTGATCTCAGCTGCTGTAATTCCTTATACATAAATAACTCAATTTTATTAACAAAAGATCAAGTACAAAGTAGTGTATGTTAATGTTTTTTGGAGATGCCACAGGCAAATTTCCTGTTTGTAACACTGCATAACATAGCATGGTGAAGATAACTGGCCATTCAGCCCAACAAGGCTTGCTATATTCTGACTACTAAAATGTACCGAACACCAAGGATACTTTAAGACTTGGAAGTATCTAAAACTTTATTAAACCTGGTTATGAAAACTCGGGGAGTTTCTGCCTCACAGACATGACTTGACAAGCTATTCCATATTGTGATCACAGTCTGCATGAAAAAAAAATATTTGCCAGTATCAGTGATAAATTTTCCCTTACTTCCATTTATGACCCTAGTTCTGCAAACAGATTGCCTGAATAATCCTGCATGGTCAACTTTTTTAATCCCTTTATTGTATTAAAAGACCTCAATCAGATCACATGAAGTCTCTTTTTGCAGAGGTTGAAGAGATTAAAATCCTTCAGTCGTTCCCCATATCTTTTGACTTTTATTCCAGAAATCATCTTTGTGGCTCTTCTTTAAAGCTGCAGTTGGTAAGTCTTATAAACATAACTTTTTGTCATTTTTTGCTAAAACTGTCACTGTGTACAGACAATATTACATAAAACTAGTACTCTGTAATTAAAAAAGGTTCCTTTAAACCCACCTACTGCTCCTGCTGCAATTCAGCAGAATCATTCGGACCGACCTAAAAGAACCAATCAGAGCCAGGATGGAGTCTGACAGCCGTCAAACAGTGCACATGCACGCGCTGCGGACAGCCTCCTCCCCCTTCCTCCTCAGTTCACGCCAGTGCTCAGTCAAGCTCAAATCTCCGAGAGAGGGTTCAGGAGCTTAGAGGAACTAATGGTGTAACAATAGCCATCAGCGAGGAAAAAAATACCAATACCTCCGTTACCGACAACAGCATACATGGCTAAGACAAGTAAGAAGAGGAAGCCAGAAGAAAAAAAAAACAAAAGAAAGAATAAGACAAAGCCTGAGATTAAACCAGAGTGAACATCGGAGTGGCTTTTCAGAGGTGGAGGGAACTCTGTGATCTGGAAGGATTAAATAACGATGCAGAGTTGGCGACTTTTCTGCTTGACAGGTGAACCCCTGCTTTATTTGTTGGTTCATTTTTGCTCCGCAATGCTTGGCAAATAAGCGAGTTGGCGTCGCTCACATGCACAGCTGCTACTTACCCCAGCCCTAACCGCCATCAATTCATTTTCACTCTGCAAATAAGCGAGTGAACGTCGCTTACAAGCACAGTCGCTGTTCGAATAGCCAGCGTCTTGTAATTGTTACAGTACTCCGTAGTGCATGTGATGTTACTGTTATGTTGCAGTCGAGCTAACATTAGCTTGTTTCCGATGCTAGAGCTAACGTTACTGGTGTCGTTTTATTAGAAAGTAGCAGAAAATATCTTTTTGAAGTGACCTGGCAGTCTTATCGGTTGTGTTGTCCTCATAAATATGTGTTGTAAATAACGTTTCTGTGCTCTCACAGCTAAATGCTGTCATACATGGTTTACTAGCCATTAAGCAGGATTCACGACAGTTTCTGTACTCAAAAAAATGGGTTACTTACTGAAATAAGCATGTGCTGAGTTTTTACTGAATACATACTGCTGTGGATTACGTTTCATGTTGACATGATTTATTTTTGCTTGTTTGTTGGCCAGCAATGTTGACTGTTCACAACAGTAATGTCTAGCCTCGGCAACTTGGCCATTTCCATAATGCGAACTTGCAAAATCTCTCCACAGTCGCATGCATAACAGCTCACATGCCTTCTAGTGCATGAGGGGAGGGTCTTAGGGCAGGAGTGCAGTGGAGAGGGAGGGGAAGGGATCTGAAAGTTTCGTTTTTTCAAATTTTCATGCTAAGTCTTCTCTCTCCTCATAGTTACCAACTGCAGCTTTAAACCTTTTCTAGAGTCACTAAATCTTTCTTGCAGTATTATCCTCGCAACTGCACACAGTACTCTAAGTGTGGTCTGACAAAGATATTCCATAAGATCAGTATAACCTACTTTGATTTATACTAATCACTTTTGGCTATTTATCTCACCTTCCTCCTGTCCATTTCTATTGGATATTCCGAGAATGTATTTGCATTATAAGATTTGCGTTTTCATTTTCATTTTGTTAGTGATATGGTGGAGCACCTCTTGCAAATGAAAATGTAAATGGGAAATGCAATTTAATTTTGAATTTGTTATAAAAAGTACATTCATGGACTTGACCATGAAAACGCAAAGTGGACAATTACGTTATCATTTTGATGATACAAGTGATGAGCTTGTTTCTTGAAAAAGAAATAGCATTTCTGAGCGTGTATTTGCGTTTTCATTTTCATTTTGCTGGTGATATTGCAAGGCACTTTAAGAAAATGAAAACGCAAATGGAGAGTGTATTTAAATTTTCAATTTGTTCTCTAAATTGCATACATGGACTTGAAAATAAAAACTCAAAGTGGTGGATTACATTTTCATTTTCATTATGATACAAATAATGCGTTTGCATCTTGAAAACGAAAACACATTTCTAAGAATGCGTTTTCATTTTAATATTGTCAGCTATATGCTTCCATAGCCCACAAACAGAAAAATCTGTCTGTATTTAACGGCAATAAAGTAAATAATGTATCATGATTGCAGCATGTTTCATTGTACCATCAATTTTAATTTCTTGCAGGCAGGCTACATTTGGCATTGATAGTAAATTGTAAGGCCACGCCTCCACCCGTCCAGCTCACCGGTCTAAGACCTGGACTGCACTTCATTCATTATTCAATTATCACTTGCACCCGTTTTTCATTACCACTGGGTGGTAGCAGTGTGTATTGAAGACCATGCTTCACTCAGTCTCATTATGAAGTCGCATAAATCCACGCCTCAGTGGCATTGTTAGTCTTGTATAGACTTATCCTCAGTATTTGCGTGTAAATCTAAACTCTTTGATCTCAGTGCTTTTGATGTATTTGCCAGCATTTTATTTTTAAGGAACATCGCTTCCATTTCTCTTCCTATTTGTAATACATTGTAACTGTAGCCATAGCCCAGTTTCTGAATTACTCATAGTACTTTATTTTGGTACCTCAGTTCCTCATTGTGTGCACTGCAACGTGTGTGCCTTCTGCAGTGCAGTTGGCATAATAAATACCAACCAAGTCGATCCTTGCACCTGAGTCCTCAACTTCCTGTTCTTCCCGCATCTGAACTGTGCACGCAGCACAAATGTTACAATAATGTAACTTAACCTTGGAGCCTGTGTGCTGTTTTCACAGCCAACTGCACCCCACTGCAGGTTTATTTAAGGGCATGGTTGAATAATATTCAGAACGACATGGCAGCCGTAATACAAGATTCAAAAAATCACATTCACTTGATTTTATTTATTGTACCCGCCCACTTTGGAACCGTAATTTTTGATGCGCGGAAAGTGTACTATATGAAGGTATTTTTGTGTCTTCACTAAGCAAGCAAAAAACTGTTCTGAGACCAAATTTCGAATTTGTAAGTAAAAACAAGCAAATTTTCGGTTTCAGTTTAAGTGGATTTGGTTACAGACGTGAGAATTTTGCTTTTGAAACAGACCTTTTTTTTTTGCGTCACAAAAAGTTTTGGTCACGAATCAGTCCTCTTTGCTTACGAGTTAAAATGTTTTGGTTACGAAACAGTCCTCTTTGCTTACGAGTTAAAAAGTTTTGGTTACAAAACAGTCCTCTTTGCTTTCAAAATGAATTTGGCTTAATGGGCGGGAACTACGCTGACAAATGAGAGGAGAGCGGCTATTGGTGGATTTGGCTTGGACTGGCAGCATGGCTGTACACACGCACAGGTCCCTCCCTCCCACTGCAAGCGCTCTACGACAGAAAACTGAGTGTTGAACTGACGTTTCATGGAGGTTAGTTGACTTTAATGTCCCTTTTTTAATTGAATCACCTTTGAATGCTGCGTGGCACGATTTCACGACATGTGCCAGCTTGTAAATGTCATGGAGTTTGACGCGGTTGACATCTCTTTAAAAATCAGCTTATATGCTTGGCAGCAACTGCAGGAACGAACTTGGCTAACTAACTGGCTACGTTTTTGCTGCTTGCTGACCTGTGCCGTCAAGGCTGGAGTGTATCACGGAAGAGGCGAATAGACTTAATTATATATCGGCCTCTTCAACGATGCACTCAAGCCTTGGCAACAAAGGCTAGCCAGCAGCAAAAATGTAGCGTGTTAGCTAGCTAGCCTAGTTGGTTGCTGCAGTTGATGTCTAGCATAAGCTGAGTTTTTGAGAGATGTCGACCGTGACAGATTCCATTGCATTTAGACGACAAGCCGGCATTTGAAGTGAAATCATGCCATGCTGAGTTTAAAGCATGAAAAAGCAGAATCCTCAGTGGATGACCACAGCTATTCGTAGGAGTTTGAGGGAAAAGAGGAATCTTTATAAGATGTACATAAAGGATAACAATGAGAACACTAAGGCTGAATACTGTAAAATGCGGGCTGTGGTCAAAAAAGAACTGAGGAATGCTAGAAGACTGTATGAAAGACAAATTGCAGATGGGGCATAAACTAATCCTAAGCACTTCTTTCAGTACTGTAACAGAAAAAGGAGAGTCAAAGAGCAGGTTAAGTGCATAAAGAATAAAAATGGATCGCTGCTATATGATAACAAGGATATTGCGGATACCTTAAACAGTTACTTTGTTGATGATTTTACCCCAGGTCTTTATTCGGCCGGAGGGCATGTCCAATGCTCAAGATTATTTAGCGGAAATTGAGGTTAGGGATAACGAAGTATTAGACAAGTTGCATAAACTAAAGGCAGATAAGGCGGGGGGTCCTGATGGCTTATATCCTAGAGTGCTCAGGGAAGTTAGTGAGATCATCTTTAAGCCGCTATCCGCCATCTTCAGACGGTCTTTAGAAACTGGAGAAATACCAAATGATTGGAAACAGGGCAATATAATACCAACATATAAGAAAGGGGACCGTACTGAGCCAGGAAATTACAGGCCAGTCAGTTTAACTTGCATTGCGTGCAAAATATTGGAATCTATCATAAAAGATGAGCTGGACTTATTTCTTGAACGTAACAATATCTTCAGGGATAGCCAACATGGTTTCCGTAAGGGAAGGTCATGCCTGACAAACCTTCTGGAATTTTTTGAAGAGGCCACCAAGACCTATGACCAGAGCAGGGCTTATGACATCATATATTTGGATTTTCAGAAAGCATTTGATATAGTACCGCATAAGAGACTAATTTTTAAAATGAGCTCCATTGGAGTTACAGGAGGTATTCTGAAGTGGATTTAAAACTGGTTACAGGACAGAACACAAAGAGTGGTGGTCAGTGGTATCTCATCTGAGCTAGGTGTGGTGGGGAGTGGTGTGCCCCAGGGATCGGTGTTGGGAACCCAGCTGTTCCTCATCTACATTAATGACCGTGATAGGAATATTGAGAGCAATTAGTTAAATTTGCAGATGATACTAAATTGGGAGGTTTGGCAAATAGTTTAGAGTCCACTAAAGTGATTCAGGATGATTTGGATAGAATCCAGAAATGGGCAGAAATGTGGCATTTGAAATTTAATGTAGCGAAATGTAAAGTTGTAAATGTAGGTAATAAAAACCTTAGGCGGGATTACTTCATGGGAGGTTTAAAACTGGAATGTGCTCCACATGAAAAAGATCTGGGAGTGATTGTTGACCAAACCCCCTCGCAGGCTCTAGCCACTATGCTGTAGCAGTTAAAAAAGCTAATCGGATGCTGGGATACATTGCCAAAAGTATTGAGTACAAATCCAAGGAGGTGATACTTCTTTTGTACAACACATTTGTCAGACCACATCTGGAGTATTGTGTACAGTTCTGGGGACCATACTTTAAGATAGAGGCTCTAGAGAAAGTTCAGAGAAGAGCCACTAAGCTAATTCCGGGTATAAAAGATGAAAGCTATGAGAAGAGGCTGAAGATCCTTAATCTTTTTCTTAGGAAAAAGACTAAGGGGTGATCTGATTGAGGTCTTTAAATATGTTAAAGGGATTAATAAAGTGAATTATGTAGGATTCCTTCGACCAAGTGTTGTTAGTAGAACTCGGGGGTCACAAATGTAAGCTGACCAAAGGTAAATTTAGCACTGATATTCGGAAATATTTCTTCACCCAAAGAGTAATTTCGATGTGGAATAGCTTGCCTGACCATATTGTTGAGTCAGAGACCTTGGGAGTTTTCAAGAGCAGGCTTGACTTAAAGCTAGATACCGTTGAGTCATTGAATATCTGAAGTGATATATTCACAATAGTATAAAGAAACTGGCAAGCCTAGTTGGGCTGAAAGGCCTGTTCTCGCCATTCATGTTATGTTAAATAAAAAATGCTACGGCATCAGCAAAATGGCGTGGCTAACGACACGAAAGGGGAAAAAAAGCATCATTTGCATTGTCACTGGTCAACAATTGGCTGTCTGTCCGGTAATGGAAAACAGGCCCTGTTGCTCACCGACCCCACTTGCAGTAGCCGCGAATGACAACTGTACCTCAAGGGCGCGATATCCGGTCACAGCATGCACAGGACAGATCCTAAACAGCAACCCAAACTCGTTGTGAATGTGAGATAAGGGTCTTATCCTGCATTCATACCGCTATGCTGAATATGGTGAAATTACCACTTACCGGTTGCGAAAAAGACACGCATGGAGAGCGTTCATTTGCTGCCAGTCTGTCACGGGCGACATCATGGGCGATAAAGGTATCAAAAGATTAAGTTAACTTCCCAATGACAAAACGACAGAAACATTGTGATATGGAAATACAACAAACTCTGGGACAAAAAGGTTAATAAGTTGCTCCTTTTAATATTTGATAAAAACATGAAAATAAACACTTTTCTGTTTTGCTCACAATGTGTTGGTCTGGCCTCATTTTGCTCAAGAGTGGTGAAGATTGATCCGCTGAATTAATCACCAGTTCACTTCTTGTGATCACAGGTTGTAATGTGATTTGAACACAGGTCACCGCTTGTGTTCTGAGAAACACCATTTTTACAAGCTAGTTTGAATGAAGCATAAGACTTGAGCCAGAGCGGAAGTACCATGAACGCGTTTTAATGGAGCAAAACGAACATACATGATAGGGGAAATAGCGGTGAGCACACGCCCGGACTCGGAAAATCATTTACTGGTGATGTTTTGAATGGAGCTAATATTTAACATACATGATAGGGGAAATAGTCTTTTTTCGAGCTTATGACAGACAAATGAACAGTCAGGATAGGACAGACAAAACGGATTGGACAGATAAATGGAACCAAATGTAGTTGGGTAATTGGGTTTAATCGCTTTAAAGGCAGGCTACTACTTTTTTGGAATTGGACAATGTATTTTTTAAACATTTTTATTTCTGGGCTAAAAATGAAGTCATATAACCTGGGCAGAGCAGAGAGCATTTATAATTTCATCACATGAATACTTTTGTAGTTTTACCCAAAAATCTGTTTTGGATGACAGAAAGTAAATTCACTCAAGGAGGTATTTTACTATGAGTTGCAATACAAAACTGGAAATGAGGTTCCTTTTGCACTATAAGTGATACAGACTCTGGGCTTTAGCTGCAGCAACAATTACAAATTTTTTTTTTAAATGACAAGTTGTGTTTATTGTTTTTCATGTGACAGTCATGATCATGTTACTGATTTAGTACTTTGACGCATCCTGAAGTTTGCCATGTCAGTTTTTCATAGAGGGAAGTCAAGTTTAATTGTCAAGTTATTTTCAGGGTGGTGGTAACTGATGGTCCCTCGAAAGTAAAAACTAGCATACCTTTCACTGCTGTGACAAAAATTGTAATACAATTATATTTGTAATTGTGCTAGTGAAATGTGTTCCTTTTCACTGTTATAATAACGTCCCACTTACTCCCAGGTGATGGCTTGGTGGTCATGTGACTGTCGTCTAAGACATTGTCGTGTTCTATACCATTCAGTTACTTTCATAATCATAGTTAGTCATATTTTGGCCAATACATTGTTTAGCAACTAATATTGAGTAGCATGAGGTATCCAGTATATGCTAACCAAAGTTAGACGGAGTGTGAGCTAACATTAACAGAAGCACAGCTGAAGAAATGAGCACCATTTTGTCACATTGTTTCTTCATAGCGTTATTCTTTTCTGCAGTATTTGGAAGCTGAAGCTCTTTAAAAGCGTACACTGTTTTTTGGCTTAGATTAGTACTTTTGAACTTTCTGCTATCAATGCAGTGCTGGGTTACACAGGTATTTATGCAAGCTGCTAGTGTGCAGAGCAGACATACAGAGCTTGTGAGGATATGCTCAGGAACCAGACGCGAGAACCAAGCAGTGCAGTAGATGAGTTTAAGCGAGGGGGGGAAACCCCCGCAGGGCAGAAGGCAAAAGGTACAAAGTCCAATCCAAAAATCACAATCCAGTAGGGCAGAATAAGAGTCAAAAACCAGGGCAGCAATCACAGTACTCGTGGTCGGGCAAAAACAGGTTTGTCAGAGAAGCAAAAGCCAAAATCCAGTGGGCCTAATCCAAACCGTTAACAGGGCAGCAAACACAAAACTCGTAGTCGGGCAAAAAGGGTTTATAAACAGATGCAGACAATAGTACCAAAAAGCAGAGCCAAAAATCGTAAGTCGGACGGTCCAGTCAGAAGAGTAACACTATGAGTACGAGGCAAAGACGATAGCAGCACCGGTAAACAAGAGAAACGTTCTGACAGGGAACTGCTGTGAAAAGACTGCTTAAGTACACTCAAGGGAAGTCACATGCTATGATTAGGGACAGGTGAATGGGATCAGACTAATTACGTGGGAGCAAACACAAGGGAGAACCTAACCACATGAAATTGGCAAAAGCCAAAACGCGGACAGGGATCACGAGACAACCTATAGACAAAAGATACAGCTCCGGTTAGGGAGTTCTGATGTGCACAGATAATGAGAGGCAGGACAGAGTAGAGCAGGTGCGGAGGATCCGCTGAATTGCAGCAAAGACTAAGAGAAGGCAAGAGGCGGAGACTAGAACAGGGCGAGTGCTGAGAGCTTGTTAATCAATTAGTAAGTGCAGCTATATAATCCCTAGTGCTCGTTAGTAAGTTAGCATTATATAAAATGTTAGTCTTGGTTAGTATCTAAACAAAAATAACAAACTGTTAGTATGGGTAGTAAAATAGAAAAGCAAGGCGAAGGAAGCAAACGAGATTAGAAGGAATGTTTGAAACCCAGAAACCATGAAATCACCTAAACATGCGACACGCAGGACTGGGGAGGAGCTGTAGCTTAACAAAAGACCAGACAGGGGAGACAAAGTGCAATGAAGGGCATGAACAAAGACATGGACCGGAATCTAACAGAATAATGGATCTGGCATGGAAAAAACAAAAACATGGCAAAGAACTAAAACATGGCAAAAACAGAACAGGCATGGCAGAAACAGAGCAGGCATGACAGAATCATAACAGAGCTATCATACTGCACACGCAGTCAGACAGGTGACTAAGAAAATCACTGCCAATGTTTTTGTATTTTATTCACTCTCAACTTTGTTCTGGTGCTTTGGTTTTTCTTTTAAAATTCTGTTGCTGGGATAGAAAAACATGAGCAATTACACGCCACTTTACCACCACCTCAGAAAAAAATGTCCAGCACTTTAATATTTGGCAGAATCGCATTAAACCTGAAATGGTGATACTTTTATGTTCTCGCCACTATCCAGTTTGAAATTAGTATTAGTTCCAAATTCTCTGACACCAAAATAACTACTTGGTTGCATGCTGTTTGCACTACAAAGCCAACTTCTGACCATAATTAAGCAGAGGCCATAAGTCTAGGCAGGTAATTTGTGAGTTGTGTAAATGGCAGCCAGCGACTGAGAAAAAAAGGCTCATTCCAATTGCTTATTTTTTCCACTTGTTTATTTTTTTTCCAGCACCAAAGGACCCTCAGGTCAATCAAGGCCCACCATCATTTGGCTGATTCCAATCCATGAAATGAGTTTGGGAAAAGAAGAATATAACTTGAGCAAAGGACATCGAGACCATTCTCATTCTATTCAGCTAATTCCCATGTCTTTGCTTTCTCCACACCCACGCACCCCTGTCTTTGGGGTGGATTACTATTAAGAAGAGATAAGAAGAAATGGTAGGGAAGCTGGAAAAAAAAACAAATGGAATGAGCCCATTGCCTTTATAAATTCCACCTGTCCCTCACTGATAGTGTCATCTTGAGGGCCAGTCATTGAAGAAAGAGAAATTCTAATTGATTGTAGTTCAATTCATTGAGCTTTGAATGCCATAAGCCATAAAGGCACACTGAAAAAAACGAACTTGGTGGTGTTGTAAAATATACTAATTGAACTGTCCTAATGTCTACAATAAAATGTTAAGTTTCAGCGGGAACTAGATTTTATCAAGTAAAATTACATGTATCTACACAATTTATTAATGTATTGAAAATGACTGTGTGGAATGAGTAAGTCTTATAATGAATTTTCTCATACCATTTAAATGTTTTTTAGTCCCTACTAGAAACACTAAAATACTGAGTAAATTTTACAATACAATTTTAGAGTGTGTTTGAATCAGCGCATGCACCTTGGGACAAACGAAAGTACGGCGCACAGACGTCCATTGGCAGACAGAGTTGTGAATATCTCCGGAATCTCTCAGGTAAGTAACAGCTTTATCCATAAACGCGTGTATTTGCGTCTTTTTTTAAATTTTATTTATATACCAATACATATCTCAACCTTGAGACACCACAAACATACCAGTGATAACACATAGAGCATATACACTCATACATACATAAACATACCAACATGTGCTCATACACCAATATTATTGTCCTGATTCAGACTATGTAGAGGTGGGTGGTTAGCCAAAACATATGCAAAAAAATTAAATAAAATAATAATCATAAGAAAATGAAATAAACAACACGATTTAAAGAATTATAGAGGTTAAATTCATATTATAGTGATATGACTAAAGGGAAAAGTAATCATCATAGTGATGACCAAAACTGGGTCAAAAACTGTCATACCAGGCATAAAGCAAATACCAGAGGACTGGCAGCAAACACAGGCACCGTATGGACTCACATATTGTACATCCCTAGCAACCTATACCTATTTAGCCTACCATGATTGCTCAATACCTAATGCGAAAGGCTAGGAGGAGAGCAAAAGGCCATTTTCTTTATCCATCTATTTTTTTGTCTCATATAAATCTTTTATTTTATTTATCTATTTTTTATTTATTATTATTATTATCCTGTTTTCCATATTTGTTTATCTATTCACTTTGGTCCCATCCTTCCTCAAGACTTAGTCGTTCCCATCCTTTTAAGAATACCAAAGTTTGAAGGCTACTTTTTGATATTTGTCTTTCCATCATCCAATGGACTTTAAGATAATTTTTGAAATTTGTTATATCAAGCTGTGTGCATGATTTCTGCTTGGTTATGAAAGCCTTGCCAAATAGGATGATGATATCATTAATATCAGATTTACCATTTTCCAAATCTCCTAAAATGACAGTTTGCAGATTAATAATATATGTTTTATTATATTTTAGTATCCACTTCCGGATTTGATCCCAAAATAAAGCGACGTAAGGACAGAACCATAAAAAATGCAAAACAGATTCCTCTTCTTCGTTGCAAAATCTACATAAATTTGATAGTTCTAGGCCCCAGATATGTAACATCTTTCTGGTGGGTAGAAATTTGTATTTGCCTTTGAATGTGATCAGTCATGCGAAAAATTTGTTTCGTGTCTGGTGTGAAAGCATCTAACCCTTTCGCAGGCAAATTTTGGCCCAGATGCATACCCCCATCTTAATTTTGGGTTTTTACTAAAATATGATTGTTATTCAAAATAACCAAAATAACACCAAATCTCATAATAAGTTTCCCATAACTGATGTTTTTATGTTTTAATCCTCTCCAGAATCGCTAAAATCGTTTGGATCCAAGTCACTCCCGCTCTCTGGATATTCAAACTCATCGTCAGAGTCATTCAATAAAGCAAAAACTTCATCCACGCTGTATTTACGTTTAGAAACACGGCTAGAATGCCGGCTATTTGTACTCGCGATGCCATGTTCACATGTCCCACAATTTGACCGAAGTAGTCTAGTATTTAGCGTTTTTAGGAAATCCCATGCCTCGTTCACGGCTAAAAAATACAGTGCTGGGTGACCTGAGAGACAGCCAATGGTAATGAGCGTAACTAACAAGGGAATTCCCGCAATCGGGGAATTTAAAGAAGACTTTATAAAACACGTTGGTTAAAACGACAAAAATGTCGCTGTGCCTGCGAAAGGGTTAACATTGACTGAGAAACCAACAAACTAGCTTGCACTCTAGGCTAGCAAGCTAGCTTGCCTGCTCAGCTATCTATTTGCGGTGCATACAAATCAATAAAAAACTGTGAATCGTAATTATTTCGCATTAGCTGTGTAGCTAGGTCAGTTATGCATTGACGAGGCTGATTAGTTGTTCGCTAGCTACCGAGTTTTTACGCTAACGTTGGCCAAAGATGTTCCATTGATTCCTGTTTTTAAGTCCAAAAAGAATACAACTGCGCATGCAAGTTAGTGCAAGCTAGTTTGTTGGTCTCTTAAACTGGGTTTACATGGAGCCTAATATTCCGATTAGAATCGGTTTAGAAGCCCAAACTGAATAAAAATGCTCCATATAAACACCTCATTCAGAATAAACAGGCCGAAACCGAATGGAATTTCATTCGGTTGCAGTGGGGTAGAATATTCCTTTTCCCAAACCGATTAAAAGTAAAATTTTATCATGTAAAGGTGAAACGGAAAGTTGTCTGGCTGCGTTCTGTCTGCGCGCGCTCCATCTTGAAGTGAATGCGACGTTTCTTCACTTGCAAATATTCACCGCAGAATGCAGAACTGGTCAGCGCGGAGTGGTTGTTTTTAATAAAAACTCTTGAAGAATGGAAAATTATTGCACACTTAGACGGTAGGAAAAACAACAGTGAAAGGTTTAAAAAAAAGTCCACGAAAAACTCAACAAAGCTGGGACAGACTGCAACGTTAAACAAATCAGAACTGCTGGAAAACTCTGAAGACCGGTGTTCTGACAATTTGTGCTGCCTTGTCAAAGAATGCTATCTTAATGCAGGATGATTGTAAAGTCTTTGTTTTTGCCTTAATATTACAATATAAATCATCCTACAGTGGCAACTTTATTTGTTCGCTCATTGTAACTTACGCGGATGCTAAAATGAGAATAAGTTTTTTTTTTTTTTTAAAGATAACATGCCGCACGCCACTATCGAATAATTTCGACATTTTCAGAAAAAGCCAGCTTGTACATGCAATTATTTGCCTATAAGTCTAAAAGCGCTCTGAAAAAAAAAACTCGATTTGTAAGATATTTGATATTTCAGATGTGAGGAAAGTAATAGAGCCCAAGATTGTGGGTTTGTGCATGCGCAGAACCGCGAGGTATATCTTGATAGGTGTCAGAAATTAATAGAACACCTACTAAGCATAAACAACCCAACAACGAAAGTGGATACTTTTTTCATCAATCTGCGCATGTCACACAGCTGTAAAATGTCTGTTCTGATTAAATGCGGTGGCCCATATAAACTCCAGATCGGAATAGATTACGTCACATGTAAACAGTTGACCTGAAATCTTCAATCAGAATGATTTCAATTCGAATGAAAAAAAGTCTGCATGTAAATCAGGCTTTAGTCAATGTTAAGATGCTTTCCCACCGGATGCGAAACGAATTTTTTGCAAGACAGATTACATTCAAAGTAAATGCAAAGACGCGAATACACGTGTTTATGGATAAAGCTGTTACTTACCTGAGAGATTCCGGAGATACTTTCAATACATGAATGAATTGTGTACATACATGTAATTTTACTTGATAGAATCTAGTTCCCGCTGAAACTTAACATTTTATTGTAGACATTAGGACAGTTCAATTAGTATATTCAGCGCTCCAGTCTGCGACCAGAATGATCGCATTTGTGACCAAGATTTACGTTTTGCGACTTACATTCACACATCGGTAGCGCACTGCGCGACCAACATTTCATGCACTGTGTGCCTATTCTGGGCAGCGATTCTCTCCCTAATTATCAGCCGCCGGCCGCAATTTTTTTTCTACAGGTCGGTTGGTACCGGTGCCATCAGCCAATCACAGCTCGGCTGTTCTCATGCATCGATGAGAATGGCAAAGCATTCGACCTTATCACTGTCAGCTGAGGTGTGCGCTTGGCAAATTTGTAAGACCTTGTCTGACAATAACGATGTAAGTGCTCCACAATCCGCGAAATTACAAGTACACTAGCTGGTCTGCTGCAGAGTCCAATAGTTTACGTAATAGGCCTTGGCTTCGGTGACTAATACTGCAGATCGGTGAGCAAATTTCATGATATCAGAAAGTGTTTTCAATAACGGTTTTTTATTTCGCTATTTAGATTTTGCGCATTTCTAAGAGTAATGGAAATGCACCTGGAGAGTGAGAGCGATGTCCGATGTTATTGGCCCAAAAACACAGTCTGCTTCGTGACCGAAGACTGTTCGTGACACAGTTTTGAGTCTTGTTGATATCAGCTATGGGTGCTTGCGTCCAGTGGCGTATGGTTTTATTTAGCTTTTCAATATCAATCGCTAACCTATCCTGATGGATTAGGTTGGATGCGCACTTCCACTCTGATCTGAAGTTCCGCATGTACATGATTATTCATGCAGTATGTATGAAATCGGTGACTGGTTGGTCCGAGTGCAAGATTATTTATTTTCATTACAGTGGGCCTGATAAAGATGAGAAAAGCTGCGGTTCTTATAGATTCATAGTCCGTTTTCTTTGGGGTTCCAATAATTGGCCAACTGTCAGAGAAATAGTTTGGAACATTTGCTGCAATCGACAAAATGCTGATTCAAAAACTAACTGGTGACGCCTGCCCAATGTAGGCCTACTCCAGCGACGACCATGGGCTTATCAGCGCCATGCCTCAAATATGAGTCTGTGGGCTCTAATTTCTTGGCGCAGCGCAGGGTGGCGCAGCGTGGCGTAGCTTGACGCAGCCCACGCAGTGGTAATTTCGTTCGGCGCAGCCCGCGCAGTGGTAATTTCGTGAGGTGCAACACCGTGCGCAGCCTTTGGTAGACGAACGTGCGCCGAGATGGGTGTGGCGGCGTAGTAGGGGGAGGTGTCACATATTCATCAAGATGCAGTGACAGTTTCGTAGAAAAAGTATTCGCTGCAGTTGCACAGAAAGCTGGCCAGCTCCAACCTGGTTTATTTTATGCGCAGTGGTAATTTGGCTGACCGGCGCACAGTGCGCACGCGTCACCGAAACTTCACAGGCAGGTTTCCAGAATGTCAGGCACATTTCAATGCAATAAATAATTACAGCAACCACTATTTAATGTAACTATCTGAATCAGCACATAAATTATATTATCTATATCGATTGTCCTGATGTCAGATCAAAGAGAGAGAGAGAGATGTGTACATATGGGCGCGTGAGTGCGCGTGTAGGCTATGTGGGTATGTGCCCTTCAGCTGCTTTCACACCGGACGCGAAACGAATATCGCACGACTGATTACATTCAAAGTCAATGCAAAGACGCGAATACACGCGTGTATTTGCGTCTTTGCATTGACTCTGAATGTAATCTGTCGTGCGAAAAATTCGTTTCGCGTCCAGTGTGCAAGCAGCTTAATACTATTATTGTCACTTAGGTTTTATCGTTTTTAGTGGGGGAAAGGAATACAGCCTGATTGCTATGATCTCATACTGAGTTAAGATCACATATTGAAAATAAATGTGTAACGTATCTTGCATGGTTGTCCATGCATGTTAATCCCAGAATTTTAAGCAGCAACAGGGTGTAATAATAGGAACACGCTATCCATCATTTCTCTTCCCAATGATGCAGGCAGAAGAAATAAATGAGCAACCATCGTATTTCATTCCAACTTCATAAGTTTGAATGATCTGACATAGTTTCGTAGTAATTCCATTCAAGTTCGCTAATGATAATAATTCGCGAATGCCCTAGCTAGCCAGCTAACTCATATTCGTAATGCTTAATATAGACGTAAGCGGTGCAGAAAACATGCCTGAAGCAGCAAAGTAAAATGCAACATGAACGCATCATGCAGATATAGGACAGAGGCTTCTATACTCCAACACATTAAAGGTGCGGAGAGGAGCTCATTTGATTGGTGAAGATTTGACTCGACTGTGTTAAACACACTTAAGCCTTTTCTCCTCCCTCTTTGCCACTTGCGCCGGTAGGAGGGACCGAGGCGGGACAGAGGAGTACTTGCGCCAGGCTGCACGGGGCACGAAATTGCAACATACGCCTGGACACACCCGTTGCTTGGCGCACCCTATTCGCCCAGCGCCTGCGCTGCTGCGCCTGCGCCTGGTCTACGAATTCAGAGCCCTGTGTCACAAACGGTGTACGGTCACGAAGCAGACTGTGTTTTTGGGCTAATAACATCGGACATCATTCTCACTCTCTGTGTGCGTTTCCGTTACCCTTCGAAATGTGCAAAATCTAAATAGCGAAATTAAAAAAAAAAACTGGTAAATAATAATAATAATTATTATTATAATAAGCTGTCCTACTACATTGTTACCGGTGAAAGAATTTCTTGAAACTTAGTGCAAACGAACTTGGCATGCTGCACTTTTTACCAAATATTTAGGGTGGATCACTTTGGGAACTATATTAATTTTAATGTTAAACTTTCAATTTGTGTTTAAAAAATGTAGCCAAATTATGCTTTTTACGGCTTCAATTCCTCCTGGGTCTCATATTTTCAAAGCAATTAAGCCATGTTTGGTGTCAAATTGTTCCTTGGGATGGCAGCAACAATAACAGTTATACATTTTAGAACTATCACTGTGATAATTGGGAGTTATTCATTGATTTATCCCCATATGTTGGTTTTAGGGGGGTGCTCATCTAAATTTGGCCATAATTTTTCTATGAATGATTCAGTTTATGTCCAGGGGAGGGTTTGATGGAAAGTTGTCCCTTGGGGAAATGGAGACTTGTACATACATTTAGACTTGTATGATAACTCTCCAAAATGATAACTGCATTTATACATTTTTCAAACATTCTTGTGAACATCAATATCTACTTTTCAGTTCATAAAGTGCTTTCTGATAATGTTTCTTAAATAAATGCAGCAACAACTGATAGTCTGTTCAGGTATCTTTATTTGGGCTTGTAAATATTCAGAAAAGTATCATGGTAGTTTGCATGACCACAGTTTTGGCCTGCGCACCTAAAATTTGGCCTGCGCAGCCAACTTTTTCAGGTTGGGAGCGTATGCGCTCCTAGGTCCAAAAGTTAGTCTGGAGGGTTGATATTTTACTACACCACCAAGGTCATTTTTTCAGTGTAGATTGGGTAATATAGCTTCGAACAACTAAGTAATTAAAATTATCAAACAGAAAAAAAGATAAAAAGTACTTGATAATTTTATGACAGTAAATATCAAAGATAAATAAAATCTACTCAATATTTTAAAGTTGTAAATGTATATGTATACAAAAAATATACTGTATTTTACTTAATTTGTGTGAGTAATAAAAATGGAAACATTAGTAAAACTAAGTAACACTTACCCAATATTTTCACAAATGTTACCATAAGAAGTCAGTAGACTTTACTCAGTACTATTAAGGAAGTTTTACTTGATATTACAGCAGTAAAATTTACTCAAATATTTTGAGTGGAAATTGTTATGAGGATTTTTTTAATGTAAATCTTATGAGTTGTTTTTTTCAATGCATTAAACAAGGAAGGGACCGTACATTCTGTTTGGTATGTCAGTTTTTCTGTTTCTTTTATCATAAAAAAATCAACAAATAGCACATCATATTTCCACCTTGTCAGCGTTATTGTGTGTATTTTTGTTGGATCAGTATTTTCAGAATTATTGAGCATGAACATAATTAGGGTTGTTGCTGCTTGTTCTGACTTTTAAAACTAACAAATCTATTTTTAAAAAACCTCTGTAGCAATAGAACTGGTTATAAAAATGCAAGTAAGAGCTGTTTTCAAACACTTTATTTCATTTTGATGTTACAACTCTTATGACAAGGACAACAACATATCATATTACCAAAGGAGGGAGTCCGTTTTGTTTAGGCTGTCATATACTACTGTTGTACTTGCCACCATTTCAGTGCTTTTAACTGTTTCTGTAAACTCTCCTCCAGAGTCATAGAACATTTTCCGCATAACAAGACATCAAGCGACAATGATCAAAATAATCTTGAAATAAATAAAGTTCTGCATCCATGCAATGCAGTATAAATTCATAAGAATATCTATTGGGGCTTTTTTCCTTATTTTTATTGCAATAATAACAATAATACACAATGTATGATACATCATCATCCAAAAAACTTTGATAAGACTAACAATAACTCCTAAAGAGGCTCCCATTATTTCTTAGCAGAGAAGAAGAGTTATGCAGCTTTGATAGCATGTTGCAATTCTATCTGAGGGTAAGCGCACCGCTGCAGAGGAAAGGCATCTTTGTATTTTTATTCATTCTTCAACTCTCTCTGGCTCACGTTTACAATTCTTGACCTCCAGAAATTAAAAACTGATTGTTGATAAATTTACATGGTCTAGCAAGTGACCCATGATATTTTTGTTCATATGGCACAGATCAGATGCGCATTATGAACGTGTCAACAGTAAAAAAAATAAAAAATTTTAAAAAGCGCATAGAATCTGATGTTCCCGGATTCATTTCAGGCATGAATCATATGTTGAAATAAATCTGATTAAAGCGTCTGACATCAAGCAGATTGTGAATCGCTATCTTATAGGTTACTGCTTTGCATTTTAATGACAGGCTGTAATACTACTGTCATGTACATAACTGGCCCAACAGCTGGAATAAGGGTTCTTTTCTTTCTTCTGGGCCTAAAAATGTGTTCGATATATTTGTGGACCTCTAAAGATGCTTTGGAAAGCAATATCTTGAATTGATACTTTGGTCTTTTTCGCTTCTATTGTAAATAGTGATAAAGTTCCATCTGGTTGTTTGCTTTCGTTTTGGGAACCAAACCCTCATTCATAATTATGGGTTTTTTATAGTGTTAAGCACATGGAAACACAGGAATCAGATATTGGTGACTTTAAAAAGCTGATCCAAACAGGCGATCAAAAAAATGTAAAATGAGCAAAAAATTGGAACTGGGAAACAAGACATGCAGCGTAAATAAGGTCAATATGTGGTGCAACAGTATTTGCACTGATTGTACTCCTGCATATGATTGTAATATTATGCTTCTAATGAAAGCAATTTGACCTCCCTTTTTAAGTCTTCTTCACTGATGGAACTTGGGTGTTTTTATCATCCTGCTGTTGCTTGAATAATTCAGGTCTAATGAAATTTTCAGTGTCTTTTAGTTACTCTTTGTGATAACAAGGAAAATCACTCTGTACACATATGACTTCTTTAAACAAAATGTATCATAACTAATTCATTAAAGACTGCTGAAACTGACCAAGCATGGCTAATTCTTAAAAAGTGGAAGCAAGGTATGAATTTGACTGGTTACGTTCAGCCAAAAGCAACTTCATCTGGATTCAAATTTCTATTGAATTGGGTATTTGCAATTTATTTTACACAGAAAATGTAATAATTAGTTAATTATCCATAAAACAATAATTATATTATTATAATAAGTTTAATTATCATTAAACAACCCCATTCCAAATTTGGAACAATTTGGAGAATGTAAATTTAAAAAATTGTTTTTAAATCATTCTTGACTTAGTTATGATCTAGACCAAGAACTTAATGCCGAGTCAGAGTACAATCCAATAGTAGGGTTAATTGATAGTAATACTGTATGACAGAGGGACAGAACCGATGCAGAATGGCACAGTTCTGTTCAGATGGTGCAAGCTAGGGTGTGAAGGTGTATCTGAGCCCAGCCAGTGGCTTTCTGGGACAGCTGCCAGATGAGTGCAAACTTTGGCAGAGGCAAACTGACAGAAGGCAGGACAGTGAAGTCTACCAGGAACATGGTCCCAATCCTGTAGATGGCAGAGGGCTTGGAAGGTTGTTCCTAATAAACTGGGCAGAAGAACATACTGAAGTTTCATTTATAGGATCGCGTTCCTAATCCTGGAGATCGTGGGTGAGGCTTGGGATCTTGTTCCTATTGATAGAATTAGGAAGAGAACTTCCATTTATCACAATCATTAAAGGTTATGAATAATTTCAGGACATGAAGTGCTTTATGAGCAAATACTGACTGGTTGCTGAAGATCGAATAGCAAGTGACAATACAGCAACTCGCATGCTCAAAGTAATGGGTATAAATACATCAACACTCATGAGGGAAGGGAAACATGAATGCAACACAGCTGGTGAGGAAAGCACATGAGATGTAAATCAATCAAAAGAGACAATACTTGTGATAAATATGCAAGCTGCTAGATGGGAGGAGACATGAGAAGAATTAACATAAGGGTTGTGACAGATCTGTCTTTAAAGTCGTGCAAAGACAAGATATTTAATGTTTTTCTTTAATACTATTTTTTAGTGTTTTTCTTTTTGGGAAATAAACACTGATTCAGAATTTCACACATGCAAAGTGTTCCAGAGAAATCGGGACAAGGGTGTACAAACCACTGTAATCCATCACGTTTCCTTTTAATAGTCCTCCAAGGAATTGTCTAAGGAATTACGGACACCAGTTTTTGAACTTTCTACGTCAGTCTGTCCATCCCTCCCCCCTGTTTTGTTTCAAGGCCAGAATGCCACAACTGTGGTGGGGTATCTGAGTATTTCATGCTTCTTGCATTCTGAAAAGTTACGTTTGAACTGATGGTGGAGTTAGTGGGAAGGTCATAGGGACACATAAAACAACAGAGCTTCTGCTCTATGAATCAGGATTGAACATAAAAAGTATAAAGCCATTCCAATAAAAACTCTTTGTGTGATAATTGTGGTAGGATAATTTCATGAGTTGTAGTCTTATTATGAATTAACTTGACTGTTGGCTTGTAAAAATGCAAAACAAAACATACAGTTTTGTAAAACATTCTTCATAAAATATGAATAAAACCTAATGGCTGCAATCATTGGCTATAGCTCTAAGGTTAGACATTTAACAGCATCTAGTTTGGACAGTCTTGGATGCTCAGATGGCATGCTCAATATTACCATTTTTTTTGGCACAACAAAGCCAAGGTATTTTGAGCAATATAACTCTCAGTGATTTAGGGTGCGTCTTGGCCAATAGTTCCTTGCTTGATTAATTAAAGGGCAGGAGGGAAACAGCATCAATTATCTGAAAATAGCCCTCTCTCAGTCCATTCTACATCAAAAAAAAAAACCTTAAAGATTGCCAGCAGAAAGCAGGGCTTCGCGACGAGAAGGAAGGTAAGGTGGAGGCAGTATGAAGATTGTGATACATAAAGAGAAATATTTCAGTAATGAGCTTGAACCACATCCCCCCATGAGATGCACATGGTTGAGTATTTTCAATGTTGTCTATGATAAGGAAAGAAACAGTCCACATGGAAACTGTCCATCTGCCAAAGAGGAGAGAGAATGGGCATGAGAGCAAACAAGACAGGGAAAAATATACATATGCAGCTATTGCACAAGCATTGGAAATACCCATTTTCTGATACATGAAGCTAGTAAAGCATATAAAAAAGATTGGGGCATTTGTTCTATCAATATTAATTTCATATATTTATATACAGTATTGTATTAATCATGAATTCAAAGGAATACTAGTAACTGCCTTTTCTCAAAGTGAATTTTTTTCTATATATCCTTTCTTCTCAGTTTTAGTTTTGCCATATTTATGACTCTCATATGGTTCACGGTATGTGTTATCAGAATAGCAGCTTGTCAGCAAGGCTTCTAATATCTGCTTACTGAGTTCAGCCCTGACAAAGCCAGGGCTGCAGAATACTATGATCTTTCTGGGAAAGAAACTACCAAACAGGAGTTTAGTAGAGAGCTCATGCATCAACTTTGCACTGTATGGCAAAAAAAAAAAAAACTCTTGTAGCCTGAGAATGAAGGCACAAGCAAAAGCAAAAATCTTCCAAAGATGCTGCTGTAGAAATGTTGCTGCTGTTGAAGATGAAAAAAAAAGGTTAATTTTTAAAAGTCAACACAAATTATACTCTCATACATTCATATGCATTATATGCTTGCTTATCATATAAAAACTAAAGTTTTTATTACAAATCAGAATTTAGATGTTTTGTTGGTACACTTGAACAAGATGTGCTTGAGTTGATGTCCGTTATACACGCGCAATCATATATGCATGTTGGAAATAGACAGTAAGATAGACAAAGCTGGTATAACAGCCTATTGAAAAATATCACATAAATGAGGTGGCTGAGGTGGAAATTTACATATGACTGCTGTCAACACTGAATGTGCATTTCTTTTAAATAACATCAGTGCTGAAATGCATTATGCAAACTAGATTGAGACTCAGTGGCACATAGATGTGCCATTAAGCACAGTATGTGTAGATGAGATTATTAACAATGTTTTAAAGGATTTAGGGCATTACAGTGAAATGGAAAAGTTATGGTTGGTATCTTTTGTCCTGTTCTGAACAAAGGCAAATCCATATTTATATCCTGTCATGTTAATTTAAACCAGGCTTAGTCGGGCATGAGGACTGCTTAGAAGAATTATTTGCCACTGTTTAATGGGTACCTTAATCGTAGGATTGGTTATCTTACATTTGAAACATTACCCGTCCCCATAGCAACAGAGTTATCATCATAGAATACTTCATTTTAAGGGTGTTAGGGGTGACATACACGTAATATATCATTGTAATGACATCTGCACTAATTTCAATGTGTGAGTTATTTTCATCTTTTCAATGCATAAACAGTATGCTGGATATTGCATTGGCTACCTCTCACTGTACTGTTGGATAATTTGGATAAAAAACTATGACCATAAAAGTCCAGCCTATCAGTTCCCATTATGATTGGAATGACAGTAGACCTGTTTGTATGGGTCTGGGCCCCCTCACTGGGCTGCAGCACAGCCTAAAATGTGGTGTCTGCAGGATTCAACAAGGAGATTTATTTGGGTGTCTCACCAGTGATTACAGCAAATCGCATACCTGTCACAACACAAACAAAAATCTACCATCTTCCACTGCATTATTAAAAAGGACCGATGGCCAGAGAGACAGAACTGACACGCTAGGGAGCCCAGAGATGGGAACATAGGAAAGAAAACAAAAAATAGAGGGAGAGAAGCAGCAAAAAAAAAAAAAAACACAAACACTTTGAAAGCAGACCTTCAGACTACAGAAAATGCAATGTCAAATCCAATTGCTGTCATTGTATGATTTCCTTAATTGCCATGCGTAACTGAAGTCATTCTTGGCACTGATCATATTGTCTTCAGTACTGTTTTGGTCCACAGGTAAGTGAGTTAGCAATTGATTTGAGGAGATATTAATGGTGCCATTTTAAACAGGTCCTTTGTTTCTGGAATAAAAGTTTTAAGTATCTCTCCCCTTAATTGTCTATTTGGGTTTATTGACTGATAGATAGTCTCATGACTATTAATCTATCAGTCTGTGCTGTTGGTGCCCAGTGAATACAAAAGTGCTGTGTCACAAACACCAATTAATTTTCTTGAAAAATGATGTGTCGTACCATTGTTTTTTTTCCATCTGTAATAAACGTAGATTTTGGTTGACTGATTTCACTTTCAGTCTTCAAGGACAGGAAAACTTAAAAATACAGATTGAAGACCAGCCACTGCTGGTATACTAAATTTATTTAAAAATTTGGAGCTTACTTTTTGTTTGAAATTCTAGAAATCAGATTTTCCAAACATAAATGGTTATATTATTTCATACTACCTTTGATAAGGATTTCTGTTGACACATACTTTGGTCGCACAGCATTATTTTGCAAGCATGCAAATGTTTTCATTTTAATCTCTGTTATGATCCAGACCTGGAATCAAGTGCAGAGGCGGGGAACTATCCAATGGTAGGGTTTATTGATGGTAATACGATAACAGTGGGATGGAGCTCAGAGGAGAATAGCACAGTTCACCTCAGATGTTATGGGCAAAGCAGGGCAAAGTCGATCTCTGGCCAGTGGCTTTCCAGGATGACTGCTAGGCGGAGTGTACACTTCGCCTGAGCCAAAGTGTCCAAAGGTAGGATGCTGTTGCTCAGGAGAAATGCGGTTCCAATCCTAGTGACTGTAGAAGGATTGGTCATAATAGAAGACATCTGTCTATCTGCAAATGTTTTTGAATAATGAAGGAAAATATATTATTTTCACCAATAACCTTAGCCCTCCTGACATTTAACCCCAACTGCAACGGAGACTATCAAAGCTACTCCATCATGCAGCATATGGTTGCAGAATTGAAACATGGACATTTTGGTTTCAGTTTGAAGTCAATGTAATGAATTTGAAGGAAGTTATCGCAAAAAAAGAAAAACATTTAGACTTTTCCAATGACCTTGATCTTGCCCTTGACCCGATCACCCTCAAAAGTTAATCAGGTTATCTGCGGACCATTGCCCACCTTCTCTGAAAGTTTGAAGTCAATCAGTGCAACCATGTGGACGCTAGATTGTTTGTATGTCTGTGCGTTAACAAACAAATAAACAAACAAATCGCACCAATTACAATACCTCGCCCTGCTGACTCTGTCGTGACCAGCAACTTGCAACTCAATAAAGGCTGTATGATTACGTCACACACCACATGAAGTAGGTTAACCATGAAAAAAGACACAGCCAGGGATTAGGGGAGCACATGCAATGCTTAAGCCTAAATGAACAAGTGCACTTAAAGGCCTTGAAGGAGTTTATTTACTTTGATTCCATTTTATCACAGAGTATCATGAGCGTGGGAGCCGAACGAGTCAATACTGAGACCAGAGATAGCAAGACCAGATTTTTATAAAACTGTCAACTGGCCAAGTTTGGCACACAGTAGCCAGGTCAGTACAGATAAGATTGATCAGACCCTAAGAACTGAAAACAACTACGCAGTTTCCTCGGGTTTGCCCATTTCTACCGGCGGTTCATTCAGCGGTACTCCACAGCCTTCATGGCCACCAAGGTTTCCTATAGCTGGACCGAACAGGCAGCCTCTACCTCCCGCCACCTTAAATCACTGTTTACCAACACTCCCACCCTGACCCCCAGCGACAATATATCAAGGAAGTAGATGCCTCCTATGTAGGTGCTAGAGTGGTCCTCTCCCAGCAAGCAGCTGATGGCAAGATCCACCCTTGTACCTTCTTCTTTCAGCAGCTGTCTCCTGCAAAGAACTACCATTGGTGTCCGAGAGCTGCTGGTAGTGAAGTTGGCTTTTGAGCGATGGAGGCGCTGACTGGAGAGACCCAGTCTTACTTTCCTTGTCTAGACGGACCTCTGAAGTACCGCTTCAGTACTAAGAGATTGGACACCTGACAAGCCCATTTTTAACTTTGTCCTAATCTATCGTCCTGGATCCAAGAATACTAAGCCTGACTCATTGTCCCGGTTGTAATCTCCTTTATCTGACGAGCCTCCTGAGACCATCCTCCTGGATAAGTGTCTCTTGACAGCCTCTGACCTCCAGATTGAGTGGGAGGTCCAAGAGGTGCTCCAGTCATGTCTCCTACCATCAGGCACACCACCAAACTACCTCTTCGTTCCAGTTGGAGTGAGAAGCAGTGTCTTGTCCTGGGCCCACACTTTTCGGCTGGCTAGCTACCCCGGCATTTCCTCCACCCTGGCTGTCACCTGTGTACACTTTTGGTGGCCCACTATCTGCAAGACAGAAAGGAGTTTGTTGCAGCCTGTCGGCGTAGGGGACGCGGCAGCCAATTTCTGGTGGACCAGGAGGGGCTCGGGCCAAGGAGCACTCAATAAAATCAATCAAATAAATTTGGTAGTGAACCCTGTGTGGTTACAGCTACCAATTAGCTAGCTAGAGAAAAGGATAAGTTGCAAGTAAGCTGGTGGCCCAGCAAATAAGATAATAACATCTGCCGTAATCCAATAGACTAAAGACATAACTAAGCGATAAACTATGTTTCTCATTTTGAAAATCTACATCTAAAGCATTAGCCTACATAGCAGTAATTAAACCAAATTAGGACCTAAGAGTCAATAAAATGCACTAACTAACATTACGCATGCTAAGTGCTCCTCGCTATTAATTTGGGTTACTGCCTCTGATGCAGTGTAGGTGGCTGCATAATGAAAAAATTTTTTTTTTTGCGCAATTAAAAGCTACAGCACACTGTAATCAATTGATAACTGGCTAAAATGTTACCTCGTAAGCAATCATTATTTCACAGGCAAACTGGGCAGTAATAACTAGAAACTGGATAGCTAGTTAACTGGCCTGCAAACATTTGCTCGCTAGCTGGCTAGCTACTACAATGATCTGCCAAGCTTAATTCACCATGAAGCTGCCCAGCAACTGAAAAATTTTACAATTTTATCCACAAAATGAGCTAATTACAAATTTGATGGCTGCTACAGGTCTCAAAAGTTGGGGCAGGGGCCTGTTTACCATGGTGTAGCATCCCCTCTTCTTTTTAACACAGAGTGGAGGCGTCTGGGCATTGAGGAGACAAGTTTCTTGAGTTTAGCTATTGGAATTTGATCCCACTCTTGTTTAATACAGGCTTCCAGCTGCTGGAGAGTTTTGGGTCTCCTTCCATGGACATTTAATTATGCTCCAAATGTTTTCAATCGGTGAAAGATCAGGACTGCAGGCAGGCCAGTTCAGCACACGGACTCTTCTACTACGAAGCCATGCTGTTGTAATAGCTGCAGTATGTGTTTTTGCATTGACCTGCTGAAATACACAAGGCCTGCCCTGGAATAGATGTCATCTGGAGGGGAGCATATGTTGTTCTAAAACCTTTACATACCTTTCAGCATTCATGGTGCTTTTTAAAACATGCAAGTGTCCCACACCATATGCAGTAATGCATCCCCATCTCATCAGAAATTCTGGCTTTTGAACTGAATGCTGATAACAGGATGGGTGGTCTTTGTCCTCTTTAGCCCGGAGGATACGACGCCCATGATTTCCAACAAGAATGTGAAATTTGAACTTGTCTGACCACAGGACACTTTGCCACTTTGCTACAGTCCATTTTAAATGAGCCTTGGCCCACAGAACACGGTAGTGCTTCTGTATCATGCTGAACAATGGCTTCCTTTTTGCATGATAGAGTTTTAGGTGGCATCTGTGGATGGCACGGCGGACTGTGTTTACAGACAGTGGTTTCTTGAAGTATTCCTGGGCCCATTTAGTAATGTCAATGACAGAATCATGCCGGTGAGTGATGCAGTGGCGTCTGAGGGCCCGAAGATCATGGGCATCCAGTAAAGGTCTTCGGCCTTGTCCTTTATGCACAGAGATTTTTCCAGTTTCTCTGAATCTTTTGATGATGATATACACTGTCGATGATGAGACCTTCAAAGCCTTTGCAATTTGACTTTGAGGAACATTGTTTTTAAAGTATTCCACAATTTGTCATACGTTGGAGAGCCTCTGGCCATCTGTACTTCTGAGAGACTCAGCCTCTCTAAGTCAGACCTCCCTTTTATAGCCAATCATGTTACACACCTGATGCCAGTTAACATAATTACTTGCTAAATGTTCTTTCAGCTGATTCTCTTATGTATTAATTGCTTTTTCAGCCCTTTTTTGCCTGTGTCCTAACTTTTTTGAGACCTGTTGCAGCCAGCAAATTTGAATTAAGCTCATTTTTGTAGATAAAAATAGAAAATGTCTCAATTTCAACATTTGAAATGTTATCTATGTTCTATTTTAAAAAACATATTGGCTCATGTGATTTGAAAGTCATTGCATTTAGATTTTATTTACAATTTACACTTCGTCCCGACTATTTCGGAATTGGGGTTATATGTCTGAAACCAGTTACAGTGGCAAGTATGTGAAAATAAAAGAAATTGGTGGAGCAGGGGGGAATACTTTTTCTTTGGTCCATAGATCTGCTAATCTTTGAGTGGAGATGCCTGAATCTCGTTGGGAGACAGCAAAAGAAAAATGTAGACTCAAGTTGTGCCATTTGTCATTTTTCATCGGTAGTCCACAGTGGATGGTCATGATTGGCCATGTTGGGTAGAATTGGTGTAATTTCCACAAATGCTCAATATTTTCCTGCATTATCTCCTACAAGCCTTGTTTTTCACCTTCAGGCGTCTACCTGTTGCCATCAGTAAGATATATCTCTGCTCCAATCAGCCCAGATGACCCCGAACAGTGATCATGAACAGTGAATTTTATCTTTGTAATATAGTCAGTTTGCAGAATACAGATGGTTTATGTATTGGGGGGTCTGATTTTGAGTAATAAATATGATGTGAAATTGTGGAATGAGATTGACATGTAGGTGGGGGTGGGGACTTTCACTAAAACTTTACTAAATGGACCTCAATCAATGGCAGTTAGTTAATCCATAGTTTGTTGTTTAATAAAGGTCTTATTTTTTAAAAATCCTCAAATTGAAACAAAGGGTGTCACAACCCTTGTGTGACTCCCTTTCTTGTCTCCCTCCTTCTAGCAGTTTGTGTCTTTTAGATGTATTGTCTCCTTTGATTAATTCATGCTCCGTGTGCCTCCCCCCCAGCTGTTCTACATTTGTGTTTTCCCATTTCCTCAAGTGAGTGTTGGTGTATATTCAGTGGGGGAAATAAGTATTGAACGCGTCAACATTTTTCTTAACAAATATATTTCTAATGGGGCTATTGACATGAAATTTTCATGAGATGTCGGTAACAACCCAAGTAATCGACATATACAAAGAAATCAAAACAAATAAGTCCATAAATTAAGCTATGTGTAATCAAGTGGAATGACATAGGGAATAAGTATTGAACACGTGAAGAAAAGGAGGTGAAAAAAGGCATGGAAAGCCAAGAAACCAGCTGAAATCTGCAGTATTTAGAAAGTAATCATGCCCCTATCAGTGCAAATTAATATCAGTTGGTTTATTCCTAATTGATGGTCTATAAAAAGGTTTCTCATTACCAAGGTGTCACACAAGAATCATCTCATGATGGGTAAAAGCAAAGAGCTCTCCCAAGACCTTCGCAACCCGATTGTTGCAAAACATACTGATGGCATTGGTGACAGATGTATTCTAAACTTCTGAATGTTCCAGTGAGCCCCATTGGGGCCATAATCAGGAGGTGAAAATAACATCATTTCACCATAAACTGGCCACGACTAGGAGCTCCTTGCAAGATTTCTGATAAAGGTTTCAAAAGAATAATCAGAAGGGTTGTCCAAGAGCCAAGGGCCACTCGCAGAGAGCTTCAGAAAGACCAGGAATCAGCAGGTACAGTTGTTTCAAAGAAAACAATAAGTAATGAACTCAACCGCCATGGCCTCTATGCACGTTCACCGCGCAAGACTCCATTGCTGAAGAAAAAGCATGTTGAAGCTCATTAAAGATTGCTGAACAACATTTGGACAAACATACTGGGAGAATATAGTCTGGTCAGATCAGACCAAAATTGAACTCTTTGGATGTCATAGCACACGCCATGTTTGGAGGAAAAATGGCACTGCACATCACCCCCAGAACGCCATACCAACAAAGAGGTTTGGAGGTGGGAACATCAGCATATGGATATGGTACTGACAGACTTCACATAAGGAAGGATGAATGGAGAAATGCATCAAGACATTCTTGATAAGAATCTGGTGCCATCTACCAGGATGCTGAAGATGAAACGAGGGTGGACATTTCAGCAAGACAATGATCCCAAACAAGTAGCCAAGGAATCTCTCAATTTGTTTCAGAGAAAGAAAATAAAGCTGCTAGAATGGCCCAGTGAATCACCTGACTTGAATCCAATTGAAAATTTATGGAAAGAACTGAAGATCAGAGTTCATCAAAGAGGCCCCCGGAACCTTCAAGATTTGAGGACAGTTTGTGTGGAAGAGTGGGCCAAAATCCCACCTGAGCAATGCATGCGACTAGTTACTCCATACAGGAAGCGTCTTGAAGCCGTCATTACCAACAAAGGCTTTTTTACTAAGTATTAAAAAAAATTTCAGTAGGTGTGTTCAATACTTTTTCCCTGTGTCATTCCACTTTATTGCACAAAACATAATTTATGGACTTACTTGTTTAGATTTCTCTGTATGTGTGAAATACTTGGGTTGTTACTGACATCTGGTGAAAATTTCATGTCAATAGCCCCATTAGAAATATACTACCTGAGAAAAATGTTGACAGGTTCAATACTTATTTCCCCCACTGTATATTTCTTACTTTGAGAGTGCAAGTAGCTGGATTTTTGCTTGCTATTTGTCCTCGAGCAACCAGTCAGTATCTTCCAAGTAAAAGGTTATGATCTTCAGAAATTATTTGTTGTCTTTAATGATGATTAAATACGGCAGTTTTTTTCCAAGGTCTTTTAGTAGGAACAGGCTCCCAAGCCTTACTCTTGGTCTCCAGGATTGGGACCTCGATCCTATAGTCATCCTTAAGTCTGTTTGTCTGCCCAATCTTTTGAGGACCACCTCCCAAGCCTTCTGCAGTCACCAACATTGGGACCTGCGGTCTTGCTAAGTCATCCTTGGTCTGTTCATCTGCCCAGTCTTTTTGAGGACCACCTCCCAAGCCTTCTGCAGTCACCAACATTGGGACTGCGGTCTTGCTAAACTCCCTGGTCCTGTCATCTGACAGTTCTGCTCTGGCGAAGTGTACATTTCATCTGGCAGCTGTCCCCAAAAGCCACATACGATTTCAAGATGGCTGCCGTGGCGGCCATATTGTTTCACTGATCGTGGTGAAAATCAATAGGGTCCATCCTTGATGTAATAGCAATGCACCCACAAAATCTCAGCCAAATCCGTGCATGACTTTTTGAGTTATATTGTTGACAAACAGACAGACAGACAGACAGACAAACAAACAGGGACGAAAACATAACGTCCCAACTTCGTTGGCGGAGGTAAAAAGTTTAAAAACAGAATAAAATGAACAACTAGTAATTTCTTGTTCAACACATCCCTATTTTTCCATCACAGAATTTTCGTATTACTCCATTGATGGACTCAACATCTGAATTTTGCGAAAGTATTGTCGAGTCTGTAGAAAACAAAAAGTCAGGTGACACATGCTGCTGCATTGTTTCCTTGTGGCTCTTAATGCCTCCCCTGGCATTGCGCCTGTGGTGGCCCCAATCAAAGTCATACATTCCTAAGGCCTGCACTTGAGCATGAATGTAACAGCACCTGGAGAAACATAACTGTCGGCAGGGGTAAATCTCAGGAGATTGTGCCCGCGTCGGTGTGTGGTAAGCGGAAACCCGTGGTCGTAAGGTATTGTTTCCAAGAGACCAGTGTGTTCTAGTGCGTTGGTATCTACTTCATAATACTCTGAAGACCCTACTCATTTGTCATAGTGGAGGGGGGTGGGGCAGGAAGGACCTTGAGCAGGAGATTGGGAACAATTGCTTTCCAATAAGGAATCTTTTTACAGAATAATCTGGCATGGAGAGACCCAAAGGAACAAAATGTAACTTTATCTAGAAAAAGACGAGTAAAGAGAGAGAGTAAGGGATGGCTGCAGTGAGCAGTTTAATGAAACTCCATTTCTTTCTTTCTGTCCTTCTTTCTTTCTTTCTTTCTTTACTCTGTTTCTTGTCCTTATTTAAATATTTCTGTGCCTGAATGCCTGGTTCTGCAAGTTCCATACTGAGGGTACTCTACGTGCGAAAACCACAATCCCTCAGTTCAACTTATAAAAGTCTGCAGAAAAGGCCTAAAAGAATATAAAAAAGGGGAAATTGCAGAATGACACTTCTCAACTTCAAACTGTCCTTGCTTTTCTCATTTCTTTTTCTCTAATCCAAAGTTTGGGTGTGAGCTCAGCATCTCTTGTCCGAATTTTTTAGTTTGAATATTAGATTCACAAGTGGCTCTATAAAAGCTATTTACACTACTTAAAATATTGATTTGCTTGAATCTCATTTTATTTTGAAGGAAAGCTGAATAAACGGTCTTTCTGGAGGAAAGCTAATAATATACCCTCAATCCCAGTAGTGATTAGTAACATATCACTGTTAATTTTTCAACCATAATGCTTCATTTGAATTCAACATATTTCGCTACTTCATGAATACTAAAAACTAATCTAAAAACTTGGCTTTCAATCCTAATTATGTTGCACAAATTCAGACCTAACATTATGTTATTAGTGTATTGTTTTAAGTATGTTAATAACGAGTTTGGTGCATTTCGTCAGAATTAGCGGAGCATCCATGGTGATGCTCAATGCGCTAGCTATATGCGAGTGGATTAGGGTGCAAGGCAAGCTGTTTTAAACCCTGTGACTATCCTCTTTTATTAGATTTGTTGTGAACTCAGAATTTTATGCCTGAGCCCTCCATCTTCCTTCACAAGATCCTGTCAAGACCCAGATCCACACACAAACTTGCAGAAACACACACACACACACACACACACGCGTGTGAGCGCACACAGGGGCTTGTTAAACGAGGAGTCCTGCCTGAGCTGGCTCCCTCAAATAGAGAGTACTGGCTCCCTCTAGTGTTGTCTGAGTTCCCCCATGTTGAAGACTGATTTGAGCAGAGAGCTGATGCAACAAAAAAACAATTAGCCAATTTGATCATTACAGCACTCAGTGTATGTTTTAAAACTCATGTACTACTCATGAAGACTGCCAGCGTACCAAAAGATTTTGCTTAATAATGTATTCATGACCCTCACACACATATTCTCTCATGCACACTCTCCTCGCTTTGCACACACACATACACACACACACACACACACACACAGATAATTGAGGGTTCTACTGATTGTTTACATAGTCATTTCTTTACTGTCTGCATCAACATTTTCTTAGCAAACTGTGCTGATGTGTTCTTGTAGCCTATTTATGTGAAATCGAACGGGCAAAAAAAAAAAACACAACGCCTCCAAACTATGGGTGACAGACAGAAGTAGGTACACGTCAAAGCAAATGGGCTGTCAGCACTTCAATGACATCAGTACTCCAGAACTAGTTGTGCTATCCGGCTCTTTGTTCATAGACGTGATCTTTATGTTAAATTATTCTCTCTCACCCACACACACATTACCTCTGTCCTTCTCCATTCGGTAACATTAACATTTCCACACATCATTAAATACGCAGCAACCAGCCCCAAAACATAACGGAAGGGTAGTCAGGGATGAGGCTGGTTGCAGAAAGAAAGAGAGGGAGAATGAAAATTCTGGCCAGTGTTGAAGGCATTAAATACCATTCACACAGCTCACAGGCTGTGAAACAGGCTAGGGAGTTAATATCAATGGAAAGCACCGACTCCCTTTGTGTTTCTTTTTCACCAAGAATCTATACATATTTTCTTCATCAGCATGGACAGTTTTAGAACACTTTAAGTTTCCTTTCCCACCAATTTAAAGTTGTTACTATGGGGTCATAAAATTACACCATAGGTAACACAAGGAGGATTGTACAGTGATCCCATGCTTCCACAGGCAGCACATATAGTATGAAACCAAAATATTTTAAGTATCTTCTCAAGTCTAGCAAAGATTCAATAGTCTGAAGGTCATGGACCTGATAGGTATGGTGTAGAATAGATGCATATCACTTGGCAATATGCATCAATGGGTAAGTACCACACTCTCCTGTTCTCATGATTATTATTAGCCAACATACCCATAAATTTAAATAAGTTACAATAATGCTTGCCTGTGGGAAAAAAAAGAATTTCAGTTATGATATTTAATCATGGCAAAATTTACAGTAGAAAAGCTGCAACAGAGAGAGGCCAAGTGGTCAAAGAAGAAATGTGTATAGGAATGCAAACATACTATTTTAGAGTGACTAACTGCATTTTCAATTATCATGGTTTGTACAGAAGCAGTGGTGGTTGTAGTAGTATGAAGATGGTTGATCCAGTTTTTCCCCACAGGTTTGAATTTTTACCGCAGGAACCATCTGACTTGCTGGCTTGCTGGTGTTCATGGTGCTTCTCTCACATGTAATAGAGTACACACAGGGATCTGTGCCATTTGTTTCTGTTGGCATAACATACATGGAAATAATTCCAACTACATAAAAATTTAATGTAATAAAAATAAAATTCATAATAAAAATACATACAAACATTGGAGGCTGTTCACCAGTATGTAGTAATATACAGTTATATTACATGAAGTGCATTTTCTAACCACAAAACTGCTAGTACCCCACAGCAGCTGGAATGAAGCCAGCAGCATATCAAAAAGACAGATTTGAAATTACATAATGCAGATACCTAAAGGGATAAGCTGTGCTTTTTATGTCACACATAAAAAGTTCTCCGAACACACCACCTTGATTTTTCAGGCGCTCTCAACAGCCTTTGACGACTGGCCTTCGCTGTTGTCTCAAAATGAACTTAAGTACTTGGCAGTCAGAGGATACACATTTTTAGCACTCATGGCTTATATGTTTGCTCCTAAACAGTGAATGAGATCTCTTGGAATGATCAAATAAAGGTGAAAGGAAGTTAAACTAAAACTTAATAATTGCGTACATAAAATTACATTTTCTGATTAGTTTGCCAATGGAGTATGTGTCTTGTACATAAGTGTCAATGTCAGTGTGTGCTCCTGAGAATCATTGTCTCTGCCAATGAGTGAGTAAGGGAGCTTGTAAAATTGAATAAAACATGCGCAAGCAATTATTTATATCCAAGAGGGAAAATAATCTTGTTGACTTATTTAAAGTAACAAAATACCACCTGCAATTAAAATTGAAAACAGATAATTTCCTGTTTTTGAGACATGAAGCCAAACAATACACGGTACATCAGTCCTCTGAAGAGGAAACAAAAAACTTGAGTCTCACAATTGCACCTGTGCCTTTGTGAACAATCATCTTTCCCGACGTCACTGCACCTGCTCGGCCCAGCCGAGTGCGACTCGAGCAGGTTAACCACTGCCTTTCCTCTGTATCTTCACTCCACACCTTCCATTCCTGCCTTTAGCATCACATTCCTGGCCCACCCCATCATACAGAAAGGTCGAGGGCGGGGGAGCATCAATAATGCCGAGGGTCCCCTGCCAAGGACCTCTGGAACGGCATCCTGAATTTGCTTCTTCCAGGTAAGAGTGAGCAGACAAGCGTGGGTAGGGGGTTGAGAAGGGGGGGGTGGCATTGGCATGCTTCTGCCCAGAGTCGGAATAACAAATAAGACCATTAGCGAGACGGAGGCACCCTCTGCCAGTTCCAGGAAGACGAATGGCTGTGTCATGGCGGCCACGCGCATGCTCCACACCACCCGCTGTGATTAAGTGGGCCGCAGGGAAGGGAACAGGTGAGCCGGCGGCACATAAGATGATTAAATTCTTAAGTCTTCGCAGTTATAAGGCTCTGAAACGAGCCATTCTCAGCCGCTGGATAAATTACTTTTTTTTCTGCAGCCCAACCATAATGTCCTTTTTCTTTTCCCCCACACACACATAACCATTCTTTCTGTCCTTATGTAGCCCATGTCACGCACTGTCCAAAAACAGACCCCTGTACGTGAGCGATTTCAACCGGAGAATTGTTGCAAAGGTAGCCTCAGTGTTTACATATGCTTACGTTTCCTAAATCAACAATTGGAACATGCAGAACTCATTTGCATATTCAATCACATGCACACATCACAGAGAAGTGCCAATGCTCAGACATTCCCTGCTGCTCATTGCCCATGTCGCCTCTTCATGCTATGCTTTCAACTGCATGAATTGCAGTAATCCTCCACGACCCCAGTCAACACCTACTGTTTGGTTCTGCTTCTAGGTGCTGCTGGGAGAGGGGAGTTTAGTAGGGGGAGAAGCATGGTGCACCCTGTTTGGTGGAGGATGGAGGAGTGCACACACACTGTTGTACTGTACCTTAAGCAGATTTATTTAAGTTAGAAATGTAAAAACTTTACTCACATATCCATGTAAATAAAATACATGGCTGTATTCGCGACAAATAAACAGAGTGGCTTTAGCACAGGTTTATTTAAAAAACAAAAACAAAAAAAACATTCAGATCGGAACTCAACACCAAAGGGTTTTTTGTCCTATTCTACCCAGTCTCCCTGGAAGCCAATATGGTCAAGTGCTGCACGTAGGGTATGCAGTTAGCAGGAATACTCCTAAATGCATGCATCTTCTCTAAATCCTAGATTAGGCAAAGGGAAATATACAGAGGAATAGCCCAAATCGGCTTCTAAGAGATTCAAACGTTTCTCAAGAGGAGAGTTTGGAAGCTAAATCGAAGGAATAAAAAGATCAGGCCCATTTTTGTGTTGTCCAATATTCCTTTTTTGGTGCACAGTTCAATTCCATGGTTAAAAGTAGAGTACTAAAGACCATTATCTCGGAATACTGTGGCAACATTTGAAATAGAGCAGAAACTAATCCAGCTGGAATGAATTTCAGGGCTACATCACAGCGTGTCTGCATTAAGGTATGCAGGATTGGAACACATTAAGATTCCCAGGAGAGGTGTTGACAATCTGCTTTGACAATCTGGAACTTCAAAACGTGTGGGCTGATTTATTCTTATATATCATTTCAAATCCTTCAGGCATCAATCTCCCATCCTGGTCAGTCATGGGCCCAACATCTGCCAGCTTACACCACACATGAAATGCCCAACTCCAACTCACTGTCTGTGCAAAGTGAGCCACTGAAGTGCAAAATGAAAGGAAGCAACATCTTTTAATCACAAATGGTATTTATTTACTGGTATTTATTCATATTACCCAGAGCAACTAACAATGCAGCGTTTCAGAGGAAATCACAGGTTTATTTGTGGTGTACAAAGCTTAAGGGCAGGGTTGAAGCAATGAGCGTGAGTGTGCACAAAATGAGATCTTACAATTCCAAGCAGTTTTATTTAGATTCATTACTATGGAACATTGTTCTCAAGTTCATTAGATGTACTGTAAGTACAAAGATAATTATTGTTTGTATTTGTGTTAGCATGATGACAATTATTTTATAGTGAATATTGAACACAGCTGTTTCACAGTGTTAGTTATTATGGTGCTGAATTGTTGTTTATCAATATATTGAGTAAATTATATTCCATTCATACTGTATGCGAGAGATTTATATTGTTTATGCCACTGTGAATTTAGATAATGGAGTTTTCATGAGCCTTTCATTTTCACAGGGGATAGAAGCGTGGCAGTTTTTATTGTCGGTATATTTATGCTACTTTTTTCCCGGTGACTACTTTTCTTTTCAACTCATCAATCATGAGTCGGTGCTTTCTTATTTTATCTGAGTATGAAAAAGACATGAGTCACTTCATCTTTCTTTATAGAAGAACATATTGTCCTTTACTTCACTAAGAAAGAGCAAGCTGTTTTCGGCTATATTGACAGCGGGTCTGGTTGAACAGAATGATCTCTAAATCGTTGTTGGACGAGACTGGGAGGAGGGGTCAGCAAGATGACATTGCACCTGTAGAACATTAGCATTATGACTCAATCTAAAGTTTGCTTTGGTGGAGGAACAGTTTTCACTGTGAGAGCAGGAGAGAACTGAACCCCAGATTTACAAGTAGTCCAACACAGGCCTTTGATGAAAGAATGACAGCAATAGTACACATAATGTGTGGCCAAATTTTGTTTTCATCTTGTGTGTGTGTGTGTGTGTGTGTGTGTGCGTGCCTGTGTGCATGTGTGTGTGTGTGTGTGTGTGCATGTGTGCGTGTGTGTGTGTGTGTGTGTGTGTGTGTGTGTGTGTGTGTGTGTGTGTGTGTGTGCGTGTGTGTGTGTGTGTGTGTGCGTGTGTGTGTGTGTGTGTGTGTGTGTGTGTGTGTGTGTGTGTGTGTGTGTGAATGTGTTGGTTAAAGCCTTCAACTGTTTCACAGTGCAGAAGAAGAACCACATGCAGTCATTTCCATTTTATAATTTAGTTTGAATTTATTATAAAAATACTGGTCTTATGCCACTTGTTGAAGCTTGTGGCTTTTTTCTTCCTTTATTTAATATATGTTTGCTTTTCTTGTTCACTTTTTTCTTTTTTTTACCTGGATTGTGGCTGCGGTAGAGCTGAATGCTCCAGTTCTCTGAAGCACTAGAATTTCCATTCCATTACAGATTAGTGGAGACGTTGTGTATTTGGGATTAACCGCTCCTCTTTTCAGTGCACCTCTCTGCCACCTCACTGACAGCCACAGATAAGGTCCTGGATGAAGACTGTATACAGTAGGAGTGGGGGTGCCGCTCATTTAATTTCATCCTCATTTACATACACTTTTGCATCATAGTGTAAAAAATGTTTTATGTTTCAAATTCTTAATAGAAAACAGCATTGACAGCAGCAACAATTAGCAAATAAAGATGTACCCATTTAGCAGAATTTCCATTGAGTGGTTTTTTTATTTAGATTGATTTGGCATAGAAAGACATTTCCTTATCCCTTTGCACGCCATTTCTTAATCAAAGCTAAATACCGAGAATATACGCAGCCTAAATGTAATTTAATCCATTTCCTCTTTCATTACGCTATCAAGAAAAATCAAGCGTGCCATTTAGATGCCAGGGATTCAACCGGGTGCCATTTTCGCTGAGCGACTTGATCAAAGCATGTTTTTGGGCCTTTAGAGAGAAAATATTGGCATTTGAAAGGGGGGAACTCATTTAATTTGAGTCATGTGCCCTGAAACACATATCTTTTATATAACAAAAACAACAACAACAACAACAATAACCACAACAACAACATTATTGTTGTTATTATTATTATCATAAATAATAATAATAATAATAATAATTTTCACATTTTTATTGTTTTTCTTGGCTAATTTTATAAACAAAACAATATCATAATATGTGAAGTAGAAAAAATATGTTTGTTGCTCTGTTGGCTTCTTCATAGTAAATAAACTGCATAAACAACAGAAACCCAATTAAAACAAAATCAAAGTGTGGTGCAAACCTATTGGGAGGCAATAGGAATGGCTGTGCCTTGTACCTGAAGGCTATTACTTTAGCCAAAGTGACCAGGTCCCTGATATTTGTCACACTTCTTCTGTGCTCCTGCCCTCCAGTGGTGAAATGAGCTGAGTCTCAACAATCAGGACAGCCATATTATAATCCATCCTCAGCCGGAAACTCAAAGCTGACCTGTGTAAACTGCACACAGGCTGAACAAATTGACTCTCCCCTTTCTCAAATTCTGTGCATTTAACATGGCTTGGATACCTCTGGATGTGATTATGCTATATATATATATTTCCATGCTCTCAAATCCATTATGCTGCTTTACAGCACTGTGTCCTAGAACCACCCGACACCTACCAGAGCAATAAAGTTTTGCCGTTCCATTGCCTCCCTATAAGTATAAGAACCTTTAACATTACCTTTGACACTAATAACATGCCATTGCAGCTGCTCTATGAAACTATTTTTGTCTCACTTGTAAGACACTCTGGATAACAGCATCTGTTAAATGATTACATTTCAATGGCAATGTGAAAGTAGAGAGCCTGCGCACGTACCAAGAGAGGACACGGACTGCCGGATACTTGAGAACTGCTAGAATGTTCTGAAAAAGATAGAGGTGATGGCACAGCAACAATAATACATTTTTTTTCCATTATTGTTTCTTAGCAGCAGGTTGGCAGCATTCCTTGCCAGAGTTCACCGGGCTCCCATTAGCTTAATGTGGTCTCTTTGATTGAACACATCTTCCGGTGTTCTGTTGTCCTGATCCGTGAACCAAGAATTTCCTTCAAGTTCCGACATCATGTTAACAAGGTAGAGCCGCACTGAATTACACTCTCACTGTGCAATGGGATGACTCAGCCTTTGGCTTGCATTCCCCTTTATTACAGGGGAAAGGCATTGCATGATTTACCCGGCATCTTTCTTTTATTCACAGAAAATCGGAGTGATTTTTGAGCACTGCTCCATCTGCTGACAGTGTCCTCAAAGCCCCAGACATCAAACACATCCCCATCCCTCAAAAATACATTTCTGAGCCTCCCTCAGGGCAAGGGCAGAAGATGATGCCGTGTTCAGCATTTATTCCAAACTCCAACGGGAATAAATAAATAAATAAATCGGGGCAAACAAGGGCAAGTGCAGTAAAAATGCGTGTCCGCTAAACAGCGGCCGTTCAAGACAGAAAGATCCGGTTGCCAGGAAAGGCGAGACTTCATAATCGGAAGCAATATAAATGCTAAACTCACAGCAGAGAAGGTTCACAGGCTTTCCCGTGTGTTCCAATTAGAGCCATTTATATTAGGAATGACAGTCAGGTGCAGGCCAGACTCTGAATACAAGCCAGTTCGATACTGAATACCAATGTACCTATTATGCCTCGGCTTCAAAAGGATACTCACTTGTTTCCTCCCTTCAGTCAAAAGACACTTGAGGCAACGGTCATCATCAACCCAGTGACTCTCTCCTGACCCCACTCGTAAAACGTGCCCTAAAATTGGACGGCGTTGGAGAGGCGTGGAGGTGAAACCTAGAAATGGTTCAGTCCAAGAGCTGTTGAGTAAAAGAGCTGGTTGTCCAATGAGTTCATTGTAGAGAAAAGTAGTGATTTAACAACCAAAAAAAAAATTCATCTGAAGACCCCCCCCTTTTTTTGTGTAAGCATAAATGTCTCATGTTAGGAAATACATTTATAGTACTTTCTGAAAAGCCTAAACATGTTCACCATTAGCTTTTAAAATGAAATATCACGGTCTTGAACTGAGTTTCAAAATGCCATCATGGATGTTGTGCGCAGTTCCACACTGTAAACCCTGATAGTGTGGTGAACTCAAATGTTTTGTAGAAACTGATCACCTCAAAAAAATTGAGTATGCCAACTTAATGATCTTGTGTTCACAGCACTTAAGACAAGTAAAAAAAAAAAAAACCTTTACCTTATTTTCTTTAAGTTCCTTCCACACAATGCAATTAAGTTGGCCTACGCAATTTTTTTGAGGTAATCGGTTTCCGCAAAACATTTGAGTTCACCACACTGTCAGGGTTTACAGTGCATGTTTTTCAGTGCAATATGCACAATGACTGACTATGACTGAATAATAATGACTGACTATGACTGAATAATTTCCAGCTTTGGTGAGCTCTGGTTGTGCATTCCTGTCTTATGAAATATGCTGGCTTAGATGCAACTTCCCGTATAAGAGAATTCAGGTTAAACCACTAATAGGCACAGAAGGACAGCACCATACTATGAAAAAACTATCCAATGATGTTAGTGTGAATGAAACTGTGAAGGAAACATTTTGTTTATCTTGTAAAATCAAACTGTATTCCACATTTCTTTTATAGTTTTGGTCGTCTGGCCCCTTACTTAATTTACTCAACTTAACAATCTTTCTAGAGCAATGACTGCTGTGCCTGTCTCTCAGTAACAGTTTCCACTTTTGATTTGGAGCTTTTTTTTAGTAAAAGATGCTTTTGTTGAAAGAATTAACTCCGTTCTATATATGGAGTTGTTCACAGGCATTTAATACATCTGTGGAATCCAGGCAGCTGTTCATACACATACATACTGCAGTCTCAGCTTGACTCTGCCCTAGCTGGGCTTCTGAAAAAAAGCACAGATGATAAGCTTAGTGTGTTACAGCAGCATAAATGCACAGAAACAGCTGCCTTTCAGCCAGTGAGTATTTCATCCCGAATTCTCTTGTTGTTTGATGAGCAGACTCGTATTCATCTCTCACTGGGAAACTGCATTTTGTGATCAGGTCTCTTGTAAATGTACTAACCGCATCCATGAATGAGCACAAAGAAATATGACCATTATTCAGCACTCCACCTTTACATGCTTCATCTAGGCGAAGGTCCTCAACAGAGGGCCAACCCAGAGTCCACCATTCTCCAATCATTTTCTCTGATATTGTAACTATGCAATAGGGTTATAAAGCTGTTTCTTTCAATTCCAGCAAAAAACTACGGAGGTACCGTAGCCACCATGTCTCGTAAATTCTTGTCCTTCTCCCGTACAATTAGCACAGCGGAAAAGTGGAAATCTTTAATTAGCTTGTTAAACCTTAACAGCTAATTTGACCAGCGGTTTCTGGCTTCCGTTCACAGCTGTTTCAATGCTTTGAAAACAACACCGAGAGAGGAGACACTTTCAAAGGTAAAGGCTATGAAACCAGGGCTGACAGGGGTAATTATACTGCCTGCTCTCCACTTGAATACAGAAGCAGCTCAATCTAAACAAGAACAATGAGCCTTTTCACAGGACTTGATCATGCTTTTCCCTCTGCTTGAAAACATTCTTATTCCCAACAACAACAATCTTTGAAACTATAAATGCATAGCATGCTTTTATCACAGTGAATGACATAAAAACAGGGGATTTTGAGACACAGATGTGTCGTTGGAGGTATTTTAGGATTAGTCGTAACCTCACTTTTTAATGCATGAAAGCTCTAAACTGGTTCCTATTTCTTTTACCTGATTAATAATAAGACATGTTTTATCAAAATCAGAACGTAGCCTGAAAGTATGAAATTATAATCAAGTTATTATATTATATCTTATCCAAATTATGAACGCTAAGCGATAGTAAGGCTACAATTTGAGATTATAAGGATGGCAGTAATCTAAATAGTTTACGTGATGTTTATTTTAAGATGGCACTCGGCTGGATTAAAGTGTTAGAAGGCATACATTTAACATGGTAAAGTGGCATCTTAATAAGCATATCAAATAACACTGAACACAAAATGAAAATGCTTCCCACATTGTGCTTCAGTTTTACTTAAAGAAAGCCCTGCAAACAAATTTACGTTAACCTCTGCGATTTCATATGCATGTAAAGTATAGAATCTTTGAAAAAATATATGTACGTTTTATATCATGGATAGGGAAATCCTTCTCAACTCTGATGCAACGAACAATAATACAATCTGAATATAAATTGGCCAGTCCTTCTTTTAGTTCTGAGTCACTGAGCCAATCAAGTCTTAGATTGCTAATCAGGCAAAATAAGGAACAGGCTAAGATTAATGAGGTCACAGCCGATTTTAAATGCCTACCTACCTCAATTATATTTTTTTTAAAGAACTCCTGGGTGACAGTATCATAGTCATTAGTTTATCTCTTCTTTACAAGGGTATGGCATGTTCTGCCGTCAGTCACTCATAAAATTCAGCATTGCACAGTCATTGCGTCAAAGGATTTATTTCCCAAAATTTTCCTTGTGAACACAAGCACCTGATTGTTTTGGGAGGTGTGCCTGTGCACAGAGGCAAAGACAATCCTGCCAACTGACACTCTATGTGTTTGAGTGATTCTATGGCCAGTTGTGGCACCAAACTGATTGGCTGCCAGCAACGTAATTGTATACCATACCTCAGGGAACATCTCTTTGCCGGGGACCAGAGTATTAATAGGATGAGCCTGCCAGCAGCTTCGAGAGCTTATATCTTACCTCTTTCAAAAGATTTGGCCCTACTTCCAACTATCTTCCACTGCCAGAAGCCCACAATCAAAACGGAAGTTCACAGAAAAACTGAGAGCGGCATTCCCGCCACTAAATTCAGCTTACGGTCACAGTTGATTGTTTACGGTGTTGTCTGTTTAATCCTAAAATTCTGAGTTGGGTTAATAATGAGGCATGGCTGATTGTCTGAAGTTTGTCGCCCCTCGGTGTAGCAACAGGGAATGGAAACTGTCAGAGGAGATTATTTTCCAATATGTATTCAGCCTGCGAACTGAGATTAAAAGGCCAAGTTGCATTCTTAATAACAGCACTTGTGTAACTGATTAGGAGTCAATTAAAACAGGGATTTTAATTTCACATCTTGAATGCAGAAGGCACAACCACTGCCACATGTCTTCACTGTATTCATGAGGCACTCGATTCAAAGCTGGGATGGTGTTGTTTCAATAGGTGGAATGTAAAGAAAATATAAACAGAAAAGATCATCACATTAGAAAGTGCATTGTCTACAAGGTCCTGTGTACCAAGGCAGCAAAACATGCAGGCAGATATATTGCAGAGCACAAAATGCAGTTAAAATGTGTCCATAAGCTTCTCACTGCAATGCTGCTCTTCTATAAATGATTCTTAGTTCAGACAAATTCGGTTGTATCATTTTCAAAGACCAAACCCTTCAATAAGTATCCATCGTTTTGAGGGCTAATGATCTGTGCACTGCAAATAGCCAGAATGGACCAAAGCTTTCCACAGATCTTTTCCCCTTTAAAATGGTAAGGTCTGAAAAGATATGTTGAATTTGTTTTTAATTCTCTGCTTTTTTGAGACAGACAGTTGGCGCAGACTAAAATTTTCTTGGGGGGGCAAAAAAATATATATTTTTGCTTCGTTGAGTAACCATTCAAAGACTAAATTACAAACTTGTTGGAGAATACACCATATAATTATTCCCCCTGACTGTTTTCTTTGCCGTGAGCTGCTACCTGTTTCATTACAAGCAGTGAGTGAAGAGTACAATGGCTACATTTGATAGAATCGGGCATGAGCTGTAATTACTGGCCATTATGATGGTGCTTTTTCAAGTGTTGCTCGATATCCATTATACCGAGCAAACTCCAGCGCTTTGTTGATTGGGCTTCACTGAGCAACACCTTTACTATTAAACACGAGGCTCAGTCTTTAATAATCACAGATTTTCAATGCACTTGCCTGAGATCCTCAGCTTAAGAATTGATAAAAAGAAACCTATTTGAGTAAAGAGGCCCAGGCAGTAAGGGAGGAAGTCCAGTCTGGATGGATGAACAAGAGCATGGATGCACAGTATGCAACTTGGAATTAATTTTAATTTGATGAATAATTCATGGTTAGTGACAATGATGGATATTGAAAAATGATTGTTTCGTAATGAAAAACACATTTTCATCTTAATTATAATGGTAGACCAGGTGAGAGCACAAGTAAGGGACAGGTATTGGCAAAGGTGGACAATCCAAGTTCAGAGGGTCCTCCCAGGATTTAGTTCCAACCGCCTGGATTTGCTAAATAAACCAGCCCTTGAGACCAGAGGTTGGACTAGGACTTCGAGAAAATCAGCTGAGTGAGTTCATGGGTGGAAGTAAAACATGGTGGTACTTTCACTTTCTGACCCCTGGAATGTCCACCTCTGGGCATATGAGGGGTGGAATCCAGAAGGAGAGGAGAGGGAGACAGCTTTTGAGTAGTGTTTGGCCTGTTTGTTGAAAGTCCATGTGGGATTTCAATTACTGAAAGGTGCATTTGTCTGAAAGTGTTTCCTCACTGTCTCTCTTATTTTGAATTTCAATACCTTTCCCGCTTCCTTGCATATTTAGATTGTTACAGTGAAAATGTATAATGTGGTCAGTTGAACTTCTCTCCGTATCAGGAATAAGTATAAATTTAGGGAAAATGCACAATAATATTGACAACATTTACAGTATTAAAAAAAACCCTGTTTATTATTTTCAATTGAAAAAACACACAATATACAAAAAGCTGAAGATCCTCCTACTGCCCACAAAACACAATAAATAAAAACAAAGACATACAAGCAAAATAAAAACTGAGATAATACATGAAACAGACAAATAGGCATCATTAAATAATAATCAATTATAAAAAGAACAAAAAAATAGAATTAAAAGAATTATGATGTGAAGAAAGGAATATAGGAAAAAACAATAGTAAACAAAAGTATAAAAATTATCATAATAAAAATATGTGGCACAGAAACAATGCAGAAATAAAACGCACTGCAGATTGAATGGATACATCGGTAGACTAGTGATTACACTGATCTCTGTGACAGTGTATGTTTGCATTGGTCAGCTATCCCGTGAATAACAACCAATTTTTAAATCTTAGCATCTCTGCCATTTCTGCATCAATCTTGACACTGTTTCGTAGGCATACAACAATTGCAACTGCCTCTCCAAAGACATATTTTAGTATCGCTTCATTTTCCCATTACTGAGTTGGGTGAACTATTCGCCTTGCAGTACTGCAGAACAATGACTTTCTCAGTTGATTTAGCTCAAGAAAAATTGAACAGGTAATTACTCTGAATTCTGTAACAGCGGGTATTTGCATTGGTCAGCTCTCTCATGTAAAGAAAGCAATTTTTGAATCTTGATATCTTGGCCATCTATACAAATCTCAATACCATTACATATGTAGACTGCAGCTCTCATCGCTCTCCAAATACAGGTTTTGGTATGGATACATTGCTGTGCTGAGGAAACCACATCCCTTGAGGTCTTAAATCAAACTCGCTTTCTAGTACTTTACGCAGTTTTTGCTGTGATTTTCAGCAGAAAAATAATTGTACTTGGACTCACAAAGCACATTAAAATTGCTTTTTTTTTTTTTTTTTTCAACATATTGCATCTACCAAGTCATCCACTCACTAAAGCTCAAGTTGAAAATGGGTGAACTTCCACCTTAAGATTGAAAACTTAAAAAAAAAAAAATATGTATGTGTATATGTATGTGTGTGTGTATGTGTATATGTATGTATAATATGTATGTATGTATGTATATATACATGTGTGTGTATGCATGTATGTGTGTGTGTGTATGTATGTATATGTGTATGTATGTTTGTGTGTGTATATATATATATATATATATATATATATATATGTGTGTGTGTGTGTGTGTGTGTATATTCTTTGTTGTTAATTATTAGGGGAGACCGGGGCTTGTTGTCACACTTTTTACACTCTTATATATTTCTTGGAATGAATACATCATATATTAAAAAAATGTGTGGCAGATGAAAGACCAAAGTCTCAGGTATATATTTTGTATTCATGTCATTTTCATATCTTGTGTCAGTGCAGAGTTATAAACAATCAAATAGAGGTTGTCACCATGTGACAAGCTGCCCCACCAACGGGTAAGTTGTCACACTATATGGGGTAAGATGTCACACTGGATTTTGCAACTAATAAAACAAAGACAAAATTATTGTTGTTGTTATTGTTTTACTTGAAAGTGAATAAATCTTAACATAAAATATTATGCAACATGCATTATGAAACTTATGAAACTTAAACTAGTCCTGGAAGATCTATTAAAAAAACTCAAACAAAACCTGAGCTCACTAGTCAGTCCTGGAACATCCAGTCAGAAAATCTCAAACAAAACTTGACCTCACTAGTCAGACTCCTCATCCGAGTCGCAGTTCTGGCATACGTAGATTGATTTGCCAGGGGTGCATTCTTCATGGGTCCATCCTTTGCATATTATGCACTGCACCCAGGTTTCTCCTGGGCAGCTGTTTCCAAATGGCTCTACACAGACCAGGCACAGGGACTCATCTTCTTCTGATGAGGAGTCATCTGGAGTTTTTCTTTTTGTACCTGCCCTCTGTTTCTTCCCTGTGCTTTCCTTCTTTGGTATTTTGGATTTGGTTGCCTTGTCTTTCTTTTTGAATAGCCTTTTTTTCCCTTGTGCCTGCCTTTCAGCTTCAAGTGCCTCCTTCACAGGTGTGTTAGTGAGAATAGCAGTTTTTCTCTTCTTTCTCTGCTGGTTAACTTGTTTTCTTCACATGTGACAACTAACCCCCAAATGACTGAGAGAAGTTGCCCCAAACTACCATGTTTGCTAATGCTAGCTCTAGCTTAAAGTTAGCTTAAAACAGAACAATGACTGAGGTATGACAGGATGCCTTAATATCTTCTCTAACTAGTCCACATGTATCACTGCTAGGATTTTTATCTGAAAGAAGCTTATTTTAAAATATATAAAGTTAATATTTTTTACTTTGGGTTGTGGAAAATGGTTAATTGGTGCTCATCTCAACTTACAATGAGTTGTTCTCTTCTCACACAGGACGTGAGACCTAACCATGTAAAGGAAGAAAACTAGTATTCCACTTTTTAGTTGCGCCCTCTAGTGGAGAAGATAATTGCAGTGAGACAATTTACCCCTGTGACAAGCCCTGGTCTCCCCTACTCTTTTTTTTCCTTTTTTTCTCTTTTCTTTCTCAAATCTATCGAACAAGAAGAATGTCAGCACCCGAAAATGTCCTTTGAAATAATTTTATTAGGCTATCAGACGAACGCGTTTCGACTCGTGGTCTTCGTCAGCGTTGTAGATGCTGCGCGGAAGTGCCCCTTAAATACAGGAAGTTAAACAAGCATCATAGATACAACTTTCAAAGATACACTTTTTTCTTTTTTTCAACTTCTTGATAAGAGCTATACCGCACAGTCATAACTTGTACAAAGACCTATATAAATAGCGGTAAATATGTAGTTACAGTGAATCGCTAAATGAGGAGCTCCTATTTGGATGTTTTTTGTAATTCTTTTTTAATATTTGTATTGTTTTATAATTTTTGTTGCGATTCACAGTAACTACATATTTACTGCTATTTATATAGGTCTTTGTACAAGTTATGACTGTGCGGTATAGCTCTTATCAAGAAGTTGAAAAAAAGAAAAAAGTGTATCTTTGAAAGTTGTATCTATGATGCTTGTTTAACTTCCTGTATTTAAGGGGCACTTCCACAAGCATCTACAACGCTGACGAAGACCACGAGTCGAGGCTAAACGCTGTCGATCTGATAGCCTAATAAAATTATTTCAAAGGACATTTTCGGGTGCTGACATTCTTCTTGTTCAATAATTTTTTTTGTCGTGCACCGAAATAATTTACTGGTTTGGAGGGTGCTCCTTTTTCGCGTTTTCGGTATTTTGTACTTTAGTGAAGCACCTCCGTTTTTTGCTACAATGGCGGACTTGTACAAAGATATAGACTCATTGACAGAGGAACGAGCCACCACATTGGCCTTCTCAGACTCGGACTCGGAAAGCATTTTAAGTTTGTTTCCTCAAGAATTGCCGGCGACTTCTGCTCTTTTGTCGGACTCGTTTTCTTTTCTTGCTAACCGTTTGGAGTACCTGTTGAAAAAAGAAGTTCGGACTAGCCTACATGGCTCTACTCTATCACAGTATTGGCGCAATAAACGGATCCCAAGAGGCCTGCGCATTAATAAGGAACCGGCTTTGGGTAGGAACAGCGGTGAGTTTTGTAAAAAATGGTGTGAAATATTAAACAAGTGCTCCTTCGATCTCATGCTACTCGTTATACAACATGCCAATGATGAACTTATCAAAGTGAGGGCCGAGATTGCTGAATTAAGAGAGGAGATGAAGATTAAATTAAAAACGGAGCAGATTCAGGAGGTGGAGGACAAATGTGTTAATGTAAGGACTATATATGAGAAAAAGACCTTGGAAATGAAGCGGCAGAAATATCGAAGGGACACCTTGGACTATAAAAGTGGCCGCATTTACCCGTGGCTATCGACACACGGAGCCAAATTTCATCGTGGACGAGAGAGTGAGGACTTTGCGTTGACAAGTGACTTATCCACGGAGGAATCCGGGAACGACGAATCCTCGACTACTGCTGGACAACGTTTTTTAGGTCGATATCACACAAGAGCAACAAGCGGCCAACGAGGAGGGGTGGCAGGCGACAAGGGAGGAGGCTCCAGAAGGGGCAAGGGCCGAAGGACATGAATGTGATTAACCTGTCTAGTAGATTACTGACTTCAGCTGAGACTTCTGTTCTCTCAAAAGGTTTATCTTTTGTACCGTTTAAAAAAGCGGGCTCATTTAAGACTAGAGTGGAAATGTTTAAATTCTTAAGATCTGTTAAATTGAAAGCTTTTTTTGAAAAAAACATTTCCACATTACCTTCTAATTCACAGGCTTTAAATGTTGGCGTGGATGGGTCCACGCCTTCTGAAAAGACTTTGAAATTGAAAGTGAAGCGCACCTTTACCCCGTCTGCTCTTAATTCTTCTGTTTCCACCTTTTGCAGGTTGGTAGAACAGGAAGCACTTAATGAGGTACTCACACAAAATAAAAGGAGTTTCTACTCTAACATTAGTCAAGAAGAAAGTAGGGCTTTGTTAGAACTTTCCAAGGATGATTCTATTGTGATTCGAAATGCAGACAAGGGTGGAGCGGTTGTGATACAGGATAAAGATTTTTATAGATCTGAAATTTTCAGACAATTGGGTGATAGTGATTTTTACACTCCTTTAACTTCAGACCCTACTGTGAGATTTTCTTACGAAATATCCTCTTTTTTGAATAAGGCATTAACTGATGCTTTGATTTCTAATGATGAATGTGAATTTTTAATTCAAAAGTATCCGGTTTGTCCTGTGTTTTATACACTTCCTAAGATTCATAAGAGTATGGTTAATCCGGTACCAGGCCGTCCTATTGTATCAGGAACTCAATCTTTGACGGAACCAATATCTCAGTACATTGATCTGCATATTAAATCATTAGTGTCAGTACTTCCTTCGTATTTAAAAGATTCTACGGATTTTCTTAATAAATTAAAAGACATCAAGGATATCAATGAAACTGATTGGCTTTGCACAATGGATGTCACTAGTTTATACACCAATGTGCCTCATAATGAAGGTCTTGAAGCTCTGACTTTTACCTTGAGAGAAGACAAGATCCTATTCCTCCCACAGAATTTTTTGGTGGATATGGTTGATTTGATATTGCGGAGTAATTATTTCAAGTTTGAGAATGCTTTTTATTTACAGTGTCAGGGAGTTAGTATGAGGAGCCCTGCTCCCTAATTATGCAAACTTATTTATGGGCAAGTTTGAAGAGGATTTTCGTTTACAATAACAATGCTTTTTTTTCATTACTGAAATGTTGGTTCCGTTTTATAGATGATGTGTTTTTCATCTTCAGTGGAACCCAGGATCAATTAAAAGATTTTGCGAGTCACATCAATTCGAGAATGCCCACTATAAAATTTTCTCTAGATTTCAATCAGAATTCGGCTTCCTTTTTAGATGTTCTTGTTACTAAATCTGAGCAGTTATTGACTAGGGTGTACAGGAAGAAGACTGATACTAATAGTGCTTTGGATTACAGGAGTTATCATCCCCCGTCTCTTAAAGAAAGTCTTCCATATAGTCAGTTTTTAAGGATTAGAAGAATATGTAACACTGATGTTGCTTTTGAGGAACAAGCGGCTGATCTATATACTCGTCTTATTTTAAAGGGTTATCATAAAAAGGTTTTGGACAATTGCTTACAAAGAGTTAGAGAGACTGATAGACTTACGTTGTTGTGTTCTAAATCCTCTAGAGATAAGAATAATAAACTGGTGTGTGCTATAACTTTTTCTCCCGTTTGTGAGGCTATAAAAAATTGTATTAAAAGGAACTGGTATATTCTGTCTAGTGACCCTCAGGTTGGCCATCTTTTTACAAACCTTCCTATTTTTGCCTATAAGGGAGCTAATAATATCAAAGATCAAGTCGTGAGAGCAGATTGTTATAAACCACCACAAAACTTTTTGTCTAATCTTCGGGGGGAATTTTTTCCTTGTTCTCATTGTGTGCAATGTAATGCTATGGTAAAAGGAGGTTATTTTTGCCACCCTCAATCAGGAAAAAAGTTTCCAATAAAAACGAGAATAACGTGCAGAACTAAATTTGTAGTCTATTTGTTGAAATGCCCTTGTGGTTTGTGTTATGTTGGTAAAACTACTAGAGAATTAAAAACTCGTATATCTGAACATAAAAAGCTCTATTAGGAATAAGGACGATAAATCGTCAGTAGCTAGACATTTTAATGAGATGGGACATGAAGTGTGTACTTTAAGATTTCAAGGAATTGATGAAGTTAAAGTCCCCAGCAGAGGAGGAACAGAGGCAAATTATTACTGCAAAGGGAGGCTTGGTGGATTCATACTTTGCAAACGGAGCATCCAAAAGGTCTAAATGAGGAGCTCCTATTTGGATGTTTTTTGTAATTCTTTTTTAATATTTGTATTGTTTTATAATTTTTGTTGCGATTCACAGTAACTACATATTTACTGCTATTTATATAGGTCTTTGTACAAGTTATGACTGTGCGGTATAGCTCTTATCAAGAAGTTGAAAAAAAGAAAAAAGTGTATCTTTGAAAGTTGTATCTATGATGCTTGTTTAACTTCCTGTATTTAAGGGGCACTTCCGCGCAGCATCTACAACGCTGACGAAGACCACGAGTCGAAACGCGTTCGTCTGATAGCCTAATAAAATTATTTCAAAGGACATTTTTGGGTGCTGACATTCTTCTTGTTCAATAATTTTTTTGTCGTGCACCGAAATAATTTACTGGTTTGGAGGGTGCTCCTTTTTCGCGTTTTCGGTTTCTCAAATCTATCAACATGATGTTGCGGGAGAAAAGGGTTAGGGAGTGGGAAGTATAAAGAGTGCTACAGTTAAATACAAATGCTCAACTTGGCTAGGTGCTTCATTTTCTCTTAGTGTGCTGTGAGCTAACAGGCAGGGGGTGCCAGTCATGGGGGGAGACGTGCCCAAGCTTATCACCCACCCAAATCTTAGTATATTAAGTCATGTCGAGCTCCAATTCATTAACAGCACCAAGTGGTGCTCTAACATTTATTAGTTGGAACATTAAGGGGCTGAATTCACCAATAAAATGCAGTAAGGTGATTAACCACTTAAAACATCTAAACACCAAAATCGCTTTTTTGCAGGAAACCCACCTCAAGCCATCAGATCACCTTAAGCTTTGCAGAGGATGGTTAGGCCAGCTATACCACTCTTCATTCTCAAGTAAGGCCCGGGAGACTGCAATTCTTATCCATAAATCAGTCCCACTTTTTGTGTCTAGTGTCATATCTGACCCTAATGGTCGTTTTATTATTATTATTACAGGGAAAATCTCACATATTAATTTGATTCTAGCTAATGTGTATGGTCCAAACTGGGACAATGAAAACTTTTTCAAGAATTTTCTTTTCTCCATCCCTGATCTAAACTCCTCTCAACTCATCCTCGGAGGCGATTTTAATTGTTGTCTTGACCCTGTACTAGATTGGTCATCTAACAAGCCGCTCACTCAGTCCAAATCATCTAAAATCATTCAACTGTTTATGGAACAATATGCGATTTCAGATGTCTGGCATTTTTTTAATTCAAGCAATAAGCAGTTCTCCTTTTTTTCACCTGTTCATGGTACCTTCTCTCGGATTGATTTCTTTCTTATCGATAATAAATTACTTCCGTCTGTCACATCATGTTCTTACAATCCCATTGTAATATCAGACCATGCAACAGTTACAGTTGATATCTCCCTTCCTGGCAGGTCCCTGTCACAATCTCCTTGGCGATTTAACTCGCTACTGCTTACAAACCTTGATTTTATTAAAACCATCAAAAGCTGCATCAATCTTTTTATTTCCACCAATGTTAACTCGGATGTATCCGCAGCAACAATTTGGGAAACCTGCAAAGCTTATCTTTGGGGAGAAATTATATCTTACTCTGCCCAACAGGTAAAGATAAATAGGGAAAAAAGTAAATGTCTGTCCAGTGCCCTGTCAGATCTGCAGGCAAGATGTGCAGAAAATCCTAATTCAGACTAACTTAAAGAACTGCTCACAAAAAAAGGCTGAGTTTGACATTTTGACTTCAAATGAGGCTACTAACTTGCTGCTAAAAACACGCCATAACCATTATGAGTTTGGAGACAAACCAAGCAAATTACTAGCTCACCAAATTCGACAGTTTTCTTCATCGTCACATATCACTCAAATCAGCACTACAGACGGAGTAACCATTAACCCTCAGTCCATCAATAACTAATTCAGAGACTTCTATGCATTGTTATATACCTCGCAGTGCTCGTCTGATGAGTCACACTTTGAAGACTTTTTCAGATCTTTAACTGTCACTACCATTGATTCTGAAATATCCAAGAATCTGGATGAGCCCTTCACAACAGGTGACATCAAAAATGCTATCATGGCGAAGCCGAACGAAAAATCTCCAGGCCTTGACGGCTTTCCTGCCGAATTTTTAAAGACCTTTGTTGATAAATTGTCACCTTTGTTGTTAAACATGCTCAACGAATCGCTCGAGCTTGGTATTCTTCCCCCAACATTACGCCAGGCTACCATTTCTCTTATATTAAAGAAGGGCAAAGATCCTTTATCCTGTAGTAACTATCGCCCCATTTCTCTGCTTTGTGCGGACGTTAAGGTACTAGGTAAAATGCTAGCAAGGTGTCTAGAATCTGTTGTACTAACAATTATTTCCATTGACCAAACAAGTTTTGTTAAAGACAGACACTCGTTTTACAATGTTTGACGGCTTTTTGATATTTTATACTCACCACCCTCTCATGACACTCCAGAGCTGGTCATCTCAATGGATGCCAAGAAGGCGTTTGATTGGGTGGAATGGCCGTATTTTTTTTATTCTTTAAGGAAATTTGGTTCCGGTCATAAATTCATTTCATGGATCAAACTTTTATATACATGCCCCTTAGCTTCCGTCCGCACAAACAATGATTATTCCAACTACTTTACTCTGAAACGTGGAGCTCGGCAAGGCTGCCCTCTCTCCCCTCTATTGTTTGCCATTGCCATCGAACCGCTGGTGGTGGCTCTTCGATCTAGCCAGATACAGGGCATCTCAAGGGGAGGCGTAGAATAAAAACTGTCTTTGTATGCTGACGACCTTCTTTTGTTTATCACTGACCCAGACAGGTCTATTCCTACTGCAACATCCTTGCTGAAGGAATTTGGGCAAATTTCAGGCTATAAGTTCAACTTTCAGAAAAGCGAACGTATGCCCATTAATACTGCAGCTACAACTTACCCTCTTTTGATGTTGCCCTTGAAAATTAATTTAGAAAATTTCAAATATTTAGGCATTTGGGTAACTAAATACCATACAGAATTGTTCAAATGTAATTTCACTCCTCTGCTCACCCGATTGACTGAAGATTTTCATCGCTGGTCTTTCTTGCCTCTGTCTCTGGCTGGGAGAATAAACTGTGTTAAAATGAACGTGCTCCCTAAACTCCTCCAATGTATACATTTTTCAATGTTTACCCGTTTTTATTCCAAAACATTTTTTTCGGTCATTAGATAGCTCTATCTCTCAGTTCATATGGAAAAAAAAAAATCCTAGAATCCGGAAGGATATTCTACAAAAATCCAAAGAAATGGGTGGACTAGCACTACCAAATTTTTCACTTTACTTCAAATATTCGTACTATTTTACACTGGCACTCCGTTAATAACCAACCTCCACCTTGGGTACAGATTGAAGAAGCCTCATGTAGCTTCTCTTTAACATCTCTTTTGTGTCTCCCTCTGTCAAGTCCACCACTAAAATATTCCAATAATATTGTGGTTAAAAACTGTCTCAAGCTTTGGACTCAATTCAAACGCCATTTTGGTATTCAGTCGACTTCTATCCCCGATTCATTCCAATCCTATGTTCCTTCCTTCTGCTACCGATACGGCTTTCAAAGCACTGGCAGAACATGGAATCACCTCGTTTAAGCATCTTTACATTGATGGAACATTTGCGTCTTATGATCAGTTAGCTCATTTATTTAATTTAACAAGGATTCACTTTTTAAAATACCTTCAAATCCGTGACTTTGCTCGTACACACTTCTCTGGGTTCCTCGCAATTCCTTCTTCTAATCTGGTTGATACCGTTCTTAAAATTAACCTCTATCAGAAAGGTACTATTTCTAAACTAAATAGTACTCTCTTGCTGTACCAAACTTCAGCCTCTGATAAGTTACGATCTACTTGGTCTAAAGAACTCAACATGGCGATGGAGACAGATACATGGCAGTCTATCCTGAAACGTGTTCATTCATCTTCTATTTGTGCCCACCAAGGAGAGATACAATGTAAAGTAGTCCATAGAGCCCACTGGTCCAAAAGTAAAGTCGCTCGAATCTTCCCTGGCTCTAATCCAAACTGCGACAAATGTCATCTAGGACCGGCTAATTTCACCCACATGTTCTGGACCTGTTCCGCTCTCTCCTCATTCTGGAAATCCGTGTTTGATGCACTTTCTGCCATTACATCAGCCAATATTCACCCATCATGCCTGTTTGGTGTCTCAACTACTGACCATTCATTGCCCTCTTATTTTGTCGAACTTCTAGTTTTTCTTACATTGCTTGCGAGACGTGTTATTCTAAGGCACTGGAAAAGCCCTTGCCCTCCATCTCACACCCATCGGGTAAAAGATGCCTTATCGTTTGTAAAATTAGAAAAAATTAAACATACGATTAGAGGCTCTGACATAAAATTCTAAAAAATCTGGCATCCATTTTTGGAGCATGTCAGATCTCTGCAGTTGGATGTTGCCCCCATTGACTGAGCTACCCCCTGCACTGTACTGCTAAACCAAGTCTTGCTCACAGTGAGAATACCGTGAATTTTTAATTGAATGTAATTTTTTTTTTTTTGGGGAGGGCTTCTATTTTTTTCTGTTTGTTTGTATTCTTGTTTTTTTTCTGTTTGTGTGTCTGTTTGTTTTTTCTCCTTTTTCTTTACTGCTCTTTATTTGAATAGGAAGTGTTTTCACACAAAGTGTGCATTCGTTGGTGCAATCTGAACGATGCTAACAGAGTTTCTTGTGATCTTGTTGTCTGTTCCCTGACAGCTCTAGGAGAGGAACCTCTTTTGGCCATCCCCTTACTTCTTTTTATTTCTTTTATTTTTTTATTATCTTCTTGCTGGTTCTTTTTTTTTTTGTTTGTTTTTGTTTTTGTTTCTTTAAAACAGAGAACCATAAAGAGGCTTGAATATATATGGACGTTGACCTCTGACTAAAGTATCGGGACTGCCACTGATGGTGCACTGAAATGTACCTTTTTTTTTTTAAATTATCCTACACCATTCTGTGTTGTAATAAGAAAAGTCAACTTCTCTATACAACTATATACATGTCACATGTATTTGTATGAAAATGCTATAAATAAATCAGATATTAAAAAAAAAACAAAAAACTTCTGCTTGTGTTAAAAACAGGTGATTTTCCATTTAAGGATTCAAAAACTTCTCCCTAAGAGGCTAATTCATATTCTACAGAGTTGTGACAACCATAGCACTATTTGCACAGTGATTCATGAGACAAATGCTGTTGGAGGATGACAGCAGGGTATACCCATGAAACAACAGCAATTTTACCTGATTCCCATGGGAACTGTTTAGTTTGCTGAATTTTTCATGATTCCCATCAAAACGGTTTGAGTTTTTGCATTTGGAAATATAAAGTTTGATCTGGTGGTGCTACTACGGGAAAGGTGGCACAAAGCAATAGGGTTTGCCCTCTACGCACCAGGAATGAAGGGAACATTTTTTTGTGATTCCCATATAGCTGCTTGAGTTATCAGGATAACGTGAAGGATCTGCAGCAAGTGGCGAAGGCGGCTAAGGCAAGTCCATAAAATGCCAAAACACGTTGTTTCAGGGATATAAGTACAACGTATAATGTAAAATAATCAACTGATTCAATGTACTTAACATGTTAAAAAATCTGATTTTGCAAAGAAGATTTGTTGGCATAGTAAATCACTGAGTGACCTTGCTTGCTTAATAAAAAAGTAGTAGTTAAATTTAAAACAAAAAATGAGGTACCCACTTCTGACACAATTAAAGGTGAATAAATAGGGTCCTGACCTGGCTGATGAACACATGTAATACTACATTTTTTTTGAACCAGTAAGGTTTGCAGCAATATAATTTTCCACATCTTTTAACTTATCAGAACCTATCAACTGGGTAAATTTTTGTGGCTAGTTGCTCACATTTTCAGCAATGGGTCATGAATTCAGAACACAAGAGCCACATGCAGATCACAGACAAGCCAAAAAGGTGTCTTTAACAAATAGAGGATTGGAGTTTCAATAAACACGAACTGAGAGGATTGTCAGAAGATGGTCCAAGGTCAGGGGTGAGTGAAAAGCTATACTGGAAGTCAGGCTAGTCATAGTAGAGGGGACTGATCTGAGGTCTGTAGCCGTGGTGTCAAGCCAAATGGACTAAGCATGCCAGGCAGATGCACTCCTTCACACTTGGATGAAGAAGAAACTGGGATAAGCTCAACATGGCAAGACTGAGGGCACAGGGAAGGATATTCATAGTAAATAGATTCTTTGCGGCTGGAGTTAAAACATGGAAGACAAATCTATCTACGAAGAGATGAAAATCGAGAACCTACAGTAGATAAACAAAGATGTCAATTAAAGTGGGAACAAGTGCGCAGGACACAGGATGGAAACACAAGGGTATGGTTGATGAATGAGACAATAATTAAATAACAAAAAACAATGAACAAAATGAGATTGACAAAGATGGCTAGACTGCAGGGAAAACAATCAAGAAAATATTCAGGATGTGATACAATGAGAATGCAGATACATATGTAATAAGTAATGCAATAAGTTATAAACCATTGTTTCAGCTGTTGATAAAAAAACCATCCAACCATTATCTAAACCGCTTCTTCCTCCAGGGCGAGCCGGAGCCCATCCCAGTGGACTATGGGCAAAAGGCAGGAATACTACCTAGACAGCTCACCCATCCATTGCAGGGCCCCAAGACCATTCACTCACACCTATGGTCAATTTACTCTTCAATTAACCTAGCATGAATGTTTTTGGGTTGTTGAAGGAAACCAGAGTACCTGGAGGAAACTCACATAAACAAGGGGAAAGCTTGAAAAGCCTCAGGATTCAAACCCACGATCTTCTTGCTGTGAGGCAACAGAAGTACACACTGTGTCACTGTGCTTAACCTGAATGAAAATCTTAGAAAAATATCCATAAGTTAAAATATTTGCGTTATGTTGTATCACAGTGTGAGCATTAGGAGTTTTATTTGAAATGGCATGCAGTTATTTTTGACATAACCTTACTTAAAGGGCAGATAATCCTGCATCACATTAAAAGCCCTTAAAAGAAACAAATATCAGCTTTTTGACAAGAACAGTTAAATATTCAGATTGCAAGAGCAACAAACAAAAACTGGCATAAAGAGGTGGCCCTGAGGATCCACAAACCACTGTTAAACATTACAATGCACAACCTATCGATGTAGCTGATGGTTTAATAAAGTATCGATAAGAGTTTGTGAGTAATATTCTGAAAAAGTGGTGCAATATACTATATGTTGGCCGACATAGGACATTTGGAAATTCAGTCCCACTGTTTCATAAAAGGAAAAAATCTGCAAGTGCTTCTGGCTTTAATATTCACAATAGTCAATACACTGTATAATGTGCCATGAGAGAATTAATTGGGCTATTTGAGGCAAAGTTTAAATCTTAAAGATTATTTTTTTTTGGGAATTTTTCCTTTTTATTTTGATAGTTATACAGTGTAGAGAGACAGGAAGGTTGGGGAGAGGAATGGGGGAAGACATGCAGCAAATGACCCAAGCCGGATTTGAGCCCAGGTCGCCACGGGAAGGACACAGCCTTTATGGTACGCGCACGCAGACCGATGAGCCACCGGGGCGCCCGGCAAAGTTTAAATCTTAAGAAATATGCCCACTGGTGAGTACACATTTTGTGATGCATATTAGACATGTACAGAGTTGTAGCGGTTCTGTGCTCTCTGCTGGTAGACCTTGATGGAGAGCAGGTTGAAGTGAACATTAGGGCTGATCAATTTAATTTCCTGTACTTTGAGGTTTTCAACAAATGAAACATTTCACTTAAAGCTTAGTTTTTAATAGACATTGAAAGGGGCTCCAATGCCCATGGTGATGACATCGACAGTTTAAATGCAAATATGTTCAGCATGTTGCAGTTATGGAAGGGACCAGGTGGCAATTTGTGCTGTAATGATAATGAGCAGCTCATCCGAGAACAAGCATCCTCAATGAGTGGGCACATGCAGCAAAGTTTTACAATGAAGCAGGTTCAATCATTTGTTAAGGACAGGAGATAGTTTAACTTAAACTTTGCTTTTGAACAAATAATTTGAAGCGTTCTCCGTGGTTTTGTCGACCAACTATTAAGTATTAACGAATTGATACAATGATAATTTGGCATTTCGGCTCTGATCCTGACACTTTGGCCTGTTGAGCTTGGGGAGAGGAGAGCAGGGACTGTCAAGCGTGTCACGATCCCCCACCTTCTCTACTGGGGGATGTTGGGGTGGAGGGATGATGTTATCTAGCAGCAGGCAAGAATTGTGCAGGAGCAGAGGGCGATGCAGTGCAGCAGCAGGCAGAGGCATGTTATGCTAAGAAAACAAGAGCAGGAGAGCAGCTTAAATAGCCCACCTGCCAGAGGGACCGAGCAGTGTCTGATATACTTGGGAGTGTCTAGGAGAATATGGGCATGTCTCTAGTTGTTTTTTATGAGTTTATTATGGAGCACATGATTCGCAAGTTTATTGTGAAGCGCATGATTGCTTGTTAGGCATGTGCAGAGGGCTTCGGAATTATTGGCTCCCCGGCTGGACATGCACTAAAATACCACAAATAATAACATGATAGAAATAAATTCAAAATGCCAAATGCAAAATATTGTACAATATTACAATCTCAGTGGAAATAAGCAAAATTATTTATTCATTTAATTAAAAATTGTTACCCTCCAAATAAAGATTTTACAATTAATGATAACCCCGGTTAAGAAGTTCGTGCAACCGACTTGGGCAAGGAAAACAGCATGGATTCTTTCCTGTACTGTTTGATAAGATTAAGGCACACATTTGGTGTGATATTGGAACGTTGTTAAATGCAGATTTTTTTTCAAAAACTGTCATTTTCCTGAGCTTGCACTCATAAACTTCCCTTTTCAGTTCAGCCCAAAGGTTCTCTATCAGATTAACAGTTGATGCATAAGGTGACCATTGCTGTCCCAGAACCAATTCTGCATGGATTTTGAGGTGTGCTTTAGGTCATTGTCTCACTGCAAAGCCCATTCACGTTGAAATATCAGCCTTCTCGCAGAGGCAACCAGATTGTCTGCCAAAACTTGCCCAATGCTTGGTGGAATCGAAGGAGCCTCTCATTTTAATAAGTGCCCCTGGACCTCTAGAATTAAAACAGCCCCAAAACATCACTGATCCACGACAACATTTCAGTGTGGGTATGAGGTGCCTATCCTTGAAAGCATCTCCGTTTTGATGCCAAAAATGCAGATGCTGTCTCTGACAAAAACATTCAGTCTTAGTCTAATTCGAATACTGCACCTTGTGGTCAGATGATTGTGGTCACTTGTGATCAGAACTACCGACCAGAAAATTGAAGGATTTGGTCTGATGGACCATTGGCATTTTCAGAGTCGAAACAGACTCAGATATGAAGGCAATCACACAGAAGAACTTCACATTGATTTGCAGTGACCCTTCTATTATTAAGGGGAATGTACATAAAATCCATGCCAAGAAAATGAACAGAAGCACCTGATTAATGTTTTTCTGCCATGCCTCTTGCCCTTCTGTCTTTGTTTCACGGGGTTTCTGGCATTCCTGGTTGTGGGCTTCTGTTAATTAGCTAAACTGTCTTGTTTAGTTGTTATGTGAAATCCTCATGCCCTTTTCTGCACCTTCTCTCCTTGTTTCCAGTCTTACCCCTAGATTCCACCGGGTGCATATCTGCAACATAACGTGAGAGACACTGTTTTGCTCCGTCTTGCACTTCACCTCATATCCCACCGAGAGTGAAACGTTAGTGAAGCGTCCTGCCAGATGATACAATTCACCCGCTCAGATTTAGCTTATTTTTTCCTGGATGTTTGTGCTTCCACCATGGGTGAGTAGGTTACGAAGTTAATTGCTTTCTGTTTTTGTCTGCTTTAATTGTATTTAATGTCATTTCTGACTTTGTTGAACCGTAGCCTTTTACAGTGCAGCCATGAATGCCATGGATCTAACATTTGAGCCTGTGTTTTTTTTAAAACAAAATCACAGACCAATACTTGAAAATGAAGTGATAAACAAATTTTATATCAAATATTTATGGCTAGTTTATTTTAGTTAAAAGCACATTCCCCTCGATAGTTACTTCCTGCCCAGCATGATCTGGGGTGCGTTTCCCATAAGCAGTGATGCTAACATAGTTGGAACAATGACCGTATGTGGTCGAACTATGGGAAAACTATCCCTGTTATGTTCAGCTCAGCGGCCCGCCACCATCACAAATTGCCACGTATTCTCTGCGGACTAGAACAAAGAGCCGCTTCTATGACGCTGCCGAGATGTGCAATGGCGCGGCTGGTGGAATCACAAGCCTTGTCAAGAACAGCCACAATCAGCTCCGGCTACCATTTTGAGGCAGAAACGCGGCCAAGACGCTCCCGGTGGAATCTAGGGGTTAGTCTTCAAGAATTCCAGGTTCCTTGAAAAGGGAATCAACTGAGATGCTTTCTTGTGTTGTAAAGCCCAAGAGATAAGGAGCCAGGAGAGCTTACATGCTAAAAGGCAGTCTGACACAGCTTCTGAGAGAACATGAAACATGAGTGAACATTCGAGACCTTAGAATTGCAGGGTTCTAACTAACATTTACAAAGTTTTAAGGAATTTGCTTGCAAAGTTTGGCCGCTCAGTGTACGCTTAGGGAACTGGAACTTTGTAATTCTGATCTGAACCCAATTTAACAAATTAATTGAATACCCATACTTAATCATTAGAAAGAACTATTTATTACCAATTATAATTAACTCAAATTTGACCAAAATGTCAGTTAGAACCCTGTAATTCTACGGTCGCGCATTGGTGAAGCATTTGAGAGGTGGCGGAAGCTCAAAGACTTTTTTTTTAACAGGTCACTAGCTTCAGTAAGACAGTAAGAGATAAAGCCAGTTGAACAGTTTGCCTACTCAGCAAATCCAGCATTCAAAAACTACCCAGCAAACACTGAGATGCTGAGTGACCATAGTTGAATGTCAAATCAAGACATCCCATCACGGTTCAAAAACAGTTCCACAATGAAAGTTGAGCCGACGTCCTGGACCTTACCTGGTTGTCAGCTGGACGTCTTTCCTGGGTGTTCCAGCAACGTCCAAATATGACGTTACAACTCAGCCACTGATATTTCCTGTATGACTGTGTTGCAATTAAATGTTTTGGCTCTTACAAACAATAATACAGGAATACTATTTCCATGTAGCTATCAGTGCCATGTAGCTAGATATAAAGGACAAGTTCGGTAAAAACATGTTTTTTACAACCCCAATTCCGAAATAGTTGGGACGAAGTGTAAATTGTGAATAAAATCATAATGTAATGACTTTCAGATCATGAGCCAATATGTTATTTACAATAGAACATAGATAACATTTCAAATGTTGAAACTGAGACATTTTACATTTTTATCCACAAAATGAGCTTATGTCAAATTTCCTGGCTGCAACAGGTCTCAAAAAAGTTGGGACACAGGCAAAACAGGGCTGAAAAAGCAATTAATATATAAGAGAATCAGCTGAAAGAACATTTAGCAAGTAATTAAGTTAACTGGCATCAGGTATGTAACATGATTGGCTATAAAAGGGATGTCTTAAAGAAGGCTGTGTCTCTCAGAAGGAAAGATGGCCAGAGGTTCTCCAACCTGTGAAGGCTTGCACAAAAAAATGTGGAATACTTTAAAAAAAATGTTCCTATATGGCAAATTGCAAAGGCTTTGAAGGTCTCATCATCGACAGTGCATAACATCATCAAAAGATTCAGAGAAACTGGAAAAATCTCTGTGCGTAAGGGACAAGGCCGAAGACCTTTACTGGATGCCCATGATCTTCGGGCCCTCAGACGCCACTGCATCACTCACCGGCATGATTCTGTCATTGACATTACTAAATGGGCCCAGGAATACTTCAAGAAACCACTGTCTGTAAACACAGTCCACCGTGCCATCCACAGATGCCACCTAAAACTCTATCATTCAAAAAGGAAGCCATCGTTGAGCATGATCCAGAAGTGCCACCATGTTCTGTGGGCCAAGGCTCATTTAAAATGGACTTTAGCAAAGTGGCAAAGTGTCCTGTGGTCAGACGAGTCCAAATTTGACATTCTTTTTGGAAATCATGGGCGTCGTGTCCTTCGGGCTAAAGAGGAGAAAGACCACCCCTCCTGTTATCAGTGTTCAGTTCAAAAGCCAGCATCTCTGATGGTATGGGGATGTATTAGTGCATATGGTGTGGGACAATTGCATTTTTTTAAAAGCACCATGAATGCTGAAAGGTATATAAAGGTTTTAGAGCAACATATGCTCCCCCCCAGACGATATCTATTCCAGGGAAGGCCTTGTGTATTTCAGCAGGACAATGCAAAAGCACATGCTGCAGCTATTACAACAGCATGGTGAACTGGCCTGCCTGCAGTCCTGATCTTTCATCGATTGAGAACATTTGGTGCATAATTAAACGAAAAGTCCGTCAAAGGAGACCTAAAACTCTCCAGCATCTGGAAGCCTGCATTAAACAAGACTAGGATCAAATTCCAATGGCTAAACTCAAGAAACTTGTCTCCTCAATGCCCAGACGCCTCCACTCTGTGTTAAAAAGAAGAGGGGATGCTACACCATGGTAAACATATACAAATAATGCATGTACTTCTTGAAAATTAAAAAGCCTTTGTGAGAATTCATTTTCATGATAATATGGTTAGCTATATTCTTCCACAGAGACAGTGCCTTTTTCCAAATATTCATTTCATCCATAGTGCACCTTGAACAAAAAGGACAAGACAGAAAAAAACATAAAGTTTGACAGTAAAAGCATAAGGTATTGAAGTAAAAAATTAATGGAAAATTAACAGAATCAACAATAAAACATATAAATAACATAAATCGGAAATAAAAAAAAAAAAAAAAAATGCAGTGGGACAGTCCAGTATGTAAACGTTACCACTTGCAATCTTAAATGAAGTGGCAAGTTACAGTCATGTAGGACACATTATTTAGAGCTGTTTGCACGTGGGAGGTTACTGTAGCATTGCAGCTTCAAATCGAATGCCAGGGTGAAGAGCAGCTATGTCATATGTGAAGATCAAGCTGATTTTCTTTCCTCTGGCATACTAGGCTGTATCACACAGAAGTAGGCTATGCAGGCTTTCAAATGCCAGTTGGTCGCAAAACAATACACACAACTTCACAAGCATGCATGCAAAGACACACAAGTGCATTAGCACACACACATATACACGCAGACACACACAGAAATATGAGCTTGTCAGTCCCCCCCCACTCACAACCACATTGCTGCCCATCACCCAGGGGGATGTAAATTACAGTTTTCTCAACCCCCTCAAACATGGAACCTCATATTTTGCTACAATTACCTTGTCATGTTTTGAATAAAGAGAGATGGTTTTGTTCGAAATTCAGAGATGATATTCAGTTTCCACAGAAAAGCTTTTTTCAGGAGTCTATGAAAAGGATGTTTAATAAACTCGCTTTGAAAAGTGCCAGTCAGGGGAACAGCACTTTTTAATGGATTTTCTGACTACATCATTTGCATTCTGTAATTAACTGTCTCTCTTGCTCTCTTTCTCCTCACAAGTTGACAATATATGTTTTCTACTTTCCAATAGGGCTGATTGGCTGACAATTTCAAGTCTGGTCTGCTTTTCCTCGTTAATAGGTTTGTTTCAAAGCCAGAGACACTGCAGTGGTGGACAAGTAGGTATTTGAAGATTTCAGACTAGACCATGCATGTGTGCAAGTGTATATATACAGTAAGTGTATCATCATTTGAAAATGCGTGCAGGGGCAGAATGGCAGCATGCAAAACTTAAAAGTATGAATTTCTTACAATGCTATATAAAAATGTATTTGCCCCCTTCCTGATTTCTACTATTTTTGCATATTTGTCACTAATATTTCAGATCATCGAAATAATTTAATACCATTCAGTATTAATAGTATGCAGGCTCTCAAACTCAAACAACCAACAATCATAGTGAGAGCCATTATCGACAAATCAAGGAGACTTTAAACAATGGTGAAACTTCCTAGGGGCCAGCCCACCAAATTCCTCAAAAAGTGCGTTGACCATTCATTCAGTTAGTCGCAAAAGAACTCAGACTTACATCTGGACAACTTCTGGCCTGACTTTCCTCAGTTAAGGTCAGTGTTCATGAATCCGCAATAAGAAAAAGAGGCCAACAAAAATGGCATAAATGGGAGAGACAAAGGCGAAAACCACTCCTGACCAAAAAGAACACAAAGGCTTATCTCACATTTGCCAAGAAGCATCTTAATGACTCCCATTAGTTTTGGGATAATAGTCTGTGGACTGCTGAGTCAAAAGTGGATTATTTTGGGAGACCTGTGTCCAGTTACATCAGGCATAAAGCTAATAAAGCATTTCACAATAAGAACAACATACCAACAGTCAAACGCAAAGGTAGTAGTGTGATGGTCTGGGGCTGTTTTGCTGCTTTGAGTCCTGGGCAAATAACATTATCGATAGAACCATAATTCTGCTCTCTACCACAAAATCCTGAAGGAGAATGTCCGGTCATCACTTTGCGACCTAAAGCTCAAGCACAGTTGGGTTATGCAGCAGAAAATGACTAGAAGTACACAAGCAAGTCTACCTCTGACTTGCCTCAAAGTCCAGACTTTAATCTAATTTGAATGCTCTGCCAAGACCTTAAACAGGGAGTTCATGCATAAAAACTGATTTTGCAAAGAAAAGAGAGGCAAGTGTTCAGAAAATACCTCCCCACCCAGTAGTTATATACTATGCAAAATGCATAGTATATTGTTAGCTTGTTATTAATAATGATTTTCTCACTAGTCAGCAATTACCCTGGGATTACACCAGATGTGTGTTCGGTTCATCTCCGTTTCACTGCGTTTGCTCTGTGCTTTGTCATCTGTCTTTACCCACCGACTAGAGAAGTGAGACTGGAAATATCATCCGGTAATTAAGACATGCACATTCGTGTGAGATAACGTGATATATGTGGTACTAACCCCTCTCCGAAGATGTAGACACCAGCGGGCAAGAGCTGCTTTATTTCTGCACACAGTCACACTATCCTATCAACAGGTTGTACATCCGAAACAGTTATTGAATAGTCATGAGGAAGTGGTGCCTGTAAACAATTTAGAATATGGATAAGTTAAGTCCCATCACAGTTTCCCAGTAATTGTATGAATTAAACTCCTTAGCCAAGCCTGAAGTGCAAACTGCCTAATATACTTGCCCTTAGTATCTATCCAGCAGTTCATAAAAATGATCTCTTGTGACAGAAAATATTGTTTTTCTTTGTTGCAATCACTTCAGCTATAATGGACCAAAGGTATCTCTATTAACTATTGAAAAAAAAAAATCAGTTTTCTGAAGCAACAATTCAACATGGGGTTGATACTATATCATTCTACAATCAATTATTGTCGTCAGATATTAAAAACGCATGATTCCCTGCCATTGATTTACGCGTAGGTTCATCCCTCGATTAATTCAGGGGTTCGTTGAATCCTCATACAATCTCTCACTGAAATCCAGTCACTCTAATGCTTGCTCAGGCTTATCTGCGTAAAGCGCAGTTGTTAGGAAGTAGGCAGGGGAACACCAGATGCAGGAGCTGAAGTGTTTATTCAAACACAAAACACTGGGAGAAAATGGGCACACAGGCCAGAAACAAAACACCGTGCACATGCACTGAACAAATGGGAAAACTAAAGTACACTGCCCAAGGCAGGGGGAAACAGAAGTACACACTCCAAGAGTGGCTAAACTAGAAAAACAAAAACTGAACCTAACTAGACTGACGGACACACTGGGAGACTTTAACAGGGGGCAGACAAGACGTGGGCGCAGCAAAAAGCAAGACTCGGGAATCATACACAGGAAAAACTCGGAAGGCACAAGGAGCTGAGATTTCACCATGCAGATCAAGTCCAGCAAAGTTCCGTCTGATGTCTCCTCCCATCTCTGCCACATAAATAGTCACGAGAGGAGGCGGGGACTCGGAATGCAATCTCGAAAGGAAACAGAAACACATGGGATTAATAAACAAATTAACGAGGACCGGGTAAACCATAATGACTCGAGACAAGACGCTGAGACCATCAATCAAACTAGACAGTTTAGATTAAGGTAATCTAAACGTGACGAATAAAAAAAAGCACCACGAGAGAAGCAAAGGAAAGCACAGCTTTAAACGCAGTTAGTCAGGAAAGCTTAGGCAGAAATTACTAAAGCTAGAAACGCCGCACTTTCTAATGAGTTAATTAAGGTTAATACTACGTGACGAAATATTTACAATCACCCTCAAATAAGTGCTGGTTAGTACGGTTAGTAATTACCCTATCAGAGAACGCATTCACTCAGTTTAGCGAGACCCAGAATTAAGCACAGGTGGAGACAATGAATGAAATACCACAGCCGAAACCGAAAGAGGAAACGTGATTGGATAACGAGACCCAGGCATGCTGAAGGCTGTCACGCGACACCACAGGAGTTTGGCAGAGAGGGAATCGATCATCAGACGGCAGAGTGAAAGCTGAAAAATAAAACGAAAGTTAGCACAAGCACAAATAAGCACAAAGACAACACACATGAGGCAGAACCATAACAGTACCCCCCCCCAAGAAGCGCCACCTGGCGCTTAAACGGAACAAAGAAACTAAAAATACAAGAAACATCAAAAACTTAAACACAAAACCCCACAAGACTAAGAAATACAAAACACCTACCAAAAACGAAATACAAAACCCTAAAGACTAACACCAAAAATCCTAACCAAATACAGAAAACAAAACCCTAACTAACACCAAAAATCTAACCAAAAGCACAAGAACACAGAACATAAACAAGAATACTCAGGGTGTCCAGCAAAAGCTGGGGCTAAGGCTTAGGGTGAGTTCTGTGAAATTCAGAAATCAGAGACTTATCCAAAATGAATCTAGCAGGGACCCATGAACGTTCCTCGGGACCGTAACCTTCCCAGTCCACAAGGTACTGGAGACCTCTACCCCTCCGCTGACAGTTGAGGAGCTTGCGGACGGTGTAGGCTTCTCTGCCGTCAATGATGCGCGGCGGAGGTGGGGGCTCGGGATCTGGGTGGAGGGGGTGGGTGACAGAGGGCCGCACTCGGGAGACATGGTAGACTGGGTGGATGCGACGCATAGTATGGGGAAGCTTCAGGCGGATGGCGGTGGGACTGATGACTTTGTCAACTGGGAAGGGACCAAGGAATCTGGGGGCGAGCTTGCGAGACTCAACTCTCAGGGGAATGTCCAGGGCGGAGAGCCAGACCTTCTGGCCGACACGGTAGGTGGGGGCCGGCTTACGTCGCTTGTCCGCCGCGTCCTTCATCTGTTTCCCTGCACGGACAAGGGCACGGCGGGCAGTGTGCCAGGTGTTACGGCACCGTCTTATGAAGGCCTCGGCAGACGGGACCCCCATCTCCACCTCCTGTGAGGGGAACAGGGGAGGCTGGTAACCCAGGCAGCACTCGAAGGGGGTGAGACCAGAGGCTGCGGATGCGTGGGAATTGTGGGCATACTCGACCCAAGGCAGATGGGCCGACCAAGAGCTTGGGTTCTTGGCGCACACGCACCGCAGCATGGTCTCCAGGGTCTGGTTGGCCCGCTCGGTCTGACCATTAGACTGGGGGTGAAACCCGGAACTGAGGGAACAGGAAGGGCCTAGAAGGGACAGGAAGGCTTTCCAAAAGCGGGAGGTAAACTGGGGACCACGGTCAGACACAACCTCTGCAGGGATACCATGGGGACGGACAACGTGCTGGATCAGGAGATTGGCGGTGGATTTGGCTGAGGGTAGCTTGGGAAGTGCAATGAAATGGGCTGCTTTAGAAAACCGGTCAACTATGGTGAGGATAGTGGTATTGCCTTGGGAGGGAGGTAAACCGGTGACGAAATCTAAGGCTACGTGGGACCAGGGGCGACTGGGGATAGTGAGTGGCTGAAGGAGACCAGAGGGGGGTGTGTGAGGGGATTTGGCCGTGGCACAGACCGAGCAGGCACTCACAAAGCCCTTGACGTCGTCTGGTAGGTCCGGCCACCAGAAGTGACGCCGAATGAAGGCGGTGGTCCTCTTGACCCCCGGATGGCCCGAGAACTGGGATCCGTGTCCCCACTGAGGCACCTCAGACCGGAGGCCCTGAGGAACGAACAGGCAGTTACTGGGACAGGCACTGGGCGCGGCCTGCCCACTCAGTGCTGCCCGGACCTTTTCCTCAATGGGGAGCTGGATGGCACTGAGGAAACGACTCGGAGGAAGGATGGTCTCGGGAGGGTTCTCGGAAGCGGCACTCGTCTCGAACCGCCGAGAAAGGGCATCAGCCTTGGCATTACGGGACCCAGGCCTGTAAGCCAAGGAGAAATTGAATCTCTCGAAAATAACATAACATAACATAACATAACATGAATGGCGAGAACAGGCCGTTCAGCCCAACTAGGCTCGCCAGTTTCTTTGTACCATCGTGAATATATCACTTCAGATACTCAATGACTCAATGGTATCTAGCTTTAAGTCAAGTCTGCTCTTGAAAACTCCCAAGGTCTCTGCCTCAACAATATGGTCAGGCAAGCTGTTCCACACTGAAATTACTCTTTGGGTGAAGAAATATTTCCGAATATCAGTGCTAAATTTACCTTTAGTCAGCTTCCATTTGTGACCCCGAGTTCTGCTAACAACACTTGGTTGAAGGAATCCTACATAATTCACTTTGTTAATCCCTTTAACATATTTAAAGACCTCAATCAAATCACCCCTTAGTCTCCTTTTCCTAAGACTAAAGAGATTAAGGATCTTCAGCCTTTTCTCATAGCTTTCATCTTTAATACCAGGAATTAGCTTTCGTGGCTCTTCTCTGAACTTTCTCTAAAGCCTCTATGTCTTTCTTAAAGTATGGTCCCCAGAACTGTACACAATACTCTAGATGTGGTCTGACGAATGTGTTGTACAAAAAGAAGCATCACCTCCTTGGATTTGAACTCAATACTTTTGGCAATGTATCCCAGCATCCGATTGGCTTTTTTAACAGCTACGGCACAATGGCTAGAGCCTGTGAGGGTTTGGTCAACAATCACTCCCAGATCTTTCTCTTGTGGAGCACATTCCAGTTTAAAACCTCCCATGAAGTAATCCCGTCCTAATGTTTTTATTACCTACATGTACTACTTTACATTTCGCTACATTAAATTTCATTTGCCACATTTCTGCCCAATTCTGAATTCTATCCAAATCATCCTGAATCACTTTAGTGGACTCTAAACTATTTGCCAAGCCCCCAATTTAGTATCATCTGCAAATTTCACTAATCTGCTCTCAATATTCCTATCAAGGTCATTAATGTAGATGAGGAACAGCAGGGGTCCCAACACCGATCCCTGGGGGACGCCCACTCCCCACCCTACCTAGCTCAGATGATATACCACTGACCACCACTCTTTGTGTTCTGTCCTGCAACCAGTTATGAATCCACTTCAGAATACCACCTGTAACTCCAATGGAGCTCATTTTAAAAATTAGTCTCTTATGCGGTACTGTGTCAAATGCTTTCTGAAAATCCAAATATATGATGTCATAAGCCCTGCTCTGGTCATAAGTCTTGATGGCCTCTTCAAAAAATTCCAGAAGGTTTGTCAGGCATGACCTTCCTTTACGAAAACCATGTTGGCTATCCTCAAGATATTGTTACGTTCAAGAAATAAGTCCAGCTCATCTTTTATGATAGATTCCAATATTTTGCACGCATAATGCAAGTTAAACTGACTGGCCTGTAATTACCTGGCTCAGTACGGTCCCTTTTTTTATATATTGGTATTATATTGCCCTGTTTCCAATCATTTGGTATTTCTCCAGTTTCTAAAGACCGTCTAAAGATGGCAGATAGCGGCTTAAAGATGATCTCACTAACTTCCTGAGCACTCTAGGATATAAGCCATCAGGACCCGCCGCCTTATCTGCCTTTAGTTGATGCAACTTGTCTAATACGATGTTATCCCTAACCTCAATTTCCGCTAAATAATCTTGAGCATTGGACAAGCCCTCTGGCCGAATAAAGACCCGCTCTAAGGTAAAATTCTCAACAAAGTAACCGTTTAAGGTGTCCGCAATATCCTTATTATCATATAGCAGCGATCCATTTTTATTCTTTATGCACTTAACCTGCTCTTTGACTTTCCTTTTTCTGCTACAGTACTGAAAGAAGCGCTTTAGGGTTAGTTTTTGCCCCTCTGCAATTTGTCTTTCATACAGTCTTCTAGCATTCCTCAGCTCTTTTTTTGACCACAGCCCGCATTTTACAGAATTCGGCCTTAGTAATCTCATTGTTATCCTCTATGTACATCTTATAAAGATTCCTCTTTTCCCTCAAACTCCTACGAATAGCTGCTGTCATCCACTGAGGATTCTGCTTTTTCAGCTTACTTTTGGACACCTTTGGAATGAATTTACATTGTGAATCAAGTAAAACCCCTTAAATCTTTCCCACATCTCATTTACAGACTCACAGTCCAGGAGTGTCTCCCATTTTGTTTCACTTAGATATGACCGCATCCTGTCAAAGTTTGCTCGCCTAAAATTAAAAATTTTTGTTTTTGGAGACACCTTTTTAACTTCCCATGAAACCTCAAAATTAATAGTAGAGTGATCACTTGTCCCAAGTGGCTCCAGTACCTCAACATTGCTAATTCTATCTGGGTCATTACAGAGCAGCAAATCTAAAAATTGCCTTCTCTCTTGTAGGTTTATTAACATACTGCACCAAAAAATTATCATTTATGACATCTAGAAATTCTTCCTCCCCCTACCCTGTCCTTTCACCATTTCCCAATCAATACCAGGATAATTTAAGTCTCCCATAATAATAGTCCCTCCTCCTCTACAAGCTTGCGTAATCCTCTTAAGGAGCATTTCATTGACTGTACTGTCCAAAGCTGGTGGTCGATAGCATACACCTATGTTTAAACCAGTCTCGTGTTTGCCAGTGAGCCTGACCCAGATATCTTCACAAAGCACGGAATATTCAATTTCAGGAATTTCCTGCACATTTATGTTTTTCGTTCACATAGAGTGCTACACCCCTCCTCGCCTATTACATCTATCCTTCCTAAAGAGCTTATAACCTTCTACATTATATTCATCTCCATCCTCTTCACTAAGCCATGTCTCTGTAATCCCAACTATGTCATAGCCTTCACTAATCATAACGGCCTCAAGTTCTTGAAATTTATTTTTAATGCTTCTTGCATTTAGATAAAAACATTTCAGGTTATCATGAACGCTCTTCCCCTTCGATTTCCCATGCGCCTGCTGCTCAAAGCCCCTCACCATGCTTTTTTTGCTTTAAAAATATATCATCAATAGTGCATGTAACGCTGTCAGCTTCCATCAGGGCAGTCTGCATTTCCCTCTGTGTAACACTCTCTAACCTCCCTGCCCCCCAAGTCCCTAGTTTAAATAACTCTCTGCTACCCTCAACATACGCTGACCCAGTGCAAAGGTACCCCTCCGGTTCAAGTGTAGCCCATCCGGCTTGAACAGGTCACCCCTGTCCCAGAAGTAGTTCCAGTGCCCCATAAACCTATACCCTCTTTCCTACACCAGGTTCAGTAGCCACGTGTTAAACCTCCAGATAAAATTCTGCTTCCCTCTGCTTGCACGTGGTACCGGTAGAATCCCGGAGAACACTACCGTGGAGGATCTGCTCCTAAGCTTTTCAGCTAATTCAACAAATTTGCTTTGCAGAACCTCAAACCTACCCTTACCTATGTCATTAGTCCCAACATGGACCATGACAACTGGATCCCCTCCCGCTCTGGCCAGGAGCTTGTCCAAGACGCTCCAGGAGGTCTCCTACCTGGGCACCAGGCAGGCAACACACCGTACGAGACTCCTTGTCGCGCGAACAGACTAAACTGTCTATTCCTCTAAGTATTGAGTCCCCCACTATCAATAACTCTCTTTTCTGAGGGGTAGAGGCCAACAGGGTGCCCTGCTGCTCATCAGTCCCCTCACTCTCAGGGTCAGGGGCCAATTCGAGTTCCTGCAAGGGCCGGAATCGGTTGGACACCTCAACCACTGGAGGAGCTGTCGCTGTACGGTGTGCACGCCCTTTCCTGCGCTGACGTCCTACCGTCACCCAACTTTCTCTCCCTGCCTGCTCTGGGGTCCCCACACCACCCTGCTTTGGCGTACAGACCATTTCTCTAAACGACATACTACTTAGTTCCTCTAGGAACTCTACTGATTATGGACTATGTCGTGTCATTAACTGGCCCTGAAGAACAAGGATCTTGCTCTCCAGATGCTCAATTAGCTGGCACCGTGACAGACAAACCCACCCTGAAATCTCTTTCCAAAAGTGCGATCATCCTGCAACCGTCACATAGTTTTGGCCACATTTTGAACCCCCTACCTAATGACCTCGCTCACCCTAGATAACAAAGAAAATTACTAATGCCGAGACAGAAGCTCAGGAACCACAATTTATTAATTAATTAACCTGAGAAGCCCTAAGCAGCAGTCACAATAGAAACCGTGGGGGAAACTATGTGAATGGATAATAAGCCTCTTTTAACAGGGGCTTAGTTTTAGTGAACAGAAATGAAATACCAAATTGAGAAACTCTATCGATAATAAGCACTCCTAATAAGCCAACTTGAATTTATCTAGACCCGGTACTATTAATATACTAACCCAAAAAAGTCTCACAGGGCTTAGCTGAGAACTCAGATAAAAGACTGGCTATACTACGCCCAGGAGAAACTGGAGGAGGGAGGAAGCGGAGCACTCGGCAAAGCTTTCCGTTTAAATTCAAGGGTAACCGAACGGACGACTAAAGTGACTGCTGTCCTATTGACTAAATACTAAATCTCAGATCCCCAGCCAAAAAGCAAACAGTAACTATCTAGCTAGCCAGCCACAAATACAACCAAGAGTAACCGAGATAAGAGTTAAGCCTCGGTTCCCTTTAATTAAAACGGACCGAATAAACAAGTCGTTTACTTCGTGAGCGAACTATACGGTATCTCCCCAACAAGCTGTCGCTGAGCACTCAAACAAGCAGTTAAACTTTAATCAGCTGATCAAGGCACCGCAACCGGAGGAAAATACAAAGATAACGTAATTTGCAATGTGTTTAATCAGAAGAGCCTTTCGATGATAATAAAATGCGAAAAAGACAAAACCCCGGTTAGCGTTAATATTCAAGCTTGGAAATGCGTTTATGCGGTAATGCGGTCAGGATAGAGAACGAAGGGACTAAAAACCCCGTGAACGTCAATATTTATTGGCTAGAAGACTGTATGAAAGGCAAGCGACCAAGTATGAAACCAAGCCAGATAGTTAGATATCCCGGTAATTTGATATATTCCTGGCGTTGAGAGCTTACAATAGTTCGTTAGCTAAATCAGCAACAGAAAAAGCAGGCGACAGTGTACCTCAGTCCTTGAAAAACAACTCTGACTTACTTTGTATATCACACAATTCACTAAGTTAGACAATTACTTCGCGTTTAGTTTATTCTTTAAATTTAGCGTTTAAATTTATTTTACTTTACCTTACTTTGCTCCCGGGAGACTGAAACCCCTCAAAAAAAACCCCAAAAAACCCCCGTCGCCTTTGTTTGACCAGATTAGCGACTTAATTTGGCTGTTTGCTCACCGAGTTGTTAAAGGGGAAAAAGGGGAAAAAAAAGATGATGGAGGAAGATTCTCCCTGCCCCTAATGCGACAAAGGTTATACCTCGGGAGCAAATTGTCTAATCTCTAATACTGTTTGAGCCTGAACACACAAATTAGTTTCAGATAACTCCGTTTAAACAAGAGTAAAACTTCAGATTCGATCCCGCACGTCTTCCTCTGTCTCAACTCAAGCAGAATGAACACCAACGAACAGCGCTACAGCACCCAACGAACAGCGCTACAGCGCTACACCGGGCCTGGCGGGGATTAAGCCTCTTAGCCGTCTTCAGTTACTCGAGGTTTTTGTGGTCCGTCCACACCAGGAATGGCGTAGTGGCTCCCTCCAGCCAGTGACGCCACTCCTCTAGAGCCAACTTGACCGCCAGTAACTCCCGGTTACCGACGTCATAGTTGGCCTCAGTAAGCGTGAGGCGGTGCGAAAAGAAGGCACAGGGGTGTACCTTCCCATCCTTGGTGGACCTTTGGGACAGCACTGCTCCCACGCCCACGTTGGAAGCATCCACCTCCACGATGAACTGGGATGCCAGGTCCGGGGTCATCAGGATGGGCGCAGATGTAAATTGCCGTTTTAGCTGCTGGAAAGCCTGGTCTGCCTGGGGATTCCAGCAGAACGGGTGCTTGGTGGAGGTGAGCGCGGTCAGAGGGGCTGCCACTGAGCTGTACCCTCGGATGAAACGCTGATAAAAATTAGCAAAACCCAGGAATCCTTGGAGAGCCTTGCGGTCCTTGGGCTGGGGCCATTCCAGGACGGACTGCACCTTGGCGGGATCCATTCTCAGAGACCCGGGAGAGATGATGTAGCCCAGAAACGTTGTGGAGCAGGTGTGGAACTCGCACTTTTCGGCCTTCACGAAAAGGCGGTTCTCCAACAAGCGTTTCAGGACTTGGTGCACATGCCGAATGTGCTCCTCCTGGGTGCGTGAAAAGATAAGGATGTCATCCAGGTCAACATAAACGGACCGACCGATCATGTCACCCAGGACATCGTTTACCAGCCGCTGGAACACTGTGGGCGCGTTGGTAAGGCCAAAGGGAACCACCAGGTATTCCCAGTGACCACTGGCGGTGTTAAAGGCGGTCTTCCACTCATCTCCCTCACGTATCCTCACCAGATGGTAGGCGTTCCGCAGGTCCAGCTTGGTAAACACCTGGGCCCCTTGGATGATGTCAAAAGCAGACGACATCAGGGGCAGGGGATAACGGTTCCGGACCGTTATCTTGTTCAGCCCCCTGTAGTCGATGCAGGGCCGGAGCGACCCATCCTTCTTCGCCACGAAGAAGAACCCGGCTCCTGCTGGTGACGTGGAGGGCCGAATTATCCCAGCCGCGAGAGACTCCTGGAGGTACTTCTCCATGGCGACTCTCTCGGGCTGAGACAGAGAGAAGACCCGCCCCCGGGGCGGCACTGCTCCCGGCAGGAGGTCAATCTCACAGTCATGGGGCCGGTGAGGTGGCAGGGACACCGCCCTAGACTTGCTGAATACCGCACCCAGGTCATGGTATTCAGCAGGGACTCGGGAGAGATCAGGCGCTGGCTCGGAAGAAACCTGAGACCCAGGCACAGGTAAGGCCGCGTGGCGAAGGCAACTGGCAGAACAGGAGGACTTCCACTCACGAACCTCGTGAGTGGACCAGTCCAAGACTGGGCCATGCTCGCGGAGCCAGGGGTGTCCCAGAACCACCGGGGATCTGGGAGACTGGATGATCAGGAAGGTGATTGTTTCACGGTGGTTGCCTGAGACCAGCAGCTGGACTGGAGCCGTTTGATGTAGAATCTGAGCCAGTCTTTGGCCCCCGAGGCCAAAAGACGGTCAGAGGTCGTGCCAGTGGGGAGAGTGGAACACCCCAGGAGGCAGCGGGCCGGCATCCAGGAAGTTCCCCTCCGCTCCAGAATCCACCAGGGCAGAGGTACGGCGGCTCTGGTTGCCCCAGGAGAGGGTCACCGGGATCCAGGTCCGGCAGTTGGAGGAGGCCTCGGGTCGAGAGGTGCCCACTACTGCTTCACCGGTCACTAGGGGGTGTTGGCTCTTCTCCGGGCAGTTGGTAACAAAATGCCCCTGCTGACCACAGTAGAGGCAGGCCTTGGACCGCATGCAGCGATCCCTCTCCTGCTTAGTCAGGCGACTGGGTCCCATCTGCATAAGTTCTCGCTCGGGTTGGTGGGCTCGGGTGGATGCTCGACTGGGAGGAGCTGGTGACGGGGACTGGGTGACAGGAGCCTTGGAGGGGTCGGAGGGAGCTGGCCGACGTCGCCCCAAGCGAGTGGCAGTCTCCTCTTGGCTGCTGTTGGAGAGAGCTGGCCGACGTCGCCCCAAGCGAGTGGCAGTCTCCTCCAGGCAGTTGTCAATCCAGATGGCAAGATCCGCCACAGCCTCGGAAGTCTTGGGTAACTCATGGAAGATGAGGTTGTCTTTGATGCCATCAGCTAGCCCTTCCACAAATACATCTCGGAGTGCCTCAGGATTCCACTGGGAACTGGCAGCGAGGGTCTGGAACTCGATGGCGTATTCTGCCACTGAGCGGCTTCCCTGCCGGATCCGGGTCAACTCCCTTCCGACGGCAGCGTCATGCCTGGTGCGGTCGAAAAGCCGCTCCATCTCGGAGGATAGTGCCGAGAAGGAGGCTACACAAGGTAGGCGGGCTGACCAGGCGGCAGTACCCCACTGGAGAGCAGGACCCGTCAGGTGGGAGATGATGAAGGCCACCTTGGCAGGCTCCATGGCGTAGGTTCTGGGCTGCAGGGCGAAGAGCATCTCGCAGGTGGTCAGAAACGCCCTGCAGGACCCAGGGTTGCCATTGTAGCGCTCGGGAGGCGGTAGCTGAGGCTCTGGACCAAGACCAGGAGGTGGCGATGCAGCAGCTCCAGCGGGAGGGTAAGGTTGCCCCGTGCTCCCAGTAGCGGTGGTTTGCTGCGCTGCCAGGGCAGCAGTCAGGTGTTGGATCTGCTGCCGCTGGCGCTGGAGCTCGGCATCGCGGGAATCCATCCTGCTGGTGTTCAGGAGACGGAACTTCTGTTAGGAAGTAGGCAGGGGAACACCAGATGCAGGAGCTGAAGTGTTTATTTAAACACAAAACACTGGGAGAAAATGGGCACACAGGCCAGAAACAAAACACTGTGCACATGCACTGAACAAATGGGAAAACTAAAGTACACTGCCCAAGGCAGGGGGAAACAGAAGTACACACTCCAAGAGTGGCTAAACTAGAAAAACAAAAACTGAACCTAACTAGACTGACGGACACACTGGGAGACTTTAACAGGGGGCAGACAAGACGTGGGCGCAGCAAAAAGCAAGACTCGGGAATCATACACAGGAAAAACTCGGAAGGCACAAGGAGCTGAGATTTCACCATGCAGATCAAGTCCAGCAAAGTTCCGTCTGATGTCTCCTCCCATCTCTGCCACATAAATAGTCACGAGAGGAGGCGGGGACTCGGACATAATCTCGAAAGGAAACAGAAACACATGGGATTAATAAACAAATTAACGAGGACCGGGTAAACCATAATGACTCGAGACAAGACGCTGAGACCATCAATCAAACTAGACAGTTTAGATTAAGGTAATCTAAACGTGATGAGTAAAAAGCACCACGAGAGAAGCAAAGGAAAGCACAGCTTTAAACGCAGTTAGTCAGGGAAAGCTTAGGCAGAAATTACTAAAGCTAGAAACGCTCGCACTCGCTAATGAGTTAATTACGGTTAATACTACGTGACGAAATATTTACAATCACCCTCAAATAAGTGCTGGTTAGTACGGTTAGTAATTACCCTATCAGAGAACGCATTCACTCAGTTTAGCGAGACCCAGAATTAAGCACAGGTGGAAACAATGAATGAAATACCACAGCGAAACCTAAAGAGGAAACGTGATTGGATAACGAGACCCAGGCATGCTGAAGGCTGTCACGCGACACCACAGGAGTTTGGCAGAGAGGGAATCGATCATCAGACGGCAGAGTGAAAGCTGAAAAATAAAACGAAAGTAAGCACAAGCACAAATAAGCACAAAGACAACACACATGAGGCAGAATCATAACAGCAGTTATAGTTCACGCCCATGTGAAACTTTCCCCATCATTATCTATTGATTGGCACTTTTTTTTATCCAATTCCAGACAGTATAAACTTTGCACAGTAATTGAAAGAGATTGATTGGACCCTCAGAAAAGCATTTAACCCCTTGCATAACAGCAAGGTATCCAGGGCGCGTACTTAATAGGAGGTATTTCTAGTGACAGGACCCATCAACTGTCACATCTGGCGATGTGGTCAGCGCATGTGACTCTTACCCGGGAGTCTGGGATTCTATCCCCCACTCGAGCCCTCCTTCGGCCTGCCACATTCTGGCGTAATCGGCAGGATTCAGGGAATCCTAATGGATGGCATCATGCGTAAAGCATGGAGCGTGAGGGCATGCTCCCGAAAGAGGGGGAGAGATCTGACAGTTGATGGGTCCTGTCACTAGAAATGTCTCCTAATAAGTACACGCCCTGGCTACCTTGCCAACAAGCCTGGCTCTTTGGTGATGTGGTCAGCACGTGTGACTCTTACCTGGGAGTGTGGGGTTCAATCCCCCACTTGAGCCCTCCTTTGGCCTGCCACACACTCAACAAAAATATAAATGCAACACTTCTTGTTGTGAGAAATATGACCATGTTCAGAAACTCATACTTTCATTGAGTGTTGACAGATTACATGACCATATTGCAAAACATTTCAATCAATGATTGAAACAGACAAACAAGAATCTCTTGATGGCATAATTATAAACAGGATGGGGTTGATTGTCCAAATTTCACAAATCAATACTGGGTAGGTTTGCTTTTTGCCTGCTGCACTGCTACACGTCTGCTCTATGGACTGTAACATATGTTCAGTGATGACTTGGGGGATGTGTTCCCACTTCTCTTCAAGAGTTGTGCGGAGTTGGTGGATATTGGCCGGAAATGTGAACCAATGATGAACTTGTTGAGGACATTCCAAAGATGCTGGATGGGGGACAAATCCGAGGAATAAGCACACAAATGTTTTCAGACTCAAGGAACTCTGTGCATACATGGGTAATGTGGGTCTGGCATGGTCATGCTGGATTGCTATTGCTTTGATTGACGAATGGTAGGACGATAGACGACAGTATCTCATTGTGATATCACGCCGCATTCAAGTCGCTGTCAATGAAATGCAGGTGGGACAATGTCCATGGGATATTCCCACCCAAACCAGCACTCCACCACCATGTGCCACTGTGCGCACCACCATGATGTAAGCATAATGATCCCCGTCCATCCTTTCTGTGAAGTTGTAAACATGTTTTGTCTGTGAAGAAAACAGTTCTCCATTGTGTCATTGGCCATGAAACATGTCTATTCACTCAGCCGAACTGATTTTTTCATCAAGCTGAGATGAGGTCCAATCCACAAAGAGCAAAATGCTTCCTGGAGATGATTTTTCACAGTTTAGGCAAAAATGTGGCGATTGTGGGGACCAACTGTAGCTGGTCTCAGATGGTCACAGAGATGGAGAGTCCGGATATGGCGGTCTTAGGCGGGGGTCGTCACACATGGTCGTCACGCATGTGGATGGTGTCCTGTCATGCCTAATTCCTCAAAAAGGTGTGTTACGCGACTTATTGTTGGAACATGGACATTAAGAGCCCTTGCAACAACCCTGAGAAACATTTCCGTTTTACTTTGGCCCTTGGTCATGGAATGACCTTCAAACTCATTTTAAAATTGCTGCTCCCATCTCCATACCAAGTTTCAGACAAAGATTTCTGAGGCCTTTCCCATTAGCTGCTCTTGTCTTACTGTTTAGATATATTTTTCCATTGTTTTTATATTGAGCCATTTTTAGACCGTTTTTTTTTTTTTTTTTTTTGATATTTAGTCTTGTCCTGTCAGATGGTAGTCTTTATTCTGTCCCTTGTTCTTGTATTATACTGTACTGTTTTGTCAATATTGTCTTGAACTGTGTTGTGTTTATGTAATACTTGTGTGTGACTTGCTGCATACCGCCAGATCTCCATTGAAAAAGAGACTTTGGTCTCAACTGGTTTTATCTGGTTAAATAAACGATTTGATTGATTTCTGCATTGAGCTTGCCAATGGCACGCTCCCTGATAGCGGGAGTCATCTATGGTATTTTGAACATAGACTATAAAAAGATGGACTAAGCAACTGTGACGTCACCCATTGGTTTCAGCGTACCATTTAGGAAGCCTCGATTTTGGCAATTTGAACAGCGCCATTTTGTCATTTTGAAACGGGATGTGATTCCTATTGGATGAGAGTGTGAATTGAAGATCCAGGGAGGAGCAAGGAGTGGGTCTATGGGTGGACCGTATCTGATGAGGACCAGAGGATAGCCACGCCCCTAAAGCATATCTGGCTTTATCCTTTATTCTAGTCTATTTGGGACCGTAATTTACAAAAATGAACATCATGATATATCGAAGGAGACTTGAAACTTGCAACAGATACCATAAAATAATGTGGAAGATCATTTTTGAAATAATAAATTAGGTGGGAAAATAGGGTCATTTTCTCAAAGACTTCTATAGCATTGAACTTCTTTCTGCAACAACCGAAGTTGTCATATGCTGGCCATGAAATAGAATGCAATTTTAAGAGATGTCCGCATTAGCTTCACCTTTCAGACCCGGATGCTGCATCCATCTTTTTATACAGTCTATGATTTTGAACAATGGCAGAACTGGGACTTTTGAGGTGGCCTTTTATTGTCCAGAGGGTAGGATGTGCCTGGCTGACCTTACCTGATTTCAGTAGCTCTGGATCAGGCCCCACCTGTCTGAGAGGCCAATTGACCGATCCCAAGCCCCGCCTCCCATTGTTACTGTTGCTGGGTCAGACAACTAACCAGGAAACTTCAGCCTTGCCTGAGTTCAAAACAACAAGCATAGCGGCGCCGTTTCCGTTCACTGATGTGTTGCATGCAGGTCGGTGTTATTTTGGCATTGACATTTTGTCTCCCTAAATATGTGCTTTTTGGAGGATGAAAAGCGGCACACTTACTAATGGGAAGATTGAAATGTGACTCAGTGTCAACGTTTAAGTGCGAGCAGAAAAGTAAAGTTAACGTGACCGAGGCTTTTAATGACCCTCTAATAAGATATGTGCTTGGAAGTTTTCCCCGTTATAAGGAACGTCGATGAATGTCCGTGTACGTTATCAAATTACTCTCTCGTTTCCTCACTTCATTGTACCCTGGTTGAGCATATTTGCCGTCAACCAAATTGTTCATATTGAATCATATGGCTAATGCCAACATTGTTAAAAGGAAGCGCAAGTTGAATCTGGCTACTCCTTTCCTCAGCTTCATCTTTGCCCCTGCCCCATTATAACACTGCTCTCAGAAATGATCACTGCACAGCACGGATCGAGGGGACAGAGAAAACTTTTTTCTCCTGATTTCTAGCTAACAGCCAAGCCTTTCTCCCCTCCTTGTCTTTTTGAACTCTGTATAAACAGACAAAGCGACTTGTCCACTGTTTTAAATATGATGCAGGTAAGAAGTATTGTTGTTGAATGTCAGTTACAAGCAGCTAGCTTGTTGGCCTGCCCAGTTAATGCAGTCCCCGCGACGGTAAGGGTATCAAGGTAGCTTGCTAGTGACCGTTATCAATCGCTAGCGTTTGTTGTTAGTCAGCGGTCTATTCAAGTCAATGGGACGGCTAATTAGCTAGCTAGCATTGAACGTTTTATTACAGCCCTTCAAATGAATATTGCCGCAAAAGGCATGAGAATACAACTGCGTAGGTTTGTTTGATAAAAGTGCCTTCTGTAACATTCTTGTGTCATAAATTGTAATTATCTTGTGAGACTTATCACCAATGAAAAAGACACTAATTTCACAACTGTTTCAGATCTTTTTTAAAATTAGTTTAGGAATACATTAAAAAGCTTATTATGGTTTTGGAAATGGAATGAAAAAACACGGCTTTAACACGGTAGGCATATCGAGTGTCTGTTACATGTTACATCGTTTTACCATCATCAGAAACCCAAAATGCCTGGTTTGACAACTGCCTGAGGTGAAAGTTGTCCGAGGTTCGGTCGGACCCCTGCTTGCCCCATTGTGACGTAGCTGAAAGTGGGCAGGGCTTGGAATCGGTCAATTTTGCCAAAGGGCATGAACTTGACAATGATATTCAGAAGGTGACTGAAATGCACACGGACCAGTGGCACACAACCTTAGTCACAAAAATAAACTCTTCTAAGCCAACCTCAGAAATAATTTTGCGGAATATTGAAAGGACTAACTGTTGCGTTTATATTTTTATTCAGTGTATTTTTGTGCCCCCTCTAATTACTGCTGATCCCTAATCTACATATTATAAAAGTAGCCCTAGGGTTATATTTATACCATTATTTATTTTGCAGCACAAGTAATTAGCTATATACATTACTGATAGATGGTTTTGTCCATGCCCGTCAAAGCAATTAGTAAATGTAACACCGTTTACTTACATCATGTAGCAATCAAAGGATGACTAATGTTACTGTTAGCTGTAGTTCATGTGACTATTAGCCTGTACAAATACATTATCCACAATAAACCCTTGACCACAGCTTACTGATGTTAACTAAACCTCTAATTATCCTGTTTGAGCGCCCAGAAATGTGAAATAAGCCTACCGAGCTCCTCAAGCTACACACCTTATGGTCGATTGCACATATGTCGTACGGACATTCACAGAATAGTTTTGATTCTGAACAGTTTCAGGCCTTGCTTGGGGAAAATCATTTGTTACCAAATGATAGACCCTTAACTCCAAATGAATATGCCACAGAACTCCCAAACCAATTTTTAAATTATTTATGCCAATTTGGCCAAATAAATATCTGTCGTACGGACGCAGAGAAAAGGCATTTTTTTCAACATATAACTTCAAGTGAAAAAATTTGTGAGTTGATGCTGAAAACAATCATGATATTGATATCATATAACCTACAGGTAATTGCTTAGAGGGTGGAAATCCTTTCCATAAGATATTTTAGTTTTCCATGAAGTAGTGAGAACATTTTGTCAAAAAAAAGTAACTGTCGTACAGACAAACAAAATCTGTCGTATGGACATTTGTGATATTTTTGGAATTTAGCCCTAAATTTCATATTTTTTTCAGCATTTAAGAAATTCAACAAGGAAAAAAGATTGCAGAATTCCAGAGTTTTATTCAAAATGCAAATTAAGAACACTAAAAATACACCACACACCCAGTTGTAAAACCAGCAAAAGTTGCACACTTCATGCTTCATCACGCACACCTAGTATCCTATAGTCACACTGTGTATAAAGCTTGAAATTGCTATAATGTTCAATAACTGCTGTTCATATCAGCTCTGAAAGAGGGAGTAGACTCTTGTCTTACAACTGTGTTTGGTGTATTTTATTCCTGCACAAGTAAAAATTGTTGTACGGCCATATGTTGTATGGATATCAGCGAAGACATAACAAGTAACTTAGAAAACGTATCAACTAGAAAAGCTCAGTCACTTGGAGGGTAGTAGATCTTGTCTTCTGAAGATGGCCACTTGAAATATTTTCCACATCTGTGCATGACGGAAACTTCATATTCATCCCCAACAATGTTGGTAACCTGACCCAGAAACTGCTCACCATCATACACGACACACCAGTAACCAACTGAGAGCACACTGGAAGGCGAACTGGAAGCTACTGCTATAGGTGACGAAGACCGAGTAACAGGGTCTGTGTCCAGGCTTTATCCTTCGACTACACACACAACACGATCAGAAAGGGCATGTTCATATATCTGAACTACTGCATCACCGGCATCTCCCAATGAACAGCTGGCAACATGCATTTTCTGTATACCTGGAACTGGTACGGCCTTGGCCCATGACACAATGTCCTTGACATGACTCAGCTTCAAAGATGTGTTTTTCGCATCAGATCAATAACCTTTCAGTTCTAGACATCTTTAGTAAACGTTCAAACACCACAAACTTGCCACAGGATCACTAATACCTTCCTCTAACAAGTTTGAATGGCAAATTGGAAGTTTGTCTTTGAATGACACCGCACAATTTAGAGTGACCTTTACTTATTAAGCAGCTGTTGCCCTCTATTGATAACTTACAAAATAAAAGCAGCCTTTTGTTTCATTGTACTTGTATATAAATTCATTTGCAGGAAAGGCCAGGAGTTCATGTGTCTGAACATGCTGAAAAAAAGGGCAATTCTGTGAAGTGTTGTACGGACACTGTCCGTACGGACAAATTTTAATATGCAAATAATGCAGAACTTACCAACAGCAGCCAAAGTTGGTAAACTCAGATTCATTCTTGATGAAAATATAAAGAGGATTTACAGTCACAACCAAAAAGCTTTAAAGGTGTGGTTGTTATGAAACTTTTTGTATTTTTTCTGTTGTACGGACATGACACAAAGTTGTTTCTCAGTAACAAACTTTTTTTATTGAAAAAATTCAGAAATTAGCAAAAAACCTAAACTCTTATTTGCTATTGGCCTCTGGCACTTACTCATAGTGAATAACAAATTATCTAGAAGGAAAATTATGAGATTTATTTAAATAAAATTTCAAAATCATCAGATTTTGAGAAAAACTTCACTATTCTAAGAAACTGACCCAAAAACACATTCAGAGTAATATTTTCCAAAAGTGTCCTATTGCTTTATGAATCCAAAATTCCCAGCTACGTTAAACATCAGTTGGTTGGCCATTTTGTCCACTTATGAATTTCACTTTGCTTGTCCAACTTTGTGTGGAATCGCCCATATGTTAATTTTACTAAAATCTTACTCTAAGTTGCCAGCAATTATTCAATGATTATTGCAGGTGAAGATATTTTTGTCTTTGACTGTTTTTGTTTTCATTTTGGAAATAGTAGACGACAAATCAAATTGTAATGAAAGTGGCCAATAAGAGAACATCCTGTAATCCTATTATGTTACACAACTGTGCTGTTTTTGAAGTCTGTAAACCACAAATACGAAAACATCAACATAGGTAACTTGAATGCTAATAAGTAACGTATGCCTTATTAAAAAAAAAAGGTACAATAGCTGTACATGAATGGGTAAGACTCCAAATACTAATACTACCAGGTTTCCAAAGGAACCAAATAGTTGGTGTCTGAATTTCAGGTGTCACAGTCACAAAAATGGCAAGAAGATTTTAGGTTTTTGGTGGCAAGGGGGAACTGTGTCAAAACAAAGACAAAAAAGTACTGTTGTCGCAATTTCAAGCTCTCCTAGAGAGACAGACAGACCCCAGGTAGAATTGTTGCTAATAACCCCAGAACAGCAGCTGTAAAATCTCCAGATAATTGGATCAATCTAATTCTGAACCAGTATCAACTAAGACAGAACATTGTGAGTTCCACAATGCTGGTATGCATTGCACTGTTTCCAATACTTTGACAAGTAATAAGTAACATTTGATATAATACCATCCACTAATGTTGGCATCGTCTGTAAATATGAACCAAAGTGATTGTAAATGAATATCTTTATTGTTTATTCTCTTGATATTTACTTCACAATATTAACAAAAATATGACCTTTAATTACGGTACCATGACTGAGAGAATAAAATATTAGGATCATGGACATATATTTTCCTCAAAAATGTGTGCCACCATAATTTTTGGATCCCCTTAATTTACAACCCCAATTCCGAAATAGTTGGGACAAAGTGTAAAATGTGAATAAAATCAAAACGCAATGACTTTCAGATCACACCAGCCAGTATTTTATTCATAATAGAAATGAGATAACATAGCAAATGTTGAAACTGAGAAATTGTACAATTTTGTCCACAAAATGAGCTCATTTCAAATTTGGTGGCTGCTACAGGTCTCAAAAAAGTTGGGACAGGGGCCTGTTTACCATGGTGTAGCATCCCCTCTTCTTTTTAACACAGAGTAGAGGCATCTGGGCATTGAGGAGACAAGTTTCTTGAGTTTAGCAATTTGAATTTGATCCCACTCTTGTTTAATACAGGCTTCCAGCTGCTGGAGAGTTTTGGGTCTCCTTTGACGGACTTTTCATTTAATTATGCGCCAAATGTTCTCAATCGGTGAAAGATCAGAACTGCAGGCAGGCCTGTTCAGCACACGGACTCTTCTACTATGAAGCCACGCTGTTGTAATAGCTGCAGTATGTGGTTTTGCATTGTCCTGCTGAAATACACAAGACCTTCCCTGGAATAGATGTCATCTGGAGAGGAGCATATATTGCTCTAAAACCTTTATATACCTTTCAGCACTCATGGTGCTTTTTAAAACAGCAAGTGTCCCACACCATATGCACTAATGCATCCCCATACCCTCAGAGACGCTGGCTTTTGAACTGAACGCTGATAACAGGAGGGGTGGTCTTTCTTCTCTTTAGCCCGGAGGACACAATGCCCATGATTTCCAAAAAGAATGTCAAATTTGGACTCGTCTGATCACAGGACACTTTGCCACTTTGTTACAGTCCATTTTAAATGAGCCTTGGCCCACAGAACACGGCGGCGCTCCTGGATCATGCTCAACTATGGCTTCCTTTTTGCATGATAGAGTTTTATGTGGCATTTGTGGATGACACGGCAGACTGTGTTTACAGACAGTGGTTTCTTGAAGTATTCCTGGGCCCATTTAGTAATTTCAATGACAGAACCATGCCGGTGAGTGATGCAGTGGCATCTGAGGGCCCGAAGATCACGGGCATCCAGTAAAGGTCTTTGGCCTTGTCTCTTAGGCTCAAAGATTTTTCCAGTTTCTCTGAATCTTTTGATGATGTTATGCACTGTCGATGATGAGACCTTCAAAGCCTTTGCAATTTGATGTTGAGGAACATTGTTTTTAAAGTATTCCACAATTTTTTTACGCAAGCCTTCACAGGTTGGAGAGCCTCTGGCCATCTTTACTACTGAGAGACTCAGCCTCTCTAAGACATCCCTTTTATAGCCAATCATGTTACACACCTGATTCCAGTTAATGTAATTACTTGCTAAATGTTCTTTCAGCTGATTCTCTTATACATAAATTGCTTTTTCAGCCCTTTTTTGCCTATGTCCCAACTTTTTTGAGACCTGTTGCAGCCAGAAAATTTGAAATAAGCTCATTTTGTGGATAACAATGTAAAATGTCTCAGTTTCAACATTTGAAATGTTATCTATGTTCTATTGTAAATAACATATTGGTTCATGTGATCTGAAAGTCGTTGCATTTTGATTTTATCCACAATTTACACTTTGTCCCAACTATTTCGGAATTGGGGTTGTGTTATCATTGTATTTCATAGTTTTGTTATTGTGTTTTATTGGGGATTTCGCGCTTCGCTCCAAAACAAAAAGGTCAAGTAAACGGTCACTCACCAAGCAAATTTGACAGAATTAGGCCGGGTTCGTGAGCAATTTCTAAGGCGCTCGCTTGAGAAGTCAAAAAAATGATTTGACATATTTGAAATATAATGCTTCAAGGTTGTAAATCCTGATTTTGAAGCAATGAAAATCATTGCCCCCAGTGCTAGAGCTATTCTAGATTTCACAGTAAACTACCTTGTTGTTATTTGACTCCACAAGAATGCACTAATTAGCTGTCACGAAAATCCTCTGAAACTGGAAATCTGTCATAGATTAATTGTTTGATGTCTGTTTTGTGCAAATTAGGTGTTTTTAAGTGAGGAGAAAGCGTTGTTTGGCTTCAGAGAGCGAGTTTTTCGGGCAGGTGTATTTAACCCAAATTTCTTGTCAAGGACCACCGAAATTCTAAAATCCCGTTTTTCTCACAAAATTCGGCTAGAATTTAAAAATAAACCCCAGAACCCTTTGAAACTCACCAATCGCTTCCCATAAACTCAAAATTAGAGTAGGTTGATTTTTTAACTGTGGCCACGATTTTGTCATTTTGCTTGATTTTTGCATGCATTCACTCTTAAGTACCAAAAGTATTTAGTGAAAAAATATACTTAAGTATCAAAAGTTCAAGTATAAGTACAGAGTATTTTTCATAGTATGCTTAGAAAGAAGCAAAACAACCACACATTGTCCTCTCCTTGTTTTCTTTAATCAACTTTCAGGTGAATGAAAGTATTCAAAAAACAAACAAGCAGTCTCTGCTTTATATACTTCTTCTTTTTCTTCGAGTTTACTGGCGGTTTAAAAAACCACTAATTGACTAGAATTAATAGTAGAAATGTCGAATTTTTGCTTCAGAAAACTGATTTCTCTGAACTACTAATTGAGATACCATTGGCTCACTGTTGCTGAAGTGGTTGCTACAGAGGACAACAATTCTTTCTATAGCAAGAGATTATTTTTTTGAACTGCTGGATAGATACAAAGGGCAAGTACAGTACCAGTCAAAAATTTGGACACACTTCGCTAATGTCACAGCACTCTGTTTTTAGAGAAATGTAAATGGCTTGACTCCTCTATATAATGTCACATTGAATCTGGTAAGAGGTGATCAGTCAGAAATGAAAAGAGAACAATATTCTTGTTTGAATAGTGTCCAAAATTTTTGAATTCTAAAAGAAGCCATATTTTGCAAAGTAAGCAGACAAACAAGCTCCTTACATTTTCCAACAGCCAAATTAAAGACAAGCTGTTTTGGAACTAATTGGGCAAGAAAGGTCGACGAAGAGCAAACTACAGGTGCAGCACAACTTTGGCAACTGAGACAGTCGCTCAGCAGCAAACATATTATAGCCATGTAACTGCTCTAGTAAAAAACAAAAAGTGAGTATGCACCGCAGATATGACGACAAAATGCTGGTTAGTTGGATGGATTTAAGAATTAGATTTTTTTTTTTTTTGCAAAATAAAGAGTGCCTATTTAACATGTATTGTAAGAGAAATGTGGGTATGTCCAAACTTTTGACAGGTACTGTATACTGAGCAGTTTGTACATCAGGTTTAGCTGAGGAGTTAAATTCAGGCAACTCCTGAAAAACAGGGATGGGAGTGAACTCGTCCATATTTTATACCGTGTTTAAGCTCGGCTTACTTGTGAATATTCAATAACTGATCCGGGTGTGCCATCTAGTGATAGAATATTGTAACTGCATGCATAAATTTGCAGCGCTATGTCCGCTGGTGGACACATCTGCACAAAGATGCCGAGCACCGTTGTTCTTCTTGAACATGCCAAATCCAGATAATCCTTAAATGATAAATTACATTACTATTTTAATTTGTAACAAGTAACGAAGTGGCCATTGTGAAAGTAATGAAGTAAAAGTATACTTTTATGTTTTAAATGTAGTAGAGTAAAAGTCCCGATTAAAAAAAAAAAAAAAAACTCAAGCAGAGGCGTTGCCAGGATGCCAATCTTGGATGGGCATTTGTCCTCTTTGGGGGGGCAAAAAAAGAACCTCTAAATCGGCGTAAAATACAATATATACAACATCTTGAAACATATATATATCAGTGGCGGCTGGTGAACTGGCGATAGGGGAGGCTCAAACCCATCCCTTGAAAATAATGATTGGTCATGACCTGTTTTAAATTATTCATTTAAATTACCATTACAAAAGCTCAGAAAACTCTTAACATTAACAGGTGTGGTCAGTTTTCATTAATAATGCGCACCTGTCAACTCTCATGCATTCCGCATGAGTTTTAGTGGTATATTTACGTTCCTCTGCTGTACTCACCAATTATTCAATCAACGCATGTGTAAGAGATTCTCGCACGCAAGTGAAGTCCTTGAGCATGGAGGTTTATCAGTTTCACCTGCGTTATGACTCCGGACTTCTCACGCTTTTCTTTACTCAGGGGTTGGGAAGCAATGCATGTGTTTCATGATCGTTTAAACTGTTTAAATGAAATAAGATCAATGGAAGCAATGCAATTGCATAAAGACATTTCAAATGATCTTAAGAGATGATTGTGGATTTTGAGAAGAATGCTGCAGTCATCTCCCCTGTAGTCATTGGTGAACAGACAGTTGAGGTCATCAACCAGCATAAATATCTTGGCACCATAATTGATAGCAAGTTGACCATTGAGCCACAGGTCAATGCTGTAAGAAAGCACATCAGCGAATGTATTTTTATCGCAAGCTCCGTAATTTTAATGTGGATAACACTTTTATAAAAATGTTTTATTCTTGTTTTATTGAATCTGTGCTCACATTTTCTTTTATCTGCTGGTATGGGTCACTCACCATCAAAAACAAAAATCGACTGCATGGGATAGTTAAAGTCTGCAGCGAGATCGCAGGTGTGACCTTAAATAGCTTGAATGAACTCTATAATATAAGGTTCTTGAAGAAAGCCCGTGCTGTCCTAACTGACCCCTGCCATCCACTTTTTAAAGAGTTTAGGTTGCTCCCCTCTGGCCGCAGATATATTGTGCCAAAATGCAGGACAAATAGGCTCAAGAACTCTTTCATCCCTGCTGCTATTGGCTTTCTAAACAAGGCAATGTGAGCTTTCCTGTTATTTGTTATTTATCGTTTGTATTCTATGCTTATGTTTATTTATTTATTTGTTGTTGTTGTTGTTGTTTTTGCTGCTGGTTGTGAAACAAGTTGCCCTTTGGGGATAATAAAGATATCCTTGATCCTTGATATTTAATTTAAACCACCTCATTCCTGTTCTAACGATGCACGCCGCCATGAGAACCCAGACGGTCTCTTACTTCCAGTCATTGCTTACTGAAGAGAGATCGGCAGGCTGAATGCGTTCAGGCTCCGCTTGTTCCATTGTTGGTTGTACCAATAACTCAAAAAACATAAAATGTTTGTATGGAAACAGAGTGCCTTATTTACAAGGTGATTAGGAAAGATTGCCCTTGCCCAGCACCTTACAGTCTACACTCGATGCCAGCGAGTAGGCGCTTGGAGTGGCTAGCCGCGCTAAGACTGAAGTATCCACCCAAGAGGATATATGTATGCTCACATCATTTTGTGAAAAAGCGCCCGACAGATGAAGGGGATGATCATCCCGATCCCACTGTATTATTCATTATACAGTCCATTGATATGTCAATTCAAAGATCCGTCCAACAAGTATCCTTTTTTCAAACAAAAAGCAGTACTATCAGCCAGTGGTCAGTTTAGTTTTCCGGTGAAGTAACCAGCATTTGCCATGTAATTAGTGGCCATCTACGGTCGCACGCGGGATGCATACTGAAACCCACACATTTAGCAGGTTATACAAGCTAACGTTAGCACTTTTGAACAAGTTGACATTGAGCAGTGGAGGGGCTTACCAGTAGTGTTAGTGAATATTGAAAGGTGCATAATCGTAATCCTGGCGTTTGTAAAAACCTCAGCTTTAGTCGACTATATTCTTGTGGCAAATATTTGGCTTGTCAGCTACAGCAGTTGTGAAGGATTGGACTGAGGTCTTTATTTCGTTCCGTGCATTGGTGATTTCCAGAATGCGAAGTGAAGCTTGGGGACTGTACTTCCGTGTTCTGAATAATGATTGTTGCCCACAGCTAATGTGATATCATTCAGTAGTGGAGCGGGTGACGGTTGGGTTTTCACCCTTGTGCAAAACAAAGAAACTGCTCGCCAGACTATTTGCTGAATCAAAAGCATTTTGATAAACAGTTTGCTAGCTAATCAGTTCTTGCATATGAATTGCAACTCGCCGTCTTTCACGCTTTTTTTTTACTTTAGCTGTCGGAACGTGTGTAGCCACCCAAATAAATATCACGTCTTCGTCAAGCTAAAGAATGTTTTGGCCGAATAAAAAATAGGTTAGCTAGCCTCTACATTTGAATATACACTATATGTATGTGTATGTACAAATCCCGCTGAACCACAGATGCTAGTGGGCAAGCTACTTCTGCGTTCGATGAAAACGGATGTAAGCAGCAGTTCAACAAGAAGAAGGTGACCGGCGAGTCCGTTGAACCACTATGAATCATGGGAGAGCAGCATAGCCGTGACCTCAGACTGAGTGAAGACGGCAGTCTAAGAGAATGGGAGGGTCCCCAGTAATTCGAGAGTGCCCATTGGTTAGTTTCACATCAGAATAGACTGGCAAAGCAATCCACCAATCACACATAATGATAGATAGAAGAAGCATATGTAAAGCTCTCTCTTAATGGCTGTCTACCTCCTACTGTGAATCACGTGGGATATTGCGTGTTTGCTGTCAAATAGTAGTAAATCAGTTTTTTATCTTGAGTTTTCATTGGGTGGGCAGAGCTTTTCTCAGGGTGGGCACTAACCCCCCCCCCCCCGGTAGCGCCCCTGAACTCAAATAAAGTACAAATCCTCAAAAAAACTAAGTCTTCATTTGAAAGCCATCTCCACCATCAGTTTTCCTCGAGAGCGGTATGCCATTCTTAAACGTAATATATAAAACCACTCAACAAAGTCTTGTTCAGTGGCAGTATATTTTTATTCAGGTGTAATGTGTGTATGTGTGTGGATTTTGGTGACAATACATAGACTGTAACTCAAGCGCAGTAAACCTTGGTGGGCGATAAAACAAAGGCAGAGTACCGTATCTTCAGGGCCGTACAGTAACATCGCTTTGATGCGAGGCTAAACAAAGGCAGAGTACCTTAACTCAACATCAGCGTCCCGAAACAAAGGCTAAGCGCCATAACTGTAGTTACGGCATTCTGTCATGGTTTCTCATGGGATTTTCGGAGTTACTGTTGACACAGACCTTGATTTTTTCATTAAAACAATCAAATTGACTCAAAATATTCATCCACATGACAAAGGAGGTCTTCAATACTCCCAAAATGACAATAACTCATTTTCGACCAAAAGTGATGTTACGGTGTTTTGCCTTTGCACGGCAGTATTGTTAATTGCTCAAGATTTTGTGTGGTCCCATTCGGCATAATTGTTTACAATTTTACAACAAAATGTTATTTCTACTTTTTAAAGGATCCATTACCTGGTTTTTTCACGCGTTAAAAATAAGTGATTTGGGTCTAAAACATAATATTTTGCAGTAATGAGCAAAAATTACGCAACATTTATATTTATTTTTCCCTTTTTATCAAGCCAATGTTGCTCTCGCGAGAAAATTTCGAGATTTGACTCTGCCGGAAGATAAAGGCGTGGCTGGGCGGAGGGGGTGGTGCGAGCGAAGTGCGAGGGAGTGGCTTGAAATCACAGCCATAGCAACGCGTGTGTAGTAACACAATGTATGACCTCACCGTGGCTGAATCTATCGACCATTCTGGGTGGCTTTGATGTGCTCCTGCCGTCTGAGTGTGATGCACTGAGCCCTGCGTGAGATGTGCTAGCGAAATAGCCTAAAAACAGTAGGAATATAAATGTCACATGCAAGCTAACATTAGTATATCTAAGTTCCATGATCATATAATCAAGAGTAACACAATGCGTTTGGACAGCATAAAAAGACAATAATATACAGCCATCCATCTACAAATTAACAGAATGTGCAAGGTTAATGCTGGCCTAAATTAACTGAGCGACCTAGCATTAGCTTTTTGCCAGCGGAAATTTAGCATATGTTTGAAGTGTTATTTCGCCTGCTTAACGACATCATAGCATAGCGACACATTTGACATTAATAGATCCCTTAGGTTGTCTAGTTTCATATGATGTGTGTATCTTCACTGTAGCTGAAAGTGAGCCTGCTACAGCTACGGAAATACGGCATGTCAGGCGAGCCCTCGCGCTGTGATGGAAACGTTTACGTATTGGGTACAACCTAATGTTAGTACATCGAAGTTCCATGATCATATAATCAAGAGTAACACAACGCGTTTGGACAGCATGAAAAGACAACAATTTAGCTACAGCAACCCATCAACAAATTAACAGAATGTGCACGGTTATTGCTGGCCTAAATTAACTTGGCTAGCTAACGTTAGCTTTTTGCTAGTGGAAATTTAGCGTATGTTTGGGGCATTATTTCACCTGCTTACCGACTTCATAGCCTAGCATTTTTGACATCTATAGATTCCTTAGGTTGTCTAGTTTCATATGATGTGTGTAACTTCACTGTAGCTGAAAGTGAGCCTGCTACAGCTATGGAAATATGGCATGTCAGGCGAGCCCTGGGGCTGTGAGGGTAACGTTACCGTATTGGGTATACTGCCAAGTTTCTTTTCAACTGCACCACACTCCATCCCATGGGCATAGGAACCGGCCCGGCAGACCCGGCAATCACCGGACCAATATTTTCCCAAATACGCCCCTCCCCCTCCCTTCTCTCCCTCATGTCATATCAACTTAGACCGTCTCGCCGATCCCGGCTGCTTATCACCTATCAGATTAATGCACTGCTGCGAGACCAGTGTCATTAGCGTTCGTCAGCGATACTGCACACTCTCATAAATTATGATCCAAAAAAAAAAATTATGATTGCAAAAAAAAAAGTTCTTATTTATTATACGTTCTTAATTTACATGCGATTTTAGCATTATAGGGCTTTTGTTGGTGTCCTCACACGCTTGTTAAATGCATATAATTTGCATCGAGAGCGATGGTTTACTCATTTATTTAGACAGTTTTGCCCCTGAGATAAGGACTATGCTTGAAGGGCTGTCAGTTTCTCGGGGATCACCTAAAATTGCTAAACTGCCATCATCACATTGCAACAGACAATCACAGAGTGCAATGTTATTTTAATTGGAATGTAATGGATTATTTACCAGACCTAAGCAGCCACTATCGTTATCCCCATATTTGCATTTAACTGCTTGATCTGGATGCACATCGTTGTATGAAGAGCTCCCTTTCAATTTTTTTAATTTTAATTTTTCATTTATGCCACTCAGATCTTTTCAAATTGCTGGCCATCGCGGGTGCGCACAGAAATCCGAATGCTTTGGAGGACGCGCCGTGCTTTTAGAAGGGCCACGTGTCTGAAAGAAATTATTTTTTTTTACGCGACCCCAAGCTTGGTGAAGGGCACGAATGAGATGGGTCTTGTGTGCGGAAGCAGTGTATTCTAAGTGCGTCTAAGACAGCTCACAAAATCCTGTCTCTTTTCATTAACTAGGTTAAAAACTAATTGTTGCTCACACGTTTTAAACAGTTCATCCTGAACTGTGTTTGTGGGTATCCACCTTCCGAGTTCACACAGTTATCATCAGTCGCACGCCCTGGTTTGTGCCCCAACATTCCCGGTAAGATTTCAATCCGCACAATACTGTATTAATGCAGCTTGTGTCCTGCTTGTGTTTTTACTTCGTATTTCTAGAGCAAGGGGTTAGTTACCTGTGCGCGTATTGCATGTCCAAATATGATATCTGAATTAGCCTATGACGGGATTTACCCGTTCTTGGTAATCTTGTGTCAGTGTTTTATTATTTTAGGTGGCCTAATTGCATTATATGGAATTAAATAAATAAGGTAAATCAGATAAATCAGTAAATGTAAAAAAGCAAGGGACAAAAAGAACATAAGGAAACTGACAGTCAGTTTCTATGGGTGGATAACCCTGACACCATTCCTCTGGACGTCGCCTTCTTTTATATATATCAATTTATAAGGTATTTTATAAGCCTCCAATTCATTGCTTGAACACTGTCTCAAAGGTTTATATCAAGTTCATGGATGAAATGCTTCAAACTGCTAATGCTGGAAAGTGCATACTATAGACCACAGACTGAACTAATATGCTGTTGTGAACTTGACAAGAAATACCACCCAAAAGTTGAAACTGTTGAGGCTAAAGATGAGTCTTGATGCTACCACAGCTAACCAAATCAATCCCCAGTTTCAAAAAATTTTCTAATGATGCAAGGGGGGCACCCCCCTTCCATACCATGCCCCCAGCGCCATCTGCCGGACCAATATAAATTTGCTTCCTAAGCCCCTGCATAGCTTACGGTAATGTAATGATAACATTGAAGTTGGGAGAACAAAGTTGTCAGCTAATGCGAAAGTTGACATTAACAGACAATATTAAAGTGGCGGGTTCTGTAGTGTTGGAACAATACCTTTCTGGAGGTGCAGGTTTTTAGCTAAGCCAGCTTTGTACTGGCCTAAGTTGGAGAAAGAGTCCGACGTTGTAAACATTGAATATTTCATTTTACAAAAGATTGTTCCATTTCTAAACCAGTAAAATTCATCTGTGCCTTGGGGTTGGGTTCTCAGCGGCACCTCTGTAGGATCTGCAAACACTGATGCGTGGGGGAGCCCAGAGGCTGTAAGGGACAAATGGCTGATAAGCTCAGTCCAGAGCCATGCCAGATAGCAATAAAACTTTTGTGGATTTCCAGGATGCTCACTCAGCCTGCATGGGGAAGGTGGCAATGGTCTCACCACAGGGGGGGTTGTTGCAGGGCTCTGGCTGACACAATGCCCCTGTGCGAGTCATATTACTGGCCTAAATCTTAAGTTAGTCCAGTTATATTAATCTGTTTCAAATAATCTGGGAAGTGCATAATATGCTTTTATGTTCAATCTCCTTCTAAGAAATCACTTATATACTTATAACCCAATTTACCTATATAATAATTCATCTTAAGACTTTTTCATGACAACTGCATCATATTAGTACATATTCATATCATGTTTGGTCTTGTTATTCTCGGGGGAATCCAGGGAAATGAAAGGAGTATGTTTCATTCCCATTGAAATTATGGTTCATTCCCTTTTGGAAACTCCTGAGAATTTGGTCAGAATCCCCTCTGGTAATCACCCTATTCTCCTCTCTTTGCTGAAGTGTTTTATTACATCCTCCAAATGGTGGAAACCCAAAAACCGGATTCGACCCCTTCCAGGTGTTTATGGCCGTGCCGCCTGGATCAAAGACGTGCTTTGGCTAAAAGGAAAGAGAAACTATCCATTCGGGGAAGATCGTATCCGATCTGTCCCCACGTACGTAAGTGCGTGAGTAGTCCTTTTCAATTATGGAATATCGTAATTCGAACTTCCCGCGCACGTCAGTGCGTGTGTAGCTTTTCCTCCAGGTATGACTTTATTCTCTTTTTCTAAATTGTGTGTAACTTGTAATTAGCTTAATGTTGATTTGTTTGATTTAAGCTCTTGCCTACCTGGTGAATAAATTATTGTTATTCCTGTAAGCTTGCGTGGTCTTTTATTCTTTCTAGCCACGTTACGACCGGTACTTAGGGGGCAAGTCCTTATCATTCCAGACTAGCTAGCTGATGTTTATAGGTAGTGATGGGTTTTAAGTTGGATTGCAGAATACAGTCTACTTATATAAAAGGTTTATGTAGTATCGGTCCTGGGGATTTGGCCTTAAGGGCACCCTTGGGCTTATAAGCCGGTGCCTGGCCGATCCCCTTAAGGGGCCCTGTGGTGCACATAAATCTGGGTTCATAATATGTTTATGCCAAAGTTGCTACTATCATGGTTAATTTCTTCCATCCTCTAGAACTCTCACCGAACTAAGATCCGGCAACTGCGCTATTACCGGGGCGTCGGTTGAGTAACTGGTTTTCACGGAAGAGTCTGGCGGCGTAGCTGCCCCAAGATTCATGCATGTGTCCCTAAACTATAAATTCTAATTCTAATTTGGAGTCAGATATTTAACAAGGGTATAACTAAATTCATCATTATAAATTTATTATGGAGTCAGATTAATTGTAACCGTTGTGCTTTTGTGCCCCATTGTTCGAACGGAGAAAATATATCCATTTTATTGTGATTCACACCAGCCAGGAGGTCGCGCTTGGTAACACCAGCCCAAAAGAACACGTGGAGCCTTAGCCCCTACAATTTCCGTGTTTGGTATTGTTTTGTGGGTTTTACAACATGAAATGAGCACGCAGGAATAGGTTTGTGGCAGGGGCTGCTGGAACATTATCAGCAAAAATAAATGCAATCCACTTGTTCCTCTGCGATTCATCGCTCGATGGAATGTTAAAAACGTTTTTATGTGGATTCTGGCAGCCAACTACAGAGCATTGGTGTGCACCAGAACCTTAGCTCTTGTCTCCAATATTTGTCTTGGGTGTGTTTGTGGAAAACAGTGGGCGCGGTTTGCTACTCCCAAGCCACACCTCGACTCCTCCTCCTCCTCTGTGCTGTACACGTCATCAGGGTGCCAAACTGAAATCTCCAATTTTCATGCCTCCGGAGTAGAAAGCCTCCGGATGAGGAAAAAAGAGAGGAAGGAAGCTGCTTTGACTCCAAAACTTTTCAGATTTTGTCAGAGTGAGGGATGACTATTGTATACATGCAATAACTGGGAAAAATGTGTTTTCCCGTTAATGGATCCTTTAATCAATCTGGCTCCTTTTGCCGTATTCAAAAATTCTGCAAAAAACAGGACAGCAGGTTAGAAAAGGCAGTAAGAAATTTGCCCACCACTGCCCCCACAAATCTACACAAACAGTTCAACAGAAATCTGTAAACATTGTGAAATAAAGAAAACTTCAATGGTAAGAGCAGGGAATTTTAAAATACCTCCCTCCCCCACTGCACCTTATCTTAATTATACATGGCAAGCTTCCAAAGAATAAAATGAATCACAAAGATCAACACATTTATTTTAAATTGGAAACCAGTGAGGGCAGACTGGAATGTCTAATTGCTTATGGTAATACTCTCAAAGATGGGGAGAAGAAGAGTGTTGACGTAAATGTGATGCTTAGAAGGGGGCCTATATGGACAGTATGGGGGTGGGGTATCACAGAGGGTGTACTTTAATTAAAAACAGAATTAATTCTACAGCATGAAAGCCCTGTCCACTGGCAGTCACTGGGATCTTGGAGTTCCTGCTACTGAAAGCTGAAGCCACCAAGTGGTAATTAAAGCCATCAGCACTGTGTGTTATCAACATGTGAATGGACAAGTTTAATACAGTAGTGCCTTGGGCTGATGTTCGTGCAGATATGGACGGTGGGGAAAATAATTACAAAAGAGTAGGGTTTTCTTCCTCTCCTCTCTATATCTCCCCCCCTTGTTTTCTCTTTTGTCATATCTGTTGAAGAACGATAAAGAAAAGCTGGAGAGACCACTTTCTTGCTTCTACATCATTTTTCTTTATTTTACTTCATTGCATTGGCCAGTGAAAGGAAACCTACATGTCTACAAATTAAGATTCAATGAAGTAATAAAACCAATACAAAGACAAGATATGGGTTCTTACTGGGATACCTAAGGAACAACAAGCAAAATAAACAATTAATGAGGCACAATCTATTCAGCACTTCACAAATGCAATTTTAACCCCTTCTTGCTGGACTTAAACTTCCCAGACTACACAAATCCCTAAAAAACCTTGAGCATTCAAGATGAATCTGTATTTTTGCTGAAGCCGGTGGACATTCATCAAGGAATTGTAGTGCCAGTACTAAAAACGAAAAGCCAGGTCCAGAAAAAAACACATCCCCAGCATTTTGTTCCATCCTGGACGTATATCGGGGAGTGCTGTCCAGCTTGTTGTCTGCTGTGTTCCTTTATATATCTCTCAGGTGATCCAGCTGGGTAGGCCATTGACTGATTGATCCTGGGAGCAGACATCATGAATACCAGTGTGACCCTGAAACAGCAGATTTCTCGCCCCCAGAGAACGCAGTTATTGTTGTCATCTCAGTGTGTGTAACTGGTATTTGATGAACCTTATGGTTCTCTTTGTGCCTGAGTATTAGGTGGGCTTGCTGCGAGAGCGGTGAGGAGTGGGTGCCGTTTTGGTTTGATTCGTTTTTCTCTTGTTTGTGCTGAGAGAGGTAGGGAAAGTTTAATGTCTTTTGATTTTTGGTTGGGTTAGTAATTTTGTTATTTTCTTACATTCTTTAGTTGTTATTTTGGCATACCCACTCTAGAGGCCTATTGCTCTTTAAAAAAGAAAAAAGAATGGCTTTTTAGCAAGACAATAATTACTTAGTTCATCTTTTTCACATGTGCTGCATGCCTCTGTGTTTTCCAGGGATGGGAGAGGAGATTCTCACCCCCAGTTATTTTTATGCAAAGCTAAACCCTAGACTGGGCTGTAACACCATCACACCCTTTTGCAACATGGAACAATACTTAAGCCAGGGGGTAGAACTCATATCAGAAATCTCGTGTCTGACTGTACGATCAGAGATGGAGCAGGACTTTCTCGTAACTGGACACTGGCACCGGCAATAAAACCAAAGCAATCAAAACTTTAGGTCAGGTCAGCCATTTTCTCACTTTCTCAGAGGTTACCACATATTTAAACAAGACATTTGAGGGCACATGCGAAAATGTGCACTGGCTTGCATGGCCGTACGTGTCTGAGCAGTGCTGTAAAGCTGTACGTTACACTGTGACCAACTTCGGTAATGTATAGACAAAGTTCTGTTCCAAAATGCGGCTATGGCCTGTACAATCTATTGCATTAGGCAACAGATGGCCGTATCGGGAGGGAAGCTATGAATAGCTGCTGTTGTACAGTTAATCAGTATTTAACGTAAGTGAAATGCTGTTACCACCATCAATTAATTTCTGTATCAGACTGACACACAGCAGCCTTGAGTGCACACACTGAGCAAACTTTATTTATGCTCCCTCTGTTAAACTTTATCCACCAAATTCAAAGCATTAATATAGAAAAGACTCCACACTAAAAACATCAGTAGCGGAAGCTCTCCAGGCCACTGCCCTTAACACTGTGTTTATAGACTGCATCTTGCAAGCACCCAGTTAATCTCCTTTTGCATTGCCACACAGTTATTTATGTAAAATACACTGCTTGTCCTTTTCCCTTAAAAACCCACCCACGTGAGGTGTATCCTGAGTCGTGGTAGCCTCTTGTAAGAAGCTGATAGGTCATTTTTTTTCCGCCAGTTGAAGCATTTGCACCAGTGTGGTGTTCATTTGGGATAAATGCACCAACAGACCCATTGTGACAAGGACATCACAACCTGGCTGTAATGCTGACAAATTAATTCTAAAAAATTCACAACTCCACTTCCAGAAAAGTTTTGACGCCATGTAAAATTCTTATGAAAATATATTGAAATAATTTGCAAATCATATAACCCCTATATTTAATAGTAGAAGATAACATATCAAATGTTGAAACTGCAAAATTTTACTTTATTTTTATTTTGAAAACTATCAGCTCATTTTCAATATGATGCCAGTTACATGCCTCAAAATACTCGGCTTAGTGTCATTAATTATAATTTTTCATAAAGTATACCTAAGTATACTTACAATGTACTTGAAAGTATACTTACATGAACAAAAAATTTGGAATTATGTACACTAGTAGCGTACTCAAAGTTTAGTACTCTTACACTCAGTGTATTTAAAAATATGCTTCCATAAAGTGGGCTAATTCAGTTCCAATAAGTATTGAATTAGTAAACTAAAAGTATACTACTAGTGTATTTGAGAAATATACTTGAATTTTTCTAATAAAATGAACTTGAAGTACACTTCTTTTTTTTTTTTTTGTATAGGATGCCTATATATCAGTTACCCTTAGCCTGACATCAGTTACGCAAACAAAGGTCACCCTTACCCATCATTACAAAACACTGCACAATGGCTTGAACAATGCACTCCATCCAGAGATGTTTGTGGTTAATTTGCAAGAGTCACATAAAAACAGGACAAAAGAAAAACATGACTACACAAGTATCCCTTATCACCCCTGAATGTCAGTTTTGTAAACAGTCTTGTTTTCTCTTGGGGGGAACTCACAGTGGCTGTAAACACCCCACACGAGCATTGACCAGCATGTTGTTGCTGTTTTATTCAGCAGGGGTTTCATTGGGAAATACGGGGAGGAATGATTCCAAATGCTTTGGAGAAGATATATTAGTCTTTTCTTCCTCTAAATAAACATTGTAAGCCAAAATAAACTTCCGTCACTTCCGTCCTGTTGTGTACTACTTAGAATTATGGGTTGGTGATTAATATGGAATCCTTTTCCAGTGTTTATGATCCTGGGGAGTGGCTTCTTCCAATCTCTCCCACACTGCAGATCAAAGGTGTGCATCTACCTGACTACCCTAGTTCACTTTGCTTGCCAGCCCAGTTTCTGACCTCAGACCAGTCCCTTTGAGAATGCCTTGCTCGACCCACCAATAATCCTGTTTTCTCAGGCCTTTCGGATCGTCTCCTGACTAAGATTCTTCAAATGTGCTTTTGAGTGAAATCTTCATCAGTTATTAAAGAAGCCAATTTGGCTTTATCTGTGATCTGAATCTGGCCCTTGTTCTGAAATCCCTGACATGCACAAAGTTTAGGATTTATTTTTTCAATCAAACCATTCAGTTTCCTTACCTGGCTACAGATAATGCAGCTCTTTTGCCAGCCATTATTCACTAGGTTGTGCTGCTGCTAGCTTATGGCTTATTGGGTAAATTGGCACTGGCACAAGCAGTTCAGCATCAGGCCTACTAAAGTCCTGTAATGTGTCATTATTTACGTCCAAGAGACATCCATGATGAATGGCGATATAATGCAAAACATCACATGCCACAAAGATTGGTCAAACCCTCTGAGGGCGGTATTGTATTGTTCCACCAGACGTATTTAAACATCTGAAAGATCATTTCGGTACACCACACAGTCTTTATGTTACAGCTATTTCTTGCGCATTTTTGATTGGACTAAAATTCACACACTGTTGTAGGCATGATACACGGTGTAATCAGCCAGGTGTTTAATGGAAAGACATTGTCCTCCGACAGCCATCTCTCTGAGGGGATCCCTTTGGAAGACTGCAGAAATGACTAAGTTGGCCAGTATAATGGCATCATTGCTTGAGCCAGAACAATTTGTGAATACTTGTAACCACACGTTGCATTGAAGATCACATGGATGTTCATGGAATGGGTTCCCTCACAGTTCAAATATATTAGAGCATGTACATTGTAGTTTCATGTACATGGAATCTATTGCACTGATCATTATGATGTCTAAGTTTTTAATATCAATGTAGATGTACACAATTATAATCTTTCACATCGTGATCCTTTTATTTTTAATCTTTTGCACATTTATGTGCTACTGCTCATTCCTGCTCGTGTAACAAGCAGAGTGTATGCATGTTTTGCACCCTCCTATGTAGGCGCATTTTATATCATGATTTGATGTAATACCAGGTCTTTGTTATTCAATTGCGGAAGCATTTTCTGCTGTCTTAAGATGTCAATGTCAACAATATGCCTTACCGCACCTTATTTTAAGATCAATGTGCTAAGATGGGCGCAAGTACATTTGCTATTTAAACAACGTGAAGACTGGGCAGGAAAATGACAGTTGTATCGGTCTGAAACTGGCAGAGACACTTGCATTGCGTTTGGTGCTGCTTTGCACCGGATGTATGATAGAGCCCAAGGTTTGAGAGTGTGGGAGGTAGGCAGCGTTAACCAAAGAGAAAAATTTTATGAAGAAATAAGGGGGTGAGGGAAGAGAGAGAGGGAGAGAGGGGAAGAGAAAAAAAACTTAGACAGGGAGCCCAGATTGGACCTTGTCAGTGCCAACAGGCAGCTGAGTAATTATTCCCCAATCAGCCACCCACAGGCCCAATACAAGGATTAACAAAGCAGAGGAAATGATGGAAAAATTCAATTAAAAATAAATTACAAAACAATCTTTTTATGCAATCTTCAAAAATGAGATGAGGGGGCTGCCATGGGCCTGGAATTCGAATTTGCGCAGACAATGGACCTGACAGGAAATGTGCAGAATGCCTTTCTACTGTGAGCCACTATACCTGAAACCCACTCCACACTTGATCTCTGGGATCCGCAGCCCATCCTGTCTGGTCTGCGTCATTCAACCCCTTCCTCGCTCATAGTTTGTTGGTGTATTCCAATCACTGATATCTCACATTTATTTCTAGTTCCACCCATTGGGCAAGCAAAGAAATGGAGTGAGAAAAGGAAGTGAGAACAGAAACGCCAATAAACATGAATTAGCAAAGTGGAACGTCCTTGCTCTTTCAAACGTCAATTTGAAGCAACTTCAGTTACAGGTGTGGCAGATGCATGGCAGATGGAGAAAGTTAGGTCCAAAAGTGAATTGTTTTCACAGCACAATTTCAGATAAAAGCATTTCTTCAAAGGATGAGTTTGTCTCTCCTTGCTGGATATATCTTTCAGGAACTTGTAATTGCCATTTCTTTATAAAAGCAATTGAATCCTTTGCGTGTTGATTGGTTTCTGATTTTGGTGCAAGGAAGGAAGATGGGAAGGATGTGAAAAACTAGCAGCTGGCCTCAGTACCCTGTTTACTTGCTAACTGTCAATCTCAGGCTTCCCACATAGTATTGACCCCAAAAATTATGCAACTAATTCAAGGTAATTCAGTTTAACTGTCTATCACCACATTCTATAATGATCACTAGTCCACTACACACACAACTCTCCTTCCTCTATTTCTGATGAATGTAAAGGCTCATTGCACTGAAGGAAGCTGACATTAAAAGCCCATAAAGAACACTGAGTAAAACTCACCAGGCATTGCAATCAGCTGCTCAGTTTCACCCAATCTCCAGCAGTATTCGTCCTTACACTCTGATGTTTGCGGTTACTCAGCAATATGAGATAATTGCATCTGGTCAAATAATCAGCTCATGATTAACACTCAGGGCTACAAATATCCACCTTTTGGTGAATAAACTTAATCTCACAATGGAAAAATCATAAAATGCCAACCTTCAATTGCAGTAAATGTATGCTGAAGGGAAAAAAAGCCCATCAAGAAATTATTATTTTAACAAAACCACGTGACACTATTGTTGGCACCCTGAGAAAATCTTTAAAAAAATTAAACTAAAGGACTTTTTATTTATATTTTAATTTTTAAGGTGGTCAAAATGTTTAGAAACTTTCAAGCTGTAATCCATGACTTCCTGTTTCACTGGGGTGCAAATGTGAGGTGACACAGGCTAAATTCTGTCATTCATACATCAACATGGGAAACATAAATAAACACTCAGATCAAAGAGAGTGTGATGACCTTTATATGTCAAGGAATGACCATAAAAATAGTTCTCCCTTGAAAATGCCCATGTAGGGAGATAATTTTAAAGTTCAAGTCAATTTTACCTGCTATTAACTTGCCGAGAAGAGGACCTAAGTTTATTTGGCCCACAAGCACAGTGATATGGATGGTGAGAGAGGCAAAAAGACAAAAAAAAATTTTAAAATTCAAAGACCACTGCTGGGAAACTACAGAAAAAAATAGCATCTTGGGGTCACCAAGTCTCCAAAAGTACCTCCATATACCACCCACATTGCAAAAGATTATTTTGATGGCATGCTAGAAAAAAGCCCTTCCTGTCCTTTATTAACCAACGTAAATGCTTCGATGGCACCAGGACTTTCACTGAAACTACACGCTATTGTTAGATGTAGTGAAAATTGAGTCTCTTAGCAGCAAACTGTTGTTAAAAGCATGTGATTCCCACTGTTAAACATGAGCAGCGGAGCAAGCAGAGCAGCGGCACCCCCACTATTAGACTTTTGCATGACCACCATTTTTTGGAGAAAAAGGCCTCTATCTTACACCCAGCGCAGTGGGGCGCAAAACGTTATTTCCCGTCCAGCGTCCTCGCTGCATAAATAGCCAATTCATTTGCGCCTAAAAATACGCTGTGTTCAGGCGCAATGCTGGCCTGCTGCTATCTTGAGCTAGCGCAAAGCTCTTGCGCCATTGACCAACAAAAACTATGTCTACAGTCAATAGTCAGTTTTTACAGTAATTTTAAGGGTGCATTATTAGCGTGTGCATAACGCGCGTTCCCTCTGCTTGTTACATATTACACAAGGACGAACTGCAGCGCCCACACAAGCGGACAATTTTTTAAAAAATGACGATGAGAAAGATTATTTTCACTATATTTTAAAAAGCACGTGCCAGAATGGTGAGTGCGATCGCTCCACATACCCACATCAGAGCATGCTGTGATGCAGGCTAGTTTAATTGTAAGGGAACCTATTCCATTGGATAATTTGCGATTCAACATGTGAGGTTATGCACATGGGTATACGCAGATTATACTGAATAAAGCCACAACTCTTTAATACTGGCGAACTCTGTAATTCATGCTGTCTTGCAGAAAATACCCCCTGGAAGGGTGGCTGTCCGGCAACAATGGTTGGCCAAAATATCAAATACATGGCATATAATGTCTGAATAGTGCATGGATTTTCGGTCTGTCACGCGAAACACACACTGTAACTGAACGAATTTTTGAAGTGCTGAAAATGCGCATCACAAGTTTGGATAAGTCCTGGACCGGTAGACCCCATTATCTGCAATGATGTGGGGGAAAAAAAACAATTTAATCTGACCTGATCCATTTATCAGGGGCGGCGTTAGACCTGGGCTAATACCCCTCCCTTTATTGACAATAATTAGTCCTGGCTAATTCTAGATGGTTGTCCTTTATTAACACGTTTTCCAATTCAAGAATAATCAAGTGGCAATTGAAGACACGGCTTCTCTCCCCCATGCAATATAAAAGTGACAAAACAATGGGCTACATTCAGTAGGCTACAGAAAAATAATTTAATTATAATTAGGTCTATGCACCGGCACTCGGCGACGGCATTTCAGAACTCTTCAGCGAATGAAGGTAATTTTGGTGACTAGTATGTGGTTTCGTCCGTTGACATTTTCCAATCAGACAGATGTCTATTTTTTATACAGCGAGTTGCGTGACCGTGCTGCAAAAACAGGTGTACGTACTTGTTGCCGAAATTACCTTCATTCGCTGAAGAGTTCAAAAATGCTGTCGCCGAGTGCCAATACATATACCTAATTATAATTAAATTATTTTTCTGTACTGAATGTAGCCCATTATTTTGTTGCTTTTAGATCGCATGGGGGAGAGAAGCCGTGTCTTCAATTGCCACTTGATTATTCTTAAATTGGAAAATGTGTTAATAAAGGAAAACCATCTAGAATTAGCGAGCACTAATTGTTGTCAATAAAGGGAGGGATATTAGCCCCTGAATTTTCAGGTCTAGCTCCGCGCCTGCTATTTATGTGGTGTCTGCAGTCCCGTTTTCGTTATCAGCTGCAAAATCCCTCATTTCATGTGGAAATGGATTTATTATTTACAGCTTGGCTAAAAAAAGGAAGTGGCCTTAAAACCCAGCACTTTTAGAAAAAGCAATGGATAACATTGTCATCACCGTCTCTAATAAATCCAAATTTCTTCCATATATTTGACTCGACCTGCAATCGTAACACAAGTGGAAACAAGTTCTTGTCTTTCCTGTTGGATATTATTCAAAAGGTTACAGTACGTGATGAAATAAAATGTTAGTTTCATTTCTTTCTTGCTATTTTTCTCACTCATTGTAATTTCTTTTAGTCGTTCCCCACCAGCAGATATTTAAATATTTATTGATTTTTTTTTTACCGGCGACCTTGAAGTAAAACCTATCTTTCTGTTTGCTTGTTTTATGCACAGGTTGTAATGGAATATAAAGTTCAACTGCGGCCCTGGGGATTCACTGTTATGATTTTTAACGCCTGGATATGATTTAAATAATTTTGAGCAATATTTAAAAATATTTTATTACATTTTTGAAGATCGCTGTGATCAGGTTTCCATACGTTAAACAATCGTTTGCTCGCACGCTTTTACTTTGGGCATGAGCAGCCCTCATTCTGATGCAGTAAAGTGTTTTTTTATTTTTTTTTTTTATTATAAGGGCAGTAAAGTTCGCCCTTGTAATAGCTATCCGCCAGGGTACAAGTCCCCTTGGCTTTTAAAGGGAATGGGAGATGAAACTCTGATTGGTTTATTCCATGTTTTGCCCAAAACACGCCTATGTTTAATTAAGAGATTAAATCCAACCCCTTTGCACTGAGCGCCTTTCTATGCGCCGAAATGACCCAGCGTTAAACTAGCTAAAATGGATTTGGACACGCCCTAAATGCACTTGCACCACGCGCTTCAGACTGTGCGCTTAGATCGTTAAAATAGGGCCCATATATTGTAGTATATGAAGAGTTTATTTCCAAAATGCAATAAGTGCTAAAATTGCAAAAACTGAGATAATACCTGATACTGATAGCCCTGTGCTTCTTACACATGGTGCAAAAATCTGTTTTTAGAAATTCATACTATAAGCTGTATTTTTTCATGGTCAAAGTTTGTTTTTTTTTCAATAAAATGCAATAGGCGCCAACATAGGAAAAGCTTATTTGCTCAAAATGAGTAAAATTGTGTAGGGCTCCCTTTTATTGAAAACACAGCCCTGACCCATCAAGGCATGGACTCCATTAGACCTCTGAAGGTGTGCTGTAGTGTCTGGCACCAAACTGTTAGCAACAGATCCTTTAAGTCCCATAAGCTACGAGGTGGGGCATCCATGGTTTTTTTTGTCGGGCAATTCCCACAGATGCTCGATTAGATTGAGATCTGGGTAATTGGGAAGCCAAGTCAACAGCTTGAAGTCATTTTTGTGTTCACGTGCTGCCTAATGTATCCCACCCACTGTCGGGTGCCATTGATTGCACAAAGATCTGATAGAAAGGTGTCAGAAAACATAGTGCATCGCAGTTTGCTGCACATGCCGCTGTTTCACCGCAGACCGGTCAGGGTGCCCACTCTGACCCCCGTCTACTGCCAAAAACACCTACAATGGGCATGAGAGCATCAGAACTGGACCACAGAGCAATGGCAGAAGGTGGCCTGGTTTGATAAATCACATTTTCTTTTACATCATGTGGATGGTCGGGTGCGTGTGTCTTGCTTACCTGGGAAAGACATGGCACCAGGACGCACTGTGGGCAGAAGGCAAGTCAGAAGTGGCAGTGTGATACTTTGGACAATGCTCTGCTGGGAAACCTAGGATCCTGCTATTCATGTGGATGTTACTTTGATATGTACCCCCTACCTAAACATTGTTGCAGACCAAGTAAACCCCTTCATGGAGAAAGTATTCCCTAATGGCAGTGGCCTCTTTCAGCGGGATAATACGCCCTGCCGCACTGCAAAAATGGTTCAGGAATGACATGAGGAACACAACCCTTCCTGAAGTATTTTTGCTGTGTTACACTATTTACATTGCACTATTACATATATAAACTGGGCTATTGTACATTTATCTTACATAAGGCAGAGACTCTGAATCCAAGGCGTTATATACATTGTGCTATTCCTAATGCACAAACTTATATGATGCCTTTATATTCTCCCAGTATATTGCTGTAAGTGGTTGTGTTAATACGTGAAAACTAACAGGATTGGATCAGGTGTGTATTTTGTGAATGAATGGGCTGGGGGTGCCCGAAAATGATTCTTGCACCTGGGCCCATCATCACATGCTTCCACCACTGAATTGGGCAGTAGATGGGGTCATTGACCCCTTTCTGAAAGCTAACTTCCATAAAATTGAGTTCTAGCCAGCTTTCAGGAAAGAAGTTGAAAAATTTTTAAGAAAACTTTTGCCAAAGAATACTGACAAAAAAATTAACTTTAATTGCATAATTAGCTCACCTGATCTGAGGTTGAGATGGGCTTATGTCATGGCCTACTTGTCCAACGTTGTCGGTCATCAGTAATCATCCATTTGTAAACCTCTTCTCCTCAGAAACCACTGGGCTAATGAAGCTGAAACTTGGCATGCATGTTCCTGCCCATGAGGACACCAAAATTTGATCACGGCTGTCCAATCAATTCACAAATATGAATGGCCACGGCAGCCATTTTGAGTCATTTGTCAATCATTTCTGCAGCAATTCTGCTGAAATGAAATACGTTCATACTAAGTACCAAGACTCAACACATATATTCCAGGTTTTGATGTACGACCCTCATTTGACCTCTGTCATAAGGTCACATCCCTACAGTTCATGAATAATTTTGAAAATCTTGTTCACCAAAATCACCTGACCAAGGAAGCTGAAACTTGGCATGCATGCTCCTTCTCAGGTGTACATCAAAGTCTGTTCTAGGCATTCTGATCTAAGCTCAAGTAAGGCCCCCATGGAAGCCATCATAAAAATTCAATTTTCACTCATTTGTCAATCATTTCAGCTGCTCCAGAATTATTTTTAGCATCTTTTGATTGCGCTGTACACACAATAATGTGTGTTCATTATTTCTTCTTTTCACCTTGATATTAGATATAACTCCCTGATGACCACTTGGCACCGTGAAAATGACTTGGAAGGAAAGACTGTATTGAACACAAAATGTGATTATTTCAAGTCTTGAAAATTACCTTCTGTTGTTGGCAGAAGCCATGCCAAGTAGTGTACATGGGCGCCTAACTTTGTGTAAAAGTGAGGAGACAAAATCTGACCTGCAGCACATGCGGCAAGGATCAGGTCATTACAATCTACCCTACCCCGACCGCTCCCCAAGAAAGCCATATCCTGCAATTTTACACATACTGGCTGCATCCGAATAGTCTTTTTTGCCTAGGAAAGTTCCTAACTCCCAAAAAATGATCTGGAAATGATTACATGGCAACCAGGATAAGTGTATTTGAATTCTTTAAATGTTAAGGAAAGGTGTCTCAGTACTTCCTAGTTTACCCCCTTTAGCATAGGGTACACAGAACCATCATTTTTGAAAAGAAAGGAGATAACACTATCCCACAATTCTGCGCAGCAGCAATATTTAAAGCGTCGACCATTCATCCAGCCAATCGTGTAAAGAAATGTATATGATGGGCAGGAGACACTTGATCACATTGCCTATTGTGCCTAGTGTAAGTGCATTCGGATTCTCTAATTAGCGCAGTTGTCTTTTTATGCCGTTAGGAATTCGTTTTTACACCTTTCCTTTACCTTATGACGTTTTCCACAAAGGTTAAAGAAAAGTGGTTAGGGATTAGTGGATAAGTTTTTGACTATTCGGACGCAGCCACTGTTTTCATTTGGGTGGTACACTCTGATGACTCTCAATGGTACATCACAGACAGGACCAATTATTTTTCAGAGATGAGACATTCAATGATCTTTGACTTCATCCTTTGTCATGTTTTATGTTAGCAATCAATAACCTTGATCTTTGATAAAAAAAAAAAAAAATTGTGGAAGACTGCAATGACATACTGAGAATTAAAGAAAGTATATCTCAATATCCTCATACACTGTTAACTGTTTGTAAAAGACATATTGAGAAATGCTGAAACACAGGAGAGGTGTCACCAAATCACACACTTCAAGAATTAAACCTTTCTTCTTTTTGGTAACTTTCTCTACTCAGTCTGGCCCTGGCAAGAAAATGCCTATGTGCCAATCTTAATGAGAAGTTACATACTGTGGAGAATATGAGCGCTTTTTCTGCAACACATAAAATTTCCTAACAATGGGCCTCATTCACCAATATCTTCCTAAGTTTTTATTTAAATTGCTTCTTAAATTGTTCTGAAGAAAGTTCTTAAGGAAACTCTACGTCAGATTCACAAATGTGTTCTTAACCCACAAAATCGTTTGCGTTTGTGTTCTTCGATTGATGAATGCCATTCTCCTCATAAATTGAAAGCGCATGCCAGTTGTCCCTAATTTGCGTAAGTAAACGCCCACAAATGCCCTTAAAAGAGCATGAAATGGAAGGGCCGTGTGCAGACACAGACAGAAGTCACAAAGAGATTCCTTGAGGGAAAGAAGAGGAAATGCCAAAACGGACATCTAAAATCAGAGCACCAGAATCAAAACGCAAATAGTTGGTCTGAAGTGGAGGTACTGCCTTGAGAAGTGAACCGCAAACAAACGGTGATATTTACTAGTGTTAATTCTGGATATAAAATCTCATACAAAACAAAATACAAAAGTTGTATAGCACATTCCATACAAAAAATGCAGCTCAAAGTGCTACACATTCAGCTATATAATCAAAACAATTAGGAAGTAAAAAGTCAAGACAATTGAAGAAAAATCATACAAAGGACTATTTAAATAGCATAATACAGAATTAAAATAATCCAATAAAAATAAGAATAAAACCCACATGTAAAAATAAGATAAAATCAGACTAGACTAGTAAAAGTAAGATAAAAATGAATAAGAATGGAATGCATTGCTAGTTAACCCCTTTGCGCAGATACAGCCGCCGGCATCCGTAAATTCCGAAATTTAATTCCAAAACAATTCTGTAATTGAATTTCCGAATGTCTTGAATTTTTCAGAGTCTCTGTGACACATAGGCTCATGCATAACAGGAAAAATTGGCATTATTTTGTATTCTGCACAAAGGGGTTAAGGGCTAAATTAAAGAAATTAGTTTCCGCGGTCCTGGCGAATGGTGCTTTTCCCAGTTACCTCTGCATCTCAGTCTGAGAGTGTGCATCAGCTCAGCATGCCCTGATCCATTTGGCTTGACATCCCAGCGACTGACCTTGGACCAGCCCCTTCTACTACCCAGTTTTGGACTCTGATACCGTTTGCAGTTGCATTTGCCAACCGCGTTCAGTCCGTGAAATTTTGGCCCAGTGTCTCAGAATGTACTTCATTAAAAAGGTAGGATTTTTCTCATTTTTTCAGTGTTAGATGAAGCTAATTCACCAAAAAAGTGAATTGGTATAACAATTTTTATTCATCTTTATGAGGGGTCCCAATCATTTTGGAGAGGACTGTGCATGGACACAAGCCCACACACAGTAATATACACAGAGACGGTATAATCACCTGGCTGTCCACAGTTACAAAAATATAAATGACAAATAATTACAAATTAAAATATTTAGTTCTGGCAAAGTAACTCTGAAATTAAGACACCAACACAAACATGTTCAGGCATTCACTGAAAAGCACAGTTAATACAATGAGAGGAGAGGGAGAGAGAGGAAAGCGCTCTCTGCATAATGGATTCCTCCCTCCTGAAGAGAGCCATGCTCCTCCCACTCCCCACACTGGTGCCATTATTCACTTGGTTTATTAGAGGATGCTGCATAGTAAAATTCACCCCGACTAAATTGAGTCAGAGAATTCCACACAAAGCAGGGCTTCATGTTTCAATCACTGATTCTGTCTTCCTATTTTTTGTCAGAGAGATCTGAAAAAACAACCCTAGTCAAGTCATCTTATTTCTGATGTTGCGTACAGGTTTACAGCTCCTATGGTACACAGTATAAGCTGTCACTGGAACTTTATAGTTTCTAATGGGTTTCCTGCCTGTACTTTTTATGCTCCTTTTCAACAAAATTAAAGCCACTTTTCAGGTTCTTGTTCAACCCTACAGTCAATTCCTATACTGTACATATCCTGTCATCCTCAGTCAGGCTTGGTGACTTTTATATACACAGGAGCAATGACACATCTTTGCACATCAAAGGAATCCTTGTCTTCCCCACAGAAGTATCACATCATATGCAGATGATTTGCATTCACTTCAAGAAAATGGTGTTTCTTTTACAGAAAATGTTTATGTGAACTGAGATACAGGTAAAATGGTTCAGAGTGCTTAGAGAAATAACTGCCAGACAATGTAGCCTTCTATATTATTGGTTTGGCAACACAATGAAAGTTCACAATGGTTCTGATCTGAAGTATTAAAACTGCCTTCTATCATTGCTCCCTGCGGTTCAGCTGATTTATATCAGTGAAGTGTTGCGTTCTACTTGTGGAACAGTTATATAACCAGATGTAGTGTGATATAAACTATTAAAAGCAGTATCTTCAGGTAAGATTGTTTCAGTGGTGTGCTGGTGAGTGCCCAGATGCATTATAAGTTAAAAAGTGTACTGGTATATCCCAGAAAACAATTTACTGTCAGGGAAAGTTCCATGATGCATTTGAACAGTTGGGGTGTTATTTTTATTATAAGAACAGATGCCAGTTGTATTACTATCTTCTCAAGTGTTTCCATTGCACAACTGTTTTTTATTCATCCTGAATATAGAATCATCTATTATCCACCACAACCAAAATCATTTGCATCTTAGTTTAAATGTAACTTTTGGATCCTGCATCAAGCACATACACTGGAAGGCTTAAATACTCATCACTCCCCCATTAGGAAACAAGCAAAAAATGAGATTTAGCCGAGAGGGAAGACACATACAAGACACATACACCAATCGCAATACACATACACTTAATAGACAACTGAATTGCGAAAAGACACATTAGGAATTCACACGAGGGTTGTGACTTTCTTTAACGTCTTCTTCTCAGGACTTGCCATTGGAGGGATCATTGCCCTGCCCCCAACTCACCTTAAAGAGCATTACTTCTCCAAACTCATTCCCATTAACCCTCATCCAACCAAGGGTTTTTCAACTACAACCCCGACCAAGGGGGGGGTTACCACCCCCTCCTGATTATTTCAAAATTAAGCGATAAACATCATCTTGTTTAGTATCAGTGTACAGCTACAGATGTCCTCTCTTCAAATCAAGTACAAATAAAACACATTTCAACATTATGACGTCATAGTGACGTCATAAGTAACACCATATTACAACCCTAATTCTGAAATAGTTGGGACGAAGTGTAAATTGTGAATAAAATCAAAATGCAATGACTTTCAGATCACGAGCCAATATGTTATTTACAATAGAACATATATAACATTTCAAATGTTGAATCTGAGACATTTTACATTTTTATCCACAAAATGAGCTTCTTTCAAATTTTCTGGCGGCAACAGGTCTCAAAAAAGTTGGGACACAAGCAAAAAAGGGCTGAAAAAGCAATTAATATACAATAGAATCAGCTGAAAGAACATTTAGCAAGTAATTAAGTTAACTGGCATCAGGTGTGTGTAACATGATTGGCTATAAAAGGGATGTTGTTATGATTCTGATCTGTTCTGTCTTGATTCTGCCATGTTCATTATTGTTCCTGCCATGCTTGTTATGTTTTCCCTAGTCCCTGTTATGTTTATGATTATGTCTGTTAGGTTTTGCCATGTTCTGTTTAGTTTTTTGTACTTTGCCATGTTTTCGTTTTTGCCATTCCCAATCCACTATTCTGTTAGATCCATGTCTTTGTTCATGCCCTTCATTGCACTTTGTCTGCTACAATGTCACATGCTTAGGTGATTTCATGGTTTCTGGGTTTTTTCAAACATTCCTTCCAATCTCGTTTGCTTATTTCGCCTCTCTTTTCTGTTTTACTAACCAATACTAACAGTTTGTTATTTTGTTAAAGTTACTAACCCAGACGTTGTATTTTAACGAGCACTAGGGATTTTTGCATTACTAATTGATTAACAAAATCGCCCTGTTCTAGTCTCCGCCTCTTGCCTTCACTTTGTCTCTCCTTCGGATCCTCCGCACCTGCTCCACTCTGTCCTTCCTCTCAAAAACCGGAGCTGTATGTTTTGTCATAGGTTGTCTCGTGTTCCCTGTCCGCGTTTTTGGCTTTTGCCAAATGTGATTAGGTTCTCCTCATGTTCCCTCCTTTGTAATTAGTCTGATCCTCATCACCTGATCCTAATCATAGCATGTGACTTCCTTGAGTGTATTTAAGCTGTCTTCTCACTGCAGTTCCCGTCAGAACGTTTTCTCTTGTTTACCTGTGCTGCTATCATTCGCCTTTGTACTCATAGTGTTTATCTTCTGACTGGAAGAATTTTTTGGCTCTGCTCTTTTGTACTTTTTGTCTGCATCTGTTTTCGAACCCTTTTGCCCGACTTAGTTTTTGTGTTTGCTGCCCTGAAACGGTTTGGTTTCGCCCTCTGGATTTTGGCTTTTGCTTCTCTGTCATTCCTGTGCCTGTGTGTAACCATGACCACGATTACTGTGATTGCTGCCCTAACTTTTGGATTTTGTCCCTGGGATTGTGTTCTTTGGATTGTGGACTTTGTACTGTCGCCTCCTGCTCTGCGGGGGTTCGCCCCCTTTCCAATAAAATCCCATTTTACCTTCACTGCTCGACTCTCGCGTCTGGTTCCAGAACCGTACCTAACAGATGTCTTAGAGACGCTGAGTCTCTCAGAAGTAAAGATGGCTAGAGGCTCTCCAACCTGTGAAGGCTTGCGTAAAAAAAAAAAAAAAAAAAAAATTGTGGAATACTTTAAAAACAATGTTCCTCTATGTCAAATTGCAAAGGCTTTGAAGGTCTTATCATCGACAGTGCATAACATCATCAAATGATTCAGAGAAATTGAAAAAATCTCTTTGCATATGGGACAAGGCCGAAGACCTTTATTGGATGCCCGTGATCTTCAGTTCCTCAGATGCCACTGCATCACTCACTGGCATGAACATTACTAAATGGGCCCAGGAATGCTTCAAGAAACCGCTGTCTGTAAACATAGTCCGCCGTGCCATCCACAGATGCCACCTATAACTCTATCATGCAAAAAGGAAGCCATTGTTGAGCATGATCCAGAAGCGCCGCTGTGTTCTGTGGGCCAAGGCTCTTTTAAATGGACTGTGGTAAAGTGTCCTGTGGTCAGACGAGTCCAAAAATGACATTCTTGTTGGAAATCATGGGCACTGTGTCCTCCGGGCTAAAGAGGAGAAAGACCACCCCTCCTGTTATCAGCGTTCAGTTCAAAAGCCAGCATCTCTGATGGTATGGGGGTGCATTAGTGCATATGGTGTAGGACACTTGCATGTTTTAAAAAGCACCATGAATGCTGAAAGGTATATAAAGGTTTTAGAGCAAGATATGCTCCCCTCCAGATGACATCTATTCCAGGGAAGGCCTTGTGTATTTCAGCAGAACAATGCAAAACCATATACTTTAGCTATTACAACAGCATGGCTTCGTAGTAGAAGAGTCCGTGTGCTGAACTGGCTTGCCTGCAGTCCTGATCTTTCACAGATTGAGAACATTTGGCGCATAATTAAAGGAAAAGTCTGTCGAAGGAGACCCAAAACTCTCCAGCAGCTGGAAGCCTGTATTAAACAAGAGTGGGATCAAATTCCAATGGCTAAACTCAAGAAACTTGTCTCCTCAATGCCCAGATGCCTCCACTCTGTGTCGAAAAGAAGAGGGGATGCTACACCATGGTGAACAGGCCCCTGTCCCAACTTTTTTGAGACTTGTAGCAGCCATCAAATTTGAAATGAGCTCATTTCATGGAAAAAATAGTAAAATTTCTCAGTTTCAACATTGGCTATGTTATCTCTGTTCTATTGTGAATAAAATACTGGCTGGTGTGATTTGAAAGTCATTGCATTTTGATTTTATTCACAATTTACACTTTGTCCCAACTATTTCGGAATTGGGGTTGTAGGAAAAAACATCAAAATGACAAATCCATGTTTTTTATATTTTTATTAGTTTTAGCTGAAAATAAGTAACTTTCTGTAACCTCTAGAACTACTGATACTACAATTACAATTTTAGTATTATAAATGTTATAAACTCATGAGTAACATAAATTTGACATTACTATGATGTCATTAGTAACTCATTTTTGGAAAAACACACAAGGAAAACAAATAGTTTTCTGAACATTTTTCACATTTTCTTTGTTTTTCCCTATGATAGAACAAGGCTTGTAATATCAGTAATATGCAAGTAATTTTACTTTCATGTATAAGAATATGAACAATAAAACTCAACTTACCTTGCAAAATGATGATTCAAGTTCACTGGAAAGATGTACAAATATCTTCAAAATGTTACACACTTCCATAAAAGGTTTATCTATGAATTATGAGAACAACTTTATGAACAACTCTATGAACTTGTATAATAGTAGGCCTATAGCACAGTATAAAAATAGTATACAGTACAGTAACCAGTCAAACACACAAGTAAAAGTATGTCGGTCATGCACTTCTAATATTATTAGGTGAAGATCAAGGTTACTGGTCACTGCTGGTCATTGTAATTCCAAGATTTACTAATACAAGGACAAGCTACATCGATAAATCAATAAGGATGACTATCAGTGTGGTCTACAAAGTTCATTGAGCATGAAACATAATAATGGTGTACTATTTGCAACTAATTTGTAAGCATATTTTGTATCAAAAACAGGCAAAAATTGACACTGGTGGCAACCTCCCCCCCCACCCTTCGACTTTGATGGCCTACCCTACCCCCGGGGGGTGAGGTACCCTCATCGTTTTTTAATGAAAATGAGCGCAAAGGATGAAGAAACAATTTCCTGGAAGCATTAGATCATATCTGTTAACGTTTTTGTGCGACAGGAAAAAATCTGGTTGGACGAGGGTTAATGCTTCCTAATCAGCAACTAAGGGCTCTAATTTCTTGGCGCAGCCCAGGGTGGTGCAGCGTGGCATAGCCCACGCAGTGGTAATTTCGTCCGGTACAGTCCGCGCAGTGGTAATTTCGTCCGGTGCAGCCCGCGCAGTGGTAATTTCGTGCGGTGCAACACCGTGCGCAGCCACATCTGGTAGACGGACGTGCGCCGAGATGGGTGTGTAGTGGCGTAGTAGGGGGAGGTGTCACAGATTAATCATGACGCAGTGACAATTTCGTGGATCAAGGCTACGCCGAAATTGCGCAGAGAGCTCGCCAGCTTCAACCTGGTTTACTTTCTGTGCAGTCGTAATTTGGCTGACTGGCGCACAATGTGCACACGTCACTGAAACCTCACAGGCAGGTTTCCAGAATGTCAGGCACATTTCAATGCAGTAAATAATTACAGCAACCACTATTTAATGTAACTAATTGAATCAGGACATAAATTGTAGTATCTATATCGATTGTCCTGAAGTCAGATTAAAGGCGGTTGGCACGCGTAATGGAAACTCGACCTGACTTAATCAATGCTGCTGAATCTGTGATGCAAACTAACGACTTCACATCTTTCTCAGCCAACCACAAACTGCCTCGGCATCAGGCAGTGCATATATATATATATATATATATATATATATATATATATATATATAAAACGCTTGCGTTCTATGCTCAGTAAAGCCACTTGCACACTGGACGCGAAACAAATTTTTCGCACGACAGATTGCATGCGTTCAACGCATACTTAATACTACTACTATTGTCACTTAGGTTTTATCGTTTTTAGTGGGGGAAAGGAATACAGCCTGATTGCTATGATCTCGTACTGAGTTAAGATCACATATTGAAAATAAATGTGTGACGTATCTTGCATTGTTGTCCATGCATGTTAATCCCAAAATTTTAAGCAGCAACAGGGTGTAATAATAGGCACACGCTATCCATCGTTTCTCTTCCCAATGATGCAGGCAGAAGAAATAAATGAGCAACTGTCGTATTTCATTCCAACTTCATAAGTTTGAATGATCTGACGTAGTTTCGTTTTGAAATTCCATTCAAGTTCGCTAATGGTAATAATTCGCAAATGCCCTAGCTAGCCAGCTAACTCATATTCGTAATGCTTAATATAGACGTAAGCGGTGCAGAAAACATGCCTGAAGCAGCAGAGTAAAATGCAACATTAACGCATCATGCAGATATAGGACAGAGGCTTCTTTATTCCAATTTTAAAGGTGAGGAGAGGAGCTCATTCGATTGGTGAAGATTTGACTCGGCTGTGTTAAACCCACTCAAGGCTTCTCTCTTCCCTCTTTTCTACTTGCGCCGGCAGGAGGGACAGAGGCGGGACAGAGGAGTACTTCCGCCAGGCTGCATCGGGCACGAAATTGCAACATACGCCTGGACACGCCCCGTTGGCGCGGCGCTCCCCCCATTTGCCGCGCCTGCGCCTAGTCTATGAATTAACGCTCAGGGCTCTAAATTCGTTCAGTTGCGAGGATCAATCAGTAGAATTACTATTTATTTCCCCTCAGCTTACACTATTGTTCATTACAATAGTAATCAAGCATTTCCCTCTCCAAATTAATGGTGACATAAAATGTCAACATCTTTTGAAGCTACTGAACTCTCGTAGCTCACAAAACGGTATATTTTTTTCTGCGTCACTGTCCGATCAGCTTCTTACACCCAAGAAAACATTTTAAAAAAGCACTTTTACTGACTCAGGTCTGCGTGTGAAGTTTGATTATGTAAAAATAAAACTGTCTACAACCAACAACATTAGCCACTATATTATAGGCAATTAAATGAATTAATTTACTGAGTGAATAGGCTACCAACAAGCTGCGTAGCCATTACTGAATAAGACACATAACTTTGTGTCAGAGGAAGGCTACAATATGAGATTGCATGGACGGCATTAACTGAAATTTCTTGAAATTCCATCTTAGAGTAGAATATTATGTAGTAAATGCTGCTGAAGATGGTAGATAAGGTTTAGATTTGGTTTCTTATTAATTGATGAGATAATTATGGTTCTTACAATCACATGTTGTAGCCTTCTTACAACTTTCCCAAAAGCTGGACAATAAAGACCGCATTAATGATTTTGCGACCAAGACAGTTTGACGCATGGCATGCATTTTAAATGTTTTTATAACATGGTCTGGGTGAATACTCGATTCTGATTGGCTGCAGGGTGTCCGTTAAAAAGTGTGGTAGGACACCTATAAAAAAGTTTCGGTCAAATAGCCTGATTGTTCTAAATTATTGCGCTGGCTCAAACGCTAGTTGGTAACCGTGGCAACAGAAACTCAGAACATACGTTAACATTATTTCACAGTTTATTTATCACAACGGCAAGACAGTAAACGATTTAGGATAGACTTACTTGCTTGATACACATTTAATGATGAGAGTGAATGGTGGATAATATTTCTTGCAATAAAAACGATTTAGGAAACTATCTGTGGACTTTGATTCTTTGAAACAAAATTTCGCATCATCCTCTGGACACACACAAGCGGTAAGAGGTGCACTTACCCTCTGAAATGATACTTTGTATCACGTAACATAACGTTAAGCAATCATCTCACTTCCCTCCACTGATTCAGCCTAATATAACAGCTGCGGCCGACTGAGCTGCAGGTTCTGTGGCCAGAGCCGGTTACCTTGGCAACGCGTCACAATGAGAGATATTAAATAGTCCACTCAGCCGCTTCTTGTGAAAAACTTACGATTTTAACGGCAAAACGGTAAAAAAACAATATTAACGTATTAATCATTGATTTAATATTTATTTCTTTCGTAAGTGACCATGGTATAAGCGGGATAATGCCCTTCGAGGTGTCCATTATCAGAAATGAATGGACGACGCGGAGGCGTGAACCGTCCGACGCGAAGCGTCAGGCATTATCCCTTATTTAAATGCCATGCCTCGAACTTCCGCAATGCACCAATAACCAATTTACTAAATGATTCAATTACCAACACTTTGCCGTAAGAAGCTTTGATAATTTAATGAATTAATTATTATTGCATCACAGCAAGGAGTGTGCAACTGCTCTTCCCCGCAAATGTAGCCTTTTATTTTGAACACTGAAAACATTTTGATTAAGTGCAATCTTAAAATAAATTTGAATGCACTGCTGAAAAAAAAATGCTGAAACAGGCAATGGAATTCAGAGAAAATATTGGATTTTTTTTTTCATTCCTGCAATATCACGATGAAGTACGTTGTCAATGTAGCCCATATGTTATCTCTGTCATTCCTTAATAATTTCTTAATAATCACATGCATATATTTTGGTTTTTATTATCCAGTAAATAAATTGTGTGATTATTAATCAAGCAAACAGGAACAGTTTGAAAGCAATTATGCGTTTAAGGGTCAGAGGCTCACGGCACGCCATTGAAAATCCCATAACTCCAATGTTACTACTAGGGGGACGTTGGGCTTTAGGGAGGTAAACCCAGTGTTTATTTTTTAAATATTCATCTGCTCCATGTCAGCAGGGCAAAATTGACCTTTTTATAACAGAATTTTATACAGTAAAATGTTAAGTGTTTCATCACTTCTTACAGAGTGCATTTGGTCTCTTTTGGACCCATTATCTACTCTAACAGAAAAGAATTAGCACTGAACATTTTACAAAGCTTGAATCACTGAATTTTCCTAATACCTATAAGATGTTTCTAATGCTTCATGTTAATGTTCCCTCCTACGATTGATCACTCCAGAATTCTCTGCCTCCTCCTCATTCTTTTCTTCCTCATTAATATTGAGTCTTAATGGAGTGCATTCTAGAGTGGATATTTAGACAATGCTTTTCCTCTCCTATTAAGGAACTCCAATAGGCCATGTAATTCTTTGATACATGCTCACTTTTGGACTTTTACCATTGTTGAATTTCCTGGGGAGCCAAATCAAAACACTGGACAACACAGGCCCTTGTAACTAAAGCAAGGAGAAGCCCAAAGCTGATCATTCTGTGTTGAAACTACTAGGCACCATTCGGCTTTTAGGTCATGAAGATTGTAGTCTTTTTTTTTTTTTTACAATATTGCTACCAAAAGCAAAATATTTGAATCTGACTTACGGTTTTTCCATTTAAACAAGTTGTCATGTCTTACTCTTTTAAATGCAAAACACAGCATCTGTTGCAAGCGTAAGGGTAGTCCTTGCACAAATACAGCGACCAACTGGAGGCAGACAAGTATTTTTGGGAGGAAAAAAAAAAAAAAAAAAAAAAACACACACACACACACACACACACACACACCACACCCCAACTACTATTTTCAAAAAACATACTTCTGCTTTTCTGAACAAGTGTGAGGTATCGCTCAGGAGCCAGTCGCGAGAACCAAGCAGTGCAGTAAAACTGGATTTTATTATGGAAGGGGGAAAACCCCCGCAGAGCAGGAGGCAACAGTACAGAGTCCACAATCCAAAAACCAAAAATCCAGAGGACGAAATCCGAGTCGTTAACAGGGCAGCAATCACAGTACTCGTGGTCGGGCAAAAAGGGTTCGATACACAGATGCAGAAGGTAATCCAAAACAGAGCCAAAATCGTAATCAGGGACGGTCCAGTCAGAAGTGAATCACAAAGAATACGAGGCGAAAACAAGCGTAGCACAAGAGAAACATTCTGACGGGGAACTGCTGTGAGAAGACTGCTTAAATACACACAAGGGAAGTCACATGCTATGATTAGGGACAGGTGAATTGGATCAGACTAATTACGAAGGAGCAAACAGGAGGGAGAACCTAACCACATGAAATTGGCAAAAGCCAAAATGCGGACAGGGATCACGAGGCAGCCTATTGACAAACATACAGCTCCGTTAGGGAGTTCTAATGTGCACAGATAATTAGAGGCAGAACAGAGTTAAGCAGGTGCGGAGGATCCGCTGAAACGCAGCCAAGTAGATTGAGTGAAGACAAGGGGCGGAGACTAGAATAGGGCGAGTGCTGAGAGCTTGTTAATCAATTAGTTAACTGCAGCTATACAATCCCTAGTGCTCGTTAGTAAGTTAGTAATATATACAATGTTAATCAGGGTTAGTAGATTTAACTAAAACAACAAACTGTTAGTATGGTTAGTAAAGACAGAACAGCAAGGCGAAGGAAGCAAACGAGATTAGAAGGAATGGTTGAAACCCAGAAACCATGAAATCACCTGAAAGCGTGGCACACAATACTGGGGAAAATAAGCTGTCACATAACATCAGACCAGACAGGGGAGACAAAGTGCAAGACATAGCAAAATGCAAAACACTGACCGGAATCTAACTGGGGAAAATGGACTATGGGAGGAAATACAGAATAAACAGAAACAAAACATGGCATGGATACAAGGCATAGCAAAACATGAACAGAACACGAGCAGAACAGAACAGAATCATAACAACAAGACTTCAATGACTCATGCTTTTATCCCCTTATTTCAGTGAGAGGATGGCAAGCTAATTTGTGATTCCTTGATTGCATAAACAGCATAAAAAATTTCTATGGCCAAATTAGACACCTGGTCCAGATAAGGTGAGTTGAAGTGAAGGTGTCAAATAAGCTCGGGGAGATATCCAGCCTAAGGGTGCCCTACTCATGAAGTGGGCTGTCTTTAAAGAAATAATAATATTTGCCCAGTTCACAAGAGACTGTGCAATGAAACCTTATTGTCTATAAAATCAAGCTCGAAGATTAAAGATCCTTCTTAGATTTAGATGTATGTGTGTATTTTAAAAAAATACATATTTGTCAAAGAATAAGGGTTTATACCACACTGTGTAAAAGACCTTGTCCAGGGGCGCCCCGGTTGCACATCGGTCTAAGTGCACGCACCATAAAGGCTGCGTCCTTCCTGCGGCAACCCGAGTTCGATTCTGGCTGGGGTCATTTGCCGCATGTCTTCCCCCATTCTTCTCCCCAACCTTCCTGTCACTCTCCACTGTGTACCTATCTAATAAAGAGAAAATCCCAGAAAAATAATCTTTTTTTAAAAAAAAAAAAAAAGACCTTGTCTAGCCCTCTCATGCATGAATTATGATAAACTCAGTCAGGATTTTTTTACTAATATGCAGCAGTGCCCAAAGTTGCAGGCATATATAGAGGAAATACACTTTTAAACAGCTCTACACTGTAGTGACCTCTATGCATGAAAGGGCTAGTCTGGATTGCCGTGCTCTGAAGTGGTACCTAGCAGATGAATTCTGCTCGACATAGAGAGGCATGTGCCTCCTTTTATCTGCTCATTCATGAAACAAAAAATCTTGACAATACAGTTTAGATCAGATCTTGTAAGTTTGCCAATCTAGCCAGAAAACATTTTGCTGGGCCTTTTTGCTGCCATAACTTGGAAGAATTAAAATTGAACAGCTGGGATGATTTCGAGACAGGGGTTGGCCACAATTTGAATGATACTTCATTTAACCGAAACTGAATCCCTTCTGGGGCTATGCTGAAAAGGTTAGGAAATAGGTGGCTTTGAGTTTTTTTTTTTTAGAATTCTTAGTCCTTCAGGACTTTGGCGGCGGTATTGCTCTATAGGTTTTATTTATATTATGATTGCATTACTATTGTACAATATTTCTGTGTTTTTTGTTTCTCGGAATTCAAATTCAATTCAAATTCTGATTTAAATTTATGTTATTGCTCTACTACTCATAGAGAAAAAAATATATGCTGGCACTCATTTATAAAGCTATGGTTTTCAAAATGCCCAAAGACAGGAGCTGGGGGGAAAAATCTCTGGAAGCTCCACTTGGTGTACCCAGTATTGGCATAAAAATGACCCCGATTGCCAAGTTGTAATGTTGACAGCTCTGCAGTGTCACACATGTCAAAAGAATTTATGCCACGAAAAAAAAAAAACTGTCACAGTTTTGATTGGACATTCAGATCACAGAACAATGAAATTCTCAATCAAGGACACCTTGTTTTCAGTCATTACATTAGATGTTGCCAATTTTTCACAAATGGAGACTGCTGTTTGGCATTTCATTAACAGAGAGACAACCAAATCCCCAATGTTGAATATATCAATGTATGAGTGCAAAACTTTGAGCAAAACTTTTTTTTCACCATGTATCAATTGGGTTGTTGCAAAAGTATAAATCAGGCTCAATGGGAGGACATGCTCCTGTCTCTGAGATCCTGCATCATTTTGCTTAGATGCTTAGTTCGTCTGGAAATCACATCATTAATTGAGAAGTATTTGGCAGGTGTTTTAGTTTTACATCAAACACAGTTCACATTTTTAAATATGAAACAAGCCATATATTCAAGATGAAAGAAACCTTCGATTCTGAGTTGATTCAAGCCAAAGCAAATGCTAAGTTCTAGCTGTGTGCGCCGCTGTTTCATGACTGCAGAACTATGAGGATTTTTTGACAATTCGCAAATGAGCGAATTAATGTTTGGTTGCTGATTACATGTAAAGAGGGGCAGTCGCGCACTCTCAGCCACAATGTGATAATAATTAATTCATAAAATTACCAGTGTGTCGACATAAGTCTTCTTCAGGGCATTAAGGGATGATGCAATTCCCTTTAGAAAACTTGTATTGAAACCATCAGTAGTTTAACAAATCAATTATTATTGTGCTGGGGCAATTTTCCTCCCAACTCCACAATAGGGAAAGTAAATGGGAACCGGTTTTGCAGTTAACGTGCATTGTACGGAGCAATTACTGACGGCTTTCTATACCTGCGACGTCACAGCACTGAAAATCCCGAGTGGAAGAGGTTACATCCAGAACGCAGAAAGCCCCAGAACCAATCTGAGCAATTAAGAGAAACAGCTGTATGCCGGCGTTTGATCAGCTACCATTGGCATATGCCTCCAATACTCCCACTCACCCATACCCTACTGCTTTGCTGACAACTGTGTTCTAGTATTTAATTCACTTATGTTTTATTTAATTCACCTATTTACCTTTTTTTTCCAATAAAGTCTATGCTCTTTTTTAACACACAAACCGAGGAAAGGGCTGAGGGCTTGTATACATACCTGGTACTGAGTTAGTGCATGTATTTCAGAGTGTAAGCACACACAGCAGCAAGATCTTGTACAGTCTTCCATCACACTCAGGGGGACCTTATTAAACCTCACAGATTTGGATTTTTATATCCTAAGCATCGGAATGGAGAATCAGTGCCTTTACTCATCCTCATACTGTCAGGCTCCTGTGTCACATGCTCTCCTCTCCACTGCTCCCAGTAGTCTTTAATGATGTCACCTGTCATTGGTGCTCAGAGCAGGTTGATGGGAGGGACAGTATACTGGCAGATCTCTGTAGAGATGAAATGAAATTACATGCGGTTTCAAATTCAATATTCCAGTATTGTGCTGATATTCGCAGCGGCACAAATAAAGTAGTGCAAAATATTTTATTGCTTTAATTATAGGTGAGCTATACTTATGGCCACGCAGGGAAAAGAGAGCAGGGGCTGTGTTTCTACTCGTTCATTTAATTATTTATTGTTTGTTTGCCTTTTTTTATTGCTGTTGTTTTTCTGTTTCATATTTCTGTCAGATTAATAGAGCTGGATGCGCCAGAGTGCAGACGTAGCTGAAGGTTTCATTTGTTTTCCCGCTGTAGGTGGCTGCAGCATCAGCTCTCACTATACCGGAATCCAGCAGCTCCTTCAGTGTTTATTCACCCAGAAGTATCCTCAACACAACACAACCCATTTCATTGACCTCAGATTTGACTGCTTAGGTGGGTGAGTAGGCTAGGGAAGAGCTTGGGTCTTGAAGTCTAGATCCACCAGCACACGCATCAACCAGGGTGCAATACGAATTCCCTTTCCCACTTTTCTGCTGGAGCGTGGAGAGCAACAGCAGGAGCCAAAGCTCGGTGGCCCATTAAGAAGTGCTGCAATAAACCCAACATGTAAGCGCAGTGCCTTGAGATTTCATTCCTATTGCATCATCCAGGCCACCACTCCAGAACCACAGGGCTGTCTGGACTTCACTGGCAGAGCAAGAGCCCAGTTTTTAGAATAATAATCACACGGCACATGTCATATACATGCAACTGTGGGTGCTTGCAGACAGCAGTAACGGTGACCTTCAGTTAGGTATCACTGGAAAACGCAGTCGAAAAAATCTCCACCCATCGAAATCTCTCTCCAGACTATCACCTTTAGCTAAATATGCACCAGTGGTTATTTGCTATCGCTCACAGCTCGTGAATTGCGGACTGAGAGAAACAAGCAGCAGGCAGATTGCATTTTAGAAGGGAGTGCCTGCTCGCTTGTGATCTGCAGAACTGATGTAGCTGAGATGTTGCAGTTTTCAGAATAAATGCACTGTCCACTTTGAGATACTATCTGATAATTAATGCATAAGTCTGGAAGCAAATATTTGCATCCTATCCATTGACTGTTATTGGTGATCTTTGATTGCTCAGAAAAGATTAGATTAATATCACAATGTTCTATATGTTGTCCACCCAATGATAATGCTTTTTTTTTTGGTTTAATTTCATCCGAAATATATTTGGATATTTTTTGGAAAGAATTAATGTTGAAAATAAGAAGACATACGATCAAAAAATACGGTTTTCCCCATTTTGCCCTCACCCTCCAGTATTTACAGGCTCAGGGAGGGGCTGACACAGATGGGCTCAGTGCTCAACACAATTTCTTTGCAAATCTGCCTGTGAGTTAATGAGGAAAATTATGTGCACTTGAAAAACCACCTGAAACTGTTTGAGAACCACTCTTAGAAAACACAGACGGAAATCTTGTTCTTCATTGGCACCGCTGCGGCACTTTTACCTGCAGAATCTAATGTTCTTGGGTTTGGGCTGAAAAAACAGCAGTTGTTTCCAACAACAGAAGGCAGAATTCCCAAAAGCCAAGCTCAGACACACACAGGATCAGCTAAATTTCCGACCAGCTAAACTTATTTCTGGCATGTCTTCCCAGGGAGATGGGATTCACACAAAACTTTGGCTCTACTCTCTTTCCACACGCTAATTGGCAGTGCCCTCTTTGCTTTTTGGCAGGGCCATAGAAGTCCAAGAAATTAATTCAACATGTTTTCCATTTCAATTTTTGGGAGAAATGTTCTGTATTTTATTTATTTCTGACTGTGACTGTAATGAAATTGAAACAATTAAGAGTTTCTCTTATCTCAAACAGAACAGACCCAGGCATTTGTCGGGCCTGACCAGGAAAATCATTTGATCTCATATTTATTCAATATGCATCGCTGTGCACTCACCCTGTTGCAAAGCCAAGTAGATTACACATGTAAAAGTTAAAGATGTGAAATTCATCAAATGGGTTTATTTTTTTAACCATGCTCTCATGTGGTCGCCTGAGGGGATGCCTGCTATGCTGTATTTGCGGCAGTAACAAAAGCGATGTTTACAGACATGAACTAATGACCTGTTTCTTATGGGAGAACTCATTTGTGAACCAGCAGCCAGGCTGTTGTGCCAGAGTTTTATGGAAACCAACTGGGATTTTTTTCGTCGTAAATGTCTCATAGAATTGCTGTAATATCCTCAAGTACTCAACGAGAAAATCTCCCCAGAATTATGTACCTGTTAAAAATCTATTTAAAGCAGCATCTCTAACCCAAATCCCTGACCACTATCCTACTCTGATTTAAAAAAAAAAAAACAAATACAGTTTCCAAATAATTAATTTTGTTTAGTTCACTTTCGCTCAATTAATTGCAAATTAGTTGAAATGCAAGTCACAGCAAATAATGCAATCCGATGTAACTCTGCAATACCTAGTTAAATTTTCAGGCCGATTAAGTTAGGTTCAGTTGCAGCCATTTATACTTCAAACCCCGTTGACAGAGAGACACCCACGGACATGATTGTAGCACAGGGAATGAATAAGTCATTCCTAAAGGAGGGACATTTTTCAATTACACTGAGCAGCAAAATGATGGCATAATCCTAAGATTTTCTGGGGGATTTTTTAAAAATGTTGTTCTATGTTGTTTTCTCAAACCTTAAAGCAAAGGTTGTGAGATATTGAGATATAAATGCAATCATGGAACAACTCTGTCTTTTCAAGATATGCTCAATACATTCACTGTCTTATTTACTTATTAGCCCGGGCCCACATCTATTTGTGTTCCACAAAACATAAGACCCCCCCACACACACACCCAAAAAATCAAAAACAAAAAAAAAAAACATAATAATTAATGGGTAAAAGCAAGAGCGCCAACATTTCTCCCACTGAAAGCTTTAGATAACATCCTTGGTAATAGGAAAATACCTTCCTTATTTAAATGATAATATCCAGGGTACTATTTATCAATTTTCATGCAGTAATTGTGCAAATGTATGAGGCGACTCATATTATCACATTTGCAACAGAACTATATTTCAGAGCAACTGAATTTACATCATGATAACATCACTCCATTATACATTCATCTACCTGATTTAATTTTATCGTCATCAATACGAATTTCACGAACACACCAAACACACCCCTTATGTTCGGCTTCATTTTAGGACTCCACTTTATGCCAGATTTCCAAAAAAAAAAAAAAGAATTGAATTCTCTCATGGTCTCCAGTGGTCAGAATATACAGTTGTGCCTTTATTCTGTTGGTTGTGGAGGAAGGAAGCATTTCTCTCCTCCTCTCCCTACCCCCTCCTTCTTGTACCTGTCTGCATTCTCCCCCTTTCATTGGCCCTGTTTTCGCTTGGTTTTAACATGCACTTTGGATCACAAGTGGTCAACACTAAATGCAAGTGTAAATGGGCTCCAAGATGCCTTGAGATTCGATCACTCAATCCACTTGCGAAGGTGGTCTGGGACGCATCTGACCACATATGTTTGGTAGTGAAAACGCTAATCCTTCATGATGCGTCCCCGATGAGGACGTAACTGGAAAAACATCATCAATGTAGGCCACGGTGAGTTACTTTCCGAAGCGAGTACTTTCCAACAAATTTCCTCCTCCGTATGGTCCTGCGTGCTCTTGCAAGTTGCAAATGCGCCTGTCCGGCTAATTTCAATGACTGAAATGAACTGAACAAACTATAGGCAGGAACATGTTAGGTTGCCCAAAAAACAATGTGAAATGGGGTCAAAATCTTGCCTTTGTCTGGCAGGAACGGCCGCTCTTGTTGTTACAGTATATGATGTATTAACAGCACGCGGGGTCTTAGCAGAGACTATGTAGTAAGCAACAAAATCTGATCACAAGTGGTCAGCTTAACACCAAGTGTAAACATGCTCATTGTTATCATTTGAAATTTCCTCCAGAACCCCCTGCGGCTCATTCATTGGCTTTCCCCTTCATTTATTTTTCTGTGCCCAATCAATAGGAACTCCACTGTAAGGAACAGCTCACATTGTTCTAGTATAAATTTGCAAGTGCCCATCTAGAGAACTGTGCAAAAGAAAACACAAGTTTCTGTGCTAAGGAAACACACAAAGAAAATGCTTGAGCAAATGAGTAGTTAAAATATTTCCCTTCACACTACATTATAATTTTTTTTAATGTACAGGGTTTCGAGTCTGTGGCTGCTAGTTTTGGTAGGTTCTAGCTCGTTAAGCATTTTTACATGTGAGAAAAGAAACTGCTTAATTTTTTTTTTTTTTAAAGATTATTTTTTTAGGAATTTTTCCTTTATTTGACAGTTATACAGTGTAGAGAGACAGGAAAGTTGGGGAGAAGAATGGGGGAAAGACATGCAGCAAATGACCTGGGCCGGAATCGAACCCAGGTCGCTGCGGGAAGGACAAGGTCTTTATGGTACGCGCACTTAGACCGATGAGCCACCGGGGCGCAAGAAACTGCTTAATTAACAATTACAACATTTCCCCGTTTACTACGCTCTCAACCTTTTGGATATATTTAGTACTATAAAATAGCTTAACATGTCAGCGATATGGAATGTCTTCCAGTAATACTTGGTACTTTAAATCGCGTTAAGCGCCACATTAAGTGTTTTTCACGTCAAGAGTTTTAGACCGTCTCCTATATGGTGGATGACAAGGTGAAAGAATTCTTTTTCTACGATAAAACACCTTCACAACAGCTGACCAGATCAATGCCTCTCAAGGAGGTCGGCATTTATGTATCAATTACAAAAATTTGCCATAATACCACTGAAAAAGCCTGAACAATTAAAATCAGACCAGAATGACGGGTAGTGAACAGTAAGAAGAAGGCAAAGAGCCGCTGGTGATTTGAAGCATATCACCATATCTGTGATGCATGGTCATGTTTCATTTAAAGTCATTGGGGTATGGGGGGCTGTAAATGAAAATGTTTTAAATTCCAATGCAGCTCATCCAATTTGTTCACAAAAAAACCCATAAAGCTGGGAGTCCACCTTTCAAGCACATCTTGATTGATTCATTTCACATCCATTGTGGTGGCATACAGAGCTGAAATTATGAAAACTGTGTCACTGTCCAAACACTTTCTGGACCTGACAGCATTTCATTGGCCTGTGATGCTACCAATCAGTCCTTGTTGCAGGGAGAATCAACTGTTTGATTGCTAATCAAGCAAAGTAAATGGGAACAGGTTGAGAATAATGTGCATTATCATGCGGTTAGGTCAAATGAGGAGTCTGATGGAGCAGCACAGCGTATCACATACCTTTTTTTTACAGGTAATGGTTGCAATCTTGGGTAGCCTTAACAGTTTCATTGATTAGTTGGATTTGTAATCAGGGCGGTTTCAGTCTGTGACCCATGAGAATTAGAAAACATGACTTCCTTGTCACTGAACCAGCACCAGTGTGTCCTCCACTACCTGCTTCATTGATGGAAATGGTCTTGATTATATCAATTTAGTCGCAGCCAAGAATCTTCTTTGAAGGAAATTAATCTCTGGACTTGTTGATCAGTAAACATGAGAGCACACAAAGGCATGTGGAGTGCTTTCTCTGATAAATAATTAGCTAACTCCCTCCCAGGATGGGAGAACCAGATAGTGGCGGAGCTTAAGATCCAGGATTGAATGCATCTGTTGGTTTTCTACATCTAAGCATAAAGAATTCCAGAAAGTCCGTGGCCTGTTCTTAATGGGAGTACAGTGCATTTGATAACCACCCTCTAAACAGAAGTAATGGACTGTGTAATGCTGCTAAATAGTTGCCAGCTTTCCATCTTCACTGCAGCAAGCAGGTAATAGGAGTTAAGTGCCACTCCGATGGGCCATCCTATACCCAGCACAGTGGGGGGCTTGACATGCCTGTTACCAATCCAGCAGGCACGCAAACATGCCTTGAATGACTCAGCACTACATGAGAGGATAGTGGAGTTAAACTGTACGATCCCGCATAGGATACCAGTTCCATTGGATCATGGGTAACAGGTACCCACTACTGATGGAAATGATGTGGCTTTCTGGCTGGCTATAAATTGGACTGAACAATGCCATCATTTTCTTTTATTTTCATAATTCCTGTCCCTTGTTTCCTCAGTCTTCCACACACAATGAAAATAATGAATCTAACTGAAGGATATGTAAATGAAAGACAGCACTTAGTTGGAAAAAGTTAAATAAATAGTAATTCTGTAAGCATAGGTCATTAAGAAGTTAATGAGAAATCTTCCCTTGAGGAATCCTTCTTTCAACAAAAGATGAAGGGGACAGTAATCCATTCACTTCTATTGTGGAAATCGAACAAATAAATGAATTGATACTTCCTGAGTGGAACAAGTTTTTCTTGATAGTGTTGCTATTTCGAGCGGGAGGGTAGTAAAGTAGCCAAATTTATTACTGGCCTCAAAAGAGGCAACTATTGAGTGAGTGCTTTTATTTGAGCCTAATATCAAGGCTGTAGTGTCAGTAGTTACCATATAACACTGTGAAATAGTGACAGCCTCCTACCTGCCTGCCAGTGGATGACAGCAGTCTACACAACCCACTGGTCTGTAGACAAAAACTGATCAATTCATTTAAATATTCAATTTTAATTTCCCTTGTTGCTCAGTATGTGTAAAAGGACAAATGATCCAAGGACCATATTTGAGCTGTCCGACTAGGAAACCTTGCTATGGTTGAACAGCCCAGTGGTCTCAAACGATGGTCTTGGGGGCCCACTGTGCACACTGATTTTTTTTTTTTTTCCAAACACAAGTAAAATCATAGCAGCTAATTTTCCTTCAGAGCATTTCTTGTTTAGAGCAGCGATTTATGCTCCTGCTGATGCTCCAAAGCCATATTTTCACAGAAATACCCATGCATGCCATAAAGAAATATGAGCCCTTGAACATATAGTGTTTTCTATACTGTGAGTAATTTCAGGTAATATTTTTAAACATATCAAATTACAATTTAAGAAAAATCAGTTTGCTCTAAACTAAGTTGATAAACACGTGTTCAAGTTCAAAATACTGAACAGAATTGTCTGGTGTAGTAACACTGCATAATTTGCCTGAACATAATTACATGATGCAAAACTGGTTTGACTCTTGACGATTTGCTTGCGTTGTACCGGTTATTATGTCTCCCCCAGGAGGGAGGGGAAACATTTTGGGCTCTAAATTCATTGACCAGGCGCAGGCGCGGCGAATGGGGGGAGCGCCGCACCAACGGGGTGTATCCAGGCATATTTTGCAATTTCGTGCCCGGCGCAAGTACTCCTCTGTCCCGCCTCTGTCCCTCCTGCCGGCGCAAGTGGCAAAGAGGGAGGAGAGAAGGCGTGAGTGGGTTTAACACAGCCGATTCAAATCTTCACCAATCAAATGAGCTCCTCTCCTCACCTTTAAAGTGTTGGAATAAGGAAGCCTCTGTCCTATATCTGCATGATGCGTTAATGTTGCATTTTACTTTGCTGCTTCAGGCATGTTTTCTGCACCGCTTACGTCTATATTAAGCATTATGAATATGAGTTAGTTGGCTAGCTAGGGCATTCGCGAATTATTACCATTAGCGAACTTGAATGGAATTTCAAAACGAAACTACGTCAGATCATTCAAACTTATGAAGTTGGAATGAAATACAACGGTTGCTCGTTTATTTCTTCTGCCTGCATCATTGGGAAAAGAAACGATGGATAGCGTGTTCCTATTATTACACCCTGTTGCTGCTTAAAATTTTGGGATTAACATGCATGGACAACAATGCAAGATACGTTACACATTTATTTTCAATATGTGATCTTAACTCAGTACAAGATCATAGCTATCAGGCTGTATTCCTTTCCCCCACTAAAAACGATAAAACCTAAGTGACAATAATAGTAGTATAAGCGCTTGCACACTGGGCCTTGAAAGCGAATTTTTTAAGACGACAGATTACATTCAAAGTCAATGCATAGACGCAAATACACGCGTGTATGCGCGTCTTTGCATTGACTTTGAATGTAATCAGTCGTCGTGAAAAATTCGCTTTCGCTGGCCCAGTGTGAAAGCAGCTGAAGGACACATACCCACATGGCCTACACACGCACTCACGCGCCCACATGCACACATCTCTCTCTCTCTCTCTCGCTCTCTCTCTCTTTGATCTGACATCAGGACAATCGATATAGATACTATAATTTATGTGCTGATCCAGATAGTTACATTAAATAGTGGTTGCTGTAATTATTTATTACATTGAAATGTGCCTGACATTCTGGAAACCTGCCTGTGAGGTTTCGGTGACGTGTGCGCACTGTGCGCCGGTCAGCCAAATTACCACTGCACAGAAAGTAAACCAGGTTGGAGCTGGCGAGCTCTCTGCGCACTTTCCGCGGAGCCTTTATCCACGAAATTGTCACTGCGTCATGATGAATATGTGACACCTCCCCCTACTACACCGCCACACCCATCTCGGCGCACGTCCGTCTACCAAATTGCCAAAGTGGCTGCGCACGGTGTTGCAATCAATTAAAAATTACCACTGCGCGGGCTGCACCGGACGACATTACCACTGTGTGAGCTACACCACGCTGCGCCACCCTGCACTGCGTCAAGAAATTAGAGCTCATTGTTTTAGTACGCTTTCCCGTCCACGTTCGCATCCGCGTCGGCGTTCCCACTGTTTACATCAAACCTTGCAACCTCTTTCAACATACAATGTTTGCTAAAATGACTTTTTTAAGTTTTCTTGTTTCCATGGTAACAATTTGGACTTAGTTGCAAAATGGGGGTATGATTTGTTTCCAGGCTGTATCTCAGAAACAAATTAAGATATTAACCTTAGACATTGCACATGCTTTCAACATGGCATGTAGAAGTGCCTTTTGCCATTTTCCTTAAAATCATTTTTTTTTTGGCCGGTTACGCATGCGTCAGTGTACCCGCCATTTCCAGACCATAACTCTGAAACCGTTCGCTATATTTCCATGAAAATTTGCATACATTTGCATCAGGTCGTGCAGATGTGCCTTTTGCCATTTTGAGGATATTAACTTTTCTAATTTCTTCCTAAATGTCTGTGAACATCAATGAGGGGTGGCTGCGGTGGGCTGGGGGGAGAAATTTGTTTTTTGCCTTAAAGTCAATCTGTAGTTCAGTTTGTTTTTGCAGACATGGGTTAATTAGTTTTCACCAATTTAATTTTTGAATTTGACTGGTTATAATTTTTCCCGCTTTTTACGTACTTGTTTCCAATGTAACTCAATGTGGATGTGGAATTTTTATTCTTTATGGCATGCATGGATATATCAGTCAACATGTGTCTTAAGAGGGTAAATGAATGCCCTAAATATGATATACACCCAAGGCAAATTAATCATTAATTAAATTAGTGAAATTGCAGTTCACACCAAAACCAGCATACACAGTGAGCTTTTAGGACTGACGTTGGGGACCACTGAAATAGCTAACCAAACATGAACTGATTTGAGTGCAGTCATAATATACAACCCCAATTCCGAAATAGTTGGGATGAAGTGTAAATTGTGAATAAAATCAAAATGCAATGACTTTCCACAAAATGAGCTTATTTCAAATTTTCTGGCTGCAACAGGTCTCAAAAAAGTTGGGACACAGGCAAAAAAAGGGCTGAAAAAGCAATTAATATATAAGAGAATCAGCTGAAAGAACATTTAGCAAGTAATTAAGTTAACTAGCATCAGGTCTGTAACATGATTGGCTTTAAAAGGGATGTCTTAGAGAGGCTGAGTCTCTCAGAAGTAAAGATGGCCAGAGGCTCTCCAACCTGTGAAGACAAGCGTAAAAAAAAATTGTGGAATACTTCAAAAACAATGTTCTTCAACATCAAATTGCAAAGGCTTTGAAGGTCTCATCATCGACAGTGCATAACATCATGAAAAAATTAAGAGAAACTGGAAAAATCTCTATGCATAAGGGACAAGGCCGAAGACCTTTACTGGATGCCTGTGATCTTCGGGCCCTCAGACGCCACTGCATCGCTCACCGGCATGATTCTGTCATTGACATTACTATATGGGCCCAGGGATACTTCAAGAAACTGCTGTCTGTAAACACAGTCCACCGTGCCATCCACAGATGCCACCTAAAACTCTATCATGCAAAAAGGAAGCCATTGTTGAGCATGATCCAGAAGTGCCGCCGTGTTCTGTGGGACAAGGCTCATTTAAAATGGACTGTAGCAAAGTGGCAAAGTGTCCTGTTATTAGACCAGTCCAAATTTGACATTCTTGTTGGAAATCATGGGCGTTTTGTCCTCCGGCCTAAAGAGGAGAAAGACCACCGCTCCTGTTTTCAGTGTTCAGTTCAAAAGCCATCATCTCTGAGGGTATGGGGGTGCATTAGTGCATATGGTGTGGGACACTTGCATGTTTTAAAAAGCACCATGAATGCTGAAAGGTATATAAAGGTTTTAGAGCAACATATGCTCCCCTCCAGATGACATCTATTCCAGGGAAGGCCTTGTGAATTTCAGCAGGACAATGCAAAACCATATACTGCAGCTATTACAACAGCATGGCTTCGTAGTAGAAGAGTCCGCGTGCTGAACTGGCCTGCCTGCAGTCCTGATCTTTACCGATTGAGAACATTTGGCGCATAATTAAACGAAAAGTCTGTCAAAGGAGACAAAAAACTCTCCAGCAGCTGGAAGCCTGTATTAATCAAGAGTGGGATCAAATTCCAATGGCTAAACTCAAGAAACTTGTCTCCTCAATGCCCAGACACCTCCACTCTGTGTTAAAAAGAAGAGGGGATGCTACACCATGGTAAACAGGCCCCTATCCCAACTTTTTTGAGACCTGCAGCAGCCATCAAGTTTGAAAAGAGCTCATTTTGTGGATAAAATTGTAAAATTTCTCAGTTACAACATTTGCTATGTTATCTCTGTTCTATTGTGAATAAAATACTGGCTGGTGTGATTTGAAAGTCATTGCATTTTGATTTTATTCAAAATTTACACTTTGTCCCAACTATTTCGGAATTGGGGTTGTATATTAGTCTTGTGCCCTTTATTACACTTCTTTTAATTATGCTCTTCCACTGTACACTCACTCGATAATTTACAACATGTATTATTCATATTCAACAAACAACACAACTCCTCATTAGCACACGTATATTTCTGCTTGTAAATCAAATGACAGTAATGCTAAACTTTGCTCCATTGACTTTGTAGTATTGATGTAACCACATTTCAGCACAGAAGCTGGAGAGGGGCTCCAGGGTGTTCCCAACAGTAGCTGGGGGACACTAGTTGATTGTCTTCAGAGAAACAAGAGCTAAGCGAGGAAGTGTCCACCAGTAACCACAGGCTCACTTCTACTTTCTGCAATCAGGAGTGCTCTTCATTGCTTTCTACACAAAAGAGATGACTTCAATATCCTATTCTTAGTTTATTATTGCTGGGTGTTACCTGGATAACTTCTTCCATCAAAGACAAATTCATCTATTATCAGATTTACTTAATCGTGGGCATGACCTCTGATTAACTCATGAGTAATCTCTAGCTTTGCACATCTTTCCTCTACATTTTGTTTTACCATGAGCACTGAATGAATATCAGTGCATTAGCTGGTAGAGTTTTGTCCACTTAATGTGACAGAAAACACCTTATATAATGATTTGGTGAATTGAATACACCATATACAGATTTTATATACCTCCATCATTCCTGAGATAACAGACCATCCCTCATGTCTTCTGCTGAAAAAACCCAGGTCCAATCCTTTATCTGAGGAGTCCTAGAAACAACCTGCAACATCTAACTGAAATATTCCCGAAATATAGTGAAATATTTTATGTTAAGTTATGTGAAAAAGATTAATAAAAAATGAAGGCATAGACACCTCTGGTTGCAGGATTAACACTGAATTAGCAGCTTATTCAAATGTCCTGAATGCTTAAAGGAAGTCATGTCTATATCTTTCCAGGCTTGCTGGCACTGTCATTTCCACATGGTGCTCGCAGCAGCCGGGCGCACGCTGTTGTTGATCCCACAAGCCCCTAAACCCAGGTCTGGCAGCCTGACGCCTCCAAACCTCTCTTTCCTTCTTTCTTTCTGACATGCTGTCGCTGCAGCGGGAGCTCTCTCTTTCTCTCACAGCCCTCTCTTTTGCTCTTTCTCCCCTCTCCCTTCTTCTCCCAGCCCTCTCTTTTCCTCCTTCTCCCCCTCTCTCTTTCTCTCTCTCCACCTCCCCTCCCCGGCTCAGCAGTATGTTTTTTAGAGATAAGGGCCTCGCTTGCATTGCCTCTCATTTCACACATGAGGGAAACAGCAAAACAGAGAGAGAGAGTGGGGGGGGAGTAAATTAGACAGACTTATGGAGGAACTGCTGACTGATGGGAGTCACCTCCCCCTTCTCTACTTCCTTGACTGAGGGAGAAGGGCTGACAGCTGACACATCTCTTCCAGTGGAGAGGGGACAGGTGCATCAGAAAAATGTTTTCTTCCTGAACCCCTGCGTCCCACAGCTACCGGGTCTTTCCTCTCTCCACTGCCCAACCCCCCACACCACCCTATACGTGAGTGCGGTTGGCTGTCTTTATCTCTTCTCTTCAATAGGCGACCATTTTGAAAGCAACAACATGAAGTGCTGATCATCTCGCTTGTGTAATGGTTACTGCTGCGTTAGACTGCAGATGAGGTACAAACTGCAGGTGTAGCTGAGCTGCTTCCAAACAAAATGATGGCTGCTGAGCAGATATAAAATTAGCTCATCAGATGCGCTATAGAAGGTGCTGTAATCTCTGCTCACAGAATAACCACTTAGGACAAGTATTTCCATGTAGGCTGCAACTAACCGTGTGCAAGAATGTTAGTCAATCTCCTACAAACAAAATGCATTCGGTGCAGACCAGAGAGGCACTAAAATTATAGTGTGTTTCAGACAGTGTTACGTATAAATCTTTTCTTGAAGAAAATTCAGTCTTTTCCCAAATTGTTACTCACTAACAAATAGTTACTATTTTTCACGGACAAATGGTTGTTCCAACTGTTTGAATAGTGTCATGAGGCCTATTTTTAAAGAATGATCTTTCAGCCAGCGTAACACGAAAGCAAATGAGGGAAATTTTTGTTTGGGCAAAATTCACAAAAGAAGAGTGTGTTCTTCCATAGATATCACACCATTTCAGATGGAAGAATTACAGAATGAGCCATTACAACTCAGTCAGCCTAACCCAATTCTGCCGGAAAATGTCAGAGCATTTTACAGCATAATAGCATGACTTTCCCATTACCCTTTCGTCTTATTCCTCTTTCTCTGGTTGCCTTCAGACGCTAGTATTTTTGACTAGTATAACAGTGTTACTACAAGTCCCCAATTGCTTACAATGGCTGAAAGACTAATCAGACACATTTTGTATGTTGTGATTTTGATCAGCACAGCGAGCACAGGAGTCCAGCCTCTCGTGTTTCTACTTATCAGAGCCACGCTGTTAATGCTCCTTTCGGCTTCGCTTTTCCCGACAGCAAAATTTCCTTTGAGAAGGCAAGCGACATATCTGCCAATGTGTGCTAGCTTGGAGGGAGAGGGAGTAATTAATATTGACCCTGAGGGCCACGAGAGAGGCGGCCATTTTCAGATTGACAAAACCGCTCTGCTGTTCTTGTGGGAAGCGCAGAACAGACTGCTGCCCGCCTACAGGAAAACACCAATCACTGCACTCGGACTAACTCAGCTATGCATGAAAGGATACTGACAGGATTCCATTTAAAAAGCGTCTTGTTTTTAACTTTACCAGACCCTGGCAATAATTGCTTTGGCACCAGACTATTTCTGCGCAAGCTTAATATGAAGACAGCCTGAATTTTACTTGAGTACAACTAAATGTGAAATGGCAGTGACAGTTCATCTCCGAATTTGCTTAAGCCATTCAGATTAAGGATCCCACTCCACATCATAGTGCCAGGTGTCCTGAGAGCATGGAATCTGGGAGCTTGGGTTTATAAACCCAGTGCTTCACCCAGTATACTGTATACTGTCATATGAACCTCCAGAGTTCAGCCAGCATTTTCAAAGTAACAGCGCATGAAAAAAGCAATATTTAAGATGGGAAGACCTGCATTGTAAAACAATTATGTTGACTAAACTTAAAAAGTAAGGCAACCAGCTGAAAAGCATTTTTTGAGTTCGCTCAACTTCAAGTTCCAAGTTTTCAAAAGTCAGTTTATGCAACTATTGGGATTTGAAGTTGAGCGAACTCACCCGCTTTGCAGATGTCAGCCTTACTTTTTTAAGATCAGTCAATTTCTTTATTTTTAATAGTGTGCCATGCTGTGCGTTTGTGAACAACACTTCCCTCAACCTCTAAACACGATACAACCTATATTTCATGTTTTGCTGAGGTCTGAAGTTCACCAGTGTAAGATGCAGCATGCATCCATTTGCACCTTTACGAGTTGCCAATATTTCCTGTAATAAAATACTTGACTCTCCCTCTGATATTTCACTCATAGTAATACTTTCTCAGGTTTTTTTCAAAATATCACGATTTAACCCAACAGTAATGCTGGAATGCCTGCACATACATAATTTAAGGCAAATAATTTCCATTGAATCTAAACAACAATTTAATCTATCATGCATGAAAGATCTAGAACATCACAATGAAAGGTGACATTCCGGCTGAAACTACTTGATTGTTTCATGCTGGGAAAACTTATTCACAGATTTAAGAATGCAGTTAGTCTTACTGTTCATGTTTTCAGAGAACTATTCACAAACATTTTTGCAATGAGTAGCACCTTGCCAGGCAATCTCCATGTAGTCAGTAAGTTCCCACAATTTGGGAATAATTGCTGTGAACACTGAAGTTTTAATGGGACCGCAGGAGCAGATCCTTGTGCTGGGCTTCAGTGTTCCACTCTCCACCCACAGCCCAAAGGAGCAGAGGAATACGCAAAGCCACTCAAGCAGAATGTGGAGGCTCTCGGGTTCACAATCTGAGAGATAGAATAGACCCAACCGATCCATTAGCACACAGGATAAAAGTGGTGTGAGTCACAAGCAGGAGTGCAGTGGTGGTAGGAGTAAAGACAGAGGCATACAGATAAGCAGCACATACTATCCCTCCACACTCATCCGCTGTTGCCTGTCTAAGGCATTTGAACTGAGAAAATTGAGTTCTTTTTTTTTGTCCATCGAACAAACTTAATAACCCTTGGATAAAAAAAGCTATCGGCGTATAGGTTGCTAGGGAAACAAGCCAACAACTTCACACGGTTCGATAATGACTATGGGATGCACTTTCAGTCGTAATGCCTGATTTAAGTCTTCTTGCCTGAAAACTCTGCGTTTGCTGTCATTTCTGCCTCCAGATGCCTTATTCGCTTTCCACACAACTTGTAAAAGAGCTGCATGAACCATACATTTGTCAAAAAAGGCGATTAAGGATGAAATATTGAGGATGACACTCTCTCCCCAAAGAATGTGTTCGTCCTTTGATCTTCTGACAGTCCTAGTGAACCGGATTCTTCGTCTCAGTATGCAAACCACCTCCCTGCCAGTCTTCACTAGGTTTTAAGCAAAGCTGAAACACTGTAAAGCATAAAAAGTTGACTCAACTTTTAAAAAAAGTAATGTGACCAAATGGAAAACATGTTTGAGTCGGCTCAACTTCAAATTCCAAGTTCTTTCAAAAATGAGTTTGTGCAAGCGCAGAGACTTGAAGTTGAGCAAACTCAAAAATGCTTTGCTTTGCAGCCAGTAGCCTTACTTGTTTACAGCAAACTAATAGGGCATTTTCTGGCTATTAATTTGTAAACAGACTTTCTCTGCTCACCATTTTGCTATTTCTGCATGTAATTTTTTTGTCTTTTGATTTTGTTAAATATCAAACATGGTAGCTAATTTTAATCAAATCATTCCTTTTATAATTGATTTTAATTTATCATTTGAAAGAAAATAGACATGCTGTTGCGTGAGTGTAGCACACATACAGTAGATTACAGCACAACAGTATATACACTCTCTGAAACAGGGGCACAACAGAAGTCCACTTCTGTCCCTCAAGGTACCATCTACGCCAACATACCCTCCAAGGCTAGTTATTGTGCCTCAAGTTAGCTGTGTGTACTGTTTCAGGTGCTAAAAAGATCCATATACAAGGATAAAATAGGCATAAAATAGGCATTGCCAGCAGTCATACCACTATTCGATCTGCTCCAGCCGTGTGGCTGAAGCTAAGCAGGTGTGGGCTTGGTTAGTACTTGGATGGGAGACCACCTGGGAAAACCAAGTTGCTGCTGGAAGAGGTGTTCGTGGGGCAGTAGGTTGCGATCTTCCCTCTGGTGGAATAATCCCCAATGCCCCAGTGCAGTGACGGGGACACTGTACTGAAGAAGACGCCGTCTTTCGGATGAGATGTTAGACCGAGGTCCTGACTCATTGTGGTCATTAAAGATCCTATGACACTCTTCGATAAGAGTAGGGGGTTCCTCGGTGTCATGGCTAAAGTCCCAACCTGGCTCTTTTGACCTGCCACCTAATCATCCCCTGATCTAATTGGCTGTGCAAATTGCCCTCTTCCTCCCCACCTCAACCCCCAGGGCTCCCTTGAAAAAGAGATTTCAATCTCAATGGGACTTCCCTGGTTAAATAAGGGTTAAATAAATAAAAAAAATAGGCATACGGTAGAGGGCTCTGTCCCAGTGACAAGCCGTTATACTCCTAAGGTAAAATGAGATACTTTGTCTCTGGAGAGTGAAGTCTATGCATGATAAATGTCCAGAATGTACGTAGAGTCTCATAGGCCAGTTGAAAAATTGGTGGGTAACACAAATATGTTGCTTTTTGTGGCTGCATTTGATCCATATTTCTTAATTCTCTGTCACAAGAAGATACAAATGAAAGCTGATGAATGAAAGGTTGTCTCCTCTACTGGAAGGTTACCGGTAATGATATCTATGCTCCTGATTATAAAATGCCTCAGGCTTTATGTAAATTCATGGAGTGCTAATATTGCACTTCAAGCTTGATTTATATCACACACACTCACACACGCACACACATACACACACTCATACACAGACATACACACACACTCACACACACGCGCACGCGCTAACACACCTGCACATATAAGAACGAGCTCACGTACGCATGCAAATGAGGACATACTCATTCTAGTGCGAGCACTTACAGACACAAGCATCCCCTTGTCGACGACTGGCCAACTGAGGCATTGAAAGCACTTGCCAAAGCTGTAACAAGCTTCACATGTGACAAAGAAGGCTGAAAATAGCACCACTCTATACAAAATGGTAGCTGTAATTACCTGTGCTATTAAAGGCAGCCTATTCCACCACAGATTTGGTGATTGGGGAAGTGAGGTGAGGACGGGCTGACCCTTCCTCACTCAGAGCAGGGGATAATTTAGCCTCTTACCCTGCAGGAGAAGCTGTCTACCCCCATGTCCTCTCTTTTTTCACCACAGCAGGTATGACCTTATCAGCTAAGATAGCTCTCTTTTTTTCCTGCAGCACTGCTTGTTATTAGAGCCCTATTCATTCTTTCCCTTTACAGAAGTTTACTTTTGTCCTGACATTTTCTGCCTTCATTGATATTACATGCATTTGGAGATGACTACAAGGGCATAAAATGGAGTGAGGTGCATCGATGAAATACAATATGGATTGTGACAATGAGTGGTCATTTTGGGATAATGAATGTACAATGACGGACAATTTCCTGGCGCACTAAAAGATCTTCAACTGATACGGCCGCCGCCACTGTTCTCAGGGCTTGGAATTGAAAACATTGTTTCAAATTTAATTTACTCTAAGTGTCGAGTCATATCTGAGGATGATTTATGCTGAAGTTAACCAGCGTCAGTGACCCACGTGAACACTTCAATGACAAACTCAAAGTCATGCACTACCACCGCAAAGAAGAAAAATATGTTTTTCTTCTGCTGCCTCCATTTATGTTAGTGTTTTTCTGCCACTTATATACAGAGCTTTCACAACTATGGAGAGAGATGGAAAGGTGAGACTTGGAAGCAGAATTGTGTGATATTTACTTTTATTTGTATTTTCCGCATGATATCTCACAGCATAAAGTGATTTCCTTTGAGGTCTTGTGTTCCATATGCAAAAACAATCCTTCTTCTTCTTCTACTTTTTGAGGTCTATTGAAACATTTCTCCTGTAATCTGGAAAAACCTAGTGAGTTTATCAGAGGCAAGGGTCTGGCAATTGAACTAAAACTTTTAGGTTCTGGACTTCGCCTGACAGAAAAAAAGTAATAGAAGCTTGATTTTGACAGTTCAAATAACACTAATTGCTAGTGCTTTAAGATTTTCTCCACTCTTAATTATTGCAAATGAGCGTCAAACTCAGTTTCTACCCGAAGTGAAATACGTACTAGGTTTTTCCAGATCACAGGAGATTTATGTAGCTACAACCACAACTTGAACCATGAAGCCAGTGCATGTGCCGGAGCTGCTGGTATAGTAGCTGCATTCGTACTTATATGTCCTTGAAGACAAGTGAACTCCCCACAATGGAAGGGACTGAACCAATACGCATTTACTCATTTTAAGTGACAGGATCATTACTACAATAAATATACAAGTGCCAGCATCAATTACATTGAGTACTGCAATATCATGTCATGTGCATGAGTTCACGATAAAGAATTGCTACATTATTGATATGCCTCCAGGATTTATTCTTTTCCTTTGACTCTAAGCAAAGCTGACACTTGAGGCCATGTAATTACACCCTACATGTGTAATACTTCTTGTGCGTCCACTTTGTATGTATGCATTGTTGTATGGGCACTAATGAAGTGAGTTTGATGTTTGCAAAATTACACACTACCTCATTAAGTCTAACCATCATCACTAGCTTAACGCTGACAATTCTTGCAATTACTTGTTATAATATTATAGTGTAAGTAATGGATGTAATAACAAGATAATAAGATATTTATATTAGTTGTGTCTATTTTGATCTTCCCCTTGTATACTGATAGTTTAGTTTTTCTGATATATTACCGTGTTTCATCAGTTGTGCTGTGTGAATTGAATAAGAAACACATACATGAGGAATACATACACATGTGCGCATGCACAAATATACACACACACGCATGCATGCGCACACACACTCACACATACAGTCACATACACACACGCACTCAACTGATGGGATCTAAAAATTGAGCAATTGCACTTTCTCCTCATCCAACAAGGTTCTGATTTGCATATAGTTGGAGATAAAAGCATACTGCCCATCTTAATTGGCTCTTTGGCCTGGAAATGACCCGGTCAACTATAATACTGGTGGGGGACTCAACCCTCTATATTCCTGTTAATTAAATTGTTAAATGCATGCAATGCTCCTGTCTGCATACTTATTTTGCATTTTTTTTTTAACAATTATGAGACCCACGTACAGTTACTGATGCTCACAGAGGGCTGGTTTACTCTCTCTCTCTCTCACTCTCTCTCTTTTTCTCTTTCTCACTGCAGTACCCTCTCCCTTCCTCCCTCATTTTTTTCCCTTACATATTCTATTAAGGGGTCAGCAAAATTCGTAACCTCATTGAACGGGGAAAAAAAAAAGAAATAAATGAAGCATTTAAGAAGCCTGCCGTACTTTTTATAGACTGTTCGAGATGAGAACAATGCGAGAATCGATATGACCACTGCCTGCAAGAAAAAACCCAGTCGATAACTGAGCGAAGACAAGAGGGAGAGTTGAGGAGCAGCTGAGGGGATAGTAATGCTCTGTAAGGCCCAAAATGACATTTTTTTTCTGCACTGCTCTCTATGGTGGTTTACCATCTCAGTCCCTCCTCAGCACCTCACTGAGGGAATCAAACCTTTCAGGGTTTTCTTGTGAGGAAATGTATGCACAGAATTATTATACTGCGGCAGATCTTTAATCTTCTGTAAATATAGAAATCTAAGCCCCCAGCTTCAGAGAGTGAATGACGGACCAAATCCAACCCGGCATGTAATATGTTGGAAATGAAATGAATCTCCTTACTCTACTTGGGAAAAAATGCAACTATACATTGTGAGTCAAATAACTTTCAAGGCAAAACTGCATTAGTTCCGTCACTGCCACTGCCATTTGTCTCAACAATCTTTACAGCTCTCAAGCGACTTTTAGACATTTATTTGATGGTTTATTTATTTAATCGCCCCCTCTTCCATGAAATAATGGACCTGTACTGTCACCCAGTGGTGGCAGAAGGAATATTGGTTTTCTTTGTCCAATGTACACGGCCTGTACCAGTCATTATACCAGAGATCTTTAGTGCTGATCTGAAACTAACTACATTCACCCAGTTTTGAGGTTGAGGCTAACTTAACAATGGAAACAGACTGTGGGTCTCTGTGACTCCGGTATATTTATCAGACATTTTCATATCCATGTGAAAATTGATGTGAAAATGCCAGAAGCAAAAGCTTTAAATAAGAAACAGAGTAACCTGTGTACATGAGAGAGTCTTAGGGTGCATCCACATTCTCTGAAGAACAAGGAACGTACCTCGCTAATGGACATAGTTTGGCTGGTAGCCATGAAAAGGGGCATATGAATGGTCTTTTCCATGAGGAATAAGAGGTCATTTCAGCAAGGAAGCACAGAATCAACCTTGATAGAGAGGAATCATGCTGTACTTTATGGACCACAATCCTTTCCAGTTGTAGTGATTGGATATGTCTTTCATCTTAGTTTTCCTGTTGGATTCGTCGTGAACTTATCAGCCACTGTTGATCTCATGATGCATGAAAGAGAAGCACATTCAATTGCTCTCTAACATGTCCCAAAGGAATAAAGTAAAAAAAAAAAAAATTCCCGTGACGTCCTCTTGACCTGTTTTCCATTGTCTTTCAAGGTCAACTAGTAGAGAGAAGGATAAAGGCTGTCTACTTAAATACTACATTAGGAAAATTCCCTAGGTTGTATGAATCAGAATAAATAGTCTTGTTTGACCATGGTTACTCAGTGGTAAAGCTGAGGGGCAGCATTCCTCAGTGGAGCCCAGGATTATTGAATTAATGGTGGGAAATATGGGGGGACACTTGATAGTATGATCTTCACCCTTAGACTGTTATTATGACTGCGAGCAATGCTAGACATGAATCACAGCAAAACAGAACTATCACCAAATGTCAGTGAAGTAAAAAAATGCCAGTGGAGAGATTGTACAAGCTGAATACGGTAACTAAATGAACAAATTCACACACACACACACACACACACGCACACGCACACGCACACACACACACACACGAAACACTCTCTTTCCATTTGATACACACATATATAGTGATATGTTTTGTACATAATCTGCGAGTTACTGCAGCTGAACAATGTTGGCATCTGTGGACTGATGCATTATTCAGGTTTGTTTCTGTGTCCTCAGTGTTTATATTTTTTTTACATTTACATTACTCCCAGTGCTGAACTCAGGAGATGTCATAACTGTCCGATGAATCAAAAGCCGATTCGCACTTCTCGTCACAGTTGAACTCCCACACAAAGAGCGTGGGAAAGCGGATTCATGGTAGACCTTGTGGATGTTTGCATGTACATTGCTACACCTGACTTCACACGCCCCTGCACAACTACTGGCACTCACATACATTGAGAGCCTTCTGTCTGAAACAGGACACCGGAGTAGACTTTTCCAGCTCTCTGTGAATAGGGCTCAGTGTCATCGTGTCTACTGAATGTATTTGACATAGCATTTACAGTGGAGAGTGACAAAAAGCCTTAGACTGAATGCTAGTGCCTGCTGCAGGTAGTCTCAGGTAAAAATGGCCATCTGTCTCATCAAGCACGGGCAAATGTTCAGACACCCGTTGATGTGTCGATAAATTCTTTGACTTCTCTATAAGACAAACACAGATACATTCGGAAAAGTCCCAAACCCAATAAATAACAGTCAGCAATTTACTGAGACTGCATCATTGCCTTTCTCATACTCGTAATTTCCTAACAATGCTGTCAGCTCCATAAGTATTTGGACGGTAGCTAAATTTAAAGCTATGCTGAGTTGGATTTGTCCGTTGTTTTTAAAGACAACGTCCAAAATTGGCCACTCCTGTGCGGCTCTACCACACTATAACCACACGCTCCCTGACCACATTTTGAGCTGTGATATACACCATCATCCTCTTCAAGCCGTAGTTACAGTAAATGTGATTTTAGCAAATTGGCTGAAACTTACTCAGCATTGTGGCTCTAGACCAATTCTGTATGTGACAATAATTTTGTACAATTTCTGCAACATTATAAAAAAAATACATTGCCAACAATAATGTTCGCTAACGGCTGCTTGCCTATGTAAGTTACCTGCTCATCAATCTAGCTACTTACAAGCTATGTTGGTTTGTTGGTTGGTATCTCGAGGATTATTTTTTCCACAGGTGAAGTTATTTGCATCGGTTGATTGTAGGACTTATTGTGCATATACACTCCTTGTATGTAAAGTTACACAGCTAGCTAGCTGCTATTTTTGGAATATAACATTTGTCATAAATTAAGGAAAAGCAGATACTTTAGCAAGCTAACTAAGCTAACTGCCAGTAATTGCCTGTCCAACAGAAAACGAGCCTATTTCTTGCTGCTCTTAATCCCCACTATCTCCTTTAATGTTCGCTAGCAGGTCAAAGCTAACCCCAGATTTACTACTGTTTTAGGAACGTGCTTTTTCCACTTTTCGTTTACCCTCACTATATTTCCTCTTTTCTGCATAGCGTCCATCATTTTCATAGCTGCCTCTTCGGAACTCTGGTCACCTGTACGATGCTAGTGGCTGGGGGCTACACACCCACTGCCCGAAGGCTGACTCCCAGAAACGTCTTTTGCAAAGTTAAATGACAAAATAGAGGCAGACATTATGTTCTGTGGGGTATACAGACATCCCCACACACTTCTCGTGAGTTACAGTGATAATTCAGAGGAATTATTGTTGTATGAGTCAGTATATCTTTTTTTAGGAAGATCCTACTCAGTATCCTTTTAAAGAACTGGAAAATTTATACCTGATATGCATTGCTTACAGATGTGAAGTGCAGACTGGTAGCTATAATTGTACAGTACAACCACCCCAATTGAAAGAACTGCGTAGGACAGACAACCTATTCAATTTGTGTCACTGCCAAAATACTCACAGACCTCATTGTATGACTACCTGGCCCTACACAGGTGAAGCTACCCACAGTATGTTCTTTCCTACCCTCTGTTGTTTAGTGCTGGGAAATAAAAATTATTTCAATCATGTGGAGCAGGATCTCAGTCTAAACAGCCCAATAGGACTCAAGGAGAGCAAATAATGTGAATTCATGCTGAAGTACTAAAGGACAGAAGAGTTGTAAACACAGATTAGACCAAAAAATGAGATAGCTCTTGGCAATGACAGCATGTTGATGAATGCTAATGGTGACAGTATATCAAGTATGTCAATGGATGATAATGCAACTTGCACTGAATGCTGGAAGAAAAGAGCTTATTACATCGTTGTGGCTAAAAAATGCTCATAACAATTATAATTTATATTAATTGGGATAGCTATCTGTTTTTATGGTGGACCAATGATGAAATGCATATGATCAATCAACATTTTTTTCCACCATTTCATTGGCATGATTGTTTCCAAGTGAAATGCTGACAGACAGATCGACAGACCAAAAGACAGGCAGTTCATTTTTAATCAACATGGGGCTAATATATTCAGAGGATTTGGCCCACTGCCTTCATCAATGAAACATTCTTAATTCCCTTGGCAGCTTTTATATACCCAACTCTACAAAGTTAATTAGAGGAATTGCCAAAAACAAAAAAGTGCCTCAGTTGTGAGCTCTGGACTGCAAAATTTCAACAGAAGTCTAAAGCTAGTTTTATTGAAGCTCATAGATTAGGAACGGTCAGTAGAGGTCTGGAAACAAGAGGTTGCATCTCAGTATGTACTATATATGTGCTTCAGGAAGGCGGAAGGGGGGTCCCCCCCCCCAATAATAATCATAGTTTTGGCACAGAACCAGAAAAAAAAATCTAAGAAAATTACCAGCACATAAAAGACAGGGAGTCAAAGAGAAACTGTCAAAAAGCATGTAATTACATATGGCTTTACAATGTCCTCATTTCTGCTTTATGGAACAATGGGAAACAAAAGCCATTTTCTGTTGCAAAGCTGGCCAAATGCCTCCGAAGTTAAAGACAATTGCATTATTAACTGTGCGGTAAGGGTTTTTTCTCCCTGGAATTTCATTCCATAATTTATTAGAGTAATAGGCCACAGTAATATACTTTTTACTTCAGTTATCGAGAAATCTATGTATTCAATTCAGTGGGCATATAGGGGTGAGAAGGGTACGGAAATATTGTTGATCTACGACATTGCTGTGTTGCAGGCTACTAGTAACATGGAAACAAGGACGCATCCATAAAAACGTGACCCTATTAATGCAATCATTCAATTTACCGCTAGTAGGCGCTGTCCCTCTAAAGTAAACTAATTTATTTTCATGCCTGCCAAAAGATTGAAATAATATGTTTAAAACGATCCGAGGGTGACGGCAGAATATTTGCATTGTAATACACACTTGTGGTTTCAGCAAGAAAACTGGTTTTCCCTCAGCATGTTCATGCTTCATGGATCGCGAGTTGCTAATTTGGAACTGCAAAAGTATTTTTTCTGCAGACACAATCTAATAGCAGCTTTCTAGAGTTTCTGTATAATTGTGGGATTTCAATGCAGAGCAAATAGCATAGCTGTATATCGTGCACTGACCTGGCGTTGCGTTCCTTGCGAAGAGTATCTGTTGCTGCGTTTACCGGAAGTGCACATTTCTGAACAGAGAATTGATCTTTTTAATCTCCAGCAAGTCATCCAGTCACACGCAAGGACTTGGCGAGAATAACAGTAATGCCATCGGCGGCGAAGTTTGGAAATTTAATAGAGATCTCTCAAATTCGCCATCTGAAAATACTCGGTTCAGAACAGAAGGTAGACCTGAGATTTTTTTTTTTTTTTTTTCATTTTCTGAAATTATGGACTTAAGTAGCCTTACTAATTTACAGGGAACTATTTCTGATTTAAACTTTCCTTGATCTGTTAATCCTAAATTAACCGCTTTGGGCAGATATAGGCGCTGGTGTCAGTAAATTTCGAAATTTAATTCCTAAACAATTTTTGTAATTGAATTTTAAAATGTCCTGCTTCACTGGAATAATTTTCCATAGTCTCTGTGACACAAATACTGAGTTATAAAGCAAAAATAGGCTCATTCATAACAGGAAAAATGGGCATTATTTGCATTCTGCACAAAGTGGTTAATTAGACTGGGGGCAAAGATATGATAGCAATTTTTTCAGACCAGATCAGCATGATTATATGTATATATATTGTTGGTCTAACTTGTTGGTCTGCAACATAAAAAAAATATATTTTGCAAAACAAATGAGACATCACACAGGAGTCAATTTTTCTTCTCTACAGATGGGGAGGTTATGAGCACAACAGATTGAGTGTAGTGCTCACTTCAATTGCCTGATCCCAGATTTTTGTGATGAAAAGCTTTGGTCCTGTCAGATGGCTGTATGTTGCTTAATATGCCGTATATTGTAATTTATCCAAATAGATCAGCAAGCTAGCTATCTGGATCTGGTCTGAAATGGCAACTTATAGCTCAATAGAAGACACAGACTTAGCCCAATTGCGTACTTTATTTCCTATAGCAGTACAAGCCCTCTGTGTGCCTACAGAAAAGACAACCTTCAGGTTTTTCACTCCAAATATAAAGACTGGAGTAAACCACTGAGTGCTGTTGATTCCCCTCTATGAGTGTTTTTCCTTCCAATTGACTCTATTGCGTCAGCATTGACGCTCACCCCATCTTCCAAATAAACAACAGCGTGAAACAGAGTGTGCAAAACTCTTCCTTTGCTTATGTGACCTCCAATAATGCCCATTTGTCACAATGGTGAATGCAGACAGCTGAGCGTGGGAGCTGTGGGTCTGGGACTGAGTCACTGCCTTCCTGTGCCGTAAGAGATTCAGAACCAGCATCACTGAGACTCTCGGCTTCACCTTTCTCATCCTTCCAAATCAAAAATGACTTTCATGGAAGCTAAAATAAATTGAATTTGCAGGTCAAGTCAGATTGGTAGCAAAACAACTCATAAATGATAGTTCATGATGAGTTTATTGGGTTTAATTGTTCTGATGAATAGCATGTCATCGAATCATTAAGATGGCATGTGGCATAGTGAGCAACACTGCTGCCACACAGCAAGAAGGTCATGGGATTGAATCTGGCCGGGGGCCTTTTTGTTCGGAGTTTGCATGTTCCCCCTCCAGAAAAACCATATGAATTTCACATTTTTCTTCCACATACAGACACGTGCTAACATGAGTTCACATGTGGAAAACATCGTTACATGATGCAACATATGGGGCACGTGGAAATCATGGTACATCATGGCACCAAGAAGAGCGCATGTTGATATCATGCTATCACAGGTCATACCATGTGGAGCATGTGTGAAAGGTTTCCAAATGTTGGATGTAGTGACATGAGGAGCACATGTGCAAAAGGTTTTCTTTTTTTTATTTCTTCCCACCACCACCCCCCCTCTTTGGAGGACAACTTTATTCTTAATTATAAATGTTATAGCCCTCCGAGGGAGGGCTATAACAAAGCAAAGCAAAATAATAATAATAATAATAACAATTTAAATAAAGTAATAATAATAATAGACAGTGAAAACAATAGAATAGCATTGTGGTAAGCTAATCCACCACATTTACTACCAGCTTATTGTCCTTTTTTTCTTTTCTTTTTCCCTTTTCTTCCTTCCTTCCTTCCTTCCTTCTCCCTTTTCTTTTCCCTTCCCAATTCCAGTATATAATGCAAAACCAAGACATTTAACAAAACAACACGAATGTGTGACAAGAACTCAGGTGTTTGGAAGTAACAACAAACAAATAAACGGAGCAGTGGTGGAAGCAGTACAAATCAAAGAAGCAGAGCAATAGCGGAAACAATACAAATCAAAGAAACGATGTTGGGCTTAGATTTCTTCTATTTATGCGTGTGTGTGTGTGTGATTCTGTGCGGATGTGTTTGGATATGTGATGTTTTATAGTGTGTCTAGTTAGATCTGTGCTTTATTTATGAGATAGTAGACCTGCTGTGGGGTGGAAGTCAGGCAATTGCAGAGATGAGTTTGTTAGTGAATGTGGACCAAGTTTTATTAAAATGGAGTGTGTTCCAGCGTGCAAAAGGTTTTCAAATGTTGTAAAATGTAGTGACATGAGGAGCACATGTGGAAAACGTGTGACCACATGTTGTAACATGCCTCAACAATAGTGCACATTTGCAAAGTTTCACCTGTAACTGCTATACAGTAACGTGAGCATTGACATCCACAAGGTTCAGTAATATTGATGAATGATATCAATCCATATGGAACCTGTACAAAGGCACACTGGACAAAAAGGACCTGTATCTAGTAATATCCAATGATATAGAAGTTTATTGATCTGTCAGAATCCAAAATGTTTATTGACAGAGTACGGGGAGATTGGTTTGTCACAGATGCTTATATATGGTGTCATCCAAGTTGGACCATTAATGCCCCCTGCAAAAAAAGCAAAATGCAATGACTTACAGATCACATGAGCCAACATGTTATTTACAATAGAACATAGATAACATTTCAAATGTTGAAACTGAGACATTTTACGTTTTTATCCACAAAATAAGCTCAATTCAAATTTTCTGGCTCAACAGGTCTCAAAAAAGTTGGGACGCAGGCAAAAAAGGGCTGAAAAAGCAATTAATATATAAGAGAATCAGCTGAAAGAACATTTAGCAAGTAATTACATTAACTGGCATCAGGTGTGTGACATGATTGGCTATAAAAGGGATGTCTTAGAGAGGCTGAGTCTCTCAGAAGTACAGGTGGCCAGAGGGTCTCCAACCTGTGAAGGCTTGCATAAAAAAAAATTGTGGAATACTTGAAAGAAAATGTTCCTGAACGTCAAATTGCAAAGGCTTTGAAGGTCTCATCATCGACAGTGCACAACATCATCAAAAGACTCAGAGAAACTGGAGAAATCTCTGTACGTAAGGGACAAGGCCGAAGACCTTTACTGGATGCCTGTGATCTTCGGGCCCTCAGACGCCACTGCATCACTCACCGGCATGATTCTTTCATTAACATTACTAAATGGGCCCAGGAATACTTCAAGAAACCATTGTCTGTAAACACAGTCCGCCGTGCCATCCACAGATGCCACCTAAAACTCTATCATGCAAAAAGGAAGCCATTGTTGAGCATGACCCAGAAGCGCCGCCATGTTCTGTGGGCCAAGGCTCATTTAAAATGGACTGTAGCAAAGTGGCAAAGTGTCCTGTGGTCAAAGGAGTCCAAATTTGACATTCTTGTTGGAAATCATGGGCGTTGTGTCCTCCGGGCTAAAGAGGAGAAAGACCACCCCTCCTGTTATCAGTGTTCAGTTCAAAAGCCATCATCTCTGATGATATGGGGATGCATTAGTGCATATGGTGTGGGACACTTGCATGTTTTAAAAAGCACCATGAATGCTGAAAGGTATAGAAAGGTTTTAGAGCAACATATGCTCCCCTCCAGATGCCATCTATTCCAAGAAAGGCCTTGTGTATTTCAGCAGGACAATGCAAAACCACATACTGCAGCTATTACAACAGCATGGCTTCGTAGTAGAAGAGTCTGTGTGCTGAACTGGCCTGCCTGCAGTCCTAATCTTTCACCGAGAACATTTGGCGCATAATTAAATGAAAAGTCCATCAAAGGAGACCCAAAACTCTCCAGCAGCTGGAAGCCTGTATTAAGGAAGACTGGGATCAAATTCCACTGGCTAAATTCAAGAAACTTGTCTCCTCAATGCCCAGGCGCCTCCACTCTGTGTTAAAAAGAAGAGGAGATGCTACACCATGGTAAACAGGCCCCTGTCCCAACTTTTTTGAGACCTGTAGCAGCCATCAAGTTTGAAAAGAGCTCATTTTGTGGATAAAATTGTAAAATTTCTCAGTTTCAAGATTTGCTGTGTTATCTCTTTTCTATTGTGAATAAAATGCTGGCTGGTGTGATTTCAAAGTCATTGCGTTTTGATTTTATTCACAATTTACACTTTGTCCCAACTATTTCGGAATTGGGGTTGTACAATATCAAGGGTGTGATTTCATGCTGCCCTGTTAATGTTATATGTTTAAATGTCCATGTGGATTGGCATATATTGGCAAAACCACCAGATCTTTAAAGAGTCGTATAGCTGAACACCGTAGTGCTATCAGAAATAATTTGACATCTAGCCCGGTGGCTGTACATTTCTCCGAAGAAGAACGTGGCATTTCTACGTTAATATATGTGGGTATTGAGATGATTAAGAAACCATGGAGAGGGGGAGACATGAATTCTATGCTCCCAAATGTGAACTGCTCTGGGCACTCTGACTCATAAAGGCCTTAATTAAGAATTCGATACCAGACTATTTTTATAATATATACTTGTGCTGTGTCTTCCTCAGCCACTCTTATGTCTCCTCTTACATATATTCTATGGAACTTACTGTTTTCTCTAGATGGCATTACTTCCTTTTAGTTGATTAGATAGAGGAGCCTCTAATTGTTAGTGTACATGACGGCTTATAGACCTGAGTCCTTGTTGGAACCTATTACTGGGGAACCATTACGTGTATACATTGTTAATATTGGTTGTTTGGTGTATATTGTCATATTGTATTTACTGTGCATTTGTATATTATGTTGTGTATATATATGTGGTATTTTTGAGACTGATTTTATGACACTACTGTCGATAATATTAGATGTTGGTTATGGTACAATCAGGTAATTTATAGACAGACAGCAGTGATTGGTCACAATAGCTGGACTTGAAATGTCACTAGCATTAAAATTTGTGTTTTACGGGAGCTCAGTCAGCGTGCGGACAGTCATTTCTTTGCATTATTATTTTTTGAATCTGCACCTACCTAACTGGTTTTAGGATGTGCGTGTCATTTTCTTTACTGTTTCTCTTAATCAGCCCTCTTTGTTCCATTGGCCAAGCTGCCCACTGCCAAGGAGACCACCGAACTTCACCTTCATAGTGTGCCCCAAAAGGAGATCTCTGACTGGGGTCCCTGATTTACCAGTCACTTCTGGCAGACCTTCTGCTCCTTTCCTCGGGGCTCTACCCAGTAACCAATGGCCAGGTAGAAGGCTGAACCAGAGGCTGGGCAAAACTCTTCACTGCTTGACGGAAAGTAACCTCACCAGGTAGTCTCACCTTCTAACTTGGGTGAAGCTGGCTCGCAATTCATTACTGATGGCTGGTTTGGGCATGTCTCCTTTTCCATATTGTCTGGATTACCAACCACCTTCATTCCAGTCTGAGGAGAGAGAAGTGGGAGTTCCCTGCGCTCAGATTCTGGTGCATTGCGCCTATGGGGGTTGTAGAAGTGCCCGTGCTTTACTACTCTGGCACATATCCTGGCACATATCCGCCTTTCAGAAGCAGGAGAATTGTTGTCACAAGCCAGCTCCTGCTTACCAAATGGAACAGAAGGTTTGGCTCACCGTGAAGGATATCCCACGCTGGGAAACGTTGATTAAGCTCATCCCCTGGTTCATTGGCTCATTCACCATTTCAAGAACCCTATCCTCTTCTGCTGTCAGGCTCCTCCCCCATTCCCATTTAGTCACTTAGGTTTCACATGGGCATTTCCATGGGTTTCACATTTAATCCTATAGCTTCTATATTTAATCCCATATGTTTCACATGGGTATTTGTACGAGTTTCATTTGAGAATTTATGAGGGTTTCATAAGTAATCCCATAGATTTTACATGTCTTCACACTGGTTTCACATGGGCATTTCTATGGGTTTCACTTAAAAATTTGCATGATTTTCACATGTAAATTTTATGATCCAGACAAGAAACCAGATGCAGATACAGGGTACAATCCAAAGATGGGTATTGATGAAGGAATACGGATGGTAGTGGGAGTTGTGAGGCCGAGGCCCAGAATAGTAAGTCCAGCTGGGTTGTTGTGAACTGGAGAGGGTTGGGGGTCTGTCCATGCCTGGCCAGTTACTGTCCTGGGAAAGAAGCCTGGCAGTGAATTCCCCTCACCGTAGCAGGAGCGATTGAATTTAAGTCCGAGGAGTTCATCAAGGATGCAGTCCCAATCCTGCAGACTGTTGAAGGTCTATGAGGTGTTCCTAATGAACGGGCTAAGAGGAACAGACTGGAATGGAAAATGAGTGAATGGTCCTGGAGACTAATATTAAGGCTTGGAAGTTTGTTCTAATCATTAAGACTCCAAAGAGAATTTATGTGTTTCTCTATCATTATAAAGTACCAAATATACACAAAAGAAATGCTTTAGCTCAAAGCTAGAAGATAAAAAGACTGGTGGGCTTTAGAGGTACTTCACAGTTGAGATGGGGCTTCCTGTTGAAATAGCTATTTTTGTTTTTATGCCGAACTTAACTCTAGTGTATATTGCTAAACAGTTCTATTTTGGTCTCATCTGACCACACGGCCCGGTCCCATTGGAAGTTCTAGTGCTGTTTGTCAAATTTGAAGAGCACAATTCAGTTCTAGATGACAGTAGGAGCTTTTTTTCTGGAAATTCTCTCTAGCATTTTGTAGTTGTGTAGATGACATACGTATGATTGTAGTTTTGGAGACTTTGACATGAGATATATCTGTAATTTTCCAATTGCAGTCCCTGGAGATTATTTTTCTGGATACACCATCCTCCCCACGGTGAATGCAATCAAAATAGGCACACATCTCTTCCAAGTGGATAATTAACAATGCCTTGTGCCTTAAACAGCTTAATTGTTTGCCCGAGAATTGAAATGGGCATTTTCAACTTTTGACTTATTTCTTACAGACACTTTCATATTTATAAAGTTCAACAACTTTCTGTCACACATCATATCTTTAATCATTTGTCATAACATGACAGTGGATCACAAAAGAAAACTGAGCATGTCTCACCCCATATTTATACTCAAACCGGAAGCCATGAAAGACCATTTAAGTTTTCTCACTCATTATGGTGAACGTAAAAAAGTAAAAAATGAATAGGAATATACTTTAATTCAGTCTTTCTCGCAAGGATTTCTAGGGATGCCGATAATTTTGGCACGTGTGTGTCTGGGAGAAATATCTTTTGGGAGACATTTAAGATCAGATTTTTTTTTTGGCCTCAATCAGTTTCTTTCAATTCAAGATTAGATTTTTGTTAATACTTTGAATTTAAAATTGGGAGAATGAACAGTAAACAAATATTTTCATAGCCCTCTAGATAATAATTATCAAGGATACCAATATTTGTGGAGTGCACAGTGAATAGTTTCAGGTCAGTTGTCAAAAAGTGTAAGACCACGCCTCCAGCCCTCCAGCTCACCGGCCTATTAAGTCCCAGACTGCATTCTTCTCTCCTGCAATCATTGCATGCATTTATTTCCTATGCCCACTGTCTGGTACTGTTGGCCTATATAAGACCGAGCTTCACACTCATTGATTGCGGTGTTTCGTAACCACATGCCTGTGTTGTATTTTTAGTCTAGGCATCCATTTTAATTAACCGTTACTTCCTCACAAATCCCTACATCAAGTCACACACCAGCCTGGTGGAATAGCTGGGCAAAACAAGGCATTGTCCTCAACGACTAAGTCATTCCACTGTTACTAGAACCAGTGATTGAAGGGTAAGCAAGATTCCCAATAAAACTTTTGCTGTATTTCTCCACTTTTTCATTTTCATGAGGACTTATGTTTTCAGCTCCTGACTATGATACAATGCAGACAACTTCAGAGGTCACATGATGCTTACAATGGAAATTTCATCCTGATATTTTAATTTGCAACTAGCATATTGTATGTCAAACCCTGCAAAATAAAGAGAAAAGGAAGAGGAAGGAAAAAGGGAGAGAAGGACGCTGAGTGAAATGGGGGAGAGAAAGAGACAGGGAGTTACAGTCTATAGGATGTGAGAGACACAGCGATAGAGAGAGAGAGATGCATTTCTCAGTGGGAGGCGATCGACCTCCTTGCAGGTAGTGAGTCACTGACTCTCTCAGTTTCCTCAGTTCCACTGACACAATACAGACTGCATGCCCTTAAGAGAAGTAGAGGTGCTTGTGCCAGTTATGCTGGATAAAAAAGATTGCAACCATGAACTTATTTTCAACATGGAAATTGTCATTGTAATGCTGCTTGACTTGAATTTTATTGACTCAACAGTTTACAGTCCAGATGACCAAGGGTATTCTACAACGTATTTGGTGTATTCCCAGACCAGGCTCAGCACCACACATGTCTAAATGGAAGATAACTTTAAAGAGGTACTTTTAAAAAAAATTAGTAATAACCCTGATGCTAGTTGAATTCATTAAAACCATTAAAAGTGCAGTTGTTTTTAGGGACAACTTGCTGCTGTTGATGTGGCAGCTGTTGTTTGCAGCGATGCGGTTTTAGTGATGCAGGCTATGAAATGCAATTGTTCTCTACTGCTATCACTGAAGTTAGGTCAAACATTATCCCTTTAAAGAGTCACTTTTCCCATGAATTTAAATTGGAAAGTAGCTGCCAGTGCTTTTTAAAAAGCTCAACATAAAATTCCAATGATCAAAGACAATTTGAAAGCACATAATGTCATGAATTTCTGAAAACTGGAGCCACATGCAGATAATTAACAAACCGTATAGGTGTGTTTTATAATTAGGAGACATGAGTTTTCAAAACACTAACAAAAAGAATAATCAGAAGGAGGTCCAAGGTCAGGCAGCAGCAGATGGTTAAACTACGGGTTTAGCTCAGTATAGGAGAAGGGGCTGGTCCGAGGTCATTTTCTGGGATATTAAGCCGAATGGATCAGGGCATGCTAAGCTGATGCACACTCTTGAATTGGGATGCAGAGGTAACTGGGAAAAGCGCCATTCACCAGGGCCGCAGACTTTGGGAGGAATTTCCATAAGGAATAGACACTAGCTTTTCTTGAGTTAGACAACAAAAATGGAAGATAGCTGTCGAGCAAAGGGGAGACAAAGACCAGGAACTTAAATACATAAGGATACAAGGGGAAGGGAATAGAATGAAACAATGAATAAATTGAAAAACAATCAATGAAACAAAACCAAAACTGATATATACATCTAAACTGAAGGAAAAAATTTATCATTGAAACACTCAAGATGTGACACATTAATTCACAGAACTTACAGAATTTGGTGCCCCAGATAGACAATACTGAAAAAAATCAGGTAATTCATTAATCAATGACTTATCAATAAAAAGAGCTTTAGCTTTTGTTCAGTTTGGCTCAGATGTTACGTGTAATCGTAAACCCCTTTCTGTCCAATGATTCTTGACTTCAGCATGTCCCATCCAATTGGCGAGCTTTTACAACCAAGGCCGCATTCACTCATTTCTCTGGCTCCATACCCTCTACACCGCTCCTACTCCGGCCCACTAAAAATCAGCATTTCATTTATGTGCAGTATGGCAATTTCCGTTGTTTTGCCAGGACGATTGCTCCCAGGGTTAACCTTTGTCGCCATTATGGGGCAGAGAAAGGCTTTTTTTCCACTTCCCCTCCTATCTGAATCTAATCTGGCCCCCCTGCAATGGAGGTTGTGTTTTTTTTTTTTGTTACCTTCTCTGGGGCAATTTATGATAATACAAACAAAATGTCTGGGTTTGTCCTTCCCCTACATACCGCAAATAGGTGGAGGTTAATTTTGCTGATGACAATGTAGATTGATTTCATGCTTGTGTACTCTTTTCAAGATATTAAATGCAGAAGTTCAACTGCCAGAACCTCTTTGAGGCCACCCAAAAGTCCTTCTCCATTGCCTTCCTGAACACCTCCCAAGCCCGAGTTATTGCTTCTGCGACCACTGTGGCTGCAGCCTTTCTAGCCCATTGATACCGGTCTGCCGAGTCAGGAGTCTCCTGGCAAAGCAAGCCTGAAAAGCCACCTTCTTCAACATGACTGTGTCCCTTGCCGCTGGTGTCCACTAATGGGTCCTTGGGTTGCCATCACAACTGGGACCAAGAGCCAGTTTCCATAGCCAGGGCCCAGAACGCAAGGGTCTTTGCGCCTGTCTACCACCCAATGCACATTGCACCCGACCCCTACTCCTCGTGGGTGGTGGGTCCATGTGAAGGCGCCTCACCGCATGCTCTTTGGGCAGAGGCCGGCTGGGCCTTGGGACAAACCCGGCCACCAGGCACAAGCCAACAAACTTTCCTCCCAGGCCTGGCTCCAGGCAGGGGCCCTGATGGCCCTAAAACGGGAAAGGTTCCCATACTTTTTGGGAGCACACCATAGGAGTCTCGTGAATCGCATTTTGTCTGGCCTCTCACCTGGGACCCATTTGTCATGGGAGACCCTACCATGGCTTATCTAACACACTCCCACAACTGCAGTGGCTCATTGCTAATACTTTGCTAGCATCAGCCTCACCTCCTCATGCCGAGACTCATTCCTTATGCTCTAAGATAGTGCCACCATTATCAGAGGATGCTGCCCAGCATGCTGCCCATGCTGACCATCTTGATTCCCTGCCACCATCTGCTTCACTTTGTCAAGCCATGACTCATTATGCTTGCTTACATTACTCCCTGTTTTTCTTTTGATTTTAACTTGTGTTCATATTTTATGTATGTAGTTTTCAGTGCCTCACCAGTCATCTGCTCCAACATCTGTATGCTTCATTTGTGACAGCTTAGCTCTGCCTTCGGTGAAAATATCTTAAAGCCTCTAGCTGTATTGTCAATTGATTTGTTGAGCTAATACCGTAAATACTGGAGTACATTGCCTCAGACTTCAAGGGGCCCATAAATGCTAGACTCAGGTCTTTGGACTCCGCTGACATGTTTTTGTTTTGGGGGTGGGCTTATGCATTCCTATTCAGTTCAGGGGAACTCACAAACTCATCTGTTTGCTAAATGTTCATCTGTTTGCGGGGCGCCCTGGTGGCTCACTGGTCTAAGCGCGTGCACCATAAAGGCTGTGTCCTTACTGCGGCGACCCGGGTTCGATTCCGGCCCGGGTCATTTGCCGCATGTCTTCCCCATTCTTCTCCCCAACCTTCTTGTCTCTCTCTGCACTGCAACTGTCAAATAAAGGTGAAAATCCCAAAAAAAAAAAATCTAAAAAAAAAAAAAAAAAAAAATGTTCATCTGTTTGCATTTAGCATGACTGCCGATCTACTGCATGAAAATGAGCAGTCATATATGGTTGTATGAATTCAAAGGAAATGCAACAAGCTTGTCATCTTGTGGTTTTGTACCTCATATAGCGTATTCCTGTTGTGTCAAGTCACTCTATTAGTGTCTTGCTCTTTGGTTTGCATTCAGTATCCCTGCTGATGTCCTTGCACCCAGAGAGGACGTTCATGCATACTTGCATGAATTTAAAGGGAATGTGACATGCTTCTCGCCATACAGCTTCATACCTCATGTAGTATATTTCCTTTGTATCAAGTCTCTCTAGTAGTGTCTTGCTGAATGTTCCTTCAGCTGTATTCAACAGGCTTGCTGATTGTCCTGCATTCAGAAGAGAAGGTTGTGCATGCTCTGAGTGAATTCAAAGGAAATGTAATATTCTTGTCACCACACACAGTCCCACATTTTCACTTAGCATATTCACTTTGTATGAAGCGTCTTTAGCAATGTCTTACTGCATTTCTCGCTGTTTCTATTCAGCACACCTGCTGATCTCCTTGCATTCAGAAGGGAGGGTCATGCACGCTTGCATGAATTCAAAGGAAATGTGAAATGTTTTGACACAGTCTCATATCTCTCATAGCATTTTCCATGTGAATCAAGCCACTTTAACAGTGTCTTACCAGATGTTCCTGTGTCTGCATTCAGCACCCGGAGTATTACTGTAGGTCATGTATGCTTGCATGAATTCAAAAGAATTGCAACATGCTTGTCGCCACACATAGTTTCATAACTCACATAGCATATTTCCTTTGTATTAAGTCACTCTAATACTGTCTTGCCAGATGTTCCTCTGTCTGATTTTACCATTCCTGCTAATCTCCCTGAACCCAGAGGAGAATGTAATGTAAGCTTGCATGAAATAAAAGAAAATGCAATGTGCTTGTTGCCATGCATAATTTTGTCCGTCATGTAACAATTTCCTTTTTTATCAAGTCTCAAGTCTATTGATATCATTGACTTCTCAAAAGATTTCTCAAGAATTCAGGAGTCTGCACAGTCTCACGTGACTCTTAAATAACTCCTGTCACATGTTCATTTTTAACAAGTAATGGCACTTTTTTGACGAGTACAGCTTTAATCATATGGATTAATTTCTCATATTCATATAGTCGCATAGTGGAAATATTGTGCAAGTGCCTAGTTTCAGTAAAAAAAGAATGTCCCTGAGAAATAGAAATAAAATATCAGGTATTCTAATAATACAATGGTCTCCATGCAATCTCATTGTCAGTTGAAAACAACCATTGAAACGTTCATCAATTGACATCCTTCCAAGATCAGTTTCATTGAAAAACACTTTTCAATGGCATGGGAATTCTATCTGGCAACACAAGTGAGAGAAACTTTGATTTCAGTGCTGCCAAACGCAGAAGAAAACAATGATTTTGGAAGGTCAATAGAATTTATTTGGCCAGTGTTTACGTGTATACCCCTACAAGCCTTCACCGGGAATTCAACAACTTTTCAAAAAAAGTTAAGTGTTTGCTTGCTGGAATTGGGGAGTTCTGATTACTTTTGGTTGTAAAAAACAAAACTAGAGCTCTCAGCTTTGAAAGAAAAAAGCTCATCCATCTGAATGTGAGTGCAAGTTGATTCCTCCATTACAGCAGTTTGCAGAATGAATACTTTTAATTTCTGCACGTACAGAGACAAGAGCGAGGACAATGTCAGTAATTACTCGCACGTTGTGCTGAGGGAGCTGTATTGGGACTATTTCCTTCAAAATATTTCCCAGTGAGCTAATAGGCACAATTATGACTCCATTATCCATAATAATGAAGAATTTGTTGAATAATATGTAGGAGCATATTGTCAGCAAATTTGATCAGTTTAAAAATTGTGTCATGTTATATAATTGCTTCCAAAATGGCACAACAAGCAAAATGTGGACCAAAAATTTTCCACTGTGTATGCAATGCATAATTACTTCTGGCCGGTGCTAGGGAAACAACTTTCAATAAATGATGGAACTACAACATATTCAATGGAAATAAAAGGTAGAAGTGAAACAATATTATAATATAATGCTCTATGCTTAGAAATATTTTACATTACTTTGCGTTCATTTTGATTTGCTTTGATGGAAAACCTGTGATGAAGAATGAAGGACTGAGATATACAGTCTAAGGCTGATTACAAGAGAGAGAACTGCTATGTAAATATTGCAAGAGCCACAAGCCGTCAATAACAGGTGGACTTTTCTGCCCTTGGTTTGATTGAAACTTTGTGCAATAAATTGATCCAGGCAAGGTACCAGATGGAGAGACAGCATGCAATTCAGTACGAGGGTTTATTGATAGTAATGCGGAAATGACTGTGCAGGACGAGGCCCAGAGTAGAATGACACAGTTCAATTCAGATGGTAGTAGGCTTGGGCATAGGGCATGTCCTCGCCCAGCCAGTACCGTTCCGGGGCAGTACCCAGTTGGAGATCACCCTCACCAGAGCAGAACAGTCAGATGGCTGGACCGGAGAGTTTCACAATACCACAATCCAAATCCCGATGACCACGGAGGGGCTGGGGAGGTGTTCTTCATAAACTGGGCAGAGGAAAAGACTGTAAACTGGTAGACAGGAATGAATTCCCAATCCTAGAGACCAAGAGAAAGGCTTGGGACCTTGTTTCTATTAGTAAGGCTAGGATGAGTACTTCCGAGTTTGACTATCATGAAAGGTTATAAATAATTTCCAAAGACGATGGACAAACTCTTGACTAGGAAGATACTGACTGGTTGTTTGAAGGGCATATAGCAAGTGACAATCCAGCAACTTGCGCACTCAACTCAATGGTTATATACACCATACACACGACAGGGAATGGGGAACACACAGGCATCGTGCCTGGTGGGGAGGGGTGGTGGTGGTTTGCAGGACATCAACCCAATCAAAAGGGACAATTCATCTAAAAAACACACAAGCTGCTGGATGGCAGGAGAGACAAAGGGAATTCAAACAAAGGTTGTGACATTAATGTTGGCTGATATGAGGGATCAAACTGCTGTGTATGATAATGCATAGCTCACTGAACAATGATCTCATCTACACATTTATTGTTGCCGCATGTAGCTTTTCAAAATGTTTTCTGAAGTGAAGAAAATTTCATCTTTTTGTTTATTCCTTTAATCGCAAATTTGACGTTTGGCTTTTTATTGATGTTGGCATCAAAATGGAACTTGAAGATCCATTGGTCATGAAGAGACAGGTGAAGCACTTATTTACAATTTCTGCTGGAGTGGAAAAGAGTCATGCACATGGAGAGGTCAACATCACACACTGAACCAAGAAACATAGACCATTTATATAATGTAACAACAAATAACACCCAGCCAGACAGTCCACCCCTATCTTAGTTGCTCCAACAAGATGTCCTTCCATTTACAATATGCATAGGTCACTCGAGTCAAAAGTGAATGTTGGGACACATCTGAAAACATAAAACAGTGTGGCACTCATTTTTTCAGGATGTCTGGGCCTGACTTTACAAAACCATGGTGACTGTCCTCAGGTGCTCTCTTAATTTATGTGTTTTTTCCACAGAAAGCTTATAAGAGATCATTTGACGACCATCAGCATTTTGGCTGAAGCAAACCTCTGATGGTCTTTTCAATAGCTTACCCATGTCAAGCAGAGCAGAAGCCACATGGAATCATACAAAAATGTTGTGGAAACATTATGAAATCCTCTGAAAGACGTTGGATAAATAATTTCCTCGACTGAAATAGCATTTTATGACAATGTCCTTGTTTTTTGCATGTTGATCGCATGCCTTTGTTTCCACATTAAGATAAAGCAAATAAATGCCATTTCACAGATTGGATAACAGAAACTGATTCTTTTTAAGGCATTACTTTCCTGTCATGCACTCAGCAGCTCACTCAAATTGATTGTATGCATTCTAAAGTAAATCAAAGCAGTTACTGACAGCTATTACCCAATTATTTCCAATTGCTCATGGTATTATGTAATTACTCATAGCAGAGGTTAGGAACTACTGGATTTGAAGAATTTGAAGAACTACTTTGTTGCAAGACTCCATTATTGAAGAACTACCATGTAATATGAATGGTCTATGTTTCTTTGATTGTCAAAAACAATATAACCCTGGCTATTCCTACAATGATAAGAAAGAGATATGAATTTCTATGATTGTGAAGAAGAATAGAACTTTGGTTACTCCCACAATGATGAGAAAAAACACAGATTGAAGTTGAGTTGTTGGTTGATTGAGTGGAATTTCGAAGTGGCTAGTTTACCTTATGAAGACATATTGTGATAAATATGGTTTATTGAGCTCAGGCATGGTTAGTCAATGTCCTTTCATTATCTATAACAGATATATGTATTTTCTGCCACGAGCTGGGCATCATTATACCTCTAAATATGAACTTCTCATCACTGGAAAAACATGTGAATACCTTATTTACTTAATCAGTTATCCTTGGGGGTTAAAATAAGCTCCATGGTACTCAAATATAATTTGCAATGTGATATCTACGAGTTTCTATGAGTTAATTTATGTAGAAGTGCAAGATACTGTATAATTGAACATGGAACATTTTACTGTGTAGCCAGCAAATAATGTCAATCTGCCATTGGTGAAAAAAAGTAATAATTTAATACAAGTAGAAAATGTCAATTACAGCCGGTTATCTTTGTCTCTGAAGCACTGACAAGCAAAATGGAGTGCTTGAGACAGGAACTTATTTTCAGTGCCTATGTATGAGGCCCATGTGGACACAGACGAGTAATTGTGACTCACTAGCTATTGACTTTATCCCTACAATAAAGGGACAACTCATTTGCCTCAGCCAGTATGTCTCTGGCTCATATCGAACAAAGCAGGGGGGCAATCATGGTATTATTTTTCAGGATGAAAAATATGACTCCCATTCCAGTAGTCAAGACATCTTCCTAACCTCTCTAAAAATTGTACATGGATTTATTTGTTTAGACTAGCTTTTTTTCTTCTGCTATGATTCATCTGAATCACTCACTTCAATGACACACATGAAAGTGCAATAATGCTCCTCTCTGTAACTCTCAGTCTGTGAGGGTGACATCCAACTGAGATCACTGAAAAATTTTCTGAAGAATGAAAATACCGTAAATGAAGAAGGGGTGAGGACAACATCACTTACCAGAAGGTTCCAGCCATTCAGGGGGCCCTGTATATTTCATTGGAGACTTCGGGTGATGGACTTTCTTGCTGCATGGTCAATACACCCTGGGCCTGATTTACTAAGACTTGCAAAAATGCAAAATCTTTTCACCTGTGCAAAACCAATAACATGGCCCATGATTGGCCAGGGTACTTGCCTTGCTCCAATCAGTGGCAAGATTTCTGGTTTAGCATGGGCAAAAAGATTTTGCATGTGCTAAAGGTCTTAGTAAATCAAGCCCCCTGTGTACTGAGCAAGGGCAACTATAAGCTGGGGACAACAAGGAATGTTAAGTGGCAGACCAAATGGTCTGTGAGCATGAGTTACAGTAAATATCACTGTCTGCAGCATTGGAATAATACAATAATACAGTATTTTTAGCTTGGGATTTTCACCTGGCATACCCAGTGTAGGCATTTGAAACAATGAATTAGCATACACTGTGTGCAATGTGCTCTCTGTGGTGCCCTTTCTGGCACAACTGCCCCACAAAGCCAGGGCATGAAGGCGAAGGCCATCCGCAGTCTATCATTTTACAACTAGGCTGTTATTGGAAGGCCAACTGCACTTGTTTTTTTTTCTGTTTTGCGCCTCTGATGTCCTATTTTTTAAATTATAAATGCAGATGATGTCAGAAAAATACTTTTCATTCACTTGCACAAAGTATCCACTTATATCTATCGAACCTCCTAAACTGTATATTCCCGCTGTCTTCATAACAGTCAGTCACTTCAGCAAAAAAATGATACCCAGTGGCCTTTTCATTTGGCAGGGGCTCTCAGATGGCTGTGAACCTAATTCAGAGCACAAGCAGTAACATGTCTTATCTAAATTCATAAGGCTTAAAATTCATCTAAAATAATCTGAAATTGCCTCTTTAAAATGAGTAACGGAATTACTTTACACTGAGCAACTGAATGTTGCTCCCCTCAGGCTTCTCAAACTCCCTTCAGGCCAATAAGCAAACTAATTTGTGCAATAAAACCAAGCTTGAGCTATAATGACACCCTTGGTAATGCAAACATGAAACTGAGGATAAGAGCCCAAAAAGACCCAGGGTGCCATTTTCTACTAAGGCCAGTTTTTAGTGCATAATTTACTGTAGTTTGCCCTTCAGTCAGATGGGGATTTTTAGAAGCCTAAGGAAAACTGCTGTGGCAAAGAGTATAGTAATTCCCTCATTTATTTTCATGATGAATCTTCATATATTTGAATTCAAATATGAAATTGCTGTGATAGGGCTTTGAATTGGTATTCAATGTAACATGTTCAAAAAATTGAGTATCAACCAAGTGCTCTAATTGGTGATCAAGAGATATTGATTCCCTGAGGTCTTGTAATTTTCTTGAAGTCTTTACCTGGATTGAGAACTCAAAAAGAAACAAAAGTATACTTTCTAATTCCAGAAATACTGTAGCATAAATCAGAACCACATAAAAGGCATTTGTCACGTATTTACGTAGATGATGCATTTAAAAATTGTTCTTTACACTGCAGCAGAAAAATAAGAGATAGTACTGCTTGTATTACAGCTAATAATATTTTTCTCATATTGCCACTGTCACTGCGATTGTGACACTTAAAATAGGAAGCACCTCCACAGTCAGCAACATGCCTAGAAGTCTTTTACAGGGAAGATGGGTGAGGAAACAGAAGATAAAATGGATTCGAAGGGAAATTCTTGGATATATGTCTCTTCTCAGTTTATGCCGAATGACTATTTACAATGCTTAATCTATATAGTATTATATGCTAATGGTTTCTTTGAAGTTGGGTCTGAAAATTCACTCGGGTTCTTAGAAGTGCTACAAGCCATTGGAGCTATCTCTGATAACTTTTAAAACAGCATATCCATGAACGTGCCATCCATACAGGTTAGGACCTTAGACAAACAAAGCAGTGACCTCTCCCCTCAGAAGACAGTTCTATGTGAGAGCATAATTATGTTGGCAAGAATCTTAAGTATACATACTGGACAATGTGGTGACACGTCATAATGTACTGTACTTAATACATGAAAAAGAATTTATCAGGGACTTGATCTCCCTTTCTCTCTATTTCCAACCATGTACATGATCTCATGCACAAACACACACACACACACACACACACACGCACACATACACACACACACACACATGCATGCACATGCACACACACACACACACACACACACACACCTCCCTCCCTGGATTTTTCGGATGTTGGCAATGAAATACTGAAAAAGGTTAATACCCACAATGTGTTTCTCTAAATTACCAATCTCTTGGATTCCCTGGGGAGAAGTTTGCTTTGTCTCCCCTCAGGACACCATTTTGCATATTTCTAAGACTGCGAAAAGAATGAAGAACATGGTGGCTTCCTTTTTTAGCAGCTGGCTGAATTTCATCAGAACCTGCAGAACTCAGGGCTATGTGTATCTTTGTACAGCTCATCCTCAGGCTCTCCCTCTGATGCTGTAAACAGTAAACAAACATCCTCATAACCAGCGATCAGTTCCTCCACAACCTCATAAGATGAAATAGTGATATGATTGTAGACAACTTTAATCCTGGATTTGCGATGTGGCAAAGAATCTTGTTTACATGACATATACTTGCTCTTGAGTTGTTTCTGCCAATCCAATTCTTTTATTTTCACTTCTTGCAGGCCTGTCAGTTACATCTCTATTTTGATTAATAAAAACAACTGATGAAATATTTTATAAATGTTATTGCTATGATGGAGTCTTAACATTTCGTTGATCTAAGATCTAAGCAAGTTTGTCTAACCCAACTTACCAGGTACTATTTTACAGTAAATTAATGGCAAGTGCGATACATCATGGAAAGAAAATAATGAAATGCCGATGAATTTTCACACTATTGTCATTGCTCATTTACTGTACTTCCAGAAGATATTAGTGGAGTAGCTAAATTGCGCATGTTGGCCGAACATATCTACTGGTCTGCCCTCAGGTCCCTTGAATCCCCCTACAATAGCATTATGTCAGGCATTCCTTCATGTATATTACCACTCGAAAGTTTGAAATCACTTGTCATTTGATTGATTCTTGTTATTTTATTCAAACAAAAGTATTTTTATAGTCTTAACTAGTATAAACAAACAGCATAGTTTTTTTTTGAATGCTGTATTTACTGTACTCAAATACTCAAGTATTTGGCGTCAAAGTGTTTTTGAATGTAACAAATAATGCAGTTATCTATTTTTTTGATTTCTCATCAAAATATTTTGCATGAGATTTAATCAGTGCTTTGCAAATTTTAAGTATTTGCAATATTAATTTCATATAGGTATAATTCTCAGTGGACTTCCATGCAGACTGCAATACTTTGCATAGGTCTGCCTTTGAGGATAGGCACACTTAACAAACTTTGTGATTCCTCAGCAGCTCTGCGGGGTTTCAATCAGGTGACTGAACTGGCTGCTCCATATTTTGTGATTTCCTTCCCAGAAGTCTCCTCAGAGCTTAGATTTATATTTTGAGTTTTTGTCTTGCTGTAACACAGTTTCTTCCATGAAATCTATATGAAAATTGCTTGTGTTTCAAAACCTTTGCATGATAGTGTACCAAGGAGAGAACACGTTCATTGCATGCAGAATTACAACACACTGAAGAATTACACCCTCGATTTAAGCATTTCAGGACGCTTAGACATGAAGTGATGCCGAACTGTGAAGCATTGCTGTCCCCTTGTGGTCAAGCCTTTGTCTTGAATTAAAAATATGTTAATGGAGGGCTATGTACAACACATAATATTAAATGGCATCACATTACAGGCATTTAGCACACGCTCTTACCCAGAGTGACTTACAACAGAAACTGCATTTTAGAAGTACCAAAAGTGCTGAAAATCCTAGTAAGTCCAAGTTGCAGTCTGTTGCCAGTGGTGACAACAGAACATGGATTGTGTGGTAAACCTACAACAAATAAAAGCCCCAAACAAATTATAAGGAACATAAAAAAACATAAATTGTGGAGTTGGGAAAGAAGTTAAGTCTATAGAGCTAGGTCTTTAGATGACACATGAAGGAGACCAGGATCTATGCTGTTCTGACGTCAATGGGGAGGTCACTCCAACATTTTGGAGCCAGAATAGACAGTAAATGTGACTGGGAAGTGCAGGAGTGTAATGGGGTGCCAGACAACAAGAAGCGGAAGAACCAAGAGATTTAGCATGTGTGTAGGGCTTGCTAAAGTTCTGAAGGTAGGCTGGGGCTGACCCCTAAGAAACCCGGTATGCTCTCAGCAATGTTTTAAATTTGATGCAAGCAATAACAGAGAGCCAATGGAGGTCAATGAGAAGGGGGTTGACGTGAGTGTCTGGGTAGGTTGAAAATCAGATTAGCTGCAGCTTTCTGGATGAGCTGTAGAGATCGAATGACAGATGCTGGAAGACCAGCCAAAAAGGAGTTGCAGTAGTCCGATTGGGATAGTACCAAGGCTTGGGCCAGAAGCTGGGTTGAGCAGGAGGTAAGGGGATGGATTCTCCAGATTTTGTACAGGATGAAGCTGCTTGCTTGGGTCACCGTTGAAATGTTCTTACAGAGGGACAATCTCTTTTCCATCACCACTCTGATATTCCTTGCACAAGGTGACACAGAGATTTCCCCCTTGGAGATTGTGAAGTCTTGGATGTGACAGTTTGGAGCGGGGAAAAAGATCACATCCATCCCTCAAGGGTAGAGCTTAAGATGGTAATTAACCATCTACTGTCGGTCTGGATGTCCTTCAGGCAAGCAGAAATGTGGCCGATGACCTGCATGTCCGATAGTGAAAAAGAAAAAAAGATTTGAGTAATGCCCTCAGAGCAGAGGTAGGATATACCATGAGCAGAGATTACATGACCAAGGGAGAATGTGGATGGAGAACAGAAGGGAACTAAGGACCGAGCATTAAGGGATTCCCATGGTAAGGGGACGAGGCGCTGATACTGCACTGGCCCAGGTAACTCAGAGGAGCGATCAGCAAGGTATGTTTTGATCTTGTCCTAGGCTGTGCTGCAGATGCCCATAGCTGTCAAGGTCAGTGTATAGGAGTATTAAGTGGTTGATGGTACCAAAGCCTGCAGACAGGTTGAGGAGGATCCTGACAAAAGAAAGGGAGGCTGCTCTTGCAGTGTGAAGGACTCACTTACAGAGAGAAGAACGGTCTCTGTTGAGTGGCCCAGCCTTCAGCCGGACTCGTAATGATTCAATGGGCTATTCTGTGATAAGGAACAAGAGAACAGGTTAGAAGCAGCTCATTCAAGTTTTTGTGAAAGGAGAGGGAGAACAGAAACAGGCTGATAGTCGTTGTTGAGGGAAGGACCAAAAGCTAGCATTTTTAGAAGAGGGGTGATGTAGGCATGCTAAAAAGACAAGTGAAACACCCGGAAGATAAGGAGGAGGTCACATGTGAGATGACAAAGGGGACAATATCAGGAGCGATGGCCTACTGGGTCAAGGATGCAGGTAGTAGGGCAGTGGGAGAGCAGAAGCTAGCCTGGAATCCATCCATATCAAGCTTTGGTCGCTCCCAACGATCACTTACTGATATGTCTGGCCTCAGTCGGTAGGCTAGCGCTTGACTTTCAAATATTCGCACAAAATCCATGCGAGATCTGTGATTGGCTCACTGTCGCAAGGGTGCCCTGCCCCTTTAGATAGACTTGCGGCGGGTCCTGAATGAATTGATTCCAATGGAGAGAAGTGAACGTGAGCACAGATTATCCAGGCTCGAAATTGCGACCGTTTTGGTCGCATATGCGACCAAAATTAACACTTTGCGACCTTTGAATTAAAATAGTCGCACCTGTGCGACTGCTCTCTCCCCGATGAAACGCCTCCTTTCCTGTACATTTGGTAGTCAGTAGGCATGCAAACCGCTGCTGCAGCTTGAATAGAGATGGGCGTATGTGTCAGAGCAGTGACGAGCATGTACTCCACATACCGCAGCCAAGCTTACCAGTACCCACCTTATTCCCATGTCCCATGATCGCTTGCGCGAATTATGGGCACAGCTTCCGCTGCATACTGTCTCTGAACAGTTTACCATGGTAACAGCTAATGCTAATCCTCTTTTTTTTTTTGAAGCGATTGGTAAATAATATCCGAGGAATGGGAGAACGACCTGAAGCAGTGGCTACAGATGATGAACACTAGCGCATTTGGCTACATTAGCGACTCTGTTGCCACAGACTGCAAAGCTATGAAAAATCTATAAAGCTCCGAACCGTATGCTTTACTTCCAAAGCAACAAGGTTGGTCACGTTAGAAGGTAAGATACGACCGTATGTACCTTCAGCAGTAAATATTGCTCTATTATGAAATTTAGTGGATTGTTATACAGAGTAAATTAAGCCATCTGACAGTACGAGTCAAATTAGCTCTTTTCATGACAACTACATTATACTGTATAAAGTTGCTTGCTAATCCAATATTATAACATGTAAAACAGTGAGTCCATTTTGGCCATACTATTAATTTTAGTGAATTGAGGTTTGGAGTGCAAGACTATTGTTTGGAACAGAGCAAGCTATTTTCAAATTGCAGTAGACTATTGCTACTTCTTTTGCCTCATCTTAAACTGTACAGGATGAAACGTTAGTTACACTGACTGGCATTCCCGGATGAATAAAACAATTTTCTGTCCCCCCTACATGTGGAATCATACCTGGTGCTCTCCTGGCACTGCTGCCAAAATGCTCCTCTGCGGCGGTCTGTCTGAGCCTAGCCATAAAGTAGGAATTGCTGTTTGTCGACATACTGAAATGAGCACCAAATTTTTTCGGGGATCTATTCAAATTCAGGGTTTTCAGCCACATTCTGGCTTCCTCTACTGTTGGTAGGCGATGGAAACCATATCGCTGAACACAAGGACAATCCCCTATGTTCTGGGTGCGTGTTCAAAACACTGCTGATGAAGCCATAATTTAGCTTCCTGGGGATGTTGGTACAACCTCAAACGGCACAACAGGTGCCAGCACTCTGAAGGGACATTTTAAGAAAAGCAAGTTAATTTGTAAAAAAAAAAAAAAGCTGTAATCGCTAAGTTAACTGAATTATTTTTGAATGAACTGCTGCTGTTCTTGACGAGCCACTCGCAAACAGCTACTTCCGCCGGAAATTGCACCCACAATCATATCTACAGTAGCGCCCTCGGGAATAAGGTGGATAAGAATGGAGCGCACCCAGTGTGTTCCCTTGAGCTGACAGTGACCATTCTGACCAATCAAAGGGGAGCTTGACGTCCTAAACCTCAGTACTGATTCTAGAATATCACTCCATTTCGCGGTACTGAGAGTTACTATTGTAATTATACACAAGATTTAGTTGGAGAATGAAATGAAGAGCAAAAAAAGCAATACTTTTTTTTTGGTACTGTTAACGTTAAAAAAACAAAAACGGGTCTGTAAACTGAGAATCATGACAATGACTACAACAGTGATTCGGACGAACCGGCGGCGAAATGAGTTTATTATTTTCGCAAAGAGTGGCTTCGAAATTTTGAATGGCTGAGGTTTAAAGAAGGTGAAGTGCACTGTGTTCGTTGTAAAGATTATGGTTCGGATCTTGCCGGTAACAGCGCATTAGCTACTGAGTCCAAAACCTGAAAGTCTCTCCAAACATGGAGAAAGCGCGAAACACAGAAAATGCTGTGACAAATGTGCATCAACGAGTAGGTCCAGTGTTCAGTCAATTTTTGCTACCAATCAAAATATGCTGCCTCGCGGTTCTGCACTTTGCGCAGACCTAAAATCTTTGTCTCGGTTTTTTCGTCCATATCTTAAGTAGCCTATCTGAAAAAATCGGAAAAACACATGCTTTTCAGCGTGTCTTTCGAACTGAAAGCGTTTGTATATTTGCGTGTACGTGCTGGGAGTTCCTGAAAATGCAGAAATTTGATGATGATGGCGTGCGGCATATATCTTAAAACAAACGTATCCATCTCATAACATCTGCTTATGTTATAATAAGGTCACAAATAACGAAGTAACCCCTGTAGACTGACTCATATTGCAATATTAAGGCGAAAACAAAGACTACGACCTTTTTTTTCAGATCTGCATATCACCCTAACACAGTTGAGGATTTGATTCGGATCAGTGTGGAGGGTCCTCCTCTGGACATATTTGATGCCTCACAGGCAGTGAAGAGATGGATGGAAGTGCAGGGAGCCAAAAGACCCCATTTTAATATGGCAAAAAGCTAATGTAGTGGAAACTTTTGTTAATCAATAAGCTCAAGACTGTCATATTGTTTAACACGTTGACTGCCAACTACGAGATAATTCGTAATGGCGGGTCAGGGCCGGCGCTAGACTTGAAAATTCGGGGAAAATTATCCATCCCTTTATTGACGGCAATTAGTCCTGGCAAATTCTAGACCCAAAAGGTCACCCAATCAGCCAAGAGCAGAAAACATGAATATTTATATATCCAGTTCATTAATAACGTAAGGGTTAAACGCTGGCCTACCGACTGAGGCCAGACTATATCAGCAAGTGACCGTTGGGAGCGATCAAATCTTGATATGGATGGATTCCAGGCTAAGCAGAAGCTGGGAGACATCATAAACTGAAAGGGGAGAAAAAGTGGACAAACAGGGAGGGAGAGACAGTGATAGTGACGGTAGATGTGAGGAAGTCTTGAATTTTTGCAGACTTTCTTTCTCATGGCAGAATGTTCTGAAATTATCAACAATGAAGGTGGACTGCGGGAGGAGGGTTGAGAAGAAAAGAAAAAATGGTAGTAGAGTTCTGGATTTTTTTTTTTTTTTTTTTTTTTGTCTGAGGTGATAGAAGAGGAGAATCCTGCCAGGACAGATTGGTATATCATACATTATCTTTCAAGTTCTGGAAATAGGTTTCCCATCTTCCTGAGCTACGTTCAGCCGTGAAAACATTTAAAACTTAATATTCGCATAGAAATCATGCTGGGTTCATTCACTAGGGGGTTGTATTTGTCATCCTGGGGGCATTTGTTTATAAACTGCATGCAAAAATGTTCAATAACGAAGTCAAGTCATAGTAATTAATCATGGTGCATAATAAACATGCATATTCCGTAAGAAGGCCTATACGACTGCCTGCTGTGAAAACAGAAACCAATTTATACTTTTATTGTGAAAATTTTACATCCAATTCTTATCGGAAGTTTATGTCCGTAGGTCGCTTCAACCAAACGGATTTCCTGCTGTACTGTTTTGTTGACGGACACAAGACTAGCGAAAATGGAAGACAGCACCTATATTGGTAACTTAGAAAGCCGTATTCAAGCTCTTGAAAAACGTTTATTCGGAGGAAAAGAATGTCGGAACACTAAACAGGTGAAGGTAAGCTGGTTGCTAATAAGGAGTTGCAGTTAACGTTAGCTAGTGACTTTAGCATTTGTCAGCTATGATTGCAGCATCGATGTTTACCGCGACTACGAGGTGCATTTTCATTATACTAAAACGTGATCTGTTATATTGTCGGTATATTTGATTTTTAACAGTGTATCTGTTATTAAATCGTTATGATTACTGGTGTAGAGGTACCGTTAATGTTGCTCAAAGCATCGGATTCGTTATGTGGAATGCAATGAAGATGACAGTAAATGGAGCCGCCTCCATTGATTCGCTCAATGGGACGAAGGGTGCGGCCTTGCGTTGCTTCGCGCATTTCTTGAGGTTAACATGAGAAGTATTTTGTTTAATCTAAGATGAAAAGAGATTTATGTGTTTGCATTTGTATGACGAACATTTTGTGGTCTAGCGTCATCAGTGTAATTACTACTCGTATTTTTTTCCTGTCAGTGCGCCGATTCAATGGCGAGGATCCATGCTGCTTTAGGGAACACCGCGAACAAGAGGGAGCGAGTGAAAATTTTGCACAAGAAGAGTACGTGACGTCCGTGGCTCCGCTCGGAACTTCTATTTTTCCTTATATGTTGTAAATTCATTCAGAATATACCCTCAAATAATTTGTAAATGCGTAAATTGTTGCATAGAAAATGGAATAATCAATGATTATTTCCGCTCTTTCTGACTCTGCAGTTGAAGACTTGATGAAATATGTGGACCCCCAGTTCTCTGATAACATGGCCATCCCTGATGCCATGAAATTGGAGTACATACTGGCTGGTAAGGGAGCATTGAATTATTCATGCATTACTCATTAGAAGATGCGCAAACACACTTGTGAGTGAATAAGATAATACATGGTTAATGGCTAGCTCGCCAGCAGTTTATCCTCTCATTTTTCATCCAAACGGTGGCTGTGGATATACTGGTAAATTTATCCACGATTGGCAGTGCCATGCTAGGACAGAAACTTTGTGTGTTAGGCACTGAGATATTTGAGGACAGTGACCCGAATTCCAGTAAATCAGCAACAAAGGGAGTAATTGTGTTCAGACAAAGGGCTTTAAGCTGGGAATACACCTTGCCAACGATCAGTTGTTAGTTGACCATTGGGATAGTAGAACCTGCCTGGTATGTGTATATTGTCAGCTGTCATCAGCCAAGTGCCTTCGGCCTAATTTCACTGCATTTTGTACATAGTAAAACACCTTGTGTGATTGCAAAGCACTTCATGTTTAGAATTATAGTGCATATCATCATTAGTGTTGTTGAATTGGGACTCTGCAATAATAACAGCAATGATAAGTAATAATCAGAGATGATAAGGAATAATGACTTTCCTCTTACTTAAAAGTCAAACAGACCATGAACACATTGACATGGCAATAAATGTTTTTTGAAAATAAAATTTTTCAGTGTTGGCAAGAAAAATGGTTACGGTTAATTATTACGACGTTAATATATGTTCAGGCTTAAGCAGATGTTAACTAAGTGAAAAGAATCTAACCATCAGATTTTTTTTAAGTTTTTTTTTTTCATATATATATATTTGGGTGGTAAGAAGGTTGGGTGGTAACTGCCCAGGCAACATGCTTGCTTTTTCACCGATGAAAAATGACTTTTCAGTATGGATTTCATTATATCTCCATAAGAAATGATCCGCATGCTCTTTTACTGTTTACGTAGACACTTCAGGTAGTAATGGTTGCATTTTCAAGCCACTTGCTTAAGTTGCATGTGCTTAATGCTGTGAAAAAGTATGTGCCTTCTTCCCAATTTCTTCTATTTTTGCATATTTATCATACTTAAATGTTTCAGATCAAACTAATTGTCATTTTTGACAAAGATAATTTAAGTCAACACAAAATACATGGTTTAAATGATTAAATCATTTATTGAAGGAAAAAAGCTGTTCAACCCTACCTGGCTGTATGTGAAAAGTAATTGCCCTCTTTGTATCCAAATCAGCCAATTAAACAAAGTTAAATGTTATTTTCGTGTTCAATTCCACTAGAAACACCCAAGCATGATTGCTGGCAGCCCTGTTGAATCTAAACATCATTTAAATGGTACCTGTCTGTCAAAGTGAAGCAGGCAAAAAGCAGCACACGATGCTGCGATCTAAAGAAATTCAGGAACAGATATGAAACAAAGTTCTTGACATCTATCAGTCTGGAAAGGGTTGCACAGCCATTGCTATGGCTCAGACTCCAGCAAGCTATGATGAGAGCCATTATTTAAAAATGGATAAAATTTGGATCGGTGTTGAACCTTCACATGAGCAGCTGGCCTGCGAAAATTCCTCCAAGTGTGCATCGAGGACGCATCCAGGAGGTCTCAAAAAAGATGAACATCTACAGAACTGAAGGCCTCAATTGGCTCAGTTAATGTCAGTGTTCATGATTCCACATTAAGAAAGAGAAGGCGCAAAAATGGCATCCGTTTGAGAGCTGCAAGGTGAATACCGCTGCTGGCCAAAAAGAAAACAAAGTCTCATCTCACATTTGCCAGAAAACATCTTGATGACCTCCAGGACTACAGTCTGTGGACTGATTGGTCAAAAGTGGAACTTTTTGGAGGACATGGGTCCTATTACAGCTGGCATAAAGCTAACACAGCATTCAACAATAGGAACACTAAGCAAACACGGTAGTGGTAGTGTGATAGTCTGTGAATAAATTGCTACTTCAGGACCTTGGCTACTTCCCATGATTGATGGAACCATATATTCTGCTCTGTACCAGAAACTCCTGAAGGAGAATGTCCAGCTATAAGTTGGTAACCTAAAGCTGAAGCTCAGTTGGGTTATGCAGGACAGTGATCTGAAGCACACAAGCAAGCCCATCTTAGAATAGCTCAAAAGAAACAAAATTATGATTTTGGAGTGACCTAGTCAAAGACCTGACTTGAATTCGATTGAAATACTGTGGCATGGCCTTAATCAGCTGAAAAACCCTCCATTGTAGCTCGATTAAAACAATTCTGCAAATAAAAGTGGGTCAAAATTCCTTTACAGCGATGTAAAAGACTCCTTGCCTGTTATTGCAAACATTTGATTGCAGTCGTTACTGCCAAGGGTGGCACAGCCAGTTATTAGGTTTTGGAGGGCAATTATTGTGTCACATGGATGTTATAGGTTTTGAGAAACTCTGCCTTCAATAAATGGAATGATCAATGATCATTTTAAAGCTGTATGTTGTGTTCTTCTCATATTCAGATTAGTTTGATCTGAAACACTGAAAAAATAAGCAAAAATGGAAGAAATCAGAAAGGGAGCAAATACTTCTTCACAGCTCTATGTGAGCAAGCCATTCATAAACAACACTGCTGTGTGCTGTCTGAGGTTAAGCACTGCTCTGTAGAGCCGCGGTGATAGCAGAGGGACTGAAACCTACTTTCTTCCCATAGAGGAGGAATTCCTGTTGACCCAGGCCTCTTTGATGGAGCAGGTCAGCAAACTGCAGCCTTTCCTGGACAGCACCTATATCAGAGGTGAGCGGTGCAACACTTGGAACACAGTCCCAATTTCACTGGTGCTTTAGTTCACAACCTTAGACAAACTGTCTGGTTGAAATGCAGAAGTTCTTTACAACCATCTCTTGGAACAGGTTCATTTTTTTTCGTTAGTGTGTTTCTGTGTATTTATTTTTACAGTGCATTATGATGAGCCTCATACTCATTTGATTTCAGTGTATTTCATTCAGTTTATTAATTTATTTAAGGTTTTAAAAATTATGAGCCGTTCCCACACTACAACGTTTTCAGTACTCATCTTTACGTAAGGATATCATTGGCTGCATATTTTTCTGAGACATAAAATATATGATGTGTGCGCGTGTGTGTTTTTAGACTCTTTGAGGAGTTTTTTTTTCCCCTAACAACATGGAAAGCATAGTAGAAAACTAGGAGATACGTTACAGGAATTTACGAGAAATTTATATCTGTACTACGGATTAACTGCCTTTTCTTCAAATCAGGCAGATTTCTACGAGTGGGTGGTAGATGACCCCCTCATATAATCTTTATTTGACATTTAGTAGATATACAGGGCTGTCTGATTTAAAGTGTGCTTATTAAGTTACTTTTTCATTCATTCTTGTGTAGTAAAAAAGGTTAAAATGCATCATTGTTAAAAAAAAATACTTGAGTTTTCTCATGCTGGCCATTGCTGCAGTACTTGTGCGTGAAACACTCAGTTGAGGTCCTGGCCCCGCCCTCCCGAAAACCCCAGCGTGCAGTGATTGGTGAACTTGATCACTCACTTGCGAATGTCAGAAATGTCACGCCTCATACCATAAATGGATTTCCACTCCAGGAGTATGTTTCTTGAAAGCACAGATGCTAACTTGCTTAGTTGGAACCATTGACTGTGAATGGACAAACTATGTAAGTTGCTTACCTGGTTAGCAACTATGCTTTTGGGAAACGCACCCCAGTGTGTAAATGAGCTTTAGAAACGAATACCGGTGTAGCCTTGTGGGCGCAACCTACTTGATTCAAGGGCGTGCTAAACTATCTGCTTGGCGCAAAAATTCAATTGGTGATGTCACCAATTGATGGAAAAAAATAGCTGGACACTATAGGGCTGTTTCAGGCAGCTCTGGAGCAGTTGTTTTGTGGCAGAGGTGACTTCGAGTTGTTTTCTGATGCAGACCTTTTAAATGCACATAAAAACTACATGATTCATGCTACAACATTATAATAATTACTAATGCAAAACCATAATAACTGCACTTAAAAAAAGAAATCATATCTGATGAGGGTGCAATGAGACGTGACCCCCCAAAACACCACATTTTATATTTTTACCTAAGTGAGTGCCACATTTTTTTTGTGCCTGCATTATCCACAGTAATTTCAAGTGACGTAATATTGCGCTGGCTAATTTAATCATATCATGCATAAACTAGCTTGGGATGTTGAGAGTCCGGAAATAAGTGTCACATCAGAAAAAAATAGTGCCTCCTACAGAGCTGCCCACTGAAATTTTGTAGTTTTGCGGAACTCTTCCATCGCAGATCAACATTAGTCAGAACAAAATTGAGTAGTCATTGGTGCATTGACCTATTTCAACTTTAACAGCAGGACTTTTAAGAACTCCTATGTTGACCCTATAGAGATTGACCATTTCCTGAGGCCCTAAAAAACAAACAAACAAACAAACAAAAAAATTGGTTTAGGGAACTATACATACATTTTTCTCTCTACATATTGGCCTTCCAAATCTGAGATGGTCCTATATCACCCATTGCCTGAGTCCTTTAAAATTGCCTATTAAAATGCACTCCGTACCTATAATGAGTGCGGAGATATAGGCTCAAAATACTGCTTTATCAATTTTTACTTGGTACTTTTCCTCTGATTAAAAAAAGCTGTAGTTAAAGGTGTTACGTTGACCATGGACCAATGAAAGAATTACTTTGTACAAGATTCTCAAGATAAGGGTGAGGGAACAGTAGGTGACTGCCATATATATCCTCCGGGTGCAAAGCTAAAGACTGTATGAGTGTCCTGCAGGCACTGGAGCCGAGGCCATTTTAAAATGATCAGGTGAAACGTACTGACTGTACTGAAAGACTGTCTGTTAGCACAGTGAATGCCCCATTCACCTAATAGGGGAAATTTGGTGCAGCAACTTCAAATTCAAATAACCTGATCAATGTGGTTTATAGAGAACAGGAAGAGGTGCAGTATTATGTATACAGTTGACAACTTTCAGTCTATTACATGTCTATATTTCTATGTAGAGATTGCTTTGGCCAGCCACCAGGGCTGTAACAATTATGAGCCGCAGTTTTTTTAAGGCGTAGTACCACCACCTGGGGCGAACATCCGAGCTTTCCCTTTTCCTTCATTAAACCTGACGCAGGTTGAACGAAAGTGCCAAACATCAAAGGACATGGGAAATGCTTCCGGAAAAAAACTTGACTGACATCAGTATTTTTCGGTGACATGCTGCAGGGAGTCGAGTGAAGGACTACGGAATCGTCTCCTATTAAACAATTAGGCAACTCTAAGAAAAGTAAACCTGTTCCCGTTTACTTTGCTTGATTAGCAATCAAATGGTGGATTTGTTTACTCTCTAAGTTGAATGAGTAGAGCTGTTTATTAAGACATGTTTGATTGCTGCATTTTGAAATTTAAATGGCCATAGAACAGCACAGATTTGCATGAACACGATTGCCATTGCCACACCATTTCGTGCGACTGTGATAATTCATATCTCACATTCACATTTCATCTCACTGTTTTTCAGCTTTTGGGGTACACATGTATAACAGGCCATGAGAAGTGACAGCAGCAAGCAGCCTCTACTCTAGGGCATTGGCTGCTAGTAGCCTGCCTCAAGTCTGACTGTCTAACACAGGGATACTCACTCTTTTCCAGAATGAGCCACAGTGGGTGCAAGCTTTCACTCTATCCAACCTGTCGCACACCTGATTCTACGAATCAACCCTTAAAGCTTTTGCCATAGATCCTTGATAAGTAGAATCAGGTGTGTAACTGCATGGTTAGAATGAAAGCCTGCACCCACTGTGGCTCATTCTGGAAAAGAGTGAGTATTCCTGGTCTAACAATTACAAACAAGGAGATTCAAGAAAAAGGTTAGAAATCTGCTTATTTTTACATTTCAAAGTCATAATTTTGATCAAAATGTAGTTCTCAAAAAGAGCTGTCTAACCATATAATTTTCATGAGGAAATATTAAAGTTCAGCAGAATAGAGGCCTGTTGTTCTGCTGGCCTATCCTGTTAGCAGCCTGCCTCAAGTCTCTGACTGCCTAACAGTTACAGAGAAGGAGATTCAAAGAAAAAGGCTACAAAAATGCTGTATTTAACTTTTCAAAGTCAGAATTTTGATAAAAGTGTAGTTGTCAAAAAGTGCTTTCAGAATATATAACTTTTATAGAAGAAAGCCTACTTTTAGAGATGAAGGAAGTCATCTGCAGCTCAGTAGGGCAAAATGATCTTCTCCAACAGACTGGCAATTAAACACTGAGATTCCTAAAGGTGCCTGGTTTACCCAGGAAATATGCATCTTTATCAATGAAATTGCATACAAAGTTAGTTTAGACAAAGTGCTTCCAGATTATCAACTCCATGTGTCTTTATCTATAATCTGGTTGTCAGGGTGATAGTCAACAGACCCAAGGGGTCTGGACCTCATGTGAAATGGAGAAACAGACATCCTGATTACAAATTGTTATAAATTGCTAAATACACCAACTGATGGCAAATTTGATATGGCTGTTTTACTTACCTTCTTGTATGTCAGAAAATGTTAAGATAATTAGTATCTGACACCTTAGAGCCATGATAGGGAGGAGAATGTGTGGAAAGTTTGAGCCTCTTGTTACAGCGGAGAATGCTAAAATAACAGTTTTGGGGAAAAAAACACCTTAAAATATAAAAAATTATTTTAAAAAGCACAAATATTTACACGTATACATTTAGTTTAGATTCTGTACATTAAATACATAATTGATTGATTACTGTGTGATAATAACTTTAGGAGTAATTCAATTTTAAAAGTTGAGAGGTCCGGCTTGTAGTGCTTGATACCCATAAGCTGAAAAACAGAGTCTGCTTTTCAGAATGTTTTCCACCTTGTGTATTTTTAGACGCTTAAAATCCAGGGCGATCTTATAACAAATCTGTTTTAAATTAATCTTTAATAATGTCCTAAAATGCTACAATTAGAGATGTAATTCAGAGGAAGATTTTTTTCTAATTATTCAAATTATTGGTATTCTTTAAATCTTACACCGTAGCCCAGTTAGGTTTGTCTGCTTTTCGCCATCACATCTTAATCGTTATAGGCTACTGAAATTGCTTGATTGTTATTTAGGCCAAGAGCAGGGGAGCAGATTTAGGGAAGGGCGCAGCACCTGCAATTAGCGAAATCTAAACTCAGGCTTCTTCCCGACAGCATTTTAAATCGTTTAAGCCGCTTCAGGTGTGTATGTTTCAAGAAATTGCACGCGACTGCCTACACACCCCATGACGGCAAGTGGTCTCATCACATTAAAAAAAAAAAAATCCTTGTTCAACATCGCCACATCCCAACTCTGCATTTCATCTCTCATTGTAGTATTTTTAGGAGATCTATAATGATAAAATAAAAATATAGAGATTTGTTTTCAGATCGCCCTGGATTTCAAGTGTCTAAAAAATACACAAGGTGGAAAACATTCTGTAAAGCCAATGAAACGTGAATGTGAGATCTGAATTATCACAGTCGCACGAAATGGCGTGGCAATGGCAATCGTGTTCATGCAAATCTGTGCTGTTCTATGGCCATTTAAATTTCAAAATGCAGCAATCAAACATGCTGTCTTAATAAACAGCTCAACTCATTCAACTTGGAGAGTAAATGAATCCACCATTTGATTGCTAATCAAGCAAAGTAAAGGGGAACAGGTTTACTTTTCTTAGAGTTGCCTAATTGGTTAATAGGAGACGATTCTGTAGTACTTTACTTTCACTGAAAAATACTGATGTCAGTCAAGTTTTTTTCCGGAAGCCATTTCCCATGCCCTTTGATGTTTGGCACTTTGGTTCAACCTGCGTCGGGTTTAATGAAGGAAAAGGCAAAGCTCAAATGTTCGCCCCTTGGCAGCAGGTGGTGGTACTACGCCTTAAAAAAACTGCGGTTTATAATTGTTACAGCCTTACCAGCCACCATATTATGAAATTCTGATGATGTTTTTTGGGGACAATGTAATGTAAGAATATGCGCCAGTTTGATCCAGGAGAGTATCTTGTGATGTCATCCAGACTTTGTTCTGACTGTTTTCAAGCAGATGTCCCCGAGCACACCACCAAACTCCAGCGTCTGTCTCAGATCCACATTAAACAGCAGGTATGAAACACCTCACCTTCCCAGTCCGCTCTCTGTGTCTGGCTCTTTGTTTTCTCATCAGGGAAGACTGGCCAACTACAGAGAAACTTTATTAGTTGCCCTTTATGAGCCTTTGCGCTCATTACCCTGTTGCTGCAAATACATTTTACAATATCAGGTTTATCCAGCGAGTAGATGGATGCAGTTTAGCATGTAAGCATTCACTGACAAATTAGCGGACCTGACTTTTTACTGGTGCAATGAGAACTAATTGCCTTGTTGAATAATAAAATAAATGTCAGTGCTGCCGTGCAGCTCCTCGTAACCTGTAAATCACGAGCCCAAACTCCACCGCAGTGCTACTCCTGGCTCCTCACACAGGGCTGTGGTTTACCCAGAATGCCTCAGTAACGCAAAGCAATGTCTCGGCGCTGAGTCAGACTCAGTTGTTTGAATTAGTGCTGCATTGCGAACTGGTCGAATTACAGAATATTTGGGAAATTAAGTTTCAGTATCACATTTTCATCACCTGATTTTGTATTAAAGGTTGTATCAGCGATTCTGCACCAAAACATAATTTGTCACGTACAGGAGATCTTTCCTCACGAACTGTTAGCAGCTTTTCTCATGAGCGGGCGGTGAAAAACTCCGACTCTGTAGGCGACCTACAGCCATGTAGGCACTGAGAGAGATACACAAACTCGTGTGTACTTACCCGCGTCCCCCAAACATCAACAAAAGTGTTCCAACGAATCGGAGGGCAGGGATGGGTCTTCTGCGCCAGTTCCGTGCTTGTGCACGACAAGTGGGTGGGACTGAGTGGGCAAGGAAACGAACTGGCAGTGGCACTACCGATGCGGCAGGTTGAAGCATGGAGGAAGTTAAACTGAAAAAGAGACGCTAGAACGAGTGCATGTCGAGGAAAAAGGAACTTGATCGCAGCTATGCTAAGTCCCGAATAAACATAGGGAAAGCATACCAACGTTGGATAGAATTCCAGGAGTTGAATAGTTTTAATTCTGACGCCCAGGTCGCCTTGTTTCTACTGGACAGGTGAGTAGAGCTGGTGTTAACTCGGTTGGATGTGAATTGTAAATTTTCATTCTGAGGAAAATTGAGGAAAGCTCGTCTATTGTTTTTGTAAGGCTATCTTGCATAGATCATGCTGGTCAGAATGAATAAAATGGTAGAGAGATCGATATTTCCTCTTTGGAGCGAGTTGGCAACCTTTGCTAACTCTCGGTTGGCAAGCTAGTGAGTTTGCTAATTCTGTCTGATCAAACCAGAGTTTGTGTTCGTGTAATAACATTTTTTCTCTGGTCAGAGTTGAAATTCGTCGATGAATGTATAACCGCATGATAAGTTTAGCTAAAAGTGGTGATCTATGTGCTGTTAGCTTCTGCAGACTATGATGGCACCAAACTGTTTGCCCACTTCAGAATCCACACTATCGAGTGCCTAGCTTTTTTTAATTTATTTTTTCATGTACATTATACTGTTATGCATTTTTGGCCTTAAAATTGTGTTAAAATGAGAAATGGACTAACCTAGCAGAGTGAGCCATAATTACTCACACGTTTCACTTTAAGAAAAGCGCGTTCATGTTCCAAGCTCCTGAAGGGGAGGGGCGAGCGGCTCTGTTGTGTTTTGAGAACATTTCAACTGTCAACAATAGTGATGTCAGATCACTGATACAGCCTTTAAAGGGATATTTCAACATTTTGGCAAATTGGCCTATTGCCATAATCCCTATAGTTATGAGTAGGTACATAACCTTTAGTTATCCGTGCCCATTGTTTTGAGATGGGGGGGGGGGGAGATGCGAGCTGCTCAGCGAACATAATGAAAGTGAACGGAACAGGTCCCTCCCTCCTTCAAAACTCATCAAATAAGCAATCCAGCAGCTCCAAAACGCTCTCGTGGACAACTTGTGACCTGCACATTCACCACGCTATAAAATAATAATGTATAATTACGAGACAGAGTTATTTTCAAGGCAAATGCATAACCAGAACTACATTCCAGACATACCGGCTGGGCGGATTTCAAAAAACATACGATTTCAAAAGTGTATGTTTACTGCAACTACTTGCAACGTCTGAGGTGCGCACTGTGCACTGTGTTAATCCGCCCAGCGGGTTACTCAAGAAAGTAGTTCCGAGTATTTGCTTCATGTGTCGTAATGTTTCATAATTATACATTATCATTTCATAGCGTGGTGAATGTGCAGGTCACAACTTGTCCATGAGTGTTTTGGAGCTGCTAGATTGCGTATTTGAAGAGTTTTGAAGGAGGGAGGGACCTGTACCGTTCACTTTCATTATATTCGCTGAGCAGCTTGCGTCTTTCCCCCCTCGAAAAGTCACCGCCCCCACCGTACACTGTATGAAGTTAAACGAATGGGCCTGCAGCGAGGCAGCGATAATTTCATTGGTCAACGCGGAACCTGGCATTCTATTGGTTGGCGATTTTTGATACAAATGTACCGCAGAACCATTCCGGACAACCACCATCCCAGATGGGCAACTGATTTTCATTGAAGAGCTTGTCCGTGGACAACCAGTCAAAAAATTGATTCGTTGTTCAATACTGTCTTGTGCCGTATTTTCCAAAAGGTTTGCTGAAGGACATCAAACACGTGGACGTGCCAGTTTGCATCATCTCTTCAGGAAGCAGAACCAGTAGACTATCTGTGTGTACTGTGAAGATAAGAATGAGTGGCTAAGAGTGAAAGCGGTAATAAGAGGCAGCTAGCTGTGGCATGATAGATACAAGTGTGTGACAGATGATCCCCAGAATGGACAAAATGAAGACCTAGTAGTACATTACTGGATAATTTTCCTTTGTATAAGGTGTGCTTGACCTGAATATCTGAATGTTAGACTAGTTATGAATTTTACTACATCCACTTTTTTTTTTTTTTTTTTTTAAGCAGTTACAGGTGAAGAAAAGCCTTTTTGATGTTTTAATTCCGGAATACATTTTTTTTTTCTAACTTTTCCAAACATTGTATTGTTCTAACCGTTCCAGCCCAAGACTGCTTTTGAAGTTTCCTTTAATATGCTGCACTTTTTTTAGTTGCTACCTCTTAGTACTTCTGTCCTGTTCATTTCACAGTTGCTTTATTTTACTTCCCTCATTGGAAAAGGGAAATAATTAGTTTAGCCATTTATTTCACCAATTGCGTTTTCTTGTTTTAATTCCTCACAAAACTTCAGCCACTTCCCTGTGAGAGAGGATCCTGAGTTACCACTTTTCACATCTCAAATTGTGCCATTTTGTGTTTTTTACTGGGGTTAAAGCTGGAACCAAAGACATGAACAAAAAAAATAGGACCAATGTAACTCACTTGCCCAATAACTGAGCCAGTTGTTCAGCCTTTCTGAGAAAAGCTTTTCAGGGATTCAGTGGTGTATAAATACAGCATACTAAAATATATGAAGTGAATCGGACCTCCGGTTTCAAAGTAGATGATTGTGAAAGATTTTCCCATTATAAGTAAATGGTGAAAATTGAATTAGGAAAAAAAAAAAGTAAAAAATTTTAAAAACTGAAAGCTACCATGGTATACATTCTCCCAAGGAAGCTCCATCCCAAATTGGAAGTAAATCGGGCTTGTTATTTCGGAGAAGAAGATTTTTAAAGACTTTGCTAATGGATGAAGATCACGACCACAACACCGGAGGCCACCTAATCGCAATAGCTCACTGCCTATCAGCCGGTGAGCTAAAAAATGACTGAAGAGCACAAGTGTCTTTTACTGGTAGTGTTTGTCACACCTCCTCATTTTTTTGCTCCGGGTGCACCTAAGTGCTGAATTTCACCATAAAACTGTAGAAACTTTCTTCTGGAAGGATATTTCTGTTCAGCCCCCCCCACTCCTTACCCACCCACTACATGCTTAAACCCTTTTGCAGGCTTGCGGCAGTGTCCATGCAATAGGGAAAAAGCACAGTTGGCCTATTTAACATGAGAAGCGTTTGTGTGAGAACACTGTTGGGTATATCATGTGACCACTAGGGCATTCCACTTCACACTGCCACAGCTTTGCCTTTGAGGCACTTCCACCGAGTATTCCCTGCTTGTAACCCTTTTGGTATCACAGCAACACTTCCAATCTGTGAGCGTTTGTGCTTGTCTTTTTGTGCCCCCAAAAATAGGACCAGAGTGAGACACTGAACAAGGAGGTGAAGAAGCAGTTTGAAGAGTACAACAAAATGGTATCCTTTCTTAAACTTACAGAGGAGGTGTCTGACCAGTTTTGTCATGCAGAACTCCAGTTGTGCATTATCTTACTGCTGACACAAATTGTATCCCACAGATGCACGATATCCCTTTTTTTTTTAGCTGTAATGATATTTATATCACAGTTGGATTCTTAGTCATTTCCAGGTTATTTAAATAAACCTTTTCTCATACTGGCTCATGGTATACACGATTTCTCATAATAATATGTATTATCACTATAACAAAAAATAAATATTACTGTACTGGATGACTCAAGCATACTCTGAGGAGGACTGTCAGCCAGGAAAATGGCAATGGCTGATGTTTCTGGAAACACTGAAATGATTGATTTAAAAATGTTAATTTGATGTTATTTTGATACAACATGTAATTATAGACAACAACAGAGATCATTAACCAAAAAAACCCTTGCAGATCAAAATCCGACCATGCCAAAATAACCGACTTTTGCCTATAACATGCAGCTTGTAGTTATCATTTGACTTGAGTGTATCCGTGGAATTTGATCATTTGACCATTATGCCTTAACCCTGCTGCAGATGTTCCTGTTGTCCAAACAGTTCACACAGTGGGATGAAACCCTTCGTCAGCTGGAGGGAGCCACACAGGTCAAACCTGTGGAATAATATGTCCCATGTCATAAAAATGTCATCTTTAAGCAGAATGGGGTCAGTTACATCAGTTGATTGCCCAGGAAACCCAGGCCCAATCCATTCTCTGCACTTGATGATCCAGGCATTACAGAGTCTTACTCCATGAACTGAATTATATCTTCCAGCTCTGTGTGCAAATTTGATTCCATATTTGAGTTGCACTTTGAAGACAGTGTGTTTTATATCTGCTATTACATGCTGTCTGAAATATGACATGGCATATTGTGTTATTATGTATATTGTTTGTATCGCATCCATTTCAGTTTTTAGGGAAGGTGGATATTCATGACTGTATTTAATAAAAACGGACAGTGAATGGATCTGCTGCTTCTTTATGGATGAGAAATCGCCAGATTTGAAGAGGCCAGGGGATCGCACATGAAGCAGAATTGCTTATTTTAGGGGGACTGCTGGATTATAGGGTGTTAATGGTTGACTTGCATTTATTTGTCCAATGGCCAGGAGTGGGAATATGAAACCTTTTCATGGAGATGTTTGCCCCTGAAGCCCTTCATAGCGGAAGAGGTCTTTTAAAAGAAGGATACCAATAAACTTAAAATATAAATAAACTAGTTTCAACTTCCTTTTTTTTTTCCTTCCACATCAAATTAATAGGCTCCAGTTTTCATGTGAAGGGAAAGGAATGCACAGTATAACCTGAACAGAAGATAATGTCACTTTATAAAATGTTTTCTATTTCTCATGTGCCATGGGTTCAAGAGTGAAATGCTGAATTAAGCGCTAGTATACCAGGCAGCAAAGAGGATGACCCCTGCCAGACCTCTGTGTTTTGTCACTGCTGGGTTATGTGTCCTGCCCTCCTGTTCCAGCGCTACATGGTCACATCTCTGGACTGTTCTGGCTCCTATGTGTTGGAATGACTTCCTCACAGAGGTCAGAATAACTGAGACTGATCTCCTTTAAGCAACTATACCGCGGCTTTCAGGGGAGCTCACTTTTTTGGGGCGTAAGTCGTCAGTTCAATTCAATGCGCAACACTCACTTCAGTGCGCAACAAATGAAGTTTGACTCTGGACAGTGTGGAGTAAAAATAACCAACGATAACCCATCGGCACCACAAAATATAGAATACTGCCATTCGGAATATGAACGCAGCAAATCGGGCAACAAACATTTCAAGACAGTTTACAACTTTCTAAAAAACCTTGTCAACTGGATCTCCAAGTCAAGAATGGCTATGATCTGCGGCGTATCTAGAACTCGGACTTGGGGGGGCACAGACATGTCCCTTTATGACAACAATTAGTCCTGGCTAGTTCTCAATCATTTTCCTTTATTGATGCGCTTTCCAATTATCGTAATTGGAAACTGAAGACACGGTTTCTCTCCATATGCGATTTAACAGCGATGAAATCATGGGCTAAATTCAGTACAGAAAAATAATTGACTTATTAATAGGCCAATGCTTCGCGTTGATTGAACTGGTCCGCATTCCAATGAAATATCCCCTTTCACTCTTGGTATTGCGTGGGTTGATAAAAAAAGTGGCACTCGGCAGTTAAATAGGCTATAAAAAGTGTGCGGCTCAAGCTATTTGCGTGAGAGTCGACAGGTATGCAATTTTGAATAGGCAGTTTCTACGGGTACGGCAGTTTTCCAATGCATTTTCAATTTATAGAGCTACGGCAGTCCCCATTTCAAACCCTGCCCTAACCTAAACCTGATCCTAACCCTAACCCTGACCCCTAACCTAACCCTAATCCCTAACCCTTCCCCTAACCATAATCCCTAATCCTTATCCTAATCCCTTCAAATCGACTGCCCTACCAATAAGTCTGTAGACACTGCGTTTTGAATAATGTTGATTTAAATACAGCAAATACGCGTCCAGATGAATGATTGTCATATTACCCAATCGGGGAGAAAAGCAGCACCTGTTAAGTGTGGAGTGCTCTCGGAGTGAACCTTTTGTTAATTATGAAAATGACTGAGAACAGGTCAGGACTAATAGCTAATTGTTTTAAACGGATGTTTTGTGCACCCCAATTCTCAGTTATGGCTCCGCCACTGTACTGAATTTAGCCCATGATTTCATTGCTGTTAGATCGCATATGGAGAGTAACCGTATCTTCAGTTGCCAATTACGATAATTGGAAAATGCGCCAATAAAGGAAAATGATTGAGAACTAGCCAGGACCGCCAGAACTAATTGTTGTCATAAAGGGACGTGTCTGTGACCCCCCCAAATTCCCAGTTCTAGATCCGCCACTGATTGACGAGCCAAAAATCTGATCATGCTGCAGAACGTATTAATTAGAACCTGAAAATAAATATGAAATGTAACGTTAGAAGTGATGCGAATGTTTGGAGATTGAAATAGTCAATGAGGTTACACTGCTGTCTCGTGCGTAATTGCACACGCGGGAGGAGACGCGAATGTTTCTGTTGTGGGGGAACGCTGCTAGTATTAACACTTAAAATATTTTCACATTTTAGAAAATAGTATTAATATTTTACTCATCGACGGTGTATTATTTCACCCACTGCAACCCATTAATCAGAATACTAATTTTATGAGCCGGTGGATTATTTGAAGTGCCTGCGGAGGTAACCGCAATTTGTTACCTGCCAGGTGCGTAAAAATAGATGTTTGAAGCTTGCTTTGGCAATATGTACAGTGTTGCGTCTTGCCAATAACGCCATCTGAACACCCATCACAGTTCAATGCTAAACGTGAATAATTACTTCAGCCCACGGAGTGGGCGTGAAGTACTGTTTTTAGCGGCTCTGTGTGTTTGTTTGTTTGTCTGTCTTTGTGTTTCCGCACTTGCCAATATTTGCTTGAATGGGTGAAGTCTGCCATCTAGTGGCTCTGTGTGTTTGTGTTTCCGCACTTGCCAATATTTGCGTGAATGGGGTGAACTCATAGACTGTATAAAAACATGGACGAAGCTACCGTGACGTCACCCATTGGTTTCAGCATACCATAAAGGAAGCCTCGATTTTGGCAATTTGAATTGCGCCATGTTGCCATTTTGAAACCGGATGTGATTTCTATTGGACGAGAGCATGTATTGAAGATCCGGGGAGGACTATGGCTCTGGATCTGACCGTATCGGACGAGGATAGCCACGCCCTTAAAGCATATTCTGGCTTTATCCTTTATTCTAGTCTATATGGGACCATAATTTACAAAAATGAACATCATGATATATCGAAGGAGACTTGAAACTTGCTATAGCTACCATAAAATAATGTGAAAAATCATTATTTAAATGAAAAATCAGGTGTGAAAGTAGGGTCATTTTCTCATAGACTGCTATAGCATTGAACTTCTTTCTGCAACCACCAACGTCGCCATCTGCTGGCCATTAAATAGAATGCCATTTTACGGTACTTCCGCATGGACTTCTTTTTTCAGACCAGGGTGCTGCGTCCATCTTTTTATACAGTCTATGGGTGAACTCTGCCATCTCTGATTGCCTTGTTGGCAATAGCTCCTACCTAAACACAAAAGCCACCACAGAGGCCTGGGATCAGCTGCCTTTGCAATTCGTCCTGAAGCCCATGGTGTGGAATGGCGATGACCTGATTTAATCCCTGATGCGATGAAGGGTGTTGGGTCGAATTTTTCTAAAGCTGGGGACACACTGCAAGATTTTTGGCCAGATTTTACCCACAATTTGCAGTTGGGGCCAGTCTGCGCCAGTCAGCTCTAGTTGGAGACAGTCATCATGACAAGTCAGCGCAGAATCTGTTGGTGTGTGATGTGCTACAGACTGGAATCAGCAAGTGTGTGAGGTGAACAGACTCCGCCCGACTTCAGTCGCCGAAATTCAAACATGTTTGAATTTTTTGAGCAGACTCTGGACGTAGTTGTGTAGTGTGTGCTGGTGACAGACCCAATTGCAAACACATGTCGCCAACAGCCAATGAAAAAGAGGAGGTGGGACACAGTTTTTGCGAGAGTTTGGTGCGTTCAGTTGGCCTCTATTGGTTTGACAAATCGTGTAGTGTGTGATCCCTCATCTGCTGCAGTCCTTAAATGTGTGAGCCCCAGTCTTTACAAGAATCTGCTGAAGCCAGTCGTATAGTGTGTGCTCCAAGTCTTTTCAAAATCTGCAAAGACTGTGAAAATCTTGTAGTGTGTCCCCAGCTTAAGGGGAGGTCCATTAAGATCAAGAAAAAAGCGCAGAGAGGCTGTTCTCTAGCAACCACCTCTGATTTTTGCAGACTATTAACCACGGAAAATAATGCAACTTGGTGCGGAAACTGAGAGAGCTAAAAAAAAGTTTTTGTTGTTTCTCTAATTGCGTGAGTGACATTAATGACATAGCGCCGCCACGCTTTGGTGAACACAGGAAGAAAAAAGTTAATTAATCCTTAATCACCGGCATAAATCATGCATCAGCAATTGCCATTTTAATGCAGCGTCTATGATAAGAATACAGAAAAATAAAAATGCGGTGCAAAAATAACATATTGTCAATATTTTGGAGATCCCAAAAAAAATTTCACCAATTGTGTTTTCGGGGGAGCTCATTTCTTTTTAAGGGGAACCGAGCTCCCTCTAGCTCCCCCTTAGTTCGCACCCTGCCTTTAAGTGCAGTTTGAAAGTTTGAAGACTAACCTCTCCTCTTTCCAGTACTCACCCCCCACATAATGTTGTGCCTGGTACTAGATATAGACATTACCTGAATGATGTTTTGGTTTAACAAATTGTTTCATTGCTGCATTTTTTCTCCCACAGGTATTTTATTTGGCAAGTTCTTTTTACCCCTCAGCCATTATCATGGCCGATGGGGTATTGTCATCACTATGGTGTCTGTACGTTTGTATGTCAGTCTGTCCCACATTTTGTGCTGGGCAGTACCTAGTAGCTATTAATATTTGGCAGCTCATACCTTGAGCTCTAGAACTACAGTGACCTACTTTTATTGGGATTTGACCTTTGACCTTGGTGCAGTGATCTTGACCTTGGAAATTTTGTGCAGGCTGTTTCTCAACAATTAATAATAGCAGCAATGTGAAACTGGCCACATACAAGGGACATTGGATGGACCTGTGCATGGCCTGGTTCTATTGCACATTTCATCTTTGACCTTTACACTATGACAGTGAATACTTTTTTTCACTCATGCACAAACAAGCACATCTCAGAATTTCTCGATTTCAGAGCAATGACATGATTGCGCATAGGTGGCAAATATGCAAAAAAAGGTCACTGTGACCTATTTATGCCAGTTAGTCAAAAAATATGTTTTGATCAAGTTACTGTCACCTGCAGTCTTTATGTTAGGTATTCATATGCACCTTCGTGATGACTCCATTCTGTTTCACACAATGGCAGGGCGAGGGTTTAAAGTGCCTTACACTTAATAATGTTTTTGGAGTGTCACTGCTGGTACTTGAAATATTAGCCTACCTCCCTCTAGAGGTTTTTCGCACTTTCTCTCCCTTCAGTCGCGCAAATGTGTTCTACATCGCTCTGGACTTGGGCATGTGTGTAATGACATTAATGTAATGAAATGAATATTTAATTAGAATGTTTTTAACGGTGCATGGAATTCTGTCGTAACGACTACATTCAGATTAGTGGAAGCAATCTAGGACACCGCCATGGCGAAGATTAAAAAAAAATTCTCAAAAGAAAAGGTGAATTTGTTGATGAGCAGCTTAAAATTTGAGCATGGCCTAATGCTATACTTGAGTATTGTAATACATTTTCAGGCAAGTTCTTCATAAACATAGCCGACATTTATAATTTACAGGCGGGCTAATGTCAGCTCCACTGTCAAGCGGGATTCTATCCGATACTATGAAAATAAACCAAGGACCTCACCTCAGACGTATTTATTTGTCACGTATTCGCTTGATTATCAGTTTTACAGGGATTATTTTGAGAGGTAGCCCGCGTGGACCAAAAAATGAGTGTTATGATCTGCATCGAGATTGCCCATTCATGTTGACAGTACTTCCTTTGTTCGGACGCGTTTCCATGGCAATGGGCTAAACCATTATGGTAGCTAGCAAACTTAAATGTGAATGACTAGCTAAATGCAGATAATGATTCTGCGGAATGCATACAATCTTAACCCAGAAAAGTTCACGGCATATGAACTCTGTTACGCCAGTCCTGACGACTAAAAAAAATTAGTCTCGCCTTCAGAAACGTTTCTTAAAATCACAATTCTCCCGTTTATGATACTTTTTGGTTGCTCCTTCCTTCTGAGGACGTACTTCGTGACAGCATGAGAAGAAGGAGGGACCATGTGGACGTAAGTGGCCGAGTCGTTGCCTCGCGTTTGGTGTCAGTTGGACTGGGCGAAGGGAAAGATGGATAAGACTGCCGTGGTGAAGGCTGGGGCCGTGGCCAGCGCCAGCGTGTGTGTCCTTTTTGGTGGAGTTGTTCTGGCGCAGTACATATTTACAAAGAAAAAGAGAGCGGGTCGGAAAACCAAGATCATTGAAATGGTGAGTTTCACATGCTGGTCTCGTGCGCGTAGCGGCGCTGTGGCGTGGATAAAAATAGGTCACGCTATATCCTGCCAAGTTAACTATGGAGGTATGCGCACGAAAGGACAAGAAGCAAAAAAGTACGGAAACAAACTTATTTGATTGTGGACTGCGCAATTTGTTTAACGTGACTTGCATTGTCGCGATCTTTTTTGAAATAACGTCACATATCGTTAATGGCGAGGAGTGTAACCTGGTTGCTAGCTAGCTTGCTGGAACTCCTGCAACCTTGGCTTGTCCCGCCAGTTTGCCGTAAATTATTTTTTGCGACTGAATTGGCTAACGTTAGCTAGCTAGCTGGATTCTGTCAGTGCCATGCCTCAAGTATTTTCTCATCCATCAGTTGCCAATGAGTCAGACATGGACAGACAGTAGCTATACGAAAAGACTCCGTTGTTCAAAACTACTCTGTACTTCCTCAAGGAAGTTCTTGTGTTAAATTGTAACAAGAAGGCTCAACTGTGTAGTTGGCAAGCTCACTGTCTGTATACCTTGCTTGCTATTATCCACTGATGCTGTCATGTGTGATTACACAACTAGCTGTCATTTCGTATTCGCTTATCATCTTGCAAACATGGCTCCCCTTGTATATACTGCTGGCGTTGATGTTTTGCAAACGTTAGACATGTTTGGTTGTGTTATTTCACAACGTTGTCGATAAGGAGAACAATGCTGGTTAAGTGCTGAAGATGGTATATCTGTCTCAGGCAGGCCCGCACTGAACATTTAACGTCACCAGACGTCATCAGTAGCGTAGTGACGAAGGCTCTGCGGCAGGGTAATCTTGAAATCATTAAATTTCTCTTAGCCACATAGCACGTTATTGACTGCTCATGTGCCTATTTGTCACTGAGCTGGTGAAAAAAAATGATGCACGAGATGAGTTCTCAATTGCATTTTACCTTGGCAGACTTTAGAGTGGGAATTTTTCAGGATTCTTGATTTTTCCAATTATCCGCCCTCTGTTGGGTGCCGACAAATGTAATGCTCTTGAAGTTTGGTTGATTGGTAGCCGACTAAATGCGTGTACTTGCACTGTCCCAAAGATTATGTGTCTGTTTAGAGTGACAACCGCCGTCCTACAGTCCTGTCATCGCGGCCTTGGTTGGCACGATGTTTTGAGTATTTACGGTTTTCCACAGATAAGGCGAACACCTATCTTTGGACACTTATCCAAAGATAACGGTCTGCCTTGATGATGTTTTGAAAGGTTATGGTATCCATTTCATATGAACGGACTGAAAACTTTTCTAACTGATAGTGTGGTACAGTTTGGTGGAGAGAACCCCTCTGGAGAGGGATTACGGAGAGGGATTATTGACGAATGTGCATAGTGAGATCCACAAAGAGATTGTTTACAAATGTGTTATTCACCAACAAATGCTTAACTTCTATATATTTATTAACCATTGAAATTAGTGCACAGTGGTTTTACAAATAGTCATATTTGTGAATACATATAACCCTTTCTCCAATTTGAAATCGGCTTGTTAATTTTTGAATGTGAATTTTAGGATCTGGCAACGTCTTTGCAATTCTGTTAGGAAAGTTTGAGCTTACTTCTGTTATGGGCAAATTTTTTCCTCCAGAATGGAAAATGAAAAATTAAAATTCTCATACTCAAGTTTCTGGTATATGTTCTACAAATGCGCTTCCGAGAATTCACAAATTAAACTTACGTTTTAGAATGAGCGGCACGTATTCCCAAATATATATGGGCAGTCTATAATCATCTCTGTGTATATGGGCAGTGTTGGTACAAACTGATGAGTGGTACTTTGCATGCTCATTAGAGGTGTATGTTTATGGGCTTTTTTTAAAAATGTGAAGAGTCTTTTATCTATGGAGTATAATGCCTGTATTCATCAGTTATACGGAGATACTAGTACTGTCCATACACTGCCTAATATCCATTTGTCACTGTTGGCAGGAAATTGGAATGACTACATGTAGTGAAATACAGTGAACACCAGGTGGCAGTCAAGCGCGCGCTTACTTTTTTGTTTGTCTGTGGTAAACAAACCTGTTCCTGGAAATCTATCGTTCGGTAGGTTCTCTTGTCACATCTGTCAGAGCATACCTGACTTCACTAATGAGAGGCTCAGAGAGCTCTTTAAGGCCGCGAAATTACATGTGCTCTCTTAAGTGTAGAATGAGAAGTGGGAGAGTAATAAATGTCCTGTAACAAACGTGGTTACCTCTGATTTAGGGCTGTCCTAACTGGTTGGGCTGGAAAAAGATTGACATTGCACATAACAGAAGAGATTTTGCTATTTAACAGACTTTTGATCAGTTCAGACATTTTAATGTGACTCTGTTTGTCAGAACTGTTATTAAATAATTATTTTGTTTGTCAGTTGGTCTTCACCTGCTGTTGCTCTGATAGTCCCAGTCACTGACAAGGGCAGCCAGTCATATATGGGAACAAACTGTTTGCATTAATCTTCTGTCCCTCTTTCAGCAGAATCTTACCAAGTGGAATCTGCAAATGATTGTTACTGCTGGTGCAGAAATTCAGAACTGCGGAATTGGAGCTCATCTACACAATCTAAAAACGTTCAGCAGCCTTGGTGCGCATGTCAGGGTTCACTCTTCCTGCGCAGGTATTAGCCTGCCCTGCATTTGTTTGCACAAACCTGTCATTGAGCAGATAGTCATTTGTGTCTGTTTCTTGATGAATAGGGCATTGTTTCCCCACCTTGCTCTTGGAGGACTCCTGCCCTGCACATTTTAACGTTCAAGTTCCCCTCATCAGGTGCTCCTCTTTAGTGCTGATCTGCTGAATCTGGTGTTAAACCAGGGAGATGTTTAATGCTATGTTCTCATAACCAAGCTGAAGTGACTGATTGTTTTGCCTTAATTTGACAAAAATCTGATGTTTTCAGGGCCGTGTGGACGCAGAAATCTGATCTTACAGTAGCGTGCAGTGATGACTATACACTTAAAATGAAGATGAATCAGAAACCAAGTACTATTCAAATATTTATTTCTTGTAATATTGGATCATATAGATGTTGTAAGTAAATGGATAATATATAATATAAACAAAAATAATAATGTCTTGAGAGAAAAAGTCAATATCTTGTGTGGTCACCCTTTGCTTTGATTATAGCATTTAATCTTTCAGGCATAGTTTTCACATTTTTTTTTTTTTTTTTTTTTTTTTTTTTTTTTTTTTAATTCCCTCACTCATTAAACCAGGGCTCTCCAAATCCGGCCCTCGAATCCAAATTCAGTCCTGGTTTTCCCTCCTTCTAGGCAATTAAGTGAACAATTAATGCTGCTAATTGGCCTGATTGTCATCTCACCTGACTCCCAAGGTAATGGGAGGGTGGAAAACCAGCAGTTCTCGGCCCTCGAGGACAGTGATTTGAGGAGCCCTGCATTAAACCATTGCATATCGTTTGAAGTTAATTCCAAAGAGATTCTAATCTTTCGATGTTACAACACATTTTCTCAGTCAGATTAAGGTCTGGACTTTGAGTAGGCCAAGTCATTAATTTTATGTCACCATATGTTTCTTTCCAACTGAGCTAATTCTTGCACAACTTAGAAGTGGGTTTAGGGTCATTATCTTGTTGAAAATAAAATCCTTGACCAATCAGACTCTTTGCAGATGGCAATGCATGCCTCACAAGGATGCTTGGATACTACTTTTGATTCATGATTTTTATTGATTTTTAGCCCCTTTTGAGCAGACTGAACCCCAAACCATAATAGTACCTCCTCCATGTTTTACTGAAGGGGTTTAAAGGTCATTTTTGAAATATTCTCTAACTCTGTGGCACTCACAAGTTCTGCATTTGGGTGAGAGAATTTCACATTTTGATTCATCGGTCCAAAGGATTGTTCCCAGGCCATTGGTGTTCAATCCTTGAATTTCTTGGCAAACTCAAGTCTTTTTTTTGATGTTGCAAGCTCTTGGTAGCAACATGACCAATCAGACCATTTTTGTGCAGACATGTGGAAATACAGTACCAGTCAAAAGTTTGGACACACTTTGCTAATGTCACATTTTTTTTTTTTTTTTTTTTTAGAGAAATTTAAATGGCTTAACTTCTCTACATAATCTCAAATGGAATCTAGTGAGAGTTTAACCGTCAGAAGTTAGAAGAGAAAAATGTATTTAGTGTCCAAAATTTTGGAATTCTCAAAGAGGCCATGTTTTGCAAAGTAAACAGAAAAACCAACTCCTTCCATTTTTGCCGAATTTAAGTCAAGCTGTTTTGGGACTTATTGGGCAAAAAGGCCCACGAAAAGCTCATCACAAGTGCAGCACATCTTTGGGAAGTTAGACAGTCATGCAGCTGCAAACTCATTATAGCCATATAACTGCTCTAAAAAAAAAAAAAAAAATGCTCAGCAAATATGATCCACTCAACCAGTACCTCACCCTACTGCCCTCGGGGCGTAGATACAGGACACTGCAGTGTAAAAGGGCTCGCCTCAGGAGAAGCCTGATCCCTGCAGCCATTGCTGCTTTAAACAACAGGCCGCGCTGAGTGTGTATATTTTGTGTACCTGTGATTTGTGGTGTGATATGTTGTTGTCTGTGTTGTTGTGTAAATATGTACAGTGCTGTGAAAATGAATTTCCCCCTTGGGGACAATAAATCTAATCTAATCTAATCTAATGATGACAAATGGTGGTAAGTTTGATGGATACAAATTAGATTTTTTTTGCAAACTAAAGGGCGCTTCTTTCTTTACTTAACATGTATGGTAAGAAGAATGTGGATCTGTCCAAACTTTTGACTGGTACTGTAGTAGATCTTGATCTCTTCACCTCTGGGACTATTAATATCATCACGGAGTTGTCGTGCTGTCAACCGCCAATTTTTTTTTTTTTTTTTAATCACTTGTCATACACATATTTTGAACATCAGAGGCACTTAACTTCGCTTTGCACCTCTGTTGTCACTAGTTTTCAGTGAACCGGTCTCTTTGAAATGCTTGATAGTGATTCTTACAGTGCCATGGCAGCATTTAACGTCTACAGCGGCACATAAGGCCACAATGCAGCTTCGAACAACCTCAGAGAGCTCCTTCTGTCATGCCATCATGTCGAACAGTGTGACACTGCTGAAAGTTCATGTCACCTTATATACTGGAACAACTGACCATCGGAGGTAATTTTGCAGAATACTGTTGCCTCAGACCAGTTTAAACAATTTTTTTTTAGCATCAGACTCATGGAATGAGTCTTCAAACATGCATGCAGCCTCTGCAAGAGTCAAAAAAATACAATTTGCAACACCTTTCAACTGTTATAAAAATTGATTTTTTTTTTTTTCATTGTTTTTGTTTATTACCCATTTTTTTTACTGCAGTATACTTGTGGGAATGATTTTTTTTGTTCTCATTGCCTACAGTAGTATTTTTTTTTTTCAATACATTTTAATCAAAAAATTATAAGGCCGCTTTGAGACAAATCATCACTGCACTCTACTGCGTATCCTCAAATTAGAATTGAGCCACCTATGTGGTCCTAGATCAGATACAAATCTGACATGTGGCCATGCGGCATGAATGAGAACAGCCAAGTTGGAAACTGTGGATTTTTGCCTGTATGCATGCACCGAGTGCTGTTAAAAACTGCAGAAACTAGCTGTTTGGCTTTTTCACTTTCTCTGTTTGAATCAGGTTTGGATACCATGGATGCTCTCGCAAATATGACGTTTTTGTGCGTGTCCGTGTGCACATGCCTGCCGTTTCGGAGGACACGTGTGTTCACATTTGTTAAATACAGGTCACTTGTAAGGATGAATCTGAACCATCAAGATGGGCAAATCTAATCAAAAGAATCGCAATTGAACAATTAGGCTTGTATTGTGAACGTAGCCTAAAATGCACAGGTCAGGGTTACTCCAGGAGCGAGGTTGGGAAACACTGATGTAGATGTATGCGTAGTGCATGCCCATTCAGCGCACGCCTGTGTTGGGCTCAGAAGTAGCTTTACGGTGTCGCAACGACGCCTTCGCTCTTACTGTCACCGTGCTGACAGTGTTATCTGGAGGTGTCTCCTGCCACCTCTTTCGCTGGGGGAAGTGTTATATTTTAATATTATGAAACGTGTGGAGCTACAACAGCTTACTGTATGCACAAGAAACACACACTCAGTTTTGTTTTGTGCTTGGGCACCTCATTCAAGGTACCCATTACGCCGAGTGTGTCGAGCCGTAGGATTTTACCTCTTCATATTGCCGAGTCATGTTGACATTGGGCCTCTGTGCCTCGCCCCAGACTGCACTTGTCATTGAGCGTAGCGCCTCCACAACCGTTATCGTTGTTGTGACCTAGCAGTCCTCGGCTCTTTCCTGCCAGTGGCTATTGAATGTCATCTCGCAAAGAGGCAGTTTTGTCAGGACTAGAACGCGTCTGGTTTTGGTTATATCACGAGTATTTGAACGAACAGTATATGGGTCTACGTGGCCTTGGTTTAAAAAAAAAAAAAAAAAGGAAATCTGTATCTTCTGAAACGCTGATGGAGTATTAATTCTTTGTCAAAAGGAAATGGAATTTGAATGCTGGTCTTGCTGCCAGCTGTTGCTTGATGTGAAGATGGATGAGGCCTGCTTTTGACTGGGGGAAATTGAAAGGTGGTGGGCAGCTAAACAGGATGAGATGAGGTTTTTACTCTTCTCTTGGGGCATGTGCAGGTTTTGTTGCTAATTTTAGGTTTGAGAGACAAATACTCAAATTCACATTCTGGTAGTGTTTTAATTGTCGTCATTTTTCTCACTGCATGGCAGACAGCAGCTGTGGGCTGTGCATTGCATTTTGTACTCCTCACTCACTCAGTCACTCGCTCACTCACTCTCATTTACTCTTGAGCATGTAGTGGGACTCATGCATATTCCAAATCATGAGTCTGCATAGTTTCATACCTGTAATACAATGTGAGGTCATATAGGCCTATTTATATACCTAGATATATATGTAGGACTCATTACACATTGCACACCCAGTGTAATTTTTTTGCTAACTGCTGGTGCTTAATAAAATTTCTTGACTTGGTCACATGACTCAGGCCTTGTCCCAGTGTAGGCCCTTGTGGCCCGTGTGCACGTACCTGCGAAGGCGCGGGTGACTGCAGGGTGTCCCTTTTTTCCAATGTTGTGCTCCAGGGGTGCTCACGAGCTCCCCCATTACACCCCTGATGCACCCCTCCTGCAAGCTCACATCAGGCCTCGCTTTGCTGAAGACTGTTACCCATAAATCCAGTGTATCTGCCACTTTATGTTATTCGGGCAAATACGTAGAGGAAGGTGCTTTTTAATTGTGTTTTTTTTTTTTTTTACAGCGGATATGTCTTGAAATTACTCTAATGCGGCGTACATGTATCCATTTTAAGATTTAAAAAAAAAAAGCAAGAACTGCAGGAAGTGCTCAAGTCTCAATGTTGAACCAATTAAAGTAGTATAGAATGACTGATGCTTTCCAAGCAAGACAGTTTGTCCTAATTCTGCTCTGAGAATTGAGATTCTTCAGTGTAGTAGTGTGGATTTGAGGCCTGTTACAACTGATAATGTAATAACTGACCAATAATGTAATAAAATTAACCAATAATACAATAATTGCCCGATAATGTAATAACTTCAACCGATAATGTAATAGCTGATAATGTAATAACATTTTGACCGATAATGTAATAAAAAAGTGTGCCCGATCTCAGACCTAACTACATATCAGCTCTTTCCTCGCTTTGGACATAAACCCTCAAAGTGGAAGTGAGTGGACGATGGTGTAAGGAGGCTGATGTGTGGAGCGCGCCATGGAAGTGGTTTGGCTTTGAAGATAAGAGAATTACTTTCAGGAAATAAGAACTGGTATCATGCTTGGTTGGTTTTAAGGCCCTTGCCATTTGACTAGCACAAATTAGTAGACATATTTTGGAAGGAGAAGTTGAGCGCGAGCAGGAGGGATTGAAGAAGTTTAGGCAGTGATCATGCGTCGTTTGTCCTCAGGAACTAGGAAATATGGAGTTTCCATGTGATTCGAGGGCTGCCGCCGTCCATATGGGCCTAGGTCCATAACTGTGTTTAGTTTTTATGATGGTATAGTTTCCTGTTGGTGTGGAGCGCAACCGCAAAAGTGGGACTGCCATAGCGAACTCCACACTGTAGAGTCTCTGAGAACCTCATTCGGAATGACCATGAAACTGAACAATGTGGAATTGCCTACTATGAAGCTACAGTGCGGAATTACTAATTCAACACTGTACAACTTCATAAAAGGTAATTCGACATTGTTCAGACTCATAGTCAGTACACACTGTTCAGTTTCATAGTAATTATTCAGTTTCATAGTCATTACGCATTGTTCAGTTTCAGTAATTATACACTGTAGTTTTTATGGTCATTGCAACCATTATAATGACCAGTTTGTGGACCAATGTTTCACCAAAAAACAAACCACCTCCTTTGGTGCTATTGTAATCATCATTAGAGACTGATGTAAGAGGTGTCGACAAAATAGTCACATTTTTTGGCTGTGCGATGCACTCGTTGAATTTAAAACTCACAAATTGTGTAAATGTAAAAGTACATTTGAAATCGTGTTGCAAATTGCATTATTCTTTAATTACGCTTCTCTGATTTTTCACACGACTGAACGTTTTCTTTCCCACTGGCCTCAAACTACAAGTAGGCATGCAGATTCGGACAAGAAGTTGACGTTTCGATGAAGAGCTTGGCCATGAACTACAGGCTGCGAGGAACCACACTCGGAACGGAAGTTTACATGAATCCGCCCAATGCCTCCCGCATTAGATTACCCAATTACCCACCAAGAGGCAGGCCTGGAATTTAAAATCGGTCGGCCCGACTTCCCTGAGAACAAAATGGCCGTTACAGATAGGCCCAAACCCAAACCAGCTGCTCCAATTGAAATCGAATCCAGATAGTCACCCGCATTTTCCGATACCGACTGTCCACTCCATCCAGTCCAACGTCTGACTCTGATGCACCCACCAAATCGGCCCGGATTCTCAATGGGGCGTGTGAGGGTACCACGTGACCTAAGTCCTTAGTAATCGTGATGTCAACAGTTCATCAGCCGTTGCCTGAGGAATGACTGGCGAACTGTTGACGTCACAGTCACTAGGAGCTGGGTCATGTGCACAAACATGGAATCATAGCATGGTACCCTCACCAGTGACCCCGGTCGCTGCCCTCACCCGCCCTATTGCACCATTACTCTTATCGCTGGCAGTATTCTATTGCCAGATGACTATGGATAGATGGATTTTCAAAAGACGCATCTGGCAAGACTCCACCCACTCGCCCCTGGATAAATTTGGCCCGGCACGTCTGGCAACACTGCTGCACCCTCACACACGAATGAAATTGGCTTGGTAATGTGGCAACACTGCCACCCACTCACGCCCACATGAAATGTTATTACATTGTCGGGCAGGCAGTTATTACATTATCGGTCAAAGTTATCACATTATCGGGCAGTTATTGCATTATTGGTCCGTTGTTACGTTATCAGTTGTAACAAGGCCTGCTTGTTCGGTATACACTTCTTGTACATCCCGTAAATGTACACTTTGAGGAGGACTGCAGGGCTTTGAGTGGGTATTGGGACAAAGCCACAGTCTATGGCTGCATGGCAATGTGCTTTTAGCAACTGCTTATGCATGCATCTATTTTTATACTTTTCCATTAGAACCTGTCAATCTCGATATATGCATTTACAAAGAAGAACTGGCCGACATAACATTATTGTTTTTTTTTTTTTTTTTTTTTTTTTTGGTTGGCTATATCTCAACTTATAAGTATTATAGCTGTAACTTATGTCAGTGTATGCACAGTCTACCCAAATTCCTCTTTTATACCTCATAGCATGTGGTTGCAGAAGTTGGAAACATTAACTGTGATTTGGCTGGTGGCAGACTGTGGAAATGATTAACTGCGCGTAACTTTCCTTTGGCAACTTTTATTGCTTTGATTGCTGGGTGCTGCTGATCTTCATAGAAACTTTATGTGCTTGTGGCGATTGGTTGATCAAATATTGAATCACTCACTGTAAAGGAAGGTTTCTCTGCACAAAGGTCATGTGAGGGAACACACTGACCCAAGAATAACATTTTGCTTTCAGGTTGCAGACGAGAGTCAGTCGGTCTGGGTATAAGCACAACAATGAAGAGACGGGGTCATGCAGTTCAGATATGCTCTGTACTAATGTCATAACACCAACCAAGGAAACCTTGGTACCTCCCCGAGATTTTACTGCACGATCACTGCAAAAAACTTAAATAAAAATCTATGTAGCTCAAATTAACCATTTCTTCCAAAATCCTAGAATGTTTTTCATTAAATTAATTGGCATTGGACTGACTTATGCCTAATTTGTATTATTTATTCCAGCTCTAACACAAGGACATTAATTTCTTACTCGCACAATCCCTTGCATCACCCAGGGTTCCCCACACTTTTGAAATCACCTGTCTGTACTGTAAATTACAGGTGTCTGCTGAGCGCAGCGCAACAAAAAATAGATCATGACAATGATCCAATGGAATGCGTGAATATCAAATTTGGACTGAGTGCCTTATGCCCAACCTAGGGAATAAGTTTCACATTTGGAGAGGAATGAAAAGGACTTGCAGCCCATATTCATCTCAGAGTTGGAGTGCTGATTTCCTGTCAGAATTTTTTGTCCAAATTAGGGTGGGGTGATATGGACAAAATCAACTATCTCTGTTTTTGACCGAATACCTCTATCGATATTGTGGCGATATTGTAGGTATAGCTGTCGATGCTTTCACAGAATATCTACACAATGTCATCTTTGATAAACAGTCATTAGTAATGTGGATATTATGACTGAGCAGGTAAATGCAACAGCAACAACAGTTTAATAAATGCAGAAAACTACATCCCTTACTGTAATGCTGCTTAAATCCAGAAAAGCCACACTTAGGTCATACCACAATGTTATGACATCTAAAATCCCTGACGATATCTTATATCATGATGGCGATATAATATCGTTATAGTTCCCAGCCCTACTCCTAATGATAACTTTATTGCTGACTATAACCTACTGGCCTGATCCTAACTCATGGAAATTAAGTTCTTTCCATGCAGGATTATGAATGCTAGGCTTACACACATCTGAGACGCATGCAGCCTTATTTGAAAGGCATAATGACTTAACTTGGTTGATTCATTCTGCTTTGCAATGAATTTAATTAAATGATGCCATCCTGACCTGCAGCCGCAGATGGAAAATGTGCATTTGCCTAGAATTTTGTTCATGTAAACCCATTATTTGCTGCTTAAACGCCTGTGCGACTTAAAGCTATACAACACATTTAAAGTAGCTTTTTTTTCCGTATCCTATTTGCCCTCCAAATCCTTCCCCCAAAAATGGGGCTCGTAAAATGCTTATAAAACACATAAATCTACTTGTCTTGCTAGCCGCATGTGGGTGTTTGTTTAGAGTACAGAAACAAGACTAAAATGAGCAGTTTACACGGATTGAACTCGAGTTCATGTTACAAAATCGCGCAGCTTGCATGCAAAGTTGAAGCGCATCGCAGTGTACTGACACGTCGGCAATTTTTCTTTCATTTAGCAGATGTTCTTTTGCAAAATTACGCCTATATTATCCATTCATACTGCTGGATGCTTGCTGAATGATTTCACATTAAATAAACCATTTACTTCAAGGAATTTCTGGTAAATTAGCTGTTTGCTGAAGGAATCTCCAGTAAATACACCTCCTTGCTCATATAATGGTTGTGCCTCAACTGGGTCTTCACTCCACAGCCTCGCAAGGCCTTGGCCATTTTGCCACAATGCTGCCAACCCACTGCTGTGAAATTACTGTACAGACCAGGTAACTCATTTTTGCTGTAACCTTTTCCCTGTCCTGCCTGTCTCTGGCCTTGTGTATACCGCGAGCATTCTCCTTTAACCCGGGTGTAAAAGCACTGTTCCTGGACCCAAGTGCAATTTTTAAGTCCAGTGTTATGGACCCACACTGTTTGGTAGCACAATTGACCTTTCTAGCACGTGGGCCCAGCTCGTTGAACACTCTGGTTGTGTCAATCCAAGCTGTATAATGAGCTAGTCTGCTATAACAGCTGAATATATTCAGTCTGAGGAAGTCACAAAGCTCCTTCTGAAATTATATGGTCCATGTTTTGCATGGTTTTAAACTTCAAAAACAGTTAAGTGGCCAAACTGTGTGCAGGTTAAGGAAGTAGCACTGGATTTGTTTTTATCAGAATGTTAGTCATTTTTTTTTTCCGGGTTGACTGGCCCTTAATGGAACCAAATAAGTATCTCATCCTTATGTAGGATTCAGTACCTGATTTTACTTTTAATGCAGCATTTACTGAGTGTTTCTGGTTGAGCTCTCTGGCAACGGGTGCTACGGCAGTGCTATCTGACATTGAGTCCATAACGCGGTGGGTGGCGGTTACGTTTGCATATTTCTGAATACACGCATTGTGAAGGCAGAATTGGCTACTTCACTTATGGCCAACCTGTTTTTTTTTTTTTTTTTTTTTTTTAATTTCATGACATTTTATTGCTCATTTACATTGAGAATAACTTGGCAAAGGCTTTTCGGTTTGTCTCCCTCTGAGAGGGTTTGCTGCATAAATGTTTGTCTGGATGGGTGATGGTGCTGACTGTTGCTTGAAGCGCTTTTTATTCCTACTGTTGCCGGCTCCGAGGCCATTAGCAGTCATTGTTGCTTTAATTAACCAATTTGCTTGCACTTAATTTTACACACAGTGAATGAATGGCAATGAGGGTAATTTGCTGTGCATCCGCTTGTTCACCTACCGCTCAGCTTCTGCATCTATCTAACAGGACTCTGTCTTGGCCTCCACTAATTAATAGCAATTTGCGGTATTTAGCATTTGTGTGTGCATACAAATTACAATTAAACAAAAAGATTTTCAAAAAATCTACTTTTTGATCTTGGAAGTCCAATATGGGAGTGCCTGCACTGAGTGCTTGTAAGGTCACCACTCCCTCAGATATCCTCTCCCTCTGCTACGGCCGCATGTCTCCTGCGTCCAAGTGATGGCCTCTGTTTGTGCTCCTGCACTTCTGTTGTTTGTGAGAATTTCTGTTACCATGGCCGACGGCTAATGTTTGCCATTGTTCTGCAGTTTGGACGGTTAAATTTCATTTATCAACTTAAAAAAAAAAAAAAAAGGATTTGTATCCATGGTACTTTTCTGAATAGATCTGGCAGTCTGCATTTTGACGGTTAACTGAGGGGTCTCGAATTACCATTGTATTTGTGTGTTGGTCTCTCCCATTTCGTGGAAAATTCCATGTCTAATCTACAGATTTTTAGAAAATTTTCTCAACTGATCATTTGCTTCACACTTCATATAAATGTCATTGTGCTTGCCTACTACTGCAAAAAAATTTCAGCTCGTATCTTATTTGGTGTCTAACATATGGAGAACGGGGGTTGTGGCCCTAAGAAACGATTATTCCAAAAAAATTTCCGCAAGTCATTACTTTTGAAGTATTCATGCTACATGCTTGACATTTTCTAGGATTATTCAACACCATATGATATCATTAACTTCTAAAATGGTTGGCATACAGTTGGATATTTGCCAGGGTCTGGCTTGCTGAGAATCTGATTAAGAATTATTTCATGCTTTGGTGCCCTCTGTATCTTCACACTGACTGAACCACATCAGATATTTTAAATGTTAGTTTGTATAATACTCATGAAATTGTACTTTCTTTGCAACTTGGTGCACATCTGCAGAACATTCAAATTTATGAGGCATGAAAAAAATTCAAAATGGTCCATGTATGGCGGTCTACCTAAAAACAATAGAAAAAACTAAATCAAGAGCATGAGTTATGAAGCGAACCAAACTATATTCATTTAAGTATCAAAAAAGAGACAACCACTCATTTGTTCCAGTCAACCATCCATTTGGGACATGTTTTTACCCAGCCCAAATGGGTATTCCATGTCAAACGCAGTGCTAGGGATGTGTCAGTTGGTTACTCCAGCCTGTGGTTATGATGGGTTCGGCTGCATTGGGTCAGCAGTGCATTCGCTGGCTGTAGTTTCATTGTGGATTTAAGTAGGAATTGTACACGAGTGATGGAACAAACTGCTGCTATGACGTAAGGAGCCAGTCTCGCTGATACAGTTTCCTCATAAATACTCTGTATGACCAGAAGAGGTGGATTGGGAACAGTTGTTACATCGAAGGAGGAACAAGATGTACAGGTAACATTTATTCATTGCATTCTTGTGGTCACTCTAAGACTCAGTCAGTCCAGGAGAGAGGGACATTGGACATCAGTGCATTGTTTCAGCTCGAAGTACGAACAGTTTCTTCAAAGTTTTTAATTTCATGACACTGTCATGGTTAATTCTGTTTTTTTTTTTTTTGCATGTCCTCTTGAAGTAAAACTTGGTGTCCTTGATTTAAAAAGTGTAATTTTGTTCAAGCTGTGAACTTCATATTTTTATGCATTTACTAGTTCAAGTTGCTTTTTCCAGTGGTATTGTTGCATTTAGACTTTTTCAGACATGGACGTTATGGCACTATGGACTTGCAATATTGGTGTGAAATCATTGTATTTATCATCTCTAATGTAGCATAAATCAGAAAGTTTGATTTCATTCAGACATGCACCTGGTCGCTAGGAAAGTATTGTAACATGAGAATTTAATGGAAGAATTAAAAAAATCTGATGTGGTTCTCTGTGAAGATATCGTTGCCTCCAAAGCACAAAATGACTTGATAAATTTTTTTCTTCATTGTGGCCGCGTCCCCTCTTTTAAAGCCTCCATTTCTCAGAAACTAAAGCAGATTCAAGCTGAAAATTTTGCGCAGTACCAGTAGCTGATGGGTACAATGAGCTCTACAAAAAGTATGAAGCAAATCCAAGATGGCCGGTCAGGGGTCCTCTTGATTTCTTATGGAATGACCCCTGTGTTATTTGGATCTCTTACCATTTGTTTGTGCTGGTGAACACTTCAAATTTAAAGCGAACGACTGGAGAGAAATTTTGCTTATTTTTCAGAATGGATTGTGACCTTTCACTTGTGGGAAATGTCCCAAAATGTAGCGTGGAACCTTGAAAAAGATAGATCTGCTCGGATCCAGGTTTTTGTCAGTTGTAATGTGTTCATTTTCAGATGATCTAATGGTAGATTTATTTATTTATTTTTTTTGACTGAAGGTGAATATTTCTTTGGTAAATTAATGAAAATGATGGAAAAACCAGCTTTATTTGACTGGAGTCCTGCTTTGTGCTTAATTCCCTTCTCCAGCAGGTCTATGGAAATCAAATGCTTGTGTTCTCCGCTTGTTTTTCAATTTTCCGTACAATGAACTCAGTTCACCTTTAACCTTTTACCATTCCAGTATGACACACAAGCATCGTCTGAGCTCTCCTAGCAAGCTGTATGGTCAGCATTTACTGGCCATTTCACTGCCTGTGTCATGCTCGTATTCTGCGCAGAAATCGGCCTCGCAGATTTATGTGTGCAGACCTTTCTCACTGCTGATGGACTGGGTGCCTTTTAAGGCAAGACAGAGGCCAAAGGGAACAAAAAATTATGGCTCTGACAGATGCCTTCACCCAATTCAGGAATTTTAATGGTTTCAGGCCTTATCATGTGCAGTGGGAGGATGTGTTTTTTTTTTTTTTTTTTTAAACCTGTATTTTTGTATGTGCGGTTTGTGCGGGAATACTTTTGCCTGTCCTGACAACTATAAAGGCAAACTGACTGTTTGGTTATGGTTAGAAGCTGGGAAAGGTTACAGTTGGGGTTTTGAACGGGCATGTAGTGGTTATGGTGAAGAATTGAGAGAGGCTGACTGAAATAAAGACACACAAAGAATGAATTGAAGTCAAAGTTATGTCCTCACAAGGATAGAAGTATAAGGATGCAAATGTGTGTGTGTGTGTGTGTGTGTGTGTGTGTGTGAGAGAGAGAGAGACACACTGTATGCAGATGTTTGTTTTCATGTGCACTTGACCCAGTTTGCATGCGGATATTTTCATGTCTGCTTGTTCATCTGTTTTGGAGAGGCGGAGCTTAGCAAGTCTGTTCTTGGCACCGCCTCTGTGAGCAGCTGGGGCTATAAAAGCTCGCTCTTGACAGAGGAAATTTTCTTCACTCTTGCTTCACGTTGCCCTGTCAAGACCGGGGGGAGAGAGAGGTAAGTGTGTGTGTGTGTGTGTGTGTGTGTGTCCCTGTGTGTGTGTCAGAGGAAGGGTGTAGGGGAAGGTGAAAGATCAAATGCATTTCTCTTTGTGATTGCATTAGTTTGCTTGTCTGTGAATGGCTGTTTTATTAGTTGTCTTTTGGCACTCAGAATATCAATGTGTTTTTCTCTATTCACGCACATACTTATATTTAGCTTATTACTTCTTGCAACAGCTCAAAGCAAAGTACGTTTGTCTGAGTGGCCAGTTTTGCTTGTCATTCTGCAGATTCTACATAAAATTATGACCTGGATCGAAAATGACCCGCATTCCTTTTTGATAAAAATTGCTGCTTAGTTGAATTTTTATTTTTTATTTTTGTTTATTATTTATTATATTCATGTGTCATTCTCCTCAAAACGGGTCACTTTTGATCCATAATGCACAAAATATTCGTAAAGCTCCAAACTGTGGATTGTTGTGTTGTTTATCGTTGATGTCAGTTGATCGCATTGGACTCGCACTTGAAGCTGTGAGTAGCAGCAGCTGAAGAACAGCTCTTTATTGAAATAAGCCCCTGGTTGTTTTCCATTCTAAAATAGCTGTCAAAGTCAGGTGTGCTGGAAGGGTGTGGTGTTTTTGTCCCGTGGGTTTGTTCGTCATCCCTTAGGTACTGTCTAGGGTCCTGTCAGGGGTGTCAGGTGTCAGGTTTGGGGGGGGGGGCTGTTGCCATTAGCATCCACACTCCCACCACCTCAACACTGGAGGGGAATGAAATGCAGTTATGCAACACAGAGCCCAGGCCTGTACTTATGCATAGAGGGGGCCTATTGCCGGCTGACCCGCGTTCACCGTGGCCCCTGATTGGTCAGTTTCGGCTTGGCTGGATTAGGGGAGGGGGATAGGGTGCGTATGATGACTGTGCTGGGTGGGATTGGAAGATGCAGGGGTGTGTGTGTGTGTGTGTGTGTGTGTGTGTGTGTGTGTGTGCTAAAGGCCAATAGAGAAAAACACATTGACACACACACACACACACACACACAATTCTCACTTGCCATCCCTCACAACCTAACACGCTTCCTGTCAGATGATGATCTGTATAGCGGAGGTGCACTATTTTGCCTGTGCCGCGCGTCCAGCTCACATGTCAACACCCCCCACCCCAAGTTGGAAGGGAACTTTCTGGAATGTGCTGGAGGAAACCTGAGGTGGTTTGTATTTACGCATTTTCAAATGGGGCTCATTCACATGGGACCATATCAGCGTACGTGAAAGCAGCGTATACTAGAACATGTGCAATAGGCGGTATTGCAGAATACCTGTGTACAGGCATACACATATGCATCCATTTGTGCGGAGTGTTTGGGATAATGCTCATTGGCAGTTGAGGTGTGTGTATGTGTGTGTGTGTATGTATATGTAGGGAAAAACTGCAGTTCAATTTGCATGTGTGCGCGTGTGCATGCATGTGAAGGTGGTGGCATTTTGTGTGGCTGGGTGGAGGCACCTCAGTGTGCCTGTGCGTGCATGTTGCGGCCCCTTTTTAGATCTGTAGTTTAAGCCTCTCTCACCCGCTAAGCTGCAGAATTACAGCATGAGCCTGAGGCCCCGTCCCTGGAAAGTGCACTTGGCAGGAGAATGAGCCTCACACAGTGTTGCAATGCTGCGTGACCCTGGGTTTGGAAATAACTGCGGTTCGGACAGAAGCACCGATGTCTCTGCTTACACCGCCAGGAGTGGATGTAATGTGGGAGCCTGGCTGAAATGTGTAAATCAGAGTGCAATTGGACAGGAGGAGGGTGCCCTTTGGCAGGAAAGGTCACAGGTTTGGTCTCTTTGGTCCCCTGCCCCCTCCCCCTCTCGCTGGTCAGGGCCCATATTTGGGCGTTGGGGGCGGGGATATCGCGGGTGCTGACTGACCGCAGTGTAAATTATGGCCTCCCTATGGAGATTCTGTATCGCGACAATTCAAGCTTCAGTCTCAGTGGGGCTTAATAGCACTTGAGTCTCGATACACACACAGCCTGCCTGCGGCGTTTTCACAGCATTCACCTGGCATAACCTCCCGTTAGTGATGGGAAGATGAAGCTTCAAGAACCATTTTACTTATTTTCTGTGCCCACAAGATGGCGCCCGTAGTTAAAAAAATAAGGCTTATAGAATGAACTGACAAGCCTTTGTTGAACAGAGTGCACCATCTTGTGGGCACAGAAAATAAAGAAAATGGTTCATGAAGCTTCATCTTCCCATCACTACCTCCCGTCTCACGTGTTGGTGCAGTTTGTTTTTCTGTTTATTTTTAAATATTTTTAAATTCAAATGTTCGTTACCCCGCCCACCCCCTCTGGCGTGGAGCTCTCCGCTGTTACATAAGAGGCGGTTAGCGCTCGCAGGCACCCGTTAGAAAAAGCTTGTTTTGACTCGTCTCCGGTTTCCCCCCGTCCCTCGTCGTCGTCTTCCGTCAGCGGAAGGAATGCCGCCTCCCTCCTCCAGTTTCTCTCCGCTGTCACTCCGGCTTGGGTCAGTGCTTTGCTTATTTGGATTTTCAGGGTGCTGGGTTGGGTTGGGTCAAAGCAGATTTCGGGTTATCGGGCCAAGGGAGGGAAAGCTGAGCTTCAGCTCCCCGCTCTACCCCGCCAAACCGGTTCGGGGCGTGCAGTACTCACTATACTCCACTGCGTTAACGGATTGACGCATTTTCATTCCAAATTTTCTGCCGCTGACATTTTTATCATGCATACGCTACCGCTTAAATCTGCTATCACTTTCCATTATCTGGTTGTTCTTGCTGTTTCATTCAGCAGAAGTTTTTGTGCAATGGAAAATATTATGAAGGAAACACACAAATGTAATGCAAAATATTTTATCTAATATTTTAGGTAACTAAATCTAATAATTTTGGGGAGAGAAAAGCTTCCCACAAACTGTAATATATCAGAAGTTTGTCCTCTAAGATGGGTGCTCTTCACAAATTTGAATGATCTTGGTAATCCTACAACTTCTCCATGTGGTTTTAATCAATTGATTGTACTGGCCACTCAATATTTTCTCATTTCCCTTCCAGATTAAGTCCCTGTGGAGTTTAGATTCTGTATTTTGGGTTGGTGTCTTGATGTAACACTGTTTCACGCATTTTGTCCGCATGAAAGTCACCCATGATTCAGAAGTCCTGGGCGGTAGTGTAACTGCTGGTTAATTTTTTCTGCTGCTGGGAGCAGACAGAATGTAAACAGTAGGAGCACTGAACCTAATGCCGGGGCTGTGGATTCCCAATCCCAGAGCTCAAGGCTCGTGTAAGAGGTGGACTGTATCGGGACTGACTCTCTCTCCTCTGCTGTCCTTTGTCGTTTTCAGATGCCGGAGTTTGAGAAGAATACGGTACACATACGGGACCCAGAGCGGGTGGAGGCCATCATATGCAGCTTTATCAAGGGCGGGGCCGCCAAGCTCCAGGTGCAGCACGAGATTCACTCTGCTTTTTTAATTTGTGGGAGTAGGTTCTGGGTTCTGGAACAGCTGTTAAGAGCAGGCAAACTTGTGCGTTGGCATGAAGGACCTCTGTTATTAGTTTGACATGCTGAGTCACCCTCTGGTGGAAAGACTTCTGCACAGACCAGTACTTTAAGTTTTTCTTCTGTTTTAACTAATCTTTCTGTTCCACCTTTATTCTGCAGATCATCACCGACTTTGACATGACTTTAAGCAAATTTTCAGTCAATGGTAAACGCTGCCCTACTTGCCACAGTGAGTGTAATATTTGTTTTCAAATATTAAGGCATATTTTGCATGTGTAAACTAAGTGATTGTTGCCTGATGCATTTTAGGTGGGGGGGGGACAGTAAAATGTAATGAGGTGAGCTGAATAACTGTGCCAAAAACATTTTCATGTTTTACGCAAGTTGAATAGAGCTGTTCAGTATGCATTATGCATCACATGAGGAACTGCTATGCATTTGGCAATTTATTTGCGGATTTATTGACCCCATAAAACCCATGAACCCAAGGATGGATCCGACAAATGCGGCTGCTTTTTTCAATACTGTGGAATTTCAGGCGGATTTTGTCTTCAGGGGGTGTGATCCCAAGGTTTCCAACAATCCCAAATATGTCCTGCTGAATTACAGGAAAATGCATATAAAATGATGTGCATGATCTGTTTGATGTAGTGCCATGGCCATGAGACATAACGTCCTGGGTTTGAATATTTCTCTCAATAAAAGTGTGTTGTAGTCTCAGTGAAGCATTGCAACCAGCAGATACAGGCCAGAGCTCGATTTTCGCACTCGCCTGGGATACGTGATGACTGAAAATTTATTTTGGGTACCGGGAAAAACTCAGACTCCTTGCCTGGCCGATGAGTGAAAATTCTGCATGATATTGATTGAATATTTGTGCAATCCTACCGCATAATTGATTTTTATGCATATGCCGGAAGTTACGAATTCCGCCTTCTTCATTTCTCACGCATAGTAGCCAGGTTGGTCGTATGGTTTCCTGCCGAAAATTGATTAAACATCTGCCCAACTGTATGAAAAAAAAAAAAACGGCCCGTAAGCATTGATCAGAATTTGGGCTGTTTTTCGGTTTGTTTATTTAAGCATATTAACTTTCAACAGTAAGCCATCAGAAAATGCATCCAACAATTTCTTGCGTTTTTTTAGGAGTGGTAAACAAAGTTATACCTGAAGCCCACGAAAGGGCTGAGCTAACAAGTATATCCTTGCTAGCTAAATGTATTCGCATTAGCACGAACACCTGCAGATTGGGAGAAAAAGTAATCGTAACTAACATAAGCCTGACAAAATCAAAGTAATTAGATCGAGCTGTTTAAAACTTTAACTTCATATAGCCTAATGCTTCAGAATACCAGGATTCACTTAATGATGATGAAGAAACTGCGATTAAAAGTGAACTAGCTAAACAACTCACCCCTTATTTAACTTGCTAACAAAGAAATATTGTGTTTTTGGTGTGGTAATTTAAGTACGTGCAAATTAACTAGTTCACAAAAATATGCAGTTAAGAGTATGGGGACTCACCAATATCCAGTATGGTCACTGCTGAAATACGGCGCCAGAACGTAATTACCTATAGCGTGCGCTTGGTCGTGTAACTATATAATAAATGCTTCAGTTTCATTGCTAGCTAACTAGCTATATCTGATGAATCATCTACTAACGCATGAAAAATGCAATGTAAGTTAGGTGGCTCTTCAGAACTACTTTCTGCTAGTCATAGGCAATGTCACTTGTTTGGTCTGTGGCACAGTGTCTTTACAGTGAGAGAGCAAGATCCGAGGTCTGCATTTTTTACTTGTAACATATTCTTTTAGGGTTTTGTAAAGGAGGCTATAGCAAATATCGGTGCTCCAGATTTTGCAATGGGTTTTACACATCTCTGCTTTGTCAGAGAGTGCCAATTCCTTTAGATCAGCATCATTTTCCCACTCTTGACGGTAATGTTACGCTTCTCTTTGCTTTCCACTTTTATGATTTTACTAATAGAATATGCTAATGGCAGCTGTCTCGGTAGGTTTGTGTTTAAATAAAGTTTTTGTCTGTGCCGTTAAATGTCACGTGATATTCTAGTCTTTTTCAGTCGGGCTTGTAAAATCTTCTGCGGGCTAGCGACTTTTTTTTGTCACAAGCCCGACTGTCTAGTGGCAAAAAATGGGAAGATCGAGCCCTGCTGACTATATATGTGACTTTGTCCTATTATGATTTAAAAAATGCTTTTTCTGACTCTGAACCTACTTATGGAGAAATTCAAGCAAAAATTAGTTAAAGGGGTTTGTTTGTAAGTTTCTGACAGTTGTCTGAATGAAATAATCACATTGTGAAATGCAGTTCATGATTCAGTTTTCCACACCATCTTCCTTCTTGCCCAGACATCATTGACAACTGCAAGCTGATCACAGAAGACTGCAGGAAGGAGGTGTGTAATGATACAAACTTTACGTCTACCCTTCTGATGATTTTTACACCTGTTTGAGTGGTGGTGAATGGGGTACAACTTCGGCAATTCTTGGAAAGATGAGCCCTTTGTGCACTTTATAACCTAAACTCTTTCCCAGCAGCACTGCCAAATCCTGGTCAGATATGCCTGATGAGATAGGCTATCACTTTCTATGATCGTATTTGGATTTTATTGGATTACTTTGTGTTACACAGCAAACGAAAGCTGAGCGCCTCTTCTTTCCGACGATGCTCAAATATGGGATGTTCGGCTATTGTCGGAATATTCGGCTCCTCAGCTCATGACGTAATTTTCTGGAAACATTCTTTGTTTATGATCGTTTGCGCACAGCGAACGTTGTTTGCATTGCAAGCAGTGTCATTTTTGCTCATCATCACTCAAAATGCATTGATCAATGATGTAAAGTGAGGCCGATATGGTATCTGTTGTGGATTCTGAGGAAGAGTTGAGTTGGACCTACATAGTAGTCCTTGAGTTTTCTTGTGGAAGTTCCATAGAATGGAGTGGTATTTCATCAGAAGATGAGCAGCCTACGACATCGACAGCTCGTTCATATAATATTGTAATGAATTGTTTTGTGTAGCGGTGTTTTTCCTTAGCCATTTTGTCTTCTTGTAGGCCAGCTTCAGAAATGGTTAAAACTGCCATATTCTGTGTAGAGATATTTGAAGGAAAAACTCCATGTTCTTTACGATGAAAGCTTTGTCTCTCGTTGATGCTTACATCATACGTCCGAAGTATTCATGTAGTAATTCAACTTTAAAGGGCTGTCATTTCTCATGGTTTAGACTATGGGGGTCAATTGAAGCTGCTAATACATAACCCTTTCCCGCCCGCATACAGAAATTTACGTATTATGGTGCTGGCTCCTTTGCCTGAATATGATTTTTTTCCCCCATGTTTTTCGATTGCCATTGGGTCCTCAATCTTATCCAGAAAGTGTGGGTGCAGGCTTTCATTCCAACTCAGCAGTTACTGACCAGATTCTGCTAATCAAGGTCTTCAGCAAAGATTCAAATTCAAACTGACTGTTAGTCTTTGGAATATTTGCTCATGATATGTAAAATCTGCTGCATTTTGCTGAAAGTTAATGCATCCTACTTGTTCTGAAATGTGCAGTATAAGCAACATTTAATTTTACTATTTCATACCATGTAATGCTATGGTTAACTCAGAATTTAATGAAAACTTTGAGCATATTTGACATCTCAAATTAATTAACTTAGACAGAGCATCCAAATTTAGTTTTGCAAAAGCTAGGTGTCAAATTAGTGGGCATTATCGTCCATACGGGGTGAATTACGCCTCATTATGAAAATAATTGCAGAGACTCCAGTATGATGCTCTCCCCTCTGTCTCTACCATCCCTCATTTTCATGCCCATCTCCAGCTCCTGCAGCTAAAGGAAAAGTACTACCCCATCGAGATTGACCCCTGCCTCACCATAGAGGAGAAGTACCCTTTTATGGTGGAGTGGTGAGTAATGAGGTGCATGCACATCCTTTCACTCACTAAAGTGCATGCAAATGCATGCACACACACACACACACACACACACACACTCATACAGAGCTTGGTTTTGCTGTATTTTTGGGGACAAAATATATGTATATATATTTTTTTTTTGTTCCAAAATCCTATTTCTGTGGCCCCAAACCCTAAAATCATTCCAAACTTTAACTTTTAATCTTCAAACACCCCAAAATAATTGAATTTTTTATTGTTAACACCTAAACTTACACTGGAGCCAAATTCCAATGCATAATCTTAAAACTAGAGCTAGTCCTGAGACCTAATCCGATTCTTTGCCCCAGAATCGAGACTTCTTCATGAGTTCCCGAAGAAGTCCCTTCTGGGTGTCTTTTAGTCCCCAGAAGTATAGAAAAACAAACACACAGTGATGCTCACGAACCCCCTACTCATTTACTCATAAATGGCTAGCATTAAACCCTCACTGCCCCCGATAACCACCATGTGTGACACTCTCTTTTGTGGGCCCACAGGTATTTCAAGTCCCACGCGTTACTGGTGGAACAGAGGTTACAGAAGGAGAAGCTTCCAGAAGTGGTACGGGAGTCCGATGTTTCCATGAGGTGTGTTTTTGTGGGGTCCTCACTGTTCCTTGACCATGAGGTGTGTTTTTGTAGGGTTGTGACTGTGCCTCGACCGTGAGGTATGTTTTTGTTGGGTTGTAACTGTGCCTCAATTGTGAGGTGTGTTTTTGCGGGGTACTCACCGTGCCTCGACCGTGAGGTATGTTTTCGTAGGGTTGTGACTGTGCCTCGATTGTGAGGTATGTTTTTGTAGGGTTGTGACTGTGCCTCGATTGTGAGGTATGTTTTTGTGGGGTACTCGCTGTACCTCGACCGTGAGGTGTGTTTTTGTAGGGTTGTGACTGTGCCTCGATTGTGAGGTATGTTTTTGTGGGGTACTCACTGTACCTCGACCGTGAGGTGTGTTTTCGTAGGGTTGTGACTGTGCCTCAGTTGTGAGGTATGATTTTATATGGTCCTCACTGTTCCTCGACTGTGCAGTGAGGTATGTTTCTGTAGGGTCCTCACTGTTCCATGACGCCGGATTATTGTTCATAACCAAGTTAGGGAAAAATTACAGTTATGTACAATCTGATTGGTTTACAGTTCCACTTAGGTACAGTCTGATTGGCTGAAATGTGGCTCAGAGCCGAAGTGGTACCACAACTAAGTTAGAAAAAAAATAAGCATGCTTCCTGGACCAGTCCTTTCATTTACTAACCTTTCTTTCAGATTTGAATGTTTTACCATGTGGTACACATGAGAGACTTTTCTCAAACCCGACTTGCATTTTGTGTTTGTTTGTATGTGTGTGTCCATATGTGTGTGTCTCAGGGAAGGCTATGAGCAGTTCTTCGACAGACTGCACGAGCACAATGTGCCCGTCTTCATCTTCTCTGCGGGACTTGGCGATGTTCTGGAGGAGATCATCCGGCAGGCGGGGGTCTACCACCCCAACGTCAAGGTGGTCTCCAACTTCATGGATTTCGATGACCACGTGAGTCCTGCTAGGCGTCTCGCTGAAACGAATACTCATGATCTCTATAGAAAGGCACCATCTTAATGGTTCAGTAGGAGATATTGACTTTGTTTACATGTAAAGATGTTCATTGATGTAAATGAATTTATTCCGATTGCAAAGTTCACATGCACTGCCACGCGCCCTAAGCTCTTCAGTTGAATGCGCTCATACTGTATATAAATACATGTGCTAGCATGTATTGAACAGAAGTTTGCGTCTATGTAACCAAAACAAAAAGTAGAAGCTGCAGGATAGGAACTTGAACTTGAGAAGTGCTCCAGCTATTTTTGAGCTGCTTCTTTCTGAAACATTCTTGATGTGAAATTTTTGAACTGATGGCAAGAAGAAATTGCCCCACAGTGACATTTTGTCTAAAATTACATAGATGACCTTTCCTTCATCAGAACTTTGGATTCCCAGATGAAGCCGCAAAGCAAAGGCTGGTGGAATGGGTTTTTGGTGCAGGAATTTAGTGGTCCAGAGTGGAAATTATATTTCACATGAAGGTCATTCCATGTCAAATCAACGGAGGCCTTCCAACTGAACATCTTTGATTTGCTTGATACTTAATGTAAATGTAATTGCACCCAGGAACAGACTTGTATTGGCTTCAGTTTCTCAGATATTGAAGCTTTTAAAAAGGTGCCGTGGCACTAACGAACAAATGTTATTAAAGAAAATTTTGAAGTTCCATTGGTCATTACTTTGAAAATTTCCAGCTTGTTGCATTAATAGTTCGACAGTTTTCTACACTATTAGATGTCTTCAACGTCTTTTAAATAAGGGTATTTAAAAAAATTCTTTGGTGGTTTAAGCCCTCTATATCTTTACACTGAAACACATAAGATCTTTTGAATTTTTGTCCTCAATACCCATGTTATACTGCTTTGTTTTGTTTGCAACTAGGTGCATGTCTGAAAGAAAACAAAATTTCTGATTTATGAGGCATAAAAAAATGGGGGGGAAATTTCTCACCTATTCTGCATGTGCATATTTTGCAAGTGTAACCTCATCTACCCTAAAAACCATCTTGCCCCTGGAAAAAGCATTCCGTCTGTGCTTAGTACCTGATATGATGAACGAAGCTGTTGCTCTCTCCAAACTGTGGTCCTGTGCTTTATGTCTGGTTTTTGGAAATCTGTCTGGAATTCACAAACCGCCATCAGAGTTGAGTGCATCTCTGCAAAGGAATGATCCGGATGACCGAAGCATTGCCCCGTGTGCTGGGAATGCCCAAGAGTTGAGGCAGATTGCAAAAGGAAAATTTGTGAAGCTGTCTGTGTTATCTTGATTTTTTTTTTTTTTTTTTTTTTTAATTTAGGATATTAGAGTCATTATGTAATGATCTTGCTAAACGCATCCTTGCAATCCCTTGCAAAGTTGCATCATGGTGGTCCTCTAGACTGCAAAATGATAGCCTTAGAGTGGATTATCTGTGTGTGAAAATTAATGTATTGTACATTACTTACATTAGGGAGAAAACAACAGAATGTGTACATGGGGCTTAGAAGGAAAACTTCGCTGAATATTAAAAAGGCAAAAATTTGTTAGGATGAATATGAAATATCTCTTTGCCACAATGATCAGGAAAGGGATGGTTGGGGGGAAGGATTTATAGATTGTGTGCATATGGCGCAGTCAGATTGTGATACTAGTCATTTCATGAGATGGCTAAAAATTTCAGGCATTTCATGAAATGAGTAGCGCCGAACTTCAGTTATTTCACGAAATGTCTGGTTTCACAGTCTGTAACATACAAATTCTAGACTTATTTACGCATGTAGCCTGGGATGGTCGGTAGGTGGCAGCAAAATGCAACTCTCGCAAAATATTTAGGAAGGAAAGTAGGAGCCTCTGCCTGCATGCAACGTGGCATGGAAGTTTTTTATGAAGAACTATATCCAACGTAGAATGTAGTGGCTCGTTGGTCTAGGGGTATGATTCTCGCTTAGGGTGCGAGAGGTCCCGGGTTCAAATCCCGGACGAGCCCACTGTTTTGTACCGGTCATCCAAAAAAGAAACCTAATATCTAATGGTGATTTAAGAATATGGATTAATTGCGTGAATCTTCAGATTTATTTATTAGTCGTGGTAGATTTAGTATTAGATTAGAAGTAGATGAGTAGTAGTAGTAGTAGTAGTAGATGTATTGTAATAAAGTCCTCTGCAACAGCTTTACCGATGTTAGGCCACTGATTAATATAGTCGGGTGTACAAGTTAGGTTTGCGGTGGAAACCTATGGGATTGACTATTATCTGTTTATTGAATTATTTAAAAGAAGATCTCTTTCTCTCTTGCAGTGCAGTCAATATTATTTATTGATTCAAGGCATGACTGGAGAAAAGTGATTCGATAAAGGCATACATCAATTTCCTCACCCTGTTGTACATGGTCTGCGTTTAAACAATATTTCCTTTGCTTTTCCTTAGAATCATTGAATCAAATAACTGCTCTCCTACCTGTAAACTGGTCAGCCTCACAACTACATTGAAAAGATGATTGCCTTGTGTTTGAAATTCCCATAGTATTTATCAGTTTATTTATATGAATGTTTTGTAAGATCTAGTTTATTGTGTTTTATGTAGCAATCAATAAGACTCATCCATGGGGCAAAGGGGGAGAATGCTCTTGTACGGAAGTATCTTTCTACAAAAATGAGAGGGTCACAATGTGCATGAAACATTTTACAGCTGCAGGGGTCATGAAAGCATGGGGACTGGAGGTGGGATTATAACCTGTGAAAACGAATTTTTAATTAGTCTGCGCATTTCTGGCTGGCTTTATCAAAACAATTTTTTTACATAGTCATTATTTGTGGGTTTTATCCTGTCACTTGCTCTATACCTTGTTCAAACCTCTTTTGTTATGACAGTGAGTGCTCATGGAGGCTTTATTAGTGGTGCTCTGTATTTCTGTCCACAGGGAGTACTGCGGGGGTTCAAAGGGGATCTTATCCACGTGTACAACAAGCATGATGGAGCCTTGAGGAACACGGAGTACTTCAAGCAGCTGAAGGACAACTGCAACATCGTACTGCTGGGAGACTCTTTGGGAGACCTCAACATGGCTGACGGGGTTCCCAATGTGGAAAACGTCCTCAAGATTGGCTTTCTCAATGATAAGGTACCCTGGCTTGCCCACCCCACCAATAGTACAGTCCCCCTCCCTGCAGTTTCTCCGGTCAATACGTAATAGATTTGGTATGTTTATTAACTCCTTTGCGCAGATGTAGACGCTGGCGTCCGTAAATTCTGAAATTAATCCCTAAACAATTCTGCAATTGAATTTCCAAATGCCTTGCTTCACTGGAATAATTTTCCAGAGTCTCTGTGACACAAATACTGAGTTATGAAGCCTAAATAGGCTCATGCATGACAGGAAAATTTAGCATTATTTCGTATTCTCGACAGAGGGGTTGAAAACCCATGGAGTGCACTCTTTCCCATGACTCCAGTGTGGATAAACTGAGTGCTTTGTCTTGCCCCCAGGTGGAAGAGCGGTTGGAGAAGTACATGGACTGTTACGACATCGTCTTGGTGAAGGACGAAACCCTGGAAGTGCCCAACTCCATTCTGCAGAAGATTCTTTAACCCCACCCCAATCCACGCCCCTGACTGACACCAGCTCTCATACCCCCTCGGCCCTCGCCACCCTATCCCCACGCACCCAATCCCCAGAAACTCTCTCTGCCCCCTCGGCTCATACCCTCTCTGCCTTTTTAAAGGACCTTAATGAAAAGAACTGTTTTAAAAATGCACAATATTGTCTGGTGTTTGTCACTTCATCTGAATGTCTGTGGCTCCTCCTCCCTGCCCATACAAAACAAAAAACACACAAAACAAGCCGCTCTTGCAAACTGGCATGAACTTTCATTCTTGAAATTTGCACATTGTTAAAGTTGGTATTATTATTATTATTATTGTTGTTGTTGTTGTTGTTGTTGTTGTTGTTGCTATTTGTTTTATTTTTATAATTGAATGTGTTCATTTGTGGAACAGTGGGAGAGTGAGATGAGTGTGGGCGGCCACCCACCCACTCTTGAGTCGGTGTGTTCAACACTGTTTAGAGTATATATGTCACAGAAAGGTGACACAAGGGGTTCTGATCCTCAGTTTTTCATTACGATCCTAGATTGGCCTGGCAAGCAGTATCTAAGTGATATAGTTTTGCAACCCTCCTCATTGTACATCTAAGGATACAGCAAGGCAACTGTAATGAAGTTGCGTGGTGTTTTTACAGGAGTAAAATCTATGTGGTAGTATTCAAATGCTCGATTCAAACCAAGTGGAAATTAGTAATTTTGATCTGAATGTTAAACTTCTTTGCTTTTCCCTTCATTTCAGTCAATAGGGTTTTTTGGGGTCTAAAGTCACCACTACCTCCTAAAGTATTACTTTTTATACTTTTCGGTTGTCTATCCATTGCAGTGTCTTGGCCATGTATTGGCTGATGGGGTGCTGTCACAGAAACTAAACCTATTGGATCTCTGTGCTGTTGCTGTTTGCATGTCGTCCTTTGCTAAATAATGAAATGTTGTTTTTTGGGGGAAAGCCACAACAATAAAAACAGGCAATAACTACTGAAATTGTCATTTTGTCTTTTGAGTTCCTCTTTTAAATCTTTGCAGTCTACAAAATTAAACTGGCTGGTTATGTGGCAAATGGTAAATCTTTAATGGCTGAAGGAATATAAGAAATGGATGTGCCCTGCAGCCAATTTTAGTCTTCATAACTGATATACGCACATGATTCATGATGGAACCAAACATGTACTAACAAATTTGTGAAGTTCCTTACGTGTGATTATCATCTCCATTTCTGGGGGGGAGGGCGGGAGGGAGATATTCTGCTGGGGCTCTGTTGCATGGATGTTAACAGAAGCTGCAAAACGACTTTATTTCAACAAGCAGGCATGTGAGTGTACTGTATATTTAAGTGGAGCGTGATTGAAGGTCAGCACTTGGGCAGTTTTGTTCTTGCTCTCACAATCTGTGCTGAAGTCTCATCAATATGAACGCAAGGTGCCATTTGCATTTGTGCTGTAATGTAATAATCTCTCACATGAAGCCCTGATTTTTGGCCAGCATGGTCAACTGGAACGTCTGTATTACAGATCTCTTTGTAATGGGAGGTGTAGATGTCTTCAAAATGTCTCATGCTTTTGATTCCTATCCTGCTGTAGCCAGTGATGGTCAGGAGATGGCAATAAAGTGCAAATGTTGAGAACGACTTAACGAACGACTTAACAGGCTTGTTCGTGATAACGTGGCATGATTATTTTCAAAAATACCTCTCCTGTACAACGTGGCTCGTTGGTCTAGGGGTATGATTCTCGCTTAGGGTGCGAGAGGTCCCGGGTTCAAATCCCGGACGAGCCCATGAGTTTTACTCGGTCCAGATGGAATGAGCGAAACCGATAAGATTGGATACATGACAACCGTTTATTGGAGAGGTACAATTAAAACGCGAAATGGGCAATGAAATCCTTCCAAGCACTAGTCTACCACAGCTAGAATACTTAATGAGCGTCTGATTGCACACAAGTTCAGCTGAAATGGTAACCATCATGATTGACTACTAATTATTTATTGCATTATTCACTCAGGTATTTCCGGCTTTTGCAATGTATTCTACAAATGTCATGTCATCTATTGCTTCAATCTATGGAGAGGAAAAGGTTATCCTGAAGCTATAGTGAAAATCCACTAGTTTCTGTGATTTTGTAGTCATTGTTCTGCATCTTTGCCAAGGCTTGGCGCTCATGCTTTTCCCCAAATGTTTGAACGAAATATTAACTACTCACTTCCTTGTAAACTTGGCGAGCACAACTTGTTAATATGTTTAAGCAGGCAAGTACTGTAAACGCAAGCATTCTGTGAATATTGTTTTCTAATATGCTTGTCTCAAACGTTTGCAGGTGTTTTAACTCTGTTTCCCAGAAGGCAGTTCAGTTTAAAAATGTTGTCCGGTCATGCGTGTTGTTCACGGCTTCGTTGATGCTCGTTCTGGTGCTATGACAACAGTCACTAATGTAAAAATGGTGTGGAGCTGGGGAGACATGGGAGCGGAATGTGATTTTTCATGAACTTCTGTGGATACTGTTGTCTCATCAAGGAGAGTAAATCTTAACGCAGGTAACGTTATATTGCGTCCATTTAATTCGCTTGAATTTATTTAAGCTACACAGTCACGGATTTGCCGTAACCAGTGTGGACCTCATTCATCCCTGCTTTTCGGTAACTAATGATGGCTAGCTAGTATTGATAGGCAACGTTAGGTTTCCCTGCATGGCCTAAGTGATGCTAGCGTTTAGAGTTTGCTAGCTAACGTTATCTAGCTGGCTTCCTGACGGTAAGTTAGATCGATGGCTGTGACACGTTAAAGTTACATTTATTTCGTGGATGTGAATAATGCCACACTCCTGAATTTTTCTGTATGATGATACTCGTGTCGAGGTCCCTCACTCTCACCCAAACACGATGGAGAAATTGAAATAAAACTGACGTTAATTGGTTAATGTAGTTTGGTATCGACTTTACCGTACGCCAGCTAACTGATCGACAGCAGTTTATGCAGGGATTTTCACAGTCCTTTTGTTTTCTGGTGACGGACTAATTTAGTTTACAACTAAGTTAAGGGTAGGGCTAATCTTCTGAAAACATTGTAACTGAAAAACTACAACCATTTATGCTTTCCTTCATAATTTCTTTCTTAATATATCGTGATGAAATTTTCACCAGTTATTCTTGAGATGTCTATCAATAAGAAATTATGAAGGAAAGTATATATGGTTGTAGTTTTTCAGTACAATGTTTTCAGCAGATTAGCCCTACTCATAAATTAAGGAAACCTCGCAGTTGCAGTTTCTAGCAAACCGGCTAGCTCGTTAACATGAACTATCCTGTAACTAAAGTTTTCATTATACCTGCAGATGAGATAACCGTGGATAACGTTGAAGTTTCAGCCCTATCTGACAGCAGCTTGCTGGTCTGCCAAGTTGGCAACGATCAAGCCATTCGATTGAGTAAAGTTAACGCTGGTTCCGTTTAATTTGAGCGGTTCCTACGCTAATGAAATTTAACACGATTGCTGTATTTTTGCTCTGGTCTTGAGACTTAACCAGGGATAACGTTACTGCTGCGTGTATTGACGTAGATTGCTAGGTAGCTGGTAATTTATTCGTTATTTTTACGCCAATGTTGCAAAACTTTAGACGATATATCACTGGTAATGTAACAGTTTACGCTATGGCTCGACTAATACTTTGACGTAGAGTCAAAATCAGTAACCCTTTTTATGCCTGAGATCGCTTTACGCTATTATATGAATATGACTGTATGGTATAAGTTATACTCTCGGCGCATAAATACGTTCAGAAGACAATTGATCAAAAACTCATGGCTTACGCCATAAAAGGAGAGAGACTAAAACGCCGATGAACGGTTCATAGATGTGAACAGAACTGGCTCTTTCAATAGGCGATGGATGTGCAGATAGTCTGTTGTTACCCGTCTTGCTCGCTAACTCAATGATTATGAATCCATGAAAAACGCATGACTAAAGATGAAACCCAAAACTCAAACATTAACCCAGGGTTGTTTGTAATGTACGGGGTCTTGTGGCGGAGGGGTTATAATTGGGGGATAAAACTCTTTCTTCCTCCTCCTGTGATGTTGGGGCCCGGCGGATTAGCTGTCTGTTCCACCTGCTCAGCAGTAGCAATTAGGGAAAAGCCGCTTGGCGTCCTAACCGCAATCAGGATACCCGATCACGTGACTCGCGGCCAGATTATTTTGAGCGCTCTTAATCAGACGTACACTCTGTGACAAACTCTGCACTGTGGGGGCGGCAAATTTTGGTTTGATGCGCGTACTCGCTCTTCTGACTATGCGGGTCGTGATTGCATTAGTTTCAGCTTGATTGCAAAGTATGATTGAAGTAGGACTCAGTGGCCTGCTCTGTCGCCCGTCAGAAGTACAGCCCATACTAGGCAAGTGCTCTGTTTATTCTCTAGAGATGAGTCATAATCATTTATGATATTAGAATGATCCCCTGTGCTCTTTCTGGTTTCTCAGCAAGTGAAAATCTGGCCATCTAGTAGTGCTATGTGACAATTCAGCCATTGCCATTTATACCGCTGCTTCCTAACTAGGATTGTGGGGGAGCTGGAGCCTTTGGGCGAAAGGCAGGGACACACCCTGGACAGCTTGCCCATCCATCACAGGGTGCGCACACCATTCACTCACACACATTGGGTATTTAACAGTCTCCAGTTAGCCAGACATCCATGTCTTATGACTGTGGGAGGAAACTGGAGTACCCAGAGAAAACCCATAGACACATAAGGAGAACATGCAAACTTCACACAGAAAGGCCCCAGGCCTGATCTGAAACTACAACCTTCTTGCTCTGAGGCAACAGTGCCACTCACTGGACCACCATGCTTCCCATCCCGTTAATTTGGTTTTAATGAATATTTTACCTGGTTGGTACATCAGTCATTACAGTAGATGGTAATTACTGGGCATTTTGTTGCTGAGTTGATTGATAAGGCTGGCAAAAGGGAACTTTGTGGTTCATGGGACCAAGTATTTAATGCCAAACAGCCACAGGGATCTGCCACAGTTGGTGGGAACTTTACTCACCACTCACAGCTAATGTGAAATTACTTCATTCATTGTGTCTAGGACACTTATATGTACACTTTCATTCATGTGCCAGTATGCATCAGTGTTCATAATACTATACAAAGCCACGTGGCCTATCAACTGTACGCAGTCACAGTAGACAGAGGAGTTGGGAGCATATATCACTTTATTAGCAGTATATTTGTCTCTAGAGATGGCCTGGCACTCAGCTGCGTGGATTTGTACGGCTCGGTGTTTGAACTCCTCCGACGTGTCTGCAGGTTTGTAGGATGTCTCTGTTCAAAGCGCGAGACTGGTGGTCGGTGACTCTCGGCCAGGGAGAGGAGTTTGATCAGGGCTGTCTGTGCGTCGGCGACGTGGACAACAGTGGTACTGGACATGGTGAGTGAGTGCTGTATCTGTGTGCCAGTTTGCTGAAGGTGAAATGTATGCTCTATGTCATTGGTGTAAGCGGTCTTCGGATTTTCTCTCTGCGGGGTTTTGAATGGCCAAGTCTGTGACTCTGTCCCTTTGAGGGTGAGCAGATGAAATTGAAATGGGGTCTCTCCTTCTCTGAAGTGCATTTGGAGTGTCATATCATGCGCTCAAAGTCACATGCTCTCACACACCCACACAGAGAAGTTGACACGTGTACATGCATACCCGTACACACTCCCAATGGCGCGCTCACACACACACACACACACACACTTACACAGCACTGCTCTCTTTGATTACGGTGGGTGCCCCCACTTCAGTCTTAATCATAGGAGGATTTCAGTGGCTCAGTTTGGGCTCCCAGGTGTGGCTAATCACCATGGAAATGGCACACGGGGTCTGCGTAGCTCCACCCTCCTACAGCTGGTCTTTGAAGCTCTGGGCCCATCTCGACCGCAGCTGGACCGGCTCGGCCGCGATGGCCGGGCCCCGAGTGCTTTGAGCCCGCCTGCAAACGGTGACCCCTGCCAGAGCCAGCCTAAGCCAGTTTTCTGTGTGCCACCTTCACACAGCGCTGTTTAAACTGGATGGAGCCTCAGCAGCAGCTTTGCCTGTGCCAGGGACGGCTACGGAGTCTCTAGGGCCTCTCCCGTAATGTTGGTGTTTTATCGGCCCGTGCTGTTATTATCATTACATGTGTTCAATTAGTCACGCTCACCTGGGCCCCCAGACACTGAGCCTCAGGGTACCGAGGGAGTGTTTCCACCACAGAGGTCCTCACACAGCACAGAGATCTGAAACTGTTATTTTGTCCTGTTTTAGCTGGGAAAGGCACTCGAGTTGAATACGTTTAAATTACTGCTGTGCTTTTGTCATGAGGGGGCTTTAATATACAGCATTAACGGGTATGCTAATTAGACCCCATACAACCTTCACAATTTGAATGGTTCAATTTTTCTGGACAAATTGGAAAAGGTTGCTTATTGTAGGCCTTTATACCCCACTAGTACCTCTGGTTACGTTCGCTGTTTTAGAGATCGTTACCTTGATCTGCACCCTGTTGGAAATGAAGGACATGCTCTTTATAGATCAATTGCAGTGATCCTGCTCTAGAATTTGTTTGTGTGTATTAATATTGATGTGTGGTTGATGCAATTTAACAGAGCTGGTTTCACTGGCAAATATTACAGTTTTGAATTCAGAAGTAGGCGTATTCTGTTTCTCTGAAGTTGACCGTGTTCCTGATATAGAAATCAGTGCCTTTGTTGCTTATGTTTATCTAGAATTAATGTGTGCAACTCTGCATATGTCTTTGTATGTTTCTCTGTTTGCCTGTGTGTGTGTGATTGTGTACTTGTGTGCATTTGTATGTATACATATGTGTGTTTGCATGTGTGTGTGAGTGTCTCTGTGTGTGCGGTGCAAACACAGATAAAATCGTGGTGGGGAGTTACATGGGCATACTGCGGATCTTTCAGCCCCGATCTGCTGGGTCGGGGGACAGTCAGGCTGAGGACCAGCTGCTGGAGGTGCAGCTGAAAGACCCCATCATACAGGTGGAAGTGGGAAAGTTCGTCTCGTAAGTCAGACCCTCACTGTATGGCACAACTTTAAAAATACGACTCTGTCTTTATTCCACAAATTGCCTTAACCTGAATTAGGGATGTGACTATTAGCCTTGTTTCGGCTTGTGGTGGGATTGGTTTAACATGGCTGGAGTATCACTGCGACAACTCCATCTGGTAACACATCTAAAGGCTACAACTTTATACGCCATAACTCATAATCCTTTCTCACAGAACAATATATTCACAGGGCATTGAGCTTTGGATTGACCCATGGTTGATTCATTCACATCACACAATGGTCCTGTGAAAGTGCTGGGTTACCATTCACACAAGACCCAGGGCCTGTACCATAAAGCTGGATTAACATACCCGGGGTTTCTCTTAGTTATCTGGCTGCACTTAACCAGACTTCCGCATTCCTGATAAGCGGTACCACGAAGCCAGTTATCAACTCGGTAACTGAACCCAGGGTTTTCCAATCTAGGTATGTGCGCGTTCACATAAAAGGGGCGGTGTTTGAAGCAAATGACCAATTGCAAACAGGGACAAACCGTCTGGAAGCAAAGCTGCGTACTTTTCAAATGCGGAGCAAGAGCCCTTAATAAAAATATGAAGAGAATAAACATATCATCCTGGCAAAAATTAACACCGTTGCAGCAGCCAAATACAGAAAGGACAGTTGGCAAAAAAATCACCGACCGTGTAAATGCGTAAGTTGATTATTATGATAATATCACTGCAAATAACTCCCGTATTCATGGTTGTATGTGAGCTATTGCTGCAATAGTGATTATTTAATTTTACTTCTGCTGCAGTAAATCATGACAAGAGGCGCTATGTAGGCTAGTGAGCGCATCTCTCTCCTTTTCTGCTTTACAGGATATGTTTGATCCAGCACGAAGCCTATTGGGTATAGGGATGCGCGTGTCTTATCGTTTATAATGTCACTGCCCCATCAGTAAAATTACAGTTGCGTATTTCATTAAGTTGACGTGATGCGAGGATGTATTCTTATGGCGTGTATGGATTTTATTTCCCAGCTGCAACCCCGGCGGTGTCAAAAGAGCCGGAGAATAAATAATCAATTACTACAAAAACATAATTCAAAACGGTCAGTAGGCTTACTTTCATAAGTGCAACAAGTACAAGGCTTTAGTGCTTTTGTCCGTGGAAAAGTACAGCATTGTGATACACTCAAGATGTGAAACTGTATGCGCACGACTCCGCTGCGTTCGCCACATGTCAAACCCTCAGATGAGAACCTGTACCGCACATATTGATATTCATCCGCTCACCGAACTCCGCTGAAACTTCTACGGACGGTGATGCCATTTTCTCAGAGTACTGATTGGTCAGTAGGCGGTGCTTTCGCACGCTGTGATCTGAATCTAGAACTAAACCTGCTCCGGAGCAGATTAGCCGTTCAGCTTATGTTGCCGCGGTGATATACCTCGTTAAGAAGTGAGCCAGCTTCATGGTACAGAAAACCCAGGGTTAAACCTGAAGTTACTGCGATAAGCCCAAATCCAGCTTTATGGCACAGGCCCCTGGATTGGCACGTTTCACATCCTTGCTGTACAGGATATAGGGGCGTCTGTTTTTTTCACATACTAAATTGTAACCCACACAAATCACGCACATCCATATTTTTAATTTAATTTATTTATGTCCTAAATGAAAATATCTTTCGTCGGCATAGTATAGGGTTAGTATTTGAGGTTGTATAAAATGGCTGATTATGAAGTTGTATTTTGTTGACTCCAAACCTCTGGGAATACTTTGTATTGTTGGCCATGTATTTCAGAAAAATAATAATAATATCTTCGTCAGAAGTGCTTTCCATTTAGGCTACTTGTGCTCAATTGGTGAAATCAGAAAAATTGCACCTGATGGGCAGCAACATTGGAGTAAGAAAAAGGTTACATTGTTGCTTGTGCACGGTGGGTACTGTCACCGTGAATTTCACTTCCATTCAGCAACTTGACTATTATATGGTTATCCTGGTTTTATAGTCAGGTTTATGAAGCTGATTAGTACAGATATCCAGATGAAGCCTTAGTTGGCCCTTTATAATTGCCAATGTCTCTTTAGGGATTGCCTGACGTCAAAGATTTGCCCTTTGACTTCAGAGGTAAAGCAACGTGTTTTTTTTTTTTTTCCTAGATTTCTTTAAACGAGGTCTAGAGCCCTCTAGAGGAAAAAGAACTTTCTTCAGAGGGATGAAATTTTCACGTCAAGTGTAGTTGAGTATCAAAAATGGAGAGGACTTACTGACCCAATATGGTGACATTATGACGTAATGTCATAATCTTGGAATTGTTTTTGGGTGAACTTATTGACAGATTGTTATTTTGTTAGGGCTATGTGCTCCACGGAGTGTCCTACTATCTGAATTGTGGAATTCCGCTCTAGAGTTTTCTTTCGCAATTGGACAACAGTCATGTTTGAATCAATCTGAATGATTTTGCAATTGGTGTGTAACTTCTTTTGCACAGATAGGCCTCTTCGCTGTCAACAAATTAATTCTCTTGGTAAGGCCGGACCAAGTTAATTTTTCAAAGCATGGATTTTTTTTTGGGAAATTTCTAGGGTCTGTTGGCTGGAAAAAAAGTAAAGTTAAAAAAAAAAAAAAAAAATGGTTTTATGAATACAATACAAAGTGTCCAAAGACGATTGGCAAACAAATGGTAATATAATCATTCATAAGGGGTGATCTGGGGTTAAATGGGCAAAATTTGATTATTTTTCCAAAAAATTTTTTTTGAATAAAAATATTCTATAATAACCCACCTTTAATAATCACTAATTGCTACAAGGATTAAAAACTGAATTTTGCCATAAATCATGATTTAAAAGCAACTGTGATGATGAAATTTATGCTTTTCACTCTAGGAAAGTGATAAACATTTGAATAATCAGATAATACAGTCTGAAAAATGGGTGTAAGCCACAGACTAAGACTGAACTCAACTTTTCAATGCGGTCTAATGCATTTTCCATTGATTTCCTAAGGTATTACTTTTTCCACGTTTCTCATGTTTGTGGCAGCCATAACTTTTTTATTTATCATTGAAAATCAATGAAATTTGGGCTGCAGGTACTTTACTTTATTAGAAATGCAATGACATAGGGAAATTTTTCCTATCTGTTACATACTTTGAATATTTTGAGTATTCATCAGATTCTGCGTAAAATAATTTGAAAATTTGAGTAAAGTGCCCCAAAATCACAAAACTGATAAAGTGGGCAAAGAATGGCTATGTCATTGCATTTGGATAAGCAATGGCTTTTAAATGATGAAAGAAAAACTGAATTCTATCATAGAGTTAAAGAGGAATTGGTGCCAGAAGTTTTCTGCATATTTAATGAGCTTGCTCGGTTACCATGGCAACCGCATTAACAGAAAAATTCCAACTTGTATCTTTTTTGGTGGTATATTACATATACCTCTTTAGATTAATTCTGAGTTGTTTCCTGGTGTCATTTTTCATTTAACCCCAGATCACCCCTTAAAGTGATGTTTGTTTAGCCGTGAACTAGACTAATTCAATTCAGTTTCAAACAATTTTGTGTTAGATATCGAAAATTGATGGGAATCGGACTTTAGCACACGTTTAATGCTGTTTCTAGTGCCGATTTTGAATAAAGAAGAAATCAGACTGGTGAAGAAGGAAGTGCCGATGCAAGAACTGAATCACTGGAGAAGAGAGTGCATATTATTGGGAAGTTTTTGTGTTCTCAAGATTTAAAAATGATTGATTCAATCATGTTTTTTGTTTATTTCATCACGCCGGGATGCCAAGAGAAATATTTCTCAAAACAAGTTAAGCAGATATGAAGACGGCATCAGAAAAGTTGTGGTTTTTGTGGGTGCAGATGAGTGCGTTCACATGCATTATAGTTACAAAAACGGACAAGCCCGTGAACAGAGCGGCTGTGCTCCCAGGTACGTTTTTGGTTTCATCAAAACTGTAAAAATAAATTTATACTGTCCAAAGTTGATAATTAAATTTGGTTCATAGTACGTTTCAAATAATGATTTTGAAAATTGTTTTATGATCGCAACTCAATCCTCAATGGCATATTCAAGAGTTGTGTGACCCCTGGTCTGTCATTTGAAGGCTGATTCAATGGGTTTGAGGAATTGTACATCTAAATCACAGTTAATGTAGATTTTGTTGTAAGAATGAACAACTTTATACAATGATATGACACTTTTAAAAATATATAAGAAATTTTGTATGTTTGGGCTGTTTTCTTCATTTTAATAACATTTTTATAATATCCAGCATACTGTAAATGCCTTTGGATTCATCGACATTTATGTGCGCCTATATGTGTCATTTAAAAAGCTGTCATGCTTGTTGCTTTATTTCAACCTCCTCAGCCCCAAGTCCTGGTAATGCTGGCATTATGGGATTTGCAGCTGAGTACCTCTTACCTTTTATGCGCGATGGATCACAACTCTTCCTCGTTTGAGATTGCCTGATTAACTATCAAACAATTTATTCAATTACCAAGACTAATACAAAAATGCATAATAAATAAGAAATTATTAATAAAGAAATAACCGAGTGACCACCGATGGGCTTCATTGAAAACTTATATAGGCTATTAATGCCTGCGATATTTTAAGGATGACAATTATGCATGTAATTCATGAATCCAAAACTTTCTCTTATTTCATTCTCTGTTTTGGCATTTTTTAAATTTAAAATGGAGACATCTTCATGTAGAAGCCTATGAAACATTGGCGCGGAATGGCGTGACTTATAAGCCAAGTTATTTTGTGCGGTTTTATGAACTATCCAAGCCGCAATCACCCCCAAAAATAAATTTTAAAAAATCCTCGGACAAAATCCTCAATTTGAATAAAGCGATCCATCGCATTGAATTAGTTACTTTTTTTAAGTCAATCAACTGTCTTTAATGAATGTAGCTTGTCAGTTTCATAAAAACATACAGTCAGCAGACTAATCCAATAAAAGGGCCTAAAATAATGGCAGCCTAATTATCGTGCCCTTAGGAATTATCGTCAGAATTTTTTAAATGCTTCCAAACCGGCAATTCCTTTGACATCTTTCCACAGCGGTGGTTGCGCCAAGCGAATGCAGATAGGCTACCCAATATGATCTTTTTTTGTACGGACATAAGTACTAGAGGTGTAATGATACGGTGGGGTCATGATACGATACGTATCCCAATACAGGGGTTGCGATGCGATACGATACATATCCCGATACACTACAAATTATTTTACTGCTGATTTTCTTTCTACTTACAAGTAAGCAGCAACGCTGAAAGATTTCCCAAGACGAGGCTTTTGAAGTTTATTAAAACAAAGGAATACAGTTAGTTTACCTTTAGGTACCACTGTGTGTTTACTGTTCAGGTCAATGTCTTCAACTTAAAAAAAATGATAAAAGCTGAATAGGTCTCCACTACTATTCACTAGAAGAAACAGTCATATTGCAAACTACTTATCATTAGTAGTTAACTTGAAGTCTGGAAACATAACCTCAAACAAGTTGAAACAACACTTCAACAAATTGCACTTGGAGCGATGCAACCACATGGAACATGAGGCAGGTCACGACGTTTTCATTTAAAGCGATAGAAAATGTTGCAATTTCTGGGTTTAAGATAATATGTGGACTATTTTAAAAAGCCTTGTGTATCCCGATATACGTCCTCCAAATCGATGTATCGTATTGGAGGCCTTGTATCGCGATACTATACTGTATCGGCGTATCGTTACACCACTAATAAGTACGTTCTTGAAATAGTGCTAGAGCCGAAATGGTGAAGTAGCTGAAATCTTTGTTACGGTCATGATTTATGGTGGGAGAGGAGCTCTAGACCGCTGGGAAAATTTAGCCTTTGAAACGAAATCACCATAAAATACGGGTTGAAGCAGGAATTTTAAGCAATCAACCAAAAATATCTTATGTACATATAAGCATTTAAGAGCCGCCCAACAAAACAATTAGAAATTTCAGCTGTCACGCAGCGGTGAAACAATTTTGGGGAATGCAGACATGAGTAAAACTGAAGAATGACCGAGAACCATTTTGAGTGCAAAAAAAAAAAAGAAAATTATTTGAGTAAACTGCGGAGTTTCAACTTTGTCTAGAAATTGGAAAATGCAGTGACACTCAGCTTAATCAAATACAGATAGAGACATGAGCAAAACTAAAGAATGGAGAAGAACCTCTTCATGGCCTGCAGTGCTGGCGGACGTATCCATGTATAATGTAGGTATTTATCAAAGGTTAAGACTAATTGTGACGCAGTCTGTTTTATTGTGTTAGAAAATACCTTTTTTCATTAATTGCGGAGTTTCGACTTTTTAAAGAAATTTTGCAGAGGTGGAAATTCCAGGGGTTTGAAAATAATAGTCCTGCAATGGTTTTCCTCCACCCCTGACTTTAGTCAGGTGACATCATTTTTAACAACTGAGTGAAAACTTGTGCAGATTTGTGGATTCAGGATGTTGGGGAAAAAAAAATACTGGAGGGATTTTTACTTTTTGAACCTGAATTTTACACCTCTGAAATTTTGAAAACTGAAGACTTTGAAAGTTTTTAATATTTTATAGTTTTTCTTAACGCGTCTTTTTTATTTGATTTTCATTTCACATGAAATGGGGTCGATCAGGTACTGTCTTTGAAAAATTAACTTGGTCTGGCCTAATGAGGACTTAAGAATGGGGATGAATAATGGCAGATGATGGAGTAGGCTGGAAAGAATAGGTTTATAACCTCTCGGGGATGACTCATATGTTTTATTTGGAGTGCAATAGCCCCTGACTAAATTGCATTGTTCCTTTGCTCAGTTACCTAACCATACACTTTTTTATTGAAACCTCATTATGCAGGGACAACAATACGCAAAATGCATATGATACCATTCTGTATAGTGAACGTCTCCAATTGTAGCCCGTGAGGCTCCTTCATTCCTCGTGGGATGAATTACCGGGGTTTGACCCTTTCATTCTAAAGCAGTCCCGTGAAGCTAACGTCAAAATCCCTTCTCACCCCTTTCACAATCCAACAGCTGATCTGGGTCTCTCCCAGGGTTTTACTGCTGTGTGAAAGAGGTGTTCGACATACACCTCTCCTCCAGCAAGTGTGGGCTGCTTTCACACTAATAGCTGCTGTAGGGTGTGGAATGGTCTCCAGCTGCAGCTAGCATACATACTTCAATTTCAGAATCCCGGCTGTGCAAGTTCCTAGTAAGTTCCTGGCTTACTCAAAGCAGGGAGGTGAACAGGAGGTTGGAATACTGGACTAGAGTGAAGAATTGCAGCAGTATGCTACATGCTACATACCCACCTGTGTATCTGGATACTGAAAATGCTGTCTATTAGTATCTGGACTATAGCACTGTATAAAAAGGGCTGAAATTACTCCATGTTTCACACAATAATAGAAATGCGAATACTCACAAAATAGAGCTGGCATTCTCTTCATTGACCTCATATGAATTGTTGTCAAATCCATTGTGAACTGTATTAAAAAAAAAAAAAAAAAAAAAAGGTGGCACCAGCCAGATACTTTTGGGTTGCTCTTTATTTTCCACTAGTGTGTTTAATGTTGTTGATAAGCTGGTGGGATAGAATGTGCTTCATTTGTTAAAGGGTGACATGAGACCTCATAGTTGAGATCAAGGGGGGTAACATAAGTGAGTTCAGTCAGTCTTTCACTTCAGTGCGTTTTGAATGTTCCCTGTGTTGCATCTCCCTCAGGTGCTCCGACCTTCTCCACCTGGCTGTGCTTCATCCCAGGAAACTTTCTGTGTATGCCATCACAGGTACAGGGCCTCCGCCTGATATAGCTCGATGAAGTCTTTACTTGCTTGGCATAAGTGGCTGTAACCAAATTTGCTGGCGGGTCCGTTTATTTATTTGGACATTGTGAACTGTATTGTTATTTTGGCTGTTGACCATAGAATATTGGAGTTGAAATTAAATATTGAATCGCAGTTCAAAAGGGTGGATGCACATTATTTTTCACTTTTGTTACACCTGCAAGATGGGCATTTAGTGTTGCTGAAATTCAAGCCATACATCTTATAACCTTATTGATAATACTAAAGTAGTGACTAGACATTGCTGATAGTAGAAATATGATAGTTGCGTTTACAGATTTGCATATCACGGCAGACTGGACTATTTGCCTTGGCGGTGGTCTGTGATGCCACTGAAGTTCCCCAATAATTTAATTTAAAAATTGAACTCATAAAACGTCCATGGTTGATTTCAAGCGTTACATTTGCATTTGGAATGTGGTTCTGTTAACTGTCAATATAAAATCCAAAGAGCTGTCACTGCCAGTGAAGCAAGTCATTATTAGGCTGAAATATCAAAACAAACCCACCACAGAAAAAAGCAAAACATTAAGGTATGGCCAGCTGAACTTTTTGTTGTATTTTTAAAAAGAAAGAAGACCCTAGTGAGCTCAGAAATACTAAAAACCAGGAAAATCATGGATGACAACTGTGGTGGATGACAGAAGAATTTTTTCCTTGGTTTAGAAAAACCTCACAGCAATTGGACCGATTAAAAACACTAAAGACTCAAGGCTTTTCAATGCCAAAGTCAACGATCAAGAGAAGACTTCACCAGAGTAAATACAGAAGGTTTATCTCATGATGCCATTAGGTCGGCTCAAATACATTACACCCCAAAAAAGTATCTAAAAAGGCCCACTTAGTTCTGGAACAATATCCCACGGACAAATGAGACAAAGATAAACTTGCACCAGGAAGATGAGAGCGGAAGAATATGGAGAAGGGAGGGAACTGCCCATGGTCAAAAACATATCACCTCATCTGTGAAGAGTGCTCATGTGTGGACATGTATGGCTGCCAATTCAGCTTGTTCTCCTGAATTTACAGATGAGGTAACTGTTTAAGAGAGCTGGGGGATGAATTCCGAATCGTATAGGGCTATACTATATGCTTAGATTCAGCCAATGCCCGTCCGTGCTGATGAATAATGACTTGAAAACATACTGCAAAGCAACCCAAGTCTTTTTCAGGTGAAGAAGTGAAATTTTGTACAATGCACAAGTCAATCATATGACCTGAGTCCAATTGTGCATGCATTTCACTTGGTGATGCAAAATTGGAGACAAAATGCCCCATGGACTTGCAGGAACTGAAGACCACTGCAATGGAGGTCTGGCAAAGCAACTTCAGGGAGGAAATCCCACATTTGCTCAGGTCTATGGGTTCCAGACTTCAGTCATTGACTGCGAAAAATATGCTACAAAACATTATAAAATAAGAATTTAATTCATGAATATGTTAGTTTGTCCAAATTCTTTTGAGCCCTGAAAACTCTGGGGGACTGTGAATAAAGTGGTTCTAATTCATCAGGGTACACACAATATTCTTCAAGCACACATCTTAAGTAAGTGATTCATTTCAAATCCATTGCGTTGGCACACCGAGCCAAAATGGTGGAGATGCTCTCCCTGTCCTAATGCTTACGGACCTGACTGTAAGTTGCGGATTGTGCTATACGTGCCACAATGTGATTGTGGAAGTTTCTTTAAATTGTGCAATTTGTAAATGTTTTGGCCACGTGTAGTTCTTTGAGTTAAAATAAATAGACATTGTTTTGTGATGCCAGTGTGCACCTCCTTGTCCCTCTTGTGTATCCAGGCACAGCCGGGAATGTGGAGCATGGTGATCAGTATCAGCTCAGGCTGGTGTACGAACACAACCTGCAGAGGACTGCCTGCAACATGACCTATGGTCCCTTTGGGGGTGTCACCGGTAAGGGCCAGTAACAAGCATTTTCATACTCCACATTATACCATATTCACTAAAACTTTAAACGGTTCCAAAAAGGCTCGCCACTGGTTAACATCAAATAAATGATGATCTCTGGTTTATGGGTGTCGAGGGAGAAAAATGGGGCGGTCATTTTGCCTTTATTTTATATTATTCTCAAGTAAATTTGTTGTTCTTCTTGTTTTGGCAGTGACTTGTCCGGAATGTTCCTTATTTTAATATATTTACTGCAACCTCACACCTTGGCTCAGTTAAATTTTGTTACCTAACAGTTACGTAAATTTTGTTACGTAACAGTTTCCAGAACCTATCGACTGCAATCAGAACGTCTTTGCGCGTTTCCTTAACGTTCTGTGACCGTCAACATCAACTCGGACCTCAATGCGAGGACGCCATAAGAAGAATATTCCCCTACCAATCAAATCGTGTATTACAGACGTACAGGCAAGCTGAACAATTCAAACTGAGAGGAAAGTAGTTCCAACTTCTGCACAGTTTGATTCCTGATGGTACCACATAAATTATGCATATTTCGACATGTACTATTAAAACATAAATACTAAATGATCTTGGTGTTAATACTGACCGAAGTATACTATTTATAAAGTATGTAAACAAGAGCAGCCTCATCACCAGGCTCGTTCTAACAGCCATCTCTACAGCTCACACCACTGAAACCATTCCACCTACATGTACTGCAAAAAACTCACCTGCTAATTAAAATGAGCACCTCACTGCAAAAAGTTTATGTCTTAACAAGTATTTTTAATCTTCTGAAGCTCACCTTGTGAATTTTTCTCCCTGTACTAGAAAATTTTGCTTATTTTTAGTTACCATTTGCTTGACACGTGAAATTTTTTTATTCCATTGGCAAATCTAGAAATTAGTCAAAATTACCTCACCTCATTGACAAATTTTTGTCTTATTTAAAAAAGGTAGTAGGAATAAGTTTCCAAGTATTAATACTAAGAGGAAAATGGTTGGGAAGATAGTCGTATTATTATCCCCCTGGCATATAATGCGCAGGGATATAGTCATGGGTGTGGTTGTCTGTCCGTCCGTCTGTCCGTCCGTCTGTGAACATTTAGTGTCCGGGGGCATAACTTGAAAAACGTTCAATATTTTCCCACAAAACTTGGTTTGTACATCACTCATGATCTGACGTGGTGCCTTTTGCTAATCCGAAGTTGATTACTTGGGGCCGGGAGGATACGCCATCTCCTGATGGCTCTTGTTTTTTAGCTCCGCTGTGACGATAGTCAACAGTCAGCGGAGCTTTTCTAGTGTAGAGTTGTCCGGCGTCCATCTGTCTGTCTGTCCGTCTGCCTGTGTCTGTCTGTCTCGTCAATTTTTCACTTCAAATTTGAATATCTCAAAAACTGTCTGATATTTTTTTTCTCATTTGGTGAGAGCCTTCCTTATGATATTCTGAATATTCACTGTGAAAATGAGAAAATTCTACATCCTGGTTTTTGAGAAATTCAGCATTTTGGACTTAGAAAATCAGTGTTTGTGCTCATTTTTTCAGTCTTTCAGTAATATCTCAACAAGATGCCTGTCGGCCTAGAGAGCTCCGCTGATGATGACTGAAATTATGATATTGTTCTGGATCATGTTATTCTGCATCATGTTGTTCATCATCATTGTTCTGGACCATGTTGTTCTGGATCACGTTGTTCCAGATCATTGTTCTGGATCGTGTTGTTCCGGATCATCATTCTGGATTAATTGTTCTGCATCATATTGTCCTATGACAGTGTTAGAAGGATTGTGACTGCTATATTTGTGATGTACTGGGGGGGAAGGGTATTTGTAGGGCCCTCTGATTTCCGCGATCACGGAATCGCGGACGGGATCGCAGAATTGGCCAATAAAAACGGAATCTATTGATAAACGCGGAATTTCACGGAAATCGGCATAATTTCACTGAAATGCTGTTCGTAAAGCCACATTTCCACCGGACGCTAAACAAAATATGCGCGCGTCCAGATTACATTCAAGGTCAATGTAAAGACGCGAATGCACGCGAAAATGTGTGCAGCCTTCGTCAAATTCACCTGCCCCGAGTGTTTGAGCGTATATACAATAAGATTATTAATGATTAAAAAGGGGCAGTCAGAATAATACATGTCAGTACAGCCATTGTCTGCCTTTTTGACTGTAGCCTATCCTCGATAGGCGTTAGCCTTGAGGCAGGACTAGAGTTAAGTACTGATCTTGAGGACTCTAATATTGTCTTAAGGACTCCGTTTCAATCATAAAAAGGGATGTAAGGGCCCTACCAGATGCACGCCATACTAGGGTTGTAGAATTAATTGAATACCTAATTTTTAAGTGTAATAGGAGTAACTGCTACCATGGGGTGAACAAGCTAGCTTTGGCGTTTTCCTTTTCCTCGTTGTTTGTCACTGCATCTAGTGTGACTCAAGATAAAGGCTCAAGCTAGCCTGTTTTCCCTAAGGCGGCAGTTATTCTTACTTCGCTTGAATTATCACTATTCAATTAACCATGCTGCCCCACTCCAAGCATTCTGGGCCCTGTCTTACGCCAGAGTCCCTAAACCCGTTATTTGGGGATTTCGCATTGCGTAAGAGGCGTTCCCCGCGAAAGTTGCTATCTTGCACACCTGCCTATATCCCTAAAACACCAGCGCTACCCGTTACATTATGCATAGGCGTGGTTTTGGGCGTTCGCCAGTTAAACCAATCAGTGTGCCAGGTGCCATTGCCTTTAGGAGCAGGCTGCGCTATCCCAAATCCTCAAACTGAAACCCGTGATGGGGAGAGGAAGGTCGCCACGTTTCTCCGTTGACGAAGTTAAATTGCCCGTGCATGAGGTCAAATCCAGACAGGGGAGGATCTGGTTTTGTTAAGTTAATCATGAATTGTATTATTATTATTATTATTATTATTATTTGACATTGACATATTGTTTAATGTTTGGTATGTAGTAAAAAAAAAAAAAAATCAAGCCAACCCCTTTTGTGATGGAAACTTCAAAAAAAAAAAAAAAAAAAAAAAAAAATCGTTTTCGCCGTGCTTCCAACTCCTCTCCCGTCTGAAATGAAGCATAGAACAAAATCCCATTTTAGAAAAATAAAATTAGGTATATGCACTGGTACTCAGCGACATAACTTTTTTTTTCCCAGCGAGAGCGGCATTTCAGAACTCTTCAGCGAATGAAGGTAATTCTGGTGACAAGTACGTGGTTTCGTCCGTTTTCATTTTCCAATCGGGCAGCTGTCTATTTTTTTACAGCAAGTTGCGTGACCGTGCTGTAAAAACGGGTGTACATACTTGTCGCCGAAATTACCTTCATTCGCAAGAGAGTTCTGAAATGCCGCTCTCGCTGGAAAAAAAAATTTCCGTTGTTGAGTGCTAGTGCATAGCGCTCTTGTGAAAGCCCAAATGCGGGTAGAGGGTGGTTTGAGGACCCGCTATACGCTTTCCCTAACGTATGTGGTCAAGATAGCAATTGTAGGGAAAGCGCATAAACACGCCCACGGGCACACCTCCAGGCGCAAATAAAGGACTCGGCATAAAGCATAGCGGGTAGTGTGGCCGCAAGATATCGTTTCGGGATAGTGGAAGCTGCTAAATGCGTAATTCACGGGCTGCGGGTAGTGGCAACGGGTAAGGCAGTGTGAAAGATAGAGCCCTCTGTCCCATCCCTGTCTCCTTCTCTTTCTCCAGCTGTAGAATGGCTCTTCCAGCCACTCTGGGAGAGATCTGTGCTCTTATTGAAATGAGGCTGTGGTTACCATCCCTGTTCCTGGAGATGTATCATTCTGTAGGTTTGTACTCCAACCGTTATCTTGTACACCAGATTGCACAGATTACATGCTCAACACAATCTGTTTCTGCTGAATGAGGTGTGATTTTGTGGGCTTGGAGTCGTAACCTGGAGGATCTCCAGGAACAAGGTTGGTTACCCCTGGATGTCATGTGTAGCGATCCTAGCCATAGAAGTGAAATTGATACTTTCTGTCGTGATATAATACAGTGTTGTATAGACGCGGGAAATGAGACCATACCCCGCAGTGGTCATATTAGGAAGTCTGTACCTGGCTGGAAGGATATTGTTGAGCCTGACAGGGAACATTCTATGTTCTGGCATTGGTTATGGTTGGAGTGTAATAAGCCTAATACTGGATATGTTCATGAGATAATGAAGAAAAAAACGCGGGCTAGGTATCATTATGCAATACGATGTGCTAAGTGGAATGAGCTTGATATTAGGAAACAGAAGATTGCGTCCACTCAGTCTGGTAGTAGCCATATGTAGCGTGAAGTGATGAAGATTAATCCCCTCGCCAGGAATATCCCCTCCACTGTAGATGATGCTTCGGGACCAGGTGATATTGCTGATCTGTTCGCCACTAAATATGAGGAACTTGGGGCGCCCCGGTGGCTCATCGGTCTAAGCCCGCTTACCATAAAGGCTGTGTCCTTCCCGCGGCGACCCGGGTTCTATTCCGGCTTGGGTCATTTGCTGCATATCTTCCCCCATTCTTCTTCCCAACTTTCCTGTCTCTCTACACTGTATAACTATCAAATGAAGGAAAAATTCCCAAAAAATAATCTTTAAAAAAAAAAAAAAAAAAAAAGAGAGGAGTTTTATAATGGCTTCCCTACCACGGACGGAGAGCTGGAGGAAATTCGCTCTCTCTTCTTAGATAATATTAGGTCAGAGAATGTTGTTGGTTCTGTTTGTTTTAGCGTTTCCAGTATTGCTAAAGGTGGTAATCGTTTGAAATCGGGTAAACAAGATGATGGTCGTGGTTTGGATTCTGATCATATCATAAATGGTACAAATAAGCTATTTCATCTGTTGAGTATGTTGTTCAATGCTATGGTTATGCATGGTCACACTGCAGCTGACTTATTGCGTTCTACTATCATATCAATACTGAAGAATTTACGTTCATCTCTGAGTAATAGTGATAATTATAGAGGTATTTCATTGTGTAGCTCGCTTTGTAAGCTTTTAGATATTATTCTCATAGAAGAATATAGTCGATATTTTTATACATCTGAACTTCAGTTCGGTTTTAAGGGAAGTTTGTCCACAAGTTTATGTACGGCTGTTTTCATAGAAACTGTTGATTATTATGTCCGGAATGGAAGTAACGTGTTTATTTGTCTTCTTGATGCCTCTCGTGCATTTGATAAGGTGCATTATGGCAAACTTTTCAAACTTATTCACAGGAATTTACCTGGTGTTATTGTTTGTTTGTTGTTTGATAGTTATACCTGACAGGATATATGGGCTGCTTGGGATGGATCAGTTTCTAGATATTTCCAGGTGTCTAATGGTGTAAAGCAAGGTGGGGTCCTTTCTCCGATTTTATTTATTGTATATATCGACAAACTTATCATTTGTTAAAACGCAGTGGTCTTGGGTGTCATGTTGGTCCTTATTTTGTTGGTGCCGTAGGCTACGCTGATGATCTTACTCTTATATGTCCTAGTCTTACTTCCCTTAATCTTACGTTGGATATATGTCATGATTATGCTCAGGAATATAATGTTACATTTAATGCCAAGAAGACTATATGCATTAAATTTGGTTCCCATGTTTTACCAACTGATAAGGTGTTTCTTGGTGATACATGTCTAGATTGGGTTGATCGAGTTAAACATTTAGGAAATATTGTTACCAGTGATTTATCAGACTCCTCTGATTGTGATCAGAAATGTTCTACTTTTAATGGTTCAGTTAACAAACTTCTTGGTACGTTTAGGAATCTTGATTCGGGTACAATGTGTCATTTATTTTGCAGCTATTGTTTTTCTTTTTATGGTTCCCAGCTTTGGGATAGAACTTCCTCTGGCTTCGGTAAATGTATTCAGTGGAACAAAGCTATACGTAGATCGCTGCATTTACCTCACTGGACTCATACTTGGTTACTAGGACCTCTGAGTCATCAGACTCATATATCTTTTCAACTTCATGTTAAAACGTTAAAATTTCTGCACAAAATGTACAACCGCGATAATGTTATTGTTAATTATATTGGCCCAAGTGCTTCGCTCAACGCTATGTCACCTCTTGGAAAAAATTTTGCCTACTTCAGATATGTATATGGAACTGATTTCAATGAACTCTTGTCCAAGTCAATCATGAATATTACTGTAAAAAACAAACTACCGCTCTACCCGCAGGGACTTGTTAATGGTGCTTCGTGTCTGTTTGATTGTTTAGCTGGTGTTGGTTTTATTGATGGTTTCGATTTGCATATGATGGAAGATATGTTCTATAATATTTGTATAATGTAATGTCATCATACTATGTTATGTTATAATTGTACTCCGAGTACGAAATAAAGAAATAATAATAATAATAATAATTAGGGGTACATCTCCATGATGTAGATATAATTTGGTGAGAAGTATCTGTGATATCCGATGATTCTCCTGTACAACTTCACCATCATTTCCCTTGCCCTATTTATTTGTAATGTGCAACACCTGACAACGTGCTAACCCAAACTGACCATAGAGGATCATTTTCAGCAATGTTGGATGGGCGGTAACTTCCTTTCTCATCTTCCACACCTCCTCCTGATTCCTCAGGCCAGGGTTTTGATATCATATTCCATGGCATTATTTCATATTCCCGGGGATATGACCATCATGCAGGGCAGTGGTATAGCTTACATGATCCATTTACACCGCTGCATATCCAGAGTCGTTCAGGTTGAGCACCTTGCCCTAGGCCACTATAGCCATAACTCCTGCCCTGAACTTGAACCTGTTCACCCCTCTGGTGTCAAGTCCAACACATGAACTTGTGTGTCTGTTTGACGCTACAGGATGGTGTGATGTGTCCCTGGTTAAAGCTGGGGCAATTTTATTTGGCCCGACTGTCTGTTCAAGGGCCTGAATGGTTCTCCAAATGACTTTTGTCAATGTATATGCTGGAATTGCATATACATATGCTGGAATTGTCGTTTTGTGATAATTTTTAGGCTATCCTAAACTTTAGTCAATGAAAATAAGTATTCTTTTAGTGATTTAACACTTCATCAAATAGTATTTATTACTCTGGATGTTGCGTTTAGCCTTTGACAGTGTACATTTTCTTGGCCAAAAGCTGTCTTACACAATGCTGTGGGTTTTTTTTTTATAGTTTGACCTAATTACATTCAGCAAAAGGAGGTTTTATTTTTCAGAGAAGTAAATTTATATTGTACTTTTTTTAAACGTGTTCATACCCGCTGGAGCTGTTTAGGTCTGGCATTACCACAAGTGCCCACATGATGGCGATATTAGCTCGCTTTTGGAAGAATCTCCGTGTATGAATTTGGCATGCTCAGTTACCATCGGTTCATAGTTACAGTTGTTGACATTGTAACACATTATTTTTTATATTCAAATCTTGAAGGGAAAAATCCTACACGAATAAAACCACTTTGGCCTGCTTTTAATTCTTAATTCAAATCCTATGTAGTATGGCTTAGATGAAGGAACCACCTCGTAACTTTGGTAGAAATTGTTGAAAATGTTGCATTCTTCAGCTGATTGGTTTGTTTCTGTCATGATGTGAAGTAGCCATAGTGCCAGACTATGTAGTTGTACACTTAAACAAGGGACATGCTGATTCTCAGACACTGTAAATATTAGACATTTGAGTCTAAGCAGGGCCATTTGCCAAACACACAGTTGGAGTGGAATAACATTGTGTGAACTCACACATTTGGTTTTTATCCCGTGAGCTTTTTGTATTGATGACATCAGTGAAGTAGATCAGTGTGTTATTACTCACTGGAGGAAATGTTGCTGAGTCAGGGAGATGCAGCGTTCACTCAGGCCTTCAGCGTCTCCGGGGCCTTGTTATCCGGGCCAATGACAGCCTTAAATCGTAATATGTCTAAATTCTGTCCAGAGCCTGCAGTGAACTTGCAATCACAAACACATACCTGGCAGCTGAGCAGCTTTAATTAGAGCAGCCTGTGTCATCGCTGCTCGGCTGCTGTGGAAGCTTTATTCTGGCTCGCTGTGCTGAACATGTGGACCGTAACCGTAGACCCAGTCCTGGCGCCCCCCATTGGTGGTCTCACGGTAGTGTGTTTGAACAGTGCAGTCTGGATGGAGTCATCTCGGGTCATCAAGCTTTGAAACTTATCGTGAAAACTCAATTTGTGGTCAGTGCGTCACCATTTCTTTGCTTTTTTGTAGATTCATGTGTTATACACCAAAAAAATTTGGGAAAAACACTCAAATGCCTCAAATTTAATCTGAAGCCTCGTGTGCTGCAATGTGAAGGTATGATTTACAAACCAGTGTATGGAGACGCTTGTGCTCTGCTGAATGACCAATGAGAATTGTCCCCTTTGACTGTGTTGTGTTGGGTGCTGCAACAGGTGGATGGATTCAAAGGGGAAGAGGAGAACCTGAACATAAACCTTACTTATTAATGCACAGCATGTATATGATTGCTATTATAATGGTAGCCCTATCGCATTTACACTCACAGACTCCCTTACTCACTGTTTGACTTGATCTTACTGACAAATACAGTCCTTCTCAGACCTACCCTGTCATATGGGGACAAGTGCATGCTAATCCACTAAAGCCACAGTATTGCAATCATTTTTCCTGGTGTAACGGTTAGCGTGACTGTATTAAAACTCCCTGCAAATATTTTTTTTGTTTTGTTTTTTACATCTCAAGTGTTGAAAATCCTTTAAAACTGACGCTACTTCCAAGTGAAGTTGTTTATTCTCCTGTTCTAGAGATGTTGCGAAGAGTAGATTGTCGCCCTTTTCTAAATTGCATGTTACAGAATCACCTGTGTTGTTGTTTTAGCAAAGGCTGGAGTTCTGTGGTTTATTGTGAGTAATCACTTGCATATATGCTCACGTGCACACACACATGCACACTTGCGGTCATGCACGTGCACGTACACACGCATATGCAGAAGAACATTATCACTGTAGCGCACATAGACTGTGTATTTTACCACCCTGAGCCACAGAACCTCTGGACCGCCCCGCAGCCCCAGCTATAGTTAGCGTGAGGGTGGGCGCTGCTGGGGTGACATGGGCCGTGTGGGCAGCGAGAGCGCAAACTATATCTGCCAGCCGCATCACCAGCCAGACCACCAACAAATAATCTGGCACAGCGCTCTCTATCTGTGATGTGATCGTGTATTTATACTCACTGCTGTCCTGTGGTGGAGAGCAGGAGGGGTGGCCATACAGCCCTACAGTACGGACGGGGTTCTGCCTGCTTCCAAGTTGCTCTGTCCCTTGAAAGCTTGCAGGCAGTTTAACCGTGCAGAGCTGTGTCATCACCCCTCAGCTCGACTAAGGGGCCAAGTGGTATTGTCGTCGTGCGATGTCCGTCCGTCCGTCCGTCCGTCCGTCCCGTAAACTTTTGTCTTCGGCATGATAACTTGAAAACGCCTTCGTCCATCAACGCCATTTTTTGCTGTAGCTTGGTCTTGAGTATCTACAGGAGCCTCTCGATTTTGACGGCGCTCGGATGTTCAGTACGGCCGCCACAGCCGCCATCTTGAATTTTGTGTTCTGCTAGTACACATTAGTCATTTCATTCACATACTATCTACAACTTTTTACCCCTTGGTCAAATTTTGGTCAGAGGGGTATTGTCGTCACCTGTGTGTCTGTCTGTCATCTGTCCATGACTTTGTGCGGGTCAGTACTCACCAACTAAAGATCGCAGCTTCACCAAATTCGGTATGGTAACTCACTATGACCCATAGATGTGCAACGTCAGGTTTTTTGCTGGATTTGACCTTTGACCTTAGCGCTGTGACCTTCATTATGGAAATCTTGTTCGGCCAAGTACAAAGTAACTATTGGTCATAGCTTCGTCAAATTTCGTATGGTAACTCACTGTGACCCATAGATGTGCAATGTCAGGTTTTTGGCTGGATTTGACCTTTGACCTTAGCGCTGTGACTTTGATGCCGGAAATCTTGTCCACACCAGCACTCAGTAACTATTGATCATAGCTTCACCAAATTTGGTATGGTAACTCACTGTGACCCATAGATGTGCAGTGCCCCGGTTTTCGCTGGATTTGACCTTTGACCTTAGCGCTGTGACCTTCACTGTGGAAATCTTGTCCGGCCCAGTACGCAGTAACTATTGATGGCAGCTTCGTCAGTTTTGGTATGGTAACTCTCTGTGACCCATAGATGTGCACAGGCTGAGGGGTATTCAGCAACGCGTTAATGTTTCTACTTTTACAGGTCTTTTTCATAATAAAAGTTACGCCTTTCCTACTCCAGTTTTGCACTGACATCACTTTATATTCATTCCAAACAATCCAGGGGCTGAGGGCTAACGCCTGCTTTGCGAGGCTATTTTTAAAGTTCCCCGGTCAGACGTTCGTTCTTACTTTAAGGCCTGTTTTGAGTCGTCCATCCTCACTACGGGACCGGCTCTAATTTTATGCGCAATAAACTCTGCTTTTGAATTGGAGCCGCGCTCAGGGGCTCTTAGCAGGGCCAGCGGTCATCAAGCTTGTGGAAGGAAGCTCAATAAAAGCGGTTATTTTTTTGAAACAATTACCCATTCAGGAGACGATCTGTTCATTTTCAGAGGTGTTAATGTAGCTGTTTGATTGTGCGGGAGGAAACTATTGAGGCTGATTCTTTCCCCGGAATAACAGGACCACACTTTTCTCACAATGGAGGCCTGGTTTGAGTAAGAGATATTGATGAAGGAGAAGGAGAGTGAAAGAGCAAGAGAGTGAATGCTTGATGTACTGCAGTGTGAACGACTGATTTTACAGTATTATCTCCTGCAAATGCAACGTAATTTGCAAATGTTTAATAAATCTAAATTGGTCATCTCTGTTAAAACTCTGTCAACTTTAGAAGTCGTGGAATTTTCAGATCTGGTGTGCACTATCTGCTTAATGTTCATAGAATGGGCTTCAATTTTTCTAAAGAAATTCAAAGAAAAATTTCTGGTGACTCACGCAAATTGCATTTTTTAAGCAAGATTTTGTGGTAAAACGCTGTCAAAAGTAGAGGTTTCTCCCTCCAAATTTTCTTACTCTCTTCATGTAGCACACACTTTTGGTTTTGAGTTCCATATGAAATTATGAAGCTTTATCTTGATGCAAAATTTCAGCAGCAGCCCTACATTAAAAGTGTTTTCTCCATGTCTGCATACGTATGTGTGTTAAGAATACCATTTCTGAATGTAAGCTTGGGGAGTTTCACAACACTAAGCGTAGTGTGAACATATGCACTGTGACCTCAAACGGAAATCATTTGAGCCAGAGGTATGAAGAGGATTGTGGTGAATCGTCTGGAAATTTTTATCCAAGTACGACAACTCTGAGTTTGAATTGTAACTAATGGAGTCGATAATGCAGAAATATCCTTTTTGCGGTGACCCATAATTCAGACTAAGCACTAATGATCGCCTTCCCAAGCAGCCCTTGCATTAGCTCAGTCCAGTGAGCTCTGAGCATACGACTTGAGTGGCTGAAGGAGTTTGATTTAAAGCTGTGTTGCACAGAGAGCTGGTGGCCTGAGCATCATGTCTCAGCGGCCGACTCTTCAGCTCTCCTCGGTATCCTGTTTCCCAGCATGCACGCCACTGCTCTCTCCATCACTGCTGACCCAGACATGCTCTAATGCTGCCTCCTGTCACAACTTCCTGAAATATGGGGAAGAGGCTCGAACACCTGCGTCTCGTCCGTTTCTCCAGCCATTATTTCTCTCTCTCTCTCTCTTTACATCCCCTCTACCTTTTCTAGACCGTCACTCTCCTGCTCGCCTCTCTCTCCCTCTCGTCTTTCAATCTTTCCCTTCACTCTGCTCCACCCTTTCCGTAACATGCACAACTGGTTTTAAATTCCCTGCAGTCATACATTTTATGAATTCGGCGAACTGTTTTATTTGATGTGATTTGCACATTCTATTTATAAAATCCATTTATGCTGGCTATTCAGATGGAGTTTTTTATTTTTTTTTTAATCACTCAGTGGCAATAGTGGAAGTGCTCCATCTTTGAATCTTCCGCCCAGATCTCTTGCTGTTATGCTACACTGCTGCCCTTGTGTATTTAAATTGTCGGTCCTCGTGCATTCCCTGGGGCCTCTATTTATACAGAGGTTGTTTCCTTATGTTTTCTGGCACGGTTAAGTATTGAGCAGTCCTGTGTCATGATTTAAGATAAGATGTGCATTATTGAATCCTCTGGGGCAATTTGTTTGCTGCATTTGACCCATCCTAGTTACTTAGGTGCAGTGGGCAGCCACATTGCAACGCTCGGGCAGAGCGGAGATCACTCTGCCCTCTAGTGGACAAAACTGCCAGTGCAAGTGGTGCTCAATGACGTGTTTCTTGTGTCCACATCCCTCCAGGTCACCACTTCATCTGTATCCAGTCCATGGACGGCATGCTGATGTTCTTCGAGCAGGAGAGCTACGCATTCGGCCGCTTCCTGCCCGGCTTCCTGCTGCCTGGCCCGCTCAGCTACTGCGCCCGCACTGACACCTTCCTCACCGTGTCCTCCAGCCGGCAGGTGGAGAGCTATAGGTGAGTGCCCGCACACAGTCCATTCATCAGTGATACGATGCAAATACCATAACGGCCCGCAACTCAACAATAAAGGAGCATTTCATTAAAAAAAAAAAAAAAAAATCAGGATTTTCAAGTGTTTTGCTGTTTCTATGGAGTGAACCTTCATAAAAATTAATTAGGGATAATTCCTCCAAAATGGAGACTTGAATTGTCACTGTAGGTTCTCTGCTAAGCATCAGTTGGTGTAGATGAAAAGGTCACGACGGATTCAGACTTGTTTTACATGCATACGCACTAAAAAACAAGTACCAGCCCAATGAAATGGGCAGGGCTTCTTATTTATAGTATTTATGGTATGTGTGGTATGTATTATGTGTCGTTTGTACTGTAGGTCTTAAAGTGTTTCTCGCTTGGTGTTGGAATGGCTGTTCTGCCTTACTGCATTAACTGTCGTATTATTGTTGTTGTGCAATCTTTTTTATTTCTGTTTTGTTGCGTTGTTGTAGTTGTTGTTTGCTTGTTTGTTTAGTTATGACCTGCCGAGGGACTGCGGATGCAAATTAGCTTTTGCTATAATCTTGTACAAGGTATCAAATAGAAACATTTATGTTTGAACTGTATGTTGTCCCTTTTAAATAAATAAATAAATAAATAAATTTATCGGTCTGTTAGACTGTCAGATGGGAAACAAACAAACAGATTCATTCTTCAAATTTTTTTTTTGTTAAGTGAAGCTTTAACACAGGGCTGCCCAACCCTGTTCCTGGAGAGATACCATCCTGTAGGTTTCTGCTCTGTCCCTAATTCAGCACACCTGATTTAGCTCATTAGCAGCTCGTCAAGATCTCTTAACTGGGAAAGCAGGTGTGGTTTGCTTTGGTTGGAGTGATAACGTTCAGGATGGTAGCTCTCTAGGAACAGGGTTGGGCAGCCCTGCCTTAACATATGGAGAATAGAGGAGAACATGTGACATATCCATTGATATGTATGTGCAGAAATTAAATTCAGTGATGGATCTAAATGTCTAGGGGAACAATGCTGTCGCTAACAGGGTGGAAGGTAGTTTTCCCCACAGCTAGAGGGGGCCCACTAAAGCTCCACTAGTATAAGAGGCTCTCGGCAACAGTATTTTCAGTGGCCCAGAATTTCTAGCTATGGTTCTGATGGGAAGAATGAGAATACTGGTGATAACCTCAGTGAATATTTACACTTGCAAATAGAATAGAAACACTGCTGTTGTCCTAAACATGCTGATTGATATTTAGGGGTGCAACTGTGATTCTGGGCTCCGTGTACGTGCAAGCGAGACTATTGGAGGATGACTAATATACATTTCAGACCAGGACAGCCTAGCTTGTGCTAGGGACCTTCAAGTGGGATGCTATAATACAGCAACAGAACTAAAATAAGGCTGCCACTGAGGGCCACTCAGTCATTGACCTGCAGCAGGTGCTTCTTTGGCAAAGAATGGCGGGACTGAAAAGTTTAGAGTTGTATACGTTTGACTCATTGCCGGAGGCTGCATGCGCGTGAGACTGGCTCGGCTTTGGCACGGTTAGACATGGGTATAACCTCTGAGGTGCTGCCTGTGTTGTGCGGCTAGGGCACAGTCTCTGTATCCTGGCATCACCTCTGAGGCATGCAGCCCGCGCGGTGTTTCCCCTCTCTCTCCCGCACGGGGACTTCTGAAGGACGCTATATTACAGCGATTTAATATAACTGTACCCTCACGAGGGGGGGAGAGCGCGATGGAGAGAAGAGAGAGGGCATTATTGTCCGGTGTCATTTCCTCAGCCTGCGTTGCTACAGGACGGATCGTTTTTCCGCCCGATCGGAGCTTTAAATATTTCTGCGGCGAAGAAAACGGTTTGACGTTTTTTTTTTCTTTTTCTCCGTCTCGTGCCAAGAACCACATCCGCGACGTTTAAATAAGAAAGCACGAGACGGAGGGATGGCGGGAAAATAAAATTAGCAGATATCGGATACCGCAGAAGCGCCGATCCGGTGAGCATCAGTCTGGCGCGAACCTGTTTCCACAGCTGATCCCGCTTACGTATGATAAGTGAAAGTTTTCACGTGCTAATGAAATTTCCACTCAGCGATAGGCCCAACTCGCCCCGTTTGTTTTCACTCTGGCCGAATTCGTCCTCACGGCCAAAACAGGAGTCGCCTTTCATTCAAAACATGTGTTAAGATCTAAAGGAATGGCTACAATGATGGAGGAAATGGAGGGTATTTCGTCTGTTTATTATGCTAGCGCTAAACATTACGCTGTGCCTTTAATACTCATGGCTCTTGTGTACAAAATATATCGTTCATAAAAAGCTGACTTGACCCACTCTACCTCTCTCTGTTCTGAATGTATATATTTTAGTTCCAGTGCAAATCATTTTTGGAAAAGTAGCCCTTTCAGGTTTACGAGCATATGCAGAAGACTCAGATTGAACTGTTCAAATTCCGATTTGGACGGCAGTTGGACAGTTTTGGATGATTTTAAAGGCATCATCGAGCCGTTGCCCTCTCGCCGAGTCTGAATAGTGTTGGTCTGACCAGTAAATCTTTGTGCAGTAACATGTAGTTTTTCTCCTCTTGTTTGCGCTCTGGTGAATGTTTTATATTATTATCCTGCACTCAGAAGAGGATGAAGATGTAGGAATCAGTGTTGCCCTTCAGCATGTCCGTCCATCCATCTGTCACACTTCTTTTCCGAGCCAGAACGTCTAACCATTCAGTATTTCTCAACTCAACTTAATATATGGATATATCTTATTGTGTAGATGTACCTTTGTATACTTCTCTGTGCCAGTCTGTCCGTCCCTACATTGCATTTTGTTTCCAGGCCAGATAGCAGCCATCTGTTTTTTCCCAGGCAGAACTAAACCATTCAGTATTTCTCAACAAATTTTATATATTCGTACATCTTATTCTGTAGATATGCCTTTTCTTACTTCTGTCCATCTTCCTGTCCGTCTGTCTGTCCCCCCTGCCGTGTTTTGATTTCAGGCCAGAGATCAGCCATCCAGTTCTTTTCTAGGCCAGGACTCCTAAACCATTCAAATTTTCTCTAAAAATTTTAACATCCGGCAACATCTTATTGTGTAGATGTGCCTTTTCATACTTCTGTTCAACCTACTGCCTCTTCCTCCATCGTGGTTTGTTTCCAGGCCAGATTTCAGCCGTCGTGTGGATCTGAGTGTTTCATGCTTGTTTTGAATGTATTTGTTGATGGCATTGCTGCTGCCTTTTCCCTCAACTGCTCTCATCCCAGTTAAAACGGAATGGCTGCACAGGCCTTCAGAGGCTGTGTAGGCCTATCTATGAAGACCTTTTTTCCATATCTGGAAAAAAACCACTGACCACCGTGCTCAGTTTATTTACATAAAATATTTTTCCCCCCTTATTTTGGAATGACTGTCTATTGTGGGTTGTTCTCCTTGTTGGAGCCATGTAAGCTCACTCTGGAGCGTACTCTACCAGGCCCTTCATTTCTCTAATCTGCAGTTCAGTGGCTGAACCTCGCTGTCGTGGCGTCTGTCACAGTGTCTCGATCAGCGAAGGTTACAACAACACCGACACTTAGATACTCATGCACCAAAACGCCAAGAATTCTGAGTGTATTAACAAATAATAAAACATGGAAGCAAAAGTTAAGTAGAATGGCCAAATTTAGGATTGCAAGTTGATGCTTACCTAGTGAACTATAAAAAAAGTTGATTGAGCATGCCAGAATTTAATGCTGATCTTGAACACACATTCGTTCAAACAGTTCCCTGGCTAAATTAACATGTGAAATAGGTTGTAAAGCACACAAAGTTAAATGCACGTCAGAGTGAAGTGAGGCTTCAGACGGAAGGTAATAACTTGCTCCGCGCACCAAGTTAAATGTGAACATAATTCCCTGTAATTATATAATAAATCACTGTGCCTAAATGCCTGTGTGGTCTTCATTGCCAGGCCCGCTCTCCCACACCACACCTGTCATTTTCCTCCCGCAAATTCCCACATTCCGAATGGAAAAATGCAGAGTCCAGTCCTCCGTGCAAACTGTACTGGCCTTGTGAAGCGTTCGGCCCCCCGGCGTATTGATTGAAATAACAGCGTTGGCGGTGTGGATAAACAGTCGAGAGGGAGAAGGGGAACTCTCTTCACCTCTCCTCGGCCAGCCTCTGCGGGTCCTCTCACGTTATGATATCTTTGGAAGGGCCGGTCGCAGCTAAGGGACTGGCATGCGGTCTGCATGCACGTTCGCGGTCGAAGCCTTGGTCCCGCAATGCGGGTTGGCTTTCACGGGGCGTGCTCATGAATAATCAGTAGTGTCCTCGCTGACGGCTGAAGAGCCTGTGATTTTTAGGAGTTTTTTTTTTTTTTATTCATTTGTTAGCTATTCTGAAACGTTTTTTTTTTTTTTTTTTGTCAGTGTGGTCCAAAAGCTCATTAGCTCTGCTCCGTCTTTACGAATCACCTGGGACCTCTCTGTATTCTCTGAGATGCAGCATCATGGAACATTCAAGACTCTCACTTACGTGCACAATAATGGCGGCGGCGTTGGTGTCTGCGTTAACTTTGCTCTTTTTCTGCCAAACCACTGAAGGGATCAATGTGAAATTTGGTAGAGAGGTACACATGGATGTACAGATCAAAGTTTGTTCAAGGCGTTGAAACTTGACATCAAACATGGCTGCCGGTCGGGCCATATTTACAATTGCACTATATCATGCTGGAGAGTGTTTGAAATCAGCTAGAATGATGAAAGTTTGTACACACATTCTTTTGAGGCTGAGGATCTATATTGAGGTGAAAATTTTGACGTTTATTGTCATTTGACCTTTCAGTGACCTTGACAAGGAAAGAACCTATAAAATATGATGAATAATGTTCAGACTGTAATTAAAAGGCTGAAACTTTGGATTTGGATGCTGTATATGCAAATTATTAGATATTAATTGCAAATTTGAACATCTATTCATATTTGACCTTTCAGTGACCTTGAACCTCAAATTGCACTGTATCAGGCTAGGGAGTGTTTGAAAGCAATTTTGTCGTTTATTGTTATTTGACCTTACAGTGACCTTGAAACGTAAAAGGTTTTACAATAGAGGTAATAAGATTGACACTAAAGGTGTCTTCATTTTCACAATGTTGGACCCAAGCATAAAAAATACCACTTGTGAGCTTACAGTAACACAAAAGCCTGAAGTAAACCAAGTGAGCTGCAGTGCCCATGGCACTATTTTAACTAATAAGCTGTCTTGACCTGTTAAATGCAGTGTGTCATCCTTAATGTGGTGCTGTGGTGATTAATTTGTAAATTCAGTTCTGAATGTTTTATTCACTTTCCAAAAAAAAAGGTAAACTACTCAGTTGACCTCTGTATTTGCTTTTAGCATATTCTGCACTGTAGGCTATCTAACCTGCACTTTGTTATTGTTAAAATTGCTGTAAAGATTAGCAATAATTAGTCGCAACTGCATAAAGTTTATTAAAATGCTATTTTGCTTCAAAATGACGCATATTATTTCATGCCTTACCTTGACAAGGAATATTGGCCATGCCTCATTGTGTTAAGTTTTTTCACGTCATGTTAACTTCAATGAATGATTGAAAACGGGTCAAACCTTATCATTAGTTTAAGGGCATATTTTCTTTCTTTTCAGTTGACCAGCCGCCACTGGTGCACTTATGCCCGCGCAAGTGTGCACGCTCGCAGAAATACACAGACCTACAAGGGCCCATGCCTTCTCATTGTACCACAAATTAAAGGCATACTCATTCAAACACATGCAGGGAACGTGTGTTTGCATGCTTGTGCGGGCTTTCTTCTGAGATTAATTCGTCTAGATGAGCGTCTGTGGTCTGAAGCGGTTTCTGGCTGTAGTGGGTAATTGGCTTATTTGCATGGTAAAGTGTGATTGCATTACAGTCCGTAGAAGAAGAAGGCGGGGCTGCCTTAATATGTAAGCAGCCCCGGCGAGTGCCGCTTTTCATCCTGAGTAACACCCCCACTCCCGCCCCTCCAGCGCTTTTATAACCCCTGCTCAGAGTGAGGCGATTAATGATGACACCAGCAGTAAGGATCTCCTTCAAGTGCAAATGGCCACAAATAAAAACAGAGGCTCAATCACTGCAGCGCCTTTCATTTACTGGCAGAGAATGAGGAACAGAGGCCTGTGGAAAATGGCTTCCTGCCACTGTAATCTGATAAACGCTGCTCTCTCTGGGCCTCACTTTTTTTTTTATTATTATTTTTTCTTTCTTCTCCTACATATAATGTTCGGCAATTGCCTCCAGGCGACGCCGAGTATCTGTGCAACTTGTGATTGGACAAGTGGTTGATAGAAATGTGAGTGCTGCAGACCATGGTTGGGGAAATTTGGGGGTTCCTGCATCAGGGTCTGGGATGTGGTCGTTTTTGTACCCACTCCTCTCTCCACGGCACCTTGCTTGTCAGGCTCTGTTAGACAGCCTGCTGAGATTTGTCAGTGCTGCCCACAATAGCAACTTCCCTTTAGTTTGTGTGCTTGTTTGTGGCCTGTGTTGTGTGTTCTTTCATATCAAAATACAGTGTTCAAAGATGGTGTATAGAGGGCTAGTGTGCTGCTCTTATCATATGTGTGCTGCTGCTGTAGCTTCTGCTCCGTGCTGCTGCTCTGACCACTGATCCACACTACTGCTCGAACCACTACTCTACACTGCTACTCTAACCACTGCTCTACACTGCTGCTCTAACCTCTGCTCTACACTGCTGCTCTAACCTCTGCTCTACACTGCTGCTCTAACCTCTGCTCTACACTGCTGCTCTAACCTCTGCTCTACACTGCTGCTCTAACCACTGCTCTACACTGCTACTCTAACCACTGCTCTACACTGCTGCTCTAACCTCTGCTCTACACTGCTGCTCTAACCTCTGCTCTACACTGCTGCTCTAACCTCTGCTCTACACTGCTGCTCTAACCTCTGCTCTACACTGCTGCTCTAACCTCTGCTCTACACTGCTGCTCTAACCTCTGCTCTACACTGCTGCTCTAACTTCTGCTCTACACTGCTGCTCTAACTTCTGCTCTACACTGTTGCTCTGACCACTGCTCTACACTGCTGCTCTTATCAGTGCTCTACACTGTTGCTCTAACCTCTGCTCTAACTTCTGCTCTACACTGTTGCTCTGACCACTGCTCTACACTGCTGCTCTTATCACTGCTCTACACTGTTGCTCTAACCTCTGCTCTACACTGTTGCTCTGACAACTGCTCTACACTGCTACTCTTACCAGTGCTCTACACTGCTGCTCTAACTTCTGCTCCACACTGCTGCTCTAACTTCTGCTCTACACTGTTGCTCTGACCACTGCTCTACACTATTGCTCTGACCACTGCTCTACACTGCTGCTCTAACCACTGCTCTACACTGCTGCTCTGACCACTGCTCTACACTATTGCTCTAACCACTGCTCTTCACTGTTGCTCTGACCACTGCTCTACACTATTGCTCTGACCACTGCTCTACACTGCTGCTCTAACCACTGCTCTACACTGCTGCTCTAACCACTGCTCTACACTGCTGCTCTGACCACTGCTCTACACTATTGCTCTGACCACTGCTCTACACTGCTGCTCTGACCACTGCTCTACACTATTGCTCTGACCACTGCTCTACACTGTTGCTCTGACCACTGCTCTACACTGCTGCTCTGACCACTGCTCTACACTGTTGCTCTGACCACTGCTCCACACTGCTGCTCTGACCACTGCTCTACACTGCTGCTCTGACCACTGCTCTACACTGCTGCTCTAACTTCTGCTCTACACTGTTGCTCTGACCACTGCTCTACACTGCTACTCTTACCACTGCTCTACACTGCTGCTCTGACCACTGCTCTACACTGCTGCTCTTACCACTGCTCTCCACTGCTGCTCTGACCACTGCTCTACACTGTTGCTCTGACCACTGCTCCACACTGCTGCTCTGACCACTGCTCTACACTGCTGCTCTGACCACTGCTCTACACTGCTGCTCTAACTTCTGCTCTACACTGTTGCTCTGACCACTGCTCTACACTGCTACTCTTACCACTGCTCTACACTGCTGCTCTGACCACTGCTCTACACTGCTGCTCTTACCACTGCCCTACACCGTTGCTCTGACCACTGCTCTACACTGCTGCTCTAACTTCTGCTCTACACTGTTGCTCTGACCACTGCTCTACACTTCTACTCTTACCACTGCTCTACACTGCTACTCTTACCACTGCTCTACACTGCAGCTCTGACCACTGCTCTACCCTGCTGCTCTCTTCACTGCTCCACACTGCTGCACTGACTACTGGTCCTCTCTGTTGCTTAAAAGCACTGCCGTCTGTCTCTCTCCCTGCAGGTATGAGGCGCTGGCCGTGGCCACCAATGCGGACACCAAACCGGAGGCAGAGCAGCAGAAGAAGAGTTCAGGGAAGAGGTTAACGGTAAGAGTGACTCATCTGAGTTGATGAGTAGCATAAAACACACTATTGAATTCTGTAGTTCACACCTATGATGAGCGTGCTTTGGTACCTATGAAAGCACAGATGCATGATGCGTTTTGTCACCAGGCCGACTGGACTCTGGTCATCGGCGAGCAAGCTCTGGACATCTGCATCCCATCCTTTTCTCCGTCTGCATCCATTTTCATTTTGGGTGAGAGGAACCTGTTTTGTCTGAAGGACAATGGGCAGATCCGCTTCATGAAGAAACTGGAGTACAACCCCAGCTGTTTCCTCCCCTACACCTCCGGTAACTACAAACACTAGCCACTTGCTGCTGTCTGGTGTGAGGAAGATACTGATCAGTGTGGTGATGGTACTGATATTGACAAAATAAGATTGAGTATTAGCTGGAGATTTGGCCTATTAATCAAAAATCTAGAATGTTTACTGTAGATGAAACCACAATTGCACTGTGAGTTGATGGTGAATTTTTCTTGATTGATGATTGGTTGCTTGAATTTTGTTCATGCATTTGTAAGTGTCATGGTCATTACCAGGAATGGTGATTTTTTTTTTTTTTTAATTTACCTGCACCAATGAGGTTATGTTTTATCTTTGGTTTGTACGTAAGTATGTTTATTTGTTAGCAACATTATGGAAAAAGTTAGGGACAGACTTTTATGAAATTTTTCACCAGAGTGTGTCTTGGCCCAGCTTAGAAGTGATTTTATCTTGGGAATGATCCAGTTGAAATTTTAAATCCAGGAATTTTTTACAACCCCAATTCCAAAATAGTTGGGACAAAGTGTAAATTGTGAATAAAATCAAAATGCAATGACTTTCAAATCACAAAATCAAAATTTTATTTACAATAGAACAGAGATAACATAGCAGATGTTGAAACTGAGTAATTTTACAATTTATCCACAAAATGAGCTCATTTCAAATTTGATTGCTGCTACAGATCTCAAAAAAGTTGGGAAAGGGGCCTGTTTACCATGGTGTAGCGTCCCCTCTTCTTTTTAACACAGAGTGGAGGGGTCTGGGCATTCAGGGGACAAGTTTCTTGAGTTTAGCCATTGGAATTTGATCCCACTCTAGTTTAATGCAGGCTTCCAGCTGCTGGAGAGTTTTGGGTCTCCTTTGACAGACTTTTCGTTTAATTATGCGCCAAATATTCTCAATCGGTGAAAGATCAGGACTGCAGGCAGGCCAGTTCAGCACACGGACTTCTCTACTACGAAGCCATGCTGTTGTAATAGCTGCAGTATATGGTTTTGCATTGTCCTGCTGAAATACACAAGGCCTTCCCTGGAATAAATGTCGTCTGGAGGGGACCATATATTGCTCTAAAACCTTTATATACCTTTCAGCATTCATGGTGCTTTTTAAAACATGCAAGTGTCCCACACCATATGCACTAATGCATCCCCATACCATCAGAGATGCTGGCTTTTGAACTGAACGCTGATAACAGGGGGATGGTCTTTCTCCTCTTTAGCTCGGAGGACACGACGCCCATGATTTCCAACATGAATGTCAAATTTAGACTCATCTGACCACAGGACACTTTGCTACAGTCCATTTTAAATGAGCCTTGGCCCACAGAACACGGTGGCGCGTCTGAGTCATGCTCAACAATGGCTTCCTTTTTGCATGATAGAGTTTTAAGTGGCATCTGTGGATGGCACTGAGGACTGTGTTTACAGACAGTGGTTTCTTGAAGTATTCCTGTGCCCATTTAGTAATGTCAATGACAGAATCATGACGGTGACTGATGCAGTGGCATCTGAGGGCCTGAAGATCACGGGCATCCAGTAATGGTCTTAGGCCTTATCCCATACGCACAGAGATTTTTCCAGTTTCTCTGAATCTTTTGATGATGTTATGCACTGTCAATGATGAGACCTTCAAATACTTTGCAATTTGACGTTGAGGAACATTGTTTTTAAAGTATTCCACAATTTTTACGTGAGCCTTCACAGGTTGGAGAGCCTCTGGCTATCTTTACTTCTGAGAGACTCAGCCTCTCTAAGACATCCCTTTTATAGCCAATCATGTTCCACACCTGATGCCAGTTAACGTAATTACTTGCTAAATGTTCTTTCAGCTGATTCTCTTATATATTAATTGCTTTTTCAGCCTTTTTTTTGCCTGTGTCCCAACTTTTTTGAGACCTGTTGAAGCCAGAAAGTTTGAAAAGAGCTCATTTTGTGGATAAAAATGTAAAATGTCTCAGTTTTGACATTTGAAATGTTATCTATGTTCTATTGTAAGTAACATATTGGCTCTTGTGATCTGAAAGTCATTGCATTTTGATTTTATTCACAATTTACACTTCGACCCAAATATTTCGGAATTGGGGTTGTATTTACTTGTGTGGTGGAACATAATAATGCTACTCATATGTGCCCCAAACATGTGGGGGACTGTTGGGCCATGGTGACGGATTGCGCTCTCTGAGTGCTCGTGTCTTGCGAGCGTGATTGCTTCCACTTTTCGGGTTCTTTGAATAACGTAAGAGATCCTTTGAGCTGTTGAATGCACCTCTAGCAGCAGGGGATTCCTACATCCTGTCACGGAATCATGAACTTCCGATTCCTCCCCCTCTCTGCCTCTCTGAACCTGGCATCGGGCATCCGGCTGGCCTTTCCTTGCACGCGTTGCTCTTTCTGGCAGTGAGATTCAATTCATCAGATGCTGTGAAAGGCCTCCGTGTCCAGCTCAATACGACCCTCCGATATCAGTATACCGCCGCTACGTCTGGCCGGTGCAACAGTACACGTCTGTCTCCTCCTGCGACCCACATCCTATGGGGCCTGCTTTCACATTCAGGTCTCCACACAACCAAACTGTGAAAATATCAATCTGGGCTGCGGTTTCCTTCAATGCATATTGAACAGGTCCATACAGAAGAAAACAAGCCCATCTGCAAGCCAGGAGCTGGAGCTGGCCCAAGATTTTATGCAAATCATTAGGAAGTTTTACAAATTGGGAAACGTTTGAGCGTTAATTGTGGATGAAGGCACACGTTGGGTGGGATGGGGTAGCATTACATGAACTGCGCAGGATAAATTAGACTCTTTATTTAATTTGTCTGGTGAAACTGGAGGAGTTGGGTGCGTGCAATGCATTTATCTCCTGAGTTTGAGCGTTTCGTGATGTTGAAGATGCTGGTGCACACCTCAACCAGTGAATTTCACGACAGAAGCTCGCTGAAGCGGCTCTCGGCTGAACATCAGTGTGGTGCATTGTGGAAAAAAAAAAGTACCGCAGACTTGGTGTGAACTACATCGGTCTTCTGTCCCCCCATCTACTCTGCACACTCGCTTGGGCCGTGGGTTGTTTCTCCCTTGAAGAGGGGGTTACTGGTATGGGGCTTGTTCAGTGTACGCCCCTAGTGCTAAAGCCTGTGAATAACCGCCGATGGCTCTGTTTATGACTGCTCTCTCCTACTGAAAGAGCGCTGAGGAGTCCATCTGGTGGAAAATCATTTCCTTCCATAGTAATCTAGGCGGGCAGAAAAAAATAAACAAACATAAAGTTTCCAATCTTCTCATTCATCGCGCACTAGCTGAAGAGATTTGCCGAGATCGTTAGGGGACCCTTGATTTTTTCCGATATTCTGCTGGTGTTGCAGAAAGTTCTGGACCAGGCAGCTGGCGCTTACAGTTTTTTGTGTTTTTTAATGTAATTTTTTAAGCATGTTTTTTCTTCTTCTTCTTCTTTTTTTTTTTTTGCTATGCGTTAATTCATCCGCTCAGCCTAAGTTTGTGATTGCTGGGACTGCGGCAGGATGGTCCCTCACATGCGATCCATTTCAAGGTGAAGTTGGCTTGTGAAACCACTGCCATATGCGTGAGATGAAGAACTATTTATAAGTTCTTGGCCTCAGAGGTGGAAGGACAGCGGGGTGGGGTAGAGAGGGGGTAGGGCTGTTCCTGGGAGGGAAAAACTAGAAAAGAGAGTTAAAGGTTGAGGGAGGCGCTCTGTAATTCAGTAGCGAGAACAGAAATGGTGATAAAATTCACTTTAAAGCAGGATGCCGGGCTGCTGCCGCCTGTCATTTTCTGGCCACCCGGTTGAACAAATACCTTCAGATCGCTGTGGTGTGGGTGCAATACGGGCGGAGCTCCACTGGTTTATACCAACTGCCTGTGTGCAAGTGAGGTTCCTATTGACACTCCTTCTGGAACAGCAATTGTGAGTACACTGGCATGAGAGGGAAAGTATTGTTGGAGTGTGGTAGTGGCTGAGAGCAGGTGGTTGTCAGTCTCATATACAGAGGTATGACCCTTGTAATCAAACTCTCCCCACAGTATAAATGCCTCCACTTACCAGCTGACTGTGGAATATCATGTGAAAGACAGAGGTGGTGATGGTTTGGCTGCAGTGTTACGTTTTTAAGAGTAAACCCATAGAGACCCTGGTTATGACTCAAAGTGGCTCTGACTCAGTTCAGCAAAAGCAGAGACTTGGACATAACCTCTGCAGGATGACCCTCCTGGAACCCATAATATTAGGGCTGTTTGGTCATTGTCTCAGAGCGGCATGTATAGTAATACAAAATTTGACTCCTTGTGGATATGATTCTTCAAATGACTGATGTAACCAATGTTGCCAACCAACTAAATACTGATAGAGCCGATGGCAAATGTCTTTGCCCTTGGAAGCTCACTTCAGTTTTCTCTCCACTTATCTCTGACAACCGCTCGACTCACAAGTCCTCACTCTTCCCTCTCAGCTTCAGAATCGCTGAGGCCCGGTAACTGTGCTGTCAGGTGATTGGCTCAGATGGGGTCAGAGGTTATCGCTCTTTCTGTGAGGTGGAACAACTTGACCCTGTGGTGTGTCCTGTTCCCTGGATGCCAGACCAACCCCAAGCTTATGGTCTTTGTGCTCAAAAGATGAAGTCCAAATGACATGGTAGTGGGTTCAGTGAAATAAACAGCAGCAAATAGTGCATGATTGTGTTTACTTTGCTTTTCCAATTGACTATTGTTATATGGCTAATTTGCAGAAATAGCTCGTTGTGGCTAACCGACTTAGATTTGAAGCAAATCAGAAATTTGCATTTTGGCTTTATTTTTCATAAGTATTTGCCCCAGACCGGGAGAACTCAGAGCTACCAATGTGACCAGTCTTCAGTAGCAGTACAGGCAGCGGTTTGACTTGGTTAAATAGGTTTCTCATTGTGACCTTGCCTGTCATCAAAGTGATTTTTCTATGTATTTTGCAAATGACCCATATCTCATGAATCTTGTGGTATACTTTTGAGAAAAAAAATGTTTTTTTGTTTTTTTTATTTTGTCGTATTACAAAATATATGCATATTGATGTGCTTATTACCAGTTGAAGACTTAGCAGAGCTTTTGGGCTGTCAGGAGTAGTGGTGGAGCGGATTGATCCTTTTACCCTAGCATTACATTTCAGTACATTTCAGAAGTACATGCAACAGTAAACTTTTACATTTTTTTAGTTCCTTGGTCCAGCTCATCATAGCTGCATTCAAGTCACTAATTTACTACATCATGGCTTGCTGCTGTCAAGGTTTTTTATTATTTTTTATTATTATTATTATTATTAGCTCACCTGGACCTTTGAGCTATTAGCATCACTTGGCGTCCGTCGTTGTTGTCGTCTATCGTTAGCATTTTTCAAAAATCTTCTCCTCTGAAACTACTGAACAGATCCAGACAAAAATTAGCCACAAGCATCCATAGGATGTCTACTTTAAAAGTTGTGTTGATTATGCCCGCTGTCTGAATAACATGGCAGCAGTAACTAAAAATAGAACACAGGGGTAAAACCACCTATTTTCAGCTGTATCTCAGGAACTAAAGCAGCTAGAGAAGAAAACAGTCACTTCAAAATGATCAGCAGATGAAGCTCTGTAAAAGTCTCCATCATGCAGTGCCTTGTAGGAGTTATTGGCCTTGAAATTTCAAATTTGATGATTTTGCTTTTTTTTGGCCTATATTATGAAAACTGTAAGAGATAGAGAGAGACTTTCAATTGCTAAAATGATTAGCAAATAAAGCTCTGCAAAAGTCTCCATTACACTGAAATTGTACAATGGCTTTTTGTAGGAGTTATTCACCTTGAAACTTCAAATATAATGATTTTGCTTGTATTTCACTATACAGTAGCATCTGAATAAACCATCACATCAATTTGCTCATGAGATTCTTGCAATGATGATCAGAATCCCCTGGAATTTCCGTTTGAATCAAACTGATATTCCATTTAAAAATCGATTTTGCTAAATTATGGGACGAGGTCGGAATAGTAAACATGTTTTTTAGTATTTCATTAAGATCCTGTACCTTGTTACTTGTATGCTGCAGTAGATTATGTTTCTGTAGTTTTAAGAATTAGTTCATTTTCATACAGATCCAGGTGAGTGATTCAGGCTCTCTAGAGCCTCTAGTTTTTTTTTTTTTTTTTTGAGGGGTGTGATTGACACTTGCCCTGGTCTCCTTTGTGCCAACAGTTACAGAAGGGACAACCAACACCCTCCTGGCGAACCACAACAACATGCTGCTGGTGTACCAGGATGTGACTCTAAAGTGGGCCTCCCAGCTGTCCTGTTTGCCCGTTGCTGTTCGAGTGGCCAATTTCCAGTGAGTACAGCAGAGATTCTGACAGTTGTGAAAGTGCTCTTTTTGTTGGTATAAAAGTGCCCTTTTTCAGTGCATCTGTTCTCCAGTCCTGGGGACCCACAGGCTCATACATTTGTGTGCCTGCTCAATAGTAGCATAATTCGGTTAATCAACAAATCCTGTTCTTCTGGTTGGTTGAATTAGGTTTGAGAAACTCGGGCTAGTACAATTGTACTTATTTTGAATTGATTCTTCAATATTTAATACCTTTACCAAGGTATTGTTTTTGCCATGTCCAGGAAGATCCACAAATCCAGTAAACAAGTAATTATATCCCTGAAATACGAGTTTCGGGGATATCATGGTTTTGCCCCACCCGCCGCCACGTCCGCAGATTTTAGCCGTTAGCACGATAACTCACAAAATACTTTACATTGGCTTCTCATTTTTCGCATATGGGTAGATATGGTAGAGAGGATGAACTGATTAGATTTTGGGCAAGTATGCACTCCTAGGTTTGCCACCAGGTGGCGCTATATATTGAAAAAAATCTGTTTTTTAACCATATCTCTGGAACAATTACTTACACAGACCTGGAATTTGCCTTATATTGTAGGTCTAGTTAAGGGGAATCTAATAAAGGGGGCTTCAAGGATTGGGGAATTTCGGGGATATACCCCTTGCTGTCGGCTGCCGACAGCGTAGGCCTAGTTGTAGAAGACTGTTCTTAATTCAAAAGTTTTCTGTCTTAAGGCAGTGTTTCTTCATTTGGGTCTCCTTGTTGAATGAGCCAAGAGACTGATGATTAGAATTAGCTGATTCAATGAATCATGTCATTGCTGAGCTGGAGCACAAATGTGCAGGGCGTTGGGTCCCCAGGACTGGAAAAGAGAAACACTGCTCTTTTTCGGAGTATATTAGCCATTTTGGTTTAGGAGTCCACGTCGCGTTTGATTGTGGAGTGCTGAAGTATTCGCTTGCACTAAACATGCCCACTTTGTGTCTGTCCTGTATCCCTGGACCATGAGTCGTCACACCTTGTCCACCGCCATTGCGTCAGTGGAGATTTCCTTGTTAGTGCTCTATTGGCCACAAATTTCAACCGATTTGTTTCATATTTGGCGTGGGCCTTGTGTGTGGTAAGATCACGAAGCACATAGATTTTGGGGCCGATTGCATAGGGGGTGCTGGGGATAAATGTCAACCTGCGGATGTCCTACTGTCTAAATTCCCTCAGATTTTCACGCAAATTTTCACTGAACTGGGTTATTGCTTTTGTTTTTGATTATGCCTAAGGGTAATTTTCGCAGTGCTTGGCCGTGCCAGTCCACTCGCACTACTCTTAGAATTTGCGACTGTGGTGTAATTTTAAGGGACAGATTCGGCGTCAGCCTGAATACAGCTGTCGGAAGTACAACATTATGAGATCCTTAGAACAACAGCAAACCTGTGTACTCAGGCTCCGAGTGGTCAAGGGAAACTAGGAGCCTCTTGTGCGCGTGCAAAGACGCCTGATACGCAGTCACATGCTCACACACACAGTCCTGTGGAGGCAATGACTACTTTGGCTCCAGCACATCTGCATAAACACGAGTTCCACCTTTGGTGGATTTCATTGGAATGGTCCCATAATCTGAGGGGTTTTTTCCTACCTTAGAGAAGAGCTCGCCAGCCTTTGCCTTTCCATGTGAGGGTCGAAGTGCAGCTGGTATTATTGAGGCTTTCTCATTGTCCAGCCAATTTTAAGCGCGCGCTCAGACAGATAAACAAACGGTGAGTTATTTCATAAGGTCTCGACGTGTGCTGTGTTTTTCTGCACTCGATGTGGACTGTTGATTCAGATTCCTTCTGATCTGATAATGGTAGGAGTTTTGCTGAAGTGCAGTCTGTTGGAGGTGGGCAGGGGGTTGAACAGGGCTGCTGGGGTGTACGGGAGGGTGGGTGGAAGGGGTGGGTGGTGTTGATTGCTTTGCTGTGGTCCATCCCAGGCCCTCGCTGCCTCTGTATTACTTACACTAAAGAGCCCATCTGTCAGCGAGGTCTAAACAAGGTTTTTGTGCTACGCTACGGTCGCCCCTCTAGATTGTGTCTGGTGGCACGAATTCCCAGAATTCCCGGTCGGGCTGCTCAGCAGTCTGGCGGGAGGACAATGGGTGCCGGGCGGAGCGTGCCGGTGTGGCGCTGCCGGCTTCATCTGATAACGGCTGCTGATGCGTCCACGGCACAGTGGACCTGAAATGGCACCAGCTATTAGTGCCCTGACCCGAACCGCCCCACACTGCTCCCGCTAAACTCTCACAGGCTCACGCATGCGCACACACACACGCACACAGTTACATCGTGAACAGAGCTAGCTCTGCAGAGGCTAAGGTCTCTGATTGGGGATGCAAAGTGATGGCACAGGCTAATGAACTCTCCTCTGAGGGAGCTTGTGAGCGTCAAGTGGAGCAGCGCAGTCTTTAATCACGGAGAGCTGCAGGCTCGATTTCATCTCCTATCGGCGCACAGTCCATTCTCATTCTGCTCAGTCTGAGAAACCTTTACACACACACACACACACACACACACACACATATATACACTTGTACACACATGCACACATACCTCCATACACGCGCATGTGCGCACACTCACGGCTCTTTCTCTTCTTCAACCTAGCTCTGCCTCAGCAGAGTGACGATAAAATGGACCTCAAATCATGGGATCCAGTTTCCCTCTTATTTAGCAACTTCCCTTTTTATACCTCCATTCCGTTGACTGGCGCGGCGGCCCCGATCTTGTGAATGCGATATCTCCAGAAAGCATGGAGGGAATTTCTTCAAATTTGTCTCAAATGTCCAACTGGACTCAAGGATGTAGTAATAGGATTTTGGTGGTCAAAGGTCAGAAGTCAAAGTCATAATGACCTCATGTTCATCTCATTGTGAATGCAATATCTCCGGAATGCATGGATAGAATTTCTTCAGATTTGCTACAGAAGTCCACATTGACTCAAAGATGAACTGGTTAAATTTTGGTTTGATTTTGATCAAGGTGTCCTCACATCCTTCACAGTTTCAAGCCCCATTAACTTATCTTGGGCCATGTATGAAAACGCTTGTACTCATGCATTTTCTCCGTTGGAAATGTCAAACTTGTTGTGCTACTTCATGTGGGGGCCACACTTGTCATTCTTCGTGTTTTCTTGATTCCACACTGCCATGCTTCATCTTTCATCACTTTTTTCAGCTTGATGAACTTCCATTCATTTTCAAAAGCCCTCATACTACTAATATTTGATGGTTAGAGCCTCCAAAAATTTTATTCGGCCTCAAACTGTCCCAAAGGATGGATGTTGATGTGTCTGTGGCCCTGCCCTCTTGTTTTTCTTTTTTCATTACTCCATCCTCCATTAAACTCCATTCATTTAGGAACTCTTGCAACTTCCCAGCTAGAGCCTCCGAACTTGCTTCGCACTTAAGACCTAACCCTTCTCCACAGATGTAGCGGCCAGCAGGCAAGAGCTGCTCCATTTATGCAGGCAGTAACTTTATCCTAATAATAGGTCATACTCCCTATTATGATTGAATATTGGTTATTGAATATTCACAAGGAAACGGTGCCTGTAAACGATTTAGAATATGGACGCATTAAGTCCCATCACAATTACTGAGGAATTGTACGAATTAAACTCCTCAGCCAAGCCTGATGTGCAAACTGCCTAATTTACTTGCCTGTAGTATCTGTCCAGCAGTTAATTAAAATGATCGTTGTGACAGAAAAAACATTGTTTTTCTTTGTTTCGGCCAGTTCAACTGTAATAGCCTAAAGGTATCTCAATAAGTCGTACAAAAAAAATCAGCTTCCTGCAGCAAAAATTCAACATGGTATTGATACTATGTCACTCTACTGTCAATTATAATCATCAGATGTTAAAAACGCATGATATCGTGCAATTTATTTACACGTAGATTTGTCCCTCATGGAATTCACTGGTCACTTTAAGCCTCAAAAGATCTCTCACTGAAATGCAGTGACTTTATTGATTGCTCAGGTTTATCTGCATAAGGCACAGTTATAGTTCTTTCCCAGTAATTATCTATGGACTGAGATGTTTTTTTTTTTTAATCCATCCACAATGTAAACATCCCACAGTAATTGAGAGACATCGATTGGACCTTCAGAAAATAGGAGTCATTCCAGATGGAACTGGACTGGAGGGTTCCTTGAGCCTGATAGCATAGATTTTCTGGAGGAGGAAGTCAATGATGGAGAGTTTTTCTCTAATTAGTAGTTCTGTTGTGTAGAGTATATGTTACTTAGCTATTTTCAATTTTCCATTTACCCTTCCGTCTTACACCCACCGATACCCTGTAACGTTAGCGAAGACAGACCAGTTGTTATCCATGACTTAAGCATAGTTTTCCACGGACGCGCAGTACATGTTCTACATAGTGCTGTATGCCTTTTTGAAATGACTTCACTGGTTTGTAAACGTGAGACCTCCCATAGTGATGACTTCCATTTCACCAAAAATACTCTTAATGTCCTTTATTAAATTCTGTGGAAGTCTTCACTCAATATAATATATGAATCTGGACAGATAGTGATTTAACTGCAGCTTGATTGGTTGGCAGAGGCATATACCTGTGAGGCAGTTACTCTAGTTTTTAACCTACCAGGGCTCTCAATGCATTTTTTGGGTACTTTGATAAGAGCTAATGTGCCTGTAATCTTCCAGAACTGTGCTCAGTTTGCTCTGAAAATATAATTAAAACACATATACTGGTCTTTTGATCGTGACACTTCAATTTCACCCATCAATAAATCCTTTGAAATACTTTTTAAAATCTGCATGGCCATTTGATGCAATGGATAGGAATGTGCCAAAACTTATAGAATTCTCAAAGGGACATTTATATGTTGAGTTTTCTAACCACTTTTTGATTTACGCAGATAAACGTCCAGCCTTTATTTTTCAGGCTGTGCAAAAATTGCAGTCATCAAATAGCAATTACACACGATCGCAAAGCAGATGGCCTTAAAAATCTAATGGTCTTTCAAGGAGGAAAAATTCCCTGCCTGAATTATTTGGAGCATGTCCCTAGGCCCACGATGCCTTATTACACTACCTCAGGGATCATCGAATCACATTCCTCAAGGTCTGAGACCTGCTGGTTTTCTGCCCTCCCTTTACTTGAAAGTCAGGTGTAAAGATAATGCGGCCAATCAGAAGCAGTAATTGTTTACCGCTTCGGTACTGGAACGTTGTATACTAGTATGAAAATAAATACTTAGTGCGGATGGGAGCCTTGTATACTAGTGGGCTCGCCGGGCTCGCTACGCCCTGATTTGATCAGACAAAGAAAGTGCGAACGGCCGGAATTATTTTCTGTCGCTGTTCGGGTATAGGACTGGACCTGACAGGTTATTTGGATGGGACATAGACATCTTATTCATGCGTGACTACATAAGCATTCGGTTTTACTGTTTGCCATTGGGTGCTACACTTACATTCCTAACAAGCGAAAGTACCGCAGTGCTTTCAAAATCCCATTTTGGGGCTTACCATAGGGCATCGGATTAGCAGATTTTGAATACTTTTAATCCCCATCGTGCATCGTTTGTCTCGGATGTAAACTTTGAAACGGAGTCGACCTTTGTATTTGTATAGTCTCTCATTGATTGAAATGTTTCGGTGGGGAACAAAAACATTCTTGCAATTCTGCAGCATAGAATCCAGTATCGACTTTATTTTGTTAAAAATAATCATAGATACGTGTCTGATCCAATTACAAACCAATATTTTTAGTTTTTTTCTTTCTAAAAAAATAGGCAAAAATCGGCAGGAGTTTCTTGAAAACTAGTTTCCTGACTTGTCAGCGGTCATAACACACTTCTTATCAAGGTTCCCATTATTTGCGATGATAAATCCTAGTAGTTAACAAGTGCCCCGTCCTAGATCGTACTGCTAGAGAAAATAAACCCGGCCTGACAGAATGAGATAGGTCATAATATTACCGTACCGAAGGGGTTAATTACCAGGGAGAAACGAAAATTAGGGCTGGATTTGCATTTGAACTCCTGATTTGGTGATCGATTGATTCCATATTAAAAGAGTCCAGGAGGTAAACTGGCCTGTCTGCAGTCCAGACCTTTGTGGTGCATTATGAAATTAAAAATTTGACAAAGGAGACCACGGAGTTTTCAGCAGCATAGATTCTACATCAAGCAAGAATGGGAATCACTTAGTGTTGTTATAAGGAGGGGTAATGCCTCACAGTGGTGAACATACCCCATCCCAACTTTTTTGAAATGTGTTGTTGGCATCAAATCCAAAAACTTTTTTCCAAAAAAAAAGTCCCCCCCCCACCAATTTCAGCATCTGATACTGTATGTTGTCTTTGGACTTTTTTCGGTTAAATATAGTTGAAATGCTTTGCAAATAATTTAAGAGCCTAGTGCTAAAAGTGCTTAAGTCACGAAGTGTCTATTTCAAGATAATTGAGAAAATCAACTCCGAAGACTATAAAAGATGTTTTACCATCCTTACCTCACAATGGCCCTCATTTATCAAACTTGCGTAGGATCTGGTATAGATTCTGGTGTGAATATCAGCGTACGCCAGGTGTCACATCTGATTTACTAGAAGTGTGTACGTCGCTAATTTTGGTGTAGAACTATCGCGGCGTTGATAAATCTGGCGGCTGAAACCATCGTAATTTACATGACACGCCCCTATAAATTCATGCTCCGGGAGGCATAGACCTGCCCACTTTACGACATGGACTCTAGAAAGACGGCAAAGAAGAAGAACTTCACTGGGGAGGAAATATAAATTATCACGTTGGAGGTGGAGAAAAACAAAATAATTTTATTTGGAAGCCTTAAGAGTGGCATCAAGGGAGCCCAGAAGGCTGCAGTTTGGAAAACTATTGCTGCTGCGGTAAACACCATTGGGGTGGAAAACCAGAGTGCAGCAGAGGTTTGATTTAATTCGTTAATAAATTCAATTTATAGATCCATGATATTTCATGTTATATAGCCTACAGAACTGACAATCCAAATGCTTTACATGTAGGTTATAAAAAACGTGGTCCGATTTTAAGATCGCCACCAAAAAACGAGTTGCTGCGCTCAGGAGCAGCAGCGCACGGACCGGTGGAGGCCAGTCAGGCTCATACAGCCAGCTGTCACCGTTCGAGGAGCGTGTGGTAGCACTGACGGGCTCCCCCTCCATCGTGGGAATACGAGGCGGTGTGACACGGATGAGTCCCCACCGCCTCGATTGGAGCTGCATGAGGGTAATTGTTAAAATAAAGTCTGCAGAGATCACTCTTCATTGTACTTGTATTAGTATTACTCCATGACATTTTATTGGGTACCACACAAAACGAGCAGCCACTCATCACTTTCCCGCAGGAGATCTTCTCTGCGCCGAAAGTTCCTCTCAGGTCGGACAGAAGCTTATTCCTCTAACAATAGAAGATCTGCCATTGTCAAAATGTGATCATGGTCAAAGTGTCTGTAGGCCTATATATACTGAGCAACAAAAGAAACGCAAGTTAGCTAGTTAGTTAATGTACTCTTGTGGTTACTCAGTTAAAGTGACCGCAAAACAAAGAAAAGTTTGATGAAACGAGTGTAAATGTGCACGCGCTAGTAATAAATTGGATTTTCTAAAATAATTACGTGCAAACGTATTTTCCAGTCTGCCTTTAATTAACTTGCGTTTCTTTTGTTGTTCAGTGTACATCTGACTGGATGAGCATCTGACATACCACACTCCATATTTGTCAAGCCACGCATTGCTCTTAATCAAATTGATTGTAATTGTCAGCTGTCCGGCCTGATAAGCAGGTTGTCTCAAAATATAAGTTTAATTAATTTCTCAACACAGGTGTCTTATTTATTTATTTATTTATTTATTCATTCATTCATTCATTTAGCCTATTTATTGATTTAGCCTATTGATTCATTTTACTAAAAAGAACAGCAACAGCATGATGTCCACATCGCTGCATATGGTTTATTAATCATGTTGACAGCTGCACTTGTTCCTGCATGTTGTACGCTGGTTTCAAATGAGCGTACGTCTGGTCAGACCTGGCGTGAGATTTTTGCAGACCGTTCGCTCACGTTCAGATTGATAAATGCCGATCCTTGCGGGAGATTTGGCGTACACCCATTTTTTTGGTGTACGCATGTTTGATAAATGATGGCCAATGTGTGAAAATGTGACTGAAGTACGTTACGCACTAGGCTCTTAAATTGCATCCTGTTTTCTATTCTGAAACAAAAATCGGAAAATGAATAACGGGGCTTAATATTAATATTGATCCTAACTCTGCAACATTTTTTAACAACCACTTCAATGTTGACAGTTCAGTCATGTGGGCTGGGTCCACTCTGTTAGCTAGGGAGTCTTTGTGTACTCCACTGCTCTGAATGCATGTATTCATCACACACACTAATGCCATTATGAAAATAAAGACATTAGATTAAGTCAGAGGAAGCTAAAAAATACAACAAAGACCCTTGCTAATGCCATAAGTGAGGCTTGCTAACCTAGCTAGCTAACTAGACAAACTTAAGCACTTAGGCGGAGGGATACAGTTTACACAAGATGTTTTGGCCAGCAAGCTAGCTCACAAAGCTGCGTATTTGTTTGTTGCTCCGACGCAAAGAGGCATGACAGTGTGCCTGCGCACGCTAGAGGGATGACATATGACTTGCAGCTTCTACTCTGGTCATCCTGTTTCAGCAACGGCTTAAATTTTTTTACTTTGAGCACAAAAATAAGTTATTAGTCAAAAAATATGTGCAGAAGAGTGTAGCTAATCAACGCTGTCATGAAATGACTCAGAAAGATATGAAGCATCCCATAAATGACAAAATATGCTCGTAGGGGGGCCGTAAGGGCTCACCAATATTTAGTTCCAACTGCAGGTATTTGCTGTTTAACTAATGGATTGGCTGATAAATTTACCATCTGCAAGGTAGCACTCATTGGTGTAATCAGTTGGCTGGCACCTCAGTCAGGGAGTGGCAATGAGAAGACAAAACATTTTTGACTCTAATGGTTTGCAGGAATGGCAGCATCTTTCCTTGCAGCACTTCCTGCCCTGCTGACTTTCAGTGGCTCCCGATGTGGAGCATGGAAAAGTTCGAAACCCTATACAGATGGCTGCATGGACGAGGGAAATTATACCAGTGGAGGATCGTACAATGCTGTGTTGTGTAAAGGAGGGTGTTTTTTCCAATCAGTTTGCCACAGCCTCACTTTAACCTCCGTGTGCCACACTTATGCACTGTTGTCTACCCCTCCCTGCCGGTTTGCTCCGTTCATCCTGGCATGAACTTACAGTTCTCCTGGCATCACACTATATAAGCTCGCTTCTGGACGTCATTACATTTTAAACAGCTCCTTACACTTGTTTATTTTTGAAAAGGCACATTATCTTCTGACAAGAAGCTTTTTTTAAGTGACATTTGCTTACATAGAACGCTGCTTGCAATTAGATATGCAAAAGGCTTGTAACTGGGCTAGCGTTGTTGCACGATATAGCCGAAAGCGTGTTTGCATTTTACTGAAACCTTATTGATGCATAGAAAACAAACATTTTTGAATTCTAAATTTCTGACTTTTCAGTTAAATCTGGAATTAATTGGTCAGTATGGGCTGATAGGACAGACTTTCAGCATTGGGGACCCAAGAAAATCCAAAAATTAAGAGTTTTGTTTTCAGTTTTTTCCCCCACCAATGGTGGGCTGATTATATCACTTTTCATCTGTGGTCCACTGTCTGCCATCCACCATCCACAGTCCGTCTGTTAATAATTCTTATTATTGCAATTCCAAGAAAACTATTAAATGGATCTTCTACAAATTCTGCACACAGGTTCCCCCCTATGGTCTAGTTGTGCAACATGCAATTTTTTGCCTCATTGGCATATTCAAAATGGCTGCCATGTCGCTAGGCTAAAAGAAATGATTGCTATTCCAAGAAATCTGCCTTGCGGATCTTCGCATAATCTTGCATGCAGGTTCTTCCAACTATTTTTTTTTTTGCCTCATTTACATTTTTAAAATGACCACCAGGCTTCCATCTTGAATTTTGACTCTGAAGTTTGTTGCCCACCAAACAAGTCTCTGGAGGCCATGTTATGATCCGGTGTTGCTTCAGTTTGTCAGATCTAAGCTCAGCACTATTACTCAGCATTAAAATGAAGTCACCAGCAGCCCTCAAAATTTGAAAAATCTGCTTAACCAGAAAACAGGTTACGTGGAATTCACCTTGCGTAACCCATAGTTCAGTTAAGCACTTTTTTTTTGCGTAACCCATAGGTTATGCAAACGGGTTACGCCAAAACAGGTTTCGCAGGCACGAAATGTCTCCTTCGTTATTCAAATCGATAGAAAAGTCATCTTTAAACCACCATTTACAAAAAGTTTTGACGTTCACCAGTGTTTCCCATAGAATTTTTTGGAGCAGCGGTGCTATGTGTTGCTAACCTAGCAATAGTAGGGGGGTCTGGGATACTTCTCCCCTGAAAGAAAATTTTGAAAAATTGCTCTTTAAATGGGGACTTCTGGTGAGTTTTCTTGGCAAATTACAATTTACCAAACAATCAACAGATTCAAGTTATCTGCTGACACTAGATACTGATTATAAAGCATGACCGTAGTTGAACTTGAACTTGAACTGGTCACAAAGTACCATTTTTGTATTGATTTTAAGCTTGTCTTTATAACAAAATATAGGCCTACTAGCAAAATGGGGTGGCTCAACACAGAAATTTATTGAAGCCAATTTGACGTTGCCTGCCCTAATTTCCTTCACTAACCTTAGCTCGTCCGTGGTCACCGTCCACCTATCTCTGTAACCAGTTTAAGAGACTCATCTGAAAATCGCATTAGTGTTTATTAACCTACTATCAGGACATGACTTGCGATCTTTTTATTTGGAAAATGTTCATCAACAAGGTAGCTGGTGGAATACCAACATCGTTAATGTTGAAGGCCTAATATACATTTTAACCTTAAATTCAAGAACAGCTTACCCTATTAACAAAAGAGTAGGCCTAGTCACAGCTAGATCGACAGTATTAATTCTAACGTCAACTCATTCACTGACATTCACGACTGAAGCGGTCAGAGTGCGCCACAGCGAGCTAACTAGACAGAATCCCGAGTGTATAGCGAACCGCGTCAATAAACACAGAATTACACTTTATGATCAGTCTTAAAGTTACAAAAGATAGGAAGGCTGTTACCTTCAGTAATTTTCAAACTAGCCTGTCAGTCACTTTGTTACGAGCTGAAGATATTTAGCGAGGCCTATAGGTAGCCTAATGTCGCTCCCATAAAAATAAATAAACAGTTCCCTTATTATACCGCTAACCTCTCCGCAACACAACAAACGATGACCTAGCCTACGTCTTTATAAAACATAATTATATACACATACAGTAAAACTCGCGTATAACGGATTCAATTGGACCAGCTGATTTTGTCCCTTATAAGTGAAATCTGCTATATGCATAAAACGGACGAAATCCGTTGTAGGCCTCCTCATTAAACAGATTATATCCGCTGTATGTGCATAACAGATTATCCGTCGTATACATGTATGAATTGAATTTATACGTTTGCTTTGTATACAAAGATTGGAACAACTTCATTCTGAGTGCACATATCTAGGCCAACTTGTCTTCATTTAGTCCGTCTTTGCCTTGACACAATGGATAACAGGATGATAGGCTACTGCTTGTTGCTCCAACTTGGATCAATGACGAAGACAAAAAAAAAAACCCAAAAACTAGTGTGTAAATGAAACCGCGCCAGTTTGTTTCCGCAAACACACCGTTATAAACTTGCACATTTTTGCCAGTTATTTTAACTGTGATTTTACAATAAATTTAGGCTACAACAGAGTTCCGTCCATATTAAGTGTAAATCACGGTAAATTGCGCACAGGACTCCACTTACAGTTAAAATAACAAGGAGACAATGCGTTAATTTAACTGTTAAATTCAGTCAGTTTATAACAGTGTAGGAAAGCCGAATTTCATTACGTTGCTCTGTATCACCTGCTATATGCATGGTGCAAAACAGCTTGTCCTGTATACACGAGTGCTTTTCAATGGAAATGCATTGTGAGGGTACTGGCCATTTTGTCCTATGTAAAAGAAAATTTGAAATAAAATCCGATATATTCGATGTTTATTTAATGGGAAAACATTACTGAAAAATCGGGACTAGAGCTGTTGTCCGAAAAGAGCGAGTTTCCATTTTATACAAGGACGGTTTAGGAGAGTTCTACTGTAGTAATTTATTATTATTATTATTATTATTATTATTATTATTATTATTTTATTTTACATTGGTTTCTTTGTGGGAATGTTGCGGATCCTCTTCAAGCAAGTTGACAGCCAGAGTCAAAAGTTACCTCAGAATTGACGGTGTGGCAAAAAACCTTATTCATGCGCTGTGCCCCCCTAATTCCCCGTTGGCTGTAATGTTATAGCCATATACATGTTCGCCGATGTAACGAGCGGGGACATATGAATGGGGTGTATTGCCTCCCTTTCTGAGCTCTCCTAGGTTTTATGGAAGAGGAGGGAAAAATCGAAATGAACATGTTTTGTTTTGATCGCCGGTCAAGAGAAATCAAAGATTTTTTTTTTTTTTTTTTTTTGGTCTAAGTCGTTTTGCGCGAACGGGAAAATGTTCGCCCGTTTTTTAATTTGCGTAACCTCTGCGCGAACTGAACGATCGTTCGCGCCATTTTTTGAGGGCTGCGCCAGTCTACCTTAATGCACTGAATGGCTGGATTATCCAATCAGTGGATTTTTAAAATCCCTGATAGCACAGGTATATTCCAGGTTGGCAATGCAAAAATCTGGTGGGCTCAAATTGTGAAAGAGTGGTTTAGTGAGCATGAGGAATCATTTTCACACTTGAATTGGCCACTGCCGTCCTGACCTTATCCAGTTGAAAGTATTTAAGATGCACTGGAGAAGGCTTTACAGAGTGGTTTAACTCACGCATTATCGATACAATAACTGTGCCAAAAATGAATGCGATGCTGGTTGGAAGTAAGTGTTGTTACATTGAATAAGATTATGGAAATAATGCCATGATGAACGCTTGCTGTGATTAAAGCGAAAGGTGCCCCAACAAAATATTTGAGCGAGTAACTTTTTTTTTTTTTTTTTTTTTTTTTTTGGCCAGGCAATGCTAGATGCCCATGTCATAGTTGTTGGCCTACATCTTTCTTGTCGAATCAAGATGCATACATGTACATAAAGCATGCATCCTAATTTTCACTGAAGAGTAATGTGTAAAGACAGGACCTCATAAAGTAACCGTGATTTGTCTGAAAGTGACACTTCGAACACTGTGGAGTTCCGGCAAAAGCACATTCCACAATGTTGAGTATTACTGATGTAAGTGTTGCATTCCAGTTACCCCAATAATATGCTTAATGTATTGGGTTATTTATTTGTTGACAAGTTTGACTTGTGAATGAAAATGGCAGGGACCCTCAAAGGCAGCCTATGAACAGGGCCCAGATTTTTATTTATTTATTTATTCTTTTTTTTCCCTTCTTTTTCATTTTTACGTCCCTGCATGTGCCAATGGTGAAGGAGGCTCTGGTGTGAACTTAATTAAAGTTAAAAGACATGCATACCCATGAAGCTCTGGAGAGGGAGGCCGTTCTGTGTTTCACTGCCTCTGATCCTCCGCCTCCCTGCTCTGTGCTGACAGGGAGAATGTTCCAGAACTGACAATCCAGCCCTGATCGCATTCAGATACACTGCACCAAAGGCTCGAAATGCGCACTACATACGTAACAGCACTGGCTCTTCACCTCCCTCCAAATCCCCCCAGCCATCTCCCCACACCCTTGGAGCAGTGTGTGAAACGGCTGGATGGAGCAGAAGCCCAGCTGGCCTGCCCAGGCCAGACATCTGGAAGCTTGAGCAGGCGTATCCCTGTAGTGTGTTTCTCTCCAGTAGCAGGTTCACTGGGCATGCTCAGTGAGTGCAGTTATGTGCACAGATACACATGCATGTACTTGAGTTGGATGGGGGATGCCTTTAACTCTGTAAAACTAACAAACCCACATATGGGTTGTCAAATGCTGCTGCTGTATTCAAACCTGTGGTACTTCAAGCCTATTTTAAACTCTAGCGGAGATCCCAAAGTTTCCAACAATCCCAAATATGTCCTGCTAAATTAAAGGGAAATGTTTTTAAAATGATGTACAAGGTCTGTATATTTTCAATTTAATGTAATACTGTGGCCCTAAAACACGACGTGCTTGTTTTGAATTTTTCTCTCAATATAAGTGTGATGTGGCTTCAGTGAAGAGCTGCAACCAGCAGATGCAGAATATCAGGGTTTCCGCTACATGTAATTGATCATGGCGCTCCGCCACAACAAAATAAAAGCCGCCACGCCGATGTAAAATGACTTTACATAAACTCCAAAAATCCTAAGGACAATCAGGTGTCGCCAGTTCTCCTTGTTAAGTTAAAATGAGCGCTAATAATTCTTGACCTGTTGTCAATCATTTTGCTTGATGAACACGTTTTCCAATGAATAAAAATTAGCCATCGGCAGTAAAACGCGCTGCTTTCTTCTTAATGCAATGTGTGCAACGATTAGAGAAAAAATATTTTGTTCACGTTGCAAAACGATGAACTACGATGTTAACTTCTCTGTTTGCTATGAGCACATCCTGCTCTACCTAATTGCAGGGCTCCCAACTCTCCTGCATTCGGCGTGAGACTTAGTGGCATATTCATGTTCCCATGCTGTAGTCAGCAATTATTCAATCACCGTATTGCATGTGTTTCACGATCGTTCAAATGAAATAAGACCATTTGAAACGTTTTTATGCAATTCCGTTGCTTTCAACCCCTGAGTAAAGAATAGCATGAGAAGTCCGCGTCATAATTAATTTCCATGTTACTAATGGTGAAATCCACCGTGACGTATGTGAAACTGATAAACCTCCGTGCGCATAGACTTAAATTATTACATCGCCTGCGTGCTGATTAATGAAAACTGGCCACACCTGATGATGCTGAGTTTTGACCCAACGCTGAAGCCCTCTGCCACAGTTTCAAAAAATCCTGGAGGAAATCCTGAATATGTATGTGACATAGTCCTACAATGTGAAAAAATGTTTTTCCCCCAACTTTGAACATACTTAAGGAGAAACTTAAGTGAAAAATTGGAGTTCAAGGGGTTAAGGTAACCCTCTCAGCAACAGTCTTTTGTGGCTTGGAGCATGGCTGGCTTTTGAGCCGCTGATGCTGTCTCGATGGGCTTGAGCAGGTGTTGAGCTGCAGGTTCTGATGTAATTGTATCCCTGGACAATGAGTGAGGGATACTGTGGATCAGTGATCCTTGCACCGCGTCTGCCGCCGAGTCCGTAGATTTTCTTGTGAGCGCTCTACCGGCCACTAATTTCAACAGATTTGTTTCATATTTGGCGTGGGCTTTGTGTGTGGTGAGGCCACGAAGCCTGTTGATTCTGTGATCGATTGCTTTAGGGGCTCCAGGGATACACGTCAACCAGTGGAACAGATGTGTACTGAAAGCAAGGCGCTGCCCTTAGCCCGGGACTCTGCCACTTTTACAGACCTCTGCAGTGTCCCCACTGCATATAATCTGCATTCCATCTATGCTCTGCGCAGCAATTCTGGAGGTTTTTTTCTGTAAATATTTGCTTGGTGCTTTTTGGCCATTTGGTTCCATCTGTTACACATATACTACTGATTGATGGCCTGATACCAAACTTTCCGCTTGGTCCTGATCTCCAGAGGCTGGCAATCAAGCCCTCATGCATTCGCAATAGTGACACGGCACGGCCAAAGGACTCCGCGTCCAAGGATTTCTACTTGCGCATGCTGAGTTTGGGGCGTGCCGAGGCAGACTGTACACAGTGTACCGAGTCAGACATGTGCTGTGCAGAGTGGTCATCCGTCAGAGTTGGTTTAACTCAGATTTGCACCTGCGGAGCGTCGGCTGATGTGAATCTGTTGGACTCAGAGCTGCTGAAACTGCTGGAGAGTGGGAGCCTGGTGGAGGAGGAGTTGGGGTGGGGCAGTCCAGCTCAGAGCTGGGAGCAGCAGGGATTAATACTACATTAATACTACCCAGACAGACCCGCCAGCCGCTCCCGCCAAGACCTCACAGAGCTGCGGACCCCACCCGAGAAGCTGGCCAAAGTATGCGATAAGGAAGGGAGGGGCCATCCCTCGGACCGAGCGAATCATCCTCTCAAGCAAACCGGCCGGCGATTGGCCAGTCATCATCTGTGGCCGACTTGGCCAAGACCTCACTGATGCATTTGAAAGTGCGAAACTGATGGCCTGGGGTGGTGTGTGTGTGTTTTTTTTCTACCCTTGTGGGGACCAAATTTCCCTGCAAGTGATGAAAACAAGATTTTATTTTATCTTTAATCTCTCTGGGGACATTTCCTAGTCCGCACAAGGTGAATGAGCTATTTCAGTGTTGGGGTATTGGCGTAAGTTGGGTGGGTTAGACATGTAGAGTTTATAGTTAAGGTGAGGGCTAGGGATTTGGGACTGAATGTAAGTCTATTGAATGTCCCCACAAAACATGAAAACACAACATGTATGTCAGTGTGGGTGTGTGTGGCCCTTCCAGATCGATCAATCTTGATTATGTAAGTACGTATTAATTCAGCTCATCACAGTCATGAGAAGTTAATGTCATTACAGATGCCTGATCGGGCTTTCACGCCTTACGTGCAATCGCGACATCACGCGGAGCAAGACCACTGTTTTCAATGAAGGACGCGACACTGCTCGGCTGAACGGTTGTGCAACCTTAAGTGGCGCGAAGCAGCTTGATTTTCCGCCGAGTTTTGCATCCAAAGGTCAACTGCATTGAACCTTGACCTCAAATTGCGCTGACCTCTCCAAAGCGCGTCCAATGACATTGCAGAATTTGCGGGAGTACATTTGCGGAAGTGTCCAAGCAACAATCAACAATAAAGGAGAAATGAATTCTTCGCGTTTCCGAGCATTCAGAGTTAATACAACTCCACAATGAAAATGTACAGGAGCTTGGGCAAGAAAACACGGCATGGCCGATATCAGGTTTGAAATAAAATTGTCTGTTATTTACAGATTTCACATTCTGATTCCATAGAAGCCAGACAGCAGCATTGCCGAATAATTTAAAGTGAGACAACAGCCATCTGCGAAAATGTTAAGTTTGCTACATTAAATTGTGGAAGGTTGAATATATTTACCCAAAAAACACACAAGGTGGCGATCTGGTGAGAAAAAAAATCCCTATCATAATTTATCAGCTTTAGCTACATTTCGCTAAATTTATCCCTTCATGCTAACTTGCTTCCTCTTGACGTAATGCGCTTGAGCTTGCTCTCAGCCTCGCGCAAACTATGTGCCCTGTTGCGTATGGTGTGAAAGCCCCGTGAGGCAGACTGCTAACTTCAGACCCCACAGAAACAAACTCAACTTCTCTGAGGAGTTTAATGAATGAAAATTGGAGGAGAGTAGTGGATGCATGATTTGTGCTATTTTTGTTTCATTTAGTCTGTCCCGCCCTTGCATACCTGCAGCACTCAGGAGGCTGGAGCGGCCATTTATCACCAGAACTACCAACAGATCTGAAAGACTAATGAGCCGCGCATGGTAAATTGTGTTCTAATGGTGCACAGGATTGCATAGAAAGATATGAAACCCGGGCGAGGTTTGAGCCCTTTTTATGAGTGAGAATCAGAGTACCATCGCGTTGTGCGTGGTACCGCTTAGGTTCTTGGCATGAATGTCTCCAGTACTGCCACCGCAATCCAGGCACAGCTGTTTCTTTGCAAGCACAGGACTGAGGTTCAGGTTGGGTTCCACCCCGGCCACACAGCGGAACATAATCCGCGTTTATGTGCGTGTGTGCGGTTGCGCTCGTCCAGTGTTTGTCAACACTTCTGAACCATGCTTTTTTTTTTTTTTCATTTTTACTGTAGCTTTGTTGCCATTCTGCCATTGTCAGTTTTCCAAATGCATTGCTAGATAGTACAACTTAAAAAGCGATCAGGCTAAATGTATTCAAAATGATTTGATTTTTTTATTTTTCTTATTTGACCTGACTGTCAAACGTAATTAATGGAGAGCTTCGCTTTGCACCTGGATTTTGATTAGACTGGGCACTGATAGCTATACTAGTAGGCTGGAATGCTTGCAGGCAGGCCTTTTCGTACTCACTTGTCGGCCATTTTCCTGAATTGGTTCCGGTCCTGCGTTGCTTATGCATTGGAGAGGTGACGTCTCACGAACAGATATTGAAGTTTCTTTGCTTTGTCTGTATGGCATGTGCATTCAGCTGCCTCACAGTGACATCCATTCATCCAAGTGTAATGTAACCAATATCTGGTTTAAATCTACATGAAATTGTAGGCCTCGCCATTAATATCGTGTATTTATAACCTGCCAACCGGAAGTGTGCTTGCAGTCAGATTACCTACAATGCAAAGCAAATGTGATGGAGAAGACCCCTGGAGGAATGTAATAACGGGATCTTGAATGAGTTGTATTGGAAAGATAACCTCCAGCTGGATTCCTAGACACAGTGACCATTGCATGTAGTGTAGGACAGGAGCCGGGTAGTGTGGTACCTGGTCACACTGACTAGGGTAGCTGTCTAGGAGGACCGTTGCACATGAGGGAGCCAGTGTATAGCAGCCAATGCCCGCATGCCCTTAACCCGCTTTATACACTGCTAACTGAGGGAACATGAGCCCTGTTCTGCTTGTGCTGCTGGTTTTGGTCCTTAATGACCGCGTTATTGCTTTCCTGCCCTGTAGAGACGGCACATCTGCAGCCGGTTAGTGGCTACAGGCTTTACCTTACTGGGCCTTTGTTCGTGCACGGCAGGGTCTTACAGTGGCTGAGGAATGGTTTATTTGATTGCTCATATGATTATTTGGAAGTATATTTTCGGCTCTTTGTTTATTGTGTGTATGTATCTGATTGTTGATGTCAGTGTGTGTATTTGTGTGTCCTTTTGTGAAATTAATCTATTTATTGGAACCATGTGACGATGTGATTCTTCTTTGGTTTATTGCCCTTGGTGTTTCATTTCAGAGCAGCTCTGCTGTTTTGTTTAATTTTATTGGCCCCGTAGCCCATAATGTTGTTTAGCATTTTACATACATTCAATTTGTCCTTAATTGCATTCGAAAAGCTAATTTTGTATACTTTTTTTTTCCTTCCGTTGATGCATGCGCAGTTTTGCGTGTCTGCAGCCTTGTGCTTTGCCTGCGTGATGCGTCCAGTTTGAGTTCGTACCCTGAATTCCCCTCTGCTCTGAACAGGTACAGATGTGTGCTCACTGTGGGTTGGCATCCATGGAAGTGCTCCGATAAACAGTGAAACGGGATGTGGCTTTTTTGCCCCTTGTTGGCCTGACCTGCCCCGGCACTATGAGACAGCGGGGCTATCATTTTCTCCCGGGATTTTCCAAACCACCCTTTTCTTTTCTTTCCTTGCATAATGTTGCGTGTCCCAGGGTTCCTGAGCTCTGGGCTCCATGCCCCATGCCCCGCCAGATGGAAGGAGATTCTGCCGGGTTGGGTGTGTATGCGGTCACAGCTAACCATGTGATCAGCAATTACAATTGTGGTGTCCTCGTGTATTACATATCGGCACATCAGAAGGGTGTGTGGGCAGGCGTTTTTAATTTTGCATGGGGAATATTTCACGGTTTTCTTTCAGCTGAAGTAAATTTCTCCGGTCCGTCTCTTGATTTGATTGTTCAGGAGGTTTTGTACAAGCGTCTTTGCGGTCTTTGTGGGTGGGGGGTCACTTAAAGAATATCTCCTCACGCTTGGAAAAATTCCTGCAATGAGATAAGAACTGGAATGGCTACATGGCTGGAAAAAGTCTTTACATGAACATTGGGAATATCTCCGATGATAAATGAGCAGTCACGAAACTGCCTGAGCTGCTCTTCCATACAGTGCAGAATGGTGATTAAACATGCATGTCCAATTGAAGCACTATATCAATCTTTTTAGTTTTTCTGGGAAAAGTTGAGTAGTTCATGATGAAACCCCTACATTCTCAGCTCTTGCAATATCTAAAACAATGCTTATTGCTTAAGAGCTTGGTACTACAGTCACCATTTCTGAGTATATTCTTTTCATTTAACATCAACCATGTATAAAGCAGTCCGCACATTTACATGCACTGCAAAGTTGAGCTACGGTAATAGCTCGATTAGGCCATTTAATTGGACTACTGTCCTTGTCCCAATTAACATGCACGGAGGAAAACCAAGTTATTGACCAAAGCATGTACGTCTCCACTACGATAGGTGATGATATGCCCCCTTTCAGCTTGTTTGTGTTGGGCCTTTTTCTGGTTGACCTATAACGTCACAGACCAAACAATCGACAAACAAGTTATCTGGCCGCTTGGTTAGGGTTGTACTAACCACATTATCTGGGTGTGTTAGTCCGCCTATGAGAAATTCCATTTAGTGCGATTCTAGTTGGACTTGCATGTTTTCATGCATTTTAAAAGTCTGGTTATAGTCAGTCTAACCCAATAATTTGATTTTTTTTCTAACCTCATGTCAACGCACTCAGTGATTTCATTTGTAAATTCGTTGAATTTCTAATATGGCTCATTGTATATAAAAAGGACTGCAGCACTTGGTGTCGCTGGTCTGGAGTGGGTTGCTGGGAAGTATGGAGTGCTGTGTTGATCATGTCTGGGAAGACCAATCACAGTCTGTGTGGTTGGGTTACTGCAGGGACCTGAAGGGTTTGGTGGTGACGCTCAGCGGAGACGGGCACCTCCAGTGCTCCTACATGGGCACAGACCCCTCCTTCTTCATGGCCCCCAAGGTGGAGGCGCGGGAGGTGAACTACGAGGAGGTGGAAGCGGAGCTGAGGACGCTGAACAAGTTCATCCGCGAAGCCAGCAGGACGCAGGGTGAGGGAACCTCCCGTAAAACACTAAACTACCTCACCCCCCAGTGCATCGGCAGGCGTCCAGTTATGCATAAATTCGCACCATATGTGTTAGGATTTTAAGTCAAAAATACTGCATTTATTCAATATCAATGGTTTTGTTAGACTATAATGGGCACTGTTCTTCACATAAGGACTTGCAAGGTTAAGGCCCCGACTAGAGTATGAGGAGTTTAGCCACCAGGGACTGGTGTTTTGGGTTAAAATGAACCGTTTCATTTCTTTTTTCACCCCTTGTGTTTTTGTTTTGCTACATTAAATGGTTATGGAAAACCCTGACCTCTTGGCTTTGCTGAAGTACAGCATTATCGGCGACAGAAGCTGGCATTCATTGGCATTTCCGCGCCATGTTTGTGCTGGGCTGAATAACGTTTCATCAGCGCTGCAGTGAGCGACCCCTGAGCTCAGGCTTTCCCATATCATTCTGATTCGCTGCTCCTTCCAGCTGTGTGAATGAAAACTGCTGCCTTACACTCTTTGGAACAGCATGTCCAAACAAATAGCTCCGTCAGTGCATTTTCTTTCATAATAAAACGGGTACTATTGTGTTTCTCTCAGAAGCGGGTGCGCTGATCTGTCCTACGCCCCGCCTTGAGGGCAGTTTAACTCTTTGAGGGGGGAATCTCTCTTACTGCAACCCCCGGCCCCACCCTCCTGTCCGTTTATACCAATTGTTCGCACCACCCATTGATATCCTGAAATGAGAAATTAATGGTGGACCCACAAATCAAGTCCTTGATTACTTCTCCCAACATGTGGCCCTTAATCTGTTATCTGTTATTATCTGTATTTGTCAAATGTTAAAGGACTAGATTTTCTAGGACTATCCTGCTTCATTATTGTAGTGCATGAGATATATCACAAAAATTAGTCAAAATATAATATTAAAATGTTTTCAATGAAATGTAGAGGGCTCCAATGACTACCAAGTACCAGCACACCACCAAACCTTGATGTTTTCCACTTGTAAGCCCATTTAAACCCAAGGGCTCCTGCATGTTTTACTCTACTGCTTAAGAGCTGTCACTATTGTACACACTGCAGAGTTTAGTAGTCAGGGCAGCCATCATTACCGTCTCTCTCACTTTAGATGGTGCGCCATCATCACACACGGGTGAAGAAGGAGCCAAATTCCCTTCTTTGTTTCCCTAATCTCTCTCGCGTTTGCAGGCGCTCTCGCCGTCTTGACGAAAATCTCTCCCTCCGTAATTTTTTGAGTGGGGGATTTGGTCTCTCAACAAACAGCTGTTTGCACAGGCAATGCTTTATTTGCTGCTGTCCAGAGCGCCAAAGTGAGGTATCGAATGGGTGTCGTCCGAGTCGGCAGGAGCTCTGGTTTAATGCCGGTGTTCTGTACATTTTTGCTACCTATCAAAAATATGCTACCACGCGGTTCTGCGCATGTGCAGACCTAAACTCTTGGGCTCTATTTCTTCGCTCACATCTTAAGTATCGTCAAAAGTCATAAAATACTTTTTTTTCGGTGCGCCTTTCGACCTGTAAGCGTATATGTATTTGCATGTACACGCTGGGTTTTCCTGAAAATGTAGAAACTAGATAATAATGGTGAGCGCCATGTATCTTTAAACAAACTTATCCAGCTCATTATAACATCTGCTTATGTTATAATTAGCCAACAAATAACAAAGTTACTACTGTACACTGATTCACAATATAAAGGCGAAAACAAAGACTTTATGGTCGCTTTGCATTACGGTAGCATTTTTTTGACAAGGAAGCTCCAATTGACCTTTCGCTAAGCCCCGCCCCCCTTAGTTACTGTTGCTAAGTCCGACAAAACTTCAGTTTCAGCATGGCGTTTTTGACAGCTCTTCCAGCTGAACTGCTTTTACAAAGCAGCAAATGCGGTTTCAGACAGGAGTAGACAGAGAGGGTTACAGTATGTTCATGCACAATGTAGGAAATCTGGACTTGGACCCATAGACTGATTTATACAGTCTATGTTTATACCACGGCATTAACTATAATGTATCAGCTGACGTTAGCTAGCGGGACGGCTGTAACATTTCTTATGTTTTCTAGCTCCTTAACTTAGCTAACAGGTTAGGTAGTTATGAGAGTGTAATTTTAGGTTCAACGTTTGCTCACTAATATTTGGGGAACGTTCAGGTCGTCACTCTCCACAATCAATAGTCAGTAGTGATTTGTCGCGATGACTGTGCCCTCTGAGCGGTATTCCTTCATGGCCCAGGAATTTAGCCGATCTGAATAAATGACTGCGTTTACATGCACACCATATTCCTGTATTAATCGGAATATGAGAATATTCCAATGCGTACCTGTCATGTAAACGCGTGCAATAACCCGATTAAGGTCATTTTCCAATTTGAAATATTCCGAATAAGACCCCTAGCATATGCCTATTTTAATCGGCATATTGGGTCATGCATACACCTTAATCGGAAAATGCCCCCGAACAGAATATTCAGTTACGTCTACGCCTGTTCAATTCGCAAGGAATTAGCATTTTTGGAGGGAAGAGGAAACGACTGTTTGCATTCAGATAATGAAAGACATGAATATAATGGAATATATCGATGGGCGAAAGCACTGTAACGATATCTTTAAGGTGTGCGAAAAGTGGAGAGAGGCTGGTTTTGTGTGAATTGCCAACCAAGTTAAGCATCGCTGGAAAACTCTGAAGGCGGCATATTCCAAAGCGAAAAAAAAGTACAGGCAGTGGCTATTTTTATGCACACCCCCCTCCAACCTCTCTGGGTAACGAGTGTCAGTCTTACAAGTGCCCCAGGCACAACGTTTAACCATAACTATGTTATAGTCCACAAAAACGAGTGTCGAAAAGTACGAAAATCTGAGACGCCTGCAGTAGATTCAGTGGAGTGCTGTGATGAAAGTGTCGGAGTTCAGTCGGAGCCAGTTGTTGGCTCCGCTGTGATTGGCCAGTCTGCATTCTAGGGCGGGGCTTAGCAAAAGGTCAATTGTCAGAACACCGGCTCGCCCTGGCCTCGGCCTCCAGTGCGCAGGTCTTCAAAGACGGGAGGAGCTGGGGTCTATGCTCAGAGAGGAGGGAGGGTAGAGGAGGGGGAAAGCCCGAGGGTGTTTGGGGAAGCCCCTTTGGGAGGCTGTGGAATGTGTTTGGGCATCCAAAGACATTGTGGAATTTCAGTCTGTCTGCGAGCTTCTCGGCCGCTCTCCGTGTCTGCATGCGCGAGTTTGGTTCAGTGTGTGTGTATGGCGGCATACTTATCCCACCACAGTACCCTCCGTACCTGACCACCTTCCTTCTTCCCTCCCTCTTTCACACATTCTCAGATATCCTGCCCAAAGCAGACGCAGATGAGGAGATGGTGGTAACGGCCAGCGTGTCTGCCTGCTTGGACGATGTTTCGGTACGTGGCACTGCAGTAAAAAACATTCCCCCTTTTCATCCAGTGCGCAGACCGCAGGAGTCAGGATGTGCGATGTATTGATTTCTCTTGTGTCGCAATCCAGATGAGAGTCGGTTATTCCAGGTTCAAAGGTGGAAATTTTTCTGGGTAAACACTGGTTAATGTTCCCGTCATTGCTCTGTTGTTACATTACATTATATTTGTATAATAGATGCTCTTATCCCAAGTGACTTGCAGATTGACAAAATATGAGTATCTCCAGGAGTTTTATGAGGAACATATCTCGACGTGGGTGAAAAGGTTCCTGACCAGTGGTTGTGAATGTATTATTGATGTTTGCAGAGCGTGCGTACGCATTCGTTGATACTCGCCGCCCCCTGTTTCCTCCCCTGGCCTGTAGCCAGGTACAGAGATGAGCACGGGGCCAGCCAGGTGTCCAGCTCCTCCAAACATACAGTGCTGCTGAGCGTATGGTCTGCGCTGGGAAAGAAGAAAGGTCAAGAGTAATGAACAGCAGGATGGTTTCCCAGAGCCAGAAACTGGGTCTTCCCACAGTCTTGAGGAAATTCAGACTAAATAAACCAGAGATGGAGTCCAGATGCTTCAAACCTCTTCAGTGACAAACGATAATGATATTTAATGTAACGCATTTACAGTATCCTTGGCTGTGGTGAAATGCATCTCAGCAGTGATGATTAATTTCCTATGGTCTACTTGAAGAAAAAAAAACATGAAAAAAAATGCTTTCTAGTAATGGAGAGTGACCACTGAAAGCCAGTTGGTTGATGTCGTTATAGTGTTCTTTCTCTGCGTGACTATTTGTAATGACCTTAGTCTTGCGCAACAGTGTTATCGAATCCACACAATAAATCTGAATTAATTTCAAAGTCACTGGGGAAATGCCCGCGCTCTTTGGCTCTCTTGGCAGAGAATACTGTAGCTAACTTCCTTGTTCCTTTGGTGCATGTGGACACGCTAGGCCGCCTGCAGTTGTAATAAGTCCCTGTCATTCACTAGAGTGCGCAAAAATGTTAACTTTTCGCCAACTCTGGCAGATGTCACCATTTAAAAACACAAAATTTGAAAATCCCCTCTTAGCGGTTTAACCTCATTCAGTTAAGCGGGACTGAACCTGGCAGTGATGTCACGATTATGTCATTATTTAGATCACATTATGCTTATTAATCCAATTTAAGTATATACCAGCCAGCGACGTGCTGTCAGAGGTTTCGAAGGTAACCTCACCTTTTAATGCATGATTGCTCTCATGCTGATCTTTTTAAGTTCTCCTAATTAAAAATAATTTTATTGACTGAATAATCAACATCGATGCATGGCCTGTAATAATTAAGGAATGTGAATGACAAAATGATTGACTATTGTCAACTTTTATATGTTGGGTATGACTTAGTTGCAATAATCTGAATAAATGCAAAAAAAATCCAAAATTTTCTCTGACTTCCATCTCTCATTTTAGCTTTTTTCAGCAGCGTAATTTATCATTACTGTAAATCGGGCTTAATTTCTTGAGAATTTTATAAGCATTCAAATGAAAACATCTGAAGAGAAAGAAATCTCAGGCACATTGAACCATACAGATCTTTTCAGTGACAGGCTTTAATTACAATAAGCCTCACCAACTATTTCACGCAGATCAGTGCTGTTTCAGGAGTGCAGACTCTTCGAAAGACATGTGAACCCTTTACGTTGTCATTTATGCACAGAGTAAAAAAACCTAATAACTATGCTATCAAAAATAAATTGGACAGTCATTTTACTAGTTAGTTTTAGCAACTGTTGCGAATCGAGCAGAGTGAACTGTGACCAGTTTGGGTAATTGAGCAGTTGGGTAGTTGAGCAGCAGAAGTTACCGAAGGTCTTAACACTGGCTCAACACTGCTTCCAGCTGTCCGTCTAGCCTGTGCTTTCTGACACTTTTTACTGTGACTGTGGCTGTTTTTTTTTTTTTTTTTTTTTTCCTCACAGAAAGCTGTCATCGCTGAAATCGGTGGTATGCTAGTCCCCTCTGTCACTGTGAAGGTACTATTTAATGTTTTTCTAGGCCATGTTCGCAGGCATGTGTTAGAAGTGAGATCAGGTGAGCTCTCTAGCTCAGTTGCTGGCTATTTAGAATGCGCCGCTCCTGTGCTTTCTTCCTCTGTGGTGTAACTGCAGCCCAGAGATGCAGCCTTCTGCAGTCTTCAGAGTGCAGATTTAATGAGAATCACACAATACACAATGCGTGCTTTAGTCTGTGCCGAAACAATAAGGCACGTTTTCTTTTAAAAAGGACAAACAACGCATGCTTTTAGTTAATGTGGTTGCCTGCAAAGATCATTTGAATAGTGTTCTTTGAAACGTGTGCTGGTCTGTCGCCCTGTCAGTGTAAAGATGATGAATGTTTTGGTAGTTAGTGGAGGAGGTCAGATCTGCTATGAGCCAGAAGATCATAAATCAGGAGTTGAGTCAAATGTATGAGTGTTGACATGCATTGCTGAAACCATCACACCTTTGTAGCAGCAAGTAACTTGCTCAGCGGATTAACGCTCAGAAACTCTTGCTGTCTCCCTCTCCTTTCCCCTTCCACCTTATTACATCCTTCTGCTCCCTCCTTTCCCTCTTTTCCCTCTTTCCCATCGTCCTGTTGCTCTCCCTCAGATCACAGTGAAGTGTCGCTCGGCTGTGCAGAGCCCCAAGCTGACTGTGAGCGTGCAGCCTCCTCTCGCTGTCACTCAGGAGCAGTTTGTGCTCGACTCCCTGGGTGAGTGATCCCGGACGAGCCCCCGCGGCCTGACACAATTCTCAGCTATGGTGCCCAAACTGTCTGTATCTGATTGTGTCTTTGTTTCTGTGTCTGTGTGTGTACCTAGATGGAGTCATGAACCAATTTACTAATGGCCTGTTTTAGCAAGCACGTGTTGCATTGAGACTTTTCAATTGACTTTTGAATATCTTAAACATTTAAATGTACTCATTGCTCTTGTGTGCAAAGCCAGAGGTTGGTACCTTTAAGAATGTGCTTGGCAGAAAGGTTTGAATCTTTATTTCATCATATACATTACCACCAAAGTCCTGGTTTATATTGATTGGTTGGGCCTTGGTGAGGTGTTGAAAAAGAGAACAATAGGGGGTGTGGCTTGAGGATCAGCTGATTAAGTGAAGTTCTGCCAAACCACATGCAGTGTAGTCTTTCTGGACATAAACAGGAGGCCTGGCACCTGTGTATGAAACCACTGCTCTGCCAGTGCATAACCTCTGTGGCAGCTTTGGGCTTGTGTGGTCTTCAATCAAGAAGATGGTTGGGGGCCAAAACATTCTTTTGGTGCATGAGATAATGACTGAGCATATCAAAGCCACAGACCGACAGCATCTGTTAGATAACTACTGCTGCTTCGACTCCAACAGTTACATTTTCGCGAGTATTTGTGGGAATGCTCAGAGAATGTCTTTGGTACCTTGATTGTCATCCTGCTCCCGCTTAAATTTGATGATATCTATGATACCCTGACCTTGTCTTGCTTTTTCTGAAGGAATTTGGCTTTGAACTGGGAGTTCCACTTGGAACCTGTTTGTTAAAAGCATATTGAACTAAGCGTCTGGCAAGAATCGGTGTCTGATGGACTGTCGGGTCCATAAGTATTTGGACTGTGTGGCTGTTATCAGTTTGGCTCTGTACTTCACCACAATGGATTTGAAATGAAACTATTATGATATGCTTCATTTTTAGTACTTGGTTGCAAATCCTTTGCATTCACTGACTTGCATTCAGGGATTTCACTCCTGGTGATTCCTCTCCAGGTCCTCACTGTAGCTCTCTCCAGTTTCTGCTCATTCTTGGTACATTTTGCCTCAGTAAGTGCTCTATTGGATTCAGATTGCCTTGGCCATGTGCAGTGTGAAGCGCCATCATGTTTTGAAGCATTTGGCTGAATCTGAGTGGGTATAATAGCCCAATTTAGAATTCATCTTGCTGATTTATTCAGCAGTCACATCATCAGGAAATACAAGGGAACCAGTTCTGTTGTTAGGCGCACGTTACAAATTTGTAACTCCATTACTGACCAGTTTTTTGCAGTTTTCACCCAAATAAATCAAATGAACAAAATTAGCTATTTTGTTGTTTGATGTACTTGGGAAGACCTAGACAAAGCCATTTAAATTGTGACTCTATCTTACTTAGTTCTGGAGCTATGATACCAAATACACCAATTTTGTAACTCTGCTACCGCGTGACCTGGCCCAAATGGTTGATTTGGCCAGAGCAAATGTTTTCTTTTCTTTTTTTTTTTCTTCTAATTTTCAATCTTATGATGACTTACTTCACTAGCAGTGAGAGGTGTTGGATGGTCCTATTCCCGTTATTAGCTAATTATTCCAAATACAAATGCTGCGTTGGAAATGGACTGTAGACCTTTTACCTACATACTTGAAATAATGAGGAAATAATGCCCTAAAGATGCCCTTTGAGCTCAAAACTAATTTAAGGTGAGGCGGTGGACTGCGAAAGAACAATAAATTGTCAGTGTCCAGTATTTGTGGAATTGACGGTCCTACATGCATACAAGCACATGAAAGTGAAATGCACATGGTCAGTATGTTCATTTATATGAGTTTATGCATGTATGAATATCCAGCATACAGGGCGGCCTTCATAATGTCCAGTCTTTGACCTTTGGTTGCTGTATGGGGCCACTGTGTGTGTACTTTCTCATTTACTCTCAGACGTTGGCCTTTGGAGAGGGAATATTTCGATATTCAAAATCTTTATCGTCTGTGGATGGTTTAGTTGAGGCAGGCCCACAGTTCAGCTGCGTGTCTGCAGTCACGACGGGCTCATTCCTCCTGCACATCGATGTGTTTGGGAAACATCATCTCCAGCTTGTGGCTTTTGGTCGACGGAACGCATTTTGCGATATTGGTTTTTTAGTGTTCTCAGATGGGGTTCAATACATTCTTTCTCTGGCCTCTGAAGATTGTGGAAAGTGGTGTAGAATGGGTTGGAGGAGTAAAATACTAAGTTAGAGGTGGGGGGGTAATGGTTCTGTAGCTAGAACTATGAATATGCATATAACATTTGATAGTCGAGATACGTAATGAGTTGTTTGCCTGGTTTTCCTGTTGTTCTTTCGTTACTGGAATTTGCTTATTAATAATTAATAAATAACACAGCTTTGCACATCTGAAAACGAAGACTGCTGTTTGCACAGAGATGACTGCAAATGAGAAAATGGAAGTCGGCAACACAGCGTGATTTGCTGCTTCTTCACAGCTTGTATAAATTGTGCCTGACTTGAATTTCCTCGATGCCTGTTTCTCATCAGAATTATTCATCTGTGCCATCCCTATACCAAAACACATAAAGAATGACTATTACTTCTGCATGTCAGAAGAAATGGCTATGACAATACATAATAATTAGATACGGTCAGTGAGTGTGTGAGTGAGTGAGTCAGTAAGTCAGTGAGTTAGTTAGCCATTTATGCGTAAGCAGAGGTGTGGGTTCATTGATGTTGAAAATGTAAAATGATCTGTAATTGAAACCCTGAAGCAGCAGTTCAGACTTCAGACACACCTCTGCCATACTGAAACATAGCATATTGCCCCCTCCCCATTCAAGAAAAATGGCTGTTTGCCCAAATGGAAAACATAAAGGGGTTTTGAGGTTGTCGTTCCCACATTAGGCCCATGCTTCCTCGGTAATGCCTGGAGCTTCTCTCTAAGATTCCCAAGTCCTCAGCTTCAGCTATGATTCCTGTCGTTAAGCCAGCGCTACGCCCCGCTAGTCCTGCTAAAATGCCCCCAGATGCTGTTGGCAGTCTCCCCTGTCTGTTTCATAAGGCGGCTGTCCCTTTCCCCCCCTGCTCTGGGCCGGACATTAGGGCATTCCGCTTTACATGAAAATAATGAGGGAATTGTGTTGGAACACGTGCATCAGTTCTTGTACCACACCAGTTTATAGACGATGCCTTTGTATGCAAATAAGAGAAAGGAGGAGTAGAGTGACCCTCTGTCTTTGATAAATGAATAGGAGGCCAGATGTATTACGAAGTTCCTCAGTGCTCCCGAGCCTGCAGAACAGGAACATCAGATGCAGCTTGAAGTCTGTTTCTGTTCATCCTCTTTAGTTCCACCACATGCTGAGGGCACAGCCCCGTGTGTGTCCGGCTCCGCTCGGACCAAGAGCCGTAAAGCTCCCTCATGACCGAACGAGACCAGAGGGTGGCACTAAGACCCCTGTGTTTCCCATCCCTGGAATGTGTCAGTCTGGGAAATACAGCCCCCCCCCAAACACTTCTGAAACTGACGGAGCGGTCAGCAAAGGTCAAAAGGGGTCAGTTAAGATTTCTCTGGTTTACACAAGTACTAAAAGAAGGCGGGAAGGAAAGAAGAGAAGTTCGCCCTTTTGTTTTTGTGTCCGCTAATGGTGTCGGCAGTAATCTGGTGCTCTCATGGAGGAAGGCCAAGTGTCTGGAAAAGTCACTTTATAGTGTTTGTCAAATATGCCGGGGTTTAAAGGTTAAAAGCAGGGCTTTCTCTGCTTAGCGTCATGGGAGTTGACGGGTCGCAGAGAAAGTGCCCGCGGCCTATGCGATGGCCTGACTGGTAGGAGGGGACGGGACTCAGTGCCTGCCTGTCGGAATCTGTTCCTCACATCACTGCGGTCATTAAAGGAGTTTTTTCAGGGAACCGGCTGAGGAACTGAACCCTTCCCAGGGCTCTTAGCCTGGCTTTACCCAGTAACACAGATTCCCCAAAAATAACTGCACATCAGGCAGCCATTGAAACTGTACCAGTTTGCAGATGTTTTAATATCTATGTATGTATTTTTTGAGAGGAAATGTCCTTAATGGATATTTTTAACACTCATCGTCAAAGCAAAAACAAGGTCTGACTGCTCTCTTCTGGTAGTCTTTTTAAAGACATTAGCTGAAATATGGCCCATCTGTGCAAATGCCATTTTCCTTTCTGTAGTGAAGTGTGAGGTCTATTTTCTTCTTGAACATTTTGGGGGAAAATATATGCAAATAATCTGGACAGGCCTTGTGAACATAGGGTGTTTTATGTGGCTGTGTAAGTATGCGCATGGACGCGTATCTACGTTTCCCTTTGTCGGCACTATTATGCAGTAAATGGTTTGCAGTGGTTTTGGATGGAGTCTAATGTGTCTGTGGTGCGTATTAATGAAATAATCCCTGGTTAAGTGCCCACTTAAAGCCCTCCGCTTTGCCCGCTTGCGCCCTTGCGTGCCATTATCGGACTGCCGGAACCCTGGCTGCATTTTTCCTCTGGGGAGAAAAGCAGAATTTTTGCGATCGACAGTAGCGTTATGAACGTTGACATCACTCTACCCTGCCTTCTCCCGGCCACTCCTCTCAGCCAACCATTTTCCTGGTTGCCTCACATTGGCCCATACATATGGAGGTGGGTCAGGGCTGGAGGCAGAGTTTGGGGCCAGTAGCGGTGCGAGGGGCCAAGAACTCTGAAGGATCTGAGGAAGAGGTCTGAAACCTGGCTGGGGTTCTTCTGTTGCAGCTGTTGTGGAAAAGCCGCTTCTTTTAATGATTGTGTTTGTCTTTTGGAAAACCAGTCCCCTCTCCAGTGAAGTGGTATTGTTTTTTCCTTCCTTCCCTATATTATCAGTCTCCCTTGGGTGGAGTTGTGCACTATAACAGTTTATCACACAACTGCAGTGCTTTTCTTTTTAGCCCAGCTTATCACATACTTTTGATATTACCCAAGGGTAATACCAATTTTGCGAAAATTTCATTGGCTGAGAGTGTGGGGAAAAAACGCTTTGCGGTACATCATGCTGTTAATATTTAGCCAACCAGAATACCAAGTGTAACGTTTGTTAAATCGGTATGGCTCCACGCTGTTGCAGGCTAGCTTAGTGCCACTCACATAATTAAGTTCACATTACTTAGCCAGCTACCTAGCGTGTAAGCAGCATGTTTTCATTACCATTATTTAACCGTAGTTTGTTAGCTATCTACTCAGTTGACTGAATTTACAAACCGTTCCTACTTCAGCCACGAATGTATGACTCACCGACTGGCTATGTTAACAGAGCGATGGAGTTAGTGCAATGCTAATGTACAGTGAGCCCTAAAGGAAATGACATTTGTTACCTCCGCCTTGGAGGTTATGTTTTTGCTTCTGTTTGTTTGTTTATTTATTTGTCTGTCTGTTGGCAAGATATCTCAAAAAGGGCTGTATAGATTTTAACCAAACTTTGCAGGATGTTAGAGTAGCAAAAGAGGAACAAGTGGTTAAATTTTGGCATATCTAGGCCAAAGTACAGGTGAGATGTAGGCCAGAGTTCAAATCCAGCTATGCTGGCGGAGGTATGGGCTCTCGCGAGTCTAACTCTAGTTCCCAATGAAATTACGCCATTCTGTGATAAAAAGAATCTTACACTCTTGGTTGTATCACAGGAAAGTTCTGAAACCCGTTGAGTAACAACAAACGCAAAATTTACTTAACTGATTTCATAACTTTTATATGACACGCCCACTTGTGTAAGATCCTTAATGTAAAGCTGTCTATCTTTTCAGTGTATTGATGCATGTTTGCACACGGATGGTCAGATCTGTGGCAAATGATGGTGACCATAATATAGGCTATACTTTTTTGGGCAGTGCAGGTATTTATGAAGGTTGGTGTGTGTTTCAGGTCCGGGAACCACAATCACAGTGACATTCTCTGCTTTCCTGAATGGGCAGTACCCCCCAGCTGACCTCGGAGGCCATGTTGCGGTATCCTACAGCACACCCACAGGTACAAGAGAACTGCTCTGTCCTTCAGCACACCCTCTGCATATCAAACCTGCTCTATCCTACAGCACGCCCACAGGTGTTAGAGGGCTGCTCTGTCCTACAGCACAGATGTAGGTATAATCACATCTGCTCTATCCTATGGCAGACCCTCAGGTACATCAGAAACCCTCTGTTTTAAAGTACACTCGCAGGTATATCAAACCTCCTCCATTCTACGGAAAATTCACAGATACAACACAGCTGCTCGTTGATGGAGAAATCTAGATGAACATGCACACCCTGCACGAGCCATTCACGAACTCATGTTTACGCAAACTGTTTCAACTGCCTTGAGAAGTACATCACACCTTCTCTATCCTACAGCATACCTGCAGGTAAGGCATGCCTGGTCTATCCCAAAGAATGTTTACAGGTACATCACACTCAGGGGTACGTCACACCGTCTTTATACCACAGTATTCCCTCAAGTACATCACACCTGCTCTATCCTACAACATTCCCAACGGTATATCACACCTGCTCTATCCTACAACATTCCCACCAGTATATCATACCTGCTCTATCCTACAACATTCCCATTGGTACATCACACTTGTTCTATCCTACAGCATTCCCACAGGTACATCACACCTGCTCTGTCCTTCAGCATTCCTACAGGTACAACACAACTGTTGTAGTCTACAACACACTCAAGGATACATCACATTTGATCTATTGTACAGCATGTCCACAGGTACATCAGACCCACGCTTCCCTACAACGTTCCCATAGATGCATCATACTTGTTCTGTCCTACAGCACACTCACAAATACATCGCACCTGCTCTATGCTATTGCACTCTCATGGTTACCTCTCAATTGCTGTATCCAACAACATGCCCACAGTTAGTTCACTTCTGCTTGTGTCCTTCAGCACATTCACAGATGCATCAAATCTGCTTTATCCTATATCCTGTAACAGTGTTTCCCAAACCTCTCCGGGCATACCCTCTCCATGCTCTAGCACAGGTGATTCAAATGATCAGGTCATAATTAACCCCAGAAGCTGCTTGATAATAAGCGAATCATTTGAATCACCTGTGCTGGAGCAGGGAGAGATCTAAAACATGCAGGACAAGGGGTACGCCAGGAGAGGTTTGGGAAACACTGTCTTATAACATGTTATCCTATAGCATGCCCTCAAGTACATCAGCCCTGCTCTGTCCTACAGTACACCCATGGGTTCTTCACACCTATCCTACAGTATACTCGCATGGACACTACAGGCTCAAAAGTTTGGGGCCACCCTCAGATTTTTAATGGTGCACCAAGTGCAATGTGACCCCTTTGTTTTGGGGAAGGCATTTATACAGCATGCCTTCTTGTTACATAAAATTGTTCATGTCCTAGTGACATAAAATCATGTAACGCAAAGGCATTGGAACTCAATTGTAAAACATTGTGGACAGTGACCAATCAGTCAAGACAGCTTTTAAATGTGGTCTGAGGTCTGGAATTCACCCAGAACCTATTGGCTTCCTATATTTTATGCACTGAAGTCATTTCATGTGCAAAAAATAAGGAAAGAACAGTTGATGTGTGATTTTTTTTAAAAAAAATCTGAGGGTGGCCCCAAACTTTTGGCCTGTAGTGTATATCACACCTACTGTGTTCTACACCACACTTACAGCAAAATCACACCTGTTCTGTCCTACTGCACATTCAAAAGAACATCACATCTGTTCTGTGGGACACTCTGAGGTATATCCCACCTGGTCTGTCCAACAGCTGTCTGATGAGTACATGAGTGTTGCTCTGTGCTACAGCACACTCACAGGTACAGTTGTGCTCAACAGTTTGCAAACCCTTGCTAAGTTAGTGAAGTGTTGCCATTTATTTTGAAAATATGACTCATCTTGCAAACAACTTCTCTTTTATGTAAGGATAGTGATCATGTGAAGTAATTTATCATCACATAGGTATTTGGCTCCTTTCTAAATCATAATGATAACTGAAATCACCCAAATGGCCCTGATCATAATTTAACATACCCTTGAATGTTTTACCTTGTTATAGAGACACAAGATGACACACTCAGGTTTCCACGTCTGTGGATTTTAAAATTGTGACCAGTATCTGTATAGTCATTGAGTTTGTTGGCTCCCGAGTGGATGCACTGATCTGGCGAGACACTGAGCCATGGGGAGAGGAAAAGAACTGTCTGAGGAACTTTGTAACAAGGTATTTCAACTTTTTAAAGATGGGAAAGGATATGAAAAGGTATCCATAGACTGGAAAATGTCAGTCAGTATTGTTCAGTCCATGAGAAAAGGTGGAAAATTAGGGGATATGTCGATACCAAGCCAAGGTCAGGTAGGCCAAGAAAGATTTCAGCCCAAACTGCCAAGAGAACTGTCGGGACAAAAAGAAAAATCCACAGGCTACCTCAAGAGAAATACAGGATGCTCTGGAAAAAAAAAAAAAATGGTCTGGTCAACAACAATGAGCTGCATGGTCTAATTGCTAGAAGGAAGCCATTATTGCACCTATCCCACAAAAAAGCCTGCCTAAAACATGCCAGACAACACCTTGACACAGCTCATATCTTCTGGAATACTGTCATGTGGAGTGAAAAGTACAAAATAGAACTTTATGGTCACAACCTTCAGTGCTGTGTTTGGAGAGCAGTCAACAATATTCCCACTGTGAAGCAGGGTGGTGGCTCTCTAATGTTTTGGGGGTGTGTGAGCTCTAAAGGCACAGGGAATCTTGTGATACTTGATGGCACAATGAATGCAGCATGCTATCAGGAAGTACTGGCAGACAATTTGCATTCTTCAGCCAGAAAGTTGCGCATGGGAAGCACTTGGACTTTCCGGCAAGACAATGATCCAAAGCACAAGGCCAAGTTGACCCTCTAGTGGTTACAGAAGAGAAAGGTGAAGGTTCTTAAGTGGCCATCAAAGTCTTCTGACCACAATATCGTTGAGCCGATTGGGGAGATCTCAAACATGCAGTTTATTCAAGGCAACCAAAGAATTTACGGGAAATGGAGGAATTTTGCTTGGAAGAATGGGCAGCTATACCACCAGAGAGAATTAGGGGCCTCATTGACAACTATCACAAAAGACTGTATGCTGTTATTAATGCTAAAGTGGGCAATACACAGTATTAAGAACTTACGGTATGCACACTTCTGAACTGGGTTCATTTCATTTTTTTCCCTTATTGCCATGTTTTATTTGATGATTGTGCCTTTCTACAGGACCTACAGTTGGATATGAATCCAACAAGAAATACAAGAAATGTGTTTGGCCTGGCTATTCATGTCATCTTCAAAAAATGTTACCTATTTTACGAATTCAGCCAGGGTATGCAAACTTTCGAGCACAACTGTACATCACTCATCCTTTTTCCTAAGGCACGCAGTCATATGTACATTCTGCTGTCCTACAGCGGGCTTACTCTTTGCGCTTGTATGCTCTTTGTTCAGCTGAACTGTCCCTCTGGACTCCGTGCACTACCCCCCATAAATCCTGCCCATATATTTATGTGCCAGAAGAACAGAATTGCCTGACTTAGTTGGATAGTGTGGACTATTGTGTGGAAAAAGCTTGCTGGTTTTACCCATGTCTTAAGCAGTTTCTGTAGTCATGCCTAGAGTAATCCTAGTATAGATGAATAGATGGATAAATTGATAGATGATTTTTTTTTTTTGGTTTTGTTTTTGTTTCAAAGCCTTGGCTGTGTGAGTACATACTGCAGGCATGTTTTTGTTTCCAGTAATCATGTATAATTAAACATATCGTTGCATGCCAATCTGTGTTTTGTATCTCTCAACATAATCTTCTATAAATGGTTTGTGAAATTATTGTGCTGATAGAGATGTCTTTGATTATATGAAGATTGTTCGTTCCCCTTTTTAAACGTTAGTTCCGAGTGAACAGATCCTTTACCAGATTTGAGCAGAGTTAACGTCTGAAAGTGTGCAGCTTGTTTTTGTTAACTCAAGACATTTAACACTGAAATTTCTGTACTTACAATGAGCAGATATTTGTCATAGAAGTATCTGTGTTCATGCATTCTGGTAACTTTTCTTTCCCCATTGGCCACTGTCCCCAGCGTCTTTCTAAATTTTCGGAGTACCATGGTATAACCGCTCCAAAAGCTAGTGACGCTCCTTAACGTGAAGGGTCTGTAATTGACCTAACAGTTCTTTTGTGTTTGAATCTGGTGATAATGGTTCTAATGACATTATTACGGCTAATATGAGTGTGATTCAGTGTTCCTGACGGAACTTTGGGAGACTGTGGTGAAAATGTTATGAACTTTAACATTTAATTGCATCAAGCTGGTTAACACTAAAGGTGAAATCTTTCATGATTTGTTTTTTTTTTAATTGCTAGAAGGTATATTAGATGGATTTCTTGCAGAGATTTTATTGACGGGAGACATTCCTACCTCATAATATCTGGAGTCTATATTCCACTGAAAACTGTTCCTAAAATTGATTAATACTCAAGAGCTTATAGGAAATGTCTGTAAACTGCCTAACCTATGAATGACAGTTGGAATCACCCATTGCAGGCTAACCTGATGCTGGACATCATGTTGTCTATAGTAAAGGGCTACACGTGCAGGTTACCAGTGTTACTTATTTTACAACCCCAATTCCGAAATAGTTGGGACGAAGTGCAAATTGTGAATAAAATCAAAATGCAATGACTTTCAGATCACATGAGCCAATATGTAATTTACAGTAGAGCATAGATAACATTTCAAATGTTGAAACTGAGACATTTTACATTTTTATCCACAAAATGAGCTCGTTTCAAATTTTCTGGCTGCAACAGGTCTCAAAAAAGTTGTGACACAGGCTCAAAGGGCTGAAAAAGCAATTAATACGTAAGGGAATCAGCTGAAAGAACATTTAGCAAGTAATTACATTAACTGGCATCAGGTGTGTAACATGATTGGCTATAAAAGGGATGTCTTAAAGAGGCTGAGTCTCTCAGAAGTAAAGATGGCCAGAGACTCTCCAACCAGTGAAGGTTTGCGTAAAAAAAAATTGTGGAATACTTTAAAAACAATGTTCATCAAGGTCAAATTGCAAAGGCTTTGAAGGTCTCATCATCGATAGTGCATAACATCATCAAAAGATTCAGAGAAACTGGAAAAATCTCTGTCTGTAAGGGACAAGGCCGAAGACCTTTACTGGATGCCCGTGATCTTTGGGGCCTCAGACGCCACTGCATCACTCATCGGCATGGTTCTGTCATTGACATTACTAAATGGGCCCAGGAATACTTCAAGAAACCACTGTTTGTAAACACAGTCCGCCGTGCCATCCTCAGATGCCTCCTGAAACTCTATCATGCAAAAATGAAGCCATTGTTGAGCATGATCCAGAAGCGCTGCCGTGTTCTGTGGGCCAAGGCTCATTTAAAATGGACTGTAGCAAAGTGGCAAAGTGTCCTGTGGTCAGACGAGTCCAAATTTGACATTCTTGTTGGAAATCATGGGCGTTGTGTCCTCCGGGCTAAAAAGGAGAAAGACCACCCCTCCTGTTATCAGCGTTCAGTTCAAATGCCAGCATCTCTGATGGTATGGGGATGCAGTAGTGCATATGGTGTGGGACACTTGCATGTTTAAAAAAGCACCATGAATGCTGAAAGGTATATAAAGGTTTTAGAGCAACGTATGCTCCCCTCCAGATGACATCTATTCCAAGAAAGGCCTTGTGTATTTCAGCAGGACAATGCAAAACCACATACTGCAGCTATTACCACAGCATGGCTTTGTAGTAGAAGAGTCCGTGTGCTGCACTGGCCTGCCTGCAGTCCTAATCTTTCACCGATTGAGAACATTTGGCGCATAATTAAAGAAAAAGTCCATCAAAGGAGACCCAAAACTCTCCAACAGCTGGAAGCCTGTATTAAACAAGAGTGGGATCAAATTCCAATGGCTAAACTCAAGAAACGTGTCTCCTCAATGCCCAGACGCCTCCACTCTGTGTTAAAAAGAAGAGGGGATGCTACACCATGGTAAACAGGCCCCTGTCCCAACTTTTTTGAGACCTGTAGCAGCCATCAAATTTGAAATGAACTCATTTTGTGGATAAAATTGTAAAGTTTCTCAGTTTCAACATTTGCTATGTTATCTCTGTTCTGTTGTGAATAAAATACTGGCTGGTGTGATATGAAAGTCACTGCGTTTTTTCTTCTCAATTTACACTTTGTCCTAACTATTTCGAAATTGGGGTTGTTACTTAGCAAGTGATTGCAACCTCTTTGTTCATATTGACATGTCATGTAAAAGTGGTTGAAGTATGACATCAATGTTGCTCACTAACAGATGAGGCATTTACCTTGAGAATAAGATTTTGTCTTCATTCCAAAACCAGGGAAAATGTTGATTTATGGGAAACATTGAAGAGTTTCATCGCAAAACACAATAAATGCTACTTTCAAAAATTTTGAAGCACTACTGCACGAAGATCAGCTTTGGTGGGCTGGTAGTCATGCCAAGTTCAGCGAAGTTCAACAGGCTATATATTCCAGTGTTTTGCATGCGTGAATATCAGCTTCTATTCCAATAAGCACCGAACCAGTATTTCCATTAACTGCGATATATCCATGCAGCCAATCAGTGATGGAGAAGCCCACATTGCCAACAGTGTCCAGTTGATTAGTGACTCTTGTTTTGGGGAAAAACTAAATTATGAACACACTATCTATGCTACAAGCTCCATGGAAAAAAGATTCCCTAATCTATCTGTTGAGTTTGCTTTTCCCATCCGAGGACATGGTTTTCTCTCAGCTGACTGAGTTTTTGGCTGCATTGAGCCGCAGATTTGCAAAAAAGGACAGTGTACTCGGAGGAGAATCATGAATTACACATGGAAATGTTTACATTTATAATATTGACTGGCAGGCCTTTGACTTCAAATCACAAATGACAGGTACACTCAACATTCTTATTCATTGAGAATGCTGTAACGCCTATGTGAACGGAATAAAAGTCTGGAAAGTTGGTGATAAACATATTTTTTAGATCATTGGCAAGTACTGCAGTGTTGACAGTCTCTCTCTTTTTGCCGAATCTTATTAGTACGTTAAGAATTTCCAGTGATTTTCTCATGCTGTCGTACACTGGCTCCATCAGCGTTCTTCCTTACCATGACCTCTCTATATGAGATAGACGTTTGTCTAACAGAGAAGGGAGGCCAGCCTGTGTGTGTTTTCGGGCTGATTTTAAAAAGTTTTGGTGTCCGTTTAATATTAGTTCATATTACAATAGTTTGGGATGAAAAACCATGACAAGAAATTGAAAAAAATAAACTTAATTTTCACCCTTGATTGAATAAATAAGAATGTTGTGTTTTACGAAGAAACGTTGATGTGGATATATTGCATTTTGCCAAATAATCGCAACAAGGTTCACTTTTTCCCAAAATTCATTTTTCTTGGATTTCATTTCATCAAGGTATAGCGTTTTGACTTGTTTAATAAAGAATTTACAAATAAGAAAGCCCTTCTCTGCTAACTTTTCCCTTGACAGAAATCTGTATTTTTCCAAAGATGCTTCAAATGGATGAATTGCATTTTGCGATGAAACTCTTCACTTGATTCTTCTTTGAGGGTTATTTTAGTCATTAGAATTTTTACCATTAAAAAAAAAAGTTTTCACATTGTTCACCTGACCTTACCCGATGGAAATCTGGTCAGGAAGTGCTCTTGCCCTTATCTTTAGACTCACGAATTACAAATAGATCATTAATGCAAGACTTCTCATCCAGAGCAGCAATAAATAAATGAAAGGCTTGACCAAACTCGATTGGCTCCAAGCAGTGATGGAGGAAAAACCAGGGCTCCTCAGGATTTGGGTGAAGCAGTGATGATTCATGGTTTGATGAACAGCTGCTCTTCAGGGCAAACACATTTGTATTTTGGCAAGGTAGCGAAACCTTGTGTTTACTGCTGGAATAACTTGGCCATTCCATAGAAAACCACCTCTTTATTAAAATAAAAATGTCCTGATTTTTTTTTTTTCAAAATGATGAAAAAAATGTATTTGTACTTTTCTTTTTTTTTTTTTTTTTGCTTGGAGCGTATCTGCTTTGGCAGCCATATGTGGAAAGGTTCCTAAAAGTGCATTAAATTCAGAAAGACTAAGGAACTTAAGGCCAGTTTTATTGTCAGTCCAAAAATAGAGTGGGTAAAACAAACCCCTCATCTCCGTCTTGTCTGTTTCTGTGCCCAGAGAGTACTTTCTTTTCTTTTGATGAAGTCACAGTTGGTAATCATTCCTTTGTTGCTCAACATTGGTCAATTTACCATGCTAAAGCACATGATTTTAGCCTTGTTTCTTCTGGTGCAGAAATATTTATTTATTTTATTTATTTAAACATTTTAAATATGCCATCCTGCTATCACCAGTTTTGCTCATGTGATTAAAAAAAAAAAAAAAACGTTTGTGAACACTTGCATACCTGTGTGTGTGTTTGTGTGTGTGTGTGTGTGTGCGTGCGTGCGTGCGTGCGTGTGTGTGTTTGTTTGTGTATCTGTCTGTCTGTGTCTGTGTGTCTGAATGTGCGAGCGTGCACATACGTGTGTTACTGGCTTAAGGACTTTACCGTTGTGCTTCACTTACAAACTGTTTGCCTTGGCTGGGGTTTGGTGTGACTGTGTGAGATGAGAATACTAAATTAATGGGTGTTTGGGTTGTTTTTTTTCTCCCCCCTCCAAGATGGATGAACAAAGGGGCTTTGGGCCCCATGGGAACAACGTTAAATGTTTTTCTGACTTTTTTCATCCTTGGTTACACTGTTTTCTCAATTTGTTTTTCAAAGAAGTGACTTTCCACTGCGTGTTGGTAATTTATCAGTGTGGAGGACTGAGTTATGAGTTATTTCTTAACACCTTGCCTTTAAAATTTGAGCAGCTCGTTGGATTACTGAGCTGGATACATTAATGAAATGGATATCAGTCTTGCAGTGCTTGGTTATATACATGATTATATAATGACTGCAGGAGTATGGAACCTCAAACCTATGTGCCAGGAAGATTCCGCCTTTTACCCAGAAAACCCCGATTCCTCACTTGTGCACTCGCTCTCATGCTCTTTTATCCTCGACAAAGCGGTTTGACTGAGCGAGTAAAACCTGGAACCTGACAGTTTATGATTTCTGTCTTTTCCTTTATTTATCCAGCTAACTAGGGTAGCCCCTGAACTTGTAATGCTTGCAAAAATGTAATTCCATCACTGTTCTTGTTACACTTCGCCACCCCAGTTTGCTAGTTTGAAGTGAAATGGTGAGTTTCATTAAAATAGTAAAATGCCATCAGCAACACAAGCCAACCGCAAATCACTCATTGGAAGAGACATTAGCAGGGCAGGTAGATGGAAACGTTAATATTCCGGGTGTTCACCTATCGCCTGATTGGTGGAGAGATCTGAAGAGTGTTAGTGAAAGCAAAAATTAACAAATTTTTCTCTCCATGGAAAATAATTCAAAAGCAATTCACATTGATAAAAAGTATACCTTGACGTAAAAGAAAAAATATATATATAAAATTAGAAAAGAATGGTTGCTTGTTTTGTGTGTTTTTTTTTTTTTTTTAAGAGCCGATGCCCTTGTTTTGGGCTTCTTTTGGCAGTTTGCTTGGCTTGTTTCTCTTGTGATATGCTTGTGATCCTGCCGTCAATCCTCTGATTCCTCCTCTTGCAATTCCCATTCCTATCAGAAGCCTTCTCAGTTCAGCTGATCATGTAAACATCTTGTCTTTTGCAACAATCATTTCTTGTCTCTAGGGAACAGAAAAGGATTCAGTCAGTTCCTAAGATGAACCCTCTGACTACCCATGTCACAAAGGTTCCTATAAGCTTGATGTCACAGAGTGGGGCTTCCTGTGCTGGAGTCCTTCAAAATCTCACTTTGTATTCATGCTGCTGCTGCATTAATCCTGGCTGATAGTAGCCTCTGTGGCTCTCCAATGAAAGCAAGAATGTGAGGAATGCAGATGTCTTGCCCAGGGCATCCTCAATTTCAGATGTCAATGTAGCGGGTTTGTAATTACTGGGTTTTAACACCCCCCCTACTGGGATTTACAGTAGCGGGATAATCTGCTTTATCTTTCTCACACAGTGATAGAACACTCTCTTCCCGTCTCCCTCATTTTCCTGCTCAAGAGCTCAGTGCCTTTACCCTTTCTCTCATTCCTGGTATCGCTCTGTTATTGCATTTTCCTGTCATTTCGAATCCAGTTGGCATGGAAAAAAGGCTGCTTATGGCATGATGTAATGTGCTTCAGGAATGCTGGGAGTAATTGGTGTATTTAATAATTGCAGCCAGCCTATTTTAGGGTGCTTTGGCTTCTCTTCTTATTTTAACCGTCTCCGAAGGGAATACCAAAATTACGGAATATGGAAGTTTGGTACTTCGTGCGCTCATGTTTTGACATGAGCTACTCACCCAATTCTTGACTGTGATTCATCTGGTGCTGAAATTATCTGAGTTGTAAGTCTGTGTACTTTCCACAAATCAATTAAAGTTTTACTTAATTAGCTGAACAAATCTAGGCAGTGTCGCCTAATTACATGTATGCTATGCGAAGGATGGATGAAAACGTACATTGTAATGCATGTGGGACATCAAGGAAGTGCCCCTATTTTTTTTTTTTATCTAGTTTTCGAAATTCTTATGTTGTAACAGTGAACTAAACGAAGACCCAAAGCTTCTGTGGCAATGTCTGCAGTAAGATCTTGGGTCTGAATGTTATATAATTTTACGTCATGGTAAGCAAAAGCTACTTGGTGTACATATTATAATGTATGTATATGATACCCCTAACTAGCATTTGTAACGCTTTTATGATTGTCCGTCTACCTTCCATTGCTTAATTGGAAACGGTATACATTTTACTGCGGTTTATCTAAAAGCACCTATCGTCAGTTTGAGGAGACTATACTTTATGGTATTAACTGTCAGAAGTGTTTGCCTTTTCTTTCATGCTTATAGATCAACAGGTCAGCATTTTTTAAGTAAAGTAAATAAATGAATGGTAGCATAGGCATTTTTGGTATTCACACTCTTTTCATTCATTTATGTATTTATTAAAGCCTGTGCTTGTCACAGACGCAGTTCCCCTGAGGTAAAGTCGGATCTGTTGGATATGGGTTGACTGTCATTTGATGAAGTGGTTCAGTCTCTAAGTAAACCCTCTGGCTGCGCATTGTGTTCACTAATCGAGCAGGTACACAAGTTGAAGCAGCCCCTGACAATTGATGCACAATACAGTAACATGCACTTGTGATATCCGGGCTTGCTAAACACACAAACCCAACCCCGCGGTTTCTGTTGACGGAACGCAAAGGTGGGCTGATCGTTGTACAGAAACTTTATTGATTCCTGAGGGGAAATTGCTTTACACTGTAGCAAACACAACTAACTCACAGGACAGAGTAAGTACATGACACAATGGAACACAGCAGAAGAGATAGAAAGAACAGAGTTAGTGTAGTTTGCAAGTGTTCAGTAATAATTAAATTCAAGGTATGTTGTTGAAGTCCCTGAGGAATGGATAAATAAATCAAGGAAATCGTTTGAAGAGTGAAAACCTGGCAAAATTTTTACATTTGTACTCAAATGTTTCTTCAGTAACCTTCGTTTTCCATTCCTTGTTCCGGGGTTAAATGGATGGAGGACAGAACAGGAAAATTGTAAATGGGGATTTTCATTAAAAATAGCAACCAAAACTACAATCAGCACCAGAAGCGAGTAAAATTTGGTCAGAACATGTAGCATAACAATCTACATTTGTTTATGAAGTGACAAGGTGACAGGATCAGTTTTGAATAAGATATAAAATTGTGAAAATTTACCAGAGTTAAAAAGATAGGGATTTATCAGCATGTTTTTCAGGATGATGCCAACCATCGATTCTGCCCAATATTGGATGCAGCCAGTTTTCAGGGTCCTCATTGCATGTAAATTATTCGTCACAATCAGACCAAAATTGCTCCCAGTCGGACAGAATGACTAACAAACAATGGGAGCAAAGTAGTATACTTGGCTATCTTGCCACGTACTAAATAGAATTTCCTGGTGTGGAAGTATTTGTCGTTGAATAAGTAAGTCTACAGTCTAAATTACATATAAATATCCAAAATGATGTGTGAAAAAGAGCAAAGGATCGTATGAAAAACACACTGCGGCTGAAAGCAGTCCATGGGCCAAAAGCCTCATACTCTTCATATCGGATTTAGGCTGATTGTGTCCAGCCTCCTGGGGGAAAAGTTGAACAGTCTTATAGCTACTCATCTTTCTTTGGTTCCTTTTACGCCAGAGAACAAACTCATCCTTCGACTCTCAGTAATCACCTCAGTTCAGTGATGCGTCCTATGATGGTCAAGTCTTCAGAGATTTTCTGCGGGTGGCATGTTGCAGAGTGGTATCTGAAATCTGATGTGTAGTGGCTAAACAAATTAGGGTTAGAAACAGTTCCTTGGAGTGCCTTGTGGTCTGCCTCACAGTCCTGAGACCTCACAAACTTTTGTCTGCCTGTGAGGTGGTCTGTAATGCATGTCTTCCTGTGGGGGAATCTCTCTACATGGCTCGAAGTTAGTCTGTCTGTTGGAGAGGCAGGTTGGTGTTGTTAGCACTGCAGAAGTCCAAGAACATGGCTCTCAGTGTTGCCGCTCTTGTCCTTGTGGGCATTTTCCTTTTCCAGTTGGTGGATGATTGCATCTTCTACATTACATTACATTACATTTATTCAGCAGACGCTTTTATCCAAAGCGAGTGCATATAATTGGGTCATCAACACTGTAGCACAGACTGAACAAGGTACAATTCACATCGCGCATCGGCCATTTAAAATAATGAACACGAAGAGCGCAGACTATACAGAAGGCAATAGCAAGCAAAGCAAATGACAATACATTAGAGCAGGAAGATTTTTTTTTTTGAAAAAAGGGGGTGGTTGGGTCAGATACTGTCTAAACAAGTGAGTCTTTGGGTTATGATGGAAGATCAGCAGGGATGAAGCAGTTGGTAGGGAGTTGGGAAGGTCATTGGCCACTGGGGAGCAAGATGGGAGAAGCTGAGTAATCTGATGGAGTGACTAGCTTTCTGACCTACGGCAGGCGGACGAAGTCGTCCTGCTGCTGCAGAACGGAGTGGCCAAGGATCTTCTACACCTATTCAAGCCTGGTAGTGGGAGAGGGTCCAGAGATGACTTTTCTATGGGACTGAGGTGTGACAGCATGAGTCCTTCAAACACCTTCATGATGTGTAACGTAAGAGCAGCTGGTCTGTGGTCATTCAGTGCACGTAGGCACCCTCAGCACGAGGTTCTCCGTGATTTATACATGAAAGCACTTCATTGCTGCAGTTTCCCTATGCTGGCTGCGCACAGTCAGTGTGCATGGATCTCACACTGCTGCACTGCCATTTTTGCTGCCCTGCTCTCCCTCTTTTTGGCTGTTGGAATGATGGCATGCTGCCAGGGCAAGATGTCACACTTCCTCAGAGCTACTCAGGTGTGAAAAGCACCATCTGAGCGGGTGGTGTATGTTTCATGTGCTCGCTTAAGTGCGATGGCCTCCCAGATACGGCTTGCTGTTTAAGCTCTTCTTTCTTCCTTATTTTAGACCGTTTCCTTATATGTGTGTTTCTGGAAGAAATGAGTAAAGAAATAGCTCACTAAACTTGATTACTCAAATTTTACATCTGATGAGGATGCCAGTGATGAGAAGGACTTTCTAGCTGCAGGGAAATGCCATGGTGGGTCTTTGTATCAACTGATGACCAGTTTCCTGGAAGCTAAAACTTGGTCACAAAGGGATGTTTCATGACTATCTCAGCATATCTCAGAACCACAAAATTGTAAAAAAAATTAAAATAAATAAAAATGCGAAATTCATAATCGCAATTGAAGGGGGCAGTCCACAAACAAAGGATCTTAAAGAATCATTACAGAAGAATGATTAGAGGCAGCAGTTTTGTTAGTTACACACTAAAGCGGACGCTGCAGTATTATCATTGACACAGGGGGTGCACAAAGTAAAAACGATATATAATGAGCCCGTAATCTACTGGACAGTCACACATTTTTTGTTATTTTGGTTTTTTGTACTGTCGCACTGTCGCACTGTCGCACTTTGAAATGATACTGTGACGTTGAAGTTTAGTTGGTTGGGGAATAACCTCAATGATGTATAAAATAGTGGCGATGGATAGTGAAGATGTGTTTCTCTTAATATTGCTCCTCTGGGACGCCAAATTGGTGTTGCAGGAAATTAGCTAATTTGGTGGCAAATCATGAAAATAATACTATAAGTAAAAATCTAGATTTTAAACTGATAATTAAAATGACCAATATGAATGATTAAATGGAATATAGTTTAAAAAGATTTAATTAAGCTCTTTGGAGGACTGTTTGACTGGGCTCATTTTCATGTAACAAGCAGACACCAGGTCCTCCTCTACGCAGCGTGAATCCGAGCCTTCACCTGTGTGGAATGCGAGTTCCGTGTTCCTTTAAAGGTGTCTGTTGGCTGCAAGAGTTGTCATTGGACAGTTTATTTGAAAAACATTAATTTGCTGTTTTTTTTTTTTTTTTTGCCAGATAGCGCAGCAATGTGCGCCCAATAGCCAGGTCTTTGCTGTCACGAGTCTCAGAAAGTCCACACTTGTCTTTGGTGTTTACTTGGCCTTTGTGGAAACTGAACTGGCTTTGTGAGCTCTCCGTGAGGTTATGAGAATGGTATTCCAAAGGATTTGGCTAAGAGTCAAGAAAGTTATGGCCCTAGAGAATGAGAACCAGGTTGCGTCCCAAGGTTTAGTAGTTCATCGTACGTTTTATGATTCTCGGCATGTTTCCTGGGTCATTGTATTTAGCCTCCCGTAACTGCGTGTCACGCTGGGGATGAAGTTGTAAACGTAACTGCTCTGTTCCCAGTATACTGCATGGAAATGTAGTTCCATTGCACCTATAAGACTGTCAGATTTGAGAGTGTTTATATCCACATCAGATGAGCACTTTTGAACTGACAGAACCTTTCTTGCATAGTTCCTTCCATTTTCAGGCTTCAAAGAATATTCATGAGTTTAACAATGTCGAATAAAGATATTTTGTTGCATATCCTGTGCTTGCAATGACTGCTTGAAGTCTGTGATGCATAGACATCATCAAACATGAGGTATCTTCCCTGGTGATGCTTTGCCTTGTCTGTACTATAGCTGTCATGAGCTGTTGCTTGTTTTGAAGCCCATCTGTGAACCCAATTCAAATGCTTGTCCTACCTTAACACGAGTGGACTATGTACTGAAGGTACTTTCATTTAGAAATCATTTATCCAATATGGAAAAAAGGCCCTGGAATCAAAGTTGACATTCTACACTCCAGCCTCATTGTCATCGCATCCTTTCATATCCAAAATGGGAGAGCACAGAACCAAAATAACCAAAAACATCTCTGTCCAATGACTTTTGGTGATTACTTAAGATGTGAATCACTGTGATTCCTATCATTTTCTAGAAGAAGAGCATTTTTCCATGATTAGTTGTTTTTGGTGCAAAATAATATAATTTTCTAATTTTTTTTAGCCTAATCGCTTAATTGATCATGTTTTGCCTTTGCATATTTTTGGCAAAGGGTATAATGTTAAACAATTTGCAGGGCACTATAGTTGCAGTGCGTTTTTGTTTGTAGTGTCCTCTCTATTAATCACTGAAATGAGCAGCTTCAAAGACCTGTAATACCAAACTTGGGATATCAAACCGATGTGAATTCACCAACCTCATGTCTTGCATGTGTGTTTGCTGTCAAACGAGCGCTTCATGCGTCCTGGTTTCATTGTGCTTCCACTTGCCTTTTGTGGTCAGAGTTTTGCTCCTACTGTAGTTTATTTCTTCTTTTCCTTTCCCACAGTCTTTTCTTGATTAGCCAAGACTTTTTGTGTTGAGTTACTCTTTCTTTTTTTCTCTCTCTACCTCCACTCTTGAAGAGCTGAACCCAGCTGGTGAGTAGAATTCTCTTTGGGCATCGATCTGGTAGAATAGGATTCATCAATAGAAACCCTTTAGTTACGTGTAGCACAAAAATAAAGACACAAGGTGACCATGGAGAGTTCCAGTACCAAACAGTAGCAATAGAAGTCTTGGCTGTCTTGTGATGCGTTTTCTAGAGTGGCAGTATTTTTTGTCATTTCAGTGCCTCAGAGCTTTTTGTCTCTCACTCATCCACCTACCAAGCAGCTTCCCTACAGTATGCACGTGCTGTACTCAGTAGTATAAGGGGCCTTTAGTGCTGTCACAATCTATTACCATTCCCATTGCCCTCCCCCAGGGTCTGTGTCCGCCATCCAGTCCTCCTTTGGCCTGCACACTGTACAGTCAAAATGGGAATGTAGGCGAAACTGTAAATCTTCAGTTCTGCAGTCATTAGTCAGTGCTGATTGCGGCAGAAACAGGTTGACTTGGCTGGAGAAAAAACCTGAGCCCGCTGTAGGGTTGAGGGATGAAGCTGAAGGGGGGATCAGGTGTGTGGCCACCGCAGACTGAAGGTAAATTACGGCTCTGGCCCAAGAATGCAGACGGCAGGTTGGATTACCGAGGCAAGGCCTTGTTCCTTTTGGGGGTTTGGGTAAAAAGTTCACTGCTTTGGAACAAAAATGCTGTAGGCTTTGCATTTGGAAGATTGATGGTAGAGGGGCCTCCTCGACCACACTCTTTTTCCCTCAGAGAATGTGCAAATACTGACTGTGTGCTCTGGAAGGAAAATCATTTTACTCTAATTGATCCTTGACTGATGGTCTGGAAAGTTGTTTTCTTAATTTGTTTTTTTTTTTTTTTTTTTTACCTGAAATGAGCTTAAAATATTTAGCTGTTAACAACACATTACATGCTCAGTGCAAAATTTTAAAGATATTAAGATATGAACATTCTGAGTATCATGGTAAAGTCATAGTGATTCTTTGCTGCTTTTGCTGGTTTCATGCTTGCTTTTTGTAAACCGTTGCCATCTAGAAGGCCATCCTATAACTTTTTTTGTCTTGCAGTGATCATTTGTCTTCCAGTTTTACTGGGCCAAGAGGGCTGTGATTCATTGTTCAACACTAGTTGTTGTTCAAAAAACTTCATCTCTAAATATTGACTGGCCTCATGCATTAGCCTGATCTTCTGCCTTTCTTGCAGTTTGTGTCCTGTGATCATGCTTGCATATTTGCAATAACACAAAGGGCATTCAAAGTTATTCTACATCAAGCAGAATCAGTCTCACTTCTATACGCAAACCCGGTTTGCTAAATGGCAGTTCTATTAACCACACCTTGAGTTCTGTACTTAATTTTAAGTTTAAAAGCCAGAAAAAGAAACCAAAAGAAAGTCTTGCACTCCAAGCAGTCGTAAAGCTTAGTGAGCAGTGCTGTGTGTAACCTCCAGAAAAGGGGTTAAGTTACCTGGCCAAACATAACAGGAAATGTTTAGTAAACTGTTGGCAACTGATGCGCGCTACTGGAGAATTTGTTACCGCTTATTGCCTCCCTCAAATGACTCTAGCAGGCCAAGGGCCGGTTTGGAGTTACTCCAAAGCAAAATTATGTTTACACACTCTCTGGTGAGGGTCTTACCAGGAATTTCAGGACAACTTCTGAACGAGCCACTTTCGTCACATGATCACTCGCTCTTTCCTTGAAGTCAGGAATTCATAACTGGAATTAAAAAATGTACGTTTGTAGAGATGCCAGATGAAACACTTTTTTCGTATACATAGCATCCTTGGGTTTTTACTTATGCTTCACTGAGTTCAGTTTGGAGACTGCAGCCAAACAATGCGAGAAACAGTACCGTCCTCTGTTCTTCAGAGAGTCCTCTCCTTGACACCCACTGTGCTTCGGACAGAATCTTTTTGGATTTTTACTAATTTACTGCCCAGATGAGTAAAGCTATGGTCACACCCTGAAGTGGCCAATAAGGGAAGCCGCAGGCCTTGGATAAATCCTGAGGCCCGAGGGAGGATACTAGCTGAATTTACAGCCTCTTGTCCCCGCTGCCTCAGCTTCGTATGCTAACAAAGTCGGGTCTCTTGACTTTTACAAGAATGCTTGCTCTGGTGTCATTGCTGTTCACCACCTTGCCTACTGCACCTTACTGGTAATTTTGTGTTACTGCGTGCGCACAAATCCACACATATGCTCCAAGGCCTGAATGCAGGTATTTGACTCATTTTCATTGGTAAAAGCTGTATGCTTCTGTTGTTAATTAAAGCACTCTGCTTTTTAGGAATCTTCATTAAGCCCACTTCTCCCCCTTCAGGTGTGCCTTTCCCGAAATCACAGATGCTAACTTAAATAGTTGGAACCATTGACTGTGAATGGACGAACTATGTTAGTTTCTAACTTAGCAACTATGCTTTTGGGAAATGCACCCCAGGACGTTAGCAGTTGTATTGTTAGTTCTATTGAGTTTGGTAGACTTGTCATTGAGACATTTGGAATATGTCTTTCAAACCTATTCACGTTGAGACCACCGACCTTATTTTAGCTTCCCTTTCTCTTCTCCACAGGGATACCACGGGTGGCCCAGTGCAGATTCTCTCTTCCCCTCCGATTGGCGTGCACCTCATCCTTACCCTCCAAGACTTCCCAGTACAAGATCACAGTCGACACCAACAAACCACCAGTCAATCTCTACAAGCTGTTCCCAGGTAGGTGCACCAACCATAATCCCCTGATTCCACACTGCTGGTCTGGGTTCCATCAACATTTTTCTTTGGCTCATAAGTATGTGTTCTGCATTTTTTTGCGTGTGTGTGCTTTTTTTTCTCAATGACCATCAAAATCTGCTTGCACAACTATGTGGAGAGGAGGGTTTGTCCATATCTTGCTAATCCTGTCCATGGAGAGGGAGTGACTGCTGGTTTTTGTGGGACAGGTAGAGGGAGATAGCACCTGTGTACAGCCCACAGAGCAATGGTGCCCCCTGGATTCATAGCATCAGTCATGCTTAAGTGGCCGTAAAATCTAAACTAAGGCTTGGCTCTGGCAGTGAGCAGCGAAAAACAAAATAATCTTTTTTATTTTTTTCTAATATGAAGACATTGTAGCTGTCAACAAAAACTTACCAATGTTTGGATCAACAAGTGGGTATGTAAACAGTGGTTTTAGGGCAGTTTTTTTTCCAACTGTATGTCCAGGAAGTTCACGAGCATTATTTCTGTTCCAACAAGAACATATAGTACTGATATAGGACTATAGAAAAGATCACAAAATAATTTTGGAATGTTACGATCTTGAGCTGGCTGAGGTTGTAAGTAATAAAGCCTGCACTCTAATACTTTTAGTCCTCCAGGACCAAAAGATAAATTGTGCTGAATTAAAAGAAAAATGTGAGAGAAAGTGGTCTGCACTTCTCTGCACATGCTCTTGGGTCAACTGAATGCATGTGCTCTTGCACCTCACATTTATTAAATTGAGCACAATGTAGTGTTTTAACCCCTTTGCGCAAATATAGATTGGTCACTCCACACTAAACTGTACAATTCACTGTGTTGTATAAGAATGGTCAATAAAATTTTTTCTAAGAGAATTAAATGATTTGCATTGTTCATATGTATTCACTCCTGGATTGAAGATATACATATGAAAAAAACAGAGTCATCGATCCAACAACACAGCAGAAAAAGTAGTGTCCTGATGTCAGCCAAGGTATTGTGAAAGCCATATTTTGTTACAAAATTTGGCAGCCAACTTCATGAAATGCTCATGACATGTCTGTTGATACTTCGAAACAAAGTAAAATGAAATATTGCAGAGAAATACCCATAATAACGGTTTCAATTGTCTGCACTAAATTACCGGGACTCGTCTGATCAGAAATGCAATTTGAAATGACCGTTGTGGGCGTAACCAGTCGCTTCCTCACGTGTTACGTCCAGACCTGTGGGTTAATTTGCATAATGTATGCAGCGTAAAGCGCAAGCGTATAGCGTAAAGATGACGGCGGCGAACTAAGGAACTCACTTCCTGCATCAAAATTTGACAAGGCGTCAGACAGTCATATATACCATGCTTTAAAAAATAATGATTGAAAAAAGAAAATTTTTCCGTGTCCTAATATCGTGTTACGACCATAACAACATCAAGAAATATGCGTAGATCGTGTCCTGTGCATAGACTGTATAAAAAGGTGGACGCAGCACCTGGATCTAAAAAGTGAGGCCGATGCGGAAATCTCAAAAAAAGTGCATTATATTTAATGGCCAGCAGATGGCGACGTTGGTGGTTACAGAAAGAAGTTCAATGCTACTGAAGTCTATGAGAAAATGACCCTGCTTTGCCACCTGGTTTATTATTTCATTCTTATTCTTTGAAATGCCTTCTTGTGAATAAAATAATATATTCCTTTGGTGACTTAGAGCAACAGGTAACCAGTTACAAAATTTTAACAATGCTTTGCACTGAAGCCAGGTGAACGGAATACAAACATTGAGGACAATAGACATGAAAAACATTGACTGGCCGTAAATTGTCCATTGTCCAATGTTACTGATAGACTGAGGCCATTTATCATACAAAAGAATTGACTTTGAAATGTATCTGATTTTCAGGAATTCAATATCTGTTTTGTGTCCTCGTTACACCCACAATGCCTGCCACCTTAGTACATTATGGGGTTACTGAAATGAAGTGATCACTCAGTTTATCTTCTTGCTTGCTTCTTTGTGATGCCCATGGATGGGATTTCAACACTGCAATGAAAAACCTTGGAAAAGGTGTATTTGAATTTTCATCACCATTGTAACACATTTGTACAGTTTAGTATGGAATGACCCACATGCCAGCTTCTGTAGATTCCGACATTTAATTCCTAAATAAATCTGTAGCTGAATTTCCAAATGTCTTGCATCACTGGAATAATTTTCCACAGTCTCTGTGCACGGGTACTGAGTTATAAAGCCTAAATAGGCCCATGCACTGCAGGAAAAAATTGGCAGTATTTGTATTCTGCGCAAAGGGGTTAATTAATCTTTGATGTTTGAAATCATTAGTTTATTTTTTTTTTTAGGCACATGAAATGTAATGTTAAGTGGCCTGTGTGCTCTGATATTGGTCCTCATTCTGTCACTGACAGAGATATTTCACAGAGCAGCTTGTATCCTTACTGCAGAAGGACTGATATCTCTACCTAGGAATCGTGTCTCTGTTCTCTTACGATGAAAGAAAAACAAAAGGCAAATAAAAATAAATTCTGTACTTGCGCTTGTGTGGTAAGTAAATAACCCTGCGCTGATAAAGAACAATGGCGTCGTGCGCAGTTCACCTTCGATGGCGTCCTGGCGTTTGATAAGGGCCACAGAGAGGCCGTATCTCTGTCTGTCATCCGCTCTTTTGTAGATTTGTCAAAACAAGGCTCCAAGCGCAGACCCTGGCTGCCGAGCTAACTCCGCTGTCCCTCTGTTCTCTTCCCTTCCTCCTCTCTCACCGTGGGAAAGACTTCACCGAAAAGTCGGACGACCGGGACGGAAATGCGCTGGCCTTCCAGCTCATCGCTGGCGCTAAAGTCACCGTGCTGGCTTCCAAAACGTCCCGTGAGTCTAACGTCAACTCGCACGAGCACAAGCACACAGATGTGAATGGTTTAAAGGCACATCTCAGGAGAAAAAAGTATCTACTGACACTCTAAAGAATACCATACTAGCATTTTAATTGCTCATGTCTGGTTTTGTATTTACTCCGGTTTCCGCCCACAGTTCAAAAACATGCATGTCAGGCTAATTGGAGTCACTAAATTGCCCATAGGTATGAGTGCGGAGTGAATGGTGTGTGAATGGTGTGTGCACCTGGCGATGGATTAGCGAGCTGACCAGGGTGGGTCCCTGCCTTTCGCCCAGAGTCAGCTGAGATAGGCTCCAGCTCCCGCTGCGACCCTAGTGAGGAAGAAGCGGGTTTAGAGAATGGATGGATGGATGGATGGTTTTGTATTTTTCCCTGTTGAAGCCATTTACTCTCACAGAGTAGAGTTTTGCTTTTTCTTGCCGTGCACAAATTGCAAGCAGACACTTCAGCCCCAAGACCTCTTGAAAGTGTAAGAGACTGAGCGTCCAATAACCTCCTCCTTTTCGCCGAAATTCCTTACAAGGTAATGCAAAATAAACAGGTGGCCTCTCCTTTCCTCCTGCTCGGCTTTAAAATCTGGTCTGTCGACTTAAAGAGCATTTCTTTGGCATTGAAATGGAGGCCAACAGAAAGGAATATCATGCACACTTAACTGCAGCTTCAACAGAGGCAGGTTCACTCACTGCTGGCATCAGTTTACGATCCAGATGTTTCCGCGCTACTTAACGAGTGCTCTGAGGTGATTGGTGACACAGATGACTGCCTAGTCCTGATATGGTAGTGTGAATGCACTGTCGGGTCTCGCCTGTTTTCCTGTGAGTAATGGCTGATGGGTCATCTGTTTGACACACTGTTTCTGAAAGGGCTGCCCAGCTTTGATATGAAGGGAAGCTTGAAATGAGTAATAAAACCTCATAAGTGATGTCTGTTATTCCCATAGAAAATGATTAATGGCTTCTTGTCGTCGAAAAGCCTTTAAGATGAACCCAGAAACAAAGAAATGGAAGTTGGTGAGCGACAATGAGCCAATAATGACCTTGTTTTCTCTCCCTCTTTTTCTCTTTCACTCTTGGTGTCTCCCTCTCTCGGTGTCTCTATCTGTCTCTCGTCCTAATGCACAAAAACACACGCGCACCTACGTGCAGAGCGCTACAGGATCCAGAGTGAGAGCTTCGAGGACATGTGGTTGGTGGCAAATGAGTTGGTTCAGCGCTTTGACCAGCACTTTGCTAAACAGGGAGTGAATGACTTCCGCAACAGCTTCTCTGGTCCTCTGCCACTGTCCGAGTACTTCCTAATTGTGGATCACCACTTTGAGGTGAGTATTGCTTCAACTCCTTAAACACGTGTGCATGTGCGCACACACACACACACACACACACACACACACACACACACACACACATCCTTGTGCTTACATCTTTGTGAGGACATTACATTGACTTCCATCCATTCTTTTTGTGTCTCTACAGCCTTTTTCTAATCTAAACAATAAGCAATGTATGCCTAACCCAAACCCTTACCCTAACCTAAACCTGTCCCTAATTCTAACCTTACCCCTAACCTTAACTAATTAGTCACAATTTGCCTTTGTAGTTTACTTCCCTAATAATGTCCCCACTCTGTAGGAAAAATACATTTTTTTGGTTCTCGTTTTTTTTGCATGTACAAGAACACACACACACACACAAACGCAAAAGTGTGCACACGTACGCATGCATCTTCCTCTCCCGCTGTGCCTGACACCCCCCTTAGAAAACCCTAAGAAACCTAAAGATCAGAGGACACTCGGAATTATCTTTGTTTCTGCTAACAGGAGTAGCCAGTGTAACAATCGGATGGTGTGTCTACAGTCCAGAATGCCTTTGGGCTATATTCTGACAGTCTCATCTCAAAACTCACCATGGGTGTGGTGCAGACAGTCCTGCTATGTGTATGAAATAGCCCCAACTGCTTTCCGCTCTGTTACATACTGTTACATAACCATTTTCCTGTTTTTGAGTGGGGTTTATTTTACTTCCAAAAGTTTTTTTTTCGCTGTACGTGTTCTTAGACCCGTCATGAAACAATTATATATCCATCACTGCAAAAAAATGAAAAATGAATCCATCTTACCAAGCATTTTAATATTCCATTTAGATGTAAAATCCTATTTCTATTTCCTTTTTTTCTCAGTAAGGCAAAACATTTGCTAATGAGGCAAGATAATTTTGACTAATTTTTCAATTAGCCTATAGGATAAGAAAATTTCACTTAACAAGCACAAGGTAACTTAATATAAGCTCATGCATATTTTATATTTTGGACGGAAAAGTTAGGAAATGAAGTCTTATAATAAGATTAATGGACTTGTTAAGACAGACACTTTATGTTTTTGTTTATGCACGTGTCATAAACAGACTGTATCACTGGATTTTGTGAGATTAGGATGAGGAGTGTTCAGGGTTAAACATTTTTACAGGTTGGCCCTCATGCAGTTGATATCCAGGGTTTCAAAATGAAATATTTTAAGAAATCCTGGTGTAGATACTATAATGCTTCAGTGTTTTTCAAACCATCCTCACTTTGCTCACAATATTTTTCACTAAAGCCAGCCCCGACTCTCCTATTAACAGGCTCTTGGCATATTTCAGAATCACTTCCATGAAGCAGAAAAAAAGAGGCCCCTTTCCTTGCCAAATGAGGTTTTCATAGATATACATATCCTCATGACAGCATTTGTGTTGTGAATGGCAGTGCTTCAGAGCCGTATTATCTAAATACCAGTCACCTGCGCAAATGTGCTAACACAAATGACCTGAAACAACCTCTGCCCTTCTCAGATTCACAGGGTCCATTTTGAAAGGACATTGATGGCAACAGCAGAGGCTTAAGTTTATATTATGAGGAATCTTTAACAAGCTTTCCTTTCCCGTCTCTATCTGGTCTATGCCAAACTCTGCACCAAACTCTGGGCCTTTTGGCTTCCTGTCCGCACCGCACACCTGATACTCTTCAGAGTGGAGAGCTGCTTTAATGTTCTCTGGGCTCCTAATCCACTCCATGTGTCAAATAGAATAAAAAATCCACCAGTGGATGGAGATGTGTGCGATGTGCGATGCGATTAGAAGGCTGTGTTCAGGGACACCTGTACGTGTGCTGGAGGGAACATTGTGTGAGTGTTGCCCTGGTGTTGTTTATGCATTTAGCTGCGGCTCGGTGCGGAGAAGTACCAGAACCTGCTGTCGGAGAGGGCCGTCCAGTTCAGGGCCATCCAGCGCAGGCTGCTGACGCGCTTCAAGGACAAGACCCCTGCCCCCCTGCAGAACCTGGACACGCTGATGGAGGGCACCTACAGACAGGTCTGTCTGTCTGAGAGCTCACATAAGACGCATCATCACACACACAAACACGAAGAGGGTCAACACTGCAAAAACTGAAAAATAAGTCCACCTTCCCTAGTACTTTAATCTTTTATTAAGACTTCAAACACTTATTTCTATTACCTTTTTTCTCAGTAAGACAAAAAATTGCCAATGGGGTGAGATAATTTTGACTTATTTCAGGATTTCAAGTACATGGTAACTTAAAATACGGTCATATTTTCTATTTGAGAAAGAAAAACTAGGAAGTTAGGTCTTACATGAAGACAAAATGACTTGTTAAGACAGGCACTTTTTGCTGTGAAGGTGGAAGCTGCTCTCGCTGGTTAGAAGAGGCACGGCCCTCTGGTCCTTTTGAATAAAAAATTATAGAACTTGTTTTTATAATAAAAGGAACATTGCTATGAATATTTTTCAATTATTGAGCAGTTAACAACGCTTTGTACCCAAAAGTGTGTGGTTACTTAACTCAATCCTAGAAAATGGGACATTTTAAAATTCTAAATATCTGACATTTAAATTGAATTTGGAATGAATTGGTCAGCTTGAGCTGATAGGCAGATGTTCAGCTTTCATTTGAAGATATTTTCATTCAGGTCTGCTCCACGATCTAGAGATTTCTGTACATGCCCCCCCCTTTACAACCCCAATTAGTTTCACTGGAGCTTTCAGTAAGGGAGTGTGGACAAAGTGCTGTCAGAAATTGCTGTCAAAATCCTAATTGCAAAATGGATTTGAATCCCAATTCTCTCAGATGCAAGCTGAATATCTGTCCTAGCAGGCCTTACAGACCAATTAATTCTAAATTTAATGTAAATGTCAGATACTTAGATTTTAAAATGTCAGTTTTTTATGTCTGTCAATGAGGTCTCAGTGAAGTGTTTACACCTTTTTGGCTCTATAGTACTGTACATTTAAATGTAAGCCTCCTGAAATGTAAGATCTGGATTAGGTCAGAAACTGTCCTGTCTGGTACAGCAGTGCCCTTTACCGGTTAATACTTGCAGTAACTTGTCTGTCTTACTAATATGGTTTGTTCATCTGATGAGTCCATATAAATTCTTCATACTAAAAGGTGCCTCCTTTGCGTTGTAGCCTAGTGGCCTACAGTGTGTTTCTGTTACCTGCTGAAAACCTGCACACACTATCACAGAAATGAAGAGGGGTGTGCATCTCTTTCTTCTGCTCTCTGTCTCTCTTCCCTTCTTTCTCTCATTCTGTCTTTTACTCTCTGATTCCCCTCTCTGACTCTGTCTGTCTCTTCTTTTTCCAAATCTGTCTCATGGGCTGCACTGAACGCGAGGTCATTATTGTTGGCCGCGGTAGTCTGATAGGAGTGTCTATTCATTCTGTCTGAAAAGTGGTTTGATGTGGAAAAAAAAGAAACTTAAAAATAAAAGTACAGAGAATTTAAGTGAGTCGATTGTAATTTTAGGCGTCACTTTTGGAACAGAGCTGCCCAAACGTTCTGTCTTTTTAAACACTCTACAGTGTTCATCCCCAGATCTGCCATTATCCTCTAGTCATGTAGCAGCGTGGAGTTTTTGTCTGGGGGGTGTAGCTGTTCCCATTATGCCCATGGGACGCCATAGTTTTAGGAGAGGAGGAAACCCTATCTTGTGCCTCTTGTTTAGTGTGGCCAGTGCAGACACCCTCATTCTGCTCTGGTACACTGATAAGTAGCTGTAACTGAGCCAATCTCATCTTCTTCTGCACTAGATCATGCCTATTTCAAACACTTCTCAGCAATCTTGAAAAGATTCACTCATGTCATCTAGTTTATACGTGAGGGTGTGCACTGCATGTTTGCTTGAAGCATTCCGGGCTGTGTGTGCATCTGTGTGTGAGTGTCTGCTCAGTTTAGCACCCAGAGAGGCAATGGAGTCTTGATTACCTGGATTTCTCGAACCCAGTCTTTGTCTTCACAAAGCTGAGAAGTGTTATGTCGATGTGCCACGGGTCTGTGTTTTTCCCCCCATAAACCAGCCTCGGTCCCCTGCTAGCCCTGTTCTGAACCCTCACTTCATCAGTGCTTAGAGTGAATTAATTGGGCTGATTAGTGTCCCAGTGGGTTGATTCTGCACACCTGCCCAGGTGTTAAATGCTCTGTAGTGGGAGTCACTGTGGTGAAGTCAGGTCTCGTCTCACACTTACCTTCCCTTATATCTCTCACCCCCCACCTTCGACTTAGCCTTTGTTTCACTCCTCTCCATTACCTCAGTTATTTCTCCAATTAACTGGTTCCTCCCCTCCTTTTCTTTCTCTCCCTTTTTTTCTGCCCCCATTCTCTCTCTCTCTCTGTCAGCGTCCCTCTGCACAGCTGATATAATGTAGGGGCTACAGAGTTTATGACTGTGGTGAATCCAGTGTCTTTTGATCGTGTTGATTTATGAGGTCAGTGATGTAGTTGTTGAGTTGATGGAAATGGCGCCCGAAAGCCTCAATTTGCGGGGTGCATACTGCAGGAAAAAGCCCTTTATATCAGCATTGTGAAATGAGCAGGGGGGTGTGACGTTAAGACTCACGTACACTGAGTTGAAATTTGATTGCTGTTAGAGCCGTTGTCAAGCTATATCTCCGCACGTAGTTTGATCTGATCTATTCACAGAATTAGTTTTAGCACTGCTCTGAGCAAACATTGACTTTCAATTGACAACAAGCATATTGCTATATTAATTTAAAAGCCTTGTACGTAGCTGTTGGTGAAGTGTAGGCTGAAAGACTGATGGATATTTTGATAGACACAATGTGTTTCTGTTTTGTGCAATTTTACTAAAACTTTGTTTGCGAGCAGATTAACTGTGCATGTTAGCTATCAAGTTTTGGTTCTTTGTTATTAACTGGGAGAAAGGACAACACAATTTACTCGGAAACGGCTGATTTCCCCCTTCGGATATTTGAGGGTTTTCAATAATGTCATTAAACTTTTCTTTCTACCATATTGCCCATTGTTATCTGTTCCCATCTTTAAGTCGTAATTGCTATAATTGCAGTATTATGTCCGTTATTTCCTGTGCATTATATCTGAATATTGTTTTGGTTTAATTGCGCAATGTCTACAGATTTAATCAAAGATGGCAGTAACCAAATGACCTCTGCCAAGGTGGTTATGTTTTCACCCGTGTTTTTCCGTTTGTGAACAGGATAACTCAAAGTTATGAACGGATTGGCGCGAAAGTTGGTAGGATGGTAGGTGGTAGTCCAAGGGGGAGTTGATTCAATTTTGGAAGTGATCCGCAACATATTTTATTCTGAATTCTAGATCCAGAAGAAGTTAAAATATACCTGAATAGAATGATTGTCCCTTATGTAACCAATAGTTCCGACATACGGCATGGCGGAAGTATGAGCTCTACCGAGTGCCCTAGTAGTAATAAATGAATACTGTGGAGCGGGATTTCAATGCTCAAACTGGGGTTTCACCCAGATAAATGTACTGACAACTTGATAAATCTGATATAAAAACATACCAAACTAAACTACTGAATGACTATTGATGGAGCTGTTTTGCTGTGACTGTCAATTGCAATTTAAAGGGGACACATTTTTGTCTTATTCCGATGTACTTTTGCTGTCGATCAGCCATGCCACTCTTCAGTATTTGCCGACGTGGCTCTGGTTAATGGGAAGCATTTCTATGTGATGGCCTGGTGTATGTTTTACTATATCAAAACGATTTGTGTCTACAAACTAATCACTATAAATTCAGAAGTCTGAAATTGATTTTATAAGAGATTTTTGACAGCCTCAATATTGATCCTGGCCTCCCACCAACAAATGTTTTTATTAAGGATTTACATCTCTCCCCAAATCCTTTTCTGCTGTGACATGCACAGGAGTAATCTTGTGGTCGCAGGTGTCGAGTGAACGGCTACGACCCTGGTCTTTCGGGGATCATTGGATCAAACGCGGGTTGAACCAATATCCTGTGTATTTCTTGGGTGTTCTGAGAGAAAGACATCCAAGATACTGTTTCGTACTTACTGACGCACTTTTGTTCTCATACCCTCAAATATTTGATGCACACACGCGCGCACACACTCACACACACACGCACACACACAGAAACTCGGAGTCCCAGTAAATGCGTATACCTCTGCTCACTGCAGTCTAATGAGATGCTTATCTCAGAATGAGAATTGTTTTCAGTCACAGGCGGAGAGAGCTCTCCTCTCAGATGTGATGGTCTCTTGCCCTTGCGGTGTGATGAATCCCGTGCATTAAACCCACTGCATTAAGCAGTGTCCTCTTCGCCTAGCTGCTGGCTTCAGTAGGGGATACTAAAGCCATTAAACACTGGATTGTGATTGTGCGGCTTTGTGAAAGTCCCTAGGAGAACTAGGCCTACGCTGTCGGCGGCCGACAGCAAGGGGTATATCCCCGAAATTCCCCAATCCTCGAAGCCCCCTTTATTAGATTCCCCTTTACTAGACCTACAATATGAGGCAAATTTGAGGTCTGTATAAGTAATTGTTCCAGAGATATGTTTAAAAACTGATTTTTTTCAAGATATAGCGACACCTGGTGGCAAACCTAGGAGTGCATATTTGCCAAAAATCTAATCAGTTCATCCTCTCTACCATATCTACCCATATGCTAAAAATGAGAAGCCAGTGTAAAGTATTTTGTGACTTATCGCGCTAATGGCTAAAATCCGCGGACGCGTTGGCGGCGGGTGGGGCGAAACCATGATATCCCCGAAACCCGTATTTCGGGGATATAATGACACAACAAGGATGCCACGGGGCTGCTGTCCGCAGCTGACTGCGCCCAGGCAGAGCGCTTTAAACAGGATGTCAGGTGTGGCACGCGATACCATTTTGGTTGTGACAGGTAGACAGTGGAGATCCACTCAGTTAAACTCACTGGGGTTTAGTTAAGCCTAATTCAGACTGGGGCGGAGCAAAAAAGCGGAGTGGATTCACAAGATATTCGTTGCACGAAAATTCTGCCTGAAGCCATGCTCACCGGGCTCAGTGCAAAATTCTGCGATCTTGTGCTCCAATTTTGCACGAGTCAAACAAATCTGCGGGTTATTATTTAATCAAAATGGACAATGAGAGCAGCAGCAGTAGCGACAATGAAATTTTTTCTCTGTATCTGGACGATTAGCCTCACGGTCTGCTTTTGCACTTACGGTCATCTCCGTAGCCACCGAGCATTTTCATTATTGATGTCCAGACCTGGTCTTAAAGCTCGTTGTCCAGGTAATCATCCCGCCTCTTTGCATAGAGGACAGGATGCTGGAGTACAATATTGATGAGTCCCTCTACCATGTTTTTCACTGTAATATGCTATGTAGTTTGAGTTTCTATCTAGTTTATGTGGCTTTCCAGTCTGAGGTTTGAATGCTGAGACGTGAATTGAAACAAAGCATTTTATCGGCTAAAGGTCTAGTTTGGCTGACGGATTTTCTCGGAAGCTAAAGTCTGTGCGGATTTTATTTTCTGCCACACGAAAGTTCCGCCTTGGTGTGCAAGCTTACATTAGAACCCATGAAATCAGCTTCTATAAATATCCACGCTTGGTCTGAATGGGCCTTCATCATCACTGTACTTTTTATACTTGGCATAATTCTCAAGCCAGGAGTTTCAATTAATTGGTGAAATCAGCTGTCTGAATTAATTAGTGGAAGACACACTTGGCAGGACTTCTTACTCTCTAACTCATGGACTACAAACCCCCTGAGTTACACTCGCTGTCTGCCCAAGGCCAGCTGTGACAGCAGATTCCAGGCTGAGATTTGGAGAGAGGACACACTTCCCTCTCCTTTTTCAGAAGCTCGGAGCTGCTTCCTGCTGCGGACGGCCGGATCTGTCCCTGGGCACCTGCCATTTTGGCTCTAGAATTTCCTTTCCGTGAGGGCCCTGTGCTCACACTCTGCTGCGGCTCCTCCATCAGCAGCGACAGGCCTGCCTCTCCCAGGGCTAATGCAGAGGTATCAGCCAAATGCATTACAGGACAGGATATCAAAACGCTGCACTCGACTGATGAATGTGAGCTGGAGCAGCTCGGACGATCAGATCTCCTTGCATCCTGTCTGCTTTACTGAAAGGATGTGGGATACTTTATACACAGTGTAATGTATACACACCATAATGGATAATATTGATAGGTTTTAAACCTGATGTACATTTGAATTAATAATTAATAATTGGGAAATGGTTTTCACGTTTATAGGCTGCAAAACTGGCACAGCGATGTATCTCTCACCTTTTTTATACCCCCTCAGGATAGAGTGACTTTTTTTTCTTTCATTTTGATCTGTGCTTGACACTACCTTAATTTAGATAGTGCTGGTGCCTTTTCTACTGGTCTTTGATAAGCCTGTGGGGTCAGGTCACTGGTTTGTTTAAAGGGCAGTTGATTGTGGGAACTGTAAACTAACCTTCACTTAACCCTAAATTGTCCCTGTTTGTTGTTACTTATGAACAGAAACGGGTGTCTGAAATGGAGGTCAGGCCCAGTTCAGCACGCAAACAGACAGGGTGTGTTGTCTTGCAGAGAATTTGCTGCTTTCCTCCACCCAAATAAACTGTTGAAGAGCCCTTTACCACAATGAATGTGGGGGACACCTGAGATTACATTTAATGAAACCCTTTCCGCCCAGCAGACTCTGGGACCCCAGCAGGGCGACGGGGACCAGAGCTGGCACTGAGATATGACCGTCACAGAGTTACAGGCTGTACCCTCCTGACAGAATTCGATTGAACGCTGGGGGGGGTCAGGGGTCAAGGATCAGACGCTTTTCCCGGCGGGGGGCTGATGGAAAGCAGGGCCTCACACACAATCGTGCACACACACACTCGCGAACGCACACTCGCTTATGCTCTCTCTGTATCTCGCACACAAACGCTATCATGCTGTCACACATTTAAACAAATGCCTACGTAGATGTAGGCATATATTTGTGCAAGTACACGCACAAATGCACACAATGACAGACACTGGCGTGCGCACACATCCTCTGAGTAAATTTCCCCCTGTCAGCACTAGATGTTTCTGCAGTGCACTCTGCCGTATGGATGTGCCTCATTTGTAAGCGCATAAACAGCCAGGCTGGCACTGCGCAGTTGATGGGAAAGCCAGTGATGTGCAGCACAGGCGGGAGATGTATCAGCTGACCTCATCCATCCATCTCTCTCTCTCTCTCTCTCTCTCTCTCTCCCTCTCACTCTCGCTCTCTCTGCTTCCGTTTATTATTTATAGAGTAACCTTATCCCCCTTTGTGTGTGGCACAAGGCCTGGCCTGTGTGTGGCGGTGTCTTGGTGTTTGCCTCTCTGAAATTAGTGTCCTCTCTACCTCCCATCCCTCCTCTCTCACTCTCTCTCTCTCCCTCCTCCTGTCTCCCCACCAGTTCTTTCTCTTTCCATCTCTACTTCGGACTTTCTCAAACAAGCTCAGCTCAATCCACTCTTCTTACAAGGCAAAGACTTCAAATGATTATATATGCTTTGTATTTATCAGAAACGCATACTATTTTGCAGTGGCGAACGGTGAGCTGAAAATTGGGGAGGAAGAGAACTTGCCTTGAAATGAATGATTGGTCCTTCAATCAGTCAGTTCAGTTAACATTACATGAACTTGGAAAACACTCAATACTATCAAATATGGCCAATTATGGCAAGACGAGAAATGAAATGCGCCATTTAGATGCAAAATTGCATTTCAGTCACTGAGTTGTTGATAGTTGTTGCCAATCTTTATTCTTTTTTTTTTTCCATTTGACGAGTGCCCAACTGACCGACAGAAGGCACCTGGGCAAAAAACAACGCTGCAATTCAACAGTCCCAAACCAGCAGTCCCTTCCAAGTTATTTCCGTGCAGCGCAAAGCCGATTGTGCGCTGCTCTAAAAAGGCTACTGACCACTGCTGGCTGGTACAGCCGGGGTTCAAACCCAGGTTGTGGTGGTTACTTCTGCTTTGCAATGTGATGCCTTAACTGAGTGAGCTAACCCGATGGCCTCCAATCTTTATTCCTTTGTTGTAATTTGTAAAAAATCACAAAGCAGTGGTTAGGTAGTCTGCCTTGTAGCAGTGTGTACTTAATTAAACACGGAAGCTAATAGAGTATTTCTTTTTTGTAGAGTTGACCCCATAAACTCAGAATTTTCACTTAAGTTTTCCTTTAAGTAGGTTCAAAGTCAGAAAAAGGGTTTTTTTTTTAATTCCTCTGCCATATATGAGACACCATTGTCCGTCTGTCCGTCTGTCCATCGGTACATACGGGGTGTTGTTTATCCGCTTCTCCTCAAAAACTATTAGACAGAATTCAACAAGCTTTAGTAAATGCTTTCAACATAGATAAAAGGTTTGCATCTCATATTTTGTCTGACAAAACTGGATAATTTCTCAATTTTAGGGGCTTCATCAACTCTCAGTGGTGGGGGCTATCAGTGTCCAAGGACAAAATTGTCTAGTTTTCATATTGTAGTACAATGTAACGTACATAGTCTGTATCTGCTGGTTGCAGTGCTTCACTGAGTCACTGAAGCTGCATCAAACTTATATTTAGAGAAATATTCAGACCCAGGAAAACTTGTTTTTATGGCCATAGCATTCCGTCAAATGGTAAGTATCTAGATCTTATGCATCATTTTATACACATTTCCCTGTAATTCAGCAATACATATTTGGGATTGTTGGAAACTTTAGGATCTCCACTACAATCTGAAATAGTTCTGAAGATCCAATGGTCTGAATTTGATTGACCCATATGTGGGTCTGTAGGTTTTATGGGCATAATAAAACATTTTTCCTCTACCTGTAAGCAACCTGTGAGTTAGCGTGAGTCTAGGTCTAACGTTTCATCTATCTATCCGTCTGTCTATCTATCAAATGATCATTAGGTCATTCTTTTGTTTGTTCGAGTGTCGAGATCATTTATTTTTTTGTCCGGTTCATTTGTTTGTTCGTCCATTCGTCCGTCCGTGTGTTCATCTACGTGGTGAATTGGAAATTACCTAGAAGCATTTGGGTATCGCATCATGACAGCAAGGTTACACATATGGTCACTTCCTGTTTCCGTCTAGGTCAAGTATAGCCTGAGTGTACGCCTACTTGGTGTCTAGTACTTTATTGAATTTACTATTTAATTGTCGTGGAATTGCATTAGGAGGACGCTGTGCTTTGAATTGTCTGGCTGATTGTAATTGAAAAACTGCTATGATTGAAAAGGCAAACGATTGAAAATGGGTGAGGACTACTTGTTTGTTAAAAGGCATTTTTCTCTCCTCAAATTTCAGCTCAGCAACCATCTCTGTTTGTCAGTATGTGTTCACATTCAGTATATGTTTTTATTTGTACAAATTATATAGCTTCTACTGTGAATACATACAGTACCTGTTAAAAGTTTGGACACACCCACATTTTTCTTTACAATACATGTTAAATGAAACAATAAGCAGCCTTTATTTTGCAAAAAAAAAAATCTAATTCTTAAATCCATCAAACTAACCATCATTTGTTGTCATATTTGCAGAGCATTCTCACAGTTTTTTTTTTTTTAAACAAGGGCAGTCATATGACCATAATGAATAAGGGCTGTCCAACTTCCCAAAGACGTGCTGCACTTGAGGTGGCTTTTAATCAACCTTTTCGCCCAATAAGTCCCAAAACCGCTTGACTTTAATTCGGCTGTTGGAAAATAGAAGGAGTTTTCTTTGTCTGTTTACTTTGCAAAATATGGCTTCTTTGAGAATTCCAAAATTATGAACACTATTCAAACAAGTAAATTATTTTCTTTTCACTTCGGCCTGTGTACCTTTTACAAGATTCCATTTGAGATTATATAGAGAAGTTAATCTGTTTAAATTTCTCAAAAAACAGGGTGCTGTGATATTAGCAAAGTGTGTCCAAACTTTTGACTGGTACTGTGTAGTGGCTCACTGGTTGAGTGATGTTGTTTTTGCTGACATAGTAAGGGAATTTTATGGTTCCAGTGAGCTGGTTTGCAATGATGGACACATTTTAACATAAAATGTCTGGGGTTATGGAGGTTTATTTTGAATATGCCAAGTTATGTTACCGTCACAACAAGAACTTGACATCTCTGCCGACACTGTAATAAATTAGTTGTGCTTATCCTTTTGAGTGTCAGAATTCTGAGGTAGTACCATTATGCTTAGAGTGACCCATTACTGCTCCTCTCCCTTGTGTCTGAGGGCAGCCGTTTGGTCAGTTTATGTGCTGATCCCTGTCCTAAGTAATGTCCCAGCAGGGTTCATTGGTCTCATTAAATCATCTGCAGCATAAACTGAGCAGTGGTAATGCTGTTTTTTAGTCTGAATTAGTTTGTTTTGGTTAAGTCAAGGAAATGGAGGGAATGAGGGTCATGAATGTTTACATAATTTCTGGGCTTTGCAGCACTTGGTTCTGGTGCGGCACCACACCTTTACAACTCTAATGAAGAGCACCCGAGTCCATTTGGGTCATAGAACCTCAACACTCAGAAGGGAAGAGGAGTGTAATGGAAATCAAAATTCCTTCCTTTCCTGAAATGAACACGATTGTAATGCATTAAAGCTGTAAATTCCAGTCGAGGGACGGTGGGAGTGGAAAGGATATATCATGAACACCATTGTCCCAACATAAAACTGCTGGAAATTCAGCCGTGCAGTTCTGCGTTATTTCCAGCTTGTTTCATTGGCTCTTTGGTTCGGGGTGATGAATAGCTTTTGAGTTCATCTGTAGGGAGTTAAGCGCGTAGCGGATGGTACAGGATATCACGCAGCTATCGTGTTAGGGTTCCAGACACATCCATCACACGGCAGAATGTGTGCCGCTGAATCTCAGTCCTTTGTTTTATGGCTACAATAACCGCAACAACCTTCCAGGATATCTCTCTGCTGTTCTCATCAGCCAGGTGCCTTAGCATGACTGTACAACACAGTCCATCAGGACTGTACGCTAGTCATTCTTTCTTTTTGAGTCTATATTTTTGCCACTGACAGTTCACCTCATTTGCTTCCGGTACATTCTGTAAATGAAAGGAACAAATCCCCAATTTCTCATAGGTATTGCACAATACTGGCACTTGCTTGTCCAAGCCACGCTTTTTCCAGAACATTAAACCAGCACTTCAGTTAGCGCTAAGCGCTTACTGTAGGCTACTGTGCTTCTATTCCTTGCCTTGATTTTCACCTTCACTACGGCTTAGATGTGTTGAGCAGTTGTCAGGTGGAATGATTGCCCCATCGCCCATTCCAGGCACGACTTGTACTCAATGACATGTGGAAGCTGCCTTTCCATAGTATATTTTTCCATACCGAAAGAAAAATACCCCTGCCATTTTTCAAACTGCCCCTGAACAACTGCTTTCATTCACGTTCCCTGTAATTATGGCAGTTCAAACAGAGAGGTCCCCTGGTGGAGATTGACACTTTGTCATTGCTGCTGTTTGCTGGAGTGTGCAGTAGTGGCACTCTGAACTGACCTGTAAAGTCCACTTTGACTTTGTATCTGAAGGTAGCGCTTAGTCGACCACCAGTCTTGGACTCCCATATCCATCTCTTGATGTGCTGCTGGAACTGAACACTATACATGCTCATATGCTGCCTGGCCAAAAAAATGCACTCATTCACATATAGAGTTGGAACCCCTGTAGCTTTGATTATAGTGCCAATTTGTTATGTAATTGTTTTGCTATCCGTACACAACGTCAACATTTATTTTCAATCTGAGTTGCATTCATTTTTGCCTTGAGATCTTGTCTTGACGGTGAGATTTTTGAACACTCTGTAGTCTACTTCAGCACGTCCCAATAACTCTCAGCGTGGTTAAGGTCAGGACTTCGTGGTGGCCAGTTTGTGCATGAAAATGATTCTTCATGCTTGTTTTCCTCAGTCATTGTTTGCTTTGCTAAATGCTGGTCAATAATTTTCCCCTTCAGAAGCTCCGTGACATCTTTTCCGCCAGTGAGGGATACGTCTTCCGACATGGATTGTTTAAGAAATGGGAAGCTGCGCACATCATGAGTTTGGCTTAAAATGATTTTTGCCAGCTGAAACATATTAATCGCTGCAATAATGATCCAGTCATAGCCTCTGAAATAATGATCCACAATTTGTATTTGTTTATTTACATCCAAACGGCGACACTTTTCGTACAGTTAGTGTATGAGTCACATGTGGACACGCTCAAACTGTGCCTTCACTCTTTTTATTTCTCACATTGGTTCACTCGTGCAGTCATGCACACTCACCAGGGGTATTTAATGATGGGAAATTTCACAACCGAGAAGTGGCTTTTCAGATATGCTGGCTGCTGTTTTGTAACCGCTGTGCTAAATGGTGAATTTTGACGTCGCTTTTCTGGCAGCAAATCATAATTTGTAAGCGTGCAGTTCACTGGAGCCAGATGAAAGTCTGCTTTTAAGCTACAAGTGGCTGTGGTTTGGAATCATTATTTTGTACCTTTCTTGACAAGCACCTGAGGGGTGCAATTCAGTCTGACGTGAATAATAGGCGGTGGACTATTGAGAAACTTGATGATATTTTCTAACAAACAGTGAGGTAAACTTGTTCGTTGGACGCTTTTCTCCACCAGGTTCATGTACTGTTAGCATAAATATTGGCGATATTGTGTTTTAGCATAACCAATGTACATTTGCTCTGTTTGAATGCACACCGTTTACTTACATACTTTACTTGCCAAATTAGATGAATAGCCGACATTTACTGCTGTAACCTGACTGTTTTGGATGTTTGCGATTGATGTTTTCTACAGTTATGAAGAGCAGGCCGTTACTTGCTGAATTTTTATTATTCTCTGATGGGTACATGGGTAGCCCAATGTTGCTGTACAATTCTTCAAAGACAATGCTGTTCCAGTTGTAATTTTCATGATGTTTACCATAGCCTAGCCTGTTGCTACCGGATAATTATATGCGCAGTTCATGTTTTTCTGTGTGTGTCTGTGCACACAAAGACACACACATGCAGCCATGCACACACTCTTCTCCTTGTTTCCACTGCCAGTGATAGCAGAGTAGTGGGATTATATGAAATGGTCGGTTAACAATGTCTCCAGTCATGTTCATGTTTGGAATCCATAATCTTCTTGAAATCTTCTCAAGTCAGTTTCCCAACAGACTGTTTTGGAAGATTACGTTCAACTTCATATTTGTTTTTGGAATTCTGAAATCCACTCGTCCTTTGAAAACTTGACTTAAACTTTCATGAGTTTAGGTTGAAAGATGTTGCCTGACCAGTTCAAAATATTGAACATTAAGCTCACATCATGCTCAAACATGCACACACTCTCTCTTACTCTCACACACTCACGCATAACGAGATCCTACAGTCTGAGGCCTGGCAACAGGCCCTCGATCTGAACACCCCCCCAACCAGTGCTGGCGATAACCAGAGACCTCGGATGAAATAAGAGTGTAAATTGCTAAGGACGTGTAGTGAGCAAAGCCAGTGAGTTTTAAGACGCATATCATTTGTTGAAAATAAATGTTCAAATTTCGTTCTTGAATCTTCTCTCTCCCTTATCCCTGTTTTTGCAAAGCCATGTACGCAAAAGCATGGCTTTAAATCTGACCTTTAAAACATCCCGTAGATCTCCATCAGTGTAACACTTACGGAGCAATGCCTGCCTGCTCGGTTTCTGTATCAATGACACTCGAATCACCCTCCAATCAAAAAACATCTTGGGATATCCACTAGAATTTAAAAGGGGCCTGAAGTTCCATTGGATTGAATGCTGCAGCTGGAGTTTAAGGACCCATAGACGTATGGGTCCGTAGGTCTTATGGGGTTAAATAGGAACACCACGGCTACAACAGAGAGGTAGAATAGAGACTGAAATGAAAATTAGACTCATAAGCAAAAGTGGTGGCTGTTGTCGTGTTTACGTCCCTCAGGATGCTCGTGCTACTGGTGTGACAGTGTGGTCCAGAACCAAATAGAATTTTCAGCTTTGTCCCTAATATTACCAAGGCTAGCCTTGCATGTCAAAGAATGGCACCCTTAAGTTCTAGATTGGGACCCCCACACAAAAGTGTCCGAAGGGTTTAGGACAAAATTCCAATGGAAGCCCTGTTCTAACAACACAGATGCCATCTTGCTGGGATGAGGTACTTGTCTTGCCCTCCTGAGGGGGATGTATTTGGTTGGGTCATGCTAGGAGCCCAGGGTTGTTGTTGAGGAGGTTACCCATTAGTGTGCCAGGGCAAGCCGGATGGGACAAGGCACACTGGGGAGACCTCCCTCTGTTTCAGGCTGAAAACAATGCTGCTGCTGTTCTCACGGCCTTCCAGTCCTCACGACTACTGGATCTACAAAATGACGCTCGAGGATAAATGTCGCACAAGCTCAAGCATTGATTACTCTTATTGTTCTGCATCCATCATATCATCTCAAAATGCACTCGTTTAGAAGCCAGTACTGGTCAGTGCTCCTCAAAGACCCACGTGCCCTGTGTCAATGTTTGACAGCATTTGAGGCATTCAGTTCTGCTGGTTTCACATGCACATTATTGTGTAGGTTTACTGATTTCCCCTCTCAATTAGAGCTCACACTTTGACGTAAACTTAGGAGAAGTGGTGAACAGTGTCTGCTACAGATGGTGATGACAAAAGCCCGATGATGCCCCACTAGGTCCCCCTCTGGTGCACTCTTTTTAAGCCCCAAATTAAAAGAAAAATGTAATATCTCAACTTAATAAGAGGGATTAGAGAAGGACAATAGGAATTCGGGGTGGGAGCTAATCTGATTAGATTCGCTGCTCTGATGCCAGTTTGATTAGGGGTTCAGTTAGATACGGGGTGTTAGCTTCAGAGCTGACCTTTCATCCACATCCCAAAGCTATCAGCGGGAGGCTAATGGGATTATATCGGCCGCCAATTAAAGTGCCGACACTGCCGTTTCTGTGAGTCATCCATCCGCTGGGTGGGACCGTGTCTTGCCTCAGGCTCGGGCCATGGGCCATTACCCCCTGCCCTGACCGTTCCACTCTTGGGCCCTCCATCACGCACCTCTCAGCCCAGTAGGAGTTCTCGGCGCGACGCTAAACCATCAAATCAAACCAAGATGACTCTTCCAAATGCCCGATCAATGCTATGAGAGGTTAAGCCAACCAGACTCTTCCATACTTAGCTGAGTTTCCTATCAGAGCACAACCAACCAGACCATCCCGCATTTATTCCTCCACCAAATCTGTTCTTGCTGCTAGCCACTGAACTATACAGGCCCTCTGACATTTATCAAACTACCCAATCAGGCAGCACTGTCTACTGCTGAACCAATCATGCCCATCTTCATTCAGCTGTTATCCCCCACTTTAGTTGCTTGGACTTGCATTTCCATATTTATGCTTGTGTGCAACATGTGCGTGGTCACCAAGATACGCGCGGCGATGTTTTCCATTGAATGGTCACGCTGGGACACTTCTTGTTTCACATTTCAGCCTATTCACGGTCTCCTGTGGTCTCCTGCGTAAGCCATGTAAATCTCGTCCCGACAAAAAGCCTTTTGTCTTGCTGAAATGACTTTGATTGAGCCCTTAAGTGGCCCTGTTGTGTCCTGCGGCCCTTGGAGCACCCAGAGCTGACCTCAGCCCCAGGCCTGGCAGTCTGTGTGTTTTTTCACGCTCAGCTAGCTTCCAGTTTTCCATGGCGCAGCCGCGTTCCTAATCCTGGCAACTTTATTAGGGGATTTCAAAGCTTGGGAGGAAATGGGCTGATAGGTGCAGTTATTTTAAAAGGGGAAAAAAAGGGGGCATTTACTTTACCCAGCGAGGCGAGTGTTGTCATGGAGTCGCCATGGTGCCTGTTTGTACTGTCAGGATGAAGACCCCTAGGGCGATGTGCTGATCAATGACCCCAGGGATGTTTGCTGGACAGTGGCCAAAGGCATGATGGGATGGGGGATTTTAGCTGAGAACAGTTCTGTACGGTTAGCTTTTTAAAAAAGTTACTGTTGTACATGACCCGCCCTCGCCCCACATCTGACTCACAACTGTCAAATATTTTTCTCTCTTCCCATCTCATTTAGCTGTCTGAGGAGCTGGAGCAAAACCTGCTTTGGAATGTTAATAGATATACTTGTGTTCCGGGGGAATAGCTATCTTCGCTCTGAAAAAATTAAGGCTTTCGACCGAAAACCTGAAAAATGGTTAAATCATTGTTTTACTGAATCATGGTGCTTTTAACTGCTATGTATGGCCCTTAGTTACATTGTTTGTGTAGCAATAGGTACGTTCATCTGATTTTGCAGTAATGTAAATTATGTGCCGAATCCCAGTTTGTGATTAAGCTCTGTTTTAAATGCGGTGTATTTATTCCCTCTTAATTTCCTCCCCTGAGATTGCATATTTCAGACAATTTTTTTTTAGATTCACTATGTCACTGTCTTATTATATCGACCTCAGGGCATAGTATACCTTTGTGGTGAGAAAAACTGTGAGATTTACGCTCAAAGTGTGCCGTAACTAAGCACAGATATGCTTGCTCTCCTCCATAAATCACATTTACTCTTTTATGGGCAGCATTAGCATGTTTAAGGGCTCTTTTCAGCGGGTTGTGGTGTGGATCGCGTGCTGTCAGGCTGGGAAAAGCTTTTTGAAGGGAGTCTTGCTCTCTGGCTCGGAGATGTTTCATCTCTCTCCTGTTGTTTTTATCTACACCTACTCTCTCTCCGTTTGCTGAGACCTTGTGTCCTCCGCACCTGTTAGGGGGATCAAACCCAAAGGTGGACGCCCCCCCCAGCTCTCTCTGAAGTGTGGGCTTCCTGTTATTTTGGTAAATTCTGTGATGAAATGCTTTCACATGCAGGCTCTCCCTCCGTATGGAAAAGAGAGAAGAGAAGAACTGGTGCCTCGACTGTCTGTGGGATTTCTCGAGATGCGTCCTTGAATTTTAACAGTGCCAGAAGTGTGTCATCATCAGTTTGGTTACTGTAGTGCATTCTGTTACTGCGCATCAACCAGTGAGAGAGTGAAAAGGGAGACACCGACGGGGTTGGATGCCAACCTTCATCAAAGACTGTACTAAAGTATAACAAACTCTGTGTCAAGCACATGAGTGCCCCATGGCAGTGTCTGTCCTGAATCCTCTTAATCACCTACTCCCGCAAACTTGTGTGTAATCAACGGAGATAATATGCCTGGTTTGTAGGCTAATGCAATCAGAGCTTTGTGTGGAAAACGGGGTTAGCGCTGTGTCCCAAACCAGAGCAGGAGGCTGTATAAGGCTGGGGTCTCACCTTATGTTGTGGTGTGAGTGGAAATTGAGCAGTGCTGTGCCACCCCAGCCTGGTCATAGCGCGGTCACAGTAATATATTACAGCGAGATTTAGCTGCATTCTGACCGTGTTCTGGTGAGTGGAGGTGTTGAGGGGGCAGAACTGAGGAGTTGGTCTGTTTGCTGCAGCGAAAAACAGCCTTCCTGGGATTTTAAGGTTGCGTATTTTGGCTCCATCTCCCTCAGTCCTTTAATGGCAGTACCTTGTTGGGAGAAAATGGGGATTCATATGGTTTTACTATGAGGAGAAATGAATTGAGGAATACTATATGTTCCCTGTCAAAGATCAGCGCTGTTATGACGGTGGGAGGTGAAGATGGATGCGTTGCCGAGGTGACTGAACTGCTTACTGCATTTTAACAAATGTCAGAATGATGAAGGGTCTGTCTTTAGTGTAACCTACCTCAGTATAACAACTATGTGTGTATGTGTGTGTTCGAGAGAGGCCTTCATAAAACAACTATGTGTGTGTGTGTGTTTGAGAGAAAGGGCATTCGCTCTGCTTTTGGAAATCGCATATTTCTATTGTATGTGGTCCCCTGCTGCTATCCTTTAGAATTTATCTGATTTGATAAACTTCTGGGTGCTACAACATCAACTACTGGAGCATTGTCTCCCTTTGTGTGCCTGTGTGTGCAAAAGTACCAGCCAGCATGTGTGTGTGTGTGTGTGCGTGCGTGAGCACACGGGCATGCACACGTGTATATGTGTGCACTAGTGTGTGAGTTTGTGTGTTAATGAAGAAGGAAAAAACATGGAACGAGCCGAGCCGCCAAAGAGATTGAAACCCTGCATGAAGTCCACTTTGCAGCTTGACTGATTACTTTCCCAAGCGCTTTCTCTAAAGTCAACATGTCCTCTACTGCACCTTTACCGAGGGGAGGGCGGAGAAAGCCCTTCCGCTGCGCCGGCGGAGGGAACAATGGGGAGTTTTATAAGATTACACGTATTTACTTAGTAATTAGAATCTCTTTATGGCCAAGGCCGGTCGCCTCTGTGGCAAATTGAGGATATTTATCTTTTTGCAGTAATTTTTTTTTTTCTTTTTTTTTTTTTTCTAACCAAGTGTGGCTGTTCAAAAGAGACCATTCAAAGATTTTTTTATTTTCGGGGGTTGGGGGGGGGCGGGAGAAAGCCAAACACACGGCACGGGAGCAAATAGGGTGTGTTTTAGTACTGGGAAGGTGTACGGTACTCCGACAGGGACAATGGCTGCACTGTGACTCTGGCACAGATTAGCATTCTGAAGAGTGTGTGAAGCTTAGATCAGTGAGAGACGGGGGTTTTGGGGGGTGTGTTGTGTGTGGGCCTTGGAATGAGGGGGACAGTGTGGGCCCAGTGTGAACTTCTAACACCCCCCGATCAGGCCCCCCATTCTTCCTCTTTCGAGAGAGCGCATATCTAACAAGGGGTGATCATTTGATAGTTTGATACAGTCCAGATCGGCTAGCTTTCCTGGGAAGGGACATTGGAGCCAGATCAGTTTGCCACCAGGGGAGAATGGAAGTGTAGAAAGGGTGGGTTGGGGGTGGTCTGCTTCTTAATGAATTAAGTTCAAACTGATTGTAGCCAATCCAGGAACCTGTAGCTTCAGATCTCACGGCTAATCATGCAAGCTCTCTACCTCCAGATCTTCTGTCGGTCTTATAAACACATCTAAGAAAGTCTGGCCAACGCGATCTCCTCCATGTTAAGCTTTTAGAGCTTCTATTGTCTTAATTTAATTTTGTTTATCCAGATTATAGAACACTTTACCTTTTCTTTCCAACTGTGAGATTGATGTGACACACTCATGCACGCATGCAAAGATAAATGGTGGGCCTTGTTTCACACAGTTGTCAGAGGCACAAGGCCGGTTATAATTACCTGTTCTCTTTCAGTCCAATCCTTTATAAAATCTGTCTAATCTGCAAAATTTTGTGTGTACAAGTACTTCTGTTTGGTTTATAAAAATGGAAAATTCCCGAGAAGTGATTGCGTGCTTGTTACATTCTTGTGTGCGTGTGTGCATTTGTGTGTGAGTGAATGATTTGCATTTACCTCTGCAGGCTTCATTGTTCTTACAGTATCTCAACCATCAGCAGCAGAATGTGCAGCACATATGAATCGGTACGCACTTTATATGCTTTTTTCCAGTTGAGGATTTACTGTTTTTGCTGTTACATAATGCTGTTTTATTACCAGCTGAATGGCGAAATATAGACTAAAGCACTTTTAAATTGTTAAATGGCAACTGTTGGTGATGTGCAAGGCATCCCAGGTCCAATTTTGCTGTTTTCGAGTTTTTCACTTTACTACTGCTGAAGTTTATTTCTGTAAACAATGTGACATCACAAAGTTACGTCACTGCAGCAGACACTGTGGTGATTAATGGGAGAGTAGTATTCAACTTGCTGTTGCATTAATCATAATTATCATGATGGTTTCATACCTATGGGAAAAAACAGCTCTGGGGTTCTGTCTTAGTCTCACTGCAGATCAAATTTTTTGCAAAATTCCTGCAATTTAGCAAGAGGACACATAGATTTTGCCACCAGCCTCATACATTCAGAATGCAACACTCCGGCTTTGCAGGTGATTGGGGTGTGACCATTATTTTTCAGCTTTGTTTCACTGAGAAGGAAGTACTAGCTACCTGACTTTGCTGCTACTATCTATGCCGCGTCCCTTTTCTCAGGAAGAGAGGGGGTAGGCGAAAGTCATTCTGGGTGACGTAGGAAAATTTAGGACGTTTTTATATTTTTAAGATGTGTTGACAGACGTCCTAAGAAAAGGTGTGGATCGGCATGGCTGCCTTTATGCTAAAATAAAGTGTCGAGGGACATCTGCGGCACAGGCTGTCCTCACCATGGTAATTATATATTTATTCTTTTATAACCAACCTATCTTTTTTTCTAAAGCTACTGCATCAACCTTCTATATCCGCGACAACCAACCAAACTTTGTCCTTCCAGCCAATTAAAATAGAAGACAGCCAATGAGTGTCTGCAACGTTACAAATATTTGACTGGTGTAAGACTCTGACAATCTCTGTCTTTACAAACTTAGGGCACTATGAAATCCATTATATTTTTTTCCAAATTCCGTTTTATTTTTTCCCAAATTCCATTTTTTCCGTTTTTAATTTTTTGGAACTCTGTTTTTTACCAATTACACCAATTTTACCATCAGAGAGCGTGTGCTATTTATGTTAATGAATAAAATGTTCACTAATTAAATAGAAATAACCTTAAATTAGTTGATGCAACCCTCCATTTTCCTCAGTACTTAAAGTCAGAACAAGTACTGCATAATGATGCAATATAACATTGCACTGTGATGAAAAAAATTTTTTTTTTGCCTAAAATAATACTACAAAATAAAATTGTCTCTTTAAAGTAAGTGTAAGCTACAGTGAAAAAGGCAGACAACGGCCATACTGACATGTATTATTCTGACTGCCCCTTTTTAATCATTTATAATTTTTTTAATCATTTATAATCTTATTGTATATACGTTGTGTATATATATATATGAATGTATGAGAGCAGCAGTAATGACACTCAGTTTCCCCCACGAATTAACAGTTGTCTGATTCCGATGCATCAGCTATATTTAATTTATTTTTTTATTTTTAAGAAACTTTTGTTCAGTAATCCCAATACTGTTTATTCCATCCTGGGACAAAATGTTCTACAGTAATGATTAAACATGAACAAACTGACATAAAGATGCATCAGCTATTATTTCACCACTGGGGGACGACGTTAAGTCATAATTTGCATGCACACAATTCACTAAGTAGACTGTGAAAAGAAATATTGTAGGCTATTTAACAGTTATATAAGTTGTTAAGCTAACATAAGATGACAAATGACGATGTTTAGGACCCTGCAATCCCTGGCATCAGTGGTCTTCTCTACAACAATGAATAACTTCTTCCCACAGATCTTCTGTAGCACCGAAGAGATGTGTTGCTCGAACACTCGGGGCAGGTGAATTTGACGAAGGCTTCTCACATTTAGGCGTGCATTCGCGTCTTTACATTGCCTTTGAATGTATTCTGGTCGCGCGAATATTTGTTTAGCGTTCGGTGGAAACGTGGCTTTCCGAACAGCATTTCAGTCAAATTATGCCGATTTCCGCAAAATTCCGCGTTTATCAATAGATTCCGTTTTTATTGGCTAATTCTGCGATTTCGTCCGCGATTCTGTGATCGCGGAAATCATAGGGCCCTAAAAACTGTTTTTGGTTGTTAGGCACTGTGGACAGACAGATCTTTCAAGTGTAAAAAGGCCTTAACACTCTGAATCAGATGCAGCTGAGACCTGACAGGATTACGAGTGACAAATTAAGAATAATGATACATTATTACACATATCGGAAAATAAACCCTGGATTGAATTTTGACTCGATGTTAGATGTTGTATAACAGTGTAAGTGTTTTAGCCTGTATTTTACCTTTAAAGTCATTTCAAGAGGTCAGGACAAATGTTAAACTGGTCCATTTTCAGGAAATGTGATGGCATCCTAAGTACTCCGTGTAAGCCATACCAAGTCATTACAGTGCAATGGGGGAATTAGCCTGGGTTTGTGATTCTAATAAATGTGCGGCCACTGGCTGTGTCCGAATGCCTCCCTCCCATATATTTGATTTAACTTGCTAGTCTAATTAATTACCCGCCATTTGGCCTCACCCACAAACATTTTTATACAGAAAAAAGCCTATTAAAGCAATGGCATTCACCCTCTTGGTTCCTGCGATGCACTCAGTGAAATTGCCTTGACTTTTTTTTTTTTTTTTTTTTTTTTTGCACTGCCCCATCCTCAAAATGACACATCTGCTATGTTGCACTATCGGGTGGTTTATTATTCTGAAACACTGCTCTAGTGTGTGGATGAGTCCCGGGGCCTGGTGTGAATACAAACCCTTCCAGTTTCACTGCTGTTCATAGCAGCCGGTGGCACCTGCAGGGAGACGCATAATTAGCTGTGGCATTGTTTGTGGAAGAAACGTTCGGCAAATAAGATTGCTGTCTCTCGTTGTACAGAACTATATTCTTATAGTGCATTTTCATTGTAAATGATGGTGGACTACAGGGTCTAAAGAACCTGCAGTTGATGTCTTTTCTGAATTGTTTAAGGAATTTGTAATGAGGCAGACCTTTGACTGCAACTGCATATGGCAAAATTGATGCAGAAGGAAGGAGTTAGTGGGGTAAACAGTGTTTTTGTTTTCCGCAATTCTTGTGAGTTAGGGTGGGAGACAGTGAAGGTCAAAACTTAAGGCATGAATTTGAGCGATACGGGCTGTTTTAAAGTCTCAAATATTTTGCATCAGTATTACACCTGGGCAAAAGTTATGCACCACCAAATTCAAAATGAAATTTTCTTAAAATTGGCAAGTCCTGAAACTTTGGTTTCATCTTAGTCATAAAATGATTCTGTGTCTTCCGATTAAAGTTCAGACATCAAGAGACAATTTTTTTTTTTTTTTTTTTTTTTTTTTTTGCCGACATGGGTCTCCTTGCCATCTTTAAAGGAGAGTAGGCCCGAACTTATAACAGCATTAAATGTTTTGAAAACATTCTCTTTCTTTACAATCTAATGAATTGTGAGGTAAAGTTCAAATTTTTCACAAACCAATTTTGTATGTCAGGAAAGGTATGTCCAAGCCATATTTTCAGGAATTAGACAGTGTTTGTTGATGTTGTTAATTTGGTCCTTTGGTGAAGTTGAACTTATTTTAAGAATTGGGCAGTGCTTAACTTTATGCCACGTGTATAATTAATATCGTAATTGGCCATTCTGTATGACGAGAACAGGTTTTGAATTGTATTTGTGCAGTCAGCTGCTTATGCTTAGTTCCCATTGTCGTGCGCTCCGTTACGAACGCCGCAATTGGTCATTCATAACTGATCGTGGAACTTCTCTGAAATTTCAGGTTTGAATATGAGGTGATGCGATGATCACGATTGACAATTAATCGTAGGAAATTTTTGAACCGTCCAAAACTTTTCTATGATCAACACGATTGCCATGACTGACCTCAAGATCTGATAAGATCTGATCGGATCACCACGATTACTCCACGATTAAGACCACGATTTCAATCGTGCCGCGAACTGTGATAGTGGGAACCTAGCATTAAGGGGTGATCTGTGGTTAAATGGGCAAAATTTGATTATTTTTCCAAAAAAATTTATTTGAATAAAAATACTCTATAATAACCCACCTTTAATAATCACTAATTGCTACAAGGATTAAAAACTGAACTCAACTTTTCAATGCGGTCTAATGCATTTTCCATTGATTTCCCAAGGTATTACTTTTTCCACATTTCTCATGTTTGTGGCAGCCATAACTTTTTAATTTATCATTGAAAATCATTAAAATTTGGGCTGCAGGTACTTTACTTCATTAGAAATGCAATGACATAGGGAAAATTTGCCTATCTGTTACATACTTTGAATATTTTGAGTATTCGTCAGATTCTGCGTAAAATAATTTCAAAAGTTGAGTAAAATGCCCCAAAATCACAAAACTGATAAATTGGGCAAAGAATGACTATGTCATTACATTTGGATAAGCAATGGCTTTTAAATGATGAAAGAAAAACTGAATTCTATCCTGGAGTTAAAGAGGAATTGGTGCCAGAAGTTTTCTGCATATTTAATGAGCTTGCTCAGTTACCATGGCAACCGCATAAACAGAAAAATGCCAACTTGTATGTTTTTTGGTGGTTATTACATATACCTCTTTAAATTAATTCTGAGTTGTTTCCTGGTGTCATTTTTCATTTAACCCCAGATCGCTCCGATGATGCATAATGAACTTGCTTGGAACTTAGTATTCGACAGTTCTTGTGTTTTACCATGCAATGCCCTTTTTGGTGATGTATTTATTTATCTATTTATGCTTCTTGTTTCATGTTGTATGTGCTGTCTTGAACTGTTGTTTGATGTCTTCGTCATTTTTGTGCTTATGCTCTCAGTGCAAGACAAATTCCCCAAGGGGCAATAAAGGTTTCATTCATGGTTACATTGCAGGCTACATTACATGTTACATTTCATGTTATGCTACATTGCCAAAAGTGTCTGGATCTTCCTTGGCCTGGGGCTGTTTTTGATGACTCCGGCTGGGCCTCTGAATTTCACTGAAGGAAAATCTTAATTCTGTTGCAGTGCAGACAGTGACTGTTCTTCCAGCAGTTTGGGAAAGGCCTTTTTCTGTTTCTGCGTGATAATGCCCCCTGTCACAGAATAAGGTCCATGCATGGGCCATTCCATACCAGCTGCAGTGACTTGCTCCGCAGCTCCTTTTGGATTTTTTTTTCTTTTCCTGTTTCTACACAGATAAAGAAAAAGCATCACATGATGCCACAATCTCAAGATATTCAAGAACGGATGAGAAACAAAGTTGTTGACATCTATTAGTCTGGACGGGGTTATAAAGTCATTTCTAAGGCTCTGGGACTGCAGCAAACCACAGTGAGAGCCATTATCTACAAATGGAGAAAACCGACAGACTTGGGACTCAGGACCCAGGTGCCGACTGAAGTTCAGTTTCTCGCAGTTAATTAAATGCAGGCTCAGGGTCAAACAGTCCAGTTCTTCAACACCCGAGAGGATTGCAGTACCAAGACAGTAGGCAAACTCAGCGTCAATAAATAAACAGACAGTAGCCCAATAACCAGGCGGGCAGAATGCAGTACAAGGGAGCAAGCAGATTATAAGTCCTGTAACAAGCAATGATTTGTTACTAAAACCAACGATACACTGAAGACAATCGGAACTCGTAAGGTTGTAAAACGTGATCAAAATCGAGAATCAAACACTAGAAATACAAGGCTCGCAAGTAACTGCGAAAACACAGCGACAGACTCGCAACAGGAACTAAAACTGTGGGCTACTTATGCACGGGGAACTAATCAGAGGAAGTATCTCAGGTGAGACACGGGGGAACACAGAATACAGGGGCTTGGCTACAAACAAGGAAATTACTGACAATTATTGCATCGAGTGGGTAGGGCGAATGGGGAGCAGGAACACAGAAAAAACAGATGGTGCAAGGAAATAAAGGAGAAAATGATAACTAACTAACTGGAATGATACAAAAAATCCCAAAATAAAATGAAAAATAAAATAAACAAATCACGGGACACTGCCAAAAACTGCATTGTGGTGAACATTCCCAGGAGTGGCTGGCCTATCAAAATTCCTCCAGGAGTGCATTGATGACTCATCCAAGAGGTCCCAACAGAACCCAGACTGACATCGAAAGACCACCTCTGAATGGCCCAAAAGAAACAAAGTGAAGGTTTTGAATTGGCATGTTCAAAGTTCTCCTGACTTGAATCTGATTGAGATGTTGCAGCATGACCTAAAACAGGCAGTTCATGCTTGAAAACCCTCAAATGCGGCTGAATGATAATTATTCTGCAAAGAACAGTTGACCAAAATTCATCCACAGCGATGTGAGAGATGCATTGCCTGTTATTGCAAACAATATATTGCATTTAGTGCCACCAAGAGTGCCATTACCAGTTAATTTATTAGAGGGGCTGTTATTTTTTTTTTACATCTGTGTCATAGGTTTGAATAACTCTTTACCTTCAGTAAATTAATCAAACATGTAGAAGCTGCAATTTGTGTTCCCCCGCCTGGTTTTGTCTAATGATAAAGTAAGGTTGAAGATCTGAAGTATTTAAATTTGACAAATATGCAAAAATAGAGTAAATCCAGAAGGAGTAGTTTATTTGAGGCTGGGAGCCAGTTTGTTGTGACTGTTGTGTAAAGGATGTGCTCATTCTAATCATATAACTGCATATCGGAGCATTTCAGCTGGAAACTTGTTGATTATGTTGTTTCTCAGTGGAGAGGAAAAAAATGAAAAAAACTTTGGAGATGGTCAAAGATGCTAATTCCACTGTCTATACGTTAACATTTAATTTTTTCGTCATAGACTGGAGCTCGCTGGCACTTAAGCACTAATATTAGACGTGTAATTCTATAGAATTGGGTTCTGAGTGGAAGTCGACTGCCTTTTGGATTACCGCAGGCTGGGAGCTGAATTTCAAGCTGAGGGGAACTGTTAATTAAAGGGACTCTGCAAGCATCGACTAAAATTAGTAGAGAAAGGTCATAGTAATTAGAGGGCCAGGAAGGCAACTCAGGATCCCAATATAGAAGCAGGCATGCAATATAAATAAGTGTACAAACACAATCCATTCTGCCATCTATCACTGTGCACTTAGCACTCCCAAAATTAATCCAATTGCAGCCAATACGTTGACTGAGATTGCGTCATTCACCGTGGATGAGCAAACTACGGAATTCCAACGAACTACGTCGTCTGGGATGCTACTCCAGCTGTTTAAAAGAGTGGCCAGGATCTCTCTAACAGGAGGAAAAGCAAATGGGGGGTGAAAAGTGTTTTGCTGGGAGTTTTCACTTGAAGTGTGGCTTTCCACGTCCAAGCCAAACACCTGCAGGTCCAATTTTAGAAAGCAGACATGCAAGCACTTTTCTGCAGACAGCCTGAAGTGTCATTTGGGATAGATGTGTTAATGGTATTGTTGAAGTCATCAATCCTTTTTTCTCCCTCTCCATCTCTTTCTCCTTCTTCCAAGTCTTCCTTTGAAATCACTCCGGATGCCCTCGGCTATTTTGGCGATGACTGTGGTGTTTTACTCCTGCGCCTTTAATTATCTGAGCGTATGATCGTGTTGCGGAAATGTCAGAATATCATCTCTTTAAAAAGGCCAAATGTGGCTGTTTCGCAACTCATTTTGTTTGTTTCATTCTCACTTGTTTGTTGAGTGTTGCGAGTGCTAACGAGGGTTGCTCGGCCAATGTCACTCTCTCACTCTGCTCAGTGTTACTAAAGCCTTGTAGAAGGGACCAGGGCTCTGTGCCCTCAAACAGCCTCTCTCTAGCCGTGCATCTGCCCTAAACCTCCTCCCTGGCTGAGACCTGCACCAGCAGAGCAGATCCACATCGCCCCTGATTGGCAAGCCCCTTCGACTTGGCCCACCTTCATCATGAATTCATCATCCTCCTGTCCTCACCTGTCCCGAGCTAATTCTTCTGCTGTCGTACGGGGTGGGGGTTGATGAAATTGAAGGGGCTTATCCAGTGTGGGCTGTCACTTCTCTGTCAAACCCAGCCAGCTACATCACCTCCATCCTCTTTATCTACAGACTGCTTTACCCAGCTCTGTCCTGTGTGAGCCAGAGGAGTTGAACATGCCCTTCAGTCACCTGGTTTGGGGCCCTTGAGTCCATCTCGTGTCTTCTTCTTTAATCCCCCACCACAAAGTGGAAGGGGGATGTAGGAATGAGTGTTGTCTTTCTGCGTGTCCGTCCGCGTGTCTGTCTTCCCGTCACGGTTCTTTTCCCGGGTCAGAACTTCTAAATCGTTCAACATTTTTCCACGAAATCTAACGTATAGATTCCTCTCATAGTGTTGATGTGTCATTTCATACTTCTGTCCATCCGCCTTTCAGTCTGTTTGTCCCTCATTTGCGTTACATTTCTGGGCCAGAACGCCAAAACCGTTCAGTATTTTCCAATGGAATTTCTGGTATAGATGCATCTCATTGTGTGGATATACCTTTCCATACTTCAGTCCATCCTTTATTTTCAGAAAATGCTTACTGTCATTCTCCTGAATTTGGTTTTGGAATATTAGCCATCCCATGGCTGGGGATTTGAGCATTTCATGCAGAGTTTTTTTTTAATTTATTTTGTCTCACCCATACCAACTACCCCTTTGAGATTAGCCTTAGAAGAAGAGGCCACCATTGGAGCTTAGGGCAGAGGAGACGAGATGACCTCGCGATTTTCCTCAGGGTACATCATTTTTAAAGTGCATTTGTTAGATGATTAAGGTGCTCCTCTCCCTCTGATGTGAAGACTCCATGTGGAGTTCATAGCCAGGGGATCTAAGTAGCGCTGAAACTTGTTTAATTATTCACCCATTTCATGGAGAGATTCTCATCACTCCCTTCTGTTTCTCTCTTGCTAATGGGGGATACATTTCACACTTGTTTAGTAGAAGGTTTTGCTTTTTCATGCCACTTTGTTTTTCATTTGTTATAGATGGATTCTCAGAACTTTTTTTTCTCCTTTTTAAGAAATTTCTATAATCTTTTGATCTGTTCAAGATGTCACTGTTAGGAAGAAAGAAAAGGCTTTTTAGCATCACTTGTAGTCAATATATTGTATTTGTGCCAGAAAACTGAGCTTTATTGGAAATTAATTCCTCATCTTGTCATAAAATCATGTCGGAAAAAAGGTGAATTTTTGTATTTGATAGATGCAAATTAACCCCTTTGTGCATATATCGATGCCGGCGTTCGTAAATTTCCAAGTTTGATTCCTAAATAATTCTGTTATTGAATTTCCAAATGTCTTGCTTCACTGGAATAATTTTCCAGAGTCTCTGTGACACAAATTCTGAGTTAAAAAGCCTAAATAGGCTCATGCATAACAGGAAAAATTGGCATTATTTGTATTCTGCGCAAAGGGGTGAAAATACTATATTAGCGTTTTAGACTTCAGAATAATTGCTTTTAAAAATTACCTAGGTTTGGTTCTTGCTGTTTGAATTTATTGGAACTCTCATAATATAGTGCATTTGCAAATACCTATGTGATATTTTGGACAAAGTTTGCAAGTATCTGAATGATTGTTTGGACAAAGTTAGCAAATACCTGCACAATATTTTGGACAAAGTTTGTCAATACCTACGTGATATTCTGAGCAAAGTTTGGGGATACCTATGTGATATTTTTGATAAAGTTTGCAATTACCTATGTGGTGTTCTGAGCAAAGGTTGCAAATACCTGTGATATTTTGGACAAATTTTGCAAATACCTGTGGGATATTTTGAACAAAATTTGCAAATACCTGTGTGATATTCTGAACAAAGCTGCATTTTTCTGTCGGGTTCATTGGTGTCCCTTTATGTTAATTAGCCAATTATGAGGGGGAAAAAATGCTCATTTGTGGCGTCTCCTTGTGTCACTTACTTCTTAGTCTTCATTGTAAGTGTTGAAAATGTTTTCTGAAAACACAATGGTTATCACGCAGGTATAACAGACAGAATAGCAGGAACATAGCTCTTTTATCAGATGGTGTGTGGTTTGGAGTCTTCCCTCGAGGTAGATAAGCCATCTCCGGTTGCCTGTGGGGGCTAGCAGATGCTATCGGCCCTTGACTCGGCTTTTTTTGTGTCGGCTTTTCTTCACTCGATGGTCGATATTATAAACAGGGATTGTTTCTGCCGAGCACCATCTCTTATCTGGGCCTCCGCTATCTCCGCGCCATGGCTAAAGACAAAGGCAGTTACTGTCTAGGATCAGCGGCTGGGCACGGCTACTAATCTGCCTCTTTGTACTCTCTTCTCCTGCGGGAGATAGAGCGTTTGCTCTGTTTGAATGTCGTCTCGAACAGGGACGTCGGCCTGATAGAAGGGAGCGTCGCTCGTCTCCTCTGGGGGCTGGCGAGCGGTAAACAAAGCGCAGCGGCGGCGGGATAATGATCGTGTGTGTTAATGGATTGTGGGACTTCTTTCTGTGTGTGTGTGTGTGTGTGTGTGTGTGAATCGTAGGGCTCATCTATGCAAGTTTAAGGGTGGGATTACGCGAGTGTGTGGCTCGTGGGTGAGCACCTGTGTGTGAGAGTGGGTGGGGGTGTAGGTTTGAGAAGAGTGTTTGGCGAGTGTGTTTTGGGGGTTGGGAGATTTTAGCTATGTATTGTATGGTTAAGTAGGTTTTACATTTGTGTCTGTGGGTAGTGTGCTCATTAGTCTGCGAATGCAATTGTGTTGTTGTGTTTTTCTGTGTGCATATGCGCTGATATAGAGTACATTGTGTGTCAGGTTTCAAGCGCATGTGTCTGATTTGCCATGTCTGTGTGGAAAGTTGTGGGTGTGTTAGCCTAGCTGCCTGCCCTTCTAAAAACAGTGGCTGTGCCAACCAGCCTGTCAGTACAGAGCTGCATTCACCTCCTGTCTCAGGAGCACAGTGCCCTCTGGGTACCACAAGTGAGGAAATGGATCCAATCATTATGCCGCTAACTAGGCCCTTATTTTTCCCTGTTTTTTGGTCCCATTCATAATGATAACCTGGAAAATCTGAGATTGAGGCTTGGATTGAAGGGCTCCACAAATAATCTCCACCCAATCAAAAAGGAGAGAAAAAAAAACTCTAAATAGCCCTCCATTCACACTGCATGGCTTTAGAATCCAAACCTCTGGATTCCCCTGCTTGAGTTTAAGGTTTAAAGCCCAATGTTTAGTTTAAAACACACAGGTTTTGTCATTTTCTTGTAAGAAATGAGCTGTTGCAACAAAGTGGAACCCCTCTCCCCCTCCTATTTTGTGATGCTGTGAGAGGAGACGTTGTCTCCAAATGCTGAAAGCAAAGCCTGAACCCGACTGAATCAGTTTGTGGGGTTTTGATGCATAACGGAAGCCATCTCCACCTCAGGCCCCAGTGGGCCGCTGTACATCTTGTGACGGGTGTCCTCTGTGACCGGCGGATCTTTGCGAGTTTTTTGGGCGGCAGCCAGATGTACCAGGCCGCAGCGTGGCTCCCTGTCAGCGGACTGTATCCGCTATGATCTCAGCAGAGCCTGGGCTCCAGACGCGAGTCCTCCCAGAACCGCGAGGGAACTCCCTGTGCGCAGCTGGGGCTGTTTCAGGGCTTTTTCCTGCTCTCTTCCTGGGTATAAACGGTGTGTAAATATCCTCACTGCCACAGGGGCCACAAGCTGAAGTGAGAACTGCTGTAAGCCCAGGCAAGACTAGGGTCTCCCTTTACTTTCTCTAAATGTATGCCCGCGGTAATTGTCCCCAGGGCCTTCGTCAGTTTTGGTGAAAGCCCTGTTCTCCCTCTGGCTCAGTGACCTCACGGTGAGTCATAGAGAGGAAGATGGGCAGAGACAGATTTGATTGGTCGCCTGGCTTGGCCCCGTATGCGACGCAGCACTTGAAGCAACATGGAGCTAATGAAGCCCTCAGTGCTGTTCTTCCAGGATGGTGGCTGGAAGTTGTGGGTTGGGGGGTTGTATCAGAGGCAGGTGTTATGTGCTCTTCATTAGGACCTGCAGTGTCTGTAAATCTGTCCCAATCTTCAACACCTACAGCTTTACAGGGCAGCCCAAGCGGGGTGACCAACTTTTGGGATTTGCTGACAATCGTTTCCTTGTTGCAGATGTAATTTGGCCCACAGCACATGTTCAGTCTGCTGTATTCTCTTATGATTCCTCCTCTGTCACTGCAGTTTGGCCGGCCACCGCGTTATTTTGAGTGCTTATCTTTCTTTTTGTTTCTCTTTACGAAGTTTCTGATGATTGTGGGATTTTCGGGCTTCTCATCATATGCTTTAATAGACGGTTGCAGCACTAAACAAACATCCATGGCCGCCTTACGTGCTACCCGCTCTCGCCGCTGTTGTCGTGATAACAACGACGGCTGCACTCATCTCCATGGGAGGTACGGCGCTTTCCGTCTGGAGCTTCACCGACCGCTGCCGCCGGGGCCCCGTCTAATTTCTGTGATCCGCCGCGCAGTGAATTTAAGCAGGTGTTGCATGTCTATATATACTTAAACAAAATTATGGGTTCAGCTGTCTGTTAGCATTAATGTCATGTGTAGCTCTACATGGAACAATTTATACAAGTCAGCTGAGGTTCAGTTCCATACTGTGAGCACCTGCAGCTACTGAAGCTTTTTACTGACACTTGCTTACACGCTAGCTGCAGCCTCTCACTGTGAGGGCCTGACAGCGCTGCAGAAGTGAGCTGTTAGCGATGCGCGGCATATATTTTGCCAGTGCCTCCTGATTGGCTGCTCTCCTGAGGAGTCATTGGGTGGTGTTATATTGCAGGAAGAGCAAGTCCTCCGTAACAATCCACATTTGGATGATGGCGGTCGACTATGCCCCAGCACTGTTGACCAGTGATGGACATTTCACGTTCAGAAATTAAAAGTCATCCTCATTATTTTAGCCTAATTAGCACAACTTTTTCTGCAAGCGAGTAGAGCTGGCTGAGGTCTTAGATGGTGGAAAACACATGGTAGGACTTTCTGACACCCTGGACTTTCCAGCAGTGCCAGGCCCTCATTTAACTGCTGATAGTGACACAAAAAAGGCTGGCTCTGCCATTACAGGGCCCTCTCGAGTGCATATTTTGTCTGAGTTCGCATTTCTATGGCTAAACAGGTTCTTTTTCAAGAAACGTCCCTTCTACATCTCCCTCCTTACTCTGAGTCCACCCAGTGGTGAGCTGCAGTACATCCACAGCAAGCGTGGACTCTCTCCAAACCACTGCACGCCACCCACATAGTGTGTCTATAAACACACACACACACACACACACACACACGCACAAGCACTGTTTGCTCTGTATCCCTGTCTCTTCGGTTTTAGTGGGGCCTTGTGGCACCGTGCACAGACTGGAGGAGGGTACGTTCCTCTCGGGAATATTAAAATCCCAAATCTCATTCGTTGAATGCAGTGTGCACTAACATAAACCCTACACAATGCCTATGTGTAAGGTTTAGGTTCAAATGGGTCCATTTCATTCCTTGTGCCGTCATACGAACATGTTTCCCAAGTATTTACCTTTCATGGGACCCCTGACACTCTGTACCCTTTTTATACATAAATAAACCTGCACTGAACCAGTTTAGGAAAACATATAGCGCCTCCATGTGAGATATGAACCTGCGAAATTCTGGTGCAGGACGAAGACCTGTGTTCCATCCGCGTGACCAGACGCCCAATGGCGAACGGAGTCGCTGAGCGAGACGGGGACATGGGAACGATTTGCTTTTCCGACGGCAAGCCATGCACAGATTAAGCAATACCGGACTCATTCTAAGATTAGTTCTGGCGCATTAAATTTTTACATTCCGCCTTTTCTCTCATGTGATGCGTCCCAGCTGATGCAAAGGAGCAGGAAACGGGACGTAAAGAAAAACATCGGAGCTCTGTAATTACAATCAGTCACATGCCAGCTTCGCGCCGATTGGAATAAATGACCGCGGGCCACCGTGCGAGCGAGCGGGTGAAGAGCCGCTTTTCCGTTGATGGGCAGAATATGGCAGAGGGGCATTTATGGAGGCCCTAACCTGCAATTTGACAACGACATCTCCTGAGCTCCAGAGTCCAGTGAGCCGTGTTCCACACCCAGCTTTCACAGAACACTCATGCAATGTTACGAAAGTGTTTTGTCAATGTTGTTACGTTGGCACTTCATCGTGAGAGCATTTCATTGCCTGGGCTTTTAAGCTTAAGCATGCTCTGGTCTGTCCTAGTGTTGTCCCACCAGAGCCCCATTCATCTCATGCTGAGGGTACAGATTCACTTTTTGAGGTACATTTCTTTAGCCGTCTTCAAGGTGCAAGTGGGATCCACACTGGAAAAACCCAGCTTGGGCCTGTGCTACTGCTAAATTTAAACATACTTATTCACAATGGCAATGTATTTTGGGGCCTTTAATTTGAGGCTTGATTCCTACAGGAATATTACATGTATATGTACCTTGGCAGAGCCGTGGCATTGGGAAATGGTCCTTTTTTCCATGATAATGTTGTATTCCATTTGATTGTTTTTTCAGTCTGCTAAAATATTTTTATTTATTGGCTACCCCGCGTAGAGCTTGGAGGTGATGATGCAGTGAGGGCTATCTCGCCCAGGTCGCAAGAGGACCCCACCAGACAGGATAATCCTCTCATTTTTACCCTTCAGGAACACCTACTCTGCCCTTAGCTATTTATATATGGGGCTGGACGAGATTACAGTCCTTAACTCAACTCTAACCCATTAATACAGTCGGTTTTCTTTTTCCCCTCTTTACTTCTTACCAATTTAGACTAATAATGCCTCTCAGGTTGCTGCTGTGCCACCCACACCGCGTACAGAGCGCGCTTCGGCACAGGAAGGCGTGCTAACTCCTGTAGTACATTCCCTCCCGTAGCATGCTAACTCCTGCAGTACATCCCTTCTGTAGCATGCTAACTCCTGCAGTACATTCCCTGCTGTAGCATGCTAACTCCTGCAGTACATTCCCTGCTGTAGCATGCTAACTCCTGCAGTACATCCCTTCTGTAGCATGCTAACTCCTGCAGTACATTCCCTACTGTAGCATGCTAACTTCTGCAGTACATTCCCTACTATAGCATGCCAACTCCTGCAGTACATGCCGTACTGTAGCATGCTAACTCATGCAGTACATTCCCTTCTGTAGCATGCTAACTCCTGCAGTACATTCCCTACTGTAGCATGCTAACTCCTGCAGAACATTCCCTACAGTAGCATGCTAACACCTGCAGAACATTCCCTACTGTAGCATGCTAACTCCTGCAGAACATTCCCTACTGTAGCATGCTAACTCCTGCAGTACATTCCCTACTGTAGCATGCTAACTCCTGCTGTTATTCCCTACTGTAGCATGCTAACTCCTGCAGTACATTCCCTACTGTAGCATGCTAACTCCTGCAGTATATTCCCTACTGTATCATGCTAACACTTGCAATACATTCTCTCTGTAGCATGCTAATTCCTGCAGTACTTTCTCCACTGAAGCATGCTAACTCCTGCAGTGAACTTACTAATGTTGCATGCTAGCTCCTGCTCTGCTCTCCGTAATGTATTGTGCAAACTCCTGCGATACATTCCCAATTGCTCCATGCTAACTCCTTCCATGCACTCTCTACTTAAGTATGCTAGCTCCAGCACTACACTCATTCGTGTTGTTTGTATATTCATGTACATCTGAAATCACGCAGCGGTGTAGCTTGCCAATTGCTGCAGTGTGGCCTTTACACACACATAGCCATATAGCTTGTTCTTCATTGTTAGTTAAGTTGTTTTATCTGCTTAGCTGCTCAGGAGCTCTTCACACAGCCATGAGCGTGTTACTGCATTAGCATGGCTAACCAAAAGGAATCCTGCTCTCTTGTATAATACATGGTTTAATGACGTATTCCACAAACTGTAATACGTATACTGAGGGGCTCTCTGTGGCTCAGGAAGTAGTAAAGAGGGCGTAGAGGGGGCTTTTTTATTGTTTAGGGGAATGTCCCATGGGTACCGTCCCCGCTGAAGCAATGGAGTGGGACGTCGTACATTCAGGCCTTGTTGTGTCCTACAGCCCTCCAGCTCTGCCTGTCTGTCCTCCTGTGCATATCTTTGTTTTCTAAACAGGAGGCTGGTGGGTGCAGCTAAGAAAGGCTATAATAGTTGATTATGTGGTATCTTTAACACCTGTTATTGGGCATTACTGGGTGGAGTCAGGAAGAGTTGTTGAAGATGATGCTCACCTGTACTACCTGCTCGTGTCGGCTTAACCCTCTCCAATTTTATCGTGTCGCTTGGTCTCCAGCTAGCCTGGTTTGGTAGTTTTCATTCTCCCCTATATACTTTTTTGTGTCTACATCTCACAATATTGCACAAATGTATTTTCCCTCAGTCTTACACCTGTATGAGCCTCAGATTGCACGCTTTAAGGTCTTTTCACACTGAAGTCGAAACGGAAAAACAAATCGAAAATGCATCTGTTAAAAAATTTGCACCCATTATCTCTATGAGCCCATCAACACTGAATCCAAAACTTTATTATCTCGCCGTCAACGAGTATTCTGCATTTTTCGCTACGTCCTTGGTATGAAAAGACCTTTACGCTTCACATTTTTCCCCATATTTATGGTTTATTTGCGTTTTATCAGCTGCATTTTTCCCATATTTGACCTTGCTTTTGCCATCGGTGCATGAGCGTGGTTGTGACCTGCATCTCTCCCAGCCTTTCCCTTCACCTGTGCTCTGTGTGTCAGCAGGTCTGCCCTGTGAGTGTGGGGTCTCTGGTGCAGGGTTTTTCTAATAAGGGCTACTCAACTCCGGCCAGCCGCTCGGCATTATGGGAAGCTTTTAACACCAATTTGAATAAACATGATACACATTTGGGCCAGTTCCCCCGGCCCGGACTAAATGTGCCTTTGTTCTGTCAGCTGGCATCAATCAGCCCCCCTCCCGTCCACACAAAGGGGCTTTTGCTGCCTGGCCATTTAGCTTGGCAGCTCGGCCCTTTTTATCAATACAGGTCCATCTCTATTAGCAAATTTTCATCTGAAATTTAGTTTATTTCTGCTTGTTCTATTTCGTATGCAGCTCTTGGTGGTCTAGTAGTTCTGCAGTTACTGAGGGAGGTATTGCCCCAGTAAGAGGCCCTGGGGATATTCAGCACTGCCAGCAGAGAGGGGCTAATTTTTTAGCTTTCGTCACTTAGTTTCTAATAGCGCATTTCTCTGCTGAGTGCGTGTGTGTGTGTGTGTGTGTGTGTGTGTGCGCGTGCGTGTGCCTGTGTGTGTGTGTGTGTGTGTGTGTGTGTTTTTTGGCTATCTCATTGAAATGTACATACCTGTATTGGTGCATGAAGAATTGTCATATTCGCATTGATGCTTGGAACCAAAATCATGGCACTGAAAATTTGGGAAGTCTGAGCACAGTCATTGTGGGTAATGACATTTTACACACGGCAGAATTCAGTAGTATCTTCATTATGTATTTACTTATTTGAACTATATTTGTGTTGTATGCCAACGCAGGCTCCTGTAAAGGTCCTGTGTTAAAGAAGTCGTCCTCGAGTTGGAATCATTTGCTCTGATTTTCTTGTGCTCCCATCTCTCTTTCCTCTGAGTGCCGCTTTACTTTTCCTCCATCTGTCTCACTCTATCATCAGCCTTTCATATCCTCCCCACCCGCCCCACCCTCCGCCTACTGAGATTTCATTTCACTAACACCCACAAAGCATTTTACTTCCCTCTGCGATTACGTCATTTTACCTCAGCACTATTTGCTTGTCATGATAATGATACCACACCTATGTATTACACTGACTGGCTGTGTACAGTGAGGTTTCTGCTCAGTGGGATGATGGTGCTCTTCCCATTCTCTCATAGGCTGGATAAACTGCTCCATATACAGGTAGATGCTCACAGAGGTATAGCTTCTCCTCTTGACTCAGTAGCAGTGATTAGCGGGATTGAGGTCTCCTGTTCCGGTCTGTGCAGGTGATCTCTCTGGCGGACGCGGCGGAGGAGAACCGGGTGAAGCTGTGCCAGGCTTTCGCCCGCCTGCGCAGTGCCACCCACCTGCTGATCCTGCTGCTGTCGCTGCTGAACGGCCTGGGCACTGAGCAGACGGCTATCCTGCAGGCCACACTCCTGCCCCTACTGCAGGACACGCCGCAGCTGGTGAGGAATATGCTTTAACTCCCAAACAAGTACACACTACACACACAGCATGATGAAGCTGGTGAGGAATATATATTTACTCGCGAATATGTACACACTACACGCACAGTTTGATTTTCTCACACACAAGTACACACAACACACACAGCATAATGAAGCTGATGAGGAATATGTATTTACTCGCAAACATATACACACTACACGCACAGTATGATTCTCTAGCAATTAAATACACACCACACACAACATGATGAAGCTGGTCAGGAATACATGTTTACTTGCATACAAGTACACAATACGCACACTGTATGATGGAGCTGGTGTGGAAGATGTGTGTACTCGCAAACAAGTACACACTACATTAGCAGCATGATGCAGTCAGTGAGGAAGATGTGTTTTCTCGCAAACAAGTACACACTACAGTCATGGCATAATGAAGCTGACGTGGAAGATGTGTTTTCTTGCAAACAAGTACACACTATGCACACCACATGTCACATCTGGTGATACACATGTACTCACAAACGTGTACTCAACACAGCAAACATGCCACAGCTGGTGAGAAATACACTGCCACACTCGCGCACACCCTCTCATAGCTCTCCAGAGCCGATGAGAAATGGACAGTTGACCTCTTTGGTACCTACCTTTTTGGTTTTTCATTCATATATAAGCGTCAGTGATAGGGATGTGCCCGTCGTAATTTGTCTGTGGATGGGTATTGTTTACTGATTATTTTTGTCCGATTTCAACGCACATTTTGTGTACTGCAGTCACGCCAGCCACCCTTGAGCCCCCTGCTGTTACTTCAGTGTTTGGAGGACAGACTTCCCTTAACAGAGGTGCCCTGAATCAGGCTCTCTCCCTCTACATGTTATGACCATTCCTGTCACCAGTAGTTGCCGTGGCTCTCCATTTATGAAACAACCATCCCGTTGCCCCATATCTGACCAAGCCTCTGACCTCTGGCATGCACAAAATCACACACAAACACACACTCTCTCTCCCCTTTCCATCTGGCAGTGTAAATACACAGCCCTTTCTCTAATCTGCTGTAAAGCCTCTTAAGTGTTTCCACTCTTTAAGAAAACTTTCTCCCACTTCTTACTGACGGATGGGATCATGGGAGGACGGCTCTGACACCCCTATTTTGCCAATTTATTTGTGTATCTGGTGCCCCCAAGCTCCTATGTTAAAGGTGCTCCCCGTCACACCAGCCCGGCCTGTGTCACACTTGCGGGGTGTGTGTGTTTGTGTGTGTGTGTATGGGAGCAAGCATGTTTCAGTTCACACCCCACAGTTTAATTTTGAGCTCCATGTCAACAAACTTAGTGAAAGAAACTGTCTTCTCTCATAGTCAACCTGGTGAAAGATGTTTCGGAGCATTTGGGACGAAGTGAAATGAATAAGGATTGAGAGAAATATGTATGTTCTGTGCACCTCGGTTTCAGTGCTCTCGTTGCATGTGTTGTGACCATACGGAACTACTTTTCATACCTCCGCCAGGAGTTAATATATTTTCTACCAGTGTTTGTTTGTTCATTTGTTTGTTTATCTTTAACTACACAGGATATCTCAAAAAGTTATGGATGGACGTCAATGAAATTTTGTGTGTTGATCGATTAGTGAGAGATTGAGACGTGCTAAGGAGGAAGTGATCAAATTTTGGAGAACATTCCACTCATATTCTTGATCCATGAGCCAAAAGAATTACTGTGCACGTAAGGATGGCACTGTTGAGACTCTTAACAGTCACATTCAATGATAATTCCTCTGCCAACAAATTTCAAAACGGCATTGGTAATGCACTTTCCAAGTGCCTTGTCGTTAATATATTAATGTAACATAAAATGTTTGTTTTGTTTTGTTTTTTTTTTTTTTTGATTTAACTGTTGCTTATTTGTATCCATATTGTGAAATTCGCAAGTGTGGCTCTCTCGGTTGTGCGGTTCTTCCTTTAGCGCGTTCAGGCTCAGCAGCGGTAAAATGTCGCCTCTCTCTTGGTTAGGGTACAGCTCCATTTCAGTTCAATTCAATCCGCAAAGGGAGTTAATTTAAATCAAGAGGCAAAGTTCAAGTAATCTTCTGCGAGAATTTTTCTGATTGTTCATTTAATTTCTTGCAGACATCCATATAATAGGGTAAGCCCAGATCGAAGATGTATTGTTTTAGTATTCAAAAGCAGAGGAACTCTGAAATCTATTTTCAGTGGGGCTCTGAGTAAGCCTGAATGAACTAGCTTTGATTGGAGTGCCCAGGTAAAAACTGTAAATAATAAACATTCCTGGTCATTGACCAGAGAATTTGTAAGAATTAAACAAATGCACTTCTGAGATTTTCTGTGCCACTGGTAGCTGGTTATCTTTTGGCGGGAAAGTAACGGATGGAAACTGAGAAATTTATGTAATCTTAACTGATAATTTCTTCTTGTGCTTGTGATGACTGGAATGTTTAATAGAAAAATTCTAACTAACGCTCATGGGTTTACAAAATTTCCAGAAATATTTTTTTCCTTAAATGATTTGTCATTTTTTAGTCATCTGCCGCAACCTGATGCAGGCCGTCAAAATCCCAAAGGCTACTGCTTGTAAATGGAACCAGGAGTGATTGGTCTCAGGGTGAAGGATAAAGAAAATCTGCTCCAAAAAATGTAAAATATCAGACAGGGGTTTGGGTCAAGAGAATAATAGTGCTTTGAAGGGCCTAAAACCTCTTCATGCCGGGAAGACCTGCTGAAAGTTACAGTCCTCACAGACAGGGAAAAAAGTACAAAGACTGTGAACAGATTTCAAGACTGTTTATGAGAAGAGCAATGACCAGGTTATCTAATTCAGGTTTTGTGTTTAGAAGATTTGTTAAAAACCCATTGCTGTCTCAGGAAAACAATGCAGAACTCATGCATGTATCCCTTGTGCTTGTATTTTACCTGTACTGCCAGAGGGGGAGCTGCTGAGTATTTAGAGCAGATGTTAGTCCTCAGTGTGAGGAGTTTAGATTAAATCAGAGCACTGACCCACCTGCTCCAGTCAGAGCCGGTCCCTCTGGGTCAGGACCACGAGACCGACCAATGAATGCTGCTGGAAACCACCTCCAGTATCATGTTCGGCGGGGACTGTTAGCGGTTGGAGGGTGGGGGGTGTGGGGTCGTGCTTTTTCGATTTCATCTGCGTCCAAGTTTTTTCCTGAAAAAGGGATGTGCCGTTTGTCCGGTTCCAGAACCAATCACAGGCACTTACAGCGAATAACAGTGTATTAGATGGGATCTGATCCTCACTCCAATACTGCTCGAGCTTTTTACGAGCGCACGGCTGCTCTTGCAGCATCAGGTCCGCACTCCTGGCTCTCGGAGAGCAGGCACATTTGGAGCGGGGATGGGATGGGGGGTGAGGGGGCAGTTTCTCATAAAGCTGCGCTTATGGTCCTGACCCAGGTTTCACCCTCCTTGTAATCCACCGCTGCAGCGTTTCCATTTGATCTGACAAGAAAAACAATTAAAAAAACAGGCAGCCCCTACACGCAGGCAAAACATCCCCTAATCAAAGGGGATTGTTCAGTCACGGCTGGCACAAGTTCCCTCCTGTGTGCTCGGGGGCTCGGGGGAGTTTGGGGTAGAAGGGAGGCCTGTGTTAGAGCGAGTGAAATGTGAATCGGGGTGGGGAGGAGGGCAGCTGGAGCAGGAGTGTGGCTCCCTGCCGAGCCAGCCGGGCCCTGTCACCAAGTGTTCACACCTCACCTCGGCTCATTACCTGGCCAGGGCCAACTCTCTCAGGTCAACCCCCCTGCTGGGAGAGGTGCGGGCCTGCTAACATAGACCTGCTGTGTGTGTGTGTGTGTGTGTGTGTGTGTGTGTGTGTGTGTGTGTGTGTGTGTGTGTGTGTGTGTGTGTGTGTGTGTGTGTGTGTGTGCATGTGTGTGTGTGTGTGGGATAGTGTGCCTGCATGTCTGTGTGTGTGTGTGTGTGTGTGTGTGTGGTAGTATGCCTGCAGTGTGTGTGCATGTTTTTGTATGCCTGCATGTGTGTGTGTGTGTGTGTGTGTTTGTGTGTGTGTGTTGGAGGGGGGGGTAGCGTGCCTGCGTGTGCGTGCGTGTTTTTGAATGCCTGCATATGTGCGTGTGTGTGTGCGTCTTTGTGTGTGCGCGTGTGTGTGTGGGCATAGTTTGTGCCTTTGCATCTGCACTGTGACTGGTTTAACTGAAAAACCCATTAGTTTCTCCTCCAACAAGCTTTTCTCCTGAGCTGCCTGTACAGCTGTTTTGTCTCTATATAGAGCCCTTTACCAGACTATCTCTGATAATGCGCCTCGTCTGCTTCAAACAGGCATACGCACTCATGGGCAGATGTATGCTTGTGTGCCCAGATCTGCATACGTGTGCATACACTTGCAGCCCACAAACCGAATCAATAGTCATATTCGCACATAATTTCATTGGTGAAAATATGTAATACCTCTCTTTACTTTAAGCTGCCATGCATGTTATTTGAATATGCATTGACCTACATGTAAACTTGCTAGGACTTAAAATATCCAAATATCTTTTGGATGCTTGAGTATTTCTCATTTTCAATGTTCAGTGTATTTTTGCTGGTTGTTTTGTATTTTCTTTATTTTTTTGCCATCACTGTTCATTTTTACATCACTGGAACCACCATGGACATGTTGGTCTCTCAGGGCAGTTCTGGATTTTGGACGTCGTATAAATGCACTGTAAATGTTTTAAGCACTGGCGTAGCGGAGAGAATTTGCACCCCTGCGGCTTCGTCAGAAGTGCTGCAGGAGCTCGGCATTTTGTCCGGGCAGCGGCTAGGAGCCAATGCCAAGCTAATCAGGTCCGCAAACACTCAGGCTGGCTCAGCCCGTTCCACACCGGCCGAGGACACAAGGGGTCCTTGAAACGTCCCCCTCTCTCTCTGCGCGTGTGTAGACTCCCAGGAGTCAGCATTCATCTGAGTCCCTCACAATCCAGCCCCCGTTATCTCACCTCACCGTGGAGCCAAATACCAGCACCTCTTTACCTACCGAGATGGAATGGTGCTGTGTGTGTTCCCTTTACCTGCTGGAGTAGCGCACACACATACACACATACACACACACACACACACACACACACAGCACACACACCCCCCAAACACGCACGGCACTCAATCACAAGATAGTTAGGTATAAATACTTCTTGTTCTATCTAGTGTAATCTCCCAAACTAAATAATGACATTGTACCTGTGGAATTTGCCTAATACCTGATGTGACCTCCCCCCAGCTCCAGGTCGCCCTCCCCTTGTCCGCATTAACAGAGGTCATTAGCTGCAGCGTAAACAGGCCTGCAGATAGCAGTGATAAAGTACCCTGCAACCTACATCTGAGAGGGGGTGCTGTTTCCTTTCTAACCTCCCTAACCCCATTTTCTAATTCAAAAAATACATGCAAAAAGTAGCATTGGATATTTTAAATGTCTGAATATTCTAAGAAGTTGACGTTGTCATCAACATCTCCTGCCACCACGGAGTCCTGTTTTAGAACCCAACTTAAGGTCATGACTAGGGCACTCACATAAAAAAAAATAATTTTGTCTTGGTAAAGTTGTTTGTGAAAAACCTTGCCGCCACTTATTTAGATGGGCGGACTGACAAGCTCTATTGTAGTTTCCCCAGCTCCGCTTCATGGCAGGGGCTAAATATGCATTTGCAATGATGAATGATGTTGCAGAGATTATGGGCCAAGGGAGGGTGGAGGGCTACAATTGTTGAGGATGGGGGGGAAAGTAGGAGCCGCAAAGACTGGGAATACATGGTGATTTATTAAGTGGAATAAAGGGTTTATTGACCTCACCTGTTCCCTCACTTTGGTGGAAAGATGGGTGCTTTGAGAAATTTTGACTTAGTAAAAGCACATTGTGAAATCTGGAACACTTCCTAATTGCGTATCTGTCGTGAGTACATAGCTGTTCTGCGTCCGACCCAGGCGTGACGGTTCAGTAACATGAGGACCCAAGAGCTGCTTTCGCTGTGGCTGCGGCCGCCCTGCTCAGCGCAGGCTGAGCATTGGCCCCTCCCCCTCAGGCCCGTCCATCGTAAATGCGCCTCGCTGGCTTCGCGAGGCCGGCTGTCGGGACACCCGTGGGCGCCCTTGTCCGCACAGGAAGTCCTTCCTCCGGGTGTAATTGCGGAGCGCTGGTTTTGCTTGGCACCGCGGGCGGCTCGTGTGGCGAGCCGTAACGCCCTCCGTTCGAGGGCAGCGGGGGCTGCTGGTGCTGACTCCTATTTTTCTTTGCTATTTTTATTTGCACGCTTTCGTACGCTCGCTCTGCGTCTCTGGCGGCGATCGCTGTCTGGCTCGCAGGCACGGTTGCTATGGCTGGGGCCAGAGCCCACACATAACAAATTGGGCCGTTTGTCACTGCGCCGCGATGCTGAGACAGAACACAGACAAAGAGCGGTGTAATTAGCCCTGGGCTAGTTTTACAGCGTGCAGCTGTCCTTCTGCCACTAAGTGTGTGTGTGTGTGTGTGTGTGTGTGTGTGTGTGTGTGTCTATGTATATATGTGTGTGTTGGCAGGTGGGGGATATGTGTGCATCTGAGGAACTGTAATAATTTCCTCTGTTGAAATCTTTTTAAACATACAGTTAGGACAAGGGTGAAATTATTACTATGCGCTACAAGCTGAAAAACGTCCTCTAATCCGTTATGCCCGTGGAAAAGTCTTTCAGGGACACGTTTAATAACAGGAGAAATGAACTTCAAGTCATCTGGCATCGTTCAGGGCCTTTCACCTTCAACACCCTTTCAGTATAAATGTCATTACTAGACAACTTTTAAAAGTGATTTCCTTCAGGGAATTTGAGCAAAAATTGAAGTTTTCAGGCCATAGTAGAAATGAATTAACAGCTAGTGTTGAGAAGTAAGGGGTATTATGGAAATAACTCTCCCATTGCTGGAGTTAACCTCTGTAATAGAAATGTGCTCTGAGCTGCAGAGCTGCGGAGCTCTCGCTGTTACAAAGGCAGTCTTCAGGCTGGGAGAAGAACTCCAGGCCTCCTCGTGAAGGTTGTGTGAAATAAAGGGCGCAATGCCACTTCCTTGGGCTGTGGTCAGAGTGAAGCCACACAGAAGAAGAATAACCCAGAGTATCAGGGAAGGGCGTAATAGGTCTGAGGGACACAGAGACAGCAGTAAGGGAAGGGTCTGTCAATATAAATTCACTTCACTGAGGCCAGTGGAGATGCTGCACTAACACACTAGGCCCTATTTTAACGATTGAAGCGCATGGCCTGAAGCGCGTGTTGCAAGTGCGTTTAGGGCGTGTCCAAATCCATTTTCGCTTGTTTAACGACAGGTTATCTGGGCGCAAAGTAAGGAGCATGGTTCGAAGGGGTTGTGCCTAATCTCTTCATAAATCATAGGCGTGTTTTGGGTGTAACGTGAAATAAACCAATCAGTGCCATCTCCCTTTCTCTTTAAAAGCCAGACGCCCTTGCACATTTGCAAATTGCTCTTATAAGGGCGAATTTGACAAATAGTAGGTAAAACACTTCTTTGCAGAGGACAAGTCAGCTTGTGCGCGAGGTGAAAGCGTGTAGAGGTGAAGTATAGAAACCTGATCACTGTGATCTCCAGAAATATTGGTATGAAATATATTCTTCATTGTTCGAAATTACAAAATAAAGGAACCCCTTGCGCTTCAGCCCCTCTCTTGCCAGAGGTCGGTGCTCACAGAAAAGGACAAATTCAGAACAAATGAAGGAACAGACTGGAGCACTCGAATCACTTGCATCAGTTTATTGAGATGCCAAGACTAACATTGGCATCTCAATAAACTGATGGAAGTGATTCGAGTGCTCCAGTCTGTGCCTTCAATTGTTCGAAATTGTTTGAATCATATTCCTGTGAAAAAGGCCATCATACACAGTGTATCTCAGGGTCACATTTGAATGTGTGCATGAATCAAGGAAACAGAATAAAAAATTTATAATTCAGAATCGCGGGTAAAAAAAATTATTATGAGCGGTCAGGGCACGACTGAGAGAAATTCAAATGAGCGAGTAAAAAAAAACAGCTACGGAGAAAGAAATGATGATGATGTTATTTTTTGATTATGTTGCGGTAAGGGAGCTTGTCAATATTCTGAACAGTGAACGCGTTCATTTTTGAATGGATGCCTGTTCATCTTTGGATGCGTTCAAGGCTGCAAACCTGGTCACTGCGTTCGATAATGAACACCCTTCTGTTCATTTTCTGATGCGTTCATTTCCGTATGCCTGCCCAAGGCCTGATGCGTTCATCTAAAACTGAGCGCCATTCTTATAAAACTTAACTCCGTTCATTATAAAATGTTCGCAATCCAAGAATTTATGTTTGTAGTCAACTGTTCTGAGTTTTTTATTGCAGATTTTGTCGATGTATGTGACAGTTTATGCGGTTAACGCCATCTCCCCGTTTTCCGTCATTTACTATAGATAGAGTTTATAGATAGAAATTATCGGTGTTACAGCTGGAGTCTTCTCTCTGTTTTATGCATCAGTTATATAAAATATTGTCGTCACTCATTTCTTTTTCTGAAATGTGGGCCTACATTTGACTGGTGACGTGGTACCAGAATTTGGAAAACGCAAAACGTGCATGTATGTTACCCTTTGCTCGCTGTCGTTGTCTTGTGTTTTTCTGTATGCCTAACTGATTTTTTCTACGTCGGCTAAAGTTAGATAATGTAATAAAAAATATCACCCAACGATAAAGATTTATAGCAAGATTTTAAGGATGTCGAGAACAATAAATTTGCCATTATGACTGAAAGTAATCAGCTATAGGGGAGACTGGGTCTAGTTGTTACACTTTTTCTTTTAATGGCTGTAGAATTGACGTTATCAGGTTTTTGTTACCAATATGCACTGTACAGATAGAAAGTTTATTAGACTACATGACTGATCTGCAGCAACCCCTATATTCTGTGCATGCGTGATGCTGGTGAGGAAAAAATAGACCCCCGTCACCTGTAACAAACTACCCCATATATGGGGTAGTTTGTTACAGGAGGGGTAGTTTTCTACAGCTTGTGGGGCATTTTGTTACATTAAGAATTTGCTTATTAAGTGAGACGTGTTTCCCACTTAAGTTGGCAAGTTAAGGGGATGTCTTACTACTATTATCCCACGAAGCTACTGGAAGGATCCTCTTGAGTCATTCTCTAATGGCATTGCCACGTTTCGTTATTCGTTTGTAATTTCGAGGAATCTTTCTGAAATAAAAAACGGTAGAAAGTCATTCAGTGAGGTAATTTGATCCCAGGTCTTCCCGGCACTGCTGACTCCTGTTGTTTTATAAGAAACTATCTTATCTTTTGTATAGACTATGCTGATTTCTGCGATTTGGCGCTAACGTGTGTTAAGTGAGCCTTTAGATTATGGGCGCGGATATTCTTTTGTGAACGACGACTGAATATGGATGACGGTTAATATAAACGCTTGTACAGGCCTATTTTAAATTCTAAGTTCCTTAAAGTGAAATAGTTCTCATTGTCAGGCTAGTTTTTTTCATATACTGGGTATAATCTGCCTGCTAAAGATCATTTGCCAATTTAGGTGATGCTTCAGGAATGGGATTATATGCGACCTACTCCTGTTCTCTGAACAAAAACATATTCTGGTTATCTAAACAAAAACATATTAAACTTAGTCGACTGAACAAATTAAGTATTAATCGTGCACATCATCCAAAAGTCTTGTCACAGGTATTCCAGCGTGTCGCATGAATTCAGGTCTCACTCCGTGATCTCGTATCCGTGAACCAGCTAATCCCTATGGCATCACAAGACTAGGCTACTTAGTCGTTTATCTTGCAATCAAGCTTATCAATCAATGGAATAAAATCTGAATATCATTGCAGAACTCATCGTGTACGTAGTGGGCTGTAACTTCGAACTTCGAAAGGTCCACGACGGCATCGAGGTGACAGCGTGCCCTTTGCGTAGAGTCGACGCAGAACCATAAATCCGGCTTAAAGGGTGGCATTTTTTTTTTTTTTTTTTTTGGCTTGCACGTTCACTGGTTTAAAAAGAAAGGATTAATATCGCGGTTAATTTTGCAATTTGATATGAGCGGGACTAAGTTACCCTAGTTCTTATACTCACAGAATAGAAGAATTAAACTTGGGCTGTCGCGCAGATGATGTGATACAATGCGTAAACTATAATTTTAATGTATTTAATTTAGTTTATTTACAATCTTTTGCATATAAATTGCCTAGCGGTCACATCATGATTTGGAATTCTAAAATGCTTTTTTATATAAGAAGGAAAAAGTGGCATACTGACACCACACGGAAGCGCTGTTCATTCCAGTAAAGTATTCACACAGCAACATTTGAATGCTTTGGCTGACTGAACGTACCCCGGTACCATTGAATCACAATTTATCTTCGGTCTTAAGTGTGGAATGTGTTAAAGCATCTTATCAAACTCGATGAAAAGTGTAAGCGAAAGATTGACGATCAGTAAAGATATATGCCTAATCTCGAAACTGGAGATTTGGTAGGATTTTTTAGTCGACGTGAAAAGTGTCGTTTAATAGGCATGTACCTTACAATATACTTATAAATTCTGCAGGCTGGGAGACAGGGAATTTTTTCTCGTTAGAAGGAAAAATTTACGCATGTTGGTGTAAATTTTGCGAAGTGGAGAGCAGATTCATTTTGTAACGCGAGAGAGGGTAGCTGCGTTAATTTTTGGATGCCGTCTGGTCAAAAATGAATGCATGCTTGTTCATTTTTGAATGCAAAATGAACGCATGCTCATTCATTTTTGAACACTCTGCCGTTCGTTTTTTAGCTGAACACGAACGGAGACTTGTTAATTTTTGATTGCCTGTTCAAATTTGAATGCGTTCAGTATATTGACAAGCTCCCTAACTCCTTGAATATTATCCAGCCGGAGTGAAATGAACTTGTTACTGCTTTATTTACTGTGAGTTCGGGAAAAAAGTGGATCAACCCGGATGATCGAAGAAAAAAATAACTGCTGGTGATTACCAGATTGTTGGTATCTCATCCTTGTTGGCCAAGTCGGATGTGTGGAGGATATTTGGATTCATTATAGACTGTAAACCCAATTATATCAGTCAAAATTTTCATCTAACGCCAAAGTTGCGCTTGACAACACTTCACTTTTAGAGCAACACGTACTTGGGCGCTCATTTTGGCGCAAGCACACTTGTTATTTACGTAACCTGAGCGCTGGACAGGAAAACGACGACTGCGCTAGTCATAAACTTGCAAAAACACTTCCGTCATGCTTGGCACCTCTTTGTACCGGGTGTAAGAAAGAGCCCACTGATTTTTTTTTTTTTACTGTGCTGAGGTAACGTTTTTATTTGAATTATAAACAAATGAATGGGCTTTTCATGTTAGGTAATACTCAGTTGATATTGTGTGGAAGTGTTGTAGTTTGCTCTGTTATGTCACAAAACAGTTTCCACCCGCTGCCTGGGTCTCCTGTAGGAAGTTATCAGTTGCATGAGGGAGACAAAGTGGAAATGCTAGTCTTTCTCTCCCTCGACACTGCCAATCTCTGTTCTTTTTCTTTGTTTTTATCCTGTCTCTATTGTATATACCATGCACTGCATATCTTTCTATTTTCCTTTCTTTCTTTGCCATTCATGCACTGTTGCACCGTGCCCTCCTCTCTCGATCTGCTCCTCTGTCTGCTATGTTTAATTGAGAAGCAGACGCGCTATAAATTTTAGTCTCTTCCTTGTCATCATCATTACAGGGCTGATTACCTGTTATTAGGGCTCATTATGTGCTATCTGCATGGCGGCAGCGGCCAGCCTGGTGGCCTTTGCTGTCAGGGCACCTGTCAGCACCCCGTCCCATCACCCCTCTGTATGTCACCGGCAGTGGCCCCCCCCACTGGCCTTGGGGAGACTGCCATTCCCATGTCATATTCCAGGCCGGGGCCCAAATCTCAGGCCAAACCCCTCCTGATGGGACGAGTGACAGAGACCCGCTGAGGTCTCTGTCCTGTTCACTTCAATTCAAACTCATCCTCCTGTACTGTGAAATATGATGGCTCCTTTAAGTTTATGTGAACTTATTTCTTCTCTTTAACTACGCTCGTCATGACAAGTTTTAGATATAGGACTCAAGGTCATAAGGTTTCAAAAATTAAATTTATTGTCTTGAGTAATTGTTAGTTGAAACAAAGCTCATCTTCAAGTTGAGCTAACTCACATTTACTTTACTATTTTTTTAAGGCAACCAGTGATTCCTTTTCCCAAGGAAAAACCAGCTTAATGCATTACTGTGTGGAGTTAAGCTGCCGTGTTTGTTTAAGACCTGCCTTTTTATTAGCTTCAAAGGACAGCTTTCCTCTCAATCATTTTGAATTTCCTGTTGTCTTCCAAATATGTGATGTAAATGCCCTGTATTAGCTCAGATGTTGAGGAATGAGGGGCAGTCAACCTCTGACTCCAGCGGAATTATAAATTTGACCAATTGCAAGTGGCCATTTTACACTAGCACAGTATGGGCTGCTACACTAATGGCTGAGGGACCGCACGAAGGACATCTCTGCAGAGTGGGCTTAATGTCTCTACCAAGAACAGGAGTCATCATTATAACTCTTCCTCCAGTGTCCGTATATTCACTATACTCAGTGTAAGTGTGGTTTAATTTGCATGGGAAGTGAATGGAAATAAAGGAGATGATTCTGAGCAGTAGATTTTGTGCGGATCTGGGGGGCTGTGCTACACGCCGGTGCTCATCTATCTGTATTTCCTTCAGTACTCTTAGTAGCGATTTCACTCGAGGATTCAGCGGTCCTTACTGTTTTGTTCTAATGAAGAAATTTCTCCGAACAGAGTGACCCTTAGAACACATTAAAAGCGACTTCAATTGACAAATTAGCTTTTTAGTTTGCCCTTTAGTTTGCCCCTAACAAACAAGTTATAGATCCGCTGTGAGAGATTGGTGACTTCCTTTCCCCTGACAGTAAGGTTGTGTTTATTTCAGCATAGGGTGCCAAAAATATAACGGTGTGTGGGAAAAGAGCTTTTCTAGGACATCCTAGGAAGCAATTCTTAATAAAGTAAATAAGCACAGACGGGGAATTTCCTTGCTTTGACTAAGTGTTTTCATCCAGCTCAAATGATGCAAATCGCATCGTCTTTGTGCTTCCCTTTTGATATATCACTTTGGCATTTTAGTCATCAACAACGTCCATCCATCCATCCATCCATTATCTACACCGCTTCTTCCTTACGAGGGTTGTGGATGAGCTGGAGCCTATTCTAGCTGACTGAGAGCGAAAGGCGGGGACACACCCAGGGGCGCGTTTCCCAAAAGCGTTATAGTTCATCCATTCACAGTCAATGGGCCCAACTATGTAAGTTAGCATCAGTGATTTCGGGAAACGCACCCCTCCCTGGACAGCTCGCCAATCCATCGCAAGGCGCACACACCATTGACCCACCTTTCTCTCACACGTTCTGCCCTCTGGCCAATGATGGCCACTACCACTTCACTGTCGAGTGCCACTGTATGCAAAGTTACAATGTATGTGGCTTCTCTTCTATCGTGTTGCTTTCAGCAAGGAAGAGTGAGATGGGAAAGTCAGCATCGATGCGGACTCACTGTTGGAGGGTTTCACATAACATAACATAACATGAATGGTGAGAACAGGCCGTTCAGCCCAACTAGGCTCGCCAGTTTCTTTATACTGTTGTGAATATATCACTTCAGATACTCAATGACTCAATGCTATCTAGCTTTAAGTCAAGCCTGCTCTTGAAAACTCCCAAGGTCTCTGCCTCAACAATATGGTCAGGCAAGGTATTCCACATCGAAATTACTCTTTGGGTGAAGAAATATTTCCGGATATCATGCTAAATTTACCTTTGGTCAGCTTCCATTTGTGACCCCGAGTTCTACTAACAACACTTGGTCGAAGGAATCCTACATAATTCACTTTGTTAATCCCTTTAACATATTTAAAGACCTCAATCAGATCACCCCTTAGTCTCCTTTTCCCTAAGACTACAGAGATTAAGGATCTTCAGCCTCTTCTCATAGCTTTCATCTTTTATACCTGGAATTAGCTTAGTGGCTCTTCTCTGAACTTTCTCTAGAGCCTCTATATCTTTCTTAAAGTATGGTCCCCACAACTGTACACAATACTCCAGATGTGGTCTGACGAGTGTGTTGTACAAAAGAAGCATCACCTCCTTGGATTTGTACTCAATACTTTTGGCAATGTATCCCAGCATCCGATTGGCTTTTTTAACTGCTACGGCACAATGGCTAGAGCCTGTGAGGGTTTGGTCAACAATCACTCCCAGATCTTTTTCGTGTGGAGCACACTCCAGTTTTAAACCTCCCATGAAGTAATCCCGTCTAATGTTTTTATTACCGACATGTACAACTTTACATTTCGCTACATTAAATTTCATTTGCCACATTTCTGCCCAATTCTGGATTCTGTCCAAATCATCCTGAATCACTTTAGTGGACTCTAAACTATTTGCCAAACCTCCCAATTTAGTATCATCTGCAAATTTAACTAATCTGCTCTCAATATTCCTATCAAGGTCATTAATGTAGATGAGGAACAGCAGGGGTCCCAACACTGATCCCTGAGAGACGCCACTCCCCACCATACCTAGCACAGATGAGATACCACTGACCACCACTCTTTGTGTTCTGTCCTGTAACCAGTTTTGAATCCACTTCAGAATACCTCCTGTAACTCCGATGGAGCTCATTTTAAAAATTAGTCTCTTATGCGGTACTGTATCAAATGCTTTCTGAAAATCCAAGTATATGATGTCATAAGCCCTGCTCTGGTCATAAGTCTTGGTGGCCTCTTCAAAAAATTCCAGAAGGTTTGTCAGGCATGACCTTCCCTTACGGAAACCATGTTGGCTATCCCTCAAGATATTGTTACGTTCAAGAAATAAGTCCAGCTCATCTTTTATGATAGATTCCAATATTTTGCATGCAATGCAAGTTAAACTGACTGGCCTGTAATTTCCTGGCTCAGTACGGTCCCCTTTCTCATATATTGGTATTATATTGCCCTGTTTCCAGTCATTTGGTATTTCTCCAGTTTCTAAAGACCGTCTGAAGATGGCGGATAGCGGCTTAAAGATGATCTCACTAACTTCCCTGAGCACTCTAGAATATAAGCCATCAGGACCCGCCGCCTTATCTGCCTTTAGTTTATGCAACTTGTCTAATACTTCGTTATCCCTAACCTCAATTTCCGATAAATAATCTTGAGCATTCACAGACCACTCTGCACTATCAGGATTGAGATGGACTTAAAAATGGCCGCCTTTCTTTGTGAGCGCGCAAACGGAGTAAGAGTGGACAGCATGAGGGTTTAGTAGGTGACTATCCCCCCGGCATATAATGCGGGGGTACATAGTTGTCAGTACTGTCGCCTGTCTGTCCATCTTGGACATTTCGTTTCCGGAGCAGAACTTGTATACCATTCAATATTTTGAAACTAAACTTGCTGTATGTATTAATCAGGTCCTAAACTGGTGCCTTTTGATATTTTGGGATTTCTGAGATTAGAGTTGACTCTAGTTTGAACTGGGCTTTGGAGTCTCCAGTTGGCCAAGCATTTAGGTTTGTGTGGGGGGGGACTGGAGTACCATGAGGAAACCCATGGGAACATGGGGAGAACATGCAAATTCCACACAGAAAGGCCTCAGGCCAGATTCAAACCCACAACCCATTTGTGAGGCAACAGTGCTACCCACTGCGCCGCTGCCGCGCTTCAAGAACATTATTGGAGTATTAATGATGTTCACTGTCATCTCTTTAACCGTCTTCTTGATGTGGTTGAGGATTCTCCTGCATGTGGAAGAGATCTAAGATCTCGCTGTGTTGAGACTATCCCAGCCTGGTGGACAGATAATATACGGGCCGGGTAAACATCACTGTCTGCTGCGTAAAGGTGTTTGCTCATCACAAAGCATCTCACAGCCCAGGACTCCACAATAAGAAACCACAATACAAGTTAGACATCTGTATTGAGCAGGCCTACGACTGTGGAACACTACCAGCACTAACTGCAGGGGTTGCTGTGGACTGCATAGTTGATTACAGTGCGGGAGGTTCGTACTGGGATCCAGTTGTTTTGATTATATGTGTTTATTCGTATTAAAGGTTTTATTACATCACTATACGGAGTCATTTGAGACCCAGAATTGAGGTGATGTGACAGTATGTGATTCAACAGCTCTAGCTGCAAGTCTGTGCTCATGTTACTTTTTTTCCTCATCTTTCTTACTATTACATCACATTTTATGACATCATTTGATTAGATAACTTCATAGATCTCTATGGCTTACATTTGAAATTTGTTTCTTTGTTCTATGTATTCGATGACATCGCTCCCTCCCTCTCTCTCTTCCATCCTCTCTGTCCCTCTCTCTTCCACCATCTCTCTCCTTCCCTCTCTCTTCCATCCTTTCTGTTCCTCTCTCTCCCTCCTTCCCTCTCTCCCACCCTTTCTTTCTTCTTCCCTGTCTCTTCCACCATCTCTCTCCTTCCCTCTCTCCTCCATCCTTTCTGTTCCTCCCTCTCCCACCTTCCCTCTCTCCCGCCCTCTCTTTCTTTATCCCTCTCTCTTCCACCATCTCTCTCTCCCTCGTTCTCTCTCTCTCTCCCTCCCTCTCCCCCTCTCTCTCTCTCCCTCCCTCTCCCCCCCCCCTCTCTCTCCTTCCTCTCCCCCCTCTCTCTCTGTGGTAGGGATGGGAGGAGAGCGTGGACGCTGCAGTGTCGCACCTGTTGAGGACGTGTCTCTCGCGTAGCTCAAAGGATCAGGCCCTGAGTCTGAGCAGCGGCCAACTGAGCATGCCCAAAGACACGAGCCGTCTGAAGAAGCACATCACGCTGCTGTGTGACCGGCTCGCCAAGGGGGGGCGTCTGGCCCTGTCGTCAGAGGCACACGCGCCCACGCCTGTCATCATGCCAGGTGAGCGTGTGCCCCCCTGCCCTTCACTGTCTGATGGGAGGGAAAACCAGGCAAGGGTGCCCTACTGCCAGGGACCCCAAAACAGGGTCAAACATAACTGCAGTGTAATAATTTTTCAGCTCAAACATGAGGGATTTTTTTTTCTTTGCCGAGTGCCTTGGCGTTCTGGTAATTTCTATCAGGGTAAAAAGTCCACTTAATATTTACAGTATACTACTTGTAGAGAATACAGAGATGAATCACAGATGATGTGTCCATTTTACTTCACCACACAAGCCCACCTCTGATACATGCTCCATTAGGAAATGGTAGGGATGACTCGACTGTTGTGGGACATCATTTACAACTGTCTCATCTGTGGGGGCCTGGTTTTATTAGTGAGGTGGTCAGTGGCCCCTCAGGGGACTGTCCCGGCACAGCTAAGAGGAGCTGCTCTCTCAGAGGGAGGCGGCAGCGGCTTTGCAGGAGCCTCGGGGAAAGCTCGGCGATGTCTGGCACTCTTACAGAGATGCAGGACTCGCCATCGGATATTCCGCAGGTCTGTTTTTAATTAAAAAGCGCAGAGCCGGAATGCGGCGGGCGATCTCCCGCTCGGCATTCCCAGATCCATGCAGACTGGTTTATGGATGTCCTTATACTGTATATAAATACGGTTGGATTCCTCTCGCCGACTCTCCCTCCCTCCCTCCCTCCCCCCTGCTCCCCGCACATTTTTCGACGTGTGCCCTTAAATGCCCCGTAATTAGAGTGCTCTCCGGCGGGTGCTGTAGGTTACTCCTCAGTGCAGGACTTTGTGATTGAAGTGTTCAGACTGTTGAAGCAACAGCCTTCTCGGCAGACGCATTCCAGCAGACGCGGCGCAAAAGTGCTGCCACGCCCTGGAGTGGGTCACACGGTCTACCTCCTCCAGCCGTAAGACCCCTGTCCATCCTAATGACCCCCCACGTGGTCCAGTCCAGTTTGGCCAGCTCACCCACCAACATTAGTGACAGGTGAACCAGTGAGCACTGACTGTAAATTAGCAGAGTATGTCCACATTGTGATGTATGAAGTTGATACACATGTGTTACCCGCATATGCCTGCTCAGTATCATTAAACCACTAACTGTCAAGGCCTGAAACCGACATGGTATGCGGTTCCAGCGGGAACCATGAACTGTGAAAAGTGATTGCAGTGTTCAAATTCACTCCTAATCTCCGGTTGGAGCCTCCTGGATAGCGTTATTTATTTTATCAGTTAAGAATAAAGCCGTCGTTTGTTGAAGCTGCTGAACTCCGTGGAGCAATATCCTCCCACAGGTCTCCATAGAGGCGGTTAAAGACTTGCGTAAATAAGACGTCTCCTATTGATGCTGCTTTTTTACTGCCTGTCTGGTTATCTGCAAGCTGCTCTCGCTTGCCCTTAACGGCCCTCGAGGTCCCGGCAGCTGAACACGAGAGCCGGCTCTCCGGACGGGTCGTTAACTTGCAACAATGCCCGCTGACCCGCGCTCCGTCCACTCGCCATGTTTACCGTCCATTTAACAGGGCCCACTCTCCGAATTCTCCTAATTCCTGTCGCCTTCTCCCGCACCTCTTAAACACATCCCTTTATCTCCCTTTGTGTCACTCACGAGCCCTTTAGATGCTCGAGGGGTTTTTTTATGTCGGGTGGCGGTTTCCAATAAAGCAGGACAATGGCAGCTGTCCTCCTGCCCTACTTGACCTTTGGCCTCATCTGTCACTCTCTTCTCCTTCATTCTCCAGCTGCTCTGCTGGTTTGCTCTTAGCTTCAATACATTGTGGGTAGAATTATCAGAAAGTTTAATTGAATGACTACATTTTATAACTATTTAGATTTTGCCGGTGCGTAAACTTATATCATATTTTAAATAATGCACAAACATCGGCTGGGAACTTTTTTTTTTTTGCTAGTGCAAAAAAATGGATGTACCATTTTATTTCATTACTTTTGTGTACGCTTATAATTTACGCTGCTCTGTTTTGCAATTTTTTTCCAAATTTAATGTTTGGCTGCTTGTTGGAAGGACCTGTTTTGACTGACTGGAACAACAGGGGGAGTGAAGAAGTGTGGCTCTGAAATGATTGGCTGAACTCTGTGTGGTCATTTGGTCTGGCAGGTACCCCTATTATTACACAGAGCTACCACGGTTCTGTGCCCAAACCTGATCTAAATTCATCCCAGTATCTTTGGTTTGATTTAATATTGACTCGGTAAAATGCAGTAAACTGTGGGAGCAAATATTTTTATTCATTTGCCGCCCGATGGCTTGAGGGCTTCCTCCCTTATCCAGTGCTGTGTTAGATATCCACGGCTGACATCACACTGCATCCAACAACACTGTATGTGTATCACGTGTAGCATTACAGCGTTAAAGTCTTCAAAGTGATTCAAAGATATATGAGAGTTGGTTTCTATTGAGACTTTTCTCATTAGAAATGAAAGGTCTTTTATTACCATCAGTCTGTCTTAATGAATATGGATACAGTGCATTAGTGGTGTTTATTATTATTCTTATTTCGGCATGTTTACGGACAACGTTTCCCGCTAAATCTGCCTTCTGTTGAGAGAGAGGATCTCTTGACGACAGCTCGGTTGTGGGATCGCAAGGAGGAATGCGCCGCGGCCCCCGAACAGCTGAGCGCTTGTGCTTGAGCTGCCGGGGGCCTCCTCCAGGGGCCAGGTCTTCCACCCCTCCTCTGGTCCGTCGCCAAAGTACATAGCAGGGCTCCTACACGAGCAAAGTGCTGTCAGTTATTGCACATACACTAATTAGTTGTAAACACCCAAAGATGTTGCTTTTTCGATCGCTCGTCAACGTAAAGTGTTTGCGTTTCCAGCGCGGCCGGAGGCAAGCGTCCAGCACGGTCTGCTCTGACCTCCAACGAGGCAGATTGGTGTGTATGTGTATGTGTGTTTTTTGTGTGTGAGGGGGTGTTGTATGCATCGGGTACTCTGTCAGACCAGTTTTGCTTTCGCCTCGTTCTGTCATAATCCTGCTCTCATCTCCAGTCCTTATGTTTTTCTTTCCTCTGACATCCCACCATTTCCCCCCGTTCTCTCTCCCTAGTTTCTAATTTTTTTTTACTTAATCCCTCCACCTTATCACTGTCTTTTCTCCTCCCTCTCTTGCCTCTTGCTCTGTCTGCCACACCCCGGTTTTTCCTCTCTTTCTCCTCCTTCCTCCTTTTCTCTCTCTTTCTCTCTCTCTCTCTCTCATCCCTCTCTGCTGGGTTCTGTTGATAGTAAATGTCAGTCCCCCCCCGCCAATATTTTGGATGAAGCACTGTTCTTGGTCATGTGACCATAATGGGGCTTTAATCAGTACTTCATCTCTTTCTGTACTTACTGAACAATGTACTAGAAGGATTTTGTACCCAGCCGATCAGAATGGGCTGTGTACCGCTGTATCTTTAGCGTCGAGCTCATGGACCCTTTTTTTTGTGTGTGTGTGGGGTCTCCCTCCTCTCTCTCTCTTTCTGGAACTTATTTCACTCCCCTCCTCTGTCTCTCTGCTTCTTCCCTCCTTTCTACTGCATCCTTATCTCTCTGATTTGCAGTTTGCAGTGCACAGCGCTTCGCACCAATGCATAGTTTCTTAGCATGTCGAGCGCTGCGTTAAGGCCATTTTTTTACTAGTAAGACGCATCTTTCTACAGTTGATGACGACCAAATTTATGTCAGAGAGTCAGATAAAAGTTCTGTCTGGCAGTCTCTGGTACCTGTGGAATATTTGTGACATTGCAGACACTGTCGTTGGTTGTCTTATAAGTTCATTGGCTGGATGGACCAAGATTTTTGTGGTTGTCATTGAGACAGAAAGTTGATACTGTAGCATTTGCAAAACAGATTGGTTGGTTATGGCTGTAAAGGAATAACTACTTTGTACCATGGAGATGACAGTTGCGCTGCAGACATTGTCCAACACTTTGTTTAAGCATGAAACATCTATACCGTCCAACACTTTTCCTAAGAAGTCTGTCAACATATGTCTCACAAGCAAGTTTGGGCTCAATTCCAAAATTGGAATTGCAAATGGAATTGACAAATACGGGGAATGGAATTGGAATATATTTTTTGGAGTTGGAATTGATAAAACGGAACTGACCCCAACCCTGTTTACGGCCTTTATGTGGCACAGGGGCGGTAGGGGAAAAAAAAACACTTGACTGGGACTCAGATCTGGCCTTAATGACATCCCTCGCTCTGAGCGAGCTGCCTATCCAACCTCGACAGAGCCCTGTCTCAGGCTCTCGGCCCCTCTCTGCACCTCCACCTGGCCCCTGAGGCATTACTGTCCTTATCGCGGAATATGGCGCACTGTACTGTTTGTGAACTCCCAGGCACCATCCGCTGGGCTCAGTATTGGCGCAGTTCAGCCGCAGGGCTCCCCCATATGTCCTGGTTTTTAGGCTCTCCACTCAGGCACAAGTGTAGCAGCTGAGCGAGAGCCGTCTCAGTGAGAGGGACGGAGGGCGGTGGAGGAGGTGACTGTTTTTTTCTGCGGCACCCAGACAGGTCCTATGTGTCCATCGTGTCCCAGTTTTCACACATTCACATCCCATGCAGTGGACTGCTCGTCTGGTGGTGTGGTGTGGCAGACATTAGTGACCTCACATTCACTTTTCATGGCATCTTGCTCATGCAAATTCACAGATTTCTGATTTTTCGGTGGTTTTAATTTTTATGGACTGTTCAGGTATATCTAAAAAGTAACATTAGTTTTTTCCCCAAATGTCGCTTGTTTTGAGTGGTTTAAGTGAAATAGAGTGAGAGGGGTTAGGATATTACGCACAGCTGAGTTTGTTTCTTTATGGTTTAACAACACTTTCAGCTATTTTTAGCTATCTCATGTCACCCGCCAATCTCTTCTAAGCACATGTAGGACTCAATTCTTTCATAATAATGGGCAATTGAGTCTCCTCAATAAACCTGACAGGCATGTTTGAACTGTAAGGAGGATTTTAAGTACCTGGAGGAAATACACGCGAGCTCAGGGGAACGTGCGGACTCCGCACAGAAAGGCCTCAGGCCGGATTCGACCCCACAACGTACTTGCTGTGAGGCAACTGCACTACCCACTGTGCCACCCTGCTGCCCATTATGCTGAGAATGGTGTTTTACTGTATATTAGGCCTGCCGCAGCACCTGACTACACTACCAACACCACCACTTGGCTTGTTCAAAAGGGAGGACTTGTACATACATAGACAATGGAGGCAAGTGCAGGACATCTCTGACCTGTTTTGGAAAAGGTGGGTCAGGGAGTATCTTGCTATGATGCAGGAGCCCTGCAGAAACTTCACTGTCGGAGACCTTGTACGTGTGGTTGAGGACACCTCCCCAAGAAACTCATGGCTCAAGGGACGAATCACGGAGACAATGACGGACTCCAAAGGACATGTTCGCCGTGTTCGTCTTAGGACCAAGACATCAGTTTTGGAGCGACCTGTCACCAAACTGTGTCTCTTGTTGGAGGCAGAATGAGGCTTCCACAGTTCCCTGTTCTGGAGTCTGCCCCGGGTCTACACTAACACTGACATGGCCCACACACACATGCACACACAAGACATTGCGACACTGCCACGCGGCAGTGTGAAGAGCTTGAACATTTTTTCACATTTTTTACCTTTTTTGAGATGGACTTTTCGTGCTAGTAAGCTCTTGGGCTTGCTAGTTTTTTAGCCTTACAGACTTTTGCTTTTAAGTCTATTCTGGACTAAGAATGTCTATGATGTAAAAAAAAAAAAAAAAAAAAAAAAAATGTTTTGTTACTGTGTAATAACGGCTTCAGGTAATTGTTCGATAATTGGTAATTGAGTATTACAATTAGGGGCCGGTATGTTGCAGCCGTTAAATTGAAGTCTTTACTTTTGTATTAGGTAACTTAGTTTTACAATGGAAATGAATGGTTTGCTCTGCTTATAATGGCTTTTTGATATTACTAAGATTGTTTATATTATTGTTTGTTTTTTTTTTTTTTTTTTTTTTTGCCGTTTTTAATGTTTCCGGGGGGCGTTTTGTGTGTAACAAGAGGATATATGGGTCAGGTGACTGCGCGGCGGAGCATTGGAAAACTCAAAATGTTTGGTTAAGAGGCGGTGGTTGAAAACAGTTTTCTGATCACGTTAATAAAGTTTTTCGTTGCCATAAAAGACCTTTTCGTTTTCTTGTGGATGTCATAATAATTTAGCAAACAGTTTGGAAAAGATTTAAATTGAAAAAATAAAAGTTATGATTTTTTAAAGCGTGGCAACCGAAAGTTTATTGAACGTGAGTAAAGCGGACCACCCCTTCAACGCCACGGCTTTTAATAAGAAAAGCCGACACAACCTGCCTTGCAGAATACAGGACACCTGCCTTGCACAGTCAATATTTTTCCGGTATCATCGCATAATTGCAGAGTTAATGCAGTTACCTACTTAACTCCTGCCATCCATCACCTGCTACAGCCCACCACTGCTTTCTCCCCTGTTTACACACCTCCGCACGCTCAGGTCTTTTCTCGGTTAGAAAGCAGCTTTTCATTTACCGCCCTTTCGCTTCCAATTTTTTTCTTTGGTAACTAGAGGCAGATGGGTTTGACTGAATCTCCCGAACTCCCTCGCTCCCGGCTCAGGTCTCTGGAAGAGCCGTCTCTCTGAGGTGCAGCATGCCGGGGAGCCAATGACCAGCCCATGTGTTCAGCACATTTATCCCTCCCTCTGTTCTGTCCGTATCATCCGCTGGACTTGGCTAGCACTTGCGCTTCCCCCATAAGATTGATTGCTATCCCACCGCTCATCCTCGTCTCCACGCTGATTTACTTACATCTCCACCACCGGCCAACTTTTCAAAATATATAATATTTAGGACCGCGGTCGCAGCTCATTCCAGTCGGCACGGTTCCCAGCACCATCATGTTTTTACATTTGCCTCTGGGTCATTCCATGTCAAATCACCCCAAAAAAATGGGATTCTACACCTCACTTGTATTGATTTTCTTCAAATTTGGTATGCAAGTTGGCTATGGTCCCAAACGCCCAAATCTCAAATTTCAACTCAATCGGACCTTCCAGTGCAAAGTTACAGCCTTTTGTTTTTTTCGATATTTCGCGAAAAATGGCTGTGGCGGCCAAAATTCAAATGGCCATTTCTCCAAAACTACTTGACCCATTTTGACAAACAAGGTATTGTTGGAAAGGCAATCACACAAACATTCCAAATCTTTTAAACTCATTCTGGTAACTCTGGGTGTGATGAATAATTGACCTATATTTTGACCTCAAAATTGACCTTGAGGGTCGCGTGACCTTGAATTTTTTTTTAACATCAAATTGTACCCTGATGAGGTATCTACAACATATCAAAAACTTGGAGACATATTATTTTTTGTTTTTCAGCAATATCCAATTAAATCTGGTATACCCTTGCTGAAAATCAGGTCTGTGTACACCAAAATGTACAAAAAATGTACTACGTACATACTTATCCCTACAGTTGAGTTCTGTTAAGTGTAGTCTTGTTCCATGTATGGTCAAGTAATGTTTTTTACCCTGATAGCTTGCACACTTTCTTGTAAAAATCTAACTCAAATCCCACTATCGAAGTTTCTCCTGGAAGTGTAGTCCCACTTGGTTCAGTTCATTCAGAATCAATTTGCCAAACTGGGCAGACTTTTGAAATTTTCATGGAGTCACTGCGGCTGAGAGTATATTGCCTTGATAAGGATGATGTAAGCGATGGGGTGTCAATAACACACAGAATATCCACCTCAGGTAGCCAACAAATGTCATTCCGTGATGGCCAGTGTTTTGACTGATTTGTCTCCTAATACAAACAAACTGTAAACAAGATTTATTGAAGGAAGGCATCCTGAATAAAATGAAGATATACATGTACTTACATTTTTAATGCTCTCAGTTGTTTACAAATGCTAAAAATTGAAATTGAGAGTTGAAGTTCCTTTGTCTAACTTCTTGAACATGCTGTGATGAGTAATTATAGGGGACCACCACTTCCTAGTCCAGGGAGTCCCAGTGCATCGCTAATTGCACAAGAATTCTCAGAAAATGGCTGGACACATGAATTTTAATTTTGAATTACTCTTTAACTAAAAATAATATGTTTCTAAGTTTTTGACATGTTGTAGATTCCTCATCAGGGTACAATTTGGTATTAAAAAAAATTCAAGGTCATGCGACCCTCAAGGTCAATTTTGAGGTCAAAATATAGGTCAATAATTCATCACACCCAGAGTTACCAGAATGAGTTTAAAAGATTTGGAATGTTTGTGTGATTCCCTTTCCAACAATACCTTGTTTGTCAAAATGGGTCAAGATATATGGAGATATGGCCATTTGAATTTTGGCCGCCACAGCCATTTTTCGCGAAATGTCGAAAAAAAAACCCAAAATGCCGTAACTTTGCACTGGAAGGTCTGATTGAGTTGAAATTTGAGATTTGGCGGTTTTGGGTCACGACCAATTCACACACAAATTTTGAGCAAAGTTGGAGGTGGTGAGGTTTAACTCATTGGGTGATTTGACATGGAATGACGCCTCTGCTTTATCTTCTCTCCCGTATTTTACCTGCTGAATAATCTTAAGTGTATCTGGATAGAAAGGACAGTTTGGTGAAGTCGAATCATGTGGTATCGCCTATGAAGACTCTAGCTTGATTGGTGATTGATTGTGATGAATGGAAATAACCATAAATATTTGATTGTGGTGACAGCGCAGAATGCGGTGACAAACCGAAAACATAACTCCTGCGATCATATGTGGTGTACGGTGCAGTTAAAAAACATAGGTTTTGCGTTAGTCTCTGTGTATCTGAGTGTATCAGTAAATGTACTGGGGTGTGGGAGTACATACAGCAGAGCTCCCCAAATCGCGGTCCTCGAGGGCCAAGAACTGCTGGTTTTCCACCCTCCCTTTACCTGGGAGTCAAGTTTAATGACAGTCTGGGTAATGGGTGGTAATAATTATTCAACTAATTGCCTAGAAGGAGAGAAATTCAGGATGGATTTGCATTTGAGAGTCAGATTTGGGGAGCCCTGGTGTACAGGGGTTGTATATGGAGTGGGGCAGCAGTGGCAGTTATGGCTTTTGAGGTGCCGGGCTATCGGTATCGTTGGTCGAGCACCATGCGTGTGCTTTTGGCCAGGGATATGTCACCTGCGTCTGCCTGTTCCTTGGATTCAAACGGCTTCTGAATCACTCAGAAAAAAAGCATTTCTGAAATTAATCGTGTGTATGTGCACCCACCTCAGGTTTTATTTTCACGGCAGTATTTTCTTTCATGCCCACTTTCACTTTGAAGATCTGCAGATACCCAGGCTCCCCTATCAGGCTGTTAGTCGTAGAGCAAGAATACCAGCTATCAGTCACCACAAATTGATTTTCCCTTCATGGAGGGCTCTTATTAGTTTTACTTTCAGATCAGCTACTGTTTTTCTCAGGATTCTAAAAGAGTAAAATATGTTCACTCCTGTCAGCCAGGACCTCAGAGTAACAGATATGAGGGAATGGTTTTTCTGGAAGTGAACCATGTCAAAGTGAAGTGAGCGTGACTCTTTGCTTTGAAAACTGAGGGTTTGATGTGGATTGGTGCTGCTGAAAGGCAGGTTCATCACTGGACTATCTACAGTTTCATTATTTTTAATTTTCTTCAGAGACCCAAGGTCATCACAGTGTTTTTAAAATCCTGCATTACACCTCGCTCATCTTGGCAACTGAATCCTCTTTCTGAGTTAAGGAGACATTTGGAAACGAATGTAAAATATGAATTATTAAAGCGAACTCTGTTAGCTGTGTGAGTCATTCACTATAAATATGCGACTCAGTTAAGCGTTCTGCTGGTGGAGTTTGAGCCCTGGGCACTGCTCTGTACAAAGTGCCCAACAGGAAGTGCCCACACTACAGCTGACCCCCCCCTCCCCAACCCCTCTTTTCCCTCCCCATTCTCTCTCTGTTGTCTTACCTTTCACTTCCACTGGAATCTGCTGACTGCAGTGCTCTGGTGTGGAGATTACCGCCGGGGCTGATAAGGGGAGGTTAGGGTTACGGACCACAGTCACTGCTGAGCCAGCAATGGAGCCAGATGGTTTAGTCATTTCTGAGTAACATGTCACAGGAAGGACTGTTACTGTCAGGGTGTTTTGGCGACTGTCTAGTGCTAAATATGCTAGCTGTATTAGGGCTGGGCGATGCGGACAAAATGAAATATCTAAATATTTGTAATGTAATATCTCGATATTGATATTTTGCCGATATCGTTTTTTGTGCTTTCACAAAATATCTACACAATGTGATTTTTGATAAACAGTCACTATTAATGTGGATATGACGACCAAGCGGGTACAGGCAATAGCAACAACAGTCTAATTCAGAGGTGGGCAACGAGGGCCGTATCTGTCCCTGGTTTTCGCACCAACTTCTGGCCTGTAATTCGTTGATTGTCTAAACTAGCCAAACCATTTATGAAATCTGATATTTCAGGCACATTTCTTTAAATTATCATGAATGACCTCCAAAGACTGTTCTTGTCTCCCTTCATAAAACATTTTTCTTTGATCTAATCATTGGACAAATCAATATTTGTGTATGCAGCCAATTAAGTCAATTAGTCAGGGTAATTGATAAAAATAAAAACCTGCATACACACCGGCCCTCCAGGACCAGAATTGCCCACCCCTGGTCTAATTAGTGCAGACAACTGCATCCCCTTACAGTAAAGCAGTCTTTAAAACCTGAAAAAACAACTCTTATGTCACATTAAAATGTTAAGATATCCAAAATCCTAGATGATATCCGATATCACTATATCGTTATAATATCGATATATTGCCCAGCCTTAGGCTGTATCTGTTGTGTCATGGTGCAGTCATTACTAGAGAAATGCCTCCTGCACTCCTGCTCCACACCATGAGATGTCCTTATCCTGAGGAGAAAGATCTCAGTTTTGACTTTGTGTGAGGGCTGCCCGGGCTGAGGTGTTTAGATGGGCTAATATGTTTGTTTAACTGGGATGGAAGCCTGGGAGACTAGGCCTCACCTCAGCGCCCTCAGTGCAATCCGCAGTCTCGCATTCAGTATCCCTAATGTGTGTTCAGAAAGTCAGGATTTTAGCTTGGCTTTTGTGCCATTTTGTCGCTATTCAAAGCACCTTAGCCAGAAAATGGCTCTCACCAAAAATCTAAAGGTGACTGCAAGAGTTTGGTTTTGTGCCAAGTAAGTCTGTTTCATCAGAAAGTTGCCACATATAGAGACCATCACTCTGCCTACTCTATTCCTGATGTATTTTCTGAAGCGACCAAACTATCTCCTGGAGTTGTTTTTCTGAGGCGCAGTTTTACAGATGTTTGGTCTGGCTCCAGCCGTGTGTGGTTTGAGGCGTTCCAGTCAGAGGGAGAGTGGAGGGGAGCCGGGGAGCACTTGTCTCTGCAGACGGGTGTTACATGAGGGAGCGAGCCGGATTTATTCTCAGTGCTAAAGTTCCCGCACATGCCGACGATATCCTGCTATTCCAAGCGGTTTTATGTTCTCCACTCCCATTCTCAGAAAATGTTTTTCTCTACAGAGTCCCTGTGATTTCAGCCTCTCTCCCTCATCGGGATGCTCCTCATTGCATGCTGGGATACGTGTGAAAACAGGGGGCTGTCGGGTTCACAGCTATCCTCTTACTGCTCTCCCGTTTTGCCGTTTATGAAATGTGGAACTCATGAAGACTGAAACGGCAATTTCCATTTTAAAATGGATCTGAAACTGAAAAATGAGAGTTGGTGGTCTGCTCTGGGTGTTGTCTTTGCACTGAACTGAGTTTATTATCATTTTCTCTCATTCTGTGTCGCCCTTTTCTCCTTGAAAGAGATCAGGTGTCTGCTAGAATCCCTCTCAGAACCGCAACATTAAAATGCAAGGCTTCATCTACTTCCTGCACTGGATAGGCCAAAACCTAGGGTGAGACAGGGTCAGAATAGGTATGTTGGGTTACTGGAGATTGTGAAGCTCAGAGGGGGTTTGCTGGGTTACTGGAGTGTGTGAGGCTCAGAGGGTGTGCTGCGTTACTGGAGTATGTGCAGCCCATAGAGGGTGTGCTGGGTTACTGGAGAGTGTGAAGCTCATAGAGGGTGTGCTGGATTACTGGAGTATGTGCAGCCCATAGAGGGTGTGCTGGGTTACTGGAGTGCATGCGGAACAAAGAGAGTGTGCTGGGTTTCTGGAGAGTGTAAAGGGGGTGTGCTGGGTTAGTGGGTGTGCTAGTGGGTGTGCTGGATTACTGGAGTGCATGCGGCACATAGAGAGTGTGCTGGGTTACTGGAGTGAGTGTTTGAGGCCATTATGCATGCTGGGTTACTGAAGTGTGTTGGGCTCATAAGAGGGTGGAGGTGGGAAAGGATCTACTACCCAGCTACTCAAGTGTAAGACTGGTACACTCCTTAGTACATTTAATGCTCATGCCTGGTCAAAAGCCAGCAGACTTCGAGAACTTGTCAATTGTACAAAACAGCAATACATTGACGTCTTTAGTATCCAACAGCATGAACCATACCATCCAGATATTGAAATTGAACGTAAGATTAGCAAAGGTTACCACCGAATCGTCAGCATGGCAAAATGCTCAAGGATCTACTGTTGGGGGAGTTCACCTACTTCTATCCCCTAAAGATACCAAACAGCTGATGACTGTAGAAAAGATAGTCTCCCGTAATCTTGTTGCACAATTCCACAGCAACCCCAAAACCACTCTTATAGCATACTATAGTCCAGCCAATGTCAGCGACAAATCTGACGTAGACAAATTCTATGAAGATCTGAAAAGTGTCACGGAAAACGTCTCAGTTCACAACCTATTAGTGGTCGCTGGAAATTTCAGTGCCCAAATTAGCCCAGAGGATGTGCACTTTACCTATAACAATGTAACCAATCGCAGTGGAGAAAAGCTACTTTATTATGCTGAAGAATTCCAACTAATGGTGGCAAATATGAAGTTCATGAAACCTGCAAATAAGTTGTGGATATTCCAACTTCCACCTAGAATACGGTCCCTGATCGACTATATCCTCATCCATGAGTAGTGGAGGAACAGCACTATGAATTTACAGGCTAATTTTATCATTCTCAAATTTAGGCTCCGACCATCGAGTCATCTCCTCTATCATACTCCTGAGCCTCAGACAGCCGAGGGAATCTGCTTGAAATCCTATGAAAAAAGTTGACTGGAAATATGTATGTGGGACCCCAGAGGTAGCCTCACTGTTTACCCTCGAAATACGAAATCGCCATGATGCTTTCTCTCAACCTGTCGATGACATCGGCACAACTTATGATAACCTCATCAACATTACCGAGGAAGTTGCTTTAGAAACGTACCGAAGGAAGAAGAAGAAAAACACAGGCCATTGAGTACGCACACTTTAGTCAAGGAAGCTCAGAGCTATTCACGAAGTTACGCTACATCATGAAAACAAATCTACCAGTCTCTCTTAAAAACATCAGTAGAGCACAGGAGCAACTTGATAAAGCCTATACAGAGGCAGAATACATGAAAGGTAAAATTGACCCACTGTCTCTTCACAGTGTCTCAAACTAGCATGCTCCTGCATGGTCCATCGACAATCTTGGCGAAAAAGTAGACCTTCAATTCGTATTAAAGGAGGCTAGCTGAAAAGCAGAAGGAAAATTGGTAACCGCATTTCAGAAACCCCCTGGCAGGGCAGTCAGAAACCCCAGGCACCATGGATTTATCACTTATCCAGATTACTAATTCATTGAATTTAAGTGCGTTGCCCTTCACCAGTCAGAAGCTCCGAGACTCAGTGAAGCCCATGAAAGCCAACAAATCACCTGGCGTCAATAATATTCCAGTATATGACCTGCTTAAAATCTGCCATCACAAGTTCCAAACACTGGAGCCACCATCAGCATGAAAGAAGTCTGGTTTTCTACCCATTCCTAAGAAAGATGACCTAACACTCGCCACAAATTACCGAGGTATTTCCCAGATACCAATTTCTGCCAAAATCCATAATAAGCTTCTCCTCAACTGCCCTTTGCCCGCTTTGGATCTCCTCCTGTGCAATAACCAAAATGATTTAGAAGAAGACAATCTACAATGCCCAAATACTATCCCAGTGCTGCACAATAGAAGAAATGAGGAGGCTGAATAAGGAGTTCACAATTTATTTTGTGGGCTTTCGGGAAGTGTTTGACTCAATCAGTAGAGATGCCATGTTTGCCGTTCATGCCCTTGATGGCATCTCACAATCAATCATTGAAGCGATAAGAGCGCTCTACACAAAAACGAAGGCCACAGTTACAACAACGGATGGTGAAAAGGCCTTCTTAGACATTGAAGCAGGAGCTCTTCAAGGTGATACTCTTGCACCATTCCTATTCAGCATTGTGCTAGACTATGTTCTCCCCCTCTCGCTAGACTGTATCAACAACAAGGGCTTACAAATCTATCCTAAATGAAGCCAGAGGCATCCAGCAAGGTTTCTTACACATCTTGACTTTGCAGACGACCTTGCTCAAATGTCAGAACTTGTTGAGAATGCAGAATCCCTTTTAAAGTCGCTCGAGAAGGCAGCAAGACTAGTAGGTCTGAACTGCAATGAAGCCAAAACAGAGTACATCTCCACAACCCCAAACCCTCACAAGCTACAGTTACTCTCATGTGCAAGTATTAAGCAAGTTCAAATGTCTTGGGTCACACATTATGGATTCCCAAAAGAACATGAAATCTCTCAATGTATTAGTGTGTGGGTGGCATGTAACAAACTCGACAAGATACGGTACTCCAGCCTCGCTAATGAGAAGAAGCTCTATCTATTTGGTACGCTGATTGAGCTGATCCTGCTCTATGGATTTTAGATGTGGACACTAACTATGCGACAACAACAGTGATTAGAAGGGCCATACACTAACCTACTTTGACTTGTCCGAAACATTCATTGGTCAAAGCATGCTGCACGTGAGCAGATATACGGCAAACTTCCCGCAATCTCCCAGAAGCTGACAAAGCACCATCTCCAATTTGCTGGTCACTGCCAACGAGCAAAGGGCTAGATCATTCAATACCTCCTTTTATGGAAATCAAGCGGCCCTGTCCATTCAAGGAAAACTACATTTCCAGATGTGATTACAAGGGTCTCGGGAATTGACAGAGCGGATCTTGCTTATATGATGCTGGACCGGAACGTGTGGATTGAGGTTGTTCATGGAATCTCGGCTGGAAGGGTCGAATGATGATGATGATGATGGGAGGGTGCGCTGGGTGACCAGAGCATGTGAGGCCTAGAGAGTGTGCTGGGTTGCTGGAATATGTGCAGTTTATAGAAGGTGTGTTGGATTACTGGTGTGTGTGAGGCTCAGAGGATGTCCTGGTTTACTGGAGTGTTTGAGGCTCATAGAGGGTGTGCTGGGTTACTGGAGTGTGTGAGGTTAACTGAGGGTGTGCTGGGTTACTGCAGTGTGTGAGGTTCATGGAGGGTGTGTGGGGTTAGTGGGTTGTTAGGGTTGTGGAGGTGGCTCATTGTGGAGGGGTTTGTTTTATCACTGTAGTTCGTGGCTCATAGAGGGTGTCCTGGGTTATTGGAGTGTGTGAGGCTCATAGAGGGTGTGGTGGGTTTCTGGAGTGTTTTACGCTCAGTTGGTGCCAGATTATTTAATTGTGTGAGGCTAAGAAGGGATATGGTGGGCCAATGCATTGTGAAGAGGTTTGGAGTGGGTGTGTTGGGTTACTGCTAGTCTGGAGAGGCGTTCCTTTGTTCGTTGCACTGTGTGATGTTGATCTAATCCAGTCCCAACCTAACCCAGCCCAGAATCACGGTACTGGGTAACATCATGCTAAAGAAAACACCTGGCATAATTGAAACCACCACACCATGTCTGAAAGGGAACACTAAGGAAAATCTGTTACAATTTTTTGCTTAAGTAAATGGTTGAACATCAGAAGCAATTGGTCTTTGCCAACAGAACAGATTGGTTTTATTGGATGGATAAATATTAGGTGAGGATTATGTTAATCTGTGTGCCGGAAAGTGAGGCCCCCTCCTCTGTGTGTCTGTTTTTTTTTTTTTTTTTTTTTTGAAAGCTGTGTGTAAAAGCAACAGCCCTATGGGATTCTGGGAAAGGTGAGGGTTACAGTAGGCCCCCTTTTCAGTTTGTGCCTCCGGAGTGGGCCAAGGTTGTCTGATTCCCAACAGAGCAGGGAACCTCCTGGGTGGAGATCTGCCCCCATGGCCCAGATTTCCACTCTGCCACAACACCTGTGTGCTGTTTTAGAATCTTAGTCCTTGAAGATGGCCTTTCTGCTGCAGGTATGCAAAAAGAGCAATGAGAAATAACCAGGTTTCATAGACTAGCAGCCCCAGTCCATCACTCAGTCACTTCTCTGTAATGACCATTGCTTAAAACCCCTGCCCTCTCCGCAGGCTACCCATGAAATAAATGATTGTTATGGGTCAGGCTTTGGGCATATGCGTACACATGCATGCTTTGCAAAGGCGCATTTCAGCACAAGTTTTCAGCCCTTTTTCTGAAACATTTGCGTAGGTCACCTTTCCCAGTTCTGGAAAGAATATCATCTCAGGAGGCCATAAATGTCTCTATAACGTAAAATCTATATTTGTGTTTTTGAGTGGTGTTGAGCCAAATCTTGCTAGTATCACTAAGAAATTCTTTCCTCCTTGTAAAAAAAGACTGAGGATCCTTGAATTCAGGTCCTAGTTTTTTTACTTGGGTTGAATTCAGTTTCCAGATAGGTTGCTGGAAAACCCCTTGGCTGAAATGGCTCACCAACGTCCTGGAAACCACTTGTTGCAATGACTTCCACAATGAACACAGTATTTTTTGTCTGTGCTGTTCTCTGGGCTCTGGCAGTCCAAAGGATTGTGGGTGCAGAGGTGTATTTGTTCTAAAATGGCTGTTCAGGCAGCTAATTTCAGGTGATTTGAAGTAATTAGGGTAAATGTGGTATTTTCAGTGTTGAAAAGCAGACCTGAAGGCATACACATTCAGGTCCACTGCTGACCACACTTATTTAAGGAGCTACTCGGGTCATATTAGCCAGTGATATTAGTAAGGGTCAATCGGTTCTACGTGGAAAAGTTCCAATGGATTTGTTTTGCTTGGGTGGGCAAGTCCAGCCTGTGCTTTCCAGCAGGTTATGAGCTCTCAGCTGGGAGGATTTAGAGCACTGTGCTTTCAGCATTTTGTGAGTTCTCTGTCCAGAACATGACGAGGTCTGTGCCTTTTACGGGTGTTACGAGCTTTGTGCCCAGAACTTTATGTAGTCTATGCTTTCTGCCAGTGGTGACCTCTGACCAGTTGACTGTGGGCTGTTTTCTCAGTCTGTATTCTGTTCTCTGCACTCAGGGGCCGGTGAACCCATTGCAGAGTTGGACCAGGAAGAGCCTGCCGAAGAGCAGGAGACCATGGCCAAGTTTGTCAAGAAGAGGATGCTGCCCACAAGGGTAGAGACGAACACCGGTAAGAACTGAGAGAGACAGCTGATGTGTCTTGAGTTGGAGCGCCGGGCCCCAGACCACTTAAATGAGATGCTTAGACTTTTAATAAAAGACTCAGAGTGAGTGGCAGAGGAAATTAAGGCAGGTTTGGGTGACAGCTGCAAAGAACATGTTGTTTATGTTCAGCTTTCATTGGAGATGGCTTTATTGGGCCCAATGGCCACCTCGTCTACCACCCTGCCTTTTCCACTCTCTAGCGTGGGAACTGCTTATTGGCCAAGAGACACAGTGAAAACTGCCAGTCTTTGTAGACCTTGTATATACATTTCACCAGTGAATCAATGGAAACGGGGAATACCACTCTGAATTCTAGTTTCAAAAGGCACAGAATGAATCAAAATGACACTATTATTAACTCCTGGATAAGCGGTTTGTGAATTAGGGACTGGTCATCCATGCCGAGATCATATTTTTCTTACCGCCGGTGGTCGTGCTAATGGCAAATGGATTGATTGGATGATTAGTGAGTGACGCTCAAGTCTCATCGCAACACTCCTTCCTATGCTTTGCTGATTCAGGAGTAAAAATGGGGCTTCAGGAGGCCGAAGGAGACATCCAACAGCTATGCATTTCCATACAATGCTGTCACAAGCACACGTATGCACTGAGCCCAGAGTTGATTTTTCCTAGACCAGTGCCAGTTATACCTTTCCCCTTATTCCCAGTCCCTGCCCAGCCCAGCTCACGTTCGTCACACTCTGTCAGAGTGCCAGAGGCCACATGGCTCAGCTTTTCCCAACTGCAGGCCTCCCGTAGGAGAGCTCGGCTTTTTATTGGCCCTGGCACTGCGGTCATTCCGGTCCTGATGGATGCTGTACATTTAAAACGGCCCCAACATGGTCGAGCGGTGCGTGTTACTGATGCCCCCCCCAGACCCTCCTTAACCCCCACATCCCAGCTCCAGGTTTTCCCAGGCAGCTCCTATTTCAGGCCGTAACTTTCATATTACTTTATTGCAGATTACTTCTGCTTTAAAAATAAGGTTCACCCCAACGAACCCTCGCAAATGCCTTACTGTCCCACCTTGTGTGTTCTATCGGGGATGACGTGTTAATGAGGTAGCCACCACTCTGTTAACCCAAAGCAGTCATGTAACTTTCGCCTTGTAAACACAAGACAGTTTGTTGTCTCCCTATCAACATGGCACTTAGCCCCCTTCCATCTAGCTCCAGCTAATCGCTCAGCTGGACTCTTACCTGAATGGCAAATTTGTCATGGTCTTTTTAGTGTACCCATAGAATTTATTTCAAAGAGAATTGCCTATAAGCTGTGCTGTGTCATGGGCTTGAAACAGTTCAAAATTTTCATAGGTCAGTGTAATATAATGGCAGGTTTTCATTTGGGTCTGTGGCCTTTGTGCGAATTGTCGCTGCTGTCCTGAGTCCTTGGTCTTTGTGCGCACACTGCAGCTTCCATCTGGAGTGTTTGGCCTCTGTGGGAGCACAGTAACTGTTCTCTTGGGTTTTTGGTCTCTATGTGAGACTGTAACTGTTCTCCTGAGTGTTTGGGGTCTGTGTGAGCTTGTAACTGTTCTCTTGGGTTTTTGTTCTCTATGTGAGACTGTAACTACTCTCTTCAGTCTTTGATCTCTGTATAAACGATGTAACTGTTCTCTTCAGTCTTTGGTCTCTGTGTGAGCCTGTAACTGTTCTCTTGAGTCGTTGGTCTTTGCGTGAGACTGTGACTGTTCTAACTGTTCGCTTGAGTGTTTGGTGTCTTTGTGAGACTGTAACTGTTCTCCTGAGTGTTTGGGGTCTATGTGAGCTTGTAACTGTTCTCTTGAGTCTTTTGTCCCTGTGTAAGCAATATTACTGCTCTCTTGAGTGATTAGTTAATGTGTGTGAGCACTGTGACTGTTCCCTTGGGTCTGTTGTCTCCGTGTGTGCTCTGTAACTGTACTTTTGAGTCTTTGGTTTCTGTGCGACCATGATTATTGTCCAGTTAAATTTTTGGTCTTTGTGTGTGCACTGTAACTGTTCTCTTGAGTCTTTGGTTTCTTTGTGATCACTGTTATTGCCCTAAGTCACGGGTTTCTCTGAGCACTGTTACTGTTCTCTTGAGTCTTTGGTTTCTGTGTGAGCCCGGTAACTTTTTTATCTTTGGACCATGGCTTCTGTGTGAGCATGCTCTGTTCTGTGCTGCCGGGACATCTGTTTCTACTCTTGGACTTTGCTTGCCTCTCTCCTGATTGGATCTAATAGCTGGTGAATTGCAATTTTTCCGGTCATTATCAAACCGAGATGTTAGTTGAGCACTTCAGATTACTTTTTTAATCAAATAAATTAAATCATGCACTTGAAAGTTTCAGAGGGCTATAAAAATGGGTGAAGGGAAGGTTGGGGAAAGCAGGTTGTTTTTTCTTTTTTTAACTCCTTTTTCTTTTTTCTACTTGTTTTATTGTTATTCTTTCTTCACCAGACGTGCTGATTCTGGTGAGGAGAGATTCTTGAGGTTCTAGCCTGAGAGTGATCACTATGCTTGTCTCTGGGGCTTTTAAAAACTGAACGAAAGCATGAAACCGGGTGCTTTTTCATTTCCAGACCAAGATCTTGGAGTTTCAGCACAGAAATTTGTACAAATGTGTGTTTTAGCTGCAACTGGTGGATTGAGGAGTGTACACTGCCTAACGACCTCCCGCTTCCTGCTTTCCTGCATATCTGTTCATCTCTGCTGTCAGTACCTGTGCTCATTCTGGAAACATCACATTGAGTGCTGTCCAATTCACCGTGTTTTTCAAGCTACCAGGTTGCAGAGAGGAATCCGAAAGCATTTGGTTTAAACGTGTCTGAATTATAAAAAGCCTTATTTTAAGACTCGCACATCATGTTGAGGTGTAATTCACCTGTTTCTTGAGTTGTAAGAATATTGCAAAGCATGATTTACCGGCTAAAAACCACATACAAGTGTCTGCAGTAGATTAACAGTTTGTTGAGTTGGTATCTCTTCCACAGCTCAAGAGTTTGGCTGCATATTGAGAACTGGAGTCGCGACAACATACTTCATATTGTACGTTGTACATGTGCATGCTCGTCTGTGGGTGTCTGTTGCTGTCCGTTGTCTGTGTTTCTCAACGATGTGTGCGTGAGTGTGTGTCTGTGTCTGCGTCTGGCCAGTGTGGGTGATGGAGCAGTGATAGGAGGATAATGTTGACAGTACTATCAGTCCAATCTCCATGATTGTAATATTGTCTCTGCTAATGTTAAGAATCTGTACACAAATTGTTTCTGCCAAAATAAGGGAAGAATTGGCTTCCATAGTTGGGTGTGGTGACCCGAGGACAAACTTAAAAACCTGGGATGAATTTAAAGCAGCTTATCCCCAAATCCGTGTTCCTCTCTTTTCTCTTTAAATATCATCCCTTCGCTTTACTCTGCTCACTAGGCCCTACTGGCAAAAACTACAGTCGACATGGACTCTTTCTCCCTTTGTGTCGATAAAATATTTTAGCATAATCAAAATCATTACACCCTAAAAAAAAAAAAAAAAAAACCGAAGGTATTTGTTGGAAGTAACTTGAATCCGAAATTCTGCACTTGTGTTTTTTCACAAAAGTGCGGCTCTTATTGGTATGGTGAAAACATGCATTATTTGTTTTTCTCAGGATTTAGCTGACTGTCACGAACCCACACCATGACATGATGGGTAATGAGCAGTTATAATCATCAAAAAAGCATTGTAATGCAGAATGTACCGTACATATTTTTTTATTGAGCTATACTGCAATTCAGTGTTGTTTTCATGTTCATCATTACTGCTTTAAAATCATAATTGCTAATTGTGGCTTTTCAAAGCAGACATCTCTCGGAAGCGCGTTTTTAATAAGCTATCATTCTGAGACTGGCTTCTTTGAAAATTTTGAGGGATGAATAGCGTGACAAATATCAATAACAGCCCTTCTCTATGCACTGGAAACAATCACGAGTGTGACATAATTCCCTGCAAAACTGTTAGTGGCTTCATTACTGTTAGAGTTATTCCATTTGGAAGTGTAAAGTTTGACTTGGTGGTGGCACTGCAGGAAAGGTCGTAGTGTCTCTCAAAACGGTAGGGTTTGGCATCTATGAGGCAGGAATGAACACAGGAAGTTTCATGCGATTCTCATGAATAATTGTTTGAGCTATGGTGCTAACAGAAAAGGTCTGTGGTGACAGTGGAGCCGTCGACTGCCACAGCAACAGCCTTGGTGAATATATAATATCTCTGAACATAATTTCCATGATATTCCTGTTTCGGGGATATCGTTATTATTCCATTGGCAGTTAGAACATTGGCCTGTCACCCACTCCACAAGATTGCTGTGGGGTGCTTTTTGGGTGGCACATATCTCTGTCCCTGGAAACAGAGCCTTTTTGGGGTACCTCTTTATCCAAGTATGGAACTATTATATTAATTAAATTGGTATGTCTAAAAGGGTAGGCTAGTTAGATCAAGTGTGGACTTTGAGCAAAGTTAGAGTGGCCCTTTCAATGGGCCTTTTGCAGCAAGTGATCACTTGACAACTTTCCGCATAGCAACAAGTCTCTGGTGGGCAAGCTAACCAGACATTCCTTGACAACACTAAGTGTTTGAGTGATCAGGAGTTCAATACCAACAATATAGAGTATGTTTCTGTAATTTGTATTTAAGTTGAGAGCTTGGTTTTCCAGATATAGTTAAAGTAAGTTTAGGTACATTGTTCTAGCTGGATTTTTAGAAGAAAACAGCGAGCGGAGACCAATTATCAAGGTCGATTGCTTGGCACTGGATAAGACGTTCTCGGGTATGTTTTCAACTAACTCGTATTTATACCGCCGATCACCCCAGATTTTGTAAAACTTCTGAATTTGACTTTATAGAGGATCCAGGCACTCAGCTTTCACTGATAAAAATAATTGGTTCTTTACAATCAGGCCGTTTTGCGTCCAAATAAGCTTATGCGCGAAGCAGTGGCAGCTCGTGAACTGGCAAGAGGGGAGGCTCAAACAGTCACTTAAAAAGAATGATTGGTCAAGACCTGTTTTCAATAATTCATTTAAATTACCATTACAGAAACTCTGAAAATTCTCACCATTACCAAGGTGTGGTCAGTTTTCATTAATAACGCACACCTGTCAACTCTCTGGCATTCCGCGTCAGTTTTAGTGGTATATGTCGTCTCTGCTGTAGTCAGCAATTATTCAATCAACGCATGTGTCAGAGATTCTCGCACGGAATTGAAGTCCTTGTGCATGGAGGTTTATCAGTTTCACCTGCGTTATGACCCCGATCTTCTCACGCTTTTCTTTACTCGGGGGTTGGAAGCAATGCATGTCTTTCATGATCGTTTAAGCTGTTTAAATGAAAGAAGATCATTGAGAGCAATGGAATTGCATAAAGACGTTTCAAATGATCTTATTTCATTTAAACGATCGCAAAACACATGTATTGCTTCCAACCGCTGAGTAAAGAAAAGCGTGGGAAGTCCGGAGTCGTAATCGGTATGCGTTATAAATGAAAACTGGCCACACCTGTTAATGTTGGGAGTTTTCGGAATTTCTGTAATTGTAATTTAAATGAATGATTGAAAACAGGTCTTGACCAATCATTCTTTTTAAGTGATTGTTTGAGCCTCCCCTCTTGCCAGTTCACGAGCTGCCACTGCTTCGCACACAAGCTTATTTGGACGCAAAACGGCCTGATCGTAAAGAACCAATTATTTTTATCAGTGAAAGTTGAGTGCCTGGATACTCTACAAAGTCAAATTCAGAAGTTTTACAAAATCTGGGGTGATCGGCGGTATAAATACGAGTGTTTAAACTTGAAAACATACCTGAGAACGTCTCGTCCAGTGCAAAGCCATCGACCTTGATAATTGGTCTCCGCTCATTTTTTTCTTCTAAAAATCCAGCTAGAACAATTTATCTAAACTTACTTTAACTATATCTGGAAAACCAAGCTCTCAACTAAAATACAAATTACAGAAACATACTCTATATTGTTGGTATTGAACTCCTGATCACTCAAACACTTAGTGTTGTCAAGGAATGTCTGGTTAGCTTGCCCACCAGAGACTTGTTGCTATGCGGAAAGTTGTCAAGTGATCACTTGCTGCAAAAGGCCTATTGCAATCACATCTGACTCCATGAGAAAATTTTCCCGTCTGGAGTTTTGGCTGCGATCCTAACGGTAGAAATACACGGGAACGGCGTAGCACTATATATGCGTTTTCTATGCGTGGATGGGGTCATTTAAAGGAAGCTAGCTAGTAGGGTGGGTAGTTGTTGGACATGGTGATTTAAATTAAGCAAATAAATAGTGAAGAAAATTTGTGAAATGAAATGATAATGTGGATATTTGCATTTGTCTGATACTTAAAATTAATATTTGGTGGCAGCTACCAAATCACTGTATAACCTGCTTGCTAGTGGTTTGCCAGAGCTTCCAGACATTACATGCAAATGCGTGCAAACGGCCCATGACGATTAGCATTAGCAAATTTATCTTGCACTGCACAGCTACAGTGTGTCCCTTCTGTAAAACTATTAAGCTCAACCCACCCCCCTACCCCGAACTGGTTTGTTCTTTTTGAACGGGAGTGCATGGAATTCCGATGGTCAGTCAGCCAGTCACCTGGCTGTTAGTCATGCAGACAATCAAAAAGGCATGGTTTTCTTGTAATTTTATCGGCACAAAGATATGCTGTGTGATATGCTGTAGACCATTGCCCTAATCCAGTGGTGGCTGCTGAGCAGAAAATGGGGTTGGGGGTTAATGCAGCCCTTTTAACTAATGATTAGTCTTGTTCTATTGTCTGTTTTTTTTTTTTTCTTATTAATGAAATGCTAATTCCATGAACAGTTAACTCTCTCAGGTGTAGCCGATTTCCTTTGTTAAGGTAAGGTGAGAAATATTACGTTTCATTTGGATGCGAAAGTTTTATTGAAAAATAATCATCAGTTTAAGGGGCAGTTTAACATCCCACCCCCTGTCCTTGTTTTTGTTCAGCAGCTACTACTGCCTTTATCCTTAACCCTTCTATGTATTAAAAGACATTTCTGTCACCATTGGCTTACTAGTAGAGCAACATTATTCAAACACTTGAAGTATTTTTTGTAACCACAGATATGGTTGATAAACAGTTAATACTAAAGAAATGTGTGCTATGTGATTTTGAGAGGAATTGTTGTTACGTTATTATGTTTTTTTTTTTTTTAGTTTGTTTAGGGAAAAAAAATTCACCTAGTGGTACTGCATAGCCGGAAGAAAATCAACCAGGTATAGCTAGAAGAAAATCAAGCAGTGAAAGGGTGAAACTGATGAGTGTATGGAAAAGGTGAGACTGAACTGGGAATGGTTATGTCACTCATCCTTGCTCTATTTTGGGTTTAATGATTGCCTAGGGGGGCGGAGTCTGGGGACGCTGAGGTGGGAGAGCGACACTAGAACTGCTGGGTGACAGTATCAAGGAGCAGATAGGAGAAAGGAGAACCACATTTGCACACCCATAAGGTTAAAGATGACCACAAGATACACTCAAAAGATACTGATTTAAGGAAATTCAATGAAAATGAATAAATTACAAGAGAAACCAACAAACCAGTGTATATATTCCTTATTCAGTGTGAAGTGAGATGAAAACCTGGCTCAGCTGCTGTTGCGTGCTCTGGCTTTGCCACCCAGGAGTCCACCCACCCTCACGGAGGGCTGGAACTGAAGGTGCGAAAGCAGGCCGGGGTCATAGCTCGCAGGCGCCTGTCTCCACTCCTCCTACCCCATTTTCTCTGGACCGTCTGTCCTAATCGTCTCTGACGAACAAGCGCACCCAGAACTGTCTTGGAAATGGGGTCAGAGGTCAGTTGCTGTGATTTATCCCCTAAAAAACAGCCCTCGTAAAATTGTCCTTAAAGTGAATTACTGCGCCGCGTGAGCCCCCTCCTGCTACGGCCCTGAACCCTCTCTCGCCCTCGTGTTCTTCCTCTCTCGCTGTTCTCACTTGAATAGAGAAAGCCCATTGACTGCAAACATCTCAACCCCTCTGTCTCATTATCGATAACTCTCTCTTCTGAGGCTTCTGTTCATGTACAGAGACTGATGGTAGTATGATCGTCTTGCGGCTGTGGTGCCATTCAGCTCAGGATAAACTGATTTGGTCTAGTTTAACATGAAAAGGATGTTTGAGTGGGATTCAAAATCATGTCTCTTTGAACCAAACTAGGGGAAACATGTTTCATCAGCAACCTTACATTGCCGTGAAGAAGAATTGGTTGAGGTATATGTGGTAGTCTGAGGCCACACCCACTATTTGGTCCTTCTGGAATGTTCCATTGAGTGAAATAATGCAGCGACTGCAATGCCTCCTATTTAATGAACTCCTCTAGTTTCCTTGTATCATCTCCTAGTGTCCTTTCAGCATTACTGCAGTATCTGCCCCTCTCTAGGTGTAAGGATAGGAGGCTGAACGTCCCCCCCACTGTGGGCTTCTGGCTGTCTGGTCAGCTCTTACTCCAGGACCACTTCTGTTTGTGCCAAACAATGGCAATGGAATGATGAGCATAGCATTGAAATAAAACCAGTTTTCAAAGATATTCTCTTAAAGCATTATCAGTGACTGGTTTGTCACTTCCCCTTGGCTTCAAAATGCAGCAAGCATTTCATTAATGTGGACTTTCAGCTGAATTTTATGGTCTATAGATTTTACAAATGTTCACCAGCCCTTATGTGGCCTATACCTTTACACTCAGATTTACTAACTCAGGAAGGACTGCAGAACAAGGCTTGAAGTGCCATTTTCTGAAATCTAGTTCTCACGAGTTGGTAAACCTCAGAAACAATAAAACTAGATCTCCTTTGTTTACATTTTAGTTTTAGTGTTCAGAAAGAAAAATTAAAGTAAAAGTCCTTTGACGACATGACTCAGTTTTTATCTACGGATTCCCAAAGTGGCGATATCGGAGTGGGATGAGTGGGGTGGGGTGGGGGATGGTGCAGGAGCTGTGGAAGTCTCTCCGCAAGAATGAACTGAAAATCCACTATTTAAATCTTTAAGCCTCATTCTCCCCACAGCGATCATTAAAAAAGGAAAACGGAAATAATCCTCCAATTAATTTTGTTTGTTGCTGCCAGCTTCAGAAGGAATAGTTGCATTTCACTCCTTCTGAGGGGGAAATGGGACATGTCCAGACATGTCCGCCCATCAGAGACCGGGCTGGGGAGGGGTGGCAGGGGGAGTCCATCGGGGAAAAAAAAAGAAACAACCACTCATCTCACACTCCCTCTGTGACATAAAAAATAATTTAGGTAAAACAACCTCAAAACCGGGCTGGCAAGAGCCAGGAAGCATCTTTAATGCGGTTGAAAGGCTTCAAAAGATCTCTTGGATATTCGCTCACGCGCCATTTCGGCAATTAAGATGAAAGGTGAAGAAAAAAAAAGGGTAAGAGGGTGTTTTTTGCTGAGCGCTACCTCCCACAGGCCCGTCTCAGATCACACGTCGGGCTGGAAGTGAGCTCCGCCGGGCAGCGAGACTCTTTCCGGAACGTGCTCCCGTAGTAACGGGAAAGGTGTAATGGCCTCTCCCGTAATGGGTCCACTCACCGCGAGCTCAGGGGACCAGCCGCTGCCATGAGAAAAGTTCTCGCTGAGCCGAGGTGTGCCAGCAGAGAGAGGCTCTAAAAGCCGGCAGAAGTGAGCGCAGCAATTTAGCATCAATTTTTAATGAGCATAAATCACAGTACCACATTCGATACTTAATACAGCATCGCTTAAAAGTGTGAAGTGGCACACGTTTCCCGGATGAATGTCCTGTCTTTCTGGGATATCTGTGGCTGGTTGTGCAGTTTTGCTGTAAACCAATGTAGTTTAAGGTGTTCTGTATGTTGTCGGCATTCTATGTAATGGATGAGCCCAAGTACTCACATACTCGATTGCATGAAAGATGAGGACTACTCCTGCACTATGTTGAAATAAAAATGCAGTTTCTGTAAGAATTGTTCCATTTTTCATCATACAGATGTAGAAAATTTTGTTCTTTGAACATTGTGCGGTATCACTTTGAGCATAGGTATGTTTTTGGGTTAAAGGCACTGTTGAGAGTGTTTGCATCGGCGCAAATATAACCCTCCGCTGGCACTTGCTCTGAAATTGAATTTTACACTGAAGTGGTAAGTGTAATATTTTGTGGGGTAATATTACATTAGGACAAAATTTATTGCCAAGGGAGCGGAGAATACAAATGTGGCAAGTCAGTTACCTTTTCAGTTTAAAAGCTAAAACAAACAAAATTCAATTATCTAATGTCAAGCAAAGGTCACATAGAAAAACCAATGCTATTATTACCTGCATTTGATGTGGTTTTATCCCTTCCTTTTAAAGGCTCAAAGTAAATTGAAAAAAATTCAGAATGCTGAAGAATGCCAAAATAACTAAAGCCACCTAAGCACCCCTGATCTCCCGTTCCAATGACATGATTTCCTGTTTCCTCACTTTCTTGGATTTTATTCCCTGAGCATCCTCTTGTCAGGTAGGAACCCCCCGTTCCTCCTTCCCATTTTAGATGCACCCCCCTGTCCAGTCCTCGCCTTGTAGAATGTGCCATCACAGTGCCCAAGCCTTCCAGCTGTCTCAGCCAGTGAGATTACGTTAGTTACAGTGAGCTCACTGCTTGACCTTCTTTCAACACGTCACCCCAACAGGTCGTCCCCCCACCCACAGCCTCTCCTCCCTCAAGGGCCTGCCCTAGACCACTGAACCTTATGGTTTAAAACAGGAACTGCCGCAGCAAAGCACTCCAGCAGACAGATAGCCCCAGCACCACGGCGATTCCCCGGCCCCTACAACTGCAGCCCTTCCGGCGGGGCCGACGGCCAGGGCATAGGGGATGCAGAGCTCGGAAGTGTCCGAGTTATACCTCATTTTTATGTGTTTTTATTTGGCTGGGGGGCCGGGACCCCGAGGAGCAGATTCCTCTCGCCCCCATCTGCTAACACACTTAGAGACACCTACAGGGACCTGTAGGGGGAGCTCTTCCGCTAATCCCGCAGCTGTCTGCAGTGAGTTTAGGCGCAAATGTCCGTAGTCCTTATTGCCTCCCTCTAATTACATCATAGTACTAGCTCCCGTGTTTCACCTAACTGTTTTGTAAGTACATCTTGTCACACATTTCTTTTCCACCTCCTCAATCCTCTGAATACCACATCAATCCAGTTCCACTTCTACACTCCTTGTACATATTTGCTAAAAGTCCTCCTGGTGAGGTCCAAGCTCATTAGATTGGAAAAGGAATTGTAGGTTATCATTTCTAATCTTACCTGTATCTTAGAGATGTGCATTACCTCAAAGTTAGCCCATCGTTCCACTGTGGATTCAGGGTAAATAGATCAGTTTGCAACTGGGTTTGGGCCAAGATCTCTTGGCAGCTGGCCCACAGGCTGCTCTGCTTTCTTAAATGACACGGTTCAGTGAAAAGCCGTCCACATTCAGATTAGCGATAACTCTGACGCACGGCTCGGCCCTCATTGGTGTGGAATAGATGGTCATTGATTCACTCTTTCCTCCACCATCTGATTGGCTAATTTGAGCTCCTTCAGCCCTGGCTGCTGATAATTACTCAACCCGAGCAAAATCTGGCGGCCATGTCATAAATCACGGCTGTCACTAGGCGGAAACGGTTGTGGTTGTGCCATTTTGGATTGATCCTGGTGTGTGGAAGTGCTGGGAGGGGTTGGAGGTGTAGGGAGGGTCCGCTGTATCACTTTCTCTGTCTGCCTCCAGCCACAGTAACCGCACCTCACCTGGAAACCATTCACTTCTGCCTTTGAGTAAAAGCCATACTGTCCGATACTCACCTGACCGATGTTTTGCACATTGGACATTTATTTTTAAATATCAATATGCCTTACGGTCGTATTCAGAGCTTTTTTCTGGTCTGTTGTTGTATTTGTTGCAAATGCTAATTCTCCAACACCATCTGTGAAATTTATGTGTGTAGCATATGCTTAATGCATTTGGGCTCGCAGCCAGGTTGCTTTGTTTTTCCATATCACCAGCTTCCTTTAAGATCCTGATTTTATGTTGAAATTCAGCATTCTTGGGAAGACTGATTAGGAGATGTGAGACCTGCTGGTCTAATGGTGAGCTCTCCAGGATAAGATTGAAAGTCCTACTTGTTTAAAGTGAACAGAACTAAGTATTTTCCCTGTGCCTGTTTTGATAGTGGCTCAAGCTTTTTGGTTGCATTTGCCTTTCTGGAATGTTCCCATATTGAGCTCCCAGTAAATCTAGGGTTATGGCAAAAGCCACATATGAAGTGGAGTAAAGTGTGGTTTCAAGTCGTTAGCACATCTTAGCTAGTCGTCAGTCAGCTGTTTAAGGGCTCATAGCACACATTCAGAACCTTTACAGTAAAGCCATGGTATCCCTCTCCAAAGAAAATAAGTTTTTTTTCCCCCTTTTTTGTCTTTTGTTGCGGAAGTTGGGGCCCTGTCAGTTTTCTGGGTAATAAAAACTGCTCTCGTTTGACGGCTCAGCTTTTAACAAGAGACCTTTAATTGCTTGCGAGAAGGAAGCAATGAATTGTAAAGTATACTTCTCCAAAGACTGACTGTTAAGTGTGTTCTTTACGTGGCTACTTGGGCCCTATGGGTCTGGGGATGACTAACACATGTGAAACAGGAGATGCATGCAATATGCTCTCTCTCTCTCTCTCTCTCTCTCTCTCTCTCTCTCTCCCTCCTTCCCTCACACCTTTCTATTAACGCCTGTCCCAGTCTGAGTCTCAGCTGTCATTTTCTACACTGTTGCTTCATGCCACGACCCCCAGCCCTCACAAACCCACTGCGTCCTTTCAAGAATAGCCGCCAAGAGCGGACCACCGCAGTCTTGCCTTCTTTCTGATCCTTTGCGGAGTATGTGTGGGTGTGCTTGCATGTGCGTGCTCATGTGTCCATTTGTGTGCATGTGCACAGGTGTGAGAGTGTGCTTCTGTGTGTGCATATATACTCAACAAAAAAAAGTTGAGGAGCACTTGATTTTGACCCTCGTTTTGTGAAATGTAAAAACTGAGCATAAATCCCAGGTGGTGTTTACATCATTGGTATTAATCCAAGATAGAAAATGCATTAAAACAGTTGACTTTTTATTACCTCTAAACAGGGTATCCACAGGGAAGTCCAGAATTACACCAAGTCCGGACCATTAAATCAGAATGTCAAACAATGTCCAAACTCAATTTAGTATCTTGTGTGGCCACCATGTGCTCTCAGCACTGCTGGACAGTGTCTTGGGAAGCTCAGAACAAGGGAAAATAATACATTATACACTCAGCGGTCCTTAACTTTTTTTGTTTAGTATATATGTGTGTCAGTGTTTGTTTGTGTGTGTGGGGAGGGGATTTTTCAGACACACATACAGTACTGTGCAAAAGTCTTAGGCACCTTGCACTTTTTTAAATTTAAATCTGTATTATATGCTTACTTTTTGATTTCATATTGGAGTTCCTGAAGAGGAAAAGTAAATTTGAAATTCCAAATGCTAATTTAAAGAAAAGTTTCATAAATAAATGTTTGTATTCCATTAAAAATGGTCGATACAGGTATTATAGTCTTGACGGAGCCTTGATATCAACATCATCATGGCTGTTTGTGATTTCTTGGAGGGATAGACACAAGTGAGACAGTCAGTCTGCAGAAGAACGGTGGCAAGTTTTTCACTCTGCTTAGAACAACCAAACGCCAATCATCTTATTAAAAAAAAAAAGGGCAACAGGACAGTGTCCCAAATTTTTTGGCAAAGGGTAGTTGCACCAAATATTGATTTGATTTAGGTCTTAACAGGTTACACTAGTAACACCCAAAAACTGAGAAAGTGCACTTTTTTTTTCCAAGGAATTCCTATAAAAACTTAGAATACACTGAAGTTTACTGAAGATTTAAGGCCAACTCGGTCAACCTCGGAAAAATTTTACCGAGGTATCCCGAAGTCTGTCCAGATTACTTAAATTTGGACAACACCTCAGTAAACCTCAGTTAAATTTCCTGAAACACATCGAGGATTGTCTGGCCCACTGAAGCTTTTTATTTGTTGGATTAAATCCACCAACTATCATTTCCCAAATTGAAAAGGTGAAAAAATTGACTCCTTTTACCTGCTGACCATAAAATTGAAATAAATGAAAAACATAACATTCCTTGACTCTCTTCACACCTCCCCTTTGTTCTGGTGTGAGCATAGGCCTAGCAGACAAACTTCGGTCTACCTCTGTGAAATTTTCCCGAGGAATACCGATGCGGGCTCTGAGCTCCAGCGGGCCAGACAATCCTCAGTGTGTTTCGGGAAAATTTTTCCGAGGTTTACCGAGTTGGCCTGAAATCTTCAGTAAACCTTGGTGTATTCTAAGTTTTTGTAGGAACTTCTCGGAAAAAGGTGCACTTTCTCGGTTTTTAGGTGCTACTGGTGTTACAGCTCTGTATAGTGCATTTCTCAGTCATTAGAACCTTTTTATTTCATCATTTTTCAAGCATATTTGCCTGACAAAATTGCTTTGAATGTGCCTAAAACTTTTGCACAGTACTGTACCTTTGTACAGTATGTGAAAGTGGCAGCACTCGTCTGATAGAGCACCCCTTGGCCAAGCCTAGCAGGAGATTGTTGCGGAGTTGTGGCTGCTCAGAGATGTCGGATATGGAGGATATGAGTGATGAGGACTCTCAGGGGGAGGGGTGATCGGGGCGAGGATGGGGTCAGGGGGCACTGTCTTCAGCTGTCAGACGCAATAAGCCCAAACACAAAATCCACAGAGGCCAGCGGGATATCAGGGTGTCTCAGGTCACTGGGCCAAAACCGTGAACATGTGAAACTGCCCTGTGAGCAAGGCGTCACCCGCAGTGACTCTTCGGCAGCTGTTGCTGTTGGTATTTTACTGGATTTACATGCTGTCAAAAACAACACTTCTCCAATTAGGCTGGACCAAGCCCATGATTCTTTTGCGAACGCCATCAGCTTATGCCTGCTTTTATCAACGATAGAAAAGGAGCACAACATGTAGGTTTGTTTCCAGGAAGGTACATAGACTGCGTGAGGTTTTTATTGATAAGGATCTGTATGATGTGGACTCTATGGTCTTAGAAAGAATGAACAGCCTTCATCGTTGTACTGTATGTTATTCATGATCCACCCCATCATACTTCACCAACACTCGCGTTCGTCTTTGGTTGTAAAAACGATTACTTGCAAACTAGCCTCTCCTGTGGATCCCGGATTGTCCCGGCAATTTCTTTCTCCCCAAACAAAAAGACAGTTTTGAAATATTATCCAAGGCTGGTCAAAGAGATGTGGCCTTGTGGGTATTGGGAGAGCCCTATGTTAGTACCCAGAGAGTGATACAGTGAAGGCTCCTGTGGCCCCCACCCCTCGCCCTTGGGGCCCGCAACACCCTGGGAATCTGCCATCAGTCCCCTCCAATGCACATAGCGATGAGGTTACATCAGCCTGTTTTTTTTAGTCCCTCTTTAATCAAAGCCATGAGGAAAGCTGACAGCTGCCTGCCTCCAGCATCTGTGGGCTACCTGGTCTTCACAACGACAAATCGTTTTTGTTAACTACACGGAAAAGTGGGCCTTTACACATATCCAGCTTTTTGTCGTTATCAGGTTACCTTTGGTGCACCTAAGGATTGTCTGACTTGAGGGGGTGAAACTTGTGTGAAGCTAGAAGTGACACTCAGCAGAGTAGGTGGTATTTCCCAGCGCTAAGCCAGTCTCTGCAGAGACTGTGAAATTAAGACCGAGCTGTTCGCCTCCAGATTGTTCGTTCGTCAGGTGCTCCGTTACAAGTGATCCCCTCATTATTAAACGGGAAACGGTCACATTCCTTCATCTCTTGGAAATCTTTTTAAAGCTGAGGTGTGAGAAGTGCCTGGTGCCCCTCTTCCCTTTCCCATTACCTAATGGGTGGGAGATATAATTATGTTCCCCACTTTAATAAAACATCAAAGGGGGGGATTAAGCCTCGACATGAGAGGAATCCAGCGCTGCTTCGGTATGCGTTTTGGCGGGAGGCCTCCGCAGCATTAGGATGCAGACTCCCCTTCACGGTTCAAACTTGAAAAACAGAGGAGAAAAACACACCTCGGCAGTCGTCCACAGGAGAGATGAAGCGTTCTTTTGGTCTCGTCAAACAGCCCCTCCCGGTACGCCGTTGAGCCGGGTTTGAGACGGCATAATTTACTGCGGACTATCTTCCCCTGTGTGAAAGGTGAATCAGTGACATGACGGGTCTAAAGCTCAAGTAGATGAATTGTGGCCTTCTCATCTTTGTTTGAACAGGGATCTTTGGGAGGGTAGATGTAATGCAGATGTGCTGCTTTTTGTTTTTCTGGTTCTAAGTGGGGTGGCAAGGTGGTGCAGTAGGTAGCACTGTTGCCTCTCAGCAAGAAGCATGGGGTGCGAATCCAGCCTGGGACCATACTGTGTGGAGTTCATATGTTATCCTTGTGCTCGCATGGGTTTCCTCAGGGTATTCAGTAACCCCCTACAATCCAAATACATGCATGCCAGGCTTACTGGAGACTCTAAATCGCCCATGGGTGTCTGAGTAAATGGTGTGTTTGCCTTGCAATGCATTGGTGAGCTGTCCAAGGTGTGTCCCTGACTTTTGCCCATAGTCAGCTAATATAAGCTCCAGCTCCCTCGCAACCCCATGGTGAGGAAAGGGCGGTCTAGAAGACAAATGGATGGATGGTTTTCACTGTTGCGCCTAGTGCAACTAGGCAAGGTCAGTGGTCATGTGTATGAAAAGCAGGTGTAAACAAGCCCGCGAAATGAGGCCCACTTCTTCGATACAGCATACGTCCCCTCCAATCGCCCTTTTCCCTTATGTGTATCTCAGTCAAGTATTTGGCAGATGCACGTCACAGAAAGCTCAGAAAAACATGGGAGTGTGCATTTACTACTGATTTGATTAGTTCTCCTTATTTGCTAGTCAACGCTGGGAACCTATTCCAAGTAAATGTTGAACTCATTAAATTAGCTACGATTCCAGGTGGCCAGAAAAAAGCGTGGTGAGAAAGAAGAAAGCCCTCATGTTTTTAATTGCGTTAATTGGGTTTCATTTGACTCTATGTTGCTAAGAGCTACAATGAGAGCTGAGAGAGGCAGTCAGGGGTGAACAGTGGAGTCTGGTGCCGAGAAGAGATGAGCGGAAGAGCCCGGAAATTTCTGGCCTCGGGCACTGATTTGCTGCTACCCAGAAGGAGTACGCAAAGCAGCGCGGTTCTGCCCACACACAGACTTTCTCACACACACACACACACACACACACACACTTACACTTGCTGGCTCTTTACCTGATGCACCTTTTAACATGCTCACAGACACTCTCACACGCTGTATAGTCTGTTTGTTTTGGCCTGTTTCTGTTCGGAGAGCTTGAGAGAACAGCTGGAGAATCACTCAGCCAGCCCCTCACTGCAACACTCTCTTTGGGCTCAGTCATTTCATCTGGGAACTCACTGGAGAAAGTCGCTGTTATCAAATTTTCAGCCATGCTGTAAGTTTATTTTCCCCCAGTTTATTCGGACCATTTGATGAAGGACTGACAATACGCAGTGCTGCTCTCCCTGTATAGTCCTCACTTACAGTGGGGAAGCTTCTGTTCAGGGATTCATTCAACACCTCACATTTACCATTAAGACATTATAAAACCTATTCTGAATTATACTTCAGGCTTTGCTGCTTGGTTGTTAGTCTAGAACAGGGGCGGCCAACCCTGGTCCTGGAGAGCCGCAGTGTCTGCTGATTTTTGGTGTTACTCAGCACTCGATTGATGGATTAAAGTAGTTGATTACTCACTTAACTGATCTCACCTGGTGTCTCAGGCTTAATTTGGTAATAATGAGCCAATCAAGCAATTAGCAGGAACAACCCACAAGACTCCTAGAGCCAATTAAGCAGATTTGCAGGTTGTGACAGCCATCTACGTGTTAACCAAGATTTGTCAATGTGGTTGGATATTTAGCGTAAATGTAATGCAGACAAAGTAGAAGTACAGAGTACAGATAAAAGTTTATAGAGCAGGGGTGGATAACGCTGGTCCTGTAGAGCCAGAGGGTGTGCTGAGTTTGGTTTTCTCCACCCGATTAAAACCTAAGACACCAGGTGAGATAAGTGAAGTGTGTAATCAACTGCTTTAATTCATCAATCAAGTGCTGAGTAACACTAAAAACCAGCAGACACTGCAGCTCTCCAGGACCAGGGTTAGCCACCCCTGGTCTAGAAGTTCACTGGCGAAGTCCTTTACTTGCTCTGCTAGTGCTAGGCCTGGTCTTCCTGCAATTTTGGATGGCAAGAATGGGGCATTTCCTGTGAGTGAATGCCAGAAGTTTCATCTGAACTTCATCCTGTATGACATGGAGAAGTCACTTACTGGACTGCTGTTTGTATGTTATGTCTGATTTGAGGTAGTTAGAGAGATGATGTACTTATCTTCAATCAACAATGCCAGTTTGCTCAAGTGGAGGAAATGGCACAGCTGGAGGCAGGGAAGCAAGACGATGAAAAGTATTGAACATAGTAAGTGGATAGCAGGTCCAACCCGTCAGCCACAAAGAGCAAATCACTGAACTGATGGTTTATGCAGTGTCTTTCAGGACCTCTGAGCTTTTGGGACGTATTTGCTCATGTTATGTAGAGAGGAACAGGACATGTCTGGCTCTGTGAAGAGGGAGGGAGGAAACTTCTGGAAAGATACCATCAAAGAGGGGACTGCAGCGCGGCTGGCCTTTGATGACGTGATGGATGAGCACTGGAAGACCATTGTGTTTCAAGTCCAACACCGTTTGTTTGTGTGATTAATCATGTAGCTGGCATTGGCACGCTAGCAGAAGTGAGGAAAGTGTGTTATGGCCATTAATGGCTTCCTCATGAAGCAACATCATGAACAGAAGCCATTTGCTCTCAGATGCAGAATTATTGGAACTCTCCGTAGAAACCAAGAAAAAGCACTGCATATAATAAGCAACATGATTAATCATCAATTTCTTGAGTTCAAATATATGGGAATACTATATAAGTTTATTCAAATGTGTTCACTTCATGTTTCAATCGTTAATGAAACCCGCAGGTGTCAATAATTCTGCATCTGACTGTATATTCCCTCTGCAAGGGCATAAATCGCACAGAAGGAAATGAATACCCTTTAAACGGTCTGTTAGAGGTTCGTTATTCACCCATGTGAATAAGGTTTAAAAAAGGAAGCATGGCTAATACAGCCCAGTCCTTTGATGCCTGGTCAGAACCACAGGCGAACTGAGCCCAAACCGAGAGAGGCGTTTATGATGAGGGAATACCGATGGCATCTGCTCCGCAGTTGAAAGTAATCAACTTTATTTCTCAGGGAATGGATGGTGTTCTGTGGTTGCGTGGAGGTAGGGGGCAGTGGGGCTCCTCATGTTGCTCTCTGAGCTGGGAGCATTAAATATTGTGCACTGCTGTGAACCAAATGTCTTTCTTCATCTTTATCAGTTTGTTATTCCCTTAATGTGTAGTTGTTCCAGATTAGTCTGGTGTACTGAGGCTAGGGGTTTTGTCTCCAGGAACGGGTCATTTGGATCCTGTACCTTTTGGACCCTGACCAGTTGGACCCCTGGCCCTAACCGTTTGGACCCCATAATATTTGGACCCCAGGCAAATTGGAACCTAGACCAGTTAGACTCCAGACCAGGTGGACCCCTGACCAGTTGGGTTAGGGTTAGGGTTAGGGTGAGAACTAGGTCTGGGGTCCAAACAGCCTGGTGTCCAACTGTGTAGGGTCTGGGGTCCAGCTGGTCAGGGGTCCAAGTGGTCAGGGGTTCGACTGATTTGGTTCCAAATGGTCTGGGGTTCAACCGATAGTGGTTCCATTCAGTTTGGGTGCAACTGGTATGGGGTCCAGACGACCTATACCCTTTGTCTCCAATCAGAGTTGCCATTGAAGTGAGGAGCATGCCCCTATTCGGCAGTCAATAGGAGCTGCGTCGGTGTTTCTCTCACACTCTCCCCGCTCTGGAGTGGATCACAGTTGGCTGTGTTTGCTTAATTGCGTTTGCTGTGCTGTTTGTAATTTGGGTCTTACCAGGTACTGCAGCCTGAGAGCCAGCGGTCTGCGGAAGAACACATAAACACAGCTGCTCATTTGCTCCCGAGCGAGGCGTGATGCACGCTGCCAAAACACAAAGATTACGCCATTTCTCAGCTCCCATGTTCTCTCTCCCCCCTCAATTTCCCCTCTTTACTCTCATTTATTTTCTCCTTTTTTCACTCACACTCTCCCTTGAATTCATCTCGAACACATGTGCACAGGTGTGACATAAATGCGGTACATGCACTTTCGTGTTTGTTATTATATCGTATCACATTACTTCCTGGAGATGACATGGTTGTCGTACGTCTTGATCGGCAGCTGCTGGATTAAAGAGTCTTGGGGGACGTCTGTGGGAGCCCGGAGTTTCACCTTTTCTGGCTCAGCAATTGCCGCCGTGCGCCAGGACGTGTATTACCCAAGGTCCACATAAAACAATATGTGGCGTTGTGCTGTATTAGCAGTACACAAACCTCAGAACCATCATGTTAGGAGATGTGGGCTATAAGTTTAATCACACTAACAGGCTGCATTCCCCTGGTCAGACAGGTGAGGCTTGGCTAATTACGCTGTCAGATGGCGTTTATCGGTCACGGCGGACGCACTCGGGTTACTCTTTACTAGCTTTCCTCTTTATTTTATTACGGCCCTTAGCTATTTCTCACACCCATAATCCGCCTGCAGTGAGCTGCAGCTTTCACTTTGCTGCTAATATGCGGGCATTGCACTGGCCTGCTAGTAACGTTAGCCCCGCCTACTGCCGTGTTAGTCCTGAGCTCACACCCAGTCACTCACTTCCAAACACTGTCAGCAGTCTGTGCTGTCGTCCACCTGTCCGTCTGTCTCTGTCTGTACGTGCCTTACAGGTCTTAAATTTACTCATTTCTCCTGTCAAGCAAGTTCTGAGTTTCTGCTTCTAACACTAAAAAGAACAATATACTCAAACTTAAATTGAATTTTAAGTTTTTGTGCCCTCCAGTGGCATGACATGACGGAAAACGAGGGACATGGAGTTTATATTGTGTATACTGACGACCGTGTTCTGTGAAATGTTCCCTGGTGGTTCTTTTTAAAAATGTCCACACGTCGTTTCGAGAATGGCGTCTGCTTAGCCGTCCACTACATGTAGGCCTCTTCCGACTGGACCCGCCTCCTCTACTGTTCCATCCATCCATCTCTCTGTCATATCTATTTCCGTCCATGTTTTTGTACACTACTCAGGTCTTCATTCAGTTCTTATTTTAGAGTAATGCATTGCAGATGAGCGTCCACAGTAACCAGCTGGGACAAGTGGCTTTGCGTCCCCACAAGTCTGTGACTGCGGACGGAGCTGGTAGGTCCTCACAAAGCCACTTCCTGCCCCGTTCCTTTCTGCTTTGTTTATTAAGTCCTGTTTTCCCCTCTCATTTTCCTGTTGACCATTCATGGATCAGTTCGCCTCCCCTGACCCCACGGGCCCCCGGGCCCCAAGTTTGGCACTGTCACTGCACTTCTGGTGCTGTCTGTACTGCTTATTAAGGCTCCGACACACACACACACTCACACACGCATACACGCACACACTCTTGCTGTCTGTCACAGGCAACCACACATTCATACACCCCAACATACACAGACACTCTAATTTTGTCGCTGTCAGACTGCGCACCCGTATATTTCGCAGTTCAGTAAGGTCAGTCATTTATTTTCCATTTGTTTGTCTGGCACATTTTTCAGTGTGTGCATGTGTGTGTGTGTGCGCGTGTGCGCCATACACGCGTGTTTTCAGCCTCTGTGTGTCTCACCGCCGCTCGGTGGTGTGGAATTGTTTTCTAGGAATCTGCAGTTAGCCGTGGTTGTCCTGCAGGGTGTGGCAGTCTCTGAGAAAAGCAGGGATTCTGGTGGGTGGCCTCTTCCCACTGTTTATTTCCCTCTAACACGACCACGGAGCGAGGCCCGCCGCTCCCAGCGACAGCCAAGCGGAGGGAGGGAGAGCGGTTTCAAAGATGCGGAGCACAGTGAGGCGGAGAGAAAGTCGCGAGGCTGCACTTTTATTTTGGTTTAGCGTGGCAGGTCGTAGGATGTGGCCGGGACGCACGTCTTTGTGAGCGTTTTTGCAGTGCCCCTCCACCCCATCCCCCCACAAACCCGGCGAAACGACTGACCGCAGTGGAGGTGGGTAGCGGTATCGTCGCCCACACGAGGGGAGGAAATTCTTATTAGCTCGTGTGCTCCCATTCCTGTGTCCGGTGAAGTTTCAGCGCTAATAGCGACAGCATCGTCATGTGTATTCTGATTTCCGAGCGCTAGCAAAACACTTCGCTTAAATCAACGGCTGTGTTGCCATACGTTTGCACTGGCATGGCAGTGTTTCACAGTGGGCTGTCAAGGGTAGGGGGACGTGGTGGTATGAAAGGGTTAAAGATCAAAATGGTAACGGAGAGCTCGATCCCAGCATCGCCTCCGCTAAAGTCTCAGGCTACTGGCTGCGTTCAGCAAGCGGACAGATACAAAACGACACGCAGTAAAAACACAGCACTTCCTGTTTCTGCTGTGTTGCCCCCATAACAGCCTGGGCTGCCGTCGTCTCTCGGCATTGCTCATCCATCACCACCCTCCTTCTCTACCCCCCCCATCTCCCACCCAGCACGGCCCCGGGGCACGCTTCTTCTACTGTAAGAGAGCAGAGAAGGTGTAGCAAGAGGGGGAGGAGTCAGCTGCACTTGAGGAATCTGGTGAAGTGTGGAGATTATTGCGCTGTTGCTGTTGACCGACCGTCAGCCTCTTGCCAGCTCCTGGAAAAGGAAATGCTCGCGCACCCCCCCCAGCATTAGCGCTATCAGATTGACCTGCTCTGCTCTCTCTGGTAGCTGCTGCGTGGATTACTGCTCAAGGGCAGATTAATGCTCTGCTCTGAAGGGCAGCCAGGGCACAGGGGGAAACACAGAGACGGTGATTGGCTGCTTAACTTACAGTCCTTGAGCTGGACAGGCCTGGCTCCTACCGTGTGTTTCATCGATGCAGTAACTCACTCCTCTGTCTCTGTAATACTTTGGGGGTGATTCATATGAATGCAGTAAGTTGGCTGCAAGTTGATGATTGATGATTAAGTGTAGGCTGTGAATAGATTTGAGTATTTTTGTTTGTTTGTTTTGTTTGTCAATAGTCTGTGTTGTGTAGTCTTCGCATCAGCCTCTGGGGTCGTGTCCAGGAGTGTTTTTGATCAGAGGGCATTTGAAAGTCACTAGACGTTTCTGGATACATATATCCCATCTGATAAGAGGCTCTGAATTTGTGGCTGTGTTATTTATGGGCTGCTGCTCGTGGGGTACATTGATATAAACTCCCTGCTTATCCCACCTCCTCTGCTGTTTCGCTAATGCAGCTGACCTTCTGGGACATTTGATGCAGGAACTGCGTCTCCACGCGTGGTTAGGGGGTCCTCTGTTTCCTGGGGGGGGGCTGGGTTTACTTTTGGGGTTCTGAGGAGGCTTTTCCTGTGCTGCTCGACTGCTGCAGGCCTCCCCGGGCAGCCGATGGAGAAACCCTTCCGTTCTTCCATCTCTCGCTCTCAGTGACCTGACCTGACCCGACCGCAATCCCTGACGCCAAGCGTGCATTCTTCTGTCGGGGAAGTGTTGGTGCGGGGGGCAGGGGGGGTGGGAAGAGGACCCCTCCTCATTGACCGGGCAGTGGGCTGGTCAGACGGGCTTTAGGGCTCACCGGAATTGCGGAGGGAGGAGGAGGGAGGGAGGCTTTGCAGTGTGTTACGGCGCTATGTATGACCTCCCTTTGATGTACCGCTCCTGACATTGAAGCTGGGCGGCATCTGCTCTTATGGGCTGCAACAGGCTGGTCTCTGCGTAAATGTCAGCCGGTTAAAGGCCGCTTTAACTCAGCAAATCAGTTTATCTTAAGTCAACAAGGGCTCGGAATCCGGCTGCCATTTCAAAAAAAAACACTTCCCCCCCCCATGCGTCTGTGACAGCCAGAAGAGCGCCTATTGTTTAAGGAGGAGAAAGTCGAAACGCTGTGTTAGTGGGAACCTTTGTTATTCTGCGGCGGTGGCTTTCAGGAGTTTATCACATTCCTCAGCCAGGGCAGGGAATTAATGTCTCTATTTGTTTCTTTCTTCTGCATTTCCTTTCAGATAAACCATACAGACCATTTTTCTTATGTCTACAGTAAACTACATTTGTGGGACACTTTGATCTAAAGCGACATGCAATGCAGCATACAACAGCACTGGTCAGATAAGCTTCAACTGGAATGAAGTATCAACCTCTTGTATATGTCGAAGTGTCTACTGTCTGTAAAGCTTGGAGTATGAAGTTCGCTGAAGACACACACATAGACAGGCAGACACACTCAGTGAGAGAGGCGAACAGTAACAGACCTTGCATCCTCTTGTCTTCAATTATACTTAAGTCTTCTCAGAGGACGTAGACGGAAACAGAATGCCCTGCTGGGGCTGTGGGTTAGTTCCCGGTTTGCTGTGCGGTCAGAATCTGTTGACGGGTGGGTCAATTACAAATAAGCCTTTTAAAAATGTTTTTTTAATAAATCTTTAAAAATGTACAGAATACATTTATTTGAAGTTGGAAGAGTGTGTTTAAACAATTCTTAATGGTTGCACAACATTTACAGGGTTTTAGTACAGTTTTAGACTGTATTTGCAATTTCACCAGCCAAAAAATGTCAGGTGGCGCAACCAAAAGTTTCTTGAAAAAAAACACACTTCCCTCTTTTTTTTCTAAGTGATTTTTTTAATAAGTATACCTGAGAGTGTCTACTCTGCCTAAAACATTACTATTTTGTAATTGAGCTGGGTATTAAAAGTAAATTATGGATTCTTTATTGTAGGGGGCGGGTATTTTGGTATTCCAAACAATTTAAGAACAATTAAACTATTAAACTTTGTTTATTTGAAAGGTTTTCAATATAAGATTATGCCCCCATATTAATATTATATTAATTCATATTTTAAATTACATATTTAATACATTTCACATAGTGTTAACTTGCTCGGACGGTTGCGCCACCTGACATTTTAAGGGTTTGAAATGGCAAAACATAAAATATATATCATTTTTATGATAAACTGGAAATATTTTCAAATTAAACAGGTTTTATAGAATAAATGATGCTTATTATGAATCATTTAAAATTATTTTTAACCAAAGTAGTGCACTTGGACAATGTCACGTCATTGACCTGGGTATAAAGTTGTGGTCAGCTCGGGGCTCCAGATTGAGTCAGATTTAAGAATTCAGCCACCCTGGACAGTTGCGCCACCATTTGAAAAGCACACTATTCGCAGGGGAGAGAGCCTATCCCCAGGCCTTTTGGTGGCTGTCTCCCTCTCTCAGGCTTGTGGGCCTGCAGCTGATGACTACAAATGCCTGTTTATGCCAGTGCTAACGCGGCCTGTCTACAGCTCAGCACAGGAAGAGCTCAGCACAGAGAGAGCACTGACTGTGCGCTGCCATGTGTACACACACACATACACAAACACACGCAGACAGACACAGACACACAGGCATATGCATACTTTACAGATGGATGAAGTGTTTTTGTAAGGTGTTGGGCCACCATGACTCCAATGAGAACTGATATAGATTCTGCATGTCTCTGCAACTCTACTTGAAGTTTTTAAAATCAGGATTCCTTCATAGAGTGTTTGATGGAGGTGGAGATGGCTCTGCAGGCTGTTTCTCCTGGACTGTTCTTGCAGACAGTCTGATCACATCATGCATTGACATTGTCGGTCACTCTGCGGAGAAGTTGCTTTTCTGTTTTTCCTTGTTTGTCGCACTAATGCATGAACATCCCGGCCATATAATGCGTGCCTTGTAGATCAAATGCAGATGTCACTACAGTCACTGCTGATATTGATAATCTTGCAAGTTGAGCAGTTTTTATGATTGAGGCTGTCATCAATGCCCAAATAAAGAATAGTCGTGACTTAGATCTTTTCCTCTTGCCATATAGATTCAAAATTGAGGTCAACTGTTCTGCTGGGCATATTTGTACATGCTGAGCATCTGAGAGATGTCAGTTGTTTAATTGTATTGTGTCAAGTGTGTGCATGAAATCATCTGCCTTTGTTCTGTTTCTCTAATCATTCATTTAGATTTATTTATATTATTTTAGTCTTACGAGATATGAAAGCCATATTTCTTTCATCTTAAGAGGAAAATGATAGCTTATTTGAGCAGCTGTTTTCTTTTCATGTTAAATTTTCTTATCATACTTGAAAACATGTCATGACCCAAAATATCTCACAATATCGGCATGAGAAGTTAGAAGTAAGATTTCATGTTTAAAAATAAGACCAAAATATTTGTCGAAATTTACTTGGTTTTTGCTGTGCGAGTATAAGTGCTGTCGATCTCCCAGTTGCACATCGTGCTGAACTCATAAACAAGCTCTCGGCCACATTGTACTGATTTGTTTTTGGTAAACTACCGCGAACCTAATCTCTGGTATGGAGCCATCTTCCAAGCGGAGATGCAGAAGCGCTCCGATAAGGAGAGAGACGTTCTGTTTAGTCTGAGAAAGTCACCTGACCACTCCACAGTCCACTCAAACATCCGCCCACATGTAAGGCTGGAGAATGTGGGACTTTAAGATAAGTGCTTAGCTTGAGGACCTTTTGGTTTGCTTTAAACAGCTTTGATTTTTTTTTATGTGGTTTGCGGCCGTTCCAACTAGCTTTTGGTATAAGCATTATATGGGGCTGTGTTACTTCTGTCAGCCTGGAATATGTCTCCCTAGGGAACAGGATGTGCAAAAGCTTCCTCCTTTTCCCCCTCTTTCCTTTCCACCAGCTTTTGTAGCCTACCTCTCCCCTGCTCCTTACGACCTTTGAAAGGGATGATTTAGGCCCAACTGACAACTTCTTACTGAGGGGAGCAGGCCCGGTTATGCACTGCTGCGATTAGGGAGGCAATCAGACATTTTTGGCTTGTTAAATTTGTTAGTCTTACTGCTCTCTTGCAGCCAGGTCTGGTTGGCCAGGCGCCTGTCGATGCGCGAGCCAAATATACCACTAGTGTGTGATCCTCCAACGGCTTAGGCAGTGTGTAATTGGCAGTGCGCCTGCGAAGCGGAAAGAAGCGCAGACTAGTCGTCAAGTGGGTCTGAGGAATCTCGAGCAACAGCATCCTCCTCCTGAGTGGATAGTGGCTGGTCGCTGTGGTGAACTAAACAGTTCAGCTGTATTCAGGGTGAGGGGAAAAAAAGAGTAAACATTTGATTGTTATGCTAGGCATTACATTTTCTTTTTTAAAATCACATTAGAATGATATTGGCATTCTGTGCTAATGTTGGATGGACCATGCTGCTGGTGCCTTTGCCTCATTAGTTGTTGTGAAGAATAGCATGAAAGTGCTGCCTGAAATGTTTAAAGGTAGGCTTGTTACAGGCTTGATAGTGCAGCATTTGTTGTTCAAGTTGAGCCTCTGCCAGAGGCAGGTATGCAGTGGGATGTTCATGTTCCTGGGTGTCATTGCCCAGCTGGACTGAGGCATCAGCCGCTTCTCATTGCTGATAGAAACAGGACTCTCTGCTAGACGGGGGACTCGGGGCTCAGGATTTGAGAGCAAAGGCGAAGTTGTACAGTCTGCTTTTATGCCAATCAGGCAGAATCCAGCACACAGACGAATATCACAATCAGGGTAAGTAGACAGGCTGAGGGTCGTAAGCCAAATGGTGGGAGTGTCAAGTCCTGGGAGTCGACAAATCATAAACCCGGAACCAGCGGAAGTTGTAACCAGAAATCTTCTCAATACACAAGGGACAGGACAAAGTCAAAAACCGTGGACAAAGGAAATCAAAATTGGGAAAAACTCTCAGGATTCAAAGGGCTTTTAGTGACAATGGAAAGAAACAGACTCACAACATGAATTGGAAAAAGAGGAACTTAAATATCAAAGAAATCAGGAGAACAACTGAAATCAGGTGCATGAAGAACAAGGTAGAGTGTCTAGGGGCATGGTTATGAATGGGGAAATGAATGAACAAATTAACGAAAATAATGGAGAGGGCTAGTGCATGACTGACAGAAAACAAAGACATGTGGAGCTGAACACAGGGACTGGGATATTAAAAAATAAAGCAAAGAAATATAAAAATAATGGGCAAAATGCAAGGGGAATACATGGCAAAAAACTCAATATAAAATGGAAAATAGAATGAACTGAGGGTCTGACACTATCCTCTATTATTTCATTTTATTGCTCTGTAATAATGATTATTTTACAGGATTTATCAGTGAATTTATTTGAATTTTTAAAAAAAATGAGAGGGAAGTTCGTATTAAACAAAGGCCTTTGTTTTAACCTGGGTATTAATGCAGGTTTTAAAGCCGTAAACCAGGCAGCCCCAGCCCCAGGGCCCAGACCTGCTCTCTCTTTCAGTCCCACAATGCCACGGGGCAGAACTACCATGGAGCTGATCTCCGCCTCTGGCTTTTGTTGATTTTCCAGTGTGTCTGTCTGGGACTAGGATTTTAATTAGTCAGCAGCAGGTACAACTTCACAGCTCCACTGAGTATTGGAGGGGGGGCACCATTTAGATTTAATGATTCTCCTATTATCTCCTCAACCTGCTCTCTTGATTTATTTGCCCACCTTTCCCACCCCCGCGTTGCCCCCAGAAACCCGCTCTCGAAGCACAAACACGTCCCCCCCTCAGGGGCCATCCAGCAGAGTGCATTTCAGAGGCAGAATTTACAGCTCTGCACCCCTCTGATTCTCATATTAAAAGAGAAAATCCTTTGGTCTCCAATAAAGATTGAGTGGAGGGGGTGTGTTTCGCTCAGATTCCTGTCTCTCTGGGGTGGGGGAGTTGGGGCCTCCTGTCAGTGGAGCCAGGCTGTGAGCCGTGTGACGCGCAGTAGAAAAGATGAAACAGCACCTTCTTGTGTACTCTCCGAGGGTCTGGATGGTATGGTCTCTCTCTAGGTCCCAGAAATGGCATCTTTCCTCCTTTTCAATCAGTCACCTTAATCGACAGCTCATTTCATCCCGGGAGAGCTCTTGAGCAGCTGTTGAGGAGGAAGAGGAGAAGAAGGCTTGGCAGAACTGTGATTTTGGTCGAGAAACGTAATTGGTCATTTCACAAACACCAGTCTTCCTCCCTACAACTCCGGAGGGGGAAAGGACGTTTGCTTTTTTTAATCCACGCCTGCAAATAGAAAGACGTTTTTTGTTCAGTTTCTTCAAAGAGTCTAGGTAGTTTGTTATAGAGGTTGTTGGCAGGGCCAGTGGTAAGCCAGGCGTTGGGGAGGGAGTTGGGTTCTACGCAGAACCCTATTTCCCTGTGTGTGCCTCCCCTTCTCTGTGCTTACATTAGTACAGGGTGCTTATGAGGACAACGCCAACATCCCGGTTTTAGTAGGATTCATGATTTATTTTCATTGTGTGTGGCAGGAGACATTGCCAGTTCTACGTTTCTACCTGACAGAGAGGGCGTCGAGTGAGTTAGTGTGGAAGAGAGATGAAGATATAGAAGGACCGAGATTGATGACAGGAAATTGATCTCTGAAAAATATTTTTACCTGAACTATTGAAATTTTCTGAAAGATACAAAAACCAGAGATATGATGTGCCCCGACACTAAAATGAGCTTGCTATCTATCGAGGTGTATTATGCAACTTGAAATTATGAGTTGAAAATTTGGTTTCTTCTGTGGTAACTGATCTACAATACACATAGTAACGTAGACTCTATAAATAAATCATGCATGCAAATTGACAGTTTGTGGGCAAGCTCTGCTGGAAGAGTGATACAGTGCCACGAAAAAGTATTTGCCCCCTTCCTGATTTCTTATTTTTTTGCATATTTGTCACTCTTGAATGTTTCAGATCAGCCGATAAATTTTAACATTTGACAAAGGCAAACCGAGTAAATACAAAATGCAGTTTTTAAATGATGATTTAATTTATTAAGGGGAAAAAGCTATCCAAACCTACCTGGCCTGGTGTGAAAAAGTAATTGCCCCCTAAACCTAATAACTGGTTGTGCCACCCTCTGCGACAACAACTGCAATCAAGCGTTTGCGATAACTGGCAATGAGTCTTTCACATTGCTGTGGAGGATTTGTGGCCCACTCTTTGCAGAATGTTTTAATTCAGCCACATTGGAGGGTTTTTGAGCATGAATGGCCTGTTTAAGGTCATGCCATAGCATCACAATCGGATTTAAGTCCGGGCTTTGCTTAGGCCGCTCCAAAACTTCAGTTGGTTTTTTTTAAGCAATTCAGAGGTGGACTTGCTAGTGTGTTTCGGATCATTGTCCTGCTGCATAACCCAAGTGCGCTTGAGCTTGAGGTCACCAACTGATGGTTGGACATTCTCCTTCAGGATTTTCCGGTAGAGAGCAGAATTCATAATTCCATCAATTACGACAAGTCGTCCAGGTCCTGAAGCAGCAAAGCAGCCCCAAACCATCACACTGCCACCACCATGTTTGACTTTTGGTATGACGTTCTTCTTATGAAATGAAATGTTAGTTTTACGCCTGATGTAACAGGATGCACACCTTCCAAAAAGTTCAACTTTTGTCTCGTCAGTCCACAGAATATTTTCCCAAAAGTCATGGGGATCATCAAGATGTATTCTGGCAAATGTGAGACGAGCCCTTGTGTTCTTTTTGGTCAGCAGTGGTTTTCGCCTTGGAACTCTCCCATGGATGCCATTTTTGCCATCTCTTTCTTATTGTGGAATCATGAATACTGACTTTAAATGAGGCAAGTGAGGCCTGCAGTTCTTTAGATGTTGTTCTGGGTTCTTTTGTGACCTCCTGGATGAGTTGTCGATGCGCTTTTGGAGTAATTCTGGTAGGCCAGCCACTCCTGGGAAGGTTCACCACTGTTCCAAGTTTTCTCCATTTGTGAATAATGGCTTTCACCATGATTCGCCAGAGTCCCAAAGCCTTAGAAATGGCTTTGCCACTCTTTCCAGACTGATAGATGTCAATTTCTTTGTTTCTCATCTGTTCTTTAATTTTTTTAGATCGCAGCATGACATGTTGCTTTTTGAGATCTTTTAGCCTACTTCACTTTTTCAAACAGGGTCTATTTCTGGGAGCTTTCTGTGTGGAGTTTGCATGTTCTCCCCGTGTTCGCGTGGGTTTTCTCCGAGTACTCCAGTTTCCCCCACCCACAAAAACGTGCATCATAGGAACACTCCATCCAGTACCCATGACCAAGGAACTGGCTTTAGAACTGGAGTTGGTCCCCGGGCGCTGTTCTGTGGCTGCCCACTGCTCCTAGCTGTAGAATGGGTCAAATGCAGAGGACAAATTACCCCACAGGGTTCAATAAAATGTATCTTGTATCTTGTATTTAAGTGATTTCTTGATTCAGCAGGTCTTGCAGTAATCAGGCCTGGGTGTGGCTAGTGAAATTGGACTAAAAAAATGTGGTTAATCACAGTTAATTCATGATTTAACAAGGGGGGCAATTACTTTTTCACATAGGGCCAGGTAGGTTTGGATAGGTTTTTCCCCTTAATAAATGAAATCAACATTTCAAAACTGCATTTTGTATTTACTTGGGTTATCTTTGTCTTATATTAAAATTTGTTTGATGATCTGAAACATTTAAGTGTGAAAAATGTGCAAAGAAGGTAAGAAATCAGGAAGGGGGAAAATACTTTTTCACAGCACTGTACATTCCCTCATAACCTTCCTATTATTTTCACATTAGCCAGCATTTTTCTGTTTAGTGTCAATCTGATCCACACAAAAAACCCACTGAAAATTATTTTGATTAAAGTGTCATCCGAATTTCTATCTCAGCTGCTTCAGGCATTCCTATTGACCATCTAAACAGCCCAGAAAAAAAAAGATTCTCCCCATCCTTCCTTTATCCATAAAGGATTGATTTTACCTGACTGCTGCAAAATAAATGAGAAATTAATGGGAGTGTCCTTAGTTTTAGAGATATGAAAATGTATGCTGATTTCCCATTACCAGTAATCATGGAAGAAGAAAAATATCTTATGTAATGTTATGTAATGTTGCTTACATTTGCCCAACAGCTTGTTGAAGTCATAAGGTTTGTAAATACTATTGATTTATCTTGTTAGAATGCGTAAACTGACTACAAAAATAAAAGAAATTGATTGGTACTAGCTTGGGTGGGCGTTGTAGCTCAAAAATAGTATCACAATGTTTCAGTGTAATTTGCAGTAATGATATTCACGATAATGTTGGGACAAAAATACTTTTTTTTAAATATCATTTGCATTTGCTTCCTTTTGGGCTGTACATCACCAGCTGTGGCCGCTTAACTCTCTTCCTCATGTGACTTCGGGCTCTCCTCATACTGACCTGTATATTTAAGCTTCAGGTAGTTAAAGAAATTAGTTGTGTTTCCACCTGTAATAGTTTACTAGCATGTGTTGCAGAAAATTGTGGTTTACTGGACATCTGACCTCTTATAGCTTGAGCTGTTGTGGTAGAATAATGAATGAGTACACGACAGCAAAACCAGATATCTTCTAGAATTTTTTTTTCTTTTAAAGGCTGCAAGAAGCATTTTGGAGCATTCGGGGCATATTTTTAACCTGAATATCAGTATAGCTTTGCTTTCATAATGACACTTTCATACCCTCAAGCAGTTCAGTGAATATTAATATTAACCAGTTCAATATTAATGGTTTTTTTACTGAGTGCGTTGTCTCATATTCAGTTCTTGTTAGGAAAGATTTTGTGTTTGTAATATATGATATCCAGCATGGTACTGGAGTCAACCCAATAATTTTTTTAATCATTGATACCAGCTCCTCTGACATACCTGCAATACCTGAGGTCCAAAAGATAGACCCGTCATATGTGATTGTACCTCTTAATCTAATACTACACTTTTGTAGTAGGCCTAATGAGAGAAACAAAAATATTTTATTAAGATTATGTTGAAATTAATAAATGTATGATGTGTAAAACAACTTAAATAATAATAGCATTTTGCATGCAAAATGCAAAAAATCATTTCTTCCTCACCAGTTGTCCAGCTGACTGCTTTTGCAGGAGTTGAAAATTTTGAATTCCTGAAAGAATATCAGTGTTTTGTCACAAAAAAAACAATCAACATAATATGATAAAGATTGTACTTAAATTGTGCACTTTCACTTTCCACACTGGCTCAGAACTACGAAGAGCTATAATAGACTAGAATATTCCGGTAGAAATTTTGAATGTGCCTGCTGCTCTACACGTACAGTGTTCGAGGTGCTTGCCAGGGATCTGGTAAGCCGTTGATATGGTGTTCTGGGTGCTCTATAGGGCGTTGCTGGGCGGTTGCTATGGAGTTCCAGGTGGTTGCTAGGGCGTTGCCAGGCGGTTGCTATGGTGTTCTGGGTGGTTGCTAGGGCGTTGCTAGGCAGTTGCTATGGTGTTCTGGGTGGTTGCTAGGGCATTGCTAGGCGGTTGCTATGGTGTTCTGGGTGGTTGCTAGGGCGTTGCTAGGCAGTTGCTATGGTGTTCTGGGTGGTTGCTAGGGCGTTGCTAGGCGGTTGCTATGGTGTTCTGGGTGGTTGCTAGGGCGCCTTTGCTCGTATGCGACCCCTTGTTGCCAATTCAGGAGAGAGGGACGGTTCACGGCTGTCCTCTGAAGCATGTGCCCATCAATACTGCTTCTTTACCTCGCAAGTGCTGAACGAGGGCGGAGGATACCCAAACGTGAACAAGCTTAGAATCTTCCTGACGAGCGCCTGGCTGGCCAACAGGAGGCGCTTGAGCAACGAACAAAGCAACCATTCTACATTTCCCTTCCCGGCAGCCCCCTCCCAATTTGCATCCCTGTAGCGCAATGGCCAATTGTACGCTACTTCTGGAAAAGGTGCCGACCACTGCCGGTTGGTACGACCAGGGCTCGAACCCGCGCCATCATAGTCATTTCTGCGCCGCAATGCAGTGCTTTAACTGTGTGAGCTATTCGGCGGCTCCGCAGGTCACTTGTTAATGGTTATGCCAAATAGTTGCGACAACACTAACTGTCAGCTAGCTCTTGTAAATCAGCTATTTATCTTGTCGTTAAAGTAGCTAAGTAATATAGCACTCAGCTAGCTAGCTAGCTATTACGAAAATACATGATACGGTGGGCTGCGTGCTTATTCATGTGAACCAAGTTGTGGCACTGCTTCCGCTCTGAGCCACACTTCAGCCAATCAGATTGTGTGTAAAAATAATCCTGGCTCTGGAACCCTATAGACCCTGCTACCAAGCAAATCTATCTTACCGCTGTCTACTACAGCTAGCTAAAATGTGGTCCATAGAAATCAACAGAGAAGAGTGACTAGCGATTATCTAGCTACTTACGTGGCGTTAGGCCAGCGAAAAGTGATTATTTAGCTACATAGTGAGCTTGGTCAGTGAACCGTTGTTGAAATGGATTAGTTGGCTGCCTGGCTAATTTGCAAGCTACATGTCATGCATAGAAATTAATTAAGAACTGTTTAATAATTTCACTACTTCACTTGCATTAGGTGGGCGAGTTGTGATTATTTAGCTGGGTAGCAGGCTACGGTAATGATATGCGGTCAGTATTGATTAGTTGGGTTGCTAGTTTGCCAACTACTAAGTTTTGACACTGACTAATAGTGGCCAAGGATACTTGACTATGAATTTAAAGTGCAAATTCATTGAATTTTCTCAAATGAAAACTAATCCGGTGTGTGTTTGACCGTCCAGTTCATGGAAAAGTATACTGCCAATTAAATGCCCCAAATTTGCTGCTTTTTCTCAAAAATGAGCCTTTCATTGAGGTCCGAGCGGAGATTTACAGAAACAAAATGAAGATCAACCCAAATTTGCCAATTACCGGATGTGGCATAACAGGAGGAATTTCAAACGCGGGAGTCATGCTGAAGACAATATATTGTCTCAGAATATTATTCCATAAATTGATGAAAACAAATACTTTTTCCACATCCGAAGGGGAAAAGGAACATCATGACAATCAGCCTGTAGACATGGTGCACCAAAACTACTTACTGATAGTTTTATTGGGCCACGTCGAGGAAAGGCGTCCAAAAATAGGTAGCCTGTTTACAAAACCCAAAACCAGTGAAGTTGGCACGTTGTGTAAATCGTAAATAAAAACAGAATACAATGATTTGCAAATCCTTTTCAACCTATATTCAATTGAATACACTGCAAAGACAAGTTACTTAATGTTCGAACAGGTAAACTTTGTAATTTTTGCAAATATTAGCTCATTTGGAATTTGATGCCTGCAACATGTTTCAAAAAAGCTGGCACAAGTGGCAAAAAAAGACTGAGAGAGTTGAGGAATGCTCATCAAACACTTATTTGGAACATCCCACAGGTGAGCGGGCTAATTGGGAACAGGTGGGTGCCATGATTGGGTATAAAAGCAGCTTCCTGAAATGCTCAGTCATTCACAAACAAGGATGGGGCGAGGGTCACCACTTAGTGAACAAATCGTGAGCTGATTGTCGAACAGTTTAAAAACAACATTCCTCAACGAGCTATTGCAAGAAATTTAGGGATTTCATCATCTACGGTCCGTAATATCGTCAAAAGGTTCAGAGAATCTGGAGAAATCACTGCACGTAGGCGACAAGGCGAAAACCAACATTGAATGCCCGTGACCTTCGATCCCTCAGGTGGTACTGCATCAAAAACCGACATCAGTGTGTAAAGGACATCACCACATGGGCTCAGGAACACTTCAGAAAACCACTGTCAGTAACTACAGTTCGTCGCTACATCTGCAAGTGCAAGTTAAAACTCTACAATGCAAAGCTTAAAAGCCATTTATCAACAGCACCCAGAACCGCCCGGCTTCGCTGGGCCCAAGCTCATCTAAGATGGACTGATGTTCTGTGGTCTGACGAGTCCACATTTCAAATTGTTTTTGGAAACTGTGGGCGTCGTGTCCTCCGGACCAAAGAGGAAAAGAACCATCCGGACTGTTATAGGCGCCAAAATTCAAAAGCCAGCATCTGTGATGGTATGGGGGTGTATTAGTGCCCAAGGCATGGGCAACTTACACATATGTGAAGGCACCATTAATGCTGAAAGGTACATACAGGTTTTGGAGCAACATATGTTGCCATCCAAGCAACGTCTTTTTTCATGGACGCCCCTGCTTATTTCAGCAAGACAATGCCAAGCCACATTCTGCACGTGTTACAACAGCATGGCTCCGTAGTAAAAGAGTGCGGGTACTAGACTGGCCTGCCTGTAGTCCAGACCTGTCTCCCCATTGAAAATGTGTGGCGCATTATGAAGCGTAAAATACGACAACGGAGACCCCGGACTGTTGAACAACTTAAGCTGTACATCAAGCAAGAATGGGAAAGAGTTCCACCTGAAAAGCTTCAAAAATTGGTCTCAGTTCCCAAACGTTTACTGAGTGTCGTTAAAAGGAAAGGTGATGTAACACAGTGGTAAAAAGGCCCCTGTGCCAACTTTTTTGCAATGTGTTGCTGCCTTTAAATTCTAAGTTAATGATTATTTGCAAAAAAAAAAAAAAGTTTCTCAGTTTGAACATGAAACATCTTGTCTTTGCAGTGTATTCAATTGAATATAAGTTGAAAAGGATTTGCAAATCATTGTATTCTGTTTTTATCTACGATTTACATAACGTGCCAACTTCACTGGTTTTGGGTTTTGTACATGATGACGTGCTTTTTCCCAAAATCAGAGATGCTAACTTACATAGTGGGAACCATTGACTGAATGGACAAACTATGCATGTTTCTAACTTAGTTAGCAACTATGCTTTTGGGAAATGCACCCCTGGCTGGTTAGCATGCTTAAGCTTTTTGCTATTAAAGTATTAAATTACACGTATAACAGTTGTCGTACAAACTTGAATTTATTAATTTAATGGCGAAAAGCATTAGCATGCTAGCTAGTGAATTATTCATCCCATTGACTTGAACAGACTAGAAGCTTATGCTTTTTTCATTCTTCATTTGTTGCTCCTGGTGTCGTTCTGGCTTCACTATCATGGCCGACGGTTGGATTTCACTCAACGTTGATGGTAGAAGATGGATTGAGTTCGGTTTTGAGTCATTTTTTTGCATAAAGTAGTTTCAACGCTTATTTTAGGATGGGCTTATTAAGCGGCGCCCTGGGCTTATGAACCGGCTTTTTTGAGTACAGAATAGATGGGGAAAATTGGGGACCGGAGTAGTTCGGGCTCGGCTTATTAATTGATGGCTTATTAAGCAGCGATTTCAGTAATTACTAATCCACACTTCCACAGTGATATCCAGACTTCTCCTGTGACTCGGGATCTGGCAGATAAAAGCAGTCATCAGTGAAGTGTTTAGAGCAGATCACCGATCCTGATCCAGGCTGAATGAAATCGGCTCGTTTACTCCTCACAAAATCCACCCATACCTTTCCAATTATTGGGTTTTTTTGGAAATTTATGGATCATGATGCCTCTGCTTGCATTGAACTTGCTGTTGCAGCAGTAAATGAGGCAGATATGTGGCATTTTCCCAAGGGAATAATCCACAATTACAAATCACTGAGTCCACTGTCATTGACAATGTGTCCTCTGCTTCTGGCTACATATCTCCTGTGACGTCATCCCTGAAGACGGCCGAGGAAAAATTCTTTCTGAGATGATTGCGATTTGTAGTTAAATGCGAATGAATTTGTAACAGCCATACAATTTGAAATGACCAGTGCACAAAGGATGTATTTATATTATCGATACTGCGGTCCAAATTTTATTTTTGGGTGAACAAGCAGGTTATATTGGCGTTAGCTTCATAGCTTGATAACAAGCAAGGTTAGCTTAAATAATTAGAACATACAGTAATTAATTAGGTAGTTACTGCTCCATGCTTTACTTTTCAAGCATCACTTGAGATCTTAGCTATCAAAGATAGCAAGGTGCTCGCAGCTTTCTAATGCAAATCTGAACTCATTTCTCATTAGCGATCATGGAACTTATAGTTTTTAGACTATAATGAGGGATAGCATGTCGGAGAAAAATGAAAACAATGTAAATTATTGTTGACGACGGACAAGAAAAACGTGTGCTTCCTTGGTAAATCTCGAAATCGATGGAGGCATAAAAATAACAGAACATACCTCTCAAATGAATTTTTTAAAAAAATGTCGATGGCTGAAATTAATGGGAATTTTTACTTCCAACACCAGCGTGACATAGTCAGCTCAGTACCCTATCGCTCACGTGGACTGTTATGAAAGCATAAGATCCAGGAGGAGTGAAAGAGACAAGTTGAGAACAACACAAACAATGCAGTATCTATTTTGAGTCCTTGACCACCGACCCCTTTAGGGAGGCTGGGGTTGTCCCAGCGTGAGGCCGTAGCCATGTTGTGTCCCGGGTTGGCTGCTTGTTATGTTGTGCTAAACCCATCATGACCTCCTTCCCCGCGGGGGTCAGGGCTCACAGGCAGGTCAGCGCCAACAGGACGTCCTCCCCCAGACGCCTTCATTTCCCTTTGCATAACAACAGCTGAAATAGTACTTTTCCGGCAGCTCTGCTGATTTGGGTACAGGAGTAGAGGGTTGTAGGCCATGTTCATTCTCTGTTTACTGAAGAGCACCTCCGTGGGCTTCCTACTGCTGTAGCCGGAAGACAGAAGACAGGAAGCATTTCTCCAGGTTCTTGAGAACTAATCCTTGTGGCATTGTTAGAAACTATGCATATAAGAACTTCTAGCCCTTTTAGTTTTTCATTGTTTATAGTCAGTCGCAGGTTATTAAATTTATTCAGGTTTTGATAATATCGGAGGTCTAAACAGTCCGTTGGAATTGGGTGCTTGGAGCTGACTGAAGTCTTTACTGGGGTGGTAATGCTGTCTGAGGGAGTGCTTGGGAATCTGTCAGAGGGAGTCTTTTACAGCCAGGATATCTGTGAACATTGAAACAGTGGTTTCACGAGGGATCAGATTACTTCCTGCTGGCCAAAAGCCTCGGCTATGGCCTTGTGGGATGTTGCACTAATACTAACCCCCGGCCCTGCTCTTCCCCTTACACTGTGAGTTTCACTGCCTGTCTTAATCCCCTTTCGATAAGCTCCGCTCTTTCCCATATTTTGCTGTTCCAGAGCCTTGCTTGTGCTTTTTTACACTCCAGGGAACTCCAGACATATCCAGAAAAATGTGGCTTGTGCTGTTTGCTGCATCTCCGTTCAAAATTACTTGATTGTACTTGACAATGTCTTGTCTGAGGAGTAAGATTAGTTAAGTTAGTTGATATTGGTATTCAGGTGCTCAAATTAAAACCTACACCCACTCTGGGATAGTATTGGAGTATATTCCGACATTAGTGGGGTGGTAACCATGAAGTGACTTTGAACCTTCTTGTATTTGGTCCCTTTGCAGAGCTTGAAAATTTATTTTTGGCAAGACAGTGGGGGGGAACGCGGTGGGTCTCAGAGCCAACGAGAGTCGAGTGATCGGTCTGGACTAAGGTGGACCCATTGGCCAGTGAGAAGCTGAGCAAAAGTATTGTTGTATCATCCGTGACAGATACAATTATAGGACTTCCATGCATTGGATAGGGGTTACAGGGTCATCGAGTGAAATTGGCCAGTTAAAGTCGGTTGCAACTTTTTCCATGTCATAGCTTCAGTTTTGAAATCAATTTAAGGCTTTCTTGGTGAATGACAGTATCAATTCCCTTCTGAACTGTAAAAATGTGTGAGTGATTCCACTTTTGAATGATAGCAAAAATTGGAGACCCGTCAAAAGGCCTAGAAGGTCACGGATAACCATTAAGGTATGAGAGAAGAATTCTTTCCCCAGTAATGGAAAAACCCCCTCCTAGCAGCTGCCAAGATCCACAAGGTAGGCGTACCTGTGTTCTGGAAGAACGTACTATGCTCTGGAACAGTGTACTACGGATAGATAAGACAAAGGTTGACTTGCTTTCCAGGAAGCATGGTGGAGGTAATGTTATGGTGTTTGAATGCATGACTGTCAATGAAACGTGCTCCCTTGCATTTATTGATGATGTGACTGCAGCAGGATAAATTCAGAATTGTATAATGCTATATTGCATGCTCAGATTTTGCTTCATCACATTGGATGACCTTTCTCAGTGCAATTGGACAATAAGCCAAAGTGTACTGGAGAGAGAAAGAAAGCAGAGTCTGAAAAACAATAACAGTCTTTTCTTTGTTTTCACTGTTTTCAATTTAATGCAGGTTAAGGATGATTTACAAATCACTTTTTTTATTTGCATTTTCTCTATCATCCCAAAACTCAGCTCTGTCTTCTGTGAAGTTGAGCAGAGGACACTCGTGATCGACTGGAGTACGAATCAAGCCCTGACCTTGTCCTTTACAACCATCATATCTTTTTCGCTTTCAATCTCCTGCAATGTCTTCACAATGACAGAGCTACCATGGTGCATTATTGAGTGCTGTATGGTGACCCTCTACATATTTTTATGGCCCCTCTTCATTTGCTGGAATTTTCCATGCACAGTCTTGTCAAGGAAATCCAAAAATGATGTGGAAGTGATCCAGTTCCTGTTTTTGTTGTTGTTTTTCCTTTCATGTGCTGACATGTTATCGCTTTTAAAGCCATATTTATTGGTCTTTTTGTTACTGAAAATAGTTTTTTTCTGTCTTGTTTTTCAGTCTGGTTTTGCAGGCTTGTCCCTGCCTAACGGATAGGGTGTGCTCCCATTTTGTGTTTCATCTTGTTTCTTAATGAGTGATGGTGAACTTTACCAGTGGGTATTGTTCTGCTGAATTTAAGAGATCGATTAGGATTTCACTGTGCTGAGAGACAGGTCAATCCATACTGAGAGCAAGAAGTCTAAACTGTGTGTTCATGCGGACGCTGCCAGTACATTTTGATTAGCCTTAATTGATGTTAACGCACCATGATTTCCCATACATGGACAGATTAAACTTAGGGGATCTCAGTCTGGGTGGGCAATTGTTATGGTTCTGCTTTTGTATGTTTATGAATTCTCCAATCAGATGAGTGTGGGTGAATGCACTCCAGGCAGAACAGCAGACTAAGCCTCTGTACATGGTTTCTTCAGAACCCGATTTTGAACTTCAAGATCTCCTTTTTATTCCTTTTGTGTTCTGCGTGTTTGCTGCTGATGTGTCATAGGCCGTGGTCACACTTGTCCATTCAAAGCAACTTTTCTAAGTGGATTAGTTAGATCGGAACTCAGCTGTGTCTGCAAATGTGTTCTTGCCCTTAACACGTCAATGCGACGTCCCTGATCAGATTTATTCCTGCGTGGATATATTCCTGGTCAAAACATGCACCCAAAATGGCTCTTGGTTCAAGAGAGAGCATTCGTTTTTTTCTCTATATTTTCTTTATTTTGTAATGGTACGTACGAGATGTGCTTTGTTGAGGAAAGAGCAGCAGAGACAAGTTATTAACACAGCTATTGTTTTTCTCAGTGCTGGAACATTGGCAGTTTCCTCAAATATTGCTTGTGTAACTCCTGTCAAGTGGGGCATGCACGGTGCTATTAAGATGGCGGATCTTAACTTTGCTCCAGCCTTAGTTTTCCTTAATTTCTGAATCTCTTCCTTTTGCTTTACATGCTTAGAAGAGGAACTCCTCTGACCAACGTGCGGTACCTTGTTCAGATTGTGCCCTCAGTAAGATTCAAACTCAATGTAAGCCAGGCCACTTCAGCATTTGCTCTGGCTGATTGGATCCCAGTGCAAGCAAGATCTGATCTCCAAGCGTATACCCTTGTCAGTTAATGCACCCTGACATGATTGGATCACAAAAGTTGCATTGAAAAGACATGTATCCATGACCTTAGAGTTTGCATGCGGTTCATTCACACTCAGGCCTGTGTTCACCTTTTATTGGTGTCATGTCCAACGACATTGTGTTTTTGAGATCCCTTTTTGTCATATGATAGGAACTTGTCTCGCAAAGATTAACCTAACAAATTAAGTACGATGCCAATGGTTTTCAGATATTTCCAGAATCATCATATTCATGTTTCCAGAAGACTCGCCCAACCCTACCCAACTTCAATATGTGCTTCCCATGTCGGTTCAAGCTGATTGTCCTATGTTTGTGTAATGACTGAGTCGTGTTGAAATGATTTTCACTCAGATATAAAAAACCCTTGGCACGCCCAGTTATGTATATATACAGTATTTGTTAATTTTTTCATCGTGTAATCAGGAGCCACAGCCATTGAAGCATTCATGCATTCTCACTCCATTAGAAAGTCTCCTTTGTTCCCTCTGTCGGTAACTGACATGCACACTGAACGTTTACTTAATGTCAGGGAATTGTGTAGTTTGATGGAGATTTATATTCTAATGTCAACTTTCGCAAATCAACAAACGTCAAGTGAGGTAAGGACCTACTCCCTACTTCCCTCGCCGTTTCTGTTTATTAATAGGAAGTTAAATGTTTCCCGCACATTTCAGACTTCATCTTTTTTTAGCTCTTTTTTTCATAACTTTAATCTCACTTGTTTTTCCAAGGATCATCTAGCAGGTCATTATTTTTTTTTTTTTTTGTATTTTCTCAGCAATATAAATAAGAAGTCTTGCGTTTCTCGGTTTCATTTCCAGAAATGATGAGTCAATTGAAGTGAAAGAAAAACACTTGACGATAACCACAGCTCTCCTCATCTGTAGTAATGTGCAATGATCTAATTTACCAAAACAAACGTTCAAACCAAACTGGAGCCCACATTCTCTCGCGGCTTTGATCTGGGAGGAAAATTCAAATCCGGTTTTAGCTTACTCTCTTACATTACATCTGGAGGATTCATTCCTGCTTGTTAAAAGGGAAAAAGGTTCCCCCGCCCGATGAAAATGAGCGCGGAGAATTCTGATGGTTTCCGCCTGCAGATCGACACAAAGATTAAACCTCTCTCTTCAAAATGCTGTCACCGGTGACATCTCCAGCCCGGGACCCATGAGTCAAAGCGCCATGTTCCTGTGGTCAATTGCTGGCTTGGAGGCCAGCCATGACTGAGTACAGTGTTTTCTGTTTTTAATTCAGCCCACAGCGAGCAGTACTTTTGCACGTCAGGCTTGGCGTTGTGCAGTTTAATGACTCCTGAAAAGGCTAAGCAAACAGGCCTTGATGAATTATGCGCTTGGCCCCGCCCACTCACTGCACAGTCACGGGAGGGCCTCTGCGCAATGGCGGTGCCCATATGTAGCCTTTCCTCTACCTCTGGAAATGAACTCCCGAATGTTTGTTACAAACACATTCCTGTGTTCAGAAAGTACGTTTTACATGGACAACCAGACCGCAACCACTGTTAAACCCTCATACCAAGTTCTGCACTGTTGCAGCTAGTACTTTTAGCGTGAGCCGCTCTCAACTGACTCGAGTTTTCATGGGGAATCAGGATGACTGACACTTAGGTCCAGGTATGTTTTGACTCGTTCCGGGTGATGGTCTGATAGTTATGTGGCACCCCAAAAGCCTTTTTCTTGCGTGTAGCATCATAACTCCCTCTCCCAGACCACACCGAGCGCTGTGCCACACAGGGTGGTGCGCCCCCGCCCCAGCCCCACCCCATTGGCCACAAATAGGTTTGAAGTGGCCCTGACTGAAAAGTGGCGCGTTTCAAAAAAAGGAACATAGCAGGGCCTGAGGAGAGGAAAGCAGCTCGGCTGAACCAAAAGAAAACATGGAGTGTGGAGCGGTGGTGGGGTGGGGGGGGGGGGGTTATTGCGGGGATCCCAGGCCTCAGCGCCCACCGTTTGTTTTCATACCGCTGGTGTGAACAGCCACAGGGCTCCTAGCGGCCGCGCTGCCAAAAGAGCTCGTTCCCTCATCCTTGAAACAGCAAGTCTGAAAATCACGTACATATGCAATCCTGGGAGGAGAGGGGCTGGGGCGCCAGGTGGGGGGGATATGAAGAGGCAACTCCCCAAAATTCAGGTCCTCTTAAGGTCGCAGTTACATTTCTTCAATCAGGGCTGCAAATACAAACTGCTCCCCTTTGTGGGGTCCCCCCTCTCGGCCTGACCTGACGAACACTTGTAGCGATGAGCCTCCACGCCCCTTGCCCCCCCTGCCCCTTGCGCCCGAACACCGCTCTCCGCATCTAAACCTCCTCGCACCCCAGCGCTCGGCACTCTGGGAACCCATCTGCTGGTGAGTTGTGGATGCTGGGCTGTGAAAGCTCTCCCAGATGCGTTCCAGATGAACAAATGAGCAGTGTTTTTACAGAGACACGGACTGCGGCCCACAAACCAGATGAGGAGGGTGGGGTGGGGGGTGCACCGCAGGGCTCTTGGAGGTGATAATACTCTGTCACTTGGCCAATGTGACTAAGCCAAGACGCATCATCCACTAAGATGCTAATACTGATTTTTTTTTGTATGCATCATAAAAGCCTGGAACACATTGAAAAACAGTGCTCAGACCAATTTCTTAAGGTCTCTCCCCCTCTGAGATTCGAAGTCAGATGTGTCTCATTGGCACGACCGCTTGTTTGGAAGTCCTGCTGAGCAAGAAATTCTTTGTAACGTTCCGAAACTATGCGTTGATGACACTGATGAGCAACATGAATGGCAACAGTAACAACAACAATAATTTGAACGAAAATAGCAGTCATAAATAATATTGTTAAATTGGCGTGTTGATGTGTTTGTATTGTTCAGGGACAAGCTCAGTGCCGGATAATCTCTCTCAGACTGTCTTCCTTTTTTCTTGCTTTCCTTTTTCTTTTCCTCCCCTCCGCCTCCTCCGTGCCCATGGCAGAGACTCTGAGAGACGGGGAGGGTTTGTCAGGCTCCTGGTCTTGGCCCTGCCGCTGCGTCACAGTGGTCTCAGCTGTTGGCGGAGCTCCGAATGCGAGCTGTGTGTCCAGGCTTGTGTGCTCCGCCGTGACTAATTGTCACTTGGTCTCCATTACTCTTTCCACACTGTTTATTTGTTTCCTTTTTTTGTCACGTCTGCAAGTGGTAGCTACGCCACTCCCTTTTCTTCTGGATATAATGCCTATGTTTGTCACCCCCGCCATCCTGCGTTATACCGCTGTCCGAGCTCCCGAGCAGCCCGACTGATAAATGGCGCCATTAACGTCCTGTCCTTCCCTGACACTCAGAGCTCAGACTGAGGGCCTGTGTTTGTCCTGCAGTCACAAATTGGGCCTTTAACTCGGGCGAGCTGAACCCTGTCAGACACTTTACTACCGCTGGCTTTGGCTGCATTCAGTCTCCCTCCCTCCCTCCCTCTTGCTTAGGGAGCTTGTCAATATACTGAACGCATTCAAATTTGAGCAGGCGTTCAAAAATGAACAAATCTCCGTTCGTGTTCAGCTAAAAAACGAACGGCAGATTGTTCAAAAATGAACGAGCATGCGTTCATTTTGCGTTCAAAAATGAACAAGCACACGTTCATTTTTGACCGGACGGCATCCAAAAACGAACGCAGCTACCCTCTTTCGCGTTACAAAATGAATCTGCTCTCGACTTCGCTAAATTTAAGCCAACATGCGTAAATATTTCCTTCTTACGAGAAAAAAATTCCCCGTCTCCCATCCTGCGGAACTTAGAAGTATGTTGTAAGGTACATGCTTATTAAACGACACTTTTCACGACGACTAAAAAAATCCTACCAAATCTCCAGTTTCAAGATTATATCTTTACCGATCGTCAATCTTCTGCTATACGCTTACACTTTTCATCGAGTTCAATAAGATGCTTCAGCACATTCCACGCTCAAGACTGGAGATAAATTGTTATTCAGTGGTACCGGGGTACGTTCAGTTAGCCAAAACATTCAAATGTTGCTGTGTGAATACTGGAATGAACAGTGCTTCCGTGTGGTGTCAGTATGCCACTTTTTCCTTCTTATAAAAAAAAGCATTTTAGAATTCCAAGTCATGATGTGACCGCAAGGCAATTTGCATGCAAAAGATTGTAAATAAATTAAATTAAATACTTGGGCACGAGAATGTGGGTGCTGAGGGTGCTGCAGCCCCTGTTGGCAGGGAGTATGAGCACACAGACAATGTGTAAACATTAACAACTTTAAAATATGCAGCCTCTTTACAAAATTTGTAATACATTTCCTGTAAGAAGGTATTGAAACGTAGCCTAAATATTATTTTATTCGATACAAATAAATTAATAAAGAATAATTTTGCGTCAAACTCAGTGAAAGAATGTCCGGTATCGTAGTTGGTACAGTCGCTCAAACCAGCTCCAGGACAGCACATTGAGCGCCGGAAAGAACGGTCTTTTTTTGCCAGGTGCGTCCAAGAGAACATGTTACCGTAAAAAATGGCAAAGCAGAAAAAATTGTTCGAGATCCTATTCCAGCATATAGCCACCAGCAACTGTTTGCATTAGCTAAATACATTTATGATCGTATCTAAAATAGGCGAAATATTGGTATCAAAATCAGTGGCGGTTCGTCGGCCGTAACAAAGGGAAGCCAAAACCTCGCCCTTCATAGCTTAATGACTTAAACCTTTGGCAGTTTACTTTTCTTGATCAGCTGTTTCTCATACGAATTGGTAGAAGGACAGTCAAATTTATTTTCGATAGCAAATGACGACACAAATTATCAATAGGTCTTTATAAATTAGTTTGCGAGGCTTCTTTCGCAAGAAGCCACAAGAATCCACAGATCTACAATCTTAATATAGAAGTAAAGAATGCGATGTTGCACAGCTTACTGCTTAATGAGCCTCACTAATCAATTTGCCAATCTATGCCGTTTCACGAGCTAATTGAGCGCGGAATTTATAAAGACGTAGGCCTATGGTAATTTACATCATAATTTATGTGTGAAAGAAAACCCCTCATAATTTCGTAGTGCAATGTGTAACAATGCTATCGAAAATAAATTTGACTGTCCTACCAATTCGTATGAGCAACTGCTGATCAAGAAAAGTAAACTGCGAAAGGTTCACGTCATTAAGCTTTGAAGGGCAAGGTTTTGGCCTCCCTTTGTTATGGCCGACGAACCGCCACTGATCAAAGTAGAGCTAGTTAAGTACAAAGAAATGAAAGTGATGTCCCCAGTCGCTATTGGTTCATCGCTTGATATGACTTTTTCCTGAGTTTTAAAATAGCCGGGTTTAAGGCTGGAGTAAGCACACTGTTATAAACTCGCACCTTTTTTGCCAGTTATTCTAACTGTAATTTTACGATCAGTTCATAACAGAGGTTCTGAGAATGTTAACTGTAAACCACAGTTACATGCGCACAGGACTCAGCTAACAGTTAAAATAACAAGGAGACAGTGCGTTAATTTAACTGATAAATGCAATCCATTGATAACAGCGCAGTAACACCTAGTAGTTCGGCTTTCCATAAATGGATCAATGCCGCCATCTAACGTTATTTGCTAAATAATAATAATAATGGTACTTATTATTATTATTATTAGGCTACTTTTTACATTACCGCTTGACTCTTGCTGGAACACGAGACCAATCACTTTACCGAAGTTTCTATTGATAAATGATGACACCCCAATTTACCTTGCAGCACCCCTCGGCAGAAACATGTTCTCGAGCGCATGATTAAATACATTAAAATTATAGTTTACGCATTGTATCACATCATCTGCGTGACAGCCCAACTTTAATTCTACTATTCTGTGAGTATAAGAACTAGGACAACTTAGTCCCGCTCATATCAAATTGCAAAAGTATCCACAATATTAATCCTTTCTTTTTAAACCTGTGAACGCGCAAGCCAAAAAAAAAAAGCCACAAGCCACTACGTACACGATGAGTTCTGCAATGATATTCAGATTTTGTTCCATTGATCGTCGCAGATTTTGTAGGCTACCATTTGTCATATTACATATTGTTCTAATTTATTGTACAGTATTTTTTTCAGATTGAAGTCATAACACATGAAACCGCCGCTCTGTGGGAGCTGCCGACGATAAGTCCAGATCTAGACAAGCAGATGAGCAAAGTAAAACCTCTGCATGTGCACAGTATTATAAAATCAGCATGTCTGAATGTTCATAAATATTTACCCCCCTTCCCCCTTTATGAATATAACCCTTATTATAAGGATGATATCAGTTCAATTAATTAATAAGCTTGATTGCAAGATAAACGACTAAGTAGCCTAGTCTTGTGATGCCATGGGGATCAGCTGGTTCAGAGATTCGAGATCACAGAGTGAGACCTGAATTCATGCGACACGCTGGAATACCGGTGACAAGACTTTTGGATGATGTGCGGGATTAATACTTAATTTGTTCAGTCGACTAAGTTTAATGTGTTTTGTTTAGATAACTGGAATATGTTTTTGTTCAGAGAACAGGAGTAGGTCGCATATAATCCCATTCCTGAAGCGTCACCCAAATTGGCAAATGATCTTTAGCAGGCGGATTATACCCAGTATATGAAAAAAAAACTAACAATGACAATGAGAACTATTTCACTTTAAGGAACTGAGAATTTAAAATAGGCCTGTACAAGCATTTATATAAACCGTCATCCATATTCAGTCGTCGTTCACAAAAGAATATCCGCGCCCATAATCTAAAAGCTCACTTCACACATAGATGAACGCATCAGGCCTTGGGCAGGCATCGGAGAATGAACGGATCGGGAAATGAACGTATCAGAAAATGAACGGAAGGGTGTTCATCATCGAACGCAGTGACCAGGTTTGCAGCCTCGAACGCATCCAAAAATGAACAGGCGTCCGTTCATAAATGAATGCATTCACTGTTCAGAATATTGACAAGCTCCCTTATGGTACAGTTCGTTTGGCTTTATTGGCATGGCAACAATATATTAACACGGCCAGAGCACCACAAACGTAATAAACTGCTTTGGAAAAAAAGCCTGAGATCAGTTGAATGTCTGTACGAAAATAATGGATGTATTCAGCACGTCTCCCCATGAAAAATCTCCATCATAAACCCATCACTCTGCTCTCCCCCCCTCCATATTTTCATCATTCATTTTTTGCTGTGCATTTTTGACAGCCTACTCCAGTGAGAAGGGCTGTTTTTTTTTTTTTTGTAAGAAAAGGGAGGGGACCAAAGACACAAAGAGTAGGACCTGCAGTTGTGGTGGGGCCAGGGCTTCTTTCTGTCTCCAGCTTAACAGCCGATATAAAAATTTGGTGGCAAGCGCGAGGCAACTGGCTTTCGAGTGGTTAACCGCGTTGTGTGTGAGAAGGGGGGGTCGGAGTGCTTCAAAGGAGCACATACACGCATACGCACATGTACCAATGCATATTGTAGGAATATAAATGAGTGTGTTTTCTCTCTGGTCTGGGGGAGGTTAGTGATCACACATCTGCTCCCAGTCTCTCGCCTGGGGCTGCGGTGAGCTCCTGAGCTATTTGGCAGTCAGCACTCTTTATTTTTACCGCCGTTAAAAAAGCTGTGGGAGAACACAGAATACGGAGGGGGGGGCTCAACGCTTCTTTTTCTGCGCAGCCCCCGTTTTTCGCGGGTTTCACCGCCTGCCGCAGACCTTGTCATCTTAACGTCTTCTGACAAAGTGCTCTTCAGGACCAGAGAGGCTATTTGCGATTTGGCGCATTCCTGGGCACCCGCGGACTCGAACGCAGGAATGGCGGCCGCCGGACCTGAGGGATTAGCGGGTGGCCCCCGTGCGAGCGTGCGGCTCGCCTCGCCTCCGCAGCTGGCCCCCGTCTACTCGAAACGCCTCTTTATCCTTCTTAATTTTGGATATTAAAAAAACACTTAAAGCAGGAAGTTTAGCACATTTGCCCTGGTAGCAAGTACAGAACTGCTGGTGTCATGAAAAGTAAGTTTCCCCTCGGAAATGTCCCCACCCCCCCTTTTTAAACAGCATTATACTGTAATTTGTTGTAGACTTGAGGAACATTTTCTTGGGGGACCCACCAATTTCCTGCCCGAGGTTGTGCTTTGTGGGAGCGTTCCTCATCCTCCAGTTGTCCTCCATCCTTTGGTTTGCTTGTGGCATGCCAGCATTTCCATGCCAGAGATAACAGTGGAGCAGTTTCTCCCGCATCTTCCCGCAGCACAGCTGTCAATGGCGACCCATCAGGAAAGGATGTAGAATGATGTGATGTCAGCACCATGGTAAACTTGAAAACCACAAGCAGAAGAAAGCTTTGGAAGAATACACATGGTGGGGCTATTCAACAAATTTTTGCTCCTTTCTTATGATTTTGGATTACCTGGCTAGTGTAAGACAGACTATTATTAAGAAAATACAAGGAGAGGAAGAATTAATGACCATAATGCAGTACTTTGCATGATTGTAGAGAGCTTTGCAGAGCTGTGAATAAGTACTCTGCTATGTGTTGCACTGATCTGCATTATATTCCTTTAAGAAAACCTTTGTACCTTTCCCGATTGCTTCTATTTTTGCGTATTTGTCGCGCTTAAATGTTTCAGATAATCAAAATAATTTTGATGTTAGACAAAGATACCCCAAGTAAGCTCAAAATTCAGTTTTTTGAATGATATGAAGGAAAAAGCTATCCAAACCTACCTGACTTATGTGAAAAAGTAATTGCCCCTTTTGTTGCTAAATCAATGCTAAATCAACTTCTTAAGAAAAAATAATTGAGAATTGGGTTCAATTTTACTGGAAACACGCAGGCATGATTTCTTCTAGCCCTGTTGAATCTAAACATCTCTTAAATAGAACCTGTCTGACTGTGCGAAGCAGGGAAAAAGCAGCGCATGATGCAGCGATCCCAAAGATATTCAAGAACAGATGAGAAACAAAGCCTTTGATATCTATCAGTCTGGATAGGGTTACAATAACATTTTTAAGATTCTAGGACTTCAGTGAAATGTGGCAAGAGCCATTATCTTAAAATGGAGAAAACTGGGAATAGCGCTGAACTTTCCCAGGAGTGGCAGGACAACCAAATTTCCTCTGCAGGAGTATTGATGACTCGTCCTGAAGTCAAAAAAGAACCCAGGTTTTGAACGTCTTAAGAACTGCTGGTCTCACTTGCCTCAGTTAAGGTCAGTGTTCACAATTCCGCAATAAGAAAAATGATTTTGCAAAAAAAAGACATCCATGGGAGTGTTACAAGGCTAAAACCACTGCTGACCAAAAAGAACACAAAGGCTCGTCTTACATTTGCCAAAAAACATCTTGGTGACCCCCAAGACTTTTGGGATGATATTCTGTTGAGTCAAAAGTGGAACTTTTTGGAAGACATGGATCCCATAACATCTTGTGTAAAGCTGACTCAGGATTCCACAATAACAACATCGTGCCTACAGTTAAACAAGTTGGTGGTAGCGTGATTGGGCTGCTTTGCTGCTTTAGGGCCTGGGTGACTTGTCATAATTGATGGAACCATGAATTTTTGCTCTCTATCAAAAAATGCTAAAAGAGAATGTCTGGCCATGAGTTTGAGACCTAAAGCTCAGGCCTAGTTGGGTTATGCAGTAGGACAATGATCCAAAGCACACAATCAAGTCCACTTCTGAGTGGTTCAAAAGTAACAAAATTGAGGTTTTGGTGTGGTCTGGTCACAGTCCTCACTTGAATCGGATTCAGACGCTGTGGCATGACCTCATGAAGGTAGTCCAAGCACTAAAACTCTCCAGTGTGGCTGAATTGAAACAATGCTTCATCGTTAAAGGTGATCACCCGCAATAACTCTGAATTGGTTTGCAGTAAGTCCATCTGCCTTTAAAGGGATGAGTGGACCCAGGCCATGCCAGGAGAACGAATAGAAGCACCCGCAGCTGTGACATTTCACTACACAATTATTCAGGCTTTTTTTATGTCACCCATCTGTATGTGTTCAGTGGGAAGCCGATCGAATGAATCTGTGACAAAATGGAAATACTATGATCTTCACCTGCTCTCAGAAAAGTCCTCTCACTCAGCCATTTACTGAGGGCCAGTTTTTCCGCTGTGGTAGGGACCATTACAAGGAGACACAAGGAAACAGCCAAAAGAGGAGGTTTAGGTGGGGGACACAAGCGGGACTGCCCCCCCCCGTCCGTCCCCCTAAACTTCCTTCCTGTCTTTTCTGAATTCACCTAGATGTTACCGCGCCACCCCTGTGGAACAGTGTAAAGCACTGTGTGTGAGTTGTAGGAGGTTTGGCTTGTCGTGTTTGGGTTTTCGGGCCCAGTCAATGAACCCCTTTTTTCACTTTTGTTGGAGTGATAAATGTGCTGTGGTGATAGGACACAGCTCCCCCTCTGTCTGGCTACCGTCTCCCCCACCTGAAAGAGGTCTCTCCCCCACCCTCATCTTCTGCCCCAGTGTGGGCGCAGTGACCCCCGCACCCCCCTTTTTCTGACACAGTGGAGAACTAATGACTGGGAGCAATGATAAAAGTATAAACAGAGCTTTGTTTGCTTAAACGGGCGTTAGGACTGTGATTCTTTTTAGCAGCCTTCAGAACGAAGGTGGGAGGGAGGAAGAGCGAGAGAACGAGTGGGGGGAGGATCCTTTCCAGCAATTAGCGGTGCGGCGGTGTTTGTTGTCAGACTTGTCACCGCTAACTTAAGCTCCTTTCACCCTTTCTGACTGATGCTACACATACACACTGGTCACCCTGTGCCACACATTACTTGCAGTGGGGGTGCAGGTTGGGCCTGGGGGATTTGGTCCGGGGCCTATGGCAGCCTCTTGGGGCTCTCATTTTTTTTTTGCCTCCCCACACAGCACATTAACATCGCAACCCTACGTGACTTTCACAACATTTTGGTGGGTTTTAGATATTTATTGCGTACGGAAGAGGTCAGGGTGTGAATTTTATTGTTTTTTTTTTTTTTCCAAAGGTATTTTAAAACATTTACTTTTCTCTCCTGAATATTTATTTACTGTGTGCTTTTTGAGATATTTTCCAGGCTATATTTGGTTGTAGGGATGTGGTGGGATAAGAGGGAAGGGGCCATTGGCTGATGACTTTGTGGCCCAGTAATGCTAAACTGGGCTTTATGAGGATAGTAGAAGTCTTTAGCTAAATGATACCTGCTAGCTCAGGTGTGGGGAGCAAACAGTCGTGGAGAGCTTGGCCTTTTACTGTCCCCCCCAAGCAGGTGTGAATAGTGTCTTCTGCCATCTCCCCTTCTGTCCTCTTCCTGTGCTTATTTGTGCTTGTGGACTTATTTTTATCGCGGGCCATAAATTTGCCTATTTTAGGGTCGGGCGCGAGAGGGGTACATGTTACGGTTACACGCAGCTGTCATCTTGGTGACCTGTGGTGACCCTATTATCATCTGCTAGGATGTGCCCCGCGTTTCAGCCTTCAGAGGAACTGGTGTGGGCTGAGCCCAGATTAGATATGCTCTTGGAATGGGAAGGATGGTGCCAGGGTGTAATCTGCCATCCAAGCTCGGTGGGTAAGGTAGGGGCGCTGCTGAGGATGGAGTGTGCTTTTTTTTAAAGAATTTCACTGAAACTAACAGTTATAGCTGGTTAGTTGAAATTATTGGAGGCGCAAAAAAAAAAAATCACTTTTAACTAGTAAGTAGTCTTGGCGTGTTTTCAGTCATTTTGTGTGATCAAATTTTTTTTGTGGTTTGAAACAATATATCAGCTGTTAATTACACTGCTTCTTTCTTAATGCAGTGTTGAGGCAATTGAATGGTAAATTGAATTCAGAAAAATATTTTATTCACTTTAGAAAAAGAGATAAAATACTCTGTTAACTCCTGTCTTTGCTTTTAGCATTATTCTGGAATACCAGAACCTGCGCTAAATGGCTGTTTAAATTACGACAAAGAAAAACGAAGATTTTCAATGAGTATCTGCAGGTGAATAATGTTGATTGAAATGCAAATTTATGTTACAACGAGGTTTTTTTTTAATTTCTTGTCTTACCTTAACGCGGAGAACTGGTCACACCTGAGAGTGTTGAGTATTTTTTGAGTTCATGGAACGTTAGTTTGAAAGAATGATTGAAATCAATACAAGACCAATTATTAGTTGAAAGGGATGTTCTATGCTTCCACTATTTTTGGCTCACTAGCCGCCACTAGTTACTATCATGTGGCAGGAGATAAAAACGGGCGGCTCCTCTCTGAACACCATCAGCCAAACTGGCCTTAATTGTTTCTTTTCTCTTGTCATTCGGAGTGTTATTCTTATTTTGGATTCAGTGTTGGAAAATAGCAGACGACCGGTGCGGTTTGCCATCACGTAGAGTAGTTTGCAGACACTGGAGGATATTGGGGATTCAAAAGGAGTGACCTGGGAGCACATGGAGCCCACAGCCTGAAGCCGCTCTCGCTTCTCGTTCATTATGTAGCACACAACCTGCAGATGCCCCTGCTTGTCATTCAATATGGGCACACGACCTGCAGCCGGTCCTGCCTTTTATTTAGTATAAAACACATGACCTGCAGCCGCTCTTGCTTGTTTATTTGGCATTGAGCACACGACCTGCAGCCGCTCTTGCTTGTTTATTTGACATTGAGCACACGACCTGCAGCCGCTCTTGCTTGTTTATTTGGCATTGAGCACACGACCTGCAGCCGCTCTTGCTTGTTTATTTGGCATTGAGCACACGACCTGCAGCCGCTCTTGCTTGTATAATACAACTGTGGTTAGAATTGTGACCTTTAATGTGTAATTGCTATAACTCAATGCGATGCTTGCGTGTTTGTTAGTACATGCATTGTGCTTCTTGGGCCAAACAAATGAAAGACAAGCTATCATCTCTCAGTGTTTAAAAAAGACAATAGATCGCACATGGAGAGGAAATGAATAGGCACAGCATAAAGACGGCTCAACCGCAAACCCAAAAATGCCAGACAAATTGCTGTCAAACTCTGAACTCCCTGTTCAGCTCGGAGGCAGTGGAAGGATGAAGAAAGCGATTAGGCACCACTTGTTCTTTTCTTTTTCCCTCAGTTGATTTCCATTGTTTCTCTTTTTAGAATGGGCAAATGGAATGCCGACTCGCGCAATAAAATCTATTCGGTTCGAGGACAGAAGCTCTGTTTTTGCGAGCCAGCCTAAATGCGGATGGTGAGTTTTAATGAATTGGCGGCTTGTGGCTCTCTGGGCTGGTGTTTTTATTGGCTCCCCTTGTTTGCCTTGGCTGCTTTTCGAGCCCAGTTGACACTCTGGCTCTCCAGAGCCGCAGACTGTGTCAGGGCACTCAGGGAAGATGCCGCAAAGTTTCTCTGCCTTAGCATCCTCTCGCTAGTGTGTACGTCAGTGTGGAATTTTTATAGCTGCTCGTACTGCCACTGCTGTAATTGGGAAGAGTCACTGCAATGATATTGAGCTCAGAGGATAGAACTATATATAACAGCTGTGGAAGACCTGCTTGTGAGAGACTAAGTCTAGGACCAGGACTGATCCTGCAAACAAACATTCAGAAAACCTCTCCTTTGAAGACCTGAGCGATTAATTATTGTGCGCTCACTTCTGTTTCTCACATCTTTCTTGTCAGTTTATTGTAATTTTTGTGAATAGTTGTGGCCAGTCTTTATGAAAGGCTCAGATGTTTTATTTTTCAAATAAGTGATTATAAGGCATGTGAAACATTACATTTTGAGGTGTGATCATGAAGCTCTGACTTCACTTGTATTGTGAACACTGCAAAAAAATATCAGTAGTGTACCAGTCACTGAAGGGCATGAATGTTATTTTTGCTCTTTTTTTCAGATTTTCATTATTTTTTCACTATTTATTGTTTCTTCATTTATGCACTTCAGCAAAAAAATGTGGTTGAAGTCTAGTTTATAGTTGATCTTATTACTTCAATTGGAAACTCCGCCCCCCCCCCCCACCCCCCAGCACCCAGCAGAACTTTTGGTCCATGGGGCCTGAGAAAATTTCACTTGTCCCATGGACAAATCTAGAAAGGAGTCAAAATTGTCTCGTATCAGGGACAGAATATTTTTTTTTCCAAGAAAAAAGGTTATAGAAATAAATTTTTAAGTGTTTTTATAAGTGTAAATAAAAGATTAGAATGCTTGGTTTTTTTTTTTTTTTTTTTTTTTGCAGTGAAAGGCAGCGTACTTACATCATTATATTCTGCCCCCTTCATTTATAAGGGTGTATCGTCCTACTGATACACACTTAAAGCTTAGTCATAAGGCTAAGTTCTATTATCACATTATTACGGATGGTCTGAATGTCTTCAGCTTTCTTTCCTTACTACGTCATTTTGGGAACAGAAAAATATCAGTTTGGATATGATGAGGAGAATAAGGGGAATGTGGTATCACAGGATTTCTGTTTTCCTTATGATGGCAGCGACAGATACACCTGTGTGGAGCACATTTTTTTTTGCTGCACCATGGTCATTTGAAGGAATGGCTGGTCAGTGGACCCAGTGACATTAGTAATCTTAGGACTTTTTGATGAGTTCTTCCTCAACTCCAGTGGACTGCAATGCCACCTCTACTCAAATATAAAATTGAAATGGGAACACCGTTTATGAGAAATGCCCTCCAACTCTGTTATCATTATATCCTCAAATTACTTTTGGGCATACTCACCCCGACCACCGCTGCCGCAGATCCTCAATGTTAATGCAAGTGCTTTCACAGTTTTAACTGGAATCTTTAGAATTCAGTATGGACATTTATTCCTGCTAAAAGAGGAACACTATCAATTTTGGTCAAATTTGTATGAATTTCAATCCTCTCAACTAATTCACGTTTATGCATTTTGACCAAAATCTCAGTACTTGTGCATTTTGTGGTCAGATTTAATTAATGGGGCATTGAGAATTGGAGAATTCGGGGTGACAGCGTCCTCATAAATTTTAGGTAACAATATAGGGACATTGATGTTGACTAAACCTGAAGTTCTCTGCAGCTGTTTAAAGTTGTTAGATTTATTTGTATTTATACACTGAGGGTGAGAGCCTTACTGAGAGGGAGCCCTTCACACAGGGTCTGAGGCGCGAGCGTCAACTCCTCCGCTCAGCCCCTGGGCAGATCACCCTCTCATCAAATCCTTTGGAGACAAACCCAAGCAGGGCTCCCATTTTCCCACAGCCAGCCAACCGCAAACATATCAGCCGTGATCAAGATGGCTCTCTGTGTCCATTGTGCTGAGCGTTATAAACAGTGCTGTTCCCAGGATAGGGCGCTTTATCAGCTCAGGGACCCACATAGTGCGGAGACGATGCATGATGATCTTATCTACTGTCTTCCTTCTTTGCGGGGTGGTTATTTATTTATTTTTCTGTTTGTTTTTGTACCTCAACAATGGAAGAAAATGAGATTAAGTAATTAAAGGTGTGTTTCCCAGCATTGTAAAAATGAGAGGGAACTTCATAAAATGTGAAGAAATGTTTTTGGAGAATTCTGTTTGTGGTTTGGTATTTCTGTGTGTGTTTAAATTAGGCATGAAAGTGGAGAACAAGCCAGGGTGTGTGTGCGTGCGCATTCACATGTGGGTGTATGAGTAACCGAGCGTGTGTGTGTGTGTGTGTGCTTGTCTATGCATGCGTCCATGATTGTGTCTGTAATTTTGTGGTATGTGCATGTTTGTGCACATGCTTGTGTCTGTAATTTTGTTGTGTGTGTGTGTGTGTGTGTGTGTGTGTGTGTTTGTAAACATGCTTGTGTCTGTAATTTTGTGTGTGTGTGTGTGTGTGTGTTTGTAAACATGCTCGTGTCTGTAATTGTGTGTGCATGTCTGTAATTGTTTTGTGTGTGTGTGTGTGTTTGTGTACATGCTTGTGTCTGTAATTGTGTGCACGTGTGTGTGTGTGTGTGTATGTACATGTATGCATGCTTGTGTCTGTAATTCTGTACTGTGTGTGTGTGTGTGTGTGTGTGTGTGTGTGTTTATGTACATGCTTGTGTCTGTAATTCTGTACTGTGTATGTGTGCTTGTGTGCACGCATGTGTTTGTGTGTGTGTGTGTGTGTGTGTGTGTGTGTGTACACACTTGCATGTTTGTGTCTGTATATAAGCACTGTGTGTGGGTGCGCATGTGAGTGTGTGTGCATGTGTGCACGCATGTGTTTGTAATTGTGTGTGTGTGTGTGTGTGTGTGTGTGTGTGTGTGTGTGTGTACACGCTTGCATGCTTGTGTGTGTATATATGCAGTGTGTGTAGTGGCTGCTGAGCTCAGTCTTTAGTCTGGGCTGTGATTGATATCCTCAGTCAGAAGAGGGGGGTCTGAGGGGGAGGTGAGATTACAGGCATCTCTCGCTTTGATGGCCTTTTTTTACCTATGGATGGGAGACACAGGTCTGCACTGAAGGAGATGTCTGTCATTGGAGAGGCATTAGAGGCACGAGATCCAGAGAGATGCCGCCACACTGAAACATGTATCCCAGTGGTCCCACCCCAGCCCCCCCAGCCACACACTAGGACCTGTGTTCCAACTGGAACCCCATCTAAAACACCACGATCATGAGGTTTGAACTGCACAACAGTTTTTTCTACTCACTGAGAGTTTCTGTGGATGTTCAGCAAATGTCCCGCTCCAGTCTGTCTACCTGGTCGAACTCATAGCATAGGAGTTTGCCAGGCAAACCTAAATTGGCGCTGGTAGTCTTCAAATACAGTCGAATGCAGATTTTCATGAATTTTCAGTAAACCGACTGTGTGGAGCTGCCTTCATTTTGGATATAGCGAGATTGTGCTTTGATTTCCCCCGATGAGCCAAAACATTATGGTCACCTGCTGCTTGTCTTCTGCATGCTGCAAAAACAGCTGCAACCTGCTGAGCCATTTCCCCTACCAGACCTCTGAAGGTGCCCTGTGGTATCAGGCAACAAGACATCAGCAGCAGATTCTTTAAGTCCTGTAAGTTGTGAGGTGGAGCCGCTGTGAATTGGACTTGTTGTTTCAGCACATTCCACAGATGCTCAATTGTAATTAGATTTGCGGAAATTTGAGGCCAGAGAAACTCCTTCAACTCTTCGGCATGCTTCTCAAACCATTCCTGAACCATTTACGCAGTATGACAGGGGGTATTTTCTGCTAAAAGATGCTACTGCCTGGTGTACCTGATCTTCAGCAGTGTTCAGCTTGGTGGCATGTGTTCACGTGATGTCCCCATTAATGCCCGGACTCAGGGTTTCTCAGAAGAACAATTCCCCGAGTATCACACCCCTGCCACCATCTTGTCTTCTTCTCACAGTGCATCCAGGTGCCGCCTCTTCCCAAGGTACGTTCTCCCAGCCGTACTTTTTAAATGAAAACGGGACTCATATCGAATTAGGCAGCAGTGTTCTATAACTCCAAAGTCCAGTTCCAAAGCTTGCATGCCTATTGCGAGCCCTTTCGACGGTGGACAGGGGTTAGTCTGGGCACTCGACCAGCGTCCATGGCTACAAATCCCATACGCAGCTGGTCGTGTTGCACTGTTGGTTGTGATTCATTCCTCCCGTAACTTTCATCAAAATTCACTGCGACATGCGCCATTAAGACCAGACGGGATCGCCTTTTTTGCCCTTGTGAGTCGATGAGCCTTTCGCACTCAACATTCACCGATCCATGGTTTGTCCCTCTTTGGACAGTTGTTGGAAGGTACTCGCCACTGCTGACAGGGAGCGCTTCATGGCCGCTTCAAGTTGTCTGGCCATAATTTGGCTGCCGTCAAAGTCACGCTGATCTAATGTATCCTAGACCTTGGCAAGCACAGATGTTACAAGATAGTCAATGTTATTTACTTGATCTAAACACTCAAAAAAGAGCCTCAATTTACTTCTTAATGACCTGGGAGCAAGAGAGAGAACAGAGTCTCAGTTTTGTCTCTTTGTTTTATCCACAGAGTAAATAACATTTTGACACATTTCCTGTGCTTAGGTTCTGCCTCATAGCTAGCTTACAACCGAGGTGTTACCATTCATACGTGCTTCTGTCTGGACTGAACAACATTAAATATTGAAGCAGCCCATTGACGCCACAGTGAACGCAAGAAATGAAAAGCTACATTCTTGTGACTGTTTTACTTATGGTATTTGCGTGCAAATTGATGCAAATTTGTGCTGGTTTATGTGCATTTCAAGTTCAGAATACAATTATGCCACCTCAGTATAAATTGCCATCGCACAGATTAGTCTTATTGAATTCATTAATTGTTTGATCGCAAATCATGCTAACTAAGCAGGAATAGGTTGGAAATAATCCTGCATGTGAAGGTGAGAATTTTACCTACCCCATATCAGCTCTGACTGCATGTCTCTAGAGGGGGCGTTTGTTTCAGACAGGTGGGATGCAGACGAAGGAAGTGCTCCTGTGCTCTAAACTGTCTGTTGACTACTCCTCCCAGACATTACAGGCCTGGTTACGGCTTCATACCACCCTTTTTTGTCTACATTTCTGCTGCAGTCTGCTCCAACTTTATTTCATCATTCCATTGATTCAGTTTGCACTGCTGGGTGGAATTTTCTTGTCAAAGGTGGGCTTGTTAAAAAAAAATGACTCGTTCTTTTTACTTCCTTCTTATAACCTTGTTAATTTCGCTTGATTGCTGTGACTCATATTATCCTCAGTCAGTGCCAAACGCATATTCCCGCCCTCAATTGACACACTTTGTGGCAGGTGAGTGCCATTGTGATTGCTATATCGTGTGACTGGTCTGGTCATTCAGACATAAAGTCAAATGAAACTATTAAGGTTAACGGATACCTGGAATCACTGCATTCTGAGAACAGTCATTTTCCAATCTGGTGGTGCCACTTTAAGTACGTTGTCAAACGAGTAAACTCCATATACCTTTCGTGCCGCAGAGTGGAGTGCATTGGACGTTATTAAGCTCCATTAGCATTCCCTGCATTCCTCTGCCTTCAGTTGTCTCTTGAGTAGTCATGGCTGGGCTATACCCCTCTATCTTTACAACAACCTACAGCAAATTGACTTTCCATTTTATTGGAATCAGCAGACTGGAATTAAATATTTCATTTTTGGCTTTGTCATTAGGGAAGGGGGGCCATATATTCCTGATGTACCGGCAGTGCGGGGCTGACTTTGCCAAATGACAATTCAGGCACACTTAACTGTTTACACCTGGGAAAAGAGCAGGAGTTCGAACAGAGCCCTGCACCTGCTACTAGAGGCTTGCGTCGTCGCGCCTATTGCTCCCATCACCATAGCTACAAATTATGTCTATTAGTGCCAGCACTTCAGCCAGTGTCGCTGCAGTTCTTCCGCTTCTTTCAAAACCTATTCGTTTTATGGCTTTTGCCTTAAAGTGAGGCCTTGTTGCCTTTCTCTTTGATTCACTTACTTGCCAAGTTGACATTGTCAGACTGTGAGGCTGTGAGGTCTGTTTAGCAGTGAATAATCAGTGAAATTGCACTAAATCAAGGCTTTGTTATGTACATACTGTTCCCCACTAGTGGTTGGCCCCAGTTTGGAGTTTGCCTCATAGTACTGTATGTGTTCTGGGGACACAGAAAAAATGTAATTTTGTTTGATGGCTTTCAACTCACAAATTCAAAGGATGAGCAGGAAAAAAAAGCTTGGTTTCCACAGTGTAGAAAAGCAAATGACCCAAATGGCACAGTTTCTCTCAGGCACCCTGATATCCGTGCTCTGCGCAGGGTACTGTCATATCAAACTGTTACCTCTTTGTGCTAGTTGTCACTCCTAGAACCAGTCAGCTGTGGATGCCCCCTTTCTGCCTTCTTAACTCTACCTGTTGAAATGGCGTAGTTCCAATGGGGGAGGTATGGCTTTCACTTTTCTCTGGGCCAGCGAGAAGAGGCCTGGCTCCCCCCAAGAGTTCATTCCACGTTTAAGGTGGTGGTTTTTGCATTGCTTGCATTTTGAGGATTGGCTTTTTACCCAATGTTCTTTCTTTTACTTTGCAAATGATCCTTGTGACAAAATAAATTGATTTCATTTGACTGTCTTCCATCACCCTTAGAAGTGTAGAAAATGAGCTTGGCTTTAATGGGCGCATGGATGATCACTTTACTCGGATGTACGTAATTCGGTAAGGAATGAGAGGTTGAACAGGAAACTTGCTCAAACAATTGAGAACTTTGAGAGAACGGTCCATGGGAAGGGAGTGGTGCAGAGATGAGGCTCTTCTAATGGTTAAAGGTGTTCACTCTTCCCCAGAGCAAAATCTGTTGAGCCCTGGTCCTCAAAGTACTCTTCTCAACGACTGAATACTGCTGGGTTTCTACCCTCCATTTTCCTGGTAGTTGAAGAGTGAAGACAGTCTGTCCAATTAGTTGCACTTATTGTTCAGTAAGGTACCTGGGAGGCAAGAAATTCTGGACTGTATTTGAATTCAAGGGCCAGATTTGACTATCTCTGCTGTTTACAATTACCCAACAGTAGCTTTTGGTCCCCAAGCTATGGTTTAATGGATGTAAGAGGTCAAGAGGTCTCCACAGTCCTTTCGCCATATAGAAACTGTCCTCTGTTCCCTTTGATTCAGTGAGAAAATATCATTATGTCAGCTCGTCAGCTTCTCGTGTAGCCAGACATTTTTCCGTCTCCCTCCAGCATCAGAGCAACATAGGTGAAACACAATCTTTGACAACCCAAGTCCCCTCTGTTTTCACCAGATGAGGAAATGAGAATATAATTCCCTTTACTGATGGGGTGCGCTTGAATTTGTCCGTCACCCACTGCTGCCTGCAGCTCGTCCTGACTGGAGGAACGCTGTGAATGACCGTCATCTGATGATATTTCCAATCTGAACTCTTATGCATACGTGTTGGCGAGCACAAAGTGCCTTCTGTTTGGCTGACTGCTGACGCTTCAGAAGTGATGGTCTTCTCAAGCCACGTGCGTTTACATAGCCATGAGTGTTTAAAATTGCGCTTTTATTAAAGTCAGATTTTGGGCGGGACATCTTAGGTTTCATTTCAGAAAAGGGTGAGCTTGGCCATAAGATTGTATGAACTTCCACAATTTCAGTCTACAAGTTCACTCGGCGCTATGGTGAGAGGGGTGGAAACTTCAGCACCCTTCTATCAGTGTAATTTTGTGAAATTTGGCATAGCGAGCCATGGTTTGATTTGTGTTGAGAGTGAGCTAATTTGTCCAGATGTTATTAATCTCCCTCAGCATGCATACATGTGCATGTGTGCTGTGAGGTGTTTATGAAACATTATTAATGCTGTTGATGTGCTGTCGCCAATAACGGCAATGCACTTAAGAATGAATGCCTGTATGAAGTTAGCGTAGCCACAGAATTATTTGGCTTCACAAATGCGAGTTGGACTGTCACACTCACTAAGCAGGGTCAATTTAGCCTAGCACAAAAATAGACGTGTTCCAGGCTTTGATGAAGCTAATCTGTTTCGTGAAATATACTTCTTACATCCAAGCCGCAGGTGCTTGTTAACAATTAACGGCAAATAATTCACATTTTTTGTTTTTTTTTCTAATAAACTGAGGACATCTTGGCCTGGAGAAGTTTGGATGTTAACAGCAGACTTTGGACGACCACATCACAAAGAATCGTGACTGTTAAATGTTTAGATTATTTTCGGTAAAGAGAGTGAAACCAGGCACTAATGCTAATCTGGCTCTAACAGCATCTAAGTTCCCGAGGTACAGTGGAGAGAAAAGGCCTTTAAAGGGAGTTTTCTGTAAGGTTAAAGCCGAAGGATGTTGATGCTGCTAATGAAATCAGCTAACGCAAGTGTATCCAGAGCTTCTGTGGCCCGAAGCCCGGAGGGGACTTTAAAACCAAATTCTTTCTCCAACATTTACATTTCAATTACACTTTGAAATGTATACCATGCTTAACACAGAGCTGTCAGCTCGTCACTGTATCATTATAGCCAGAACTTTTTTTTCCATCTCCCGAAGCCACATCTTTTGCCTCCTGCACAGACACTTTGACTGAGACGTGTACTGCTAACTGCTGCTTAGTGATGGAAGCTGTTGCATGTTAGTGGGCAGCCTGAAAGACAGACTCCATCTTTAGGCAGGCACAGTCTGCCCGCACCTCTTGTAAACACACCGCAGCCAAAAAAATGTCATGTTTACAAGCGAATCAGTCTGTTTGATCCAGTACGAACAATGGCACATTTTTAGTGGCTTTGGAGATTGGCATGATTGTGCTCTCTCTTTGAGACAAGCTTCATTAGGGAGTTTTATTTAGACAGAAAGCGACTTTTCGGTTAGCCTGTGTGGAGTGGCGTCCTTATTCTGGGATGTAAAGCGCATGTATACAGAAGCAAGCTTAGGAACCAGTCCAGTTAGTGAGGGGGTTAGGTTTATTATGACAGATGAAAGTTCAGAATGACAAACAAAAAAGAAAGCCAACTTGAGCCCTTCGTCAGTTAGTCTTTGATGAGGCTTTTTTTGGGGGGCGGTTTGAGAGATGCTGTGCACCATTTGTTGGTGAGTATCACATTTACATGGTTTTGGAAAGTGACTTTGCATATAAACTAAGAAGGGTCTACGGGAATCGTTGGCATACTTTACAGTTGACTTGGGCCTGTGCTCTCATTAGCAGACATGTGGTCCACATGCATCTGCGGTTTCTTTGTATTTCTTAAAAATTGCTGATTGTAAAGCCTGAAGCTCTCGTGGGTTTGTTTGAGGTTTGGTGGGTTCTTCATGGATACATGGGGTCCTGGTGGCTTTTCGGCTTGTTTAAGGGGCAATCTTTTTCAGCCTACTGGGATAAGTGACTTCTGAGGCCTGGGACCTGTGGTGTACAGCAGAAGCGTAGGACACAGAGCTAGCAGAGCAGTGAACAGTATCTGCCATGTGTAGACTGTCTGTCTAAGAAATGACAAGAATTTGGAGCCCCGGGTTTTTTCATCAATAGTAGCTGATAGATCGACTAATAGTCCTTTCCACTGCACTGTACCAAACGGTAGGAGAGGATGTATATCTTAAATAAGTGATGACAGACCCTCTGCCGGTGAATGCTCTGGGTCTAGACTGGGGTTATTCTGTGTCAGGGGTGGATGTTCACCCTGAATTCCTCTGCTGGTGGCTTTCAGACGTGATGCGTAGTTGCCAGACCCTGCCACCCCTAGTTCCTCCCCCCAACTACCTCAAAACGTCAACGAGGTAGGCTTCCTGAACACTGTCGCCCAGCCAAATATTTAATGGGATTAGAAGAGTTGAATTTTTCTGAGATGCAATGTGTATTCAATAAAGTCTTACTGTTTATTATTGACTGCACATTAAACTCCAGTGAAACTAACGTTACTGGGTGCTTTCGACCGATGCAGTCATCTTAACTGCTTGGGAGCCAAAATCACCAGGAAACCTACCTTCATAGCACCAAACTGCAATCACGCAACTGAAGTGTGAATTTGGGTTGAGCTGTTGAATAAAACACCTTGCAGTGGGATGCAAAGACCTTCCTCACCCTTCTGGGGCTGGAGTTGAGCTCTGGGTGTCCCTCCAGATTCCTACTTTGAACCGACTGAAGCAAGTCGGTTGGGTAGCCCGAGTGTGCGCACAGGGAAAAGCTTGTCTGTAAGGCCTGTCTGTACATTCAGGCTGCAGCAGGTAGGTTAACTGTTGTGTTATCCCCCACCACAAAGTGGAAGGGGAATATAAGAACGAGTGTTATCCTCTTGCGTGTCCATCCGTCTGTCCATCATGCTTCTTTTTCGGGCCATAACTCATAAGCTGTCCAATATTTTTCAACAAAATTTCATACATGGATGCATCTTATTGTGCAGATGTGCCTTTTCAGACTTCCATCTTTCCTATTCATCTGTCCATCCCTCTGCCTTTTTTTTTTTTTTTTTTTTTTTTTTAATTTAGGCTTAGATATCAGCCATCTCATTCTTTTCTGGGCCAGGACTCCTAAACCATTCAATATATCTTCTTTTCTTTTCGAAATTTGATAGATAGGGCTACGTCTAATTGTGTAGATGTTCCATTTCATACTTCCATCCTCCTATTTGTCTGTCCATCTCTTCACCACCTTCGTTTCCTGGCCTGATATCAGCCATCCCATGGCTAAGGAATCAGAGTATTTCATGCTTGTTGGATGATAATTTTTCCTCACAGTCATACCAAAACCCCAGCACAGGGCAGTATATTATGAGTAGAGAGTCCCCGGTTACAGGTGCTGGCATGAAAACAGGAGCCCCATTCTTCCAGATTCTTCTGACACGCGAAAACTGGCTAAAATATCACTTTTAGAATGAAAAGACACTGAAAAAAGTATCAGATGTGGTCCAGTGTTCCTGCCCGGAGGACTAGCGGTACTGGGTGGCTATTCCACCGCACGGAAGCAGGGCTGGATTCAGACAACTGCCGAGCACTAAGCCTCTTTTGTCTGTTAGTCATATCTTTGATTGAAATATTTCCAGACGTTGTCTTGGATACTTTTTTGTTTTTTACTCTTCTCTCATATGTTTATCTGTTGATCCCGAAATAATTTTAAGCCACTGAGAGTGCTCAAAACCTGTGGGTGGAGAAAGAGACAAAACGTTTGGGTGAGATACCAATGACTACTCTCTTAGATCAAGGTAGCAGTCCTGTTTTGTACATTTAAGGTGTGTTGCTGTTCCATCTCATTATTTGTTGAGTTAATAGCCTGCATGGTCTGTGTAGTGTGGGTATATAACTAGCAGTGTTGGTCATATACACCCTCTGTGTAATCTAGGCCAAAACTGTGTAGATTAAATAATTTATTCTGGGCCTGATGCAGTTCAGACCTGGCTGTGTGCACACATGCATGCATACATGCATACCAGTTTCTCAGACTCTGATTATTCAGCTTGGTCCTGTTTTGTATGGATGATGTTCATTTAGAATTGCATTTAGTATCAGACTAGAGTTAATCTGTGCCTCTGAAATTGACCCGTAGTCAATCCCTGGCCACCACTGGAACTGTCCTACCCCAGTCATACTCTCACTAGCAACATGTCACATTTCCACTGCCCCACTATAATAGGATGAGCACTTCCTGCTCTGTATTTTTCCTGCTGTCTTTCCCTCTCTCTTTCACCATCTCTCCATTCCTCCTCCAGCCAAAAAATCACAGCAGGTTGAAACTTACCTGCTTGAGAATGTAGGGGTAGACCACCATATTCTGTAGCAGCAGCTGAAGATTGAGCAATGCTTATTGAATTTTTGTAGCACCCAGCAATTGACATTCTCTTTCGTTAGGGCGTCTGCCGGCCAGTGGCTCTGTGCTGTCACAGCAACAGAGTGGCTCACATATTATTTGCCAATTTCAAGTGCCTTTGGTATTAGGCTGTCTCATTAAAACCTAATGTTGGGTCTAATTTGTAATGCCCAGTTCACCATCTGCAACCGCTGCAGCATTGATGGGTGATCCTCACTGCCAATGTGTGGGAGAGTAGAGACTCAAATGCATTTCCACTAACCTGCCTCATTGCACATGGCAGCCCACAGCTGTGCTCGCATGGACCTAAGCTTGAGGAGGATTATACAGATTAATGTGGACAGAACCCACCTTGACCTTGGCCAGTGAAATCCCCAGTTAAAAGTTACCCTTACCCCTTTTCAATTGAGCTGGTTCCAGTGCTAGTTCGGAGCTAGAGCCTGACGTAGCAGCGGTTCTTTGCTTTTCTACAGCCTAAGCACCAGCTCCTGGCTCTCAAATCTGGTGCTAGAGCAAGCAACAACTCCTTGCTGGTCTAGAGCCAAGCATGGATTACGTCAGGGGCTGTGGGCGGAGTTATTGTGACTAACAAGACCAGCGCAAACACTACCGCCATTCTTAAAACAACAGTCGAGCGAGTGTAGTCTGCTTTCGTTTTCAAACAAACAAAAATGGAGAAGGCTAAGCAGCAGTGGTCTGAGGAGACCCACGTATACAGTGATGCACTGACATTATACAGTGACGTAATCGCTGGGCTCTGAGTTGACTCCTCGGCGATGGAAAAGCAAACAGGTTATTAGGAAGTGTGTGGGTTGAACCAACTAAGCACTGGCACTAGCACCAGCCTGGCACTAGCACCAGGTTCTTTTTGGTGGAAAAGGGGTACCTGTGGGGCCTACCACTAGCAATGCCTGAGGGGCTTGGATTCAGTCGGAGTGCTTGAGGCTCATCCATGCCCAGTCAGCCACCCAGCATCTTCCTGTTACAGGTCGTCAGGTCAGGACTGTAATGGCTGCCCGCTGAGTGAGAGGTGAAATTCAGCCCTTCCTCACTCCTCCTCCTCTGTTGCCTCTCCAGCTGATCTGAGTACACTCGCACTTGCTCGCAGCGGTTCAGATTTCATTCCCATCTGAACATGGAGAATGTTCCGCGTTATTGGGGGGGGGTGAGCCTCAGCCTGAGGTTTGCGGAGTAAGGGCATGCGTCCTTCTTTGAAGCACCGTTGTCCTTAATTACGCTGAGGCCGGGCTGTTACTGGAGAATGCTGGCAAATCAGCCAGTGCATCCTCAAATCCCCCTGTTCTGGAGAAGTCTATAATAGAGCAAACAAACAGATTTTCCTCGGGACCACTGGCTTTTTTTTCTCCTCTACTCCGTGCCTTTACACAAACAAACACACAATTCTACACTGTTTAGTTTTGGAGCTGCAGGCTTTTAGTATCAGTGGAGGAATCCTTGCCTCGCCTCACATTGGACATCGCCCAAAGGTTTCGCGTCTTCGTGCCTGGGAACAAAGCGAGGATTGTGTGTGATTAACCTTCAAATCAAGAGAATTTGTTTCTCAAAATTGGATTATTCCCTCTGCCAAATTGACATAGCCGGATGATGATTATTTATTTTTTATTGTCTCGGGCTATTTTTGGATCGGTGAGAGGTAGATAGGTGTAATTTTTCAGTTCCTGCTTGGCAGCCATGTCGACACACTTCAGCAAGACCTTTGCTGTATCATTTCTTAGCAAAAATACTGTATATTGAAAGTTTTTCATGCTTTTTTATTTATTTCCAGATTTATTTCAGGCAGTTTCCTTCCCCTCTGCACTCACTTGCTTTACCAATAATAATAAAGCTCATATTTTGTTTTTACTTTTTTTTTAATAAAGTTTGAAATGGTTTACTAGGTTTTATTATTCAATGAGTAGAAATGGTGTGTCACTTCTATCTTCCTCGTGAAATGCCACATATTGACAGTGCCCGCAAACGATACTCCACTTGAGCCCTTTGTCTCTGAGCAAGGCTCAAGACATGCGGCCAGTTAGGAGCAGACATTTTGGGAGCGTTCCAAGTGTGCGTTTGAATTATATAGGCTGTCTGTTGCTTCGGGGCCAGAATTGGCACCACAAAGTGGTCAGCTCTTTGGCCAATACCAAGTCCCCCCCAGCTATGTCCACACCCCCACTGCAATGGCACCCCACCACCGGCTCATTCCAGGGCAAAACTGTGTTTACACTTCCTTCGGCACTCTGACCAGAAGGGCCACCAGCAAATTAGCAGCGGCTTTTCAGCCTTGGCGAGAGCAGAACTGGAGCCTAGAGTCTAGACAAAGGGCTGGAGTGAGTGTGCGAAATTATCTCAGGGGCATCACCACACCGCCCCAGCTTCTAAACACCCCCTCCCGCCCAGCTTTGTAAGGGTTTGACTCCGTCTGACACAGATAATTAAACACTCAGTGGAGTTGTCAGTTTATTTTACCTCTCACTCACTCCCTGACATCCATCCTTTTTTTGGATTGTTTTATTAGTTGGTTTTACTTGCTGAGCACCATGAAAGTCTGTAGGCAAACAGATTACATCAGATTCAGATAAACACGCAAGCACGCAAACTGTGAACGTTCGGTTTAGCACAGTCCGATTCTGCTAAGAATTTGTAGCTGGATGGGAGTGCCCATGCAGTCAGTCGCCAACACCCTGAGGAACCCTGGGCGATTTCAGCCCTCTGTTTTCCAGCTTGAGAAAGCCTGTGCCGTTACTGCGAGTTACCCGTCATAATGAGCTGACGCTTTTTGTTCAGCCCAGGCTTGGTCCTGTGATGTGAGGGTTGTAGGGTTTAGCCAGGGCTTGCGGTGAGTGCCTTTATCTGTTGTGGACTGATGATCTGTAAATGTGCTTTACATAGAATTAGAGACAACAACCCTCAGAAAAAGTTAGGTTAAAGTTGAAAACAATTTGGAGGAATGGCTTCAGGACCTTTACATTTGTCCCACTGCTTGAAGCTTCCAGATGATTCCACCAGTCCCCTTCCTCCCTGTCCCCTGCTTCTCTTGCCTTGTCAGCAAACACCAGTGAGCGAGGAGAGGGTCGGGGCCCCAAACTTCCATTTTTACCTCTGCCAAGGAGGTTATGGTTTTGCCGGCATTGATTTGTCTGCTTCTGTACAGGATAACTAAAAAAGTAACGAACGGATAACTCTGAAATTTTGTAGGTGGGTTGCTATTACATCTGGGAGGGAGCCTATTGATTTTGACCGCAATCGGTCAAACAGTATGGCCGCCACGGTGGCCATTTTGCTGGCTTAGCAGAAGTTTGCACTCTAGGAGCGCTTCTAGTTTTCTGTAATTTGCTTGATCTTGCACCATTTTGCAGGGCTTAGACACCATGGCTTTCATGGATTAAAGGGAATGTTTTCAGCGTGGTTCTGTGTTTCTCAACCAGGTTTTCTAGGTGATGGTTGCCAAGAGTTGGGGGGGTCCTTTTATTGCTCATCTTCACCCGTTTCCTATAGACTGTAGGACCTGTTCGCAACTTGCCAAGAACAGGGTTCGCAAATTTACAAGTATCTATGAGAGGAGGGCGAAAAGCACATTTCTACACTTCCTTAGTAGGTTCTGGAAACGGGCTTGTGGTATTTGTGAAAGAAAGGAGAAAAACTAACAATACTGACCTCAGTTTAGCTGCATGTAATTTGTTTTGTATTGTGTGTTGCATGAAATTGCCAAACATGGATATGGCAGACAGACATGACGGAATGTTAGGGGACTTCAGACATGATGTAAATGAACAAAGTATTGGCAAAAGAGCTTCTTCTGCCTGTTAAGCAGAGGCAATTGTGTACTTGATTGAAAGTCCAAAGCTTTATCCAGCCTGGATTGCATTTAGTTGGGCATTTAAATAATGCCTTCCAATGTTTTTCAAATAGCTTACAGTCGCTTTTTTGTTCTGGATATGATGAAAAAATGATTTTTGCTATTTTTATCCATGTTACAAATGCTGTGCATCTATTTAAATAACAGTGACCAGATTTCCTCATTTTAGGAATTCAATTGACAGGCATTTCCACATTTTACTCCATAATTGAGCAAAATGATTGCAGAGTTAAAGAAATGTCTAATATGGGAGAGATTAACCTTTTAAAATCTAAAACAGACAAATGTGTACCGCTCTACAGGGCTAGAAATCTAGGCAATTTCAATGGACTTGTACAGAAGCAGGTCTTTTGATGTGGAGATAAAGCTGCCTTGCGTCTGTCATTGTCCTGAGAAATGCGGCATCATGTTAGCAGTCCACCGTGGGCAAATGCAGATGGCTTTTAAAGGGAATGGAAGATGACATTTTAATTGGGGGTGGCCTGTAGCCCAGTGGTTAGAGGGTTGGCGGTTCAAGCCCCAGTGCTGCCACAATTAAAGCAGTGCACCTGTTGGGCCCTTGAGCAAGGCCCTTGACCCCACATTACTCCATGATGGGTTTATATTAGTTTACCGCATGTCACACTAGACACACCGCTTTTGATTAAGCCACATAGTCTGTCCCTTTTGAACCGTCTGCCTTATATTGCACTTACGTGTTCCCTGAGAAACTAGCATAACTGTGTCTGACACCACCCTGAACGGACTTTTGACTGGCTTCAGACGATGCCCTTAAACCACAAACAGAGGGCCTTCTGTCTCCCCTTTGTCCTTAAGTGGAGGCAGTTGTTCAACACAGAATCAGATGTGTCCTTTAGCACAGGGTGGCCAATGAAACAGAACAGCAATATTTATGAAAATATAGATGGGCGAACAGGCAGCCCGCACAGCGAAGGATGTGGGAAGCCTCTTCAATCCCTTCTATTTTGACTGTTCAGACCCCACTCGAGTGGAAAATCTACCCTTTGAAAAGCTGATATGCATATTATCGGCGAGGCATAACATTATCTTCCTCGTTTGTTTGCTTTCTCATTTTGTTAGCATGTGTGTTTTTTGTGTTTTGTTTAGTTCTGGTTTTAGCTGTTACCTCCGATGTGTCCTCAAGCTCCAGTGTCAGTGGCTAATTGGAACAAATTGCAAATTTCTCCAAGACTTGGATATACAAATAGTTTCAAATAGATTTGCTCAGCAAGTGATATATGGTGATCGCTGTTATGCTTGCAATTATGTTTGTTTAGTAGTTGTAAGTATTTTCCCATACATATGTGAAGAACAGCTCCACATACAATGTTTGTTTAGACTAAAAGGTTGTCGGGCTGGTTACCCTCTTTTTTAATCAAGGTACAGAGTAAATAAAAGGAACGAGATTTATCACTGACATCTATTGGGACTAGCATTTGTCCTCAGAACACCCTGTCAGCGAAGGTTTCTACTCAAAATATGGCAAGTTTAAAATGTTCTGGGACGTTTTGCTTGCAACTTGTACTTACTGCCAGAATGTTGACTTTAGAATCCAATTACAACTCATAATCAGAAAAAGTCTGGACGGTATTTTAATTAACATTTAAAGTGAAATTTAAATGTTAAAATTTGTGAATTATTCTTGAGCTGTGTTTCATTGGAAACCATAAAACAGCACATTATTTGATGTTTTACCACAGGAATTGTCTTGTTTTTTCAAAATAAATATTTATTTCAATTTTGAATCCTGCACCATATTTCAAAAAGTTAGGACAGTAAAGTATTTACGGATTTAAAATGTTTCCATTCTTTTTCACGGTTCTTAACCCTTTCGTGCTCGTGTACGGACATTTCTGTGTTATGCTAAATGAAATACGCCCATGCTGAACTTCTTTTGGTCAAAAGGCGGGCCTTAGTGAATCCCATCTCGGGAACTTAGCATAGCGCGCTGTCGGTCGAGACGAGCCCATTACAGATGAAACTGGTATTTTCCGTTCCCCAGCAGGTTGCACGGACAAGCTCACATGTGATGCTGACGAGTGGACAGGTGGCTTAACACTAAGCTCTGCTACTCAGGCTTGAAAATGTATTCCCTTGCTTTAGAACGTACGTTATTTCAATCGCCAATTAAATGTGCGCATTTTTTGGTACTTTTATTTTTAGAAATATCCCTTGTGCTGATGGCTACGTGTGTGTAAACAGTTTGACAACGCAAAACACTACGTTAAATGATTTATCCATCGATTTAATATTAAAGATATTAAATTATTTTCTTATCCTTTTGTTGTGTGATTCGTGATGTCACGTCAAATACATGCGCGAAGACTCGATGGAGTGGACAGAAATGTATGGCCGGGTTATTCCAGGCAATTCTTGAAGGTTGCGACTTCAGCAGCAAATTTCCTTCGGGATAGTGAAGTATTATTATTGTTGTTGTTGTTGTTGTTATTGCTTCTTGAAATGAAAATGATCAAAACTTATTCTGTAGCTACTTAGGTGAAAAGACGCAGAGCTATTTTCAGATAATGCCTCACAATTAGGTTGGGTTTTATACTTCAGGCTAACTGGGATTCAACTGTACGGAGGATTTTTGTTTCGCTCCGCCTTTTACTGATCTGCTACCGAATGCGCAGGATGACCTCGGTGGTCACTTTATTAGGTACACTTGTACACCTTCTCCTGAATGCAAATATTTCAGTCAATCAAGAGGCTAAAACTCATGCAATGCATGTGAACATGTTCCCACCAAGCATCAGGATGGGGAAGGAATGTGGTGTAAGTGGTTTGACTATTAACTGACTGCTGGGTATAGGACACGTGGACACTTTTTTGAATATTTTTTTTTTATTTTTGAAGCCTATAACAGAAAACTGTGGGGGAAAAGATTTGTTGAATTGTAAACTACAAAGTTCAATTAAAAAAAAAGTTTATTTGCATGGGTATTATTTATGTAAAGGAGACATTTTAAAATTGTACAGTATAGATAAGCTGTGCCCACCCAAAAATTTGGCTTGCACAGCGCCCCTGACTGGAAACAAAATGGCTCTTTGGCCAGATTTTCTGAAACCTTCGTGTTGCTACTCTCTCTGTCTAGGAACTCTAATTTTGTGTGTCCCACCCTGCTTTGGTGTACCTCATCTCTGAGTACGGCTGTTGAAAAGTGAGGTTCGCCCCCAGCCCCCATTCTGATGCCTCCCCTTGACTGCTGTTAACCCTCTCTCTGCTGGAGGAACTCCATTCCCCTCAGTACTGACAGACTGTGTGTAGGGCCTCAGATTAGCCTTGTCTGTACCTGACAGCAGAGGATTAAGTACTTAGGCTTGCTCATACTTCCATGTCCGCTTCCTCTTGGAAGCACTGAAAAAAATATACATACAATCACAGAGAGGTAGGCATGCACTGCAGCCAGGACTTAGATTTACCCTCCTAAGCTCACAGGATGTACTTTGGATCAAAAAACTAGATTCTTTTTTGTCAGTATTTTCTATGGGTCTATACTCAGAAGAATACTGTCACAGAAATACCCCTGATAAAGGCACAAGGCCTGTATTTTGAAGGGTGTCTCAGACCTGGATTAAACTTTTACAAAATTGTATTTTGAATGGGGATTTACTATAAAAAATTCAGTATAGTCCTGGAATATTCTTAATCTTTGTCTGTGAAACAAGTAATGATGTGGCTTTCCAGATCCGTGTCCAGAAAAAAAAAATTTAGAGCAATACATAGTTGTGGAGGATTTGATTTACAAGCTGCTGTGTTTTCTGGAAAGTGCCGCTGTTTCTGAGCCTCATGATGTGCAGTTAATTTCTGCAGTGTAATTACACAGGTTCTGTCTGACAGCATCTGGCTCATTGCTTATCAGTGTTGTTAGTGGTGGCTATGTCATGAGATGAGTGTGAGCCAGACCACCAGTCCTCTCTGGCGAGGCCAGCTAATCCCAAATTTCCTAACAGTGTTGCGGTGCGCTATGATAAAGATTTCCCCCTTCCTAATTTCTTCTATTTTCACTTACAGTGCTGTGAAAAAGTATTTGCCCCCTTCCTGATTTCTTATTTTTTTGCATATTTGTCGCACTTAAATGTTTCAGATGATCAAACAAATTTTAATATTAGACAAAGACAACCCGAGTAAATACAAAATGCAGTTTTTAAATGATGATTTCATTTATTAAGGGGAAAAAGCTATCCAAACCTACCTGGCCCTATGTGAAATAGTAATTGCCCCCTACATCCTAATAACAGGTTGTTCCACCCTCGGCGACAAGAACTGCAATCAAACGCTTGCGATAACTGGCAATGAGTCTTTCACATTGCCATATAAGAATTTTAGCCCACTCATCTTTGCAGAATTGTTTTAATTCAACCACATCGGAGGGATTTTGTGCATGAATGGCCTGTTTAAGGTCATGCCACAGCATCTCAAGCAGATTTTAGTCCGGACTTTGACTTGGCCTCACCAAAATCTTCATTTTGTTTTTATTAAGCCATTCAGAGGTGGACTTACTGGTGTGTTTCGGATCATTATCCTGCTGCATAACCCAAGTGCGCTTGAGCTTGAGGTCACAAACTGATGGTTGGACATTCTCCTTCAGAATTTTCTGGTGGAGAGCAGAATTCATAATTCCATCAATACGACAAGTCATCCAGGTCCTGAAGCAGCAAAGCAGCCCCAGACCATCACACTACCACCACCATGTTTGACTTTTGGTATGATGTTCTTTTTATGAAATGCTGTGTTAGTTTTACGCCTGATGTAACGGGATGCACACCTTCGAGAAAGTTCAACTTTTGTCTCCTCAGTCCACAGAATATTTTCCCAAAAGTCTTGGGGATCATGAAGATTTTTTTGGCAAATGTGAGACGAGTCTTTGTGTTCTTTTTGATCAGCAGTGGTTTTCTCCTTGGAACTCTCCCATGGATGCCATTTTTGCCCTATCTCTTCCTTATTGTTGAATCATGAACACTGACTTTAAGTGAGGCAAGTGAGACCTGCAGTTCTTTAGATGTTGTACCGGGTTCTTTTGTGACCTCCTGGATGAGTCGTTGATGCGCTCTTGGAGTAATTTTTGGAGGCCAGCCACTCCTGGGAAGGTTCACCACTGTTCCAAGTTTTCTCCATTTACGGGTAATGACTCTCACCGTGATTTGTCGGAGTCCCAAAGCCTTAGAAATTGGCTTTGCAACCCTTTCCAGACTGATAGATGTCAATTTATTTGTTTCTCATCTGTTCTTGAATTTCTTTAGTTCGCGGCATGACATGTTGCTTTTTGAGATCTTTTAGCCTACCTCACTTTGTCAGACAGGTTCTATTGAAGCGATTTCTTGATTCAACAGGTCTGGCAGTAGTCAGGCCTGGGTGTGGCTAGCGAAATTGGACTCAAAAAATGTGGTTAATCACAGTTAATTCATGATATAAGAAGGGGGGCAATTACTTTTTCACATAGGGCCAGGTAGGTTTTGGTAACGTTTTCCCCTTAATAAATTAAATCATCATTTAAAAACTGCATTTTGTATTTACTCGGGTTATCTTTGTCTTATATTAAAATTTGTTTGATGATCTGAAACATTTAAGTGTGAAAAATATGCAAAAAAGTAAGAAATCAGGAAGGGGGCAAATAATTTTTCACGGCACTGTATTTGTCATATACATGTTTCAGATCTTCCAACTAATCTTAAGATGAGGGAAAGAAAACTGGAATGAACACAAAATGCAGCTTTTAAATGGTCAATTCATTTATTGAAGGTAAAGAGTTATTCAAAATCTATTCTACCCATGTGAAAAAAATGAATGCCCTCCTAATCATGATAACTTGTCATACCTCCCTTGGCGGCAACAACTACAATGAAAAAGTTTGCAATAACTAGCAGTAATTTTTTTACTCTGTGGAGGAATTCTGCCTCACAGAATTGTTTTAATTCAGCCACAATGGAGGGTTTTCAGTATGAACTGCCTGTTTAAGGTCATGCCACAGCATCTCAATGGGATTCAAGTCAGGACTTTGACTTGGCCTCTCCAAAACCTTCACTTTGTTTCTTTTGAGTCATTCAGAGGTGAACTTGCTTGGGTGCTTCGTAATCGTTGTCTTGCTGCATAACCAAACTGCGCTTGAGCCTTAGGTCACAACCTGATGACCAGACTGTCTCCATCAGGATTTTCAGGTTGAGAGCAAAATTCTTGGTTCCAACTATTATGGCAAGTTGCCCAGGTCCTGAAGCACCAAAGCAGCCCCAGACCATTACAATGCTACCATGGAGTTTGACTGTTGGTATGATGTTGTTATTGCTGAATGCTGTGTTAGCTTTACAGCAGATGTAATGGGACCCATGTCTTCTAAAAAGTTCCACTTTTGGCTCATCAGTCCACGGAATATTATTCCAAAAGTCTTGGCAGTCTCCAAGATGTTTTTGGCAAATGTGACATGAGCCTTTGTTCTTTTGGGGCAGCAGTGGTTTTCGCCATGCTGCTCTCCCATGGATGCCATTTTTGCTCAGTCTATTTCTTATCGTAGAATGGTGAAAATTGACCTTCACTGAGGCATGTGAGGCCTGCAGTTCTTTAGATGTTAGTCTGGGTTCTTTTGTTACCTTCTGGTTGAGTTGTTGATGCACTTTTAGAGGAATTTTGGTTAACCAGTCACTTGTGGGAAGGTTGACCACTGTTCCAAGTTTTCTCCATTTGGTAGATGGTGGCTCTGACTGTGGTTCACTGGAGTCTTAGAAAAGACTTTGTACCCCTTCCCAGACAGATGGATGTCTGTGACTTTGTTTCTCATGTGTACTTGATTTTCTTTTAGATCATAGCATCATGTGCTGCTTTTTGCCCACTTCACATGGCCAGACAAGTTCCATTTCAGTGATCTTTAAATTCAACGGGACTGGCCAGGTAGGGTTGGATAGCTTTTTTTCCATCAATAAATGAAATCATCATTTAAAACTTCAGTTGATGTTTACTCAGGATATCATTGTCTAATATTAAAATCATTTTGATTATCTGAAACATTTATGTGTGACAAATATGCAAAAATAATAGAAATGGAGAAGGAGGAATAAACTTTATCTCAGCACTGCACTTGAATGTTTCTGGCATTGCCACAACGTTTTAAGAATTATTTGTGTTTGCGGAGTAGGTTGGTCCAGTCTAGGGTCATCAACCCCCCCAAGACGCAATGGTGGCCGTCTGCAAATCACCCCCCACCAAATCTCCTCAATTAACAGGCAGAAGAGGTCTCCGAGACGGCAGTCTTCAAACCTTATCAGTCAGGGCCATCAGCCCGCCTCGAAGGGGGATTTGAGTAGCGGCGTCGTTCTTTCCTCCAGCAACAGGCCCTGGTGTAACTGCCTGTACAAGGAGTGCTTCCTCTGTCTCTATCTGTTTTTCACTGTCATTCACCTGCTCTCACTTTTTGTCTCGCCTTCTGTTACCGACTCTCTCTCTGGCTTGCCTCTCACTCTGTATCGTGCACACACACACACACACACACTGGAACCTACCTTGTCTAAGTCCTGTCCCTCTTCCTCGGGATGTATCACCTGCTTTACTCTCATTTTAGGATCTCTTCTTTCCTCCCCGAGCCTCAGTGGAGAACAGCTTTTACTCACATGCCCCTCTTTGCGGGCTTTAAGGGGAGCCGTGGAATCACCAGTATGTGTAGAGCACCAACTCATATGGCAGCTCACTTTGCCAATCACAGAAATCAAAAATATGCTTTTAGTACTCTCCCTGTACAATTCTCAAAAATGCTTCCTGTTTATTGAACATACTTGGCCGCCTCCTATAGCAGATGCTACTTCATCATAAGGCTCAGATTTACTGCCTTTACCTCTTTCTGTCGTAGCATGTGCAGTAATGATTGATGGTCTGGAAAAAATCTAAATCAATTATTCTTTGAGATGCTAATCAAACAGTTTGGTCGATCCATTCCGTGCCTTGAATTCAAAGCACTGTAAATGTTGCAAAAATGCGTATCTGCTTGTCCATGTGAATTTAGCTGTATGAATATGTATGTGTGCGTTTATTTCAGAGATCAAAACAGTATCTGAAGCATGTGGTACGTTAGGAGAACAAACACTATGTGAGGAGCTGCAGCGGTCCTGCTCTTTCATTTCTACATCTCTGTATGCCTCCAACTGTCTCCATGCTTTCTCTCTCGCTCCCTGGCTCTTTAACAGTCACCTCTGAAGACTGGTCCTATAAAGTGTGCTCACCTCACACTTCAGCTCCTTACATCTCACTTTCCCAGGCCTAGCGGGAGACAGGGCTCTAATTAGACTCTCAGTGCCGAGTCTTACGCCCTCCATGTACAGTTTCAAACACTCACTCTGCAAAACGGCCTTTAAAGTCAAACTGCAGCTACCTCCTTCACTGCCTCCCGCTGACTTAGCATTTCCCGTCCTGACTGCCCTATCATTGGTGACTGGTCACTTTCTAAATGTATTATACTCTATTTTTGAGTCATTGCTTTGGGATATCAGCACTGACCCCAGGAAGTGATTCTGCAGTGTTCCTGGTTTGTTCCATGGCTTGATTGCATATCAGTGTAGCCCCCGGACGAAGTCGGGGCTACTACGGATTTGGCCTCGTCATGCGTCCACCGCTGCCGCCATCTCCACCGCCGTAGAGATTTCCTTGTGGACACTCTACAGGCCACACATTCAAAGCTATTTCTTTTATATTTGGTGTGTATATGGGCAGTGGTTAGGACACGGCGCCTATCAATTTTGGTTGCCATATAACATAATTCACTAAATAATACACAATTTTGTGTCAAAAATAAGCCAAAATGAAAAATGTGGGCAATTGGGGGCTACACCCATTGGTCGCGGGCGACCGACCTGTCTAGTTGCTGAATGTACTGCCTTTGTCTGCCGAATCTTTTGGGGCTCGCTGTAATTTGCTGATGTGTTTCGTTGCTTTTTATGCACTGACCATATTTTTAGGTTCAGGTGTCTGAAAATATGCCTTCTTTTTGAGAACTCTTGATATATACAGACAAACTGTGACCTTCTGTACTGATAAGTGCTTAGTGCATGATGTCATAACAATGGCAATGCTCAGACCTGCCTGCTGTTTCGGACCTCTCAGTTTATTGTGGCAGGATGTATGATAAAGAGGACCAGAGGTGAGGTGATAAAGTTGGTGTGATGTTCTTATTTGCGTTTGATTGAGTGCATGTGCATGTACCGTTGAGTGGATGAATGTGTTTGATTGTATGTTTGACCATATGTGCATTTGATTGTGTTTGTGTGTGTGACAGTGTGTGTGCACTTGCATGCGTGTCTAGTTTTGTGTGTGCATAAGAGAGGGTGCAAATTTGAATGTGTATGTACATTTCAGTGTGTTCGGGTGTATCTACTTCTACGATCATTTGATTGTAAGTATTTGTGTGTTCAGGGGAGTGCTTTTGTGTTGAAGAGCGTAGTGAGAACGCCAGTTTGGTTTTCGTAATGGACAGCACCATGTGACAAAAAATGGAAACACGTCTGAAAATAGTGGGTCACTGCTGAGGATTAATTTCAGTTCAGGGGACGTGGGAGAAAAATATCCTAAGTCTCGGCCAGTGGACTAAGTGTTCCTCGCACACTTGTGGATTCGCTGTCAAGGAATGGACGCATCCTCCAGAGCCTGATGCAATTGGGTTTATTGTAAATAACTCACAGTGAAATACAAAAACCCAGGGTGGTCTGCGCAAACCAAGTAGCATTCATTCTTCAACAATCACATGACACAGACTGACCACCGATTGTCAGGTCTCCCCCTTTATTGGTTTTTTAAGCCCTATTCGGAGCAGGGGGGAAACCCGACACTTTCTCCCTTATCAGAAGTCATTAGTTCCTGATTGGTACATTGTCTTCATTGAAATTTTACACTCTAAGTCAGTGGTTCCCAAACCTGGTCCTGGGGACCCACTGTGTATGCTGGTATTTGCTACAACCACAGCTCAAATCTCAGAATGCGAACGAGTTGTGAATTGCTTTTAATTGCACTATTCTTGTTCATCCTGATTATTTACCCTTTGAGACCACTTCCGAAAATGGCCATGATGGGGGGGGAAAAAAAAAAAAAATCATAGTGTGCTATATTGGAAATTACTTATCTAACATAAAAAAGTGGAAATTTGCAATTGATGACATGAAACTATGAATTGGCTTCTACTTGATAGTTTTAGTGACCATGTGTCCTAAATTTTAACTATCAATGGGCAATTAAGAATTTAGAGACAAAGCATATTATAATGAGTCAAACCTGTTAAATGGTTTGAGGAAAGAACTTAAACACCTGCAATCAGAACCCTAATCAGCAGCTTCTTGATTGATCACAATCTTGCATTTGATCACATAAAACATATCGCCACCTTCACTTGGCTTGCTTATTTGGAATACATAAAAATAAAAATATCAAAATTGGGCTTTGAAACATCATGGAATGCATAGCCATTTCTGTCATAATGTGGTTTAAGGGGTAAAATGTCCCTCTCATCTGAAAAGCAACTAATTAAAAAATGGCTTGTTAAAATTCTGGGATCGTAATTCTGGTTGGAACAAAAACCAGCATACACAGTGGGTCCCCAGGACCGACTTTGGGAACCACTGCTCTAAGTTACAAGTTTGCCAAATTGCCTTTTTTATCAGAAGTATGAATTCATTTTAGGCCTCTGGGGTCGCTCATGTACCGCATATGTCTTCCCAAATATTGTGGGTTTTCTTCAGGATTCAGCTGTCATTAGTTAACCCCTCTGGGTTTCCATCATTTTAGACGTGAATTGGCAGGACCCTCCATTTTGTCCTGAATATACCAGTTCTTTTTAATGAGGCCTCTCATTAGCTGCTACCGATATGCTCATTTTAGAAAACTTGTTACACATTTTGAAGGCTACTAAAGTCTCCTTATCTGGTCTATTGACAGATTTATGGGATCTAAGTCTCTTCACAGTTCTGTGAGCTTTTCTCGTGATTCAGAAGGCCATTTGGACCTGCCTCTGTACTGTCTGTTGAACTGTGATTATGGTTACATTCTGATTTTGGAATTTTTAGGAATATTTTACCACCACCGACACTCGCACTTTCAAGGGCAAGAGCATGTGATGGTTTTCAAACCTCGTATTTGCGTAGAGTCTGAGTCGTGTGCGTGCTTATGTGCATGCTTGTCTTGTTTCTGTGAATGTGAGAAAAACAGGATGCTATAACTGTCCTCCTGGAGGCATCTCATGACGATGAGGAGCAGAATTTCAGCCAGGAGTCTTTTTTGCATCTGGTTAAGTTGGCGGAGGCATCCAGCCATTTTGCTACTCTGTTTTTGGCCTGGTATTCGCATGTTCATAAGCCTCCTCCTGCGGTCACACATTCCCAGATGGCTGTTTTTATCCTGCCGGATAAGCTGTCGTTAGTGGCGTAAACTCCACATCTAACTGCAGACTCTCTTAATTCCCTGGTAATTTATTTGCACAGTGCAAATAATGGCCTATCATTCAGGACAATAGCACTGCTGTGACATTAGAGTGCAGTTTCAGAGGAGCTGTGCACTGTTCTTTTCCTACATTTTCCATCAGGAGAAAAACTCTCAGGGGAAATGAGTTTCATTTGTTGAAAATAAAAATGTATACATACATGCTGTGTTCTTCACTGACTGCGTAACTGACTCCCTCTTCCCTCCTGACCTTTCCAGGTGCCCCTGAGGGTGAGTCTGTTAAGGACCCTGAAAAGGAATCTGCAAAGGACTCTGGGAAAATGTCAAAGCATTATGAAAAAGAGTCAAAAGATGATTCTGGGAAGGTAACCGTTGAACCTGGGATGGACCCTGAGAAGTCTGGAGTGAAGGTATCAAAGAAGACCTCAGTGAGGGTGAAAGAGAAGAAGAAGGAACCGGAGGCTGCAGAAGGCTAAGGGGGCTTCTTGTTTGAAGCCTTGTCAGTTCCTGACAGTCCCTGTCCACCAGCGTGTGAGCCTGCACTCCCCTGGCCAGCCCTCAGGGGGCACCCTGTCCCCGATGGGGCTGGCGACAGAACAGCACTCGGCTCATTAGGTCTGATTGAGCTGATAAATGAATACGGAATATGTGACATAGTGTCTAATTTTTTTATTTTGGAGAAAGTACAGGTTACTGGGAGTTTTATAACAAGTTATTGCTTCAGGTTTATTTTTCTTTTTTATAGGTTACTGAACTGAAATTGCACAGGTACTCTGTTTAAGATAACAGAAATGAGCTGTTTCGGTCAATTAGTGGTCCAGGAATGGCAGTCGTGCTTTTGAAATTTCATCTTGATTAGGTAATTGGCTGCCCTGAGGTTTCTCCCTTGGGTGCAGGCAATCAATCAAAAATGCGAATGAAGCCATTTTAATACCTTCTATACTTCTCTTTGAAATTGTATTTTTTTTTTAGCTCTTCACATGTAGAGATAATTACGTTAACTAGAAAGGTGCATTTTCTGGGAATAAAAAAGCTGGAATGATATCTGAGTGTCCCCACACCATACAGGTGAAATATGGTGCAAGAATTAACCCTCAACACAGGCTCAGTAATGTACAGAAAAAGGGAATGGTTATGAATTGAATAAGAGGAGACATGAAGAGCAGTCGACTGAGGCAGCAATCACACAATGAAAAGTTTTATCTAATGTTACTGACTCAGCTGCAGTAAAACTGCTCAGGACCGGGTTCGGGAAAGGCTGCTCTGCATTTACGTGCACATGCCAGGAGACTTGGAGAGACATGGCTTCCCCTTCTTACTGTGATTAAACACTGGCCACTGGGATTCATTGGGAAATTACCAATTCGACTTTCACTTTCACTCTATACACCACACCGGCTGATCCTCTTCAGAGTCACTCACTCTTCTCTGCTGTATTACTGCAGTCCTGTCCTTTCATTTTTGTTTCCCACCTCCAGACATCATGTGATATGCTGTGCATTATTTTATGCATGAGCTGCTTGGGTTGTTGTGCACTGGGGACAGGCTGGAATTAAGTGCTGTACTTGTTCAGCTGTTGCCAGTGTCTCTTGTGAACATGTGGGGCCCATTGACTAGAGTTTGTTCTTTTTGCATTCTTTCCGGTAACCCCCTGAAGCGGTCTGTTGTGCATACTGTATATGTTTTCTCCATTTTCGGTGGTATTGCTTCTTTGGATTTCCGCTACTGTACTTTCGCTACTGCACTCGGTACTTTCGCTACTATGTCCAAGTCTGTTCGCTACTATAGATAAATGCAAGTTATGAACCTGAATATTACTTAAGAATCAGTAGTAAAACTTTATAAAAACCATTCGCATTACAGCTGAGAATATATTTTTTGGTTCTGGCTTAATATGAACAATCAAACAAAGATTGAATCGGCAACAAACACTCGTGCACCCGAGTCCGTTCGCTAATCCAACTTTTAGCTTCTCTTATGCTCATAACAAATCCTGGTGAAAGAGTTTACTTAGAAGCTCTCCCATAGCTTTATTACTTCATTACTTTTAAGTTTTCCAAGAAACGTGAATAAAAAATGAAGTGCGGAGAACAGGGTTTGGAGTGAACAAGCTGATTGTGAAAAGCCAAAGTAGCGAAACAACCGGGACATAGTAGCAAAAGTACAGTAGTGAAAAGCCAAAGTAGCAAAACAACCAGTCGTCGTTTTCTCACTGCTTAGAATGGCCATTTTTTGTTGAGATATGGGTGAATTATGAGACTTTCTAGGCAGTTTGAATTGTGCTAAACATAACCGTTCCACTGAAGACTCCGCCATTTCATCCCAAACGTTCCACCTCTGTTTCTCAGTGATTTCTCAACCTTGCTGCTCTTAGATATGCACAGTCGCATTTAATGCAAATGCAAACATGCACAGCAGCTGCGTATGAAATGAATGCTCATGCACATGTAACCATGGCCTCCATATGCTGGCAAGTGTGATTGCAAGCATCCATGTGAGAGTGATCATGTTTGCACACAGATAAGCTCTGTCTGGCAGTTGCACATAACAGTGCCATGAAAAAAAGTATCCTGCCTCCCCCCGATTCCTCGATTTTTGCATATTTGTCATATTAAATGGTTTCTGATCTTCATACAAAATATAATGTATGACAGGTAGACCATGAGGATGCACATAGCCCAGCATTTAAATGATAGTTTCAAACACTGAAGGATAAAGGTATGTGATCGCGCACTTAGCCAATGTGTGAAAATAATTACATCCATAAACTTTATGACTGGTTTTGTCTCCTTTACAGCAACCACAACTGCTAATATGTCTGATAACGGGAGGTCTGTCTTTCCAACCACTGTGGAGGAATTTCCCCCCCTAGTCTTTGCAGAACTGCTTTTATTCTACCACACTGGAAGGTTTTTGAGTATGAACTGTTGAAGGTTCTGCTACAACATTTCAATGGGGTTCAAATCACAACTTTGACTGGGCTATCCTAAAACTTTGTTTCTTTAGAGCCGTTCAGAGGTGCTTGAGTCATTATTTTTATGCATAACCTAGTTGCGCTTCAGCTTCAGATCACCAGCTGGTGACTGAACATGCTCTTTTAGGAGTTTCTGGTGGTGAGCAGAAAGTCACTCAGGCCTTGAGGCAGCGAAACATCCCCTCACTATCACACTACCATTAGCATGTGTGACTGTCAGTATGATGTTCTTACTGTTGCATGCCCTCTCGGCTTTTTGCAAAAAGTAACTGGGCCTGTTTATTCCAAAGAGTTCCTCTTTGACTGATCAGTCCACAAAACATCCAGAAACATTGAGGCAATGAAGATGTTTTTTGGCTAACATGAGAAGAGCCTTTATGTCCCTCAAGGTACGCAGTGCTTTTTCCTTCAACTCTGCAATAGATACCAATTTTACCTTTTTTTTTTTTTTAACAGCAGAATCATGAACATTGACTTTATTTAAGCGAGGGGGGGGCTCAGTTCTTTTGATATTCATCTGGGTTCTTTTGTGGCTTCCCAGACGAGTTTTGGCATTGTTGGAGGAATTATTGGTTGGGTAGCCACCCAAGGGAAGATTCATTACTGTTCCAAGTTTTCCTCTTTGGTGATAATGGCCCTCACTGTGGCTGGCTGAAGTCCCAGAGCCTGAGAAATGGCTTTGTAACCTTTTCCAGACTGGTATATTCCAATAACTGTCTTTCACATTTCTTTCAAAAGTAATTTTGATTACGTCATAGTGTGCTGCCTGATGAGACCTTTAGCTCAGTTTACATTGCTGAAAAGTCCTCTTTAAGTGATTTTACATTCTAGCGGGCTGGCTGTGATGAAGCCTGGTGGTGTATATTCCAGTTGTCAATTGAATATGGTTAATTGGCTGAGTAGCTATGGGGCCAGTTACTTTTCACACACAGCCAGTTATGTCAGAGAACTTTTTTCTGCAATAAGTGATTTGATTGTTGAAAAAAAAATGTATTTTTATTTTTACTCAGGTTGTCTGTGTCTTATTAAATTTAGTTTGAAGATTAGGAAATATTGTGACCAAAATGTGGAAATAGGAGACATCAGGAACAGGGTGAACACCTTATCACAGCGCTGTACTCATGCTGCTCACCTGTTAACCGCGCACTCCTACTTTCACTGCTCAAAACACATCCACTGTTTCAGACCCACATTCACACAGAAAAACTCATCATCCATTGCAATTGTCTAAGAGGGCTTATACGACCCTTCTGTGGTCCAGTCGCGGCTGGTGAACTGGCGATTGGGGAGGCTCAAAACAATCCCTTAAAATTAATGATTGGTCACGACCTGTTTTCAATCATTCATTTAAATTACCATTACAGAAACTCCAGAAACCCTCAACATTATCAGGTGTGGCCAGTTTTCATTTATAACGCGAAGCTGTCAACTCTCACGCATTCGGTGTGAGTTTAAGTGGCATATTTACGTTCCTCTGCTGTAGTCAGCAATTGTTCTATCAACGCGTATGTAAGAGATTCTCGCACAGAATTAAAGTTCTTGTGAACTTGAGGGGTTGGAAGCAATGGAATTGCATGAAGACATTTCAAATGATCTTATTTCATTTAAACGATCACGGAAAACATGCATTGCTTCCAATCCCTGAATAAAGAAAAACATGAGAAGTCCGGAGTTGTAATCGGTATGCGTTATAAATGAAAACTGGCCACATCTGATAATGTTGAGAGTTTTCGGAGTTTCTGTAATGGTAATTTAAATGAATGATTGAAAACCGGTCATGACCAATCATTAATTTTAAGAGATTGTTTAGAGCCTCCCCTATCGCCAGTTCACCAGCCGCCTCTGCTGTGGTCTATAGGATGACCCAGCCCAGATTGACTAGTTGATAGTCTGATTGAGGGCTTTTCTCTTCTCCAGCTGGTGGAATATCAGTGGGTTCTGCCCGTGGCTTGTAACGTAGCGCTGGAATCCTGAGGTTGGAAAGCAGACATAAAAAAACCAGCCTCTCGCCTCAACCCCGCCTCCAAGGCAATCGTCCCAGTGCTTTACCGCGGGGTTTATTTTAGATCCTCGTCCCTCTCTGGGCCAAAACCACAGCCTCCCGCTCCGTAATCCCTCCTGCCCGTCACTCCCCCCGCCTACACTCCTGTGTGCTGACGTCCACATCCCCCCCTCCCCAGCTCTGTCCCGCTCGCCCCTTCACGTGTGGCCACCCCTCTCTAACTGTGCCGCAGCTCGGAATAACAGGCTCACTCTTCTCCCACTGCCTGCCACTTTTCCCTGTTCATTCAGGAAGTGGCGGCATGTTTGGCATTTCCACCCCTCGGCCGTCAGGGCAAGTTTGAGGTGGGAAAGGTTCAGAGCACCGGTGAGCCATGTTGCCAGTACAAAGCACCATATTTTTATTGCCTGGTGTGCAGTAATGAAAGTGGAGAGTGGATTACCTTACACCTGCCAGCCCTACAGTTACCTTAAGGTGTCTTTATCCTCTGCATTTTTGACAGGGGGGGGTCTGTCCACAGCACTTTCTTCAGGCTAACTGGCTTTGCAGGCTGGGATTTGCTTTCGATGCGCACATACAGCAGGTGAGAGACACACCAGCCTGGGATTGGGTTTGTGTGAGAAGGCAGCAGCAGTTCCTGAAGCTCCGTGTATCTGCTGCAGAACCAGATACTCTCCTAGCTTTGATGTACCTCAGTGTGTATTATTTACTCAGCATCTGTACTGTGGAGAAACTTCACCTGCTGGACCTCACCACTGATCTCTTCAAATAAGGAGCAGGTGGACTGAGAGAGAGTGGTCAGGGAGAGGAAGGTGGGTGCTTGCCTATCACTTTGAGGGGTGTTAAGGCACATTTATCGAGGTTTTTCGTGTTACAGCCCTAGCAGAGCGAAGACAGGCAAGAGGTGGTGACGACCTTAGTATTTTATTCCAGTTTGCCGAGCTACCCGATGTGTGGCTGCCATACTTGTCTAAAATATGCTCGACTTTGGCATTTGGTTGATAAGATTTTATCACGGTGCCAGCTAATCTATTGTGCCAGGTACCTGTTATAAAATTTTTTTCAACTGTAAAAAGGAGTTAGGCCTCGATTTGTATGTCTTTTCCCCTGCATTTCTTCATCTTTTTATGTTTTATTAAAGTGTGATCTGCCTGTAACTAATGTAAGTTGTCTCCTGCACAGGATATTAACAGGCCAAAGATGTTTGAAAATGATCAACCTTTGTCATCCACTAAAGAGTAATCCTGTAATAGGAACTATAAAGTCTAACTCTAGCTTACCCAGTAAGTCTACAATGAATTTCTACATTAATTGCTGTGCTGTTACTGTTGTATTTTTATGTTTCATTCCTCGGTCTACTTTGTCATCATTGTTGGCCATAAATCTCTCATGACACCCTGACAGAATCTTGTTAAAACCATTTGTTTTATATGCATGCACAAACTGTACACAGTACATTTGTTATATAAGACGGAACTTACTGTTCTCTGATGGAAAGATTTGAAATGCTCTGTAACACTGTGCCACAAAGTTTTGAGACCAAGGATTGTTTAAAAAAAATAAACTTCGAATTAGAGTAAGAAAATAAAAAATAGTTTGAGTCTTTTGTGAAAGGATAGAGTCCCTAACCCACCTCCCTCCTGTCTATCTCTCCCATTTTCCAGTGAGCTGCTGTATATTTCCCATTGCAGCCCCTCTCCAATGGAGTGTGGTCATTCCTTTATTTGATGTAAGGCTCAGGGCCACAGCCGAAACAAATACACCCCCCAGTCACTCACTAAACACGGCTGCCGACTGCTGGCACCAACCTCCAGACCTGCAGGGGTCAGAGGTCAGCTGCAGTTCAATTCAAGTGTGGAACAACTGGGCCATGAAGAACCTCACTACATGAAGTTCTGTGTAGAGATGTGTCGGCTGATGTCCTGTTGTAAAGTGGGTTCTGTAATTGTTGGTCCGGCTGTTGGACAGCTAGCCGTTTCGCCAGATGTCAAACTTTTCTGGCCAGCGAATATACATAATTTAAAATACAGCCTCAGTTAAATTGGTCAACAGTGCTGTTTATTGCGCTGCAAAATTGCGACTTAAATTATTATAAATTTAATGCTGCTGGTGAGCGACTTAAGTACATTGATGGAAGATATAAATAAAAACATAGGTTTTCATAAAGCGCATCTGACATAAAGTGCTTTCGCCGCAATGTATTTTGGAATTCAGGTTACTACTCCTATATCCTGTTTGTACTCAACCAGGTCCCGGCGTGGTTTTTATACTTGCATCGAAACGTTGTATAATCGCCGGTGCGCGAAGGGACATTTTACTCTTAATAGTGCTCTTTGGTGCCATCTAGTGAGTGGCGCAACTGATTAGTTGTACATCAACGGTTGGCACCAACTTACATTGCCGGTCGGCTCAGTTAAGTGCCCAAATAAAGCGTTTGCATTATGTTGCGCCATGTTTCCAGTGCTCAAAAAATATTGAAATGGCTAATTTAAAAGCGATTAATTTTGTTCTGAATTAATTGTGGGCACATAACTGCTACTTTAAAATACGATTTTCATTCTAGAATGCTGCCCTAAAAATATGGGATGGAATATTTGAGTGATAGCGGCATTTTTTATTGTAATACGTGAGTGTGATGAAAGCTTACTTTGAAACACATTTAAATTTGGTAACTGAATACAATTTTAAATAAATGCTTGAATACTTTACAAAGCCACTTGGGGATTTTCGTTTTCTAATAGGCTTTTAACTACAGAATGAGGCGTTTTAATTCAAAACATTTACTTGATGTAGCCTACCCTACCATTTCAGATGAATTGAAAACAAATTATGAAATATCGGACACTCTATATTTTTTTGCTCTGTGCACGTGTTTCATCTGGTCTATCTAGCAAGTGGAAATGTTTCGTTGCCGTAATCAAGAAGAGAATTGTTAAACCTTTAAACACTGGACTTGGCAAGATGTTTCAAGTGTCATCCATGCATAGTGTACTGTCGGCTTTAAATATTTCATCCGTAATTATTGCATTTTAAAGCCAGAGATTTACAGTAGCCCAGCCAACGCGTTTTGTATTTGGAGTTGATAGTTGTGAAACAAGATCCGACAGCATTGGGTAGGTGGATCTCCCTCGGAGGTATGCGTGTCTCATTGCGCGGATAGTTTCATCACAAAAGAGCGATGGACAGCTGGGTACTGTGGACCAGGTTGATTGCCAAATGAGCTGGATTATTAATCTCGCGGCAACCATTTAAATATTGAGGGGCCGATCCCCTCGTGAAAGGAGGTGGCTCCCCTGGTGGGAACGCATAACTTGACCAGCGGCGTTTGGATTACACTGGAATCGCTCAGTGTCTTAGTTTTTATAGGACTTGGCGGTTTGATGCTCGCTGCAGCCTACTTGAGCCGCACCAAGTGAAAGCTACTATTTTGTCTTTCTCGATCCGGCATTCTGTCGCTCTCCCTGAGTGCGAGATCCTCGCAGCATCTTGGTGCTGACGGGACGACATCGACATTGCACCTGGTGATTTTCGCACTCGACATCAGACCTGACTTCTGAATTATGGAGACAATGGCGAATACCTCATTGAGGACTGGTTTATTATGTTACTTTTATGTAGAAGCCTATTTCTAATTGTATTTTGCGTTTCTACCATTTTCACGTTTATTTCATTATTTCGAGAGGTTCTTGTCGAATTAGCCTATTCTAGCCTAATTGTCTGATGTTTTTCAAGAGCTTTATATGTCTTTGGGGCCATGGATCTTGTGAAAGGACTGGAATGAAGATTGTCGCCTGTCTGTCCACGCTGCTTTGTCATTATAATTTCCATACGTCCGGTCTGTCGGCTGATTCCTGCGAAAGCTCTCCCGATGCTGTTTTGTGTTTCGATGAAAGTGAAGGTTAGGAGTTACGCGAAAACTGGAACTCTGGAGTTACTGACTTCCCGGGAAATTAATATTAAAACTGTTTTAAAACCACAAGTGCAAATATTTTAAATATTTTTCTTTGGTTTTTAATTTTTTTTTTTTGTATTTTTGCTTTTTAAATTTGGGTGCATTTTTTCACCTGGATTGAATAAGGATGCTTCTTTTTTTCTGCTTAAACCTTCTGGCTATGAGACTCGCTTCCAGATTCACCTGTAGCTTTTTATTGGCGCTTCTGCTACTGCAAATGCCTCACTCCATCTCTGCTTTAATTACAGGTGAGAATTTTTTATTATGGGCTGGAAGAAGTTACAGTATTTCGCATGATTCAGCAATGTTGGAAATATAAACGTTACGACAGTTTATGTAGCCTGTTGAACATATATGCGCAGTTAAGTTGTCCTGTTATTTAAATTCGTCCGGCTGATGACAAGCTGAACACATGGTTCAGAGATAAGGGATGTTTCCCTCGCCCCAACGCTGTGGCCGTAGAGGTCAGAATTTCGCTCTGCCCGCAGGCTGCCTAACTGAAATAAAGCTTGGTGGGTTGCAACATTTACAATTAAATTACCATCTCAAAGCCAATGAGCCTATTTATTTCAAATTGCCGTCAACGTTTCATCACCTTGATTGTTGGAAACCCGAATAAACTCTTGCTCTCTGTGGGTTTAAGTTGCTGGTACTGAACCTGGAGCATATCATTATTCAAACAAGAACTTTTCACGCGGAGTGGGAATTAACTTGATAGGAGTATCAACTGAATTCCATTACAATGGCTATAATCCTCTTGGATCATATTTCTTTGCAAGTGGTTTGCTACCAGGTATTTTAAGTATGCGAGTATCGTCTGTCAATTGTCCTTTACCAGCGCAAGAAGTGTTTTATGTATAGTTCATTTAAGCAGATATTTTAGGAGTAATAACAAAGTAGCGAAGGATGTTTTCTGGCATCTATCACGTCAAAAGCAGGTGGAGGCTGCTGTTATACAATATTTATATGCATTCAGCTGGGACATTAAAAAGAGGAAAATTTACCTCTGTCAGCGTTAAATGTATTGGGTTTCCGACAGTCACCATGGGCAATGCAGGTTTAATTAGACGCTAAGGTTGTAAATTTAATAGCTGTCCCGGAGTCTGAAGGGGTCAATAGGACCTGCTTTAATAGCAGTTCCACAGGGAACGTGCAAAATAAAGCAAGGAAAATTGATACATTTCCATGAACACAAACAGACAAATGAGAAATGCAATGTATGTTGTCGAGGGGACGATGCGCGTCATAGTTGTTTGACTCCACTGCGTGTAAATAGTCGTTGAAGTTTTGAAAAAAAAAAAAAAAAAAAATGCTTTTAAATTAGCTTCCTATATCCACATCCAGTTGTTCCGTCTGTTATTATTTTCCTTGACACTATGGAGTGTCAATGTGCAAGTCATTCAGATGTTACACTCCCTAGGCCAGACACTGGGAAGAAAGCTTCGATTATAAATGACAAATATCATATTTAACAATATAGTGTATATGCAAACATTACATGTTCAACTAGTTCATTTTGCCCTGCAGAGACGGCTCTCAAATGTAATTCCACAAGTTGGCTGCGTTTATTTTCGGCATTACACTGCAGTGATCCGCTGCATACCTTCGTATTACAAGGGGTTACCGACTACGAATGATGCGCTTCTTGTCTCTGACGGGTACGCGGCGTTTAAACACTAGTGAATTAGAATACTTTCACGCTGCAGGGCTTCTGTCAAAATAAAAAAAAAAAAAAAAAAGTCCGATCACGTTTCCTAATTTGGCGTCTCGCTGTCAGATTTGGGATAGGCTTGGCTCCAGCATATTAAAAGAGACAGGCTGCCCACTTCGAAGTACCTACGAACTGTTTTGTTGTTGTTGTGTTTTTTTTTTTTTTTTTAAGAATTCTTCTTGTTTCCCTCAGGTACCGAAGCCAGCTGCGAAAACGAAGGGGAGGTGTTGCACATACCCAACATTACCGACAACCCCTGCATTACCTGCGTGTGTTTGGTGAGAGAAGGCGATTTTATCAGAGCTAAGGAGACACACACATAACAGATGATTTGTATGCAAATGTATTGGTTTACAATTTCATTATCAATGCGTAGTCTCCTATTCAGCCGATGGTCAGCACAGCTGCAGAAAGTTAAATCCGGGAGGAAAGTATCTACTGTTGCGGCGCCCGATGTCCATTAAGAGGTGGACAGAAAGGGGGTTACTTAAGAGTACAAGTGGATGGTTCGGTCATTTTAACGCCAGCGCATCACTTAAAAAGAACGAACATCCAGACTTAATTGTGCTTATCATCAGGAGGAAACTGAAAATCCGTAGTCTGAGCAATCGTGGCTGCAGGCCGCCAATTGTGCAATATGGCTGTACTCGTGTGAGCGATGACTGTAAACGACCAGTAAATGTACTGAGGCGTAGCACCAAGCTTTTGTATTTGAAATGATAATCGTCATAATTTTGTGTGCGTGCGTGTGTGTGTGTGTGTGTGTGTGTGTGTGTGCGCGCGCGCTTATTACCATTTAACGCATTTTACCTTTGAATTATCGACTGGGATTTCTCCTATGGTTTAGTGGACGGCCAGTATTCTGAAAATACCCTGAACTCGCAAGTGAATGCTGTTGCGTTTATGCCCAAAAATGTTGTAATCTGTATGGTGATTGCTTTCGCGCGGAAATGGTTGTGGGATGTGCCGCTAATGGCTTTGGTTTTCCTGCGGTGTCAAGTTGTTGCCATTCCTGTAATTTATAGTAAACCATCGGCAAACTTTTTATTCTCGTATTCCAAAAGATTTAGAGGATATAGGAGCAGTTTATTGCTTAATCTGTCCTGAAAAATGTTCGAATTCCTGAAAACCAAGTGAAAGTTTTGGCTATTTTTTTTACATAGGCTACTGCGCCTTGTAATTCAGTTCCGATTTCGCCTGCAAAACATTTCACTAAGTTTCTGACCGCAGATTGCGACCAAGTGCACTGAAAGTTCATAGCTCACGTATTTGCTCATTTTGAGTTAAAGGACATCTCTCTTCAACTCATATGCTGCAATATTTTTTTCTGGCGGCTTTCTGGAGCCAGCGTCACTCATTTACCGTCGTCTTCTCGCTATTATGACATTTGTCGGAAACCGATTTGGCCGAGTTGGGATTCTGTTTTGTTTTCCCGGCCGGTAAACGTCTCCCACCTCGTTTGACTCTCCGCATAGTCACTAGATAAGTCTCTCACAAAACACCTGTTGTGTTTTGTCTGAGTAATCTGCTGCTAGACAAATTAAATTCCTGTCTCTGTTAGTCGACTTGCTAGCATTCTGAAAATAAGAGATTTATTCCTGTAAATCAAATATTAGAGCTTGGTCTCACCTCGCATGACTAAAACTAATTCTGTCGCTTGAACAATAGTCTATTGCTCTCATCTTTGAAGTTAACATACGTAAGAATGTTTGGTCTTTGGATCTAAATCCGAACACCACACTTCTTACTTCCGGTGACCAGTTTATTTGTTCAAAATTGTGGTCTGGAGTATGAACTAGAAGGCTCTTCTTTTTTCTGGGATATGGCTAAAGAATGGTCCCCTATATGTTTCTTGCTCACTGGCTGCATCATGCACTCCACTGAGGGGCGAGGGGACCTGGCATCGGGGTGGAGGTATTTGCATGTGAGAGAGTTTCCTGGCGACAGAACACTCGTGGCATTAAAGAGTGGCGCAGTCTTAGTTCTGTGAGGGCTTTTGTGTTTGCCCCTGGACCCGCAGGATTACTTTAATGGAGGGGGCCGGCTCTCGAAATGTCCACTCGGGATTATCTCCTTCATCCTGCCAGAGATGGACGGGAAAGTGACAGCTTTCATTCCAGGTTTTGGATCAGATGTTTTTGTGGAGCATTTGGCAAGCATCCAAAGATCCACAAGATTTGGACTCCCCAGGTCATGACCTGTTTGTTTTTTGGGCCACAAAGGAGGTTACAGGGTGACTGTGCGAGGTCAGAGGTTAAGGACTCTCAGAATAAGTGGATCTTACTGCAGAGTACCCTTTTAAATTCTTTCATTTTGTCTATGTCCCAAGCACCAAACACATAGAATTTTTTCTTGGTCACAGTGATATATCTACTTTTTCCTGTAAAGTAAACTTTTTTTGCTGTCCAAAGATCCTGTCAGTCATATTTAAATTAGGTTATTTTTTTATTATACAGTAAAAACATTTCACAGAATCAAATGCATAGCTATTTGTTAAAAAAAAAAGTTTGCAAGCATTCAATTGAACTTAGGCCCAATATTTTACTTTAAAAAGTGCTTTACTGCATATTCCACAACTTTGCAAGGTTCTTTGGAAGTGAGAGACGACAATCAATAAATCAAATCCTTCATTTAACCAGATAAAACCAGTTGAGACCAAAGTCTCTTTTTCAATGGTGATCAGCCAAACTACAAAACAGATTGGATAAAATAAAACATTACTGCAGTAATTTACGTGTTCTATTTCTGTCCATGTCATTTTGGCTTTTCTCTGAATGTATTGCTTTGCATTCTGTGACTTCCGCAGAGGGTTCATGCATTTTGTGTTTTTAAAATCTGTTCCTTATTCTGAATCCATGTGTCTTCACAGCCTTTTTGGAACTGTACCACAGCAGTGCTGTGAAGGCAATAGTTAATTGCTACAGGGAAACAGTGCTTTATAGTGTCCCTGATTGAGTTGACTGAAATAGACGAGGGGAGAATGTCAGGGAGAAGCAGCTGGGTCACTGTCAAGGGATGATGCATGTTACTGTAAACTTTGCACATGGATTTCTTTGTCCTGAAATCCAATAAACCTATTAAACGAGTGTCTTATCTTTAAACATAATTAATTTTTACAGCTTTCATCATTTCCTTTGCCCTGTGGAGGCCTGGTAATGCTCTCAACCATATCATGCATAATTTTCAGCAGAACAGGAGACTAGTGAGGATGACAAACAGAAAAAAAAATGCTTAAATCTTTTAGGAGATTTTTGAGGCACTTCAGAATTGTTAAGCAGAGGAATTGCTATGCTGACATAGAATTCAGTAATTCGCTACTTTGCAATTATATAATGGCGCTAGCCTTTCAGTGACTTAAGACAAGCAAGACATATGACATATTTTTAAATGATCAGCTAGTAGTATTTGCAGTCTCGTTAAATGTAGCATATTGAAGCTTAACTGCAGGAACAGTTTTGTCTGTACCGTGTCGAGTCCCACTGAATCATTTTCAATGGGTTTAATAATTCACCATTTTTATAATTCATAGTCTTGTATTTCTTGGGTAGGTTTATGACTGGATTGTGCAGTATCATCAGAGTAGTGTCGATGCAGCTGTCTGCTTGCAGTAGTTCTGTATGTAGCGATTGTCCTCAGTCCAGCCGCATTACCTGTACCTCTCCTATCACCTGTCGCTTCCCTTGACGCAGACGGTGAGCGCGTTCTTTGTCACATTGACGCTGGAGGCTGTCACCTCCTTGTTTGCTTGATGTAATGCCACCACGGGGAGCACAAAGTAACATGCGGGCAGGGCGTTAAGCGGGGATCTGTTAAAGGTCACCTATAGGAACGTCACTTTCAGGAATCTAAGATGGGTGTGGGGGAGGGAAGGGGGGGGGCAGTGATGGACTGAAAGCATTATTCCCTCGCTTCAGCACTCCGCTTCCCCGACCCATTAGCCCGGAGCACTGCCATTATCAGCTACACTGACGGAACTGCTATCGTCTGCCTTGGCCGCTCATAATGAATTCTTCCTATTGACCGGCAGCCAGACTTTGTATAGCGGGATCGATGGGCCGGCCGCTTAGCCCGCTGAAAGATGATACCAGCCACCCCACCATTTACCCATCAATCCATCCATCCATCCATCGCTCGGACCCCAGTTGTGACCTTGGCGAGATCCGTGAGATGTGAGAGCTTCTGGTGTGGCCCCACAACTGAAGTATCCGATTATCATCCACAGCTCCGACCGCTCGAGCAATCAGCCCGATCGATGGCACTCCCGGCTCGGCCTGAGATGACTGCGCCAGTGCAAGAGGGCGAGAGATAGAGAAATGCGTGAGGAAGGATGGGGACTGGCCCCTCTTCCTGTTCTGTAAACTTCAAAGGGGTTTAGATAGTTATCGCTCACGCTCTTGATGCATTCGATGATGTCACCCGAAGCCTTGCTGTGCTGTGTCTGATTGTCGAAGCGGCGAAAGTTTCTTGAAGCCTTCTTGCTCTGTTTTCTTTAGATCTGGTGTGTTTGTGAATGCAGTGGCTGAACGCTCAGAAGCAGGCAGCTGTGTTAGGATCTGTGGCATAAACATCCTGAGGGTGGTGAGGTTTTGTAGATTGTTGGGTGCAAGCGCTGTTCCTGTTTTACTTCTGTACTTCCTTGGCCCAGGTTGCCTGAAAATCTATGCCTATGTCATATGAGTTTATACCCACATTCTTATCCCCCCACCCTACCCTGAAGGCCCAACTCGGGCCATACTGTAGTGCCAATGTTGTTCTATGATGATCAGCTTACTTCTTAGTTTTCCTTAATTGTTGAAACCATGCCTCAGAAGGGAGGTTCAAAGCCAATGTTCATAGCATGGCTTCATGGGCCCAAGTATCCATCAATGTGCCCCAAAGAGGTTGTGAAAGCATGTGACACTCCAAAGTCCTGGGGTGCATTTCCCAAAAGCGTAGTTGCTAACTAGATTAGCAACTTACATAGTTCATTCTTTCACAGTCAATGGGTCCAACCATGTAAGTTAGCATCTGTGATTTTGAGAAATGCACCCCTGGATAGTTGCCATATTATGCACTCACGAAGATGCTTCCAGGGGGCAATTCCATGGTAACTCACGTTACATTCAGGGTTGCAAAGTTTGTTGCCCATTATGCAAAAATGATGAAGGATGAATGAAAATGGACTTCATATCCAGGAAGGGCTTGCCTTGAACTATCTAAATGCGTTGAGTTTGGAGATATATCACAATTAATGATGGACAAGGCTCTCTCCCAATTACAGCATATTTTGTGCCTCCAAGATACTGAAAATAACATGAATGTAAAAACGTTTGGTACTTGGAACATACAAATGAAACCAAGAAAGCAGCATCAGTTTGAGCCTCTAATATCCTAGTTTTGCCTTGAACAAATAAAAAATGCAGTAAAATCAATTTGAATTTTCTTGTCCTGTGTCCACATTCTCATGGAATTGCCCCAGGTCTTTCCTCAAATGCTTTATGTTTTGGTTGAGTGGTCATGCAAGGTAAATCCTCCCACTGAAAAAACTGTTTATACAACTATGGTAATACCTTTAGAAACCAGTTATAAACTGACTCACGCAGAATATAGGCCATAGTGGTCTGCATGTTTTCAAGGTATCCTGTGTAAAGAAGACTGTTGAAGGACGAGACAATCTATGAAATGGTGACATTTGATAGCTTCCAGGTTTTGGTGGAATTTGTTTTGGCTCATTGAATATGTTGCAGGCAATTAAGCAAGTTTCTGTTCTATGTGATAATCGGTCACACTTTACATTGTGGAAGCGATTCCTTTCCACTCGGAGATTTAGTCCTGCATTGCATTAGAAATGATTAGTAGCCATAATATGTTAAATGTATATAATCAGAGCTGCATCATTTATTTATAGCTGAATCCCTTTAGAAAATGTTTTAATTTTAATTTTAATTTATTGATTTAATATAGCGCCTTTTAACATTAAAATGATCAAAAGCGCTTTAGAGTCAAGCTAAATATCAAAAATTAATCTACTATTGATAAAAACCATACATAAAATTTCTAGACTACTATACGAGGAGAGAGAGAGGAAAAAAAATAATAGTATGAAAAATATTTCAAAGAACTAATTCAAAGCTAATCTTAAAAGATGTGTCTTGACATATTTCTTGAATGTACAATGAATAAATGACCAGTTTTACCAATATTTGCATTAGCAGTACAAATCCATTTCAAGTGACTTGGAGTGAAACCGATATAGCCGGCCAATAATTTTACAATCTTTATTTATTTATGTGAATTCAGCAGTCAGCTGTGGGTCTGTAGGAGGGCCTCTGGTGGAATTTATTAATAATGTTTTATTAATGAGTGATCAATATGGCTTCCTTATATAGCGATATCTTAACTGTAACATTTATAAGTATTCCCACGTGAGTAGTTTCAGCATTAAATAAATCATTACAGCTTGACTGAAATGTGTGAAAACTAGTTTTACCTAAAAGTTCAAGACCTGTGAATATTTTAACTCAATGAGTTGATGAACTGTTAGGTTTAAAAGTGTCTCAGTGCAATCCACAATTTGCTCACACACAGTCAGTACCAAATTTGAATTGCAGCTAAACCGATGAACTTGAAAACTGTTAAATTGGGTCACACTTTAGATGAAGTGTTGCTCATAAAGGCTTTATACAGCATGTATAATGCCTTCATAAATGAGACATAATGTCTTCATAAATCATGCATAAGCAAATGTCATGCTTTGTAAAGGGCGAAATAACACATCCTCATTCAGCTTGTGATGCCAGATGTGACAATGACAATGTCACTTAGCTGACAATGTCACCCTTTATAGCATTTAGCCACTAGCTTAGTGACATTGTCAGTTATATCACATCTGGCATCACATGGTGAAAAAAGATGTGTTATTTCACCCTTTTAAAAGCATGACATTTGCTTATGTATGATTAATGAAGACATTATGTCTCATTTATGAAAGCATTATACATGGTGTAAGCCTTTATGAGCAACACTTCATCTGAAGTGTGACCTTAAATTGAGACAGTTTTTTGGTGAACAGATGATAAATAACATTGTATTGATGCTTCCTCATCAATGTCTTGCTTATGAATGAAGTACAGTTTCTGTGACGCATTACCTTATACATAGACGCTCTTTTTTCCCTTTCTTTCCCTCTGGGCATATCCAAAATGTGCAGAAAATGCCAGGTTTATCCCTGGTCTAAAGCAGAAAAAATAGTTAAGGTTTTCTGAGTCCATATGATTTGTGGTCTTTAGTCTCCCCTCTGAATAAAATCATCTCCGTCCGCCCTACCAACTAACTCTGCCCTCCCTTCTTCCCTCCACTTTAGGACAAGAAAGCAGACTGCAAGCAGGAGAAGTGTCCCCTGGTGACGGATGACTGCGCACTGGTGGTCAAACAGACCGGAGCCTGCTGCGAACGATGTAAAGGTGAGACTCTTTTAGGCCTGATGTTCACACCCAGGTGACTGGACACATTTACCTGCGAGTCACTGGCTCAAGTGGTGGGTCTGGGAACACTCATGTATCCTCAAGCCCTGAAGTCAGAACTCTTAAATGAGCACCCAGCTGGGCAGATCTATTACGACTAATGTACGAAATATTTTTAAAAACTGACTGAAGGTGAATCAAGCTGCCTTCATAAAGTTTAGACATTTCTTTCCTCTGGCTGGTAATTGTTATGGATTTGCTTTGCATTAGTTCCGCAGCTGAAGACCCCGGTGCTAGAAGTACTTAAGTCACAAAATGTCCAATTTGAGAAAATTAAGGCAGCTGTTACCATAATATAATTATATAATATTACATTACATTACATTTATTTAGCGGACGTTTTTATCCAAAGCGACTTGCAGTGAGTGCATACAGTATAATATAACTTTTCTGGGAAATTACACGAATTTAAAGCACCGCAGAAACGGCCAGCTGTTTCACACGGACATTCAGTCCACTTTCGCCCCGCTAGGAAAAAAGGTGCTCATTGTCTCGCTGAGGTTTTTGTTTTCCTGTTCAGACTTGAAGTAAAATGTATGTTGCGCGACAAAGAATTAAAAAAAAACACGTGCACACTTGATGGCCTACCAGGCGACAGCCGAGGTGAAAATACTATGGACAAAACAAGATACTTACCCTTCTCGATACTGTCTGTTCAGATGAAGCGCTAATTTCTACAAGTAAAGAGGAATTTTGCGTAAAAATGCCACCAGCGCACGTAAGTAGTTCGACTTCTGGGTCACTCTGGCCACCTCATGTGCGCGCTAACTTCTTCCTGTTTACCTAATTTGCATCTGTCAAACCCGAACATGCGCAGTTATCGTGACACAGCTCCTGTAAGTCCTTCTGGCACAAGGCTCTTCAATTGCTGTGCTAGGAATTGTTTGAAATATTTACCAGTACTGCCACCCTGTGGTTAAATTATGTAGATACCATAAATGCCTCTAGCTTTCTACAAATCCGTTCTTTGATGGCCGTCAGAGTATGGCTATTTGTTGTTGATTTGAAGCACCATGGAGCCCTGGGGCTACAATGCTTATTGCTAGATGTTACCTGTGAGTTCGTTGTTGAAAGACACAGTTGATCCAGTGGCAGGCTTGCAGTCTTTCTTTTGAACATTCAATGGGATGAGAGCATTGTGAGCCGAGCCTGTTTGAATCAAAGCGGTTCAGTTTTAAACAGAACGTGCTCAAGCATATATGTGCACTTAATCATTTGTTTTGTTCCATAATTCAGACTGGCGCAGAGCAGTCTACATTCAGATCATGTGAGGCCAGTGCTTGTGGTTTTGGGGCTGCTGCAGTATCAGTAAGTGTGGATCTAGATGGCTATTCCTGAAGCACCATTTTGCGGCTATGAGCCGCAGCCTCTTAGCAGGGTACGGAAATAGAGCGTTTTTACGAGCACCTCCCTGGGTCCAGCCCAAAAACTCAGCTGTGGGCTACAACGCTTTTTGTGTGTGTGTGTGTGTGTGTGTGTGTGTGTTTATGTGTATGTGGGGAGAGGGGGCAGATTGGGGGTCTGCCCTGGAGGGGGCCCCAGCCTTTGTTTGCGGCTTCTTTTTTTTACACTATTAATTGAAAACTTGAGAACTGTTCCGACAGTGTCCACCCATACAATCTTCCCCACATGTGCTGTTTTTTGAACATGGTGCTGTTTTTCTAATTTCTTCTTGGCTGCTTTTGGAATATCAGTGGTGTTTTTTTTTTAACTATACCAAATTTACCCACTTGATACTAGAGCAACAACTCTATTTAAAGAATATAGAGCACTAACTTTGGATGTACTAAAGTAACAGAGGACAGACATTTTGAGGATCAGAATGGTTGTATTCATTGCATTCTTGCAAGGGAAAAAAAATAGTTCTGTGCAGTATCCGCTATGATGATTATTACAGGAAAAAGTATTGTTAAATACAAAGTGATAGAAGAAAATAGTGCTGAAAATGAAATAATTCTCTCATTTTTGCCCCTACACTACTCTCTCCAGGATGACTTTTTGGTTTTTTGGGGTTTAATATCACATTTTCATGTCTGATATTTGAATAAGGTGTTTTATTTTTGGGAGAAATTGTTTCAGCTGTTATAACATCCCCTAACTACTTCTTTGCCAGAAAACTGAAACTAAGCAGGGCTGAACTTGGCAGGGAGAGTTTGCGAGACCACGGTTCTGCTGGTAGTAATATTTTTATTCAATATTATTGATGGCTTTCCTCCTCTTGTGCAATTAAACCTAATAACAGAGTTGGTATTAGTATTGCCAGGGGTTCCACTGTTGGAATAATACATTAAACTAAGATCCTTACTTGGTGAGATCACTGACAATCTTGTTGTTTAGTCAAAGGGAAAATGAGTTATCAGTAAACACTCCTGGTTTAATCATGGCTTTATAGTGATAAGTATATCCACAGAGCTCCCTAAATCTGCTAATCTGACTTTTCTGATACAGCATACCTTCAAAGAAATGAAATCTTAGATTTACTTAAAAATGTTATATGTGGTTCCACACAACTGAATTCAGAAACTTAAAATTCATTTCATTAATTAAACTGGTCTACAATCCATCCATCCATTATCTAAACCACCTCTGACTTTCTCTCTAGGGTCGCGGATGAGCTGGAACCTATCTCAGCTCACTATGGGCAAAAAGCAGGGACACACCCTGGACAGCTCACCAATCCATTACAGAGTGCACACACCGCTCACTCACACACTCATAGCTATGGCCTATGGGCAATTTGGAGTCTCCAATTAGCCTGACATGCATGTCTTTGGACTGTGGGAAGAAAGCGGAGTACCTGGGAAAAAACCCACATGAACACGGGGAAAACATACAAATTCTATGCAGAGAGTCCCCTGGCCAGTTTCAAACTTATAGCCTTCTTGCTGCTAGGCGGTAGTGCTGCTCTCTGCACCTGGTCAAAAATCTTAGAATTCAATTAGAAGTTACTTCAAACAATCATGTGGAAGCACTTGACATAAAATTTCAAGTAATCTAACATTCAATTTTTTGAGCAAAACTACAGTAGAGTCAGTTACACTGTGCACTGTTAAGCTTGCAGATTTACCAGAGATCATAGAGACTCAGTTGGAGGTCAGCCATCTAATGTGATGTGGGGAGAGTCAAGCCAAAGCCCCTGCAAACAAATTTCCAACAGATTTGCGACACTTTGTCATGGTTAGGATCATTGCAGTTCCTTAATCTAAACAAGAAAATGTGTTTGAGCTGGCCCATGTGGAGCGGAGATTGTTTGTTGGCAAGGGAAGCCGTCTGGAGGGAGGGAAGCGAGGGATGGGGATGGATCCTTGTCAGTGAAGTTCGCCCCTCCTTACTCTCCCAGGGGGAACCTGAGGAGCATTAATCATGTTTGGGTTGGAGCTGTTCCTGTTACTTATCTGACCAGGGCCTGCTCCTCTGAACAGCCTTCACATACTATGAATGGGCACATTCACTGATACACAAGCAATCATGCGCTTTCTTAGATACTCCTGTGATTCACCTGAAGCTAGATAGGTGTTGAAATCATTTGCGCATGTTTATATGTGTGTCTGCAGGCTGCCATTTGGATGGAAAGGCCTACAACAGCTCCAGCACATGGACCACCACCACCAAACCTTGCACTTCCCGCAGATGCCAGGTACGCCACTCCGCCGGGTCAACTCCAAACCTCTCTCTCTCTCTCTCTCTCTCTCTCTCTCTCCAACTCCCTCTCTCTATCTCGATCTGTCTCATTGACAGGGGAAAGAATACCTGCTAATAGTGTTCAAGATTTCCAGCAGATACTGTTCCATTCTTGACTGCTTGCACAGTTGGTGATTTACCGAACTCCATAAGCAGTTCCTGAAACGCTGAATGTGTACTGCCGCATGGGGTCGTGAACCTATTAGCCGAGGATTTCTCGCCAGTATTTTTCTCTTTTTCCTTTGCCGCAAATCAGGGATGTCAGAGAGGAGAGCTTGGAAAAGGAGAGGGACAGATGAAAGGAGAGTTGGAAGGAGGGAGAGATGGGGAGTGAGAGTGAAATAAGCATCAGATTTATGGTTTGATGTCGTTGAGAGGAGAGCCAGAGGGGAATTGGGCCTGAGAATCACGTCACACATCTGTTTGTATGTGAGGGAATGGTGTGCAGGTGCAGATTTGGGCTCGGACCCTCAACCCAACTGCGATGAGGACCGTAATCTGTAAATACCCCCACAATATACACACTGGTGGCGACTGCTGTGATCAAAATTGAGCAAGCAGAACAAATTGCAGTGATTACTAGTCTTGGCCTTTTTCAGTCACTGTCCTTAATTAGCAAGTATTCCAATGATTTGAATAATTCTCTGGAAGATAGACACACAACTTTCTTCGTACAGTATTTGGGTGATTAAATGATAAATTTTTCAACAAATATTTTATTCAGTAAGAATGCTTGGAGGAGAAAACAAGAGAGAAAACTTCTCTTAAAATCCTTTTTAGTGCCACAGCGTGCAGTGCAGATGAACTACGCTTCTTGAAAAATAAGATTAGCTTCATGAATCCACATTGAGCAAAATATCCACGTAAATAATAACTTCTGTTTTGACCTGAATGAGAAGAGCTGATAGTATTTCTAATTTTCGGTACGACATCTGATTTTATAATAAAAATAATAATTACAATAATGTAATTTTTAATAGTTTTTAGTTAAAATAATTCGAGACAAGTTTAGATGAAGAAACAGGATGTGGGGGTGTTTTCTGTCCCCTGAAACTTCAGCTTTGCAGCCATCAGTGAAATGCAGACTTCACTATTTTGATCAGCAGCCATAAAAATCGCCTAATACACCAAATGCGGAAAAGATTGAGCCGATATATGTGTATTGTGATTTCTTAAACAGAAATAACTGTAGATGCTGTGATGAATTTCTGGCATATTCTCTCCACAATTTTAAGAATTTTTCCAGCTGGTTCGGGAAAGGGCACTTTAGATCAATGTAATTTTTCATTTCCTTTTTTCTCTTTCCACAGGAAGGTGTCATCACCGAAGCAGAGGTGCAGTGTGTGGTTCACTGTAAAAATCCCAAAATTCACCCTAAAAAATGCTGCCCCACCTGCCCTGGTGAGAGAGGAGGACCTTGTGACTCCCCAGTACATTTGTTTTCCAAAATAATACACTTGTTAGCTTGGTATTATAATTTTCCACTATCTAGACTTACTTCAGAAGAGCTTATGTTGTAATACATTATGGATTGTAATGAATAAAAGTCTCTGGTATCTCTGCTTGTGTAAATTAAAAAGATATGAAGAGTTTGTTTCCAAACACAATAAGTGCCAAAATTACAAAAATTGAGATAATACCATAGTGATAGCCCTGTGCCTCTTGCACTTAAAGGTAAAATCCGTTTTTAGAAATTCATACTATAGGGTGTATTTTTTCATGGTCAAAGTTTGTGTTTTTCTATAAAATGCAATGGGTGCCATCATGGAAAAAGCTGATTTACTCAAAATGAGGAAAATGGATATGTTGCATTTTGGAAACAAACTCTTAATTTGCTGAACACCAAAGTGTCTTTTTGTCAGCCCTTTTTTATGGGTAATGGCAGGGCCCAGTGAAATGTGCCTTTATTTTAAGCTCCAGGCTGAGGTGAGGATATTGTTTTTGATATCGTTCTTTCCTCTCATTGAAGGCTGCATCTTTGAAGGCCGACTCTACAAAGAGAAGGAGGAGTTTCATCCTGAAGGAAAGCCTTGCATCAGGTGCTCTTGCATGGTAAGTATCATATACTGTGTCGTACTCACCTACTTCCCAGTATCTGATAATCATTTCTCCTCTGGCAAGACCAATCATCTCAGAGTATTTTCATGTGTTCTGCTCGTCCTGGTCTCCAGTTTAAACCTATTTAGCCGTTCTGACCAGTTATCTCAATAGGTTTTCTCCTCTGTCTGATGTCTTTTTTTTCTATTTGTCCTTGAGAACAAATCATTAACCTTTCTGACCAATCATTGTTCTGAGCATTCTTATGTCCAGTATCTTGCATATCACGGTAGCTTGTAGTCATTTAGTCACTTCTCTCCTTCGTCTCTTCAAGAGACTCTTCAGTGAGCAAAATAGGAAAAATGTCGATCAGTGGTGATATTACTTGGGCTGGACCAACAGTTTTCAGTTGCTGTACATCACTGCATATGGTTCTTTAAACCAGGGAGAGAAGGTTTGGTTTAAATCACAGAAGGGTCTTGTAGGCCACATACTTTGTTAGCCTTCCTGCAGACTGCACCTTTTCCAAACATACCTTACCCTTCACAAATCCCCCACTCCCACTAACCCCAAAAATATAGCTTACAGTTGGCAAATGCATTTATTAATGACATCAGCTGTCTCCCAGTAGCGTTTTCAGTGGTTTCGCTCAGACAGAAGTGTGTCTAGACGCCCTGATCCTGGTTCTTGAATATAGTCCAGGCCTCTGTCCTGACCTTAGACCCCATTACTTGACTCGCAGTAGCTGGCTTCCTCTGTACAAGTTTATAAAGGGGAGGCCTTCCCTGTGCCAAACTGGTCAGAAATTAGGCTTCTCCTTGCAGACACCCCCCACCCCCACAACTATACCAAAACTCCATGATAATAATATATAATAATATGTAGTATAGTTTGCTGCCGCTATTACAACAAACATAATAATAATAATAATAATAATAATAAGAAGAAGAACCATTAAAATGGTGGCTTGAAACACTTAACATAAGTGCCAATGATTTGTTTTATTTTTTGCACCTTAGGTTTCTTCATCACATTGTTTTTTTTTTAATTATTTGCTACAGATGCATGAAGGACTGGTTTTGTGGTTAATATTTGACAATGGTATTTGCCTGCATTCCGTCTTGGACTTTTTTGTTTTATCTGTGAGTGTGAGAGTGCTGGGTTTTTCTACTGCAGTTATATGCATCCATATAAGCTGAAACGTGCTAGAACTATTACTTATCATGTCTATTATTTCAAATCAATCATGCTGGTGAGCCCAGAGCCAAATCTCAAGAAATTCTTGCTTGTGATACCCATTAACCCTCAGAGCGCTAAATTCAGCTATTGTTGCTCGATGATGTAAGATATCAAAATCAAAGCAGTTGAAAACCTATCATATGGCGACTTGTTTAAAAGGGGAGCTCTTTTAGACAAGTTGCCACATGATAGGTTTTCAACAGCACAAGATAAGTAAATTTATATTTCTTAAAAATTTATTTCAGCACTCTAAGGGTTAATTATATGATTAGTGATACTTTTGATTCATATTATCCTCCAAAGAAAGATGAAGTATAATACACTGAGTGACGCTTTCTGTATCTGATAACGCCTCAGTGCCCCTCACTTCCCATGCTGGGACACATCATGTGATCACTTCCAGACTGTGCATCTATTCTGAGTCCCTTTATTAGTACTATGTAGCACTCATGTGGCCTGCACTGCTGTTTTCAGAGCCCAAAAAATACATTCCAGGTACACTCTTAAAGTGGGTGTGAGTACTATTAATGGGACAGCTTTTCATCTGACAGTGTTGTCCAGCAGGTCTTATCTGTTTGTTAAACTGTGGAAGTGGGCCTTGATTGGCGTCACTGTTAATGTCAGTCGGTCGTCGCACAATGAGAAAATCCTGCCAAGCATCATTCTCATGCTCCTCCAACGCCCCACTGTCCATCACTCTCTCTAATCCCTACCCTTCCACGAACTCTCTCACAACTGCACATACACTGCGTAGCTCCGTGTCCAAATCTCATATAACAACTCCCCTCTTTCTCTCTCACACTCTACCCCCCTCTCTAACTCTCACTCTACTCTCTCTTTATGCAATCATACGTCCTACATTGACCCCACCTTGCTTTTATGACTGCATTTGCAAAGAATTGTCCATGTGTATATTAATCTGTCGGATATACTACAACATTTGGAATCGAAGGTGTGCTTTATGTCAGAGTGACATAGTAGCAAGGTTGCCATCACGGTTGCCGGCAGTCAAAATTTACTCGCAAACTTTAAGGGTTTGTGTGTGGAGCCGGTGTTGGGAACATGGCGACCTTACTGTAATCCCATGTCAGGGGTTAAACTAACAAATTGATTCGTCCCACTCACAGATTTTTTTGTTGCTCAGAGTTGTGGTATTTTTCTTTCCTGGTTCAACCTGCCAAGGACATTAAGTGCATGTGTATCGTCCATCATAAATCCCAGGCAAGGTGGCTTGTGTTGCATGAATCAGAGGCAAACTGCTCTGTGGTGACTGTCAAGGGCAGGAAAATTGTATTCCATTATAAACACTGGCTCAGGCTACACCGAGCTGATGGCCTGTCGACTGCGTCGCTTAAAATCTCAGATGTTCTATTTATACAGAGATGACTCATGGACCCACTTTACTCGACACCTGGAGTTTTTGATTACATTCTCACCTTGAATTCAAACTCGCTCGCTCTCTCCCCCCCCTTCCATCTCCATCTCACTGTCACTCTCTCTCTCTTTCTCAAGTGTTTTAAAAAGCCATTGTCTGTGCGTTTCAGGGAGGGAGAACGATTTGCACGAAGGAAGTTTGCCCTGTGCTCTCTTGCCCCGGCCACCTGAGCCATACCCCACCTGGACAGTGCTGTCCCAAGTGCCTAGGTAATCCTCTGTCCATCTCAGTGACTTTGCCCCACTAAGCCATGGTCCTTCATGGAGTTCAACCCCTTTGCACAGATATAGATGCCGGCATCCGTAGATTCTGAAATTTAATTCCTAAATAATTCTGTAATTGAATTTCCAAATGTCTTGCTTCACTGGAATAATTTTCCAGAGTCTCTGTGACACAGATCCTGAGTTATAAAGCTTAAATAGGCTCATGCATTGCAGGAAAAAAATTGGCATTATTTGTATTCTGTGGAACGGGGTTGTAACAAGTCAAGCTGAGGTTACCAATTTACCATCCTCTCCTACTCATGAGCTCTATAACCATAGTGCATGCTTGCTAGGCAGTTGAATATTTCACGCCCTACAGTGTACATAGAGCTTAAGAAAAACTTATCACGCTGGTTCAAGCTGCCTTTCTCACACCCTTAGCTGGTAGACCATCTGCTCACCGGTTGAACATACTATATTCAGCAAGTAAACTGGTTTTAACACCAGCTTACTCCAGCATCTTAATTCTGCCACGAATGAGTAATGGCCTCCATAAGTGTTGAAAATGGAGCTCAAACCATCTCGGAATCTTTGCTGACCAACCTTCACCCTTCCCTCGTTGAGTTAGGGCCAGCTCTGTTCTGCCACCTTGGATTACCTGGTCATAGTTCAACAACAACACCGCTGAGGTCAAATTTTGGACCAATCTCGGTCGAACCCAGCCAGAACTTGCGCTGAGTGCATTTACAGACTGAAGCAGAAGGCATTCATCCCAGCCATGAGAACTCCGAGAAGTTTTCGCACAAAGAGCAACTGTGTTCTCTCCAAATTTCTCACATCCCCACAGTCCTGATCTATGTCAATGAAAGGTGTAATGAGGGTCATTCATCAAAAACAGTCTCAAGAGTGCAATAAGTTGGACTGGATTATTCATCGAGCTAGTTCACAAGAACCTCTTGAAAACTAAGAGGTGTTCTTCAAGGTAGCCCTTGTCTTTGCTAGATAATAAGACAAATATGTGTCAATCATGTTGTGTTTTATTTTGGGTTTTCTGACAGGGCAGAGGAAGGTGTTTGATTTGTCCCTGGGGAGCTGCCTGTTTCACAGTGAAGTTTATGAAAACGGAACTTCTTTCAAGTACGACAACTGCACCTCGTGCACCTGCAAGGTGAGGCACAATCCAGTTCCCATCAGAAGCACATTTAGCATCAGGTTCCCTTCACACGTCAATCACAGTCATTCTGCCCAACAACCACCTCAATATCTAGAAATATGTACGGTATTTTATTGATCTGGTAACACCTTACAATATGGGCAAATTAGTTAATGCAGTAATAAGCATTAACTACCAATTAATTAACAGTTAACAAATGCATCAGAGAGCGAAATAAACATTCGATAACCTTAACTTACCATTTATTAATGCTCTTAAACATCCTTATTATGAAGCTGAAAACATCCCTTAAGTATCTCTTAAGTGACACCTCAAACTATCAAACTATTCAATAATGTATAAATTAATACTTTATTTAACATGAACACCATAAGTAAATGATTAGTAGACTCATTAGTTTACTGTTAATTAACTGATAGTTAATGCTTCTTACTGCATTAGCTAATGTTTATTAATGTACCCTTATTGCAACATTTTACTATTGATATTATTTCTGTCATGCGGGCAGAGGAGTTGGTTATTTATTGATTTTTGCATTGAGCCCTTCAGATTGGCATATCACATTTATCCTCTGTCATTTCTGTGACATAAGAATGCATTATCCTCTTTCTTTGCATAAATAAAATTACACTAAATATATCATGCGTTGTGCTCCGTTGAATATTGCACAGCAATTACAAAATGGCCACATGTGAAGAAAAAGCACAGATTCCTTGCTCCTGGCATTGTGTGCACTCTTCTCACCCACACCTTGTCTTTAATTTCCCAGGACTCCACGGTTATTTGTAAAAAGAGGTGCTCCAGGCCTGGGAGTTGCCGTGGTGACAGGGAACAGTGCTGTGATCCGTGTCTCTCCTACATGAAGGTGGAGGACGTCAAGTACTGCCGGGTCAGGAACAAAATCTACAGGGTGAGGACAGGTCACCAGCTTAGAGTGTGACATGCTTAGCTTTCTGGCTTATCCTTACCATCTGTGTGCTGCACGTGCGGTGGCTGTTGAGAGATTGCTATCTGTCTGTGTGTATCTGCGGCAGGAGGGGGAAATGTGGTCATCGGTGAACTGTACGCTCTGTGCCTGCGTCAATGGCAATGTGGAGTGCCACCCCAAGCAGTGTGTGCCCATCACAAGCTGTCCCTCGGTGAGTAGATAAACCGAAGCCGGGATGAAGCGTTATTTTCTCCCTTCGTTCACTTTCCGCACTCACCTATCATGGTCTGAATTTGATTAAAGTTTTTCTGTAACCAGAACTGACCGTCAAATGTTTTTATTAGCTGAGCTGTTACTTCCCCTGCTTCAAAATAATAAAAAAAAAAAGTCTCATTCTGGAGTAATGGGGTTCTCACTGACACTTGTTTACTCAGCCATGTGTTATATGTTTATATTGTAATAGCATTTCATACTTGTCAGGAATCGGAACACAGGAGGCAAATGCAAATCTCAGATGAAACCATGACTGGCGTTGTTTATAAATACAAGAAAGAAGTTTTGATAAACAGGTGAAGAGAGTAGTCAGAAGATGGTCTAAGGTTTGGCAGAGGTGAATAGGAACACAGAGGGTCAGGCTTAGGCATAGTAGGAGGGGTGGTGTGAAGTCTGGAGCTGTAGTGTCAGGCTGGAGGGATTAGGGAACATTGGGCAGATGCACACTTTCAGAAGACAACAAAGAAGATACTGGAGGAAGAGGAACTCGCTAGGGCTGGACTCAATTAGGGGAATGGGATTCCTAATAAATATTTTTGGAGTGAGTGTTAAAAACCAAAACGGGAGATAACAGTCTAGCAAGGGGATGATGAAAACCAGGAACTTAAATACGAAAAAACAATAAATAACAAAGTGGAATTGGGTGGGCAAAGTACTGGAAGGAAACACGAGAGAGGCGGAGAACGAGACAATAATTGAATTATGAGAAACAATTAACAAAACAAAACCAGAACTGACACAGACGGCTTGACTGTGGGGAACACTAATTAGCAGAACATTCAGGACCTAACAATACCTGTCCGCGCAATCATACACCTGCACTGCTTTATTCACATAATTTTTTTGTAAGTGTATTTGAGTAGTGATGCAGTGATATTGTTATTATTCTGGTTTCTTCTCCAGTCAGAAGACTGACAGGATCCAAAGCAGACCCTTTTTTTTTTTAACTCCTGGCCCTGTACTATTATAATTCTGACAAAAGAAATATGTTTTGATTGACGGAAGAAAAGCAGCTTGTGTTTTCCACCCTGGGAAGCAATCTGGCAATCTCTTGAGGGGACAAACTTCAAACAATGCAAGCTCTTTGTGTTCTGCGTGGGGAGGGCTGGGGGTTTGCTGTGGTGCAATGTTGGCCTGGGGGTTGGTAATGTGTGGGGTAAAAAGGCTCTCTGATGTGCACCTCTAAGGGAAGTTGAAACAACTCTCCTGTCTGTTGACCATCTCTAGTTTCACAGATGCAGCTGGAGTGCTCTTCTTCTCATTTGACTGTCTTGTCTGTCTGTCTTCTGCAGAACAAAATACTCAACCGCACTGGCTGCTGCCCTGTTTGCACTGAAAGTGAGTAAGTCGTGTATTTTCATCTTTAAATTAGCATTTAATTTATTCTCCCTCACGCAACCCACCCAACATGTATTTGCATGCATGTAGGAACTGCCCTTGGATCAAATTTTCAAGGCATTTTTTTGCAAAATTTTTTGGTGAAGTGATTTTGGGTGGCTAAGCTGAGCTTGAATCTGTTGCCAAGGGCAAGAAGTAGCCTGGATAGTCAGAAGGAGAGTCCCATCCCATTCCAGTCGCTAAAGACCGTATTACCACTGGCTCTTCGAGCTGTAGAGCCATAGTCTATGAAGCCCTGTCAATCACCCGAAACCCTGGCAACCACTGAAGGCAAAATGTGGGTGGGTGGCCAGGGGTGTTGTGAGTGAGGTTTTGGATCAGGTTGCACATTGTGTGACAGGATAACACCAGTGTAAGTGTTGCCATAAAAATAACTGTATGAGTGTTATTGTTAAACCTTAGTTTTTTTTTGTTTGAAGGGGGAAGTGGATGAAATAACGAAATTCAGGTGTTTTGTCTGCGGATGTAATTGTGTGTGTAGGCCTGTGTGTGCACGTGAATGCGTGCACACATGTCTGTACATGTGCTCGTGTGCACACAAGATAATGCGTGTGTATGTATGAGTGTGTGTGTGCGTGTGTGTGTGTTTGTAGACCCATACAATTGAGCGTTTAATTGTGCATTAGTGTGTGCCTGTGTGTGACCACGTCTCTCCTGTTCCCCCAGAGCCGGGCGTATGCACTGTATTTGGGGACCCCCACTACAACACGTTTGACGGGCGCACCTTTAACTTCCAGGGCACGTGTCAGTACGTGCTCACCAAAGACTGCTCTGCCGCAGCCAGCTTCCAGGTTCTGGTAAAAAACGATGCCCGGCGAACCCGCTCCTTCTCCTGGACCAAGTCTGTGGAGCTGCAGACCGGGGGCCACAGCTTCAGCCTCCACCAGCACCTCACCGTCCGGCAGAACGGCAGCCGCATCGCCTTGCCCTACCACGGCCCCGGCGTGCACATCGACCTGGACGGTTACCTGCTCAAGCTCAGCACCAGTGCTGGTGAGCAATGTTCTAATAGTGGGGAGGGCAGATGAAGCACCTTCATGTCCTGACCATAAAATAAGTTGAGACAAATTTAGGCCTCCCAAAGAAAGCGGCCAAGCTGTAGTAAAAGTTTGTCAGATGTCTACCTTTTTCAAAGAACCAGCAACGCACAATTGAAAACTCATTTGGTTCGTCTCTGGGTTTGTTACAGGTCGTGCAATTTTTTGAGTTTGGTTCGGGTGAAAATGTATCGACTTCAAAGTGTTCTGGTGCGAAGTTTAGTGGGAATGTGGCATGTTTTCGATTTTATGTTGCTGGTTATTTGAAAAAGGTAGACATCTGACAAACTTTTCTTACAGCTTGGCCGTTTTCTTTGGTAAGCCTGAAATTTATATATTTCGACTGCATTTGTCCCAAGAAACCTCATGGCTCTTGACTTCTCTGTAAATACATCATCAATACTCAGTGGTGCTCCATCACTAGTATCAAAGGCCTTTGGTAATCTCACCTTTCAATTCTTTATTACCTAAACCTGTGGCAGTTTACTTTCCTGATTGGCAATAGTTGCCAAGAAATTACTGGTATGATGACTGTTCAGTTTATTTTTGATAGCATTATTGTACATTCCATTGCAAACTTATGAGGCATTTCCCTTTACAAAAAACTATGTCATTGAACTATGTCTTTCAAAGATTCTGAACTCATGAAATGGCACAGATTTGCGTAAATTATTTTGCTAGGCTTGCTGTAATGAAAGCCTTTCGCCCAAAGGTTTGGTATGGGTTGATCCGTCTAAGATTTTTTTCCTTTTCAGGTGTTATATTTGGAATGCATATAACATTCTTAAGAATTGAAGCCTAATATTATGATTAATTACGCTGCTGAAAAAAATGCTAAAACAAGAGACGGAAGTCTGGGAAAGTTAATGAATGTTTTGAATTTATTTGGAGTACTGTCATCTCTACAGAGTCTTATCCATTATATAAATGTCATTATCATTTCTTAATCATTATAGGCCATCACCCTTTACTGCTCGATTGTCGTCAAGCTGTTCTTGTTCAAGTTCATGTGATTAACAATCAGCCAATTTATCGACTGAATGACCAAGACCAATCCATTTTCCATAATAAGAAATGATAATGAAAAAAATGAATGCTTATTGCCAATGTTTATACAGTTGATACAACATTGTTAGGATGGGAACATAAATGCAAAAAAATCAGAAGCTTTTGCTGACTTGGCAGCATTTATTATCGCCATCACTCAGCTGTACATTGTACTCAACAACGCCCTTCAGTCGTGACTACATTCAGAATACAGAAGGGATTCTCAGGGCTTATTGCTTAATGAGCCTCGCAAACTAATTGCTGTTTCACAAGCTATATGAGCACAGAAATCATAAAGACATTGATGTTTTACATACCGGTAGTCATTTATGTTCGGAAGAAAATGCCTTATAATTTTGTGATGTAATGTATAACAATGCTATCAAAAATAAATTAGACTCTCGTTGGTTCTACCAATTAGTCGGAGCAACTGTTGCTAATCGGGAGAAGGAGACTGGGAGAGGTTTAGGTTATTAAGCAGTGAAAGGTGAGGTTACAGCTGGCCTTTGTTCCCGCCGACGGACCGCCACTGTAGGCCATGTATGTGCTGAAACAGAATTCTCACAGAAATAAGTGTTTGCTGTTCAGTGTTTATACTCACTGTGTACAGAACTCAGTGTTGATGCATATTACATTTTTCTCAGTAAGTGTCAGTTTTACACTGCGCTCTGGCTAGGACCCTCAGGGTTGAGACGTCTCTTTTGTTTTGTTTTTTTTATACACAGTTTTCAGTTTTGGCTCTTGGTGTTAGGTCAGTGTTGCATTTACATTACTCAGGGTCAGGAGTTCATGCTTTGGTGTTTAGTGTTGGGTTCTTTCAGAGCTCTTAGTGTTGGATTCTCAGTGTTGTTGTAGTTTCAGTATCAGGGAGCCTGTCCTTAGCCGTGCCCGTTTCTGTGACTACAGGGCTGGAGATCACATGGGATGGGGACAGTTTTGTGGAGGTGGTGGCCGCGCCACACTTGAGGGGGAAACTGTGTGGACTGTGTGGAAATTACAACGGGCACAAGCGGGACGACTCCATCGGCGGCGACGGGCTGTTCAAGTTCGATGTGGACGAGCTGGCGGAGACGTGGCGGGTGGAGAGCAACGAGGTGTGCAGTCAGCCGCACAGGAAGCCCCCCTCCATCCTCTGCCCAGCCTCCGTCAAAGTAAAGCTCCGCGCTCACAGGGAGTGCCACAAGCTCAAGTCCTGGGAGTTCCACAAGTGCCACCCGGTGGTGGATTTCTCCTCCTTCTACAGGTGTGTTTGTGTGCGTGTGTGTGTGCATGCGTGTGCTTTAGTCTGTTTATGTGTGTGTGCATGTGTGTGTATGAGTGGGCATGTTGGTACCCATGTGTGTATTTACATGTGAGTGAGAAGGGATAAAATGTGTAACTGTGAGTGTATGTTTAGATGTGCTCAAGTGTATGCTCATGTCGTTATGCTAGTGTTCATGTGTCTGACAGGCAGAGTGAACGTGTATGTTTATTGGATGATATTTTGGTAACTCCCTACTGGTGCACTCAAAGATAATCAGAAATTTCTGGAGTAAAAGTCTAATTGCAGAGGGCAGAACCAACTCCCAACAACACATAATATTACAAACTTGCAACACGATTCGAGCTTAGTGGGCTGCTTTTGAAACTGCCACACACATGATGTCATTGTGGAAGTCAACAGGTTTGCGGCATATTAAATATTCATAACCTTGCTGGTTTGATGTTCTGGTAAATGTCAACAGTGGTATCATTTTTCTGTGACACTGCAGCAAGATCAGAAGAATGTTAGTCATGAAGAGTGAACACATTCTGTCTGACTCCTAACACTTTTACCATTACTGCCCCCTTTCTTCTGTTTTATTTTCATTTTTTATTCCACTGTTCTTTTTTTAATTCAAGTTATGTTGGAAACACCAGCGCAAAGATCGGGGATATAAGTGTAGTAATTCTCTCAAAGGGAAACTTTGAGGAAAAAACAGCTTAATGGCTCTTTCTCTCTCTCATAATTATTCCACTCTGATGGGTTATTTTGAATATCTGGCTTAATGATGACTTGCATTACTGGCAAAGACATCTCTTTAGACATAATATTGTGAGTTAACAGTGACAGATTCAAAACATATATGTCACACTTGAAATCAGTTTTAGATATTCAACTGATTACCTGTAAATGCAGGAATGTGTGTCATTACGTCTCACCAAATCTACTATTTAGTACATTTTTAAAGGACAGAAATACTCTGGTGAGCTCAGGAACACCAAAAGACCCTGAAGACCACAGATAAGAATTGTGATAAATGACATCAGAATTAATTCCTTGGTGTTGAAGGTCTTGCCTTTTGAAAGGCTCGATTGTTCCCGTGCCCCATAACGCCCGAAAATTCCACATAATGGGTGCAATCGATCACGCCCCTCATATTTCCAATATGAGCGCAAAATACGCAAGAAGCATATAAAAAAGATCAAGAGAGATTCCCTTCTAAAAGGCCAGGCACAATTGGACATTAGAAAGTTTGCGGGGGATACGGAGTTTGTCAGCAAACAGTTTTCCTGCATAGAGAATTGCGAGGCGGCTGCCTCCATCTAATTTCATGCCGCCTCCGCCTCCCAAAAAAAAAAATCGGGTACTTATTTTCATGGAAAACATTTCCTAACAAGAGCACTCAAGAGATCGCAGCACAAAGCTGGTGACCATTGCGACGGTTCAGAGTTAAAGGGCATCTAAAGTCGATTCCCATTGTTTTTGTTTATCGGCCAATCAGCGAGCCGCACCTGCGTAAACAAACTGAAATAGAAGGATTATCTACGCTTGTACACAAAACATTGGTTTATATGAATGAAATTGGTCATGTGAAAATGCAAGAGGTCAACAAAAGCAAGTGATTTGTTTGTAAACATTGGACGTTCAACGTCCCGTCTGAGAATCGACTTTAGATGCCCTTTAATTTTCTTTTTTATCTCTGATTCTTTTACAATTGCTAGTACAGAAGAAGAGGCAAGTTATTAGTTCAGTTCACTTCACTTCAGCTGGGAGTAACCAAGTGAGTGACTGATAGTGGGTGCTGCTCCATGGCAGGTGCTGGAGAAATTTCTCATTCTGTGTGTTAAAATGTTTGTTTTAATTTTAATGTTTCAAAACTTATCTCACTAAGGTATTTGTTATTCCAAATTCCAATTTTGCAATGGTAAAAAACACAAAATGCAATTTTTTAATTTATTTTTTTTATGTATTTGAATCAAGAGTCAGTACAGTGGCTTGTTGTTGCATCTTCACTAAAAATCTGAGTCTTCAATAGACAAATTTCGCTGAGTGGTTGAACATGGTCCTCGGGTCGTTCACGGAGAGCAATAGTCCCCTCGAGGAAGGAGAGCAATTAGCTCTCCTAGAACAGCGTAGGAGAGCGACAAATTGAGCTCCTGCAAATTTCAAAAGGCAAGGCCTGGTGGAGGAAAACAAATTCACTTCATTTGGCCAGATCAAGAACACTCCAGGTGGAGGGTATCTGTCATCAATCATGAAAACACTTCACAAGAGTAAATACCACTCAGTGCAAAAAAGCATCAAAACAGGAAATCTTTAAAAACACATATAATAAAGCCAGTACTGTTCTCAAACATCTTGGACAGGGGAGAATTCAAACTCAACCAGAAGGATGGCCAAGGAAGAGAGTGAAGAAGAGAAGCAACTATCGTGATCCATTGCCAACTCATCTGTGAAGAGCGGTTAAATGTGGGCTTGCCAGTGGAACTGGTTCCGTTGTATTTGATGATGTTTTTACTGCTGACAAACGCAGCTGGATGAACTCTAAATTGTATAGGGCGATGTTAATGGCTCAGATTCAGGAATATGTTGACAGTGATTTGAAGCATACTGAGAAAGCGATTCAAGACATTTTTAAGAAAAAGAAGTGGGATGCTTTGCAATGACCAAGTCAATCAACTGGCATAAATCCAACAGAGCAGTCATCTCACTTGCTGAAAGCAAAGCTGAAGGCCAAACACCCCAAGAACAAGCAGGAAATGAAGACACCTGCAATGAAGGCCCGGCAGAGCATCACCGTGTAAGAAAGTCACCATCTGCTGGCGTCTGTGGGTTCCAGGCTTCAATCGGTCAATTTGCAACCAAGTACTATTGATGATAATTTAATTTATGATTGTCGGATTGTCCAATTATTTATGAATACCCCAAAGTGGGAGGAGGGGGGGTATGTATAAAAATGTTAGTGGTTACCTAGCCAACATGAGGAAAATTGCACAACTTTCTGAATACTTGACTGTATGGACTTGACTGTATATTAAGCTATAGCTTCACTGCTATCACATCCACTGTCAACTCAGCAGTCTGCGACTGGAAAATATAAAGATATTGTGGATAAAAGAGACAGGATGCCTGAGAATAAGAGACTACATGGAAGGGTGTAAGAGTACTGTTGTAGATGGAGTGTGAATCTGAGGAGCGTTTAGCTGATGCTTTCAGAGCAGACAGGAACATTTCCAGAATCCGGATCAGTAATGATGCCTCTGCTCATCCAAACTGGGAACATCCCTCTGAGGGAGGAGGTTTGTGTGTGTGTGTGTGTGTGTGTGTCTGTGTGTGTGTCTGCCTGCCTGGCGGGTTGTCTGTCTGTCTTTGCATGCACTCAAGTAAGAATACTAGTCTCCTGGCTCATTTATACCTCTAGACCAGTGTATTCCAGCCCAGTCCTCAGGGCACACCAGTCAGATCCAGGAATTTGTTATGTTCCACCTTAAGTACACCTGATGCAAATGATCAAGCCCATGATTAGTCACATCAGGTGTGCTTAAGGTGGAACACAACAGATACCCGGATCTGACTGGTGTGCCCTGAGGACTGGGTTTGGAAACACTGCCCTAGATAACCATTTTTACCTTGAACTGGACACAGTCTGTAACTGCTGTATTACATCTAATAAAACTTCGTTAAAACAAATGATAAATTCCACCACTCGAAAGCGGTAGTTCTTTGCTAGAACAGTGGTTTTCAACTGAGTGTATGCTTGATTGCTATTTCAGAATTCTAAGATTGAGGTTAATAGGCTCCTAGTGAAAGCATGATATATTGTAGATTAAGCTTCAACTTCAAAGTGCAGGTTTACCTCATTATCATTTGGTTCATCTTTGAATTCTTCATTATCTTCTCAATGGTCTGGTTTTGCAATAAGATGTACACATTCTCCAACTTGGATCCACTTGGGTCTTTAATCTGAGCAGTTATAATTGGACTGTTTTATGTAATTTAATTCATATTAAAACATACGCACTGTAAGTGATATGCTTTGATCAGTAAGCATTGCACAGGCACAGAAATGTTTTTGTTCAGGGCTTCCTTTACTATTTTTGATGGAATAGGATTTAGGAGTTCAAGTAACAGTTTAAGTAGTCCCATATTTAAAAAATGAAGGTTTGTTCTGGGACTGCCATTGAGGTTAGAAAGAAAACCAGCATTAGCAGAGATCCTTCAGGAGACAAGGTTGAGAAACACTCCACTAGAACACATCAGTGCAAGGTCTCCAGTCTTACTCAGAGAAAGCAAGAGTAAGAGCAATTTTATTCAAATCTAATCAGGTTACTAAAGTAATTAGTTTGCCATAATTTGGTATAGTTATATGCACTTCAGTTATCCCAAATGACCCAAGACTCAATCAGCTGATATTCAATGAGATGAGTGATGAAGTAAATTGGACTCTGTTGGTGGAAATGCCTTACATGAATCTATATCTTAGCATGTGCGGTTGCTCCATAGCTCAAGGTTGTGGTTCCAAGGCATGAACCTCCTTTTCTGAGTTCTCTTTCCCTGTCTACCCCCTCAGGTCCTGTATCACTGACATGTGTGAGTGTCCAATTCACAAGAACTGCTTCTGTGAGTCTTTCATCGCCTACAGCCGGGCCTGTGAGAGGGAGGGGGCCCTAGTTCACTGGAGGCCACAGCAGACATGCATGGGTAAGGGCCACACTAATGACCTATTTAAATGAATAGATGGAGCCAATCACAAAACTCCTTCGCGCTGGCATACTGGTCACAGCTCCTTACGAAACAGCATTTAGTGAAGGAGTGAACTGAGTGAAGAGTCAATGTTTGGCTTTTGATAGATATCATGCTTGGCTCGACTAGTCCACGTTGGATTTTGCCATTTCACAGACTTCTGTGAAAACTGCAAATGTCCATCTTTGACATATTGTGAGATATGTGTTATAATTGCAGTGACACTGAATTCATCTCTTTATGCAAATGTTATCATTGGAAATGTGAACCATATTTTTTCATAACATGATAACATTTCAACACCTGACAGCTTCATTTGCCTGATGATTTAATTAGAAGCGGACTCTCTGGCTATGTTGGCAAGCACCACTATATACAAGTATTATTTGTTAGCACCAAAGTACCAGAATACTGTTGCTGATTATGATATACGTTATTTGCTAAGCAGACGCCAAATGTGTTGTTAATTTTGTTATATATTACACACATGTACTGTCCCCAAAAACAAAATAGGATCACCGCATGATTTATGTTTTTATAAATTTTTGAGTCTAACAATTTTCCTGTGGGTCCCACCTCTCCTTCCAGCCACTCAATGCAGGCACGGTGCAGTATACGACACGTGTGGACCAGGCTGCACCAAAACCTGTGACAACTGGAATGAGATTAGACCGTGCCATAAACCCTGTGTGGCCGGCTGCCACTGTCCTGCAAACCTGGTCCTGTTCCAGGGTCGCTGCATCAAACCCACTTTGTGCCCGGGGCGGTGACAATAACTGCCCCAAGGGCAGGGAGGGCATTAACTGGCAGGGGTTCTGAGGGAGGAGGGGAGTGAGGGAGCAACTCGACTTCTCAGAGACAATGAAGTGTGTTGAGACCAAAAAGAATCTGCATGCAGTGTTCCAGACTTGAACTATGATGTTTTTTGCATTGCCACTGCGCCACATGAATATCTCAAGAGTAAAAGGCTTCCTGTGTGCCTGTGTGGACTTCTTCCTGCTCTCATCTACTCCTGCTAATAACGTGAGCTCGCGGGAAGCTGCATTCCCCTCCCTCTGCCAGTGCTCAGTGGCTAAAGACGAACTACAATACAGCTAACTACCAGCAGGTAGAGCAACGGCAAAATGTGGATTGGACTTCGGTGAAGACAAGTACTTAGTAAATAGGGTAAAATATGGAGCCGACTGCATATTTTTGCATCAAAGGAAAAGAAAAATGGAGCTTGTAGTCATCATGTCGAAAAATAAACACTTGGGATATGAAAGTGGAAATTCTGAAAACAAGACCTCAGTAGCATAGGAGAAATTGTAAAACTGTAAACTAGCAAGATTTGTATAGAGACTTTGAGACAATTTCATTTTGTTTTAATATTATTTTTGTTGAAATTTAATTTATATGTAGAAAATTTGTCATGATGTAGCAGGAGCCAAAATCAAACTCAATTTTGTTAAAATGATTTAAAGGGAAGAAAGCTATGTATGTTTTTGTTTGTTTGTTTGTTTGTTTGTTTTTTTAAACTCCTTTCTGCTGAAGAGACCCCTGAATTTTATTCCAGTGTTGCAATGGCCTCGAGTATGTACTGTATTTTGGAATGCACAGTGTACAGTCAAGTGTTTATTTCTGAGCTGTTCTATTGTGTGTATATGTGTATGTGTGTGTATGCATATGCAGGTGCTTGTATATATACTTGTCTTTGTAATTAATTATTTAAGAGCAACATATATTCTTTTCATGAAACCTCATTGTTGTGAGTTTGCTGTGTATTGATCTGTTACTGAAATTAATTTTCACATGTTCCCACAGCAGAAAATAATAAGTAAGAACAAACATACCAGTGCAGTACTTTTCTAATTATCGTGGGGTTAAGAAGCTGCCAATTTCCTATGGAAATAATATACAAATATAAAAATTTGCTAATTCAAAATCTGCATATGGGTGCACTTGTTAAGGGAGGCTTTCTCATATTGAAGCAAAACCAATCCAAGCGGCATTTCAAAAGAAGAAGTCAAGTATTTGATAAGGTGAGTTAATTAACTGCATGAAAGTTTATAAGCCCTGACTGCTTAATGCGCGCCACTCTTAATTTTTCTTGACCTATTTCTCAGGCTGTTTTCCAGCTGATATTTCCTGGGTGTCATTGTCATTAAACATAAGTGTCCGTTGTATATTTCCATTTTGGAAGCTGCCAGTAAGCACTAAACCAAAGCAGATTTTGTTTTTTGTTTTTTTTTTTAAACTCAATGGTTTAGATCTATGAAAGAGATACACAATCTTCTACGGCAAATTTACAGTTATAAAGCCCTGAAGTCACAAAATCACACCACGGTATTTGATGACAACAGTGAAGAATGGGAATGTGTTCTTTTTTCAGACAATCTGTCGGACTAAATCTCATTTTAGACCATTAATGAACAAGTAGACTTCAGCACATTAAAATCTATTCCTTTCAATTGCCTTTCCAAAATAAAGAGAAAGTTTTTTTTTTTTTTTTTTTCCCAGTTTTACGGTGAAGAAAAGTTGTCAGATGGCATCCTGAGGGCACAGAATGAAAATGCATGTCTGACAAAGCTGTGACCACATAGTTTGTAATGAACTAATTTGGCAGAAATGCTACACGCTTTAGATCCCGAGCAGAATTTGATCCCTAAGAATGAGTTGCTTGAGGCAGTTCAGATGTGTCCCACATTATTTTGAAAAATTCTTTGAGTCTTCGATTAAAAATGTGTCCCTGCTGTTATGTAGGCGCGGGCATGTCATTCATACAGTCCCGTCTAAAACTATCAGTCTTGCTATCTAAACAGCAGTACACGAGATAGTCGTAGGAACCAATTTCTGTCTCAACGTGAATTAAGTCATCGGCATGGTTAGTAAACGCATTCATACATTTACTCACAGTTGTCGGACAATTATTATGATTTTTTAATTTTTTTTTTTTTCCCAAAGGTGAGCGCTATTCGCACTCATGGTGCTTTGCCGCAATGACACGTGATGCGGCTTTGGACTGTTCAATTGTGTGGGTTTATCGTCGACATTGGTGGGGAAAAAAAAACCGTATTTCACCATAATTCTACAGGATAGCAAAATCGCAGGTTAAAATTTCCCTCACTGAGCCCCCAGCACGTCGGTACAGGTATACATGCACACGCAAACACACTGGAAGATGCTCGCACATATACATGTCTACAGGATCCGGAAGATTTCTATATGCTGTATTTTATTTTTTTATTTTACATTACGTTTACGATTATTGTTGTGGTAGTTTTGTCTGGCACAACAAATAGACTACACTTCCCATGATGCTGCGCGCATAAGCACCAGGAAGTGTTTAAATCCGTGTCTCAACAAATTGTAAACTGCTCGGATGTTCATGCGGTAATAATTCAGCTACGATTGGAAGGTAAAAATGATTTTTTTTTTTTTTTAACAACTTTCGAGGTTATACATCAGCATTTTAAAATGACACACTGCAACCAGCTTCCGCAAACTTTCACGAGTGCCGTAATGTCTTCTCTTGGATTTTATGTCACGTGGAATGATTTTTAAAGGTCAGGTTCGGTTTAATATTATAATAAAATTTCTTCTTACACGTCTTTAGAAACAACATAAAAGCTATCCGATTTTGGGACAAAATGAATTCGTTTTATTGCTTTTAAATTCTAATGGTTTTCGACTGTTCTTCGAACGTTCATTGACGGGATGGCTTTATCCCTGTCGTATTGACGTTCATGTCATGGTGTTTTTAAGATCTGAATCGACAGGACGATTAAGGAAGGCATGTTAATTATTTCAGAGGGACATTAAAGACCTGTGCCAATGTGAAGAATGTTAAAGTTTCTTGCTTGTCTTTGTTTTTTGTCTGATAAAGTTAAAGACCATCATCACCAGGAATGAAACAAGAATACCAAGACCTGATTTTGCAAGCCGCAGGAGCAGGGAGTTTGCTTATTGGTGCCAAGATTCAGACCCTTTGGAGTGGCTATGGGGAAATTGTAAGGATTCACTTGGAAGGCAGCGACCGGCCATCAGTTGTCGTCAAGCATGTGGTCTTTCCCCGAAAATCATTGCACCCTGGCGGCTGGAACACAGATCTATCTCACCTGCGCAAGGTAAGGTCCTATCAGGTGGAAACTAACTGGTATCAGAACTACTCCACAGATATCAGGTGCCGGGTACCCATCTGCCTGGCTGCTCGTTCTTTTGGGGATGAGCAGCTGATCATCCTGGAGGACCTCGATGTAGCAGGTTTTGACCAGCGAAGGACCAGTGTTGGTGTCAAAGAAATAAAGGCGTGTCTGTCCTGGTTAGCCCACTTCCATGCCCGCTTTCTGGGCGTGGCTCCAGAGGGACTCTGGCCTATTGGGACCTATTGGCACTTGGAGACACGCCCAGATGAGCTGGAGGCTATGGCAGATCAGGATCTTAAATCAGCCGCAGGGAAAATTGACCAGGTGCTCAATAACTGTCGTTTCAAGACCATCGTTCATGGTGATGCCAAGCTGGCTAACTTCTGCTTCACCAAGCAAGGGTCGGATGTTGCTGCAGTGGACTTCCAATATGTGGGTGGAGGCTGTGGAATGAAGGATCTTGTCTATTTCTTGGGGAGCTGCTTGGATGAGACAGAATGTGAGAAACAAGTTCCTGACCTCCTGGACTACTACTTCCTGGAGCTGAGGGATGCAGTGGGCGACCAGGTGAACACTGAAGAGTTGGAGGCAGAGTGGCGTGAGATGTTTGCCTTCGCCTGGACAGACTTCCATCGATTCCTGCTGGGCTGGATGCCGGAGCACCACAAAATCAATAAGTACAGCAAGAAGCTGACCAGAGAGGTCTTGCGCAAAATCTGATTTTGTCTCATGGTCTAATCGAAACAGAGCACAGTAGCGTTAAACATAAGATGCCGGAGCGTATGTCAGATTCTGCTCCCTTTGCATCTGTTTGGTGGTCTGCAGAGCGGGGAACTGACTGATTAACTGTCTGAATTGACCTTCATTGTCATTGTCCACAGTGAAACTTGGCTGAGCCATTCATATGCTGTTATTGTAGAAATCACTGTGTGCTTGTTAATGAATACTGTGGCTCACAGATCATTTTCTCCTGAGCAGTGTTTCTCAAACTTGGTTCTTTGGCCCCTAGTGAATGCTGATTTTTGTTCCAACCACTAGTGCTATTGTCGGATAGCAAGCTGTTAATGGGTGCATTTCATGTTTCAAAACAGTTATTTACCCCATTGCTGAAATATCAATGCATGCCATGAAGAATAACCTTGTGCATATTACCTTTTATTTTTCTAAATTGCTGGTAATTCAGTTGACAGCATTTTTAAAAAGATGAAATTAGACGCTGTGGAAGCGAGAAAGCATCAAAAGAGTGAATACCTCTGCATTTGGAACATTAATGCCATCTAGTGGATTTTAAGATGTATGGCATTTATTTCAATCTTGCAACCCACGATGGTGAAGAATCCATTAAAGAAAATCCTGGATTTGGATGGTGATCCAGATCATCACCAGTATCTAATCAATTGCTCTTTTGACCATAGCCCACACTTCCACGAAATATCAATAAATATTGAAATTGACACAGAAATTTGAGAGATATTCGGCCTCATGTAAGATACGATATATGAACAAATTATTGTTTGTAGCCATGATTTTCTCTTATTTTTTGTACCCACTGATTTCTGGAATTCACCATGAGTCAGCTTGCCCTACTTTCTACATATAATATCTTGTTAAATTTAAATATGAAGACAACATGGTTGCAACTTGTAGCTTTGTACATAAAATGACCACATATAGGCCCCTTGTGATACTGAATTTCATGGTCCTACTAATGATTCCACATCGCCTTTTTGGCATGTCAAAATAGTGAAAATTCTGACCCTTCACTTGCCATACTTGTCATGTCTCGGATTCTGCTGGCGTTAGAGCCCTGAAAAGATACTATAAAATCAATGAAAAATTGTACTTTGAGGAAAAAAAAATCAGTATTTCCATATATATAAACCTGGGGGTATTTTGAGCCCCCAGTACCACCCTTGTTTGAAAATTTTGCATTTTGTGCCATTTTCAGGGACAAATAATTAAAAACCTGACCTTTATTTGTGCCTTTCAAATGTCTGTTCCTGGTGGAAACAATTTTATCTGTGTACAAATTTCAGGACTGTATAGATTATTTTTCTGGAGATATTGAACCTTAAAAATGGCTTCTCAGTTAAGGCCGTTTTTCCAGTGTGAAAATTCCAAATTTCCCAAGGGTGAAAAAAAAAAATGAAATACTCAAAATTCGGCAAAAACATTTTGTACAAGTTAGTTTTTTGTCCTGTATACAAAGTTTGAACAAAATCTGAGCAACACCTCTATCTGAAGTGATATGGAATGACTCTGTGGTCAACGGCAAATTGTGTTGCGCCGCGAAAAAAAAAGCACCCCGTTATTGTTTGTTTACCATGGTGTGTGTCCATGTGCTTTTTCATCGTTGTCAAAATGAATAGCTTACAATAATTAATATTTTTATCAAAGTTTTTTTCTAACTAGAGGCCATCTATAATTGAACCAGCCACAATGACAGCAGGCGAGTGGCTGAAGTTGGACTCAATTCGAACATGTATAATGATGATAAGCATTATCTCACCTATCATAATCATCTTCACACTCAAAGTTTCTTTTTATCACAGCTACTGACATGCACTTTCCTAAGGTTGAATCTAAAAAGGTTCTGATGTTATTGTGTTCACGCGGACAGACAGAACATATAACGCTTTGCAGCTGGAATTAAAAATCCTCATTTCTTTATTTGTACGTCTGTAAACTGTGTAATTAGAGGAAAATCCGAATAATTTATGTGCAATCCGTATAAGTTGACATATGTAATAGAATGAAATTAAGATTATATGTTTTAAAGGAATTTTAAATATTGGATTATTTAATTTGCCTTTAAAAATACTATCGGTCAACTAATCACAATTAAGACTATAAAACTCTGGAGGATCATATTTACTTTATTGAATTTGATTTAATAGTACCTAAATTTCGCTGCTGCTGAAGGGCTTCCTCTTACAACGTTGTTTCGGTGGCATCAGATCTCTCCAATTGTTGTGCCAAAGTTGGCTATTTGCGCATGGCACAACACCTGTAGTGTTAAGTGGGCATCATTTATGGTAATTATAAACAATCGGCCTCGCGCCTCCAATTTACGATCAAAGCAGATTCATCATTCAGCACGCATGGGTAAAAGCAGATTTGGGTGGTAGGAACATTTGGTGCATCTGGAGTTACTTCTCTTATTTTTTCTCTGGACAAAAAATAAGTGAAAATATAAGAGAATTTTAAGAGAATCTTCCTGCATGAGGCCCATTGTCTGGACAAACAGACATGGGTGAATATACATAACATTGATAAGGTGATCAATAAAAGCTTTTTCAAAAAAGTTCTTTCAAAATATTTTGTCTTTGAATTCTCGTTATCTGATTAAGTAGTTTTGCCATGATGTCTGCATTTTTGCTAGTTAGGAGCCTATTGGAGATTGATCCTTTATTTTGATCAGTTACATTTTCCCCACTTTTTTTGCAGTGGTTTTGCATATACCACTATGTTCATTTTAAACTTTTATTCTTCATGGCATGCATTGGATTTTCTGACAATGTGGTGCAAACTGGTAAACAGTCTAAATATTTGTCATTTAGAATGGTGCAATTAAGAAAAATGATCATTTTGTTAAAATCCTGGGACTGCATATTCTTCAGGATCAGTGGCAGCTGGTAAGCTGAAAATGGAGGAGACACAGGAAAATCCCTTTGAACTAATGATTGGTCTTGACCTGTTTTCTAAAATTTATTAGTTTTTTTTTTTAAATCAACTTGTGAGCTCAGAAAACACTCAACCATGTCAGGTGTGGCCAGTTCTCTTAAGGTAAGACGAGAAATACGACCCCATATCCAAAACAGTTGGGACGCTGTGCAAAATGTAAATAAAAACAGAGTGCAATGATTTGCAAATCAATTAAACCATAAATTTTATTGAAATTTGTTCAAAGAAAATCAGATGTTTAAACTGAGAAATAGTTTTTTTTTTAAAAAATATCTGCTCATTTTGTATTTGATGCCAGCAACATGTTTCAAAAAGGTTGGGACAGGGGATTGTTCATTACTGTGTTGCATCACCTCTTTTAACAACTCTCAAAGTATTTGGGAACTGAGAAGACCAAATGCTGTAGTTTTGAAAGCAAAATATTCTCCCATTCCTTCTTGATGTAGGATTTCAACTGTCCACAAGTCACGGCCTCCTGTGTCATATTTCTTGTTTCATAATGCACCAAATATTCTCAATGCGTGACAGGTCTGGACTGCAGGCAGGCCAGTTTAGCACCCAGGCTCTTTAACTACTGAGTAATGTCATTGTAATACGGGCAGAATATGGTGTTTGGAATTGTCTTGCAGAGATAAGTAAGGCATTGGCATTCCTCGAAAAAGACGTCTGGGTAGCAGTATATGAAGAGTTTGATCGCAAAACGGGTTAACCACCAAACCCACATTTTGCTTGTTTATTATCTCAAACAATAGAGAAAAGAGTCTTACGTTGATGTGAAATCAGATTTTTGACAGTTGAAATATCTTCAGAGCTTTTAATCAGCAAAATTTATGTTTTTTTGCAAAACGGCTTAAGTGCCACCTCCGTTTGTTTGCAAAATGGGTTATATCCAGTTGACAAATCAGTCAGTCAGTCATGATTTGTTTTAATTTAAACAATTATGAAGTGTGGGTTAGATAGCCGGCAATGCAAGATGTGCTAAATGCAAACGCGGAAGTTAACAGAGTCGTTAATCCTTTTTATTGTAAAGTGAATAAAACTTTTTTATGTATTGAATTTACTTGCCTGTTTAATGGCTGCAATTTGGATTGAGAAGGAGGCTGCGTGTTTTTCTCATCATTGTAAAATCTTTCAAAGAAAATGACTGAAAACAGGCAAAAACTACTTTATTAGTTAACAGAATTTTTTGTCTCCTCTAATTTTAGCCAACCAGCCATCACTGGCCAGAATTTACAGCCCAAAAGCTAAGGTGAAGATGTATTTGTATGCATGTGTAGTCCTTTGGTTTCATATGTAGTCTGATTCATCTGCTGATAATGTGGTCTTTATCTTTGTGCCTTGTTTAGTGACAGGTCTACCATATATTTGGAAGAAAAAGGTTTAGTTGAGGTACATTATTGGGAACATTTTTTTGAAAATGCTTGTATATCCTGAAGGTAGGGCTGAGTGATATGGACAAAATCAAATATCACAATATTTTACTGAATTTCTCAGTATTGATATTGTGGCAATGTTGTTGGGATAAATAACGATGTTTTCACAAAATAGTTGCATGATGAAATTTTAGATAAAAAGTCAGTCGTGTGGATTTGATGACCAAGCAGGTACAGGAGATGGCTAGAACAGCCTAATGAGTGCAGAAAACTGCATCATTTACTGTACTGCTACCTTTAAAACCAGAAAAGACATCAGTTTTAGCACAATATTAAAATATCAAAAATCCCAAACAATATCTCATATCACAGTATCTGTATGATATATTTCCCTGTCGTACCTGAAGGGCAGAGTAATTGTCTTTGAGTACAAATAAGTACCTTTTACAAGAAAAAAAGGTACAAAATAGTTAATAAATCCATGGCTGTGGGCATAAGGTTGTATACCCAGTGACAAAATATTGTACCTTCTGTGGAACTTAAATACCTTGTCCTCCTTTCAATGGACTGTTGTCTTCCATTAATAAAAGAGGCATTATCTGTTGTGTGTTTTTTGTCCCAGTGTTGGATGATGTGTGGTGTTTTTGAAAGTGTGATTATCTATATTCACTTATTCCACATTGTAATTAAAGAAACCTCTTAGATCTTCTGTCAGAATCCTTTTCACTTGCTGGATGGCATCATGTCAATGGGTAAGGTAAGGTCTTATTTCCATGTAAGCCTGAAAAAAACATGCTTGAACAGGAAATGTATGTTTCCTGAAATGACCGTCTCACTGAAACTGTCTCTACTGGGTGCTGATAAGATAACTAGCCATTCTCTCTGCACTTATATATTACTGTTTTTCCTCTGGCTCATCTGCCGGTGTTTACTGAAGCTGGCAGAGGAAGATAAGATAAAGTTCATTGAACTTTAGGGTAATTCATCCTTTGCTTTTGACCCATCCTTGTTACTTAGGAGCAGTGAGCAGCCACAGTGCAGTGCCCAGGGACCCACTTCAGCTCTAAGGCCAGAGCCTCGATCAGGGCCACTGGTTCGGAGTGTTCCTGCAGAGCGCATCACAGGGTGGGGGAAAACCTGAGAACCCGGAGGAAACCCATGTGTGAATGTGTGTTATATGCAAATTATGAAAAGTATAGCATCACCCAGTCCAAAAAAATTGAGATACTTTTGTCACATACTTGTGTCGGTTACAGTGCAGGGATGGGCAACTTCGGCCTTGGAGGGCCACAGTGTCAGCTTTTTTTTCAGTCATTGATTGGTCAATTGGTGCACACAACTCGCCTCTTAAGGTTTTAATTGTCCACTGACCGAATCGAGAGGAGACAAGCCAGCAGACACTGCTGCCCTCCAGGAATGGAGCTGACCATCCGTATCATCATAAACGGTAATTGCATTTTACAACAGATGAAATTACTTAAAACGTGGGCCTATCCTGCAAGCACCACGTTCAGTATCACAATCTCGTTATTATTATTATTATTATTATTATTATTTTAATGCACATATTTGTTTATTTTTTTAATGAAGAACCTCTGAGGTATATATTGTGGCCTCAACAAGAGACCCCGGAGATTTCTTGAGCTTCGTTCATTTTTTCTTTCTTTTTGCTTTTTAAATGAAATTGCTTTTTTGATGTTATTGAGCTTAAATTGCGCGTTCATATTTAAGTTATGATCCTGCGAAAATATTGACGTATTTCGGCAAATTGCATTCATTGCTACAAGTGATATGAGGCGAGAAATCGGAAACATATGCCAAAATGTACCATGATTAGCATTCAGCACCACAGAGATACGAGAACGGTGAAAAGAACATAGCCTAATATGTACCAGCAAATAAAACAACATAATGTACGACGCCTATATTCACGTATTCCCAGTGATAACTGAAAAGACATTGATGCTGCCAGTACTGTTCCATAGTGCAATTCAAGGTAACAGATGTGAGTTTTTGCATCATTTTGTGTCTTGGGACATCACAAAGCCAAGATGATCTGAGTTCGTCTAGGGGACTTTGCAACACGCAGCATTCATAAGGTTTGTTATGGAGCTTTTTGTTTCAATGAGCAGTATCACTCCTCACTATCAGTGTCTGGTCATCTCCAAATTTTCCGTGAGAACTGTGAGTTTTTGAGAAATAACTTGGGTTTTAATAGTCATGTTTACCTCTAGCAGCTGAGGATCTCCAAGAACGTGAATCGGACACGTTGACGTCGCATCCGGTACTACACCGGGCTCCATCTTGTAGCTACGATTACAAATCAAGGAGTGTACATAGCTGTCAGGCACAATAATGAAAATCAAGAGAAAGTTCATAGCCTGACAGCTGAACAATAATAAAGGTGATCAGCATTGGTAAGTGAGAGTATGTTTAAAGACCATTAGTGAATGGCGTTCTTGTTTGTATATGTTGTATCATAGGGCTTGCTAGCCAACGTTAGCAAAGCTTGGCTTGCTAACTCGCTTTAATGTTTGTGGTCTGTTGGCCACAGGTTTCTTGGCAGGTTCTTTTTTTTTTTTTTAGCTTGCTAGCTAACTTGGCTACTAGTGATGGCCAGATAATCTCACTTGATGGATAAACGTTTGTGAGATTATTGTATTCCAAGATAAAATATATATATATTTTGACCAGGGAAAATGGAATGCGTGCTTGTGACGTTGGCCTTACTCAGTTTAATGTCATCTGACTGGCTTACTGCGATGCCTTTGCCAAAGAATCGCTTTTAAAAAAAAACCCTCTTAGTTGTTGGTGGTGGTAATCTGATGCTATCTTACGCCTTACATCACTCAAACGGTGACTAAAGCCGCTTTCACACTGGACGCGAAACGAATTTTTCGCACGAAAGATTATATTCAAAGTCAATGCAAAGACGCGAATACAGACGTTTCGTTTGTATTCGCGTCTTTGCATTGACTTTGAATTTAATCTGTCGTGCGAAAAAATTAGTTTCACGTCCGGTGTGAAAGCAGCTTAAGGCTTCAATACAAGTTTGTTTACTTGGATAAATGCAGTGCTACGAACACTGTATTGCATACGGCATTTGGTGAGCTTATTACCTGAAATGATCATCCTTGATGCCTTGCTAGCTATCTGACGTCAGTTTGACAAGTTTTAGCAGCGAGAGCAATCAAAAATAGATGTTTGATTATATAGCGGTGTGTGTGTGTGTGTGTGTGTGTGTGTGTGTGCACTAATCCTCCAATTCGTACTCGGTCTTGGCTAGGGCCATTTAAAGACACGGGACTTCATTTTATTAAAAATAAAGTTGGCTATTTTGGTTGTCCTGCAAACATTAGCCAGCAATACTAATGTTAGCTAGCTAACTGGCTTAAAAGGAATATGAAATGATAAGCTAACATCTACCGTAACAATTAAACCGGTTGAATTGGTGTCATTTGCATCACGTGACCCAGATACACGTGTTACAGGTGTTCCCTGTGTTGACTTTTTGCTCCAAAGTTAACCGGCGCGTATGTTGGATGCATTATTAAACTGGAACGAGCAGACTTTGCTAACAAAATTAAGTTGTAATTTGTGCTGACCATTGCCCTGCTTGGTCATACTCGAATTAATGTATGCGAGGGGAACAGCATCTTTATGTTTCCGACTCGTGTTGGATATTCAAAATGGTCCATCTTTCATTTAAAGTGAATTACTGTGAACAGCCAAATAACCGCAGTTGTTTTTGTGAATATTGCTTATTTCAATTATTTGATGTTCTTGGACTTATTTGTTTGGTGCAAAATTATGGTGTTGAACTGTGTGTACCCAAGAATCACCGTTACAACTTACCACCTCTCTTTACCCCAGCAAGAAAGCAGAGGGCACTTCCAATGGAAATTATTATCAAGAAACCATCTTGTGACCCATGTACTTCGGCCAACTAAGGAACATTTTTCTTGAAGGAGAAACTCTGCCAGTTCCCCCTCAGAGTGGGTTCCCATTTTTGGCCCTGGTCTCTTGGTGGCTTTGTCTTTGGAGAATATCTGAAGGAATCCTCGGGAGAAAAGGCCCCTTCAGAGAAGCGAGTGCAGCTCAAAGAACTGGTGCCCTGTCCCACTGCTGAAGGTGGGGCACTTACTATGAAACATGGACCAAGGTGCAGTTGACAGCCCTGTCACTCTCATCATCAGGGCACCCAACCAGAAGTATGATGATCAGACTATAAACTGTTTCCTCAACTGGACGGTTGAGAAGTTAAAAGCGCATCTTTCCAATGTATATCCTAGTAAGCCGGTGAGTATGAGTTGCGGTATGGATTTGGGTTTTGGGTGGGAATTCCTTCGTGGTCTTCGGAGCTGTTAAGATGTGAAACGGTGTGATCGCAGGGTTGACGCACAGCCATTCCCATTAACGGCACAACGGAAGTGACCTAGAAGCTCAGCAAAGGAGGTAGCTAATCCTGGATCAGAGGAGCTGTGGTATTAGGTGTAGTCAGCAAAATATCTCTATGGTGTTTGTGTGACTGTGGGTGGGTGTAGGGGTATTGACAGAAAGAAAAAAAAAGCGACTCAGTGGGCCACATGCAATACCAGTCAAAATTCCGGACACAATTTTCTTGTGTTACAGCGCACAGTTTACAGTAAAAATTAAATGGTTTAATTTCTTTAATTAACCTCTTTGACCCCAGTTAAGATGTAAATTGGCTGAAGGTAAAAATAATTTACTTCAAAGAATAGAATCCTCAGTGTTGGAATTACTTAAGGGAGCCAAATATGGTTAAAAAAAAAAAAAAACAGATGAACAATTCTCCCCCCCAATATTTTAAGTGTATTCAAATCAAGCTGGTTTAGGTCTTGCTTGACTTAAAGTTAAACAAGAAGCAATTTCTAGCATTTCTATGGTAACCACAGAAGTCTTGCTAGTGTGAACTCCCAGGACCATATGGATACCTTTCTGCAAAACTGAACCAACCCTCAAATTCATGAAAATTTAGATAGTAGTCCAGTCTTATGTCTTTTACCATATCCAGTCTTATGTCTTTTACCATAAAGTACCATGTCAACCAAATGGCATTGGTCTTTATGGCTCTGATTACCAAATTACATTTTAAAACACCAACGCACAGAGCCCTGAACAAGCAGATAATAGTGCCTAAGAGAACTATCAGCTCCTGTCAATTTTTAAATATTGGAAGTTAACCAACCATTCCATTCTATGTTGAGACACAGCTTTCTTGCTTAAAAAAGGTTACATCTTTGTATCTGCTGCATAATCCACATCTCCTGTCTTTTTGAAGTTCTTGACTTGTATCAAAGAGATAGTTCTGACTGACTTTTATAACATTGATAGCTTCCCTCCAAGTTGGACTGCAAAATAGTTCTGTTCAGTGCTTAGACATCTCAGTGATGAACTTAACTGAAAATGATGTATTGAGCATAGTGGTCAACCATCCTCACCTGCAGTCCCTGACAACGCTGATACAATCAGTATAGTCTGCTAAGAGCATTAGAATGATGGTGATGGAAACGCCTTCCATCAGATTACTGTCTGTGACATCTGCACTGCAGTCACACTTAGCCTGGTTCTGTATAACTCAGGAATTTCTGCATGTTTACTTTGGTTCAGAAATTCTGAGAAGCTGTGAACTTCTTGGAAGGCTGGTAGTATTCTGTTGATGACCGTGTTAATTTCCCATGAAGAAGACTGTTGTGTAACTTTGTTAAAAGTGTAGGAAGAAAGTCATGTTGGAAAGTTACTAAGTCTCGCCAAATTTGGTAATTCCGTCAAATTACATTTAATTTCAAAGCAAATTCGTGAAAATCATGTGTTGATAGTCTTTTCTATAAGGTATTCTCTTTTCATCTGAGCATTGGTACTCTTTGTTTAACTTGCATCTGACTTCTGAAACTGCAGAGACTTCAGCGGTTCATAGTTACATCATGTGATACCTTTGTTATCCTAGGCCTAGTATTTGGTAATACATGGAGCGGTTTATTTTCTCTCTCAGACAACAGCTGTCCATATCAGTTCAGTATGTGTAAAACTATTAATTGACATTAAATTTTCTTTGGCAAAGTGTTATTTTTTAAAACATCATAGCATGGGGATGGGTTTCTTTAGCATTTTCACTTTACAATATATTATGTAGCCTGAGCCATAACGAACCAACCATTTCAAAGAGGTTTTCTTAACATTTACATTTTTTCTTTTCAAAACGAGTAAAAGGTTTTCATACACATTATTGAGCTGCATCAAAGTGTGGTTTATTGTTTTGCATGACCTCTTTCAAAAGTGTTCATTCAGATCTTAAAGTTAGATTTAAAATGGCCGATATCTCAAAATGTCATCCGTGTGGATTGGTTCAGTCTGCTGCATGGTATCCATATGGCTGCCATTGTCAAAAAATGAGTATGCACAGAAGGTACCATTGCAAATGGTGGTTATTTTGATAAATTTAGGATTTAAATTTTTTTTGTGTGTTTTCTAACATAAAATGCTTTTTATTAAATATCTGATTGCTAGAAATATGTGGGTTCATCCTAACTTGACTGATTCTGTGTCTGGTCGCTGCATCCAGTTCTCATTATTTTCCCCCAATATTCCCATTTAAAAAATTGAATGGGCTATATGCCTCTTAACTGGTCAGAACTGTGAGCAGCAGATTTGAGTGTGTATGTCATGCTTCAACACTGTCTATGGATTTTAGAAAAGGTTAGCACAATACAGCACATCTCAGCAGCACATTGTGCAAAAAGGTACTGCAAACTATGCAGATGAACAGCATTCTGTAACCTGTATTTTTACATTGGGTGTACTTGTAATGAAAAGCTGTAGGAAAAAATGCCTGTTTTTTTCTAGTACCAAGGAAGAATATGTAGCCTACTGTACATTGATCTCTGAAGAACAGTTGCCTGTGCATGCTGCAAGTGATCATTACTCAAGATCCGGTCTGTATAATATTGGCAAAAATCATTAATAATGTTCCATAATTTTTACAGTTTCTTTCTGTCTACGCAGTGACTGTATAAGCATTGATGTGCCGGTTCACTGAACCTGAGAAAAGCTTGTTTGTAGAAATTATTTAGAATGTTAGTATAATGACTTGGATAATAAAACTCTACTGTGAATAATGGTGAGGCTAAAATGTACTGTCCCCGAAGGGCAATTTGTTTAATGAGCAGCAGTTAAGCAGTTACACAGATGACTAATAACATTCAAAACATAGACTTGGTACTAGCAGTTACACAGAATTGTTCATAACACTGACTGCTGTTATAGAGGAATTCCCCAAGCCTGTTGGTCCTTACGGTCGTAACCTCAGGGAACTCATTTTATAGGCCAAATGGGAGCAGCCAAAAGTGATAAAGCGAGGGTGAATAGGATCAGAAAGGACTGAACGGGTTGTCTTGGTAGCTCTGACCATGTTGAAATGGGGAAGGTCAGCAAGTTTATTTTGCCTCCTGTCTTAACACATTTTGCTCCCTTACTTATTTTTGTTTTTCCAAGTTAAGATTCTCCAACCAACAGATTGAGGGTAAAAAGTTATGATAGATTCAAGAGACCTTTAGTAAATGTTTTCATAGATGTTGGCATTAAAACAGTGAGGTTTCCTTACAGAGTACATAGCAACAGTGTTTGCTTCAGAAGAAAGATTGTCATCAAGAATTCTTCAAAGGCGCTTATATTGCTCTGCATCAACTGATTGAACCTTGATAAGAGCAGGACGAATAGGAGTGTTTTCTGAGCATGCCCTTGAATATCACTTGTGTTTTGCATACATTAATCTGGAGGAAGGAGCAATCACAGTATTTAGTAGTTCATCAACCACAGGGCTATGACTGATGTCAGTTTGGCTAAGGAAATGATGAACTTTTCCGGCAGACTTGATGCCATGTCTATATTCATGAATGCTCTGAGAGTTTGCCTACAAGACATATAACAGGGGGAGAGAACACATCCTTGTGGAGAGGCAGTGGAAGACAAAAGAGGACTAGACATGGCAGCATTTACTCTTGCCCTTTTAGGGGCTTATAACTGCAAAATGATCCTGACTGGAGTGCCTGATGATTTTACTCCAAATTGCGAGGACTTGCAAAACTTCACTTTGAGTGAGTTTCTCTGTGTTTGGGCATAATCTTGATTTCTGTAATCTGTGCACATCAACTGCTGCAGTTCTTGAGCAGGATTAGCTTTCATTGTGTCGAATTGTGGCATTTGAAACCCATTCAGCCTTCAAACCATGGCTCAGAAAATCTCCACTTATCTGCATCTGAGCGCTAGTAGGGATAACTCCGGATTTGGGCCCTCTGTGACAATGCAACATCCACTTTGTGACATACACTAATCACCTGCACTCGTTTAAATGAAGGGGGAGACATTAGGGTGTAACTTAAATTAGCCATTCAGTCATCCCTTATGAGCACTGTTTTGAGGCACTTGGTATCCCCCTGCTCTTTGTGTTGAATGTATTGAATGAAATATTCAAAGTCTGTGGTGAGATGGGACCTTCTTTTAATCTTCAAAGTAAAGGCATCTTCCATTGCTATGTACACTAACCTAGTTTTATGATTCCAGACCAAAGTACAGTGGTGCCCAAAATTATTCATATCCCTACCAATTTTTGAGTTTTTTCGAGATATTTTTTGACAAATCAAATTTATTCTTGCACAAATGACACAGTAAGTTGACATCAGGCTGTAAGAAGTACAGTAAACAATTTTTCAAGAAATACATTACTTTTTTGGTATTTTATTTGACAGATTTACAAAAATGCCATGTCCAGAATTATTGATACCCTTTTCTCAGTAATTGATGGCAAAGCCTTTATTCACGATTACAGCCTCCAAAGCGCTTCCTGTGGTTGATCACAAGGTTTCTACGTTTCCGCGGGGATTTTGCCCCTCTTCTTTTGCAAACTTTTCCAGGTCCTTAAGGTTTGAGGGTTTCCTTGCCATGACCTTGGTCTTCAGTTCCCTCCACAGATTCTCGATAGGATTGAGGTCGGAGCTCTGGCTTGGCCACTACAAAACGTTCACTTTGTTGTCCACTAACCATTTCTTGACTGATTTGGCCATGTGTTTAGGATCAATATCCTTTTGGAAGATCAATTCCTCCCCAAGATCAAGTTATTCGCCGGATTGCTTGATGTTTTTACTGAAGATCTGGATATACTGGTCCAGTTTCATCGTGTCATTAACTTTAACAAGGTTTCCAGGCCCATTCGCTGAAAAGCAACCCCAGAGCATGATACTCCCGCCACCATGTTTGACCGTTGGGACCGTGTTTTTCAGGTTGAACGCTTCACCTTTCTTACGCCAAACAAAAGCCACATCTCTGTGCCCAAACAGCTGACCTTTGTTTCATCTGTCCATAACATTGACAGCCAGAAGCTTATATCTTTACTAGGTGAGCTTTTGCAAAGGCTAGATGAGTTCTTGTGTGTCTGGGTTGGAGAAGTGTGAGTGGCGTAAAAAAGGTGAAGTCTTCCACCGAAAAACACGGTCCCAACAGTCAAACACGGTGGGTGGGAGTATCATGCTCTGGGGTTGCTTTTCAGCGAATGGGCCTGGAAACCTTGTTAAAGTTAATGACACTATGAAACAGGACCAGTATATCCAGATCTTCAGTTAAAACATTAAGCAATCCGCTGAAAAACTTGGTCTTGGGCAGGAATGGATCTTCCAAAAGGATAATGATCCTAAACACATGGCCAAATCCATCAAGAAATGGTAAGTGGACAACAAAATGAACGTTTTGTAGTGGCCAAGCCAGAGCCCCGACCTCAATCCCATCCAGAATCTGTGGAGGGAACTGAAGACCAAGGTCATGGCAAGGAAACCCCTAAACTTTCAGGACCTGGAGAATTTTGCAAAAGAGGAGTGGGCCAAAATCCCCGTGGAAACGTGTAGAAACCTTGTGATCAACCACAGGAAGCGTTTGGAGGCTGTAATCGTGAATAAAGGCTTTGCCATCAATTACTGAGAAAAGGGTATCAATAATTCTGGACATGGCATTTTTTGTAAATCTGTCAAATAAAATACCAAAAAGTAATGTATTTCTCGAAAAATTGTTTACTGTACTTCTTACAGCCTGATGTCAACTTACTGTGTCATTTGTGCAAGAATAAATTTGATCTGTCAAAAAATATCTTGAAAAAACCCAAAAATTGATAGGGGTATGAGTAATTTTGGGCATGACTGTATATTCTCTGTTCCAGTAACACCACCTTTGGCAGCTGTTTAGTTAACCCCCCTCAGAATTATCACATGGCCGCTAAATTCCTCATATTTGAAATGGTCATCTCAAACATCCATAAATCCTAGCACTAGGCTGACAGTATTTTGGGCAGAGTAGGAAATGCTAATTTTTGCCCACAATGGCTGAAACCCTTGGGTGTTTCAAAAGGAATGGGGGCAGATTTCCCCCAAAATTGCCTTATAATTTTAGGGGCATCTTAAGACATGGAGGACACATTGTAGTTTGCTTGTTTTAATTTCTGTCCTGATTGCAGGCCTTCTCTGGTCATGAGGAAGATGATAATCACTCTGTAACAAACAGTTCAGTTTTAAAAAACACTCCTCCACAGCTGGAGTTTTGATTTTAACCGAAAAATGTGAAAAATTACAGTAAGTGAAAAAGCGCTGCGCCCTCTTGTTTTATGCACCTTATGCAAGTCCTCAGAGCTTCGCCACTGAAGACCTTCCTCAGATTAAGATGCTTGTCCTTGTTTGTGAGCTGACTGTGGATGCATTTAAAGATGTGGGGCTCTGTCTCACCCACTGTTCTCAGGATATCACTTCCCTCATGGTCTTCATTATCGCTTTCACTCTGACTTATGTTGTCACCTTCCCTGTATGAAGAATTACCACTGCTTCAGTCATCATCACTTATCTGTTGCCCTGTCCTCAGAAGTATTTTGTCCTCATATTGGGAGGCTGCTTCAGCTGGAATAACTTCATTGGGAGTTTGCCGATTGTGCCCTTTTCAGGTCTTGGTTGCCTAAGACTCAGTCTCTCAATTTAAAAGCTTTCGGAAATGGTTGAGAGGGGAGGGAGGACCTGAGTGTGCATTAGCATGTGCTGCCATGTTAGAGCTGAGTTTAGCTTTGGTTGGGGGTTTCACATTTGGACAAAGGAGATCGCAATAAATATGACTACTTCCCCGTTTGTTTTCCTCAGGCGTATTTTTTCAGTACCTGTTAAAACTTGTGTTTAAAGCATCAGAAGCATTTGTCAGGTGGTGATTTGTATTGCTTTTATGCCTCTTTTGTATTTGTGCTGCAGTTGTCCAAGGATCAGAGGTTGGTCTACTCTGGTCGGCTTCTCCTGGATCACCTGCAGCTAAGAGACATTCTGAGAAAGGTATTGTCACCTACTGGTGAGCCACAGAGGCCATTACTTTGGGCTTTACTCTGTGTTCAGATGTGAATTTTTTTTTTTTTTTTATCTTGATACATTTTTTTGTGAAACTGGTTATGCTGCTGTCTTGATAGGACTCCCTGGAAGAAGAGATCTAGCATCTCAATGGTACCTTCCTGGCTAAAGAAAGGATAAATAAATATACCAGAACCTTGTCAAATTAATTGTGGCGATAGCAGGATCTAATCGGATTATGCTCTGATATTCCATAATTGCCCAGTTTATACCTGAGGGATGCCAAGATTTAATCAAATTACATACAGATAGTAAAATCTCATTGGATTACGCTCAGAGATAATCAGAGTCTACATGAAATTAAATGCAGAAGACACTTGAATGCTACCAGAATACACAAAAAGAGATACCCTAATCTCATCAGTTTATGCACAGAGGATCTCTTGAGACTGGCTGTCAAGCTCTACCAACATTTCAGAACCGGCTATACAGAGTTAGAAGTAATAAAATATATCTTAGTTTGATTTTGCACCAGGGGTTTTCCCTTTTTAATGTATTATTTAGGGGGGGGGGTTAGATTTGTGTTGACCCTGTTCCCTTTGCCCTCCAGTACAATAGCACTTCTGGCAGAGTACGCTTCATGGGGTCTGTATTGTCCCTGAATTCTGGCTGCTTCTCTCTGAATGGTCCCATTATTTGCTCTAACAGCGTCAGCACAAGGTGTAGCAATGGCTTCAAGCCACTGGATAGTTAATCTGCTGTTGGTGTGTATCTACAAATGGTGTGTTCATCTTTCCCCCCACTTAATGTTGTAAAATGCCAGTGAGCTACTTTATTCTCTGCATTGGTTAACTCCACTCATTTTTGACCGTGAGAAATTATTCTCAGAATATATATTGGCTTAATTCAGAAAATTATATGGATTCTTGTGTACAACTCCATTCACACAAAAGTTGGATAGCTGTGTAAAATGTAAATAAAAAAAGACTGCAATGATTTACAAATGATTGAAACTTGATATTTAATTTAAAATGGTACAAAGACAACGTGTCAGGTGTTCAGACTGAAATTGTATTGTGTTTTTGAAAAAAAAAAAAAAACTTGATTTTTTTGAATTTGATGCGAGCAACATCTTTCAAAAAAGTTTGAACAGGGCCATGTTTTCCACTGTGTTGCATCACCTCTTGCAACAACACTGTGAGAGTTTGGGAACTGAGGAGTCCAATTGCTGTGGTTTTGAGAGCAAAATGTTCTCCCATTCGTGCTTCATGTAGGATTTCAGCTGCTTAACACTTTGTGGCCTCCTTTGTCATGTTTTTCATTTCATAATGCGCTTAATATTTACAGTGGGTGACAGTTTTGAACTTTAGGCTGGCCAGTTTAGTACCCAGGCTCTTTTACTACGGAGCCATGTGTTTGTAGCACATGTAGAATTGGGTATTTGTCATTATCTTGTTGAAATAAGCAAGGCGTTACACGGATAAAGACATCTGGATAGCAGTATATGCTTCAAAACCACTTATCATTCGGCATTAATGGTATCTTCACTGATCAGCATGTTGCCCATGCCGTGTGCGCTCATGCACTGCCATACTATCATAGGTGCTGGCTTTTGAACTGTACACTGATAATATGCCGGATGGTCCCTCTCCTCTTTAGCCTGGAGGATGCAGCGTCCATGATTTCCAAAAAGCGTTTTACATTTTGATCGGTCAGACCATAGGACAGTACTCCACTCTGCTTCTGTCCACCCAAAGTGAGCTTGGGTCCAGAGAAGGCGGCTTCGTTTCTGGATCTTGTTTACAGTGGTTTTATCTCTACATGGTAGAGTTTTAAATTGCATTTGTGGACGCAGCGGCAGTCTGTATTCACTGACAGAGGATTTTAGTAGTGTTCCTGAGCCCATGCAGTGATTTCCACAGAATCCTGTCTGTTTTTAATGCAGTGCCGCCTGAGGGCCTGGGGATCATGGCCATTCAGTACTGGTTTTCTGCCTTCTCCCTCGCAGACAGAGATTTTTCCGGATTCTCTGAATATTTTAATGATAATATGTTCCATAGTGGATGAAATCCCCAAATTATTTGCAATTATACATCGAGACTTCATTCTTTAATTGTTGAACTATTAGCTCAGTCAGTCTTTCACAAAGTGGTGAAGCCCTCACCATCTTCACTTTTGAAAGACCTTTATGCCCAACCATGTTACTGACCTTCTGCCAATAACTAATTAGCTGAGACATGTTCCACCAGGTTTTTTTTTTTTTTTTTCCTTCACACAACTTTTCCAGTCTTTTGTTGCCCCTGTCCTCACTTTTTTTTAAATGTGTTGCAAGCATCAAATTCACAATGAGCAGATATTTTTCAAAAAACAAATTCCTCAGTTTCAACATTTGATATGTTATCTTTGTACAATTTTCCATTAAATATAGGGTTTGGGTGATTTGCTAATCATTGCATTCTGTTTTAATTAACATTTTACACTGCTTCCCAATCTTTTTTTCTTTTTTGTAAATGGGTTGTTCTCTGTCAAAATTTGAAACATTTTTACAAAAAATTTTATTGGTGTGTTCTTTGAGTATAGTAGTAGTGAATTTAAATGGGCAGGGATGGGTATTTTTAAAATTATTTCATCTTACCCTGCAGCAAGATGAGTACCACATGGTCCACCTGGTGTGTGCTTCTCGCAGCCCCCCTGCGTCCCCCCTGCCCCCCACGGGCTCACAGTCCTGTGTAACCTCTGACCCTGACTCCTCCGTAAGTATCACCCACTGACCAACATGGACAGCAACTGCATAATGACTTTCAACAGCTCCCATCTTTGGGTAACCACAACAAATACATGGCTTTTGAGTAAATCAGTTGTGCTGAAGGGGAGTGCTGTATTTTCGCGACCTTGATGAGGAAGAGGCAGTTTACATAATGGATGGAGGAATGGGTGGATGGATGGAGTGCATTATTCTGACTGTATTCTGTATATGGTCTGTTTTAATGACCCAGTTATCTGAGCCCACGCTTTCAATTTGAGGGAAAAATTTTAAAAAGAATTTGTTTTTGGCCTTTATAGACTGCTCTACATGAATGTTGTTGCAATGCATTGTGCAAAATATCAGTGTACTGTTTGCATAACCTTTTGACCCATGCGACCAAGGAAATCTCTTGCCCTTTACCTAACTGTATAGTGATGTCCACTTGGTTCCCACATTGCCCTGCTGAATCCCTCTGATCTGCCGAGCGCCTGGAAAGGCCTCTGATCGGTTCTTTCTCTATCCTGTCCAGAGTTCTGAGGGCTCCAGTTCCTTGCCTGCGGCCACGCCCACCACAGAGAGCACGCCCGGCTCCTCAGTGGGGAACTCCGATGGGCTTCGACACCGCGGTGGCCTCGGCCATAGTCTCACCTACCCAAACTTAATGCAAGGGCGAGTATTTTAGGCGCTTGCACTGTGTGTATGTTTTAGTATTTTATCTTGGCTATGACGAGCAATAATTCAAGATTTGATTATCATGTCAAAAAATTTGTTGGTGGTTGTGCTGCAGTGTGCTGGAGGAGGTTTTTCTTATTTGTTCCTGCTTTTTCTCTGGCTTACCAACACTGAGAATGTTTCCATTTGGACCAATCGGGGGTTGGCCAAATATGTTCATAGTACATGCTCATTGAGAACAGCAGATTTTTAAAGCCCATGTTCAGTTAAGAGCCAATTTTTGAGAGATGCAAACAAAATCAGACACTTGAATTTTTGACCTCCTGGATTTGGCTGAACTTTATTTTTTGAGATGGGTATGGTATCCAAACTTCAAAACTCTAACCGTACCTCTGTTGACCCCTTCTGTCCCATGCTAGAGTAACCCTTTTTTTACCCCTCGGCCGGCGGCACGTCGGCCGGCTGAGGGGTATTGTCGTCCCCTGCGGAGTCGGTCTGTCCAGTCTGTCCATCGACAACGTTACTGCTCTAGCGCCTTCAGGTTTGCTTCTAGGATTCTCATTTTTAGGTGGGTGGTACATCTACGCATGCTTCACGAACCTATCGAATTCTGGCTATTTTCGACTCTTAGTTTCGCCACCAGGGGGCTTATTGTGAAAAATTAAAAATTGCCATAACTTCCTTGTTATTTCAGCTAGGACGCTCAAATTTTTACCGAAGGTACATGGGATCACCCTTCATCACATATGACACGCATTTTTGATTTCTCCTATTTTTTACCGTTTTCTAGGTCGAATAGAGTAAATGCTGTCGATCTTTACATTCAACGACGTTACCGCTCTAGCGCCTTCAGGTTTGCTTTTAGATTTCTCATTTTTCGGTGGGTGGTTCATCTATGGATCCTTCACTTACCTATCAAATTCCAGCCAATTTCGACTCTTACGTTGCCCACCAGGGGGCATATTGTGAAAAATGAAAAATGCCGACGCCAAGGTTATTTATATCAGCGCTTGGCTTCATTACATATATTATTTCTGCAATCAGAATCCAACTAAACCCGATTCAACTTACATACGCAGCCGGGGGGTCTTAAGTGCGATTAGCACGGTATTTTTTGGCCACCTTTACAAAATTCCCAGTTCCCACCTCTAATTCTGAACTTCATTTGTGTGTCAGGTCAGAGTTTATTTAGAGTGTGTTTATAGGGAGGTTAGAGTACCATAACGTAGTCATCCACCTGGGGCACCATTGAAGTGTGCCAATAGGGGGCGCTCAAAATGCTCCGAGCCATTTTTTTTCCTCAAGTTCGTCATGGATTTTCTTGAAACTTTAAGGGCATCTCAGCAGATTTTTTGCAGGGATCTTTTAGTTGGAAGGACCTTTATTCAAATCCCTTGTTATTAAGGTGGTACTGCCATGAAGTTTGGGGAAAAAGGGCCGAAGAAGGGTCATGGACCAAAAAAGGGGTCATTTTAGGACCCTTTTTTTCTCAAAACTTCAAAGAGCTAGCTCAAAAACTGCTAACTACACGTGAAAGTCATAGGCCTAGATATCACAGTAAAACTACAAAGCAGCTGGGATCTTGTCTCATTTGTTTGTAATTAAAAAAAACAAAAATCTAAAAAATAGGGTGAGTGAATGAACTTCAGAACAACTTCTGAACTTCTCAAAAATTGGCTCTTCATATGTGCAAATATGAAGGTGGAACCCTAAATCTTGGCACAATCTGCTTTATGGTTTTGTTGTTAACATTTTTGCTTATTATGTCTGTTTTGTTTGCTTATTTGAAAGTGTAACTGCGTGTGACTTGCTACCAAATCTTGACCCTTGGTCTGCCCGAGTGAACAAAGTAGAAGGACAGAGTAAATGATATGGAAGTCCCAGTATGTGTGCTTGTGTGTTTTATGATGTACATGTCAGCCCTGACTGTTTGTGTGTTTGTATTGCGCAGGCAGTTTCCGCTGCAGGAAGGGATGCCTGCAGGATTCCCGGCCTACCCCATGTACAACCCCATGCAGATGCTGTGGTGGCAGCAGGCGTATGCACGCCAGTACTACATGCAGTAGTAAGTCCCTCTCAAACAACCTCTCAGCATGCGCGCACTCTCTGCCGCAGTGTGCAGAACAATCTGGTGTTACACTGTATCTGAAAACTCACGGCAGTGGTATTGTAGGCCTCGGGGAATGTTCAGTAGAAAAAATCCGAAAACCCCTTCACTCCAGCATTGTTAAAACACCTCTGTTTATGAGTTAATCGCTACTCTGTAATCTCACTCTACCTGCTCTGCACTTTTTCTCTCAGTTGTGGGATTTTAGCCCTTAGCGGTAGCTGCTGGCGATGCAGAGCACATTAGTAAGTCTGGCTGAGACATACTCCTGTCTGGCAGAGCATGGATTGTGTGGTTTTAATGAGTGCCAGGGGACAAGAGGGCTGAGGATTCAATGGGATATGAGTGGTTCCATTACAGCAAATCATTTCCACTTGTTTCAAACCTTGCTCTTACTGACCGCTTCCAAGGCGTTTCTCTTGTAGGGTAGTCAACAATTGGCTTGAAGTCTACTGGGCCAAAACGAGGATATTCATATTATTATCCCCTGCCACGAAGTGGAAGGGGGAAATAAGAATGAGTGTCGTCCCTCCACTTCTCCGTACGTCCGCATGTCGGTCTGTCGCGCTTCTTTTTCGGGCCAGAACTTCTTGACTGTTCTACGTTTTTCCACGAAATCTAACGTAGAGATGCATCATACAATGTAGATGTGCCTTTTCATACTTCCGTCCGTCCTCCTGTCCGTGTGTCGGTCCTTCCATTGCATTTCATTTCCAGGCAAGAATGCTAAAACCGCGGCGGGAGGTCTGAGTATTTCATGCTTGTTACCTTTATAAAAGTAATTCGGGGCGCCCCGGTGGCTCATCGGTCTAAGTGCGCGTACCAGAAAGGCTATGTCCTTCCCGCAGCGACCTGGGTTTGACTCCGGCTCGGGTCATTTGCTGCATGTCTTCCCCCATTCTTCTCCCCAACTTTCCTGTCTCTCTACACTGTATAACTATCGAATAAAGGAAAAATTCCCCCCAAAAAAAAAATAATTAAAGTAATTCAGCGCTGTTCAGTGCTTGTATAATGGGAGCATTTGCCTCAACTGAGAAATTCTGCAGCATGTCTAATTAAATAGGACATGTTGGTGTTACTTGTTGACACAGAAATACTCTGAGCCAGTGAATTTAACCATGCTGTTTTACATCATCGTTGAGTTACCTCAAGGTCATGTTTGCACATACTGTAACTTACTTTCTTTCCGTCCTTCCTTCCTTCCTTCCCTCCCTCCCCAGCCAAGCAGCCGTGGCCTCTTCACAGACTCCTGGCCCTGCTGTCCCCTCCACTTCTTTCACACCCCCTCTGCCAACCCCATCCTTTCAGCAACCAGCCCAGCCCAATGATCCGCCTCCTGTGGGTCCTAACCCCGCCCCCGCTCCGGCCCCTGCCCCTGAGGAGAATCCAGCCAACCCCAACATCCAGATGAATGCCCAGGGGGGCGCGCTGTTGAATGAGGATGAGCTGAATCGCGATTGGCTGGACTGGATCTACACCGTGTCCCGCGCCGCCATCCTGCTCAGCATCGTGTACTTCTACTCCTCTTTCAGTCGCTTTGTCATGGTCATCGGTGCCATGGTACTGGTGTACCTGTGAGTACTATGCATCTTCAACACTCCCCTATCTGCGCTACTATTCACATCAGCGGCCATTTGGGCTCAAATAGAGATTTTCCATAGTATTTCCCCCTTGGAAATGTCTCAGCAATTGGGGAGGGCTATGTTACCAACAGTTTGTAGGTGAATAAGCTGCCTAACAGAGTGGCTGTTAAAAATGTACATTTTGGAGTTCAACTGGATAATTGAGTGCAGCAGCAATGAAAATTGTAACATCATGAATCGTTTTGCACAATAATATGCAAAATGTACGCATAGTCTGTGAGTGACTGCTTCAAAGCAGTTCGGTATGAATCTCCAGTAGTCCTATCCTGGTCTGGTGTATATACCATTTTACGGCCTTTGTACTGACGGCTCGGTTTCTTTTAATTCACGAAGAATCTTGGTGCTGGGCTAGGAGTACTTCTAAGTGGTGCTAAAACTTCTTCAAGTTTTACTTCTTCAATGCGATTTACAAAGCTGCTAAGAGTATCTCTTACTAAGGACTTGGGCAAACTCCTAGATTAAGAGCGGGGAGCGCGGAGCGCGGTTGACCTCGTTGCTGAAAATGGAATAATGTTACATGTGAATATGCATTATGTCTGGAGTCCCTGGATGCAGAGAATTGCGACAACTGAAGAACAGGAGCCATATTGTTTCCGTCACGCGAAACCAAACCGTTTTGCACAATGGCAGTTGGTGGATTTTTTTGTTCTTTTCTCGGAAGGGAAGCTTATTATTTTCTGGGGAAAAACATTAAATCGGCTTGCAACGGTTTCTACATGCATAAGAGGGGAAAATATTTGGACACGAGAAAAGAAAAAAATGGGGGAAGAGCTCATTCATTTTGAGACGGTGCCTGATAACGCAATGGAAACAGAATGGCTCCATGACCACATTTTTGGGAGCCCTCATGTTGCGGCTCTCTCTATCTAGGAATTCAAATTATGTCCACTGTGATTGGCTGATTGGGGAGGGGGGTTGACTGAGTCCGGGGGGGTTGACTGAGTCCGTTACTGATAACTGCCTGTCAAGCCTTTTCATGTAAAAGAAAAGTGAACTGGATGCTAGAACAACTTTTGTTACTGTGTGGTTCAACTTTTCATTAAGAGGAAAATGATACTAAAAGGGAAAATTGGATCAGGCATTACGTCGCCTGAATTTCTGATTTCCGCCCAGAAAAAATTTCATATTTGAGAGGCCAATATTTTGAAAATGAAAAGAGAGGGATACATTTCAACAAGAGATTCTGAAAGCCTGGACCCAAATTACTCTAGATAGCTATTTTTAGCCCATATCTAAGATTTGTTCCAAAGATATTGGCCTCCAAAATCCCTATAAATGAACGTTTGCGATTCATGAGGGCAAAAAGGGGGCGTGGCCCTAGATTTTTGGGGAGCCATATCTTGGAAACCCCTTGGAGTAGGAGCGTAAAATTTTGCATGTGTTCATTATGAATATAGAAGTACTATCAAAATAAATTTGAGCCAAATCTGAGACGGTTACTGAGGAAGATGTATGTAGTTTGGTTGAGTTCATATGGAATGATCTGCTGGAAAATGCCATATCTGAAAGGTGGGAGAATAACTTAATTCCCCTGTGGACATGGCAACGCTATGTTTTTCTGAACCTATGACGCTCAGTGTAAAGCAAATTCTGACAAGTCGGTGTCAATATGACAGGTTACACTCATCCAGTGATTACAGTTAGCCTACCCAATCACCACAGGAGTTGCCGTCTCATGGCTACAGGCTGCTTAAAGTGTTTGGATTGTTTACGTTGTGCATGTGGTTGGCCAAGCACGTGGTCCTGTAAACAGGAGGCTTGTTATTTTTACTCGGAATTTACGAGGAGCTCGGTTTCAGATGTGCCTAGAGCATGGTCCACAGCTCCTTCCTCTGGCTGTAGAAGACCTGCCATCACTTAAGCTTTTCATGAACTTCATCAAATGGTGTCTTTTTTTTTTTCTCAGAACCCAATCATTTTCCAAAATTTATGAATATCTGAGAGTCAGTTCTTGGGTGATAGGACTTGGAAAGCAGACTGGCTGTCTCACTTCCCTCAGTCTCCGGAGATGATTCCAAACAGCCTCCAAAATGCTGCCATCTGGGCTCTGTGGATGCCATTGCCATGTTTTATAAAATGCCAATTTTTCTCTGCTACATTTAACTTTTTAATGAATGTTTGTGTTTTTGCAGTCTCTTTTCAATCTCGGCTGCCTAAGTCCATCATTCATGCCTTTGTGACATACTGTTGACTCAGTACAGATATGAATTGCTGCAGTGCACTGAATGGCCATTCTCCTCCCTACATCTCACCAGTTTCTTTCCCTGTCTCAACCTCCCACCCCCCTATATCTTGATGGCTCTCCCTCAGGCACCAGGTCGGCTGGTTTCCCTTCCGTCCCGATCTTGGTGCTGGAGCTGAGGGAAACGAAGACGACCATGAACCCGATCATCATGATGATATCCAGGAAATGGTGATTCCTAAAATTTTACATTTTACATTCCTCTGTCCAACCCACCCATTTGGGCGCATTGAATTATGACCCTTGACCCTTGTTCCCAGAATTGAATTGTACCTTGGGCCCGAAAGCCATTACAGGGGACAGTTTAGGCTTTTAAAAGCTCTAGTTTATTGAAATGACTGAAAATCCTCATATTTTAACAAGTGAAACCACATGCATCACACTTGTAAACACAGCAGATATTGTCCCCATAAACAGATTGTATTGATTGACTAAACTGATCCATCTGCTGTGCATCTTTCAGGAGCGCATTATGGATGAAGGGTTGGAGGATGACGAAGGCGATGGTGGAGACGAAGGCCCTGGGGACCCTGCTAACGAGGGCGCCCAGCAACCTGGATTTCTGGCCTCTACCTGGGCCTTCATCACCACCTTCTTCACCTCACTAATCCCTGAGGGTGCCGCCCAGCCAGCCAACTGAAGATGGGAGGCATCAATGGCTACGCTGGAACGCCTCAGCGCACAGGAGACGGCAGCCAATCGAAAAGGGCCATCTCCAGGCCCTTTCTGCCAGTCATTACCAATGGTCTGTGCAAAGCCACATGTATCTTTAATCTTGGTGGAAGTTTTGAGTTATGAATTCCTCCAAATCCGTGAGGGTGAACAGATATTGATAAGCTAATTGTCTTCCATTGAAAATATAACACCAGGCTCTCATAGTTTGATAAGCAAAAAAAATCAAAAACAAAAAAAAAGCTGAAATAAAGGAGAGAGAAAACAAACACGCACATGCTTTGATGTCTGAATGTGTGTGTAAACAATTAAGTGGACTTGAGTGTAATTTTTTCATCCTTGGTGTGTATAAGTGCAAGTATTGATTTACTCGTATAAATATATGCACCTTGGTGCATAATTACCAGGATTGCTTTGGTTGAAAGAAGCGTTTTTGAATAATAACCCTGTAATGGATTTATTTTGTGGCAGTGCAAGTCTGTAGGGAAGAGTAGGAAGGGATCTCCAGCTGAGCATTCCTCTCCTTTTCTGCTGGAATGGTGTGAGCTCAGGATAGAAAATTATTTGCAGAGTGATGTAGGTGCCACCCTGTGTGATGTCAGGTTGTGGTGCCTTGCATGAACTGTGATAATTGATCCAGTGGGGGTCCCCTTTGCAAAATCATGAGATGGAAGTATATAAATATATATAGCCTTTTGGAAGACACAGGATAGTCCATTATGTCAGGCTAAAAGTAACCACCTGTTCTTCTGACCTTAGAGTCATTAATTCCTTAAAGACAATTGTATAAGTTAATAAAAAAAAAGGAAATGAAACTACCTGAAGTCCCCTCTTTTTTTTTTTTTTTTTAAGAGTGCATGACCTTGATACCTCTTGGATTGGATGTCACCCTGTGAAATCTTCATGAGTTGAATTATATTTGGTGCACTGGCCAATAAGTCCTGAGGTGGTTGTGTTGGCTGCATTATTCTTAGTCTAAACTCCATAAAATGACTTTTCACTGAAATTTTCCGTTAAGTTGGTTCAAAGTCAGAAAAAAAACATTTTTTTTATCATATTGAAGGACAAGGTCACATAAATATTCCGTATCTGCTGTTTGCATTGCTTTACCAAAGCTACCTCACTTATACTGAGAAAAATATTCAAACCCAGGATGCCATGTTTTTATGGCCACAGGACTGCATCAAATTGAAAATCTCTTGATCTTAATTACTTCATAAATAGTAATAGTGACCACTTATCTATAGTTTCAACAATTAAAAGTCAATTGTGATTCTTGAGAATGTAGAATCAATTTCTTTCTTGTGCAATAACATAATTTCTGATGTAGAACAATTTTAATACGCAACTATTCAGCAATAGCCCAAATTGCTGCTTCTGACATAATGTGGCTCAAAAGTGTAGATAATCCATATGAGTATGGGTAGTGCAGTTAAGAAATATTAGCAACTCATTAAAACTCTGGGATTGCGATTGTGGCTAGAACAAAACCAGCATACACAGTGGGTCCCCAGGACCGAGTTTGGGAACCCCTGCACTAGATCATGAAAATGGCTACATCCTGATATGGCCCAACCAAGAAAATGCCGACGCATTACCCCCATAAAGCCTAGAGACCCATACATGGGACCGTCAAATGCAGCGACTTTATTCAGACTAGTGAAACTTCAAACATATTTTAATTCTAGTGGAGATCCCAAGGTTTCCAACAATTCCAAATATGTACTGCTGAGTCACAGGGAAATGTGTATAAAATAATGTACAAGATTTCTAACACAAAGCCATTTGTAATGAGTCTGACCTGTTTGGTGTTGTTTTTGTGATTCGTTTTTGGAAAACCATTTGGAAAGAACTTGAAAACCTGTGTTCAGAAGCTAATTAGAAGCTTATTGACTCACCACAGACTGGATTTTGATCATTTAAAACTTCTTGCCACCTTGTCTTAGCTTTCTTGCTTGGTTTGTCATATAATAAGCCCAATATAAAACATTGTGCTTTTTAACATCATGGAATGCATAGCTATTTTTCTTAAAGCAGTTTAATACGGTGAAACGTCTCTCTGGCCTTTAAAGCAATTAATTAAAAGAATTAACAATTTGTTAATTCTGGGATTGTAAGTGTGGTTGGAACCAAAGCCAGCATACACCATGGGTGCCCAGGACCGAGTTAAGGAACCCCTGGTCTGGTGGGATTATGGGCGATTTTCAACGATCCATAACCTTAGACCGTTTTGTGGTGTGGCATTTAGGAGGTCCTAGAAGCGAAAAAATAAATTATAAATAATAGGGTAGAGAGGGGTAAGATGCCCTTTGCTTATAATTCAATTTCAGCTGTGCCCAGTATGTGGCTCTTGACTTAGACAAATGCACTGCCACCTGGAGGGAAATGCTGAGCAACAGATGAGTGAACAGAGCAAGTAACGTGAGAACTCAAAGTATTTGTGCTTTCACTGTCTTTCTTGTAGCAAAATGATTAATTTGGTCATTTTTTATAAGTATTTGAATGCTTCAGGAGTCTGCAGAACATGTACGTGTAACTCTCCGATGCCTTCTCTGTATGTAAAAGGGGGTCTTGTATGGTGATAATAGGATAAATTGGGGTTAATGAGCCAAAACCAATATGGTAGTGCTGGGGGTAAGATGCCCCTAGGGAAGGAAGGCATCTTACCCCATTTTGAGTCGTATTCATTCTGTTTCATGAGTTTTTTCTAAAAAAAAAATATGTTCTATTTAAAGGACATATATATCAGACATGAGATGATTTTTATGAAGAACTTGGGAATGGAAAGTTAAGTGTATCCATGCATGTCAAAAGTAGGGCCATATGGAGTTACACAATAAAGAATCATATATGCATCAATTCCCATAAGGGCGTAAAAAGAAACATATTGGGTGAAATGCATTATGGTCACTCTTAATTTTAAAGACTTTTTGTGGATACTCATATATGTTCCATACCACCACATGTTTATCTAATGTGGTGCCTCATTTTTTAGTAGTCCACATGATATAACCATCTATTTCTTGATGCGTTTAATACCAACAGTACCGTGCCATCACTGGTGCCTTAGTGTTTAGTCAGTTAATAAAAAGTTAAGTTTAGGAGAATGTACCTCTTTCTTTCCCCATTTCTTTAGCAAGGAAATTTCTAAAAAGATGCTGATCTTTTGTATGATGTGTACCTGCCAATTAAGACAGCTATTATATGATAATTACTCGTGAAATGCAGTAAAACCAGTATGTATTAGGCTTTACAAGTTATTCTACATTACATAAAACAGATGCCCATGGGGGGCATCTTACCCCATCCAGAAGGGCATCTTACCCCAGGGGTGGGGTAAGATGACCTTTTAAAAAAAAAAAGTAATTAAACATTTAAAAATATTTCTATAGTGACTATGTCATAAATCTTTCGAGATGTGGTTGCCAACTTCACATACTATCCAATCGAGCAAAAAAAAATTCATGTTGTTTACCTTCAGTTATGAAAATTCCTGCTTAAGGGGGGCATCTTACCCCGCTCTACCCTACACTTTGAGCAACGCCAGAACTGTTTTTAGAGAAATGTAACACATTGCGTGCCGGTTATTCGTATGTGTTATTTTTAAAAAGTGGAACTCTTTAATCTCATTTGCTCCATTTCCTGCGGCATAGGCAAAGCGATAATTTGATCGGTTGTTATATAAATAAATAAATAAATAAATAAATAAATAAAAACATTGAAGAAACACTGCACAGGAGATTATCCCCTGCAGATGGTGCTGTTGATCCATAAACTGAAACGCGAGTCCTAAAATTTCCGTTTTTCAACTCAGCGCGGTATTGGCTCTGTTCTACTCCCTCGGACTGGTTGGTTATTAATGGTTCATAGTTTTCCACTACAGATAGGGTCCGGGTTCCAAAGTATAATCCGTTTTTCTGTTAAAACCAAAAAACGGAAACAGCGCCCCCATTTTCGTTTTTTCGTTTTAAATCAAAAACGGAAAAACGGTTTCTGCTGTCAGCATGAAAAAACGAAAAAAACAAAATCAAATAACGGCCCAAATTTTTCAGTAAGTAGGCTTTAACAATACTAATACTGTGATATTGACAGTACAATAGAATGGGTCTCTACACCAAAAGAGGAATAAACTGACTCAACAATCCCTTTGTCTTTCATAAGAATGAGGGATTCCAAATGTCCTGGCCGAGGGCGTATGCCAGGTGAAGTTGCCTGAGGAACTTCTGCCAGGTTCAGCAGAGGCTGCTGACCTCTACCTGCAAGACAGGGGGGCAAACCTGACCAGAGAGTCAGTATTTGGGACCAATCCCTTTCAGTCCCTGGAGGAGCAGCAAAATGCAGAAGAACTTTTCACTACAGCATACCCAGACATGGGAAGTCTTTTTGATAGTGCTGTAACCAACAGCCTCTACCCTTCCAGGAAGTTGTAATGGAGCTGATCTCCGTTTCACGGAGACAGCATGTCAAGAGGGAGGGAATCTTATTTTGTTCATGGTTAATTTTAGTGGTTATTTTTGTTAGTCTGTTAAGTTTGTTTTTGTTTGTGTTGTGTTTTTAATAAATGAGAATTTGTTTGTACTCTCTTGTTTACAGAGTACTGTTTCCTGAGTGGTGCGTTTGGGTTCAAGTGCTAGTTCTATTACTTTAACACATCCCACGCAGACATGCGTACAGTTTTGTTTAAACACATTCAAACCATTGAAATGATATTCTACTTTGTCAATACACCTGCAACCTTTTGGCTGTTTTCAAATTGGCAAAATGTAAGGTCACATTACAGGGTCAGAGATGTCCACTCTTAACGGTATGTCAGGGTGCATTTTACTGCAATCTGTAGCGATCCAGACATGGGCCAGCCCAACAGTGAGGAGGACCACCACATTGTCCGTCCAGAGTCCTCAGCAAGAACAATCTAGACACAAAACTGATGAAGACCTACCTTTCTTGTATGGAGACCCTGCTGGCATACAGTATCACAGTATGGTATGGGACCTGCACAGAGGCCAACAAGAAGAGACTTCAGGGGGTGATCAAAGCAGCACAGAAGATTGTTGGGTGGCCTCGCCCCTCCCTGTCGGCCTTTTGCACCTCCCGCTGCCTCAGCAGGGCACAGAATATCATCTAGGACGGACAGCTCACATCAAGGTTCTGAAATGTTTGACCTGTTGCCCTCTAGCAGGTGCTGCAGGTGCATCAAAGCACTCACAAACAGACTTAAAAACAGTTTCTTCCCCAGAGCTTTTATCACCCTCAACTCCAATATGCACTGACACAAATGTACACACACGTGCAATATATTGAGCTGTGAGTGCTGCTAAAATGATGTCTGAGTGAGGTTTATTGCTTTGTATTTGTGTTTTTGCACTTTAAAACCTACAGAAATACATAAGTAATACATTCATAGAATTAAGCTTTATACTGAAAATATGAACTTATCAAATAAGAAATTGGAAATATTGACCTAAAATAATAGTTTGGTGTCATGTTCATTCATATTTCTAGATGTGGTGGTTATATGCATTAATTGCAAATCAAACTTGTCTCATGATCTTTGTACATACAGTATATAAAGGCTATTCTATTCTCATCTATTCTGGGCAGCCTAGTCTGGAGGGCCTCAGTGCACAGGGTAGTTGAAAGTAGCTATCACAGCAACAGCTTCACTTGACATTACACGTTCCTTATCACAGTCAGATGTTCAATGGGAGCTAAGGTGTGCTTTATTTTATTTTATTTTATAATGCATTTGTTTATTTATTGCAAACAACATTGCGACCCTCCATGGTGCGCTTTAACACTTTATTTGGATCACAAAAAAAAACAAACATTAAAACACCTACAAAAAGACGGGTGTAAACGGACTTAAAAAGTGAGCTCATACAAAATGACAAAAAAAAATACTACGACTGTATCAGACTCATTTACTCGACATACACAGACACTGTTGAAAAACTGTGGCTTCCCCCGCTGTGTCTCCCCTATCTACCTGTCACTAATCACCACCTATGCCCACAGCTATGCAGGTAACCCATAGCAACCATAGTCGTGACACACACCCACATTCACGCAAACACACAAGTCTAAACAGGCTGCAACAGTTGTAACGTCATGTTGTAACGTAATGCTACTGTTAAACTGTAGCATATTTGAGCGGACTTCCTCTGGACTACAGCGGTCGCCATGACAACGGGGCAAACCGTGGCAGCAAGCATGAAACGACACAAAATCTGAAACAATTTAAAACTATATAAACATCATAAAACAACTAAGCAACAGTATCATACTAACAAGTTAAGACTATAAAGCTATATAAGACTATATACTAAGACATGAGACTATAAATATAATATAATATGTACGATAATAAGTTAGCACGCTGCTACTATTTTGACGGTATTACACTTCACTTCCACTTCCGGTCTGTCCGCCATCATATTCATAAAACAGAAACGAAAAACGAAAAAAGGAATTTGCAAAAACCAAATTTGGGCCGTCATTTGATTTTGGTTTTTTTGGTTTTTTTGTTTTTTCATGCTGACAGCAGAAACCGTTTTTCCGTTTTGATTTAAAACGAAAAAACGAAAATGGGGGCGCTGTTTCTGTTTTTTGGTTTTAACAGAAAAACGGATTATACTTTGGTACCCGGACCAGATAGTACCTGCCCACTGTCGGCGGGTTTTTGGCTGAGCAACATCCAACTCTCACTGTGTCATTTCATCTGCTGCCAAACAGGAATGTCGGCGCCCCATGAACTGACTTCAGCATGATTTCGCGAGCTGCCACTGTTTTAAATATGGGTTGGGTAGAGTGAACAATTGCGGCCAAGAAAATAAAGCACCGTAACTTAGTGTATGATGTCCGGTGTCGCGCAGTCGCGTCAGTGATGAATATCATTGACCAATCCATGGGCTGAATTTTTCCACGTCACCTTTTAGTGACTCGCTTCAAACTGTGGCTGAGGTGATATCGAAAAGTGCCAGGAACCAGGTAAGCCCACGATCCAGAACGTTTTCCTGTTGAAAACCAAAAAAGAATGGTCCCAAGCGAAGCATGCCCTGTTGAGTAGGGCTGTATGTTGCAGGGGGAATGAGGCATGAGTGATCAATGTCATCTCTCCGAAGATGAACTTTAAAACTAATCTTGCATAGATACATTTAGCAAATTATGACCATTGCATTCTAAAAGCATATATCCCCTTTTAGACGTACATGAGGTCAAAGTAAAAGGTGAAATATCCTATACCTTGCTGCTATCTACTGATATTTTTCATTTGCTTTATTTTAAAGCATTGCCATGGGTAACATATGCTGTCAGACTGTGAGTATGAAATTGAAGTCTAAGAATAGAATTCACAAGGAGTTTTGCAAATCAGTTCTTCAATTTCCACAAATTTGGAATTTAGTGATTTGAGGACTGAAATGAGTTGCATTGTTTTATGGTCAGTACATGCATATTAATGCTTGTTGCCATTTTAAAAAAGTAGTTCACTTCTTGAGGTTTGGATTAAACAAAAATGTAAAATGCGCCAATGTTTCTGTTGCATGGTATTAGACTTCTGCTGTATATGGCCTGACCAGCAGGAATCACTGCAGCGCTACAAGGAACTCAGTGCTACACTGTTCATGCTTACTGCATACTTTAATGGGGGGAGCTTTAGTTCCATTCCATAATTTGCCCTATTTATGGTGTGGTTTACTTACTAGGCCACTTTCCTACATATTTATTTGCATTTACAAATTTACACGCACAGAAAAAGAAAATGTAAGAACATATAAAAATTTTATTATACATTTGTGTTGATGCTAATCAATTTATAAAGTTGCAGTGTCTATTTTAGTGAGCATAACATTTGTAGCATAACATTCTATTTTCTCGTGTAGTTTTTTAGCTTTCAGTTCAGCATTTTTGAGTTGACCAAGCAGTTTTAATCCTTTGTGGAATGACTGGATGGAGATAGGAAAGATTGATCTCCACATTGGCATAGTCCAAAACAAATGCATATGGTGAGATACCAGGCAGTAAAGTGGACTTAGGGTGAACTGTGAAAAACACAAGATTTCGAGGCCAGGAAAAGTGATCACCTCTCTCTCCTAGAGAGATAACCTCAATTTGAAGCACATTTTTTCTCTCTTTCTCTCATGTTCTCTCTCTATCTCCTTGCTTTCTTTCCATCAGGGACCTCTAGTCCGACGGCATACAGCCACTCTGCAGAAGACACAGGGACGGCAGTCAGCTATGGTAGCAAAGGAAGATCAGGCAGATGCTCTGATGTCACCGGTATGAATTGAATAACAATTGGAGTTTGGGCAGTGAGCTAGAGAGTGTGCTTTATTCTGGTGGTGACATTAAAGCTTCTCACCATCTGCTTTATAAAAAATGCACTGAATGGGTCTGCATTTTTTTCTCAAATAGGACTCAGTGGCTCTGGGAGGGGAAAGCAGTGATTGGTTTTTTTTTTTTTTTTTTTGGCGCTTGATATGTGTGTTTACCACCTGGGATTGATACCTGTACCTCTGTAGGAAATGGATGGTTTATGTGCTTCATATGGAGCTAGCTGGCTGATTGCTCAAGCAAAAAAAAAAAAAAAAAAAGCAAATGTTTTCCAATGAGCCAAGTGAGTGATATATAAACTGAACTGTGGTGCTGCTCATGCAGAATATGTTATCCTGTCCATTCCCCATTTAAAAGAGAGCTGTAGTACAGAAATGTGGTGTGCACAGTGCATGACAGCTATAGCTAAGGAAAGCACAGGTGGACAATCCAGCCCCAGAAAGTAAAAAACCGTCCCAGTATTTTGCTGCAACTGCCTGGATCTAAGAATTGCAGCAACTCTTCAGCCCAGAGGTTGAACTAATTAGGAAAATCAGCTGCCTGAGCTCATGGCTGGAGGTAAAACATGGTCTGACTTTTACTTTCTGACCCCTGGAATATCCACCTCTGAAGGAAAGCTAATGTCAACAAGACCAGATTACTCTCTGTCCACCTCTGTCAATAAAATCATTCTATTACTGTATTAATGTCCGTGAGAAAACATTTTAAGAAATAGTTTCATTTATTATTATGAATAAATTTGGTTGAAAGCCGCATTCAGTGATGGCAGCGTGTGGTGATATTTCCACGCACCTTTCTGTCCACTCTGTAAGCTTATAACTAGTCTGCAGTCTGAAAATAAGTTATGATACATCATATGTTTTAGAGGAGAACCAGTTTAATGCATGAACACCACTGCAGTCGGGATAGTGCAGACATCCATTTGATTCACCTTGCTTTGAACACTGCAACTAAACCTGCATTGAGTGGAGTCCCTTATTATCCAGCTTTGACATGAATTCCAGACAGGTAGTTGCCTAGTCAACCACTGAAGGCCTGGTTAGAGAGTCCAGAGACACCGACCCAGCTGACTGAACCCTTTCATATCCTCGTGAACACTGTCAGCAATTGAGCGTTGACCTGTGAAGCTTCCAGTCACAGTCTCCAGTGGCTCAATCCAGTCTGCATTCGATCAAATAATTTGAGGCTCATCCTAGAACCAATGCGCAGAGCCTAACTGAGTGCACAATGAATTAGCAAGAGGCTAGTCCTCTGAGCTTCAGATCTGGATGATTTTTGTGTGAATCATTTGAATCTTGATTGACCAAACAGCTCTAGAGCTTTAGAATGGTATCACTGTGGTCTAAAGCTTTGATTGTAAGAGTTTGTGATCTTTCTGTTCTGTGTTGTGTTTTTCATTTCTCTGTTTCAGTGGGATTTCCATATTACTCTTGTTCCACGCGCATTTATATTCTTCTTTCAGTATATCTCATGTCTCATGGGCCTTAATTGTATCTTGTTACACCATCAATATTCTGTGTTCTGTCATGTTTCTCACCCTACCTCCACTGTGCTTTTACCGACCTGTTTCCAGTCTAATTTGTTAAGTCTGCGAGTATATATTCTCCCCTTTTTGTTCAGTCTGTGCACAGTTGTTGTTTGCTGAGCCCTTGTTTGTTGCCAATCGCAGTTCTCTGTCGAGAGATTTCCCTGTGATTAATGATCATTGATTCCTGTATTGTTCTGATCTCCTGGTTTTCTGACCCACCTACAGATCCTGACTTAATTCACGGATTTTGCTCATGTATTGCAATCTTCTTTCGGGTATCAAATTTCTACCTGTCTGACCTTGCTCTTGGATCTAGTGTTTGTGCTGCATTTTGACTGCCTGATAATGGCCCAGCCTGCCTGAGAGATATTTTTGAACAACATTTCTGTATTGCTGCTAGTAATAAAACTGGTTTCAGATTTGTACTGCTGTTTGCGCCTGAGCCTGTTGGTGTGCCCTGACATTGATGCTATTTTGAGACTACCTTGGTCTACTTTTATTTGTACTCTGACTAGAAGGTCTTGATTTTGGGCTGTGGAAGTGCCTGGTTTTCTGTGATTTGACTGGCAACTCTTGAAACCCTCTATTATTTATTATATCCAAAATACGAGTTTCAGGGATATCATGGTTTCGCCCCATCAGTCGCCGCCACGTCCGCCGCCGCTGCTGCCGCGTCCGCAGATTTTAGCCGTTAGCGCGATAACTCACAAAATACTTCACATTAGCTTCTCATTTTTACCTTATGGGTAGATATCGTAGAGAGGATGAACTGATTAGATTTTGGGCAAGTATGCACTCCTAGATTTCCCACCAGGTGGTGCTACATGTTGAAACAATCAGTTTTTTAACCATATCTCTGGAACAGTTACTTACACAGACCTCAAATTTGCCTCATATTGTAGGTCTAGTAAAGGGGAATCTAATAAAGGGGGCTTCGAGGATTGAGGAATTTCGGGGATATACCCCTTGCTGTCGGCCGCCGACAGCGTAGGCCTAGTTAATCTTGGAGTTCAGATGTAACTGGTCCTGGACTTGGTTTCGAGGAGAATGATTCCCAAATCTCTCCTTGAATACCCCCTGCCATATCCAGAAATTTGTTCCACCTCAACCATAGTTGATATGACTAGTTTAGTTCTAGTAGGTGTGCTTATTGTATTTTGGAGTTCATCCAATACCTGGATCTTACTCGGGTAACCCGAGGTCAGGTTTTAGAACCCATTCTCTATTCTCATATAAAATAGATACATTATCTTTTGCAAAATTGTAGGTACAGACATAATGAGTTCCTCTGACACCGAGGTTATGCGTCTTAACATCTTGAGCAGTGCCCGTGATTTCACGGCACTGTAGCCACACCACAGGGCCAGCTGGCTTGCCAGAGAAAGCCTTAGCAGTGAATGTTGTCATTGAAAATAGAAGGAGTTCATCACCCTGGTGAGTACCTCAGCTTTCAATGTTGTGGTACCTCCCCCTCCAACCCTCTACCTCGGCTGTCTACATCCAACCCGCTGCCCTGCTGGCAGTGTAGCTTTTCACTGCATCCCTCATGATTCATGGCACTGGATGGAGCCTAAACCTGGGTGATCTGGATGAGGAGCTGGTCCGAACTGCGTGAGTGGGGTGCCATGGGAAACGCTCCTACTGTTAGCTCAGCTTGCGGCCATACTGAGGGAATTTGTTTTTTTACCAAACAAACGGCAGGTCTCGGCCTCACCACAGTGAGAAGTTGTAAGCCTTTGAGTCCGGGAGGCCTGACTGAGGACATTGTCCAGGGGGAATCACTGGTCATCTTCTCCTCTTCCTTAGAGGTTGTAGGGAATCTGGTGATGGGGCCACCAGGGTTACGATCAAGTGTATTTACTACTGAGATCTGAGAAGAATCCTGTTTTGGAGCTGTATTTTGCTGTTGAGCTGTGTAAGGTGCAGCATGTACCATCGGTGTAGTTTTTCCAGAACAAAGTGTCAGAGTCCTTGACAGAGAAGGATTTTCTTCCAACATTGTGGAAGTATTTTTTATTGTTTTATTGTTTTATTAAGGATCCTCATTAGCTGGTGCCGTAGCAACCAACTAGTCTTCCTGGGGTCCACAAGAAGAAAAAAAAGAGACAACATAAGTAATACATAATACATTAAATACTAATACAAACTACCGTACTGTATTACATACATATACTACATAAACAAGAGATCATGGTTACATAACTCAATGATACATAGTATTATATAACCTGATATAAAATATTATAAATAATAAATCAATCAAAATGTGAATCTAAAATAGATCAGAAAACAAAGAAAATTATCCTTCTACTAGAGGGAAACAAATTTATAATAAGAGTTTGATAAAAACACAGAACACAATACAAAAACTAAAATTACTGCGTACAGTCAAAACAACATTTACAGCTGTAGATAAGATTTAAGTTTCCTTTTAAATACCAGTTTACTTTCTACATCGCAGAGGTGATGTAATGAAGTTTAATTAAAGCTGGCAAAGAAACTAGTGGAGAGGCAAGGCTCAGTGCTCATGCATGGCTGCGCTGACTCATACTGTATGTGTATATCAGAGAGAACCATTGTGTGAACTAACTGATATTCGAATGAATACCTCCCAGAAATCTGAAGAGATCACAAGCCGTAAAGGCAAACATTGTCCATATGCGGAACATCTGGACCTTCAAAGTGTAAGGTTGCCCACTACTGAACACTATGACAGAACTGGCAGAGAGACCAGAGATAAATAAGATATTGAAGATGAGGCAAAGTTTGGACCTAAATTTTGAAAAGTACATTTGGGAGACTTAATGGGTCCATCAGTTTAGGTACCAAAGTAGTCCTGAAACAAATTTCAGTTTTGTCCAGGAAACAGGCAGCAAAGCAACATTAAATAAATTAATTACAATAATTTGGAATGCAGTATTGTATTTCTGATGAATCTAAAGTCACTAAACTGCATTAATTTAATCCAATGACGTCATAAACCTCGAGGCACATTGTAGTCATTCCTCTCTGCTCTCTATGGAGAGACCGTTTTATTGCAGTGAAAGTCACAATCATTTACTTAGCAGGACATAAAACTAACTAGAGTAAGGGAGTGTGTGTGTGCCTGTGTCTTGGGAAAGGGGGGGCGCTTGTTTTTGGTTGGCTGGGGGACTAGGGAGGTATTAATTATGCACCAACTGGCTTCCCATTTGTGTGACATGTTTATTACTGGCAAGAAACACATGCTGTCAATGATCACTTATTCTTAAGGTATCAGTAATCTCAACATTACGGTCCATTAGCATTCTCTGGAAACCAATTCAATTAGCCCTCTCCTGGGGCCGGGAAAAGGCCATTTATCTCCTGAAACACAACATCAATCAGGGTGAGAGAGCTGCCCCACTGCCAGATCTGCGTTTTGGAGGGGATGACTGTCACAGCTCAGCCTGTCACTCATCCTGGAGGGTTTTTGTGTGTGTGTGTGTGTGTGTGTGTGTGTGTGTGTGTGTGTGTGTGGAGGGGGGTCTGCACACATCTAAGGTTTGAGGACTGGGCATGATAAGACTGATTTATGGCACTGCCTCTACCACACACTGCCTTGTATAGTCTGTGTATAAAAACAACATGACTGGAGGACTTGCAGAACTATGCACGGTTGCAGTTTAAAGATCAAAGCATATTGAAGTCAGCTGCACAGCCAGTAGAATGCAAACACATAAAATCAAATGGCGCAAGATTTTCTCACACATGCTACGACATTGTAGTAAACTGTGACGCATACATTCTCCACATATGCACAAAAATGAGGGTGACACTCCCTCACAGTCCCACAAACAGGCGCATCAGTGCACGCACATCCCGAGCCACACACACATACACAAAGCAGCGAGAGGTGTTCACGGACAGGTGGGGGACATGCCCTATGTAAACAAGCTGTTCTCACATGAGATGTGACCAGTTTCTGTCTTATCCTCCTAGAATATATAATGACACACTGTAAAAAATTTTGCCTTCATTTAAAAACGTTAGTGTTCAGGCTACCTTAGAATTTTAAGATCATTGAACTTGAGATGAAAAGTTTATAATCTTAAATTCAGTTAACTTAAAATTTTAAGGCAGCCTGGACACTAACTTTTTTAAGTTTAGACAACTTAAAAAAAAAAAAACGGTTAACACGGATGATGATTAACCCCCACCTGCTTTTCCCCCAGTAGACAATATCATCCATATTTGCAGAGTTGACCCACCTGATGGCCCAAATCCTTCAGAAAAAACAATGGAATATGACCAGAATTTTTCACAAGATCTCTGAATTGCTTAGTTAAAGGAAGGGCAGTTTTTCCATCATTTAAAGTACATGACAGTTGTATCATTAAGGTATAAAGGGGGCACGTTTGAAAGAATCTTTTTAAAACACAGACACCAATTTTTGAAGGCCTCAGAGTTTGCTCATTTTTGGAGAACTTCATAGGAACTTCTAATTGATCGTTGATTGGCAGAAAAGTCACCGCACTTTCCTATGACTTTGAATGGCTAGTAAATTATGAAACCTGTTAGCAAACTGGCCCTCCAGGTTTTACACCTTGCTTCAGAAGACATCAAGGGGAAAAATCATCCAGAAATTTGAACTTGAAGCTGGAACTCCAGAATGTACCATGCTATAAAAGAAAATCTAACTGAAATTTTCAAAAACATGCTATTGCTCGTGTATCTGACTGCACTGAGATGCTGAAGAGACAGGCTATGTGATCCTGAGTCCTGAGATGTTAGGCGAAGGCCTGTGGTTGGTGTAACAGTAGGAGTAGAGTTGAACAGGCACACCTGCCCTGGGTCCCCTGTTCGCTCTTGGCAGGTGTAATCCATGTAAAGCTTTTTTCCTGACTGTCCCTACTACTGCAGATCCTCTTCCCTCAGGAACAAAACACCCTCGTCCACACCTGCCTCATTTCGCTGTAATTACTGATTGAGCGATAACACACTGGCAACATAGAATCCTTTTACCTCCAATATCTGAAGAATATTTCACCACCGTTTCCAAATACTTAAGCCATAACACAAAATTATGACCATTCAAAGATTTTGGTGTCTGTGGGTGACGCGTCCAATGCAGAAATGCATAGTTTGGTTTAGCGACCTGATTAGTTTTTGTTTCAGTTCTTTCCTATAGATATGACCCAGCACCTTTGAGCTCTTAATCAAGTAATTAGAGTTGTTCTCTGGCCTTGGGGTGCAGATAAAGCCATTAGCTTAATGAGGTATTTTGCTGTGCCAGTCAGCACTGAGCTGCTATCTGCTGGGTATCTGCCACAGAAACAACATCCTAACTGGTGCTTAAGTGTCCTAACCTCACCATGCTGTTGTGGTGACAGCAGTGTGCCGGGGTTCATCACTATGGCACATCTAACTGGGATTCATTTTCACCGCAACAGGTGGGCCCAATGCTGCCCTATTCACCAATACACAGTGCTTTTGCCACTCAAATCTGATGCTGCAAACTGTCTTGCACTGAATTTATAGGAACAGAAGAGCAATAGGTGAGCTGTAAAAGTGTCAATCTGTGCGTGTGTGTGCGCACCCGTGTGTATGTGCGTGTGCACGTGTGTGTGTGTATGTGTGTGTGCATATGTGCCTGCATTCTGGGGGTCAACGTCATCCTCAAGCAAGCAAAAGAAAGATAAAAAGTAAGACAATGGGAGACTGGATGAGAGAGTGGCACACTGTAAACACAGATAGTGTGGTACACTCAATTGAAGACCACAAAGGAAAAACGATCAGCGTCCATATTTAGCATTTTTGTATACTTTATATATTATATATTATTATAATATTTATAATAATATATAATAATATTATATATTATTATTATAATATTTAATATTTTTTGCATATTTTTTCGGTGCTTTGTTTCTAAGATCATTTTGAATTTTTAATTCATCATTTCTCCATAATGCGAGAATGTGACACTGATCATTTTTCCATTGTGGTCTTCAATTGTTTCGTGAAAACTAATGACCACAAAAAAATTGTGTAAGCCAACCCAGTGATCTTGTGTTCACAGCGCTTAAAAACGAGGTAAGAATAACTTTTACCTTACCTTACCTTTTAAGTACCGTCCACACAATGCAATTAATTTGGCTAACATACCGTAATTTTATTGTGGTAATAGCTTTTCGCTAAAATATTTGAGTTTGCCACACTATCTGGGTTTACAGTGCGGATAAATTGGGGGACATGGGGGGAGGTGGTGGCAGGCACTGTAGGAGGAGAAACAGATAGTCAGGAGGGGAGAATAATTAGGTGGACAGAAAATCAGAGAGTTGGCGGTTTAGCTGAAAGTACTGAAAGCAGAGGTGAAAATAAAAAGGGAGAGCGACAGACAGAGTGGGGAAGTGAGAGCAGGAGAGAGGACATGATTGGCTTAACGCAGTGCAGAAAGGTCGTTTCCTTATGCCTTGTGCATCAGTGTCCCGCACTGCGATCATCTGTTCCACATGATTACCCCAATGTGCTCAGCGTGCAGTCATATGATGAGCTCATGCCACTGCACTCATTTATACAGCACAGCTCTCCCAGTGCAACTCTTACTGCGGCAAAACAGGGGAGAAATGAACCCTTTAAGCGTCTGCTCAACCTTCTGGTAGAGCACATTTTACATTACAGTATAATAACAAAAATGTGTTGAGCGTAACTGATTGGACCTTTTCATCATAACTTACCTCAACTGAATGCGAGAGATGGCTTAATGAAGTTGAGTAAAAGTCAACACATCTTTCGATAACATACAGTGACTTAAAATGTACTCTACCAAAAGGCTGGGGTAGTTAAATGGTAAATTAAGAAGGACAGTTGATGTGGAAAAAAACGATCAGAAGGATGCATGTGAGCAATTTAATGCACACTGTAAACCCAGATAGTGTGGCAAACTCAAATGTTTTGTGGAAACTTATTACCTCAAAAAAATTATGTAAGCCAACTTAATTGCATTGTGTGGAAGGTACTTAAAGAACATAAGTTAAAAGTTATTCGTACCACGTTATTAAGGGCAGTGAACACAAGATCAATAAGTTGGCTTACACAATTTTTTTGAGGTCATCAGTTTCCACTAAACAATTGAGTGCACCACTCTATCTGGGGTTTACAGTGCAGTGTGGTTTGCAAGTTTGACAGAATTAAATACTGTGAGGAATGGGCAATTTTTCCTTTTAAAACAGTTCTGCTCAGCATCATCGTCTTCCTTATTTGAGCCTTAAATTTCTCAAGTTTTGCGGTCTAAGAAATCAAATACACTGTAAAAATGTCCGTCTTAACAAGTATTTTAATCTTACTATGAGACTTAACTTCCACATAGAAATAGCCATTTTAAGTTACTGTTTGCTTGGCTAGTGAAATTTTTTAACCATTGGAAAATCTAGAAATTAGTCAAAATTATATGGCCTCACATGCAAATTTTTGTCTTTTTGAGAAAAAAGGTAATGGAAATAAGTGTTTAAGTCTTAATACAAGATTAAAATGCTTGGTAAGATGGCCTTATTTTTCATTTTCTGCAGTGCACCCTGCTGTTCATTTTTGTGATTTCTGATGTGCCAGTGAACCTGTAAATACTGACTTAAATCCTTCAAACTGAGCGGCTTAGTGAGTGACGTAAGGTCAAGGGTGAGGTCACAGTGGACTCTGCCACTGAGGGGTCACGGGGTCACCAGCTTCCCCAGGAAAAACATCATGTGACGCAGGGTTGAGATGGGTGTCTGAATTTGTAGTTAGTAAGAGAAAAATCATCTTTAAAAATACTGCAATTGGTCTGTTTACCCATATCTCTCAGGGAACAGGATGTGAGATTCCTGGCCTTTTGCTTTATTTTAGAGCAGCTTTAGAGAAAAGGGGTGCTATGATTGAAAAGGCTTTTAGAAAAATAAAAGCGGCGCTACAAAATTTTAAACAGAAATGTATTCATTTTGGGCGGTGCAATGTACATTGGGTAGCACTTTTGCTTCGCAGCAAGAAGGGTCTGGGTTTGTATTCAGCCGGCGGCCTTTCTGTTTAGAGCATGATCTCTACGTGTTTGCATGGGTTCTCTCTCGGTACTCTGGTTTCCTCCCACAGTCGGAAGATGTTGTCAGGCTAATTGAAGACTCTAAAATGCTCTGTAGGTGTGAATGGTGTGAGCACCCTGTGATGGATTGGAGAGCTGTCCAGGGTGTGTCCCTGCCTTTCGCCCGTAGTGTGTTTGGATGGGCTCCAGCTCCTCCATGATCCTTGTGAGGAAGAAGCGGTTTTAATAATGGATGGATGGATGCATTCATTTTAGTAGCATTTTTCATTTACAAACCTTCTCAAAGTTTTTATTATGAGGGCCTTTGAAGTGATGGAGGCGGGGCCAAAATTATACGGCAGTTTCTCCTCCTTGTGAAAAGCTGAAGATGTAACATCCTGTAGAGCTCAGAGTAATGATGTCAGTACATAAGCAACTTTAGGGCAGGAATAAGAGCCAGGCCCTGAACACGCACAGTATATGGTGGGGCTATAGTCATGTCCATCCGGAAAAACACAGTTTTAATTATGTCTGTTATGAAACAGAGACTGCAGGTAGGAATCCCTTTCATGACACCTCTGCTATGTGTCAACAGGGCACATTTATAAAAATGGAAACTTTGCATTATACACTGAAAAAAAACTTTAAAATTTTGAAATGTTTTATTTCAATTATTCTTAGGGTTAAAATTTTGAAATGTATTATTTCAGTTATTATTAGGGTGATTAAATAATTGATTAAATTCATAAAAAATGTTTTATTCACAAAGCTTAAAAAATGAACAACTCAGTTAACTTTGCATGCAGTTTTGGCAGATCCTGCAATGCCGACTATCTCACCCATACTTTATAGTTGTTAAAACTGAAACAAAGAAATCTGAGGTAAGCTATACAGTATGAATCAACAATTAACTAAATGGCTACCCCTCATTGTATTTTGGGTTTCTGGTATTAACAAATTTTTAATAATGGAAAATTATTTTAAAAAAGGTCAGGAAATATCATCAGTTTTATGGGGTGTTTACAGGGGTGTTCCACTTTAATTCAAAACAATTCAGCTGAGCGACTGCCTCTGGTTTCTACATGATACAGAAATGCATTATAGGCAGCTGCTGATGAAAGTTCTGCATTTAAACCTATCCTCGATGAAAGTTCCCTGGTTCCATTCACACCATCCCAGCTGGGGGAGACCAGTCCCATAATTTGATTACCTCAAATATGATGAAGTTATTCTTTTCAGCTGGAAAACAAAGAGCCCTATGCTTCCATGCCTGTTGCCAGCTGCTCCTCTTTCTCTAATGGAAGTTTGGAAAAGGCTGCCAATCAAATCACAAACGCAAAATTAGAAGTAAATACAGAGAATGACAGGGACAAAGTGGAAGGGGGGGGGGATTTATGAAAAGGAAAGGGGAATTGGTCTAAATTTGTGAAAGTCCAGAGTCCGTTCATAAGTTTCCTAACTTATGACTTTGACCTCAGATTCCTTCTACGTGTGATTGTTGAGAAATTATGCCATTCAATTTCACAATAACTTTCTATTTTTTTAATAAATATTATAAAACTACATTTTCTAAGAAAATGACCTTGTGAAACAACACTGTAGTCTCACACACATTGCACAGGGAATAGCAAAAGTACCAAAAATAATTATATGGTGACAATTCATAAGCAGTGAAGTTCAGATGCATCTACATACGCAAAAGCTAATATGATTTCAGTTTTAATGTCTGCAAAACGGAGGTAAAGAGACCATGATATGCAGTTACACCTCTTCCTGGGTAACTGACTAATTATAAGAAATATTTCAGCTAAGCCTCTTACTGAAAGATGTCTGAAAGATAATCAGACCAATCTGGAGAGCCAATTATTTTAATTAGTACAGAAGGACTCTGGCTTGGACCGGAATAAGAAACCAGTGGTGTGTGACTTCAGAACTACTTACACACTCAGATTTTTTTCTTCCATCCACCTGTCAACACTCCAATGTTAATTCTTATTCATGCCTCAATAAGTATTACAAGATCATAGGGGGTTTGCTAGAGGACAGGAAAAGTTTTTTGGACAGGGTATGTTGTTGAGTTTTCCAAAAGCACAGAGACACATAGAGACCCCTTAATTTCTTACCTTCTGTTTCAAATAACATTTGAGATGATTCACTGGAGAAACTAAAGACACTTTTTTGTTCAACTTGCTACTCTGAGTGAATTCAAAAACCAGCCATTAAAGATGTTTTATTTCTGTCATCATTTAATTTTAAAGTTAATGTCATCAACTTCTTTACACTTGAGAGGAAAACCAGTGAAAAATTCCAGTTAAAAAATTTTATATACACAATTCTAATATCAGGCCAAAACCTTCCCCATGAGTAACATGTGGCCTCTTTTTTTCAACATTGCATTGGAAAAGATGCAAAATCCCTGTGTGAAAACATTGCAACCTCTAATGTGAACAAGAGAACATTAATCATAATTACTTTTCCAACTCTGTTTAACACTCTTTGGTGATTTCTGTATATAAGTATAATTTACTAGATGCTTTCCACTAGAACATTTTACATATGAACTGTTGTAGGAAATAGACAAAGTGATGATTAAAGTCTATTGCAACAAATAAGTGGCCAACAAAAAGGCTACATGAGCTCCTGTGTGATGACAGAGAAAGTCTCAAGTATTTTTATCCAAGTAAATAACCATTGGGAGTATGAATGAACAATGTTCCAAGATGCCTGTTTCTCTTCAGACCTCCCATGAATTAAAGCATGATATTCCTAACATAGTTGACCATCTGGCCACTTAATAAACAGAACTACATTATACAGGACTATGAATCAGAGAGTGTGTGTGTGCTCATACACATATATGTGTGCGGGTGTGTGCTCACTTTTGGAGTCTTTATGTACATATGAGCATTGCTGGTGTCTGTCAGTGCACAAACATACACTGTATGTTCATGTTTATGCTGAACAGGGTGAATAGGCTCTGCAAGATTATTCTCTGTAGATTAAGCTGCCGGCTTCAGCCAAAATCACCACTCTAAAAAAAAACCTCCCTTCCTGGTCTTCTCCATGTACCCCAATCTAAATAAATAATAATTCTTGAAAGCTGAGGTTTTTTTTACTCACACTCCATGCAGGTAGAGATGAACAGGCGTAATAGGCTCTTTCAACACCTAAGCAACACAGAGTGGCGCAGTAATCCTTCAGCGCTCGGCTCCCCGCTAACAGCCGCTCTGAGAGAAGCTTTCAATTAGCAGTTTGTTATTACAGCGGGCCTGGCAGCCAGGCGCTGATAGCCACATGCCAATACCGCTGCGGACACTCCGGCAGGAAGCTGTCCACATGAGGTCCGGCAGAGAGAGGGCTGTGGGGTCGGCTCGTAACGATGTAAACGGACACCTGTCATTCACGCCCAAAGAGCTGGATTCAGAGTAGAATTACTCATGGTTATTAAAGGAGTAACAGTGCAGGAAACATTTGGATGGTGGAAAAATAAATATGAGGTGCTTGATGCGTGAATTAATTTTTGAGCAAAGATGCAGCTCTTGTGAATTAATGTTCCGAACGTGAAAGACAACAAGAAAATGTTTATTTTGTAAACCTTCTCATAAAACTGTCTTTAATGATATTTTCATGGCGGCATTGCAAAAAAACTCCAGCCCCAACATGCTGCTTCAAACTCTATAAAGCCTCTTGATAGTCAGCCTCAATGGAGCCGTTTTCTCTGGGTCTTTCTATGGACGCGCCATTTGGAATTTAAAAATACATTTGCGAAATAGTTCTCTGAATAGTTGGTACATTACAAACAAGAAGGTGAGTTCGAAGTTAGTTGCATGAATGTAGGAATTAATTATGTATTTTATTAATGCATTTGGGCGTTTCCTTTCAAGGTAACAAGTGCCAGTTTTTTTATACAGATATTTTTGCTGTATATTTATATGTCTCATATTACCAGTTTCAAATGTGATTACATTTGTGAATGCCAACAGGAATATAAACCACATGCCTGCACACAAATCAAGCTAACACATGGGCACACTGCACTCAAAAACACTCACATGCATGTACAGAGACTATGTGCACACACACACACACACACACACACACACACACACACACACTCTCATCCAGGTCTTCTTTCTGTGTCTCAGAGCCTGTAGGCTCCTATCTGCCAATGTGCTTGTAGAGATATTGTTAGCATTCCGTTTGCCATTTACATTTTCCCTGCTTGACATAATTGAAGAATGGATGCTCTTATGAAAATTAAACTTGCGGTCTTCCTGGGTTACTGTAACCCTGTTAAAATGTAATGAGATTCTTTATGCGTCTTCTCGTGATTTTTTTATTAAATAGAATATCAGTATGACTAATTCCCCGAGCCTAAATGTAGACTGGGACACAGCATTATTGATAGGCCAGCGCATAAGTGGTCTCTCGTACCCAGCCTCTAATGGCCGAATAATGCATTATTCTTGTATCAGTGGGCCTGTGGCTTGCAGTGCTTATTGTCATTATTGAAAACACCTGGCTGAACCATTCATCAAGGTTACATCAAGAGGGCCCATTTGTTCATTAGCCTGTCAGTAAACATCTTTATTTAGTTTGCTGTCCAAAGGGGGGATGGCAGTGGTGCAGGAATTCCAAGCACAGTTGCTTGACTGCCCCTCTACGTCCCTCTCGCTCTCTGACTATCTTTCTCTCTCTCTTTCCTTCTCTTTCCCTCCCCCTCTCTCCGTCCCGCTTGATAAAAGCATCTCTGTATATTGTTGTGCTTAACATTGTCATTTAGGACAAATGATAAAGCAAAATGCATTACTGTCATTCCCGGAACAGGAGGCTTTTTTAAATATTTGTATTTAATTTATTTACTTACTGTCGGGACTTATCGTTCCAACAATTTTTTACATTAATATGGTTGGTATATTGATAAGACTGATATTATTGTTAGCATGAATTATTTTTCTCTCTTGACTGCATGACATGGGGAAAAAGAAAAATGAAGAATTCAACACCGCATTGTAGGGATCATTATACTGAACTGACTGCCAAACTGTTGAGGGAGCACAGTAAAATTCCCAGAGTTAATTCAACTCCAATAGAGTTTATATGAGTCCAAGCCAGCCATTTTCACTGTTATAAATTGACTGAATTTAACAGTTAAATTAACGCATTCTGTCCTTGTTATTTTAACTGTAAGTAGAGTCCTGCGCGCTTTTAACTGTGGTTTAGAGTTAACATACACGGAACCTCTGTTATAAACTGACCGTAAAACTACAGTTAAAATAACTGGCAAAAAAAGTTGCTAGTTTATAACAGTGTTGGACTCAAACTCTATTGGAGTCAAATTAACAGTGGGATTTTTACTGTGAGTCTCAAAGCTGTGATTGGGCTTGAACTGATGCAATGACCAGCTAGCAATGCGAGTGCTATGAATTGACATTAGCATTGGAAAATTCATTGTCAGGAAATTTAAATATCTAAGTTAGATTCATAGCTTTAGTCATGACCCATATCTGAAGTCTTACATCATATAGGGCAGGGCTTTTTCATTTTTGAAAGTGTGGTCAAAATAAAATTGAAATTTGAAATGGAACCCACCCAAATAAAATAAAATAAAAAATTTCTCAGGGGCATTGGTTTCCCAAAAATCAGATACACTGGCCTCATGCCAGTAAATCAGTATATATGCCCATAAATGTATCAGTATTTCTCAAATGCAAGGAGAATTTTGACCAAACCTAATTGTGCAGTGGCGTGAAGAGTGGCTTGCAGCGGCATTGTTTCAAGTCTTCAATTCATCTTCACCTGTCAGTATAATATCCTCCATAATCAGCACCAGAGACACAGGAACAAATCAATTACCCATAGTTGTCTTCAGTTAAATTCCAATTCTTGTCTTTGTCTAATTACTCCTGAAGATTAGCCCAGTGACAGGCTCTTTACATTAGAATAAGGAGCTCTCACTCGAGCGAATAGGGAAGTTGGATTGCCAATGATCAGTTGAGACTAATTAAGATGTTCACCTTAATTGAGTGAGATTTCTCCCTTCAGCAAGGCTGCTGCAAGCTCCATGAACCGTGCAAAAGGCAGGGATCCAGACCGCAAATTAAAACACAAAAAGATTAAAATCAGGGACTGAGGCGCAGTATGCAGCTTTATTTCTGTGGTTCATGAGTCAGGTAGACATAATTAGTATCGACTAATTAAAAAAATGACTATGCCTAATAAACATGAAAAATAATGATGGAGACATGAACAAGAATTATATTGTATTCACTGTTATAAAACAATATTTAGCACTGGAAAGTGACAGCTATTACATTATACTTCAGTTGCATGGTAATGGGGTATTCATCGATGAAAATGAACCTAATGATAGATGATCAGATGCAATGGACGAGAGGGATTAAGAGACAGCTGTTCTCCCAGAAGAATGTAAATTCTGTTTCAGAGGTCCATTGTGATACATCGACTGATTTTCCCTACACTGCTCCACAAAATCCTGGACATTAATTACACACAAATCCACAGAATACAGGGATCTTGTTTGATGGAATTTCAATTACTGCCTCCATTGGTTTCAGTTTCTCCTGAGAAATATGACTCTCTGCCAGTACTTTTCCTTAATATAACTATTCAACACATTCACAACCTCCTTCCCCTCCCACACATACATACACAGTTTGGCCAAAAAAGTCATTGTTTGAATTTAAATAAACAAATACTTGAGAGCCTATGATTAGATAATTACTGCAGTAATTAATCTGGCAATAATTATTTTAACCTTAACTGAGGCAGTGTATAGCTTCTCAATTTTGTACAGCCATGTTGGAAGATGTATCCCGTGGTTGTGGAAAAAAATTAAGATAACTTGCAGCTCAAGATTTCTAACAGGGATATTAGGTGTGTTTTGCTTTGGTTTGGGTGAAAAACATCTGGTGGTCGCTCTCCAGGAACAAGATTGGAGACCACTGTGATACAGTGTTTCATCAGGGGCAAATTATTGGCCTATATCAAGCAAATAAAATGACTGATTGGTAGCATAAATAGCTAGCATTGGGTTAAGAACTATCCACTGCATTATTAACCCTATTAACTACCTTTGGGATGCCTGGAGAAGACTTATCAGTTGTTCTACTGTCAATACAAGATCTCGGCCAAAAATTATTGCTATTCTGGATGGAAATAAATGTTGTGACATTGAATGAGGTAGGTGAAACAATGCCCTGAAGAATGTGCAGCATAATCAAACCTAAAGGCAGTCCAACAAAATATTAGTGCACAACTTTTTTCTGGCCTGGCAGTGTATATAAATTTTAGAGTGTAGCACTTTGACCCTGTTTTTGGGGTGATGATTTTATTCTGTTCTAGATGATTTCATCTGGCTGCACCAAGCAAATACCACTTCCTCTATGAATGCAATTAGTGGTTGCTAAAATTTGGAATATGAAATGCCAATCCAGAATGAGTGTTTATTTTTTCAAATGTGGAATTCAGGAACATAGCTAGCAATTATGGACCCCTTGAATCAATATTGATCTATGATCCTCTGTTTTTGTCCGTCAAAGTTGTGAGCCCCTAAAATCATCACCAGCTTTCATCCCTCTAGCTGTGGCACAGATAATACTGTTGTTCTGGGGTTGGAATTAGAAAAGCGTGCAGTTTTCTTGGATCGGGTTTGAAGGCTGTCCATAGAACAAAAAAATAAATAAATAAAAAACACTCAGCAGATGCAGCCAAATGGGTTCCTTGAGTCAGATTTAAAGGACAGCAGTGCATCATTGTCCCTGGCTATGCTTCATGGTCTCCATTAGCTCTTTCCCGCATTTTCAGTCCAATGGCTTTTCTATCATTGACTGGGGAAAGATGGATGCATGCTAGTCGGTTAGGGGAGGGGGTAGCTGGTTTTCTGAGCGAGACGTTAAAAATGAGGCGGGAGTGATTCATCCATCACCACGCCCCCACCCTCACAGCACCACACCCCAGCCTTCATTCACCCAAACAGCTGGCGAAATCAATGCCCCGCTTTATCGCCGATAATTCCCCAGATGTACAGAGAGGCTCAGATCCATCTCTGTGCCCGAGGTGTGTCTGACCTCGCCACATCTAGCCAGCAGGCCACAGTGGCAACCTGAGCACCTCCTTGCTCTAAACAAAAGATCATGGTCTGGAGACTAGGAAGCCACTGTTGTTCATTTAGTTTGGCTGTCAGGAGGAGTGGGGAATGCTGGTCCAGTTCCTGGAAGGCTGCGGTCTGGTCTGTTTCCCAGATTATGTCACGTGACTGAGCAGTGAAATCTCAGGGGTTGGCTTAGAGAAACATGCCCTTTGACCTGGAGATTTGTGTCCTCAGGTGAATGAAAGACCTCTGCATCTTCCTGGCCTGTGGGCAGAGAACACCCGACATGAGGCGTTGACTGTAAACTTTCCCTTTTTTTCCTAGACTGCCTAAAAATTTAAAAACAAAAATGGCTAAGGCTCACCTTAGCTTTACCTCTTTCAGTTTGCCGGGAGGCTTTCAGCAAAGGCTCACTCACACAGTCTCAACTGATGAGGAATGAGTTTTTATGTATTTGTTGAATAGCACTGCGTTCCGAGGAGACGCAATTTTCCTCTCATCACCAGCGAAAACCTTCAACACACCATTGTCTGCTTCAGTGGCAACATCATCAGCTAGCCCACCCATGACCACTGCAAATATTGAAAACAGTTTTTACCAGCTCAGCAAAGATGTGGGCAGTGTGAGGACATTGAGAACACTTGGTACTCAGGATTTTCACCTTCTTACCAAGCTATGTTACAACTCCAAAAAAAGTTTGGACAGTGTGCAAAATGTAAGAAATACATAAATCAATGATTCGCAAATCTGTTTGGACCTGTATTCAACAGAAAACAGCACACAGTCAAGGTAATTAATGTTTTACTTAATCAAATTTAATGTTTTCTCTTTGTCAGCTCACACTTATTCTACATTTGATGCCTGCAACAAGTTCTAAAAAAGTTGGGACAGGTTTCGGAACCGAGAGCACACATTGTTGCAGTTCTGAAAGTGGAATTTTTACCCAACATTGCTTGACATAATACTGAGGCTGCTGAGTAGTTTCTGTTGTCATATCTTGTGCTGCATAATGTGTCACGTTTTCAATGGGAGAGTGGTCTGGACAACTGGCAGACCTAGCCCGTACTCTTCAACTCCAAAGCCATGCTGTTGTTACACAAGTTGTTACAAATGTGTAGAAACATGTCCCTAGAAACTGAACTGGAACTGAAGACAGCTGCAGTGTAGGCCTGACAGAGCACCACCAGGAAATGTCTGGTAGCATCTCCAGGGAATGTCTGGTGATGTTTGAGACTTCAGCTGGTTATTGACAACAAATAATTTGTGACCAAGTTTATATTCGTACTCCATTCATTGGTCAGTTACTCTAATCCGGAGCCCCTTGAATAGGATTGGATGAACAAAAAAAAAAAGAAACATGTTTACTTTTAGCAGTTTTCTACGAGAATTAGCATCTGAAATTATTTGGTTTATTTAGCAGGTAACTGTGATTACTCTCTGTCCTGCATTCAAGTGACAACTTACAGTATGTCCCAATTGTCACCCTGACCGTATTCCCCTTCCAGCAGACCTGCATCAGTTTGCGGTCTCATGATCTATAATTATTGTCTTTTTGTATTCGCAGCCCTCCTTGAGTCCTTACAAGGTTCTGGTCCTAATGTTGATCAGTGACTTGTGTACATAAATAGCTGTGTCTGTCTCATTTTTTGCTAGATTTTTCTGCCTGTTAATATGAATCTAACAAGTACCTGTTTTGAGCTTCTTAAGTTATCTTGCACCACTGGTGTTTCAAAGATAAAGAATGTAACTTATGCACTTTACAAGGGACATCCTTTCCCTACCCTTTTATGGTCTCCAAAGAAGAGACAGATCCAGCCTGGACATATTCCTGATACTCCTACGGGTGCTACCAATCGGCTAAGCCACCCAGCTACTGTACAGACCTTGGACTGGCCACTGACATCTACCTGGCTCTCCCCTCCTGATTTCTGAACGGACATCTCCTGACCCGGACTTCTCTACCACAGCTTATGCCCACAGGCTTGGATTTTGGTGTTTCCCTTGTTTTCTGTGCCAATATTAAAGAGCCAATTTAGGTCTCTTCATTAGATCTGTGTCTGGTTCCTTTGGATGAAATGTAACAACTTAGCCAATTTAGTAGGCGTCAGGAAAAATGGTGTGGTTATGCAAGGATGTAAAGATTTGGTTGGACCTGTCCTGTCAGTCCATGTCCCTAAAGTGCTGATCATTGATTTGTGATGTCATCTGCTCCTGACTCATCCAACACTAAAACATTTTTTCAATTGTCCAAATAGGACAGTAGCTTAACAAATTGGCACACAGGTAGTCAATTATGCAATGAATAAACACATTTTATGTTCATTTACTAATCTGAATTTTACAAAGCCTCATTGTGGCTGCATAGTTGTGAGTTAATCCCTTGGAGGTGTACCTGCGGGTGACAGTCTGGCTTACAAGCTTGCATCAAAGTCCTTTAAAAATGAGTTCGTTTTGTTGAGGCTTTGAAGCCCTATTGTATTAAATTTAAAAACACCTTTAACAGAAACTGGCTGTGATGGAATGACTACACAACTAGTATGCTAGTTGCAAGAATCATGTAAAACGAGAGACGACAGATCAGTGGTGTCAAACAAATTCCCAGAGAGGCTTCTGTACATGGAACGCATCTAAAATAATGAAAGTTGCTTGAGTTACTTTGGACGATAGCATATTTTCAGAATTTAGAGTGACTTCATTTCAGAATGATTGACATGGAGGGGGAAGAATAGTGCTACATCTGTATTTATGCTGAACCTTGTGTTCAAGACATTTTTAGACACCAATGTGCAATCTACTTCCTGTGTAACTGGCAGAAAAGATGGCTGGCCAAAACAGTAGAGGACCATAGAGGTAAAGAGTTAGAGCACATCTGTCTATTACTTACCTTCAAGACAGAGAGAAAAAAAATGTGTCAGACAGAGTGTAAAACTCATAAACAGCCGTACGCGCGCTAGTCCCAGAAAACAGACATAACAGAGAGGCCCAGGTGACGACCGAGTCACTCTTTCTTCCATGAAAACTGCTGGGAAGGCTGCAGCACCAATGGCCCTTTTCCATGGGCCCTGTTTATTTTGCTTTGTTGAATCAGCAGGTCAGCGTTCTCTGGCTCTCAGTGTGTCTTGGCAGACTAAGTTAAATGGAAAAGGCCATGGGAAATGGCAGTCCGTGGTGCACAGCTGGTCATGGTGGATGCCCAGCCACAGTGCATGGCAGGCCAAAGTTAAATACCGCTTTTGTTCTAGTCATGGCTGGGGTCAAATGCTGACCTGATTCAGGTGCATTATGGCCATAATTGTGGAAATAGTCACCTACATTCTCCCCTGCTTTTAGAAGGGTCAGAGGAGGACTGAAGCCCTTATTGCTACAGGTATACAAGCTGGGGTGGGGGCACTGGAATTTCAACATACACGCTTTGGATGGGCTTTTTGAGTCATGAATTCAAGCTGGGATGGGCAATGGGATTCATGTATACAAGCTGGGATGGGCAGTGGGATTCATGCATACAAGCTGGGATGGGCAGTGGGATTCATGCATACAAGCTGGGATGGGCAATGGGAGTCATGCACTCAAGCTGTCAGCTAGAATACTAGAAAAACTAACTGAGAATAAATTCCCTGAATTGACCCGTAAAACTATTTTTTCACTGAAAAAAAAACAATGACCCAGAGCTTGTTAACACATTTCCTGTCAGTGTTTTTTTTTTAAGTTGCCAGCCACCATCAGCATTTTTCTTTTTTTTTTTTTTTTTTAATATAAATTTGGCATCTCCAATCCCACCCGAATCTGGAATGCCCAATTAGTGAACTATGTACAAAGCTTGCTCGTATGCGACCCCTTGCTGCCAACTCAGGAGAGTGAAGACAGTTCACAGATCTCCTCCGAAGCACGTGCCTGTCAGCCACTGCTTCTTATACACTCATTGGTTGAATCTTCGCAAGTTCAAAACGAGGGCGGAGGATACCCGGACATGAACAGACTTAGAATCTTCCTGACGAGCGCCCGTCTGGCCAACAGGAGGCGCTTGAGCAACGAACAAAGCTATTTATTTATTTCCCTTTCCCGGCAGTCCATTCCCAATTTGAAACCCTGTAGTGCAATGGCCAATTGTGCGCTACTCTGAAAAAGCTGCCGACCACTGCCGGTTGGTACGACTGGGGCTCGAACCCGTGACGCGATAGTCACTTCTGCACTGCAATGCAGTGCCTTAACCGAGTGAGCTATCCGGCAGCTCACCATCAGCATTTTTGATAATATTCACTAATCTTTCATCACCCCTACAATAGTCAGTTCTATTCATATTTAAACATAAGAACAGAGCTTCTAGTTGTATACACAAGAAATTTCATTGTAGTCTAATTCATTGATTTTTATTTATTTATTTTTTTTACAAACATTTGAATGTCGGTCATTTCCATCAAAAAACCTACATTTTGAAAAAAAAAAAAAAGCTGAAAAAAGCACATGGATGTCATTTAACTCTGACCTGCGGATTTGCTTTTTAGTCGTTTGCATATATCAAGGAGATTCATCACAGTTCGTGAAAAAGTTTGTGATACAGGACTTGCCCAAGAAAAAAAAATAGTTTCCATCTTTGCCATGTGCACCAGAATGCACTTTTTTCTTGTTTGTTTGACCTAGTTTGTCAAAAGATCCGTAATGGTACTCGCTACCATATAGCAGTGAAAACGCTGATTGGCGGAAAATCTCACCAATCGTGGGGAAAGTGTGAAGGTCATTGGAATTATGAACTCCAGTATGGGCTCAGGGCTTACCTTTGACTGCTGAGAATAATTTCCCATCATAATTTAGTAAATTTGATACTGCGGTAAAAAAAAATGAATGTTTTGGAAGTACACATACCAACCAATTACCTCCGTAACACTATTTGTTGTTACTCCCAGCACAAAATACAGGAGAGAGAGGACTTCTCCAACCTTGCAAAGATGCAATTTTTTGCTTGATAATTTTTATCTTTTTGCAGGATAGTGGGGATTACCACTCCTTGATGTGGAGCATAGATCTGAGGGTGGTTTGGGACCTCTTGTGGGTATCAGGCAAGCGGCTCATAAATTCCAGGCAACTCCTGATTGCTGACTAGACAATACAGTAGAAGCCATTTTGACCTTTTGCCTTCAAACCTCAGACCTTTATTTCTCTTCCCAGTCCTCCTGACACTTTTAGAAATGAAACTAAATGGAGTTAGCCCTTGATGATGTTATTACTATTGCTGTTGATGTCACTGTGATTATTTACGTACACACTGTTCACCAGGGCCTATAATTTTACTATATGCTGAATAGCTAATGCCTATCTTAATGGTGCCAAAGACTGAAAAGATGAAAAAGATGAAACATCCCTTTATAAAAACTGATTCTTGCACTATCTATGCCCAATTTCCATGAAGCAGGAAGCTTATTGTCATCAATGACAGGTTGGACAGATTGATGCAGACCTTGAATCTCAAAGCCATCAAGCTGCCACAAAACAGACGTGAATTACTGTGGACTGAAGCACTTTAAGGACACAGGAGACATAAAAGTGACCGGAAGAAGCTGAGGGTGCTTATTCCATCACCAGAAGCTTTTATGTCTGTATTTTGACGTTACCCCTGGAGGGAAATTGAATTTTCAGAAGTGGCGCAGAAACAAAACCGATTTGCTGGGCTGGAGGAGGACCATCTCATCCCTCGAAGAGATGGGAGGTGACGGCAGAGAGGACGAAAGAGAGCCTCCGGCTGTCGTATCAAACTGTAGGTGCCACTTCTGTCAGGTTCCTCCAAACACCCCAACTGCACAGACTCAGACAGACAGAAGGAAATTGTGAGTGGCGAAAAAAAAAAAAAAAAAAAATGTTTCTCAAAGAGAAGAAACTTGGTCGGATGGGAACCGTAATCACATTACCCCGAGAAACTTTTACTTATGGCTGATGGAATTCGTTTAAAATTGAACGGGTTTTCGGCATAAGTAGATTTGCATTGATCCAGATATGTATAGAGCCAAAGTCAGTCTATCTATTTTGTGAGGGAATTAAAAGCTCTATAAGCCTATAGAGCCAGACTGTATAATCCTATGTTGGAAGATCAATACAGCCCGAGCCATTTTCAGGGGTGTGTGTGTGTGTTTGTGTGTGAACAGAGGTTTGGAGTGGGGGTGGGAAACTGTCGGCGTCCTCAGTGTATATTTTTCTGGCAAATTCTTGAGCTTGCAGGAATCGGTCATCACCCTCGTATACCTGCTCATTGGGTGGCAGCCCTAGCTTCTTGCAGCTCCTTGGTTTTGTGATCAGCTGTTAACGCAGCACAAATAAGTGACCTGCTCCAGATTTATTTAGTCTGACACTCGGACATTAATCGTCTGCCAAGGCCCTGCCCTTGAAGAAGCAAAGATGGTGGAACACTGCCATCAATACAACCAATAGAGCCTGACTTTTGAGTGGGATGAAGTGCAGAGACAATTGGCAACAGGCATATTGAACTATGAGGGATACAGTATTTGTTCACAGAAAATGTGTTGCCCTTTAAATTATGAATGTACAACAATTTAGCACTATCACATCTTAATTTGTAAAAATTTAGCATTAAAATATACAGTATCTTTAACACACTACCAAGATATCTCAGGATGCTCAAATAATAAAACTCTAACCATTTCTATCCTCGACCTCACTGCCATGTTGTAATGCATACATTAGTGCCATAGCATATCCACTCTCTTGCTTGTCCTGTGGCGTACAGGTGCTAAGCATCACCCTGAGGTCCTGGTGATTGGTGCCAATGAGTGATTACCAGCCCTGTTCCAGTGTGCTTCACCACAGTTGTCAGTATACAGAGGTCACACCGTCCGCTGCCAGTGCGTGGCCTGGGAACCACAATGACATTCCGCATGGACATGGAGGAAAAATTGATGACTAAGAAGGGTAAATATGAGATTAGACCCACTACTCTGCCCTCTTCCTGAGTGCCACTCAGAAAATACAGGACCAAAGAGGATAATAACTTTACAATTGCTTTTATAGGGATTGAGTTATTTGATTATAGCCCCATGAAAGAATTGTATCTATCCTAGCCCTGCCCAACCCCCACCAATAGCTGGACATTGGAACAAAGCCATTTAAGTGAATGAGCGCTTCAAGCAAAGTTTTTAGACAGCAAGACAATTAACAGGTTGCAATGAAAAAAACCAAAAGCAAGAGTGATTGAAAAGTGGACGGTTCTTGAAAATGAACTTGCAAAATGACATTTTTAAAAAAAGTTGCTCCAAGACAGAAAAAAATGTGAATTGCTTACATTTCAAATTCTAATTCCCCCAAAGCGTCACACATTTAGAATTTCATGTTTTCTCTTCTGTTTAAATGGATGATGAGCGGTTATTTCAATCACCAGGACTGCTATAGCTGTGGTCTTCAGTGCCACAGGGTGGACAGGATGTGGCTTGGCTGCAGCCTCACTGAAAGTACTGTAGAAACACAGTGGGGATGTATGTAGAGTGTTTCTTCTTCTCTTCTCTTTCTTCCCCCACGACATCGGCAGTTATAAATCAAAAGATGGGAATCTGTTTTGACATGGTGACTTTCTCTATTCTCAAACCCAATAGCAGACAGGATCTCATCATCAAACACGCAACTGCAAAGTATTTAGCACTTGCTCAATGATACCAGTGTCCCACCCCCGATTTTATCAAGTGAACTGTTCAACCTTCAAGCCCTCAATGGAAGAGCCTCAGAAATAGTTCCCTGGCATCTTTGGTAAAGTTACTAGATATGCTGTACAGCAGTGATAGGTGCATGGCAAAATCAAAATAGTTTGGTGTTCCAAAAAATTTTGCTGAAACAGATTACCTCACAAAAATGTAAAAACTTGGAAACTTAATTGCCTTAGTCAACAGTGCTTCAAAAAAACATGACAATGACAATATAACTTTAAATGTAATATTGTGTTTTTAAATGTTAAGTGTGTTTTGCAATAAGTCACTGAAATTGTGTTCTGATTTTTTTCCCCAATACGAGCGCATACATTAAGCATTCTCAAACACATTGCATTTTCTATAGCATTCCTGAACAAAATCCAGTACTTCTGGAATTGCGATTTGGTAACATTTTTAATGGTAATTATGCAAAATTGATCTGATGAGTAAAGGAAAATGAGCCAGACTGTTTAACCCTTAAACTACACATAAAGAATCAATGACAAATCTAGCTGTTCGATGAGATGGCTTTCTTAGGGTTGGAGAGAAAACCACCAGACAATAGATCTCCAGGAACAAAATTAGGACACCCTGCCATAAAAATCAGATTAAATGTGGTTTTAAAAAGAAAGACTGCCCATTTAACTGTTAATTGTCTCCAACAAATGTAGAAGATAATCATTTCTCAAATACAAAGCAATAAAAAGTATTGGGTGCAAAAAATAATTGAGTCAGGCATTTAATCATATTTGTTTTAATCTAAATTCCAGCCTCAACTATTTTCTGCCACAATGTGTTAGGACAAACTCACAGTGTCCTACTCTCCTGAGAGACTAATCAAGAATCAATATTCCGCCAGTCACAAGCAAAACAGCTGGCCGCGAGCCTCTCTCCACAGTGATCAATCAATCTGGACCTGTGTGCTTTAAACACCTGTTGAGCAATCAAGGAGCGTGCTCAGAAATAATCACGCCTCGCATACAAGCCATCACTGCATGTTTAATTGAGAAAATGCAAGGTAAGGGGACTAATGGAGCCCTATCGAGCTATGAGTAAGTTCATACCTCACTTTTGGCCGGGCATGAAACATATCATCACTTTCTAAATACGGTGACCTCCAGTTGGGATAATCCTTTTATCGGCTCATCAATAATCAACAAGCTGTTAATGTGGAACTTTAAGGCATGGCCTTGTGACAGGGCACAGAAAAGAGTGACAAATACTGATAAAGGCTACAGGGGCCAGGAAACCAATGGTTTCAGGTGGAGGGGTGGATTAAATTGGAATTTTTGCAGCCCTTTTCCAGCTGTGGGTGTGCCCAGGCTACGGGCCTCCTAAGGTCATCATCAGTTTTCACACTCCAAGCAATGCTCTTCCTCAGGCAATATCATGCGCAACGTGACTATGCAACAGGAAGTAATGTGTATAAAAAGAAGTGAAGTGACCCCTCTACCCCCAGTTCAATTATTACAAAGCGATATCCATCCATTGTACAAGCTGGCTAGCTTTTCTGCTTTGTAACAAAACAGATCTTTGTGGTTGATACTGATGTTTTATGATGTTCAAATGCTTGGGCGAATAAGTTCCTTTCCCAAGCCTTCATATTAAATAGCGGAAAACTCCATAAAGATATTCCAAGAAGCACAAGTTGGCTAATTTTTTCAACTTAATATAAATAAACAATCAACAAGAACAAACCAGTTAGAGGGAAAAGGCAAGAAACAAAAACAATTCGGTTGTTTATCAAATGATTTGAGCACTTGCTCGTTCTCTCTGTCAACACCTCCCGGATCCAGTTGTCCGGCCATTTTGGATTTTATTTATTTGCCTGTTTGAGGTACAATACATGGATGTATTGTGTTGCAAGAGAAAACATGCTGCTAGCAACATGGAGGCGTTGCGTGCCAGTTGGTGTGTTTTCAGAATAAACCTGTTGCACCAAAAGGCCTATTTATAGCTTGTGTGGCCCAAAGGCAGCAGGAAGGCCCAGCCGTATTTCACAGTCAATTGTGCCTTCCTTGTCTTGTTCAGGAAGTAGCTGAGGAAATCAGCCTGGCAGGAACCCCCCCCCCACCCTCCCACACACACTCTTGTCCTGGCAGGTTGATAAGGATGCAGAAAGTGAGGGATGATCCTCACTCTCTCCTCCTTCCCGCTTCTCAGAAAGTTTCACTTGGATACACTACATGAACATATGACAACAACGACATTTATGTGTAGCCTCGAAAATTGAGACCAGCTCAGGACACAAAAAATAGTTCAAATGGACTTTTAATTCATTCGAAAATTTAAATTTAAATTAAAAAAAAAAACTTTCAGTACACAGATTTTAGTTTTCTTTTTTCTCTCTCCTTATGGAATTGCAAAAAAAAAAAAAAAAAAAAATCAAAAGTCCTGGTTCATAATTTCTTCATTTTCAGAAAAATGTTTCAACGAGCTTATCGTCAAAGAGAAAAATCACTCTATTACTCGTGATTAAAAATTGTACGGCAAATAAAAACACACACACACACACACACACACACACACACACAAAACATAACATATGCTGGCATGCTCATGCACGCACTTCATCAGGTTCAGCTCTGAGGACCATTCCTTGGCCTTCAGTGCATAAGTCAATGAACTTTTAGGCAGCATGCAGGTGCACATCTATGCTTCAAAACAGTTAAACAGAAGTAAATCTGCTGATAAAATTTTCTTTGAAATTGTTTATTTCAAGTAAAAAAAACCATTAATATGATTAATCACTTCATTCAAATTGAGGATTTTGGCCGAGGTTGTTTGCTTATTTTTGGGCCTGATGACCTCCTTTAAGTTTGTTCATTAAATGGCACATTGTCAGGCTTTATAAGTGACGTCGTTCTGCGCCAGTGTTTCACGGGGTTTTACAGAGAGTTGTTTATGTTTTAAATTTTAAAAATTCTGAAACGAGATAGAATTCAGGGAACGTTTTGGATTAATCAATGACGTGCATAACTGTCATCTCTACAATTTTGCGTGTACTATATCTACGTTTTCAATGTAGCCTGTCGGTGGTTTCTTGGCCAGTTCCTCATTAATAATTTCTCAATCATTATATGATTATCAATTAGTCTTGGTAATTCAAATAAGAAATAGTTTGATTGTGAATCAGGCCATCTCAAAAGGGGACAGGTTGTGATCCATCACGTGTGAGAGCTGAGAGGTAAATCCCATACCGCCAGCATCACCTGGAGTCGGGGTTGAAGAGGTTGAAACAAATAAAGCAACAAGCATGACAGCTTTTTAAATGACACATATAGGCGTACATAACAAAGGAACTTACTGCGATAAAACGTAAAAAAAATATAGGACAACAAAACGATTATTAATTATCTTTTTTTTACGATTGAATATGATTTGTTTGGTGAGTATTCCAGTACTTGTTTGTACCCTTAGCTGCTATGACGTCATTGCAAAGACAGACCAACATTGCCACAACACCCTCATGCTGCCTTAAACAAAAAAATTACGTCACACTTTTGTACTTTCGGTTGGCAGTCCCCCTGCTTGAAACATCTTCCCATGTGCATGCCCCTCCACCTGCCGCAGATGCCTGGCCCAGTGGTCAATGGTCTTCAAATTACAGCCATCTTCATTCTGCACTGAATGCTCCAAGAGTCGTATTTGTCATCACTTGCCTCTCTGGATATGGCAGAGACTGGACTACTGCCTGTTTGGAGGCAGGAGATCCTACGGTGTCCGCCCACACTGCTTTTGCTGAAAGATGTGGAAAGTGTTTGACCGGTCCCGCTCCAGCCACATCACTGCCGGGAAGTTGCTCCAGCTACGTGCAGGCAGCTTGTCAGTGTCTGAGTACTGAATCAACTTTTGAACTCTGTCTCCTAGTGAGTGGCTTTTTGTTCACTCGTGTTGTAGGGCATGCACCTGCCCAATGTGCCCAGGTTCATTCGGCTTGCCATTCCAGTTACTGACCTCAGACCAGTCCCTTTGACTCCGGCTTGCTAACTCCTTCATTTCTTGTTTGCTCCCGCCTGACCACAGACCATTCCCAAAAAAAAAAAAAACACAGTAGTTCTGAAAGCTCTTTTATGTCCTTCGGCTTCACCAGGGTAATTCATCTGTATTGGACCACTCTAGTGAATTCCAGGCTCCCTTGCTCCCTCCCATTGGGATCCCTGGGCGCTGTATGACACCTTCCTGCAGAGCCTGGCTGATCGTATACAAGATGACTATGTACATCCTGCCGCCTGACCTTGATGGGTTAATCAACCTGGATCTCAGGATTGACATTCGTCTCCAGGAAAGGTGGGTGGATTGTCAAGCTCAACTGTGAGACTCTCCGCCATCGGGACCTGCCAGTCCATTTGCCCAGTCACCTTACTACCCTGCTTCATTGGAACCCTTGCTTGCCGCTGCAAAAAATGATAAGATAAAAATACTAGGTAAGACGAATTTACTTATTTTAAGACTTAAAACACTTATGTCTATCACCATTTTTCTTAGTAAGACAAAAAAAAATTTCTTGTTTTGAGGTAATTTTTACTAGCTTGCCAACGGGGTAAGTAAATTTCACTTGTCAAGTCAAATAGTAAATTGTTTTAAGTTTTTTTTTTTCTTAAAACAAGTTACTATTTGACTTGACAAGTGAAATTTACTTACTCCATTGGCAAGCTAGTAAAAATTACCTCAAAACAAGAAATTTTTCTTTTGTCTTACTAAGAAAAATGGTGATAGACGTAAGTGTTTTAAGTCTTAAGTAAATTCATCTTACCTAGTATCTTATCATTTTTTGCAGTGGGGGACTGGACAAGATTCAACGGCCTCAACCTGTTAGAGCAAAAGTGTCACATTAACTCTGGTCTCTGCCTGTTGAGCTAACCACCTGATCGCCTCTTGCCCAGTTTGACAACCCCAAGCTGTCCAGTGAGATGAGGTACTTTCCAAGGCCTGCATCTCTTCCTCCCAGCCCCTCTTCTTTGTTCAACTCTTTAGGCAATGCCACCAGTTCCCTGCCAAGGCTTTAATTGTTTCTGGACCAGACACCAATTTTGTCCATCTGTTCCTAGCTAGGTGACTTGGGGTTCCTACAGCCCTCTGGCTTGTGCCCATCCGGCCCCAGGCCCTCACAAGAATGTTGCTTCCCGGCATCGTTGAAGCTACCAGTTCAGTTCAGATGAGGATCTCCCTTAACCATCTTGAGACCATTGTCTTCTATCTGATAGAATCGCCACATGCCCCTGTTGTGTTGGGGAGACCACGGCTAGAAGGGCACAACCCCAACATTAACAGGGCTGTTGGTTCTATAACTGAATTAAGTCCTTCCAGCTCAAGATCCTGTCTGCGGTCAGCCTCCTGCTCGGTTGCATCTCTTCATCTCGGCTACAAGAAGTCGCCGAACCTTAAAGGAGTCCCTTCCACCTACCATGACCTCCGCCAGGTCTTCGGAAAATCATGAGCCATATCACTTCCTCCACACCACCCAGATGACTGTACCATTGAACACTTCCCAGGAACAATTGCAGCATTTCCTGGGCTTTTCTCTCCTTGACCCCCCAATGCCAATTTGTCATTGAAGTAGGCACTTCTGACATCAGCGCTTAGTCAGCCTCTCCCAGAAGGCAAATAATGGCAAGATTCACCCCTATGCCTTCTTCTCCTGTCGGCTGTGCCCAGCACAGAGGAACTACAACCTTGGGGATAGTGAGCTCCGGCCTATCGAGCTGGTGTTTGAGGAGTGGGGGCACTAGCTTGAGGGGGCCAGCACCCCTTTCATGGTTTGAACAGACCACCACAACCTTGAGTGCCTCAACTCAACTAAGAAGCTTAATCCCGGACGGTCTGGTGGTCAACTAGTTTTCCTGACACGGCAGTTAGTGAAACACTCAGGAAATGAGATATAAATGTTCACTGAGGTTGAGGTCAGGTGACTGTTGAGAGAAGTCAAAGAAAGTCGGCACTCTTTGATATTCTTTGGTCTTCAAATCGTTCGTGCAAAGCATTCAGACCAGTTTGGGGTCATTATCCTGCTGCAGTATGAATCCTTCTCCACAAACATGAATATGCAAACTATCTGATGGTGCGGTCACTTTTTGTTGGCCTGATCATGTTTTGCATACGATTGAACCAATTTCTTGAACACATTTTAGAGCACCATGCAGTGCCCCCCTTAGAAATCTTCAGTCTAGCCATGATTTGATATATTGCTTTGAAGGAAAATTTGACTTCTGACACTTAGTTTTGATGTCATGTTTCCCATCGTCAAAATACTACTTAGTGATCAATACTCTACTGGAAGCTTGAGGCACAGTCATATTTATAACAGATGAACAACTGTATTATTATACAACGTACTGTAGCTAATAACAGTATTTTCCTCAATGTATGTGTGCACTTTTGTACTGGACAATTATTTATGTTGGTTCATTTTCTCTAGACTATATACCTTCTCTGGAATTTATAAGTTGACCTACAATAAAATCATTTGAGTACCCCTGATCTAGACAAATGGCTTGATGAATTAAGCTATTTAAGCAATTATACTCCTCTTGCCTGAAGTATTCATGCCTCAAGTCATGAGAGAGTCCTCTTCAGAAAGCAATGATTAACACCCTCTTGTTCCATGCAGCTGCAGCCAATGAGACTTGAAGCTTAATTGCTCTCTTATGGATCCTTTCGAAGGAGTCTATTTGCCAATGGTTAGTTAAACGTGCATTCATTCTGCAAGATAAATCATGAGAATGTCTGGGCTGCCGCAGAACCCTGCTCTCAGAAGGCAATGAATAAGCTCAGGGGAGAATCCTCAAATTACTTAGTCCTTTTAAGCTAGTCTTCAGGAGTCATTGCAATAATGAGCAGGACAAGCTGCAAAAGATCACACCAAACAATTAAGGCACAACTGGTATCTATCTCTGGAGTCGCTTCCTAGTAGAAGGAAGTGTGGCTTTTGACTGATATGTGCCATGAGAGGACTGCAGGACTGATGGGAGCCATGGAAGCTTATAAATACCAGCTGTCCAGAGGTACCAAGACCTGGCCTCACTGATCCATGGTGATGAATCAAAGTTAAACTTGCCCAAACAGAAATGGCTTTATTGCCAACCTGATTGACATGTAAAGAGACTTCTGTATCTCATCGCTTTACTGGGTCTTGGTTATTTATGGTTGGATTTTACTCACAAGTTCAGAGTTCAAGGATCCAAGACACAGAGATATTGAGATATTGAGAGTTGAGATATTGTTGCCTCAGGAGCACCCGAAAGCTGAACCTTATGAGAGTCAATCCTACAGGTATTAAAAGCGATCGTTAGTGTCCACATTGGCTTGTGAGAGAACCATTCATGCTCTGGCAATGTAAAGAAGCTGCAGAAAAAGACGCGTTTCTTCGAAGAACTGTGAGCTGTCTCGCTTTCCAGAGATACCAGCATGAGTCACATATGAGCATGCTAGAACATGGTGCACCGATTGGATATTCCAGATTCCGGTGGGATTGGAGATGCCAAATTTTAATTTAAAAAAAGGTAGATTGTGTACTCGCCTGCAGTTATGAGGTATTGAGTCATCTAAATTGTTTCTCTTCGGAAGAGGTTTAACTACAGCAGTCTTCAAAGCAGTAGGGCACCTATCTGAAGGGAATAATTTACTAAGTGAATCTTCATTAAAAAATTGTAAATCGTTTTAAGAAGAGATGTGGGAATGGGATCTAAAAAGCAGTTTGCCAGTTGTACTTGGGCAAGAACTTTGCCAAGCATCTCAGCGTCAACCAGGACGAACTTCTCCAGTATTTCTGCATATAAGAACGGTGTTAAAATTCATAGGAAAACCCTGACATTAATTTGATCATATAACCCCGAATTCATAAAGGGTGTTTTTCCCTTGACCACGGTTAACTTGGCTAAACAGTGTATAAACAGGTGATGATCGAGCGGACAAATTTAGGCCCAAATTCATAAAGAGAGATCAGATCAGCTGCTGTTTATCCAACGTACATGGTTAGTCACACCTGTCTAAGTAACAAAAGAAATTCTAATCGTTCCAAAGGGCTTGTTTATCTCATGTACAAGCAATCAATTCTCTGTTGGCTTGCTTGTGTGGCTGGACGTATGACCATGGATCTCTTGCGCATAATTGAAATAGCACAGGAAGAGAGGGCTGACCAAAGGCAAGGTGCCGAATTGAGGGTTTTCAAAGACAGGACGAATCCTTTAGAAGAGTATAGCGTCATGAAATTTGTCAAGCAATACAGAATTTCCAAAGAATCATACTGTTATATTCTAGACCTAATCGAAGCAGACATTGACCATCCCACAAGACGAAACCATGCCCTTCTTCCAGTACACCAACTATGTATTGCCCTGCGCTTTTATGCATGTGGTGCATTCCAAATGGTTGTTGGTGACACGTGTGGTGTATCACAGGCTACCTGCTGTCGAGTAGTTTGTCGAGTTACCGAGGCAATATGTGCCAGAAAAAACCACTTCATACCATGCAGAGTGTCACATGACACCACTACACATCGGCTAAGTGGGGACTTGTACACGGATGGGTAAACACCCGATTATGTTCTACCTGAATTGCGCTAGTCACAGGAGTTTATCCACACGCGTACTTCTCTGTTTTAGCCACCGTACAGTAGTTGTACGTGACTAAAATAATCGGGTGATCATCACCCTTTATGAATTCGGGCAATAGTGTCTATGTAAATGCCTCAAAAAAAGTCACAACCCTTGTGTCTCATTCATTAGTTCTTCCGCAAGCACTCTGCGTTGAGTTTTGCAGTTTGTTCCCGTTAATTGATTTATTGTCTCGTTAACTCCCCTATTCCCTAATGTGATCGTCTGTAGCTGCTCCCTTCTGTATGATTGTCTTGTGTATATAATTTGCTGGTCTTGTCTCAGTTTTCACTGCATCGTTTTGCCCTAACCTTCTAGTTAACCTATCTTGTGATTCCTCTCGTGAGCTAAGGCTGTTCCTCCAAGAGTTTGCATGTATTGAAAAGATAAACATTAATTTCTCTGATGAGCTAATTATTAGGTACAGCTTCCCGTTCTCAGCATCCTCCAGATCAGGGACCTCGTCCCTAATAATCCAACTTCTGAAGAAGCATTTCAGCTGTTGCAGCTTTGGACTGATGACCTGGCTTCTAACCCTTGGACAGTCTAGACCAGGGATCCTCAAATCTGGACCTCGAATTCAAATCCAGCCCAAGTTTTCTGTTATCCCAGGCAAGTAAATGAACAGTTAGTGCTTCTGATTGGCCAGACTGTGTTAACACCTGACTCTCAGGTAAAGGGAAAGTGGAAAACCAGCAGTTCTCGGACCTCGTAGGGTGTGATTTGAGGACCAGGGGTCTAGACCATTTCACTCTACCACTGCTGTCTGCCAATCACCTGAACTGGACTATCCCACCACTCTCTTTGCCAAGCCCCCTTTGCGTTTTATTGTATCCTGCTCATATTCAATATGCCATTATCTTGGATCTGCACTTGGTTCCCTATGTCTGGTTTATATAAAAAAAAACAAAAAAACAAAAAAAGGAAAAACAAAACAGCAATATCACTTAAAGGCTAAATGTTTGAGACTGGCTTGTTTTTTCTCCAGAATATCACTAACTGAACAATAAGTTGTAAAGTTGAATGTCATGTTCTACAAACTATAACATGTGTTTCTGGCATGGTTGGAGTTGGAGTTTCACTACATCGGCTACTGTGATGAGTCACTCTGTAAATGACTTCAAAATGTGTGAGAGACAGTTTGACAAAGGGGCTCACTGTTAAGTTCTCAGAGGAAGGTGTGAGAGGAATCAGGGCTGACTCAAAACTGCACCTGCAGATCCTTATTTCTGCAGCTGTCAGCCTCTGAGATATGCGTAATTTATAAGACACTAACACTTTTCCCCAAAATGACTACATTGGACGCCTATATGCATATCAATGGACCTTTTCCCTAGCCTCCTCACTGATTGAAAACATAGGTATCCCCACGGCATCAAATGTTATCTTCATTGATAAGGCCAAGGTCGTCATTTGTCGTCATTATGGGGAAAGGGAGTGGGGAGTTTATGGGGAAAAGCAAATTTGTTTGTCTGACAAAAAACGGAGAGGTGTGTGCTAGCCACCCGGAAAAAAAGCGTCACGGCTGAGTTCAAAGATCAAGAAAACAATTTCATGGCAGAAAGTACAAAACCCAAAACCAGTGAAGTTGGCACGTTATGTAAATCGTAGATAAAAACAGAATACAATGATTTGCAAATCCTTTTCAACTTATATTCAATTGAATACACTGCAAAGACAAGATGTTTAATGTTCAAACTGAGAAACTTTTTTTTTTTTTGCAAATAATCATTAACTTAGAATTTAAAGGCAGCAACACATTGCAAAAAAGTTGGCACAGGGGCCTTTTACCACTGTGTTACATCACCTTTCCTTTTAACGACACTCAGTAAACGTTTGGGAACTGAGGAGACCAATTTTGAAGCTTTTCAGGTGGAACTCTTTCCCATTCTTGCTTGATGTACAGCTTAAGTTGTTCAACAGTCCGGGGTCTCCGTTGTCGTATTTTTACGCTTCATAAGCCACACATTTTCAATGGGAGACAGGTCTGGACTACAGGCAGGCCAGTCTAGTACCGCACTCTTTTACTACGGAGCCATGCTGTTGTAACACGTGCAGAATGTGGCTTGGCATTGTCTTGCTGAAATAAGCAGGGCGTCCATGAAAAACTTGGATGGCAACATATGTTGCTCCAAAACCTGTATGTACCTTTCAGCATTAATGGTGCCTTCACATATGTGTAAGTTGCCCATGCCTTAGGCACTAATACACCCCCATACCATCACAGATGCTGGCTTTTGAACTTTGCGCCTATAACAGTCCGGATGGTTCTTTTCCTCTTTGGTCCACGGCGTGATTTCCAAAAACAATTTGAAATGTGGACTCGTCAGACCACAGAACACTTTTCCACTTTGCATCAGTCCATCTTAGATGAGCTTGGGCCCAAAGCTGGCGGCGTTTCTGGGTGCTGTTGATAAATGGCTTTTCGCTTTGCATTGTAGAGTTTTAACTTGCACTTGCAGATGTAGACGAACTGTAGTTACTGACAGTGGTTTTTGAAGTGTTCCTGAGCCCATGTGGTGATGTCCTTTACACACTGATGCGGTTTTGATGCAGTACCGCCTGAGGGATCAAGGTCACGGGCATTCAATGAGTTACGTGCAGTGATTTCTCCAGATTCTCTGAACCTTTTGACGATATTACGGACCGTAGATGATGAAATCCCTAAATTTGTTTGCAATAGTCGTTGAGGAATGTTGTTTTTAAACTGTTCGACAATCAGCTCACGCATTTGTTCACTAAGTGATGACCCTCGCCCCATCCTTGTTTGTGAATGACTGAGCATTTCAGGAAGCTGCTTTTATACCCAATCATGGCACCCATCTGTTCCCAATTAGCCCGTTCACCTGTGGGATGTTCCAAATAAGTGTTTGATGAGCATTCCTCAACTCTCTCAGTCTTTTTTGCCACTTGTGCCAGCTTTTTTGAAACATGTTGCAGGCATCAAATTCAAATGAGCTAATATTTGCAAAAAAATTACAAAAAACATTAAGTAACTTGTCTTTGCAGTGTATTCAATTGAATATAGGTTGAAAAGGATTTGCAAATCATTGTATTCTGTTTTTATTTACGATTTACAGAACGTGCCAACTTCACTGGTTTTGGGTTTTGTAGAAGTGAGGGAAGAATGGGAAATGAAAGGGCCTGAAAGAAAAGAGAGAGAGAGAGAGAGAGAGAGAGTCTTCGAGCTATTGTGAAATAATAGGCTGCAGGAATAGTTAATAGCACTGGTGGCAGAAGGTGAGTTGGGCTTCAAGACACAGGAGTCTATTAAGTTGCTAAAGCAACAATCCTGGCCTGTACAAGAGGGGATTACTTTAAGCTTGCGTTCAGTAATTTGCAGCTTATCAAGAAGTGCACATTTTCTGCCAGCTACTTTAAAACACTTTAAACAAAAAGGTCACCCCTGAGGTTTTTCACCGGATACACCCCTCTAGCCCTCTCCTCCTATCCCATAACCTCACTATGAATATATATGCTCCTAATCTTCTGGATAAAAAGAGAATGACTCATTGGCTATTTGACCAAATACAATGGATCTTGGCCCAAATAAGGGTATTCATCCATCCATCCATGCATCCATCCATTAATTCTCTCACTCTCAGCACCTTTAAGAGAGCTAAGATCTCTCCATTGTCCTCAGAATTATATGTAGCGCTAGTTTCACTAATGGAGGATTAATTGAGTTATGCAGCAGGAGACAGGGGTAATAGGCAATGGTGGAGGAAGTACTGAAGTTCAGTACTTAAGTAAAAGTACAGATAACCAGCAAAATATATACTCAAGTAAAAGTAGAAGTGCTGCCTTAACAATCCTACTTAAGTAAAAGTAAGAAAGTACTTGCTTTCAAATGTACTTAAAGTACTAAAAGTAAAAGTACTCGCATGATAGGTTGTCTTTTGATTTCTAGGCCTATATTTCAACAGAAAAATTGTATGGAGCTGTGCCTTTTTAATTCTTTAGATCAGGGGTGGCCAACCCTGGTCCTGGAGAGCCGCAGTGTCTGCTGATTTTTGGTGTTACTCAGCACTCGATTGATGGATTAAAGTAGTTGATTACTCACTTAACTGATCTCACCTGGTGTCTAAGGCTTAATTTGGTAATAATGAGCCAATCAAGCAATTAGCAGGAACAACCCGCAAGACTTCTAGAGCCAATTAAGCAGACTTGCAGGTTGTGACAGCCATCTACGTGTTGACCAAGATTTGTCAATGTGGTTGGATATTTAGCGTAGTTGTAATGCAGACAAAGTAAAAGTACAGAGTACAGATAAAAGTTTATAGTGCAGGGGTGGATAACGCTGGTCCTGCAGAGCCAGAGGGTGTGCTGAGTTTGGTTTTCTCCACCCAATTTAAACCTAAGACACCAGGTGATATTAGTGAAGTGTGTAATCAACTGCTTTAATTCATCAATCAAGTGCTGAGTAACACTAAAAACCAGCAGAGACTGTGGCTCTCCAGGACCAGGGTTGGACACCCCTGCTTTAGATCATTCCTGTCAGGTAACATATAATCTGCAGAATTAAAGTGTGAAATGTATCACAGAGGGTAAGCCTAATAAGTACGCTAACCTTTACAATAAACAAAAGTTGTTGCTGGTAAAATGACTAATAATGGCATCTGTAGAGGCATAAGTATTACTAGTAGCAACATCTGCATTATTTAATATCATTAAGCAAAACCAATAAAGAAAACTGGTCATAGTATATTCAAATAATTTATTTTATTGTTGATCTATTCAATGTAAACCATTCGACTCTGTTGGCCTCATTATAGGGAAAAAAAAAACACAATGTATCCAGAGTTTGCACGCCAGGCAAAAACTAGGCCAGTTAAAATAAGGCAGGTCTTGAGAAACAGAGAATGAAAGAGTTTGAAATAAGAACCTAGCCATTTGCCAAGCAGCCAAACCTTTGGGGGGGAATGAAAATATGTCCCAAATGGCTAACAGTACTTTAAAATTAGGGCTGCAAGGAATGAAAGAATGATGATCCTGTTTTAAATGGGGAACGATTTTAAAAGGAGACGCCAATATATTTCGGGGTGTTTTATTATTCATAATGGGGTTTACAATATGAATATCAAATATTAATATCACACATGCATATGCTGCGCGTGCCCTAGCAACCCGGTGTGTCATTTGTAACATGGATTACCACCTATAGCAGCACGAGAAATTAAACTCGAAATTTTCTTGACTGAATGCTTTTTGTTTGAACACATCCGAATCTTTCTCTGGGTACCCAAACATTAAGATAAGCCGAAAATGTACTGATTACATTCGACATTGGTGGATGTTGAATACGGAATTCTTTCGCCCTCGCGTTTTTTGCCGATTTTGCTGTCCGCTGTCTCATACCACGAAAACGTATCCATCTCAAAACTTGAGCTGCTAGACTTTCGCACGGCGTCCCGCACTTTGAAATATCGCAGCCGCATTTTTAGTTTGTCACGGCACGGACCTATTATTCTGTGATAACCACTGAATGTATATTCACTAATTATTCCATAAATCTCCGAGTTTTTGCGCGTAGTATCCAGTTGTGATTGTATGTTTTAGTCCGCCTACATTTCAAGCAAGCATTGAATTTCTTCGTTTGAATGGAGACAGGCTATCTTTTCGCCAATGCATTTGTTAGAACAAGAGAGGCGTAACACATAACTGTGATCTTCCCTTTTCGTCAGTTCTGTCCATTTTCTGGCGCTAGTAGACTGAAAACGATGGGAATAATTCAACACATTGATGATTGTTTTTTTTTTTTTTACGATTTTAGGCTTGCTATAAATCAGCCATAAAAATGGGAGTGTCGCCCAGTACACTAATAACATGAATGGGTGATACAGGAACTCATTCAATTTTATTTGATATCTTATGCTTTATTCTACCCCGATAAAATATGAATCAGAGAAAAAAACATTGAAAAGAAATATCAACAGTTAAGCATTTTCTCTAATTATCGCTCAAATGTGTGTCCGAAGCACAATTTAAATGAGCAAAATATCTGACTCTGTGTACACACAAAAAGCAGAAAATCACCGTGTTCAGTCCTGAGATATCATAGTTGTTTCTTACACTCCTGTTCTGATAATATTTGATGGGTAAAGTCCAGTATTTTAACTCCAAAAACGTGATGTTTTCCGTGCGTTCTCACTGTTTCCCTCTATATGTGTGGACCCACGCTATTGAATGTTTGGCAGAGGTACCGAGGTTGTCCGAGGCAACGCGGTTCTCGCAAATACCGTATTCAGGGGGCTCAGTCTCTGGATCCATGTTTGGTCAATCTGGTTTTGTTTGAATGCGACTGCCGCTTTCAAAGGCGTGCTCTGCCGTCATTGAAGGCCAGGATAGCACTACCTGATTGGTTTAAACTTTCAAGGCAGCTACGCAACCAATTTGTTTTGTGAAGGGAACATTTTGGCGAGTGATCTTAAAATGTAACGAGGTGCATTTTAGAAATGTAGTGGAGTAGAAAGTACAGATAATAGCTGCAAAATGTAATGGAGTAAAAGTCAAAAGTATGCTCTATAATTTTTACTTAAGTAAAGTACAGATACGTGAAAAACGTACTTAAGTACAGTAACAAAGTATTACATTCCACCACTGGTCATAGGGGAAAATTTGACGGTGGGGGTGGGGGGTGGGGAGTCTCATTGTGCTGCTCAGCACTGAGTATTTACAGTATTCGCACATTAGGTCTTGCAGACAAAGCTTTTGGTACCTCTTCTTCAAGGAAGCAGCTCCCTTATTCCATGCACAAACTCACGCAAAATACTTAATCTTAACTGCCTACACATGAAAACATAAAAGCACCCCAGTGCTGAAAGTACTTAAGTCGCAAAAATGTCCATTCTGAAAAATTTGAGAAAATCAACTTGGGTAACTATAAAAGACATTTTCCCATCCGTACTACATGGTGTGTGAAAATGTGAGGTAAGTACTTTTAGCACAAGGCTCTTCAATTGGCCTTGTTTATATATGCCACCAGTTGTCCCTTCTATTTAAAACAACCATAGATTTACATGTGGGGGAACAGTCTAAACCACAAAGATAAATCTAAGTCACAGGAAATAAAGTACTCTATATAATTCTCTGCAAAATTTTTTAATTTTTTCTAATTTAAATTTGGTCTCAGATGTTTATTTTTTGTTTTTCACATTACTGTTGCACATTTCAGATGCCAAATATTTATTTATGAAATAATTTTACAAATACCTGCTTATTTTTAATGAAAGGCAAGTGGTGCAGACAGCCTTGACAGAGCCCTGATCTCAAAATCACCTGGGGAGAAAGAACTAAGTCAGAGGAACTATGGGAAGTTCTCCAATACACTTGGAACAAGCTGAAAAGCAATCATTTTATGAAACTTTGTGACAACAGGACAGTGTATCTAATATTTAGACAAAGGGCAGTCAGACCAAATATTGACTTGACAGCGCTGATCCATTCCTTGTCTTAGCACTGTCATGGCACCATGCCAAAGGCATTCAGCAGAGGGAATTACGCCCCCCCCTCCATCTGTATCTACAGGAACAGAGATCCTGACCCATGCCATCATGCTCATGGTGTTTCCATCACGTCACCATGCTCTTGAGAAATGAAAGACAGAACCCCCTGCTGGCGACAGCGATATCGCGGGGTTCTGAGCCCTGTCGCGATTGTCACCACCACTTGAAGCAAGCCTGGACTGTTCAGCACAGTCAGCTCCCCAGTCCAGTGATAACTGAATCTCCAGCCCTCACCACCATGGAAAGGTGGAGAGAAGAGGTGCACGTCTGGAAAACAGAGAGAAAGAGCAAGTGAAGGGGCGAGGAGGACGAAGAAGGGGGCGGAGGGAAAAGTTACGCCAAAGAAAAAAGTCAAGTAGGAATAACAGTGAGTTGCAGTCAGTCTAATCTCCAGCCTGGCTCCACAAACAGTTTAGCTGAGAGGCACCAGACCAGGCCTGTGGGTGTCACACCTCATACCTCCAGAAAATTTACCAGGGGGCGGGGGTTCAGTACCAGTCTGACACCATTCGCCGACTAGGAAAGAACAACACAGCGATGGGAGTCACCGAGATTACAGGCCTCAGAAGGCCTGGGTTGATGATGTCATCTGAGCTCTCATGGGACAGAGCGAAAGAGTGAGATAGATACAGAGAGGACATGCATGGCAACAACTCTAAGTTGCCATGAAAAAAATTCAAACAGTCTTACAGTGACTGCGTCTGAGTAAGTAGATTTTTTGGTTATTTACAACTAGTAGCTCCAAGTAACACACATATCAGTTGATATTTATGATGTGTTGAGACACCACCAAAAGCCAGAAAGACAGTGGCATAGAAGTGAACATTACCAGCAAAGGGGATCAATGTATAATTGTTTTAATGTAATACAACATATTATTATTATTATTATTATATTTATCATTATTATTATTATCAGTGCATCTGCTCCTTCCGCAGGGCAGTCTGAGCCCCCAGATTGCTCCCATAACTCTTCCTGCTGACTCATGCAGTTCCCTGGTGACTGTCTTTTGTCCCAATAAAAACACAAAGTGCAGCTCCCTAGCACAGACCCAAAAACAGATGATTTGCAGATGCGACTGAAATCCCCAGAGTTGGTTAGTCCAGTACGCTGATGCATTTCTGCTGGCCGTAATTGCCTGTATGTTTCGTTTCACCTCTCCCCCTTGTCCAACTTTGCCCATTCCCCTATTCTACCCTATGGGCCCATAGAGACAAAGAGATAGAGATATGGGCAGATGAATTGATTTATTTAAGGCGGACTAGCAGGTCAATGCATGAATAGACTGGCAGACGGTGACATATATCTTGCCATGGCAAAATCAGGGGTTAGTTTCAGTTTGATGTACATCAGTTTATTGCCTGCTATAATCACTGAATGCTTTCAAAACAGCGCAGTAAAGCACTTCAGAGAACACAAGCATTTTTGTGGCAGAGAGAGAGAGAGAGAGAGAGAGAGAGAGAGAAATTGTACCTCAGTACACAGAGCAATATATCATGAGTAAGAAATTGGATTCTGTAGCTACTGTTCATACTTAACATTAATACTCCTTTGCAGAGGGAGGATTCTCCCCCACTGACTGATTTGTAAAGTATGGCCAGGGACTAATGGAGGAGGAATTGCCAAGCTCAAAACATTGCACCCGTCTTGGGAGAGGTAGTGCCTGCAGTACGATATTGATGCTGAGTATTTTCCTGGTAAAGAGGCTCCCCCATGATGCACATTAAAGGTCCCATACTATACAGTATTTAGTCGTTTAAAATATTTCCCATGGGTCTTTAAGATAATGTGAAGAATTCAGTTACAAAAAAAACCACATACATCCAGGCCTAGTGAGACCTCTTCTCTCACCCCGTCTGTGCCAGCCTGAAACACAAGCCGTTTTGAGTGGGCGAGGAGGCTATGCTAATGAGGCACTGCTCTGATTGGCTGCCTGGCTGCTTCGATTCTGGGGGAGGGTGCAGACCCGAAAAACCAGGAAACCAAGATGGCAGGTATTTCAGGACAGCTTTCTGCGGCATCCATTGCTGTAAGACCGTACTTGGTTGATCTTGAATCCGACCCCGAACGGGAGGAAGAAGCAATCGAAGTATTGCAGCAACGTTTACAGCAAGATGTCGATGAGTGGCAAGTTGAAATTTTTGTGTTTTGCTCATGCTGTCTCGTCTTGCATGCATGTGATTGTAGCTGTACTGTTATATAGTCATGTTATATACCCACTTAGCTATCCGGAGGAAACTTTGCTAAAAGCTCCTGTTAACCATTTCTACCAAAATGAAACACAATTTCGACACCAAGCTACTAAATGCAAAAACACACAAACTGTGTAAGCGCTGCTTATGTGGAGCTAGCGAATCGATAACCTCTACCGGAAATCCAAATCCGACCTCCATTTCTTTTTTCAGCTTTTTATTAGCCAGAACAATTTTCAAAGGTGGATGAAATTCTGCCATGGCAATGCAGAGAAATAGTTTGTCATACCAGGCACGTTATAGTGCGTTTCACGATTGCTTTCACCGCGGTAGGATCAGAGAGCTAGCCCACACCACAACAAATTACCCAAATTACTCAAACACGTAACCTAAGCTCGGCAAAGCATATGTCTGGTCTAACTGCAGCCTTATCAGTCCAACTTTGCAGACACGCACAACACCTCTCCGGTTAGCTTCAGTCAGGAAACGTTATGATGAAACTACCACCTTGATGCTGACCAAAGTAACACAAGCATACCAATCTGAATTACTGCATATAAGTTAACCACTTGCATTTTTTAAGTAGCATGGAATGCGAACTAACATGCGGAAGTAACTGAGCGGTCATCATAACGAGAGACAGACATTACCCTGCAATACAGGTTTTACAGTCAGTAAGTTCCGTTACTGTGAACAGTTGTACCAAGCATCCAAATTACAAACAAGTATAAAAAGTTAGCTTCAAATGAGGTTTATGTTCACACACATTCTGTTGAATGTCTCCTTGATATTATTTACTCTGGCATATTCAGGACACGAACATTAGCAACAGTAACTTAGCTATGTTAGCTGCTGTGCTACAGCCACATTCAACAGGCTATCACATTAGGTAGGCTTATGCAGTAAAGCTACACAAAATGGTAAAACTTACTGCTTCCGTGTCTGTGAGTCACGGACAGTTGGTACTGATCCAGGCTTTATCTTCAGATATTTTACAAAGCCTGCGTTTGAGGCGAGTTGTTAGTGCTAACTATTGTTAGCGATCCTGCTAGCCACCCATAACACGTTAGCTTCACTTAGCTACATTATTTGCTGTTATATCTTTCCTTACAGCTTGTGGCTCTGAGCGCTTGATTGATGCAACTGCTCCAGGTTTGAGAAGCAGCTGAGATGCATATCCAGCATCAATTATCCTTTATTGACAAAGCTGTCTTCAGTGAAATGCCGAGCACAAACAGCTAATGTTACCTTTGTGTGTGGCTGTTTGCCGCCAGCAAACAAAAAAGCTACCCACTGATTTCTGGTGGCATCGTCTTTTGGAAGAGAAAATAGTTGTGCTTTTTTCGGATCCAAAAAAACACGTACGGACAGCTTTGGGAGACATACTGATAAATCTAAACGTTACATGATTTGGGCTCATTTGTGTCTGATAGAATAAAATCCGGGGTTGGCAGGTCCAGTGCCATGATTGACTCTGGCCAGGTCTGTCCTGATTGAACGCAACAACCTGATGTCAGGTTTTGCCCAGATCTCGTGAAGATCTCGGGATGAGCCGTTCAGAGAGGAAATCACGTTCAGGAAATCACGTTCTTGGATTTCGGCAAAACCCCTGTATCTTATGTTTAGAAACTTTGCAGAGGTTGAGTATGGACATCCAACATTTATAACATTACATGTATGTATTAAAAGAAGGGGACCTTTGTCTGTCAGTCTGTCCGTCCATTGATTTTTTCACAACAACCGTTAATTTGATTAACTTCACACTAGGTTGGGTATTGCTGAGGACCAAAAGAAGTGCAGGGTCATGCAAGCTCTTAAGATTTATGAGACATATTTATTAGCAGTGCGCCATTACCACCAGAAGTACGCACTGTTTAGTGTATTGAGAGGGGACCCCTATTCTTGTTTGTCGGGGTTGGCAAGGAATTAAATGCAGAGTAAAATAAACCAAAGCTTATTTAGGGCAGGCAGAGGCATCCAAGAGGCATCCACCCTGTCCAATCAGACAGGGTCAAAAACCAGAGAGGGCAGAATATGGTAGAGAACCCCATTCCAAAATCCAAAGCAGAAAAACAGTTGAAATGGTAAATGACCCAGCAGACAGGGCAACCAGAGCAGGCTAAGCCCATTCCGAAGAGACAAGTTTTAAACAGGCACTGCACTCGTATAAAATGAAACTTTAGATCTCCACAAACATCAAAATCTTTCAAACTTCCCGCCAAACGAATCAACAGTAGCAAAAATACTACTTGTGTCAAAAATATTATCCTCCAGTTAAAAGAAATTCCCTGCCTTTACACCTCAGCTGAGTAATTTCTTATTTCCTTTGCAAAATGTAGCGAAATGCAATGATTATTATATTAATGTAAATACCATACGAGTCCTGCAGCTGAATACATAGCGAACCTTCGAATTAGGGACCAACCAATTTAAGACCAACCCCCAACTGCCTTACCGTAAAACTTAACTCAACAGCAACACTCAACTAACAATGGCTGGTGTCCGTTGGTTATAATTATGGCCTGAATACATTTTCTCCCATGCTTTGTTGGGGGGGCTTGACTGGTGAAGACTGAGTTAATGCAGAATTTCTTCTCTCCTATTCACCGCTCCTTGAGAAACACTGTGGTCGTTTCAATCAGAGGATTTAGGTGGCTTTAGCAGGTAAGCCTGGCGACGCGGCGGCTGTGCTGTTATCAGCCTGAGCCGCGGGTGTTCAGTCGTTCAGTTTTGATGGGTTAAGAGGAGAGCTTGTCAGGACCCGCTCTATGACTTAAATTAATTGTCGTTCCCATTGCCTCTCCCCAAACTCAAGTTTTGTTGTACTTCTGTTACTTACAGTGTAAAACCATGGATACATGCTTTGACTAAAGGACCCATAAGAGAAAAAAAGAGTATCTTAAGATGGCTGTTGATGCCTGGGGGTAGTGGCTATGGAGATGAAGAGGGAGCTCTCAGCGAGTGTGAGTTAACGGATAAATAAAAGCCTTCTAAATGCCTGCCATTTTGGAGGGGCATGCAGAGCATGAGAACATAAGCCATCTCAAGTGTTTTTGTGTCATCTTTTTCTTTGAGCATCTTTAATGCTCTGTGTTACTCAGCTATTGTCATGAAGAGCCTGGAGCCTGGGGGGCCTTGGGGAGTTTTTAAGGGAGAGGATAGAGGACCTTGCCCAGCGCTCAGTTTAAAGTTATCCGGATGAAGAAAAGGGGTGTTTTATAGACTTTCAATGTTTGGTATAATAAACCATATTATGTTGGTTATCTTATGGAACCTGGAATTCAATCCTGCAAACCATTGTTTCAGGGTACAGTAGCAGGTACACAACCCAGAATGTAGTGCAAGCATGCTTGATGCAACTTGGTGTTAGGAAGGTAGGCTGCTATGTTCTGTTCATAAAGGTTGGTTGGAAGCTCAGGTACTGGTCTTGTTAAGTGTTGTCACAAATATTACAATAAATGTACAATGCTGTGAAAATGTTTTTGCCCCTTTTGCCCCCATTTGTTACATTTGTGCATGGCACACTTCAACATCACAGATCTTCAAACTAATGTTGATACTAGACAAGGAAAAAATGAGAAAACACACAATGCAGTTTTTTAATGAGGATTTCAATTATTGAAGGAAAAAAACTATCAAACCCCACCTCGCCTTATATGAAGAAGTAACTGCCCCTTACTAAATCAGGCAATTGAACAAATTTAATTGATGATCGGGTTTAAATTCAACAGACACAACCCAGGCATGATTACTGTTAACCCTGTTGAATCTACAAGTGATTAATATAGACCCTGTCTGGCAATATGAAATGGTAAGAAAAAAGCAGTACATTATGCTGAAATCTAAATCTTTTCAAGGATAAGTGAGAGACAAAGTCGTTGACATCTATCAGTCTGGAAAGGGCTACAAAGCCATTTCTAAGGCTCTGGGACTCCATCGAACTAAGGTGAGAGCCATTATTTACAAATGGAGAAAACTTGGACGAGTGGTGAACCTTCCTGGGAGTGAGCAGCCTTTCCAAAGTTCCTGCAAGAGTGCATCGACAACCCATCCAGGGGGTCATATAAAACCCAGTCTAAAATCTATAAAACTGCAGGCCTCATTCACTTCAGTTAAGGTAAGTGTTCACCATTAAAATTCCAAGAGATTATGCGCACATCCAAGTATTGCAACAGGTGCAGGACAAACAATAACGTCAAAAACTGGAAAAGAGATGTCCTCACACATCAAATGAGCTCCCAAAAAAATTATCTTTTTTTTGGTTTGTACCTGACGAAGGCCATATTGGCCGAAACTGTCGTGCAATAAAAAATTTTTTTGGGAGCTCATTTAACAAGTGTTCACCATTACACAGTAAGACAGGGCAAAAATGGCATCCATAGGAAAGCAGCCCCCAAGACTTTTGAGTTAATATTCTATGGACTGATGTGTCGAAAGTGGGACTTTTTCAAAGACGCGGGCCCAGCTACACGTTACTTAAAGCTGACACAGGATTCCAAAATAAGAACACCATACTACGGGCTCTATCTTTCACACTGCCTTACCCGTTGCCACTACCCGCAACCCGTGAATTACGCATTTAGCAGCTTCCACTATCCCTAAACGGTATCTTGCGGCCACACTACCCGCTATGGATTATGCCGAATCCTATATTTGCGCCTGGAGGTGTGCCCGTGGGCGTGTTTATGCGCTTTCCCTACAATTGCTATCTTGACCACACACGTTAGGGAAAGCGTATAGCGGGTCCTAAAACCACCCGCTACCCGCATTTGGGCTTTCACAAGAGCGCTATGCATTAGCACTCAGCAACGGAGATTTTTTTTCCAGCGAGAGCGGCATTTCAGAACTCTCTTGCTAATGAAGGTAATTTCGGCGACAGGTATGTACACCTGTTTTTGCTGTAAAAAGACAGCTGTCCGATTGGAAAATGTAAACGGACGAAACCACGTACTTGTCACCAGAATTACCTTCACTCGCTGAAGAGTTCTGAAATGCCGCTCTCGCTGGGGAAAAAAAAGTTACGTCGCTGAGTGCCAGTGCATATACCTAATTTTATTTTTTCTAAAATGGGATTTTGTTCTATGCTTCATTTCAGACGGAGAGGGAGTTGGAAGTGCATGGCTAAACGCATTTTTTTTTTTTTTTTTTTGAAGTTTCCATCATAAAAGGGGTAGGCTTGATTTTTTTTTTTTTTTTTTTTTTACGACATACCAAACATTAAACAATATGTCAATGTCAAATAATAATAATAATAATAATAATACAATTCATGATTAACTTAACAAAAACAGATCCTCCCCTGACTGGATTTGACCTCATGCATGGGCAATTTAACTTCGTCAACGGAGAAACGTGGCGACCTCCCTCTCTCCATCACGGATTTCGGTTTGAGGATTTGGAATAGCGCAGCCTGCTCCGAAAGGCAGTGGCACCTGGCACACTGATTGGTTTAACTGGCGTAACGCCCAAACCACGCCCATGCATAATGTAACGGGTAGCGCTGGTGTTTTAGGGATATAGGCAGGTGTGCAAGATAGCAACTTTCGCGGGGGAACGCCTCTTACGCAATGCGAAATCCCCAAATAACGGGTTTAGGGACACTGGCGTAAGATCGGGCCCCAAGTCAAACACGATGGGGGAAATGTGATAGGCTGGAGCTGCTTTGCTGCTTCAGTGCTTTCACACCTTGCCGTAACTGATGGAACCAGGAATTCTGCTCTCCACCAGAAATTCCTGACAGAGAGTTTAAAACCTAAAGCTCAAGCACAGTTGGGTTATGCAGCAGGACAATGTTCTGAAGCACTCAAGCAAGTCCACCTTTGAATGGCTCAGAAGAAACTAAATGAAGGTCTTGGAGTGGCCCATGAGTAGTTCTGACCTTGAATCCATTTGAGATGCTGTGGCATGATCTTAACAGGCAATCAATGCTCGAAAGTTCTCTAGTGTTGCTGAATTTAAAAAAATTCTGCGCAGAAAAGTGGGCCAAAATTTCCCTACAGTGATGTAAAAGACTCAGGGCCAATTTGCGCAAATGTTTGACTGTAGTTGTTGCTGCCAAGGGTAACAAAAACAGTTATTAAGTTTAGGCAGCAATTATTTTTTTTCGCGTGATTGATATAGGTTTCAAGAACCCTTTAACTTCAATAAATATGATCTTTAACCAGCTGCATTTTGCGTACACTCATGTTGTCTTTGTCTTATAATACAACTAGTCAGATTATCTGGATAATACAAACATGACAAAAAAGCAAAAATATAAGAAATTGGGAAGGGGGCAAATACTTTTTTTTTTCACAGCACCACATTCCTTAATGGATGTGGCAAACCAGGCTGCTAATTTCGTCCAAAAAATTTGGAGCCTCCCTCTTTAGCTCTGACTTGTAGTCTTGTTCTTGTTCTTATGGGGTTACATATGAAGAAGTGACTAATTGATGAGAACTGTCTGATTTCACAAAATACTATGTTTAGAAAAATGGACCTGGCCATTGAATGGTGAAGAAGATTCAGTCTCAGTTTTCTACAATAAAAAGCAAATATGAAAATCTTACTTCTGATTCTGACTGCATGTTTGACGGAAGGGCTGATGGGAAAATTGATGCAGAAACCTAATCAGCCGTGACCCTGCTTTGATAACCATCAGCTCATCAGCAAGAGTGGCCGCTTTAATGTGTTTCCTGTTTCACTCCTGTTAATTACACTTAACTTGTGCTCTAAGTTATTCATGACTGAATTTGTGGATTGAGATGAGCAGAGGGATACCACCCTCCCTTCAGTGAAACTAAATGGCTAATTTGAAAGATGTTCAAAGGAGGTGGATGTCTGATGATTACGTCTGGTCATTGCAGCTATTCCCAGCCCTGTAAAACTTCTCAGAATTTGCTTTTGTGTTCCCCAGTAGCAAATTTATACTTGTGTGTACTATACCCAAACACTCATAAATCCAAAAGAAATAGCCATCTGGGAACTTCTCTATCTAATGCCCTGTGGGCAAATAGTTCTTGATAACTGATGGTCACAAAGGAATTGGAAAATAAAATTAGCAAAACACCACTAGAACTCACTCAGTGAAACACAACCGGCCTGTACCAGTAATTCCTTGGCTGCAGCGAACAGTCAGTGCCCAACACAGCACTCATGGTGAGGGCTAAAGGGAAAACTAAGCTTTCAGGCTCACCAATCCACTTTTGAGACTGAAAAGGAAGACGCCTAAAAATGGAAAGTATTTTGCCAAGCAAACGCACTTGGTCAGACAACTAAAAAATGAGCACATAGACCTTAATGTGTTCTGAACTTAGTTGCTAAAAATGAGAATTTGTAATATACTGTATGTACTTACGGTATGTGGTAGGGGCTGAAAAAATATGGTTGACCGAGGTGATGAACAGAAAGGAGACATTTTACTTAAATGTTGTTTAAGTGCTGTGAGAGTTAAAAGGAGAACACAGAAGCATCCTTATCCCAGATCCCTGGAGCTCTTCTGGAGAAAAAGGGGGCTCTCAGGGCCAGCTATCTGCACTGTGATAGCAGCATCCTCTCGGAGACACCGCGGCGAGGAGACATCATCGCTGCCTCCATTAGCTCCTTAATAAGCCATTCACGAAATCAACAAATGGTAATGCTGTAATCCTGCGCAAATCCCCAGCATGTCAAACTGGCACCAGATATCTCTGTTCACATATCAGAAGACAACATGCAGAGGCATTGTGAGGACCAGCAGCCGGAGGGATGGGGGGTGGGGGTGGGGGGCTACAGAGTCCAGGCCGCATTCCGAGAAAGTCCTGAGTTCACACGGCCCTACACTCACTCCCCCGCCCTCAAAATACAAAAACTGTAATCACTCCAACAAGAGGAGAGTGAGAATAATGAGGACCATGTATGTTTCTGTCAGCAATCAACGGTCAGGCAAACATGCCAAAGGGACTCTTTGGCAAGGTCTGTGTTGTGTTGGTCTTAGAAGAAGATTGGCAATGTGTTGGCAAATATGTGTGTGTTGGGCGTTGGCCGATGTGAATGTACTGCATACCTATATTGTGTGGTCAGCCATGTATGTATGTACCTTACACTAGCTCACATTGGCTTTCCAATGAGATATGGAGCACGGAAGTGAGAGTGCACTCTGTCACCCTGCAGAGCAGACTATGTTCCCAGGAGAGTGCTCGAGTTCAGAAGGGCATCCAGCAGTAGCCTTACCTTGATCCTCCTAAGCTCTGCTCGGGTCAGGTCAGGCTGCCTGGAGAACTGAAGCCTGTAGCCTACCTGGGCTCCCTTGAACCTGGAGCCTTTGTGGGGGTAAGACAGGATATATGAGGCCTCAGTGCTGCTGAGATGAGAGGTATCTGCAGATCAGTGGAAGTCCTGCCTCTCCTCTGGGCCTCTTTGTAGAAGATCCTAATCACCTGTTTGGCTGGAGCTGAGAAAGTGTATATGTGCGCACTCACATACAGATAAATGTGTGTGCGCAAATACGCTGTTTTGTGTATGTGCGTGCATATACAGTATGTACATGTGTATATGTGTGTTCATGTATGTGTTTGTGTGCATGTGCATGCATGCGTACATTAAGAGGAGCAAAGTAGGTTCATGTATTATACCTTAAGGAAAATCTTGTCGCATTTTCATTTTTATGAACCAAAATTGGCAAATGTGCATGCCATTCAAAATAACTCACTGAAGATTCCAAAGTATTCTATAGTGTATATATTTTGCGTCCCAATGTTAAGCAATATGTCACGTTCCTTTCACCGACTAATATGTTGAAATGTCAAAATATATCAAAATATATCAATATGCGAAGGATAGAACATTCATTCAGTACACTCGTAAAACACAGAGGAGATATTGTGTTCAGATATCTGGGGCATTTACCTCTTCAGAGACCCAAGCAAGCTACAAAAAACAGGTGAAATAATCCCACTGTCAACACACGTCATCTTTTTCCTCTCCTGAACTGGTGGTAACAGCCTCTGGTACTGAAGACATGTTTACACCAAGGTAAAGCCTCTCTGTATTTATCACCATGGGGTGAATCATTAGTGCTTAAGTGTCTACCTTAGGGGTATGAGGCTGTTGTCGTTCCAGAGAGAAGAGGGGGAAGAGAAAAAACAGATATCTGCATCAGAAATAGCTTCTAATCCTCAGGTATCCCTCTCTGAGATTGTGTGAGAGGGTCTGGTCTCATGCTATCCCTCTACTGCTTGTATATCACTCTCTAGGATCGTTCGGGAGAGTCTGAAGACCATGATGCTCTGCATGGTGGTTGAGAACAACTGCTTGTAGTTAAGCTTCATTGAGAAGTTAGAATATCTCGTCCCAAATAGACTGCATTGGTCGCAAATATAATTTTTTTTGAATTGTCCTTTGCAAGAAATATTCTCAAAATTGATGAAGCAATGCATGAGTTTCCTTTGAAAATTTCACTTACATTTACTGGAGGACTTTCGTGACAAAAATGGTATTGCATGTAACTTACAACAAGCATGCTTTGGAACCCCAGAAGTTAAAAGAATGCATGATTGCTCTCCCGACTTTCAGCTGATGTTTGCAGATGTTATTCAACAAGCTACTACAATAGCACAGAGGATGTAAATAGATCAGTATCATCCATTTGGGCTTATCAAGTTATATGCCCTCTTCTCAGGGCCGGCTCCAGCAGTGAGCAGGAGTGGGAATTTACCACCCAAATTTTCTCTGGGCCCAGCCAATGGGTTTGTTGTGCTCTGTAGGTTTTGAATCCGGCAATCACGTTTATTTAGTTCGCCCTTCTATAAGGGCGGCGACAATTCTGATTTGTTGGTTGAACAGTGTAAAAGTTGCAGATAATGTGTGTCTGTCCAGTTCTACTGTACTTTTGCCATGGCTTGTCATACGGGCCAGGTAGATTAGCTTGAAGAGAAAATCTTGGATAGGACATGAAGTTTGATTAAAAATTGTTAGCTAGCGAAACTCAATAATCTATGTTATTTTGTTATATAGAGTTTCTACAATGGAAATCAAATATTCTTCAGAAAGTTCTTCCTAACTCTCTTGCAGAACTTCCCTTGAATTTGTGGCACTTGTAGGTTGCTTTGCTTTCACTCTTCTGTCCAGTTCATCCCAAACCATCTCAATGGGGTTTAAGTCTAGAGACTGTGCTGGCTACTCCATGTTTTCAAGCTTACCATTTTGTTCTTTTTTCCTAAGGTAGTTCTGGCAGAGCTTGGACTTATGTTTTGGGTCATTATCTCGCTGTAGGATGAACCCCTGACCAACTAGGCGCATACCAGAGGGTACTGCATGCCGCTGCAGAATGCTGTGGTAGCCGTTTTGGTTCAGGGTGCCTTTCACTTTGTAAGTCACTGATCCTGGATCCAGCAAAACAGCCCCAGACCATCACGCATCCTCCTCCATGTTTGACAGTTGATGTCACACAGTGAGGAACCATCCTTTCACCTACTCGACGGCATACAAAAAACCTGGGTAACCTTACCTTTTGTTTAAAACTTCTGACAGTTCACCACTTACCCTTGTACCATTTCAAGCTATTCATTGGACTGGAACTGCATACCGGTAATTTTCAATAAAAAAACTGGAAAAATTGGGGTGTCCTAAAACTTTTGACCAGTAGTGTAGGTAGCTAACATTATTGCAATAGGTAATCTTATTCTTTTATGAACTGAATAATTATTATTCACCTATTTGCAGTTCGTAAACATACAGTAGCCAAGCACCACTAATGCTGTTACAGCTGCTGTTAGCTTTCATTCAGAGGCTCTGCGACTGGCTCCTTCGCATCAAGTGCCTCGTTCAAGCACTGTAATTTCTGACTAAATTGGTGGTTGGAGTATCCTCAACATTGTGCCAAGTTCTTTCTCCACTTTGTCACGCATCCTAAATCCCGTCCTTCGCACAATACTGTGTGAAAGGACAACAAATTTAGTCAGTTTAGTTTCATCATAAAATCAACAACTATGAGCATAGATATGGATGAGTTTGTTTGGGTTGTTGCTCAAAGAAAATAAGTTTAATGTTTTTAAGTTGTTGCTTTGAGCATGCAACAGAAGTAGTGTTACTCTTTTTATTTTCCCATTTTTAAAAACATTTTCAACCAACAGTTTTATCGTAAACATTAGTTTGTAATAGTTTACACTTAGTTAATATACATGTAATAGTCTGACTCTTTAATGATTAAAAAAGCATAATATTCCATACTGTGATCCGAATAGAAAGTTTCCCATCCCAAATCACCGATTGCACCCCCAGTCAAAGCAGTCCAGAACCAAGCCTGTCCTCATATGTGACACCTTGTTTTTTATACCAACTTTATGCCATTCAAGAGTTTTTGGTGTGTGGAGTCATAACCAGCCTGATTCTCCTTTTCTAACAGCTTATCACTCTGAAGAGAGGGAGAGGGTGAGTGAAAGAGAGAGAGACAGAGCATGCCTCCTCTGGGATTAGCTTGTCTTCAGTCTGTCTGAGGGTCTGAGCTTTGACATGACAACTGCTCAAGTGTTTATCAACAGGAGCCTCTGGCTGATAATTTGGCCCATTTTTGCCATGGTCGAGACGAGCGGTCTGCGGGTAAAAAAGTTTTACGGGCATCTGCGTATCAGCCACAAAGAGGAGAGGATTCTCAAAGTCTTTTCCCACAGTGATTGCGGAAATTCATAATTAAAATAGAAAGAAAACTGCTCCCCCAAACCTGCGCATGTGAAACTATTTTCAAGTTCTTTTTGCTCTTGGCTTTGATGTTCTTGGAATACGTAACTTCTTTTAAATTTCAGATTACTGAATTTATTAAAGTAACAGTCAGTATTTGAAGCATATTAATTATTTTGAATGCTATAAGAGCATGTAGGAGAGATATACACCATTGAAAGTGTTTGAATATCTGACATATTTAATGCACTGCTGATGTCATCAGTGGGGAGAGCAGAAGAACAGTTGTTGGGGGGGTGGTTGGGGTCCCTGACAGACCCAGCTTGATTATCACGCTTGTACAAAGGTGGTGGTTGAGGAAGATGACAGTGTCCCGTGTGAACGTGTGATAGGATGAGTTATTCCCGCCAATTCCCACAGCCAGTTAGTGGCAGCTATTTTAGGCTTGGAGTGATGCTGTGGACAACAATAAGGTGACAAGTGTGCCTATGAGCCTACTGTCAGCCCAGAAGCAGTGTGAGGTTAACACATGCAGTGTGAGGTTAACACCCACTTTGCTAAGAAAATGAGGCTTCAAATATTCACAGCAACCAAGAGCAATTGATGTTGTGTCCTACTATGGAATAACAAAGTCCTACATTGAGCAGATGTCCAAGGGACTAGACCAGAACATCTCTGACCTCTGCACAGCGTTAGAGTCATCCAAGTACTGGGCCTTGGCCTCCATCTATCTGGCTCATGCTTTTCAAATTGTGCGCACAGGTTAATGGCTCTATCGGCTGCCTGTTTCGATCTGAGACTTACAGTGCTGTGAAAAAGTATTTGCTCCCTTCCTGATTTCTTATTTTTTTTGCAAATTCATCACACTTAAATCTTTCAGATCATCAAACAAATGTTACTATTTGACAAAGATAACCAGAGTAAATACAAAAGGCAGTTTTTAAATGATGATTTCATTTATTGAGGGGAAAACGCTATCCAAACCTACCTAGCCCTATGTGAAAAAGTAATTGCACCCTAAACCTAATAACTGGTTGTGCCACCCTCGGCGACAACAACTGCAATCAAGCGTTTGCGATAACTGGCAATGAGTCTTTCACATCGCTGTGGAGGAATTTTGGCCCACTCTTCTGTGCAGAATTGTTTTAATTTAGCCACATTGGAGGGTTTTTGAGCATGAATGGCCTGTTTAAGGTCATGCCACAGCATCTCAATCGGATTTAAGTCTGGACTTTAACTAGTCCACTCCACACCTTCATTTTGTTTTTTTCAAGCCATTCAGAGGTGGACTTGCTGGTGTGTTTCAAATTATTGTCCTGCTACATAACCCACGTGCGCTTGAGCTTGAGGTCACAAACTGCTGGTCGGACATTCTCCTTCAGAATTTTCTGGGAGAGCATAGAATTCATGGTTCTATCAATTATGGCAAGTCGTCCAGATCCTGAAGCAGCAAAGCAGCCCCAGACTATCATACTACCACCACCATGTTTGACTGTTGGTATAATGTTCGTTTTATGCCAGATGTAACGGGACGCACACCTTCCAAAAAGTTCAACTTTTGTCCCATAAGTCCACACAATATTTTCCCAAAAGTCTTGGGGATCATCAAGAAGTTTTTTTGGCAAATGTGGGATGAGCCTTTGTGCTCTTTTTGGTCAGCAGTGGTTCTTGCCTTGGAACTCTCCCATGGATGCCAATTTTGCCCAGTCTCTTTCTTATTGTTGAATCATGAACACTGACTTTAACTGAGGCAAGTGAGGCCAGCAGTTCTTTAGATGTTATTGTGGGTTCTTTTGTGACCTCCTGGATGAGTCATCAATGCGCTCTTGGAGTAATTTTGGTAGGCCGGCCACTCCTGAGAAGGTTCACTACTGTTCCAAGTTTTCTCCATTTGTGGAAAATGGCTCTCTTCGTGGTTCACTGGAGTCCCAAAGCCTTTGATATGCTTTGTAACCCTTTCCAAACTTATAGATGTCAATGACTTTGTATCTCATCTGTTCTTGAATTTCTTAAGATCGTAGCATGATGTGTTGCTTTTTGAGATTTTTTAGCCTGCTTCACGTTGTCAGACAGGTTCTATTTAAGTGATTTCTTGATTCAACAGGTTTGACAGTAATCAGGCCTGGGTGTGGCTAATGAAAGTGAACTAAAAAAAAATGTGGTTAATCACAGTTAATGCATGATTTAACAAGGGGGGCAATTACTTTTTCACATAAAGTAGGGCCAGGTAGGTTAGGATAGCTTTTTCCCTTAATAAACGAAATCATCATTTAAAAACTGTATTTTGTATTTACTTGAGTTATCTTTGTCTAATATTAAAATTTGTTTGATGATCTGAAGCATTTAAGTGCAAAAATATAAGAAGGCAGGAAGGGGGCAAATACTTTTTCACAGCACTGTACATGAATCTGCTGACATGCAAGCAGGACACTCAGACAGGATGTCAGTCAGATGGGGGAATGTAGCTGGTGGTATACATTCTGTGCATGCATGGTCATAGACTTGTTGGACTCTGCAGTAGATTCTGAGCTGGGTCCAGACATCTTCCACAACTGCTGGATGAAGACCTATTATTGCTCTTTCAAACTGAAAAATGATATTGCTACAGATCAAGAAAGTTAAAGGCACAACTTGGCACAATCACCACATTAGAAGTTGTGTGCAAAACTGTTCAAATTCAAAAATGGACGTTCACACAGATACTGTACGTTACGACTACATTTCGACCCTTCAGTTCTCCTTATACCTTATGCCGTCCTTCCTTAAGATGATGAGCAGTACCACATTGGCAAAAATCTTACTGAGTGACACTGAGCAGTTGTTAATGACACTGAAAAGCAGGACTTCTATAGAGTCATTTAGCCTCACATTTTAAGCTGACCTGAACTTCAGTTCCAAGTGCTGGGAGTCAGACTCGCAGAACTTGGCTGCATGTCTGTGTTCCAGTCAGTAGAGGGCAGGGATAGGGATTGAAGTCTTGCTGCTGCTAACTGCAGTGGTCCTTTGTGCCCATGACATCTCCTATATTTCTTAAAGTGTGGCCATAGGGATGGGGGGATATGCCTTTTGTTCAGTGTTGAGACACAAAGAAAGGGAGCGGAGGATAGCCACCCTCGCGGGAATGAGCTAAGTGACTTTTAGCTCTTTGCCTGCTGGCGTCGTCCCCCCCCACCTTCCCCATCCCCTCCCTGAACTCTCTTTTAATTCCACATCCCCATAGACTCAGTGCCAGCCTGCAAACAAAACATTGTCACCCACCGCAATTCACTCAGCAGTGGACTTTTCGGACTGGGGATTGCGGCCGGGCACTAGGCCCCGCCCGCTTCTGTCCCCGAGCCCTTGGCCACGCTGACAGCCCTCGCTTTGTCCATCACTCATCCAGGCACATGACGTGGGCGAGAGAGGAAAACATAAACGGGACAGAGGGAGAGGGCGAGTGAGAGATATAAAAGCCCTACTTGCTCGGCCTAATCCAGTTACAGGGCTGCAAATTTGATTGGGGCCTCGGGAGTGCGCCTTCAGCCGGCTGTCATTAGCGCTGGCGATCCAGGGTCTCGCTTCTGGCCTGGACTGGGGGGTAACTGAATTTGAGATGCTAGTGTCTTGACAGGCAAGGCGGGTAAAAAGCTAATTGAAGAGGAGGTTGGGCTGGATAAGGCTAATGAGCTGGGGCTATTCTCAGACCTCATGGTCTAACCCCTCTCCTCTGAGACCAAACAACAGGAAAATGAGCTGTCAGATGATAATGACAATAATAATAATAATCATCATTATCATCATCATCAGAAGAAGAAGAATATGAAGAAGACAATATATAACTACATTGACGGTTCCAAAAAAGTTGGTCCATCATGGAAAAAGCAAATAAAATCAAAAAGGATTGATTTTAAAAGTCCATTCACCATCTACTTTATTGAAAATAGTATGACAACTCATCATTTGATGCTCTACCATGCAAACTGAATTGCTTGCTGAAAATATACAATACAATGACTGCAACAGTGTCCAAAATATTTGGTACTGTCAACTGTTTGCCATCACAACATCACAATTCCATCTCATACTCATGTTTGGGCTCTGAAGACATCAGTCAAGTCTAACGAGTGAAATTTTCTCTTCCCTTCATTATACAAGTCTTTGGCTGGGCAGTTTGATCGGGCCTTTGTTGCCGTATATTTTGTTTCGTAATGCGCCATGCATTCTCATTCAGACAGATCAGGACTGCTGGCAGGCAATGTAGCACCCGCACTCTCAGGTTATTCAGCCAAGCACTTGAAATCTGGTTTGAATGGCAGAATGTGGTTTGGTGTTGTCCTCCAGGAAAATGCAGGGACATCCCTGGAACAGAAAACTTTGAGACTAAGGCATGCAGCATGTTACTCCAAAATTTGCATGATGATGATGATAATGACGATGATGATGATGATGATGATTATTATTTTTATTATTACATTTACTACTGGGCAAAAGTTTTACAAACGTAGAACACTTTTCACATATTTTTTTTCCACATTACACTGAAATATTAGCCGTTTTAACCAATGTTAATAAACCTCAAATGGCACAAGGCAAGATGAGAATGGGCAGAAGTTGAAAAGTATCCACTATTTCACCAGAAAATGACCTGAGTTCTGCAGTAAATAAAAAAAAAACCATTGTATTTGCCAAAATAAACAGATGAAGTAATTATTTTCATTTTCCAACAAATGATGCAAAATCAACCTAGATTCTTAAAAATTGGACAGAAAAATTAAGTAAGGTCGAACCACAATTATAGCACAATATTCTCAGATCTGGGGGACATCTGGAGGCTGCAATACCTTGGGAATTTCTTCAAAAAAAAACAGAGAGAAAAGAAAAGAAAATTCCCCAGCGAATTCAGTAAACTGCCATCACTGTTGCAGTCTGACTCCCATGCCTCACCACAAGGAAGGAGGCCGGAGGAAGAGAGAAAGTTTAAGGCAAAAGCCTCAACAATGCCCACACACAAGATGGATTACACAGAGGACGAGTTGGTGAGTGAAGGCATTGTTTCAGAAGTGAAAGAATAACATATTTGGGAAGTCTCAGCAGAAAGGACTCCAGGGGGCAGAGGAATGGGGGACTGTAAGAATTAGGAGACCCCCCACATGGATGAGGTGTCTGCACTTACTCTCTCTTTTTGTTTATTTGTTGGTTTTGAGGTAATCTGTGTGAAAAGCCCACTGAAAGCGTGCTGGTGAAGGGGAGGGGGTAAAGGGGCAGGGAGCATTTAGGGAGGGGCTGTTTGTTGTATTAACCAGCGTGTCTCCTGCTGCCCCTGCCGCTTTTATACAGCGGAGGACAAAAGGGGTGCCTTTATTTGGTTAATAAGGTAATTAGAACATCAGGCTGGTCCCATTAGTCTGACAGCTGTCACAGAGAATAGGGCTGTTGTAGGGGGTAAAATTGGGGGGCCAGTTGTGTGGAAGGGGGGCACTGCTGCTCCAGCTCTCACAGGTCAGGGTGATGGATGTCGCTACTGTAGCTAGGGAACAATAGGCCCAAGCATCTTCTGCAGACTTGGAGGGATGGACTCCAAGTGGGGGTGAAATCAATGCCATCTCCACAGATCAATAACAGCTGCATTTTCATCTGTAACAAGATTGACTCGTCACAAGCTTCCCATAATTTCTCCCTCGGTCCGATCTCTTTGGGCGGGGCTTTGCCCCACTCTGTGAATGACGGGCATTCCACAACCTGCAGTTCATTTGCTGCCATGCGAGAGAGCTTACCTTTCAACCACTCCTCCTCACTGAGAGCCACATCGGGCAGCATACTGGCTCCCTGACCAGTCTGGGTGTATTAATTACTATGTTGTTCTCATGCCAAATAATTGGGCAATTATGACTATGTTTTGAAATAAATACACAAAGGTATACAGCGTATAATTTTCCTATAAAAAACAATATGCTTACAAAACTATCCCTCTCAATCGTCACTTATGACCCACTAGATGTGTGTGGCAGGGTCTGCATCTACAGAGACCCAACCGTTTGCCTGTGTTTTTTTATTTTTATTTTTGTATGGGATGTTTATGGGTGTCAGTCTTTGGGCAGTGAATGTGTAGCTCCCAGCTAATAGCAGCACACAGGGTGTGAGGGCGGGCCATAGCATTGCCCTGCAGGGTAGCGCCTCTGGTGTCTTTGAGCCGGGGAGGAGGGGCCAACTTTGAATGCTGTGTTTACAAACCAGAATTGAAAAATCCTATTCAGTATACCTTCAGTGAAAAGCTAAGTATTCTAAATACCTTTTAATTATCATGGGCATTAACCAGTCATGGACTGGACTGTGGGAGGAAACTGGCACACCCGGAGCAAACCCAAAAGGGCACGTGGAGAATGCGTTAACTTTACAGAGAGTTACAGACCGATTGCCATTTTGTATGTAGTTTTGTAAGTATTTGTCCACTTGTGGTTCTATCGCTCCAGTGCCTATGACAAAAATGAATGGGGTTTTTGAAAATCGGTGAAAATAAGGTCCACAAGAAAAATTGTTGCCCCAAAGTAAATGCTTTATTTAGTGAGATTGTATGTGCAGTTCCTCACAACTACGTGAAAATAAAATTCTCCGTGTCCATAAAATGCTTGAAGAAGCTGATGATCTGACACCAGTGGGTGACGTAGTTCCATATTATGGCAATTGTAACGTTCACCTTTTAAGGTCTCGAAACCTTTCATTTTTTTAAAAGGTTTGGCGTGTTCACCTACATTATCACAATAAACTAACGATAACGCTTTCCGCATGTTACTTTAATCATGGACCTTGTTTTCATTGATTTTTGAAAACCCTGTTCATTTTTCTCACAGACACTGGACCATTGGAACCTGAAATAAAATATTGCTACCAAAGTCGCACACAAATTTATTTCACATTGTGACTCTCTTTACAAAAAGGATTTGAGTTACCAGATATTTTTTACATCCCTGCCACACAAATGGTAGGTTGGTGGATTAGCAATTTAGGCAATGTCCGTCCGTGGAGGTAGGAAGTATTTCTCACCTCCTCTCCCCTCCCCCACCTCCTTGTACCCATCTTCCCTCACTTCCCCCTTTCAATGTTATCATTTGAATTTCCTTCCAAAACCTCCTGTTGGTCATTTATTAGTTTTCCCCTCCATGTATGGTTCTATATCAATCAATATGAACTGGACTGTAAAGAACAGCCCACATTATTCTGATATAAATTTGTAAGTGCCCGCTAAAGGCTCTTTTCAGGTACCGTTGGGCCACAGACTTAGTTGATTTGTGTTTGTAACTGTTGTTCAATTATTTTCTCACAATTTGACCAGCATGATAAATTTGATAAAAGGCTATCATCTTTATCATTCAGTTCCTACACACCGTCCATCCATACATGCACACATCTGTCTAGAGCCATTACTCATTATATATGCAGCAGCATTACCATTTTACTCTGACTTCGTGACTTTTACCAAAGTTTGCTATCTGAAAGCTTTTTGTTATCTCTGAACATTGACCTTTCAGGAATGACCTCTATTACTCATTTTTTTAAATTTCTGGAGCAGTCTCCGAAACTGTTGACAGTGGCATATCGAAATTTCTACTGTAGTTTGGCCTTATCTGCTGGTTGTGCCTTTTAAATGTTTTGTTGACCTGTTACATTTGACCTATAACCTTGATCTTTATGTGCAATGAAAATCATCTGACCCTCTAATGTAGCACACCAAAAACTAGTAATTAAGGTCAAGGAAAATGCAAGTATTAAAATTGGCCCACGACCTTCACAGGACATTGTATATGACCTTTGACCGTGACCTTGACCTCTGCTCTGTTTCTGAAGAATACCTCCCAATCTACTTCAAGTGGCCCTTCAAAATTGCTTTTTTGTCCCCTGCCAACTGACAGGTAGATTGGCGAACTATTGAGTTAGGCCATGCCTGTCCGTCTGTCTGTCCATGTGTAGTTCCGCCAGTGTGCGTGCGCTTCCAATCTTTGGTGGAGAACTTTGGCATTCCATGACTGGCTTGTTTGCATTTTATATGATCAGAAAAATCTTAATTTTTTCATCATAATGACCACTTTACAATTGATACTTTTAAGATTAATTGCAAGTATTCATATTTTTATTAAGCCATTTAAAAAAAGATTGTAGATCAAATAGAGAACTTTCATTCCTGTATGATTGCATTCAAGACCTTCTTTGTCTCAAGAGATATTTTGTACCATCCAGCTCTTTGTTTAGCATGGTCTGGAGTTCTGCAAGTCTTTTGTATTTGTCTATTTGTCTGAGATTCAGGAGGGCTGTGTGGGAATTTAATTGATGGTCACTGTAAAAATAAAGGGCAGCCAGAGCGATGGAAAAAGAGGGGTCATGGTCTCCCTACTGTACCGCACCCCTAAATCCCCGAGGTCACGACTTTCAGCAAAGCACTGTGTGTAGTTTTGGGGGGCATCACTGGCAGACCTATCCCAGCAAGCCCTGCATGCCATAATATCCTCCGCCAAATACGACATCTGTCGGCCTCTCTTTCATGTTTTTGTTACGACGCCGACCATATCTTTAGTGGGCTGTATCTGCCAGGCTGGGGGCTAGGATCAGTGCAGACCGCTGAGTACATCTCAGACACTCTCCGGAGTTATCTGTGACTGGCTGGCTCCTGGCGTGGAGAGCCACACAGGGTTGCGGCGATGCCGGGCTGACTGTTTTCTGCTTGATAAAGCCTCTGGCCCCAGTCTGTTGTCGTTCCTGGGAACACAACTGTGTGGAGTCCCTTTGTCTTTCACACCCCCACCCCAACAGTGCCCACAGCCAAGTGCAGCCTAGCGTAGGATTAGAACTTAATGTTGTCATACATTAGCCAGTTCATGTCTTTCTGACATCCCATTTTGTGCTTTTCCGGGGAATCTTCATGACGCAGTAATGTTAATGCAGCTATTAAAATTCTTTTGTGCTTTTTCTCCAGCATTTAAAAGCAATATATTTTCATTTTTTGTACTTTGTTAATGAGTAAAGGAGAAAAGATGATTGAATTATCTTTTTTTTTAGTATACAGTGCCACTGAAAACATACTTTACTCATGTTTTAGTTTCTGTCCTTGGTTTTAGACCTTGACGGTAACCTCAAATGGTGCGTACAAGGTTCGGTGTTAATGACATGCATTTAAATAAAAAATAAGATATTTCACAGAATATGGTCCAAAATTTTGGGATTGATAAAAATCTGTTAGGAAAAATAAGAAGAAAAAGATTCTGTCCATTCTGTGAATTCAAATAAATCTAATTTGGGACTCGTTAGATAGAAAGACAAGGAGAGGCACCCCAGAAGTGCAGCACTGTTGTGGGAACTTCTTTCTTGCTGGAGAGAATTCTCAAAACCATATGACTCCCCTCAAAGAGAAAAATTATATGAGTATGCGCGGCAATAATGATGATGAATGGTTAAATTGAGGATCTTACACTAGTGGGTGTGTCATATGAAAGTTATGAAATGAGTTAATTTTGCGTTTGTTGCGAGCTGCGAGCAACAAACCCAAAATTTACTCAACGAGTTTCATAACTTTCTTATGATGCGACCAAGAGTATAAGATCCTGTTAATCACATAACTACATCCTTTAAACGCAAACAAATGTAATTTCTGGTAGCGTCCATTGTATGTTAGCACTGCGCTAATTCCATTGCTCTGCTAACATAGTCGCTGAGTCAGACATTGGTGGCTGAAGTAGCACCGGTTTGTAAATTCAGTGAACTTAGCAGCTAGCAGGCAAACTAATGTTAAATAATGGTTATGAAAACGTACTGGGTACACACTAGCTAACTGCCTAAGTAACGTAAAATTAGTTACGTGAGTGGCACTTAGCAAGCTTGCAACAGCGCTGAGCCATACAGATTTAACCAGCGTTTTACACTTGATATTCAGTTTGGCGAAATATTAACAGCGAGATGTAACCCAGAGCGATTTTTTCCCCCACGCTTTCAGCCCATGAAATTTTCGCAAAAGTGATATTACCCTAGGGTAATATTTAAAATATGTCATTAGCTGGGCTACGGGAAAAGTAATGCAGTTATATGATAAATTAAGATTTAGATCTGTGTTTGTAATATAAATGGCATTTTATTTCTTTTTCTCATCACCGTTTGTATGAAAAATGTGAATGTGTCCATTTTATCAGTCCCCATTTGGTTAAACTGTATCAGCTGCATCATTCATTCTTAATTATGCGACCTTATATAAGGAAAGGGAGTCATCACAGTATTTTTGAAGAGAAGAAAAGGATGAAACCAATTGCGCCTGTTACTATTGTGTGTATTTTTTGCAGTTTTTCTTTGGCTGCTGTAGATGAGGTGGTAAGGAAGGCCTCTATGCAACTAACTACCTGCATGTCTGGAAATGAAAAGGGGGACAGAGGGCTTAATCCAGCCGACAGCCCAAAACCTGGGCCTCCATACCACAGCCATGGGAATCTGAAGCCAGGAGCCACAGTTAATCCCTGTCTCTCATCACGATCCCCCACAAGGGCCACACCACAGCCATGGGCCCGCAGCAGGCCTGGAGATTCTCAGGGTCAGTGAGAAATGACAGAGCCTCCATCAGTGTATGGAGCTGAAAGAGTGGACACTCGAAAGCTAAGAGGCGATCCTGCCTTCCAGTCAGTCTCCTTCTCTGAAACTGCCTTCTTCCCTTTAACAATGCCTATACCACTGTTTGGGGGTTTCACAAGAAGAGAAGAAGAGCTCCTGAAATTCCTGCCGTGCTGCGAGTCATTGGTCTTTGTGAAAGTGAAGTCATTATCACTCACACTGAATAGACCTGTCTCTCCATATGAGTGTGTGAGTGTGCATGCATGCATGTGTTTGCATTTTGATATGTATGGACAAGGACATCTGTTTGTTTTTTAGTACTGCTGCATTTACCCATCACAGGCCCATCACCAACTCACCGTACAATATTCGTTGAGTGCTATCAAACGCTCAACATTCCACATGATATTTCAGTTTGTCAGCCAGTTGTAATTCACAGGTATTCCTATCATTGCAAAGAGATTGGTAATTCCTTTAGAAAAAGTGGATTATAAAGTGTAACTGTGTGTTGTTGACTCAGGCCTCTGACTAAACCTTCCCTGGATGGCAAAACCAGAAAACAGCTCTTCATGGGCCATGAACAAGCTAATGCGATGTGACCAGTCATTCACAAGGGCTCTTCCTTCACATCTTCAATACAAAAGGAGGGGAAGAAGTAAAGCTGGAGACAAGATGTGACATGAGTATTCATATAAACCTTAACAACCTTTAATTTAAAAAAAAAAAATAAAGCTTACATTAAGTATAAACAGCCTTTGTATTGGTCAACTGGGCGTGAGAGAAGAAAATGCAACCAATTTGATGTGGCATAATTTTTGTGGCACAGAAATGAGAAATAAAACTGGAAATGTTATTGTTTAAAGCAATTATGTGAACAAATACTCTACTTCAAAGGCATGATATGCATAACTGAAGAGAAACAGAGGGGGAGAGAGAGCAAAACAGAGAAATTCTTGAGTCTATTTCAGAGTGAAAGGGGGCAGATTATTTTTAATGTCTTATCTGTGTGTTGTTAACAGTCAGTAGATTCCTCAGCTCCATGACTGCTTTGGAAGGACTGGTCAGTGGGTTGGGAGGGGTGGAGGTTCTCTGGCTCTGTATGGGCGACATATACGACTACACAAACCACTCAGAGACATGGCATCCCCATCCTGTCATATAATCCCAAGGGTTAATGGGCACCCAGGGTCATCCTCTTCCTCATTATCAATACTATACTTAACTGTCACCATCTGATTAGGCCATGTTTAGCTGATTTAGGAGAAAAGCCTGAAGTCTAGTAATGGAGGCCAGTCTCCAAAAAAAAAAGACTTTAACACATGATGGTCTGTTCACATCTGTTGACAATACATATTCATCACACGCAAACGTGAAAATGAGCACTGCTCAATCTCTGACAATGACATTTTTGAGAAGAAATTGATTAAATATGACTTCAAAAATACCATTTTCCCACACTCTGTTAGTAACACCATCTGTATATCATGTCATTCTGACTTAATTGTCTTCATGGAAATACAACCCCAATTCCAAAATAGTTGGGACAAAGTGTAAATTGTGAATAAAATCAAAACGCAATAACTTTCAAATCACACCAGCCAGTATTTTATTCACAATAGAACAGAGATAACATAGCAAATGTTGAAACAGAAATTTTACAATTTTATCCACAAATGAGCTCATTTCAAATTTGATGGCTGCTACAGGTCCCAAAAAAGTTGGGACGGGGGCCTGTTTACCATGGTGTAGCATCCCCTCTTCTTTTTAACACAGAGTGGAGGCGTCTGGGCATTGAGGAGACAAGTTTCTTGAGTTTGACCATTGGAATTTGATGCCACTCTTGTTTAATACAGGTTTCCAGCTGCTGGAGAGTTTTAGGTCTCCTTTGACAGACTTTTCCTTTCATTATGCGCCAAATGTTCTCAATTGGTGAAAGTTCAGGACTGCAGGCAGGCCTGTTCAGCACACGAACTCCTCTGCTACAAAGCCATGCTGTTGTAATAGCTTCAGTATGTGGTTTTGCATTGTTCTGCTGAAATACACAAGACCTTCCTTGGAATAAATGTCATCTGGAGGGGAACGTATGTTGCTCTAAAACCTTCATATACCTTTCAACATTCATGGTGCTTTTTAAAACATGCAAGTGTCCCACACCATATGCACTAATGCATCCCCATACCATCAGAGATGCTGGCTTATGAACTGAATGCTGATAACAGGAGGGGTGGTCTTTCTCCTCTTTAGTCTGGAGGACACAACGCCCATGATTTCTAACAAGAATGACAAATTTGGACTCGTCTGACCACAGGACACTTTGCCACTTTGCTACAGTCCATTTTAAATGAGCCTTGGCCCACAGAACACGGCAGCGCTTCTGGATCATGCTGAACAATGGCTTCCTTTTTGCATGATAGAGTTTTAGGTGGCATCTGTGGATGGCACGGCAGACTGTGTTCACAGACAGTGGTTTCTTTAAGTATTCCTGCGCCCATTTAGTAATGTCAATGACAGAATCCTGCCGGTAAGTGATGCAGTGGCGTCTAAGGGCCCAAAGATCACGGGCATCCAGTAAAGGTCTTTGGCCTTGTCCCTTACGCACAGAGATTTTTCCAGTTTCTCTGAATCTTTTGATGATGTTATGCACAGTCGATGATGAGACCTTCAAAACCTTTGCAATTTGATGTTGAGGAACATTGTTTTTAAAGCATTCCACAATTTTTTTTACGTAAGCCTTCACAGGTTGGAGAGCCTCTGGCCATCTTTACTTCTGAGAGACTCAGCCTCTCTTAGACATCCCTTTTATAGCCAATCATGTTACACACTTGATGCCAGTTAACTTAATTACTTGCTAAATGTTCTTTCAGCTGATTCTCTTATATATTAATTGCTTTTTCAGCCCATTTTTGCCTGTGTCCCAACTTTTTTGAGACCTGTTGCAGCCAGAAAATTTGAAACGAGCTCATTTTGTGGATAAAAATGTAAAATGTCTCAGTTTCAACATTTGAAATGTTATCTATGTTCTACTGTAAATAACATACTGGCTCATGTGATCTGAAAGTCATTGCATTTTGATTTTATTCACAATTTACACTTCGTCCCAACTATTTCAGAATTGGGATTGTATAAATATCAATCCTACCCACTTGCAGTGCTGTTAGTTAGGGCATGGCCTCAATCCTGCCTGCTCTGAGTCACATTACTCAGATCAGAAAATATGATTGGCTATAGCGTGACTTTGGTGTACAGCGAGCGCTCAGTTCTGACAGCCTTATGTCCAGGACGTCATCATGTCACTGCCTCCCACTGTGTCCTTATCCTGGATTGTGTCCGGCGTCTGCTCTAAGCACACCAGACGCCTGTCTCAATCCGTTTAATTAATTAAACACTAACAAGCCCATCTGCAGTGTTTACTCAGAGAGAGGAGGGGATGACCAGATAGCCTACTGCCTTGCGTCAGCGTGAGGACCAGTCAGCCTGTGACGCTGTGATGTCCATTAATTAGGCACTGATTACTGACACAGATGCACACAGAAGAAGACAGAGAGATACAGTCGAACATTTATGGACAAAGAGAGAGACAGAGAGAGAGAGGAAGATGGAGAGATGGAGGCAGAGTGAGAGACTGACAGAGAGACTGGGGCGGGGGGGAGAGAGAGAGAGACAGAGAGAGAGAGAGAGAGAGAGGCAGAGAAAGAGACATAGATCACAGGTTCCTGGTGGGTTTCATAGACATGAACTTGTTGAGAATGATGCGCAGTGTTCTCCTCAGAATTTACCTGTAAATGCGTAGCATTTCATGATATAACATTGATAGTAGCTTTAATGTACATCTACAGCTCTCATCTCCTCAATAGGATCTGACAGCCTTTTAATTTTAATAAAACTCAATTTTCTTGATATGAGATTAAAGGAAGTACAGAGACACAGTCTCTCGCTCTCTCCCTCTCTTTCTCTCTCTCATTCTTACTCTGTGTATGTGCATGTGAGGTGGAGGGGGTTGCAATTGATCAGCAGGCTGATCAATATATCAGATGACAACGAGTAAAATCCTGTAATAGTTTTCAATGAGTCGTTTATTAATGTCCATTTCAGGAAGTGTGACTTTGCTGTTCATAGATATTTGATGAACTGGTAGATGACCGTGAACACATCCAAGTGATATCAGTATGTGTCGGTATACATGTGTCTGTTTGAATGGACATTTGCGCAACCCTAGTATTTTGTTTTGTTGTCGAAAGATAGCAAATACTATTTTCTCTCTCCTGCTCCAGTTGTACAGATCACAGGCGGCCCCTGACATCTATCAGAGAAGGCTGTGGACAGAAGGATCCTTGCACAGCTCAAACTGTCACCTTACCTCACACCACCGCCGTCACCCCCCGAAGAACGCTCCCCCATTACTGACCCCAATTGGTCATTATCTGAGCGTGTATGAGTGTGTGTCTGTGTGTGTGTGTGTGTGTGTGTGTGTGGGGGGGGGGGGGCGGGGGGGGATGGGGGGAGTCTGGAGAAAGTCTGCTTGCTGGGGGTTGTTGTCGTCAGTGCCCCCCAAACCCCTTTCCCCTCCCCGAAAACTTAACCGTTATCAGAGCTGACAGACTGACAAAATACTGCAGGAAAAACAAGGCTGTAATCAACAGCACAGCGCCATCAATCCTCCAGTCCCTCACCCCCTCATCGCATACACGCACACACACACACAGTCACACTCACATCAGTTATCTACAAATGAAGACAAATTTGGAAAATGAAAATGCACTTGTGAGCCCTGTCTTGCTGATGGGAGAGAGCAGAGCTGCATAGACGAGGAGAGAGGGAGATAAGGCTGGGCTGTGGTGGGCCGCACAGTCTGAGCCAGTGATTGGCTACCACTGTTAGCTCAGCACCTATAAACTGCTGCTCCAACTTTAGATTTTTACACCGGACTCTCATGTGGATTTATATTCATATATCTATAAATTTATTTTTTTCTCTCTAATTCTTTAAAAAAGACCAAATTCCACAATATTCGAACGTGAAATTCGATAAGCCAACACTCAAAAAAAAGAAATGTTCGACATACTGAGAAATGTTATGTCGAGTGGTCCCATGCAACTGAGTTTAGTAACTTACCATTGATTTCAGTGATTAAACTGACCTGAAATCCTAGAATTGTCTCATTTTGTTGAGTGGGGCGAGGGGAGATGATTCTCATTTTGTTGAGCAGGGGGAGGGGGGGAATTGCGCATGTTGACACTACGGCGGGGGTACATTAGATTATGGCAGGCCGCCATAATCTCGTCAATGTATGGGAAACTGACAAGATACTTTAAATGGTATTACTTTAAACTGGTGGAGCCAGTTGATGTATCATTTTACTCATTATTGAATTAATGACAGAGGAATGCACATGCAGCCATAAGCTTGCAAAATATGGACAAATATACACACACACACACACACACACACAGCTCTGGACAATCAGTGAGGAAGAAAGCTGGCCCCCCTATCACCATTGTTACACCCCCTCTCTGGCCGCAGTTGCAGTCTTATCATAGTCTGAGCCCTGTCTCTTCCCCCCCCCAGTCGCTGTCTCCTGGCTCCAGTCTGCACACACTATTGCCTCCCTCCCACCCAAAAACTCTCAAGCAAGTCCCCTTCTCAGTTCTATACACCCCTGCCCCACCCCAACCATAACCACAATAACTCCCATCCACCCTCTCTCACTTTTTACCATAACTTTTGAATCAACCCTTTCTTCTAACCTCCAAAGTGCCCTTCAAACTTCTAATTTCCAATACTACGCCATACGTCCTAACCTCCATACTTTTACTCCCTTCTTACCATACTTATACTCCCAGTCCCAGGCCCTCACTCCCAAACTCCCACAATTTCCAGTGCAACCGCCCTCCCTCCTTCACTCACAAACTCTCCCAGGGTATTCAGCTCTGTGTTTGCTGCACTATCAGCATGGAGCCCTGGTCAACATCTCAAAGCAGAGAGCTGCGATATCCTCGCAGACAAACGTGGCAGCCTACCGCCACCACAAATAAACGCACCGGCCCCCATCCCTTTGAACTGCCGCAAAGAGCTCCTGTTTTGAAGCCAGAAAAGTTTTCAAAGAGCAAAGAGAGCATTCCTCGTGACCTTTTACAAATATTCAGACCAACTTCAAACATCCCAAAAACATAAATTTAATATAAGCTTTTAGCGTAATTATTGTTCATAATGATCATCTCTGTGAAAGTTTGTAGCTGGGAGCACCACACCTCCATACAGAGGCAGAACCTCAGGCATTTACCATGAGCCCCGGCCTCATAGACAAGGGTTTAAATCTGGGCCATAGTTATGACATGAGGCGACTGGGATTGCTGGACAGTTGATACAGTTTGTCAGATATACGGTAAATTTCAGTCAGCCAGGATTCCTCTGGTTACCACCATTTGATTTTCAGACGGCACACTGGGCCCCCACACACTCTAGGTGGTTTCATTGGTCACCAGTGAGAGTTGATAGCAATGTGTCCCTTGTGAACTCTGCAAGCTCTCTCCTGCAGTCCTGTGTGGACTGTAAGGTGTAAAGCTGTAACCTCTAAAAGTTGCATGAACTTCAACAGTTTTACTGGTCAATGGTAGTGTGTGGGATTGTGGTTACTGCTGAGGCCTCATATCTTCGTACAGAGTTGCATTCTTGCTGAGTTTATCATTGGGGCATCTGACTACCCTTCATTACAGGAATATGGTATTCTGGAGCAATGTTAAATTTTAGTTAATTTATGTTAAACAAGTACTAAGCGTGATCAAGGAAATTGGCCTCAAGTACTGATTGTTTTCCCCGATGGACTTGGTAGAGACCATCCAAATGACGGATGAAGACTGGACTTATCTATGAAGGAGCCACAGTTCCTGGGATGAGGATGAGGAAATGTTAACTGATTAATGTGATGACTCACCTTTCAATCATCTCTCTGGTCTGGGCCTGAATCCAAAGAAGTTGCCCAAGTACTTCTCCAATTTAGATAATAATTTAGAGTGTTACGAGTATGGCCCAAATGCTTACTAGTAACTATGAAAGGAGCCAGTGGCCAAAGTACCAGGGCTGTGTTATTTCTCTTGGGCTGCCATTTTACCTGCAACCATGTAATCAGATAGTCAGTGTGGTACAGATGGAGGGGAAATATCTTTTCTAGAGTGGACCAGTGGTGGAATCAACATTTTTATTATAAATCCTTGTTTCTAAGAAATATATATGTATTTGGAAATTTTATTCCTGGTTTATAGAAGGAAACTGGAATTCCAAAATAAAATGCACATCTCTGAATATAAACCGTTCTCTCTGAAAATAAATATTGGTTTCTATACAGATCTGAATCTTACATCTAAATTCAAATCTGTTTACAGAAGCAATTAGTCTTTCTAAATGAAATAAAACATGTTTTCCAATTAAAATATCACTTTTTAAAGCCAAGTTTCCATATTTGAAGCCTGTTTCTTTAAAGCAATCTGTATTTACAAATTGAAATAAGCCATTAATTATAAATACCCTGTCTCGATTCCAAAATTGGAACAGTTTGAGTCGGAAGGTAAGCCAACAGCCACCCTGTGTGGAGTCTCTCATTCAAATTTATAATCAGGAATTGCATGTGTGTTAGGCAGAGATAATTTAATGATTGCCATTGCTAAACTTTTTGGGGTTGCTAGTAAAAGAAGGGTACAATTCAGACAATTGTGATTTTGATGGCCAAGGGATAAGAAGGCTCCAGGTTGCTGGTTTTTGAGAGATTGAACTGAGGAAAGGGAAGGTTTTTGTGACTTTGTTTTAATTGCGTCTGGATTGAGGTTAGTCTTTTGGTTTTGTTGAGCATGAGTTTTGGGCCTCGGTGCAGTAAGGGATGGGACTTGCAGTGGTACTGTGAGGCCAATTTTCTGCCCAGCCTTGTAGTGTGATGGATACACTAGCATGCCCTTACCCCAGGATGGTTTAGGGTCCAGTTTTGAGCAGCGTAAAATGGACTGGTTGAACAACAACATCTGAAGATTTTGACCCTGGGGAGGAACTTCAGCTATAGTCTTTTCTACAAAGTTTTGATTAACTTTTGGCTGCGGGTTAGGCTTGGCATAAAGGTGTGGGATTTAATGTTTGTGTATTGCCCCTCCCCAGTGAGTGGAAACCGCTTGGATGGCCGAAAGGCATCACACCTCTCTTCAGAGAGCAGGTGCAGAAGGTCTGAGTGTGGTTGTTGGTGTGTGCACAGGGAGATTGCACCTGCAGCGGGGTTTATCTCTCTGCGTTGGGTGGGGAAGTGGGGAACGGCCTGGGTAGAAAGTTAACTGAGTGTGGGCTGTATGGGACAAATGTGTCCCTTAAACTGTGCCGTTGGTAACACTTTTCAATAAGGGTACATGAATTAACATTAGTTCATTAACTATCAGTAAATTAGCAGGTAACTAATGCGTTAGATAGCTGAATAAGCATTATGCAACCATAAATGACCATTTATTAATTTTCTGTGTTTCCCTTATTGTGAAGTTGAAAACATCTCTGAAGTATCCCTTATGTAGCACTTCAAACTGTTAAATCATAATGTATAAATTAATACCTTAGTTGATATGAACATCATTTGTAAATGATAACCAGATGTATCAGTTAAATGTTAATTAGCTCTTTGTGAATGCTTATTACTGCATTAACTAATGTTAATTATTGTACCTTTATTGTAAAGTGTTACCGTGCTATTTTTACTTAAAAAAATAAGGTTTGACGTGCCAGTAAATGTACAGTCCTGGTCGCCTGTAATGGATGGATCCTTTGTAATACTTGACCTGGGGTGACAGAGGTCAGAGTTTGCAACTCCTGACATCAGCCTATGCGCAAAGCATTTTGGGAGCACATTTTTACCTAAGTATCCGCCAGGGCTATTTGTAATGAACAGCAAAAGAGAAGCTAATACAATGAAAGGTATTATTAGCAAGAAAATGTCAAATAAGGAGAGTTAACCACAAAATCTATACATGGTGTTTGATGGCAGTACTTTTATATTAGTTTCAGAATACAAAATGAGAGAACACTGTTCATCCGCACATAGAAATATGCAGAAATTCACCAAAGCACTAACATAGCTCTGTGGCAATGTGTACCGTTAGTAGAGTGCAACAACAAACTGGGATTTTGTTCTGTTGTTATAACGGGGCATTCGCAGCAAGTCAGGTAATTGTGTAGATGCTGTCTGTGATAATTTGGAAAGAGTATCAGTTTAATGTACAAGCTCCTCCTTGGCTGTGCTACACAAACAGCGCTGGCAGATAATCAAGTAGACATGCTCCCAAAATTCTTTGTAGGCAGCTAACACTCATTTAACATTCTGCATTTAAAAATTTAGATAGGTCATTCATAAATTAAATTTTTAATTCGGAAATACTGATTGTTTTCTGGAATTACACGTTCACATGTGGATATATACAACATAAATTCCTTTATAGAACAATGTTTTCTTTTTAGAAACAAAAATTAAAATTTTGAAATGAGGGGTTTTTTTGAGAAATAATAATTTGAATTCACAAATATGGATTTTTCTTTGGTAATTCAGATTTCTGTGAACAAACAGTCCATTACACCTCAAAAACTCTGAGAATTCATTTTGTGCTCATGAAATACTATGCTATATGGGAAAAAAAAACTTTCCAAAAAAAAAGCCCTCTATAATCAAAACATCTTCGATAAAGCTACCAGCTTTCAACTTGAAAGAAATCCACAAATGATCTGCATGGCGCCTCATAGAATTCACAGAATTGCTTCCACTGACCTCACCATGGGGAAATTTTGATCAAGGTCCTGAGGACACATTTTGGGTCTAGACCTGTGATGTGAGTATGAGCCGGAAACCCCCCCCCCCAAAAAAAGTGCCCAAAACAGACCCCAAACAGGGCATCAGTGCCTCCCCATCTTGTCACCCCACTATGAAGCCCAGTCTCACAATTATCTGGAGCCCATTTTTAGTCCCTGTCCCATTATCAGCACCTGTCCCAGTATTATCTCTATTTTGTTATTGGTCTTTGTCCCACTATTAGCCCTTGCTACCCACACTGATTGCACAGACGATGAACTGCTGTTTTGCGTCCATGTTGAAAACTAGGATACGTGGTCCTGAAAGCGTAGTAGCTAACTATGTTTGCAACTTACATGGCTTTAGTCCAAACTATGAAAGTTGCTAACATTGATAGCAACTAAGCTTTCAGGAAACGCATCCCTGAACGGTGGCACAGCCTGTGCATCTCTAATCCCAGCACACAGAGAATCAAGCGATCCTTGGTAACCTGTAACAATGTCAAATTAACAGTACTAATTTGCACGCATCACATATAACATGGTAAAATATTCATCTCTTGGGTTCACAAAATTTAAAATCCACTGAAAGCTTTTGTTGTTTTAGTACAACATTATAATTTTTTTGCGTTTTTGTGTATGGCCATATTTTCGCTGTTAGGACACCTAAAACTGCAGAGTTATTTACTTTGGAAATTGTGCCTTTTTATTTTGTCATATATAAATGGATAGTCTTCAGTAACTTTATAAATATTGAGGTTTTATCAAAATATAAAAAGATATGATAGATATCAAGAGATTAGTCAGATTGAATTCACCTCTGATCATAAGATATTGGGCTTTCCTGTGGGTGGTGGAGACCACCAGGACACCACTGTCACCAGTAGGTTAGACATGAGTGCAGACCTGCCTCATAATCTAGCTTCACTCCTCATGTCCTGTTCCTGAATTTATCGCTCAATTCGCTTGTTACATAATTGTTGTCCTCCTGGGTTTTGTCGCCAATTACTTTCACTGTGTGAGCTGAGCAAGCCTGTGGGAAAACTGTCTGTGGGTTCCACACTGTGATTATCATGGTTATTTAGTTCCATTACCTCATCATAAAGTAAAACGGTATGGCTACTTTTAATTTGAATTCAATTAACAAAATTTATGAATGAATTAAACCATTAAAACTGCGTCAATCTGAGAAATTTTTTTCACCACCATTTTACATTTGAAACTTTTTTCCTCTGCTATTGTTGTGCTTCATTTTTGTTGTCGTTTTTAATAAGAGGAAAAGAATGATGACAAGAAAAAGAACAGTAAAATAGTATTTTTTTTGTTAATTTCCACAAAAATGGACTTACAAGACAACGTAATTCAGTTCATTTAATTTTCTTTGTGACTTCCGTCATTATATGTGGCTGTTCCGTTCTTTTTTTTTATCAAGAGTGCCAATAATTCTGCACCCAGTTCTACATGTGCTTCTGCATGTTCATGAGAGATTTGAACTCCTGACTATGCCATGCACATATAAGCAATTACATTTTGTTCAAAATATTGTTCTTATTCATCTCCAAAGAAAGGTGAAGGATGTGGAACATTGAAAGTTCTTACCTGCCTAATTTAGGCAGCAGATTTTAGGATAAGTAATATATTTTTGATTAATGAAAATCAAACCTTTTGGAAACATCAATGTATCTTTGTCTAAAGCATCACAAATCTGACCTGGATCATCAAATAAAGTCCCCATGAACCTGCGTTTGTTTGCTTTCGCTCTGGCTCTTGCTCCAGCTATCAGTTCTGTTCCAGAGTCGAATGTGTCACTCAGTCACTCTGGGGTCCCCGATAGCCCCGACTCCCTCGGAGCCAAAAAACCCCACTTATCACCCAGCCTGGCTCCACTGAGGAGCTGCCCCACGACCGAGGGGAAACCATCGTCTCCTGGCCCACACTGAGCCCCATCTCAAGGCTGATAAGAGCCTGAGAAAGATAGAGGGAGAAAAAAGAAAGCAAAGGCCTATAAGACCATTGTAAGAATGATAATAACTGTTCTGTGTAATAATAATAATAATAATAATAATAATCATAATAATCATAATAAAAAATAAAATTATTAATAATAATAATAATAATAATTATAATAATAATGAAATAAAGATGCAATGGGACTTTAACATCCAGATTGATACAGAAATCCAGGCCAGAAGACCAGATATTGTGCTGGTAAACAGGAAAAAAAAACAGTGTTTCATAATTGATATTGCTGTAACTGGTGATGCTGGGATTGAAGAAAAGGAGAAGGAAAAGATTGAAAAATTCCAGGATTTGAGAAGGGAAATGGCGAGACTGTGGGACATAAAGACATTTGTGGTCCCAGTGGTAGTTGGTGCACTTGGAATGGTCAGTCGGAATCTAGAAGAACACTTGAAAAAGATTGGAGTCACCACAAAGATAGATCTTTTACAGAAAGCAGCTCTACTTTGAACTGCTAGAATGCTAAGAAATGTTTTTGAGGCCTAAGGCTAAAGGCTATAGCTTGCCCTCATTATGTACATTATAAGAGCAAAATGTACATTCTACCAGTGCCATTCTAGACTGAAAATGTTGAATAATAACAATAATTTATATATTAATTCTGAGTTTGCCAAGCCTTAGCGACGCATCTCCTCCCAAACTGCCCAACGGATCCCCGCACCCTCTGGTATATGCGCTCCAGAAGAGCCTTCCTCTGTCTTTCACCATGTGGGATTGAAACAACTCGCCCCATTACTGAAATTTTATCTGTTTTTGCCTTTCATTACCATGACGACGGGTGACGTCACTATTCCTTCAGATTATTGGTCACAATTAACCCCCTGCGGAGCACAGGTATGGCTAGTAGTAGTAATAATAATAATAAAGAGAAATATCGAGGGACAGTGATGTCTCTCATTTGATACTTAAACGCTGGAGGCTGTTGGACTTGGATGCTGGTTAAAAAAGCCATTTTAATGCATTTATAGCGCTGCTCACATTAACTTTCAGAGGAAAACCCTTAAGCACTGAAATATGACTGACATCATCAGCATGAATAATGGCCACTTCGGAGTGGAAATTTGATCTAATACATATGGTGTGACAACTAGAGATGACCACATCATACATCTTATCAGGCATAATTTTATGAAAATCAATGAAAGTAGACCTTCCAAAAATATTGAACGTAATGCAATAAAAAGTTATGGTAAATAAGTTATCGAGGCACATTTCCCCATTAAAGAACATTTCCCGTATTTTGTCAGTGCAGCGAGCCAAAGCTCTAACTTATGGCTGTCAGTTTCAAAACTATTGTGTAATGCATTTCCCGTCTTATCCCTAAAATGCATGGAGGGGGTTTGTAAGGCAATATCCACATTGCACTCTGTACAATGTCACTGCATGCTGTCACACTGATTGCATTACATGAAGACGATATAAACACAAGGACTGGGCATTGATAGGCAGTTGGGGGTTGTGTTCTCTGCAGGTTCAGAGGACCATTTCCTGTAGTAATCTGTAAGGATGAGCCATTAGCATCATGGACTCTGATCCTCTGTTGCTGTTGGAGGAAGGTTGAGGGGCAGAACAGAAATCCTGCATCTTCAACACCCATCCCAGCCCATCCCAGAAGGACCAACACACCCTCATTATCTACTCATATCTTGGAGTGTTTACTGTCAACAATTATTGAGGGACATTGATTGTCAACACCCATCCGACTGGACCTAATAGAGGCACCAGCATGTAGCTACCTCCTATCCTGCCTGAAGTGCAGAGGGGCAGGTGTTAGCAGATTGCAAACACCCCATTGGCCAGACAGGCCACTAACCAGCAATAATGGACGTGACGTTGTGGGGGTGGGGGGCAGGGATATCCAGCAGAGTGAAACCTAGATGACTGACTCCCCGGCAGCTCTTGGTGCTGATGCATCCTGGAAGGGGCCACAACAGCAAGCTCTCTGAGGCTTCAGCCATGGCTGCATGATAGGAATGGTGCCAACGAAGACCTGGGAATATGCCTGAGAAATGGCAAATTACATTACCAAAGTTATTTCTAATTTGTTTCTCTCAGTCTGGCTGTTCAGTTCCTCTGTTGCAGGATAAATATGCATCACTAACTCACTTTAGAAAACATTTACACTTGCTCAGGCCTGCATGGCTTGCTTTTTTGCATTTGTCTAGTTAAGAATGGAAACCACTCTCCTCTGAATAACATAGCCTTCACTGCTTTGTGACAACACAGCTGCTAAACATATTGCCTGGCTCCCACCTTTCCTCATAAATGTTTTTGTGCAGTTAATTATATATAGTTGGCGAAAGACAGCTTTTTGCTAGAGTGAGATTATGAGCATCTGCCTTTCTCGCTAGTCGCCCACCCTAAACTATTATGTGCTAATCTCCTAGGTGAATTTATTTATCAATATAATTGACGAGGATCAAGAAGAGTCAGTTGATTACTTTTGCCTTTAGAGGATATTAAACCAAAGTAGGGTATTGGACAATACTTACAGGAAAAGCAAAATCACAGAAGAAACCACTGATTCTTCAAAAACTAGACAGGATTTAAATTATGTCACAATTTGCATTGTCTTTTATTGAGTAGTGAAACCGAGCAACTGGTTTCATCAACAACAGGAAAACTTTATGGTTGCATTGTTAAATTCACCTAAGATTGTAAAATGTACCATTCTGAATTCTTAGATGATGAAAAAACACATAATGATTAGCTACATTATATGAAAACATTATAAGAATAGAGTAAATCTGACCCTATGCTGTTCTTACCATCACACTCAGAAAACATATGCACCTGCTCAAGTATTTTAATATTTCTATAATGTGTAATGAATATGTAATACATTGGCTTGGCAAATGTGCACATGCAAAATATGTACACTCACAGAAGTACAAAATTAAAGGGTTACAAAGTGTAAAGTATGTAAGATGTTTATGGGAATAATCATGCTGTCTGGATGACACAAAAAGCTCCGTGACACAGAACATCAGAGAGGAGGGGGTAGACCAGTACTGCCTCTCCAACACACTTAAATCACACACAACATTTAAGCATTTAGCCATGTGTTAGGTGACAGTTGTTTTCTTCACACCTGTGATAGGGTGCTAATGCACTGGGGCTGTTTAACAGTTAAATGACCAGCGCCGGGTCACCAGGGGAAATGCAGACAAGTGTGACACTGCCAGCCTGAGAAGCAGCTTTGGTAATGGACTAGGGACAGGGGGTCCCGGGCAGGGGATGGTGGATTTGGGGGGAGGGGGGGAATCTCCGCTGGGCCCCAGCCAGACTCCTGCTGTTCTGGATGAAAGCTCCTGAAGGCTGTCGCTGCTGTAACTAATTTCACAGAGATTTTCTGCTTGGTTGGAAGCACGAGGAAGTCCTCCTCTGTTGCTTCTGCCCCCCCCCCCACCACCACCCTATAACACTTCCCTTCCTCTCTACCATCACTTCAATAAGACTGGTGCTCCCCTCCACCATCCCCCATCATCAGCCCCAATATGTCTGACTGATCACCCCTTTACAGTGAAACAAGGGAATTAGTGAAACCATTGAAAAACCATCCACATGCCCTCCCTCCTTTTTCCCTGTCGATCCATAACAAGACCATAGTTTTAATCTGGCAAATATTGACAACGGGTAATACATGGGTGCAGTGTCATAAATCAGAGACCTGCAGACCAGTTGTCACACATTAGCTATTCAGCAGCACTCAAGTACTTCCTCTGCCATGGGGCATGTGTTCTTGCAAAGGAGGTTTTGCAGGGTATAGGCAAATTTGCCCACAGCCCAATTTAAACCATCTTCTGGTTAAATGCACCTACTTGTGGGCCTGTCCAGAAAATAGATTTGAAATTTGAAATTTGCATACAGGAAGTGAAATGTGACCCATTTAGTGATTTCAAGATTTTTGTGGAACAAGGCCCCGAAAGTCCATATTTAAACCCATAAATGATTGTTCTGAAAAACCAGATGATTTTTAATGGCTACACAACAACATGACGGACATTTTGATACCAAACATAAGTATATATGTGAAAAACTGAAGAAGTTTCAGATAATTTTCCATTGAAAAGTGCATCTGTCTTGACCAAAATTGATGCAAAACACAAAGTTGATCTTGAAAAACAACCAGGTTCCTATGAAAACACACCTAAGATATTTTCATAAAAGTTGCCTCATATAGTTGGCGAAATAATGTGTGAGTGTTGTTAAATTGCGAGACCAGTAACATGAATCCGGATTGCGAAAATTGGAACCATCCCTGTATTCACAGCGCTTCACTTTTTCCACATTTTGTTATGTTACAGCCTTATTCCAAAATGGATTAAATTCATTTTTTCCTATAAAATTCTGCACACAATACCCCATAATGACAATGTGAAAAAAGTTTTTTGGAGATTGCTTGACCATGCTTCACCATGCTTATGTTTGGTATCAAAATGTCCGTCATGTTGTTGTGTAGCCATTAAAAATCATCTGGTTTTTCAGAGCAATCATTTATGGGTTTAAATATGGTCTTGCCTTATCCCACAAAAATCTTGGAATCACTAAATAGGTCACAGTTCACTTTCTGTATGCAAATTTCACATTTCAAATCTATTTACTGGACAGTCCCACAAGTAGGTACATATAACCAGAAAATGGTTCAAATTGGGCTGTGGGCAAATTTTCCTATACCCAGCAAAACCTCCTTTCCACCACTAAAACACAGGCCAAAACAGACTTGTCGGAGTTATGGACAGCTGATTATTTGGCCACAGCTGATCGCACTGCGGGAACAGGAAAGTTTAATGAGACAATCAACAACTTAACAAAAAAAAAATTATGCAGACTGCAGGAACCAATTAGGCAGACATTAGGGTTGTGACAGTACCCCCCAAGGAAACAAAGGAAAGACAAGGAAAAATTCAATTTTATTCAAAATAAAAGGCTTTTCACAGAACAGGGCAACAACCCCCATGTAGCAAGCCAAAACGCAACAATGACAAGGGAAAACTCCCCAGTTGGAAGAAATAGTATCTGGCTCCTAAAAAGGGGGAACCCAACTGCCTAAGGTCAGCCCTGGAGTGAAAAGGAGATGAGGAATAGGAGCGGGAGTAGGAGGATGAGCGGGCGGTAGAGCGTCCATGAGAGGAGGAGAAATGGGTGGTGGAACACCCACAGGAGGAGGAGGAGTGGAGAGTGGAATGCCATCTGGAAGAGGAAGGGGCAGCAGAATGCCAAAAGGAAGATGAAGGGGCAGCAGAATGCCAACAGGAAGAAGAAGGGGCAGCAGAATGCCAACAGGAAGAAGAAGGGGCAGCAGAATGCCAACAGGAGGAGGAAGGGGCAGCAGAATGCCATCAGGAAGAGGAAGGGGCAGCAGAATGCCATCAGGAAGAGGAAGGGGCAGCAGAATGCTAACAGGAAGAGAAAGGCGCAGCAGAATGCCATCAGGAAGAGGAAGGGGCAGCAGAATGCTAACAGGAAGAGGAAGAAACCTTGAGACACTGGGTGAGCAGATGCCTTATAGCGCTAGGCAAGTGGATACCCTGTAACACTGGGCGAGCGACTCAGAGACCAGAAACGAAGGAGAAGGGAATCCCACTGTTCTGGGCAGAGTCTTCAAAAAGAAAGGAGAAAAATGGAGTGATTAACTGGCTCCTTTGTTGGCTGGATTGTCCCGTTTTAAACTGAGCAGAGGAGAAGCCAATTGCAGTCAGAGTTCGTAAAAGGGCACAAAGCAGTTCGCTAAAAGTTTTTAGGATCGCAAACAGTTTTTCTTGTCAAAAAGAAACTTTGAGCATGTTCAAAGTTTCTTTGCAAATTTGTTTTCCCACAAACAGTTGCAGACATTTGTAAAAGAGTTCTAAGCATTTTCAAACGGTTGTAACACGTGTCGCTAAAGTTCTTTTTGGTTCGCGAAGTAGTGACCACGAGTAGTGAGCTACGAATGCCGACGAATGTAGACGAAGATTGGGTTTCGTGAGGATACCATCAAGGTTTTGTCAAGATTGAAAAAGAGTTTACAAACGGTTTTTAGGGTCGCAAAGAGTTCATTTTCATATTCTAGAAAGCCATTTCCTATTCTTTCGCAAACAGTTACGCAAATGTTGCTAATTGACGCTAAACGTTGCTGAATGTCGCTAATGACACCTAGGTCTATCCTGATTTTTGCCAACTTTCGTCAGAAAAGTTGGCGAATCCAAAATTCGCTACATTCGTAAGCATTCGCCGCTCAGTGAGATACTAGCTTAAGATGGTCCAGCCCAGACTTAGATAAAACCAATAACTTATGCCTACTATGCACAAGAGCACTTTGATAAAACTTAAAGAAGACTTTTAAAAAACTAACATCTGACACCCTCTCACATCTAAAGACAATGTGTCAGCAAATCACTGAGACTGGGGATCTTGCAGGGTCACTATTTGCAAGACTATGGCCGTGTTTGAAACCGCGCTCTACGGTCTACATACACTATTCTCACTACACACTAGTCACACTACAAGCTACTCACTATGAACGAACTCTTCCTGTTGCCTCTTCTTTTTATTTTTCCTCAGCGAATTTTTCTGGTGGTTTACGTCGCGTTGCATCTTGGGCAATTTATGTATGAATAGTGAGCTTACGAGGCATCCGCAAAATATCTGCCCGATCTAGTATACATCCGGGAACTTCTCGCGGACACAAACTCACTCCCAGCGCATAAGTGAACACCCTACCGCCTAAATCTGACATCATCGGTAGTGCAAGTAGTACGTTAGTGCGCGGTTTCGAACATGGCCTATAACTAGATTCCTTTTGAGATTATTTCTCATCCTGCATCTAGTGCTTTCTGTTTGGTGCTGGGAAGAGCGCACCTATTAGTTGTTGATAATGGTCTTGTCATTGAACAACATAATTTGCACAAGACAGGACTAAAGACTTACAATTATATTAAACGTTTGATATTGTCGTAACGCCAAGACGGGAAAAAGACTGCCTTAAAACAGCTCGGGCTGAGTTTCATGACCACCTTACATCTAAAGATCGAGATCACGGGAGCACACAGCAACTCTCGCAAAACTCTCATAATTTTATTCCAAATTTGGAAATTTGTCTGTTACTTTGAAATCACTTGAAAAGTTGTTTGGTGTGAGCCCAGCTTTGCATGCACAGGGCAATCAGGCAGAAGGGATTGGCCACAGTTTATCACACTAAGGGAACGGGGAAGTTTAACAAGACAATCAACCAATTAACTGCAAAACTCGCGCAGACTGCCGGAACCAATTAGGCACACAAAAGGTTTGTGACAACAAGTCTATATGAGTACCTTCAAATGTTTCAATGATGTTTGCATCTCTCAGTGGAGGCTTTTTTGAGTCTTCAAAGAGTGTCACGATAAGTCAATGAGAAGTGTGGAAGAAAGAAGCAAAAGTAGGAAGATAAGATCAAGTTGAGCCAAACAACTTAGCATGCAAGTAACATTCAACCTTTGAATATCGAGACAGCGCTCAAGAAAAGTGACAGACTCCGGAGAATGGCAACAGCAGACAATATATAATTAAGCTGCATGTCAACGGATGTTTCACAGTTGAAACCAACAGAGACTTCCTTCCTTGCCTGTCGCATTGCTCTCTCCCTTTCTAATGTGGTCCATGTAGCTTTTATCACGAACACAATGCTGCTAAAACGGACAGGCTCTGTGTGACACCGTGAAAAGGGTTTGCGGGTTCTGTACCCTTCTCTCACCCATCAGTAACACTTTGGTCTTTGAAGCTACAGCGGTGGGGTGGAGCGTTTTCCCCCGCGGAGTGCCTGGGGTCCATCTAACTGAGTGGCTGTTAAATCACATTAATACACATTTTAACCACCAAGTACATCAATAATTCATGGAACATATGGAGTCAAACATTACCCTTTTAGGATTTTACACTTGTTCAACCAGAAGAATGTCCAATTTTCATGTACAGACAGATTGGCATTGGCAGGGCATTGAAACTGGGGAGAGCAAGAAAGTTGGAGAAGTAAAAGTGATATAACATGCAAAAAAATAAATTAAAAAAAATAAATAACTGATTTTAGCCACAAGTAAAAATGAGGATTCCACGAGCAAGAAACACAAAAAATAACCCAAACATGTCTTAGGTTTTGTCATAGAAAATGAGCAGAGAGAGAAATACATGCTTAAATAAATCTAAATAAATAAATAAATAAACATAAGCACACATGCGCACACACACACACACACACACACACACACGCACATCCCTTGCCAAATTCTAAGAGCAAATACTTTTCTTATCTCATGACCCAGCAATTAACACTCTTTTCTTTTTTAAAGGCAAAGAAAACATTCGTTCCTGCTCTTACCCAACAAAAGTACATATTCTGCTTGTTTCATAAATATTCTGTGGGAATTTCTGCGATTTTTATTGAATTATCGAACTTCAAACCTCTGAAATAAAACTCATTAGAACAAGTCCATGAATGCCTCCATTCTGTATATTTTAGCCAATCAAAAAATGCTTCATGTGGCAATGTCGCTGATGTTATAACACGCTTGGACATGAGGAAATCAGCTGATCAATGTAAATTCAAATGTAAACAAATTACTCTTGTAAACCAAAATTTTAGGTGACCATTTTGATTACAGGAAGGTCAAATTTCCCATATAGCCGGATATAGGTGAGTCTGTTTAATGCGAAAACCATGCAGCACAGTTCTCCACAAAGCATTTTCTGAGGGGAGTGGAGGAGATGGAAGGAGAGAAAGGAAGATAAAATAGAAGGAGAAATAGTTTTAACCAGGGAAGCCAACTGGTGGCCGAAGCTGCCACCGGCCAAGCATCAGTGTGCAGTCCATTTCATGTATATATGCTGTCAACTCTAGTCCGTCTTGGTGAATGTACAGCAATCTTGATGAGACCTGATTCACGATAGTAACTAGGAGCTTTTTGGAAGCTTTTGGGAGGCATTTTGGTCAATTTTTCAGACTAGTCAACTGCTACAAAAATTTGCAGCGACAAATGCTGTGGTGCTGAAGAAAAAGAAAGCAACAAGGCTGATTAAACATTCAAAACTGTTAAAAATTATTGGTGATTTGCAACGTACAGTAGTGTACAGTGATGATTATACACTTAACAATAAGATAAATCAGAAATCAAGTACTATTCAAGTATTTATTTCATTTGATATTGGATCATATACAACATACATGAAAATAAGTAAACAGATAATACCTAGTAAAAAAAAAATGATGATATTTTTTGAGGGAGCAAGTCAATATCTTGTGTGGCCACCCTTTGCTCTGATTACAGCATTTAATATTTCAGGCATAGTTTTCAGATATTTTTTTATTTCCATACTCAGTTAACCGTTCCATATGGTTTGAAGTTCAATCCAAAGGGATTCTTTCAATGTTACAACAGATTCACTTCATCGGATTAAGGTAGGTCTCAACTTTGAGCTGGCCAAGTCATAACTTTTATGTCACCAGATGTTTCTTTCCAACTGAGATCATTCTTGCACAACTTAAAGTGTGCTTAGGGTCATTATTTTCTTAAAAATAAAATCCCCAATCAATCATTCTCTTTCCAAATGGCAATGCGTGCCTCACAAGGATGCTGTGACTTTTGATCCATGATTCAGTCAATTTTTATGAGATCACTGGCTCCTTTCGAGCAGACTGAACCCCAAACCATAATATTACCACTGGGTCATTCCATATGAAGTCAACCAGAGGTGTCCAGGTCACCGACTCAGATTTGGCTCAAATTTATTTTGGGAGTACCTCTATATTCATAATGAACGCATGCAAAATTTTAGGCTCCTACTCCAAGGGGTTTCCGAGATATGGTCCCCCAAAAATCAGGGGCCATGCCCTAAGCAAATCGTGAACATTAATTTATAGGGATTTTGGAGGCCAATATCTTTGGAACCAATCATAGGTATGGGCTGAAAATTGTTACCCAGGGTATGTTGGGTGCAGGCTTTCAGAATCTCTTGTCAAAATGTATGTATCTCTTTTCATTTTCAAGATATTGGCCTCTCAAATATTTTATATTTGAGATATTATATATATTATATTTTGATATTATATATCAAAAATTTTTATGGGTGGAAATCAAAAATTCAGTTTTCAAGGATCTCCCATGAGGGCAGGATCCCTTACAGAGGCTAAATTGTGCTGGATTCCTTCTATTTGAGGACAGGTCTGTCTGTACAAGGAAGATTGACTGCATCCAAGGCATAATAGTGGAGTTAGGAGACCCTGAAATAGGTCCTAGCTGAAAAAGTCACTTTTTTTGCCAATTTTTGATTGGCAAGTTCACCATGTGGACAGTTACCCACGGCAATGAAACTTGTTCTTCATGAATGTATATATCTTGGCTTTATTTGATCAAAATTTCAACTTGTTCTCTCATCTCCTTCACTATTTAGTCATGCTATTAAATATAGGGTTTTTTTTTTTTGCAAACCCCCCCCCCATTATGGCTTTTGTTTTGAAAGAATGCCATAAGGTGAAGCTAATATAAGTAGTATGCTATTGTTTTAGTACCATCCATCTTAAAATTCACCTTATTGGTCAAGTGAGATGCTTAGTATATGGCCATCTGCCCACAATTGACATATAATGATCACACATGCGACAAAGCTAGACTCCAAGAACTGTCAACCAAGATTACCGATCACAACAAAAGAGCTTATTATAAAAATGATGGTAACTTCTTTTGAATTAGGGCAGTTTCTGTCCTGGTTTCAATTGGAACTTCATAGCCATTTCTTCTTCAACACTTTTCAGGGATTCTGAAAATAAAGTGTATCACAGTGAGAGAAGTGAACTTCCTTACAGTAAATTAATAACATCCGTTCTCTGTTATGCAAAAAGGAATGCAGGATGATGCCACCATGAACTTACTTGTGATGTGCTTCTTACGATAGTTAAATGTATATCGGCACAGGACTGCCGTAGACTTTCAAAGCGTGACAAATACATTTTTTTGTGATGGAAACAGATTCGGTCATCTTCATTGAATATGACATTGCACCAAGTCAAAAGTTGTCTGTCGGCTGGTTTAAGGTCACCGAATGAAATTCGTCACGTCTTTCCGCAGTATGTATGTTTGTAGCATTCCTCATCCGAGGAAATCCCAATTTTGCACCTGTCAGAAGCCATGCTGAAGCTTCAATGAATGAATTAATTAGCTACCCTATTGTTTTACCAGAGGTGATGCAATACCCATTGAGGATGATGCAATACACGGGTGATCTGATGCAATACGCATGGAAGATGATGCAATACCTGGAAGATCCTAGGGAGGGAACGCAACATTATGTCAGATGCCAGATTATCTTAGGAAATGATGTAACTTTTTTATGAGTAGGCACTTTCTATTGTTCTGTATGAATGTTTTATGTAAAGCACTGTATATCATTCGTAAATGGAGACTTGTTATATACTATTTGTGCTGCCTTACTGGTCAGCTATTTGTTGATTTTTTTCATCATTTAGCACCCTCTGGTGGTATGTTTGTAGCAAAACATGATCTGATGCAATACCACTTGTTTGTAATGAAATAGACTAGTGCTTTCTAGAGGTTTCTGGCATCTTCTTGCCTGGAGGGGGCTGGATCACCCAGGACTCCTGTAGGTCTTTCCAGAATGTTCCTAGTCTATATAAATGCTGTGATTTTGGTCAGTTAAAAGATTTTTTTTGTTTTGGCGTCAGAGTTTTATAGTGGCATTAGAGTGTTATTATAAGATTACCCAGCGGATTATTTAGAGAAATTTTTGGACCTAATCAGTGAAGAATAAATTTGTTTAAGTTGTAATTGCTAGTTTTCTTTGATGTGATTTTCAAGTGATAGCAAATTGGAGGTTCCACCGAGATAAACCATTCATTGGATCAACCATTGGATTCACCAAAGATTAAAGCTGATCTATCATTTTTAAATCTTGTGACTATTTGAAAAACCAGCAATCATGACTTTTGATGTTGAAAATTTTCTGAAAACTCCAACCCAGGAATCAGTTGTGCTGGCAAAGAAGAAGGACTTGCTACAAATAGCCTCAACCCTTGGATTATCTGATGTGAAATCATCCATGAAGAAACAAGAAATATTCAACATTTTGGTGCAACATTTCATTGATGAAGAGATCTTTGGGGAAGAAGCAGCAGAATTGATTAAAGATGAAGAACTGCCTGCAACATAGCTGCAAAGACTTGAGATGCAGCTACGCCAGAAACAACTACAACCCCAATTCCGAAATAGTTGGGACGAAGTGTAAATTGTGAATAAAATCAAAATGCAATGACTTTCAGATCACATGAGCCAACAAGTTATTTACAATAGAACATAGATAACATTTCAAATGTTGAAACTGAGACATTTTACATTTTTATCCACAAAATGGGCTCATTTCAAATTTTCTGGCTGCAACAGGTCTTAAAAAAGTTGGGACACAGGCAAAAAAAGGCAGAAAAAGCAATTAATATATAAGAGAATCAGCTGAAAGAACATTTAGCAAGTAATTACATTAACTGGCATCAGATGTGTAACATGATTGGCTATAAAAGGGATGTCTTAGAGAGGCTGAGTCTCTCAGAAGTAAAGGTGGCCAGAAGCTCTCCAACCCGTGAAGGCTTGCGTAAAAAAAAAAATTGTGGAATACTTAAAAAACAATGTTCCTCAACGTCAAATTGCAAAGGCTTTGAAAGTCTCATCATCGACAGTGCATAAAATCATCAAAAGATTCAGAGAAACTGGAAAAATCTCTGTACTGGGTGCCCGTGATCTTCGGGCCCTCAGACGCCACTGCATCACTCACCGGCATGATTCTGTCATTGACATTACTAAATGAGCCCAGGAATACTTAAAGAAACCACTGTCTGTGAACACAGTCCGCCGTGCCATCCACAGATGCCACCTAAAACTCTATCATGCAAAAAAGAAGCCATTATTGAGCATGATCCAGAAGCGCTGCCGTGTTCTGTGGGCCAAGGCTCATTTAAAATGGCTGCAGCAAAGTGGCAAAGTGTCCTGTGGTCAGATGAGTCCAAATTTGACATTTTTGATGGAAATCATGGGTGTCGTGTCCTCCGGGCTGAAGAGGAAAAAGACCACCCCTCCTGTTATCAGTGTTCAGTTCAAAAGCCAGCATCTCTGATGGTATGGGGATGCATCAGTGCATATGGTGTGGGACACTTGCATGTTTTAAAAAGCACCATGAATGTTGAAAGGTATATAAAGGTTTTAGAGCAACATGTGCTCCCCTCCAGACGGCATCTATTCCAAGGAAGGCCTTGTGTATTTCAGCAGGACAATGCAAAACCACATACTGCAGCTATTACAACAGCATGGCTTCGTAGTAGAAGAGTCTGAGTGCTGAACTGGCCTGCCTGCAGTCCTGATCTTTAACCGATTGAAAACATTTGGCACAAAATTAAACGAAAAGTCTGTCAAAGGAGACCCAAAACTCTCCAGTAGCTGGAAGCCTGTATTAAGCAAGAGTGGGATCAAATTCCAGTGGTTAAACTCAAGAAACTTGTCTCCTCAATGCCCAGACTCCTCCAATCTGTATTAAAAAGAAGAGGAGAAGCTACACCATGGTAAACAGGCCCCTGTCCCAACTTTTTTGAGACCTGTAGCAGCCATCAAATTTGAAATGAGCTCATTTTGTGGATAAAACTGTAAAATTTCTGTTTCAATATTTGCAATGTTATCTCTTTTCTATTGTGAATAAAATACTGGCTGTTGTAATTTCAAAGTCATTGCGTTTTGATTTAATTCACAATTTACACTTTGTCCCAACTATACCGGAATTGGGGTTGTAGAACTGGAAGAAAGAAGGTTGGAGAAAGAACTAGAAGAAAGAAGGTTGGAGAAAGAACTGGAAGAAAGAAGGTTGGAGAAAGAACAGGAAGAAAGACGGTTGGAGAAAGAGAAAGAACTAGAAGAAAAAAGGATGCAGTATGAACTGGAAATGAAGAAAATAGAAGCAGGTACTGTAACAAAATCTTTTGGACTTTCTGATCATTTTTATGTGATTAAACACATCAGACTTGTTCCTCCCTTCCTAGAGAATGATACAGACCAGTACTTTACCCATACAGAGAAAATTGCTGAAAATTTGAAATGGCCAAAAGAGCATTGGACAATGATGTTACAAAGTGTTCTTACTGGTAAAGCTAGGAAAATCTATAACCAGTTATCTGTCCAACAGTGTTCTAATTATGATTTTGTCTAATCTGCCATTCTGAAGGGCTATGAATTGGTCCCTGAGGCTTACAGGCAAAAATTTAGGAATTCTCGCAAGGAAGCCAGTCAAACTCATGTTGAATTTGGCAGATTGAAGGAACAGTTGTTTGATCAGTGGTGTAATTCCATGAAAGTGGAAAAAAATTTTAGCAGAATGAGGCAACTTATTCTGGTTGAGGAATTCAAAAGGTGTATCCAGCCTGACATCAAGACTTTCCTTGAGGAGAAACAAGCTAAAACTTTGCAAGATGTTTCCACCCTGGCTGACTTCCAAGACTTCTTCTAATAACACTTCTAATGATTCCAAGGCCACTTCTGAGAGGAAGCCTTCCAGTGAGAAGCAATCCTCTGATTCTTTACCTTCTGTGTCTTGCCAATACTGCAAAAAGCAAGGTCAACTTATTTCTGAGTGTTATGATCTCAAGAAAAAACAACAACGAGAAGAAACCAAGCCAACTGCTTTCACTTGGAGATAATCTCTTGTATCAAAGGTCAGTTCACCTGATCTTCTACCTTCTGTGTCTGATTCAGTAATGGAGGGTTTTGAGCCATTCATCACTGATGGTTTTGTCTCACTTTCACATGATTTTTCCTCATCTGGTCCTGTTAGAATTCTAAGGAATACTGGGTCTTCCCAATCTCTTATTCTTGCAGATATTCTGCCTTTTTCGGACAAATCGTCTACTCAGGCTAATGTCCTTATTCAAGGAGTAGAATGTGGTTTTACAAGTGTACCTCTCCATAATGTTCATCTTAAATCAGACTTGGTCTCTGGGCCTGTTACTGTTGGTGTTAGGTCTTCTCTTCCTTTCAAAGGTGTTCATTTGCTTCTTGGTAATGATCTTGCTGGGGATAAGGTTGTGCCCTACCCTGTTGTAACTGACACTCCTTTGATTGATCAAGAATCTGACTCTATAGAGGAGGAAATTACAGACCTCTACCCTTCATGTGCAGTTACTTGTTCTATGGCCAAAAAGGCTATTCAAGATGATGCTGACCTGGACTTCAACCTGGCTGACACCTTCATTGGGCAGTCTTTTCATCAGGAACCTTCCAGTCCTTCTGAGATGTCTGGGAAATCTTCAAACTTGTCCTTGTCAGGTCATTCCAATGACATTCTGTCTCGGAAACAACTTATTCAGAAGCAACAACAAGCTCGTGATCTAGCGCATCTTCTACCACAGGCTGTAAGTGAACAAGAGGCTACTCAAGTTCCTGTCTGTTTTTACTACAACAATGGTGTGCTTATGAGAAAGTGGCATCCACCTGATGTTTCTGCAGATGAAGAGTGGATGATCACCCATCAAATTGTTCTTCCAAAGTCTTATTGTCAAGAAACTCTTAGTCTGGCCCATGACAATCCTATGTCAGGTCATTTGGGTATCAAGAAGACCCTTCAACGTGTCAGGAATCATTTCTTCTGGCCTTCCATGAGGTCCGATGAACAGGAGTACTGCAAATCCTGTCATACTTGTCAAATGGTTGGGAAGCCGTACCAGAATATTCCAAAGGCTCGACTTAAGCCCATTGCTGCTTTTGAAGAACCTTTCAGTCGGATCATCATTGACTGTGTTGGACCATTGCTGAAGACTAGATCTGGTTGTGAGTACCCACTGACTATCATGTGTGCTTCCACTCGGTTTCCTGAGGCAATTCCACTTCGTAATATCAAAGCGAAGACTATCATCAGGGCTCTTACTAAGTTTTTCTGCTTTGTTGGTCTTCCTAAGTCTATTCAGTCTGATCAAGGGTCAAATTTCATGTCTGGCATATTTCAACAAGTTATGCATGAGCTTGGTATTAAACAATACAGGTCATCAGCTTACCATCCTGAGAGTCAAGGTGCTTTGGAGAGGTTCCTTCAAACCTTGGAGAACATGATAAGGACCTACTGCCTAGACACAGAGAAAGACTGGGAAGAAGGTGTCCATCTTCTTCTGTTTGCTGCCCGTGAAGCTGTTCAGGAGTCTCTTGGGTTCCGTCCTTTTGAGCTTGTTTTTGGGCATACAGTCCGTGGACCTCTGAAGCTTCTGAAGGAAAAGTTGCTGGCCGAAGATGATGTCCCAATGAACTTGCTTCAGTATGTCTCTGACTTCCATAAACGTCTCTCTAAGGCTTGTGACTTTGCTAAGTCTAATCTCAAAGAGGCTCAGGGCAAAATGAAAACCAGATATGACCTTCATTTCCAAGATAGAAGTTTTAAAGCTGGTGACAAATTCTTTGCACCTTTGCCAGTTCCTGGAAACCCTCTAAGAGCCCGATATTTTGGCCCTTACACTGTCCGCAAAAAGGTCAGTGATCTAAATTATGTCATTTTAACCCCTGGAAGGAGGAAACAAAAACGAATGTGTCACATTAACATGTTGAAAGAATACATTGACGGAGACACTCAGCAAAAGCCAGTCAACATGGTAAATACAATTGAACTGGAAAATTCAGAGGAAGATTGTGACTGCCCCTTGGAAAATGAACCTGGTCCAGCCAAACTTGAAAATTCAGACATTCTTCAAAATATTGACAGCAAGTTGTCCCACCTGGACCCTTTTCAACAACAACAGCTAAAGCAGCTCATATTTGAATATAGTCACATATTCCCTGGCGTTCCATCGAGGACTGATATGGTTTACCATGATGTCATCCTACAAGATAATGCCAAGCCTGTAAAACAGCATCTTTACAGAATGAATCCAGAGAAGCAGACACACCTTAAACAAGAAGTCAAATACATACTTGAAAATGACTTTGTTGAACCAAGTAACAGTGACTGGAGTTCTCCATGCATCCTAGTTCCGAAACCCAATGGAACATATAGAGTGGTGACTACAGGAAAGTGAACACTCTATCAAAAACGGACTCGTATCCTATTCCCAGGATTGATGACTGCATTGACAAAGTTGGACAGTCAAAGTATGTCACCAAGTTTGATCTCCTCAAGGGCTTCTGGCAGATCCCTCTAACAGACAGAGCAAAGGAGATCTCTGCCTTTGTCACACCAGATGGACTATACCAATACAAGGTGATGCCCTTTGGAATGAGAAATCCAGCCACCTTCCAACGTCTGGTAAACAGAGTGATCGCTGGACTACCAGGATGTGAGGCCTACATTGATGACATTATCATCACCAGTGACAGCTTCCAACAGCACCTCACCTACATCAGTGACTTCTTTCAGAGAGTGAGTGATGCCAAGCTGACTATCAACCTTGTTAGAAGTGACTTTTGTAAAGCTACAGTTGTTTACTTAGCTCATATTGTAAGACAGGGTCAAGTCAAACCAATTGATGCAAAAGTAAAAGTTATCACTGAATTTCCTGAGCCAACAACTAAAAAAGACAACTAATGAGATTTCTAGGGATGGCTGGCTACCACAGAAAATTCTGTGAAAATTTCTCTATCATTTCTGAACCTTTGACAAATTTACTGAAGAAAAATGCAAAATTTGTTTGGGATGAAAAATGTCAAAATTCATCTGACCAACTGAAAGCTATCCTCAAAAACGCACCAGTTCTCTTATCTCCTAATTTCAAAAAGGAGTTCAAGTTGGCTGTTGATGCCAGTGATATTGGTGCAGGCGCAGTTTTACTACAAGAAGACACTGATGGAGTAGATCATCCTGTTTGTTACTTTTTCAAAAAGTTTGATAAACATCAGAAAAACTATTCAACAACAGGAGCGATCTGATATACAATACGGCACATCGCCAGGCAGATATGACGGCAGAAAATCACGGGTCAAATATCAAAATGTCGACGAGTGAACTTCCGCTTATATCCGCATGCGGTCGAACGCTAGCTAATATAATGGCGATTTATAGCGTTTAGTTCCAAAACGCAAACTCCGGCTTTGACTCGTTTGTAGCGTTTATTTGAATTTTGCGGTATTTTCATGTTCATATCTGTGTATCCACGATAGTATTCAACTGCGAAGGCGCAATGCTCATTGCATTTCGTCATGCATGCATTAGCTTGGCGAAGCTGGTCTTATTACCGGAAGTATGGATGTCGACAAAAAATCCCCTTCCTTCATCTCATCTCCTGATTTACAACAGTTTTGCGCTATATCAGATCGCTCCTATTGAAAAAGAATGTTTGGCACTTGTTTTGGCTTTACAACATTTTGAAGTCTATTTGACTTGTTCAGTTACTTCCATCAAGGTCTTCAGCGATCACAATTACCTCACATTCTTGCATAAGATCAAAAACAAGAATCAGCGATTACTGAGATGGAGTTTACTTTTGCAAGAGTATGATTTAGATATTTCTCACATCAGGGGAAAAGATAATGTTATTCCAGATGCACTCTCATGCATGTAAATTTTACTTCTCTATTTTATTGCGAAAATTGCACTGGTTGTAAGGAATATGATTGTTATAATGATCAATGATACTTTATGTGTAAAGTATCAAGATTATACTGATAATAAACCGTGTTAATTTTAACAAAAGAAAGCTTTTAGCAAACCTTTCTTTTCTTGAAGAGGGGAGGTGTTATGTATGAGTGTTTTATGTAAAGCACTGTTATTCATTTGTAAATGGAGATTTGTTACATACTATTTGTGCTGCCTTACTGGTCAGCTATTTGTTTATTTTGTTCATCATTTAGCACCCTCTGGTGGTATGTCTGTAGCAAAACATGATCTGATGCAATGCTCTTGGTTGTGATGAAATAGATTAGTGCTTTCTAGAGGTTTTAGGCAACTTCTTGCCTGGAGGGGGCCGGATCACCCAGGACTCCTGTAGATCTTTCCAGAATGTTCCTAGTCTATATAAATGCTGTGATTTTGGTCAGTTAAAAGAGGTTTTTTGTTTGGGCATCAGAGTTACATAGTGGCATTAGAGTGTTATTATAAGATTACACAGTGGATTATTTAGAGAAATTTTTGGACCTAATCAGTGAAGAATAAATTTGTTTAAGTTGTCATTGCTGGTTTTCTTTGTTGTGACTTTCAAGTCAGAACACTATTTAAAACTTCAAGTTGCAGAACAAAGGGGATAGTAATGGGCGTTCAAGCTGCTACACACCTGATTCTACTAATCAAGGCCCTTAACAAACATTCCAGTGGTTGATTAGTAGAATCAGGTGTGTAGCAGCTTGGTTGGTATGAAAGCCTGCACCCACAGTGGCTCTTTCTGGAGAAGGTTCCCTACCCCTGAGTTAGACTGATATGAATGCATAGTGGCCCACCCCAAATCTCTGACTGGCCCTCAAGCAGAGCAGTCTGGAATGGGACCTGGTCATAAGTCACGAGTTTATATAGTTACCAAATGAATAAACTTGTGGATGACATTCTGAAAGGTCATTATTACTGCAAGAGAGTACTGTATATACTTACAATATGCAGTGATCGAATAATTAATTGGAACTCGAAGTAATATCCCAGGGATTGCATTAATCTTACAATAGATAAATGCAATGCTTTGATTTGATATCAAATTTGATATCATCCAAAAGGGCATGCCATACTCTCTTTAAGAATCAACATTTTCCACTCAGAGATGATAATGGAATAGAGTAATCATGGATGTAAAATGGGCTTTTAGCAACCTCCAACATCGTCCTTGAACAGCACCGTGAATCGGATCAAGAGCTGTGGGATCAATTGTGACACAAAGGCTAACGTATGTGTATTTTACATTGCATGCAAGACATGGAAATCTATTAAAAATGTAGAATTTTTTTTCACCCTTGCTTGACTTGGACATTGGATATACATAGCAATATTTAGTGTAGTAAGCAAATCTAACTGGCCACCCTAAGTGGCAGAGTTGGAATTTGATTGGTTGTTGGGCTTGTAAGTATGAGGCGTCTACAAGTAGGCTGCCTTTTTTTTTTCTTTGCTTCCCAAAACTAACATTTTACACTTCTCTTTATGTTGGCCAATTTTTTTATATTATATTTCAGGCATCTTGTATGACATCTGCATTCACCGTTGCATTGCTGTGCTTGTAGAGGTGCAGCACCTAAGGTATATTTTTTGCATGCTGGGGCAGAAGCATGTACCAGTGACATGTTTTCATTGGACTAAATCGGAAGCGCACACTTCACTATGTAGTTTTTTTTTTCTTTTTTAACGATTCTTGAGTGCGTTTCCCAAAAGTGTAGTTGCTAACAAAGTTAAGTTAGCAGCTTACATAATTCGCCCATTCATTCGCCCATTCGCCCATTCAGTGGTTCCAACTATCTAAGTTAGCACCTGTACTTTCGGGGAACACAACCATGGTTGTTACTGAGGAAGGAACAGAGAAAACAGGCAAAGATGAGTAAACTGTAGTTTGGCATGTGTTGCATTAGATATGTAAAGTAAGGGGACGCTTAATTAAGACTAATGGTAAGCAAGCCCCACAATGACTGTCTAACACTGTTCAGGGCACAGTTCCGGGGGCCAGGCAGCAAACGTACGCTGTAACATACGTTACAGTTTAAAAAGGCAACATGTTAGTGGCGGGCTATCTCGATGAGTTTGCTGTGTAAGTTCAAAAACTCAATATCTACTTCCAGGACTGTTCTAACTATATAACTAACATCATGTAAGTTAGCTAATCAATTAGAGAAACCCTGGCAGAACTGTTCAGTGGTAAGTTTGCCAAGAGCTTAGTTGCTCATGATGGTAGTAACTTAGCTTCCAAGCTAGTTTGAATCCCGTGTTAGCTATGTCCCAACTAGTTTCCAAGCTAAGTGGTTCCCTTGCGTGTGTACACATTGTGTTCGTATAACAGCAGCACTTTTGGTGTGCCACTGTCGCAGATTCGTCACACATCCACAAACATATTACTAGCGATCTTAAGTCGTGCCTCATATTTCCTGCGGCGAATGCAATTGTATAAGTGAGTGTTACTGCAATGAGCAACGAGCGTGCGACTGCCCTGCTTCAACACTAGTGTGCTTTCTCTCTCCTAATTGGGAAAAGTAAATTGGAACCAGTTTGGCGATATCATGCATTTTGTGTGAGGATTACTGATAGGCATTTATACCCACAATTGCATGTCAGTGAAAATCCTGGGTGGAAGAGGTTAATTAATACCGCCAAATGTAATATCTATGTCAAGATATAAGTCATTCAGCCAAGTTTCAGCTTTGGTAAAGAAATTGTTATTTTGTGACGTAAGTAACTGAAAAATATGCATTATTATTTCTTCAGGCTTAGGGCGGGCAATAGAACAATGGGGCCAATGAAAAGATCTCAAAATATTGAGAATTTGATCCTCGTGAAGAAGATAAAAGTAACAGCAGCAGGAGGAAGCAGTGAAGATGAAGAGCATGTCAGGGATGGGAGAAATGAGCGGCAGGCTATACTGTCCACAGAGTTTTCTGTGAATCAAGTTATGTTTATCAGTTTATGCAGAAAAGCAGGGACAGGCTGAAAATAATATATAGTATAAGTGGTTTAACTATACTGCAATATATCTGCACAATGACAATCACTTTTTCTTTCATATTATGGAATATACATGGTCATAAAACTTAGATAAATGCTAAAAGTTTTCATGTGGTGTATTTCCAGTTGTTCAAACTCATTTTCTGTTGGAAATAAACATTAATTGGCTCAGGGATTGATCAGAAATGTTGACATTTGTCATTAGGGACATTTCGTCTCAATAGCGAAATTTTGCGCCTTGGCATTGTAATGAAATTAATGATAACATCCTTTGCAGAGAAGTCTAATGTACAACTACAACCGTGAAGGATTTTATGAGCATATATTGCTAACAGAGAGTCTGTGATGATTTTGCATTATTTTTCATTTTGGGGTATATATTACATAATAAGAGCGGATGTTATCAAGTTTCTATAGCCCAATAACGTTCTGGTAGTTTTTTGTTTAGGTTGGAAACCAAATAGATCTAGGTACTACAAACCCCAATTCCAATGAAGTTGGGACGTTGTGTTAAATGTGAATAAAAACAGAATACAATGATTAGGAAATACTTTTTGACCTATATTCAGCTGAGTACACTACAAAGACAAGATATTTAATGTTCAAACAGATAAACTTTATTGTTTTTTTTTTTGGAAATATTCACTCATTTTGAATTTGATGCCTGCAACACATTTCAAAAAAGCTGAGACAGGGGCATGTTTACCACCGCATTACATCGCCTTTTCTTTTAACAACACTCAATAAGAGTTTGGGAACTGAGGACACTAATTGTAGCTTTGTAAGTGGAATGCTTACCCATTCTTTCTTGATGTACGACTTCAGTTGCTCAACAGTCCGGGGTCTCCGTTGTCATATGTTGCGCTTAATAATGCGCCACACATTTTCAATGGGAGACAGGTCTGGACTGCAGGTAGGCCAGTCAATTACCCGCACTCTTTTACTACGAAGCCACGCTGTTGTAACACGTGCAAAAATATTTGAAAATAATAATATTCACTTGCATTTGATGCAAAGGTTTGTACCATATGTCAAAACAGTTGGTTGGAAGTAAAACATTGCATTATTTATAATGCACGCCAAAGCAAAAATCACTCTATTTTTAGCTGTTTGGAGAGTAGGGTGCAGCTTATATTTGGCTTCAAGGAATCATTTGCAATGAACTTCATTCTCAGATTTGGCTCACTTCTGGTCAATGAGTTAATGATCCGGGACATTCATTGTTTTACCTCCAAGCTATTCATTCTGTCTCTTTATACTAAACAACTTTAGTGTTGAATTTTCAGGATGTTCTCTTGTGTTTCCAGCTGTTTTTGTCCCAAAATTATGAAAATTAATGAAAATTACTCTTATTTCCAAATGCTAAAAGTGTCTTGCTTCATTAGAAATTATTGCTCTAGTCTCTGTGACACTCATATCCTGAGTTATAATGCCTTAAATAGGGGTCATGCTCAAATATAGGCAAGGATTGGCTTGTTTTGGAATCTCTGTAAAGAGGTTGATAATGTACACTTTATTCTTACCTAGAATCCAGATAATTGAATGGTATTACCTACAATCCAATAAATGGCCATTTGTACCTTTTTACTTTTTACATTATTATTTACATTAGGTACATGTGCTACCCTTCTCTAAGTCTGTGCCCCAACTCCCCCAAAAAAAAAAAAAATAAAGAAAATCTCAACCGGTCCCTGGTCACAATCCTTTTTCATGTGCAAATTCAGTTGTTGATATCTGCAATGCTTATTTACAAGTCATAAAGGAACTACTGATATTTATAATTAAATTAAAGTTACTGCATCTGCTAATCAGTATCGACTAGTCAAAGGGTAATTTCTACACATAAGAAAATATTTGTTACCTGTCAAAATTATTTTGCAGATATCTTCAATTAACAATGTAACTTATCACACGGGTGACAACTAAATTGCTATTAGTCGGCACGTCTGAATATATGTTACAACGGCTTGCCATACCCCTCCGTGCATGAGCCCTAGGGCTTCGGCCCCACCTGCCCCCAAATTGTTATAATTTGGCCAAGTGCGAGTATATGTGTCCAGGCGACGATAGGTACAGGTCAATTTACTTGCATTCCTGAAACCAACACCGAATTGACTCAGGTTTATGTACTTTCAGTGCAATAGAACATATAGGTTGCACTTAAGTTTTTTATATTTCCACCAGGAGGAAATATGTTTTCACCAGCGTTTTTTAGTTTGTTCGTTTGTTCATTCGTCTGTAATGGGATATCTCAAAATGTAATGGAAGGATGTCAATGAGATTTTGAGTGTTGATTGATGCTGTGCTCACGAGGAAGTGATTACATTTTTGGTGAAGACCTCCTATTCTTGATCCAGGATCCGAAAGAATTTCAATCTGCATAAGGACTGCACTATCCAGACTCGTTTAACATTAACGTTCAATGATAATTCCTCCGCCAACATATTTCAATACGGCAGAAATTATCAAGTGCCCTGTGTTTTTCGGGAGAGATCCGTATGATCAAGCTCCGTCTCCTTTGCTTTGAGTCCTGTATGAATATCTTCGAATTAGCCTGATCGAGGGGAAAAAGCCACTTCCCCATAGCCCAATCTACTGCTCAATGGTCTGACCTTCTCAAAATTAATCCCACGGTGACGGCGGACAAGCGGACCGCTAGAGCTGTCGACCATGAGCCCCCACTCTCTCTCAGGTCAAAGCAACGCATGGGCGGGGAGTGTGGAGTTGTAGACTGCATTTGAACTTAACCTTGCGCTGCCCTGGACGGACGTGGCAATTAGCACAGGGATCAGCATCAAAAAGAACGTCCCAGCGTGAAGCTCGTCTAATTAGTCATATGAGAGAAGTTTTGGGCTCGGACGCCGCTGCCGCACCGCCACATTGCAGGGAACTGTCAGAGCTTTAGGGACCTTCGTCTACTTCTTGCTTGTACATGAGGCGCCGACGGCCACTTTGTGACCAGCAGATTCGGAATAGGTTTACTGCTTAATAACCGTTCCGGTGTGTTTTAGCAGCGGTTCAAAGGAAAGTGCTTTTCTGTTTCTCACATCATAGGCTAATCTGTAAATTTGGAGTCATTTGCAGTGGTGATGTTTGAGGTCAGGCATTATTTTGAAGTTAAGATACTTCTTGTATGTAGGGGCATTTCGAAAGTTACTTTTTCGTTTTAAAAATCATTAAGACACCTATTCACCAAAAACACAGGACAAGGGCTTAAATAATAATAATAATAATAATAATAAAGTCATAACACTACGACGATTGCTACTGCTACTACTATAATGCTATAATAATAATAATCATCATCATCATCATCATCATAATCTTTATAATAATCTTTTGCCATATTTATTGCCTTAAACTTTTTTTCTTGAATTTGTATTTATTATGACGTGTGCTGCTGACCTCTTGGCCAGGTCACCCTTGTAAATGAGATCATGATCTCAATGGGAATTATCTGGTTAAATAAAGGTTAATAAATAAAAATAAATAATATTAGGTCAAATCCTATTAAACGAGGAAAACTTTGTCCGTCCGTCTGTCTGAATCCATTTTTCTCTTCGATTGATCGCCAGATCAATCTGAAACTATACGAGTACGTGGGTTTTGAGCGTTGGCATTGGCAAAGGCTTACGGGGCTGATTTTTCTATTTTCAAAAATTTTGGGTGTTCACGTGGAAATTTGTTGTGCTTCCGAGCATTTTTGGCAAGTCTGTGCAGATTGATGGCCATAGTGGAGCGCATGACCGAGTATGGACTAATAATAATAATAATAATAATAATAATAATAATAACAGGCCTAATAATAATATTGTTTTGACAAAAAATACTGTGACAGGTAGTTTGATTGGACTACATTTGTAGTATTATTTGTCAAAATATTTTGACGAAATCTGATGAAAACTTTTGTGTAGGCTTCCTGCTTCCCAAATTAAAATTGAGTGCGTACTGGGCTCTTGTAAATAACCAACTTAATGTTAGTTTTAGCACTGGGTTGGATTTGCCACTGGCATTCTGGTTTGGGTTAGGAAGTCGTGAAAGGTACCAGAAAATTTAACATTATGTGGTCGAAGTTATAGGCGTTGACTTCAAACTGGTAAGCACAATTTTTCTCCCGATAAGTAGGCTATTTCTATCGTCCAATTGACCAAATGATTCTATTTAGTGTAATTCAGACTACTTGTCCGAGGTTTATGATAGCCGAATTATCACATTGGGCAGGAATCTGCAGTCGATCTGGTTGTACTCGTATTGGCCAACTGGCTACTATTCCAGGAACCGCAGCTATCAACTTCTGTAATGCATTTGTGATCATGTTTATGTTCGCTTAAAGATAAATTTCCTTTGCGGTTGTTGTCGTCAATCCACATGCAGGTTCTCCCCGCCGTGTTATCCGATAAAGGCTGCAAATGTAGGCAACTGATCGGATCAGGTGTCAGGCAGAAATATAGCAGTCATTTAATTACCGCAGCATTAGCGGAAGATTCAATTCAATCAGTTTTTTTTTTTTTGTTTTTCAATTAAATTCTTTCCCCGTATTTACCCTAGATTTACTCGTCTCCAGGGACTGGTTATAATACTCGTTCTTCAAGCCCAATTTCTCAGTAAATGACACCCATATTTATCGCTCCCATCAGTGCACTCAGACAGAATGACCATAATTTACTCAGGATAATAATAATAATAATAATAATACATTGATTTTACGAGGAAGATCCATAAGCGCATTCTAGAGCAAACACTTTGCAGAATTTTACAGTCACGAGTCTACAGAACAATGATAAGCATAGCCCACCTGTCGAGTAGACACTTAAAGTCTGAAAATAATCTCTACCTCGAAGTTATAGTATAGTATTACAACCTCCCGAAATCTACACTTCATTTAATGAAATATTAGTCTGATGTCTAAAATCTTTATTTATGAAAATGAATATTTAAAAAATTTGCATTTTTTTCTTCCTCTCATTTGAATGTTTCATACAAGAACACTTTAAATAATATGGTTTCAGCAGTTTCCTCACAAATGGAAATGAAAGTATTGGAGTCGGATTGCTCCTGAATAATGTGGGCTATTATGTAGCAGTCGGCCTTCTTCGGGTTATTTGGCGCTGCTTTCATACATTCTATTTCAGTGAGCACATTTAGGTTATCATTCGTTCTTTCGGCTCCTTATAAGCCCGCTTTAGGCCCTCTGGTCTCTGACGAATGAAATTTTTCAGTGGGCCATTAATCTTCTTCCAAGGGGATATCGCCATTGTCTTATAGAGGGCTTATTGACGACAAGATAAATGTATATAACTTTTTTCTCAATTGCTATAAAGACTGTATGACTTTTTATAATCAAATTCTCATTTAGATGGCTTAGACTTCTCTGGGTTGAAATGTAGGCTTCACATCGCACATGCTGGTTAAATGAGAAGATTAAAATGCTTAAAAAGCCCAGATAACCTAATACACGAACAACCACAGTCAAGAGATCCAAGGGACAAAACGTTTTAAACGTTTGGCATTTGTATAAGAATTAATGGAGGCACCTTTAGACTGATAGATTGTTTTAAAAATCAGATTACGAGGGACCCATGAGTGCGCAGCTGAATCTAATCTTGTTGGAGAATTTAACACTAGGCCTATATATTCATCCGTTTGCATTAATTTCAAAGCCATTCGACAGGTTTAAACGGCCAACGTAGAGCAAGTTGTAAGCCATCTAAACGATTACTATAATCAACAATACCGTGAAATTCGAAATAAACGAATTGTTCAATAACTTCTCAAGCAATGGGCCACGATTTACGATTAGGCCGACTATAGTCAAAACGTGATTTGGGCATCATAGCAAGCCACATCAACACACAGTTTGCTTTCACTACGCAGATGCATTTTGCTGAGTAAACAACTTACGAAACAGCAACATTGTATCATCCTGACTCTGGGTTGCGCTCTTGCCCTAAGTCGATATACGGCGAAAAAGGAGGCCTCATGCGTCCTGTTTCGACGACATTGCTATATGATGCCCTACGGAGTGAAATCAGCCTAGAAATAAAAATGATGTTCCTCCATTAGGTACAAAAAGAGTAATTCATTTCCGATGCAGTAAGTTTGCACTGACGTAAAATGCCCGTGGAATAGCTTTAGGTATTCTGGATTCAATGTGCGTCACGGGCTGTTCCAGTAAACCATTTTTGCGACAGTGACCTCCATGTTCAAATTTATTTCAAGGTTTGCTGTGTCTTTAAGATGTGCGGTCAACCGCCAGTACAGTAGCCCTCAATGTGTGAATAATTCTCAGTAAAGAGTTACACTAAGTGGGAAAGCTTTTAGCACATAATCCACTGGCAATTTGATAGTAATTCAATTTGTCAAACCCAGGTCCCTTAATATATATATCTGCGGAACTGGATTTGCATTTCCGAGTCACCTAATTGGTTTAAAAAGCTGTATATCTCAAGCTCTTGTTTATGTAAGCACCCATCTCACCGTCTGAGTGACATTGAGGATGAGAGGTGATTCTTCACCCGAGAATCACCGGAGTCAGCGGTTTTAAATACATAGGACTATTTATATACGAGAGACGTTTGGCGTTAAGTGCGACAAGTGATGGAATTGGATAGCATTCGAAAACGGGAAGACCCAAGAAAGATGAAAAAACATGTCCAGTGCCGCGCGCATACACAAACGCACGCGCGCACACAGTGTGTGTGTGTGTGTGTGTGTGCTTGAGAGAGAGAGAGAGAGAGAGAGAGAGAGAGAGAGAGAGATTTGTTTTTCGGGCAAAATGTTAACGCTTTTTAGATGAGTGGGAACAATATCATTTAATCTTTTGGTATTATGCAAAGGCTTTAATTCACCGGGCATACCAAATAGCGTCTCAAATGAAGAGCTGGAAGCTCAAAATTATGCTTCAATAGCATACATTTATGTGCAGATCTACACTGTTACATGTAGGTCGTAACGATGGCTTCCAACAGTAAACCCTCAGAATATATAATTTGCCTTTTCTCTTTTTCATCTTTATTGGAGTGATGGAAAGTAGGATGAATTCTAAAAAATATTCAGTTATTTAACCATTCTCTCGCAAAGAAAAGCATCTTGGAGCTACTTAAGGGCAGATGAAACTCCATCTGAATGCATATATGCATGTAAACTGCGGGGTTATGGGTAATCACGCAAGAACAGAGCACTCGCGACAGCCTGAGGTGACGTCTAGACAGGATTTTTGCCCTTATCCGACGTTGAAAGATAAAAGGGAAATTCAGACGAAGCCTTAAACATGTCGTGAAAACCATCCTGGGGTCCGTTTCCCAAAAGCATAGTTGGTAGGCTAATTGTGCTTGCAACACGTAGTTCGGGTCCAACAAATGGTCCAACAAAGTTAGCATTTGTGCTTTTGGATAAGGGAGAGGCTATTGGCCCCACGGCGGTTCAGCGCGAAAGATCAAAGAGCGGGGCGGATTATAAAATGTAATCTCTTATTGGCCCAGCTGCGGGGCAAATAGTAGAAGAGCTTCTCTTATCCGTCCCACCGCGGTGCGAATAGCAGAACTACTTTTCTTGTCGGCCCCGTCGCGGGGCAGATACCGATCTCTTTCCCCCAATTCACCTCGCTGCGGGGAGAATAGCCACTTCCTTTGGGGGAACACACCCCTCAGCGATTATTTAGATCATCAGCGCGCCAGGAAAACCTCCGTATAATGGATTCATTAGGGTGAATTATTCCGTCAAAATATTTCAACATATCATCAGTTTTAACCAATCAAACTGCCGCGAAAATGGTTGTTAAAGTAATAAAAATAATAATAACAACATCAACAATAATAATGATGATGATGATGTTGTTGTTGTTGTTATATCCCATTTTAATATTATTATTATTATTATTATTATTATTTGCTGTCTCAATTCATCAATTTACCTTTACCATTGGATTTCAAATGACCACCGTAGCCTAAAAATTATAAACACTGCAATAACTTTCATGCATGGAGTGCTCGTCTGCATGTTTTACTCTGAGCTGTGGCATCGGCCTGGTACAAAGTGTGCAATTTTTAAGAAACTTTATTTCACTAATTAAGCGGTATTGTTCGACATAATTAATAACATCAGCTTCTTTCTCTTCTCTTCTTTTCTTTCCTTTTTAGTCATTTCATGGCTATTTCAGGGGGATTGGACCTGTCCTTCAGTTAACCTACCCACATGCGCCATTCGAGCATGTTAGACTTTTGGCAACTCTTTCGGTCTGGCAAAGCGTGCTGCCCGCTCTGTATTTTCCGGAATTAAGTGGGTGCGCGGCCAGATTAATACTCAGAGGTGGTGTCACAGAGGGGATTAACCTGGCACTAGTCTACCTATCTTTGCATTACGTAACACCATGTAAATGTTGCCTAATGGGCTGATAACTTGGCTTGTAACCCGTGGGTGCTAACCCGTTGGACACAATTATAAAATCAAGCAAAGTATCTGACATGAATGGATTCCGTACCGGGTAGTAAAACATTGATGGCCTACTGCGTAAAAATACAAACATGTCCATGTCACCCGTAGATGGAAGTCTACTTTACACTGGTAAGCCAAAACATTAAAACCACTCACAGATTAAGCAAATAATTATGATTGTATTGTAAAAACTGCACATATTGACGTCCACGGGCAGACCAGTTAACGAACAGTAGGATCTTGAAGTCTGTGTGTTGGATGTAGGAGAAATGGGACCTGAGCAACTGTGGCAGGGCCTAATCGCTATGGCCAGATTAGTGGGTCAGATCATCTCCGAAGCAGCAAGGTTTATAGGGGGCTCCCAGTCATTGAGTTCCCACTAACAGTGGTCCAAGGAGGGCCAAACCTTGAAACAACGACAGGGTGTTGGATGCCCAAGGCTCAGAAGGGCAAGGAGGGATATCCCGTCTGCTCCGACCCGACAGAAGGGTTACTGTACGGAGAATTTTAATTATATGTGAGTAATGTGTCTCAACACATAATGCATCGCACTCTGCTGCATATAGCGCTTCGCAGCTGCAGACTGGTGGGAATGCCCATTCCGGCCCACCAGGGAAAGTGCCTATATGGGCACGTGAGCGTCGGAACTGGACCATGGAGCAATCGAAGAGGGTCGCCTGGTCCAGTTGAGTCTCGTTGTCTTCCACATTATGTGAATTAGCCGAGTATGTGCGCGCTGTTTTCCTGGAGAACGGATGGCACCACGATGCACTGTGGGAGGAAGACAAGCGGGTGGCGGGAGTGTGATGCTGTAGGAAGTGTTTCGCTGGGAAACCGTGGGTCTGGGAATCAAGTGGATATCACTTTGACGGAACTATTTCGGCTGCATGAGAATATTAGGCTAGTGTTTTTAATGTTGTGGCTGATCGATGTATATCAAGGCAGTTATTTAGCCGACGTGGAATATTACATCAAATTCCGTTTCATTGTTCGAAAAACTTTAAATTATTCTGTAAATTTTGTAACGCGCTAATTTTTAACTAGCCTATACAATGTCTATAACTGTGTGGTTTATTCAGGTAAGAATAAACAATACATTTTAAATCGCTGTTTGATTGAGGCGCAGTGGTCGTCCTCTTTCATTTATATGATTCCATATATAATATATATATATATATATATATATATATATATATATATATATATATATATATATATATATAATTATAATTATATATAATTCCATTCACGTTCAGAGGGCTGGCCTACTTTACCTTATCCGGGACTTTTTCTCTCTGTAAAAAATGATTTGTTGACTCAACAAGCCATCTCGTTGCGTTGACCGAGTAAATTTTGTCACTAAACTTGACTCATCGCATTCAGAAAACTTCATCAAAGCAACAAGGTGACTCGACACAGTCAAGCTGAGTGAACAAGTCCTTTTGAACAGTGCAATAACTATGTCAATCACTTTAAATAGGATTTTTTATCAAACATAGTACCAATATAACGTGCTTTCTTTGCCGAAGGAAAAATGATGCATGTAGGCTAAATGTATTAAATATTAAATTTAAATTAGATTTCAATATTGAAAGGAATAAACAGAATTGCAAGTGAATAAAGACGGAACATCTTCTTCAGGCCTACCGCAGGAAATAAATGCATATGACTTAGGCTCATGAAAAAGAGGGACATCTGGGAATTCTGAATTCCAAATAAAAGCAAGATGAGAGTGTTAATGGAATTTACATATTTGGTGAGCTTGGTGAGTGCGCTTTTACCGGACCATTTCGTCTTATCACCCAATTCATTAACATGAAACACACAGAACAATCTGGTACCTTATCTTGTGTGGCTGTGTGTCAAATCAGGGTTAGATTCTCCTTGGAGCTTGGCCTGCCTAATTGCTGGAATAGGAAGAAAAACTGTTTTTAATGGGCTGTTTGTCTGCGATTGAGTTCGCAGGACGAGAGAAGGGCTGCATAGGAGTGACGTGTACCCAATGCGCTGATTGGCTGTGGGCGATAGCGATTCAGAGGAAACTAAAATTAAGGCTTGCGCAAGTGTCCAGCAGCTGCAATGTTGCGGCGACTCTTGGACTTGAATACAGGAATCAGCACGGGACTAATCATCGCAAGCCATGTCTTCACTGTGAAAAAGTCTTTGCCGCAGTTTGAAAACTTCGAAACTAAAACTTTGACACAGCTACTGTTGGTTTATACTGCGCCATGCATACATCAATTTGAAATAGAAAACCTGAATTCATTTTTGTTTACTTTCCGTTCCTTTCGGGTTTGGAAAAACAGGGCCTGCCGCTGTAGCTGACGTTGAGCGCCTGTTGGTTCCTCTGCGACCGAAACGGACTTTCTCAGCATGGAGTACACGTCCTCCCCAAAGCCTCAGCTCTCCTCTCGAGCGAATGCGTTTTCTATTGCCGCTCTTATGTCAAGTGGGAAAACGAAAGACAAGGAAACCGAAGAAAATACCATTAAACCACTGGGTGAGTAGGCAAAAAATTCATTAAATAAAGAACCAGCTTGAACGATAGTGGGTGAAATTTAGTTTCTTCACGTTGGTGTTAATGATAGGGTTTTTATAGGCTATGTATGAATCAATTCAGTGACTGTTAAATATAAATGTATCATAGTATGCCCTTCTTTCGTAATCGAATGACACAACTGAAAAACAGCCGGAAAGAAATTACATTGCAAAAATGTAGGTAAGACCAAGAACCGGCTCAAACCGTCTTCTGTCTGTCAGCGTTAATAAGATTCCAGTTGCATGTGAGGTTGGCTAAAATAACGGATAAATAGAAATAAAAATATTCCCATCCCTACTATTCATAGTTTATGAAAGTACTCTCTAAACCAGAAGTAAGCCCAAGTACGTGGATTCTGAACATCAGCATCAATGTTATATTTATTCTTGTTGCAATTATTTTTTAAAGACAATATGC